>OZ024934.1:13744948-16359138 GCA_964017235.1 Sabellastarte sp. h YS-2021 | reverse complement strand
AGTACATTATGCCAAGTGAACCTTTGTTTTTCTGTATATTTTTCGTGGATTACTGAGATACTTTAGCTATTAGCAAGGCTATTCAAGCACATTCTTACTCCCAAGGGTATTGTGTGAAGTCTTACTGCTAGTTCCATTTATGTGATCTGTTGTAAGATCTCCCTGATTTTGAATGGGGGGGGGGGGGGGGGGGGACTGGTAAGGGATGGTGGCCGGAGTGAGGAGGCGGGAGGTGGCATGTTCAACCATTAACTGAACTAACTGAATAATGGGTTTATCCTGGAGTCTGGCTTATACACATGTTGGGCCTTAGAATCTATGGTTTGCAGAAATTAACTACGATATAAAAGTTGAATGAGAATTAGAATTACCCAGCTGGTGCCAATATTGTTCAAACAGTTAATGGATTTCTGAACTACATATCCTCTTATTGAATTTTACACAGTTGAATTAGAATTGTTTAATATTTGGAGACACGGTCTAAAAAGTTACCAGTTTCAAAGCATTTTGTGTCTATCCTACATTGAGTATACAGAATTTGATGTTTATGTGCAAATTACCCAACAACTCTCATGAATTTTGTTCATTTGTAGCACCTTAAAATCTGTCTTACTGTTAGCAGTATTTACATCGTGCACATCGAATACTCTCAGTATTTCCTCTCTGTTCCAAGGATGCAGACTGTATTGAAAAAAAGTTAACCAGTTAATCATTGGCTAAACCAATCAGCTATCGGGTAATAAAGTTATACGGACCATTTTAATCAGAGTTGGAACCGATTGTGGCAAAAAAATTGGAAGAGAGCAGACCTCCTCGCAGGCCAAATAACTTCAGTATGGCTTATGACTGCATTATAAAACATCCTTTAATTAGGCCAAATATATCCAGTATGGCTAATGAATCCATTATAAAACATCCTTTAAGTAGGCCAAATATCTCCAGTATGGCTAATGAGTGCATTATAAAACATCCCTTAATTAGGCCAAATATCTTCAGGATGGCTTGTGAGTGCATTATAAAATGTCGTTTAACTAGGCCAAATACCTTGAATGCAATGATAAAGCAAAATCCCTGGATACAGACGGTGATCCAGATCACCCCATATTTACAATCATCTGTTCCTGCTGTCATTGTGGACATTTCCTTAAAATTTCATTAAGATCTGTCCACAGCTTGTAAAATTATTAAACAAACAGAAAAACTCTGCCAATGACATAAACCTTCTTCTTGTTGGTTAAAAATGTGAGTTTCTTTATATTGTCGTAGAATATTAAATCCCATTGATAAAATTAATATATGTATAAAAGGTCAAATATTTATGAAAAAAATAGGAAAATTATCTGAAAAAAAATTAAAATTAGGTAGACACTGCTGACTAAATATCTGGCTCACCTGTACTGTATAAGTGGAAATAAACAATATTGTTAGTAGTTGTATGAGTATTCATTTTACTAGACATTTATACAAATTTTCTTAACACAGTACAATGTTGCTTCTAGAGTGAGTTTTAGTTCTCAGTCTGCAATTCCGTAGATTCGGTGAATTTAGTAGAAGACTCACACCCGCATGTTTACAGAGTGGATATACATTAATTGTTTTGTTGGAAACCTTTCAATTTTTAATAAAAAGGCTCTTATTCAGGCTCTTTTTTGTTTTAAAAAAATGCCATTTGGTGTGAAAAATGGATATTACAAATTGGATAATCCTGAACAAGGGACATTAACCGCATTAGTGTACTGGGATTGCACGAGTCTGGTGGGGTGGTCGCCCATGGTATTTTTGTGTCAGTGGTATTTCTGTTAATCCTGTCTTTCATGGGTTTGCTTATAAATAATTATTATGTTGTAATATTCTCATTTTTTGGCTTGCATTTTACCTTTCTTAGTGTTGGAAGTTGATGTCACTGAAAATGTCGCAAATACTCGTGGAATAAATGCCCCCTCCAGCTGAACTAAAGAAAATTATGTTAAATTTTCCTGTTGTTCAACCATTATTCTACCTAATAAATAAGTAATAATCAGCTGCTACAGTTTTCTATGTATCCCTCATTGAGAAGATACACAAGACGGGTTGCAAGCTGATTTTGACAGAGCTCTGACATTTTTTCAGACTTTGGAAGGCGGGACTGTCCCCACAACAGAATTACCGTTGCAGTATCGCTGCTGTCTATTTCCCATACATCTTATCACAAAACCCAGTAGTGACTGATGTTGAATGGACCCATATAATAACGCCTTCATTGCCTAATGTTTCAGCTACTTCTTTACCAATTATTCTCAACAGAAGTGATGGTACTTTTTTGTGTATGTTAGATGTTCTATATCAATGTATTTTTGGCCTGTTTGTCTGACACACTATTATGAACGTTTAATTGCCACCCTTGACAAATTATGTCTAGCTATTGTTCATTGTGGTAGTCACTCTTTTGAGCATTTGGTTTCAAATTACAAAATATTGATTGCTTTTTCAATTTCTGTTAGAAAAATAAGTTACTGTTTTAACATTAGCATTATGTCGGTTTCCTTTCCACAGAAGTATTTACAATTTACTGCTGAGATGTCCATAACTTAGTTTCTTGTGGAAATTGTGCATTTGTTTGCCTACACAGATTTCATTGCAATCTGTGGCAATAAGACAAATTGAGAAGGAGGCTTTGGTGGAGATGTATGAAAAATATTAAAAAGCATGGCTGTAGAACAGCATGTAAAGAACATAACTTTGACTTTTTTAGATGTTAGAAGCAATAGAACAAGTGTTTTATAGTTTTTCCAAGAACTAGAACACTTCAAAGAGTGAGAAAAGTTTTCTGTTTCACAAACATGTCTGCATCACGCCTTTTGACAATATGGTTGTGTGATTGGAAGTATAGTTATAAATAAATTGCATATGTACTATGTAGTAATGGTAAAATTTAGGCATAAAACATTTTAATGTATAGAATAAAATATGCAGTGGGTCATTACTTCAAAGATGATGGCAAAAAATGAGAATTAAACCATACCCCACATCCCCCCCCCCCCCCCCCCCCTACCATTTTTAGTTCAGTAGTAGGGGATTTCCCTCACTCTCTGAAAATTTCTGCAATCAGGAAAGTGGTGTTTGGAATTTGGAGTTTCAAATTTGGAAGATTCTATTTCAAACTTATCGCATTGTGAATGTGTTTATCCAAATTATGACCACAGATGGAATATGTTTTATTGAACACCATGGCAACCCCTTACCATGGATAATTAGCCAGTTTTTTGTGAATATTTCAATAACCATATAAGCCACAAATGTGTTATGTACATCATTAGAAAGGTATTTTGACAGAGCTTTTTTGTTGGGTTAAAATCCATGGAGAAATTACATAAATGTCAAGTTGGATGTGGGGACTGAGGCCCCCATATATAGCACAGCACTTTTTCCATTCTTTTTTATTTATTTTACTTATTATTCATATTGTGGATAATAAATGTAAAACATCCCTCAGCAATAATGTATGATTCATGAAGGTTAGCAGTAAAATACTTGTGGTATCTTCATTCGTGATATATTTTATCGATATATGTCATTACGGGAAGTTTACCTATTATATTCACAGCACTGTTACGGCTTTGATATTTTCTTAATTATGTGGGGAAAAAATATTATTTTGAAAAAAAGTCACACTTGACTGATTATTTGAACAAGCAACCTCAGCGATGGGAGGCGACTGTGTTGCCACTGAGCCACTACTAAAGGACTTGAATTAAAATGACCAGAACTTCATTTCTGGTCCAATTTTTGCCATCTTGTTTATTTTAAAAAGGGGTTCATTTTACTTCAGATTAGTTTAGCACATACAGTCCTTAAAATGAACACATGCCTTGTTTGCCTTCCATAAGTACTTAGATTTATGTTCAGGTACTTCCTTAGATTTGTGTTTAGGTAGAGATACTCCTACATAAGGTACCTTATTTGTGGTACAGTCTGAGATTACAGATTAAAACATCAGTGAGTTTATATATGCGTATATTAATTAAATGATTTGAATCACCATAATCAAGACAGTCATGTAAAATATCATAGAAAAAACACCATGTGTGACATTGATTGATATTGAGAAAAAGGTCACTCCAAAGTTCCTTTCTGAAGCCATGTGACATGACATGTATATTGAATTATTAAGAAATTTACAAACCTGTCTCAATCAAGTGTCACTCTGTTATTGATGGATAGTTTTATCTGTACTACATCTTTGGTAGCATGTTGGCTTAGATCTCGTCAGAAAATAAAGATGTTTTATCCTGATCTGATTTTATTTTCAATCAAGTGGCTTGACTACCATCATTGACGGGTTTACAACTACCATATTTATCTGTATAAACAAGCCCTCTGACTTTAAAATACCACTTTTTGTGATTCAGGGATTCTGAGAATATTTGCATTGTTTTACATCCCCCATCAAAAGAAGTGGGATTAAGCGGTATTACACTTCGGGGTTCAGCCCCCTGTTGGCTCTGGCCAGTACTAAACGTCTCTTTTTCTTGGACGTTGGTCCGATGCCTGCGGCCTCCCGAGATAGCATTCAGTTCCACAGGGTAAGCTTGTAGCTTATAAGAGCTACATTTAACTATTTTAAATTTTCAAATTGTTTTACATCACCGATTGAACAAGCCTGACAGGAAGTTCATCAAAACATGTCAGTTTTTATCAAAAGCACCTTAAAGTCTCCAAAAAATACAAGTTTTATAGCGAAATACCCTTACCATTTCCTAACAGTAGCTATTTGTTGGAGCCATCCAACCCAATGGCCAACGCAGAGATGCGATTTTTTAAGGTTATATAACAACCTTAATCAAGCCATTGGGTTACAGTAGTCCGTCCTCCCGCCAATTAGGTCACATGACCACATTGTTTACTTCATTATTTTTGTTGGCCATCATCAGTAAGGACGTCTTTGGAAATTAGGAGAAGTTTTGTCAAGGTTTTATTTATTTTTTTGAGATTTTACAGTCAATCTCACTTCTTATTTCACATGTATATCATACAGAACTTATACCTTTGTTAAATCTTCGAAGGTATGCATTCTATTATGAAATAAAGGACTTTTGAATGGCGACTTCGAGGTTTCATCGTTTTTCAACCTCGAGGAAATAAATCAACATAAAGAAGGTCATTATGCAATAATATCTTTATATAGCTTGCCAGTCGTTCGGTTCAGTTTGCTGGACGTTGGAAGCTATAATTTTGCAGCATACATGTTAGAAAGAATGTACTGTTCAATAACAGAAGCGATATGGACGACGCCATCTTGGAGGAGAATGTCAATTCGAGTGGCCGTCATTGCTGTTCACGTCGGGTTCTAATAGCCAGGCGTTGAAAGCAATTTTTTGATCACATTATACATCCCAGTCGAATAGATTGTCGACGTGTCAGTAGAAGGAATCTCCCTTGGAGGCAGCCATTTACGTTGCCATGGACACGGCATCGTGGAGGAGTTTTGAATGCAGGGAAGTTTACTTCTTCGGAAAACTCTTCCGTCGAGGTCCACTCAAAACATTCACCAGGGAATACCTGTGTGAGGTCATTCATGTACAATCGAGTATTCTATACCTCTCAGAAGGTCAGAATTCGGGTTGTCAGATGTCCGGGAGTGTCATTCATATCTACAAGGAGAGGCTTTTGATTATATGGTTTCCACAAGAATTTAGTACAATCAGGTTTCTATACCTCTCAAAAGGTTTAGAATTCAGGTTGTCAGGAGATGCATAGGGTTTCATCTCAAGAATACAGGGAACCTAGTACTTATTTTCAGTAAATTGATTGATTGTGATTGAGTGGCTAGGGAGTGATTCAACAGGCACAGACTCTGTGAATGCTCCCATTGTTTTGTCACATTTACCTACATCAAGAAGTCTCCACATGCTTGGGTTTACAACCAGTTCTGAATGTGCCCAATAGTTTCAAGAGCTTCTAAAGAACAGTTATGCAGGAGGTCTTTGCTTGGACTTCTTTACTTCTATCAATTTCTTGTCATCTCCTTAGTTGCAGGAGATTTACTGTAGGAGATTGTAGGTGAGAGCAAACCTGTTTTGACTCACTTTCTCAGTTCAGGTCTAATTTATAGGATCTAAGAGATCAGCATGATATACTATAGACTTCAATAATGCCTTGGACAGTGTGCAATGTGTTTGCATTTCCTGTCCATAGTCGACTAGTGTGTGTTCAAATCTTCTGAGTTTGACCATGTCTAAGAACATGTGACTCAAAAGGAGGGATGTAGCCTAGAATGCCTTTAGCAACATTCAATGCATTTTTCTCTCCTAATGAGGTTCTCTTGCTGGACTTATCAGATGTTCAGAGCATTTTCATCTAGTGTTTTCATGGAAGTAAGGATGATGAATAAGTCTAGAAGTGAGCAGGCTCCTAGTCTTGACTAATAAGGAACACCAGGCCTCAGAGGGGATTTTTGTCCTTACCATGACAGTTACCCTGGAATAGAGTTACAAGTGCCTCCTACTCCTCAGTTAAAAGGGGAGAGGATGTACTGTTACAGGCCTATGGAAGCAGGGATGATAGTTGGCTTCCTGTGGTTTCATGGAACCTTTGCCCAATTGTTGGTAGTATACAAGTCTTGGAAAAGGAGAATGTTCAGCCAGACCTTTTACAAGTGAGGTTGGCAGAAGTTAAAAAAAAAAAAAAAAAAAAAAAAAATCCCGAGAAAACAGCAGTGTTGATAAAGGCTGTTTATGAAATGATCGACAAAAGGGCGATAACACCAGTCACCAGTGTCACATCGCTTGAGTTTTACAGTTTCTTGTTGTGACAAGCAAGGGAAATGGCAGCCAGTAATTGTTAAGGTCAGGTAAACGAGCTTGCATGTACTTTACTTAATATGGAATTGTTTAATATTTGCAATTCGTCTATACAAGGTGAGTGGATGACGTCACTCAACCTTATGGGTACACATTCATCACAGACTCAGCTAATAACCGTAACTTCATTTCATTGGAGGCTACAAATTCTACCAGTTCACTGCCTTACCCTTCAGTATTGCTACAGTTTGTTCTCGAGTTCACTAGGTAGCAGAAGGGTTGAAGCTGATGGCTCACAGAAGGCTTCAGTATTCGCCAGTATATAGACAGTTGGCTAATGAAAACAAACTCAAGACAGCAATGCCAAGAAAACACCTACTGGTTAGTGCATCTTATCGAAAGCCTGGGTTGGATCACAATTTCTAAAAATCAGATTTGCTTCCAACTCCAGTAATCGAATTGTTTTCTTGCAAGGACAGTTACCATGTTGGAAGCTTCTCGTTTATCTCCAGGGAAGCTCATGTCACTTTGAAAGCATGGCTTCAATGGAGAATACCATACCATCGGGTTATCTGAACATGAAGGCACTCCAATGGTATCTGGAAACACTGCTGATATCTTCAGTCTCTGGATATCCCATTCTTGGGGTTTTTGGTTCAGGGATCATCTTCAGTGGTGGACCAATAGTTTAATTTTGAAGGAGGATTCACCACTCCTTCAGGAGCACAGTTTCTCTCCGTTCACAGAAGCTTCCCTAATGGGTTGGGGTGCTCTCTCGAGTCATCCACAGCCATTGGTCTGTGGCATCAGGAAGAGTCAAGACTCCTCATAACATAACATTATACACCTGAAAGCAATGTTGTTAGCTTTAAATGATTCAGAAATCAGTTTTGAGTTGAAATCAGTTGATTTTCACAGACAATTCTTTAGTGGTTGCCTATATGAACAGCCAGGGAGGCATCCACTCAGGGAATTTGTACCTTAATCTGTAGAGTCATGGGTTAGTCCAATGCCAGAATGATTCAGATTCAGGGAAATTCATTCCAGGGAATCTACATGTTCTGGCAGATTCCTTGTCTAGGAAGATAAAAGTAAAAAAGACCAAAGCGGTTATGAATCGCCAGGTTTTTCAATCAAATTAGACATTGCTGTCATCAATCAGTGGTTGATGTGTTTGCAACAAGATGACTCACAAGTTTCCTAGGTAGGTCTGCTGTCAGGCTTGGGAAAAAGGTGCTTGAACACCTCTTGTGATAGTCTGGACAGACGTGTATTTTGCCCAGGGTTTTGGTCCTCATGTCTCAGTCGGGCTTGAGGAACAGATGCATGGAATGTCTTTGGGGAGGGTCTGGTCAGTTATGTCCAGTGGCCCTCATCCCTCATGTGATTCAACATATGACCACCTACAGGTATAGAATCATCATATTGTACCAGGGTGGCCAGGGATGTTTTGGTTTTGGGTCTGGTGGATCTGTCCACAAAACCCCTTCTAAATGGGTGAATCTATTGACTCAACCATTTAGTAATAGACTTCATTTGAATCTTCATGTTTGGCATCTGAAGTCAGGCATGAATATTATGGAAGATTTCCAGAGGAAGTGGTGAATCATGAAGGAGCACTCCTCTAGGAGAATCTGAGAATCAATGGTTGTTTTCTGGGCAGTGGGGTGTAGAGAGTCGTATATACATCTCAGACCCCACTATTCCACATTAGCAAATTTCCTGAAATACTAGTTCAAGGAGACATACCTAAAGGCCTAAAGGGTCAAGAAGTATCTAAAAGTTGAGATAAATAATAGATTGGCAACTTTTAGTAAGAGACAAACCAATAGTTTTGGATTTTGTCATTGGTCCTTCATGCTCTTATCAAACAACCTTTGAGCTTGTGAGGAAGGATTTCTTGAAGTTATTACCTTTCAAGATGGTCTTTGGTTTTGACTTCAGGTAAAGTAGTGAACCCTCCCCTTAGTTATAGGGAGGATTGGTCACAGGTAACTTTGGCCCATTAACTGCCTTTTGGTCATGAACCAGTTGGCTTCAGATGGGCCTACTGCGATTACTGCAATTGAGTCAGTGATCTTTGTCTCTGTGGATTACAGAATCATGATAAAGGAATGACATTAATGCTTGGACATATTCTTCCTTTAGTTAAGGAGAATGAGTCACAAGTAACTCTGGTCCCTTCAATTGCCAGAACCAGTTGGCTTTGGATGGGTCTACTGCAATTAAGCTTGTGGTCATGCCAGCTTTTAGCCTCTTGGGACAACAGTTCAACTCAATATGGGTCTCTCTGTTCTTGTTAGGGGTTTGGTGATCAAAAGGTTTGGGATGGGAGAAATCTTTTGTTTTTACTGCCATTGAAAGTTTTCTTACAGACTTATCTCTTGGCAGCTATTTTATCTTGATTGAGTCAAGATTGAGTCACAGAAGCTATTGATGTATGTTTTGATTGCATCTTTAGTTTTCACCAATTTCTGTCTGAAAAACCTCTGTTGTCTTAGGGTCAGATTTGAAATTGGGTCCTACGGTTGCAGTTATAGTTTGTTACTTCATAATATGATATCTTCAGTCTCTGGATATTGTATTGCAGTAGGTATTAATGTTGCCTAAATCTTTCTTGGGAAGGATTAGGCATTATGCTGGTGACACTTTCTGGTTGGTTTGACCTTGTCTTGAGGTCGGATGTTACAATTTAGATGGGATATCTATGTAGGACATCCTTTTGCAACACCAACATTGTCAGCAGTTGTGAGAACTACAACTACATACTTTCAGTTTTTTGGGAGTTGTATGTTGTGATTGTTGGAAGTTTATATGTTATTAATGCCTGTAAATTCCATTGTGAAGTTCTCATGTTGTTTAGTTGTAGGTTGGGTAGTGGTTTTTCTTAAAAGAATTCCCTCCATCCTACAAGGCTGAATTCAGCTACTGTTAGGAAATGGTAAGGGTATTTCGCTATAAAATTGGAAAATTTAATAGTAATTTAAATTTTTATTAGAAATACTTACCATTTCCTAACACTCATATTTCCCTCCCGCCTCCCCGCAAGTCATTCTTTTATTTGCAACAAAAATAATGAAGTAAACAATGTGGTCATGTGACCTAATTGGCGGGAGGACGGACTACTGTAACCCAATGGCTTGATTAAGGTTGTTATATAACCTTAAAAAATCGCATCTCTGCGTTGGCCATTGGGTTGGATGGCTCCAACAAATAGCTACTGTTAGGACATGGTAAGTATTTCTAATAAAAATTTAAATTACTATTAAATTTTCCAAGTTTGTTTATTATATCCCCAGACGAAAGTCGGGGATATATTGGATTCAGGTCCGTCGCGCCGCCGCCGCCGCCGTAGAAATTTCCTTGTGGACGCGATAACTCAAAAACAAATTAATATTTTTTTTTCAAACTTGGTACACATGTTAAGGGTGCCCAAAGGAAGATCCCTATTTTAAGGTGACCTTAAACTCCCAGTAAAAAAGAACTTATGGCCACCTTAAGGTCAGAAATTGCACTTTTGGCCACTTAGAGCCCTGTAGGTCACAAACTATGATGCTCAGCTGGCTGAAATTTTACCTGACAACACATTAATATGTTCTTAGTACATGTGCCGAAAATCATGACTTTAAGTTGAGGAGAAAATTGTGTTTGAGGCCCATAAATACCCCCACTTAGGGATTTTTTGCTATACTTTACACATATTTTGCCCTATAATTTGGAAGTGATAATTCTGATGAGTCTCAAACTGCGCTAGGTATAACTTTGATATGTAATCCTTGTCTGTAGAAAATTTTAGGGCTGTAGGTTTACCCAAAGGGGTCGACTTAAGGTCTCAAAAGTGCCCACAGAGACCCAATTTATGCACTTTTTGCCACTTTCAAGCACTGTAGCTTTCAAACTATGTCTCTCATCTAAGTTAAATATCATCTGGGAATATATCTATGTGTTTTCTTATATGTGCCCCAACATTTAGGCCTTTAATAGACAGTTAACCTGTGTATCAGGACCATAAACACCCACCCGAGTGACCCTTATAAGACATTTTTCACATCTTTTTCCCTGTAACTTGGAAATGGTAAGTCTGAGAAGTTTCAAACTGTATTAGATATATATTCTGTGTGTAATCTTAGTATGTAACAGATTTTAAGTCTGAAGCTTTAATTTTGAAGGTCAAATTGAGGTCTCTAAAAGGCTCCCAAAGACCCAATATTTGGACTTTTTGCTACTTTTAAGCCCTGTGACTGTCAAACTATGTGACTGATAGAGCTCAAATCCTATCTGAGAAGATATTAGTATGTTATTTTTATATGTGCCAAAAATTAAGGCTTTAAGAAGACATTTAACCTGTGTATGAGGACCATAAATCCCCACCCGAGTGACCATTTTTAGACATTTTTCACATATTTTTCCCTGTAACTTGGAAATGGTAAGTCTAAGAAGTTTCAAACTGTATTAGATGCATATTCTATGTGTAATCTTAGTATGTGACAAATTTTAAGTCTGAAGCTTTAATTTGAAGGCCACATTTAGGTCTCTAGAAGGCCCCATAAAGACCCAGTATTTGGACTTTTTGCCAATTTTAAGGCCTGTGACTGTTAAACTATGTGACTGATAGAGCTGAAATCTCATCTGGGAATACATTATTATGTTTTTTTTACATGTGCCAAAAATCAAGGCTTCAAGTAGACATTTAACCTGTGTATGAGGACCTTAAACACCCACCTGAGCGACCCTTTTAAGACATTTTTCACATATTTTGCTCTGTAACTTGGAAATGGTAAGTCTGAGAAGTTTCAAACTTTATTAGATACATATTCTATGTGTAATCTTAGTATGTAACAAATTTTAAGTCTGAAGCTTTAATTTGAAAGCCACATCGAGATCTCTAAAAGGCCCACAATGACCCAATATTTGGACTTTTTACCACCTTTAAGCCCTGTAACTGTTAAACTATGTGATTGATGGAGCTGAAATCCCATCTGGGAATGCATTATTATGTCCTTTTTACATATGCCGAAAATCAAGGTTTTTAGTAGACATTTAACCTGTGTATGAGGGCCATAGACACTCGCCCAAGTGCCTTTTTTGACATTTTTTCCGTATTTTGCCCCGTTATTTGGAAATGCTTAGTGTGACAAGTCTTAAACTGTATTATATATAATTTTTGTTTGTTATGTATGTCCCCCAAAAAGTTTCAGATCTGTAGTTTAATTGCTAAGGTCTCTTTAACAATTGTAAAATGCCCACAGAAACCCAATTTATGGATATTATGCCACTTTAAAGCCCAGTAACTGTCAAACTATGTGGGTTATAGAGCTGAAATCTTTGAATTTTTAAAAGGAAATGCCTGTCTATTTAAATTTTGAATATTAATAATGTTATGGCTATCTTAGTCTTTTAAGAACTTATTTTTGTGTGTTATACCTCTGCTTGCTGAGTTTTTCACTTTTTAAAATGAAACCGGTTAAACATATTCAAGTAGACAAAATGGACACTTTAAGTGAGCTTTAAGTCCCAATATTAATGAAATTATATCCTTATGTAGTAAAACTAGGGGATTTTTAACCCTCAACTAGCCCAGTTTTATTCAACTTGCCTCAGTTAATTTTGGCACAGCTCCTACAGTTATGAACTCATTTCAGTTGATAATCACATACTTAAAATTCTCAATTCTTTTTGTATTTGGTTACCCCTTTTATATAGATTGTTTGTTTACCATTTATGCTCAACCCACATCCCCCACCCGGATTCCCCCCACCCACCTCTGGGACCTCCAGCTATATTGAGTGACACTAAATAAACAAAGGTATTTAGTGATATCAGATGAGAAACAAAGAACTCAATGGGGTTGCAGATCTTGTGTAATAGTGAGAGAGGTGTGGAGAAGGGGAGAGGGGTGGGGGTGGGAGGTGGTGGGCTTCATTACATATAACACAAATGGGAGTCAGAACTGAGATTGTGTCACATATTTAGGTTGCATATATATGGACCACATATATAGGTATAGAGGAAATGAATAACTGAAAACAATTTGCAAATTCTAAAAATAATATAATAAAATAATAATATAAATAATTTTTTTTTTAAATAATATTTTATTTCTGAACAAATATAGAAACAGATATGCACTTTTGGGATTATGAATTTTAGAATGGACATTGAATCATCAATCATTTAAATACTTTGAAGGAAGATTGAAAAATATGATGAGTTGAGTTAAAAATAATATTTTATTTGTCAACAAATATAGAAACAGATATGCTCTTTTGGGATTATTATTTTAGAATGGACATTCAATCATCAATCATTTAAATACTTTGAAAATAGGTTTAGAGTTATCATTGCAGGAAGAATGAAAATATAATTTGAGGTATGTATTCGGCGTCTGGGGATACACCATCTTCCTTGGGGAGATATAAACAGAGTAGATTGATGTGCTGAAGTTCATATAATAATGGGTAATTATGTTTTAAAAAATTCCCGATCAAAACCTGTGGTGTGAGTGATGACCTGTCTGGGGATATGTTGGCGCCGAGTTGGCCCAATCTAGTTTTAAGTTCTTTCACCAAATTATGTGTTGACAATCAAGATACTGTAAAGTACGTATTTTTTTGCCCATTGTCATCAGACACTGGAGTTGTTACCTGACAGCCTGTCAGGACTGTGCAGGTATTGTATTCATCAATGGTGTCCAGATGGGCTGTCGGGAGGGCTGGGGAAAAAGCTTGTCTTGGCTGTATCCCAGAAACCCTAAGGTTTAAGATACTTGGTAGGTATAAGATACTTGGTAGGGACATTGGTTAGGGGTAAGACACTTGGTATGGACATTAGTTAGGCCATGTAGGTTTGAACCCTCATGATATGGCCTTGTTTTGACCTTTAACCTTGCTGTAGTAACCTTGATCTGTAAAATCTTGTCCAGACTGTTCTTTCACAAAATTATGTGTTGACAACCAAGATGCTGTAAAGTACGTATTTATTGCCCATTGTCATCAGACACTGGAGTTCGTTACCTGACAGCCTTTCAGGGCTGTGCAGGTATTGTATTCATCAATGGTGTCCAGATGGGCTGTCGGGAGGGCTGGGGAAAAAGCTTGTCTTGGCTGTGTACCAGACACCCTAAGGTTTAAGATACTTGGTAGTTATAAGATACTTGGTAGGGACATTGCTTAGGGGTAAGATACTTGGTATGGACATTAGGCCATGTAGGTTTCCACGTCATGATATGGCCTTGTTTTGACCTTTAACCTTGCTGTAGTAACCTTGATCTGTAAAATCTTGTCCGGACTGTATGTCGGAAACTGTAACATGTACGAAGTTAATACATGGTGGGGACATTGTTCAGGTGTAGGTGTGCATCATCATGTCACATAGTTCTGAACCCCTAGAGGGTGGCAGTCCAAATATAAAAAAGCCCCTGTAGTGAAGAATTTCAGAACTACATGTCACACTGTGTGCTCTGAAAGTCTCCTGATCATTGTACTCAATCACTTCTTCCATAGCTCATGGTGTTGAGAACTATTTTTCTGGGCAGTGGTATACGGACATCACTGATGATTAAACTAGAATCTGATTTAAACTGAACAGAGTCTTGAAAAATTATCAAAATCATACCAGATATTAGGAATTTCTAGTTAAGTATACCTTAAAACGGGAAATTTGGTTTTGCCCCATGTTTTCATAGAGCCTATGTCACCACATTATTATCTCGCTTGAATATCTCCATTATTATAAATCCTATCCAAATGATTTTTGGCAGTGGTTGTCTATAGGTTTGGGGAATTTCTTTGCCAGATATGAATTTGACCTTTGACCTTCTCTCAAGGGCATATGATCAAAACTTTTTTATTGCATTTGTACATCTAACCTAATGGACAATTAGCTATATTGCCTGTGCCAACCGGCCTTGCCAAACATCAGAAAAAGACGTCCTGTGTCTCCACTGATGAGACCTGCCATACTGCCACCATTCGAAAGATGTAGTGAAGTACTTTCATCCTGGCTAGAGAGCGTGATGTCATAGCATATTTTTTGTTTGGGCTTGACACATTTTGGAAAGCTCTCGAAAGTTGAAAGAATTTTGCTAATTGCTTCAGAAGTAAACTTTTTTTCATCAAACTTTCAAACTTCATCATCAGGCCAGAGAAAAGGCTCTTGCAGGCATTTTGTTGCAGGATTTGATTAGCACTCCTGTTGTGCACGCTTATATGTTAAGGGACAAGGGTCTGGTCTGTGTTTGGTGGAGCAAGAGTGCACTCTCGGTAACGCCTTGACCACTGACCAGAAAACCCAGCTTACACACCATCATACAAGCTGAAAAAGGAAAAGGGCTTTGGTAACGACAGTTTCACACTTATTGATCCACAGCACATGTCTGTTTTAGGGGCTGTAAACCCGAAATCTCCAGAAAAGATGGTAAATGAGAAGCAGAAGAGTAAGAAATCTACCGCACTGATGAATGGCTGCAAAAAATGGACACACTTAATCTGACGTTGGTGGAGGGCTACCCATCCAAGTCATCTGAGACTGGTGTACTGAGGGTAAATGGTATGGGTTATATACAGACAAGCAAGTAATCTCCACTTCAGTGTCCTGGTACAAGTGGGCCAGTCTTGACAGCCCTTATAGCTGGATCACCAGATCTTCAGGCCTGTTGTCCACTCCATCAATATCCAGGCACATCTCCCAAGAAACTCTGAGGAAGTGGGCGAAGGTGCCTAAATAATGCAGCTACATTTGTAATCAAGCTGCAGGGGTTAATAGATGCATTACCAGAGTACAGGACTCTATGCCAACACAGCTGAAGATCATTCAAGGTTATCAAAAGAAGGGTAAATATTCAAGCAAGTGCCAGAAGGCCACAGGTGAACTACAGTATCTTGTGGACTTTAACCAGGGAATCAGTCTATCAATGGCCAATACTATGTAACACCTGTCCAACTTTGTCTTCATCTCCATGGCCAACTTAACACTGGCACAAAGACACTCCCACCTCAGATCCAGTATAAAACAGGACGATCTTTGGCTGCTCTTACTATTTCCAGACACTGTGCTTAAGAAAGCTAAGGTAGACATCGCCCAGTATGAGAACAAAGACCACTCTGGCTCTTCATCTCACAAGAAGGGACGTATCACCCTTACGAGAGATCCAGTAAGTCAGAAGCCAGTCTTGCCAGCCAGCTTCGAAAAGCATGAGTGGTCATTGCCAGAGTAAGGAATGTATGGGCAAGACATCCAACTACTACTTACAAGCCAAAGGTCAGTCATCTTATAAATGACAATGTGTAAAAGTTTCTGTGTGATGACTTTTAAGTAAATGGTCGTGTTGCAGATCTTTTACCTTTTTTTTCAAAATGTCCCACTTGTTACTCAGAGTCTACGTGTAGGGGCCAGCTTGCACCCTCAGAGAAGGCCATACTCTCCCCCCCCCCCCCCCCCCCCCCTCCAGAAAGACTACCAACTATTACTGACCATCACAAGTGGCTATGTACATCCATTCAGGAACAGCTAATTGATCGAGGCATTACATGCATTTATGCAAAAGCAAGCTGTAGACTGGTCAGAACTCAGAAATCACTAGGCTTCTTCAACCGACTTTTCCTGGATCCCAAGCTAAACAATCATTGGAGACTTAACTTGAAGTACACAGACCAAATTTCCCCCAAAACAGAGAAATTCAAATGGAAACACCAGAAAGTATCAGGACCTCCTTACAGACAGGGGAACTTTAAGGATTCCAGTACACACAATCCAGAAAGTACCTGCATGTTCATGTCCAAGGTCAATCCTACCAATTTATAGTCCTACCGTTAGGTCTGTACACAGCCCCCATGGAATTCACGTTGGTGGTGAAGGAGGTCAAGCTGATGGCTCTACACAGGGGCATAAGAATCCACCAGTACCAAGCCAACTGGTTTGTCAGAGCCAAAACAAACCAAGCCAGTCTCCAGCATACACAGACCCTAGCTGCCTTGTATCAGGAGCTGGGCTGGATAGTAAACACAGAAAATTCAGAGCTTGACCCCAAACAGGTCTACAACATCGTATGTTACCAGTTCCATCTCAGAGAGGGCAGGGTCCGGTCAACCCCATAGCGCTGGCAAATCCTAGACTTGAGGATCCAGAAAGTACTCTCATGAACGGTTTCCCTGTCCTGATATGTCCTGATATCCCTGATAGGATTGTGAGTAGGCACAGAAAAACAGATTCACCTAGGTCGGCTCCATATGAGACTGATACAGTGGCATTTAAAAACCATTGGAGAGTATCATAATCATCGGGAAAAATGATTTTTATCCCCAGGCCACTTCATCCTCACGTAAAGTGGTGGCTTCAGGAAGACAATGTTCTTCAAGGTCAACCACCACACCCTCTCAGTCATACTCTGCAAATTTTTACAGATGCATTTAAAGAAGGTTGGACGCTCGTGTAGGGGAACGCACTGCAAGAGACACTTGGTTCTGTTCCAGAAAGCAAGTTGCATATGAACTATCTGGAACCAAATGCGGCCTTTTTGACCCTAAAAGAGTTCTAAGACCTCTGTTTAAACAAAATTGTACTCCTAGCAACAGACAGCACCACAGTCATTACCTATATAAACAAAGAAGGAGGCATGAGGTCAGGCCCACTGTGTGCCCTATTGTGGAGAATACTGATTTGGTGCTCCAGGAAGCGAGTGACTCTCAAGGCTCAACACATTCCTGGCCAAGTGAATGTGGTAGCAGACAAGCTATCCAGACCGGGTCAGACCTTCCAAACAGAGGGATCTCTTCTTCAGATTCGTTATTAAAGCATTTGACCTTAGCTTTGGTTTCTTGCAAACGCAGGCATGAGATCAATGCTTGGCTCAACACAAATGTCAAGACACTAGACAGATTGGTCCAATGTGTCTCTCTTACTCCCCTTCCAGCTTTATTTCGAAGAATCAGGTGGCTAAAGAGGGCCCAGACAGTGTGGCCCCAGTGGTTATTCCAGTCCTGGCACCAACTCGGGATAAATCACTAAAGGCTATGCCCGGTTAGAGCCTTGGGTTACTATTTGGATAGGACCTCAGAAAAAAGAAAGAACAAGGAGCTAGTCTTTGGCTTTGACAAAGATATATCCGTGTCACCATTTCTTTATTTATCAAGCAGACTATGATACTGTGCCCTGAGCTCTCTGATCAGGAGACCCTAGGGCTACATCAGGTTAAAGCCCATGATGTGAGGGCCGTTGCAGCTTCTAAGGCCTTCCAGTCTGGAGTTCCCTTAGAACATTTTCAGCCTGTCACTTGAAATCCCACAACACCTTCACACAATTAAATAATCTTAAATTTGTGTCTTATTTTCAGCACTTCGAATTTTGAAGTGGAGAAGGAATTATGGTGGCCAAATTTGTGCTTTTGTTGACAAAACTTAAGCCCACTACCCACCAATCTCAGCATTTGAGCCAGTGGCTCAGACAAAGCTGTCACTGAGACCATTCGTGAAATCCATAAAGTCTGAGTTCATGGGTTCCACTAAAATCTTCCAAAAATTGGAGACAAAAGTCTGAATTTTAAGCCTGAGACCTGGCTAAGTCCTTTCGTGAAATCCACCCAAGATAATGCTATACAATAGGAAAACTTCTGAAATGACATACAGAGGTGGACAGCGATTCACAGAAATTGCAAATTTTTTCCATGCAATCTTTCAAATATTAAACATCCAACCAAATGTGAGACAATTTCATTATAAAAAGCACAGACGCACTACCCATCAATCACTTACTTTAGACAAAAGTAATTCAGAAATTATTATTTGTCCAAGGTCATGCTTTTTGACATTAAAGTCTGAATATAGTATTGTTATGGCATCATTGGTATATTTTGCGTTAGTTACTTCACATGTTGTATTAGATAATGTATATCTCTCTTAATTTGGCTCAATAAAAATAGGGGGGGGGGGGGGGTATAAGGGCACCAACTATACCAATAAGAGGAGAATTATCACACAAATTGGGTTAATGTTTGGAACATCCCAGATAAAATCCAGTTCTTTTGGTCTGCGCTTATTTTGGGTATCTGGGTTGATTTTAGTCCCTAACCATTGTATCACACTAAAATCTCATATGTTTATGGGAATGGTTCTCAGAGTGAAAATGTTTAGATACTGGGGTATCCATACCTTTTTTTCCGACATTGAAAATGTGTTCATACATTCTTTGTCTAAATGGGCGTCCAGTTTCACCGATATATTGTTTCCCACATAGTTTGCACTCAATCAGGTGAATAATATTGCTAATCTCACATGTTATAAGTACTGGTTTTGGGAGATTAACACATTTATGGGTTGCTCCAGTGTGGTGGCTGGTGAATGTGTTTATTTTGTGCATTAATGGGCAGTAAGTGCATTTACCTAGTCTGGTACAAATTGTTGGTCTGTCAGCTTTAAATGGTGTAGTAATGGGTGGGTAGGATATTTTATTCTTGGTAAAGATATTCTTAAGGTTTGGTAGTCTTCTAAAACCAATCAATAGTTTCATTGTAAAGATCTTTTTAGATCATCACAATGTTCTATAATATTCCAGCTTGAATGTATAAATTTCTTAATATTAGGAATTTTTGGGGTTATACCTAGTAACCATAACTGGTGGTGTGTTTTTGTTAGTTTTGTTACTAGTTTCCAACAATTCCCTTTGACTGAATTTGGAAACTCTAGCGCAATGTGAATAGAGTTGTTTAGCTGTGTAGCCTCTATTCTTGTAGTATTCTGTGAGTTTATCAGCATTATCTAGAGTTCTGATTCTAAGATATTGACCATAGGGGCCTTTCTTGGTCACACTTTCTGGGTTTGCGCTGGAGTGGTGTAAAAACAGATGTGTGTCTGTGGGTTTATTGTAGAGGGTTGTAATAATGTTTCTATTAGAGTCAAGGTTGACAGTTGTATCTAGGAAATTTATGCTTTCTTTACTACTTTCTGAGGTGAACTTAATGGTGGGGTGTATTAAAATATTTACCAAAATCTCTTAAGGAATCTTCTCCATGAGTCCAAATTAGGAAATATCATCAATGAATATATTCCAAATAAGGGGTTTAAGTGGATAATTGTCCAGTGCTTTGGTTTCAAATCTATCCATAAAAAGATTAGCATAATTTGGTGCTAATGTGGTTCCCATGGCTATACCCTATATTTGTAAGAAGAATTCATAATTGAATTCAAAATACATGTTGTGTAGTACCGATTTCAATATGTCTAAAATGTAATTACCTATAGGTCCCTTGTTAGGATATTTTCTCGTGTGATCTGCTACAGCTAACATGCCTTCATGATTTTGTGTATTAGTGTATAGTGAGGTTACATCAAGGGTTGCTATAATGACACCCTCTGGGATTGGTCCCAGATTGATGATTTTGCTAATGAAATCCTGAGTATCCCTTATGTAGGATATGGTTTGTGGAACATAATGTTTAATATGCTCATCCACCAATTTGCTGATATTCGCAGTTGGGTGATTAACTGAACTACAGATGGGTCTACCTGGGATACCTTTTTTATATATTTTAGGTAACCGGTAAATTTGGCCATGTTTGCAATTTTGTGGTTTGAGAAATTCTAAATTTTCCTCTGTGATCAGATCTTCATTTTCATTTGAATCAGTTTCTGAGTGATTTTTTTCTGACACTTCAGTTGTGGGGTCATGGTTAATCTTGGTATAAAATTTGTTATCCATGAGTTGTCAGTAACCTTCTCTTAGGTAATCAGTGGTGTTCATCACTACTACTGCTGAACCTTTGTCAGCTTTTCTAATGACGAGCTCTGGGTTGTTGGTAAGGGCTAATAGACCTGACCTTTGAGCTCTGCTGAGATTATTGTTTTATGGGTAGTTGGTTTACTGTTAAGTAGGTTGTGTTTAAAAGCAATCTTGAAGCTTTTTAATTATATATGGGTATTGTTAGGCATCCATTTACTTTTGGGTTTGAATTTGTCATGGATGCTCCTATATGGGGCAGTGTCACTGTCTAAGTTATCAGCGAGGATATTAACCAGTGATCTATCATTTTCATCTAGAATATTATTGTCATTATAGAAGTGATGCCAGGGGCGGATCAAGCTTTTAAGTAAGGTAGGGGTTCACATCAGACATACCATAACTAGGGGGTCGGGGGCATGCCCCTCCGGGAAAAAAAATTATTTTTTGGTAAAAATATAGTGCATTTCCTGTACATTTAACACCACGCTCAAGAAATAATTTTAGGGGGGGTCGAACCCCCTGAACCCCCCCCCCTTGGATCCGCTAGTGGATGCTGTTAGACCAGTCTTCTGCGAAAGGCCTTGAAGTCTTTCCAAATCCGGGATTTCTTAGGAGGTCCAGGTGTTGGGCAAAAAGTGAGGCCTTTTTGTAAGGCCTCAATTTGTGGTTTTCTCTAAGTATATATCAGATATATTAATTACTGTATGTCCTACTAGGCTTCCCATAGACTAACCTGGTGGTAAAATGCCAGCTGGGTAGTTTTGACTGTCCAGCTTTATTTCTTTTAGGATCTCCTTAGGAGTAGCCATGATTAGTGAAAGAATATAGGTTCAAGATTGAAATGCTTTATTAAGCATAATATTGGACAAGGGTAGTCTAAAGTAGGTCAATGTATGAAACATACTAATTATAAACTATTAATAAGACCAAGAAAGAGTTTCTTGAGTTTATTGTTGTCAATGTCTTTCTTGTTCTGTGGTCTTCTAACCTGCTGGAAATTTCTAGCTCGACCTTGCTGGGGTCTTCTTGGATTTCTTTGGTTTATTCTTTTGGAAACTTTGTTCAAACCTGCCTCAGCAGTAGCCTTATATCTGTCAGACAAGAATTTGGTGATTTCCTCAAATTGACTTCTGGTGAGGAGTTTATGGAGATCTGTGAAATTGGCTTGGACGTCTAGTTTGACTCCTTGGTACTTTATATTCAAGTCATCTAGGATCAGTTGGGTCAGCTTATGTTTAGCATCATTGGTAATTTGTGACCATTTGTCTCTGAACACAGTGTCTCTATTGGAAGGTGTGTTACAAATAAAGCTGGCTTGGACAGGGAACTTGTTGTCCTGTAGGTTTTTCTTTATATGATGGATGTTAGTAGCCAAGGTCAGTTTCTTCCTATGTAGAGACTTAGGACATAGTGTTTTTCTTTCCTTTGGGTAGTTGGTTCTAATGTCCACTTCAGGTGACTCCTGCCTCCTTCTTTTGGAAGGTTGGTCTCTAGTATTGTCTGTTGATTGAAGAATTAGCAGCCTGCTCTAGTAGTTAATGGGTGTCATCACTCAGGGTTGTCTTTGGTATTGGTATACCAATTGCAGGTGTGATATTGGTGTTCGACACGCCATGGGTGTCCATGGCAGTGACCAAAGTAACTTTGCTGACATTAGTAGACATGAGGTACCCACAAGTAAAAACTTAAAATAAAAACTTAAGGCACAGGGCATTATTTTAAGTTCAATAAACATATTGATGTTTTTCCTTTTACATTAACAGTAACTAGGAAAAAGGGGTGAATGGCTATTCGGTTTCAAGCAGTCTGAACTCGGTTATCTTGACATACATGGTGCAGTTAAAATGTATCTGTGCTAGCTTATTTTTCTCGGGGTAGCAGTCTAATTTGTATTCACTTTTGACAACCTCTTTACTTTTACCTTAAGTAAGTGTGACATCATTTGTTTTTATTTAAATTTAGCAAGTCTTTGAGAATTTTAAACAAATGGCTGACGCATTCCCCCCGCATATAAAAGTATATAATGAATGAAGGTGACATTATAATTAGACATTAATATTACATGAAGATAAATGAATGAAGATGACATTATAAGTATCTATCTTGAGTATTGTCCATAAAGATCAAACAAATTGATTGTTATGAATTTAAAAGTATAAATTTTTAAAACTTCATTGTTCAACTCATCAAATGTGGAGCTTGAACAAGTTACAGCTATTACAAATTTTTAGTTGTGCATGACATATAAATGTGCACCAGTGAATTTTAACAAACATCCATTTTAACCTGAGATTTCCCCGCCAATTTTGCATGGATTTTAATGTAAGAAAATGAGCAAAAACTCTGTAAGATACGTTTCTAACCATGTATCTAATATGCACTAATGAAAAAGGAAGTCCAAGTTTAAAAAGAATAAATTACAATAAATCTTGCCTTTCTGTTTTCGTTTTTTTTTGGCTAAGTATATTTGTAGCTTACATACTTAATGACATATTAACGAAAAATATTTACAAAAAAAACAGCCTTGAGTGGATAATTATAAGACAATCTGGCCTCTGACTTGGGACATATTAATAAAATTAATTGGTCCATAAATTGAGACATTGTAATATAATACACCTGACATTCAGCCGTCTTCAAATTAATCAGGTATACGACTTCAATCACCATTTATAATGTTGTTTCACTGATAAGTTACTTGTTCTAATTATGCTTCAGTTTCTATTTAAGCACAAACTCTGTCGAGGCTCATGCTTGTAGACATCACTATTTTGTCTTTTGTTTTGTTGACTGACTTGCTTGAATCCTGGTGTAGCATAATGAGTTCCTGTCTCATCACTAAAGTTAAACAGCAATGGGCTGTGTTAGTACTTTGATGGGTGACTGTCTGAGTTCTGGGCCAGGTATGGGGTGTATCTGACTTGGAATTTGTTTTTTATTGCCAGACTTTCATAAATTCTAGTGCACTACTCATGTCTCTGATGGCTTTGCAGCTCAAGCCTGTAGACCGAAATTTCGGCCTTGTTACTGTTAAGTGTCACTTTCATTCTTAGTTTATCTTGGTTAAAATTTTCACTCCACAACCTTTACAGCTGTGTGGGTTTTCAACCCTGGTGTCCGAATGAGGAGAGGGAGTGCTGTATCTCAGAAAGCGTTAGGTATAGGAGGTTCATACTTGGTGAGGACCTTGACCGGGGGAGGGGGGGTGTAGGTGTGAAATATCATGGTATTTGATCTTTTACCTCAGTGGTGCTGAACTTTGAAATCTTGTCCGGGTTATGTCTCTGAAACTGTAAAAATGTAGGTAGTTGATACTTGGCAGTGATACTGGTTGGGGGCGTAGATGTGCAACTTCATGGTGTGACCATGATTTGACCTTGACACAGCGACCATAACCTTTGAAATCTTGTTTCTTCTATGTGTACAAAACTGTGAGGTATAAGAAGCTATTACTTGGTAGGTATATTAGTTGATGAGTGTAACATACTCTGGTCTTTGTGTAAACTTTTACCTTGACTAAGGACTAAGCACTTGGGAAAATTTCAGACTTAGGACTTGAAAATCTTGTATGACCTCATTTTCGCAACTGTAAGGAGAAAGAGTGTCAAACTCGGCAGGGTTGTTACTTAGGGGATGTGTGATATTGCTGTGACCTTTGACCTTTAATCTCTGCCAAATTATTTTCTATTGGCACATTTGAGGCATATTTTTTGACTACATAAAGGTATATGGCTTGCTGTAACTGATGATTGGACTTTATAATTTTATCGTTCTAGATGTTGTACTTTTATCTTGAGACACCTCCATTGACAGCCATGCTTCTCTTTCTGAAGTGTTATTTCTCCTGTACCTTTAATTAATATTTTTTTATTCTGAAAGACACCTTATCAGTTGTATATATATATTTTTTTCATTTCTTTATGCCATAGTGTCCCAAGCTGTTTCTGTAGGGTACGGGTATCTCTGATACATGTACTATTATTTATAGGATTTTTATTGATGCTATTATTATTATTATTATCTTTATGTACAGACTTTTTCCTGTACTTATTTCCATAACAACATGGATTCAAAAGCTTAAGAGCAACAACATAATGATAATTTGTCAGTCCATGAACAGGCATGAGTCAGCTCCAGGTTAATTTATATAGTATATGCGTCTTAAAGAAGTGTCTTTAGTAATTTATCCGTTATGACTAATAATGATTTGGCTTTTTATGGTAATAATTTCACCGATACAAATAAAGACTGAAAAAAACCCCCAGGAAACAGTAGTTTAACTACTCGAGAAATTTGCAAATATTTTAATAGTATGAAATAACATGTAACGAGGAGACGGCATTTAACAACAGTAAAATAAAAAGCATTAAAATATTTCATCTGTTTATCAGTACCATTAGTTGTTACCAATCATAAAGATGTTTTAGTGTGAAAAAAAATATCGTTCTCCCCATTGTAGACCCTCTATCTTGGCAATTGTCTGTATATATGCAGATAATTAGCCTTGCTAAAGGCTCAAGTTTCTTTGCAGTTAGGCAAAAATTGTCAGTTCAGATAATGGAGTTTCAGATTCTATAATGTACTCATACATGTACTGACTTTTACAGCAGCATACAGCTAAGAGATGTCTGATAAAGTTCTATCTCTTATCATGTATGAGTGTTTTATGATTACCAAATATCTGTGTGCATGTTTGAAAAGATATCATGCAATTTAGCCTTAAGCAAGGCTAGCAGAGAATATGACATCTTCTACAACATTAACCTCACATATACATGTATGTTATTGGCGGCGTGTTGTTTTTGCCATAATAACTTGTAAGTTTGTTTTACAGATTTGGATGAAATTGTCAGAGGTGACACATAGGTAAATTTGAGTGGCAATCTGTGTCAATAATCCAAATCCAGTAATATTTATACGAGTTTTTAATATTGTATTAGTAAGAAATATCTGATGAGTTTGGGCCTTGGCTGAGTCATGCACTCCCCGAGAGATCTTCTTTAATTGACAAATTGCCGTCTGTCATGCCTGTCAGGGCTTAGAAAATATTTTATTACCGACCGCATGGTGTGAGGTAAACAGGAGGACATATGGACAAGGAATTTTTATTGACTACAGCCACTGTTACAAATTTATCCAATAGTACTATTTTTATCATTACTTAAAATATCATACCTATAAATATGTTACATGCATAGTTAGAATTGTATATTTTACAGAGCTAGTTTTGCTGCATTACAATCCGCGCAGAAATTGCGAAGCAATTGCATTCTTTTATGTTCACTGGTACCCGTATATATGACAGCCGTTAATTATGGATTTGTTTTTAACTATTAATCACACAGAATGGTGGGTAATAAAAAGTAAAACATCCCTTATTAGATGTGTATGAAAAAAATATAAATTATGAAAGTTAACAATATCATGCTTAAGCTATGCACTCGTATAATATTGTCATCTTCATTAATGACAAACATTTTTTTCAGATATGTCATTCAGCAAGTGTTCCTCTTGTAATCAGTTTTAATGTAAACCCACCCCTTTGGTGAGTTTAGTACTGTAATCAAATATTGTAACCTCCGAATGAAAAATGAGTTCAGGCGTGTTTTTAATTGGATAGTGTAAAGTGCCTTATTCCAAATAATCATACTATTTAAATGTCCCATGTAGAGAACCATAATGCCCCCATGCAAGTCTACGAGCGTGGGGAATAGATGGGAGGATTATGAATTTCCGAGGCCCAATATTTTTTGCCTTATTAAAGTTGGTGTTTAATGTATTGGGATGTTTTGGAAATCACCATTGCATTGGGATGTTGATAGTTGAATCCTAGAGTTGGACCATTGCATTACACATTTATACCCAGCAATGTTTCTACTACAGAACTCCAAGCACTATTTAACCCCCTCCAAAACTGCACAAGTATAGCGCAAGTTCTTTAGTGACTGATAGCCTCCTGTACGAATGGCAGATGACCATTTACCAACGTTCCTGAGATTCTTTAGCCTGCCACAAGGTTTTGGACCCAATGACAGAGGACCGCTATTTTAAGTGATCATTCCAAGTCACATTGTTTCAGTCTTTACTGGGTTTGAATCCACGCCCTCTGTTTTCGTAGGTGAGTGTGTTTCTCGCTAGGTCACAGTGGTAGAAAAATGATTAGATTTAATTGAGAACAAAAATGGATAGAATGCTCCTTTGTTTTATAATAGTTAAAACAGAATATTCCAGTTATTCATTTAACCGATGCCAAATGACCAAAACACTGAATTTCAACACTGAAACTGAATTTATAAAACAAGACTAATTTAAATGATTTTATTTCTTCTTCAAGGGATTTTTTTCTTAATACAGTCCTACTTAAATTTGTTTTACAGTGCAAATGAATTGAGCCTTGGTGTTTATGCTCTGTTGAAATGAAATACACAAATGCATATTTCTTAATATCTTCATTCACATCAAATAAATTAAATGTGTCAGATGGTTTTTTTTTGGTCCACATTGAATTAAAATTCCAATATCAATACTGAACTTTAGCTTTCCATATTGATGTCTATTGACATATTTTTTTTTGTTTCTTTTCACCAAATCCATCCAAACTTATGCTTGCTTTATAGGGGTGTTCCACCGGAGCCGACTCTCCCAGAGTCTAGGGTTATTTTGCATGGTTTACAGTGTCAGTTATGGTTTCCTGGCTTTACCTTGAGGGTTGGTAAATATCAAAAACATTTGATATTTCACTGACCCACCAGACTTTTGTCCAGACTGTGGTTCCGCCCACAAGGAAGCCATATTGTCCTTATCACCTCATGTCTTATTCTAGTCACTTTACTTCTTATCCTAGTCACTTAACGTCTATCCTTGTCACTTTATGTCTTATCCTTCATGAATCAGGCTTGCCCTTGTCACTTCACGTCTTATCCTGCTCATTTGAGTGTCCATTTGCAATATGATGTGAGACAAAATATTGCAATGCATTTTGTAAATAAGGAGAAAAAAACAGTGTAAGTAATCAGAATCCCAAGTTAACAGGTAGAGAAGGTTAAAAAATATGCCGTAAATATTAAGAAACCTAGAGAAGTGGATGTTTGCGACATAATAATCAAATTCTCAGCCTTTTCCAACACAGCAATTTCTGGAAATGAGGTCGACCAAATGTCGATCCAGTGTCGACCAATCAAAATATGTATAAAATTAAGTAAAAGACGGTCAACATTTTGCATTTGGTGCCCATTACGTGAGAAGAACTACAGCATTGACATTTTGTTTTTAAATTTTGGTTTCCATGTTTGGACTATAAAATTATCTACATAAACCCATTTCTGATTATCATGGTTTGACAAAGTAATGACCACTTAAAACAAAAAGATTCATTAACAACATTTCATCCTATTCAAACGATAGAATGATAGAAAGTCGTTGCTTTTTGGCACAGCATACCTTGCAGTATCTCCACTGGATTCTCAGTGAGAGTATCAAAGTATGACTTAGTAGAACTTGTGGGAATGACTTTATATCTTGTGGTAATGACTTGCTATCTTGTGGGAACGACTTGCTATCTTGTGGGAACGACTTGTTATCTTGTGGTAAGGACCTTACTGACTTGTGGAAACGAGTTAGTATCTTGTGGTAACGACTTTGCGAACTTGTGGGAACGAGTTAGTATCTTGTGGTAATGACTTTGCTAACTTGTGGGAACGAGTTAGTATCTTGTGGTAACAACTTTGCTAACTTGTGGGAACGAGTTAGTATCTTGTGGTAATGACTTTGCTAACTTGTGGGAACGAGTTAGTATCTTGTGGTAACGACTTTGTTAACTTGTGGGAACAACTTAGTATCTTGTGGTAACGACTTACTAACTTGTGGGAACGACTTAGTATCTTGTGGTAACGACTTACTATTTTGTGGGAACGACTTCCTATCTTGTGGGAATGACTTACTATCTTGTGGTAACAAGATAAAAAAATGCAAGGAAAACAGTTCTATGTCCCTTCCAGGGCTCCGTATCCCCTGTGAAGTTTATTTTATGATTTCATGTTATTTTGTTCATGACAGTAAAATGCTGTACGTGTCTGACTATTGAGTGGAGATAAAACCCTAGTAGAAAAGGAACCCTGCAGAAAAAAAAACACAGTGGAAAAATAACCCTAGAAAAAAAACACCCCAGTTTTTTTTGGAAAAAAAGCACAAACCTATGTTATGTAGTGTATACTACTTGTCAGTGCTTGTGTAACTTAAATATAAATCCTTCAGCGCTGTAAATTGCTTTCAATTTATAAGAAACTCATCATGGAGTGTACTTTGATCCAATGAATTAAATGTCTTATAGAATCTATATATCTTGACCTTATAATTATGAAACAACATAATCATGTATTCAGGACAAGTGACTATCAATTTGGATTCAAGAAAAACCATAGCACTACTATGTGTACCTTTTCTGTCAATAATGGGAGTGATGCTTATATCATAATGTTAGATGCGAGTAAAGCATTCGATAGAATAGAATATACTAAACTGTTTACATTATTAATAGAAAGGGGTATTTGTCTAATGATTTTACGTTTACTTTTGTGTCTTTATACTAAACAAATATTATGTGTTAAATGGGGTGATAATGTATCTAATTACTGTCATGTTAGCAATGGGGTAAAACAAGGTGGGGTTCTATCACCTATTTTGTTTTCCTTATATATTGATGAGTTATTTCAAAGATTAAAAAGTAGTGGATATGGATGCTATATTGGAGATAAATTTATGGGAGCCTTTGGCTACGCCGATGATTGTCTGCTGATTAGTCCTACTGTTATGTCTATGTCATGTTTATTAAAGATTTGTGATGACTACAGTAAAGAATTTAATGTTCATTTCAATTTAGACAAGTATCAATTACTGCACTGTACCAAGTCTGCAAATCATTTGTCAAGTATAAATTACAAGAGATAAATTATAGAGATTAAAGCATCCAAAATGGCCAAACACCTAGGTATTTACATTACCAATGATCTATTGTCTGATGAAAACATTAACAAAGCATGTATGGACTTCTCTGTTAGGGTCAATTCAGTATTAACTTTGTTTCCTATTGCTCACTCTAATGTAAGGTGTACTTTATTTCAACAGTTTTGTATGTCACTATGTGGGTGTCCCATGTGGGATTTGACAACAAGGTCTATCTCCAAATTGTACACATTATGGAGGAAAGCAATTAGAAAAATATGGAAAGTACCTTATGATACTCATTGCCGTTTCATACATGTGATTTGTGATTCATTACCAATAGAGTTACAACTTGCTAAGCGATTTGTCAAGTTTATGTATCTATTTATTTTTATTTATTTATTTATTTGGGGTTTTACGTCGCTTTCAACACTGTACAGGTCATATCACGACGGGTAGTTGGAAGGGCAGAGGAAACCAGTACATATAGTTCGTTAGGGTTCTGTACTGTAAACTGCCGACCAACGGCAAGCAACTACCAGCTTTCCCACTTGAGGCCGTGACGGGGATCGAACCCCAGCCTCAGAGGTGGGAGGCGAGAGTGTTACCACTCTGCCACCGTGGCCCCCAAAGTTTATGTATCAAATCATGAGCAATAATAATCAGGTGTCAACATTGTGTGGTAGACTTGCACTGGCTGGTAGTATGTCCCCAGTTGGCAATAACTTAAGCTTAATGTCTCACCTCTTAAAATGCAAATTCAAACAATTTGTAGTGTTATCTGTGACTGTATAACAATGAGAGACGAAAGGTCTACTATGTTTTCCAGCAATGAACTAACATATTTGATTGATAAACTTTGTAAAGAATAATTCATTTTTCTATTGTACACTTGTAAATATAAATTTTCTATTGTTCATAAATATGTTTTCATAATTTAATGTATTGTGTTATTTGAATGTACATTTATAGTACGAATAAAAGACTTATTATTATTATTTAATTATGGGACTTTTATACTGGGGTATTTTTACCATGGGTTTTTAAGTTTTTTTTAATTTCTACTAGAAACTTTTTAAGTTTACTTGACAATTAGTGCAATATGTCCCGCTACAAAATGTCCAGGTAAAAAAATGTCAATACCCGTGACAACCCAGCCCTGCTCTATCCAATATATATACCTCCAGAAGTCTATTTTATTATTTCCTGTTATTAATATCATGTGTCCACTGATGTATAATGCCCAAATGAAAAATATTAATCATGTCTGTGCAACGTAAGTCCCTCTGTCATTGTCGTGAACGTTTAAATTTTAACTAATATACTATAGTATCTATTAGTTTTCTGAAATAACCAATAAACGTGTCGCATAATATTCAAACGTTTCCACCCATAATCCGCCGTGTAAAGGTATGCTTAAGAACTGCTGTATTCGATTATCAAGTCAACCACTAGGCGTACGGTTGGACCGTTTTTGCGTCCTCTGTACAGACCATTTATCAACAGTTTTTTGCGGCAAGTCGTCTCGACTTGTTAAATGTGATTGCATAGTGTAGTGTGCCCTATTTTTTTCTGTTATATTTCAACTATAATTAAAACACAGCGGTGTAAGTTTATTTAATTTTAAAGGGGTCCTTAAAAATTGAGGACATCCTTAACTTTCAAAGAAATCCTTCACTAACTTTCCTTTTTTGATAAAACATATATTACCCTACACTTTGTTTGGCTAGTGTGGGACTACCTTGATGATAAAGAATATTGGTGCAGTTGACCTTTTCATTGTATCCACTGGGCATCTGGTGGATGCTATGGATATTTCCTTTGTTATGCCTACACCACCACCGCCTTGTGTTGTTAGATACAACTGTTACCGCAATATCGGGAAAAATAATGGACTTATCAAATTTGCAGGATACATTTATCATTACAAAATATTGTCTGGGAATATTTTTGGTCTCATTTTGAAAAAAAAAATTAAGATGGCCACCGTGGGCATTTTTCGACTCTCAGCAAGGAGTTTTATGACCCCTCTAGAGCAAAAGGTGTTACAGGTAGAGTTCTCTGATTTTAGGATATGTTCATCATTACAAAATCTTGTCTTGAAATATTGATCTCTTTTTGAAAAATAAGATTGCTGCCACCGTCTTTTCTTTGACGGTCATCAAGGAGCTTTGTATATTGTGAGGCTTTTTCTCGTCAATAGAAAGTTTAATCTCTTTATGGCTGACTTTTTAAATACACCTGTGTCAAGGCCTTGTGACCACTGAAATGCCCCTCTGAGTCCATTTTTGATCGCTCAGTAAATTACTTATAACTAAAATTATAACTTGCATTAACATTTTTTTTCGGGGGGGGGCATTTTGCTTTAATAATTTTGGCTTTGTTTCTCATGTCCTGGCATTGCAGATCTAGGTATAGAGCTAATTGAGTAAAAGTGTCAATGGCTACTTTATGTAAATTGCTTATAACCCCAAAATGACTGCATTGCAACATTTACTAAAATGTGTTGTTCAGCTATTTTCTCTGTACCTACAAGATAGTACCTGTTTTTGAGGTCTGACTAAATAGGTAAGCGAATAATAGCCATTTTCTGTGGTTAAAAGGCAGGGAAATGAGTAGACTTTTTTCTTTGTAACTTTTATAGTTAGAATGTTTTGGTTAAGGTTGTTTAGCTATTTTTTTCCTGTTGTGTGTCGTTGCAAATTTTCAGAGTTGTAGCTCCATAGCTAACTGAGTTATAGCTACTTTGCTATTTTGCTCATGAGTAAGTCACTTCTAACTTCAAAAGTATTCAATTTAGAGGTTTGTTATAAAATATGAAATAAAAATTCCCGAATTTTGGCCTCAATCTTGAACTTTAGCAGAAACGGAAAATGTTGCTTATCCGAAAACCATAAGAGAAAGATCAGTTTTAGGCAAATGTTTGACCACAGGGTACTAAGAAATACTCCTTTGGGACCTGTAAAAATACTTTTTTTCCTTTCCAACTTTCAGCCGCCATCTTGAATATTTGGCGGAAATGGAAAATGTTGTTTATCTCGAAAACCATAAGAGATAGAGAAATTTCACACAAATTTTGTACCCCCCCAGGGTTCTGATCATGGTGAATTTTCAGAGCTGAAGCTTCTGGTGGATACATCTTGCATCTGGCCATAGATGTGTCCTTAGTCTAATTAAAGTTGAGGTAACTGTGAAAGCGTTTTAGGTTTTGTGAAAATTATTTCCTTTAGCTTTTTAGCTTCAAATTATATGATTTACATCTCCATACTTTGCATTGGAGTTCTTGGAATATAAAATCGATGTGTTTTCAAATCCAATGAAACTATATTTAATAGGGTTGTCACAATATCTATTTGAATAGTGGCTTTTACATTATAGCAGTTTAGCAAAGAAACCATAAAATAAAATTTTTAACATAACATTTTAACATTTAATGGTCACCTTACAAAAGGAGACTTTTCACCTTCCTTAAAAATAAAAGAAAAATTAAAAAAAAATTTTTTAATATGGACTTGGTTTATTTTGTCTTTAAATAGCAAAAAAGCATCAGAGATGTACTCTGATGTCAAAAGCCTGTACCCAACAGCCTGGGCAAAGAGTGTTTTGACATTATCATAGATTTAGGGCAAAACAGTACAACGATCAACAGGCTTTTAGATCCGTGTAAGCAATATAAAGGTTGAGAAGAAATAAAGCTAAAGAAAGAGAAAATGTTTTCTAAGGATATTTTTTTTTCACCATCTACAATGTGTAGCCTCCCTAACCAAAGCAAACTACCAAAAATTGGGGAAAATTCCCAGCCGGACCCATTTTCAAACCCAAAGCCAAACGGTCAAATCAAAAATATATGTAAGGAAGCCTGAATCACTTCATTTGGCATGATGTTTGAAACATAAGTTCCACGCATTTCTTTCTAGCTAATTACTTCAAAATATACAACTCCAACTCATATCTATTATCTATTTTATCAATTCAGGAGGTCGTGAAATCCATACCGCCTAGCCATAAACATTTTGTGGAAATTTGATGAAGCTAGCTTCAAAATCTAAACTTTTAGAACATATTAGTGTCCTTCAAACAGTTTTGTGGCCAACATATAAATGAATAAGCTATAAATTTAGGTTTATATAAAAAGATGACGGATGGACACACATGCACACACTCACGCATGCATGGAAGGTGTTTTATGATGTCCCTACTGGAGCCTTTGGCCCTTTTTTCAAGAAACAATAAGTCCATATTTACCAAAAGAATGCAAAACATAATTTTTTTAAACATATCAATAGTTACATTCACCAGTGATAATAAAAACTTCAATGTTTGACTTGAAAAAACGACCTGAAGCTCTGTACATATATATTTCTGTTGCCGTCGCCTTCCTGTGATTCCTGGAGGATCACAAGATGATGAGTTTAAGATCATGAAATGCAGTGAAAGGCTTAATTAAAACTTAACTAGCCTGTTAACTACACATGCTCATACCGTGGCAAAGTTCCAGAACATCAATGACACGTTCACAACCTGCTATATATCTGTGATGTTGGTTTATTCCACACAAAACACCTGGAAAACACCAGAGCCAAGTTCAGAACCACAGTAGTTAGAAATCACCTTTATATAATTCATAATTCAAATTTACCACATATTTACACTAATGCACAGCTATGCCAGATAGCGCAGAGTAAAGGCTTTACCACCATAGAAAATAGGAATAGAAAATAAGACCTAGCAATAAAATAAGTTATCTTAACTTGTAAAAATACAATGTTAACATATAACTGATAAAGAATTGACAACTACAAGCCCATTCCAAAATGTATACATTCAGGACTATCACGGTTAATTTCTTGCTTTACAATCAATAAACTAAAGTATCAGGTAACGAAGCTATTAATTCAACATTTGAATTATAAATAACACAACTTACATACTCACAACATGAGCATATAAATTATATTCAGTCATTAATCAGCATAAAACAACTGTTTGCAATCACTGAAACAAATACCATAATACCAAGCATAACCCACCTGCATAAATATCAAATCATCTTCATACAGCTAAACACAACCGAACACAAGCAAACCCAACCACTGTGCACACATCTTCCCTGATGGCCAACACTTTATAGAATAAACAAAATGTCCGTTTTCCCCACTCTTTCTGTTAGAAGCTAGCCGGAAATATTTTACAGCCGCCAGGGACTGTCTAGGAATGTCCCGGATTAAGTGTACCTGGAGATCACTGTGTTCAGACACACACCTGCTGTGATCCGCTGATCTAACAGAAGCAGAAATATTAACATATTAATACAAATGCTTATGTTGCTCCTGGTTGAACCCAAGGTTACAGGTTCTGCCAATTGATATCATGCTAATCTCCTTCCACAGGCGCAGGCCCAGGCTACCATGGGATCTCCCATGGTTGCTTCCCCAATTTTAAAGGTCAGCCATACCCGCTAAAGGTCACTTGTATTGATATGAAGATCACTCGGGACCAGGTGGTTAATTATCACACTAATCCTCTACATTGTTTCTTTATCTGTTCCCCTTTGTGGTAATATAAAAATTCATTTTTGGAAGGATACAAACAGTTGAGATATTTTTGTGTATAGAGAACACATAAAACTTTCACAGCTTTTAAGTAGCCATATATGCAAAATTTCTCGCAGCCCCAAATATGTTGTTGACTACTTTCATGATCCAGGAGATGTTGTTGCTCATGCCCCTGCAGAGGGTTGGGGTCAGGGGAGGGGTCATGCTCAGGGCCGGGCTAGAGCTAGGGCTCATCTAGAGACCCAAGGGTACAGAGGTGTGGACATGGGTTCTAGACAGAGGCACATATGGTCACTACACAGCCTTATTGCCAGACCTGGAAGCCAGTGATCTACGGGGTTTTACAAATATAGTACAATGTATGTACAATGAATTCTTCAATGAGGTGGACGAGAATTTGTGGGGTAATGGTGTCATTGGAAGCTACCAGTAGTTTTTGAGATTTTTTGCCACTGGAGATTAAACAAGCACATTGACTTTCAACTTCAGGGTGGCGCAGTTTAGTGTCAAAAAGATGATCAATGAAGTTTACCGGGCCGTTACAGAATTAAATCATTAAATGTCTCAGCCATTAAATGTCTCAGAGGGGGTGGAAGTCGATATATCAGCCATCATGTCATAGCATAGAGCTTCCACTCCATAGCAATGTTGACCCTTTTAGAAGGCAACTACCAGTTCCTCTGAGAGGAAGTTTGCAGAAGTGGATCCTGGTGTGACTCACAGATCTTGAATTAGTATGACATGGGGGATATGACAAAGATGGCTGTATATTATTTTCACTGCCACAATGAATCAGTTTGAACAGACCTCATCTTGGCAGATGATACATGTATACTAAAGCTCTGATTGATGTAATCCTTTTCTGGAAGACGCACGTCTCCCAACAGAAGATTTACCACTACCAAAGACGTAGGTAGAGGAGTGTGGTTAAGAATTCTTTTGGATCATAAACTACTGATGGGGGATGTTTGTATCAACCATACAGTATTATACTTTTGATACTGAGTATGTTCTGGTAGTCTTCTGGCTTGTTGGTAAACATGTCTGTTATACAACGGCTATAATACAATGTGTGCGGGGCTGTTCTGGTGCTAGCCAGTTCACTGTGTTCCCATGTCATACAAGATGGGCAGGTGAGACTGCTGTTGCTGCTGCTTATTTTGACACGCCTCTGACAATAGTCTCGCTAATAGTGTGTCTTTGTCTTGAATTCAGTAAGGTACAGTCTGTTTTCTCTACCATTCTCTGAATATACATTTAATAAAGATTAACTAGATTTTCCCAGCTGTGGGTGTGCTTGTGGAACTCATGAAGCAGTTCATCACCACCTCCATTTTCTCCAATGTGGCACAAAAGGGATTACTGTCTTCAAATATTCTCTAGGCTTGTTGTCATTTGATGTGAGTGAATGGATTCCTGAGCAGGCCGCTGATATAAATGAACGAATATTGACACCGAAAGCAAAGGTGGCCAGAGCTCCTCTGTTTGTGCCCATATATAACGACCTGGTTATTTACTCTTTGTGACCATCCACTCCGCGAAATAGCCTGGATGTCACGCAAGGAACTAAGATAACCAAACAGGGTAGCCATTGTATGAATTGGGGACAGTGGGAAGGCATTCTAAACAGCCTGGGGTGTCTTGCTTGAGCTTGCCAAGGAATAGTCACTGTCTACTCGGAATGAATGAAGTTCACTGGTGAAGGCGGGATTAGACCCTGAATCATCCAGAACACCATGTGGGATTTTACAAAACTGGGGAAGATTGTAAACATGCTTGTCCCTAAAACACCTCAGATAATACTGTATTTATGACAAAATATGAGGTTGCTCCCTTGCAATCTTAACAGTAGAACAGATAAATAATTAACAACTATGGGTTTGATAGCAGTTAGGTAACACTTTTATCTATAGTCACTGGGTCGAAAGCCATTCTGACATCATGCTGGTTGTTGAATGAACCATAAAAGATGTATTTGATCTGAATGAAGAAGGCAAAGTAACATTAATTTCAAGCACGTCACTCTCCTTTTATCAGCACCTTTTCAGACAAGTTTTCCTTCCTGTTAGATATATACCTTATAAAGCCATTATCAGTTGCAGCATTACACATATATTGGTTCACAAAACAAATGGTAAACTTTATTGATCCAACAGCAACATTTTACTTTTTTCATTCAACTTGAACTTCATACAAGTACCTCTATAACATGCAAATATGTACAATTTTTCCAGATTGTCAGCAACCTTCTCCAAAGCTCATTAAATCATTTTTCTGTTGCTGAATGAATATGTACCAACGCCCAGTGTTTACAGATCCACTTGTACTTATCTTCACCAGCATTCTGTAATCAGTAGATGAGTTTGAAAGAAGTTAACTATTTTTTGGGTTTTTGAAATTACGCTATCTCATTCTTGTACATATATACATATGCGCGTATAAAATATCATTAAAATGTTAAAGAATTTTAAATTTGTGTTCACAGTAATAATTATTTTTGTCATATTCTTGGCATATTTTGGAATACGGCATTCAGAGTACAGCTTAGTTGAATGTAGATCCCACTCAGACAGACGCTTAACTTCTAACAGCTACAAGTACTATTAAAACGTGAATATTTTATCATAATTTGTGGCTTTCAGAAAAGTACTAGTAAGCCCATTATTTATGGGGCAGCTACACTTCTGGTAACACTAGAGATTGCTCCCGCACGGCAGAAATTGGTGAAATAAGTGATTCCGAGGGATGGGGTGGTGGCTTGCTACATGGTCCAGTTTGGAAGTAATCTTGGTCATTTGTGAGTGAACCAGAAACAGATTTGTATTTACTTCTGTCCTATGTAGGTCATCTGGGGAAACCTCTTGGTACATTTGGGTAAATATAGGGAGATGAGTGAATAAATCCTGGAGCACCTCATGAATGTCTGTGGGCGCACCAGTATCAGATTGTGAAGGGTAAAAATATGTGTTTGCTTTGGGTAATATTTGCTCTCAAATAACACTTATGTTGCTTCTGATCTGTTCCTGGACCCTCCTTGGAGGTGTAGCTACCCCATTAGAAAAATAGAATAACATTTATGTTAATTGATTTTGGTTTAAAATATCTTTCTTTCTGGGGGAGTGGCGTGGGGGATGAAATTATATTTTTATTGATCTAAAACATTTCCATTCATACAATACACTATAAATTGTACAAAGAGTAGTAGCAGCTCGGCCAAGTTAGGGGCCTGATGGGGCACTTTGTTGTCGAACTTAACACTTGAGGTATCTTAAAATCGGCCTCACTGTGATCTACTGACCTTTGACCTCAGTCGAGGGGGGTTCATAGTACAGTGGTTTCCCTCCAAAGGCTATGACATAATGATATTTGGCGCCAATGCAACAAGATTAAGAATTATAATTTTTACTTTGTAACATCAGTTTTAGTTCGTAGGATTACTGTTTTAGTGTGTGTGGATTATATTATTAAATTACCTGCAATGACCAGAAAAAGGTTACAGCATCTGCTAGAGCAAAAACTTCACCAAAAAGTGTCATAGGACAACAACAGTGGATCAGAGTGGGTCATATTTGAAATCTGCGAGAACTGTAAGTAGCAAGCCAACTACATGACACACTACTACTTCATCTGAGGTGTCAACTAATGACGCCATTCTGGCTATGTTACACAAGCTGGGTGACTCTAATAAGCATTTGTACAACGTCTGGATAGAGTTGAACAAACGTCATTCGCTTCTACCCATGCTATCAATTTGCAGAGAGAGGACCTACAAGTGGGACATACCCATCAAGCCACGACTAGGGGCCCATCAATGACGGTTACAGATAACATACTGGGACACTAGCAACATGCTATGGAGGCACCTGGTTGTGTTCGCCTGGTCCACCAAGGACAGGAGATGACTTGGGACGCTGTCTTACGTATACCAACAGTTGACAATCTTTGTCATACTCCAACAGTAGCTGAGGCAGTCAATGATGTACTTGCACCTTACGAAGCATGGGTCAAAGCAGACTCACTTCAAGGTACGACTGTTAAGAAATCTGGGAGATACAATGCAGTAGATACAGTTAATACACCAGCTCACTTACGTTGGCCCAATGAAGGTTTTCAAGGCAATGCCACAGTGGGTTGCTGGGTAGCTCACCAACATTCACAACATTTCTGACCCTTCATTGATCAAACAAGCTCTTCTGCAAGTTATTTATTCCATGCGGGACACCACATGCCTCCCCTGGGCATCAGTTAGAAATGCATGGGCATCTTCGATGCATGAGATTGAGGAGGGCACCTTGGCGTGGGGGGAACACCACCCAATGGGCAATAAATAGATTAAGTTCTTCCCAGACATCCATGGCTAATGCGCAAACATTAGCTCAACCCCAACATTTTAAGAAAATATGCAAGTTTTACAATGATGGCTCTTGCTCCCATGATGGGCATCATGGGCAGTATTCTCATTTCTACAATTATTGTCACCACCAAGGCAAGTCAGCTTCACATCCTGAGAGCAAGTGTAATATCAAATCCAGAGGGGCAAGTAGACAACAGACTTCTATCAATAACTAGGGACATGGTTGGTCACTTAAAGACAAAAGTAAAGGGCTGGCCAGCATACAGGACAGAACTGAGTTTTTACCTGAGGACATACAAACTGTAGTTGAAAATAGTAACTGTAATTTTCATACTGATTTTCAAAATTGTGATAGTAATATGTTTTTCACTTTGGACAGAGACGATTATCATCATAAATCACATGATTATGTTAATCAATTTTCAGGCTTTGATAACTATGTAATTGATTGCAATAACATTATGTTGTGTGATGAGCATAAAACATTTGATAGTCAGATCCGTAAAGTTGGGCAAGTGGAGACAGGCATTGTGTACACTTCTGACACTAGTCAATATCAATGTGGGCATCAATATCCAAATTCCTGTAAACTATATTTATTTCAATTCACGAATCGACAATTCATTGATCACAACAAAGGCTTCAATATTTCTCTTGTTTTCATTCAAAACATCGAGAAGGTGACATTGATGGTTTCTACTTTATGCATACTAATTGCTATGACCGCAGGCTGGATTCCCCATCAGGAGTGGACTTAACATGCTAGTCAGCTATCCAGATAAGAGGCTGATACAATATTTGAAATTTGGTTTCCCCTTGTTCATTGACAAGGATGGTAGATTATGTGGAGGGGAAGTTAAGAACCACTGTTCAGAAGCAGTTACCCAATATTTGGACAAGGAAAAGGGCATTTGCAGCCATTCTGGGCCCAGTTAGGGATGCTGATAAATCCCTTATCACTGTTCTCCCCTATTAATCTGGCCTAAAGATATTTATAAACGTAGGGTAATTTTTTACTTATCATTCCCTCCTGGTCAATTAGTAATGAACTTGGTAGATAAACAGAGATTTGATGGTTCCCTTCTATAGATGACATTGTCGAGGAAGTAAGGTTTCCAAGCCTTACTATCTAAAAATGATGTGGCCAGAGTGATTTGCAATCTCAGGGTTGACCCTGGAGATGCACTTAGCTTCAGAATCACCTGGCAGGGTGATATGTTTATTGATATTATGGCCTCGTTCAGATGGACCCATGGATCCACTGTCTCTGATGCAATTGCATATTTCATGCATTCTGGGGGTTACAAGATGTTTCCTAATACCCCTGTTCCACTGAAGGACTAATCCCTGATCCTGTCGGCGACCCTTAATCGTAGACAGTCGGTGAAAAAAAGGTAAAATGGGCGGGAATACAGAACCGGTATTGAAGTTTGGGATTAAGTACAGATCGACTCTAGGAAGCCTCAGGAGGCCCCAGGTGGCCCCAGACAGTCCCCAACTGGTCTAGGACTAAGAACCGACTAAGCCAGTTTTCTGGTCGGTTTCAACCATGATCCAGTCGTACACCTACCGACTGTGTCCCAGGACACCTCAGGCCTCCTGGGACTAAGCCCCGACTAACTCCCAATTAAGTCCCGGCGTCCTCAGGCCTCCTCAGTCTACCCCAGACCAGGATCGCCGATTCTTGTTTTGCAGAGAAGCTGGATTTTCTGGGTATATATACATAAATTCCGCGATCTAATTATCATTACTTTTCTAGGAATACAGCAGGATGTCACCTTTTAATGGAAGACAGCTTCAACAACAACTTAGGGCTTTTTTATTTTTATTCAGTTACATATAATGATGTATTTCTACGTCGACCACAGCAACCACCACCACCAGCACATCAACCACCACCACCAGCACCCATACAGAGACCTAGAAGAAGGCACAACATGTGGGTCAGGCCATGGCTATTACAGAGAGAGGAGAGGGGGACTACCACAACATTATGGCTGAACTGTATGCACAGACATTTCAGGATTCACCAATTACATGAGGATGACCCCAGAATTCTTTGAAATGATAAAGACCAGACTGGAACCATATATAGCCAGGCAGACCACCAATTACAGAGCTCCAATCAGTCTTGGGGAGAAGTTAGCCCTCAACATCAGACATCTGGCCACTGGAGAGTCATACACATCAGTATCCTGTTAGTTTAGGGTTGGCAGATCCACCATCTCTAAGTTTCTACCACAGGTCTGCAGGGCCATCCAGGATGGGTTCACCAGAGAGTACCTCAGATGTCCTACTACTCCAGATGAATGGAAAGAACTGGAGAGGGAATTCAGGATCAGGTGGAATGTTCCACATGCCCTGGGAGCCCTTGATGGAAAGCATGTGGCCGTGAAGAAACCAAAGAACACTGGAGCCCTGTTCCACAACTACAAGGGGTTTTGGAAGAATGCGTACGTAGTGGCAGACACTGTCAGTTGAAGGGGTGATAGATCGTGTAACTGGAGCCTTGCTCTTACGACCTTCAGTGTCATTCAACAATATATAATTGGGTTAAATATTCAATGCGTGTGCTGGCTTTAGGACGAGTTACTCTGTAAACCTAGACAATCTCCTGCCAAATACGCTTTATAAACTAGTTCACGACAACGTGGCTTTCAGTTGTGGGGTTGAAAGTCGAGAGTCATATAAATGCTATAGAAATATATGCTGTCTGTACACGTGGTGAACTGAGTTATGTGAACTGGTGCAGGCCGTAGTATTTCACAGCATTTTTATGCAATGGCGACTAAAGATAAGAAGAAAAATTTAAAGAAAAGCAGTAACAAAAGTGAAGAAAGCGAGTTCATAGAAGAGAATTCAAGCTCACAGTTAAAAGATAAGTCAATTAATCAGAAACTGGACATATTATTAGAAGTTGTGAAGGGTTTAGATGCAAAAGTTCAAGATCAAGATGCACGTCTACAGAAGCAAGAAGAACAAGTTAGCATTGCAATGTTTCTGCACTACCCTCTGCACATAGCTTGCCCAAGAAGGTTTCTGATCAGCCAGAGAAGTTGCCGTCCTTTGAAGAATTGAAGTCGAATTCGAAGATACAGGCGGAGGTCGACAGACGACTACAAGAGTACCATAGCGCATCCAGAAGTGAATTCTCTGGCAAGCCGAATACTGTTTTAAAGTCAGGTCGTTTTAGAACTGGGGTAGCTCGTGTTAAAAATCAAATTTGCTGGCCACAGGACTTTTGCACAGTAATAGGTACAAAGCAACTTACGTACGATGAGATGAATCTTGAACAATGGGTCCAAGGATTCATGTATTGCATTCTTGATCAAACAGATAACAAAATTCGTGACAACATGATGTTATATTTTACTTTGTTAATGCAAGATGCGATCGAATTGTCACCAAACACGGCTCGTAGAGCCCATGCTGCTGTTCTCCAGGAAATGGAGAGAGGCAAGGTATCTTGGTCCCAGATAGATTTGGTTGAAAAAATCAAGTGTAGGCATACTCAACGTATCTTACAAAGCTACAAACCTACTAACTTGGGACTTCAGAGTCAAATTTGTGTGCATTATAACAAGGGCCAATGCAAATTTGAAAATGAACATGTGTCAAACAATGTGCTGTATCAGCATCATTGTTCTTATTGCATAACAGAAACCGAAAGGAAGTACGATCACCCTGCAAGTAAATGTATGAGAATGAAAAATGCCAATGGCAATGTTAAATCTGAATCTAGTAAACCAAAGCAAACTGAACAGCGGGTTTGATATATTAAACTTTCTACCTAAAATATATGTCGATAGCCAAGTTAATAACACTTGTAATGTCGAAGATATATACGGTAAAAGTTGTTGGAATGATGAGAATAAAATGTATAGAAGTCATAACAGTTCTAATCAGTTATTAATTGACAGATGGGCCTGCTGTTGCCCGTATTATTAATGTTTATGCAATATTACAGTCATAAATGACTATCCATATCCTATCAGTGATATAAAGGTTAATATCAAGGATAGTTTAGAATTTAAAAGAAGCCAGTTGAGCGAATGCTCGCCTGATGTTGTTGAAAAGTGTAATAGTGATTCTATGTATTTAAAATTAAATGATGGTCCAACTAGTGATCTATATTATACTATTGAAAACAGAAGCCATAAATTTATGGACTTTAGTAAGGTTTAGTATCCCTATTGGCAGCACAATTTGGTTTACTAACACATCCAGCACTTGCCATACTGAGCAAGGCACATATAAGTGCCAGGTAGGTGCTAGATACATCAACACACACCTTGGTTTTCTTGATCATGCATCTAATGAATGTACTAACAGAAATCTTGATGGTGCTGCTTGTGGGGTGGTTAACGATAGTAGAGTTACTGGTAGTACATATGATAGTAAAAACGATAATGACCTTCAGTATTCGGAAGAAGGATGTTTAAAAAACTACTTAGATCAAGGTATTGATCTAACTGACCTCGGCTTTCAGCCTCACAACTATATTAGTCAAGAGTCTAATAGTTTTAATGATTTTAGTATTTTAAGCAGTAACTGTATAAGTTCTACTATATTTAACAAAAACTTTTATAACACTTACTTGGGGGATACAGGCCTGAGTGATAGTTATGGCCACAATGACTCAATATCAGAACATAAAAGTGAATTTGACAATGACACAGTAAACCAAATCGTAGGTAGTCACGTCCAGTGTAATGTAGTAAGGGAGTTTGGATTTATGCCAGATAACGTAGCAATTCAACTACCATTGCAAATGCCAACAGACTTTCAATACACATTAAACAAAGAAGGTATAAGTAAATTTCACTTGGCTATTAAGGCTTATAATGTCCCTAACTATAGAGGTGCAAGAATTCCGGTTATTTCCGGCCTAAAAATACAAATGTGGAGGTACATATTGAAGGATTATGATCTTCAGATAATTGGGGACTACCTTCAGTATGGTTTCACTCTTAATGTAGATCGTGTTAACTTTGAATATAACCAAAATGTGGTTAACCATGCATCTTCATTGAGAAATCCAAATGGAGTTATTGAATATTTTAATACCGAAGTTCAACACCAGGCTATGGTTGGTCCAATGAAGGAATCCCCATTTCCAAAAACACATTATTCTCCTATAATGGCCAGGAGTAAACCTGATGGCAGCATTAGAGTAATTGTCGATTTATCATGGCCTATTGGACAAGGGGTCAACAATTATGTCCCAGGTGATAATTTTGATGACATTTCTTTTACTTTGAAATACCCAACTATTGATTTAGTGGTAGAAAAAATTCGTGAAATGGGCCCTGATGCCCAACTCTTTAAAGTAGACTTGCAAAGAGCATTTAGAAATTTGTGTATAGACCCATTGGACTACCCATTATTGGTCTAAAATGGCAGGGAAGTACTTATATAGACGTAGCTTTAGCTTTTGGATTTAAAAATGGCACTGCGGCATGTCAATTATGTACTGACGTCATAACCAATATGTTACGTCACCAGAAAATATGGTTAATGAATTATTTGGATGATTACATTGGTATAGCCCAGCCACACCAAGCTGAAGGTAATTTTCAATCCTTATTGAATATATTAGATCAGGTAGGACTTCCTGTGAATAATAACAAGGTTGAACCACCTAGTTCAGTTGTAACATGCCTTGGCATACAAATCAATGCCAAAGAAGGCATTTTATTGGTACCAGATAGTATTAAATTACCTGGTTATTTTTTTCATTATGTTAGATGGTTTCATAGATTCTTGGATAAATTCAATGGATCAGTTGAAATACATTCAAAAAATGTTAAAATTTTTAATGTTTTTGTTGACGCATCATTACAACATACAGGTGGAATATACGATAATAAAGTATATTCATGCGAAATTCCCCAGGTTTTAAAATAATTGACATCTATAGTACAACTAGAGGCAGCCAATGTGGTAATGGCTTGTAAGTTATGGGGTAATAAATGGAGAAATAGCAAAGTGTATATCTGGTGTGATAATATGGCCGTAGTTGCAGCTTGTCAATCCAATAAAATTAGAGATAACTGGTTGATGGCCTGCTGCAGAACGTTATGGTGGCTGTCAGCTATATATAATTTGGACATAGTAGTCAAACACATTTATGGTTCAGACAATATTAAAGCTGATATCCTGTCACGTTGGGATGTATATAAAGGATATAATAATACTCAAGTTAAATTTCTAAAAAATTGTATCTGGGAAGAAACCTCCAGTGATATGTTATGGCCTGATTTTAAAATTTAAAGTATTTGCTTTAGGGGCCTACACTGTATCTGAATCCTTGCTGCTCTGCCCGAATTATACTTTCAGACAAGCCTGTGATCAACACTTTGTGGATTCAAGCCAACAACAGGATCGCTACTGCACTTCGACCAAGGACTTCTGCCAGTTACAGCATGGCCTTCAAGCAATTCATGGCTTTTGTTGTGTACATGAACTTAATAGAACCATTTACTGAAGGTGTTATCTTATCTTATCTAGAGTACTTGTCACAAAATGGTCTGAGAAGTTGTTCATTGAGAAATCATCTGTCAATTCTCAAACATTTCTTTGCAATATTTAATTGGCCAACTGTATGCTTAACAACTCGAAAGATACATTTGTTCCTTAAGTCGGTCCAAGTCAATGCCAGTATGAGGGTTAAGATTAAAGGTGTCTTTACAGTTAAAATGTTGGAGCAATTGATTAAAAAATCTAGAAAATTTCAAAATGGGCAGACTTTTGCTGCCTTATTTTTGACAGCCTTTTTCGGATTCTTTCGACTGTCAACTTTAGTCCCAAATAATCTGCATGGTTTCGAAAAAACAAGGTTCCCAATAAAAAATTATTTGATCTGGGCAAAGCCTGGGGCTCATATCATAATAACATGCAGCAAAACTATGCACGTTTCTGGTAAAGTTCAGATAGTTCAGTTGCCATCACTAGGTAACCTTGAGATATGTCCAATTAAAACTTTGAAATGGGTGATGGCTCACATTCCGCAAGGAAATCAACAACCTCTATTCCAAATTTATACTGGGAATGGGTGGCAAATACTTACAGCTCCAAAAGTTAGATCTTTTTTAAAACTAGTAGTTATAGCCTTGGGCTGGAACCCGACAACCTATACCTTTCACGCCTTCAGGCGTAGTGGTGCTTCTCTGGCGTTTGACAATGATATTGACCTTGCAAAGATCAAACAGCATGGTAGTTGGAAATCTGAGGCTGTTTGGACATATCTCAATTCAACTCTCACTGCTGCTAGTATGGTACCCACTACATTTCAACGCTTGTTATTAACCATGTAAACGTTTGGAGTTTGGCATTTTATTCTTCATTTTTACTACAGTTTGGTAACATTCTTCATATGATAGGAATTAAATCCAAACATACACTGCAGTTATGTATCATTTAGTTTTAAATTCTATGGCAGTGTTTTCAGGCTTGAACACTTTAATACAAGCTACAAATCTGTGTACATATTGTAAAAATTTTTTAACATAGTGGTAGTAGTTATCAAAGAGTTGCTTAACTAGACTGTAACTGATACTTGTAGTGAGCAGTTCTTTGAAAATCTCTAAATAGGCAATTCAGGTAACTGTAATGGTAGTAACTTGGTGTATAACAAGACTAATTGTGTTAATTAACATGTATGTACTCACACTTGTTCATATAAATGTTGTTTTGTAATAAAACTCCAAACTATAATGGTTAAAACATATATCAGTGTCTTTCCTTCTGTGTTCACCTCCTGCAACTGCTTTTCCATTGTAATGTTGGCCCTGGTAGATGGACAGTATAAGTTTAGATGGATGGATGCTGGTACAGCTTGCTCAGATGTCCAGATATTTAATGCCTCTCAGTTAAAGAGGAGGATTGAGGATGGCAGGAGAGGCTTCCCTGACCCAGCTCCTATAACCCAGGGTGGTAGAGATGTCCCCTACTTCATTCTGGCAGATGATGCCTTTGCCCTGAAGACCTGGCTCATGAAACCCTATGGCAGAAGGATGTTAACCAGAGAGGAAAGGATTGCCAACTACAGAATATCAAGGGGCAGGAGAGTTATTGAAAACGCTTTTGGCATCCTGGTCTCAAGATTCAGAGTGATGAGGACCACCATTGAACTTCCCCCAGAAACAGTCAGAGAAGTAGTATTTACCTGTGTGGTTCTGCACAACATACTGACAAGCCAGTATCAAGGTCAACATAGTGGTCAAGAGCCTGGTGATGATGATGATGTGCCTGGTGATTGTCGATTGATTGGTGGTGCTGCTGGTGGTGGTCCAGACAGAAACCCTGCTAGAGAAGCCAAAAGAGAGGAATTACCTGAAGGACTACTTCAATAATGAGGGAACAGTGGCCAGGCAAGATGGCAGAATATAACTCCTGCTGCAGTAATCAGTCCTTTTAAGGACTAATAACCAGTCCTTTTAAGGACTACCAAATATTCCAAAAACAATTAATAAGCTGTGCTTGTTCCAAATATCACAACCATTTCCCAACATAAGTCACCCAAAAAACAGACAAACACAATGCCCGACAGAAGTCACGCACCCAACAAACAGACAAACACAATGCCTAACAGAAGTCATGAACCTGACAAACAGACAAACACAACGCCCAACAGAAGTCACCCAACTGACAAACAGACAAACACAATGCCCAACAGAAGTCACCCAACTGACAAACAGACAAACACAGTGCTAAACATTATTCTCTAAAGCAAGACACAAACTCAAACATAAATTGCTAAATAGAACAAATATTGCATATAATATGAAAGCTACATCATCATTTTACTTAATTAGGTATTTATTTTGGAAACATATTTGAAACAGAAATGTTTTCCGGGAATCCTAAAATTAAATTCTTTTACTCCACTTGACAAATATTTAGGAAATATAACCACCAAACTGGTTTTCTTTACAATAATGGGGATTATGTTTGGAAAATAGTTTGTCAGTTGTTTGGTTTGGGTTCTGTTTGCTATTGGGTTTGTCAGTTTTTTGGTTGGTGGTTATGTTTGGTATTGGGTTTGTCGGGGGTTAGTAAGTTTGGTAAGTATGTGATAATGACGTTTAAATCTAGGGATGGTGTAAGTGTTGGACTTTTTTATTAAAGATTTTAACCTATCCCATGGATTTTAAGCTAAAAATGGGCTGATTATTGGCCATATTGGGAGTTCATTTATTTTAATTTTTTTATGTGGCCTTTTTTATGTGTGGTACCATGGGTTATTTGTTTCATGTTTGGGGGTGGTGTGGGTGTTGGACTTTTTTATTTTTATTTATGATAAGTATTTGTACTGAACTGTTATGTTTTGGGAGGGGAATTGGAATAACCTGCAGCTGAATAATTGTTTTTTGAATATTTGGTGGCCCTGAAAAGGGCCTGGCAGGTCAAAGACCCACCCTGAGTGGATGGGTACTGAGGAGGCTGCTGCTGCTGTTGAGGCGGTGCTGTAGTGGTGATAGTGAGGAGTTGCAGCTGCTGCTGCTGAGGCTGTTCAATGATCTGTGTAGATGTCAGATCTGGTAGCTGGCTTAGTATTCTACTTAAGTTGTGTCTTCTGCCCTCGTCCTGTACTGTTAGAACTGATGTAGGATTGCTAAAGCCAAGTGGGCTGGGTGTGTAGTAGACGTAACTGCTGCTAGCTGCGGCTTGGGTGAAAGTAGACGCCTGTTGAGTGGTTGTTGGCAGTATCCCGACCCTCTGGGACTCTGTGGTAATAGTGGCTGATCTTCTTGGTAGTGGCTGACGTCTACGGTTGCTCTTAATACTTTCAATGTCTCTAAAAATCCTGCCCTTGAGATCCTCAAATTCCTCTTGGGTCATCGTTTCAGCCTCTGATGCCACGTAGTCAAAGAAGGGCTGCCTGTCTGACTTCTGCTGCAGGAAACCTGAGATCAATGTCCTCATTTGGTCAAAGTGCTTGAGTATCTTGGAGTCTGTTGAAACTGGTGTAGATGTGAAGATAGGTTGACTTCTACTCTCCCTCAGGACACTGGGCTCAAGGTTTTCTGTATCAGTAGTAGATCCACAAGATTCGTCCTGCTTGCTGGTATTTAGACTGGCCTCGAACCCTGAGCTTCTGCTGGTCCCCTTTCGTCTGATGTGGGTTTTAAGGAAACCCATCTGCTGGTAGACCCAGGACTGTCTCTTGGTCATCTCCCTTGGGGCTTGGCCAGATTGTAGCTTGGACAGCTTGCCATAACGTGTTCTCTGGAATTCGAACCATCTTCTGACATCAAAGGGCTGGAGCTTCAGTTCTGCAGAGATTTCTGCCCAGAGAGCCTCTTTCTTCTGTCTGTTTTGGAAACGTGCATGCTCCTTGTCGTACAGCTCAGGATGATCCTTCACAAACTCCACAATTGCAGTTTCTTGGCTGTCAGTGAAAGTTGCACAGACCCTGGCTCTCTTGGCTGCCGAGTGACTCTCTGAATCCTCCTCACACCTCTCTTCTTCCCCACAACCTTCCTCAGTAAACTCCAAACGCTCCTCAGTCTCTTCTGTACCCTCCTCCGTCCTTTCCTCCATCCTTTCCTCCACCTCTCTACTTTCCTTCTCCCTCTCCTCTTGCCTCTCATCCATTTTCTTCTTTCCTCTCTTCCCTCCTTTCTCTTTCTTCATAACTCCAGTCAATAGCAAAAAAAAGTAAAAAACTAAAATGTGTCTCCTAACTGTAAAATTTGCCTTAAGCTCAAGTATTATACGATATTTAAAAAACTGAAAACCCCTACAAATCAGTGACACACATCTCTCAGTAGCCAACCAGTCAATAACAACGAGAATCTGTGCGCGGTCACTTATATAGTCTCAGATCCCCTCATTGCCTCGTTTTAATTTCTGACGCATGGAAAATAGTCGGTTCTTAATTGGGGCTTAGTCCCAGGCCTCCTGGGGCGTCCTCAGACTGTCGCAGACTAAATTTGTGTTGTCCCAGGTGGCCTGAGGATGCCGGCTTGGATCGGTTAGGGTCGGTTTGTCTTAGTCAGGGCTGAGTCCCAGACCTTGATTTTTTGGGTCCCAGGACACCGAGGACGGTCTGAGGCTTCCTGGGACTAATGAAACCAATTCCCTTTCAAATGCATGAAAGTTCAAAGATCTGTAATGAGTCGGGGACTGCCAAACAGGCTTCCTGGGACCAAGCCACGGAGGCCTGGGACTAAGGGTCGCAGGAGGCCTGGGACAACATAGGACTGTGTAAATTTGGGTCTGAGGAGACCTGAGGAAGCCTGGGACTGGACATTTTGTTGAGGGCGGGAAATAAGAATCAGTTTGAGTAGTGAGAAATATCAAACATGTTTGATTTCTCTCACGGCCACAACCAACCCTTTATATATTAAATACTTTGAGTATGCAAATTAGACACAAAAAGTACCTCACAAAAAGAGGTTTTCAGTCATTATTAGGTAAACTACTCTATCTGCATAAATGTGTTAGGCCTTCCCGGACATTTGTCAATCGAATGCTAAAATTATTTAGAGAAAATCACAGTTCAGGTAGAATTCCCCTCACTGAAGAGTTTCACAGAGATCTATAGTGGTTTTTGACCTTTCTGCCTAGGTTCAATGGGGTCACATACATGGATAAGCCTGAGATTCTGGATAATAACTGGAATTGGATAGTAACTGGAAGCACACCTGGGCTGGTCAAACGCTGTGAGCTGAGCAAAGACCGAAAACGTGTCTTGAACTGTAGTGAGATGAAGGATAATAAGTACATGGTAGACCAGAACTACTGGAGCTTTCACTGAATTATGAGTGGATTCCACTGTGTATCATAACAACTTGAACTTTTCTTCATATGGTGTGCTACTTCCCATTTAGGCACTACAGATAACTGAACTTGACCTTTATTGACATTGTAGTGGAGGTCATGGCTGCAATTGCTGGCAGTGTGACAACCTCAACCAGCAGAAACTCGCCAATGGCACTTTGAGTGAGGAAGAGTGAGTGAACACGATGTAAACCACTGCATTACTGTCATCTGGATATCAGTTCACAATGTTCTGAAACTACAAAATTTGAGATTTAGTGGCTGGCCCGGATGGTTTGAGGGTGGCTTAGAGGGATGATTTTTTAAAAGCTTTAGTTAAAATTCGATGTTCCCGTTCAAATTTTGTTTTAAGAATGAAGAAAATGGCTTCTTGGCGCCAAATTGGTGACCCCAGGGCAGAGTTCAACTAATGAGGATATGGGTGAACTACAAGAAATGCTTTCTGCGCCATTGAATAAGGTTGCACCTGTGTGCCACCTTCCCAAATTTACAATCAGCAAGATATTTCTACTCATTATAAGAGAATTTGAAGATTTTTTGTTTACTTTTCCTTAATGATATAAAAATGCATACTTTATAAGGAAGAAAAAACAAAACTTTGTGTGACAATTTCACATTTTATAAAATGTTTTACATCCATTTTGAACTTTTGAAATTAATTAAATGTTGATGAGTGGACCGGTTTAACACATCAAATTGTTTGATATTGTATCAGTTGCTATACGATTATAAGCAACATTTTAATTTGCAACTCCCCTTAGTAAAAGTTTTGTTATACTTTTGTAAATTATTTTAGTGAAGTTACATTGATTTTGTTTTTATAAATGTGATGGAATTGAATTTCCAAGATGATGAGTGGAATCCATTCTAGAGATATGTATAAGGCTTATATGAGTCATGATGCTCATCAATATAACGTTTATTTATGTTTGCACATATTTTATAACTAAGTCCCTTTATTGGTTAAGTCTTGAACTTAAATCTAAGACTTAGGTCTTAGCTAGGTCTGGGACTTAAGTGGATTTCACAAAGGGGTGACTAAGCTAAGTCCAAGCTTATCAAATAACCACATGGGTTTTCTGTGTCATATGACAATTTATATCCTTCTTTTGACGCATTTTTTCTAAGGATAAGTGCTGCTTTGAAATAGAAAACCTTGTTACACCATAAAAACTTTCAAAAGACTACTTCAGTAAGGTGTTCTGTATAATTAAACTTTATTTACAGCCATTTAAATTTTGAAGTGGACAAAAGTTTATGGTGGCCATATTTAAGTTCACTTTATAAAATTTAAGTCCACTACCTCCCAGACTTAAAGTAAAATCCACTGACTTAGTAATTTCATGGACTTAGCTGCTTCGTGAAATCCGCCAAGTCTAACACCACAGACATAACATTATGTTGACAAAATGTAAGATCAAAGTCTTAAATTTAAGTCTAAATCTGGAGTTAAGTCCCTTTGTGAAATCGGCCCCGGTCTCTAGACACTTTTCCACTGGCACACAAACACACACACAAATGAGGTTCTCATTTCTCATTTCAGGGTCATATTTTGGATGCTCTATGTGTGAGTGATTCCTTCTCATGGGCCTTTAGTGCCAAAGTTATTGGGGGACTATCAGACCACCAGGCAATCATATTCAGCTTTATCTTCCCTCTCAGGGAATCCTGTAAGTTTCAATGTGTTCCCATCCGTAAAATTCACAAGATAAATATTTCAGATTTTAGAATGGATATCCTGAAATCCGACCTCATTAGATGCCCGTACAAAACTGCCAGTCTTCTCAGTCATCAATACTTTAATACTTTGAGAAGCCTTCTTGACAAGCACGCCCCCAATCATGAAGAAAAATATACTAAGACATGCCGAGACTGGTTTCATGAACTGTGACATCCTCAAAGCAAAACAACTCAAGAGGAAATATGAGCGGGCATGGCGTCGTGAAAACTCAGCCAGTAATCGTAGCTAATAACGGGCTGCAATCAACCACTATAATTTCCTGCTAGAGAAGTCCAAATGCAATCATTATTCCAACATTGTGGCTGAAAACCAAGGAAATCCCAAGGCTCTGTGGAACTGTTTCAAAAAGATCTTACACAGGTCCTCTGCTGCTGTTCTACCAGACTACACAAATAAAACTGACCTTGAGAACACTTTCTGCAAGTTCTACTGTGACAAAATCCTCAAGATAAGATCCACACTGCAGTCATCAATACCATCTTTAGTTACTAGACCCAACCCCACTAAAAATACTCTGTCCTCTTTCACACCTGTGTCTGAGGAAGAACTACTCAAAATTCTAAAGTCCTCATCGTCCAAATCATGTGACCTTGACCCGATTCCGATGTCACTGGTCAAGGAGTGTGCTGATATTCTCATCACCCCCATCACTAAAATTGTAAATTATTCAATCACAGAAGGTAGTTTCCCCCACTGTTTTAAGATGGCATATGTCACCCCCCTTCAAAAGAAGCCGAGCCTTGATAGAAATATCCTCAAAAACTACAGGCCAGTGTCAAACCTCAGCTTTATATCTAAACTTATTGAGAAGGTGGTGGCAAAGCAGCTAAATGAATTTATTTCGCACGAGGGGCTCTTAAATGTCAACCAGTCTGCTTATAAGAGTTCTCACTCCACTGAAACTGCATTGTTGAAGATTCAAAATGATATAGCTCTCTCAGTGGACTCAGGAAAGGCAGTGGCCCTAACATTATTAGACCTATCAGCAGCGTTTGATACGATTGATCACTCTCTTTTATATGACTGCTTGCATGACTGGTTTGGTCTAGATGGTACTGTTTTGTCATGGATCAAATCGTATCTTTCAAACCGTAAAAAATAAAAAATTAAAATAGGTGATAGTTTCTCTGAGGCGGTAATTCTCCCTTTTGGAATCCCCCAAGGCTCTGTACTGGGTCCTCTCCTTTTCACCCTCTACACTAGTCCCCTCAGTCAAGTTATTTCAAAATTCAATGTTACTCATCACCTATATGCTGATGACACCCAGATCTACCTAGCAGTTGACTCCAGGAATTTTGACTCTAGCATGGAAGAGCTGACAGAGTGTCTCAAGTCTGTACAGGAATGGATGGACGGTGTCAAACTAAAACTAAACCCAGAAAAAAACGAATTTATCATTATAGGTCAAAAAGCCATCAGAGAGTCACTTGCACCAAATGTTCCTGTTCGACTCCTCCAAAACAATATCTCTCCGTCGGTGGAAGTAAAAAACCTGGGTGTTATTTTCGACTCAGACAACTCCTTTGACAATCATGTTGCCAAGGTTTGCAGAGCATGTTACTATCATCTTCGTGATTTGCGACGAATTCGCAAATTCCTTGGAGTTGAGACAGCAATACTTCTGGCAAAGGCTATGGTCAGTAGTCATCTAGACTACTGTAACTCTTTACTCTATGGGGTAAGCAAGTCCAACATAGCCAAACTACAGAGTTCAGAATGCTCTTTGCCACATCATCTTCAGACTTGACAAAATGAGTCATGTTACACCCTTTTAAAAAAAACTCCACTGGCTCCCAATTCAACATCGCATCCTGTTTAAGTACAACCTTTTGGTATTCAAGGCTATTAATCTTTCAGCTTTAATAAGATCGAGCAGTCTCACTCGTGGCAACAGGCTATCTATCTCCTCAACCGCCCTAATAAGCACATAGGAAGGCATGGCTTTGCAGTAGCTGCACCAGCCGAATGGAACAAGCTGCCACAGACTGTCAGATCTCAGCAAACAATAGATGGTTTCAGAAGCCAGCTAAAGACCTACTTGTTTAGGCTGGCATACCCCCCACCTTAGTTATACCCTGGCGGGCGCTTTTCAGATGTCAACCCATGCCTCTGTCCCTGGACTCTCCCTTCTTGGACTCAAGCGCATTAGAGGATTTGTATCAATTTTGTGCTATATAACTCCTACTATTATTATTATTATTATTGTGGTGCTCAACAGGCACTGGAAATCCAAACACAGCTGGGTGCAGATGAACTGAGCTGGATTTTTAGGCTACACTCTCTACACCGACTTGGCATCAGCGAGTTTGTGTAGAGTCACTAGCATTTACAGTCATTAAACACTCAACGATTAAAAACTTTAGCCTTATTTTCTATTAATTTTAGTTCACTCTCTAAGCCACTGCACTATGTATCTGTTAATTTTATGACATTTTCAACCTTGATATTATTAAAGATTTTTAACCAGTGGTGAATGTCTTTACTCTAGAAAAGACTTAGAGTAGAATTCATGAACCTTTTTAAAATTTATTTCTGGTGTACGTACAATAAGTACACCATCATTCTGTGTGATACACTTTATTATTTTACGTATACAGTTATTTCTTTCTTGAGTGCAAAATAAATGGCCAGTTTACCCCTATCTTTTAGCCATTGTGCCCGAGCTCTTGCCATAGCACTTTGTTTCTGAATTTAAGCGTTCAAGCTCAGCGTTTTTGTCATTTTAAGTATCAGAAAACCCTTCTTAAAAGTTATTTTTTTCAATGAATTATACATCAGTCACAAACAATTGTTATTTTTCTAACTCTTTTTCGTCTTAACAGATGCATACGTGTTTGTTTTGCCTCTCAGTCTTATCATAAGCATTTCAAGAGACTGACCATAATTTGTTGTGAAATGGATTTCTTCATCTGGAAACTAATGTAGACTATGAGTTTTTCTTAGTTAATATAATAGAATTTATAAGTTGAAGATACTGCTCTTCTTGTAAAAGTTTACAATTAAATTATCACAATCATTTTCCCCTAGTAAAATCATTTAATGAAAAGTTTATTTCAATAATGTTCACATGTGTAGCCTGGATTAATTAAATCTATCAGTTCCTCAGGAATTAGGAAATAATCTAGTCTAGCCTGTTTGGTTGGATTTTTATGTCTCCAGGTACATAGCTTTACCACAAGACAAAAGTGTAGAAAAGGATCCGCAGGATTAAATGAATTAATGATATTTAAGAACAGATTACTTTATCTTTGATTATTCAAATTCTTATACTTCTAATTATTATAGGAAGGATTTATTACTAAGTTTAGGTCACCACATATAAACAAATAGACCTGCGTGTTTTCATCTAACAATCCATTTACATTTTGTGGAAAAAGTCTGGAGTATATTTCTTTGGAACTAGTTTGCAGTGAGGGTACTGGTTTCTTCCATCCTTCAAACTACACCCAAATATAACTGATACAAATTAAGTGTGATGTAAAATATCAAATAAATACTGTATCATGCCATCATATTTTTAGGGTTTTAACTTTATCAAGGCATCAGGTGAAGGCCAACAGTACTTTCTGAAATTCTAATGAATATGAGCTGTAACTTATCATCATGTGCATCTGGTGAACACTGGACCAACCATGCTAAACAGACATTACAGAAACATGATTTGCGCAAAGGTTTGGTGGGTCATGCTACAGATTTGATCATTTGCTTTGATGGTAAGTCCCACAAGCCATATGAGCTGGTATTATCCACCAGTATGTACCATGCTAAGGTCAAGCATCCCATTTTTAAAACAGTGATCAACATGTGGAGTCATTTATTACCAGAGGTGTTGCCAGTATTATACATAACTGACCAACAATTTGTCACAGAATCACAAGATCTTTTACAGCTAGCATGCAGAAAAGGTTGGGTTGTTGCAGTTGCCCCGAAAGCCCTTCGGACTGGATTTCCATTGATTAATACAATCCATAACTTTCAAGCCCACTGGTATGGACTGTCAAATGGAGATATTCTACATACAGACAGACTATGGAGGATACTTAAACACCTGAGGGAATCTCCGGCTTCAGCATCAAATAAAAAAATTCCATTTGTTACATCAAGGAAATACAGTGGTTTGGTGAGTGATGTAAATTTAATAATATAATAATCTCTTTGTGATTAAGGAATTAGAAATGTTTTATGTGTCTATCAATGTTGTGAATTGACAAAACCATGTTCTTGTGGTTAGAAATGAAGATTGCTCACGCTAAAATTCAGAGGTAAAATATACATCAATATAACACCAACGTGATCATCCCTTCACCCCTCTGGCAGGTATATTTTAGTCCAACATGCCATGCATCATGATAGTTCGTTTTAAAATATTTTGAAAAAGTTTTTATGAGCACAAAAAGGTTTTCTTTCTAAGTTGTAGGTGTCCTACCGGAGTACAAATTTTGGGGTGAACTCACACTAGAGTGAACTGTATATTGTGTGTGGATCTATCGCAGATCAAATTTGCTGTATTTTGGATATTGTTCACATGTTGGAACAGACAACATAGAGTTACAGACACTGTGAACATCTGGATTTAGATATTTCTATAATTGGATAATGAATGGATCATAGGACACAGACATTTTATGTCAGTGAATGCTGATCACAGGACGGATTGCTGAATATACAGTGGACAAACCTGTTTGACTGTTAATTTCGTGTGTATGAATGTGTCAGGTCGAATTTGGACTCATTATTGTATAAATGAACGAACTTTTAAGAGGATATCAGTTGATTCTGATATTTAAAAATTGTTTTTAATTGTTAAATTAATTTGTAAGGTAAACTTTTTGTCTTTTGCTGTTGCAACGCGAAAGCAACTGGTAATTGCTAACGCATGTGCTCCCAGGCAGTAACACTCTCTAGCCCCATATTTTTAAATTTAATGTTTTGAGCCTTAAGACCTTAGCAAGCTTTTTATAACACTGAGTCTTTATTTCAAACATGCTGTGATTTATATTTGGATGTGTTTTATTAACAATCTTTTAATTAGAGCCAAAATTGGCCAATTCTATACTAATGCACAACAGCTCATTATTGGTAGCTAGGAGATTAGTCTTGAAAACCAATGCCAAATTAATCCTGTTCCAGAATAACCTAAATTTAGCATTAGCTATTCTCTATTATTCATGGATAGCTCATTTTACACCCATTTGTCCAAGGTTAAGGTTAGGTATAACTTAAATCCAAAATTAATTACAGGTACAGACTAGGCTATGACAGATTAACCTCTACAGTATGTTTCAGTCTAGCCCATTTTAACCCACTAGGTATAAAATGGGTTAATCCCAGACACACCAGTGAAATAGCAAAAATATGTACTTTGAAAACCTTCTTCAATATATTATAATACTATACAAACCCATCACCAATCAGTCAAGAGCAACCATAAACTACTGGATTAGCTAACTAACATTAAGTAATGCATTACTCAATTTTCAGTGCTTTACACATCATATATTCATGCAACCACAGTCACTAGGGACCGTTGTGCATCAACAATAGAGAGTTTGCGAACAACGTTTTTGATGCACGTATCTACTATCCGCTACGTTACACGTCATTGATTTTTGTGTATGACGTAATTTTATAAGGTTTTAACTGCACAAGGTTACGTTTTTCACGTGGCAAATGGCTTCGCCACGTAATTTGTTTCCCTTGTGTATTTATTAATTTTTGGAGCAATGAAGTGTGTTATACATGTCATTACAGAGTTCCTGAGAGACTGTATTTTTAGCAACTTTGTCAATTTTTGAAAACCCAAGTGTACAACGACCAGCCTTTTTTCATCCCTTGTCATAATTTTTTTTGAAGTAATTAACACAATCCTCCAAAGTTTTATGTACCCGTGTTTTATAAGCTATTTAACATGTGGGTTTATTGGTTTTTGGGTCAATAAAGTTTGTTATATATATATCAGTACCCAGTTCATTCAGTACTGTAGATGATTAAAACGAGTGTTTTTATCTTTATTGACTTGTATAATTCTGTAATGGTGAAGAATTTAGATGAAAATGCTTAATTATTAATAATCTTTAAATCCCATAAAACACGGGCGAAGTGTCTCAGTAAATTAACTCTCTTTCGACTTAACAGTAGAAATCAATAGTCACATAGCACACCGCCTCTAAAAATAGCCTCAGCCAATCCTCGCTTCTGTGAGATAGCCCTCTCAGAAATAAACCCAGTAATTGGTGACAGATAATATGTGTTAGTGTACAGTGACTAGTATAAGAACAAATAATTTAAAAGAAATGCTTGTAAAAATCATAGTTCAAACGTTGTTCGCAAACAAAACTGTCCCCCCAATGGCTTTCTCCCGTATTGATTAATTATGTTGCGTGTTTATGCAAGGAACGTTTATGAAACATTGTTCGCAAACTCTTCTAATAGTGAATAAACTCTCCCCATGTATATATATAGAAAGATAAAAAAACAAGTTTGGCAACCTACCAAAATTTGATTTCCTACCTGCTTCCACTTCACTTTCAATTACTTACTTAAAAATAACTTTTTGAGAGGTGGCATTTGGGTGCCACCAAGTTCATCCCCTTCCCCCTTTCAAAAATTTCGGATCAGGCATCAGATTAAGTATGCATGACCATGCTGTTTTGTTAAAAGCTTTTCTATTGGTTTACAGGTTTTTGACCTCAGATGCTGCCCTTCATTCTGGTTTTGAGTGAATGGCATGATAGTATCGAGACTGCATCAGTTAAGAAGACAAATGATCAAAGTAAAATTAAGAAAACACGTGCTAAAAACCAAAAATAAGCACTCAGGTAGCAGAAGCTAGCAAAGTTGCACAAGAGTGCAATCCCTCCCCCGTTGACAAGTTACCTGATCTTGCTGCCTTGAGACAAGATGCGTTCATACAAAAGCAAGTTGAACAGAGGTTAAAAGAACTTACTGCTTTGCAATCAGGTACTGAACAAAAAAATTAAGTCTCCGAGGGGTGGGGTTGAAGTTATGGTAAAAAACAGAATTAAATGGCCCCATGAGTTTGTGCTCACCGGAAGTACAAAGGAAAGAGTATCATACGACCAGTTGACTCCAATACAGTGGATGGCTGGTTTTTTTCATGAAAGAGGAAAAAATATAGAAATGAAAGAACACATGCTTGATTATGAAAATTGCATTGTTAGATGATGCAAATGATTTTTCCTGGGGTGTGGGAAAGGCCAGCCATGCAGTGTTACTGTGTCGTATGGAACAAGGGGAAATTTCTGATTTTTCAGAGATCCAAAAAATTGATAGGATCCGACGTGCTAATGCACAAAAACACACAACTTCCAATACTTCTGCCTCACAAAATGGTCCTCCAAAGAAATTTTGGGGGGAAATTACTAGGTCAATGCCCTGTAATTACTACAACCAGGATTCTTGTGTTCATGATAAAACGGGTGAGACAAAAGGTACAATCTGCAAACACATATGTTCAGCATGCTTTGCAAATGGGGGGTGTTTCGTCCACCCAGAAACTCAATGTAGGAATAAAAGTAAAAAATCTCAGTCAAAAATGAGTAATTCTGGGTACAGAAGCGGATAACTGTACCCACATGTCCAAATTTTTGAAAGAATGTCATCCGACAAAGTTTGCATATGCAAAAAATGTAAAAAATTAGGAATTTTTCCGGGAAAGGTATGCTACAAAACAGGACTGGCTCGCCTGGTTTCATAAGTCCAAAGACAATGCCATTGATCACAGGTCTTATGCTGAGGTTGTTCGTACCAAAAGTATTAGCCTCCCAATTTTGCCGTCCAATGAGCAGTCAGTACCAGTTCATCCCAATTCTAAATTTAAGACAAGTAAAAATCTAACTCTTTTGAACAAAACAGATAGACTGGAAAGACACAAACAACAATCACCAGTCAAAATCAAAATCCTATCCTTTCCAAAAATACTGTTGGGAATACAGCAAAACTTCTGCAAAATTCCAATACTGAATTTGAATTAGATTTGAATAATAGATTTGCCCAATTGCAGGACATGGGTTCGGAATTGCTCGAGTCAAACTGTACCACAGCTTCACAGCCTAGTATTCCACATTCAATTTTTTTACGAAATTCAAGTGTCTCTCGTAAGAAGTGGTGCAACAAAAATGACCTAGCACACAATTAGCCTTTGGCTTTGGTTTAGATTTTGATCGTTGTTGTCCTCTGCAGGCCACTGAAGTTAACCATGCTTCAGCTATCACTTATTCACATCACATTGACAAGTACTTACAGGACGAACTTCAATTTGGGGCTATTTATGGGCCTTTTGATTCAAAGACATTCCCTCTATATGTGTCCCCATTCATGACACGAGAAAAGTAAGGTACTACTAAACGCAGAGCTATAGTTGATCTAAGTTGGCCTCATAACTTTTCTGTGAATGCTGGTGTAGCAAAACATAAGTACCTGGGTACTTATTTGGAACTTAGGTACCCCTCCATTGGCAATATTGTACAAGCAGTTAAGGAAGTTGGTCCTTCAGCCCTTATGTTTAAGGTAGACATTAGTCGTGCCTTTAAGCACTTAAAGAATGATCCTCGAGACTTGGACCTTTTAAGACCTTGCCATAACAAGTACTTTATGGATCTCTGCCTTTTGGGTTCAGGCCTGGAAGTCCTTTCTCCCAGCGTTGTTCAGATGCCATTAGGTATATTATGGCTTCTCAGGCCCACACATTATATAGATGATCTTGTCTATATTGGCCTCCCTGATGAGATTTGTAATGCTTACAGCTACCTCCTTAACCTCCATCAATAGCTAGGTCTAGATATAAGCAAGGAGAAGCTTGTTCCTCCCACTACTACTTTAATATGTCTTGGCATCCAGGTCGACGTTATTCAAAAGACCACATCCATACCCCAAGACAAATTGCAACAAATACATAATGACTGTAAAAGTTGTGTTGGTAGAAAGACCTATACTAAGAGGTACTTCCAATCCTTATTAGGCTCTTTTTTGTATATTACTAAATGTGTACGATATTCCAGATATTTCCTTAATAGAATGTTGGAAGTCTTACATCAGCATACAAAGAAAAATATTTGTAAATTGACCAATGAATTCTTCAAAGATTTTCATTGATTTCTGGCCCTTTTAAACCAGTATAATGGGGTTACTTTTTATGACAACAAAAAACCCTCTGAATCTGTCCACTTAGATGCTTCTTTAACAGGGTTAGGTCTATGGCCAAATGGTCTACGCTCTTGATAAACCAAAAGATTATATGAACTATTCTATTGTTCACCTTGAAATATTAAATATTGTGGTAGCTCTAAAAGTGTGGGCATATTGCTAGCAAGACAAATATATTGTGGTTTTATGTGATAATCTTGCAGTTGTACAAGTCCTACAGACTGGAAAAGCTAGGGACAGTCGCTTAGCTTCTTTTGTTAGAAATATATGGCTTATTACTTCATATTTAACATACATTTAGCTATAACTCATATACCTGGAAAAAATAATTCTGTGGCAGATTTGCTGTCCAGGTGGAAGGTTACTCCTGATAATGAAACCAGGTTATTATCCATTAAGCCTATCCCTCAGTGGGTCCCCACTGATTTGGATCTGACGTTGCTTAATTATCAGATTTAATCTTATTTCTTCTTATTTTTATTTCTATTTTTAGATAATACCATACTAGGCCAGCTCACCACCAGTGCCAACCAAAGATTGGCTCATGGTTTTCGGCCTAATACTCTCAAGAATTATGCACGATTGCTATTACTCAGGTATCTTCCCAGACCTTATTATGCTTTATGGAGTTCTTGGTCCAGAACCAAATTTCACATACTAATATTGCTAATTATATGGCTGCACTTAGAGCCTCTTTCATAATATATGCCATTCCCACTGTAGCTTTCACAGACCATAGACTGCAGTTATTTCTCAAATCGGTAAAGATTAACTCTAATTTTACACCAACCATACATTCCTCCATTACTGTGGACACCTTGCATAAAATCTGTCAGGTTTGTACTGTACTGCCAAATACAGAGATCTTTAGTGCATTATATTTATTTGCTTTTTTCTCTGTTTTAAGATTGTCGAATATTTTACCTCATTCCATTAAATTTTTCGATGGTACTAGACAACTATGTTCAGGTGATATTATTTTTTCATCTACACATGCAGTAGTCATTATAAAATGGTCAAAAACTTTGCAGGATAGGAAGACGTGTGCTACCGTTGCCATTGCTGTCCTAGGTTAATCTATCTTGTGTCCAGTGGGAGCTCTACAAACCATGTTGCAGAAAGTTCCAAGTTCTAACAATGATCCTTTGTTTCAGATTTTTGCTGCTGGCAGGTGAGCTCCTCTTACAGATTCCATGGCCAGAAAGCATCTTAAGAAAGTATCCCACTTTCTTAATATACAGCCCTCTCTTACCTTTCATGATTTTAGGCGGGCAGGCACCTCTTGGGGTTTCAACCATGGGGTTTCATTGGAATATTTGATGCAACATGGCACCTGGAAGTCTACTGCAGTTTGGAAATACATTTCTGCTGATGCAGCTGTTCCTTCTGTAGTGTCTAACACATTCCGTCTTCATCTGCATCAGTAGTTATACCCCCTACTTCCCTACTACTTCCTTTGGTGTTTGGGGTTGTGCCTTCAACTCCACTTTGACCTCATAGGTCACTTTCACGCCTTATAATATCACATTTTCACAAATTTTGAAATTGTACTATTGGACTTTGGCCCCTCGTGGCCCCTCCTGGGCTTTTGGGCCTGTTGGGAGGGGGCACTGGTGGCCCTTGTTGCCTTGGGCATACACCATTTTTCAGTTTGGCATATTTCATTTATTACTATTGGCGTGACTTTATAATGCACTCAGACATTGTGAGCATCATTTTGTTATTATTTTATAAATTCCACCTTCTAGTGTTGGTGGTACTTAATTGCATTCATGCATTCTGTTTACTAGAATTTTAAAGGATTCTAAACTTATACTCTATTATTGCATAATGTAAAGTACTTTTAAAGATTCAAGAGTAAAAAGAATTTTTAAAATAAAAATTTATAATCCCATTCTGACTTTTACTGGGGTGGGGTCCCTTGGAGAATGACAGCTTCAATTCACTTTGAAACTTGAAATGAGTGATTGAGCTGTGAATTCATCTTGAACTCTACTTTAATATATGATACATTCATTTTAAAAATGAGTCTTTAACTTCACTTTTTAACTGTTTCTGGGTATTCTGGACTTGTCACTGATCATGTGACCAATGTTTATAACATTGAACCAATGAAAACTGATCTTCTTCATTCATGTGAGCAAACTGACCCAATCAAAAAGAGGCCCAGATGAAAGCTACATTTTCATTGGTTCTCATTTATAAACAGTGGTCACATGATCCATGACAGGTGCAGAAAACCCAAAAGATATGGGGAATTAAATTTAAATGATTGGTTTGTAATAAATACTGCATAAACTAAATGAAAGCTTTATTGTGATTTGATAAGAGAATCATTCATTTACAGTTTAAAGCTAGTTTGATGTACCAAAACATGTTTCTTAGGAAGAAGTTGAAGTTGAATTGAGTGCAGGTAGGAAATTCATTTGTTTATGTTGCCAAACTTGTTTTTTATCTTTCTATATATATACTTGAGGGGGTTTATCCACTATTGGTAACGCACAACGGTCCCGAGTGACTGTGCATGCAACAACGAGTCCTCATTGAGAGGGTAGTTTAAAATTAATATATTAAAATGCTGTTTTGCATTTGTCTGAGATCTGGCAGTAGGTGAAATTTTAATTAAAATGATAGTATTCAACCCTGTTTTAAAGGGAGAAAATCCACAAGAATCATACATTGTGCACATGATATGGCAACTTTCATGGAATAACTGAACAACTTTGTCAAGAGGACAGTTTTAATGTAAAATATATAAGAATACTACTACCATGTTAAAAACATGGTTCATACATTTATTGAAAAACATTCGTGGCCTGGGGAATTCCAGCCAACAAGACAGAGTTATCTGTTTATACCTAAGATTACAGATTCAAGTACATTTGGCATATAGGGTAGTAGTGTTGAAACTACTTTACACACTGCATTGATGTTCAGATACTATGGTCTATGGTCATTCTTAAATTGATAAAAGAAACATTTAATCAAAATTATGTATCATGTGAAGTCAATAAAATAATTCGGATACTTGGTCCAAGACCAAAACTTTTTGCCAATGAGTTTCATATTACTTATAACAAGAGAATCTATATTTTGGTATACAAAATATTTTCCCATTTAACCATTTGAAGATTACAGTGAAGCAAAAGCATTTTGAACCAAAAATTATATTAATAGTAATTATAAAGAAAAGAACTATAGAGACATGGAATATATGGGAGTGAACTCCTTCAATAAAACGGTAACATTGTTGCAGTGATTTAGGACACTTATGTTTCCGCTGCACATAAACAGTAGTGTGCATTTGGAGTGGTGCGGTGTAAGCAATCTGATTAGTTGATGACATAATGTGACTAAATGCTGCAATCTGATTGTTTGTGGAGTGATTTTAATTGGTTGATGACATCATGTGATTAATGGTGCAATATCACTGGTTGAGGGAGGACACAGTCATTTGGCTGAATATGTCACGTGACTAATTGCAAGGAATCAGTTGGTGTATGATGATTATGTGTATGTGTATGACCTGATTAAATATTGCAATCTGTTTGGTTGATGAAGCGACTAAATGCTGTAGTCTGATGGAGGGTGAGTTGGATTGGTTGATGTCACATTATCAAATGATCCAATCTGATTGGTTGAGGGACGATGCAGTCATAGGATGCAGGCATCTGATTGGTTGATGATGTCATATGGTGGAAGATGTTGGTTGATGAGAGGTGCAAGCATGGTTTATAGGGTCTATTTTAGCCCAATGCCATCATTACTAGGGCTACTTTTGAAAAAATGCCATGGTTGCTAGTTGTTCTTTTGAAAAATGGCATGGTGGCTAGGGGATATCTTTGAATGATGCCATCTCTGTTGGGTAATTTTGAATAAAATCATGGTTGCTATGGAGTTATTTTGACTAATGCCATTGTTGCCAGGGGCTATTTTTGAATATTGTTATGGTTACTAGGGGATATTTTTGAATGATGCCTCCCCCTGTGGGTCTGGGGAAGTAGAATAGGTCCAACGTATCCTCCTGCGTGTCGTAAGAGGCGACTAATTGGGGGCAGCCTGTTTGCTGTGGGTTGCGATCTGTGTCAGTGGAAGAGAGGATCCTGCTGTTGAGCTAATTCTTTGTTGCGTCATTGAGGAGGCAATACACAGCTTTGACCTCAATTTCACTTAGTCGGAAGGTTAAGATGGGCTGGCTTAATCAATCAGCTGGTAGTGCCAAGCCCTAGTGCTAGTGGTTTATACTGTTGTACTTGGTTGTTGTATTCTGCTGGTTTTTGGTTTGTGCTTTTGTTTGGAGTATCTAGAAGGCGGCTGCTTAACAGGTCAATCAAGGTTCACTTTTGTGTTCTTTGAGTATATTGCTAATGTATCTCTGATATCAGTGTGCAGGGCTCAGCTCCACACTTATTATGATATCCCCTTGTTGGGCTCGAAGGGTGGGTGGAGAGCATTGGCAACGAAAAATATCTACTACATTATGGCTACCCACAACTCACTGTTGATTGATAGGAAAAGATCTAGACCTGATATTACGACTACGGACTTTGACTCTGCTCAGATTTGCTCATGGCCATGTTTCTTGCTGATAAAAGGTACAAATGATGAAAGACCCTTGTACAAACTGTCACCATTTGCTGTTAATAAAGCCATTGTTGCTGTACTTGGTTCAGATCCCTTTAACATAAAGAAGTTAAGGAATGGAAGCATTTTGGTGGAAGTGGATAAGGAAACACAGAGCAAGAAATTACTGAAAACTACAAAATTGAATCTGACAATGGACAATGCTATACCAATTGATGTTTCACCTCACTACAGTTTAAATACAAAGAAAGGGGTCATTAGATGCCCAGACATAAAAGACCGATGATGAAATATTAGAAGGCCTGAAAGCTGAAGGTGTCATCAAGCTAGACAGGATTTCGGTATTTAGAGATGGACAAAGAAAACTGACAGGGACCTTTATACTGACATTTCAAAGCCAGACCTTACCTAAATACATCAGGGTGGGTTACTTTAGAGTGGCTGTGTCGCAGTTTATCCCGAATCCTGTGAGATGCTACAAGTGTCAAAAGTTTGGTCACACTAAATTCAACTGCAGGAAAAATGAAGTTTGCAATAAATGTGGGAAAGAAGATCATACAGACTCTCAACAATGCACAAATGAAGCAAAATGTGTTAAATGGCAAGGAAACCATGCCTCTAATGATAAAACATATCCGAATGGAAAGAGGAAAAGAAAATCCAAAGAATCAAGACTGAAAGAGGGATTGCATATAAAGAAGCCAAGAAACAAATGGACATATTTAATTCTGTGAAGACAACATATGCCCAAGCAGCTGCAGCAACCAAACCTGTGGTGAAAACAGCAACAGTGGAAACACAAACAGAAATGACTTGGCCAGATGGTTCAAAACAACCCAAAACGTGTGCAGTTGAAAAACAGACAAGTAAAATGACTAAAACAAGTTCATCATGTCAGACAAGTGCATCTCAAAATGACCCCATTAAATTGAAAATAAGCCAAAGCAAAGTTTACTTGACCAAACAACTTAAGGGATCTGATGACCCAGTTAAACAATGCAATAAATATGATGTTTTGCGTGATAGTGACAGTGAAATGAGTGTTGAAGAATCCCCAATCACAAATTCACAAGGGCGGAGTGGCAATAAAAATGTAAATAATGGAACCAAGTAAAAATAAAATTATACTACAGTGGAACTGTCGTGGCTTTAGGCCAAACTTTGAAGAAATTAAAAATTTAATTTCCAATTTTAGACCCTACATTTTAGCATTGCAGGAAACTTATTTTAAAGATACAGATAATGGAAAATTATAGGCTTTGTTTATTATTTTAAAACTTGTATGTCTGAAGTAGATGGGAGAGCTACTGGTGGCTGCTCTATTTTTGTTAAGAAAGGTGTACCCCATTAGGTACTTGAGTTAGATACAGAACTGCAGGCAGTTGCTGTAAAAGTATCTCTGCATAAAACTATAACTCTATGTAATGTATATATTCCACCACGTTTTAATGTTGCACAAAGTGATATTGATAATCTAATCCACCAATTACCTGCACCTTTTCTATTTATTGGAGATTTTAATGCACATAGTGATTTATGGGGTTGTTCCTCATCTAATAGTTTAGGCTATAAGGTGGAACATCTTCTTGAATCCTCTGATATTTGTTTACTGAATGATAAGTCACCTACCTATTTTCATCCTGCATCTGGTTCATTCACCTCAATAGATTTGTCTTAATGTTCTGCTTCTGTTTTTCTTGATTTTACTTGGCAGGTCCATTCTGATCAGTGTGGTAGTGACCATTTTCCTATTTTAATTGATATAGTTAAGAGTATGCCTAAGGACAATGTTCCTCGTTGGAATCTTAAAAAGGCTGAATGGCCAAAATTCAAACTTCACTGTTCTCTGGATATTAATAGGCATACTTTTACTGACTCAACAGAAAAGTTTCCTGTATTTTTAAATAAGTTAAATGACATAGCAACAAAATGTGTGCCAAAGTCAACTGGACAGTCCACTGGTAGCTACAAACTATGGCTCAACAGTGAATGCAAAAAAGCTGTTAAAGCTAGTCAAAATGCAATGGATAAATGCCGTATAAATCCTACATCAGATAACATAAATGAATATAAAATCTGTTGAGCTAATGCTCGTAAAATAATTAAAGAAAATAAAGGGAAATCATGGCATGAATATGTATCAAAACTAAATGTAAAGACACCAGCAAAGAAGGTATGGGAAATGATAAGGAAAATAAGTGGCAAACAAAGTAACACCACAATACACCATCTGGAAAATAATGATGGGACAAAAATAACAGAAAGAGTGGACATAGCAAATAGGTTGGCCCAAGAAATTAGCAAGAATTCCAGCAGCAACAATTACCGTACAGAATTTTAAAAATATCAGAAGAAAGCTGAAAAAGAACATCTAGATTTTGACACTGACAACTCGGAAAACTACAATGTACCATTTACCATTAGAGAACTATTTGATGCCCTGAAAAAGTCTCATGACACAGCCACTGGTCCAGATGAAATTCATTACCAACTGCTTAAAAATCTACCAAGAGACTCACTTATGGTGTTGCTTGATATATTTAATGATATGTGGGCTTCAGGCGAAATCCCTGAATGCTGGAAAGAGGCCAATGTGATACCTATTCCTAAACCAGGCAAAGACTCAAAAAACCCGTCCAATTATCGTCCCATGTCTCTGACGAGCTATTTGTGTAAAACCATGGAAAAAATGATTAATACTAGACTAGTTTGGTTCCTTGAGAAAAATAATATTTTAACAAAGTATCAAAGTGGTTTTAGAAAGGTCAAACTACAACAGACCAATTAATAAGACTTGAATCTTTTATTCAAGATTCCTTTTTAAAAGGCAACCATGTAGTCTCTGTATTTTTTGATTTAGAAAAGGCCTATGATACTGTTTGGAAATATGGCTTTATTAGAGATCTACATAAAGTAGGCTTAAGGGGGCGAATGCCCATATTTATTCAAAATTTTTTGTCAAACAGAGTTTTTAGAGTTCGTTTAGGATCCATTTATTCAGATATACATGGGCAAGAGATGGGTGTCCCTCACGGCAGCATTCTCGCTGTTATGTTATTTATTTTAAAAATTAATAGTATTGCTGATGTGATTCCATCTTGCTTTGAAAAGTCTCTTTTTGTTGATGATTTCTCAACCACCTGTTCTTCTATAAATATGGCTTCAATAGAAAGGCAACTTCAGTTGTGTTTGAATATGGTAGAGAAATGGGCTGATGAAAATGGTTTTAAATTTTCTAAAACCAAAACTGTTTGCATGCATTTCTGTAATAAAAGAAAACTTCATCTAGACCCAACATTGACAATATATAATTCACAAATCCCTGTTGTTTCACAAACTAAGTTCCTTGGTGTTATATTTGACAGTAAACTGAATTTTAAGGCACACATTGATTATGTTCGCCAGAAATGTGAAAAAGCCATGAACTTACTGAAAGTAGTTGCCAAAATGGATTGGGGAGCAGATAGAAGTGTTTTATTGAGACTTTATCGTTCATTTGTTCATTCTAGATTGGAATATGGTTGTGCTGTTTTTAGGTCTGCTCGTAAGTCATATCTTAAGAAACTGGAACCCATTCAAAACCAGGGCTTAAGAATATGCCTGGGAGCCTTCAGGACTTCTCCAATGCAAAGCTTGTATGTTGAGGCAAATGAACCCCCTTTATATCTCAGGTTTGATAAGTTATGTGTTCAATATGCATTGGAATTGAGAAGTAATCCTGACAATCCAGTTTATGATGTTGTTTTTAACATCTAGTATTATGTTCTGTATGAGAAGAAACCATCTGTAATAAGATCGTTTGGGCATCGTGTAGGGGAAGATTTGTCTGTTGTCTGTCCCCAGCTGGATCTAATTCAGACTGTGTCATTGCCAGATGACCCACCCTGGACTATACAGAAACCTCACATAGACTTATTCCTCACCCATCAAAAGAAACATATTGGTGATGATTGTATGTTTCAAAGTCTATTTGCTGAGTTAAAAATTCAATATATACTATACTGATGGATCGGAAACAGAAAATAGGGTTGCTGCAGCTGCTAGATCTCATGGCCCAGGACAGACTTCCTGGCAATGCTAGTATATTCACAGCTGAATTACAGGCTCTAAAAATGGCTTTTAATATAGTTAAAAATTGTGATGGGGATCATTTTATTATATTTACTGACTCTTTATCTAGTCTTCAAGCTCTTGATAGCAACAACTGTGATCATCCTTTTATTCAAGATATCTTAAAACTTTTTAATGATTGTTTGTCAGTGAATAAGAAAGTTGTTTTAGCTTGGCTTCCAAGTCACGTAGGCATAAAGGGCAATGAAGAAGCAGACGAGCTTGCTAAACAGGCCTTGAATTTTAATGTTTTAAACTTGAAAGTCCCCTATACAGACTCGAAAGTGAATGTAAATAGTGTTTTTAACAAAAGTGGCAAGCTCAATGGAATGCGTGTCCTGATAACAAACTATTCCAAATAAACCCTACAGTAGGAGATTTTTTTGTTTGGACGGGTTTATCTCGTAGGGAGGAAATAGCTATCACTCGAGCCCGTATAGGAAACACCTATTTCACACACAGTTATCTGTTGAAAGGTGAATATATGCCCTGGTGCATTCCATGTCATTGTCTTGATACAGTCAAGCATATATTATTTAGACTGTATTGACCTACATGACACTAGAATTAAATATTATAGAAATATAAACTCAATTTATTTAATGAAAATATTTTTAATGTTATCAATTATTTAAAAGAAGTTGGTTTGTTTAAAAAGTTTTAATTAATTTATTTTGTTCTCTGTTCTTCATGTTATTTTATTCTGTAAAATCTAGTCTTGTATAATATTGTGATAGTTATATTTTGGTTTTTAATTCATTCTTTTTCTTGTTTATGTTTTTCTAGTCTCTCTGTAAAATTATATTGTAATATTTAAACTCTTTGATTATTTTTATGTTTTATCTTATTTGATGTTCTTTTTTACTTTTGTAGTATACTTATCTTTTTTGTCTTCTAGTCAACTTTAATAATTTTGTGATTTGTTTTTTTGCCAATCATTGTGTATATGTATATATTCGTTTATTATAAATATTAATTAGTGTATTTCTTATTTTATTTTTAGTGCAGTATGACACATTTGTGTTTTTGCACTGAAATTTTAATTATCTTATCTTATCTTGAATGATGCCATCTTTGCTAGGGATATTTTTTGAATGATTCCATGGTTTCTATGGGCTATGTTTGAATAATATTATGCTTGCTAAAGAATATTTTTGAATGATGACATCGTTGTTGGGACTTTTTCATAGTTTAGCAAAGCATGCTATCAAAACTTCTGTGTGCAAATGTGCATATGTAAAAGGTTTACACAGAACAATGTGCATCAACACAAATGGGTCTTCCCAGTGGGGACATCTCCCAGTGGGACATCTTCCCGGTGGAGAGAGGAGCTGCTCCACTAATAGATTTCCCTGTCTGTGTTTTGTGTGTTGACAAGTGTGTTGAAAACCTGAGTTTAAAGTGCTTTTAAGTGTTAAATAAAACAACATTGAACTTTTATTGTTTTTGATCAATGGAATGCTTTAAACCTAATAAATAAAAATAACAGTGACTGGGATTGGTCAAGAACAACACTGGCTGTAATATTTTAATTAAATGTTGTCACGAAATGCATCAACTAAATCCATTACAAAAGCTAATGGTGACTACACTTGATATCCCCCCTTTACATTTCCAGCACTTTGGAAACAGAATGTTTTAACAAAGTTCAAGTAACTTTTAACAATGTGCATAAATAACACACTTTTTCTGTATATTAATTTTATTGAACTGTCTTAACTACCAAGTAGCAATAAATAAAACAGTTTACTGTCCTACTGAATCACTTAAATACAATAAAAATGTTCAAGATTATGTTTTGATTTGTAGCACCAAGTTTTAATGCATGTCACAATTTAAACCAATTGAAACAATTAATTTGTCTTTAATATTTTATCAATATCTGTTCCTTTTCAATCTGTTCATTGCTGTATTTTCAATTGTGTTGACAGGCGTCCGTGCTGTATCCAGCAAAGGTGTAAAAGGCAAACAATGCACAGTGCTTTATTGTGGGATCAGTCTGTGTCGCACACAAAAGCCATTTTTTTTACATCTAAACTTATTTCTGGCAAAAACTTTAGTGTCCCATCCTTGTAACTTGAAGCATTTGAACACTTTTCCCAATTCAGATGTATTCATCATTTCAGAACTCAAGTCAGTGACAACAAATCTGTACTGGTAAATTTCAATGGCATTTTTAAATTCCCGTACACAAAAATGTTCACAATTTCTGTCAATTCATTTTTGAAGTGCATCTTGAGTGGAACCGTGCCACTTTTTCTCAAATTCACATAACCTACATCTTCTTCCAAATCATGTGACAAATTGAAGCAGATCAAGGTATATCCCATTTTATAAAACCTCCCTATCTATATGGTTCCTTTCACCTTGAAACATGGATCCTATTCCAGACAAGAGGGTCATGCAGCAATTCATGTAGTCTCCTGTCTCAAAATCAGGTTGAAGTGCCTTGACAGAAACTTATGTGCCACCCACACTCAATGCAATGTGGTCCATATCAAAATGTTCAAACTGGAACAGGTTTTTTTGGTACATTTCATTAATGTCAGAGTTTCTGACCAAACTTATGACAATGCGTTTTGGAATTTTACCAGAATATAAATTTATCTCTGCATGACCTGATCTGACTGTGCACACCTTATATTCACCTCTGGTGATGGGGTACTTTCCCATGTCTTAAGGGTTTTTCGTGAGCTGCCTGAATGACTGAATTCACTTGAACTTTTCTGATCATCATTCTAAAACTATCCAGCTTCACATTGAAGTTAATATGATCTGTTGGACTGACTATGGCAAACTTATCCTCGCTTCTGATTAGATGCAACTGGACGGGTGTGTGATTGGGTATGTGGCGATCTTGAAACTGGGGATCCAGGTGCAGTTTTCCGATCATATCAATCAATTGACTTTCACAGGCATGCCCCTTTCTTTTGACATATCCCTCATTGCACAGCAAACAAAACCAATTCAATTTTGATGCACTCACAAGGCAGTGGGTGAATCAGAGGCATATTCAAGAGTGCATATCTTTTAGCTTTTTCCTGGGAGGTCCTCGTCTGTTGACTTTTCAATGAATTTATTTATTTATTTATTTGGGGTTTTACGTCGCTTTCAACACTGTACAGGTCATATCACAACGGGCAGTTGGAAGGGCAGAGGAAACCAGTACCTACAGTTCATTACGGTTCTGTACTGTAAACTGCCGACCAGTGGCAAGTAACTACCAGCTTTCCCACTTCAGGCTGTGATGGGGATCGAACCCCGGCCTCAGAGGTGGGAGGCGAGAGTGTTACCACTCTGCCACCGTGGCCCCGACTTTTCAATGAAATGACATGCTTTCTTATGCTACTTCCATACCTGCTTTGAAAGCTTTTTGTAACATGGATTTTCCCAGTGCAATGGCCCATTTTCTTCAACAGGGGAGCAGTTACTCCAATGAATCCCAAAACAGGCTTTTGATATCGCAAACCTTGAAATCCTGGTAATCCACTTCCTGCTTGAATTATGTAATACTGCTCATAGGCTCTGACTGGTAGAATCACAGCAACAATCCTGGTGCTTCATTTTTGATGAAAGTGAAGTGTTACAAATGACTTCCCACCAACAAATGGAATAATTTTACCTGAATCCCCCTTCATACTGACTTCATACTGACCATAGGCTCAATTAAATCACAACAGACATACAAATTGTGTGTGCCATCTTCAGTGTCAGCCAGATAGTCTGATTTTCTATCTGCAGCTGCAAAAGGTCCTGTTTTTATAAATCCTAATATGTCACTCAATCTCTTGGAAAGATGCATGTCCGATGTTAAGTCCTTTGAAGACTGATTTTTTTATTTTAAGTCTTGTTTTTTGTGTGGTTTCAAGGTAATTGAATGCAGCAGAGACAAGGCCCCATTTAGTTTTTTATTTAAGGTTTTAATTAAACCTTTATGTCAGCATAAACACCCTCAGAAATGAGTATGGTTGTATTCCCAACTTGAACAAATTGATCTGAATTGACATTATACCATATTCTTTCATAATGAATTTTCATCAGTCTCACATCCCATTCACTGACCAGTTCATAAGGTTGAACCAGTGGTACAATAAACTCCTTGAGAGTATTACCCATGTGCTTTGTATTGCTTGGTAAATAGAGATAAAAGGCCTTTATGGTTTGTCTCTCTCATTATACTAAGATCACACATAGGATTCTTCCCCTTTTATGTACTCTCCCATTTGCATTTTTTTTTTCGATTTCCATTCTCTTTTAGATTCTGGTTTGAGTTTCCACACCTCCTCTTGTGTTTGAACATCAAAGTGGGGACCATGACCCAATTACATCTATGGAACGTTAGCCTCTTGTAACTTTTGATAAAAGTATCCCCAATCAGTTGGAAGTGTTCTTATTTTTATCTGGGTTTGAATAACATGTTAATCAAATCTATTATATGTGATCTACCTGTGGGACAATTGTGATACAGGTGCTAACCTTTACTCCTCAGAGAAGCTGGCAGTGTAATGGCTAAGTTATCCTCTATATCTTCTTGAGGGTCTTCAACAGGGACCACAGAATCTGGAAAAGATCTACAGAATCTTGTTTTTAATCATAAGTCAGCAAACAATACATCGACTGATTGTACAGTTTCATGTTTTCAGTTGGTTCCAATACAGGGTCGTCTAACAGTCTACTCGTATCCTTTTCTGGTCATAGCTGTAGTGTTATGTCTTCCCACTGGTGCACAGTCACTGGTGTTCAAGAATGACTTGGGCACAGCAATTTTTTCGATAAATCAGCTTCAGCTATAATCCTTAACACGCATTCACGTTGCAGACATGTTTACATTTAAATGACAACACAGGTTCTGGAGACCCTCTATTTATAATATCCAGTGATGTCTGTGGCTGGCATCTAAGAATCATACTTTGGTGGCCAATGTAACCACCTATTTTGGATGACCTTTAATTTTGCAAATTTTAAAAATTTTTTCGCCTTATAATACTCCTGTGGAGTGATCTTTTGTAGCTCTTCTTCATAAAATGTTCAATCAAAGGGCTCCCCTGCATAATCTTTGATTTTGTATGTGGTATACCTTTGCGATCCATCTTTTTTGATTAATTGGAACAGTTCACCTCTGATTATATTCCCGTGTGAGTGTCTTTCTGTTGCATGAGATCTCCAAACTTTAAATTTAAAAGTGTTTTTTTTCAGTTTGTAAGAACAATGTACACTTGAGTTGTAAGCCTGAGTAATGTGTTTTTGTGTATCAATATAATGGTAAGACTATTTTTATATAAAGAACTATAAACAATTTTTCCTTTGATGGATTTAAGCTGGCATAATTGGCCTTCACTTGATTTTGGGTTACAAAGTGATGGATCAAGTGTGACTCTGAATAAACTCTGAACTTTGTGTCCTAAAAATTCTGTTCTTAGTCTAAAGACACAGTACTCTTTCCTTGAAAATCTTGGAAAGAGCACAAACTACTTAATTTCTAGAGTTTTCCATGAGTAGCATCTTCCATACATTATGAGAAAAGACGTCTATAGCTAAAATAATGTTATGATAGCCATCATTGTATTTTGCTATTTTTGCATCAAGTCAATATCACCCTGTTCATCTATTGTTGCCAAAAACTTTGCTTTTTTCAAATTTCTTTCTTGATAAATTGTGAAATGTGTATGTCTCATCTCCATTCAACCAACTTGTAAAGGCATTGAGGGTCACAGAGCTGTCTTGTTTGACTGCAGACTCATACAGTTCGGTTGGATCCAAAAGCTTGTGGAACTTTTCATTCATTCTTTCTTTTTTATACTAGCATTTGGCAGTATGTATCTCAAAGATGAACACAGCAGTGCTACCCAAATTTTATTTTCATTCCGGTTCAATGATAAGTTCACAGTAGATGCTATAACCATAATAGGAAGTAAGATCATTTGGCATGAATCTTTGACCAAGGACATTTCACACCAGTTATTCATGTGTCTCCTCTGTGACCTTGTACTTGAATGATGTTTTCTGGTGAGTCAGGCATCTATTTATGCATATTGACTAATGCTGGTGTTGGTGGGTGTTAACGCATCTGTTTTTTGGGCATTAACCAATCAATATGCAAATTAGATGAATCAGTCAGATGTGTGCATCACCTATGAAAGAAATATTCCCATTAACCAATCAAAATTAGATCAATCAGATGCTTGCATCCATTCTTTAACCGTACACATCATCAAGATGCCTGGAACAACTCCTTAACCATACACATAATAAACCAATCAAATGACTGCAAATCCCTTCAATATGGCATCAATCCAATCCAATCCAATCAATATGGCATCAATTAGATGCCTGTATCAGATGCCTGTGACATTTACAAATCAATTGTCTGCATCAACCTCACATTATTAGCCAATCAGAGGTCTGTGACGGCATGAACCATCTAATGACCTCTCAATCAGATTGCTTTTCTTGTGACATCATCTTATCAGATTGCAGCATTTAGTCATGTCATGAATAAATCAAATGTCATCCTAAGATGTTATTACCAATCAGATTGCTTGCATTTGATTTTTTTCAACCAACCAGATTGCAAATTTTGGAAACATCGTGTGATATCATCAATTCATCAGACTGCAGCATTTGGTCATGTAATCTCATCGCCTCTCAACCAATCAGATTGCAGCATTTAGTCATGTGACATCATCAATCAATCATATTGCTGTATTTAGTCACATGATATCATCAACCAATCAGATTGCTTGCTCATACTCCACTGTGCATGTGCACTTGAACTGGAAGTATACTGTATCACTGCATCGTGGGAGGTCAATTGTGTCATTTGGTCAAGTGATGTGACGTCACCACCCCTGAACCAATCAGATTGTTGGTCCAGTCCACTGTGCATGCTCAACCAAAACCAAGTGTCCAACTGCGCATGTACAACTGAAACTGGAAATAAATTATGCTAAATCACTGTAGTATGGAGGTCTCCTGCTCACTATATACTACTATCTATACTCCCAATAACAATAGTATTGAAGATGGAAATATTTTACTGAGATCACCAAGAATATTTTAATATCGTAGAATCTAACTCAATGAATTTAAGTTTGCTATAGAAAATGCTGTCTGAGTTCTTTTGCCATTAATATGTATAATTTTTAATCAATACTGACAGCAACAATTTTGTTGAAGGCAGAAATATTTTACTGAGATCACCAAGATAATTGTAATAATAACTCAATGATCAAGCGTTTTGATGATGTAAATAAAACACACAGATGGTAGTTACTATGTTATTTCAGCACATAATTTTATCTTGAATATCTAAAGTAAAAAAAAAAAAATGAAACTCAATCTAACTTATACACACACTCTGTTTAAACAGTAAATAGTTTTCTGCAGATCAAAAATGCCCAGATGGCACATGCAAACTAAATGTATATTGCACAGAGCTTATTATGAGACAGGTGCAATAACGGAAATTTGGCAAACAGAGATACAATAATCAATAGAGAAAGAATTATTAATATCAAGAAGTTAAAATTATTAAGGATTGTCGCTTACCTAATGGATATATTAAAACAGTAGGGTGTGACCAAACAGTTGACACTTGCTGAGTGAGGCAAAATTTCACGAAAATTCGATCCCAATTGTCAGGGTTGAGTGCTGGTGTATATATAACAACCGGTTACGTTTTTTAATTAATAAAACATAAATAACATACTTTACTTACATTAAATCACATAATCCACTATTTTAAACATAATATTATTGATATTATGTGCTGACAATACCTAATTCGAGCGATTCAAAGCTGTTATCTTTATATTTTTTTCCTTTACGGGAGCAGCGATATTGGATGTCGATTCCTGTTGAGGTGGATACTAAACTTCGCGAGGGCTCAATGTTGGGTTGAATTTTTATCTGTGAGCAATTGACCCCAGTTTTTTGTTCTCATCACACCCTTACAAACAGCCACATTCTGGAGTGCACTTAGCCAGGCAAGATATACCAAAGGTTGTCTGAATGAAGTATAGTCTGTTTAGGCACCAAAAGGATTGAATCGCACAGATTGGTGTGCCAGCATGAAATTTGGCATGGATGCAGATAAGAATATAATGAATCCATTTTTTTAGGGTGCTGAAGCCATTGGTCATTCGTAATGGCATACCAACTAGTTCAATATGCAACTGGTCAGTAATGATTATGTAATAAACTTAAAGACCATAGTGCATTTTTGCATTATTGTACAGATTATGTGTGTAACAACACACCTGCCAAGTCCCATCTTCAAACTCCCACTAGAAAGCACATTAAAAGCCAGTTAAATCTGACAGTTGGAAAAACAAAACAGATCCTTCTCTGAAGCTGTGCCACGTCACACAAGGAGATTTCCCACTCTGATTTATGTGTGTCCAATACAAAATAGTGTAAAATGAAGTGAAATTAGTGTTTTATAAACTGGCTTAGAAAGGGTCAGCTTCAGTCAAAAAAAAATTTTTTTTTCCTACACTTAGTGCAAAGATTCTTCTATCAAATGAACTTCGAATAGTGTGTGGTCACACAAAAATAATGCTCTTTTTTAAATAATTAACACTACAATTTGACTGTAACTTGGGTTCAAAATAGTGAACAAGTGTGCAGCTTTTAGTGCAACAATGCAGCTTCTGATAATGTGTCAGTTTTTAAATAAACTGATAAGCAAGTTTTTCACCCAGTTCTTGTCCACATTTTCTCAAAATGTGATAAAATTTTAAGGCACCCTTGATTATCCAAACTCCTTATTATCAGAACAGAAAGAGTTAGCCCCAAAGTTCAATAGTCAATATTACAATGTATTAGTTATTATGAACAAATCAATACTCATTACTAGTTCTAGCTGACCATTAAGAACTGACAGTGACAATTCAGGGGCAGATCCAGCCTTTAAGTAAGGTCGGGGGTCACATCAGACATACCATAACTAAGGGGGTCGGAGGGCTTGCCCCCCCAACCGGGAAAAAAAATTAATTTTTGGTAAAAAATATAGTGCATTTCCTGTAAATTTAACACCACTCTGAAGAAATAATTTTGTACTTTGGGTTGAACCCCTATACTTTATTTTTCAAGGAGGAGGGTTTGAACCCCCTGAATCCTCCTGGATCTGCTAGTGCAATTTGTAAAACCAGCTGGTCAAAACACACTGTAAAAGACTCAGTGTATTAGGCTCTTTTATATTGGGCTACACTACACTGACAATATTAAAAGTAAGCAGGCTGAAATTTAAGCACTCTGGTTCAGTACCAGGATGTAGAGTTTAATATACTGGAGATCTGAACCACATTCTGACATTTTATTGACAACAGTGTGTCTTTCATGATATCTACTTTTAATAGCTGTGTAGGGATCAGATTGCAATGTTCATGTAAATTTGCACCTGAAAGTTAGTACTTTTAAAGTATGAATTTTTTTCATAAACAATATTTTATTAAAGCAATTAGGCAAAATCAACAAAGCCTTCTCACAGGAAGAACTATCCACAAAAGAATATGAATAGATGATAATGATGATGAAGTTGTGGACATGTAACTAATATAAAACTATGAAAACCACCCTGATTCCTTTAAAAATTCTTGTACTGCTTCAAAAACTACCTTTTTTGTTCAAAAGTCAAGTTATAATCTCCATTAAATTGATTTTATTGTCGGTAAAACTCATAAACATTGACTGCCTAAAATAAAAATTGTTTTCTACTGAAATTCTACTGAAAAGCCACAGTCACAAGTTCAATAGTTTATAACATGTAAATTATGTGCAAGATGTTCTTTAAGAGGACTACAGTTTATTCGCATTTTTGAGTGTATCAGGTTCCAGTGTCTATCATCTGTACTAGATAATGTAGTTACATGTTTAAAAGAATCATCTAATGTATTCCATAATTTTATTCCAACAGGAAAGAATGAATTTTGATGAAATTCTTGTTTGTCACAGAGAAGAATGGTGTACCAATACTATGTTGATTATAAAACATTTTAATGTACTTTGGTCGAATTGTATGCAAGAAATAACCAAGTTAAAGACTATACTCAAAAAATTCATTGAACGTTTTACAACCCAAGCCAAAAGAAAAAGAAATAACATTTTACTAACAATGACTGGTACAATTTAATAAATGTATGACTGTAACCCAAGCAGCTCTTACAATTACATTACTTATGGTTAATATTTAAAATGTTATCTGTACAGAATCCTCACACTCTATCAATGACAATTTTAGATGGAGTCTGATTGAGAGTTTTTATATTGAAGAATAAATGCTAATTATCATATAGAATTATAAAAACTTTTCAAACAAAATTATCCTTGTTCAGTTAAAGTTAAACTTAAGAGATGGGGTATTATGAAAATTGGTTGACAAGCATGAAATTTGGCGCAGATTTATATTAAGACACAGTGAATCCATTATGTGAGGGTGCCAAAGTCATTATTCATTTGTAATGGCATACTGGTCAGTTCAATATGGCAACTGGTCAGTATTGATAGCAGGATAAACCTAAACACAGGGTATTGTGCAACTTGGCCTACAGACATAAAATTTGGCGCAGATTTATATTAGGACATAGTGAATCCGTTTTGTGAGGGTACCAAAGCCATTAGTCAATTGTAATGTATTGGATATGGAATAAATTTAAGAGACAAAGGAAATTGGTAATATTGGTGAACAGACATAAAATTTGACACAGATGTATTTTAGGTACTGTGATTCCGTTTCTTTAGGACACCAAAGCTGATGGTCATTGGTGATGGCAGTATTTGGTCAGTCAAAATGGTCATAGGTCAGTTTGGTACATGCAATCAGCTTAGTAGAAAATTAATTGTGCATATTTATGAACAGGCATGAATTTTAGCAGAGATGTGTAACAGAGTATTTCATTTTATGGTGATGGTATACTGGTCACTCAAATATGGAGAGTAGTCAATACTGCAGATTACGAAAAGTTTAATACTAAAAATCATAAGTGTATAAGTGGAAAATTTGACCTTTCACCTAATCCCAGGTCATTTGGGTAGAATCACGAATCTGGGGCCTGCTGTGGGATATGGTCACTTCTATCTGCTATTATGCTTTAAATTGCATTATGTTATGGTGACCTTAAATGCTGATTAAAGCTTTGTGTAGCCTCAATGATCTATATGTGTTAACAGATATATCTTATTGTAACTGTATTAAGTTTCATGTATCTGGTCTGTACATAAGCATAGTAATTTAGTAACATTACATCGATAATGGACTGACTGGTTTGCCATTACAAATGACCATCTTTGTCAAAATTCATGCTGTAGGCCAGTTGGCACAATCCATGGCAATACTTACACCTTGCTATATTGACCAGTATGACTTTACCAATGACCAATGGTTTTAGTACCCTCACAAAATGGAATCACTATATTCTTATCTACATCTGTGTCAAGTTTCATTTATTTATTTATTTGGGGTTTTGCGTCGCTTTCAACACTGTACAGGTCATATCACGACGGGGAGTTGGAAGGGCAGAGGAAACACAATTCTTCAGGGTTCTGTACTGTAAACTGCCGACCAATGGTAAGCAACTACCAGCTTTCCCACTTGAGGCCGTGCCGGGAACCGAACCCCGGCCTCAGAAGTGGAAGGAGAGAGTGTTACCACTCTGCCACTGTGACCCCTGTGTCAAGTTTCATGCCTGTAGACTAATTTGCACAATCCTTTGTTGGTGCTATGTTGAGCGCTGTGCAGTATCAAAACGCTAGACATATACCAACTCTACCTAGACATATTTCAACTCTACCTATACATCATGTGTAGTTTACTAATGAAAGAGTTGATCATTACTTAAAGGGGAAATTAAATTGCTATTCAAATTACTCTATGCTGTAAGTTTCAATCCCAATGCCCCTTTATTTGTTTAGAAAAATAAAAGTAACTTGATCAATTTTACACACCAGGCAAATATGAATTATCCTTGAACTTCAGGAATCATTTATTTTAGGCTTTGTGAAAGGAATTCTGGTAGACATGTTAAAATGATATTTTACCAAACTTCACAAATGCACAATTGGTATTAGAAGACACTGGTGCCACATTCTAATGTATTGCAGGGGGCTCGGTGGTGTAGCGGTTAGAGTTCTCGCCTCCAATCTCTAAGGCCGCCAGTTCGAATCTGGGGCTGGGCGCTTCATGTTGAAAAGTTACTTGCTGATGCCCGGTGGTTTACAGTGCAGTGTGCACTGGTTTCCCCCAGCTGTAAAATTACCTGTCGCAATATGACCCTGGCTGTTGAACGCGATGTAAAAAACAACAAATAAATCTAATGTATTGCATTAATTTCAATGTACCAATAGATCTAGCCTTGCCCATGGGCTGTACTTGAGCCCCTAGCTCAGCGCATGAAATACTGTAAGTCTGTACAAATATTTTGTGTCTTTTGAATTCATTACCGTATATTGTTCAAATACAATCTCCTTACTTATAAAGCAATAAATTTTAGCCAAGCTCCATATCTTTCTCCTCTAATTAGGCGGAGTGATCTCACATGGTCCAATCGCCTAGCAATTTCCTCATGTAAACCAAATATACGCTGAGGGTTCCGCAGCTTTATAGTAGCTGCTCCTACAGAGTGGAACAAGCTTCCTCAAGCTATTAGAACCATAGAAAGCATTTCTGGTTTCAGAAAACAGTTGAAAACATATCTTTTCAGATTAGCCTATCCTCCACCATAGCTTATCTCCCCTATTGGGAACTGGACTATCCCTTTTTGGACATCAGTGCCTGCCTGCCTGCCTGCCTGCCTGCCTGCCTGCCTGCCTGTCTGTCTGTCTGTCTGTCTGCCTGCCTACCTGCCTACCTACCCACTTGAATGAAAACTAACACTAGATCTTTGACCTTGGACCTCATATGCTTTGGTTGGAGTTCAGTAAATATAACTATGAACAAACTTTTGAATCAAATGATAATATAATGCCAGCTGAGCACTAGTTACTGACACCCTTTTCAAATTAGGTATATTTTATGCAGGTCAGACTATTTTTAGCCACACATTGATCCAGCATTCAATTTGCTATTTGAATGCCATGGATATTTCCTATTCGGAAAATATAAACATCTAGAATATATAGAAATATAAAATATAGAAAAAAATATCTGAGAGCCTAAAACAAGACTACCCAAAACTAAAAGGTATACAATACTGTTAATCCCAGTTGATGGTTATCACAGTAAGAAGGAAACTGTCCAACACTAAAAAGTATTGAGGAGTTATATCCCCAATACATATAGGGTATTGGAAGGTTAATTATTCAATTCTTGTAACAAAGTCATTGAAGTAACATTTTAGTAAAAATATTTAGACTTCATTAATTGATATTGTTATCAACATACAGATAAAACAAATGTTTATATTTATAAAAAATGAACTTCTATCGTTTGAGCTTTATTAGAATCTACAGTTGCAACCAAACAGATTCCTCCAAAATGTTAAGATGCCAATAAAAAGTAAACTAACCTATAAATGTGGTTGTTCAGTTAAAGTAAGACTCGGCAAAGAAAGCTAACACATATTACACAACATATGTAAAATTAAAGCTGTAACTGGTAATCCTCATGAAATAATTACAGTAAGCTGTGCTTAATTTAAGATTAGATTTATTGTAAATGACACTATGCCATCATTTCTTTCAAAAGAGGAGGGTTGTGACAGTTGTTATATCCTTAGCTGTATCTGAAGATGAACCTTGAATGACTTTATTTATCTTTTGATATTTTGTGTCACTGACATATTTATGATGGCAAACAGCCAAAGATCTATGACTGGTCACCTCCTTAATTAATTGTTCATCTATGTATGTATCAAGCAAATGTGTTGCTGGTTTTGTTGTAGGGGGGATTTGTGTGATAACCACCAATATTTCCTTTGGTACAAACATTCTTAACCATGCTTCTATGCCTCCCTAATTGTTGCCTGTTGTACTACACATTAGAGGTAGGTGTAGTGGTCTCAAGTAAAACCAGGCAATTCATCCCAGAGTTGGGGTAAATGGGACAAATATGTTTCATAAATATAAATGAATCACCACACTTTATTGAATTTTCATACACTTTTGCACATGTCTTCTCTCTACAAAGAGCAAAGTTTAAGCCAATCACGTGCAATGCAATCATGGACATCCTTGTCCGAATATAACCTGTACAATATATCAGCCATGGTGTTTTCTCTGCCCCTAATATGTGAGATGTGCAAATCTATGTCACAATGTGCTGTAACAAGCCATATATTGCAAATGCAAGCTGCGAGAATTTATCATTTGGTTTGCTGGATTCTGTCATCTGGACAACTGCCTTTCCCAATGCACGATACTCAATTTGAAATTTTGGATTGGTATTACAGGAGAGGAATACACCCTGTCAGTCCAAATGCTGCCTGTGCCAGTTTTGTGTCCAAGTGCACTGAGGTAGGGTTACAGGTGTGGTCTTTTTGATAAATAATAATACCATTAAACCTCGGCAAAAATTGAAGAAACCATTGGATATCCTTCTTGAATTCTCTGTCCAAGTAAATATGCTTTTCGTGCACATTTTTACAAAATGTCGCAGGCATGTGATTCATGAATGTCCTGGAGGATTTAACACATCTATGCAGATAAATGAGTTTACCTAACAATGATTGGAATGCATCATAAGTGGTTCGTTTACATCTGTTGACCCCATGATAACCTTTTTTGGCCATCTGCTTTCAGGTGCAGCAGTAATCACGTCAACAGTATTAAACTGAACCGACTTCTTTGTCGTAGGCTTACCTTGTAAAATGTTCCAACACTACTGATTCTCATAAAATGCCAGTATTTGAGATACCGTTTGTGATATAGCAGGGTTTTGCCACAATGCATTTACATAAGGAAGCTAAGTATGCCATTATGGTTGAATGAACTCACCTCATCTGGATGAAGCACATGAGTGTCAGTAGTAACCCTTCGTGATAACGGGACCTGCAGATTGGTGGAAGCATGATGTGAGATAGCGTCTGTGTGTGTTGCCTGTTGAAGCACATGCCTACTGCTCTCAAATTGTATTGCATTCACTTGACCAGTGAAGTGGACTTGTGTCTGATTTGTGGGTCCAGCCACAAAGGATATTGTATCTTGTTACATGCCTGATTGGGCTGCCACCCGTGTGGCGTTGAACTGTGTGAACGTTTTAACTGCAAATTATCTATCCTCCTCATTAACACTTCATTGAGGCATGAATTCTTCTTGTATGACAAAATATCATGTTCCTGCCAAATGTCACTTACTATGGGAGTGGGGTGTACTTTAGGCGTGTTTTTCCTACTTACAGTTTTAATCATGTCTTCTGTGTCCAAATATGACCCATCATGATCCTTGTTCCTCTTACCTACTTTCTTGGTAGAGATTCTTGCCCATGCCGACAACATAACTTTCTTGCGCACTTGTGTGGCAGGTATCTGTTTTTTTTCCTGGTAGACATGGCTGTTGTATAATGATAAAACATGAATCCTTGATCCAATAAAGTTTTATAACACTAAAACTTGATTTCTTTCCTGTTTTTGATGTACATGATTCAAATCCAATTCTGTAAGTGAGGCCAGTTCACCTGAGTGGTGTGCAGTGAGGCCTAGCTTTAAATTGTACTAAGCAGTACCATAGCAAAGCACAACACACAGATTTAAGGTTGGTAGGAAACTGCCGTGGCAGGCCCCTTATAACGGGCCATGCAACCCAAACTCAAACCCAAGCATAATGTGACTACACTGTAATGATAGCCAACAAAGGTCAAAGTTGGGGTTTTACGTCCCGTTCAACAGCCAGTGATAGCCAACAAAAAAGCAGTCTATGCCATTTGGTCAAGGTGTATTTTGCACTGTTATACCATCATGTAAATACCAAAATATTAAGTTGTTCCATACCGGCTGGATTTTTGTAACCTGTTATGGGTATAACAGTCTTTTAGGTAATTCATGAAACTTCAGTGTGGCATTGTTTAATGTTGTTTGGCGGTAATTTCAGATAAATGAGAGTACTGACATAACCACAATTGAGGAGATCCATATTGTCTCAAGATCAGCTCGTTTACAGCACTGGCATGCAATAGACCTGTTTATTTATCGCAAGGATTGTGTTCTACTAAAACAGATGCCTCCTTTTGCAATGGGCAGAAAAGGTTTTGATAATTGGTTGGTGAGTTGCAAAAATACATAATGGCTATGTTATCAATCTATTTACACTATTTATCCTAAAACTAATGTACTTTTATAGATCATTTCTTTGTTTTTAAACATAAACATTTAAATGAAATAAAATTACACACATTCTAGTCATAGCTACTGTGTGAAAGAGTTAGACATCAGTATGCATTCTTGACATCAGGAAATTAGCGGAAAGCTGCAATCTGTGCAGAATTTTAAGTGAACATCTGTAGAGGACTGATGCAAAGTTACAGCAAATCGTAGAATGAGTATTACCATTAAAACCTTACTGACTCTTCATCATTCTTTCAAATTCTTGACATTATTGACAAGAGAAAATTGATGGTAATGAAACCACTAATCAATTGATAGTTTGTGTTTGGTCACATGCCTCACTGAAGTAACCTAAATAAGGTCTATTCAGAATCAGTGATGAAAATCTACACTTGCACAGTCATTGCATCAGTGGGTGGCATACAATATGTAGAGTATTTTGATATCGTAATTTTCTCTTTTGAAATGTATTGATCATAGATGCATGTTTTTAATTTGAAGAATCCATCATAGCTGTTTTTCTTTTCAATGAGCATGTGTTTTGGTGAATATGGGAACTTGACTGGCTTAGATCTTCGGGTGGGCTGACAAACTTTCACGTTTATTAGTAAAGATATAAAATTACATAACACTATATTTAGTACATAAAGACAATCAATTTCACCATGAGACAGCAGGTCTGCTTTGGCTTAGGATTTTTGTTATTGCGATTTTTAAGTAGTTTTTGTTTCAGGTACAGCTGTAGAGAAGTTTTATGTTAATTTTTTTTCATCTTTAATAGCCATTTTGTTTTGATTTGTAGATCTATCAAGCAGTTACCAGTAAACACATTGTCTCACTGGACATTACCACTGCCACACCCGCGTTACATCTAGGCCGTCATGGTCTTACCTATAAGCAGAACTCCCATGCTAGTTGCAATTGGGATGCTAATTACAATGTCAACCTGAGAATAGTGAAAAAATCCAAAAATTATTATAGTGTAGGTCAGATTGACTGCATCGAACACTATGTAGTATGGACAGAAGATGCTAACCAAAATATGACCATTATAGTAAAGAAACGGAAAAGACACAGAAGATGTGGAAGAAGATGAAAAGGTAAAATGATAAGAAAGACAAAGAGATGTGGAAGCAGTTGTGAATAAATGAAAAATATGGGTATAAATGGAAAACATTAAAATAGGTGAATAAATGAAAAAGATAGAAAATATGGAAGAAGCTGAAATAATGAAATAGACCAACAAAAGCAGAAGCTGAAAGAATGAAAAAAAGAACTAAAATATAGAAAAGATTAAAAGAAGTTGAGATCATGAAGTTGCTCAAAATACTGAAATTATTTTAGTTATTTGGTGTTTCACAGCCTGCTTAGTTCCTTTGTGTCAGGTATCATGCTTTGACTACAAAGGCCAAAGTTGGTGTTTTATATCCTGTTCAACAGTCATTCTTTGGATACAAGTAGTAGCCTGAAAATTTATGAAGAAAAATTTACAATTAGGGAAATTGAGGCATTGTCTACACAAGTGCCACTGACACAGTCTTCATTCCATCATGTTCGAATTGGATTGAAAAAGTAAATATATATTATTTTCTGACCTTGAAAAAATGGGTCAACTTAGAACCATATTATAGAATTTGTTATTAGAAATCGCATGTGTAATGCAACAGATACAGGTTTTTAAAAATGCATTCTGCATCAATTTTCTAAAAATTATGTAACAGCAAATACAAAGAAAGTTGCAATTGATTTATATATTTTGTTGGCAGGTTAATTTATTTTCTTTAAAATCACACAAAATCAAACTTGAGTGAAGGTGAAGACAACAAGTAGGGAAAAAGGCAAGAGCACACAGTAGGTAGAACTCCACCAAGACAAGTCATGATAAATAAATAGGAAAATCCAAATAATTTTATCCAAACGCTAATCCATTTCAAAATTTGATTAGTATTAGTATTAAATTATGATGCATGCTTTAGAAGGTATGGTTTTATTGAAAAAGGCTCACTAATAAGTAAATGGGAAGTTCGAATTTTGATGTGTTTTTTTTGGGTCCAGGTGGTGATCTGAATCTCCCTCAAAATTTAATGCAATCTAAGATGAACTAAAGCTCATGTTCTGAGTTTTTCTCAGGAAGATCCAAGCAGTAGTCTTTTTTTAACTGTGTTAAGAAAAACAAACAAACGGACAAATCAGCAAGTTGTCATGGAAACAATACCTTCTTGATGGGGTTATAATAACAAAAAATAATAATAAAAACATTATATAACTTAAAACAACTGATACAGTTCCTCTCAGAATCCAAAAATGGACAGATCAAAACTAAGCAGATGCCACAACCTAGTGCTTGCCAGTGATGGACGGTTATAGCCATGGGTGTTCCAATCTGGGCTGGTATGTCTTGAGTTGGCTCCTAATTGGAGATGGTTAAGCCTGTTAAATCACAAGTAAATTAAGTCAATATTACTGAATGAATGCAAAATTCAACTGTAAAACATATCAAAATTTACAGGCACCAGTGATTACAAGAAGTTTAGCTTTAGATTTCTGCATTGATTTTAATACATTGAAAATGAGCAGAAGCTCTGCAAAATACTACTCTAATGATGTCCCTGTTCCATCACAAGATTAAGGTTCCTGATTAAGGGTTTTTGGGGATCGGATTCAGAGTCCTGAACAGTCTGTTTGAGTCTTTTTGGATCTGTTGTGATCTGTATCAATATCAAACATGTTTGATATTTTTCATGACTCTAACTGACCCGCTTTCGCCCCTACCCACAAATTCCCCAGTCTCAGGCTTCCTGAAACCTCCTCAGACCCAAATTTACACAATCCTGTGTTATCTGAGGCGTCCTGCGACTCTTATGCCCCTGTTCCACCAAAGGATTAAACCCCGATCCTGTCTGGGACCCTTAATCGTGGACAGTCGGTGGAAAAAAGCAAAAATGGGCGGGAATACTGAGTCGGTATTGAAGTCTGGGATTAAGTACAGATCGGCCTCAGGACGCCTCAGGTGGCCGCATACAGTCCCCGACTGGTCTGGGACTAAGAACCGACTAAGCCAGTTTTCTGGTTGGTTTCAAACATGATCCTGTCATACACATACCGACTGGGTCCCAGGACGCCTCAGGCCTCCTGGGACTAAGAGCCGACTAACCCACGATTAACTCCCAGCGTCCTCAGGCGTCCTCAGGCCTCCTCAGTCTTTCCAAGAGCAGGATCGCTGATTCTTGTTTTGCAAAGTTGCTGGATTTTCTGGGTATATATATATAAAATCCGCGATCTAATCACCATTGCTTTTCTAGGAACACACCAGGATGCCACCTTTTAATGGAAGACAGATTCAACAACAACTTAGGGCTTTTTTGTTTTTATTCAGTTACAAATAAACATGTATTTCCAATTTTTACGTCGACCACAGCAACCACCAACAGCACCAGCACCACCAGCACCCATACAGAGACCTAGAAGAAGGTACAACATGTAGGTCAGGTCATGGCTACTGCAGAGAGAGGAGAGGGGGGTCTACCACAACATTATGGCTGATCTGTATGCCACAGACATTCCAGGATTCACAAACTACATGAGGATAGAAATGATAAAGACCAGACTGGAACCATGTCTAGCCAGGCAGGCCACCAACTACAGAGCTCCAATCAGTGTTGGGGAGAAGTTAGCCCTCACCATCAGATATCTGGCCACTGGAGAGTCATACACATCCTTATCCTGTCCGTTCAGGGTTGGCAGATCCACCATTTCCAAGTTTCTACCAGAGGTCTGCAGGGCCATCCAGGATGAGTTCACCAGAGAGTACCTCAAATGTTGTACTACTCCAGATGAGTGGAAAGAACTGGAGAGGGAATTCAGGATCAGGTGGAATGTTCCACATGCCCTGGGAGCCCTGGATGGAAAGCATGTGGCCCTGAAGAAACCCAAGAACTCTGGAGCCCTCTACCACAACTATAAGGGGTTCTTTTCCATTGTGATGTTGGCCCTGGTAGATGGACAGAACAAGTTTAGATGGGTGGATGCTGGGACAGCTGGATCTTGCTCAGATGCCCAGATATTTAATGCCTCTCAGTTGAAGAGGAGGATTGAAAATGGCAGGATAGGCTTTCCTGACCCAGCTCCTATAACCCAGGGTGGTAGAGATGTCCCCTACTTCATTCTGGCAGACGATGCCTTTGCCCTGAAGACCTGGCTCATGAAACCCTATGGCAGAAGGATGTTAACAAGAGAGGAAAGGATTGCCAACTTTAGAATATCAAGGGGTAGGAGAGTTGTTGAGAACGCTTTTGGCATTCTGGTTTCAAAATTCAGAGTGATAATTGTTTTTGGAAGAACTGGTGACCCTGATCTTCTGGGCAATGGCTGACGTCTACGGTTGCTCTTAATAGTTTCAATGTCTCTAAATATCTTGCCCTTTAATTCTTCAAATTCTTCTTGAGTCATCTTTTTGGCCTCTGATGCCACGTAGTCGAAGAAGGGCTGCCTGTCTGACTTCTGATGCAGAAAACCTGAGATTAGTGTCCTCAGCTGCTCAAAGTGTTCGAAAATCTTGGAGTGTGTTGTTGAAACGGGTGTAGATGTAATGACGGACTGACTCCTCTCCCTCAGGACAGTGGACTCAAGGTGTTCTGTGTCAGTAGTTGACCCACGTGAGTCGTCCTGCCTGCTGGTATTTGGACTGGCCTCAAAACCTGAACTTCTGTTGGCCCCCTTTCTTCTGATGTGGGTTTTAAGAAAACCCATCTGTTGGTAGACCCAGGACTGTCTCTTGGTCATCTCCCTGGGGGCTTGGCCAGATTGGAGCTTAGACAGCTTTCCATAACGCGTTCGCTGGGACGTGAACCAACGTCTCACATCAAAGGGCTGGAGCTTCAGTTCTGCAGATATTTCTGCCCAGAGAGCCTCTCTTCTGGTCCTGTCATGGAACCGTGGATGTTCCTTGTCATACAGTTCTGGGTGCTGCTTTACAAATTCCACAATGGAAATTTCCTGACAAAACCTGAGGTTGACAAGAAGACTATTGCGTGCACCTCTAGGAGTCCACAGTTCTGTGTCTCTGCTTTTAAAAGTTTTCACACATAATTAAATGACCGTCTTTCTATCTTACATATGTACACTTTAAAAGCCTAAAAACACTTAACAATAAAGAAAAAAACTAAAAACTTAAGATAGAAATTCTGATTTCCCATGTCTTCTGTTAGACAACTACTTTCAAACTGAAGAAGGAGCTACAGGGATTTGGCTCAATAATTCTGCAAGCCAATAATACTATTTTGTTTGTTTGTTACTCAACAACCAGGAGTCCCAGTGTCATAGCCCCCAGGTCAAGCGGTCATGCTCCTTGACCAACAAATAACATTCCAGGCCTTTTGATATTGTTTATAGCATCACCAAGGGTACCAGGAAACCCCAATTAGTGAGGTCACTTAATTATTGAAATAGCTATTAGACTGGTACCCATACCTGTGCCCAAAACACTTTTGGGAAGGACTGACAATTTGGTTGTCTAGACACCCCAGCCGACATTCACTGATTAGTAATATGTAGCTAAAATTAAGTAAAGCTATATACTGCTGAAAAAAGTCAAGGCCAAATGATCTGTATTTAGGAGACTGGATAAAAATCCATAAGATTACACATTACCTTTGTATTTGTATTCTGTGTTTACATTATAATTTTGACCATGATTGTGTCTAAATGTTTATTGGTGCCTGTTATTTATAAGTAATTAATTGGGTACTAATCATGTGGCTCCTTTATGATTTTCTGCATTGCTTTACCCCTAAGGACTAGAGGGTGTAATTCAGTAGAGTAAGAGACAGATGTTTGGTTCTCTCTCTCTATTAACTCCATTAAATAGCAAAATCAAGTTCCACTGAACTTGGAATTTAGACATCTATACATGGACAGCCAAAATAAAGTCATAAGTGAGAGTGTTTGTCCAGTACTGAGTATTTTGCAATAAAAAAATGCAGGCTCTGCCTGCTCACAGATTAACAGGAGTAACACAGCTGCATTATGGAGTCTGTTTTTAGAACAGTCGCATTTATGGGAAAATATAATATCACATTCTAAAGGGACATGGAATTTACAACCTCATGAATTGCAAAAAATGTGATATGACATTCCTAAAAGGTGCGGAATACAACATTCAGAAATTGCATTTTAAAGGGATATAGATTTATCACATTGTTTTTGTTTTAAATTAATTTCAAGAATTAAACTAAAGTAATTGCAATAATTGGCGATAGATGACTTGCAGACTGTTACATTTAGTTTTTGTTCAATATTGAAATGGTTATACAGCACAAAGACAATTTTGATAAAGCTGAGGCCAGCATCCTATATAAAGGACAAATATAAACATTATTTCAACATTTTATAAGTTTAAAAAAGGACGAGATTAATGAAAATTTGGACTCATGTATGGGTTTTAAACAATGGACCAGTGGACCAGTAGCATAGGGAATGATAGTGAATCTAGGGGGAAAGTTTGTTGTGAGTAACCTGTTTCAAAATTCTGTAAGAGAGAAAGACTGAAGATATGGCTTAAATTTTTGAAAATTATGTTGTTCCAGTTTTTTTAAGAATTGACATTGAAACAAAGAATTTAGAGTCAGTGAATGTAGAGTCACTATGGGGTTTCACTAATAAGCTAAAGGCATTGTAGTCCCAGTCAGCATAATCCAAAAGTAAACCATCAAGGCTTTGGACAAAATACCCTGATGGTGGCCAATGACTTACAAATTGCTGAAAAGAGCTCCTGCCTCTTCCCCTTCCATGTGAGATGACTGAAGAATTGTATGAAGTGGCAGGTAGGTTTAACTGTTGTAGTTGTTGAAGGGGTTGCATACCATGACCAATGGGAAGTACAGGGGGAGTTTCAAAAGATTTTGGGGTGACAAGTTTGAGGAAGAAGGTTCATGGGGTACTGGGTTGTCTGGTTCAATTTGTGACCTCACATAATCAAGAGAAAGTAGCAGTGAGTGTATATCAAATCTTTACTATCTTCCTACGATTGCTCACTCATTAATGATCAGGTGTCCTCATTTGTAGTTGGGGGTTATGCTGTGGAACAAATTATTTATACTGTAATATGCAAGGTATTGTTCAAGTGCTCTGCTCTAAATTTTCTAATGGTGGTAGGTAATTGGTACCACTAATCAGGGGCATAAGGCTATTGAGGTCAAATACCTAATTCAGTATGATACCAAAAGTTAAATTCCAAACCTGACCCCACCCATTGAAAGCAAAGTTTTGTGCATCCCATTCACTGACACAGTTTAATGGGTTGTCTTGGAGGTACTGTATTCGTACTAATGAAAAGTGACCGCTTGAAATAAAAGTGCAGATGTTCAGTGGAGTATATTGTACCCTCATACAAACACCTGGCACAACCCGAGATGGAGTTGGAAGTGTTTAAGTGCCAGGAAGCCTCTAGCATTCCTCAAACCCCCTTTTTTATAGAATTTTCTTTAACAAAAGATAATACGTTTAGTACAGAAAAATCGCACATGCACTTAGTAAGTGTGTAAGTGCTTATCAAAATTCTGTAGTTACTTTTATTTGTACCCAAATATGGTGTCTGTAGTTGATTCTCAAAATGAATGTATTGTGCAGCAAAACCTGTCACTGGGACAACTTTTGATGTTGTTATTTTTGTGGCATTTGATGCTTTGCTCATGAGGAGATTATTTAATGTCATTGTGAAATTAATTGAATTTCTTTTTATTAAATAATTTTATTAATGACTTACGTTCATAAATACCTCAACTTGTTCCTTAATTTTAAATATTTTTTATTTATTTAGTACAACTGTAGCTTTGAATTCTGAAAAAATAAGCACTGAGTCACCTCTTACGACAAGCAGCTTTTAGAGTATGTCTATTTTAATATGGATCAAGCAGACAGAATTTATTTCTGTAAGTTTTAATATCGATTTCAACACTGTATAGCTCATGTCACAACAGGTTGTTTTATGGGCAGAGGAAAACAGTACATATAGTTGGTCAAGGTTCTGTACTGTAGCATAGAATAGAAACATTATATAGCACAATTTGATACAACATCCTCATCCTCCAACATCCAAATCAGCCCCCACCAAGGGAGATATGCTATGGTGGAGGACATGCTAGTCTAAACAAATAGGTTTTCAGCTGGCTTTGGAAATGTGTTGTTGTGTGCTATGATCGGACTAATTGTGGGAGTCTGTTCCATTCAGTGGGGGAAGCCATTAAAAAACCTCTCCTACCAACGGCCTTTCTAGGACAAACCGAGGAAAGAGATAGCTGATTTTCCTTGAGTGAGGCTACTGGTTTTGATCAAGGATGATAAAGTATGTAGGCTGGGAGAATTTGACTGCCTTGAAATTAATTAGATTATATTTAAAAAAGATGTCGTATGAAATGGGAAGCCAGTGTTGTTTTTGAAGAAAAGGAATAACATGGCTTGTTCTATCAAGTCTAAAGACAATTCAGCAAAGGGTATTTTGAGTCTTTTGGTGTTCAGCCACATTAAATTTACTCATGCTATATAGTAGGGAGTTACAGTGGTCAGGTCAACTGCTAATCACTTAGTTTGCAAGCAGGACTGCAGTCTCCACACTGAGGAATTTGTGGATGCATTTTAGGTCCTTGAGGTGATAGTAACAGGCACAACAAACCTTGGTTATGTGACTGGTAAAGGTGTTTCCAAAGTCCAAAGTAACAAAGAGTTTCTTGACTGTATGGGTAGGGGAGATAAAATTTCCAAGAAGTTGGGTGGGAAATTTTTGCACGAGGGACTGCCAATGAAAATGAATTCTGTTTTCTCTGAGTTGAGTCAGTTTCACACCATACATCCACTTTTGAACACAGGTAAGACACTCGTGATCTCAGGAAAACTGCAATCAAAGTTCCTGTGGTCAAGTGCTAGATATATTTGTGCATACAGATGGTGGGTGACATTGAAACTGGAAATGATATTACTGAGGGGGTAGAGTAAAGGGTAGAACGCGGGGACCCAGGACAGATCCCTGGGGTACTCGATAGGTAAGTGAAAAGGCATCTGAAAAGCTGTTACCTAGTTTAACCCTCTGTTTGCTTTTTGTAAGAACCATCGGAAAGCAACAATGAATTTCCTTACATAGGGTCCAGGGTTGGAACCATAGACCTCAGAAGGTGGGAGGTGAGTGTATTACCACTGCACTATCATGCTCCCCACACAAGGAATATAAATATTGATTAGAAAAGGTAAATTGCATTGCAGAATTTACTTTTTCTCAAAAGGAATAGATTTTAAGATACACTAGAACCGCAATTATCCTCTATCATCCAAATATCCAGATTAACTAATCCGAAAACTTGTGTCCCTACAAACATTTGTATATGTATAATGCAAAGTCTATCCTGAATGATAATACAAGATTGTACACATTTTCGGGGAAAACCATTAATCCTAGTTCTACCATCCACAGAAATGCCTAACTTCTTGGATCTTTAATACTATTGTTTAAACTGGGGATGGATCAATCCATTTACATAACCCCACCTTCTTTGATGGAGTGCCTGTCACTGAATACATGTTTGGTTGGGATTTTGCAATTTATAATATCCCGGAGTAGGTCAGTTCACGGACTCACAATGTGTATTATAAGAAAAATCTTCAGCAAGGCCTTACCAAGCAAACATAGCCACTCACTGAGGACATCTTGTTCAATTGGGGTTTTGCAGTAAATAATCTCTTGAAGTTTTACAATGAACAATATGCATGATGACGTTTATCAAAAGTGAAAAGTCAATAACCAAAAACACCCAGCTCAGGTCCATGTAATATTTTAAACAAAAATAACAATATCCATAGAAATGAAGCAAATGAGTCACAATTAACCTTGTTAACCTAGACTGTGCCTCTCTCCACCCAGGAATAATGGGTACCTGCTAGTGGGTTCTTAGTGTGTGTGCTCTGTATTGTGGCTGCCCCAAGTATGTTTCTAGAGGGAACTGAGACAGATAATGTGTGTGAAAAAGTTCAGAAACCCAGGCCAGGGTGTAAATGTAAACTCGAGTGATAGTATATACTAATACTAGACTATAAACCATTATATTTACATTTAATTAGACCAGAAGTTACATTATATTACATAAATATATTAAACTGCTTCATCAGTGACCGCTCACATGTATATTTAAAGCCTAAAAGCAATCTTCCTTCAATTATCATCCACCTGGTAATGCATAAACGGTGAATTTCTGTAACTTCATCTATCTGAACCCCTCGATTATCAGACCTGATTGCAGGTCTCCCACTGAGTTCAGAAAATCGAGGTTCTACTCTACAACATGAAATACAGTTATGGTAGGTTGTATTTTGTCTGTTATAAATATGTTATATTTATATATTAAACAATTAATTTCCATTATTTTAAGCCAACTGTAAATAATAAAAGGTAGGCATTCTTTGGGGACTTGTTCAGCTAGCCGGGAGCAGATAGGTTGCCCTCTAATTCTAAATTTGTGATAAAATTTCCCATAAATTGATTGATAAAATTTTAATATTTTGTGAATGTGTGAGTGATTGAGCACATGTGATGCACTGTCCCCAGTGGGTATACTGTTGGCCCAGTGACTTAAAGCTCATTTGCTGGACCATGCTGCTCAACAGAAGAGGTTTGAGGCTTTGGGTTTCTGCATTGTTAGAGATCCATTGATGGCATGTGTATTAAAGTTGTTTAACTGTATTTTATTGGTGTGTCCTGACGCATAACAACGAGAGCACAGATGTGAATTTTGCCCAAGATGAAGTGTCCGTATTTGGTCAAAATCTGAGATATGTTTTTGAAAAGTTAGGACATTGGAGGTAAGCAACGGCTCTAAAGATCTAATGGATTGTTTTCGGTCACATTTAATAGTTCTGGAATGCCGTCAATATAATGTAGCATAGTTTCAAAAGAAGTTGAGGAAATGTGCATAAGAAATCAGTTGCCCATTGTAGGTAGTTCATATGACCTTAGCTGTGAGATAAAGCAAGCAGTGACACATGAAAAAGAAGGATCATGGTTTGAGACCATTTATTTACATGTTAGTAAAATATATATATGAATCGTTAAATTATTAAAATCTACACAGGTTTGAAATTCATATAGTGAATTTAAAAGCCCCATAACATGAAATCGCAAGCGTATAATAACCAAATAACACACACAGCAAGAACAATATGTTATAAAGATCACATTTAAAATACCATATAGGTTACTATAGAACATATATAATAGTACCTCAACCGGTCAAATAAGAACATATATACCCATATAAAGGCTTCACCAGCACAGCACATACCATAAAAGGTTACAAATGATAATTTGGATGATCGTCTATGCTCATCCCACTGCGCAGGCATCAGACTAGAAGTCTGAAGACTCTCTGGCCAGTGATACCAGGCACAGCTCAATGGAATATAACATACACCATCAATGAATAATACAACATGACACACTAATGTCATACATAAGCCATACACACTCTACCAACACACGGACGCCCATGCCCAGCCCGCTGCGCCGGCATCAGGCGTATAGCCTGAAGACACTCTGGCCAACGATACCAGGCATGGAAACTGAAAAAATACACATCTTATTAAACCCATCGACCACAAGCCAATTTTTTTTAGCAAACAATTTTTACTCAGTGAGGATAGTCCCCAGTATTAGAATAGTGTCAAGCAGAAACCACTAGTGTCAACTGCCACAGCAGGCCCCTACGTGGCTGTGCTTTACAGCCTCATGGAGTGTGGATTCCGTGCCTCAAAATCACTCACTATTGATTGTGTATTGATGAAATTTAGAGATCTACAGGGTAGCAAAAGTTGTTGAGATCATGTAGTCACAGTGCTAAACCGTTTTGCTGTATATGCTTATTGGGGAATTTTTGATTTTGAATGATGATGAGTGCTTGATCTATTCTCATGGGGCTTTTGCTAACCTGGGCAAACTGCATCCCCCACTCACTGAACTGTTGGATTTCAACACTGGTATTGTGGTATATGAGCATAAAGGAATACCTAATTTCAGTACTTGCTTGAGATTCTTTGTTAGTAAATGGAACTAAACTTGCCTCTTATGAGATAGATGATGAGCTGGCAATCTCTTCATAGTTTTCAGGATGAGGTGTAGGGTCTTCCTTGATTGATATCACTGACTTGTTCTGTGATACACCTGTTTCAAGGTCATCTTCCTTTTTTCGCTTGATCTTTTGGTTTTCTAATTAAATATAAGGCATTGTATTAACATGCTTAAAATATGTTACAGCAACTTTAGTTTATATGATGTATGCAATATATTTCTATTGTAACAAATGTTGAAGTGGAAGTTTGGGTTTTACCTTCTGTTCAATAGCCAAAGTCATATTGGGACCTTAACATTGCCACTTATGGGAGTCGAAACCACACAGACATGACATCCTGTGATTAAATGCCTAACATGCTAACCCTCTAGGCCATAGAGGACCTTTATTGTAAACAAATCTTACAATAAAATGTTATGTATAAAGCAATTGGTTGTGTCATATTGGTACAATGACTGCAGCAAATAACATACACGTTTACATATTATACCAATTTAAAAATCACAGAAACATTTTAGTGAGCATAAAGAAATTTAGCTTCACAGTGTCTTCACAGTGTCGCTTTGTTTGAAACTGACTTTAAATAAGGCATGCATTTTCATATATTTATTTATTTATTTGGGGTTTTATGTTGCTTTCAACACCGCACAGGTCATATGACGACGGGCAGTTGGAAGGGCAGAGAAAACCAGTTCATACAGTCAGGCAAGGTTCTGTACTGTAAACTGCCAACTAATGGCAAGTAACAACCAGCTTTCCCACTTTAGGTAGGGCTGGAAAACAAACCCCGACCTCAGAGGTGGGAGGTGAGAGTGTTACCACTCTGCCACTGTGGCCCCAGCATTTTCATATAAAACCTTGGTCAGTCAATCTTTGATTTAAAAGTGATTTGTTGAAGCAAGAGGATTAATCAAGGTTTTAGGGGGTAAAACCAATTAGAAATCATCACATTTTTTTAAAATTAAGTGTTATTTTAAATTGAATGTAAATATTAATCCATAAGATATAAACCTGACGATTATCATTATTTATGAAAGCAATACTCAAAATTTAATTATTTACCAAACAAGGAAAATAAATAGTGCAATAAATACAATATGTCCAATTACAATATTTGCTAATGCCACAAATATATACAATTATAACACTGTTAACACAATTGTGTTTACACTCACTTGTGAAAACTTTAAAACCATTTAGGTTACTTTCCACATATCTTTTAAGTTAGAGCGTGGTTCTTAGGTAAGCCGTCCTCCACATAAGCGTTGAGATCTCTGGCTCTTACAGAGAATCTGTTGTTCCTGATTCCCCATGGTCATTAGAGACTTGTATGAGTAAATACATTTTCATCTCTTTGCACACTTCTGACAATGTAACACAGTCTTAACTTGACGCAATATTTCTCCGGTAAAACTTCATGGATCAGTAATTTCAATCTGGAATATCATGTAGTCCACCAAATACAGTGTCATGCTGTTTATAGATACAATGTAAGATAAGTTATGACAAATTATACGCATTTGATCATCAATCGCCTTTGAATGTGACTGGGATTTTTTTCTATGAAAAGTTTTTATAGGTAATAAATGTCAACTAATGCTGTCAGGTGTCATACTAAAATTCCTGACATACACATTGAATCAGTACTGATTACTACTGGTGATAATAATGAACTACAAGATGATAAAAGTGAGGATGCGAATAATGTTTTTGAAGCCCGTATCTGTTTTCTGCTACATTACACGTCAGTGATTTCTGTGTTGAACGTCATTTCATAACGTCAAAAGTACCAGCCGTTACGTATTTTACGTTAAAAATGGCCTTTCCACATTGATCTCCACCCTGATCTTGCTTTAATTTACGTTGCCTTTTTGTGCTACGCTTTTAACACAACGTTGTGCACAACCTCTCCAATGAATCATCAAACTATAAACAACTACCACGTTAAACATACAATAATGAGCTTAGCTGCATTAAGTATAATACTGATATACATCTTTGAAGATGTTGTTACATTTTGCACATTGCTGCCTGGTTCACAAGGAAGAATTAAATTTCTATTTTAATGAGACTCATTTTTATGAACTTTGCTTATTCGGAGATTGGCTTTAACTTTGTTAGTGTCAATCATTCATTTTTTATTATCGAGGCTTGAAAGAAGGATCACAAACAGCTTTCTTAATAAGAATGTGTCAATAGAGAGAAAACAGTAGCATAGAAACTGTATAGTTATGAAGGAGAGAGAATGATTTAATGAGATAGGTTCCCCAATCTTAATGAGATAGGATAAAACATAGAGTGTTGTTATTTTCTTCTTTTTTGGAAGTAGAGGATTTATTTTTATGCTTAGTACAGGGGCCACGGTGGCAGAGTGGTAACACTCTCGCCTCCCACCTCTGAGGCCAGGGTTTGGCTCCCAGCACGGCCTCAAGTGAGAAAGCTGGTAGTTGCTTGCCGTTGGTCAGCAATTTACAGTACAGATCCCTGACAAACTGTATGTACTGGGTTCCTCTGCCCTTCCAACTACCTGTTGTGATATGACCTGTACAGTATTGAAAGCAATGTAAAACTCCAAATAAATAAATTTATGCTTAGTACACTACTCCTGTTACAGTCACTGAGAGAGGTTCCAAATAGGTCTCAGTAGTGTAGCTGTTCTCCTCTTTCTTAATCTGAGCTGGTTTGTTCTTAGTCTTGCTAAGTATCTGTGGAACAGAAACATTAAAAGTGGTGCTTATTCCCTTGTGTGTTTGTTTGCCTTTCTTGCCAGCTAAATAAACTGATGGTAGTGCGACACTCCTGGTAAATGGGTGCTTTACTTTTGACAAGGGTGCTGTTGGAGGTTGTTTTGTAAGGTACACAGGTGGGACAATTGGTGGGCAAATGTACAGTCTATCTCTATAGTCCTAACAAAATTTGGTAAGTTATGGAATTTTGGATTCTCTTAGCAGTTCCAAATTTTGAGGGGTAATCTATAAGGCATTAGTCTTTGGAAGGTAAACCATAGCCAGTGCTGCAACTATTGTGGGATATTTTGGTGTATAAATAAAGTAAAGCTAAGAAGATCAACAATACTAAGGCACATATAACACACAGATGTTACATTGTAAGATATTCATACCTTATATAGTCACTCAATCATTTGCAGCATTATAGATATATTGGATTACAGAACAAATGTCAAAATTTATTAATCTGGCAACAATTAATGCAGTTATTCTTGCAGACTTGAACTTGTGGGCAGTATCTCTATAATTTGCAGTTATACACTTTTTACTGCCAAAGTAATAGGAGCCTTCACCCAAGCTCTTCATACTACACACTTTTCATAGAGGGGATATATACACAAGCCTGGTGAGATCATATCTATACCAGGAAAAAGTTACATATTTCGGTTATAAGTGCATTCAATTTTGCAAAACATATTTGGGGATTGTAAATTTATACGCAATTTTATATTGTTTTACTTATCCTCTGTCTGTGTTAATTATCATTAAAATGCTAAAGAACTTTGAATTTGTGTTCAAAGTGATAATAATTATTGTTATAGTCTTAGCTTATTTTGGATTACAGCATTCAGTGTTCAGGTTAGTCGAATGTAAATATCAATCATACAAATGCTTAAATTGCTTAGAACTACAATAGAACTTCAATTATCCGGCCCCCATTTTCCGATTCTCTAGAAAAACTGAACCTACTTCATGCCCCCCTGCCAATTATCAGTCAAAATGTTTGGTGTAGCAGTAGATGATAATATAGAATTTCGACATACACATGCAATCAAATTAAAAAATTTTATATAAATAATTCTCACCATTTTTCCTTTCAACTGATATCCAGCAGTTCAGTTAGATAGGGATTGTCATTTGAATGTCAAGTTCAATAAAGAGATTGGACCACAATTGGACAATGGGCATGTTTTTTATGGCAATGTAGTTATATAAACCATCAGTACTTTACATCCAACTAAATATAAAGTTATCATTGTTGTATAAAACAAAGTTATGGAAGGGTTGTACAGTAAGGTAAAGTGTGATTTACCTTAATTTCACTATAATTAATAAACATTTATGATTCTAGAGGGAATCTCTAACATCAATTTAATAACCACTGCCACTGTCACGACTATTCAAGGAAGGCTTCATTCTAAACACTGAATTCTTTAGTAACAGTGTCATTGTCATTAAGTATTAGTCAGTGCATTTTGACGAAGGCTTTCATTTACAGGCCCCACTTTGGAAGCAATCTCTGTCATCTGTGAGTGAACCACAAGCAGATTTGTATTTACTTCTGGCTGTGTTGGTCATCTGGGGACCCCTCTTGGTACATATGGGTAAATATAGGGAGATCAGGGAATAAATCTTGGAGCACTACGGAGATGTCTGTGGTAGCATTAATACCAGCATATGAAGGGTAAAATGTGTATTTGTTTTGGGTGTAAAGCGCCTGGAACAACAAGACTTTTCCCGGTGTGCTCCTGATATGTTCCTGAACCATCCTTGGAGGTGTACCAGACCTATTAGGAACAGTCTATGAAATACATTTTTTTTCTGAATCAGATGAAAGATTATTTTGTTCATAATAAATAATTGAGGTTAAATTCAGATTGTTCACTATAAAAGGATTTAACCAATATAAAACATTAGGCATTAATTACACTTTGAAGTAAGTTTATGCAACAAATTTTGCACTGACTTGAGCTGGGTGTGTTCGGTTGGTACCAGCATTATTGGCATTTGATCTCTGATAAACGTTGCCATGCATTTTGTCCATTGAAAAAACTTTGGGAGATTATTAACTGCAAAACCCCATTCAAACACAGTGATTGGGTATGTTTGGTATTTTGTACTGACGTGAGTTGCGTAATAACTATGTTTGGTTGGTAATGCATTGTTGACACTTTTTTTCTTTTAATATATATTGTCAGTCTGTGAATTGACCTGCTCCGGTATGTGATGAATTGCAAAACCCAATTGAACGTTCGTTCAGTTATTGGTGAGTTATCAAAGAAGTTGTGTAGTGGGGTCATGCAAATAATATGATCCCTCCCAAATTGAAGCAATGGTGTTAAAGATAAGGCATTTGTTTGGACGGTATGTGTTATAAAGCACTATAATTAATGGTTTCAGAGAATGTGTAAAATCTTGTATTATCGCTGCATTGTATGTGTATGCAGGGAGATATAGTTTTAGATTGGTTAATCTGGAAATTCGGATTATAGAAGGCTTGATAATCGAAGTTCTACTGTAATTTGACATATTTTAAAAGGTACACCAGTTCCTGTTTATAGCTACAGTGCTTTGTAGTTCCATAGACTAGGTGAAGGTCAGTGTGCCCTTCTAACATATTAGTTGATCTAGATTCTATGTCAGAATAATATGGCACCCATAAGTACTGCATTGATGGAAGTGCTAAGTAGCTTGTGGATATTCACTAAAATAAAGCAATGGTAATGGCCCCTTTATTATACACTATTATATGCCATCTGTGTTCAGTACTCACTTTTTAATTTTATATTAAATACACTTCATCAATTATTCTGTTTTTGTTTTGCTTCTCAAGTGTGTTTCTGTGATTAACCTTTGGCATTACAAGTTACCCAAAGATTAGACCACTGTGCCTTATACATTTGATAAAGCTCATTGCTAGGTTTTCCTGTTCAACAACCAGGGGCAACTCCTCAGCATTGTCACTTGGGGGAGTCAAATCCATAAAAAGGGGACAGTCTGTGGTTTGATCCCAAAATGGCTATCCCACTATGCCACTGGGGATTTCTCTCATATACTGGAATGGTCAAAATATGACTGAACCAATTTTTTTTCAAAAAGAGCTAATATACAGCCATATTTTTTAGCCAGAGAATGTACACATTATGATACTTCATATGCAGTTATAATAACCGAATCTATTTTTAGTGTGCAATTTATTATCCACAATGGTTCAATGGTAACAAACTTTCCTCCCATCTCTGAAACTGGAGTTTGAATCCCCGCCTACCCTTAACTGAAAATGTTGGTCTTTCTTTGTAGTTGTCATGTGCTTTACAATGTGTGTACTGGTTTCTTCCACCCTTCAAACTACACATCAAAATATGACTGATTCAAAGGTATTAAGTGTGATGTAAAATATCAAATAATTACTATGTCATGCCAGCATATTTTCAGACTTTTAGATTCATCAAGACACTGGGTGAAGGCCAATAAAACATTCTATGGTAAAGATGAGATTCAATATGCAACAAACAGTCAACATGATATTCATGGATCTAAAATTTTAATGAATCTGGACTGCAACTTCTCATCATGTACAACTAGTGAAAACTGGACAAACCATGCTAAGCAGATATTACAGAAACATGATTTGCGCAAAGGTCTAGGAGGTCATCTTACAGATTTGATCATTTGCTCTGAGGGTAGGTCCCACAAGCCATATGAGCTGGTATTATCTACCAGTATGTACAATGACAAGGTAAAACAACCCATTTTTAAAACAGTGATCAACCTGTGGAGTCATCTATTACCAGAGGTGTTACCTGTGTTATATATAAATGACTTACAATTTGTCACAGATTCAGGAGATCTTTTACAGCTAGCATGCAGAAAAGGTTGGGTTGTTGCAGTGACCCCAAAAGCTATTCAGACTGGTTATCCATTGATCAATACAATGTTTGAGTATTCTATTCAGAACTTTCAAGCCCACTGGTACGGACTATCAAATGGAGATATTCTACATACAGACAGACTATGGAGGATTCTCAAACACCTGAGGGAATCTCCGGTTTTAACATCAAATCCAAAGATTCCATTTGTTACATCAAGGAAATACAACCATTTGGTAAGTCATATGAAGTTAATACTTTAAGGTGATGATCACTTTGTTTGTCAAAGACAGAATAAATTGGGAGTCTCACTAAAACTTAAATTTCTTCTTTCACAGTATTTCTAGCAGTCCATCCAGCAAAACTTCAAAACAACACTAAAATATAATGTTTATACAATATAGAATAGCATAAAGTTCCCTTATTCCAAGATTCAGCCTGAATTGCCAACACCAGACAAATTAGAGTCACTGTTCCAATTTTAAGTTTTCACTTTTTTGCTCCTGCTTGGTCAAAACAATCCAAGTAGGACTGAAGATTGAACAATTTGACATGGGGAAACCTTGAAGATGACCAATTACTCAACTTGTTTGTTGGTGACCAAGGAGACCCAGAGGCTCCAGAAGGGGTTTTGCTACAAAATCCCCAAAGTGACCCCATGACCTTGAAATATGCCAATTCATCTGAAAATACACAACTTGGTGGCTATGACTAGGAATTTCATACTATAAGTAAACAGTTAGATTGATACCCTTACCCTGAGGAAACTGAGGGACTGACCCCCTTACTGCTTAATCATTAAGGCAAACAGATTTGTTGATACTATGTCACAACAGGAGCCTATCTGCACATAGATTGCTGTGCATACATTGCTGCATTATCTCAGATCTCTGCTTTGTTCTCCTTCTATTATTTCTATTATGTTTCTGATTGATTTTAATGTGTCTAGTGGATAAAATTTAGATTTCTAAGCACAGTAAAGCTCTTTTTGTTTGTAGGTTAAAATTGATTTACAAGCACTTATTTTTCTTGTTACTTTAGGTATAATATAAAAATGATGTAAGATGTACTTTTTTAAACATTTAGTAGTTCAATTCAGACATATAATTAAATTCAATCTTTGGATAAAATATGTTTTTCATAAACTAAGCTCATTGTTCATAAGGAAGGTCATTTGATCATTATTGAAGAACTAGATGTTCTGGAAATCTAGTTTAAAGGGTAACTATCCTCCAAAATATTTGTTCTTGTAATCAACCTGTCTAGCTTATTTAGATACATTTCCCACAGTTAGAACTCTCAAAACAACTCACACACTTTATAAAATGACTTTTATTACAAGTTTGTTAAGGTAACAGTACACACTCCTCACTTTAGCAATTTTACCAGTGAGTCGGTGCTCTTACATCAGCAATGCCCTACTAGAGAATCTGGCTTTAGCCTATCACAATAAATGACTGTGCTTAGTAGAGTATACAAGTCTTACGTTCAGGATCATTGAATTTATAATTTTTTTCTATCATAACGAATTTTGATTGAACAAATATTGAGTGAAGATGAAGATTAGATGATTTATTTACTTCAAAACTACCAGGTGCAAAAAGGAGTGAGTACAGGGAGAAGATTTTAGCAAATATGCATATAAATTTGTAATGTTTTACAAGTGCTGTGCAATGTGAAGAGCATTGTAAAAAGATTTTTGCAGTGAATTTGGTTATATTCTTGTTATATACATTGAAATAATAAAATATATGAATAATCAACTCCATGGCAATTGAAATAAATATGCAAAAAGGATTTGTGTATGACAAGTAGCTATTTTGTCCAATTTTGGCCCTTTTAAAAAAGGTAGATTCGGAAAATTAAATTTTCTTCAGTTACTCTTTAGATTAAAACTAAGTTCCTGAAAAAATGAAACACAGCTGGAATGAATTAGTGATATTTATATGACATATATTTTTATGGACAATTCAATATTACTGGGTATAAAGTTTAGGTGATTTTAATTATGTCCTATGTGGTGGAGCCTAGTGTTTAGTACTTATTGTCTTATATCTTATCATCACCTGTAATTGTGAAGTTTATAACTAAACTAGATATAGATTAATACTCGGTACTCATTTTTAACTCTAAATTTTAAACAAAAATTTATTTAGGGTAAAATTTTTATATTTCAGTACAATTCACTAAGGTGGAAAATATTTGGGGTAGATACTGACTCTACAGACAAAATTGGGCACATTTCATTTGGATGAAAATGATTATTTGTGGCAGTACTACAATGTACTTAGTACTAAAATTTATATATACCTTTTATAACAACTTCATATAATTTAATAAATTATATATACTACACATCATTTCAAATTTTTATTACCCATGCTATTGTTCCCAACCTCCTGAAAAAAACACTTGCCAGCACTGTACTGAACTGTGAGTCTTTGATATCTTGAAGCACACACACAAATCTGATAACAATATATGTATACACTGCACTTATTAGGTCTAGGTCACCCTTAATGTAGTTTATTATAGTAAACATAGTATAGAAAACATGATTAAATTAAACATCCCATATCCTTTATACAATTCTCTGTGTTAAGCATGGTAGTAAAATCACTACAACTAATGGTTCAATTTTATAACATTTCACATCATTTTGTCAGGGTATTTAACCGCTATGATAAGGTGTAATATATATATATATAATAATATAATTAACAAATATTTGGATATATTAGGAGTAATTGCAGAGGAACAAAATGGCTTTCGCAGTAAGCGGTCCTGTGCGGACCACACTTATAGCTTAACTTCAGCAATTAAATATTGAAAATCAAAAAACCTTGATACATTTGCAGCTTTTATTGATATGACTAAGGCCTTTGATAGTGTTAACAGAAACCTTTTATTCTATAAACTTCTGAGATACAACATAGAAGGTAAAATTTATGTTGCTATAAAAGCTTTATACAAAAAGACATCTGCTTGCATAAATTTGAATGGACATCTATCTCACTGGTTTGAGACATTTATTGGTGTCAGACAAGGAGACAATCTCTCACCTATGTTATTTAACATATTTGACCTAGCAACTGAGATCAATTCATTAGGACTAGGAATAAAAATTGGAAATTTAAAGTTATCAATCTTAATGTATGCACATGATATTGTCCTATTATCTAATACTGCAGACAATTTACAGACGTTACTCAACCATGTTTATGAATGGTGCAGAAAGTGGCAGTTAAGTATAAACCCTGTAAAAACTGAGGTGATGCATTTTCATAAAAAAAATATGCCAAGATCACAGGTTCAGTTCTTTGTGGGATCTGAAAACATTAAAGTTGTCCCCAAATATAAATATTTGGGTGTCATAATTAATGAATTTTGTACTTTTCAAGAATGCGCTACAACATTAGCAGAATCGGCAGGAAGGGGTCTTTGTGCAATTATATCTAGATTTAAACAGTTAAAAGGCTGTGAGTACAAAACTTTTTATAAACTTTACAACTCCTCAGTAGTTTCAGTTTTTAGCTATGCAGCAGTTATCTGGGGTTATAACAGAGGAGGTCTTGCACAAAAAATATATAACCGGGCTTTGAGGTACTTTATGGGTGTTAATAAATTTACAGCTAACCTATTTTTACAAGGTGATTCTGGCTGGCTCTCTCCAGAATATATATTTAGACTAGCAATGCTAAGATATTGGAATAGACTATGTAAATTAGATAATAGTTTCATATGTAAACAGATTTTTAATTATGAAATTGATAACCTGAAAAAATTCAAATGGGTAATATTAAACAAATTTTTATGTCATTAAATCTATTATCTCATTTCAATGAAAAGAAAAATGTATTTCTATCTATCTGTAATAAACAACTATTAAAGATAATGCAAGAGGATTGGGAAACAAAGGTACCTAAGAAGCCAAAGCTGCGTGAATATCAAAGATTTAAGGAACACCTAGATCTAGAGGAATATTTATATCTATCTAAACATAAAAGATCTCTTATTGCCAAAATTAGAAGTGGTACACTCCCTCTGGCCACAGAAACAGGTTGTTACAGTAATACCCCATTGGAAAATAGATTATGCACTTTATGTATTTCAAAATTAGTTGAATCTGAATTTCATTTCATGTGTATACGCAGTAAAATTGAGATAATAAGAAAAAAATATTTTGCTCAATATAGTGCAAAATGGTCAGATTTTGAAATATCAGAGAGTGAAACAAAATTCCTTTACATTATGAAAATCCACCAAAAGATTCTTGGTAATTTTATTGTGGAACTATGGGAATGCAGAAAGGTGCTGTTGTTTAAATAGTATTGGTTATCATTATTGTTTCAAATTTGTACAATATGTTCAACACCAAATTATAAATTATATATTTTGTATTTGCCAAGATATACCCAACACATGTGAAAAGTTTGTAAATGAAGTGACTTATAAGCCCTAAGGGGCTGGGTGTTAAATTTGTTTTGTTTTTGCCTGTATAAACTATTCATGTATAACACATGTCACTATAATAAAGAAATAAACTACTATATAGTATCCTAGTTCACTTTCTCAGTTTTAAAATTAGGCCATTTCAAGTATTTTTAACACTTCTGTATCTGCGTGACTTATAGAGAAAAATATGGGCAATCATGATGTCAGCGCACACACATACTACTGCAGCAGTACACTCGCTCAGTAATTCTTGTGACTTGGGCTCAGTTTTGCCATATATGGCCTTCTTTAATTGCTGATTATTTAGTAATTAAGCTGTCTTTCAAAATTCTGTTTTTTTTGGGAAATGATTTGCCATATAATGATTTACCATATAGTAATACATGTTTTAAAGGACTTTTGTTTTGGGGTACAGTAACCCGTTACCATAGTACAGATGAAAAAGTAAACATTTTGTTACATCTGGCATTTTAGCTGTTAGATTTGACAAGTTACACTGTCAAATAGAATTGCCATCTTTATGTAACAGAGCAACTTAAAACTGAAAATAAATGCACTAAGGGTCACATCCTGACACTAGTTTACCACAAAAGCATATTTTATATTGGATGCATTTATTTATAAATGCTGTGAAAGAAGTATACGATCATTTTCCAAAAACTAAGGGTGGCAAGAAATTTTGGAAAGGATTTAAATAGCTAAACATAGAAATATGTTACACAGAATTAGCAGTGTATGGATGATGGAGTTTTTAATAATGTTAGTATGTGATTATTTAAAATTTATTTGAGGTAATTAGTTTAATCTGTTGCAGAATATCTTTGAAGAGTTACACATTTGACTCATTTTAAATACGAAGTTACATTTCAACAGAAAATGTTCTCTACAAATTAGAATTATGTAGTCATTAATCAGAGTTCCACTATCAAGAAAAATGACAAATTAATTAGGTCAAGCATACATCAGTAAACAGAAATATATTTGTTTTGTAATATCCGGTTGAGGCTTTGAATTTTGTCATAGTTACACTATATATATATTTGAAATCTATATTCAAGTAGAAATATCATATTTTTGAAGCGAAAAAACTTAAGATATATTTTCATGTATATGTTTTAAACAACTGATAATACAATATTAAGCCTTCTTCCGTGGTGAAGGGGGTCTCGGTGGCAGAGTGGTAAAACTCTTGCCTCCCACGTCTGAGGCGGGGGTTCAGTTCACGACTCTAACTAAAGTGGGAAAACTGGTAGTTGCTTGCCGTTGGTCGGCAGTTTACAGTATAGAACCTTGACCAACTGTATGTACTGGTTTCCTCTGCCCTTCCAACTACCTGTCGTGATATACCATGTTGAAAGCAACGTAAAACCCAAAATAAATAAATAAATCTTCCATGGTGAAATATCCAGTCAAATGGACGATTAGTGTATTTGTAGCAATAGTAATTGAATGTTTGTGCACAAAATAAATTTAATTCACTCTTTTTATATGAAACACTACAGGTGTTTAAACATAACATACAAACTGGAGAAAATGTGTTCAAGTTGCGATGTGTGTATTTCTGTAGTGACCTGACATAATTTTAGAGCCTACTTGTAGAAAAGGCAGAAACAGTGGGATAAATTTGTACATATGTTAAAGTAAATATGTGAAATCAGTGAATATGCGTATTTGCTAAAATTTTCAGTAAATACGCGCATTTACTGATTTGGTCAGTAAATACGCGTATTCCCTGAAAATTTCAGTAAATACGCATATTTAATTCTAATTCTAATTCTAATAGCACTTTTATAGCGCTTAATCTCCGTCAAAAGACAGACTCTAAGGCGCATCACACAAAAACATTGTTCAATATTCAAAAACCAGAGACATTGCAGGGGTCAGCACCGCGGAGAAAGCAGAAAGGAGATTGGAAATTTAGGGTGGGTATGCTTTTCCAAAGAGGTATGACTTCAACTTTGACCTGAAAGAGGCAAGTGAGTTTGCAGAGCGGACCTCATCAGGAAGGTCATTCCAAATCATAGGTGCGTCATACGCAAAACTGAGTCCAAAATGTTTTCGAGACTTGAAAATTGAACCAAAGTGGGGAACCTCAAGAAATATGCCATCAGATTGACTTCGACGAGTGTTATATGCACTATGTCTGGGAATGAGGAAGGGTTCAAAGTATTTGGGGTTACCACTGTGTAGGAACTTATATACCAGCATGGCAGTCTTAAAGATAGTACGGTACTTAATTGGCAACCAATGTAGTGCTTTTCTAACTGGAGTGATGTGTGAGTACTTGGTGGTGTTGGCAACAATTCTGGCAAGGCTATTCTGAACACATTGAAGTTTGCGCAGATCTAGAGCTGAGAAACCTCTGAACAGAGAGTTACAGTAATCTAGTCGACTTCCGACCAGAGCATTGGCAGCCATAAGAGTAGCTTCATGTGTCAGATGTCCTCGGAGTCGCTTAAGATCCCGGACATGAGCAAAACAAGCCTTGCAGACCTTCCTAACATGGCAAGAGAATGAGAAATCAGAATCAAACCAGACACCAAGGTTCCTAACTGCATCTGTTGGTGATATGAGATTACCAATTATATTGACCGGGAAGGACTGATTAAGTTTTTCGCGCTGAGACTTTGAGCCAAACACAATGAATTCAGTCTTATCTGGATTTAGTTTGAGCTTATTTGTAGAGAGCCATCTCTTTACGTCTTCAAGGCAGTGTGACAGCTTATCAAGGGCAGAGGCAACATTTTTATGTGTGAGGTGTACATACAATTGTGTGTCATCAGCGTAGAACTGGAAACTAATACCAGGATGATTCTGTATGACTTTACTCAGTGGAGTAGTATAGAGTGAAAAAAGGATTGGCCCCAGGACAGAGCCTTGAGGCACACCATACAATAACTTTTTGGCATCAGATAAAATTGACCCAATCTTAATGCACTGAACACGGTCTGAGAGATAAGACTTAAACCAATCGAGGACAACCCCGCTCACACCAAACCAGGAGCTAAGAGAATTAAGTAGCGTATCATGATCAATAGTATCAAACGCTGCTGATTGATCCAAGAGAACGACAGCAGTAGCCTCACCTTTAGCAAAAGCCAAATGAATATCATTCTTAATTGAAAGCAATGCAGATTCAGTTGAGTGACCTAGTTTGTAGGCAGATTGCCTGACATTCTCAAGTCCGTTCAAACTAACATGGTCATTCAACTGAGAAGCAACAACACGTTCAACCAGTTTGGATATGAAGCCCAACCCAGAAACAGGTCTGTAGTTTTTTAAGTCATTGGGTGGTAGTGATGACTTTTTAATCAATGGGGTTACAATAGCCTTCTTGAACTCATCAGGTACAACACCTTCTGACAACGAGCAGTTAACAAGCCTGGTGATAGAGGGCAGTAAAATATCAATACATTCCTTAACAAGAAATGTAGGCCATGGGTCTAACAAACAAGATTTAGTGGGTGACTTCATGATAATTTTTCTAATTTCCTCTTGAGAAACTTGTTTAAAGCAGCTGAAATTGGGTACATCAGGTGGAGGAGGCAGAGTGAATGAGTCACTAGAGGAAAATGAGTTTCTGATTTTATCTATTTTGTCACTGAAGAAAGTGACAAACCGGTCAGCAAGACCTTTCTTAGATTCATGAGAAGGGAGTACTGCTTCAGAACTAGAGTGCAGTGCAGACCTGCCATAGCTTCTTGGAGTCATTGGTATTTTCTCTGACCAGGTTTCTGAAGTAATTTGCCTTATCTTTGTTGACCAGTGAATTGCAGCGACCAATCTGTCTTCGAAGTCTAGCTCGATTATAGGCAGATTTATCTTTACGCCAGATTCGTTCCAGCTGTCGCCTGATGGTTTTTGCCAGCCTGTAGGTGTCAGATAGCCAACCAGTAGCTTGCTTAGTAAAAGTGCGAGTAACCAATGGTGCATGCTTGTCGAGCAATTTGCTCAAATCATCTAAGTATTGTTCACACAAACCACTGACTGTATCACCAGGGCATTTTACGAATGCGCTATTTCCCAAATCCTTACGGAAACTGTCCATGTCAATTTTATGATACCTCCTGAAGGTGACAACTTTTGCCTTATGTGAAGGAGGATTAACTGAGTCAAGCTGAGCAAGGACAAGAGCATGATCTGAAATAAATTCAGCAACTCGTACATTAGAGATGGCACTGGCATCAGTAGGAGTGAGAACAAGGTCTAGGATATGACCATGTAGATGGGTAGCCGTTTGAACATTTTGTGTTATATTGCATGATTCTAAACAGTTCTGGAATTTGATACTATCATTTGAAGAAGTATCCACATGAATATTGAAATCCCCACAAATTAGGAAAGAGGGAGAAACAGAGGATAAATATTCCAAAAGATTGAGAAATTGGTCCAGGAAACTTTCAGAGCATGAGCCAGGTGGACGATAAACACAAGTCAACACAAGCTGTTGAGCCACCGACCCAATTGCAATGCTAACATTTTCAAAGGAACTGAAAGTAGGTGTATCCACAGATCTAAACTGTATAGCTTTGTTGATAAAAAATCCGACACCACCACCACGGCCATGAATACGGGGTTTGTGGCAGAATTTGAAGCCTGTTGGGGTGATGGAATGTAGAAGGCTGTCCGTTTCCTCCTGGCGAATATGTGTTTCAGTGACAGCAAGAATGTCGACAGAATGTACTGTTACAGCATCATCGATGCAGGGTCCCTTGTTTCTTACAGATCGGCAATTTACCACCCCAAACGAGATTGGTCCAGGATTAAGGGAGATGTCACCACAAAGTAACAATAAGGTCGCAAGGCCATGACGCTTAGCAACACAAGGGAAAAGATGTGTATTCAGGACATAGCTGTGGAGTCTGTAGGGGCGTGGTAATGAAGTAAGACCATGAGCAGACAACGGAATAAACACATTAGGATCACTGCTTACTGACTTTCTCCAAAACAACAGTAAGAGGAACAACCAGCGGATGGTACTCATTGCACTCCGGTTCCCTAAACTAAGAACAGGACCGTGAGGAGTAACACCAGTATGCCCTAATTCTAAGTTAGTTACTATGTAACACAGTCTGTCCACTCTAAATTCCGTCCCGTGGGCGACTCACGGGCACCCTCACAGTCACAAAATATTTACTGTTTTTTTGGTCCAATTTTATATCTGGTTTATTTTATATCTTTAATAGTTGGGTGTTATCCGCTATGTCTTCATGTTAACAGTTATTTCAAAGTTTAAATTACTTTGTCATATTCAAAGTTTGATACTTGTTTACAATCCAGCACTGGGATAACTATTTAACATCACTTTATAATTTCAAAAGCATTTGCATGTGATATGTAGTAACAAACTTCCAATATTTTGTCTTCATTTAAAATAAATTGTAATGTAAGTAGACAAGTTTAATTAGTTTATAAATTTAAATATCCAAATATTTATCAAATTATGATACTTTATGTATAAGGAACAACAAGCAAGGTTAAGAACTGAAACTTACTGTAGTTTTAACAATGCATTTTAACAATGTATTTCTTTTCCAAAGGTCACAAATAAAATTTAGATTTATAATTAGGGTTGGATAAAACTTCCCTTTAATGTTGTCCCTTCAATAGAGGACAAAGTCAAAGTTGGGGTTTAACGTCCCGTTCAACAGCCAGGGTCATATTGGGACAGGTCCTCAGCATTGCCACCTGTGGGACTCGAACCCACAGAGGTGACAGCCTATGATTAGATGCCAAACTTGCTAACCACTAGGCCACCGAGGACCTCCCTTCAATAGAGGAAACCACAACATAACCATAGATGCCTTAAAAGAGATTAAGTCCCTCTGAAAGACTATGATGAAATCCAATTAGGGGCTAGCTGGCCTTTTCATAGTTTCTAACAATAGTTGTTTGATAAGTAGCCAGTACCTATATTAAAGACATAAATCTACCAGAAAATGGTAAAATATTAAGCCTTGATTGAAATAAAATAAAGAAACCACTTACTAATAATCTCTGTTCAACAATAGATGCTTCAAGAATACATACAGACTTGTTTAGGGTGTAAATCATGTTGTCTTAAATGATAAAGGTAAAATTTCTGCTGAATGAGAGTACAGTTAAAATATGTTAAAATTTAGAAATTTAAATTAATTTCTGAAACTTTTATTTATTTCTAATAAAAATGCTTTTTTATGTATCAGTTACATAAAATAGTGAAAAGTTCAACGACCTTTAATCATTTGTAGGGATGACATAGGTCCTTAGTAGCTGTGGGATTGAAAATACTATAAGCTAAAATGAAATGTCTAAAGAAAGCACATAATTATCTAAAGTTTTTAAAAATAAATATTTAAAAGCCCAGTGCTATTTTTCAACATATTTGCATTTAATGTACTTCATGAAGTATGCTTAGTATATTCTAACATTCATCATAATAGAGTAAAATGTTCCAATATAATTCACAGTTTGGTTTACCATTAATAATGTTCCAATATAATGTATATTTTGGTTTACAGTTCAACATAATATATTTACAACCAGTGAACATCAAAGTTTTATTTCACATATTTACTGAAAGTCAAATACGTGTATTTACTGAAAATTTTAGGAAATACGCATATTTACTGACCAAATCAGTAAATAGGCGTATTTACTGAAAATTTCAGTGATTACTGATTTTGCATATTTACTGTAACACATATAAACAACTGTGCAGAATGTGGTATGTTGTGTCTGTGTTTTTTGGAGTCATATGTACACTCAGTAAAAAAACCTAATATTTTATTCAAATGTGGAAATGATTTTATTGCTTCTTTAATTGTACCTTCATCAAAATGTTAAAATTATATTTAGAATTATGGATTAAATTCAGTTTTTATTAGCAGTTAAATTATGTTCTTTGGCTTTTTGGTTAAAATATGTTGAATTGTTTGAAGTGCTTATTTGACTCGTTACTTTATGTGTAATGTCACTATTATTTAAGTTTTACTTTTTAAACATTCAGTAGTTCAGTTTTTAAACAATTACTTAGTTCAGCCCTTGGATAAAAAGGATATTTAACCCCCAAAATAAGTTTATCATTTAAAGGCTACCATTTTACCTTTACTTAACAACTATGCATTCATAAAAAAACCAGCATTAAATATTACAAATGGAAGAAATAGTATGTTTTTTTCAGTTTGAGCATTATTGCAATGAGAATTTAAATGAAATTTCACAGCCAATATAATTTTTTCACTCAAGGGGACATTTATGTATCTGGGGATAATACAGAAACAGAAGTTCCAAAACAAAGAAGTCCACATCCCAACAAGCTATAAGAATATAGAGGTTGTCAACAGCATTTTATGAAATTGTAGCAAAGAAATACAACATAAAATAAGATCACAGTGGACATTTATATGGTGGATCTATTTTTTATGTGAAATACATAATGCCTGGCAGCTCTGACGTCATGCATTGGAAATTTAATAAGTAACTTAATTTTTTCTAAGTTAATATCTTACCTAATGGGCAATTAGCTATACTGGTTGGCGCCGAACGTCCCCTCCAAATGCCAGAAAAAAGCTGTCATGTGTTTCCACAAGCAGGACTGTGGTGCATTCACTTGATGACATTACCTGCTTCCATCCTGTCTGGACAACGTGACGTCATATCATCATTTTCATTGCCCAAACCTAAACCAGGGTTAGTTGGGAGGGCCTCTCTTGTCTATTAGGTAAGGTATTAACTTTAAAAAATTAATTTACTTACAATTGGTTATCAGCATAACCACTGGGACCACACTGCCTGGACCCTCTTTTACCAGCTGATTCTTCAAAAGAAAGCTGGATGAGGGGTAAAGAGACACCTTGGACCAGTCTGTGTGGTGTCTTACACGTCTTCTTGAGCCAAGCATGGATTTTACTCCTGCATTTGACAGAGCCCAGAAGAAGACAGTCTTGAAGGTCAGATGTTTCAATTATGCCTCTTTAACAGGTTTAGAAGGAACATTTTTCAGTTTGGCGTAGGACCAAGGGAAGGGTTTCAAGAGGGAATGTCTCTATGACCTTTGGGTCTGTCTGTATAGTAACTGTCCAGGAGACCATTGAGATTTTTGTCCTTGCTAAAATTGATGATCGAGTTTACAAGTTTGGCTATTGAATTGCCAGGTGGTGCCCTGAATTCCACCTGATTACAGTGGCACCATTTTGTAAAAATGGTCCACTTCGCTTCATAGACTGGTCTGGTTGAGCCCCTTTGGGGAGCGTCAATTCGTGCTGCCACTACCTCAGAGAAGCCTTCCTCCTTTGATCGTTGAGGCCTTTGCAACCACACATTGAGATTTAGGTTCAGCTGGTGTTGAATCTGATTGAACGGTTGAGTCAGCAGATTGGGCAAGTTGGGCAGACATAGAGGGATCTGGCTTGACATGGCTACCAGATCCCAGAACCCTTTTGCATGGGTAGTCCTTTAGTTTTGTCACCACTTTCCCCAGAATGGCTAGTAGTGGGAAAGCATATGGGTTCAGATCTTCCCAAGATACAATAGAGTGCATCTACTGCCTAGGCTAGGAGGTCTGGCATTCGTTACACAAACTGAGGTAATTTGTTGTTTAAACTCGTTTTAACTAGGCCAATCTGTGGTTGCACCACCTGGTGCATATTAACTGGAAGACCTCTGAAAGGAAAGATCATTCTGTTTGAATGATAGTTACCACATTCTGTCTACATGTCTGCTACCACATTCAGCTGGCCTGGAATATGTTAGGCCTTCTTCCTTGTTTGTGTAGGCAACAACTCTGTCTTGTCTGTCACTATGAGTACAATCTTGTCTTAACATAGGTCTTGGAACTCTTTTGGGCCAATAATACTGCCTTTAGTTCCAGGTAGTTTATATCCAACTTGCTTTGGGCAGGGACCAGGTCTCTATTGCTGTGATGTCTCCTAAGTGAGCACCCAAGCCTTCTCTTGAGGCATCTGTAAACTTCTGAAGAGCATGGCTGGGTGGGTTTACTGGCTGACTTTGAAGGACATTGGCCTCTTGGAGCCATCAATTTAAGTCCAGGTGGCGAGATCTTGAGATTGGGATCATCTTTTCTGGGATTCTCCAATGGTTTTACAGGTGTCACTGGATTGCATTTATTTGGAGCCGACCTAGGTAAACTTGTTTCTTTGTAGCTGTTAAAAGACCTATACAGGACATGAGTTGCCTGACCCGACAATAAGGGTCATGGAGAAATTCCGGAATTTTTAAGTTTACGGTCTGCCAATGTTCCAATGTGGGTCTGATCTTTCCATTTCTGAGGTTGCATTGGTAACCTACAAAATCAAAGATCTGCTTGGGTTCCAGTTCTGATGATTACTTTCTAACTTAAGTCCTGGCAGAGAGCTACTAAGGTCTGGGTATGCTGGAGACAAACTTGGTGTGGTTCTGACCAACCCATCGTCTGGGAACTTGTAGATTCTTATACCCTCGTTTTGAGCCATCAGTTTGACTTCTTTGACTACTACTGTGAATTCCACTGAGAGCAGTAGACAGGCCAAATGGTAGAGCTTTGAACTGTTTGACCCTGGATGTAGAAAAGTAGGTATTTTCTGGACTGTCACTTTATTGGTATATGGAAGTAAGCATCCTTGAAATCTATGGAAATGACCCATTCACCTTTCTGCTTTCTTTCCATATGCTCTCCATTTCGAATGTCTCTGATTTCAGATATTTGTTCAGTGAACTCAGATACAGAATATTTCTCCAATTGTTGTTTGGTTTTGGCACAAAGAAAAGTCTGTTGAATAAAGCCAGAGATGTCTGATTTTGGACATTTTGGATAGCATTCTTTTGTATAAGTGCATGTAATGTCTCAATCAGGTAGCTGTTCCTGAGGACATGTACATAGCCACTTTATATTATTGGAGACCTGGACAAAGTTGGTCAGTTATACAATTGCAGTTTGCAGCCTTGCTTGAGGACCTTTGTGAACTGGTCAGTTATACAATTGCAGTTTGCAGCCTTGCTTGAGGACCTTTGTGAACTTGTACCTAGGATGGCCCAAGTTTTCCAAAACTGGTTCAGTTTGGCCCCTGCAGACAGATTTTCAGCAACAGTGTGGGTATTGGTGACAAGTTAGCAAAAAGGTAATTGAGCCACACAGATAACACCTTTCAGATACATGTATTTTATTTGTATTACAATGGGACTTATCATTTCTTTTATGGCTGCCCAGCATTAGAAGGTACATGATTCATAGCAAAACAATTTACAATTAAAGTCCACAAATGTCTGTCTTTTAGGGCCATTTCTACATAACCCCTCTGGGTACGCAATAATTGTCATTTATAAGAACTTTGCCCCTTGCGTGGTTGCTGAGAGTAGTTGGAGGCCTTGTCTCAACCTCATCTGTGTTGACCACGAGAGCTGAGTGTTTTCCAGGTTGGTGGTTCAGATTTCTTACCAGCTTCCTGTGCTTGCTTGGCTGACTGATTGTAAGGATGGCACCTGTCAAACTTTTTCTGAGTGCCACCAGAGCTGGTCATGGTGGTGGAAAATATGCTCCTCTGCCATAGAGATAACATTATCCCCAGTCCCAGGGACTAAAAAAAATTGGTCCCATACTGTTATAGGGGCAGCACGGTGGACCTCTCTGCCCCATGGACTACATGGTATATACACAATCACTTGATATATAAAATAGATGATTTTGCAATGAATTTTACAAAAAATCCTTCAAATTTTAAAAAAACATCTGAATGCACATGCATCAAACAAAAAAAGATGATATTTTACAACATCATGTTGTCTAAACAAGAAGGAAGATTAATTTTCCAAAATATAAGAGGGGTGAGGAAATGTGACGAAGGTTTTAAATAATCCACATACAAATATATGCTGCACTAAATTATCTGTTTTGTCTCTTGAAATTTTTATTAAGTTTTGGATTGCTTAGATTATTTTAGGTCATTAGTTTTGCACGTTGCAGAATATCTGTGCAGTTTTCATACATTGAAATATATTTGAAACTGTCATGTCAGATTTTAAATGTATGAGAAAGATAATTCTACATAACCATGCATTTTAGAAAGACAGTTACATTACAATAGAAAATGTTCTCTTGAAATCTGAACTATTTACTTTAACTTTAGAGGTAATGCTATCAACAGAGTTATACTATCAAAACGGAATAACCAATTAAATAGAAGACAGCTCACAAGGGAAGAAAGAATAGCCAACTACAGGATCTCCAGAGGCAGGAGGGTGGTAGAGAATGCATTTGGAATATTATTGAGCAGATTCCAGGTACTACTGAGCAGCATGGAGCAAAGGCCAATGGTTGCCAGAGGCATAGTTTATACATATTTGGTGTTGCACAACATCCTGAGAAAACACCAGGGTGGAGCAAACAGGGCAACAACCCCAGCAAATGATGTAGCCACCCTGATAATTAACAGGTGGTGTATGTACTAGATGACAACCACAGGAATCCTTTGAGTTAGACCAAACATCAGCAAAACCTACTGAAACACTACTTTAATCATGTGGGGCATTGCCTGGACAGGAGGAGAGGCAGAAGAAGCTGGCATCTACCAGTCATTTTCAGGACTACCCAAATATTTCAAGAACAGTTATTTAAGCTGGTGTCACTCAAATTTCAAACAACTTTCCAAAGAAAATACAATCCATTTCCAACAATTTTTAAAATTATTTTCCAAACTAAAATACAAGTCTTCTAGGACAGTTGAAAACTATTTTTAGATTTGGCTAAAAATAGATGTACAGATCTGTGTGTATCAAGTGAACAGTGATACTAATGTAAAACATATGCTACAATCTTGTGTTAGCACCAGTAACGGATATATAGCGATACTAAGGTAAAATATAAGTGAAATGTGTGTTAGAATCAAATTTTGCCATAATGAATATACACTGCAAACCAAAATTAATAGTCACTGAGACAATATTCTATGCACAGTCTGGTGACAATACTAGATAAATAACCATGTAATAGGATGAGCAAAATAGATATGTAATGTGTGCTAGAATCAAAAGTAGCTATAATGCATACACGCTATGAACCAAAAGTAACAGGGTCACTGAGACAAACTAACATGTAACTTCAGGAGTATGTAATGTAACTGTTACATTTATTGGTTAAATGCAGGCATGAAATCATATAATGGCATTCAAGCTTATTGTAAATATATAATCCCAACAACTACAACAACAACAAGCTGTTTTCATTTACACAGTCATGTTCACAAGTGTGCAAAACACAAGCTGATGTCTCTTTAACCCCTTGTTCATCTTTGAAGCCTAACTGATCCCTCACCAGCACTTTCAAGTCCTCAGAAATTGCAGAGGCCACTGACTTTGACCAGGTTTTGTTCTTCACTCTACAATCTTTAGCAATATGACCGAGCTTACCACACTTGAAGCATTTCTTGTCACTGTTTTTAGCACTGGGCTTTTGCTCCTTTCCTGGCTTGTTAGACTTCGGTGTTGACATAAAACTTCTCACGTCTGCATGTGCCTCCAAGTGCATCTCTGCGAGCTGTGCCATTTCCTCGGTCGACTTAGGACTCCTCTCCTTCAGGAACACTGCAAGGTTCTTATTACACGAATTCAAAAACTGTTCTCTGATAAGTAAGTCCTCCAGTGCATCAAAAGACTTCGCTGTTTTACTGAGCTCTACCCATCTCCTAAAATAGTTCCGTAGCCTCACAATATACTGGCTTGAACTCTCTCCTTCAACCACTTTACTGGAGCGAAACTTGAGCCTAAATCCTTCGTCATTCATCTGGTAACGCTTCAATAATGCCATCTTTAGCACTTGATAGTCTCGAGCCTCTTCATCGCTTAATCTAGAGTATACCTCCAGAGCAATCCCTGTCAAGAGTGCACTGAGATTGATAGACCAACTCTCTATGGGCCAATCCTGACTTTCAGCAAAGCGCTCAAAACGCAGTAGATATGCATCAATGTCTGTTTTCCCATCCTCAAAAATGGGTAACTTTGGCACACATGATCTTGCAGACCCATTGTCTCTGCTAGACAGAGTACGATCATTTCTACTAGACACATCTGCCGCTCTTATTTCCATCTCCTTCAGTTCCTTCTCCATGAGTAATTTCTCCATGTCACCTTTTTGTTGTAACTCTAATCTTTCCCTTTCACTTTCTTTCATTTCTTTTTCAAGCTCTCTCCTTAGCCTTCTTTCCTCCCTCTCTCTCTCTTGCTCCTCCCTAACAAACTCTCTCAACTCTAATCCCTCGTAACCTAGCTCTTTACCAAGAGACAATAAATTGCTTAACTGCTCCATGGTGATACAAGTGACTTTCAATTACACAGCGTGGGACAGTAACTCAGGGCAATTTAACTGTAAAGAAAGCACTAACCGCCAATTACTCAACCTCACTACTGTTGTGAGCCAATGCACCTAGAACAGTTACTAACTACTTCACAAAAAAAAATGTGTTGGGAATCCACCCAACTTACTGTGCTACTACAACTGAGAATCCACTCAGTGCCAACAGAACTAACAGTTCAATTTATTTTTAACACTACTGAGAATCCACTCAGTATAACCACGATTGAGACTTAACTCAATCACACTACATTTGAGAATCCACTCAATGATAGCCGCCAAGAAACAGCGCCCCACTAACCTGCTATAATACTATATACCACCCTCTATAATTCATATACTACCTGACCTACACAGTCACACACTTTGTTTTACCATCAATGCAACTCACAATAAACATGAAATAATCCTGGTCATGGCACCAATGTTACATTTATTGGTTAAATGCAGGCATGAAATCATATAATGGCATTCAAGTTTATTGTAAATATATAATCCCAACAACTACCAATATACAAGCCGGTACCAGCATACAACAATTTACATCAAAACAACCATTTTAGACAAGAAGACAGGTAAAGCAGAAAATAACAGGTAGACCATCAGCGTTCTTTAGAATGCTTGAGTCAATTATAACTTTTATATACAAGTTCAATATAGTCTGAAATCACAGATTAGTACTGATAAGCAGGACTGGTGAAGATATTAAGATTCATCCGCCAAGTAAATTCACATTTTGCTCCCAACACTTCTCAGGTAGGTTAGATAGACAGCACATTTCCTAATATCCCTAGTCAAACAGGATGCTCTGAGGAACTAGAACATATACACGCGGTAAATGGGATGGTAAGATGTTCCACCACAAATGTGATCCAAAACAGGTAGTACAGGTCTACAGGGTGGTGCTCACAATAGTCTACAATAAAAGGTAATCTTTAGTAACTAGATTGAGCAACACCTTATAAGAAATAAGATATGAATAAGCTACAGTAGCTAAAGCATAGGAAGTGCTCATGATACTAAGGTAAGTAATAACAGCTAAAGAGAAGGACAACATAGGCATTACCACCAGAGGTGCTAGTTGTAATATAACTTGGTTCCTAAAGTTGTTTATAATATATCATTGATTAATAACTACATTACAACTTCCAAATTAACTACAGGCCAGTTGTACAAAGCACAATTAAATATGAGCAAGAGATTATCAAATACACAGGACTGAACAGACAATTACACAAGTACTGTATCATAATATACAACAAATAAGATTTGCAAAGAAATACTTACATTATACAACATCCCACAGAAATAACCCAAAACACAACTTGTGTCACCCTGAGTACAAACTTTGTGAGACAGAACAACAGACCAAGCCCATCAAAATAAAACAAGCAATATTTGCATATTAGAAATCAATATAAATGACCACTACTTTTACTAAGCCAAAGCCCCAGTGACCTCAGACACTCTGATACCCACAAAACAGAACTCTTGAATAGCAAAACAATGTGGACAAATCTCTGTGTCACCACTAATTGACCCCAATTTAACTGGACCCTTGGGTTACAACATAATGCACACAACCATGTTTGGGAGATCAAATCTCTGCATTAATAAAAATACACAATGCACACAAAAACTCTGAAATAACATATACCATTACACAACAGTAACATGTGAAGCGATGTACTGCGATGATGTTTGCCATTACAATGTTACAATCTTGTGTCAGTACTGAATTTAACATGTAACTTCAGGAGTACGTAATGTATCCTGGGACACTGATTGCAGTATTTGATACAAGAACACGAAGTGGTATTAAGGTAGAATATATGTGTAACGAGTGACAGATTAAAAAACTTGTTATAATGCATGAATATATACTGTGAACCAAAAGTAATAGGGTCACTGAGAAAATATATATGTGAAAAAATGATATACTGTGAACCATGGTGACAATACTAGATAAATCAGTAAGTAACATTAAGGATAGGTAATGTAATATGTGAACCAAAACTTTAGGTTACTAAGGTATAATATATGTAATGTGCGCCAGAATCGAAATTTGTTAAAATTTGCTGAGAAAATATTATACCATTTTAATAGTATATAATTTTAAGAGTATGTAATTTTACATTTGAAAAGTTCACTGTGTCACTGATTGTTGCTAAAATTTCGTGCCAGAACCGGAAATGGATATTAAGTTACTAAGGTAGAATATATGTAATGTGAGCCAGAATAAAAAATTTGTTAAAATTTGCTGAGAAAATATTCTGTGCACAATCGTCTGACAACACTGGACAATCTAGCATATAACATAAAGAGTATCTATTATAACATGTGAAACGGAGTACTGCGACACTGATTGATGTTACAATCTTATATGTGTTAACAGATATATCTTATTGTAATTGTATTAATGTACGTATATGGTCTATACATAAACATAGTAATTTACAGATTTAGTAATTTAGTAACATTATGTCGACAACAGACTGACTGGTATGCCATTACAAATGACCATCTTTGCCAAATTTCATGCTGAAGGCCAATTTGCACGATCCTTTCTCTATTTCATGCCCAATACTGACACCTTGCTATACTGACCAGTGTGCCTTTACCAATGACCAATGGTTTAAGTACCCTCACAAAATGGAATCACTGTATCCTTATCTACATCTGTGTCAAGTTTCATGTCTGTAGACCAATTTGTACAATCCTTTCTTGATGCTATGTTGAGTGCTGTACAGTGTCAAAATTGGATTGACAGGTATCAATCAATCAGTTAATTAATTGTTCAGGTGCTTAATCTCTGTATATAAGGATTCTAAGACATAACATCCATTTCTTTAGGCATAAATGATCAAGGCACTAGACATATTCCAAGTCACACCCAGGGAGGCAATCCAGTAATTGGTAGTTATGTTTTCTGAAATAAGTATGCCGTTACAAATTACCGCTGGTTTCAGCACTCTCATAAAGGGAATCACAATATCCTAATGTACATCTATACCCAATACCATTCCTGTAGAATAATTTTCACAATGCATTCTCTGTTCCAAGTTCACCACTATCACTAACTATATTGAACAGACCAGTGTGCCATAACAAATGTCTGCTGTCGCTGGCGCTTTCAAAAATGGAATCACTATATGATAATCTACATCTGTGCCAAATTCATGCTTGTAGACCAATCTGGGTGACCAAGTCCCTAACAGCCCAGACTTGTATATGTTATGAGGATCGGTTATCATCGTCACCACCTTCTATCACAGTACACCACTCACTAGAGGTTTTACAGTGTACATCAGTCTGAACAAACTGAATAGTTACATGTCTCTAATATGGCAATTCCTGATTTACATAAAATTTGTGGGGTCGCAGCTTTACATATGTGTAAAGCAAATATTAGGCGGAGTGATCTGACACGGGGCAATTGCCTATCAATTTCCTCATGTAAACCAAATAAACGTCAGGGTTGCGTAGCTTCATAATAGCTGCTCCCACAGAGTGGAATAAGCTTCCTCAAGCGATTCGAACCATAGAAAGCTTTTCTGATTAGCCTATCCAAGCTTCCTCAAGCTATTTGAACCATAGAAAGCTTTTCAGATTAGCCTATCCTTCACCATAGCTTATCTCTCCTATCAGACGTTAATATGGAAACGGACCTCTTTTAGGAACTGGACTATCCCTTTTTGGACATCAGGGCCTTAGAGAATGTTTACATCAATTTCAGAGCTTTATAAGTGTTTCTTACTTACTTACTTGAATGAAAAATAAAACTAGATCTTTGACCATGGACCTAAGCTCATATGCTTTGGTTAAGGTTCAGTAAATATAACTGTAAATAAACTTTTGAATCAAATGGTAATATAATGCCTGCTGAGCACTAGGGTACTGACACCCTTTTCAAATTAGGTATTTTTTATACAGGTCAGACTGTTTTTAGCCACACATTGTTCCAGCATTCAATTTGCTATTTGAATGCCATGGATATTTCCTTTACAAAAAATATAAACATCTAGAATATATGGGAATATAAAATATAGAAAAAAATATCTCAGAGCCTAAAACAAGACTACCCAAAACTGAAAGGTAAGCAATACTATTAATCCCAGTTCTTATCAAAGTAAAAAAAAAACTGTCCAACACTAAAAAATGTTGAAGAGTTAAATCCCCAATACATATAGGGTATTGGAAGGTTAATTATTCAATTCTTGTAGCGAAGTCATCTAAGTAACATTTTAGTAAAAGTATTTAGACTTCATTAATTGATATTGTTATCAACATACAGATAAAACAAATGTTTATATTTACAAAAAAGAACTTCTAGCTCTTAAGCTTTATTAGAAGCTAAAGTTGCAACAAAACAAATTCCCCAAAATGTTAAGATGCCAACAAAAAGTAAACTAGCCTATAAATGTGGTTGTTCAGTTAAAGTAACTTTATTTATTTATTTGGGGTTTTACTTCAGTTTCAACACTGTACAGGTCATATCACAATGGGTAGTTGGAAGGGCAGAGTTAACCAGGACATATAGTTCATCAGGGTTCTGTACTGTAAACTGCCAACCAATGGCAAGCAACTACCTGCTTTCCCACTTGAGTCTGTACCGGGAACCGAACCCCGGCCTCAGAGGTGGGAGGCGGAGTGTTACCACTCTGCCACCGTGGCCCCCAGTTTAAGTAAGACTCAGCAAACAAAACTAACACATATTACAAAAAATATATATTTATAAAATTAAAGCTGTAACTGGTAATCCTCATGAAATAATTACAGTAAGATGTGCTTAATTTAAGATTTGATTTATTGTAAATGACACTATGCCATCATTTCTTTCTAAAGAGGAGGGTTGTGACAGTTGTTATATTCTTAGCTGTATCTGAAGATGAACCTTGAATGACTTCATTTATCTTTTGATATTTTGTGTCACTGACATGTTTATGATTGCAAACAGCCAAAGATCTATGACTGGTCACCTCATTAATTAATTGTTCATCTATGTCTGCATCAAGCAAGTGTGTTTGTTGCTGCTGTTGTGGTAGGGAGTGATTTGTGTGATAACCACCAATATTTCCTTTGCTATAAACATTCTTAACCATGCTTCCCAGTCTATGCCTCCCTAATTGTTGTCTGTTGTACTACATATTAGAGGTAGGTAAAGACAGTGGTCTCAAATAAAAACCAGGCAATTCATCCCACAGTTGGGGTAAATGGGACAAATGTGTTTCATAAATATAAGTGGAGCACCACACTTTGTTGAATTTTCATGCACTTTTGCACATTTCTTCTTTCTCCAAAGAGCAAAGTTTACGCCAATCATGTACAATGCAGTCATCGACACCCTTGTCTGAATGTAACCTGGCCAATATATAAGCCATGATGTTTTCTGTGACCCTAATATGTGAGACGTGCAAATATATGCCATAATATGCTGGAACAAGCAATATATTGTGAATGCAAGCTGCGAGGAATTTATCTTTTGTTTTACTGGATTCTGTCACCCGGACAACTGCCTTTCCCAATGCATGATACTCAATTTGAAATTTTGGATTGGTATTACTGGAGAGGAATACACCCTATCAGTCCATATGCTGCCTATGCCAGATAAGTATGTGTCCAAGTGCACTGAGACAGGGCTACAGGTGTGGTATTTTTGATAAATAATAATACGATTAAACCTCAGCAAAAATTGAAGAAGCCATTGGATATCCTTCTTGAACTCTCTATCCAAGGAAATATGTGTTTCGTGCACATTTTCACGAAACGTCGCAGGCATATGAGCCATGAATATCCTAGAGGGTTTTACACATCTATGCAGATAAATGAGTTTACCTAACAATGATTGGAATGCATTATAAGTCATTCGCTTACATCTGTTGAACCCGTGATAACCTTTGTTTGGCCATCTGCTTTCAGGTGCAGCAGTAACCACGTCAGTAGTGTTAAAATGACCCAACTTCTTTGTCGTAGGCTTACCTTGTGAAATGTTCCAACGCTACTGATCCTCACAAAATGCCAGTATTTGAGATACCGTTTATGATATAGCAGGGTTTTGCCACAATGCATTTACATTAGGAAGCTAAGTATGCCATCATGGTTGAATGAACTTGCCTGATCTGGCTAACGCACATGAGTGTTAGTAGCGGCCTGTCATGCTAACTGGACCTGCAGATTGGTTGAAGCATGATGTGAGATAGCGTCCATGTGAGTTGTCTGTTGAAGCATGTGCCTACTGCTCTCAAATTGTATTGCATTTGCTTGACCAGTGAAGTGGACCTGTGTCTGATTTGTTGGCCCAGCCATAAAGAATATTGTATCTTGTTACATGCCTGATTGGGCTGCCGTGTGGTGTTGAACTGTGTGAACGTTGTAACTGCAAACTATCTATCCTCCTCATTAACACTTTATTGAGGCATGAATTCTTCTTAAGTATGACAAAATATCATGTTCCTGCCAAATGTCACTTACTATGGGAGTGGGATGTACTTTAGGCATGTTTTTCCTACTTACAGTTTTAATCATGTCTTCCGTGTCCAAATATCAATCAATCAATCAGTTGTCAAAGTACTTAATCTCCGTATCTACGGATTCTAAGGCACACCATCCAGTTTGTAAGGCATAAATCAAGACATTAGACATGTTCCAAGTCGTACCAAGGGAGGCGATCCACTGTTCGGTAGTTAGAAGCTATGGTGGAAATGATTTCTGAAATAGGTAGGTTTTAGTCGACTTTTGAAACATGAGAGATTTGGAGCACTGTGGATATCATGTGGAAGATCATTCTATAACTTTGTAGCATCATATGAGAAACTGTTGTTGAAATGGACCTTTGATTTATGGATGGAAGCACAATAATGAGGAACCTGGAGGAACAAATCTTGGTGATTGGAACGTCTTGTATTCATCACAGATTTGTACAAGGAGAGATATGGTGCAAAGTACTTGGGCTGGCCAGTGGTGAGGTACTTATAAACCAAAACTAGGGTTTTTAAAGATAATACGTTGTCTGATGGGTAGCCAATGAAGTGTCCTCAGGGTGGATGTGATGTGAGTGTACTTTGAAACACCAGTGACAAACCGTGCAAGAGCATTTTGAACATATTGGAGCCTTGTAGCATTACGGGATGACAAACTGCGAAATAGAGAATTGCAATAGTCCAAACGACTACTGACCAGAGCATTTGCAATCACCACTGATGTATCAACGGAAAGAAACCTCCTGATACGATGAAGGTCCCTGAGGCTAATAAAACAAGATTTGATGGCAGAATTTATGTGATTGGTGAAACAAAACTTTGCATCAAACAGAACACCCAAATTGCATACAACATCTGTGGGAGAGAGACAGTTACCCAGGATATTGACAGGAAATGAGTCACTGAGCCATTTGTATCTGTCTTTGGCACCAAAGACTATGAATTCTGTTTTATCAGGATTTAGCTTGAGTTTGTTTTCAGACATTCAGACCTGAATATCATTCAAACAGGATTTAAGATGGTCAAAAGACCTGAGACTATCATCAGGGGATAAGTAAATAAACAGCTGAGTATCATCGGCATAAAAGTGGTATTTGACTCCAGTATATTTTCTGATGACTTGACCAAGAGGTGTTGTATAGAGGGAATACAGAAGAGGACCTAAGACAGAACCTTGGGGGACTCCAAACTTCAATTTGAACAAATTCGAAAGACTGGAACCAATCTTGACTGACTGAAAACGATCCTGGAGGTAGGATCTAAACTATTTTAGTGCCAATCCAGCAAAGTCAAACCTAGCTGACAAACAGGATAGGAGTGTGTCATGATCAATAGTATCGAAAGCCGTGGACAGGTCAAGTAGCACCAGTGCTGTAGGCATGCCCTTGGACAGAGCTAAGTGAATCTCATTTTTGATGCACAACAAGGCAGTTTCTGTTGAGTCCCCCACCTTATAGGCTGACTGGAAAGTGTTACCAAGATCATGAGAATCCATGTGAGATCTAATTTGGGCAGCCACTATTCGCTCAACTAATTTTGACAAGAAGCTAAGACCAGACACCAGTCGTTAGCTCTTCAAGTCCTCTTTTGAAAGGATGGGCTTTTTGAGGAGAGGTGTGACAATAGCTTGTTTAAAAGGATTTGGGAAAATGCCATTTTTGAGGGACAAGTTAACCAGTTTTGTCAATAAAGGGAGAAGGATGTCTATGCATTGTTTCACAATATGTGTGGGGCATGGAACTAGAGAGCAATTTTTTGAAAGGGCTTCCTTGATAAACTTTAGGACTTTGCTATCTGTGACATGGAAAGGAACTGAAAGTTGGCGGCCCCTTATCAGGGTGAAGAAACTTAGATTGGGTGTGTTTGAAGGTGTCTCGGATCTTTTTAATTTTATCAATGAAAAGCAAACCAAATCTGTTTGCTATTGATTTTTCATCAACAAAGGATGGGAGGACAGTGGAATTTGACCGACTCAATATTCTATTCAGTGCCTGCCATAACTTCTTACCATCACCGCAATTATCGCTAACTAGATCATGGTAGAAATGCCCCTTGTTTTTATTTAGAATGTGGTTACATCTGTTTATTTGCCGTCGAAGACGGGAACGATTTATAGAGGATTTGTCTCTTCTCCAAGCACGTTCATTCTGCCTTCTCATGCACTTGGCAGTTCTCTACTCGTCAGTTATCCAGCTTGGTGCTGGTTTGATGAGCTGTTTAGTCTTCACTGGTGCATGAATATCTAGAAGGCCAGACAAACCAGACATGTACTGTTCATGTAATAAATCAATGTTATCAGATGGTGAACTTACAAATGGAATAGCCAGGAGGTTGCTTCTGAATTTATCAATATTCAATTTATGATACTGACGGAAGGTAACAAATTTCTCCATTGGAGTAGCTGAAGATGGAAAGTCAACCACACAAGAGATAATTTTGTGATGACTTATGAAGCCTGAACCTTTCACATCAGAAATTGCAGAAAACTCGGATGGAGCCATCAGCAAGTCTAAGGTATGAACATGAAGGTGAGTTGAATGTATTGGGACAGACAGCAAGAATCTATGACTGATTTAAATTCAGAGACTGTTGGAGACATAGTGTCGACATGAAAATTAAAGTCACCACAAATGACAAAGGAAGAGGATAAGGAAGACAAAAAACCCAAATATGACAGAAAATCTTAAAAAAAGTTTAAAACAGGTGAGGCAGGGGGCCGGTAAATGACGCCCATCGAGAGTGAGAGAGACAGTGTGATTTTTAAGGGAGGAGAAATGGGGGAATGGATGGTTTTGAAATCAAGAGCTGATTTAATAAAAAACCAATCACCGCCATCACGTTTGCTTTCTCTGTTGGTGTGAACAAGGGAAAAATCTTCAGGTGTTAACTCATTTAGAAGTGAGGGTGTGTCTAGAGCTTTAGTATGGGTCTCAGTGAGACCAAAAACATAAAAATTTCCAGTTTAAACTTCTTCACAGAGAGTTGGACCTTTGTTCCTAATGGTCCGACAGTTAACAAATCCAAACTTCATTGGCCCAGGATTGAGAGCGACATTGCCCGACAACAGAACCAAAGCGAGCTGCCTGAAGGACGCCTTTTCACAAAATGTAACTCTATGTGACTTGACATAAATGAACAGAATGGATTTGGCAGTAGGTTCATTATATTTACATACATGCAGGCCAACATCACACTTGCTCAGAATTCTGTTGTGAGTCTTATTCCAATGCACAAAGAGACCAACAATACAGAGGAGGAGCCTAACAATCTGCATCATAAGGAAATTAGGGACCACAGAATAAAACGGAACATGCGGAAATGCATAAAAAGTAAAGCCAAACCACAGTTATAAAATATTTAAAGTACAGTACAGTTGTTCAATCTTTGAAATATTTAAAGTACAGACCACAAGCAAAAATCACAGAGTAACTCCTGGTAAAGGACAGTAATACCCACAATATCAACTAGCAGAATAATATGACCCATCGTGATCCTTGTTCCTCTTACCTACTTTCTTGGTAGAGATTCTTGCCCATGCAGATGACATAACTTTCTTGCGCACTTGTGTGGCAAGTATCTGTTTTTTTCCTGGTAGACATGGCTGTTGTATAATGATAAAAAGTGAATCCTTGATCCAGTACAATTTTATAACACTAAAACTTGATTTCTTTCCTGTTTTTGACCTACATGATTCAAATCCAATTCTGTAAGTGAGGCCAGTTCACCTGAGTGGTGTGCAGTGAGGCCTAGCTTTAAATTCATTGGCTTGTGCTAAGCAATACCACAGCAAAGCACAACACACCCACAGATTTAAGGTTGGTAGGAAACTGCCATGGCAGACCCCTTATAACAGGCCATGCAACACAAAATCAAACTCAAACATAATGTGACTACATTAAAATGATAGCCAACAAAGAAAGCAGTATATGACACTTGGTCAAGGTATATTTTGCACTGTTATACCATCAGGTAAATACCGAAATATTAAGTTGTTCCATACCGGCTGGATTTTTCGTAACCTGTTATGGGTATAACAGTTTTTCAGGTAATTCATGAAACTTCAGTGTGGCATTGTTTGATGTTGTTTGGCGGTAATTTCAGATAAATGAGAGTACTGACATAACCACAATTGAGGAGATCCATAATGTCTCAAGATCAGCTCGTTTACAGCACTGGCATGCAATAGACCTGTTTATTTATCGCAAGGATTGTGTTCTACTAAAACAGATGCCTCCTTTTGCAATGGGCAGAAGAGGTTTTGATAATTGGTTGGTAAGTTGCAAAAATACATAATGGCTATGTTATCAATCTATTTACACTGTTTATCTTAAATCTAATGTACTTTTATAGATAATTTCTTTGTTTTTAAACATAAAAATTTAAATGAAATATAATTACACACATTCTAGTCATAGCTACTGTGTGAACGAGTTAGACATTAGTATGCATTCTTGACATCAGGAAATTAGCAGAAAGGTGCAATCTGTGCAGAATTTTAAGTGAACATCTGCAGAGGACTGATGCAAAGTTATACCAAATCTTAGAATGAGTATTACCATTAAAACATTACTGACACTTTATCATTCTTTCAAATTTAACATTATTGACAAGACAAAAATTCAATAAGCAAAAGTAAAATATATATATAATTATATATTCCAATCTACATAACAACAGTGTTTGAGTAATGTAATGCTTTCATAGTTTTATGCAGTACCATATAGTAACTCTCTGCGTTTCTCCCATTAATTAAATAAGAAATCAGCAACTTGCTTTATACAATTATTCATTAAATATTTAAGGTTATTATCTTTCTCAAGAGACATAAAATTTTCATTTTTAATGGAGGCTATCTGAAAGAGTTTTTGTCGCATCTGGTTGTGACAAGTACATTCAAGCAGAAAATGTGTTCCGTCTTCAGTAAGACCTGCATTACAAACTAAACAAAGTCTTACTTCAGGTTTGGTTTTTCTAAATTTACCTTGGTTATCTTTATAAGCTTATATCTACCAGTTTCAATATTGAGTGGTAATATCCCTAATCTAAATTGTGCTAGTATAGATCTTTTCCACTTGGGCAAGTTAAAATATAAATAGGATTCTGTACTAAAATCATGCTTGAAAAGTTTGTAGGTTCTCAACTTAGGTTTGTTCCCTATATTGGAGAGCCATTTCGCCTTTTATTGATCCCACATACATTCTAGTGAACTATCAGTTCCACACTTTTCCTTTAACAAAAATTTATGACTTTGATCAGACTGCTCAAGTAATTTCCTGATTTGACTTGACCAATTATTTGTTTTCTTTTGGTAATCCCAGTTAAAAATTATCTTAGTTAATCTATCATCGCTCATATCTAGCATTCTATTCCAAAATGATAACATGCTCCAAAATTGATGGTAAGGAAACCACTAATCAATCAATAGTTTGTGTTTGGTCATATGCCTCACTGAAGTAACTGATCCTAAATAAAGTCTATTCAGAATCAGTGATAAAAATCAACACTTGCACAGTCATTGCATCAGTGGGTGGCATACAATATGCAGAGTATTTTGATTTTGTAATTTTCTCTTTTGAAATGTATTGCTCATAGATGCATGTTTTTAATTTGAAGAATCCAACATAGCTGTTTTTCTTTTCGATGAGCATGTGTTGTGATGAATATGGGAACTTGACTGGCTTAGATCTTTGGGTGGGCTGACAAACTTTCACATTTATTAATATAGATATAAAATTACATAATTCTATATTTAATACATCAACACAATCAATTTCGCCATGAGACAGCAGGTCTGCTTTGGCTTAGGATTTTTGTTATTGCGATTTTTAAGTGGTTTCTGTTTCAGGTACAGCTGTAGAGATAAAGCAGAAGTTTTATGTTAATTTTTTTGCATCTTTAGTAGCCATTTTGTTTTGATTTGTAGATCTATCAAGCAGTTACCAGTAAAGACATTGTCTCACTAGACATTACCACTGCCACACCCACCTTACATCTAGGACGTCATGGTCTTACTTATAAGCAAAACTCTCATGCTAGTCGCAATTCAGATGCTAATTACAATGTCAACCTGAGAATTGTAAAAAAATCCAAAAATTATTATAGTGTAGGTCAGATTGACTGCATCGAACACTATGTGGTATGGACAGAAGATGCTAACCAAAATATAACCATTGAAGTGAAGAAACGGAAAAGACCCAGAAGATGTGGAAGAAGATGAAAAGGTGAAATGATGAGAAAGACAAAGAGATGTGGAAGGAGTTGTGAATAAATGAAAAAGATGAGTATAAATGGTAAAACATTGAAATAAGGGAATAAATGAAAAAAATAGAGAACATGGAAGAAGCTGAAATAATGAAATAGACCAACAAAAGCAGAAGCTGAAAGAATGAAAAAAAGAACTAAAATATAGAAAAGATTTAAAGAAGTTGAGATCATGAAGTTGTTCAAAATACTGAAATTATTTTAGTTATTTGGTGTTTTACACCATGCTTAGTTCTTTTTTTGTCAGTTATCATGCTTTGACTACAAAGGCCAAAGTTGGTATTTTATATCCTGTTCAACAGTCATTCTTTGGATACAAGTAGTAGCCTGAAAATATATGAAGAAAACTTTACAATTAGGGAAATTGAGGCATTGTCTACACAAGTGCCACTGACACAGTCGCCATTCCATCATGTTCTAATTGGATTAAAAAAGTAAATATATATTATTTTCTGACCTTGAAAAAATGGGTCAACTTAAAACCATATTAAAGAATTTGTTATTAGAAATCGCATGTGTAATGCAACAGATACAGGTTTTTAAAAATGCATTCTGCATCAATTTTCTAAAAATTATGTAACAGCAAATACAAAGAAAGTTGCAATTGATTTATATATTTTGTTGGCAGGTTTATTTATTTCCTTTAAAATCACACAAAATCAAACTTGAGTGAAGGTGAAGACTAGAAAATAGGGAAAAAGGCAAGAGCATATAGTATGTAGAACTCCACCAAGACAAGTTATGATAAATAAATGGGAAAATCCATTATTTTATCCAGACCCTAATCCACTTCAGTTTTATAGATGACCTTGAAAATTGATTTGTTGAAAAGGTGAGGACTGGTGTTGAAGGTCAAAGGAAGGTCAAATATGGTTTGAGGAATTTTATTTACATGTTAGTCCTTATACAAGGTAAAAGTTTTAAAAGTTTTCAATAAGTTGAAAGGTTTTAAAAACACCACACACATAAATATAAAAGTAACTCGTACGTATCACAGTAAAGCATAGACAACTCGTGTCTTGTAAATAAATGAAGTACATATCACAGCAAGTACAATGCAACTTGTGGAACAATGCACATTACTCCATTAGTCATATCGAGAGGGGGAAACAGGGTCTTGCCTGCTCCTGCCTAGTCATACATTTAGTGAAGGGACTTATTTGAGAGGGGGCTACCAGGGAATGCCCGGCCCTACCTTATACAACAAAACTTTGTGGATTGCTACATGTCAACTCGAGAGGGGGTCTTCCAGAATACGCCTGGAACCGCCTAAAGGTCATCTATGTGACCACAACCATGTGTACTAGGGAGGGAGGAGTGATTTTAAATCTTCCATACACTTGTTTACTCTTCAAATCCTAGTTTCAATATGGCTACACCCACACAGGGGTTCCAAAATTGAACCCCAATCGTCTTCTAATTGGTTGTTATGTAAATAAGGTTAGCTACAAAAGAAGGCCCCATAGAATTAAGGTGTGAAGTAAACTGATGTAGCAGGCCCCTGTCAGGCCGTGCTAGCTACAGTTTCCTAAATGACCTTGAAAATTGATTTGTTGAAAAGGTGAGGACTGGTGTTGAAGGTCAAAGGAAGGTCAAATATGGTTTGAGGAATTTTATTTACATGTTAGTCTTTATACAAGGTAAAAGTTTAAAAAGTTTTCTTAAGGCCAAGACTCTTAGTCCCAGGAGACCTGGACTTAGTCCCAGACCTCAACAAAACCGCTCATTGCTGTCTTAGGAAATCTGTTATTAGCCCCAGGAGGCCTGAGGAAGCATTAGACCAGTCTGAGACCCAGTCTATATATCCCCGACAGGATCAGGGTTGAAACCGATCACAAACATGGCTTAATCGCCTCATAGTCGGGAATGATCATGACTTGTCTAAGGATGTCTTAGGCTTCCCAAGGCATCCTGATGATGATCTATGCTTGATCCCACACCTGGGTCAAGATTCCATATTCCCTCCCATTTTTCAGATTTTTTTTCACAGGCTCTCAAGGATTAAGGGTCTCAGGACCAATCTGGTATTATTCCTTTGGTGGAACAGGGGCATCAGGCAAAATTTGTTTCTCCCATGCTGTCTTGACAGTGGCACAGCTACATAATTATCAATTTGCGTCATAATTATCAAACTTTCAGTTTATACTTCGACTTAAATTCACAGATTATTATATTTTGTGTCCTTGAAAAGATATGGATATATCCCCCAAAATTGTACTACTTTTAAAGATACATAAATTATTACGACAACATGAAAGATTTTTAAACAATGAACTTTAAACCCGAAATAGAGCCTACTTTGAAAGTACAGTCACCACCCAAAAGTTAAACACCATATGCGGGCACTCTTTTATTATAAAATAAATAACATGAGTATACAATTGATATATGTAAAATTAATACTAAAATTTATTTTCAGATCCTTTAAAATAGTATATAGTATATATATGTTATAGTGTAATTAAATGTTCAGCTCATGTAAATATAATTCATCATGAAACACTTATATATACAGAATATATGATAAATTAGGATTTACTGTAGTAAGGATACAAGTTACTTAGTAAAAGTTAAGACAAAAGTTACAGTCAAAACAGAATACCAGGGGTGATCTTTACTGTGCAAGTAAGCCAAAACAACTTAGTAAGTTACAAAGCCAAATAACCCAAACAGGGAGATTTACTATGCAAAGTTTATAGTAAACTTTTGGAGTTGCGACAAGGTAAGGTCACCACAGGTGTACACCAAGAAAGCAATGAAAGACAAATAATATAGAATGGATCCCTCAAGTCCAACACGTAGGAACCAAGCATTTATTGCATCATGCAGAGCATCAGCCAAGTTCTCACCTGACTCATGATTGGCCTGGATATAACGCCATAGACAGTTGGATGTCCACGACCTATGACATTGTATTTTATGTCCTGGAATATGTGCCTCAAAGGCGAAAGTTGCCCCGGATTGACGCAACACATGAAAGTAGTGAGGTCTCAGACCAAGGGAGATTCTTATTTTCTGAAGAAATTTCCTAACTCGGGTATCAGTGACAGGACCCCAGCCATTTGAAGTTTTATATTGAAACAACGATGTGCTCTCTGATATAGTATACAATTTCTGTAGTACTCTCAAGGCTTTAAATGGGCATATGGGGAATTTCAATTTTGGAAGTGTGAAAACTTGCACTTTATCCCTGTCCTGACAGGATTTTGACCATTTGATGAGAAGTTTAATGTACTTACTGGTGTAAAAGATATCAGCCCCTGTAAAATGTCTTGTAGAATCAAAGCCTGATAAGGAATGAGGGGCATGGTTTGACAATATCATGAACCCGAAAACCCTACTAGAAACAATGCTCTGAATACCTCACCCATGTGAAAATTGGTAGAAGCCAGTGAAATTCGTTTCAGCATCTCAGTATCAATAATATTATGCTGCAGCAGTGACATGCACAAAATAATTTGTTATCAAAGCAACAGAACAAGGATTATGTGCTAAGCACGCCCATAAAGACAATACTACATTTAAATCTACAATTTTGACAGATGAGTTCATTACAATGAAGAAAGCCACAAAAAACTCTGAACATGGCAGTATATGAAGCCTTGGTCTTGGGCCCGAAGGCTTGCTGTAGTTGTGATAAAGCTCTTGACGTAAGTGACTGGATGTCATGGTAACCTACAATGAAAGTGTAGATATCGGAGTATCATACATAAAATATATGGGTCCCTGCCACCAGGGACACAGATTATAATTCTACATCTAGTTCTAACATTAATGTAACACCACACAGGATGTGAAATATTATTGTACAGCTGCTGTCATTGTTCTACAGTGTGCTTCCACCGGCAGAGCAGGTCAGCCAAACCATTATCTTGCCCCCCTGATATGTACATATTGGATGTCAATATCAGACAATGACGCAAGGTACCAGACTTTACGGGCAACTGCAGCCAGATAGGTGTCTTTTGTTTTTCCTGACCTGAGGACAGTTATGACAGCCTCGTTATCACATTTTACTAGCATCTTATGTCCTGACCAACTATTTTTGAATATTTTCATTGCCAAGCCTGCATTCATTTCAAACTGAACTATGCTACAATTCCTGAAGTGTCTTGGTAGTTACAGGTGGTACATAATTTTGCCATCTGCCACCCAAACTGATCAGACAAGCATCAAGTTCCAATGTGTGATCTATGAGTCTGTGATCATACAATCAAACACCATTGTGTAAGGGTAAGAATTTTTCAAACCACCTCAGATCATGTTGAAAGTCAGTGGTAAGTGTAATGCTATTACTTGCATTGCATGGTTTGATCTAAGGACTTCCAACATCCGATTCAAAAAGACATGTGCAGGTTTTATGCACATGTGGACACATAGCAGTAACCCAAGCAGCGACTGAATTTGGCGTTTAGTGCAATTCTTTTTGTGATCCTTTACCATTTCAAGTATCTGTCTCAGTTTCACTTCCAGTATCGAGATTGTGGCATTTTCCGTGTCAATAAGTACCCCCAAGCATACCATCTGGGCACTGGGTTCCACCAGCTTCTTCAAACTGACGGTAAGACCTAGATCTTGCATTAGGTTACACAAAAACTGGAATGAGGCAGACGCAACACTGGGCAACACCACCCCAATATAATCATCTATGTAATTGATGATTTTGAACCCTTTGGATCGCATGACATAACGGACAGCGTCGCTGAGGAGCTAGAGATCAAACTTCCGTGACATGTCCCAAACAGGAGACTTGTATCAATGTAGACGCCATCCCAACACAAACCCAGCAAGTCATAATCGCCTGGGCAAACCTTGATGTGATGAAACACCCGGCTAACATCTATCTTATAAAGAAGTGCTCCTTTATCCATGTTTTTCAATTCATTCGTAATGTCATCAAATCAATAATGACCCTGCGTCTATCAGAATCTGGCTTGGGATGACTCATAAAGGGTGAGATATGACCATTTGGTATAGGTATTTCAGGAAATGGACCTAATATGGCATTGTATTGCAATTCCTCTTTTATGTATGCATCAACGTCATGCTGGAAACTGGTAGCTGACTTATGATTGATATTTCATGACGCAAGGGACACATTCCATTAAAATCCAGAAGAAAACCGAACTAGATAAGCTCTACCCAGTAAACACAAAGAACTTCTTCTGACATGTTTACGTTAAGTTGAGACTTAACTGGAACTCTAGCCCCCAAGAAATTGGGGACACCCGTATCTTTGACATATTTGTACATCTGCAATGCATTCATTTCAATGTTACAAATGGCATGACCTGCTCTCCCAAGGTACATAACCAAACGTATAGTCAGTTTGACCTGACCACTTTTGGACTATGTCAACATCTTTGTAATTCTCATAAGACTACCCCGTCTGTGTGCATGGAATATTGAAGCCACAAATTTCTCCTCCACCCCAATATGTTTTGCATCATATTGCAAATGCATATCATGATCTGTGTTTTCTGCAGAGTCACCATTATCATTAGACTGCTCAATGTCCATGACAATTTTGTGTTATTTGACGTGTGTTTTTCAATCTGATCATTTATTCTCTCAACACTTAACCCAGGCACACAGAGATGTTGGGACGAATTACTGTTACTTTGACTATCATGAACTGTGAAAAAATCAGATACGTTTGTTTGCACATTTTCACACTGAGACTTAAACGCATTGCGACTACTTTTAACCACTCTTCTTTTGATTACATCTGGTCTTTTGATTTGTCTGACACTATGCTTTCTGGCCAATAATGCCTCAATTACAGCTGGTTTTACATTTGAATTGTACACCATACAGGTTTTGTAAATCTTAGAGGAAAGATTTGATTGGTCTCTATCTGTGTTAACCAGTGAACCAGCAGAGGGTATTTCAACAACACAATGCTTACTAGCCCTGTCCACACAACTGCCCTCCTAATGGTGAGCAGCTGCCTGAACGTTTTTTGCAACGTTCTGTTTTTTTATGAAGACAATCTTTCTCTGGGTGACCTAATTGCTACCCTAACGTTATGCAATGGGCACAGACATGTTTTTGAATTTTCCCATTCATTTCATGATCCCTTTGAAACTGACATGCCCCCATCTGAAAGTATTTAAAAAACCCAGGCCTGTTCCTAGTTTTATTCTTTTGCCATTTGGATTTTGCGACCACCATGTGCTTTTGCGGATGTGCTCTCCTAATCCGATTGATTCTGTCAGTATTCTCCCACTTAAGCGAACCCCTCTCCATCTCAAAGTAAAACTGCATGAGACCCTTTTGCACTTTGAAAGGTAAAATTCTTGGCATCTTCCACTAATTCACTGAAGTAACTAATCATAATATCTTTCCTCTTTTCAGTCTTTTCTTCTAATATATTCTGACAAAAGCCCTGCACCCATTGGGTGATGGATAGCTGGTCGTACGTGACACATTGTCTGTTGACACCCCAAACTGGTCTCATGAGGCCACGACACTGTGTTTTATGTGCACGTCAATGTTTCTGCCCCATTTTGATTTCAGGTTAGCATTATCATTACCTTCATCTTGCATTGACTGATCTAGATCCCTAATTCTTTTGTCAATCGTACTCTGCAAATGTTCAGGCCTCAACCGTTGCAAACTAGGGGTGACACTTTCATCGGATGATGAGTCTAAAGTTACAACTTGTGCATATTATGGTTTCTTAACAACAAAGTCACTAAAACGTTCACTCTTACTTAACTTTGGTCTGATCTGTTTCCTTTTGGCTCCACTTCCTTCAGCCATCCTCTCTTCTACCTGATCTAAATGCTGTGTCACCTTCTGCAACTGGTAGAGAATTTCTTCTTGAACCCACTGTCTGTTAGTTTCTGGCATTTGTGCTGGGGCCTTGACCTCGGTAACGGCAGCATCTCATGAAAGTTCCTGATCAGATCCTAGTGGGGCATTGGTGGAGGTTGGCATCTACCTCCTGGATATATATACATATTTTATTTTTAGTGTATACAGTAACATTCTTTCACTTAGGGTCACCTTAATTTGGGTAAAAGTAGGCTTTATTGCTAAAGTAAACTTTTTATGGCCACCTTATTTCATGCAGATGTAATTGAGTAATTTCTCATATGTAAAGTTTGCTATATGGACTGTAAATTATTATTGTAGACAATTTATGGTGGCCTTAAGCTTAGTTTCTTCCAAAACACTAAGGTGACCCCAAACTAGAAGATGCCTTGTAGTATTGTACATAAACATTAGAAGGATGCATTATTAAACTATTAATCCCATGCAGTGGTATTTCTTCTATACATTGTCATGGTCAACATATTGTCATGGTCACAAGGGTAGGGGCACTGTGGAGGGGTGGAGCATTAGGCGCCACCTTATTCAGTGCACCCCCAGTGACAGTTCTTGTCATCAATACCTTCGATTGGGTATTGATATATTGCTATCCCCCTTTGCCACCAAAAATAATTCTTTCTTCATTCAACACTGCAATGTCAAAGGGGCAACACATATGTTACATAAGTTTAATTTTTACCCTCCCCCACCCTGGTTCACCTTTTATTTCATCTGGAGCAAGTGTCAGGAGGTTGTTCTTCTGTGAACCTAACTTAACACCCTCTTTGGCGCAGGAGAGGGGGTGAGTTCCATGTATGTGCCCTTAGCTTGTTACCAATGGGGTTCACAGCATTGGCGCTTGTTAGCTAACAGGGGGACTTCCTCCTTGTCTCCTTCAAAAAATTTCCTGCCTGAATGGGCCTTGTTTTTTCACTCATTTCATTATTCCAGGGTCTTTCTTCTCCTTTTTTGATCAATCCCCCATTTCCAAGTTTCACTGCAGGAATTGATAATTGATACAGGTATTTTTACATTCATGACTGATGACTAGTCAACTAAGTTTGCATGTTTCAAATTTTATGTGTTGTAAAAATTGTGTTTCATTCAATGTGCTAACAAGTGTGTGTAGTTTCAGAGTCTGAGTGGTTTCATTGGAATCAAGACTGCAATGATAGTCAAGACTGACAACAGCCTCTACAGCATATATTTTAATGTCTCGATTTGTACCACCTATTGTATCTAGGGGGCTAGTCAAAACATAGGCATGTTCACACTGTCAATTGTTAGAGTAAGAGCCGAATTATTTAGCTAGTTAAGGCTTAAGGGCAGGAATGGACTTACCTATGGACTCCCTGTTTTATGTTCAGTTTTAGCTAGGAACGTGCCTAACATTTTAATAATTGGTGGAGGCTGGCATCTACCTCCTGGATATATATACATATTTTATTTTTAGTGTATACAGTAACATTCCTTCACTTAGGGTCACCTTAATTTGGGTTGAAGTAGGCTTTATTGCTAAAGTAAACTTTTTATGGCCACCTTATCTCATGCAGATGTAATTGAGTAATTTGTCATATGTAAAGTTTGCTATATGGACTGTAAATTAATATTGTACACAATTTATGGTGGCCTTAAACTTAGTTTCTTCCAAAACACTAAGGTGACCCTAAACTAGAAGATGCCTTGTAGTATTGTACATAAACATTAGAAGAATGCATTATTAAAATATTAATCCCATGCAGTGGTATTTCTTCTATACATTGTCATGGTCAACATATTGTCATGGTCACAAGGGTAGGGGAACTGAGTTCCTGATCAGAGTCTGTGCTTTCTTGTACAAACTTTGTAAATTTCTTTCCTGTGGGTGGGCTATGCCTCACCTGAAACACAGAATACCGGCTCGCGCCTTAGGTGTGAAACATTTGTCACATTTAGGCTTTTAAGTTACACAAATATTTGGAATTATGCTACTGGTCAGTAGGCTGGCATGCAAAGAAAATAGGTTAGACTATCCCTCTATCCCCTGTATGAAAAACCTGAGGTTGACAAGAAGACTAATGCGTGCACCTCTAGGAGTCCACAGTTCTGTCTCTCTGCTTTTAAAAGTTTTCACACATAATTAAATGACTGTCTTTGTATCTTACATATGTACACTTTAAAAGCCTAAAAACACCTAACAATAAAGAGAAAAACTAAAAACTTAAGATAGAAATTCTGATTTTCCATGTTTTCCATGTCTACAGGGATTTGGCTCAATAATTCTGCAAGCCAATAATACTATTTTGTTTGTTTGTTACTCAACAACCATGAGTCTGCCTGCTCAAAGATCAACAGGAGTAACACAGCTGTATTGTGGAATCTATTTTACAACAGTCGCATTTATTAGGAAAATATAATATAACATACTAAAGGGACATGGAATTAACAACCTCATGATTTGCAAAAAAATGTGATGTTACATGCCTAAAAGGGGCGAAATACAACATTCAGTAATTACTTTTTAAAGGGATATTTGATTTATCACATTGTTTTTGTTTTAAATTAATTTCAAGAATTAAACTAAAGTAATTGCAATAATTGGGGATAGATGACTTGCAGGCATTACATTTAGGTTTTTTGTTCAATATTGAAATGGTTATACAACACAAAGCCAATTTTGATAAAGTTGAGGCCAGCATCCTAGAAAAAGGGCAAATATAAACCTACAAAACATTATTTTAACATTTTATAAGTTTAAAAAAGGATGAGATTAATGAAAATTTGGACTGATGTATGGATTTTAAACAATTTTGTTAAATATTTACCAACTCAAATATACAATACCTAAAATAGCATAATATTCATTGTTCATCCGAATTAAAGGTAAAACATTACATCACAAGTACAAGTTATACAATAGTGATGATGTGGTGAATTTATATGCATAAACACCATAACAAAAGCAACCAGTCGTATAAAGAAATAAACCAAAAACAAAGTAGCACCCACGTGGGTCAGCCAAGTAGACTTGTGGTATTGGGGATTATAGTGAACCCGCCGGAAGGACAGTTTGTTGTGAGTATGGAGATGTGGGAGATTTTGCTGCGGAACAATTGGTCCATGCTGTAATATGGAAGGTATTGCCCAAGTGCTCTGGTAAAAAATTGTCTGATGTTGGTATGTAATTGGGTCCACTGATCAGGGGCATAAGGTAATTGAGGTCAAACACCTAATTCAATATGATACCAAAAGTTACAGTTTAATGGATTGTCTTGGAGGTACTGTATTCGTACTAATGAAAAGTGACCACTTGAAATAAGAGTGCAGGTGTTCAGTGGAGTATATTGTACCCTCATACAAACACCTGGTACAACCCTAGATGGGGTTGGAAGTGTTTAAGTGCCAGGAAGCCTCTAACATTCCTCAAACCCCTTTTTTATAGGACTTTCTTTAACAAAAGAGAATACGTTTAGTACAGAAAAATCGCACATGCACTTAGTAAGTGTGTAACTGCTCATCATAATTCTGCAGTTACTTTTATTTGTACCCAAATATGGTGTCTGTAGTTGATTTTCAAAATTAATGTACTGTGCAGCAAAACCTGTCACTGTCACAACTTTTGATGTTGTTGTTTTTGTGGGACTTGACGCCTTTGCTAATGAGGAGATTATTTATTGTTATTGTGAAATTAATTGAATTTCTTTTTTTTAAATAATTTTATGAATGACTTACGTTCATAAATATCTCAACTTGTTCCTTAATTGTAAGTATTTTTTATTTATTTAGTACAACTGTAGCTTTGAATTCTGAAAAAATAAGCATTGAGTCACCTCTTACGGCATGCAGCTTTTAGAGTATGTCTATTTTAATATGGATCAAGCAGACAGAATTTATTTCTTTAAGTTTTAATATCGATTTCAACACTGTATTGCACATGTCACAACAGGTTGTTTTATGGGCAGAGGAAAACAGTACATATAGTTGGTCAAGCTTCTGTACTATAGCATAGAATAGAAACATTATATAGCACAATTTGATACAACATCCTCATCCTCCAACATCCAAATCAGCCCCCACCAAGGGAGATATGCTATGGTGGAGGACATGCTAGTCTAAACAAATAGGTTTTCAGCTGGCTTTGGAAATGTGTTGTTGTGTGCTATGATCGGACCAATTGTGGGAGTCTGTTCCATTCAGTGGGGGAAGCCATTAAAAACCTCTCCTACCAATGGCCTTTCTAGGACAAACTGAGGAAAGAGATAGCTGATTTTCCTTGAGTGAGGCTACTGGTTTTAATCAAGGATGATAAAGTATGTAGGCTGGGAGAATTTGACTGCCTTGAAATTAATTAGATTATATTTAAAAAAAGATGTCGTATGAAATGGGAAGCCAGTGTTGTTTTTGAAGAAAAGGAATCACATGGCTTGTTCTATCAAGTCTAAAGACAATTCAGTAAAGGGTATTTTGAGTCTTTTGGAGTTCAGCCACATTATATTTACTCATGCTATATAGTAGGGAGTTACAGTGGTCAAGTCGACTGCTAATCACTTAGTTTGCAAGCAGGACTGCAGTCTCCACACTGAGGAATTTATGGATGCATTTTAGGTCCTTGAGGTGATAGTAACAACAAACCTTGGTTTTGTGACTGATAAAGGTGTTTCCAAAGTCCAAAGTAACAAAGAGTTTCTTGACTGTATGGGTAGGGGAGATAAAATTTCCAAGAAGTTGGGTGGGAAATTTTTGCATGAGGGACTCCCAATGATAATGAATTCTGTTTTCTCTGAGTTGAGTCAGTTTCACACCATACATCTCACTTTTGAACACAGGTAAGACACTCGTGATCTCAGGAAAACCGGAATCAAAGTTCCTGTGGTCAAGTGCTAGATATATTTGTGCATACAGATGGTGGGTGACATTGAAACTGGAAATGATATTACTGAGGGGGTAGAGTAAAGGGTAGAAGGCTGGGACCCAGGACAGATCCCTGGGGTACTCGATAGGCAAGTGAAAAGGCATCTGAAAAGCTGTGACCTAGTTTAACCCTCTGTTTGCTTTTTGTAAGAAACCATCGGAAAGCAACAATAAATTTCCTTACATAGGGTCCAGGGTTGGAACCATAGACCTCAGAAGGTGGGAGGTGAGTGTATTACCACTGCACTACCATGCTCTCCACACAAGGAATATAAATATTGATTAGAAAAGGTAAATTGCATTGCAGAATTTACTTTTTCTCAAAAGGAATAGATTTTAAGGTACATTAGAACCGCAATTATCCACTCCTCTATCATCCAAATATCCAGATTAACTAATCCGAAAACTTGTGTCCCTACAAACATTTGTATATGTATAATGCAAAGTCTATCCTGAACGATAATACAAGATTTTACACATTTTCGTGGAAAACCATTATTCCTAGTTCTACCATCCACAGAAATGCCTAACTTCTTGGATCTTTAATACTATTGTTTAAACTGGGGATGGATCAATCCATTTACATAACCCCACCTTCTTTGATGGAGTGCCTGTCACTGAATACATGCTTGGTTGGGTTTTTGCAATTTATAATATCCCGGAGTAGGTCAGTTCACAGACTCACAATGTGTATTATAAGAAAAAACTTCAGCAAGGCCTTACCAAGCAAACATAGCCACCCACTGAAGACATCTTGTTCAATTGGGGTTTTGCAGTAAATAATCTCTTGAAGTTTTACAATGAACAATATGCATGATGAAGTTTATCAAAAATGAAACGTCAATAACCAAAAATACCCAGCTCAGGTCCATGTAAAATTTAAACAAAAATAACAATATCCATAGAAATGAAGCAAATGAGTCACAATTAACCTTGTTAACCTAGACTGTGCCTCTCTCCACCCAGGAATAATGGGTACCTGCTAGTGGGTTCTTAGTGTGTGTGTGCTGTATTGTGGCTGCCCCCAAGTATGTTTCCAGAGGGAACTGAGACAGATAATGTGTGTGAAAAAGTTCGGAAACCCAGGCCAGGGTGTAAATGTAAACTCGAGTGATAGTATATACTGATACTAGACTATAAACCATTACATTTACATTTAATTAGACCAGAAGTTATATTATATTACATAAATATATTAAACTGCTTCATCAGTGACCGCTCACGTGTATATTTAAAGCCTAAAAGCAATCTTCCTTCAATTATCACCCGCCTGGTAATGCATAAACGGTGAATTTCCGTAACTTCATCTATCTGAACCTCTCGATTATCAGACCTGATTGCAGGTCTCCCACTGAGTTTCTACTCTACAACCTGAAATACAGTTATGGTAGGTTGTAGTTTGTCTGTTATAAATATGTTATATTTATATATATTAAACAATTAATTTCCATTATTTTAAGCCAACTGTAAACAATAAAAGGTAGGCATTCTTTGGGGACTTGTTCAGCTAGCCGGGAGCAGATAGGTTGCCCTCTAATTCTAAATTTGTGATAAAATTTCCCATAGATTGATTGATAAAATTTTAATATTTTGTGAATGTGTGAGTGATTGAGTACATGTGATGCACTGTCCCCAGTGAGTATACTGTTGGCCCAGTGACTTAAAGCTCATTTGCTGGATCATGCTGCTCAATAGAAGAGGTTTGAGGCTTTGGGTTTCTGCATTGTTAGAGATCCATTGATGGCATGTGTATTAAAGTTCTTTAACTGTATTTTATTGGCGTGTCCTGACGCATAACAACGAGTGCACAGATGTGAATTTTGCCCAAGATGAAGTGTCCGTATTTGGTAAAAATCTGAGATATGTTTCTGAAAAGTTAGGACATTGGAGGTAAGCAATGGTTCTAAAGATCTAATGGATTGTTTTCGGTCACATTTAATAGTTCTGGATTGTTTATTTGGGGTTTTACATCGCTTTCAACACTATACAGGTCATATCACGATGGGTAGTTGGAAGGGCAGAGGAAACCAGTACATATAGTAATAGTTCTGGAATGCCGTCAATATAATGTAGCACAGTTTCAAAAGAAGTTGAGGAAATGTGCATAAGAAATCAGTTGCCCATTGTAGGTAGTTCATATGACCTTAGCTGTGAGATAAAGCAAGCAGTGACACATGAAAAAGAAGGATCATGGTTTGAGCCCATTTATTTGCATGTTAGTAAAATATAAATATATATACGTCTGATGAATCGTTAAATTATTAAAATCTACACAGGTTTGAAATTCATATAGTGAATTCATATAGTGAAAAGCCCCATAACATGAAATTGCAAGCATATAATAACCCAATAACACACACAGCAAGAACAATATGTTATAAAAATCACATTTAAAATACCATATAGGTTACTATAGAACATATATAATAGTACCTCAACCGGTCAAATGAGAACATATATACCCATATAAAGGCTTCACTAGCACAGCACATACCATAAAAGGTTACAAATGATAATTCGGATGGTCGCCTATGCTCAGCCCACTGCGCAGGCATCAGACTAGAAGTCTGAAGACTCTCTGGCCAGTGATACCAGGCACAGCTCAGTGGAATATAACATACACCATCAATGAATAATACAACATGACATACTAATGTCATACATAAGCCATACACACTCTACCAACACATGGACGCCCATGCCCAGCCCGCTGCGCAGGCATCAGGCGTATAGGCTGAAGACACTCTGGCCAATGATACCAGGCATGGAAACTGGAAAAATACACATCTTATTAAACCCCATCGACCACAAGCCAATTTTTTTTTGGTCAGTGGTGGGATGGAGGGAAAATACATGCCATGCGCACTGTTTGCTTGCAAATTTCCAGTGACAAACCCCAGACAGTATTAATTAAAGAATATGACGCCTGAAAGCCACTGGCTGTTGATAGTAAACAATTTTTACTCAGTGAGGATAGTCCGCAATATTAGAGTAGCGTCAAGTAGAAACCACTAGTGTCAACTGCCACAGCAGGCCCCTACGTGGCTGTGCTTTACAGCCTCATGGAGTGTGGATTGCGTGCCTCAAAATCACTCACTATTGATTGTGTATTGATGAAATTTAGAGATCTACAGGGTAGCAAAAGTTGTTGAGATCATGTAGCCACAGTGCTAAACCGTTTTGCTGTATATGCTTATTGGGGAATTTTTGATTTTGAATGATGATGAGTGCTTGATCTATTCTCATGGGGCTTTTGCTAACCTGGGCAAACTGCATCCCCCACTCACTGAACTGTTGGATTTCAACACTAGTATTGTGGTATATGAGCATAAAGGAATACCTAATTTCAGTACTTGCTTGAGATTCTTTGTTAGTAAATGGAACTAAACTTGCCTCTTATGAGATAGATGATGAGCTGGCAATCTCTTTATAGTTTTCAGGATGAGGTGTAGGGTCTTCCTTGATTGATATCACTGACTTGTTCTGTAATACACCTGTTTCAAGGTCATCTTCCTTTTTTCGCTTGATCTTTTGGTTTTTTGTAATTAAATATAAGGCATTGTATTAACATGCTTAAAATATGTTACAGCAACTTTAGTTTATATGATATGTGCAATATATTTCTATTGTAACAAATGTTGAAGTGGAAGTTTGGGTTTTACCTTCTGTTCAATAGCCAAGGTCATATTGGGACAAGTCCTTAACATTGCCACTTATGGGAGTCGAAACCACACAGACGTGACATCCTGTGATTAAATGCCTAACATGCTAACCCTCTAGGCCACACCGGGCCTCTATTGTAAACAAATCTTACAATAAATTGTTATGTATAAAGCAATTGGTTGTGTCATATTGGTACAGTGACTGCAGCAAATGTCATACACGTTTACATATTATGCCAATTTAAAAATCACAGGAATATTTTAGTGAGCATAAAGAAATTTAGCTTAATAGTGTCTTCACAGTGTCGCTTTATTTGAAACTGATTTTAAATAAGGCATGCATTTTCATATATTTATTTATTTATTTGGGGTTTTATGTTGCTTTCAACACTGCACAGGTCATATGACAACGGGTAGTTGGAAGGGCAGAGAAAACCAGTACATACAGTCAGGCAAGGTTCTGTACTGTAAACTGCCAACCAATGGCAAGTAACAACAGCTTTCCCACTTTAGGTAGGGCTGGAAACCAAACCCCGACCTCAGAGGTGGGAGGTGAGAGTGTTACCACTCTGCCACCGTGGCCCCAGCATTTTCATATAAAACCTTGGTCAGTCAATCTTTGATTTAAACAATCAAGTGATTTGTTGAAGCAAGAGGATTAATCAAGGTTTTAGGGGTAAAACCAATTAGAAATCATCACATTTTTTTAAAAATTAAGTGTTATTTTAAATTGAATGTAAATATTAATCAATAAGATATAAACCTGACGGTTATCATTATTTATGAAAGCAATACTCAAAATTTAATTATTTACCAAACAATGAAATTAAATAGTGCAATAAATACAATATGTCCAATTACAATATTTGCTAATGCCACAAATATATACAATTATAACACTGTTAACACAATTGTGTTTACACTCACTTGTGAAAACTTTAAAACCATTTAGGTTACTTTCCACATATCTTTTAAGTTAGAGCGTGGTTCTTAGGTAAGCCGTCCTCCACATAAGCGTTGAGATCTCTGGCTCTTACAGAGAATCTGTTGTTCCTGATTCCCCATGGTCATTAGAGACTTGTATGAGTAAATACATTTTCATCTCTTTGCACACTTCTGACAATGTAACACAGTCTTAACTTGACGCAATATTTCTCCGGTAAAACTTCATGGATCAGTGATTTCAATCTGGAATATCATGTAGTCCACCAATTACAGTGTCATGCTGTTTATAGATACAATGTAAGATAAGTTATGACAAATTATACGCATTTGATCATCAATCACCTTTGAATGTGACTGGGATTTTTTTCTATGAAAAGTTTTTATAGGTAATAAATGTCAACTAATGCTGTCAGGTGTCATATTAAAATTCATGACATACCCATTGAATCAGTACTGATTACTACTGGTGATAATAGGGGGCCACGGTGGCAGAGTGGTAACACTCTCTCCTCCCACCTCTGCGGCCGGGGATCGATCCCCGTCATGGCCATAAGTGGGAAAGCTGGTAGTTGCTTGCCGTTGGTCGGCAGTTTACAGTACACAACCCTAGCGAACTCTATGTACTGGTTTCCTCTGCCCTTCCAACTACCCGTCGTGATATGACCTGTACAGTGTTGAAAGCGACGTTAAACCCCAAATAAACAAAAATACTGGTGATAATAATGAACTACAAGATGATAAAAGAGAGGATGCGAGTAATGTTTTTGAAGCCCGTATCTGTTTTCCGCTACATTACACGTCAGTGATTTCTGTGTTGAACGTCATTTCATAACATCAAAAGTACCAGCCATTACGTAGTTCACACTAAAAATGGCCTTTCCACGTTGATCTCCGGCCTGATCTTGCTTTAATTTACGTTGCCTTTTTGTGCTACGCTTTTAACACAACATTGTGCACAACCTCTCTAATGAATCATCAAACTATAAACAACTACCACGTTAAACATACAATAATGAGCTTAGCTGCATTAAGTATAATACTGATATACATCTTTCGAAGATGTTGTTACATTTTGCACATTGCTGCCTGGTTCACAAGGAAGAATTAAATTTCTATTTTAATGAGACACATTTTTATGAACCTAGCTTGGTCGGAGATTGGCTTTAACTTTGTTAGTGTTAATCATTCATTTTTTATTATTGAGGCTTGAAAGAAGGATCACAAACAGCTTTCTTTATAAGAATGTGTCAATAGAGAGAAAACAGTAGCACAGAAACTGTATAGTTATGAAGGAGAGAGAAAGATTTAATGAGATAGGTTCCCCAATCTTAATGAGATAGGATAAAACATAGAGTGTTGTTATTTTCTTCTTTTTTGGAAGTAGAGGATTTATTTTTATGCTTAGTACAGGGGCCACGGTGGCACAGTGGTAACACTCTTGCCTCCCATCTCTGAGGCCAGGGTTCGGCTCCCAGCACAGCCTCAAGTGGGAAAGCTGGTAGTTGCTTGCCGTTGGTTGGCAATTTACAGTACAGAACCCTGACGAACTATATGTACTGGGTTCCTCTGCCCCTCCAACTACCTGTTGTGATATGACCTGTACAGTATTGAAAGCGACGTAAAACTCCAAATAAATAAATTTATGCTTAGTACACTACTCCTGTTACAGTCACTGAGAGAGGTTCCAAATAGGTCTCAGTAGTGTAGCTGTTCTCCTCTTTCTTAATCTGAGCTGGTTTGTTCTTAGTCTTGCTAAGTCTCTGTGGAACAGAAACATTAAAAGCGGTGCTTATTCCCTTGTGTGTTTGTTTGCCTTTCTTACCAGCTAAATAAACTGATGGTAGTGCGACACTCCTGGTTAATGGGTGCTTTACTTTTGACAAGGGTGCTGTTGGAGGTTGTTTTGTAAGGTACACAGGTGGGACAACTGGTGGACAAAAGTACAGTCCATCTCTACAGTCCTAACAAAATTTGGTAAGTTATGGAATTTTGGATTCTCTTAGCAGTTCCAGTTTTTGAGGGCTAATCTATAAGGCATTAGTCTTTGGAAGGTAAACCATAGCCAGTGCTGCAACTATTGTGGGATATTTTGGTGCATAAATAAAGTAAAGCTAAGAAGATCAACAATACTAAGGCACATATAACACACAGATGTTACATTGTAGGATATTCATACCTTATATAGTCACTCAATCATTTGCAGCATTATAGATATACTGGTTCACAGAACAAATGTCAAAATTTATTAATCCGGCAACAATTAATGCAGTTGTTTTTGCAGAAAACTTGAACTTGTGGGAAGTACCTCTATAATTTGCAGTTATACACTTTTTATTGCCAAAGCAATAGGAGCCTTCATACCAAGCTCTTCATACTACACATAGAGGGGATATATACACAAGCCTGGTGAGATCATATCTCTACCAGGAAAAAGTTACATATTTCGGTTATAAGTGCATTCAATTTTGCAAAACATATTTGGGGATTGTAAATTTATACGCAATTTTATATTGTTTTACTTATCCTCTGTCTGTGTTAATTATCATTAAAATGTTTAAGAACTTTAAATTTGTGTTCAAAGTGATAATAATTATTGTTATGGTCTTAGCTTATTTTGGATTACAGCATTCAGCGTTCAGGTTAGTCGAATGTAAATATCAATCATACAAATGCTTAAACTGCTTACAACTACAATAGAACTTCAATTATCCGGCCCCCATTTTCCGATTCTCTAGAAAAACTGAACCTACTTCATGCCCCCCCTCCCAATTATCGGTCAAAAAGTTCGGTGTAGCAGTAGGTGATAATATAGAATTTCGACATACACATGCAATCAAATTAAAAAATTTTATATAAATAATTCTCACCATTTTTCCATTCAACTGATATCCAGCAGTTCAGTTAGATAGGGATTGTCATTTGAATGTCAAGTTCAATAAAGAGATTGGACCACAATTGGACAATGGGCATGTTTGTTATGGCAATGTAGTTATATAAACCATCAGTACTTTACATCCAACTAAATATAAAGTTATCATTGTTGTATAAAACAAAGTTATGGAAGGGTTGTACAGTAAGGCAAAGTGTGATTTACCTTAATTTCACTATAATTAATTAACATTTATGATTCTAGAGGGAATCTCTAACATCAATGTAATGACCACTGCCACTGTTACGACTACTCAAGGAAGGCTTCAATCTACACACTGAATTCTTTAGTAACAGTGTCATTGTCATTAAGTATTAGTCAGTTTGCATTTTGACGAAGGCTTTCATTTACATGCCCCACTTTGGAAGCAATCTCTGTCATCTGTGAGTGAACCAGAAGCCGATTTGTATTTACTTCTGGCCTGTGTTGGTCATCTGGGGACCCCTCTTGGTACATATGAGTAAATATAGGGAGATCAGGCAATAAATCTTGGAGCACTATGGAGATGTCTGTGGTAGCATTGATACCAGCATATGAAGGGTAAAATGTGTATTTGTTTTGGGTGTAAAGTGCCTGGAACAACAAGACTTTTCCCGGTGTGCTCCTGATATGTTCCTGAACCATCCTTGGAGGTGTACCAGGCCTATTAGGAACACAGACGTACGTGGATATAAATTGATTTGGGTTTATAATATCTTTCTTGAAGCTGTATAGGTCATGCAACAGCCTTCAGAAAAGCTATTTTGCTTTCAACACATTACATAGGCCATACAATGACAGGTACTTGATAGTGATGGAGGAAAGTAACGCATATACCTTGTATTGGATTCCAGACTGTTTTACTCTGGAACAGGCAATGGTTTTAGATCACATCAAGTGTAGTTACATTTGGCGACAATGTATGAACAATAAATCAGGTTGTTACTCATGTAATAAGGTGCATACTTTGATAGTATGCCGCTCCTTTTTTACATAATGTTATTATATAATAATTTAATAAAATTTGTCTTGTGCACCAGTTTAAAGGCTTAAAGCCTATGAAATACATTTTTTTCTGAATCAGATGAAAGATTATTTTGTTCATAATAAATAATTGAGGTTAAATTCAGATTGTTCACTATAAAAGGATTTAACCAATATAAAACATTAGGCATTAATTACACTTTGAAGTAACTTCATGCAACATATTTTGCACTGACTTGAGCTGGGTGTGTTCGGTTGGTACCAGCATTATTGGCACTTGATCTCTGATAAACATTGTCATGCATTTTGTCCATTGAAAAACTTTGGGAGATTATTAACTGCAAAACCCCATTCAAACACAGTGATTGGGTATGTTTGGTATTTTGTACTGACTTGAGTTGCGTAATAACTATGTTTGGTTGGTAATGCATTGTTGACGCTTTTTTCTTTTAATATATATTGTCAGTCTGTGAATTGCAAAACCCAATCGAACGTTCATTCAGTTATTGGCGAGTTATCAAAGAAATTGTGTAGTGGGGTCATGCAAATAATATGATCCCTCCCAAATTGAAGCAATGGTGTTAAAGATAAGGCATTTGTTTGGACGGTATGTTTTATAAAGCACTAGAATTAATCGTTTCAGAGAATGTGTAAAATCTTGTATTATCGCTGCATTGTATGTGTATGCAGGGAGATACAGTTTTACATTGGCTAATCTGGAAATTCGGATTATAGAAGGCTTGATAATCGAGGTTCTACTGTAATTTGACATATTTTAAAAGGTACACCAGTTCCTGTTTATAGCTATAGTGCTTTGTAGTTCCGTAGACTAGGTGAAGGTCACTGTGCCCTTCTAACATAATAGTTGATCTAGATTCTACGTCAGAATAATATGGCACCCATAAGTACTGCATTGATGGAAGTGCTAAGTAGCTTGTGGATATTCACTAAAATAAAGCAATGGTAATGGCCCCTTTATTATACACTATTATATGCCATCTGTGTTCAGTACTCACTTTTTAATTTTATATTAAATACTCTTCACCAATTATTCTGTTTTTGTTTTGCTTCTCAATGTGTTTCTGTGATTAACCTTTGGCATTACAAGTTACCCAAAGATTAGACCACTGTGCCTTATACATTTGATAAAGGTCATTGCTAGGTTTTCCTGTTCAACAACCAGGGGCAACTCCTCAGCATTGTCCCTTGGGGGAGTCAAATCCATAAATAGGGGACAGTCTATGGTTTGATCCCAAAATGGCTATCCCGCTATGCCACTGGGGATTTCTCTCATATACTGGAATGGTCAAAATATGACCGAACCAATTTTTTTTTTCAAAAAGAGCTACTATACAACCATATTTTTAGCCAGAGAATGTACACATTATGATACTTCATATGCAGTTACAATAACTGAATCTATTTTTAGTGTGCAATTTATTACCCACAATGGTTCAATGGTAAAAAACTTTCCTCCCATCTCTGAAACTGGAGTTTGAATCCCCGCCTAGCCTTAACTGAAAATGTTGGTCTTTCTTTGTAGTTGTTATGTGCTTTACAATGTGTGTACTGGTTTCTTCCACCCTTCAAACTACACATCAAATATGACTGATTCAAAGGTATTAAGTGTGATGTAAAATATCAAATAATTACTATGTCATGCCAGCATATTTTCAGACTTTTAGATTCATCAAGACACTGGGTGAAGGCCAATAAAACATTCTATGGTAAAGATGAGATTCAATATGCAACAAACAGTCAACATGATATTCATGGATCTAAAATTTTAATGAATCTGGACTGCAACTTCTCATCATGTACAACTAGTGAAAACTGGACAAACCATGCTAAACAGATATTACAGAAACATGATTTGCGCAAAGGTCTAGGAGGTCATCTTACAGATTTGATCATTTGCTCTGAGGGTAGGTCCCACAAGCCATATGAGCTGGTATTATCTACCAGTATGTACCATGACAAGGTAAAACAACCCATTTTTAAAACAGTGATCAACCTGTGGAGTCATCTATTACCAGAGGTGTTACCTGTGTTATATATAAATGACTTACAATTTGTCACAGATTCAGGAGATCTTTTACAGCTAGCATGCACAAAAGGTTGGGTTGTTGCAGTGACCCCAAAAGCTATTCAGACTGGATATCCATTGATCAATACAATGTTTGAGTATTCTATTCAGAACTTTCAAGCCCACTGGTATGGACTATCAAATGGAGATATTCTACATACAGACAGACTATGGAGGATTCTCAAACACCTGAGGGAATCTCCGGTTTTAACATCAAATCCAAAGATTCCATTTGCTACATCGAGGAAATACAACCATTTGGTAAGTCATATGAAGTTAATACTTTAAGGTGATGATCACTTTGTTTGTCAAAGACAGAATAAATTGGGAGTCTCACTAAAACTTAAATTTCTTCTTTCACAGTATTTCTAGCAGTCCATGCAGCAAAACTTCAAAACAACACTAAAATATAATGTTTATACAATATAGAATAGCATAAAGTTCCCTTATTCCAAGATTCAGCCTGAATTACCAACACCAGACAAATTAGAGTCACTGTTCCAATTTTAAGTTTTCACTTTTTTGCTCCTGCTTGGTCAAAACAATCCAAGTAGGACTGAAGATTGAACCATTTGACATGGGGAAACCTTGAAGATGACCAATTACTCAACTTGTTTTGTTGGTGACCAAGGAGATCCAGAGGCTCCAGAAGGGGTTTTGCTACAAAATCCCCAAAGTGACCCCATGACCTTGAAATATGCCAATTCATCTGAAAATACACAACTTGGTTGCTATGACTAGGAATTTCATACTATAAGTAAACAGTTAGATTGATACCCTTACCCTGAGGAAACTGAGGGACTGACCCCCTTACTGCTTAATCATTAAGGCAAACAGATTTGTTTATACTATGTCACAACAGGAGCCTATCTGCACGTAGATTGCTGTGCATACATTGCTGCATTATCTCAGTTCTCTGCTTTGTTCTCCTTCTATTATTTCTATTATGTTTCTGGTTGATTTTAATGTGTCTAGTGGATAAAATTTAGATTTCTAAGCACAGTAAAGCTCGTTTTGTTTATAGGTTAAAATTGATTTACAAGCACTTATTTTTCTTGTTACTTTAGGTATAATATAAAAATGATGTAAGTTGTACTTTTTTAAACATTTAGTAGTTCAGTTCAGACATATAATTAAATTCAATCTTTGGATAAAATATTTTTTTCATAAACTAAGCTCATTGTTCATAAGGAAGGTCATTTGATCATTATTTGAAGAACTAGATGTTCTGGAAATCTAGTTTAAAGGGCAACTATCCTCCAAAATATTTGTTCTTGTAATCAACCTGTCTAACTTATTTAGATACATTTCCCACAGTTAGAACTCTCAAAACAACTCACACACTTTATAAAATGACTTTTATTACAAATTTGTTAAGGTAACAGTACACACTCCTCACTTTAGCCATTTTACCAGTGAGTCGGTGCTCTTACATCAGCAATGCCCTACTAGAGAATCTGGCTTTAGCCTATCACAATAAATGACTGTGCTTAGTACAGTATACATGTCTTACGTTCAGGATCATTGAATTTATAAGTTTTTTCTATCATAATGAATGTATAAGATATATGTCAGATGGAAAAAAAAACTTTTTAAAATATTTTTGATTGAACAAATATTTAGTAAAGATGATTGGATTGGATGATTTATTTACTTCAAAACTACCAAGTGCAAAAATAGAGTGAGTATAGGGAGAAGATTTTAGCAAATATGCATATAAATTTGTAATGTTTTACAAGTGCTGTGCAATGGGAAGAGCATTGTAAAAAGATTTTTGCAGTGAATTTGGTTATATTCTTGTTATTTACATTGAAATAATAAAATATATGAATAATCAACTCAATGGCAATTGAAATAAATATGCGAAAAGGATTTGTGTATGATAAGTAGCTATTTTGTCCAATTTTGGCCCTTTTAAAAAAGGTAGATTCAGAAAATTAAATTTTCTTCAGTTACTCTTTAGATAAAAATAAGTTCCTGAAAAAATGAAACACAGCTGGGATGAATTAGTGATATTTATATGACATATATTTTTATGGACAATTCAATATTACTGGGTATAAAATTTAGCTGTTTTTAATTATGTCCTATGTGGTAGAGCCTAGTGTTTATTACTTATTGTCTTATATCTTATCATCACCTGTAATTGTGAAGTTTATAACTAAACTAGATATAGATTAATACTCGGTACTCATTCTTAACTCTAATTTTTAAACAAAAATTTATTTAGGGTAAAATTTTTATACACCTATTACTATTACTATTAATACACCTATTACTGATTTTGCATATTTACTGTAACACATATAAACAACTGTGCAGAATGTGGGATGTTGTTTCTGTGTTTTTTGGAGTCATATGTACACTCAGTAAAAAACCTAATATTTTATTCAGAATAATGGAAATGATTTTATTGCTTCTTTAATTCTACCTTCATCAAAATGTCAAAATTATATTTAAAATTATGGATTAAATTCAGTTTTTATTAGCAGTTAAATTGTTTTCTTTAGCTTTTTGGTTAAAATATGTTGAATTGTTTGAAGTGCTTATGTGACTCGTTACTTTAGGTGTAATGCCACTATTATTTCAGTTTTACTTTTTAAACATTTAGTAGTTCAGTTTTTAAACAACTACTTAGTTCAGCCCTTGTATAATAAGGATATTTAACCCCCAAAATAAGTTTATTATTTAAAGGCTATAATTTTACCTTTACTTAACAACTATGCATTCATAAAAAACAGCATTAAATATTACAACTGGAAGAAATAGTATGTTTTTTTTCAGTTTGAGCATTATTGCAATGAGAATTTAAATGAAATTTCACAGCCAATATAATTTTTTCACTCATGGGGACATTTATGTAGCTGGGGATCATACAGAAACAGAAGTTCCAAAACAAAGAAGTCCACATCCCAACAAGTTATAAGAATATAGAGGTTGTCAACAGCATTTCATGAAATCGTAGCAAAGAAATACAACATAAAATAAGATCACAGTGGACATTTATATGGTGGATCTATTTTTTATGTAAAATACATAATGCCTGGCAGCTCTGACATTATGGATTGGAAATTTAATAAGTAATTTAATTTTTTCTAAGTTAATATCTTACCTAATGAACAATTAGCTATACTGGTCGGCGCCGAACGTCCCCTCCAAATGCCAGATAAAAGCTGTCCTGTGTTTCCACCAGCAGGACTGTGGTGCATTCACTTGATGACATTACCTGCTTCCATCCTGTCTGGACAACGTGACGTCATATCATCATTTTCATTGCCCAAACCTAAACCAGGGTTGGTTGGGAAGGCCTCTCTTGTCCATTAGGACATTTACCAGCTGATTCTTCAAAAGAAAGCTGGATGAGGGGTAAAGAGACACCTTGGACCAGTCTGTGGGGTGTCTTACACGTTTTCTTGAGCCAAGCATGGATTTTACTCCTGCATTTGACAGAGCCCAGAAGACAGTCTTGAAGGTCAGATGTTTCAATTATGCCCATTTAAGGGGTTTAGAAGGAACATTTTTCAGTTTGGTGTAGGACCAAGGGAAGGGTTTCAAGAGGGAATGTCTCTATGACCTTTGGGTCTGTCTGTATAGTAACTGTCCAGGAGACCATTGAGATTTTTGTCCTTGCTGAAATTGATGATCGAGTTTACCAGTTTAGCTATTGAATTGCCAGGTGGTGCCCTGAATTCCACCTGATTACAGTGGCACCATTTTGTAAAAATGGTCCACTTCGCTTCATAGACTAATCTGGTTGAGCCCCTTTGGGGAGCGTCAATTCGTGCTGCCACTACCTCAGAGAAGCCTTCCTCCTTGATCGTTGAGGCCTTTGCAACCACACATTGAGATTTAGGTTCAGCGGGTGTTGAATCTGATTGAACGGTTGAGTCAGCAGATTGGGCAAGTTGGGCAGACATAGAGGGATCTGGCTTGACATGGCTACCAGATCCCAGAACCCTTTTGCATGGTTAGTCCTTTAGTTTTGTCACCACTTTGCCCAGAATGGCTAGTAGTGGGAAAGCATATGGGTTCAGATCTTCCCAAGATACAATAGAGTGCATCTACTGCCTAGGCTAGGAGGTCTGGCATTCCTGACACAAACTGAGGTATTTTGTTGTTTAAACTTGTTTTAACTAGGCCAATCTGTGGTTGGCGCCACCTGGTGCATATTAACTGGTAGACCTCTGAAAGGAAAGACCATTCTGTTTGAATGATAGTTACCACATTCTGTCTACATGTCTGCTACCACATTCAGCTGGCCTGGAATATGTTAGGCTGTGAGAGTCACCTGCTTTCTGGAACACCATGTCAGGATTCTCCACTTTAGGGCAGACAGTGGGTCCAATCTCATGCCTTCTTCCTTGTTTGTGTAGGCAACAACTCTGTCTTGTCTGTCACTATGAGTACAATCTTGTCTTAACATAGGTCTTTGAACTCTTTCGGGCCAATAATACTGCCTTTAGTTCCAGGTAGTTTATATCCAACTTGCTTTGGGCAGGGACCAGGTCTCTATTGCTGTGATGTCTCCTAAGTGAGCACCCAAGCCTTCTCTTGAGGCATCTGTAAACTTCTGAAGAGCATGGCTGGGTGGGTTTAGTGGCTGGCTTTGAAGGACATTGGCCTCTTGGAGCCATCAATTTTAGTCCAGGTGGCGAGATCTTGAGATTGGGATCACCTTTTCTGAGATTCTCCAATGGTTTTACAGGTGTCATTGGATTGCATTTATTTGGAGCCGACCTAGGTAAACTTGTTTCTTTGTAGCTGTTAAAAGACCTATACAGGACATGAGTTGCCTGACCCGACAATAAGGGTCGTGGAGAAATTCTGGAATTTTTAAGTTTACGGTCTGCCAATGTTCCAATGTGGGTCTGATCTTTCCCTTTCTGAGGTTGCATTGGTAACCTACAAAATCAAAGATCTGCTTGGGTTCTAGTTCTGATGATTAGTTTCTAACTTAAGTCCTGGCACAGAGCTACTAAGGTCTGGGTATGCTGGAGACAAACTTGGTGTGGTTCTGACCAACCCATCGTCTGGAAACTTGTAGATTCTTATACCCTCGTCTTGAGCCATCAGTTTGACTTCTTTGACTACCACTGTGAATTCCATTGAGAGCAGTAGACAGACCAAACGGTAGAGCTTTGAACTGTTTGACCCTGGATGTAAAAACGTAGGTATTTTCTGGACTGTCACTTTATTGGTATATGGAAGTAAGCGTCCTTGAAATCTATGGAAATGACTCATTCACCTTTCTGCTTTCCTTCCTTATGCTCTCCATTTCGAATGTCTCTGATTTCAGATATTTGTTCAGTGAAGTCAGATATAGAATATTTCTCCAATTGTTGTTTGGTTTTGGAACCAAGAAAAGTCTGTTGAATAAAGTCAGAGATTTTGGACCTTTTGGACAGCATTCTTTTGTATAAGTGCATGTAATGTCTCCATCAGGTAGCTGTTCCTGAGGACATGTACATAGCCACTTTATATTATTGGAGACCTGGACAAAGTTGGTCAGTTATACAATTGCAGTTTGCAGCCTTGCTTGAGGACCTTTGTGACCTTGGAACTGGTACCTAGGATGGCCCAAGTTTTCCAAAACTGGTTCAGTCTGGCCCCTACAGACAGATTTTCAGCAACAGTGTGGGTATTGGTGACAATTTAGACAAAAAGGTAATTGATCCACACCGATAATACATGTATTTTATTTGTATTACAATGGGACTTATCATTTCTTTTATGGCTGCCCAGCATTAGAAGGTACATGATTCATAGCGAAACAATTTACATTTAAAGACCACAAATGTCTGTCTTTTAGGGCCATTTCTACGTAACCCCTCTGGGGTATGAAATAATTGTCATTTATAAGAACTTTGCCCCTTGCCTGGTTGCTGAGAGTAGTTGGAGGCCTTGTCTCAACCTCATCTGTGTTGACCACGAGAGCTGAGTGTTTTCCAGGCTGGTGGTTCAGATTTCTTACCAGCTTCCTGTGCTTGCTTGGCTGACTGATTGTAAGGATGGCACCTGTCAAACTTTTTCTGAGAGCTGGTCATGGTAGTGGAAAATTTGCTGCTCTTCCGTAGAGATAACATTATCCCCAGTCCCAGGGACTAAAATAAATTGGTCCCATACTGTTATAGGGGGTGCACGGTGGACCTCTCTGCCCCATGGACTACATGGTATATACACAATCACTTGATATATAAAATAGTTCTTGAAATAAGATGATTTTGCAATGGATTTTTCAAAAAATCCTTCAAATTTTAACAAAGCATCTGAATGCACATGCGTCAAACAAAAAAAGATGATACAACATCATGTTGTCTAAACAAGAAGGAAGATTAATTTTCCAAAATATAAGAGGGGTGAGGAAATGTGACGAAGGTTTTAACTAATCCACATACAAATATATGCTGCACTAAATTATCTGTTTTGTCTCTTGAAATTTTTATTAAGTTTTGGATTGCTTAGATTATTTTAGGTCATTAGTTTTACACGTTGCAGAATATCTGTGCAGTTTTCATACATTGAAATATATTTGAAACTGTCATGTCAAATTTTAAATGTATGAGAAAGATAATTCTACATAACCATGCATTTTAGAAAGACAGTTACATTACAATATAAAATGTTCTCTTGAAATCTGAACTATTTACTTTAACTTTAGAGGTAATGCTATCAACAGAGTTATACTATCAAAACGGAATCACCAATTAAATAGAAGACAGCTCACAAGGGAAGAAAGAATAGCCAACTACAGGATCTCCAGAGACAGGAGGGTGGTAGAGAATGCATTTGGAATATTATTGAGCAGATTCCAGGTACTACTGAGCAGCATGGAGCAAAGGCCAATGGTTGCCAGAGGCATAGTTTATACATGTTTGGTGTTGCACAACATCCTGAGGAAACACCAGGGTGGAGCAAACAGGGCAACAACCCCAGAAAATGATGTAGCCACCCTGAGAATTAACAGGTGGTGTATGTGCTAGATGACAACCACAGGAATCCTTTGAGTGAGCGCAAACATCAGCAAAACCTACTGAAACACTACTTTAATCATGTGGGGCATTGCCTGAACAGGAGGAGAGGCAGAAGAAGCTGGCATCTACCAGTCATTTTCAGGACTACCCAAATATTTCAAGAACATTTATTTAAGCTGGTGTCACTCAAATTTCAAACAACTTTCCAAAGAAAATACAATCCATTTCCAACAATTTTTAAAATTATTTTCCAAACCAAAATACAAGTCTTCTAAGACAGTTGAAAACTATTTTTAGATTTGGCTAAAAATAAATGTACAGATCTGTGTGTATCAAGTGAACAGTGATACTAATGTAAAACATATGCTACAATCTTGTGTTAGCACCAGTAATGGACATATAGTGATACTAAGGTAAAATATAAGTGAAATGTGTGTTAGAATCAAATTTTGCCATAATGAATATACACTGCGAACCAAAATCAATAGTTACTGAGACAATATTCTATGCACAGTCTGGTAACAATACTAGATAAATAAGCATGTAATAGGATGAGCAAAATAGATATGTAACGTGTGCCAGAATCAAAAGTAGCTATAATGCATACACGCTATGAACCAAAAGTAACAGGGTCACTGAGACAAACTAACATGTAACTTCAGGAGTATGTAATGTAACATGTGAAACGGAGTACTGCGATGATGTTTGCCGTTACAATGTTACAATCTTGTGTTAGTACTGAATTTAACATGTAACTTCAGGAGTACGTAATGTAACATGTGAAACGGAGTACTGGGACACTGATTGCAGTATTTGATACAAGAACACAAAGTGGTATTAAGGCAGAATATATGTGTAACGACTGCCAGATTAAAAAAATTGTTATAACGCATGAATATATACTGTGAACCAAAAGTAAAATGGGTCACTGAGAAAATATATATGTGGAAAAATGATATACTGTGAACCATGGTGACAATACTAGATAAATCAGTAAGTAACATTAAGGATAGGTAATGTAATATGTGAACCAAAACCTTAGGTTACTAAGGTAGAATATATGTAATGTGCGCCAGAATCAAAAATTTGTTAAAATTTGCTGAGAAAATATTCTGTGCACAATCGTCTGCCAACACTGGACAATCTAGCATATAACATAAAGAGTATGTATTATAACGTGTGAAATGGAGTACTGTGACACTGATTGCTGTTACAATCTTGTGTCAGTACTGAAACTAACATGTAACTTCAGGAGTATGTAATGTAACATGTGAAACGGAGTACTGTGACACTGATTGCTGTTACAATCTTGTGTCAGTACTGAATTTAACATGTAACTTCAGGAGTACGTAATGTAACATGTGAACGAAGAACTGCGACACTGAGTACTGTTGCAATCTTGTGTCAGTATTTGATACAAGAACACAAAGTGGTATTAAGGTAGAATATATGTGTAACGAGTGACAGATTAAAAAAGTTGTTATAACGCATGAATATATACTGTGAACCAAAAGTAAAAGGGTCACTGAGAAAATGTATATGTGAAAAAATGATATACTGTAAACCATGGTGACAATACTAGATAAACCAGTAAGTAACATTAAGGATAGGTAATGTAATATGTGAACCAAAACTTTAGGTTACTAAGGTATAATATATGTAATGTGCGCCAGAATCGAAATTTGTTAAAATTTGCTGAGAAAATATTATACCATTTTAATAGTATGTAATTTTAAGAGTATGTAATTTTACATTTGAAAAGTTCACTGTGTCACTGATTGTTGCTAAAATTTCGTGCCAGAACCGGAAATGGATATTAGGTTACTAAGGTAGAATATATGTAATGTGAGCCAGAATAAAAAATTTGTTAAAATTTGCTGAGAAAAGATTCTGTGCATAATCGTCTGACAACACTGGACAATCTAGCATATAACATAAAGAGTATCTATTATAACATGTGAAACGGAGTACTGCGACACTGATTGCTGTTACAATCTTGTGTCAGTACTGAAACTAACATGTAACTTCAGGAGTATGTAATGTAACATGTGAAACAGAGCACTGTGACACTGATTACTGTTACAATCTTGTGTCAGTACTGAATTTAACATGTAACTTCAGGAGTACGTAATGTAACATGTGAACGGAGAACTGTGACACTGAGTGCTGTTGTAATCTTGTGTCAGTATTTGATACAAGAACACAAAGTGGTATTAAGGAAGAATATATGTGTAACGAGTGACAGATTAAAAAAGTTGTTATAACGCATGAATATATACTGTGAACCAAAAGTAATAGGGTCACTGAGAAAATATATATGTGAAAAAATGATATACTGTGACCCAAAAGTAATAGGGTCACTGCGATAATATATATGTGAAAAAATATAGGTATATTTGTGTAAAGTGTGTCATAAGTAAACTTTGTTATAATACATGAATATACACTGTAAAATAAAAGTATCTGGGTCACTGATGAAATATTTTGTGCACAAATCTTATGACAACACTGGATAACTTAGCATGTAACATTAAGAGTATGAAATACAACATATGCAACTCTGTTCTATGACACCAATTAGCTGTTACAATCTTGTGTTAGCACTGATAACAGACTTTAGTGATACTAAGGTAGAATATGAGTGTAACGTGTGTCAGAGTGAAATAAAAGTAACAGGGTCACTGAGAAAATATTCTGTGCACAGTCTTGTGACAACACTGGATAATTTTAGTACGTAACATTAAGAGTATGTAAGGTAATAGGTGAACAGTCCACTGTGACACTGATTGCCGTTACAATCCTGTGTCAGCACTGGTAATTGATACTAAGTGGTACTAAGGTAGAATATATGTGTAACGTGGGTCAGAATCAAAAAATTGTTATGATGCAAGAATACATACTGTGAACCGAAAATAATAGGGTCACTGAGAAAATATATATATGAAAAAATATATGAATATATGTGTAATGTATGTCAGACTCAAAATGTGTTATAATGTATGAATATATACTGTGAAACAAAAGTAACAGGGTCACTGATGAAACTTTCTGTGCACAAATCTTTGTAACAATACCGGATAATTTAGCTTGTAACATTAAGAGTATGTAATCTAACACGTGAACAGTTTACTCTGACACTGATTGCTGTTACAAACTTGTGTTAGCACTGATAATAGAATTTTTTCTAAGGTAGAATAGATGTGTAATGTGTACCAGAATCAAAATCTGTTATAATGCACGAACATACACTTTTTTTTTATATGCTGTATGTGAAAGTTTTCTTTTTTTTGTAGTCTGTAATCTTTTAGAATTAGATTTAGTATGTCTCTTTACTCTCACAGTTCTACATGAAAAATTATTTTCCTCCAAGGTACAGACAACTCCATGCTCCAAACCATCGTTCATTTATTAGACATGAAATCATTAACTAAATTTTTTTCTAGAATATTTTTGTTGTGTTTGTTTATATCACCAAACTGCAGAATTTCAAAATGTACATATTATTTGGAAAAACTTCTAAATAGAAGCTTGTTACTAATGACTTTCAGAAGCTCAACCTGTATTAAAAAAATGAAAATGTTATCTGTATGTGTTTGGTCATCCAGATGCTTGTATGTAATTTTTGGTATAACTTAATGAAATGAAACGTCAAATAGCAATTTCCAGTATGAATGTCAGGGAGTTAACAGATACAGTTAAAGGAAAAGATGTTTTCAACTGGCTAAAGGATAAGAGGTATTCAATATATTGTTTGCAAGATATTCATGTGGGTGAAAAAAAATTTAAATGTTTCAAAGAGGACTGGGGAGTGGAGGTAATAACCTCAGTCAATTCTTCTGAAAGTCGGGGAATAGAGATACTATTTGCAAAAAACCTTGATTACGAAATTGTAGATGTAGAAGAAATAGAACGTGGAAATGCATTAGTTGTACAGTTACATACTGGGGAATTAAAGTTCCACCTTTGTGTACTGTATGGCCCAAATACCGACTCTCCAGATTTCTATATAAACCTTAAGAATAGGCTATTGCAAAAGGAAAATATCCCCATTATAATATATGTGGAGATTGGAATGTTGTTATGGACTATAAACTAGATACTTGGGGGTACCTTAAGGAAAATAATATAAAAGCAAGAAGAGAAATCTTAAATATGATTGAGGCTGCAAACTTGGTAGATACTTGGAGATCAGAAAATAACAAAGCCAAAAAGTTCACATGGGTTAGTGGAAAAAAGCCAGTAAAAATGGCAAGATTAGATTTCTTTCTTGTAACCCCTGACATTCATGCTAACATAAATAAGCATATACTTAGTTTTGGCTATAGGAGTGACCACTCACTGGTGGGTATTGAGCTAAATACTGAAAGTTCAGAACGTGGAAAAGGCTTTTGGAAATTTAATTCAGCCCTCCTGAAAGAACAATAGTATGTAACATTGGTGAAAAATGAAATCAATAACTTAATAAGCGAGTTAACAGAGGGTCAGGGATCACAAACTCTGACAACCTCTAAACAAATGTTCTTTGAAGTGCTAAAGCTTAGAATAAGGGGTGTCACTATTCCTTATTGTGCCAAATGTAAAAAGAAACTAAATGAAAAGGAAAAAAGTATAGAAGCTGAAATCCAAAGGTTAAAAACATTAGTTGTAAATAATTCAGAAGAAAAAAAATCGAGGACATACAGGTTCTGAAGGAAGAATTAAGAACCATAAGAGAGACTACTTTGAGGGGGAATATGTTAAGGGCAAAAGCACAGAAGTATATTGATTTTGAGAAACCAACCAAATGCTTTTGCAACCTAGAAAAACAGAATTATACCGGTAAGGTGGTGAACAAAATCAGGATAAATAATGGTATCATAACTAATCAGCAAACCATCCTGAAAGAGTTGAAAATCTTTTACAAAAATCTCCTGCAGAGTAAACACGAAGATAATCAAGACCAAAGTAAATCTCCATTTCTGGTTAAAGAAAATATTAAAACCTTGAGTATGCAGGAGCAAGCGAAATGCGAAGGTTTATTAACTGAAAGAGAGGTTATAGAAGTATTGAAAGATATGAAGAATGGAAAATCTCCAGGTACAGATGGTTATACTGCGGAGTTTTATAACATTTTTTGGAAGGACATAGGGAACTTTGTTCTTGAGAGCTTGAATGAGTCTTTTAATGCTGGTGAACTATCTATTACACAAAAACAAGGTTTGATAACTCTACTGCCAAAAGGTAACAAACCAAGAGAACTGATAAGAGAGACTACTTTGAGGGGGAATATGTTAAGGGCAAAAGCACAGAAGTATATTGATTTTGAGAAACCAACCAAATACTTTTGCAACCTAGAAAAACAGAATTATACCGGTAAGGTGGTGAACAAAATCAGGATAAATAATGGTATCATAACTAATCAGCAAACCATCCTGAAAGAGTTGAAAATCTTTTACAAAAATCTCCTGCAGAGTAAACACGAAGATAATCAAGACCAAAGTAAATCTCCATTTCTGGTTAAAGAAAATATTAAAACCTTGAGTATGCAGGAGCAAGCAAAATGCGAAGGTTTATTAACTGAAAGAGAGGTTATAAAAGTATTGAAAGATATGAAGAATGGGAAATCTCCAGGTACAGATGGTTATACTGCAGAGTTTCATAATTTTTTTTGGAAGGACATAGGGAACTTTGTTCTTGAGAGCTTGAATGAGTCTTTTAATACTGGTGAACTATCTATTACACAAAAACAAGGTTTGATAACTCTACTGCCAAAAGGTAACAAACCAAGAGAACTGATTAAAAATTGGCGGCCAATTACACTTTTAAATGTTGACTATAAATTACTGGCAGGAGTTCTAGCCTCCAGAATGAAGGAAGTGCTCCCCAGTATAATACAGAATGAACAAAAAGGATTTTTAAAAAATCGATATATTGGGGAAAATATTCGGACAATAGCAGATTCTCTAGAGTATATAAGACCCAAAAAAATTATGGGTATGACACTTCTAATAGATTTTGAAAAAGCCTTTGATTCCCTCAAGTGGGACTATTTAGAATCTGGTACATAATTTTGGGGAAGACTTTAGAACATGGTTTTCTATTCTCTATAAAAATAGTAATAGTTGTGTTATAAATAATGTTTTTTTACAGAATTTTTTAAAATTGGAAGGTCATGTCAACAAGGAGATCCTTTAAGTCCTTACTTGTTTATATTGGCAGTGGAACCTCTGGCAACAGCAATAAGGAATAGTGACAAAGTGAAAGGTATATTGGTAAATGAAAAAGAGATAAAAATTGGGCAGTATGCTGATGACACTTTCCTCCTGCTTGATGGCACAGTCCAATCTTTGAATGAGAGTTTCAGCATTTTAAAGTCTTTTCAAAAATACTCGGGTCTCAAAATTAATATGGAAAAAACCCTAGCTGTTTGGCTTGGGAGTGAGAAAGAGAGATCAAAGATACAACATATTTATCAGCTAAACTGGGTAAACCAATTTGAGCTTCTTGGAATAACCTTCCATGTTACTCAAGAAAAAATGTTTCAATTGAATTTTGATAAAAGAATAAGTGAAATTGAAAGAATAATAAGTATGTATAGTAAGTTTAGTTTGTCTCTAATTGGGAGAGTTACTGTAATAAAAATACTAATGCTGCCTAAGATAGTATATCTATTAACAGTTCTACCGACCCCTCCCAGCAACATTTTTTATGTCATTGAAAAAAGGTTAAAAGATTTTCTTTGGAAGAATGGTAATGTTAGAATTTGTAATAAACAATTGGAAAAGGAAATAGGGGAAGGTGGCTTAAAGTTAACACATATTAGGGATTTTAATAAGTCATTGAAATTATCTTGGCTAAAGAGACTCCTAACAGCTGAAGGAAGCTGGCAGGCGATCTTTGAAAACTATTGTGGAATACCTAAAAAGATGGTTTTAGAACTGGATGGAAAGTCTCTTATGGAATTAGTTGAAAAAATTTCAAATCTTTTTGGAAGGATGTGCTTCAGATATGGAATGGTTTTAAAAACTGCTTCAGTAAAACAATTGATTTTAGAACCTACCCGTTATGGGGAACTTTTTATATGACAAATCCAAACTTAAGTAGTAGGTCAACAGAACTGATTTCAAAAGGAATAGCATATGTATATGACATTTTATCAAACTCAGGTGACCGCCTTGGCTATTACGACTTCATGGAAAGATACCAAATCAAAATAAACTTTGTAGACTTCTATAGTTTGACTCATTCAATACCAAGTGACTGGTTAAAAAGTGGTAAAACACAACTAAATGAAGGTGAAATGAAACAAACTTTCCTACAAACCTTTTTGCAACAAAAGCAAACAAGCAAGTGGGTACATCAAAAACTAAGGACATTAAATAAATACAATAGAGGTCATGAAATAAAATGGGCTGAAATCTTAGGAAGGGAGATATCAGAATCTGACTGGTCAAAATATTATCGAAATAACTTCCAAAGTGTAATAGAGACATCTTTGAGAGATTTTCAATATCAAATTTTGACCAGATCAATTCCAACTAATAGATTCTTATCTAAATGCAAATTAGCAGAAAGTGATAAATGCTTCTACTGTAAAGAATGTGTCGAAACAGTGGAGCAGCCCTTTTGGCGCTGTCCAGTGGTAAAGACATTTTGGTTCAATTTGTTTGATGTAATATTTGTAAATAGAGAGATCAACATTAACCTAGATGATGCGAAAGTGTTGCTGGGGTGTGTCAAAAATGAAAATAAGGATGTTTTAAATTATCTTTTCTCAGTGGTAAAAAAGTATATTTATAATACAAAATGTAAACAACAGCAACTTAGCGTTAAATGTTGTATAAGTTTAATACAATACTATCACTCCATAGAGCAATGTGTGGCTACAAACGATTATGGTATGATAAAGGGTTATGTCGATAGATAGGAACTTTTGAGTCCCATTCTTGAATACAGGGCTACTAGTAACTGGAAAAAAAAAGGTAAAGATAATAATATGTTTTGGGGCTTTAAGGAGACATGATAAGAGAAATAATAATGGCAGTTTGGTGTAAATATTTATTTAACTTTTCGTTTTTCTCCATTTATAGTTTAAAACAAAAATAAATAAAAATATAGATGCACAATTTTAAGAGCTGTAAATAAAAAAAAGGTAATGTCGGCTTATTATTGGGCATCCTGCGAGATGCTATTTTTTGTAAAGGTCCTGGTGAGTGGTTTTAGAACCCCATTTACTCTGCACCAGGTTTCTGAAACTTTACTTTTAAATGGGGGAATAAAAAAACAACTTCAAACCAAGTAATATATAAATGTTCCCCATTAAGAGTCAAAATTTATAAACTTTTTTTTTTCAAAATTTTAGTTGTCAGTTTTTATTGCAAATATTTTTCCGAAAAATTTGCAAGACATTTTTTAGTTCCAAATTGTCAAAATCTTTGGGAACCTCTAAAGTTTCTGAAAGGTCAAAGGTCCAAAGGTAGAGTTTTTTCTATTTTATGTGCTGGTTGCTGCTGATGTTCTTGTGTGTGGTGGTGGTAGGAGGAGAGGCAGCTTTTTGGTGTGGGTCTGGTGATGAAAATGGCTGTGGTGTGTTGATGTGTTGGTAGCTCATCACTAACTGTAAATTCCCAAAGCAGCTTGACAGTTATAATGATAGGTTGTGTTCACTTTGTTCACCTGTTGCAAAGGCAACTGACAGTTGGTTGAAGTGCTTCATCGTGGAAAGTATGAAGGCAAACAGTCTTGAAGGCCCTGGTTGTTGATGGTCAAGAACAACAAAGAAAATTGGCTGGACTCTAGGTTGCTGCTGTCCTTTGGTGGCCACCTGGCTCTGCTGAGTGGGTTGGATGGCCTGGCTTGCTGATATCTGAGATTCTTTGATGGTTAAGATATATTCTCTTGCAGCTGGTGCTGTTTGTTGTGGCTGTTGAAATATCTGTAGCACAAATGTTGAAGCTACACTGGAGCTCCTCGAAAGTGTAGGCTGCTCTGGTTGCTGGGGCTGATGGCTCCTTTCTTCTGCCCTGCTCTGGATGCTGCTTAGAAGTTTCACAGTCTCATTTCTGTGTGTTTGAAAGTCTCTATCTTCTAAGGCCTCCACCTCGGATACAAGGTAGTTGCAGAAAGCTGTTCTGGTGGTCTCCTGCCTTGGCCCGAGAAATGATGACATCATGGTTTTTATCTGTCTGAACTTGTCCGTGACGTACTGGTTGACTTGTAACTGAAGGCTCTACTGTGGTGTCTGACCACATAATATCCTTTTCTTTTGAACCTCTGGAGATGTCGTGTACTGAGGCAGCAGATGCACTGGCTCCTCAGGCAAGGGACTTGAAGTATGAAGATTTGGTGAGTCCCTTGCATCTGATGTGCGAGATCAAGAAGTGAAATTTATCCTGAATCCAGTTCTGCCTCTCTGTCATTTCTTTTGGAGCCTGACCAGACTTGGACTGCATGAGATTGCAGTAGCGAGTCCTTTGGGATTCAAACCTTGCACACCTTGACAGACAGCTTGCGGCTATTGGTGAACCTCTCCCACAGAAACTTCTTCCTTTGCCTTGTCCTTAAAATGTTCATCGGTATTGTCATGCAATTCCTCAGGGTCCTTTACAAAGTCCACAATTGCCTCCTCAATAGAGTCTGTCAGGTAGATGTTCGTCATGTGCCTGTTCTTGTGCCTGGATTGCGATTGATGTGCTTGCCTCTTCTCCACCCCCTGGGTCCATTTCTGTGTCACTTTTGTCTGTCCTTGCACGCTTTTCTGCCACCCCTCCTCTGCTGAGTGTGTAGTTTCCTCCCTCATGCCTTCCTCCCTCCAGGCTTCCTCCCTCTGTTTCTTTGTCTCTCCCTCCCTTTTTCTTGCCTTCCTCTCCTTCTTCCTCTGTATTTCAGCAGCTGTATCGTATCCCCAAACTTAAACTCCGTATGAGTGTCTGTATGGACTTCTATCTTCCTCACTCTTCTGCCCTTCTTAGGACCCATTTTTCTGTGTAAAAGCAGAGTTTGTAAAAAAAAAACAAATCCCAGTCACAAGTCAGCCCATCTTGTATCTCAACACTAAATCCTAGTTAATTTGTAAAAAACAAATGCCTTATTCTTATACTATGCCAGATGAAATCCATCAGATCGCAGATCGCAAAGGACTAAACATAAAATCAGCATGAACATTCATGAAAGATACAAGGCAGTGTTGTACACAATAAGAAAACTTCCCAAATTATAAATTACCAATAAAAAGACTTTGTTAAGTTCATTTTTTTTCTATCACAATAAATTAGTTTATTTTATTGCATATAAGTAATGCAATATATAGTGTACAAATGAATACGACTTCAGACCAGAATTTCTGCTGTGGTATGAATTTATATTTTGTGCAGTCATTATTGTCTGGCATATCATAGAACTTAGTTGTCTTGTAGGATCACACTCTTTCTTTGGGTGGTGGCAATTGGATCTTGGAGATCTTGACTGTATTGAGGTAGCCAGGTCAAGATGAATTGAGTTGAGTTGGATATTCAAATCACACACTCTGGCCCCAATTGGCATCAACCAATTCATGTGATTTTTTATGGATATTATTTGTGCTAAATTTGACTCATTAGTCCCCCTTCTTTTTCTATAGTTTCTGAGATATAAAAAACAGGAACTTATTAACACTTATTATTCATTGTACAGAGGCACTGTTGCATTAAAAAATATATATCCCAATCTGTATGTCCCCTTTATGGGTCAAATATGACTCATGGTGGATAATAAAAACTATGATCAAAAGTTGTTGAAATAAAAATTTAATCACCTCATGACAAATATCAAATGGAAACCTTATAAAAATTTTATTATATTGCATTTGTATTTATACTCAGCACAATATCTCCATATTCTACATAAATAAAAGCACCGTATGACCTATACAACAGCAAAAGTACAGCCCAACTGTCCAGTGACTGACATACCCTAACTGAAAGATAGAGGCTCAATGATAACCATTTATCAATGTCCTTGAGGTTCTTTTCCCTGTCAGTGGGGATAGGACCTAATGACAGAGGACCGCTGTTTCATGTAGTCATCCGAGCCACTATGTATCTGCCTGTACCTGGGTTTGAACCTATGTCCTCTGTCTACTAGGCAAGTGTGTTACCCATTAGGCCACAGTGGCAGATTTACCACTTGAATTCAGAGAAAACATGCTCGTAAACTACTTGTACAGTGTCACTTTTGTTGACACTCTCTTTAGGCATTTGCATCTTGTGCACTCTCCTACACCATGCCTTTTATGTTCCATCTGAAAGCATGATCCACTGTAGGTAAACAGATAGGTGAGCTTTTTCTTTTTTATTTTGAACAAGTCCATTTTACCTGGGTTTTATTTAACCGACAACAGTTTAAATGGCGACGTGTACTTTGGGCCAGGCTATTTTACACTGGGGTTTACTTAACATGTAAGATAGCCAACTTTAACCTACACTTAATTTGGGCAAAAGTTTCTTTAGCCGGTTACACCAAGATTTTGATTTCCGAACAACAGACATTGACAGACAATTTCAGAATGTTTCAAATTAAATTTCGGGCTGTCTCAGGGCTCTTTTCTTGGTCCTTTACTGTTCTCCCTATACACATTCCCCTTATTGAAGTAATTGCCAAATTTAAGGATGTCAAATACCATTTTTACGCGGATGATTCCCACTTGTTCGTCCACCTATCTCCTGGAAATTGTGCCAACTCATTTTACCAGCTAAAGGCCTGTTTGGATGATATAAACCTAAGTTAAGGACTTATTCTCTTTTCAAAAATGAAATTCTTCAGAACCATATGCTAGTTGTCATGTGTCAAAATATAAAAGATCATTATTTTGTCAGTTATGAACAGGTATTTTGTCCTTAGAAATTGAAACAGGTCGGTATTAAAGACTGAAGCTAGAAGACAGAATTTGCAAAATATGTAAAGAAGCTATTGAAGATGAAATACGTTTCCTATGTATTTGCCCTGGTTTAAAAATATACATACTACTTTCTACTTACTATGAAATGTTAGATATAAATAATTGTAATAATTATATTGATCAGTTCACTGAGGCAATGTATAGTAAGAAAATCAAAGTATGCATGAATTTTGTATATGATATGTGGGAAAAAAGAAGCCAACTGTTAAGTACAAGTATGTAAATGTTAAAATATCCTGCCTGTGTAACAGTCATATAATATCTAATTTGTAGTGACTAATAAGTCCAAAGGGGCTGGGTACTTTGTTATACAAATTATATTTTAAAGTCATGTATTTACCGTATATTATGTCACTTCAGTAAATGAATAAATAATCATAATAGTAATAATAGTTATCCTTACACATGCTTAAATGGGGGCCATGGTGGGAGAGTGGTAACACTCTCGCCTCCCACCTCTGAGGCCGGGGATCGATCCCTGTCATGGCCTTAAGTGGGAAAGCTGGTAGTTGCTTGCCGTTGGTCGGCAGTTTACAGTACACAACCCTAGCGAACTATATGTACTGGTTTCCTCTGCCCTTCCAACTACCCGTCGTGATATGACCTGTACAGTGTTGAATGTGACGTAAAACCCCAAATAAATAAATACACATGCTTAAATGTAATAGTGATGATTTTGTTTTGCCGTTTACTGCCATAGCAAACAGTCATGGATATTACAGAAATGCCTGTGTTGTAAACTAAACAAATATCTAATCCTTTAATATTAAATTGCTTGCATGTGATACCATGTTTAGAGTCCATGAATGTTAATAATTAACATTTCTTGACAAAATTGTCATATTGTGATTCATATTATTTTACTAATGATCAAAAGCACTGACAAGTCATTCCTTGACAGATGAAACATGATTTTTTTGCACTATGGTTACTTAAATATGCAAATGCAGTTGAGTGATATCTTTTGGTATTAATATTCAAGACATCTAAGCTCATTTTAATATATCAGAAAATAATGATAGCCTTAATTCAGCCTCAAGTAACGAGTTGGGTGACAATGGGCCCCTTGTAAATTAAAAGAAATTTTAGGATGAACTTTTTGACGCTAGCATTTTGCCCAAAGCCCAAGACCCATTTAAAGATATTTACCTTCAAGTTAAATCATAATATAAATTCTGTAAGTTACGGTTACAATAAGTTTTTGTGGTAATTCATGTAACTTTAGTGTAGTACTATTCTTTATTGTTTAAGTGGTAATTTCAGACAAATGAAATTTTTATGTGGTACTATTCTGTACTATTTCGTGGTAATTTTAGGTAAATGATACTTTAGTGTGGTACTATTCTATATTGTTTGTTGGTAATTACAGATGAATAAAACTTTACCGTGGTACTATTCTATACTGTGTGATGCTGATTTCAGATAAATAAAACCTTAGTGTGCTACTATTCTATATTTTTGGTGGTAATTTCAGATAAATGAGAGTTCTGAAATATCCACAATGGAAGAGATCCATAATAACTCAAGGTCAGCTACTTTACAGCATTGGCATGCCATAGACCTGTTCATTTATCACCACAAGAGTGTTCTTCTGAAAAAGATGCCTGCTTTTGCAATGGGCAGAAGGGGTTTTGATAACTGGTTGGTGAGTAGCAAAATTACATAATGACTATTATGGGTATCATTCTTTGTTAACATTATTTTTGCTTGGTGTTTTTTTGTTAAATTCTTGTTACAGTGAGCTGGGATCGCTATATATGCCATTTGAATCATGAAACTGATGCATTATTGTAGCTTATTTCTTTTTTGAAACATGTATGTTTAACAAGATAAAATTGCAAGCTATATTTGCAGCAACTGTGAAACTTTGTTATTATCATGTGGAACTATTAAGATCAGGAACTTAAATATGAAGGTAACTGAAAAGCTGCAAACTGAGCAGAACTGAGAGTTCCTGAAACATCAACCAAACAGTAGAATCAGTTTACCTTTAAAACATTCATTGGTACTTCATAATTCTTGTGCAGTATTGACACCAAAGACTTGCCAGTGATAAGAGTATTTTGATATTATATTTCCATGTATTGATGTAGTGAGTACAGATGTATACTGTTAATTTTAAACATCAAACACAACTTTTTCTTTCTTTTTCATGGGAATGTGTCAGTGTATGTATGACGTTTTGATTGGCTTGGATATTCTGGAGGTCTAACAAACTTTCATATTTACATATTTAGATATAATTACATGTTTTTATAGGACACTCAATAACAGTAATAACACCATAAGGCAGCAGGTTTGTGTTGGCATCCTTCATGATATACAACTCTTCAGTTTTAAATAGCCATTTATTTTCATTTATGATTATTCTGTATATTGTGTAATATGTTATGCACAAACTGTTCCATTTGTGGTTTACTTTAACTATTTTACTATGAGATTGCGAGGGTGAAATTTTGATTTTTCAAAATTAAGAAAATTATCTTAAGACTTGTTGAAAAATGATACAAATGTATGGTTTTCTTATTTTTAAATTCTAATAGCTGAATAGATGACACATTCTGTCTGTGCAAGGCAATTATTACCATGTATGATGTTTAATCTTATATACGTGCAACGTGCCTTAAAATATATTTTCTTCTGTTCACCAAAAATGATTCAAACATCAGCAGTTATAAATTTACATTCAAATATATTACTACAGTGATTAAAAGAAAAATAAATGGGACCAAGCTAATTCAACATGTGTTAAATAATATTGCACATTACATTGACCATAAAAGATAATTTTGTCGAGACATAATGATTTGTGACACTTTAAAACTACTTTGGTGTAAAGCAAAAGAACTGGGGCCACGGTGGTAGAGTGGTAACACTCTCGACTCCCACCTTTGAGATCGGGGTTCACTTCCCAGCCAGACCTCAAGTGGGAAAACTGGTAGTTATTTGTCGTTGGTCGGCAGTTTACAGAACAGAACCTTGACCAACTGTGTGTAGTGGTTTTCAGTCTACTAGTACAAGCCGCAAAGCCATCAGAGACCAAAAAAACAACAAAAAAAACCCCAACAAAGTGATCTCTAGAGGCGAGAGCCTTGATTGAGCTCGCGCTTAAAATGATTAGCTCAGGAACTGTTATGTATCCATTCAAACAACATACTATGCGAAAGACAATTCCTTCAATCATAAAACAAAATATTAAGACATAGTTTTACATAGACCTTTTGACCACATATTTTTATTTTTGACAGCAACTATTTTGACACTAGATATCCTTCTCATGGAAAATATTTTTTAATAATCTCATTTTCTCATCGCAGGTGAAGTGATCAACCAAAAAAGTGTCAGTTGAAAGGTTTTGATAATTTAAAAGTATTTGACCTTTTGCAGAGCAAGAGCAAAATTTTTAAAACTAAAGATCAGCTTGAAGGGATTTTTAGTGTAGCTTATACCCAAAAAGATCTATAATAAAAAAATGGCACTGTGGCATTGTGGCACTGAAAAAATTCAGAATTCGAAAAAGCTAGAATTCTCTAAAGCACAATAATTTTTTCAAAACCCATAATTATACTCTTAATGCATTGCCAGCTCATATTTAATCCCAGTTAGCCAAAACAAATGGATAGAATGGACTTGACAAATATTTACCAACTAAAGTTTGTTTGATGTTTTTACCACTTTAATATAAAAATTTACATGCAGTTACTTGCAATATAAAGGAATCTCCAGAATGTAGTAGCTTATGTTGTAATTGCATTGATAATTTGAAAGTTTGCTTTACTACTGTCCTTGTACATCACAATTTTATAATTTGTAATTTATAATTGAGACTACAGTTTTAGAAATGTCTCTGGGTGTAGTTAATGTAGATGTAAATTATTATTTTGCTGTCAACTTTGTAATTTTCAGTTAACTGGGATATACTTCATTTATAAATCTAAAAAAAATAATAGCAATTCGTTCTTTGAAAATTTTCTAAAATATTCTGAAATATTCATTGAATTTGGAATTAGGGGCATATGTAACACAAGGTAGATCTGCCATAATTAAAAACAGATATGGTGCATTGTGTGACTTTCTAGAAGTGCAAAACACTTAAAATATGAGATTTATTTTTTGCGTTTTTTTCAAAGGTACTTTAACCTCATATTGCTATCAGACTGAAAACTTGAGAACTTGCTGGAAGAAAACATAATTTGCAAATGTATTTTGTGAAAAGTTCATGCATGAAAACAACTTAAAGAAAGATCTGTGTTGGTTGATGATTTCATAATTGTGATTTTAAAATGAATTTTTGAGGTATGGGTGAAGAGATAAAGGGGAAGTTTTATGTTAGATTTTTGCACTTTTAGTAACCTGTTTGTTTTGTATTTGTAGATCTATCAAGCAGTAACCAGTGAACATGTTGTCTCACTGGACATTACCACTGCCACACCTGCCTTACATCTAGGCCTTTGGGGTCTGAGTCTAAAGCAGAACTCTCATCTGAGTCGCAGTTCAGATGCTAATTACAATGACAACATGCCAATTGTGAAAAAGTCGAAAAATTATTTTAGCATAGGTCAGATTGACTGTATTGAACACTGTGTGGTATGGAGAGAAGATGCTGACAAAAATATTACCATTGAAGTGAAGAAACGGAAAATACCCAAAAGATGTGGAATGAAAATGTGAAGTGAGAGAAAAATCAATATAAGTGGAAGGAGTTCAAATAAGGAAATATATGAAAATGAGATACAAAATGAAAGAATGAAAAAGACCTAAAATGTGAATGAGATTGAAAGAAGTTGAGATTGTGAATATTTTTTTTTATTTATTGTTGTTTTCCATCACGCCTAATGCCTTTGTATTGGTTGGCTCTTGGCAGAAGTTAATTATGATGCATACTTTAGAAGGTATGATTTTATTTAAGAAGGCTCACTGGAAAGTATATAAGGAAAAATCTGGATTTTGATATTTTTGTGGCAGGTGGTGATCAACATGAGTCTCAATATTTAAATGGATATAAGGTAGACCAGAAACAATGTTCTGATTCTTTCCAGAAAATTCAAGCAGTAGTATTTGTGTGATACTGTTAACAAGCAAATGAACGCACAGACAAATGGACAAACATACAAACAGGCAAACAGTCATGAAAACCATACCACCTTGGCAGAGTTAATAATAATGATAATAGAAACATTTATACAGTAGAACCCCGTTTATTTGACCTCCATTCATCCGAATCTCTGGGTTAACCGACCCTGAGCTGTGTCTCCCAAATATTTGAAGCATATATTCACAACCCGGTGAGCGATAATTGGTGATTTTCATAAAAAACCCTTAACTACTACACAGAATGCCTCATGCGAAATATAAAACTTAAAGATCGACCTTTCCATTCATCTGCCATCTTTTGTCTTCTATATGTGGGTATGTTAGGCATTAACTATCTTCATCAAGTCTTTGTTGTACCACAATTGGAACGATTACATGAGCCGCATTCTCTGTGTTATTGCTTGGTGATTACAATTGTCACTTTCTGTATGGTTATTAATCCCCCGGAGTTGCTCCCAAGCAGTCCAATTGACCTTTAACATAGGGGACATAAAAAGCATCAAAAGAATATCCTCAATGACAATTAGCCACCTTATTTGACTATAAATATGGGGCTAGATCATAGCATATTCATTAGCATTTATGCATTTATACAAGTTACTTATAGTGAATTATGGCTTCAAAAGGACAAAAGAGGAAACGTGTAGTGCTTGATATTCCAACAAAATTGAGAATTTTGGACAGATTAGAAAATGCAGAAAAAACTGTAGATATAGCAAATGACATATAGCAGAGACATGGAATCCGCCAGCTTTCCATCCAGGGGGAGGTCCTTTCCAGTTTGGGCTAGACAGAGCCATTCAAACAAGCCCTTGCTGAGTGGATGGTTGAGCAGGGGATGCAGCCAGAGCAACTGTATAATGCAGATGCGACGGCCCTGTATTGGAGGATGATGCCAAACGAAACCCTAGCTGGGGCCAGTGAGACAGCTGCACCAGGCCACAAGAAGGTGAAGGACAGGGTGTCTCTATTAGCCTGCTCCAATACTACAGGATCACACAAACTGCCTCTCCTACTCATAGGGAAATCACAGAATCCTAGGTGCTTTAAGCATGTCAACCTGGACAACCTACCTGTGGTATACAGAGCCCAACAACACACATGGATGACCTCAACAATCTTCACAGATTGGTTTAAAGGTGTTTTTGTGCCAAAGGTAAAGAGTCACCTTCTCTCCAAGTAGCTACCAATGAAGGCCATCCTCCTGATAGACAATTGTCCAACCGACCCCACAAACCTGGCAGTTGAGACACCTGATGGAGCCATTGAATGCAGATTCTTGCCGCCATGGATCAGGGACCTCTGGAGACCATGAAAGGAAACTACAGAAGGTATCTGATCCAGAAACTTGTGAGTGAGGACACCACCACCACCCTAACTAAGGCCATAAAGAAGTTGACCTTGAAGGACACCATCTTCATGATAGATAGGGCTTGGCGAGCTGTGAAGGAGAGCTACTTACAGAAATCATTCTAATTCTATTCTAATAGTATTTTTATAGCGCTTAATCTCCATCTAAAGACAGACTCTAGGTGCACCAAACAGAAGCAGGAAACTATTATCATAAACCTGAGATATAGCAAGGGTCAGTGCCACGGAGAGAAAACCAGGGAGAGCAAAAGTTAGGGTGGCTATGCTTGCGCGAAGAGATAGGTTTTGAGCTTGCTTCTGAATGAGTGGAGAGAAGTGGCCGAACGTACATCATCAGGCAAATCATTCCAAATCTTTGGGGCGTCATAAGCAAAGCTGAGGCCAAAATGCTTAGAAGACTTATATATTGAAGTGGCAAAGTGGGAGACCTCAAGGAACACACCATCAGCTTGGCTTTTGCGTGTGTTGTAGACACTTTGTCTGGGTTTAAGAAAAGGTGCAAAATATTTTGGATGACCACAATTTAGGAACTTGTACACCAGTAAGGCAGTCTTAAATATGGAGCGGTGTTCAATAGGCAACCAATGGAGAATCATGGGTCAAATCCACATTGATGGAATGCTTCTCCAATGTGGAGGAGCAGAGTGAGACCCTAGAAGATGATGTCCAGGAAACAGATGTCCAGGAAATAAGGGAGTCCCTAGGTGATGTGCCCACAGAGGAGGTAAAGTAGTGGCTGGAATGTGACATGGGTGTGGATGCCAGTGAGGCCATGAGTGATGAGGCCATTCTGGAGTATGTAAAGGGACCTGCAGACGAACCAGAAGACCAAGAGGAAGAGACCACAGTTCCCCCCAGACCCATTATACCAGACTCTAAGGCATATGAGTGCATATGAGTGCATTTCCCTTTTTTGAATGGATTCAGCAGAAAAATGATTTCACTCCTTTGGATGTCATACATACAAAGGACCTCAGAGACAAAGCTCTTAGATGCAAGACTGCCTCATGCAAACAATGTCACTAAAAGACTCTTTTTAAAAGTTTTAAGTTAAGTTTTTTTGGTACATGTATCTCACATATAATATGTTTTAATAAAGATTTTAATGTCACATTTCCGGGGCTTTCCGGGGTTTCTTTCCTAACCATCGAAACTGAAGAGCTGAGAAAGAACGCACCCAAACTAAATGTAGCAGTTTGTTAAAAATGCTTAAAATATCCTAGTAAAACATGACTTCAGTATAGAATCGAATTTTAAATAGGTGTATCTACAAAAAGGAACCTTATTTCTATTCCATCATTTCTGATTGAATTCAACATGTTTGTAAGTAAATTTGTTACTGATTTCCTATTATCGCCCACTAAAACCTTTATACTGCTTGGTCATTCATGTATCCAAACCGACCTTATGTCTCCTGAGTGGGTCGGATAAATGGGGTTCTACTGTATATTGTAAAATTACATCCTCTAATGCACTGGAATCCAATAATGGACGGTTCAAAACCAAAAAAGGCCATAACCCAATGCGTGTCAACAAGGGAGGGAAGGCTATGCTGATAATGTGCCAAATGAACAGGTATATCTTGAATTGTCCTGAAACTGGAGACAGAGTCTGTTGAGATCTAACAGTTAGTGGAAGTCTGTTTTAAAACAAGAAGTTCATATTTACCATTTATTTTAATGCTTCTTAAATAAGCCAAAAGTCTGTGAGATACATTTCTAATGATATGTATAACATATTTGTAGATTATTATTGAAAAATGTATGTATATGCACTTGTTTATATTTTAAAGTAGTCAAGTAATTAACAAGTATCACACTGAAGTCAATCTCTCCGTTTTCCCCACATCTTGTTCTGTACTGATAGATTTTGGGAATAGCTTATACCGCTGTTCCACTATCCAGGACTATCCAGAAGCTAACCTGCTGTGATCCACCACTTCCCTATTAAGGGAGGAAATTTCAAATGATTTGAAAAACGCCTATGTTAGTCATGGGTGCACAGTGGACTTACAGCTGGTGCCTGTGGATGTCATACTGATCTCCCTCCAGGGCATTGCCATGGGGTTCCTAATATCCAAACTACCCTGGATTTTACCATGGTTGCTACCCTGGGGCTAAAAGGTCACCTATAACAGTGAAAGGTCACCTGTATGGATGTAAAGATCACTGGGGATGAAATGACTGCTACCCAAGCCGATGGCTGATGAGAGCATCAAATCATCAATCTATCACGATAATCTATCTTTTCTTCTGAATCTGTCTTTCTTTCTGACAATGACAGTATAAATGGGCAGTTTTTGGATCAGATGAGGTTTTTTTATAGAAAACACATAATAGAGAAAAAAGATTTAGTAGCCATGCATGCCACATTTTGTGTTACAGCCCAAACATTTCTGATTTTAGAGGTTTTTTTCGCATTCACTAGAAAGAGTATTATCAGGGTCTCATGTGGCTCAGTTGGTAGGGGTGTTGAACTCATAATCCACACTGGTGCCAACTGTTTTATGTGGGATAACATCCTTGGGCAAGATGTGAACCTGGACTGTGCCTCTCTCTCCACCCAGTGGAAAATGTGGGTACCCAGCTATAAGAGATACTGGCTTCTGCGCCTTGCATGGCAGCAATAGGTAAGGTTACCAAGGCTAGGTATCCTTGCTGGGGCAATACTGTGTTAAGCGCTTTTGGCTAATTATTATTACATATCGGGAAAATATGAAAATATGAAGAATACATTTTAAAAGATGATTTATTTTTATTTGCTTTTTATTTGTATGGTGATATAAATTTTTTGTAAAGTGATTTTAAAAATATATCATTTGAACAACCTATTCATGAGAAATCCTATAGACCACAAGAAAACACTCCACTTAATTGAAACCTGTAAGCAAATATAATAGCTTGAAGGTACATGATCTGATGTTGACTCTCTAACATGTTCATAATACATGGAGAACTTAAAAACACCCTTGATAGAAAAAGCAAAGTTTTCAACTGTTTATACACCTTGTTGTTTTGCATACAGATTGTATTGACATACTAGCACAGAAAACATACTAGTATGAAAATGTATGTTTATAGAGAATATGTAAACACATGTACACTATTAAAGTAAAGTATTTTTAATGAATAGTTGTATTTATTATTATGATTGATGAATTTAGTATGAATACTGTATCTAGGTGTAATGAGCTGCTGTTAGTTAGTAAGATATATAATAAATTTAAAGTACATTGGGATTTTGTGAAAGAAAAAGGTGGTTGCTCTTCGCAGGTTTCGCAGGTGTTTCTTGGGACATAAAAATGTGGTTGCTAATTGCAGGTAGCAGGTGGTTGGTCTTGGCAGGTTTTAATGAATGAAAAATGTCATGGACAGTTTCAAAAGTGATTGCTCTTTGGAGATAGTTGCTTAAGCAGGTTAGACTGTATGTTGATTACTTTTATAGCCATAAGTAACTTAAAAATAACTTTTATAGCCATGAGAACTTAAAAACACCCTATACAGAAAAAGCAAAGTTTTCTACTGTTTATACACCTTGTTGTTTTCACTCACATCACATCCAGCTTGAAGACACTTCATTGGCTACCTATCAGACAAAGAATTATCTTTAAAACCTTAGTTCTTGTGCACACGTACCTCACTACTGGCCAGCCTAAGTATTTTGCACTGTATCTCTCCTTGTACAAATCAGCCGTGAACACAAGATGCTCTAACCCCAAAATTTGTTCCTACAGGTTCCTCATTATTGTTCTTCCATCCATAAATCAAAGGTCCACTTCAACAACAGTTTCTCATATGATGCCCAAAGTTATGGAATGATCTTCCACATGATATACGCAGTGCTCCAAATCTCTCATGTTTCAAAAGTCAACTAAAAACCTACTTATTTCAGAAATCATTTCCACCTTAGTTTCTAACTACCAAACACCGGATTGCCTCCCTGTGTGTGACTTGGAATATGTCTAATGTCTTGATGATTTATGCCTAACAAACTAGACGGTGTGCCTTAGAATCCGTAGATATAGAGATTAAACACTTGGACAACTGATTGATTGACTGATTGATTGATTGATGGATGACCCCTACCCTCATTAGCTCCATGAGGGCAGGGGTCAGTGATTTTGCTTGGAACAAAGCCAGAGGTACGGCTCTCAATCCATCTGGAGATGCAGGGGTCCAGAGTTGTCGGAGAGGATCTGGGTTGAAGAGAGACACATGCACAACCTTACTGCCAGACCTGGCTGGTAATGATTTACAGGGTTTCAGCAACTATATCTGCATGAACCCTCAACTCTTCTGTGGGATAGCAACAACTTTACAGGAGGCTTAAAAAACAGGACATGGTATTGTGCCCACTTGAAAACTGGACTGAATTTGGCAGGTGTTTTGAGGTTTGTGGCAATGGGCAATTCTACAGCCACCTTGGATTTTAACTTCAGGGTAGGGTGGTCCAGTGTCACAAAGATGATGAATAAAGTTTTCAAAGCCATTAGATAGGAATACCAAGAGGAGTAGATGGCACAATCCACTGCATGACTGGAAAGGGATAGATGTTTTCTTCAGCAGGTAGAATGTGCCCAATACCTTCAGTGCACTTGATGGCAAAAGAATGTTATCAGATGTCACACAGGGGGCAGGAGTCAGTATTTCATGTGCAAGGGCTTCCACTTTATAGCATTACTGGCCTTTGCAGATGGCAACTACCAGTTGCTCTGGGTATATGTTGGCAGCAGCGGGGCCCTTGGTTGACTGACAGATCTTGAATCAGTGCAACCTGAGGGATATAATGGAATATGGTGTCATTGGATTATTGGATTCATTGGATCATTTATACTAAAGCCCTGATTGATGAAATTCATTTAAAAAAGAACCATGTCTTTTGAACAGAAGATTTACAAATACTGAAAAAGTAGAGTTAATGGGTGTGGTTGAGAATACTTTTGGGATCCTGAGCAACCGATGGTGGTTGCTTGTGTCAACCAAATAGTAATAGCCAGAGTTGGCAGCCTCCATCACTATGGCATGCTGTGTCCTGTATAACATTTTGAGGAACAAATATAGTCACCTAGTGGTTGACAATTAGAGGGGAAACCACAACTCCATGGACATATCATGTAGTTGCAATGATACAGCCTACAGTAGAGACCAAAGAGAGGTGCTGGTCTAGTACATCCGCAACAAATGGTCAGTGCCATAACAGCAGGGCAAAAATTGAATCAGCTGCAGATACTGCGTTGTATTCTGCTGATACTGAAACCTGTTGTGGCACTCTTCTTGCTTGTTGATAGACCAGCATGTTATACAGCAGCTGTAGATGTGCACAGGTCTGTTGTGGTGTTGGCCAGTTTACTTATGGTCATGTTATACAAAAAGAGAAGGTGAGAATGCCACTGCTTATGGTGACGTTGCTCTGACATGTACATCTTTTTTCTGAATTCTTCTTCTCCAAATTTTCTGCCTATCTCTAAATATATTTGGTAAAGGCATTAGACTGGGATTTCTCTGTCGGGGGTGTGGCTGTGGTAAGTGTGAAGCAGTTCTTCTTCTTCTCCAATATGCTGCAAAAGGGGTCGCTTTTGTCAAGAGTTATTGTAGCCTCTTTGATGTGGGTGAATGGACTCCATGGCCGGTCTCAGATCACAATGCACTCATACTGACATCTGAAGCTTCACTCTCAGGGTGCGGTGTTGACAACTTGGCAAGGCAACTTGGTCCACGCTTATGGCTACTTCCCTTTAAAGTCTGATCCTCTTATGCTCTGGCAAATTATCTGGAGCCTCATGAAATGAAAATTGCCTTTGATCCAGCTCTGTTGCTCAGTGCTTTCTGACTTACCAATGATGAGCTTCCTACACTGTGTCCTCTGTGTGTGAAACCACAGTTCATTGCCTCAGGGTCCCGAGTCATCTTTGAGGTTATCTCTTACAAGCATACCTCTATCTTGACAATGTATTTGAAATCAGCTGAATTCTCTTACTCAAAAAATTAAAGTCCAATAAAAATGCTTGATTATACCGACTATGTTACATTATAGATGCTTTTGTTTCAAAAACTGGAATGAGGTAAATGTTGCCAAAGCGCTCCATTTAATCTCAGAGATAACCATCCTGTTTTCTACTCTGTTTGACTGTGTTGGTCAGGCATCGTGGGTGTCTGAACTGTCAGTGGCTTTTGCAAAGAATTTTCTTGTTTATGTAACCTCTTTACCTAATGTGGTCATGACCTTTGAACTTAGTATTCAGTCATCTTCATTAATTTTTAAGTTTTCAACAGGGAAACACCTCTTTTATGAAATCAAAAATTTTTATATGTTTTTGATTTTATTTGATTTCTTTTAACCTTTGGAAACTTTGAAGCTTCAGAAGGACTGAAACGCCAGAGTTACTTTTAGAGTTGCTACCTTCCTGATGTTGAAGATCTGATGTGGGCTGTTGCTGGATAATATCTATCTCAGATTATTGAGACAGGCGATATTAGCTCTGGGGTGACTTGGAGCAGCTTTGAAGGGCTGTAAAAAAGTTTCACCATTAAATATAAAGTCATCACAGACCTGGTACGCGTGAATCAGTGATCTGATCAATCTATATGTGTTTATAGAATTCCACAGTGCAATATGACCAAGACTTTTGACTGTAACTCCTGTGGGGACAGACACCAGAGGCCAATTAATAACAAATGTACAAGGATTGTCGACAGTGAACCAGAAGATGGCAGTAGTATCACAAGTGCGGGACAATCTGACATTAATTTGCAAATATTGAATGAACTGAAAAGATTAAATGGTAGGATGTCAGCCATGGAGAAAAGAGTGGGCAAGGTGGAAAACCCAAGCAAGCAGCCAGATCCAGTGGCAGCAGGGACTTCAGTAACAGCATCAGCCACAGCCTCAGACTGCATCATTCCCTCCCTCGACTTCCTGAGAGCATCAGATACCACCCAGGCCAGAGTGGATGACAGAATCAAGGAACTTCAAGCCATGCATCCACAAGACAAGTTCAAATCTCAAAGAGGTGGTTCTGATACCTATTGGTGTAAAAAGGAGGTACCTTTCCCTCAAAACCATAAGTACCAGTAAGTCAAGGCTAACATACGATAATTTATCCATGGCCAAGTGGGTCTCTGGTTTCTGTGCAATCATAAGGGATGAAAGTAATGTTCAAACAAAAAACAATATGTTGAATTATGTTGCTGATCTCATGAAGGACTGCCACGATTTTGGGTGGCAGTCAGCCAAAGAAGCTCACACTGTAGTCCTTTGCCACATGGAGGAAAATAAAGTAAACTGGGATGAAACCAATAAACTGGATCGTCTTAGACGAGTCCATGCCCAAAGAACTCCAAATTCAAATACATCATTAGGTCAAATCCAAAGATAAGGGCATTCCGTGCCATTTTTTATCAGAAGGGCACATGTGGGTATAAAACTGAGCATGAAAATGGCGGGCCAGTTGTATCTACATGTTTGTGAAAACTGTTTTGCAAAAGGTAAATCTCACCCTCATCCAGGCAAGGACTGTAGGCAAAAATTACCAAAAATCGAGTAGGACACTGCAGTAATGCAGTGCCAGTAAGTACAAGTAAAAAGTCTTTCAGTACTTGTATTGTTGTAAATAATGAAAAGTATTTTGCACAGAGTGAAAATTGGAGACAAGATTGGTGGTTTTGCAATAATGTTTCGTATGCTGATGTTGTAAAAAACAAGGGAAAAGCAGTTAATAGTGTAAAGGTGTCAAAAGGGAGTGATCAGGAAGTCAAATCTGTAGAAAACCACATAAACACAATCACAAAACGTGATTACAATGTTGGTAAAAACATCAGAGTTCATTGTTGTAAAAACATCACACCAAAACATGGTCAAAAGACGTCCAAAATGTCAATAGCAAACAAAAACATCAATATTGCCCGTGCTAAGGTGACAAATGACACCATAATTCATTATTCTCGGTCCAAAGTTATTGAAAAATAACAATGGCAAAGTACCCAGACACAAATAATGGTCAAAGGTGCGATTTAGAGAATAATAGCCATGCACTTGACAATAGCATTGTACAGAGGTGCGATTGTGCAGACAACAGACAAAGTCGCACTTCAAATCACGTTGATAAATCAAAAAGTCAGGTCAATTACACAACTAGTGTTAAAAATAGATTTTGGCCCTTATGCACTCGAGAAGATGTTAACCATAGTTTGCATGGTCACCATCAGGAAGTGGGTGTGGATGATAGTGATATAGTTGGGGATAATAAAGTGTAAAAATCTGTCAACAACAAGAACAAGTGTCACCCAGCAATATCAAAAGATAGTAGTCAAAAACAAAACAAGATTGAAAAGAATTTGACATTCTTAGACCCAATAATGAGTTCACATAGGTCGTGAATTAAACTGATCAAGTCAATGATAGCATTTCAGATCCGGATAAATATGCACTGGACCTAAGATTTCGTCCTCGTCATAGGCTTAGAATTCAAGAAGCCAAAGATTGTCAGACTTTTAAAGCTTGGAATGAGCAAATGTCGGATAAATTTGGTTTTATTCCACTGCAGAATCAGATCCTTCCCAGTAAAGATCATAGAAATCCAAGCATGACTGATGTTTTAAAGACTCATAGAATCATCAGTAATTTGGGTACTTATAATTTTTTAGAATCTCAAATACAAGTCCCTTCACAACTGAATGCCGATGTCTGGTAAAGGTACCTGGACAAAAATCATTATAGACCTTAGCTTTCCTGCTGGCAAATCGGTCAATGCTGGGGTTGACTCTGAGCAATACCTGGGTTCGAAATTTTTACTTACCTTACCAACTATAGATACAATTACCAATAAATTAGTCAAATTAGGTAAAGGAGCCATACTTTATAAAATTGTCACCTCAAGAGCATTCAGACATGTTAAAATAGACCCTGCTGATTATAAAGATTTAGGTCTTCACTTTCAAAACTACTTCCTTGATAGCTGTCTCCCATTCGGCTTTCGGCACGGTTTGGCCATCTTCCAACACCTCAGTGACGCCGTGAGATATATTATGAACTCCAAAAGTTATCATGTGACCAATTACATTGACAACATAGTCGGATATGCAGTCAAATCCAAAGCTCAGGCCTCATTTGATACATTGTATAACCTCCTTCAAGACCTAGGTTTCAAAATTAGCAAAAATAAGTTGGTAACACCAACCATAAAGGCAATCTGTTTAGGTGTTGAATTAGATACAGAAAACTCAACAATTGCTGTACCTCATGAGAAGTTAAATAAAATTAAGCAAACATGCCAACAATGGTTAAAAGAGAACTCCAATCATTGCTTGGAAAATTACTTTATGTAACAAAATGTGTTTGTGCTTCAAGACCCTTCTTAAACAGAATGATGGACACTTTAAGAGCAGCTCACAAACAAGACACTATTGTAATTGACTGTGAATTTAGAAGAGATCTAAATTGGTTCACTAAGTTTTTACCTAAGTTCAATGGGGTGGCCTTCTTTAACCATAAGCCCATACACACACATGTAGAGCTGGATGCTTCACTTGAAGGCCTGGGAGCTATGTGTTGTCAGGAAATATATGCTATTGCACTTCCGATCGGTTACCAAAACTATAACATTGTACACTTGGAATGGTTAACATTGTGGTAGCAGTTCGAACATGGGGCCCTCAATGGCAAGGTAGAAAAGTCGTTATTCACTGTGATAACCATGCAGTGGTGTCAGTTCTTAATTCAGGCCACACTAGGGATATGACCTTGGCAGCAATGGCCCGCAACAGTAATATGATTACAGCTCACCTGGATATAGATTTAATCAAAGTACACATTGAAGGTAAATTGAATGTCATAGCTGACACCCTATCCACACTCTCCATAAATCCATGTTTAATGTCAAAAATTCCTGTTCTGGTCCCTGACCATTTATGGATCACTACCAAAGCTGATGCACTCACACTGGACTGGTCTATCTGATTGCAGGTTCCAATCCCAACTTGACACTCTTATACCACAAGGCAGCTCGTAGGATGCATCAGGCCTTTGCAGAGTCCACTAGAAGGTCGTATGCAGCTATGTTTAGAATATTTTTGGCGTTTTTAGCCTTCCTTAATGTTCAACCACACCTTATCTCTCCTCCACACAATTTGGCCTTTTTAGAGTTTCTGGTTTTTAACAAAGTTTCACACTCACAGATTTCCATTTACTTGGCTGCTATAAAATCAAATCTTTCATCAAGAAAATCAAATACTTTACTAAGGCAGTAGCAAGGTGTGCCCTAATCACAGTCAAATTAAAATCCATCATTGAACCCCCACTTCTGTTAAAGATTGTTCAGGAATGTGAATACTTATATATGGGGTATGTGTTCAAATCTGCAATCCTTTTGGCTTATTTTGCATTTTTCAGAATTTCAAATTTAGTTCCTCAGACCATTGTTTCCTATGATACACTTAAACACCTAGCTCGAGCTGATATATTTTTTGCACAGCCGGGGGCTCACATATTGTTGAAATGGTCAAAAACCATGCATATGAACAATTCAGTCAGAGTTATAAAGATTCCTGTCCTTGGGGCTTCCCCATTATGCCCCATAACAGCCTTAAAACAATTGCTTGCCAATACCCCCAATCAACCAAATTATCCCATAGACTTAGAAAACATTCTCTTCAATTCTTAAAAAAATTGAACCTTAGTCAATGAAACATCCCCTTTCACTCACTTCGACGTTCAGGTGTCACCCTGGCTTTTAACTCCAGTGTTCCTATTCAAGACATTCAGAGTCATGGCACCTGGACGTCAGAGTGCGTCTGGTCTTATATAACTCAAGACCACCAAGCTTCTGACAAAGTGGCCTTAGCCTTCCAACAACTACTCCAAACCTAGTCTACCTGGGCTTTGGGATTTTCTTTGTAATGTTAGTACTTCATCTCATCTCGGACCTACAAGTAGTAATTTTCTCAGTTTAAACTTTAAGATAACCTTAAATTAAATCCTACTAGAACTCTCAGTATTATTACACTGGTAGTCTCTTGTTAATTACTGTTTATCATATTCATAAGCTTTGTTAAGGCCACCTTAACTCACCTTCAGTTTGTTATATCCCATCTTAAGTTATGGCTCAACGACACGATTATTCATACCAGTACTAGTTTCTTTCACTCTAGTCACAGTATTGCTAAAATCCATTATATTTAGGGTCACCTTAAGTGAACTCTAACTTTTAAACTGAATCATACAGAATGTTTTTCAGAATAAGTTTATCTTAACTCCCTAAAAGTTTATCTAAAAAACTCATTACCTTCATTCTGAAGTTAGTATCATATCATAGCCATAATTTCAATTTTAAACTTAAGTTATGGTCACCTTAAGTGACATGTGATTTAGTAATGTTCAGGGCACGTTTTCACGTGCTGCTTAAATGTAAATGTTTTCATGCAATTAAGGTCACCATAAAGTGACTCCAGTGTTAACCTTCATTGTTGTGCAATATTGGCCACATTAGGTGGGAATGTAAAGTTATGTTTGATTATGTATAAAGAGTAGTATAAATAACATAGAAAATGTCTAATAAAAATAATAAACCCCACTAGGTTGTGTTAATGTAACTAGGCCACTGTGTTTGTCAGGCATCGTGGGTGTCTGAACTGTCAGTGGCTTTTGCAAAGAATTTTCTTGTTTATGTAACCTCTTGTACCTAATGGGGTCATGACCTTTGAACTTAGTATTCCCACTAAATGCAGCCATCTTTATTAATGTTTAAGTTTTCAAAGGGGAAACACCCCTTTTATGAAATCAAAAATTTCCCTAAACACACCCTAAGTCCCAATTATTGGTTTCTTAGGTATTTGTGTGATGATTTGAACTGTGGTCACTGGCCCTGGGAGGCCTGTACACAATAAAACATATTCTGCTGGTATAGTTTATTTTCAGATAATACATGAATAGACAAGAGAGCCAGAATACTGGGGTCTGTTTCAATGCTTCACATCATAGCCAACGACCAGGTAGTGGTCGGATATGTCGCTCCTTCTTCACTTTCTCAAGTTGCCAGGAGGCTTGCCACTGCAGTTACAATCGCCAATCCAATGTGTTTCTTAACCTGTGTTTCTGTCATTCATACAATTGTATGAAGCACAACTTCTATGCCAACCCAAGTCTACAGAATACTATTGTTTGAGGTAATTTTGAGGTAAATAGTGTTAATCAAATGTTAATAGTGTTACAATTAATTATCTTGTCAGTGCTAATGCTTCTTGCATAATCCTAAAGATCCTTGTGCATAATATTGATACTGATATAATTAACTGTCTGGTCATGGCATTTTAGTCACTTTATACATGAAGTACTTCAGTCAAACAATGATAATGATATACTGGACACACTGTGATGTGTGTAATATTTATAGTTATAATTAACTATCTTGTCATTGCTAATACTTCTACTTATTTGTGAAAAACTTGAGATAACAAACAAATTGCTAATAAAACAAGTACAAGTGATACTTTGGTATCGATTGCTTATAGATGATCAATGCTTATGAATTACTTGAGATGATGTATATTACTGAGGTTTTTGTGTGCAATGTAAATACTGGTATAGTTAATTGGTCATATTTATTTACTTGTTTTATGTGAAGCACTAGTTTTGGGTGCCGGCCCTAATAGTACTATTTATGTAGTATTTGAGATAACTCCTTGCAAGATATACATGTTGGACCATCAAATGAGACTTACTTTCTGCAGGACTGGGGATATTATGTTTAAATACTGTTTCAAGTGAATCAAGAGGGGTTGCAATTTGGTTTAATCCAGACCTTGAATACAAAATTGTACACACAATTAAAGATAAATCAGGAAATCAGCTTATTTTAGAGCTACATTTGTTTGAATATAGTCTTACTCTTATTGTAGGGGCCACGGTGGCAGAGTGGTAACACTCTCGCCTCCTACCTCTGGGGGCGGGGCTCAGTTCCCGGCGGGCCTGAAGTGGGAAAGCTGGTAGTTGCTTCCCATTGGTCGGCAGTTTACAGTACAAAACCCTGACGAACTGTATGTACTGGTTTCCTCTGCCTTTCCAGCTACCCATCGTGATATGACCTGTACATTGTTGAAAGCGATGTAAAACCTCAAATAAATACTCTTATTGTAATTGATGGCCCAAATAAGGACGGCCCCAGTTTCTATGAAAGTTTAAAGGATAAACTTAAAACAATGAAAATAAACCCATAGTAATCTGTGATGAATGGAATTTAGTTTTAAATGATAATATGGGTACAGTTGGTTATAAAAGGGAAAATAATAACTAGGCTAGCAAGAAGGTGTTAGAACTTATTGAAATATGTGAATTAATTGATCCATAAATTCAGAAGTACCAAAAACCTTTTCAGTTGTCAAGATTTTTTAAATGTTTCTGTAGACGTGTAATCCAAAATTTTAAACTAGAAATACAAACTAGGATACAGAAAGGACCATTCTTTAGTTTTATAGAAACAAACATAGGCAAATTTGCAAGAGGTAAGGAATTTTGGAAATTAAATGTCTCCCTTTTGTATGATAAATAATATATGGATATTCTGACAAGAGAAATACAAGAAACTAAAAAGGATTACTCGAAGCAAATTGATGTAGATACTAATAATAGTCCTCAGTACTCCATTTCAGCACAAGATATATTGGAAATATTAAAATTGGGTACACATGGAAGGACAATTATATATTCTAGTCTTATAAATATATAAAAAAGGCAAAAACAAAAAAAAATATTGGAAGAAAAAATACAACACCTTGAAAATAAAGTAGTAAAAGGTGTAGAAGGTTCAAATACAGATACACATATTCAACAAATAATGGATCAATTAGTCTATGAAAAAGAAAAATTACAATTGCTGAGGGATCAAAATGTATAATCAGTAGTTATAAGAAGCAAACAACAAATTTATGAACAGAATGATAAAGAGATATTATGTGAGATACAACAATTCTATGAACAGTACAGTTACAAAACTTTCTCAACTACTGAAATATACTATTGGAGGGTTCTGAACATTCCTTAAGGAAAGCTGTGGCCTTAGTAAAGGGGTTTTATAAATGCTCTGGTCTTAAGATCAATGTAAACAAAACATAGGTCCCTTGGTAAAGCTTTGACAGACAAAAATACAATATGTTCCTACTTGAACCTATCATGGGTAACCAGATTCTGTCTACTGGGGATTGATTGTGACACCAGTTTAAGAAATATCATGAAAATAAACTATGAAAAAAGCTAGAAAAGATAGAAAAAATACTTTTGCATTACACTAAACTTGGTTTAAGTGTTTTGGGGAAAAACTGTAATCAGAATTCTTGCAGTGTCCCAGCTTGTATATTTTCTAACAGTATTACAATGACTTGGTGAATCTTTTTGCAATTAGATAAACTTTTTAAAAGTTTTATATGGGGAGAAAGCACAAACATAATATAAATAAATATAAGATTTCTGTATTACTGTCTACAACTTTATTAAATCAAAAGATTAGTACTGACAGTAGCTGGCAGTTTCTTTTTATGCAGATTTTTAATATCGACAAATATAGGTTTTGGGAGTAAGTACAATCAAAAATTACTGAAATTAATTTGGCCCGGGATGCAAATCCTTTCTGGAGATTCTGCAAATCTCCATTCAGACATTGATACCAGAAGCTACCCATTGTGGGGTGCTTTCTGATAATAATACATACCTGTTGGAGCTATGAGGTACTTTGAAAGATACAGTACACATTACTTAAATTGAAAGGAAATTGAAAGGAAGTTAATTTTTTTTTTTTTATTTATTTATTTTTTTCTGCATATTACTAGTTACATTTGTCATATTGCATATACATTTACATGTACAGATTTGAAAGATTATGACAATACCCACAAGTATTTTAAAAACTATTTACTTATTTTTAATTTCTGGAAAAACAAAAAACTGGTTCCCACTTTTTCCATAATCTTTTAAAATCTTTTTCCATCAAAACAGCTAAATACTGCTCATCACAATATGTTTGTTGAAGCTTCTGTCTTAGTAAATCAAAATTTAATATTCCATTTTTATGGTTAGTGTCAAATATGTATTTTTTTGTTACTAATATTAGAGCATTGATTGGAACTTTATCTTCACCAGGAAGCAGATATCCAAATAATATGTCAAAACAATGAAATGTTAATTTTAGTTTAACTGTTTGATGAATAAATTTTTCAATTACATTCCAAAATTTTTTAACATTATCGCATTCAACAAACATATGTACTATAGTTTCCATTTTTTGACAGTGATTACATTTAGCATTTTCTTCAATAGCCATTTTATGTAAGTAGCTCTTTGTACCCAGTATTCTGTATAAAACCTTTAATTGGAACCATATAAGACTGTTGTTACATACACTTTTATAGCATATACTAAAAATATTTTTCCATAATTGCTCATCAAAGCTTACTTGTAACTCTCTTTGACATTTATATTTCATAATATGAATATTTTCATTTAATTGATTAATAATTTTATAATAGGCACTTACACCTTTTTTATTTGCCCATATGTATTTTAGTTGAAATGGAACAAAAGGTCTCTCCACCATGTAAATTTCACTAAGTTTATATTTTTGTATAAAGCATTTGACGTTCTTCTGAACTCTAAGATAATGTAGAGGGTTAATATGATCAATTGAGTACTTTCTTTTAATGTCGTCTAATTTCATTAACACACCAGAATCTTCATTTACATCCGCAATAGTTATTATACCTTTTTCAAACCATTTTGGTAAAAACATATCTTTACAAGTTAGTTTTTCGTTATACCACAATGGACTAGTTAATAAGTTTGTATTTGAGCAGAAATCTTGCCTTTTTGAGAATTGATACCATGCATCAAATACATCATGCCAGAACTTGTTTTTGGTTCTTTTCTTCATCCAAATCTGGTATTGAGGACCTAAAAATATAAGCTTACTATGATCAATACTTAAAGCTTTTTGAAATAAAAGTATCCATGGAGTTTCTTTTTCTGATAATACGAGTCTTCTAATCCAAGACACTTTTAAAGAAGTTATAAAATCTTTCATGTTTACCATTTTTAAACCTCCTAAATGTTTATCCAGAGTTACAGTGTTTCTGTTAATTTTGTCTGGTTTTCCGGACCATAAAAACTTAAAGAGTATGTTATTCAGTTCTTTTATAAATGTTTCATTGGGATTAGGTAAAGTTAACAGTAAATGGTTCAATCCTGACATAATAAAGGTTTTTATCACTGTTACTTTTCCCAGTGGTGTTAGGTACCTTTTGTTCCATTTATTAATTATTCCTTTTATTTCTAGCATCTTTTCGGAAAAATTTAAATCTATACAATTGTCTAATTCTGTAGAAAAATTAATACCAAGAAGTCTAAATTTATTTATTGTGTTCCAACTAATATTGTGGATGTTTACTTTATCTTTACTGTGTTTTTTCTTCCCAATCCACACTATTTGTGTCTTGTCAGTGTTAACTTTAAGTCCAGAAAATGAACCAATATTTCCAGTATGTTCAGCGCCACCTGCAGCGATTCCACCGTGCCATTTCAAATTAAAGTTGTATCGTCAGCAAACTGTACTAATTTAAACTCTGTGTTTCCTATCTTTATGCCTTTTATATCCTTATTAAATTTTATCAGAATAGTTAGAATTTGTGCTGCCATGATAAAAATGTAAGCAGATATTGGGTCACCTTGACGACAACCACGCTCTATATTAAAAAACTCTGATAATTCACCACACTGAGCTACTGTTGCTTTTATATCTCTGTTAAACAATTTAATCCATTTTATAAAGGCTTCTGTAAAGCCCAGATATTGCAAAGTTTTGTATGTGAATGACCATGAAATAGAATCGAAGGCTTTCTCAAAATCGATTGAAACTAGCATTCCTGGAATTGTTGCATCTTCAGTAAATTTCATAATATCGTATACTAATCTAGTACTTTCCCCAATATATCTTCCAGGTACGAAACCGCATTGTGTTTTATCTATTATTTCATTTAAATGGGGTTTAATTCTGTTTGCTATTGCTGCAGAAGCCAATTTGTATATGACCGATAACATGGATAGGGGGCGCCAATTCTTAATATGTTTACGTGGTTTTCCTTTTATAGGAAGACATGTTATGACACATTGTCTGAATGATACCGATAGTATTCCCTTATCAAAGCTTTTATTTATTGCATTAGTCACACAATATTTCAAATTCTTCCAAAAAACTTTAAAGAATTCAGATGGAAAACCATCTAAGCCTGGTGTTTTGTTATTTTTGGTGTTCTTAAGTGCTGTACTTAATTCTTCTGGCGTTAGGTGTCCTTCCAGGGATTTTGCTTGAAAAGTTTTAAGAGTGCCTACCTTATGTCCTTTCAACAACTTTTCTAAGTTACAATCGTTTAGTGTATCTTCATTTGACCTGAAAAGATTTTCATAGAAACTTTTGAGTTCAGTCAAAATTTCTGTTTGATTCCTTGTATAGGTTTGATCTTGCTTTTGCAAACACTTTATAGTTTTATCTGTATAATTATGGTGTTCTAAGGCACAAAAATACCTTGAAGGTTTTTCTCCTTCAGTTATCCATTGTGTTCTTGATCTAACGACATGACCTTGCATTTCAATTTGTCTATAATCCATCAGTTCTTGTTTTTTTTGTTCAAGAATGTTGAAGTCAGGTACACTTTGTCCTGTTTCTAGCTTTTCAATTTCAGATATAAGATTTTTTTCAAGTTGCATATTTACTTTCTTTTTATGTGTTCCATATTTAATCGATTCACCTCTGATCCTTAATAATAATACTTCTAAAAATAAGTCATAATCTATAGTTAACTGTATATCTTTAAAGGGGGGTTCCTTTACAAAATCTAGCTCATACACTGGGGCTGCATATTTTAAAAATTCATCTTGAATGCAATTATTAATTAAGAGTAAGTATTCCCTGTCTTTTAACAAACTTGTGTTAAGTTTCCAAGTCCCCCTTCCTCTTTTAAAATTACTTATCAGGAATGTGCATTCTAAGATAGAGTGGTCACTCCTATATCCTGGTTTAATTTCTGTATCAATGCTTATATCAGTAAAACTTGAAGTAACTACAAAATAGTCCAGTCTTGCCTGTTTCAATGGGTTTGTTTTTCGCCAAGTGTATCTTCTTTTGTCAGGATTATAGTATCTATAAAGGTCTACAAGGTTATGTTCTAACAGAAGGTCACTCACATATTTTCTGGATTTTGGATTGTTAATGTTAATATAATTAAAGGTGTCTAAAGCTGGATTAAGTGTCATATTGAAATCTCCACACCAGAGTATGTAGTCCTGATTGTTAAACTGAATTTTATTAGCAACTGAAGTGTAGAAACTTACATCATCTATATTTGGTCCATATATATTTATCAGTCTTATACTAATTTCACTGATTTGCATGTCTACTAATAATAGATTTCCATCATTGTCCATATCTGTGTGGATAATTTTATATTCGAACCGCTTACCCAGAAATATGGCCACCCCTCTGGCATTATGTCGCCTACCATGAAGAATAAACTCTCCATCCCATATATTTTTTACTTCGGCTGTATCTGATTCAGTTAAATGTGTATCCTGTAAGCATATAATATCTGCTTTTGTATTCTTTAAATAATTAATGACATCGCATCTTTTCATTTTATTCTTTAATCCCCTACAGTTTGCTGACAACACTTTTATTTTATCTAAAAGACTTGCCACTTGTATAATAGATTAAAAAGGTTTGTTCAAGATTGCTCTCGCAGTCAATAGTAAGGATGCTGCAGTAAGGCCTGAAGTTCAGAAATAAGTGTTCTCTTCTTATAATGTTTAGATAAAGTGAAAATTTAAAATCTATGATAATGCAAACATCATGTAATGGATCACCGTTATAATATGCAATATGCAGTAAAACAAAATAAACACAAACAAAAATATGTAGTATACAATAACATTTAACTAATTTCTTTTGACAGCCCACTTGTTGGATGTTCAACATAATCAAGTATTATTGTATGTGGACAAAATTAAAACCTCCAAGTTAATTATAAGCAAATGTGTAACCAAAACAAATTAAACACCTTTTTGAGACAAAATAAATCTATCTGCAGGTACAGGTAATAAAATAACCAGGGTGCTTTTTAAAAGCATTTTGAGAAACTGCAATCGGAATATATTAGTGGTAAATTTAAATTTATTTAATCTATTATTAGGAAGTAAACTTTAGAGTTGTTATTGTCTTCCATTATCATTTATCGTTTACAAGAACCTCAAAATAGCACATCATGCAAACGAAGTAATGCTTCACTTTTAAAATCTTTTAAGAAAACTTAACTTATTTATTTATTGGTTTATTTAACAAATTTTCTAAAGTTTACTTTTGTGATATAATTACCTTCCACTGTAATTTACCATTAACAAGAACCTCATAATAGCACATTTTATAAAGAAATATCTTTTGACTTTGAAATATTTTAAATCTTAACTTGAAAAAACCCAAACCCCAGTTTTTTTCTAATTTAAGTTGTACACCTAGTTTTTCCTCCAGTTCAAACAAAATTAGTTCACACATTGCCAACAGATTCAATTTAACTGTGTGAAAGATCAATATTGGAATAATGACATGTCACATTGAAAACACATTTGCTTTAAGTGTACACATTCTAAGGGAACTAGAATAATGTCAAAGCACATTGAAAAAACACATTTGCTTGGAGTGCACACATTCTAAGGGACCATATCAAAGTAAAATGAAGTCTATCAAAAAATCACAATTTTTATACAAGTGCTGTACTTCTAAATGAATCTTCAATTTTAGACACTTTTAAGATCCAAACAGTCTAATTAACATATATATAAAAAAAATAGTTATACAGTATAAAAGTAGTAGATGAGAACCAGCTCTGGTTCAAAGAAATATTAGAATATTCTGAATTCTGTACATCTACAATTATGTAATGTAGTTAGAACCTTCATATATATGCTGTATTCTATTACTTATTCTGCATTTATTTGAATGATAAATTTTTAATTCTTCACAAGTACTGTATTTCTAAATCCTCAATTTAAACTCTTGTGACATCAAAAACAGTGAAAGTAATACTTAAAAAAATTAGTTACAAATTATAGAAATAACAGTTTTGTGGAATGAAAAACAGTGAATGTAATACTTAAAATATTTTAGTTACAAAGTATGAAAATAACAGATAACAACCCTTTATACGTATGTGACTTTAAGTTCCAGTTCTGAGATATCATTGTTTTATTTAAAGCTTTAAGGATTGTCTTACTCGTTCCAGGGTTACACCAGCCATATTCTTTCCAGTCCACTTTGTGTCTTTAAAGAGGTCACTGCTTCTCAGAGATAACCCAACACCCCAGAACTTATCTGTTGCGCTGGCTTCTATCAGCCTGTTTCCACCAGTCGACAACAAAAATCCTTTCAGTTGTTCATTTTGGGCAAATTTGGCATGCATAGCATGAAACATATACTCCTGCGCAACGCGATACCACTCTGTCTTCTGAAATCCTCGCACTTTTTTTCCTAGCTGTTTTATTTTTGCTGGGTCAGGGGTTTCCAAAATTCTCTGGGCAACTTCTGTGTCTTCAAAATGTAGGGCCTTCTTGTATGTAAAGTATTGTTCTGAAGTTGTGAAGACTTTTCCTTCTGCTTCAAATCTTGCTGGATAATGATTACTCAAAGGTGAGTACTTAGAGTAAAAGGCTTGTATTCCTGATTTTGCTGGAGTTGAAACATTTTCTGGTAGCAAATCTGGATACTGGATCGCTTGAATATTGTCCACAGTGTAAACTTTACCCCCGAGATTGATTTTGTCCACAAACAGCTTGGGTTGTAAGTCTGGGTACAATTCCAAAGCCTTGATGAAAATGGGGATGAGCATCCTGCGCCTTTCTTCAATAACCCTTGGGTAATCCTCCTGGATGTAGATGTTGTCTTGACGCAGTCTGTCCTTCTTGGTCATGATGCTCTGCTTGTCTTTCCAGTGGAGAAATCTAACAATCACTGGACTGTTTTCACTTCTTCTATCTTGGGTTATATAATGTGCTGTTTCTATGTCTCTGGGAGATAGGTTGATGCCAACCTTTCTCATCACTCTGATAATGGAATCTTAAGGAAAGGAAGTTAATTTACTATTTTAACAGAAAGAGAAGAAAAAAGGAGAAACTAAATAGATAGGTTTCAGAAAATTTTAAGAAATAAAGAGGAAATACAAAACCTGAACATAATCTTAACAAAATGCACCAGTATCTACACAAAAAAAAATTACAGAATTAGTCACGTCTTAGACTTGTGTCCTTCTGGCAAATGCTTTAGTGAATATTAGGTAGAACTACTAAATTTCCTTGTTTGCATTACTCATCGACTTTGAGTTTAAAAGATTTCAATGCATCCAGAACTCACTCTGCATGGTTGTCACTCATTCTTCCAAGTATTCCCATGTCAACCCCAATTAATAAAACTTCATTGGCTTCCAGAGAAAGTATCCATCTGTACACCTGATCCAGAAATACTGGATGAAGCAGCCCAAAATTTATGGTCTTTATCCTTATTTGACTGTAATTTCACAAATCACATGAAAATTTTTCTAGCTTCTTCAGTAATAATGCCCCAGTCCTCTGGAACTCTCTGCATTTCCACATAAAACATTGCCCCTCTGTTACATACTTTTAGGAAATATAAGACTCACCTTTTTAACTCAAGCCTCAGCACTTAGTACTCGTCCCTCTGGTCACACTCACAACCCTGGATTACACATCTAGGTAGTCCTTTAATTATTCCTTGCAGATAAACTTGCAAACTAAGTGCACTGAATTCCCCAATGTGGATAAGATACAATACATATGATTTCTCACCTTATTAAGCCTGCAAAACAGTAAATTAGATTAGATTAGACTGAATGCTCTGTACAAAGGCCTGTTATGTACTACATAAATATGAATCCTGGCTTATTGAACCTTATGGATACTGATTAAATATAAAATGCATAAAGACACAAAAAAGGTTTCTTCGTGTTGTCATCACATTGTCATTTGGCAACCACAGAGTGTCTGTGTGCCTGTGTTTGGTTACTTGAATGCTTGTGTGAAGTAAACTAAAAGGATTAGAGAGTGTGTTGCCTCTAAATGTAACTGATTGTTTTGTATGGCCAGTTTTATAAATATTCTAAAATGTTGTCCCAAAATGTTGTTTTGGGGAAACTAATAAGCATACAATTCATTATTGGGCTACTTAATTATTGCATAAAAAATATCTGAGATTCAAGATTTTCCCTTTGAACAATTTTGTCAGATACTTCATCAATTTTTTCGATAATTATCTCCAATTTTTACATATTAGGTGATTTTTTTTAAAATACTAAGTAACTAAATACATTGTAACTAAGTAACTAAATAACTTATGATGTTTCTATTCTTTTATGTAATGTATATATGCCAACAGACATATCCAAGCATATTGACTTGTATACTGAAACTTTAGCAGTAATGTCTATGTTATGTAAAAGTACGAATGATGATTATTTTATTGTAGCTGGTGATTTCAATGTTGACTTCCTAAGACCATCATACAACTGTGACTTATTGAAATCATTCATAACAGATAATAATTTAAAGTTAGTTTCAAATTTTATTTCTAATTCAGTAGATTTTACTTTTCAGAGTAAAGGAACAGGGTCAAAATCATTGATTGATCACTTTATTGTGAGTGAAAATCTGCTGTGTCACATTCATGATTATAGTGTCATTTTGAGCTGTGATAACTTTTCAGATCACTTTCCTGTAAGAATGTGTTTAAAAATATAAAAATTGTTTATGAAAAAGACTCTCTAGGCCATAAAAAATAATATTGTGCTTAATTGGAATGTAAATCCAGAGACATTGGCAGTTTATAAACATAATATTGATTTCAATTTGCAAAGTACTAAGATTCCATGGAATGCATTATACTGCGAGAAAAATCAGTGTCACGAATGTAAATCAAGAGTTGTTAGTTTTTATAACAAACTTTTAGATGTGTTATTGATATCTGCAATCGACAGTATCCTTAGTGTTAACAAATCTACTAAAAATGTAGTAATGGTAATTCTGAAAAGAGAAAGGTTATACCTGGTTGGTCTGATTATGTTGAAAGTCATAGAAAGCAGGCTCTGTTTTGGCATCAGATATGGATTGATAATAATAGGCTAAGAGATGGAGTCATTGCTGACATTAGAAGAAAAACAAGATCCAAGTATCACTTTTCTGTTAAGTGGGTTAAGAACAACAAAGATAACATAAGAAATGGTAAATTGTCTGAATACTTGTTACAAAATAACAATAAAGATTTCTGGAACTTAGTATCAACCATAAAGGGGAAGTCTCATAGACTACCCAATGTTGTAGATAATGCCAAAGGCTCCAGGGAAATATGTGAAATATTTAAAGATAAATATGAAAGTTTATATAACTGTGTGTCATATGATGCAAGTAAAATGAATGAAATTGAATCACATATAAATCATCTGATAAATAATACCACCAAAGGTTGTTGTTATTCCCATATTATATCTGTACAAGATTTCAAAAAAGCTGTTAAGAAATTAAAGGCTGGAAAAAGTGATGGAGTTCACCAGTCAATGTCAGACTACTTAATCAATGCTTCTGAAAGATTTTATGTTTTGTTATCTATAGTACTTAATAGTCTTATTATCCATGGTATTGTTCCAGATGAAATATCAGCAGAAACAATTGTACCTATAATTAAAAACAAAAGAAAATCAGTAAATGATTCCTCAAATTATAGAAGTGTGGCACTTAGCAGTATTGTTGGAAAAATTACAGATAATGTTATATTAGCAAAATTTCAGCACCAATTAAAATGTTCAGATTTTTAGTTTGGGTTCAGGCAAAACCACTCTACCACAAAATGTACATTTGTCATAAAAGAAGTTATACAGTATTACAGAAACAAAAATAGTAAAGTATATCTCATATTACTTGATGCTTCTCAGGCATTTGACCGGGTAGATTATGTTAAATTATTTCAGTTGTTATTAAAACGTGGAATGTGTCCTATAATCACTAGATTTTTGTTAAACATTTACACAAATCAGACATTGTGCATTAGGTAAATCAGACATTGTGCATTAGGTGGGGTAACATATATTCAAGTACCTTAGAAGTATCAAATGGTGTCAAGCAAGGAGGTGTTTTATCACCTATTTTATTTAATTTGTATATAGATGAACTATTAGAAAGGCTAAAAAAGTCAGGATTTGGTTGCCATATTGGTAGCATGTTTATGGGAGCGTTTTGTTATGCTGATGACTGTTCATTGTTAGCCCCATCAGTAACCAGTTTAAAAATTATGTTAAAAGTAGTAACTCAGTTCAGTAAAGAATATAATGTAAAATTCAACTCTGCCAAAAGTCAATTATTAGTTTGTTCCAAAGATAATCATGTAGTTTCTGATCTCTCATTTAATGACTCAGATATATGTTCTTTTGAAGATGCATACCATTGCATACCAGGTCATCCAGTTGGGGCAAATGAGAAAAGTATGTGTTTACTAAGTTGTAAAAATGATTTTGTAAGCAAGCTAAATTTTATTATATCTAATTTTGGCTCCTGTTGTACTAACGTGAAGTAAAGCCTACTTAAAACATTTTGCATGAGCCTATATGGTTGTGAGTAGTTAAGTCCGAGTTGATCAATGGTCGTGTATCTATTATATTGATGATAAATGAAGCAAATAATAAGCATTATGTTCATATAGCAATTTTGATTTAATCAAGCATATTTCGATAATGTAAATGATAACAAATCTGCTCATCCTTCCAATCACCTCAGTAGGAAATAATATAGGATAGATATTTGATTTTATAGAATGACTGTAATCAATTAATCAATCTATAATCAACTGTCAATCTATTGATTGTCTATCATCAAATATATTCAATCATCATTTGTCAAAAAGCAAGATTTGTTTTTTCCATTAATATATTTCAAGTTTTCTATTTTACTGTAATATATATAATTTTTTTCATCTACATATATCTAATGCAATGTGTACTCAAATATATTAGCTAATCATCTACATATTTGTAGATGTAAACAATTTTTTCAATTACATATTTTAAATATATATAATTTTTTTTTCAAACTGAATATCTAATGTAATGTGAACTCATCTGTATTAGCTAGATGTAAACAAATTTTTTCAATTACATTGAACACTTGTCATTATTATATCATGTTAAGACACGTCAGTTAAAGACACGTCAGATGTAAGTTAGAAAATGGATAAAATATGACTTTTAATGATCATGTTAAAGACACGTCAGATATAAGTTAATCTAGTTTATCTAATCACAATGAACTTTCGGAACTCTATAATCAAATATGAATTTTCACCGTACATTAATTTTATTTGTTCTTTTTGCTGAATAGACATAAATATATGTATATATATAAGCTATATCTATACTCATATTTATAATGATCAATCAACATGTTTGCCAATCAACCTAAAGAATCATTTAAATTTGAGGATGAGGTTTTACTACCAGCCTCTAGTTTACAGAAGAAAAGTTTACCTAACCAACAAGATTTAGTTCAATCGGCATCTACCCAAGATAAGACATCATCTAAAGATATATTTGATTCAACTCGATCAATTGAATCAACTAGATCAACCACCGGATTGACCTTATCAAATCAACCAATTCAGAAGCCATATTTTGGAGGATTTGCATTATCAACAAAAAAGGCATCATGTGAATCTTGTCATAAGATGGAATATCTAAATCTATCAAGTCAATGGCCGCCAAGTGTATATCAGAAATATGATCAAAGAATTTTAACATTTAATACCTGGCCCAAATCTCATCCTATTCATCCAGGAACTATTGCCAGAGGTGGATTTATTTATACTGGAAGAGGAGATAAAGTATATTGTCCTTGGTGTCAGATATCATTAGTGGAATGGGAAACATTCGACATACCTATGGACGAACATAGGAGACATTCGCCTAATTGTGAATTTATTCTATTACTTTATCCGAAAGTATGATTGTAATGCAAGAAATGTAAGGTAATAAAAAATTGTTTGAAAGGAAAAAAAATTGTTTTTCTCTTAGATTCCTCTTAGATTAAATCACCATATGGTACCATATAGATCAATCAGTGGACTGTAAATAAATGAAATACATATGTTTGGTATTAAATATTCATAATCATAATATGCTTAGGTAATAGATTTTTACATTAGAATCAAGTCTATTTAAACCCAAAAATCAGATAAACTAAAATCATAAGATTGTTAGAACAATAAAATCTTAAACCGAATATAATGGCTGAGGCATATGTCAGTAGTAAAGTAACCTCTACCAAAAAGAGGAAAAATGATAGCAATAACACCGGTAAAAATAAGAAGATAAGTTCTTTATTCAAAATGCAAGATAACGAGGAGGTCATTGTATTGAAGGAAGATCCAAGAAAATCTGTAATGAAACCAGGAACTAGTAAACTATCAGAAACTGGCATAATCAATCTGGAAACAAATAATGATCAAATTCTACAAGACAAGGATATTGAGATGATTGACCTGAAGGCACCCTTTAAGAGAACCTTCCATATTGGAGGAAATAAATACATAATATTTACAGCTGATAAGGGTCTCATCCAGCAGATACAGATTAAGGAATGGGATGGTCAGAAAGTTATTAAAAAAGGAGTGAAATTGAATATTTCTAAACTTATGATGATAATGCATTATGGTCAGTTAATAACCAGCGAGATAGGGAAGATTGCTAATGGTGAACAAGGTATAGATGTTAAGAAACATGTAGGAGAAGGATATTATTTATCATGCGCCTCTCCTTTCAAATCTGTTGGGATTAGGCTATGGAAAATAGGATCAGTAAAAATGTTTCCAACCAATGAAGGTATCAATCTTAAGATTAACGAATGGATGGAATTAATTGATGTTATCAACGACATGTATGTTGAAAGATTAGATCTATTTCATTGTGTATCATGTCTGCTGCAGCCAAATCAACCAGGTCATAATCCGATTTCATGTAAGGAATGTAAGCAAAATACAGATCTTTCAAAAGGTGAGGTGTATGTAGACATTCCATTGTAAAAGAAGTTTAGATCAACTCCATATGGACGATAACACACATTGACTTACTTAATATTTGTAATATATAGAAATAATCACACTAATAAACTTTATTTTATCTGAAAATTTGGGAAAAAAAACAAGAAGTATGGAAGATCCTAATGCATTCCTTGGATGGAGAATTAATGGATATGTACCATCAATGATAATGTCTGCTGTTGTTACTATTTGCGAATTGATCTCAATGATAGAGCAGAAGAAATTTCGATCAGCATTTACTTGTTATATGATGTTCAAAGAGGTTCTACCAGTGTACATACAGTAAGTTGGTTTTTTTTTTGTTTAATTTTTTGTCACTTTTTTCACCTGTTCAAAATTCCCAACTATGAGGTGCCTACCTTGCGGTTCGAAATTCTGTTTGTGAGTTTTTTCTTCGAGTATATTATATCGTTCAAAATCCCCAACTATGAGGTGCCTACCTTGCGGTCCGAAATTCTGTTTGTGAGGTTTTCCTCGTCAATATAATAACATCAGCACTCTCGGTATCTAAGACCAATCTAATCCTAATAATATAGTTATATTTATTTTTCTTTTGACAGACAAAAATACCCAGATTTCGTGAAGTATGCATTTGATGAGGTTTTAACTGCCAAGTGTTGCTGTTGTCAAGATACATTATTGATGGATGACATTTTGATGACTGTTCCATGCTGTCATTTTATATGTGGACAATGTGCATGTAATTTTCTTAAATTATGGTCTGATTTTTTAAATTTATTTTATTTATTTGGGGTTTTACGTCGCTTTCAACACTGTACAGGTCATATCATGACAGGTAGTTGGAAGGGCAGAGGAAACCAGTACATAGAGTTCGCTAGGGTTGTGTACTGTAAACTGCCGACCAACGGCAAGCAACTACCAGCTTTCCCACTTACGGCCATGACGGGGATCGATCCCCGGCCGCAGAGGTGGGAGGCGAGAGTGTTACCACTCTGCCACCGTGGCTCCTAAAATTATGATAATCCAGAGTATAATAAGAAATGTCCAATGTGTCGTAGTTTATTGATAGACCAAATTTTTGCCAAATCAATTCAATACAATATGACCTCTCTGACGTAAAGTACATTTTTTTATGGATACCAAGCTATATTTATATTGGGAAAAATTTGAATCAGCTCATAATAGATTCTTTACAGCAAAATAAATATGATGAAGCCTTTAGATATACCTTCCTGTTACATAGAGGTCCGAATGATACTGAAAAATTTTTGGATAAGAATTGGTCTGACATTTATGAAAAAAAAAGGAAAAATTATACTGTTCTTCATGTAGATCATTTCTATCTATTGATAAAGCATTCAGTGCTACATGTAACCATTTTTTTTGTTCCATTTGTTCTACCTACATATTAGAAAAGAGAGGCAAAGATATACTGAAATGTCCACAATGTAATCATGATATAGACGATTCAAACACTGAAATTATTTTTTTAGACCACTTTGAGATCCCAAATTCAGAATATCGAGAAATCAAATACTGAAATCATACCTTTGAGATCGAAAAAGCATTTTCTATATGCATGTATTTTTATTAAAACATTCATACATTTCAAATCTCTATGCAGGTATTTTCATTAAAACATTCTTTCGTTTCAAAATTCAAAGCAGTCTATTTAAAAATGCTGATTTTAACAAATATTAACATGATATATATTGTATTCATTACGTTCTAGTTAAAACAAAATATTAATCATAACGTCCTAAGTACTACTCGTATGTAATCAGATCATAATGTACTAAGGTAAAATAACGACTCACTGCTAACAGTCCTTTTATCTGGTTTAAATCTTACCAATCTTAAATTCTATTTTGCTTTATCTATCTAATTATTATAATAATAATAAAAAATTAACATAATAATTACTGTATTAAAAACTCCTTGGTCAATAAAAATCCAATATACGTATAATGTAACTATTCCTTACAACAAAGAAACTCTCTCGTCTAATACATTGAAAAGTTACAGTATAATTGTAAAATCGTTTTTTCCTTAAAATGTTGATTCAATAAACTCTTCTAATACATAATGTTGTTTTATTTCTTATACTTTGTCCCAGATCTTGTAAGTGATGGGTCACTATCACCTAAATTTGGCTCCTTAATGTTAATGTAAATTACATCCTCTTCAGCAAGACTGGACCCTCTACTACCATCTGATGAATCAAATTTTCTGTCCTCAAGGTCAATACTTGGTAGTGAGGTTTGGATCTCTTTGTCTGAAAACTGTGTAGTTGCATAACTTGAGGTCTGGGATGTGTTGTAGCCACTGAAATCTCTTGGATACAGAATGATAGGTGGAGTAGCAGTACTTTGAGATCCATAACTGTCATTTTCATCACCATGTCCATCATTGTTATTTAAAAAAAAATTTATAATTCTCACTATCCCATGACACTGATATCTCTTCAGCAAATATGTGAAAATTGAGAACACTATTCCCAAAAATGGAACTGCTAATAATCCATATAGATTGTTGTAGTCATATCCGTTGTTTGTAACATATTTAATGTCATCCTCAAATCTAATATCTGATTCATCTGATTTATCAATCCGATTCCTGTCAATCTGTTGATCATCCGAATCAGGCATTACTGTGACCATCTTCTGAGCTGAAAAAATTGAGAACATTTATAAGAAAAATGTTCACAAAAAATGGAAAAAATAGAACAATCAAAGGACACAAGAAAAATTTGTGAATTAATGTTATTATTATTTCAATAGCAATCAAATATATCTATTACTTGATTAAAAAGCAATTACCCACAATATGATTTGATTTGATTCTCCTCGAAATCCTCATATATGTGATCCTCACTGAAACTACTACCTGAAGATAAATAAAATAATCGTATATTTACCTTTTTCACATCCGATAACGTCTACATGTACGTTTGAATCAATCACAAAACAATAACCCTTACAGCCCCAATATAATGTCCTCAACTTTGGGAAATGTTGTTTAATTCTTGTAATATTAAGTCCTATTGATCCTATATCACATTTCATATACTTTAAGACAACAGTACTCTCATCCCCGCATTGATCCTCATATTGACGGAAAATGTTAAGTCCTGCAATTCCTTCAATTTTTTTTCAATCCCATTTCTACTGCAAGTCACACTTTGTGAAGCTACACAATCACTTAAGATAACTACCAACACTATTACGAGATTCATGTTTACTATTGTAGACATTTTTAGAAACTCGATCTATGTTTCCTGACTTTGTTTACATAGTGAAAGAAAGATATTCATTCATACATTCAGAAACGTCATTAATGACGTATTAGTCTGATGATCTCACAAAATGTGGTTTGTGACGTCACAAGATAAAATTATATATATGTAGGAAATGTGAAATTAACAATAATACCTAGGAAGATAGAGTTGTCGTCTATTTCCTGTTCCATCATATAATCAGAGCAACATCTGGGTTCAAGATAATTGCTAGAATTTGATATATAGAAGAGAAAAAACATATTTTATGATATGAAGTTATATGAGATTGATTTAAATTTCAGTCGGGAAAAAATAAGTACACTTTTTTACCTTTCAGGACTTGGCATATACTGCTCGTTGATCACACTTGACATTTCAATCATCCCACTGTCTCTCACAATTCTACCTTGTCTACTCAATAATCTTTGTTTTTTTATAAATTTTTTGCATTTGATGAGTAAATAAAATAGAACTAAGTACGCTAGAATAGCGGATGGGATAGACGCTAATGAAACCATAAAACCTGGAATTTCCTTAACTACTACTTGATTTGGAGTAAATGTAATCTGATAGGAGGAAGGACTTGTTTTTGTTTTGAAAATTTGGCTTTTTGTGGTTTTTTGTTCCATTTCAGTTTCAATCAAATTAGTTTTTGGTTTCATTTCAGTAAATTGACTTGTACTGGTGTCAAACTTCTTTGTATAAATTGGAGTAGAATATCTGTCATCTTTCTTCGAAGAAATAATTTTGTATAACCTATTGGTTGTGAGAGTAACTTGAGTAAAGGTATGCAATCCTCTTGTCACAGGGTCAACAGTTGTGATTTTTCTCATTTCTGTAAAAGGAGTAACTTGAGCAGGGGTATGCAATCTTGTTGTCAAAGGGTCAACAGTTGTAGATTTCCTCATTTCTGTAAAAAGGAGAACGAGAGACAATTATTTCACTGCATTTAGTGATAACACATATAAATTTTTAAGAAAAAACAAAACAAAAAAAACTTACCCATGGTCGATCTTTCTGTGATTTTAGTTTCAGCAACAGTCTTACTAAGAGTACTTTCCAAACACATATCAGTTACTACAGTCACTGAGGGGGGATCTCTTTCAGCCATATACAGCTAAAGTATATCATATTTTTCAATGTTATGTAATGTAAATTTGGAAAGGCAGACATAATATCCTTCATATTATCCACCCGAACATTTTCGAAATATAGAATTGTTATGTAAGGTCTGTAATAAAAATTAGGAAAATTAACACCCACACATGATACAATTCCATCCATACACAAACACATTTGTTTGTCACAACTGGTTGTATGTAATTGTACACATAAATTAAAAATAACAAACAGCCTTAGAAACTCCATGTTTTCAGTAGGAAATCTCATCTACAATGTTAACCTGTTATCATGTGAGTCAGATCTCTGTACATGGTATAAATACTTGATAATAAAGCTAAAATCTGGAGAACAGATAACAAGAGTGATATATTTGGCTATTAATGTGTTTATTTTGGAGCACTGCAAACAGAGAGATTCACATACAGAGACTCTGAATAATCTCAATAGATATTTATGTATTTACATTGGCATAAATCGAAAATATACTGCATTATTGCCTGATAAGATAAAGAAGAAATAATTGTTTTATTGAATCTAAGATAACAATGAGCATAATTCCGTTTAACTCGCCAACGACGGCTATTATCTCTGGTCCTACTGGATCTGGGAAGTCTACGTTTATATTTAGATTAATTCAAAATGTCTCTGTTATGTTTAAAGAAAAAGTTTATAAAATATATTACTTTTATACAGTTTGGCAACCCTTATTTGAAAGGTTTCAAAACAATAATGTTTCATTTATAAAAGGATTACCAAATGAGGATATAATACAGAAAATAAGTGATTCAAATCATAATCTACTTATCTTAGATGACATGCAAATGACTGCATTAAATAGTTCTTTTATTGCCAATTTATTTAGTAGAGAATCTCATCATAAAAACCTAACTGTCTTTCTAGTCTTACAGAATTTTTTCCATCAAGGAAAATATGGACGAGATATTTCACTAAATTCACATTATCTTATTTTATTTAGAAATAAAAGAGACAAAAATATCATTAAAATTTTAGGTACACAGATCGGATTAGGAAAAGAACTTGAAAACGTATATTTAGATGCGACTAATGAAGCATACGGGTACATTGTGATAGACTTAACTCCATCTGGTGATTCAACCTATATGCTGAGGTCGCATATTTTTCCAGATGAATATCTCATCGTATATAAATAGACGATTGTTAAGGTAAATATGAAGGAAAGAGAAATGTCTCAGAATTTAAAAAAATCAAAACATATTATTAAAGTGATATTAGATAGTAATCATAGATTAAACAGATATATGTTTCGCTATATCACTGAAAATCATATAAAAGCTATTACAGAACTGATATATAACATATGGCATCTACCCTTAAATAAAAAGAGGAAGTCTGAAATAAAAAATCATATTAAGTTATTGAAACAGTTTATTCATAATAAACATAGGAGACGAGAACTATTAGGAAAGCATTATAAAATTTTTTCCGATTTACTTCATAGTCTAAAAAAATATATTAATGTAATAATAGAATGAATAAATTCGTATTAATTCCCTATGATCAGTATTACTCTTTTAAATCTTATCTTATGGAAAAAAATCATGGTATTTCTTCGGATAAAGCAGAGAGGGAAGTTATCGCTGATAGTGATGATGCTGATAAACATGAAATGAATGATAAAGTAAATATTTCTATAAAATCAGAAACAGAAACTTTGAATAAAAATGATTTGTCTGGGGATATATTAGACAAAAAAAAGACAAAAATGAAGATAACGTTAATGATAATCAATCAGTAGATAGACTCCTACCCCCGCCTGGTATACCAGTAAAGACTAAAAAAACAAAAAAAATATTTCAATATGGAATCAGAGATGGACAAGAGGGTGGCGGATCAAAAACAGAACCAAAATGGGTTAAAAAATGGCAAAGAAAAATCAGCTGAGAATGAATCGTATTTACAAGAAATATATTATGATACGAGACATCCGGCATCCTTTAGTAGTATTGAAAAATTATATAACTATATAAAATTTAATAGTAATAAAAAGATTTCTAGGAAAGATATTAAAATATGGTTAAGTAAACAAGAATCATACACAGCACATCGTCCTGTGAGACAAAGATTTAAAAGACCTCGTGTGCTTGCCTTCTATAAGAACTATCAATGGGATACAGATACGGCTAATATGACAAAATATAAAAAACAAAATGATGGATATGGATATTTTGCTGTTTTCATTGATATTTTTACACGATTTTTATATACTCAAGCGATGAAATCACTTACAGGTCATGAAATGGTTACTGTTATGGAAAAAATTTTTGAAAGATCACAAGATCAACCTTATATTCTTAGAAGTGATCAAGGAAGTGAATACGTAAATAGAGAGGTTGGGATTTTTTTAAAAAAGGAAAAGGTTAAACATGTTTATACTTTTTATGAAACTAAAGCAAATTATGCAGAAAGAGTAATTAAAACTATAAAATTAAAGATAATAAAATATTTGACCGCTAATGAAACCTTCAGATGGATAGATGAATTAGATAATTTAACCTATAGTTACAATAACAGCAAACATAGATCTATCGGAATGACACCCTTTGAAGCAAGTAAAGAATCAAAAAAATATGATTTATGGAAAAAAAACAGTATGGGACTGAAAGAAAAAAGGAGAAATTTATTCAAAGTAGTAAAAATCTTAACGTTAAAGGGACTACCTCTAGAAGATATAAGTTTAAATTAGGTGACAGGGTTAAAATAAGTTATCTAAAGAATCAATTCGACAGAGAATATTCAGAAAAATGGACTGGAGAAATATTTACAATAATTAATAAAAAAATGAATCAAAATATTCCTATGTATCAAATTAAAGATTATAATAATGATATAATTCATTCATATTTTTATGAACCTGAACTTCAATTAGCATTTTTGGATGAGAATACTATATATAAAATCGAAAAAATTGAACACATAAATTAAAAATAACAAACAGCCTTAGAAACTCCATGTTTTCAGTAGGAAATCTCATCTACAATGTTAACCTGTTATCATGTGAGTCAGATCTCTGTACATGGTATAAATACTTGATAATAAAGCTAAAATCTGGAGAACAGATAACAAGAGTGATATATTTGGCTATTAATGTGTTTATTTTGGAGCACTGCAAACAGAGAGATTCACATACAGAGACTCTGAATAATCTCAATAGATATTTATGTATTTACATTGGCATAAATCGAAAATATACTGCATTATTGCCTGATAAGATAAAGAAGAAATAATTGTTTTATTGAATCTAAGATAACAATGAGCATAATTCCGTTTAACTCGCCAACGACGGCTATTATCTCTGGTCCTACTGGATCTGGGAAGTCTACGTTTATATTTAGATTAATTCAAAATGTCTCTGTTATGTTTAAAGAAAAAGTTTATAAAATATATTACTTTTATACAGTTTGGCAACCCTTATTTGAAAGGTTTCAAAACAATAATGTTTCATTTATAAAAGGATTACCAAATGAGGATATAATACAGAAAATAAGTGATTCAAATCATAATCTACTTATCTTAGATGACATGCAAATGACTGCATTAAATAGTTCTTTTATTGCCAATTTATTTAGTAGAGAATCTCATCATAAAAACCTAACTGTCTTTCTAGTCTTACAGAATTTTTTCCATCAAGGAAAATATGGACGAGATATTTCACTAAATTCACATTATCTTATTTTATTTAGAAATAAAAGAGACAAAAATATCATTAAAATTTTAGGTACACAGATCGGATTAGGAAAAGAACTTGAAAACGTATATTTAGATGCGACTAATGAAGCATACGGGTACATTGTGATAGACTTAACTCCATCTGGTGATTCAACCTATATGCTGAGGTCGCATATTTTTCCAGATGAATATCTCATCGTATATAAATAGACGATTGTTAAGGTAAATATGAAGGAAAGAGAAATGTCTCAGAATTTAAAAAAATCAAAACATATTATTAAAGTGATATTAGATAGTAATCATAGATTAAACAGATATATGTTTCGCTATATCACTGAAAATCATATAAAAGCTATTACAGAACTGATATATAACATATGGCATCTACCCTTAAATAAAAAGAGGAAGTCTGAAATAAAAAATCATATTAAGTTATTGAAACAGTTTATTCATAATAAACATAGGAGACGAGAACTATTAGGAAAGCATTATAAAATTTTTTCCGATTTACTTCATAGTCTAAAAAAATATATTAATGTAATAATAGAATGAATAAATTCGTATTAATTCCCTATGATCAGTATTACTCTTTTAAATCTTATCTTATGGAAAAAAATCATGGTATTTCTTCGGATAAAGCAGAGAGGGAAGTTATCGCTGATAGTGATGATGCTGATAAACATGAAATGAATGATAAAGTAAATATTTCTATAAAATCAGAAACAGAAACTTTGAATAAAAATGATTTGTCTGGGGATATATTAGACAAAAAAAAGACAAAAATGAAGATAACGTTAATGATAATCAATCAGTAGATAGACTCCTACCCCCGCCTGGTATACCAGTAAAGACTAAAAAAACAAAAAAAATATTTCAATATGGAATCAGAGATGGACAAGAGGGTGGCGGATCAAAAACAGAACCAAAATGGGTTAAAAAATGGCAAAGAAAAATCAGCTGAGAATGAATCGTATTTACAAGAAATATATTATGATACGAGACATCCGGCATCCTTTAGTAGTATTGAAAAATTATATAACTATATAAAATTTAATAGTAATAAAAAGATTTCTAGGAAAGATATTAAAATATGGTTAAGTAAACAAGAATCATACACAGCACATCGTCCTGTGAGACAAAGATTTAAAAGACCTCGTGTGCTTGCCTTCTATAAGAACTATCAATGGGATACAGATACGGCTAATATGACAAAATATAAAAAACAAAATGATGGATATGGATATTTTGCTGTTTTCATTGATATTTTTACACGATTTTTATATACTCAAGCGATGAAATCACTTACAGGTCATGAAATGGTTACTGTTATGGAAAAAATTTTTGAAAGATCACAAGATCAACCTTATATTCTTAGAAGTGATCAAGGAAGTGAATACGTAAATAGAGAGGTTGGGATTTTTTTAAAAAAGGAAAAGGTTAAACATGTTTATACTTTTTATGAAACTAAAGCAAATTATGCAGAAAGAGTAATTAAAACTATAAAATTAAAGATAATAAAATATTTGACCGCTAATGAAACCTTCAGATGGATAGATGAATTAGATAATTTAACCTATAGTTACAATAACAGCAAACATAGATCTATCGGAATGACACCCTTTGAAGCAAGTAAAGAATCAAAAAAATATGATTTATGGAAAAAAAACAGTATGGGACTGAAAGAAAAAAGGAGAAATTTATTCAAAGTAGTAAAAATCTTAACGTTAAAGGGACTACCTCTAGAAGATATAAGTTTAAATTAGGTGACAGGGTTAAAATAAGTTATCTAAAGAATCAATTCGACAGAGAATATTCAGAAAAATGGACTGGAGAAATATTTACAATAATTAATAAAAAAATGAATCAAAATATTCCTATGTATCAAATTAAAGATTATAATAATGATATAATTCATTCATATTTTTATGAACCTGAACTTCAATTAGCATTTTTGGATGAGAATACTATATATAAAATCGAAAAAATTGAATGTAAAAGAAAAAGAAAGGGAATTCGTGAGGTATTAGTAAAGTGGAAAGGGTGGCCAAAGAGATTTAATTCTTGGATACCAGAAGCAAATATTACTGACATATAGAGTGAAAATAAGTAAAAATGGATACTGATATGTATTTCTTCTTAAGTTCTAGTGATTCTCTGTTATTTCATCCTGATAATTACAGTTATAATTTTATAATAGAATTGCCAGAAAGAATTCATTTAGAGGGTGAATGGGTAATAGGTTTATGTGATTTTTATCATAGTTCAAACCTGTTAGAAACTATATTTGTGTTATGCGATATATGTGATAACAGTTATATTGGGGATTCTTTAAAACCTATATTAAGAATGATTTATCCTAATAACAATCAAATTTATTTCAATTATAAAGAAATTTATTGTGTGAAAGTTAAAAATTATTGCCTTAATCGCTTGAAGGTATATATAAGAGATGAAAATTTTAAAATTCCACCGAGTATTACTGGAACAAGTAGATTGACACTACATTTGAAAAAAATAAAATGACAAATTATGAGGATTTTTGTAAAAAGTGTATTCAAGGAAAAATCGGTTTTAAACCAGATTTTTACATAATAGAAAAAAAAACATAAGGATAATACAGATATTCCTAAAGAAAATATTGACGTCACAATTGTAAGTCCTACTAAAGCTGCTGTAGAACAAGCCAAGAGTGAATTAAAGCAAGAAAATGCTATAAATAGGGATGAAAAAAATACACATGTTCAAAGTGGAGGCAAAGAGCAGATCCAACGAGTTAAAAAGAGAAAAAATCAGTATAAAGTTAAAGGAACATCCAAGAGTCTCAATAAAAAGGGAAAAGAAAAAAAAAGGGCGAAAGAAATAAGAAAAATTTAACTTACAAATCATTATGGAAGTAGTACAAAATTCCTTATCTATTTTTGTTCCACCACCAATCGATAATTCGATTCAAAGAGAATATTGGGTAGAATTCAATCCTATTGCAGCAATTTCAGAGAGTGGAGCTATAGAATTTAGCATCCCAGGAACATCAGTAGATTATATAAATTTAAGTAAAACAAAATTACATATAAAATATGTTATAACCAGAGAAAATGGGGATCCTATTCATGATGAGAGAGGGTTAAATGGTCAACCAACTGCTGATAGTGATCAAGTAGGACCTGTTAATTTTCCTTTACATAGCATCTTCAGACAAATTGACTTATCGTTTAACCAAAAAATTGTATCACCGGATATTGGAGTTAACTACCCTTATAAAGCACTTATGGATATTTTATTAACCTCTAATAATGAAATGATAGAATCTCAGGGTTATGCAGCACTTTTTTTAAAAGATCAACCTGGTGAAATGGATTCTAATACTTATATCGGTAGCAATACGGCTTTTACAGAAAGAGCAAGACCAACAAAAGATGGAGGAACAGCTAGTATTGAGGGTTGTCTATATATAGATTTTGGAAAGGATCAAAAAAGATCAATTTTAAATGGAGTTTCTGTCAATTTAAAATTTTTTCAATCAAGTAATGACTTCAGATTGTTGAGACCAGGGGCAGAAAATTATAAATTAAAAATAACATCTGCGATAATAAAAGTTTGTTTTGTGAGTTTGCACCCAAGTGTGATTGTAGCTCATAATGAGGCTTTAAAAATTAGTCCAGCATTATACCCATTCTGGCGAAGTGATATTAAGAGTTTTAGTGTAGCAGGAGGATCACATACATTTATGACAGATAATATATTCCATGGACAAGTACCAAGTAAAATAATAATTGGTATGGTTTCTAATTCAGCATATTCTGGAGATTATGAAAAAAATCCTTTTAATTTTATGAATATGGGAGTGAATTACCTAGAAATTAATGTAGATGGACAACCAGTACCAAGTCGTCCTTTCAGACCAAATTTTGATGAAAATGATTATGTTTCGTCATATCTTAGTTTATTAGACAGTGACTTAGATTCAAAAAGTGGATTAATTATAAAACCGACAGATTATCCAGATGGATATGCCTTATATTTATTTGATATACAAAGCTTTTTAACAGGAAGTGTTATGTCGAAATCTCCAAGGGGGCGAGTTAGATTAAGTGTTAGATTTTAAAAGGCATTAGCAGAAACTATAAATATCATTGTTTATGCTAAATTTCCGGAGATAATGACAATTGATCAAGCTAGAAATGTTAATGTAAGTTAAAAAAATCCGGAAAAAAATGAATTCCATTCAAATAAGTAAGTTTATGAACCAAGATAAGTTCATTAGAAATCGATTCAAGGGAGTTTACCCAATAGATCTTATTCCTGGAGATTTAACTCCTCCATCAATTATTGCAGTTAACCTAGATAGATCTTACAAAAAAGGAAGTCACTGGATTGTATTACACTACAATGATATCGAGTGGGCTGAACATTTCGATTCATTAGGAAATAAACCAGATGAAGTTTTACAAAATTTATTGACAGATCAAAGAATTTCATATAAATATAACAATAAAAGACTTCAAAACTACTTCACAGATACATGTGGACTCTTTTATTTATACTACAGTTATTATTCATGCAGAGGATGGACATTGGGAAAGATACTGGATACTTTATCACATGATCTTAAAAACAATGAAGAAATAGTTAAAGACTTTGTATTTACCAATTTTTATGTATATAAAGATTAAAAACACAGTCAATAAAACTAAGTTGTAACAATAATTGCCTTTTATTTTTCATACTTTAATAAATCCATCAATATTTTACCCAATACATTTTCACCTGAAACATTTTCTGATGGCAATACCTCCAGTAAACTAGATTTGGCTATAACTCCAAGATATCCAGCTAGGTCTCTCTTAAGATTTACCTGTTTATAATATACTAATGATCCCGCCATTTTTGATAATTTATCATAAAATAAAGAACATTGTTTAAATTTTATTAGAATAGAAAATCTCATTGTTCTTTCAATAATAGCATAGTCTTTATTTAGATCTACTCCTTTATCCGAAATGAACCTGTGTAGTTCTGTAGGATCTAATATTTTTAAAATTTCGGCAGCAATATTATGATAATTGAAATGTACACATAGAAGGTAGATGAAAATGTGTTCTGAGGAAGGAAAAATAATATTATTATACAATAAATTACAGGGATATAGATTAGATAACGGATCTTGTACCTTTTCGATTATTTCGATATAAGTTGACCATGGACATAATTCAATATCTAATGGCACTGTACTTATACCATCCTCTAAAACCTTTCTTTTATAGTAAAAGTAATTAAATCCTATCTTTTCCTGTGAATAAGTAAAAATATTGTTGTTTTTCAATCTAAAACCCATATTTTTGGCGGAAATAATAGTACGGTTGTTTAACGTGTTTTCAAATTTTGTCATAGGGTCTGATAAATTTTTCTTTGAAATTCCTTTGCAGGATATCTTTTGCTTTCCTTTTTTGTTTTGAATAATGTATGACTTTGAACATAAACTTATCATCTTATCTCCCAGGAATTCTTCCTTAAAAATTCCAGTAAATCTCCTATCTAAAGCAAAATGATTATCACAGCATTTTCTAGGAAACCAAACGGCTTGATCGTGATCATTACATTGTTTATAAATTTTTTATAGTAGGTCTCATAAAATTCTTCTTTCATACATTTAGCCAAGGTAACCTCATTTAAGGCCATATAAATGCTATCGGTATCAGTTTCGGTTAATTCAAAAGAATTTGTTTTTAAATATTTTTCTAAACAGTCATAATAAAATTCTAACATACGTAATTTAGCATATTGTAAAATAAAAAATCCAATCTGTATAGGATTATCCATCTTAATCTGGTTCTTATACATTTCGACCTCGTAAACTGAATTTGTGATAATGTCTAAATTTTTAAAATTAGAAGAATTGATCATTTTAACAGCTTTTCCTTTATTATCTATATATTTTATATTACAATGCTTTGTTTTATTAATTTAAACTGATCCGTATGCACTATTGCTTAATAATTTGTACGTATCACCTATAATTGACTTGTCTTTATGTCTATCACCTAATATTCTGTTCTCTGTTACTGTTTCAATAAAGGAGGTAAAAGACTTTTTAGGTTGAAATTCTATGACCTGATAAATTCTCTTAATATTACAGTTATGATTCAAATACCATTTCAATAATGGAGTTGCTAAAAGGATTTTTTTGGCTTTAGTACCACTTATCAAGAGTTTTCTATTTTTAAAGGTAATATCATTATTTTTACAAAAATCGGACATATGATCACCAATAACATTCATTGGAATGTCACATGTACAAAAAAAGGAGGATACTCTTTAAAATAATCATATAAATTATCATTAATTGCTATATCTACTTCAACGGCGCCAAATAACAAACCTTTTTGTATATCATCGATTATTTGAGATTCAGATAGAGTTGATCTATTCTTTTGATAATAAGTAGGTAAATAATTATTATATAGTGACAGTGTTTTAGGTTTCACCTTTCTCATATAATCACATTCCTGTATAGAAACATACTTCAAACCTTGTGTTAATAAAAAATTTTTTTTGATGTCATCTTTCTCTTGTGTTTTCTCAAGCTTTTTAAGCCATTTTTTACTTTTAATTCCTCTAAAAATGAAACAGTTATGGGGATATTTGTGATAATAACATCCATTGTATTCATATACAGTTTTCGTGGAAACACAATAACCATCTACCAAATAATTTCCAAATCGTATTTCTTTACCATTATTTAATTTATGTAAAATTTTAATATTTTCAGTCAGCATTAAATAATCCATCCAAACATAAGAATCAATATATCTTTCACTCACTTCCGGTCTAAAACCATTTTCTTTATGACGTGTGATGTATAGACCTGTAGGCATTTCCTGTCTTATTGCATAGGAATATAACCCATTACAATCGTATCCAACTACTGATTGGCATTTATTATTAGGAATATTTTTAATATCAGTGACACCCTTTTCTTGATAACAAGAAAATATTATACTAGGTCCACCTACAATATTTTGTTTAAAGGTATAATAAAGATTAGCGTTTTCTGAATTAAAAAGTGAAAATTTACTATTTGATGAATTATATAACATTCTACGAGCAACACCTGGTAATGTAATATAATCTTTAAAAATATCTATCCCCTCATCATAATAAACCTTAACCATATTCCCTAATGCAATAACAAACGGACCAGTGTCGAGGTTGTTATAATATATTAGGTAGTCCTCAAATCTTGTCATAACCTTATCCTCCCAAATTTTTTGTAGTTTCTTATAATCGCTATCGGATTTTATTGGATTATCTTTCTTAATTTTTGAATAAAAATCCTCAGGTTCTGGAAGTTTGGGATAATTCAATTTTTCAAAAGAATCAAACCATTTGTATGGAAAAATTCCTTTAGGTTGATCACATCCATAGGCTTTCAAAAATTGAGAATAGGAACATCCAGCAGCTAAATAATTTGAAATATCTATAAATTTCATATCAACAGTAGAAATAGATAAATACGAATTTTCCTTTTTAATTGTATGAATATCTTGTTCCTCATAATTTTGAACAATGTATGACATTATATATTTCTTTATTAAGTTTACATCATATTTGCCAGAATGAAATCCAATAACAGGTATTTGTGAAACATATCTATCCAAATCTTTCTTTATGTTATTTAAGGATTTAAAAAAATGGGATTTGATTTTTGATTGATGATTTGACTTACATGAATCGGAATTGTTATGATATTGTGATATAAGCTCATTCAGCTGATGGTATACTTCAGAATATTTTTCCATCATGATTTCTTTGTTATACAAACTAATTTCAGATATATAACTCATCATTTCATCGATTAGTTGAATAGCATTTGAATTAACAAAACATTCACATTCCTGAAAATTTTCTACATTGGAGGCAATACTTACACTGATTGGATGATGTTGAGATATCCATGTTAGTTTTTCTGTTTTATCTACATTTGATTTAAGTAATATCGCTTCCATATCCCATACTATAAATTTATCATAAATTGACAATCTAAGGGTACATGAATGTTAAGTGATTTTAATTTATCAAATAATGTAGTGGAATTAGAATAAAACCCCCCTGGAAATGAGTACTTAGTTCTATCGTAACAGTTAGCATAGTGTCTTTTCAAATTCCATTGACGTTTAAATAATTTCAGACATTTATCACATTGAAACCTTTTAAGAAGTTTTTCGAAATTTGTCATATAACTAAAGTGATTATCATACAGGTTCAGATACATAACATCATCATTATCACTTAATGAATTATAAATTAGACTAACAGTTCCGTTACTATTCAAACAATACACCATAATTTTAACATTAAAACAGATTTCTAGTTCACTGATGTCATTCATCCTTACGCCAGGAAAAGATATTTCATTCGAAATATTTCTTTTCTTCTTCCATATATCCACATATTCTTTAACTTTTTAAATATTTCCTCTATGATGTTTTACACATCGAAAAAAGCAAAAATTATCATTATGAGGTTTTGCAGAGTACTTATTATAATACATTGACTTTATATAGGCGTTCTTTAGAATATATCCAGGTAATGAAGTTGCATTTCCTAGAGGAAAATCTGTCAAAAATATAACATATTGGATGTTAGTAATAAATGCAAGAGTCCATACAGTGGATGGGCGCACAGCTCTGGCTTGTTCTATGATATCTATTCCTGTAATTTTATGCATAAAAAATCTAATACTATTTCTATTAGTAATTGTATAGGGATGTGTCAATATTTTATTATTAAAATGAGGAACAAAATATCTATATTCTCCAGTCTCATTATTGAAGAGTATCATTCCAAATGCAAAATTCACTCTAAATGTCTGATTTTGATCGTTATATATCTGATTAATATGTCCTCTTATCTCCCTATAACCTCCATGAAGGTTATTTGTTTGAAAGTTGTATGTCTTCTTGAGATCGCCATGTTCATCTGCAGCCAATATGTGTTCGCGGTTTGTAATGTATGTCTGTTTTAATTCTTCATTATCATGGTGAACTATATACGGTGGAATAAAATTAAGGTTATCATTCCCTCCATGCTGGTTCATTCTATGAACATAAAGATCCTTTCTTGTGAGGCATAATTTAGCATTTATAGTGTTTTTTCTTATCATTTGATCTATGGAAATGTTCAATATGATAGTTCAAAGCTTTAGGATGAATAAAAGTCACATTACATTCATAGCACATAAATCTTCCACATGTCAATAAATGTTCAGTAAGATCCTTTGATGTGGCGAGGTATGTATCACATTTTCCACAAAAATTATTCCTTGATTTATAATCAGTTCCACACATTTTTTGATGAGCATCTAAATTCCTCTGATTAATTAGATTTCTGTGGCATTTAGAACAGTCAAACTGTTGAATATTTCCATCCATTGTTAAAAATACTTCATTGAAGAAATTATATTGATTTCACAAATAAAGGATGAGCATTTGACTGGTTTTTAAAATAAACTTTCCAGATGATTTGACACAGCATATTGTTCTTAATCAATTCATATGTTATGGACTGATTCATCATCTGAGTGATCATGTGATTCCATAGATTGACTTCTTTTCATAGGTGCTCTATATCTCCTTGCAACTTCCTGGGCATATGGCGAGTATGTATTCATTCTATACCACCACATTTTAATAGATTTAGTTATTTTATCCTTATACACTTTGCCTGCTGCATACATTATGACAAAAGTATGTCTTGGATAATGCCATATGAAACAGGAAACATAAAAAATTGAGACTCCAAATGATTCAGCAGAGGATATAGAAAGATGAGGTAATGCTAATGCCAGGAATATATGAGGATGTTTCAGGTTCATTCGTCTCACTTGGATGTATAAATCCCTGTATGTAATTCTTCCATCCTCCATATTTTTTTCTAATTTTTCAATATAATATACATGAAATGAATCATAAGGAAATATAGATATACAGTTTTGTTTAGGTGGAGTTTAAATAGGATTTAAGATTTGTTTACTAATCATTTTTTGATTTAAAAAAAACAAAACATGTACCGACTTGTTTGTGATTTTGATCTATATCTTACTTATTGTAGATCAAATTTATGATGTAGAGTATTAATAAATAGTACAAATTACATTATTGTTTGGTATTCATATTTGAGAAAAACATGTATAGACTTGTATATGGTTTGAATATGTAAACCAATCAATAATTCATTATATGCATCATTGAAATATTGATAAATAACCCTATGCGATTTTATCATCAAAATTATTCAATACTCGAGTAAAATTTCAAAAACAGAATTTCGGACTGCAAGGTAAGCACATCACAGTTGGGAATTTTGAACGGGTGAAAAAATCTCTCGCAAATTTCACAAACAGAAATTTGGACCGCAAGGAAAGCACATCTTAGTTGGGATTTTTGAACACAGTGTTTCATATTGCTAGATTTTGAAAATGTAGTAAATTAAAAAAAGCCATCAAAGGTTACCATATGCTACATCATTATATATCTTGGTGGTGCTTCATCCTAACAAACAGACAAACATAACAGTATTGATAATATGCAAGATTTAAAAACATATGCTTAAATTTTCCATCAGCAGTTATGTATATGTTATGTGATCCACATATCTTTACAGTACTATAATATAAAGCCTAAGTACATATGCCTCATTAAATATGTATCATATGCTTATTATCAATATGTAAGATATAAAGCCAAAGTACATATGCCTCATTAAATCAAGTATCATGTGCTTATCATTAGAGTACTTGCAATATAAATCCTAAGAGCAATCTAAATCCTAAGAGTATATGCTTGATTAAATCAAAATTGCTATATGAACATAATGCTTATTATTTGCTTCATTTATCATCAATATAATCGATACACAACCATTGATCAACTCGGACTTAACTACTGTTGTGTCCTGTGGGATCTCTCAGATAAAAGTATAGAAACGTTTTACACCACCTGGAGAGTGGGAATGAGAAAATTACTTAATTTGCCTAGAATGACACATGGTAAATACTTACCTGAAATTGTCAATGATATACCAGTAGAATGTCAGCTCCATAGGAGAGTTATAAAATTTGTTAATTCTTTATTTGATAGTGAGAACTCAGTCATTAAATGCTGTACTAAATTAATACTAAATGGAAGCAGGTCTATTGTTAGCAGAAATATTAACTATGTATTGAGCAAGTATCAATTAAGAAAAGATGAAATAGAACCAGTACATATTGGTGTTTTTATGTCTAAAGTTAGAGAAATTGTAATAGAGAAACTAAATACTGATGATCAGATAAATATTGATAACATAAAATGTCTAATAGATATGAGAGACAGTCTGCGCAACACTTTTAGTGAAAGATTAGAGAGATTTTTCACTGTTGGTGATCTTAATGTGTTACTAGAGCATTTCTGTGTGAAGTTGTGATGATACTGCTTCTTTAGTTCATGTAAATAGATCGGTTTAAACATATATATAATATTTTACTGTTCTTTTTTCTCTCTGTATTTTTTTTCTGTTTGTAAGTTACTTGTATACCTTGTGTATGAGCAAATAAATAAATAAATAATACTAATATATGTATTTAAATGTTAACATAAGACATTCATTTTTGAGGTAATTATTCTATTTAAGAGAGGTGCTGTACTGGAATCATAGACAAATTGGCCCTTTGCCAAATCGGCCCCTGTCAAATTGGCCCCCAGGAAAAAAATACCTTGGTCAAATCGGCCCCCTGGAAACTACTGTACTCTCAAAGAGAATATGTTAAACAAATGATAAAATTCACAATCTAATAAGAATCTAACTAAAAATCTATAACACTTAATCTCTTTTAAGTCAATTGCATTTCCAATAAAACTAACAGAAATAAGGTAGTAGAGGACAGAGGATAAAGTATATTGATTACAGTATCCAAAAATCTTTTGATATATGTTAATTGCACTTTTGCTAAATATCACTCAAGTAGTTTTCATCCTTGATGTGATTATCAAATTATACTTATAATTATTCTATGATAAGTTCAAAGAACTTGGTGAAACATCGAAATATCTTTGACATGTTAATTGCACTCTGCCATATCACTATAGAAGTTGTCGCCCTTATAAAACAAACATAACATGATAACAAAGAATTATTTGCTATTACTTGTATTAATAACCTAATACATGCTCACCTGATGTACTGTGCTTACTAGATATCTGTAGGTCTTAGAGTCTGTCATACGATGGTGCTTAAGTGCTATAAAAGTACTCTTATTGCACAACATTTTAGTTTTTTAACCTGGGGGCCGACTTGCCAAGGGCCGAGTTTTTAGGGGGCCGATCTGCTGAGGGCCGATTTGGTAAAGGGCCGAATTGTCCAGTTCCCGCTCTACTGCAGCTGACCCAACCGCACTGTTTACATTATCGGGCTTGGGTTGGTTATGGTTTGCTTGGTGTATCTGCTAAATAACAAACATGTTTCATATTTCACTGATCCACCTCTTTCTTGCACTGTATTATTTTAGATTTAACACTTGGATACATTTTCTGGATTAAGCAGCAATTTTGCAATAATATAGTTGAAAATGCAGTACATGTTGTCAAGTAATTACATAAATTAGTGTTCCAAAAGCAACATGCTTTAAATTTGGCTAACTATAATTATGGTGTTCTCTGTCTGCAGAAGATTTAATGAAGTGCATCAACACATTACTGGTGGATATTTCAACAGAACAATCAATAGTTAGAATGTCTTAGATGTTAACAGCTGTGACCTCTATGGAATATCCCTATGTACACAGACTCCCATCAGGGGAAGGACCTCTTATTGGGGACATTATGACTTTTCTGAATCGTTTAATTCAACTATGTGAAAAAAAAGACATTTTGTAGTGGTTAAAAGAAATAAATATTTTAAAATAGAAACTTTGAAAACACAAACTAAAATAAAGAGAAGGTCATTAAGAACAGGCTTCGACTAAAACAACCTAATTGACTTATCACCTGTTCAAAAGAAAATATTAATTTCATTAGGCTAGCTGTTTTAAATGGTAGGTTTGTCAACAACAAATCAAACTATCTGACACTGCATATATAAGACAAAATTATTGACATATGTTGCATCAGTAAAACATGAAAATTATCTGATCCTGGAAATGAAAGTGTATGTAGAAATATTATCCCAATGGGTATGTTGTGCATCACATAAACTGGAAAATGAGGAGGAGTGCCTATTGTGTGCACATCTGGATACATTCCCAGGGGGAAAGACCAATTGCAAATAAAGAGTAATTGGGATCAATAAGATTTATTTTTGCTAATATTTTTAATTATAATTATTACATTTACAGGTATTTTCTCTAACAGAATAATCTAATAACATCACACCAGGAAGTTGAAGATGTAGACACTGTTGAAAAAGTAGATGAGATAGGAGAGACAGTCTGAAGAGTGGGGTTGGATATATTTCCACACATCAATCAGATTTCCAGGTCTCAGGGTGCATAATAGGATCAAAAGAAACCCCATTATGGAATGCCCAAGTGGCAGCTGACCATCTAAAAATCATGAAATTTCAAAGAAGGGGTCAGGTATTATAACATATTTGATATTTTCTTTAAAATTGCTTCAAGCAACTGAATCCATGAGGGGGACTGGACCATCAGACCTGGAAAGTGTGAAAAATGGTTGATTTGAGTCCCCATGAGTGGATGATAATAATTTTTGGAGTAATCTGCAAGGACATAAAGGTGACTTGCCCAATACTGGAATAGAAATAGTGTGAATGTCAGTTGTATTTCGTGTAGTTTTGAACCAGTTTACTACTATTATGGCACCTAAATTGGAAGAAAAACATTACATCTCCCTGGCAACATATTGGAGATCTTTTAAAAGGAAAATATGCCGACGAATACAGAGCTGCATACACTGTAGGTAATTTTAAAGTTCTTGTAGCTATCTAGATGTCTGTGAGCAGTTCAATGGTAATAACTCTGACATTTCTTGGTTGTAAGGCTCTATTATTTTTTAGATTTCTGGAATAGTTGTACTGACTCGTGCTGAAAATGTGCAGTGTTCAAGCCATACACAATACTTTGCGAGCAAATACCTGTCATATCGTTTGCCACATTGGAATAAAAAAGACCATTCTGAACTAGATATTCTATAAAAATTAATAAAATGGAATGATCTACCTGCTGGTGGGACAGCCCAGCAATCACTGAGAAGCCAAGGATGTCCATATATAGGTCCTCTGAGTTCTAGGCCTAAATACCAAAAACAATCTCTGCTGGACACTGGTGGCGAGCTGTGTGGTGATGGAATTTGAATCTGAAAAATAAATATAAAAGATACTAGTTCATATGTCATACATCAACTGCTACAGGTCTAGATGAGTATGAAACCAGATAAAATTTGGTACCAATTTATGCAGTTGTACTTCCGGATCTTTTGTAATTGTCCATCTGGATAACAAATCTGCTACATGATTACATATTCCAGGTATATGGGAAAATTGGAGTTTAATATTAAACATGGAGGAAATAAGCCATAAATTTCTGACACAAGTTGCCAAGAATTCATTTCTGGTTCTACCATATGTCAATACTTCCCCCACTAAGAAGTTATCACGGTTTAACATTATTCATACCAACATATTTTACAACCTATTCATGCTGTGTGGGGTTATAAACGACATTGTATATATTTTTGAGGATTTGCCAATAAAAGTTATATATTTATTTTGTTAACCATATTAAAGTTATTCAACGTAAGATAAGGCTTTTTACATGTATTAATCTGATATTAATATTCAATTATCAGAACAATAATGCATATGAAGATGGAAATTCATAGTTTTGGGCTGTAAGTTGGAAATTAAGTATGCATATACTTATTGGGTAATTTATATGTTCTTAAAGTTAAAGAAGTGACAAAGGGTATTTTACATTAATTATGTTTTCTTTTCCTTCTGGTATATAAAAATAACTGTCTTAATAATAACAATTGACTTTACAGCAATACAGTAGATATGAAAATACAACCATGCTAAGACCAGTTATTATCTCAATAACATCAAATTTTGAATTTATTTTTGAAAATTAATTTCTTGAATGAGAAAAGAAAATCATGGATTTACTATCATGTATCATTTTGGACATTATGGAGAACTTGGGTATCAATTTAGACAATATGATGAACTACACTGTGGAATATTATGTTCAGGGCAGAGTGGATTGCTGCAGTTGAACATCGGCAGCTGATTACCACGTTAGATTCAAAACATATTAAATAATAGCTCTTTTGAGAATGTCTGCTCTGATATTTCCCTTAGCTATACAGACAGGCTACAATCCCTATTTGGTCCTAGTATTTTTACACCATCTTTATAGCCTGTTTTACTTGTACCTTTAGCTCATGATTTCTTTATCTGTGTATCACTTAGGTATCACTGAAACCGGGGGGATAATGTCAATATAACACATTTACTTCTCTTCCATTCTGTAGCAGTAAAAATCCAAATAATAAAGCTTACCCACATGGTACTACCCTTTCTAACTGGTTTAATAGGGTACATGGATTTTATGATTAAATTTCTATGGCACTGACAAATTACTTTTTCCATATCCATTTGCCCCCATACCCCGAGCCCACCTTTACTCTGAATCTTTCCTACATTCTACATTGCTAGCTACCATTTGTATTTCAGCCAAATTTGGCAAGGAAAAATTACTTTCTTCTATATTTTATTAGATAAACTGCTCTCAGATTTAAAAGGGAAAAATCAGAGTGTCCCTTTTAGGCATAAAAATTCAGCATTTTGATACTTTTGCTGCAAAAGGCTATAAATATTTCCCACATTTACCCTAGTTTGGTGCATAAGAATGCACAGAAACGGCAAATCTTCACTTTTGTGAAAAGGACGCTTCCTTAAAACTGCAAATTTTCGCTTTCTAAAAAGGACGCGTCCTTTTCACAGAAACAGCAAATCCTAACTTCTCTGAAAAGGACGCGTCCTTTTCACAGAAACTACAAATCTTCACTTTTCTGAAAAGGACGCGTCCTTTTCACAGAAACTACAAATCTTCACTTTTCTGAAAAGGACGCGTCCTTTTCACAGAATCTGCAAATCCTCACTTTTGTGAAAAGGACGCGTCCTTTTCACAGAAACTACAAATCTTCACTTTTCTAAAAAGGACGCGTCCTTTTCACAGAAATTGCAAATCCTCACTTTCCTGAAAAGGACGCGTCCTTTTCACAGAAACTACAAATCTTCACTTTTCTGAAAAGGACGCGTAGGTTTTCACAGAAACAGCAAATCCTCACTTTTCTAAAAAGGTTCTTTTCACAGAAAGGGCAAATCATTACTTTTCTAAAAAGGACGCGTCCTTTTCACAGAAACAGCAAATCCTCACTTTTCTAAAAAGGACGCGTCCTTTTCACAGAAATTGCAAATCCTCACTTTCCTGAAAAGGACGCATCCTTTTCACAGAAACTACAAATCTTCAGTTTTCTAAAAAGGACACATCCTTTTCACAGAAACAGCAAATCCTCACTTTTCTAAAAGGACGCGTCCTTTTCACAGAAACTGCAAATCCTCACTTTTCTAAAAAGGTTCTTTTCACAGAAAGGGCAAATCATTACTTTTCTAAAAAGGACACGTCCTTTTCACAGAAACAGCAAATCCTCACTTTTCTAAAAAGGACGCATCCTTTTCACAGAAATTGCAAATCCTCACTTTCCTGAAAAGGACGCGTCCTTTTCACAGAAACTGCAAATCCTCACTTTTCTAAAAAGGTTCTTTTCACAGAAAGGGCAAATCATTACTTTTCTAAAAAGGACGCGTCCTTTTCACAGAAACTGCAAATCCTAACTTTTCTAAAAATGACGCATCCTTTTCACAGAAACTGCAAATCCTCACTTTTCTAAAAAGGTTCTTTTCACAGAAAGGGGCAAATCATTACTTTTCTAAAAAGGACGCGTCCTTTTCACAGAAACTGCAAATCCTCACTTTTCTAAAAAGGACGCATCCTTTTCACAGAAATTGCAAATCCTCACTTTCCTGAAAAGGATGCGTCCTTTTCACAGAAACTGCAAATCCTCACTTTTCTAAAAAAGTTCTTTTCACAGAAAGGGCAAATCATTACTTTTCTAAAAAGGACGCGTCCTTTTCACAGAAACTGCAAATCCTCACTTTTCTAAAAAGGACGCATCCTTTTCACAGAAATTGCAAATCCTCACTTTCCTGAAAAGGACGCGTCCTTTTCACAGAAACTACAAATCTTCACTTTTCTGAAAAGGACGCGTCCTTTTCACAGAAACAGCAAATCCTCACTTTTCTAAAAAGGTTCTTTTCACAGAAAGGGCAAATCATTACTTTTCTAAAAAGGACGCGTACTTTTCACAGAAACAGCAAATCCTCACTTTTCTAAAAAGGACGCGTCCTTTTTACAGAAATTGCAAATCCTCACTTTCCTGAAAAGGACGCATCCTTTTCACAGAAACTACAAATCTTCAGTTTTCTAAAAAGGACGCGTCCTTTTCACAGAAACAGCAAATCCTCACTTTTCTAAAAGGACGCGTCCTTTTCACAGAAACTGCAAATCCTCACTTCTCTGAAAAGGACGCGTCCTTTTCACAGAAACAGCAAATCCTCATTTTTCTGAAAAGGACGCGTCCTTTTCACAGAAACTGCAAATCCTCAATTTTCTAAAAAGGTTCTTTTCACAGAAAGGGCAAATCATTACTTTTCTAAAAAGGACGCGTCCTTTTCACAGAAACAGCAAATCCTCACTTTTCTAAAAAGGACGCATCCTTTTCACAGAAATTGCAAATCCTCACTTTCCTGAAAAGGACGCGTCCTTTTCACAGAAACTGCAAATCCTCACTTTTCTAAAAAGGTTCTTTTCACAGAAAGGGCAAATCATTACTTTTCTAAAAAGGACGCGTCCTTTTCACAGAAACTGCAAATCCTAACTTTTCTAAAAATGACACATCCTTTTCACAGAAACAGCAAATCCTCACTTTTCTAAAAAGGATGCATCCTTTTCACAGAAATTGCAAATCCTCACTTTCCTGAAAAGGACGCGTCCTTTTCACAGAAACTGCAAATCCTCACTTTTCTAAAAAGGTTCTTTTCACAGAAAGGGCAAATCATTACTTTTCTAAAAAGGACGCGTCCTTTTCACAGAAACTGCAAATCCTAACTTTTCTAAAAATGACGCATCCTTTTCACAGAAATTGCAAATCCTCACTTTCCTGAAAAGGACGCGTCCTTTTCACAGAAACTGCAAATCCTCACTTTTCTAAAAAGGTTCTTTTCACAAAAAGGGCAAATCATTACTTTTCTAAAAAGGACGCGTCCTTTTCACAGAAACTGCAAATCCTCACTTTTCTAAAAAGGTTCTTTTCACAAAAAGGGCAAATCATTACTTTTCTAAAAAGGACGCGTCCTTTTCACAGAAACTGCAAATCCTAACTTTTCTAAAAATGACGCATCCTTTTCACAGAAACTGCAAATCCTCACTTTTCTAAAAAGGTTCTTTTCACAGAAAGGGGCAAATCATTACTTTTCTAAAAAGGACGCGTCCTTTTCACAGAAACTGCAAATCCTCACTTTTCTAAAAAGGACGCATCCTTTTCACAGAAATTGCAAATCCTCACTTTCCTGAAAAGGATGCGTCCTTTTCACAGAAACTGCAAATCCTCACTTTTCTAAAAAGGTTCTTTTCACAGAAAGGGCAAATCATTACTTTTCTAAAAAGGACGCGTCCTTTTCACAGAAACTGCAAATCCTCACTTTTCTAAAAAGGACGCATCCTTTTCACAGAAATTGCAAATCCTCACTTTCCTGAAAAGGACGCGTCCTTTTCACAGAAACTACAAATCTTCACTTTTCTGAAAAGGACGCGTCCTTTTCACAGAAACAGCAAATACTCACTTTTCTAAAAAGGTTCTTTTCACAGAAAGGGCAAATCATTACTTTTCTAAAAAGGACGCGTACTTTTCACAGAAACAGCAAATCCTCACTTTTCTAAAAAGGACGCGTCCTTTTCACAGAAATTGCAAATCCTCACTTTCCTGAAAAGGACGCATCCTTTTCACAGAAACTACAAATCTTCAGTTTTCTAAAAAGGACGCGTCCTTTTCACAGAAACAGCAAATCCTCACTTTTCTAAAAGGACGCGTCCTTTTCACAGAAAATGCAAATCCTCACTTTCCTGAAAAGGACGCGTCCTTTTCACAGAAACTACAAATCTTCACTTTTCTGAAAAGGACGCGTCCTTTTCACAGAAACAGCAAATCCTCACTTTTCTAAAAAGGTTCTTTTCACAAAAAGGGCAAATCATTACTTTTCTAAAAAGGACGCGTCCTTTTCACAGAAACTGCAAATCCTCACTTTTCTAAAAAGGTTCTTTTCACAAAAAGGGCAAATCATTACTTTTCTAAAAAGGACGCGTCCTTTTCACAGAAACTGCAAATCCTAACTTTTCTAAAAATGACGCATCCTTTTCACAGAAACTGCAAATCCTCACTTTTCTAAAAAGGTTCTTTTCACAGAAAGGGGCAAATCATTACTTTTCTAAAAAGGACGCGTCCTTTTCACAGAAACTGCAAATCCTCACTTTTCTAAAAAGGACGCATCCTTTTCACAGAAATTGCAAATCCTCACTTTCCTGAAAAGGATGCGTCCTTTTCACAGAAACTGCAAATCCTCACTTTTCTAAAAAGGTTCTTTTCACAGAAAGGGCAAATCATTACTTTTCTAAAAAGGACGCGTCCTTTTCACAGAAACTGCAAATCCTCACTTTTCTAAAAAGGACGCATCCTTTTCACAGAAATTGCAAATCCTCACTTTCCTGAAAAGGACGCGTCCTTTTCACAGAAACTACAAATCTTCACTTTTCTGAAAAGGACGCGTCCTTTTCACAGAAAAAGCAAATCCTCACTTTTCTAAAAAGGTTCTTTTCACAGAAAGGGCAAATCATTACTTTTCTAAAAAGGACGCGTACTTTTCACAGAAACAGCAAATCCTCACTTTTCTAAAAAGGACGCGTTCTTTTCACAGAAATTGCAAATCCTCACTTTCCTGAAAGGGACGCATCCTTTTCACAGAAACTACAAATCTTCAGTTTTCTAAAAAGGACGCGTCCTTTTCACAGAAACAGCAAATCCTCACTTTTCTAAAAGGACGCGTCCTTTTCACAGAAAATGCAAATCCTCACTTTCCTAAAAAGGACGCGTCCTTTTCACAGAAACAGCAAATCCTCACTTCTCTGAAAAGGACGCGTCCTTTTCACAGAAACAGCAAATCCTCACTTTTCTAAAAAGGTTCTTTTCACAGAAAGGGCAAATCATTACTTTTCTAAAAAGGACGCGTCCTTTTCACAGAAACAGCAAATCCTCACTTTTCTAAAAAGGACGCGTCCTTTTCACAGAAATTGCAAATCATCACTTTCCTGAAAAGGACGCATCCTTTTCACAGAAACTACAAATCTTCAGTTTTCTAAAAAGGACGCGTCCTTTTCACAGAAACAGCAAATCCTCACTTTTCTAAAAGGACGCGTCCTTTTCACAGAAACTGCAAATCCTCACTTCTCTGAAAAGGACGCGTCCTTTTCACAGAAACAGCAAATCCTCATTTTTCTGAAAAGGACGCGTCCTTTTCACAGAAACTGCAAATCCTCAATTTTCTAAAAAGGTTCTTTTCACAGAAAGGGCAAATCATTACTTTTCTAAAAAGGACGCGTCCTTTTCACAGAAACTGCAAATCCTCACTTTTCTAAAAAGGACGCATCCTTTTCACAGAAATTGCAAATCCTCACTTTCCTGAAAAGGACGCGTCCTTTTCACAGAAACTACAAATCTTCACTTTTCTGAAAAGGACGCGTCCTTTTCACAGAAACAGCAAATCCTCACTTTTCTAAAAAGGTTCTTTTCACAGAAAGGGCAAATCATTACTTTTCTAAAAAGGACGCGTACTTTTCACAGAAACAGCAAATCCTCACTTTTCTAAAAAGGACGCGTCCTTTTCACAGAAATTGCAAATCCTCACTTTCCTGAAAAGGACGCATCCTTTTCACAGAAACTACAAATCTTCAGTTTTCTAAAAAGGACGCGTCCTTTTCACAGAAACAGCAAATCCTCACTTTTCTAAAAGGACGCGTCCTTTTCACAGAAAATGCAAATCCTCACTTTCCTGAAAAGGACGCGTCCTTTTCACAGAAACTACAAATCTTCACTTTTCTGAAAAGGACGCGTCCTTTTCACAGAAACAGCAAATCCTCACTTTTCTAAAAAGGTTCTTTTCACAAAAAGGGCAAATCATTACTTTTCTAAAAAGGACGCGTCCTTTTCACAGAAACTGCAAATCCTCACTTTTCTAAAAAGGTTCTTTTCACAAAAAGGGCAAATCATTACTTTTCTAAAAAGGACGCGTCCTTTTCACAGAAACTGCAAATCCTAACTTTTCTAAAAATGACGCATCCTTTTCACAGAAACTGCAAATCCTCACTTTTCTAAAAAGGTTCTTTTCACAGAAAGGGGCAAATCATTACTTTTCTAAAAAGGACGCGTCCTTTTCACAGAAACTGCAAATCCTCACTTTTCTAAAAAGGACGCATCCTTTTCACAGAAATTGCAAATCCTCACTTTCCTGAAAAGGATGCGTCCTTTTCACAGAAACTGCAAATCCTCACTTTTCTAAAAAGGTTCTTTTCACAGAAAGGGCAAATCATTACTTTTCTAAAAAGGACGCGTCCTTTTCACAGAAACTGCAAATCCTCACTTTTCTAAAAAGGACGCATCCTTTTCACAGAAATTGCAAATCCTCACTTTCCTGAAAAGGACGCGTCCTTTTCACAGAAACTACAAATCTTCACTTTTCTGAAAAGGACGCGTCCTTTTCACAGAAACAGCAAATCCTCACTTTTCTAAAAAGGTTCTTTTCACAGAAAGGGCAAATCATTACTTTTCTAAAAAGGACGCGTACTTTTCACAGAAACAGCAAATCCTCACTTTTCTAAAAAGGACGCGTCCTTTTCACAGAAATTGCAAATCCTCACTTTCCTGAAAAGGACGCATCCTTTTCACAGAAACTACAAATCTTCAGTTTTCTAAAAAGGACGCGTCCTTTTCACAGAAACAGCAAATCCTCACTTTTCTAAAAGGACGCGTCCTTTTCACAGAAAATGCAAATCCTCACTTTCCTGAAAAGGACGCGTCCTTTTCACAGAAACTACAAATCTTCACTTTTCTGAAAAGGACGCGTCCTTTTCACAGAAACAGCAAATCCTCACTTTTCTAAAAAGGTTCTTTTCACAAAAAGGGCAAATCATTACTTTTCTAAAAAGGACGCGTCCTTTTCACAGAAACTGCAAATCCTCACTTTTCTAAAAAGGTTCTTTTCACAAAAAGGGCAAATCATTACTTTTCTAAAAAGGACGCGTCCTTTTCACAGAAACTGCAAATCCTAACTTTTCTAAAAATGACGCATCCTTTTCACAGAAACTGCAAATCCTCACTTTTCTAAAAAGGTTCTTTTCACAGAAAGGGGCAAATCATTACTTTTCTAAAAAGGACGCGTCCTTTTCACAGAAACTGCAAATCCTCACTTTTCTAAAAAGGACGCATCCTTTTCACAGAAATTGCAAATCCTCACTTTCCTGAAAAGGATGCGTCCTTTTCACAGAAACTGCAAATCCTCACTTTTCTAAAAAGGTTCTTTTCACAGAAAGGGCAAATCATTACTTTTCTAAAAAGGACGCGTCCTTTTCACAGAAACTGCAAATCCTCACTTTTCTAAAAAGGACGCATCCTTTTCACAGAAATTGCAAATCCTCACTTTCCTGAAAAGGACGCGTCCTTTTCACAGAAACTACAAATCTTCACTTTTCTGAAAAGGACGCGTCCTTTTCACAGAAAAAGCAAATCCTCACTTTTCTAAAAAGGTTCTTTTCACAGAAAGGGCAAATCATTACTTTTCTAAAAAGGACGCGTACTTTTCACAGAAACAGCAAATCCTCACTTTTCTAAAAAGGACGCGTCCTTTTCACAGAAATTGCAAATCCTCACTTTCCTGAAAGGGACGCATCCTTTTCACAGAAACTACAAATCTTCAGTTTTCTAAAAAGGACGCGTCCTTTTCACAGAAACAGCAAATCCTCACTTTTCTAAAAGGACGCGTCCTTTTCACAGAAAATGCAAATCCTCACTTTCCTAAAAAGGACGCGTCCTTTTCACAGAAACAGCAAATCCTCACTTCTCTGAAAAGGACGCGTCCTTTTCACAGAAACAGCAAATCCTCACTTTTCTAAAAAGGTTCTTTTCACAGAAAGGGCAAATCATTACTTTTCTAAAAAGGACGCGTCCTTTTCACAGAAACAGCAAATCCTCACTTTTCTAAAAAGGACGCGTCCTTTTCACAGAAATTGCAAATCATCACTTTCCTGAAAAGGACGCATCCTTTTCACAGAAACTACAAATCTTCAGTTTTCTAAAAAGGACGCGTCCTTTTCACAGAAACAGCAAATCCTCACTTTTCTAAAAGGACGCGTCCTTTTCACAGAAACTGCAAATCCTCACTTCTCTGAAAAGGACGCGTCCTTTTCACAGAAACAGCAAATCCTCATTTTTCTGAAAAGGACGCGTCCTTTTCACAGAAACTGCAAATCCTCAATTTTCTAAAAAGGTTCTTTTCACAGAAAGGGCAAATCATTACTTTTCTAAAAAGGACGCGTCCTTTTCACAGAAACTGCAAATCCTCACTTTTCTAAAAAGGACGCATCCTTTTCACAGAAATTGCAAATCCTCACTTTCCTGAAAAGGACGCGTCCTTTTCACAGAAACTACAAATCTTCACTTTTCTGAAAAGGACGCGTCCTTTTCACAGAAACAGCAAATCCTCACTTTTCTAAAAAGGTTCTTTTCACAGAAAGGGCAAATCATTACTTTTCTAAAAAGGACGCGTACTTTTCACAGAAACAGCAAATCCTCACTTTTCTAAAAAGGACGCGTCCTTTTCACAGAAATTGCAAATCCTCACTTTCCTGAAAAGGACGCATCCTTTTCACAGAAACTACAAATCTTCAGTTTTCTAAAAAGGAAGCGTCCTTTTCACAGAAACAGCAAATCCTCACTTTTCTAAAAGGACGCGTCCTTTTCACAGAAAATGCAAATCCTCACTTTCCTGAAAAGGACGCGTCCTTTTCACAGAAACTACAAATCTTCACTTTTCTGAAAAGGACGCGTCCTTTTCACAGAAACAGCAAATCCTCACTTTTCTAAAAAGGTTCTTTTCACAAAAAGGGCAAATCATTACTTTTCTAAAAAGGACGCGTCCTTTTCACAGAAACTGCAAATCCTCACTTTTCTAAAAAGGTTCTTTTCACAAAAAGGGCAAATCATTACTTTTCTAAAAAGGACGCGTCCTTTTCACAGAAACTGCAAATCCTAACTTTTCTAAAAATGACGCATCCTTTTCACAGAAACTGCAAATCCTCACTTTTCTAAAAAGGTTCTTTTCACAGAAAGGGGCAAATCATTACTTTTCTAAAAAGGACGCGTCCTTTTCACAGAAACTGCAAATCCTCACTTTTCTAAAAAGGACGCATCCTTTTCACAGAAATTGCAAATCCTCACTTTCCTGAAAAGGATGCGTCCTTTTCACAGAAACTGCAAATCCTCACTTTTCTAAAAAGGTTCTTTTCACAGAAAGGGCAAATCATTACTTTTCTAAAAAGGACGCGTCCTTTTCACAGAAACTGCAAATCCTCACTTTTCTAAAAAGGACGCATCCTTTTCACAGAAATTGCAAATCCTCACTTTCCTGAAAAGGACGCGTCCTTTTCACAGAAACTACAAATCTTCACTTTTCTGAAAAGGACGCGTCCTTTTCACAGAAACAGCAAATCCTCACTTTTCTAAAAAGGTTCTTTTCACAGAAAGGGCAAATCATTACTTTTCTAAAAAGGACGCGTACTTTTCACAGAAACAGCAAATCCTCACTTTTCTAAAAAGGACGCGTCCTTTTCACAGAAATTGCAAATCCTCACTTTCCTGAAAAGGACGCATCCTTTTCACAGAAACTACAAATCTTCAGTTTTCTAAAAAGGACGCGTCCTTTTCACAGAAACAGCAAATCCTCACTTTTCTAAAAGGACGCGTCCTTTTCACAGAAAATGCAAATCCTCACTTTCCTGAAAAGGACGCGTCCTTTTCACAGAAACTACAAATCTTCACTTTTCTGAAAAGGACGCGTCCTTTTCACAGAAACAGCAAATCCTCACTTTTCTAAAAAGGTTCTTTTCACAAAAAGGGCAAATCATTACTTTTCTAAAAAGGACGCGTCCTTTTCACAGAAACTGCAAATCCTCACTTTTCTAAAAAGGTTCTTTTCACAAAAAGGGCAAATCATTACTTTTCTAAAAAGGACGCGTCCTTTTCACAGAAACTGCAAATCCTAACTTTTCTAAAAATGACGCATCCTTTTCACAGAAACTGCAAATCCTCACTTTTCTAAAAAGGTTCTTTTCACAGAAAGGGGCAAATCATTACTTTTCTAAAAAGGACGCGTCCTTTTCACAGAAACTGCAAATCCTCACTTTTCTAAAAAGGACGCATCCTTTTCACAGAAATTGCAAATCCTCACTTTCCTGAAAAGGATGCGTCCTTTTCACAGAAACTGCAAATCCTCACTTTTCTAAAAAGGACGCATCCTTTTCACAGAAATTGCAAATCCTCACTTTCCTGAAAAGGACGCGTCCTTTTCACAGAAACTACAAATCTTCACTTTTCTGAAAAGGACGCGTCCTTTTCACAGAAAAAGCAAATCCTCACTTTTCTAAAAAGGTTCTTTTCACAGAAAGGGCAAATCATTACTTTTCTAAAAAGGACGCGTACTTTTCACAGAAACAGCAAATCCTCACTTTTCTAAAAAGGACGCGTCCTTTTCACAGAAATTGCAAATCCTCACTTTCCTGAAAGGGACGCATCCTTTTCACAGAAACTACAAATCTTCAGTTTTCTAAAAAGGACGCGTCCTTTTCACAGAAACAGCAAATCCTCACTTTTCTAAAAGGACGCGTCCTTTTCACAGAAAATGCAAATCCTCACTTTCCTAAAAAGGACGCGTCCTTTTCACAGAAACAGCAAATCCTCACTTCTCTGAAAAGGACGCGTCCTTTTCACAGAAACAGCAAATCCTCACTTTTCTAAAAAGGTTCTTTTCACAGAAAGGGCAAATCATTACTTTTCTAAAAAGGACGCGTACTTTTCACAGAAACAGCAAATCCTCACTTTTCTAAAAAGGACGCGTCCTTTTCACAGAAATTGCAAATCCTCACTTTCCTGAAAAGGACGCATCCTTTTCACAGAAACTACAAATCTTCAGTTTTCTAAAAAGGACGCGTCCTTTTCACAGAAACAGCAAATCCTCACTTTTCTAAAAGGACGCGTCCTTTTCACAGAAAATGCAAATCCTCACTTTCCTGAAAAGGACGCGTCCTTTTCACAGAAACTACAAATCTTCACTTTTCTGAAAAGGACGCCTCCTTTTCACAGAAACAGCAAATCCTCACTTTTCTAAAAAGGTTCTTTTCACAAAAAGGGCAAATCATTACTTTTCTAAAAAGGACGCGTCCTTTTCACAGAAACTGCAAATCCTCACTTTTCTAAAAAGGTTCTTTTCACAAAAAGGGCAAATCATTACTTTTCTAAAAAGGACGCGTCCTTTTCACAGAAACTGCAAATCCTAACTTTTCTAAAAATGACGCATCCTTTTCACAGAAACTGCAAATCCTCACTTTTCTAAAAAGGTTCTTTTCACAGAAAGGGGCAAATCATTACTTTTCTAAAAAGGACGCGTCCTTTTCACAGAAACTGCAAATCCTCACTTTTCTAAAAAGGACGCATCCTTTTCACAGAAATTGCAAATCCTCACTTTCCTGAAAAGGATGCGTCCTTTTCACAGAAACTGCAAATCCTCACTTTTCTAAAAAGGTTCTTTTCACAGAAAGGGCAAATCATTACTTTTCTAAAAAGGACGCGTCCTTTTCACAGAAACTGCAAATCCTCACTTTTCTAAAAAGGACGCATCCTTTTCACAGAAATTGCAAATCCTCACTTTCCTGAAAAGGACGCGTCCTTTTCACAGAAACTACAAATCTTCACTTTTCTGAAAAGGACGCGTCCTTTTCACAGAAACAGCAAATCCTCACTTTTCTAAAAAGGTTCTTTTCACAGAAAGGGCAAATCATTACTTTTCTAAAAAGGACGCGTACTTTTCACAGAAACAGCAAATCCTCACTTTTCTAAAAAGGACGCGTCCTTTTCACAGAAATTGCAAATCCTCACTTTCCTGAAAAGGACGCATCCTTTTCACAGAAACTACAAATCTTCAGTTTTCTAAAAAGGACGCGTCCTTTTCACAGAAACAGCAAATCCTCACTTTTCTAAAAGGACGCGTCCTTTTCACAGAAAATGCAAATCCTCACTTTCCTAAAAAGGACGCGTCCTTTTCACAGAAACAGCAAATCCTCACTTCTCTGAAAAGGACGCGTCCTTTTCACAGAAACAGCAAATCCTCACTTTTCTAAAAAGGTTCTTTTCACAGAAAGGGCAAATCATTACTTTTCTAAAAAGGACGCGTCCTTTTCACAGAAACAGCAAATCCTCACTTTTCTAAAAAGGACGCGTCCTTTTCACAGAAATTGCAAATCATCACTTTCCTGAAAAGGACGCATCCTTTTCACAGAAACTACAAATCTTCAGTTTTCTAAAAAGGACGCGTCCTTTTCACAGAAACAGCAAATCCTCACTTTTCTAAAAGGACGCGTCCTTTTCACAGAAACTGCAAATCCTCACTTCTCTGAAAAGGACGCGTCCTTTTCACAGAAACAGCAAATCCTCATTTTTCTGAAAAGGACGCGTCCTTTTCACAGAAACTGCAAATCCTCAATTTTCTAAAAAGGTTCTTTTCACAGAAAGGGCAAATCATTACTTTTCTAAAAAGGACGCGTCCTTTTCACAGAAACAGCAAATCCTCACTTTTCTAAAAAGGACGCATCCTTTTCACAGAAATTGCAAATCCTCACTTTCCTGAAAAGGACGCGTCCTTTTCACAGAAACTGCAAATCCTCACTTTTCTAAAAAGGTTCTTTTCACAGAAAGGGCAAATCATTACTTTTCTAAAAAGGACGCGTCCTTTTCACAGAAACTGCAAATCCTAACTTTTCTAAAAATGACACATCCTTTTCACAGAAACAGCAAATCCTCACTTTTCTAAAAAGGACGCATCCTTTTCACAGAAATTGCAAATCCTCACTTTCCTGAAAAGGACGCGTCCTTTTCACAGAAACTGCAAATCCTCACTTTTCTAAAAAGGTTCTTTTCACAGAAAGGGCAAATCATTACTTTTCTAAAAAGGACGCGTCCTTTTCACAGAAACTGCAAATCCTAACTTTTCTAAAAATGACGCATCCTTTTCACAGAAATTGCAAATCCTCACTTTCCTGAAAAGGACGCGTCCTTTTCACAGAAACTGCAAATCCTCACTTTTCTAAAAAGGTTCTTTTCACAGAAAGGGGCAAATCATTACTTTTCTAAAAAGGACGCGTCCTTTTCACAGAAACTGCAAATCCTCACTTTTCTAAAAAGGTTCTTTTCACAGAAAGGGCAAATCATTACCTTTCCAAAAAGGACGCGTCCTTTTCACAGAAACTGCAAATCCTCACTTTTCTAAAAAGGACGCATCCTTTTCACAGAAATTGCAAATCCTCACTTTCCTGAAAAGGACGCGTCCTTTTCACAGAAACTACAAATCTTCACTTTTCTGAAAAGGACGCGTCCTTTTCACAGAAACAGCAAATCCTCACTTTTCTAAAAAGGTTCTTTTCACAAAAAGGGCAAATCATTACTTTTCTAAAAAGGACGCGTCCTTTTCACAGAAACTGCAAATCCTCACTTTTCTAAAAATGACGCATCCTTTTCACAGAAACTGCAAATCCTCACTTTTCTAAAAAGGTTCTTTTCACAGAAAGGGGCAAATCATTACTTTTCTAAAAAGGACGCGTCCTTTTCACAGAAACTGCAAATCCTCACTTTTCTAAAAAGGACGCATCCTTTTCACAGAAATTGCAAATCCTCACTTTCCTGAAAAGGATGCGTCCTTTTCACAGAAACTGCAAATCCTCACTTTTCTAAAAAGGTTCTTTTCACAGAAAGGGCAAATCATTACTTTTCTAAAAAGGACGCGTCCTTTTCACAGAAACTGCAAATCCTCACTTTTCTAAAAAGGACGCATCCTTTTCACAGAAATTGCAAATCCTCACTTTCCTGAAAAGGACGCGTCCTTTTCACAGAAACTACAAATCTTCACTTTTCTGAAAAGGACGCGTCCTTTTCACAGCAACAGCAAATCCTCACTTTTCTAAAAAGGTTCTTTTCACAGAAAGGGCAAATCATTACTTTTCTAAAAAGGACGCGTACTTTTCACAGAAACAGCAAATCCTCACTTTTCTAAAAAGGACGCGTCCTTTTCACAGAAATTGCAAATCCTCACTTTCCTGAAAAGGACGCATCCTTTTCACAGAAACTACAAATCTTCAGTTTTCTAAAAAGGACGCGTCCTTTTCACAGAAACAGCAAATCCTCACTTTTCTAAAAGGACGCGTCCTTTTCACAGAAAATGCAAATCCTCACTTTCCTAAAAAGGACGCGTCCTTTTCACAGAAACAGCAAATCCTCACTTCTCTGAAAAGGACGCGTCCTTTTCACAGAAACAGCAAATCCTCACTTTTCTAAAAAGGTTCTTTTCACAGAAAGGGCAAATCATTACTTTTCTAAAAAGGACGCGTCCTTTTCACAGAAACAGCAAATCCTCACTTTTCTAAAAAGGACGCGTCCTTTTCACAGAAATTGCAAATCCTCACTTTCCTGAAAAGGACGCATCCTTTTCACAGAAACTACAAATCTTCAGTTTTCTAAAAAGGACGCGTCCTTTTCACAGAAACAGCAAATCCTCACTTTTCTAAAAGGACGCGTCCTTTTCACAGAAACTGCAAATCCTCACTTCTCTGAAAAGGACGCGTCCTTTTCACAGAAACACCAAATCCTCATTTTTCTGAAAAGGACGCGTCCTTTTCACAGAAACTGCAAATCCTCAATTTTCTAAAAAGGTTCTTTTCACAGAAAGGGCAAATCATTACTTTTCTAAAAAGGACGCGTCCTTTTCACAGAAACAGCAAATCCTCACTTTTCTAAAAAGGACGCATCCTTTTCACAGAAATTGCAAATCCTCACTTTCCTGAAAAGGACGCGTCCTTTTCACAGAAACTGCAAATCCTCACTTTTCTAAAAAGGTTCTTTTCACAGAAAGGGCAAATCATTACTTTTCTAAAAAGGACGCGTCCTTTTCACAGAAACAGCAAATCCTCACTTCTCTGAAAAGGACGCGTCCTTTTCACAGAAACAGCAAATCCTCACTTTTCTAAAAAGGTTCTTTTCACAGAAAGGGCAAATCATTACTTTTCTAAAAAGGACGCGTCCTTTTCACAGAAACTGCAAATCCTAACTTTTCTAAAAATGACGCATCCTTTTCACAGAAACAGCAAATCCTCACTTTTCTAAAAAGGACGCATCCTTTTCACAGAAATTGCAAATCCTCACTTTCCTGAAAAGGACGCGTCCTTTTCACAGAAACTGCAAATCCTCACTTTTCTAAAAAGGTTCTTTTCACAGAAAGGGCAAATCATTACTTTTCTAAAAAGGACGCGTCCTTTTCACAGAAACTGCAAATCCTAACTTTTCTAAAAATGACGCGTCCTTTTCACAGAAATTGCAAATCCTCACTTTCCTGAAAAGGACGCGTCCTTTTCACAGAAACTGCAAATCCTCACTTTTCTAAAAAGGTTCTTTTCACAGAAAGGGGCAAATCATTACTTTTCTAAAAAGGACGCGTCCTTTTCACAGAAACTGCAAATCCTCACTTTTCTAAAAAGGACGCATCCTTTTCACAGAAATTGCAAATCCTCACTTTCCTGAAAAGGATGCGTCCTTTTCACAGAAACTGCAAATCCTCACTTTTCTAAAAAGGTTCTTTTCACAGAAAGGGCAAATCATTACTTTTCTAAAAAGGACGCGTCCTTTTCACAGAAACTACAAATCCTCACTTTTCTAAAAAGGACGCATCCTTTTCACAGAAATTGCAAATCCTCACTTTCCTGAAAAGGACGCGTCCTTTTCACAGAAACTACAAATCTTCACTTTTCTGAAAAGGACGCGTCCTTTTCACAGAAACAGCAAATCCTCACTTTTCTAAAAAGGTTCTTTTCACAGAAAGGGCAAATCATTACTTTTCTAAAAAGGACGCGTACTTTTCACAGAAACAGCAAATCCTCACTTTTCTAAAAAGGACGCGTCCTTTTCACAGAAATTGCAAATCCTCACTTTCCTGAAAAGGACGCATCCTTTTCACAGAAACTACAAATCTTCAGTTTTCTAAAAAGGTTCTTTTCACAAAAAGGGCAAATCATTACTTTTCTAAAAAGGACGCGTCCTTTTCACAGAAACTGCAAATCCTCACTTTTCTAAAAAGGTTCTTTTCACAAAAAGGGCAAATCATTACTTTTCTAAAAAGGACGCGTCCTTTTCACAGAAACTGCAAATCCTCACTTTTCTAAAAAGGTTCTTTTCACAAAAAGGGCAAATCATTACTTTTCTAAAAAGGACGCGTCCTTTTCACAGAAACTGCAAATCCTAACTTTTCTAAAAATGACGCATCCTTTTCACAGAAACTGCAAATCCTCACTTTTCTAAAAAGGTTCTTTTCACAGAAAGGGGCAAATCATTACTTTTCTAAAAAGGACGCGTCCTTTTCACAGAAACTGCAAATCCTCACTTTTCTAAAAAGGACGCATCCTTTTCACAGAAATTGCAAATCCTCACTTTCCTGAAAAGGATGCGTCCTTTTCACAGAAACTGCAAATCCTCACTTTTCTAAAAAGGTTCTTTTCACAGAAAGGGCAAATCATTACTTTTCTAAAAAGGACGCGTCCTTTTCACAGAAACTGCAAATCCTCACTTTTCTAAAAAGGACGCATCCTTTTCACAGAAATTGCAAATCCTCACTTTCCTTAAAAGGACGCGTCCTTTTCACAGAAACTACAAATCTTCACTTTTCTGAAAAGGACGCGTCCTTTTCACAGAAACAGCAAATCCTCACTTTTCTAAAAAGGTTCTTTTCACAGAAAGGGCAAATCATTACTTTTCTAAAAAGGACGCGTACTTTTCACAGAAACAGCAAATCCTCACTTTTCTAAAAAGGACGCGTCCTTTTCACAGAAATTGCAAATCCTCACTTTCCTGAAAAGGACGCATCCTTTTCACAGAAACTACAAATCTTCAGTTTTCTAAAAAGGACGCGTCCTTTTCACAGAAACAGCAAATCCTCACTTTTCTAAAAGGACGCGTCCTTTTCACAGAAAATGCAAATCCTCACTTTCCTAAAAAGGACGCGTCCTTTTCACAGAAACAGCAAATCCTCACTTCTCTGAAAAGGACGCGTCCTTTTCACAGAAACAGCAAATCCTCACTTTTCTAAAAAGGTTCTTTTCACAGAAAGGGCAAATCATTACTTTTCTAAAAAGGACGCGTCCTTTTCACAGAAACAGCAAATCCTCACTTTTCTAAAAAGGACGCGTCCTTTTCACAGAAATTGCAAATCCTCACTTTCCTGAAAAGGACGCATCCTTTTCACAGAAACTACAAATCTTCAGTTTTCTAAAAAGGACGCGTCCTTTTCACAGAAACAGCAAATCCTCACTTTTCTAAAAGGACACGTCCTTTTCACAGAAACTGCAAAACCTCACTTCTCTGAAAAGGACGCGTCCTTTTCACAGAAACAGCAAATCCTCATTTTTCTGAAAAGGACGCGTCCTTTTCACAGAAACTGCAAATCCTCAATTTTCTAAAAAGGTTCTTTTCACAGAAAGGGCAAATCATTACTTTTCTAAAAAGGACGCGTCCTTTTCACAGAAACAGCAAATCCTCACTTTTCTAAAAAGGACGCATCCTTTTCACAGAAATTGCAAATCCTCACTTTCCTGAAAAGGACGCGTCCTTTTCACAGAAACTGCAAATCCTCACTTTTCTAAAAAGGTTCTTTTCACAGAAAGGGCAAATCATTACTTTTCTAAAAAGGACGCGTCCTTTTCACAGAAACTGCAAATCCTAACTTTTCTAAAAAGGACGCATCCTTTTCACAGAAATTGCAAATCCTCACTTTCCTGAAAAGGACGCGTCCTTTTCACAGAAACTACAAATCTTCACTTTTCTGAAAAGGACGCGTCCTTTTCACAGAAACAGCAAATCCTCACTTTTCTAAAAAGGTTCTTTTCACAGAAAGGGCAAATCATTACTTTTCTAAAAAGGACGCGTACTTTTCACAGAAACAGCAAATCCTCACTTTTCTAAAAAGGACGCGTCCTTTTCACAGAAATTGCAAATCCTCACTTTCCTGAAAAGGACGCATCCTTTTCACAGAAACTACAAATCTTCAGTTTTCTAAAAAGGACGCGTCCTTTTCACAGAAACAGCAAATCCTCACTTTTCTAAAAGGACGCGTCCTTTTCACAGAAAATGCAAATCCTCACTTTCCTAAAAAGGACGCGTCCTTTTCACAGAAACAGCAAATCCTCACTTCTCTGAAAAGGACGCGTCCTTTTCACAGAAACAGCAAATCCTCACTTTTCTAAAAAGGTTCTTTTCACAGAAAGGGCAAATCATTACTTTTCTAAAAAGGACGCGTCCTTTTCACAGAAACAGCAAATCCTCACTTTTCTAAAAAGGACGCGTCCTTTTCACAGAAATTGCAAATCCTCACTTTCCTGAAAAGGACGCATCCTTTTCACAGAAACTACAAATCTTCAGCTTTCTAAAAAGGACGCGTCCTTTTCACAGAAACAGCAAATCCTCACTTTTCTAAAAGGACACGTCCTTTTCACAGAAACTGCAAAACCTCACTTCTCTGAAAAGGACGCGTCCTTTTCACAGAAACAGCAAATCCTCATTTTTCTGAAAAGGACGCGTCCTTTTCACAGAAACTGCAAATCCTCAATTTTCTAAAAAGGTTCTTTTCACAGAAAGGGCAAATCATTACTTTTCTAAAAAGGACGCGTCCTTTTCACAGAAACAGCAAATCCTCACTTTTCTAAAAAGGACGCATCCTTTTCACAGAAATTGCAAATCCTCACTTTCCTGAAAAGGACGCGTCCTTTTCACAGAAACTGCAAATCCTCACTTTTCTAAAAAGGTTCTTTTCACAGAAAGGGCAAATCATTACTTTTCTAAAAAGGACGCGTCCTTTTCACAGAAACTGCAAATCCTAACTTTTCTAAAAAGGACGCATCCTTTTCACAGAAATTGCAAATCCTCACTTTCCTGAAAAGGACGCGTCCTTTTCACAGAAACTACAAATCTTCACTTTTCTGAAAAGGACGCGTCCTTTTCACAGAAACAGCAAATCCTCACTTTTCTAAAAAGGTTCTATTCACAGAAAGGGCAAATCATTACTTTTCTAAAAAGGACGCGTACTTTTCACAGAAACAGCAAATCCTCACTTTTCTAAAAAGGACGCGTCCTTTTCACAGAAATTGCAAATCCTCACTTTCCTGAAAAGGACGCATCCTTTTCACAGAAACTACAAATCTTCAGTTTTCTAAAAAGGACGCGTCCTTTTCACAGAAACAGCAAATCCTCACTTTTCTAAAAGGACGCGTCCTTTTCACAGAAACTGCAAATCCTCACTTCTCTGAAAAGGACGCGTCCTTTTCACAGAAACACCAAATCCTCATTTTTCTGAAAAGGACGCGTCCTTTTCACAGAAACTGCAAATCCTCAATTTTCTAAAAAGGTTCTTTTCACAGAAAGGGCAAATCATTACTTTTCTAAAAAGGACGCGTCCTTTTCACAGAAACAGCAAATCCTCACTTTTCTAAAAAGGACGCATCCTTTTCACAGAAATTGCAAATCCTCACTTTCCTGAAAAGGACGCGTCCTTTTCACAGAAACTGCAAATCCTCACTTTTCTAAAAAGGTTCTTTTCACAGAAAGGGCAAATCATTACTTTTCTAAAAAGGACGCGTCCTTTTCACAGAAACTGCAAATCCTAACTTTTCTAAAAAGGACGCATCCTTTTCACAGAAATTGCAAATCCTCACTTTCCTGAAAAGGACGCGTCCTTTTCACAGAAACTACAAATCTTCACTTTTCTGAAAAGGACGCGTCCTTTTCACAGAAACAGCAAATCCTCACTTTTCTAAAAAGGTTCTATTCACAGAAAGGGCAAATCATTACTTTTCTAAAAAGGACGCGTACTTTTCACAGAAACAGCAAATCCTCACTTTTCTAAAAAGGACGCGTCCTTTTCACAGAAATTGCAAATCCTCACTTTCCTGAAAAGGACGCATCCTTTTCACAGAAACTACAAATCTTCAGTTTTCTAAAAAGGACGCGTCCTTTTCACAGAAACAGCAAATCCTCACTTTTCTAAAATGACGCGTCCTTTTCACAGAAACTGCAAATCCTCACTTCTCTGAAAAGGACGCGTCCTTTTCACAGAAACACCAAATCCTCATTTTTCTGAAAAGGACGCGTCCTTTTCACAGAAACTGCAAATCCTCAATTTTCTAAAAAGGTTCTTTTCACAGAAAGGGCAAATCATTACTTTTCTAAAAAGGACGCGTCCTTTTCACAGAAACAGCAAATCCTCACTTTTCTAAAAAGGACGCATCCTTTTCACAGAAATTGCAAATCCTCACTTTCCTGAAAAGGACGCGTCCTTTTCACAGAAACTGCAAATCCTCACTTTTCTAAAAAGGTTCTTTTCACAGAAAGGGCAAATCATTACTTTTCTAAAAAGGACGCGTCCTTTTCACAGAAACAGCAAATCCTCACTTCTCTGAAAAGGACGCGTCCTTTTCACAGAAACAGCAAATCCTCACTTTTCTAAAAAGGTTCTTTTCACAGAAAGGGCAAATCATTACTTTTCTAAAAAGGACGCGTCCTTTTCACAGAAACTGCAAATCCTAACTTTTCTAAAAAGGTTCTTTTCACAGAAAGGGCAAATCATTACTTTTCTAAAAAGGACGCGTCCTTTTCACAGAAACTGCAAATCCTCACTTTTCTAAAAAGGACACATCCTTTTCACAGAAATTGCAAATCCTCACTTTCCTGAAAAGGACGCGTCCTTTTCACAGAAACTACAAATCTTCACTTTTCTGAAAAGGACGCGTCCTTTTCACAGAAACAGCAAATCCTCACTTTTCTAAAAAGGTTCTTTTCACAAAAAGGGCAAATCATTACTTTTCTAAAAAGGACGCGTCCTTTTCACAGAAACTGCAAATCCTCACTTTTCTAAAAATGACGCATCCTTTTCACAGAAACTGCAAATCCTCACTTTTCTAAAAAGGTTCTTTTCACAGAAAGGGGCAAATCATTACTTTTCTAAAAAGGACGCGTCCTTTTCACAGAAACTGCAAATCCTCACTTTTCTAAAAAGGACGCATCCTTTTCACAGAAATTGCAAATCCTCACTTTCCTGAAAAGGATGCGTCCTTTTCACAGAAACTGCAAATCCTCACTTTTCTAAAAAGGTTCTTTTCACAGAAAGGGCAAATCATTACTTTTCTAAAAAGGACGCGTCCTTTTCACAGAAACTGCAAATCCTCACTTTTCTAAAAAGGACGCATCCTTTTCACAGAAATTGCAAATCCTCACTTTCCTGAAAAGGACGCGTCCTTTTCACAGAAACTACAAATCTTCACTTTTCTGAAAAGGACGCGTCCTTTTCACAGAAACAGCAAATCCTCACTTTTCTAAAAAGGTTCTTTTCACAGAAAGGGCAAATCATTACTTTTCTAAAAAGGACGCGTACTTTTCACAGAAACAGCAAATCCTCACTTTTCTAAAAAGGACGCGTCCTTTTCACAGAAATTGCAAATCCTCACTTTCCTGAAAAGGACGCATCCTTTTCACAGAAACTACAAATCTTCAGTTTTCTAAAAAGGACGCGTCCTTTTCACAGAAACAGCAAATCCTCACTTTTCTAAAAGGACGCGTCCTTTTCACAGAAACTGCAAATCCTCACTTCTCTGAAAAGGACGCGTCCTTTTCACAGAAACACCAAATCCTCATTTTTCTGAAAAGGACGCGTCCTTTTCACAGAAACTGCAAATCCTCAATTTTCTAAAAAGGTTCTTTTCACAGAAAGGGCAAATCATTACTTTTCTAAAAAGGACGCGTCCTTTTCACAGAAACAGCAAATCCTCACTTTTCTAAAAAGGACGCATCCTTTTCACAGAAATTGCAAATCCTCACTTTCCTGAAAAGGACGCGTCCTTTTCACAGAAACTGCAAATCCTCACTTTTCTAAAAAGGTTCTTTTCACAGAAAGGGCAAATCATTACTTTTCTAAAAAGGACGCGTCCTTTTCACAGAAACAGCAAATCCTCACTTCTCTGAAAAGGACGCGTCCTTTTCACAGAAACAGCAAATCCTCACTTTTCTAAAAAGGTTCTTTTCACAGAAAGGGCAAATCATTACTTTTCTAAAAAGGACGCGTCCTTTTCACAGAAACTGCAAATCCTAACTTTTCTAAAAATGACGCATCCTTTTCACAGAAACAGCAAATCCTCACTTTTCTAAAAAGGACGCATCCTTTTCACAGAAATTGCAAATCCTCACTTTCCTGAAAAGGACGCGTCCTTTTCACAGAAACTGCAAATCCTCACTTTTCTAAAAAGGTTCTTTTCACAGAAAGGGCAAATCATTACTTTTCTAAAAAGGACGCGTCCTTTTCACAGAAACTGCAAATCCTAACTTTTCTAAAAATGACGCATCCTTTTCACAGAAATTGCAAATCCTCACTTTCCTGAAAAGGACGCGTCCTTTTCACAGAAACTGCAAATCCTCACTTTTCTAAAAAGGTTCTTTTCACAGAAAGGGGCAAATCATTACTTTTCTAAAAAGGACGCGTCCTTTTCACAGAAACTGCAAATCCTCACTTTTCTAAAAAGGTTCTTTTCACAGAAAGGGCAAATCATTACCTTTCTAAAAAGGACGCGTCCTTTTCACAGAAACTGCAAATCCTCACTTTTCTAAAAAGGACGCATCCTTTTCACAGAAATTGCAAATCCTCACTTTCCTGAAAAGGACGCGTCCTTTTCACAGAAACTACAAATCTTCACTTTTCTAAAAAGGTTCTTTTCACAAAAAGGGCAAATCATTACTTTTCTAAAAAGGACGCGTCCTTTTCACAGAAACTGCAAATCCTCACTTTTCTAAAAAGGTTCTTTTCACAAAAAGGGCAAATCATTACTTTTCTAAAAAGGACGCGTCCTTTTCACAGAAACTGCAAATCCTCACTTTTCTAAAAAGGTTCTTTTCACAAAAAGGGCAAATCATTACTTTTCTAAAAAGGACGCGTCCTTTTCACAGAAACTGCAAATCCTAACTTTTCTAAAAATGACGCATCCTTTTCACAGAAACTGCAAATCCTCACTTTTCTAAAAAGGTTCTTTTCACAGAAAGGGGCAAATCATTACTTTTCTAAAAAGGACGCGTCCTTTTCACAGAAACTGCAAATCCTCACTTTTCTAAAAAGGACGCATCCTTTTCACAGAAATTGCAAATCCTCACTTTCCTGAAAAGGATGCGTCCTTTTCACAGAAACTGCAAATCCTCACTTTTCTAAAAAGGTTCTTTTCACAGAAAGGGCAAATCATTACTTTTCTAAAAAGGACGCGTCCTTTTCACAGAAACTGCAAATCCTCACTTTTCTAAAAAGGACGCATCCTTTTCACAGAAATTGCAAATCCTCACTTTCCTGAAAAGGACGCGTCCTTTTCACAGAAACTACAAATCTTCACTTTTCTGAAAAGGACGCGTCCTTTTCACAGAAACAGCAAATCCTCACTTTTCTAAAAAGGTTCTTTTCACAGAAAGGGCAAATCATTACTTTTCTAAAAAGGACGCGTCCTTTTCACAGAAACAGCAAATCCTCACTTTTCTAAAAAGGACGCGTCCTTTTCACAGAAATTGCAAATCCTCACTTTCCTGAAAAGGACGCATCCTTTTCACAGAAACTACAAATCTTCAGTTTTCTAAAAAGGACGCGTCCTTTTCACAGAAACAGCAAATCCTCACTTTTCTAAAAGGACGCGTCCTTTTCACAGAAACTGCAAAACCTCACTTCTCTGAAAAGGACGCGTCCTTTTCACAGAAACAGCAAATCCTCATTTTTCTGAAAAGGACGCGTCCTTTTCACAGAAACTGCAAATCCTCAATTTTCTAAAAAGGTTCTTTTCACAGAAAGGGCAAATCATTACTTTTCTAAAAAGGACGCGTCCTTTTCACAGAAACAGCAAATCCTCACTTTTCTAAAAAGGTTCTTTTCACAGAAAGGGCAAATCATTACTTTTCTAAAAAGGACGCGTCCTTTTCACAGAAACAGCAAATCCTCACTTTTCTAAAAAGGTTCTTTTCACAGAAAGGGCAAATCATTACTTTTCTAAAAAGGACGCGTACTTTTCACAGAAACAGCAAATCCTCACTTTTCTAAAAAGGACGCGTCCTTTTCACAGAAATTGCAAATCCTCACTTTCCTGAAAAGGACGCATCCTTTTCACAGAAACTACAAATCTTCAGTTTTCTAAAAAGGACGCGTCCTTTTCACAGAAACAGCAAATCCTCACTTTTCTAAAAGGACGCGTCCTTTTCACAGAAAATGCAAATCCTCACTTTCCTAAAAAGGACGCGTCCTTTTCACAGAAACAGCAAATCCTCACTTCTCTGAAAAGGACGCGTCCTTTTCACAGAAACAGCAAATCCTCACTTTTCTAAAAAGGTTCTTTTCACAGAAAGGGCAAATCATTACTTTTCTAAAAAGGACGCGTCCTTTTCACAGAAACAGCAAATCCTCACTTTTCTAAAAAGGACGCGTCCTTTTCACAGAAATTGCAAATCCTCACTTTCCTGAAAAGGACGCATCCTTTTCACAGAAACTACAAATCTTCAGTTTTCTAAAAAGGACGCGTCCTTTTCACAGAAACAGCAAATCCTCACTTTTCTAAAAGGACGCGTCCTTTTCACAGAAACTGCAAAACCTCACTTCTCTGAAAAGGACGCGTCCTTTTCACAGAAACAGCAAATCCTCATTTTTCTGAAAAGGACGCGTCCTTTTCACAGAAACTGCAAATCCTCAATTTTCTAAAAAGGTTCTTTTCACAGAAAGGGCAAATCATTACTTTTCTAAAAAGGACGCGTCCTTTTCACAGAAACAGCAAATCCTCACTTTTCTAAAAAGGACGCATCCTTTTCACAGAAATTGCAAATCCTCACTTTCCTGAAAAGGACGCGTCCTTTTCACAGAAACTGCAAATCCTCACTTTTCTAAAAAGGTTCTTTTCACAGAAAGGGCAAATCATTACTTTTCTAAAAAGGACGCGTCCTTTTCACAGAAACTGCAAATCCTAACTTTTCTAAAAAGGTTCTTTTCACAGAAAGGGCAAATCATTACTTTTCTAAAAAGGACGCGTCCTTTTCACAGAAACTGCAAATCCTCACTTTTCTAAAAAGGACGCATCCTTTTCACAGAAATTGCAAATCCTCACTTTCCTGAAAAGGACGCGTCCTTTTCACAGAAACTACAAATCTTCACTTTTCTGAAAAGGACGCGTCCTTTTCACAGAAACAGCAAATCCTCACTTTTCTAAAAAGGTTCTTTTCACAAAAAGGGCAAATCATTACTTTTCTAAAAAGGACGCGTCCTTTTCACAGAAACTGCAAATCCTCACTTTTCTAAAAATGACGCATCCTTTTCACAGAAACTGCAAATCCTCACTTTTCTAAAAAGGTTCTTTTCACAGAAAGGGGCAAATCATTACTTTTCTAAAAAGGACGCGCCCTTTTCACAGAAACTGCAAATCCTCACTTTTCTAAAAAGGACGCATCCTTTTCACAGAAATTGCAAATCCTCACTTTCCTGAAAAGGATGCGTCCTTTTCACAGAAACTGCAAATCCTCACTTTTCTAAAAAGGTTCTTTTCACAGAAAGGGCAAATCATTACTTTTCTAAAAAGGACGCGTCCTTTTCACAGAAACTGCAAATCCTCACTTTTCTAAAAAGGACGCATCCTTTTCACAGAAATTGCAAATCCTCACTTTCCTGAAAAGGACGCGTCCTTTTCACAGAAACTACAAATCTTCACTTTTCTGAAAAGGACGCGTCCTTTTCACAGAAACAGCAAATCCTCACTTTTCTAAAAAGGTTCTTTTCACAGAAAGGGCAAATCATTACTTTTCTAAAAAGGACGCGTACTTTTCACAGAAACAGCAAATCCTCACTTTTCTAAAAAGGACGCGTCCTTTTCACAGAAATTGCAAATCCTCACTTTCCTGAAAAGGACGCATCCTTTTCACAGAAACTACAAATCTTCAGTTTTCTAAAAAGGTTCTTTTCACAAAAAGGGCAAATCATTACTTTTCTAAAAAGGACGCGTCCTTTTCACAGAAACTGCAAATCCTCACTTTTCTAAAAAGGTTCTTTTCACAAAAAGGGCAAATCATTACTTTTCTAAAAAGGACGCGTCCTTTTCACAGAAACTGCAAATCCTCACTTTTCTAAAAAGGTTCTTTTCACAAAAAGGGCAAATCATTACTTTTCTAAAAAGGACGCGTCCTTTTCACAGAAACTGCAAATCCTAACTTTTCTAAAAATGACGCATCCTTTTCACAGAAACTGCAAATCCTCACTTTTCTAAAAAGGTTCTTTTCACAGAAAGGGGCAAATCATTACTTTTCTAAAAAGGACGCGTCCTTTTCACAGAAACTGCAAATCCTCACTTTTCTAAAGAGGACGCATCCTTTTCACAGAAATTGCAAATCCTCACTTTCCTGAAAAGGATGCGTCCTTTTCACAGAAACTGCAAATCCTCACTTTTCTAAAAAGGTTCTTTTCACAGAAAGGGCAAATCATTACTTTTCTAAAAAGGACGCGTCCTTTTCACAGAAACTGCAAATCCTCACTTTTCTAAAAAGGACGCATCCTTTTCACAGAAATTGCAAATCCTCACTTTCCTGAAAAGGACGCGTCCTTTTCACAGAAACTACAAATCTTCACTTTTCTGAAAAGGACGCGTCCTTTTCACAGAAACAGCAAATCCTCACTTTTCTAAAAAGGTTCTTTTCACAGAAAGGGCAAATCATTACTTTTCTAAAAAGGACGCGTACTTTTCACAGAAACAGCAAATCCTCACTTTCCTGAAAAGGACGCATCCTTTTCACAGAAACTACAAATCTTCAGTTTTCTAAAAAGGACGCGTCCTTTTCACAGAAACAGCAAATCCTCACTTTTCTAAAAGGACGCGTCCTTTTCACAGAAAATGCAAATCTTCACTTTCCTAAAAAGGACGCGTCCTTTTCACAGAAACAGCAAATCCTCACTTTTCTAAAAAGGTTCTTTTCACAGAAAGGGCAAATCATTACTTTTCTAAAAAGGACGCGTCCTTTTCACAGAAACAGCAAATCCTCACTTTTCTAAAAAGGACGCGTCCTTTTCACAGAAATTGCAAATCCTCACTTTCCTGAAAAGGACGCATCCTTTTCACAGAAACTACAAATCTTCAGTTTTCTAAAAAGGACGCGTCCTTTTCACAGAAACAGCAAATCCTCACTTTTCTAAAAAGGACGCATCCTTTTCACAGACATTGCAAATCCTCACTTTCCTGAAAAGGACGCGTCCTTTTCACAGAAACTGCAAATCCTCACTTTTCTAAAAAGGTTCTTTTCACAGAAAGGGCAAATCATTACTTTTCTAAAAAGGACGCGTCCTTTTCACAGAAACTGCAAATCCTAACTTTTCTAAAAAGGTTCTTTTCACAGAAAGGGCAAATCATTACTTTTCTAAAAAGGACGCGTCCTTTTCACAGAAACTGCAAATCCTCACTTTTGTAAAAAGGACGCATCCTTTTCACAGAAATTGCAAATCCTCACTTTCCTGAAAAGGACGCGTCCTTTTCACAGAAACTACAAATCTTCACTTTTCTGAAAAGGACGCGTCCTTTTCACAGAAACAGCAAATCCTCACTTTTCTAAAAAGGTTCTTTTCACAAAAAGGGCAAATCATTACTTTTCTAAAAAGGACGCGTCCTTTTCACAGAAACTGCAAATCCTCACTTTTCTAAAAATGACGCATCCTTTTCACAGAAACTGCAAATCCTCACTTTTCTAAAAAGGTTCTTTTCACAGAAAGGGGCAAATCATTACTTTTCTAAAAAGGACGCGTCCTTTTCACAGAAACTGCAAATCCTCACTTTTCTAAAAAGGACGCATCCTTTTCACAGAAATTGCAAATCCTCACTTTCCTGAAAAGGATGCGTCCTTTTCACAGAAACTGCAAATCCTCACTTTTCTAAAAAGGTTCTTTTCACAGAAAGGGCAAATCATTACTTTTCTAAAAAGGACGCGTCCTTTTCACAGAAACTGCAAATCCTCACTTTTCTAAAAAGGACGCGTACTTTTCACAGAAATTGCAAATCCTCACTTTCCTGAAAAGGACGCGTCCTTTTCACAGAAACTACAAATCTTCACTTTTCTGAAAAGGACGCGTCCTTTTCACAGAAACAGCAAATCCTCACTTTTCTAAAAAGGTTCTTTTCACAGAAAGGGCAAATCATTACTTTTCTAAAAAGGACGCGTACTTTTCACAGAAACAGCAAATCCTCACTTTTCTAAAAAGGACGCGTCCTTTTCACAGAAATTGCAAATCCTCACTTTCCTGAAAAGGACGCATCCTTTTCACAGAAACTACAAATCTTCAGTTTTCTAAAAAGGACGCGTCCTTTTCACAGAAACAGCAAATCCTCACTTTTCTAAAAGGACGCGTCCTTTTCACAGAAAATGCAAATCCTCACTTTCCTAAAAAGGTTCTTTTCACAGAAAGGGCAAATCATTACTTTTCTAAAAAGGACGCGTCCTTTTCACAGAAACAGCAAATCCTCACTTTTCTAAAAAGGACGCGTCCTTTTCACAGAAACTACAAATCTTCAGTTTTCTAAAAAGGACGCGTCCTTTTCACAGAAACAGCAAATCCTCACTTTTCTAAAAGGACACGTCCTTTTCACAGAAACTGCAAATCCTCACTTCTCTGAAAAGGACGCGTCCTTTTCACAGAAATTGCAAATCCTCATTTTTCTGAAAAGGACGCGTCCTTTTCACAGAAACTGCAAATCCTCAATTTTCTAAAAAGGTTCTTTTCACAGAAAGGGCAAATCATTACTTTTCTAAAAAGGACGCGTCCTTTTCACAGAAACAGCAAATCCTCACTTTTCTAAAAAGGACGCATCCTTTTCACAGAAATTGCAAATCCTCACTTTCCTGAAAAGGACGCGTCCTTTTCACAGAAACTGCAAATCCTCACTTTTCTAAAAAGGTTCTTTTCACAGAAAGGGCAAATCATTACTTTTCTAAAAAGGACGCGTCCTTTTCACAGAAACAGCAAATCCTCACTTCTCTGAAAAGGACGCGTCCTTTTCACAGAAACAGCAAATCCTCACTTTTCTAAAAAGGTTCTTTTCACAGAAAGGGCAAATCATTACTTTTCTAAAAAGGACGCGTCCTTTTCACAGAAACTGCAAATCCTAACTTTTCTAAAAATGACGCATCCTTTTCACAGAAACAGCAAATCCTCACTTTTCTAAAAAGGACGCATCCTTTTCACAGAAATTGCAAATCCTCACTTTCCTGAAAAGGACGCGTCCTTTTCACAGAAACTGCAAATCCTCACTTTTCTAAAAAGGTTCTTTTCACAGAAAGGGCAAATCATTACTTTTCTAAAAAGGACGCGTCCTTTTCACAGAAACTGCAAATCCTAACTTTTCTAAAAATGACGCATCCTTTTCACAGAAATTGCAAATCCTCACTTTCCTGAAAAGGACGCGTCCTTTTCACAGAAACTGCAAATCCTCACTTTTCTAAAAAGGTTCTTTTCACAGAAAGGGGCAAATCATTACTTTTCTAAAAAGGACGCGTCCTTTTCACAGAAACTGCAAATCCTCACTTTTCTAAAAAGGACGCATCCTTTTCACAGAAATTGCAAATCCTCACTTTCCTGAAAAGGACGCGTCCTTTTCACAGAAACTACAAATCTTCACTTTTCTGAAAAGGACGCGTCCTTTTCACAGAAACAGCAAATCCTCACTTTTCTAAAAAGGTTCTTTTCACAAAAAGGGCAAATCATTACTTTTCTAAAAAGGACGCGTCCTTTTCACAGAAACTGCAAATCCTCACTTTTCTAAAAATGACGCATCCTTTTCACAGAAACTGCAAATCCTCACTTTTCTAAAAAGGTTCTTTTCACAGAAAGGGGCAAATCATTACTTTTCTAAAAAGGACGCGTCCTTTTCACAGAAACTGCAAATCCTCACTTTTCTAAAAAGGACGCATCCTTTTCACAGAAATTGCAAATCCTCACTTTCCTGAAAAGGATGCGTCCTTTTCACAGAAACTGCAAATCCTCACTTTTCTAAAAAGGTTCTTTTCACAGAAAGGGCAAATCATTACTTTTCTAAAAAGGACGCGTCCTTTTCACAGAAACTGCAAATCCTCACTTTTCTAAAAAGGACGCATCCTTTTCACAGAAATTGCAAATCCTCACTTTCCTGAAAACGACGCGTCCTTTTCACAGAAACTACAAATCTTCACTTTTCTGAAAAGGACGCGTCCTTTTCACAGAAACAGCAAATCCTCACTTTTCTAAAAAGGTTCTTTTCACAGAAACTACAAATCTTCAGTTTTCTAAAAAGGACGCGTCCTTTTCACAGAAACAGCAAATCCTCACTTTTCTAAAAGGACGCGTCCTTTTCACAGAAAATGCAAATCCTCACTTTCCTAAAAAGGACGCGTCCTTTTCACAGAAACAGCAAATCCTCACTTCTCTGAAAAGGATGCGTCCTTTTCACAGAAACAGCAAATCCTCACTTTTCTAAAAAGGTTCTTTTCACAGAAAGGGCAAATCATTACTTTTCTAAAAAGGACGCGTCCTTTTCACAGAAACAGCAAATCCTCACTTTTCTAAAAAGGACGCGTCCTTTTCACAGAAATTGCAAATCCTCACTTTCCTGAAAAGGACGCATCCTTTTCACAGAAACTACAAATCTTCAGTTTTCTAAAAAGGACGCGTCCTTTTCACAGAAACAGCAAATCCTCACTTTTCTAAAAGGACACGTCCTTTTCACAGAAACTGCAAATCCTCACTTCTCTGAAAAGGACGCGTCCTTTTCACAGAAATTGCAAATCCTCATTTTTCTGAAAAGGACGCGTCCTTTTCACAGAAACTGCAAATCCTCAATTTTCTAAAAAGGTTCTTTTCACAGAAAGGGCAAATCATTACTTTTCTAAAAAGGACGCGTCCTTTTCACAGAAACAGCAAATCCTCACTTTTCTAAAAAGGACGCATCCTTTTCACAGAAATTGCAAATCCTCACTTTCCTGAAAAGGACGCGTCCTTTTCACAGAAACTGCAAATCCTCACTTTTCTAAAAAGGTTCTTTTCACAGAAAGGGCAAATCATTACTTTTCTAAAAAGGACGCGTCCTTTTCACAGAAACAGCAAATCCTCACTTCTCTGAAAAGGACGCGTCCTTTTCACAGAAACAGCAAATCCTCACTTTTCTAAAAAGGTTCTTTTCACAGAAAGGGCAAATCATTACTTTTCTAAAAAGGACGCGTCCTTTTCACAGAAACTGCAAATCCTAACTTTTCTAAAAATGACGCATCCTTTTCACAGAAACAGCAAATCCTCACTTTTCTAAAAAGGACGCATCCTTTTCACAGAAATTGCAAATCCTCACTTTCCTGAAAAGGACGCGTCCTTTTCACAGAAACTGCAAATCCTCACTTTTCTAAAAAGGTTCTTTTCACAGAAAGGGCAAATCATTACTTTTCTAAAAAGGACGCGTCCTTTTCACAGAAACTGCAAATCCTAACTTTTCTAAAAATGACGCATCCTTTTCACAGAAATTGCAAATCCTCACTTTCCTGAAAAGGACGCGTCCTTTTCACAGAAACTGCAAATCCTCACTTTTCTAAAAAGGTTCTTTTCACAGAAAGGGGCAAATCATTACTTTTCTAAAAAGGACGCGTCCTTTTCACAGAAACTGCAAATCCTCACTTTTCTAAAAAGGTTCTTTTCACAGAAAGGGCAAATCATTACCTTTCTAAAAAGGACGCGTCCTTTTCACAGAAACTGCAAATCCTCACTTTTCTAAAAAGGACGCATCCTTTTCACAGAAATTGCAAATCCTCACTTTCCTGAAAAGGACGCGTCCTTTTCACAGAAACTACAAATCTTCACTTTTCTGAAAAGGACGCGTCCTTTTCACAGAAACAGCAAATCCTCACTTTTCTAAAAAGGTTCTTTTCACAAAAAGGGCAAATCATTACTTTTCTAAAAAGGACGCGTCCTTTTCACAGAAACTGCAAATCCTCACTTTTCTAAAAATGACGCATCCTTTTCACAGAAACTGCAAATCCTCACTTTTCTAAAAAGGTTCTTTTCACAGAAAGGGGCAAATCATTACTTTTCTAAAAAGGACGCGTCCTTTTCACAGAAACTGCAAATCCTCACTTTTCTAAAAAGGACGCATCCTTTTCACAGAAATTGCAAATCCTCACTTTCCTGAAAAGGATGCGTCCTTTTCACAGAAACTGCAAATCCTCACTTTTCTAAAAAGGTTCTTTTCACAGAAAGGGCAAATCATTACTTTTCTAAAAAGGACGCGTCCTTTTCACAGAAACTGCAAATCCTCACTTTTCTAAAAAGGACGCATCCTTTTCACAGAAATTGCAAATCCTCACTTTCCTGAAAAGGACGCGTCCTTTTCACAGAAACTACAAATCTTCACTTTTCTGAAAAGGACGCGTCCTTTTCACAGAAACAGCAAATCCTCACTTTTCTAAAAAGGTTCTTTTCACAGAAAGGGCAAATCATTACTTTTCTAAAAAGGACGCGTACTTTTCACAGAAACAGCAAATCCTCACTTTTCTAAAAAGGACGCGTCCTTTTCACAGAAATTGCAAATCCTCACTTTCCTGAAAAGGACGCATCCTTTTCACAGAAACTACAAATCTTCAGTTTTCTAAAAAGGACGCGTCCTTTTCACAGAAACAGCAAATCCTCACTTTTCTAAAAGGACGCGTCCTTTTCACAGAAAATGCAAATCCTCACTTTCCTAAAAAGGACGCGTCCTTTTCACAGAAACAGCAAATCCTCACTTCTCTGAAAAGGATGCGTCCTTTTCACAGAAACAGCAAATCCTCACTTTTCTAAAAAGGTTCTTTTCACAGAAAGGGCAAATCATTACTTTTCTAAAAAGGACGCGTCCTTTTCACAGAAACAGCAAATCCTCACTTTTCTAAAAAGGACGCGTCCTTTTCACAGAAATTGCAAATCCTCACTTTCCTGAAAAGGACGCATCCTTTTCACAGAAACTACAAATCTTCAGTTTTCTAAAAAGGACGCGTCCTTTTCACAGAAACAGCAAATCCTCACTTTTCTAAAAGGACACGTCCTTTTCACAGAAACTGCAAATCCTCACTTCTCTGAAAAGGACGCGTCCTTTTCACAGAAATTGCAAATCCTCATTTTTCTGAAAAGGACGCGTCCTTTTCACAGAAACTGCAAATCCTCAATTTTCTAAAAAGGTTCTTTTCACAGAAAGGGCAAATCATTACTTTTCTAAAAAGGACGCGTCCTTTTCACAGAAACAGCAAATCCTCACTTTTCTAAAAAGGACGCATCCTTTTCACAGAAATTGCAAATCCTCACTTTCCTGAAAAGAACGCGTCCTTTTCACAGAAACTGCAAATCCTTACTTTTCTAAAAAGGTTCTTTTCACAGAAAGGGCAAATCATTACTTTTCTAAAAAGGACGCGTCCTTTTCACAGAAACAGCAAATCCTCACTTCTCTGAAAAGGACGCGTCCTTTTCACAGAAACAGCAAATCCTCACTTTTCTAAAAAGGTTCTTTTCACAGAAAGGGCAAATCATTACTTTTCTAAAAAGGACGCGTCCTTTTCACAGAAACTGCAAATCCTAACTTTTCTAAAAATGACGCATCCTTTTCACAGAAACAGCAAATCCTCACTTTTCTAAAAAGGACGCATCCTTTTCACAGAAATTGCAAATCCTCACTTTCCTGAAAAGGACGCGTCCTTTTCACAGAAACTGCAAATCCTCACTTTTCTAAAAAGGTTCTTTTCACAGAAAGGGCAAATCATTACTTTTCTAAAAAGGACGCGTCCTTTTCACAGAAACTGCAAATCCTCACTTTTCTAAAAAGGTTCTTTTCACAGAAAGGGGCAAATCATTACTTTTCTAAAAAGGACGCGTCCTTTTCACAGAAACTGCAAATCCTCACTTTTCTAAAAAGGTTCTTTTCACAGAAAGGGCAAATCATTACCTTTCTAAAAAGGACGCGTCCTTTTCACAGAAACTGCAAATCCTCACTTTTCTAAAAAGGACGCATCCTTTTCACAGAAATTGCAAATCCTCACTTTCCTGAAAAGGACGCGTCCTTTTCACAGAAACTACAAATCTTCACTTTTCTGAAAAGGACGCGTCCTTTTCACAGAAACAGCAAATCCTCACTTTTCTAAAAAGGTTCTTTTCACAAAAAGGGCAAATCATTACTTTTCTAAAAAGGACGCGTCCTTTTCACAGAAACTGCAAATCCTCACTTTTCTAAAAATGACGCATCCTTTTCACAGAAACTGCAAATCCTCACTTTTCTAAAAAGGTTCTTTTCACAGAAAGGGGCAAATCATTACTTTTCTAAAAAGGACGCGTCCTTTTCACAGAAACTGCAAATCCTCACTTTTCTAAAAAGGACGCATCCTTTTCACAGAAATTGCAAATCCTCACTTTCCTGAAAAGGACGCGTCCTTTTCACAGAAACTACAAATCTTCACTTTTCTGAAAAGGACGCGTCCTTTTCACAGAAACAGCAAATCCTCACTTTTCTAAAAAGGTTCTTTTCACAGAAAGGGCAAATCATTACTTTTCTAAAAAGGACGCGTACTTTTCACAGAAACAGCAAATCCTCACTTTTCTAAAAAGGACGCGTCCTTTTCACAGAAATTGCAAATCCTCACTTTCCTGAAAAGGACGCATCCTTTTCACAGAAACTACAAATCTTCAGTTTTCTAAAAAGGACGCGTCCTTTTCACAGAAACAGCAAATCCTCACTTTTCTAAAAGGACGCGTCCTTTTCACAGAAAATGCAAATCCTCACTTTCCTAAAAAGGACGCGTCCTTTTCACAGAAACAGCAAATCCTCACTTCTCTGAAAAGGACGCGTCCTTTTCACAGAAACAGCAAATCCTCACTTTTCTAAAAAGGTTCTTTTCACAGAAAGGGCAAATCATTACTTTTCTAAAAAGGACGCGTCCTTTTCACAGAAACAGCAAATCCTCACTTTTCTAAAAAGGACGCGTCCTTTTCACAGAAATTGCAAATCCTCACTTTCCTGAAAAGGACGCATCCTTTTCACAGAAACTACAAATCTTCAGTTTTCTAAAAAGGACGCGTCCTTTTCACAGAAACAGCAAATCCTCACTTTTCTAAAAGGACACGTCCTTTTCACAGAAATTGCAAATCCTCATTTTTCTGAAAAGGACGCGTCCTTTTCACAGAAACTGCAAATCCTCAATTTTCTAAAAAGGTTCTTTTCACAGAAAGGGCAAATCATTACTTTTCTAAAAAGGACGCGTCCTTTTCACAGAAACAGCAAATCCTCACTTTTCTAAAAAGGACGCATCCTTTTCACAGAAATTGCAAATCCTCACTTTCCTGAAAAGGACGCGTCCTTTTCACAGAAACTGCAAATCCTCACTTTTCTAAAAAGGTTCTTTTCACAGAAAGGGCAAATCATTACTTTTCTAAAAAGGACGCGTCCTTTTCACAGAAACAGCAAATCCTCACTTCTCTGAAAAGGACGCGTCCTTTTCACAGAAACAGCAAATCCTCACTTTTCTAAAAAGGTTCTTTTCACAGAAAGGGCAAATCATTACTTTTCTAAAAAGAACGCGTCCTTTTCACAGAAACTGCAAATCCTAACTTTTCTAAAAATGACGCATCCTTTTCACAGAAACAGCAAATCCTCACTTTTCTAAAAAGGACGCATCCTTTTCACAGAAATTGCAAATCCTCACTTTCCTGAAAAGGACGCGTCCTTTTCACAGAAACTGCAAATCCTCACTTTTCTAAAAAGGTTCTTTTCACAGAAAGGGCAAATCATTACTTTTCTAAAAAGGACGCGTCCTTTTCACAGAAACTGCAAATCCTAACTTTTCTAAAAATGACGCATCCTTTTCACAGAAATTGCAAATCCTCACTTTCCTGAAAAGGACGCGTCCTTTTCACAGAAACTGCAAATCCTCACTTTTCTAAAAAGGTTCTTTTCACAGAAAGGGGCAAATCATTACTTTTCTAAAAAGGACGCGTCCTTTTCACAGAAACTGCAAATCCTCACTTTTCTAAAAAGGTTCTTTTCACAGAAAGGGCAAATCATTACCTTTCTAAAAAGGACGCGTCCTTTTCACAGAAACTGCAAATCCTCACTTTTCTAAAAAGGACGCATCCTTTTCACAGAAATTGCAAATCCTCACTTTCCTGAAAAGGACGCGTCCTTTTCACAGAAACTACAAATCCTCACTTTTCTAAAAAGGTTCTTTTCACAGAAAGGGCAAATCATTACTTTTCTAAAAAGGACGCGTCCTTTTCACAGAAACAGCAAATCCTCACTTCTCTGAAAAGGACGCGTCCTTTTCACAGAAACAGCAAATCCTCACTTTTCTAAAAAGGTTCTTTTCACAGAAAGGGCAAATCATTACTTTTCTAAAAAGGACGCGTCCTTTTCACAGCAACTGCAAATCCTAACTTTTCTAAAAATGACGCATCCTTTTCACAGAAACAGCAAATCCTCACTTTTCTAAAAAGGACGCATCCTTTTCACAGAAATTGCAAATCCTCACTTTCCTGAAAAGGACGCGTCCTTTTCACAGAAACTGCAAATCCTCACTTTTCTAAAAAGGTTCTTTTCACAGAAAGGGCAAATCATTACTTTTCTAAAAAGGACGCGTCCTTTTCACAGAAACTGCAAATCCTAACTTTTCTAAAAATGACGCATCCTTTTCACAGAAATTGCAAATCCTCACTTTCCTGAAAAGGACGCGTCCTTTTCACAGAAACTGCAAATCCTCACTTTTCTAAAAAGGTTCTTTTCACAGAAAGGGGCAAATCATTACTTTTCTAAAAAGGACGCGTCCTTTTCACAGAAACTGCAAATCCTCACTTTTCTAAAAAGGTTCTTTTCACAGAAAGGGCAAATCATTACCTTTCTAAAAAGGACGCCTCCTTTTCACAGAAACTGCAAATCCTCACTTTTCTAAAAAGGACGCATCCTTTTCACAGAAATTGCAAATCCTCACTTTCCTGAAAAGGACGCGTCCTTTTCACAGAAACTACAAATCTTCACTTTTCTGAAAAGGACGCGTCCTTTTCACAGAAACAGCAAATCCTCACTTTTCTAAAAAGGTTCTTTTCACAAAAAGGGCAAATCATTACTTTTCTAAAAAGGACGCGTCCTTTTCACAGAAACTGCAAATCCTCACTTTTCTAAAAATGACGCATCCTTTTCACAGAAACTGCAAATCCTCACTTTTCTAAAAAGTTTCTTTTCACAGAAAGGGGCAAATCATTACTTTTCTAAAAAGGACGCGTCCTTTTCACAGAAACTGCAAATCCTCACTTTTCTAAAAAGGACGCATCCTTTTCACAGAAATTGCAAATCCTCACTTTCCTGAAAAGGATGCGTCCTTTTCACAGAAACTGCAAATCCTCACTTTTCTAAAAAGGTTCTTTTCACAGAAAGGGCAAATCATTACTTTTCTAAAAAGGACGCGTCCTTTTCACAGAAACTGCAAATCCTCACTTTTCTAAAAAGGACGCATCCTTTTCACAGAAATTGCAAATCCTCACTTTCCTGAAAAGGACGCGTCCTTTTCACAGAAACTACAAATCTTCACTTTTCTGAAAAGGACGCGTCCTTTTCACAGAAACAGCAAATCCTCACTTTTCTAAAAAGGTTCTTTTCACAGAAAGGGCAAATCATTACTTTTCTAAAAAGGACGCGTACTTTTCACAGAAACAGCAAATCCTCACTTTTCTAAAAAGGACGCGTCCTTTTCACAGAAATTGCAAATCCTCACTTTCCTGAAAAGGACGCATCCTTTTCACAGAAACTACAAATCTTCAGTTTTCTAAAAAGGACGCGTCCTTTTCACAGAAACAGCAAATCCTCACTTTTCTAAAAGGACGCGTCCTTTTCACAGAAAATGCAAATCCTCACTTTCCTAAAAAGGACGCGTCCTTTTCACAGAAACAGCAAATCCTCACTTCTCTGAAAAGGACGCGTCCTTTTCACAGAAACAGCAAATCCTCACTTTTCTAAAAAGGTTCTTTTCACAGAAAGGGCAAATCATTACTTTTCTAAAAAGGACGCGTCCTTTTCACAGAAACAGCAAATCCTCACTTTTCTAAAAGGACGCGTCCTTTTCACAGAAAATGCAAATCCTCACTTTCCTAAAAAGGACGCGTCCTTTTCACAGAAACAGCAAATCCTCACTTCTCTGAAAAGGACGCGTCCTTTTCACAGAAACAGCAAATCCTCACTTTTCTAAAAAGGTTCTTTTCACAGAAAGGGCAAATCATTACTTTTCTAAAAAGGACGCGTCCTTTTCACAGAAATTGCAAATCCTCACTTTCCTGAAAAGGACGCATCCTTTTCACAGAAACTACAAATCTTCAGTTTTCTAAAAAGGACGCGTCCTTTTCACAGAAACAGCAAATCCTCACTTTTCTAAAAGGACGGGTCCTTTTCACAGAAACTGCAAATCCTCACTTCTCTGAAAAGGACGCGACCTTTTCACAGAAACACCAAATCCTCATTTTTCTGAAAAGGACGCGTCCTTTTCACAGAAACTGCAAATCCTCAATTTTCTAAAAAGGTTCTTTTCACAGAAAGGGCAAATCATTACTTTTCTAAAAAGGACGCGTCCTTTTCACAGAAACAGCAAATCCTCACTTTTCTAAAAAGGTTCTTTTCACAGAAAGGGCAAATCATTACTTTTCTAAAAAGGACGCGTCCTTTTCACAGAAACAGCAAATCCTCACTTCTCTGAAAAGGACGCGTCCTTTTCACAGAAACAGCAAATCCTCACTTTTCTAAAAAGGTTCTTTTCACAGAAAGGGCAAATCATTACTTTTCTAAAAAGGACGCGTCCTTTTCACAGAAACAGCAAATCCTCACTTTTCTAAAAAGGACGCGTCCTTTTCACAGAAATTGCAAATCCTCACTTTCCTGAAAAGGACGCATCCTTTTCACAGAAACTACAAATCTTCAGTTTTCTAAAAAGGACGCGTCCTTTTCACAGAAACAGCAAATCCTCACTTTTCTAAAAGGACGCGTCCTTTTCACAGAAACTGCAAATCCTCACTTCTCTGAAAAGGACGCGTCCTTTTCACAGAAACAGCAAATCCTCATTTTTCTGAAAAGGACGCGTCCTTTTCACAGAAACTGCAAATCCTCAATTTTCTAAAAAGGTTCTTTTCACAGAAAGGGCAAATCATTACTTTTCTAAAAAGGACGCGTACTTTTCACAGAAACAGCAAATCCTCACTTTTCTAAAAAGGACGCGTCCTTTTCACAGAAATTGCAAATCCTCACTTTCCTGAAAAGGACGCATCCTTTTCACAGAAACTACAAATCTTCAGTTTTCTAAAAAGGACGCGTCCTTTTCACAGAAACAGCAAATCCTCACTTTTCTAAAAGGACGCGTCCTTTTCACAGAAACTGCAAATCCTCACTTCTCTGAAAAGGACGCGTCCTTTTCACAGAAACAGCAAATCCTCATTTTTCTGAAAAGGACGCGTCCTTTTCACAGAAACTGCAAATCCTCAATTTTCTAAAAAGGTTCTTTTCACAGAAAGGGCAAATCATTACTTTTCTAAAAAGGACGCGTACTTTTCACAGAAACAGCAAATCCTCACTTTTCTAAAAAGGACGCGTCCTTTTCACAGAAATTGCAAATCCTCACTTTCCTGAAAAGGACGCATCCTTTTCACAGAAACTACAAATCTTCAGTTTTCTAAAAAGGACGCGTCCTTTTCACAGAAACAGCAAATCCTCACTTTTCTAAAAGGACGCGTCCTTTTCACAGAAACTGCAAATCCTCACTTCTCTGAAAAGGATGCGTCCTTTTCACAGAAACACCAAATCCTCATTTTTCTGAAAAGGACGCGTCCTTTTCACAGAAACTGCAAATCCTCAATTTTCTAAAAAGGTTCTTTTCACAGAAAGGGCAAATCATTACTTTTCTAAAAAGGACGCGTCCTTTTCACAGAAACAGCAAATCCTCACTTTTCTAAAAAGGACGCATCCTTTTCACAGAAATTGCAAATCCTCACTTTCCTGAAAAGGACGCGTCCTTTTCACAGAAACTGCAAATCCTCACTTTTCTAAAAAGGTTCTTTTCACAGAAAGGGCAAATCATTACTTTTCTAAAAAGGACGCGTCCTTTTCACAGAAACAGCAAATCCTCACTTCTCTGAAAAGGACGCGTCCTTTTCACAGAAACAGCAAATCCTCACTTTCCTGAAAAGGACGCGTCCTTTTCACAGAAACTACAAATCTTCACTTTTCTGAAAAGGACGCGTCCTTTTCACAGAAACAGCAAATCCTCACTTTTCTAAAAAGGTTCTTTTCACAGAAAGGGCAAATCATTACTTTTCTAAAAAGGACGCGTACTTTTCACAGAAACAGCAAATCCTCACTTTTCTAAAAAGGACGCGTCCTTTTCACAGAAATTGCAAATCCTCACTTTCCTGAAAAGGACGCATCCTTTTCACAGAAACTACAAATCTTCAGTTTTCTAAAAAGGACGCGTCCTTTTCACAGAAACAGCAAATTCTCACTTTTCTAAAAGGACGCGTCCTTTTCACAGAAAATGCAAATCCTCACTTTCCTAAAAAGGACGCGTCCTTTTCACAGAAACAGCAAATCCTCACTTCTCTGAAAAGGACGCGTCCTTTTCACAGAAACAGCAAATCCTCACTTTTCTAAAAAGGTTCTTTTCACAGAAAGGGCAAATCATTACTTTTCTAAAAAGGACGCGTCCTTTTCACAGAAATTGCAAATCCTCACTTTCCTGAAAAGGACGCATCCTTTTCACAGAAACTACAAATCTTCAGTTTTCTAAAAAGGACGCGTCCTTTTCACAGAAACAGCAAATCCTCACTTTTCTAAAAGGACGCGTCCTTTTCACAGAAACTGCAAATCCTCACTTCTCTGAAAAGGACGCGACCTTTTCACAGAAACACCAAATCCTCATTTTTCTGAAAAGGACGCGTCCTTTTCACAGAAACTGCAAATCCTCAATTTTCTAAAAAGGTTCTTTTCACAGAAAGGGCAAATCATTACTTTTCTAAAAAGGACGCGTCCTTTTCACAGAAACAGCAAATCCTCACTTTTCTAAAAAGGTTCTTTTCACAGAAAGGGCAAATCATTACTTTTCTAAAAAGGACGCGTCCTTTTCACAGAAACAGCAAATCCTCACTTCTCTGAAAAGGACGCGTCCTTTTCACAGAAACAGCAAATCCTCACTTTTCTAAAAAGGTTCTTTTCACAGAAAGGGCAAATCATTACTTTTCTAAAAAGGACGCGTCCTTTTCACAGAAACAGCAAATCCTCACTTTTCTAAAAAGGACGCGTCCTTTTCACAGAAATTGCAAATCCTCACTTTCCTGAAAAGGACGCATCCTTTTCACAGAAACTACAAATCTTCAGTTTTCTAAAAAGGACGCGTCCTTTTCACAGAAACAGCAAATCCTCACTTTTCTAAAAGGACGCGTCCTTTTCACAGAAACTGCAAATCCTCACTTCTCTGAAAAGGACGCGTCCTTTTCACAGAAACAGCAAATCCTCATTTTTCTGAAAAGGACGCGTCCTTTTCACAGAAACTGCAAATCCTCAATTTTCTAAAAAGGTTCTTTTCACAGAAAGGGCAAATCATTACTTTTCTAAAAAGGACGCGTACTTTTCACAGAAACAGCAAATCCTCACTTTTCTAAAAAGGACGCGTCCTTTTCACAGAAATTGCAAATCCTCACTTTCCTGAAAAGGACGCATCCTTTTCACAGAAACTACAAATCTTCAGTTTTCTAAAAAGGACGCGTCCTTTTCACAGAAACAGCAAATCCTCACTTTTCTAAAAGGACGCGTCCTTTTCACAGAAACTGCAAATCCTCACTTCTCTGAAAAGGATGCGTCCTTTTCACAGAAACACCAAATCCTCATTTTTCTGAAAAGGACGCGTCCTTTTCACAGAAACTGCAAATCCTCAATTTTCTAAAAAGGTTCTTTTCACAGAAAGGGCAAATCATTACTTTTCTAAAAAGGACGCGTCCTTTTCACAGAAACAGCAAATCCTCACTTTTCTAAAAAGGACGCATCCTTTTCACAGAAATTGCAAATCCTCACTTTCCTGAAAAGGACGCGTCCTTTTCACAGAAACTGCAAATCCTCACTTTTCTAAAAAGGTTCTTTTCACAGAAAGGGCACATCATTACTTTTCTAAAAAGGACGCGTCCTTTTCACAGAAACAGCAAATCCTCACTTCTCTGAAAAGGACGCGTCCTTTTCACAGAAACAGCAAATCCTCACTTTTCTAAAAAGGACGCGTCCTTTTCACAGAAATTGCAAATCCTCACTTTCCTGAAAAGGACGCATCCTTTTCACAGAAACTACAAATCTTCAGTTTTCTAAAAAGGACGCGTCCTTTTCACAGAAACAGCAAATCCTCACTTTTCTAAAAGGACGCGTCCTTTTCACAGAAACTGCAAATCCTCACTTCTCTGAAAAGGACGCGACCTTTTCACAGAAACACCAAATCCTCATTTTTCTGAAAAGGACGCGTCCTTTTCACAGAAACTGCAAATCCTCAATTTTCTAAAAAGGTTCTTTTCACAGAAAGGGCAAATCATTACTTTTCTAAAAAGGACGCGTCCTTTTCACAGAAACAGCAAATCCTCACTTTTCTAAAAAGGTTCTTTTCACAGAAAGGGCAAATCATTACTTTTCTAAAAAGGACGCGTCCTTTTCACAGAAACAGCAAATCCTCACTTCTCTGAAAAGGACGCGTCCTTTTCACAGAAACAGCAAATCCTCACTTTTCTAAAAAGGTTCTTTTCACAGAAAGGGCAAATCATTACTTTTCTAAAAAGGACGCGTCCTTTTCACAGAAACAGCAAATCCTCACTTTTCTAAAAAGGACGCGTCCTTTTCACAGAAATTGCAAATCCTCACTTTCCTGAAAAGGACGCATCCTTTTCACAGAAACTACAAATCTTCAGTTTTCTAAAAAGGACGCGTCCTTTTCACAGAAACAGCAAATCCTCACTTTTCTAAAAGGACGCGTCCTTTTCACAGAAACTGCAAATCCTCACTTCTCTGAAAAGGACGCGTCCTTTTCACAGAAACAGCAAATCCTCATTTTTCTGAAAAGGACGCGTCCTTTTCACAGAAACTGCAAATCCTCAATTTTCTAAAAAGGTTCTTTTCACAGAAAGGGCAAATCATTACTTTTCTAAAAAGGACGCGTACTTTTCACAGAAACAGCAAATCCTCACTTTTCTAAAAAGGACGCGTCCTTTTCACAGAAATTGCAAATCCTCACTTTCTTGAAAAGGACGCATCCTTTTCACAGAAACTACAAATCTTCAGTTTTCTAAAAAGGACGCGTCCTTTTCACAGAAACAGCAAATCCTCACTTTTCTAAAAGGACGCGTCCTTTTCACAGAAACTGCAAATCCTCACTTCTCTGAAAAGGATGCGTCCTTTTCACAGAAACACCAAATCCTCATTTTTCTGAAAAGGACGCGTCCTTTTCACAGAAACTGCAAATCCTCAATTTTCTAAAAAGGTTCTTTTCACAGAAAGGGCAAATCATTACTTTTCTAAAAAGGACGCGTCCTTTTCACAGAAACAGCAAATCCTCACTTTTCTAAAAAGGACGCATCCTTTTCACAGAAATTGCAAATCCTCACTTTCCTGAAAAGGACGCGTCCTTTTCACAGAAACTGCAAATCCTCACTTTTCTAAAAAGGTTCTTTTCACAGAAAGGGCAAATCATTACTTTTCTAAAAAGGACGCGTCCTTTTCACAGAAACAGCAAATCCTCACTTCTCTGAAAAGGACGCGTCCTTTTCACAGAAACAGCAAATCCTCACTTTTCTAAAAAGGACGCGTCCTTTTCACAGAAATTGCAAATCCTCACTTTCCTGAAAAGGACGCATCCTTTTCACAGAAACTACAAATCTTCAGTTTTCTAAAAAGGACGCGTCCTTTTCACAGAAACAGCAAATCCTCACTTTTCTAAAAGGACGCGTCCTTTTCACAGAAACTGCAAATCCTCACTTCTCTGAAAAGGACGCGTCCTTTTCACAGAAACAGCAAATCCTCATTTTTCTGAAAAGGACGCGTCCTTTTCACAGAAACTGCAAATCCTCAATTTTCTAAAAAGGTTCTTTTCACAGAAAGGGCAAATCATTACTTTTCTAAAAAGGACGCGTCCTTTTCACAGAAACAGCAAATCCTCACTTGTCTAAAAAGGACGCATCCTTTTCACAGAAATTGCAAATCCTCAATTTTCTAAAAAGGTTCTTTTCACAGAAAGGGCAAATCATTACTTTTCTAAAAAGGACGCGTCCTTTTCACAGAAACAGCAAATCCTCACTTGTCTAAAAAGGACGCATCCTTTTCACAGAAATTGCAAATCCTCAATTTTCTAAAAAGGTTCTTTTCACAGAAAGGGCAAATCATTACTTTTCTAAAAAGGACGCGTCCTTTTCACAGAAACAGCAAATCCTCACTTTTCTAAAAAGGACGCATCCTTTTCACAGAAATTGGAAATCCTCACTTTCCTGAAAAGGACGCGTCCTTTTCACAGAAACTGCAAATCCTCACTTTTCTAAAAAGGTTCTTTTCACAGAAAGGGGCAAATCATTACTTTTCTAAAAAGGACGCGTCCTTTTCACAGAAACTGCAAATCCTCACTTTTCTAAAAAGGTTCTTTTCACAGAAAGGGCAAATCATTACCTTTCTAAAAAGGACGCATCCTTTTCACAGAAACTGCAAATCCTCACTTTTCTAAAAAGGACGCATCCTTTTCACAGAAATTGCAAATCCTCACTTTCCTGAAAAGGACGCGTCCTTTTCACAGAAACTACAAATCTTCACTTTTCTGAAAAGGACGCGTCCTTTTCACAGAAACAGCAAATCCTCACTTTTCTAAAAAGGTTCTTTTCACAAAAAGGGCAAATCATTACTTTTCTAAAAAGGACGCGTCCTTTTCACAGAAACTGCAAATCCTCACTTTTCTAAAAAGGTTCTTTTCACAAAAAGGGCAAATCATTACTTTTCTAAAAAGGACGCGTCCTTTTCACAGAAACTGCAAATCCTCACTTTTCTAAAAATGACGCATCCTTTTCACAGAAATTGCAAATCCTCACTTTTCTAAAAAGGTTCTTTTCACAGAAAGGGGCAAATCATTACTTTTCTAAAAAGGACGCGTCCTTTTCGCAGAAACTGCAAATCCTCACTTTTCTAAAAAGGACGCATCCTTTTCACAGAAATTGCAAATCCTCACTTTCCTGAAAAGGACGCGTCCTTTTCACAGAGACTGCAAATCCTCACTTTTCTAAAAAGGTTCTTTTCACAGAAAGGGCAAATCATTACTTTTCTAAAAAGGACGCGTCCTTTTCACAGAAACTGCAAATCCTAACTTTTCTAAAAAGGACGCATCCTTTTCACAGAAATTGCAAATCCTCACTTTCCTGAAAAGGACGCGTCCTTTTCACAGAAACTACAAATCTTCACTTTTCTGAAAAGGTTCTTTTCACAAAAAGGGCAAATCATTACTTTTCTAAAAAGGACGCGTCCTTTTCACAGAAACAGCAAATCCTCACTTTTCTAAAAAGGACGCGTCCTTTTCACAGAAATTGCAAATCCTCACTTTCCTGAAAAGGACGCGTCCTTTTCACAGAAACTACAAATCCTCACTTTTCTGAAAAGGACACGTCCTTTTCACAGAAATGGCAAATCTTCACTTCTCTGAAAAGGACGCGTCCTTTTCACAAAAACTGCAAATCCTCACTTTTCTAAAAAGGTCCTTTTCACAGAAACGGCAAATCCTCACTTTTCTAAAAATGACGCGTCCTTTTCACAGAAATTGCAAATCCTCACTTTTCTAAAAAGGACACATCCTTTTCACAGAAACTGCAAATCCTCACTTTTCTAAAAAGGACGCGTCCTTTTCACAGAAACTGCAAATCGTCACTTTGAAAGAAGGACGCGTCCTTTTCACAGAAATGGCAAATCTTCATTTTTTTAAAATCTTCACTTTTCTGAAAAGGACGCGTCACTTTCACAGAAACTGCAAATCCTTACTTTTCTAAAAGGTAAATATACTTTATTTAGATAATGTTGCCTCTGTTAAAAATTAACTAATATTGTTAATTTAGCTAGAGTTATGCTGCTCACTTTTATTGCAACCTGGCAGTGTATCCCCGAACATAGTAAACCTGTAGAAGCAATAATAAAAGACATAGAGGCTGAGACTCCTTAAGTTATAATCACTTTTTGGCTCTCATCATTTGACCTTGGAGGAGGGGCACAAGGTCAAATCTTACCACATCAGAAGATTATTAGCCCATTATTTCCTATAGGTTGGTTTCACATTTCAAACCTCTAGGACCAATAATAAGTGAGTTATAAGCACTTTTAAGTTTGGCTATGCTCTTTTAACCTGAAGGATAGGCCCAAGGTCAAATCTGACCACAACAGGAGATTCCCAGCCCATAATTATCTCCCGCCGGCCAAAGGCCGTGGTCGGGAGATTATAAAACGCCTTCCGTACGTCCGTCCGTCCGTTCTGTCACGTTTTTGCATAAACCTTAATATCTCATTCATTTATGAACATATCTTCACCAAATTTGCAGGGAATGTTTATGGCTATAAAAACCTGTCTGTGAAAAATTTTAGCCTCACTTTGAAAAACAAAATGGCCGCCATAGCTAATTGTTTGAAAATCCTAAAGGTGCTCTAAATCTTGAAATATTCCACCTAGCTTCATCAAATTCGCACAAAAGCTATATGGCTAGAAAAGCTAGCCTGATAATAAATTTGACCTAGTTCAAAAAACAAAATGGCCGCCATATCACATGTTTAATGTCAAACAGGGTTATCCTATTAAAAAGGTCTTATATCTCCCCAAATATTGCATATCTTCACCAAATTTGCAGGGAACGTTTATGGCTATGAAAACCTGTCTCTGAAAAATTTTAGCCTCATTTTGAAAAACAAAATGGCCGCCATAGCTAATTGTTTGAAAATTGTAAAGGCGCTCTAAATCTTGAAATATTCCAGCTAGCTTCATCAAATTTCCACAAAAGCTATATGGCTAGAAAAGCTAGCCTGATAATAAATTTGACCTAGTTCAAAAAACAAAATGGCCGCCATATCGCATGTTTAATGGCAAACAGGGTTATTCTATTAAAAAGGCCTTATATCTCCCCAAATATTGCATATCTTCACCAAATTTGCAGGGAATGTTTATGGCTATAAAAACCTGTCTCTGAAAAATTTTACCCTCATTTTGAAAAACAAAATGGCCGCCATAGCTCATTGTTTGAAAATCGTAAAGGTGCTCTAAATCTTGAAATATTCCAGCTAGCTTCATCAAATTTGCACAAAAGCTATATGGCTAGAAAAGCTAGCCTGATCATAAATTTGACCTAGTTCAAAACCAAAATGGCCGCCATATCGCATGTTTAATGTCAAACGGGATTATCCTATTAAAAAGGCCTTATATCTCCCCAAATATTGCTCCTAGAGGTTCGGAATGTGAAAACAACTTGTACGAAGTCATGGCCTGGTAATCTTTTCCATGTGTTGAAGTTGACCTTTGACCCCTGCTTCAAGGTCGTCACACTAAAACGTCCTTATTTCTCCCATATTATTGGTGCTGTGGCTTCAGATTGTAAAGACAGACAAAAGCAAAGGCTGTGGACTAAAATTGTAAACAGCTTCCATGCGTGTGTGCATCTGTTTGTGCATCCGTCCGTGCATCCGTTTGTCAGGTTTCAGCATAAACCTTAATATCTTATTCATTTATAAAGACATCTTCATCAAATTTGCAAGGAATGTTTATGAAAAATTTTGGCCTCATTTTGAAAAACAAAATGGCCGCCATAGCCAATTGTTTAAAAATCATACAGTTGTTCTAAATGTCGAAAATTCCAGCTAGCTTCATCAAATTTACATTTTAAGAGGCCTTCTATCTCCCCTAATATTGCTCTTACAGGTTCAGACCATTAAAACTCTTGGCCTTCAAATGTTTTGTCTGAGAAAAATTTTGGCCTTATTTTGAAAAACAAAATGGCCACCATATCCAATTATTTAAAATTCATTAACATGCTCTAAAACGTGAAATATTGCAGCTAGGTTCATCAAATATGCGCAAAATATATATGGCCAGGAAAGTTAAGCTGATAGTAATTTGACCTAGTTTCGAAGCCAAAATGGCTGTCTTATCACATGTTAAATGGGATTATCCTATTAAAAAGGCCTTATATCTCCCTGATCATTGCTAATAGGGGTTCCAAATGTGAAAACAACTTAAAGGAAGTAAAGACCTGAGACGGCTGACTTTTACCTTTGACCCATTCTTCAATGTCAAGTGGGGTTATCTTACTATAAAGCCCTTATCTCATTTAGTCTCCATTATTACTGATTCCAGGCGGGAGATAAATGCTTGTTTTCTATAGGTTGGTTCCACATTTCAAACATCTAGGACTAATAATAAGCGAGTTATAAGCACTTTTAAATTTGGCTATCCTTGTTGTATCCACCGGAAGCATCCGGTGGGTACTTTGGTTTAGCGTCCGAGAGATTTTCGGCGTTAACGCTCTAAGAAGAAAACAACAGCAGCTAGGTTCACCAAATTTGCAGGATATCTTCATTGGGGGGTAAGCTTCTCTGGGAAGGAAAATAGCCTCATTCTGAAAAACAAGATGGCCGCCACGGGCATTTCTTTGAAAATAATCTACATTTTTCTACTGGCTCTTCCTCATAGGTAGAAGGTGGAATCTCTTCATACGTGATATGTATGACACATATACATGTCCTCTACAACCTTGCACACATTTGAGCTTGAAGATCCTAATTCAAGGTCATCCACGGAGTGCCGAAGTAACCCACATAGCGGACTTTAAAAGTGCCTATATCTCCCTTATTATTGGTCCTAGAGGTTTGCAATGTCAAGCCAACCTATAGGAAATCATGTGCTGCGAATCTTCTGATGTGGTCAGATTTGACCTTGGACCCCTCCTTCAAGGTCAAATGAGGATAGTCGAACTTAAAAGTGCTTATAACTCGCTTATTATCGATCCTAGAGGTTTGGGATGGTAAACCAACATATAGGAAATCATGGGCTGGGAATCTTCTGGCATGGTTGGATTTGACCTTGGGCCCCTCCTTCAAGGTCAAACGAGGACAGCCAAACTTAAAAGTGCTTATAACTCGATTATTGTTGGTCCTAGAGGTTTGGGATGGTAAACCAGCATATAGGAAATCATGGGCTGGGAATCTTCTGATGTGGTCGGATTTGACCTTGGGCCCCTTATTCAAGGTCAAACGAGGACACCCAAACTTAAAAGTGCTTATAACTCGCTTATTATTGGTCCTAGAGGTTTGGGATGGTAAACCAGCATACAGAAAATCATGGGCAGGGAATCTTCTGGCGTGGTCGGATTTGACCTTGGGCCCCTCCTTCAAGGTCAAATGAGGATAGCCAAAGGTAAAAGTGCCTATAACTCGCTTATTATTGGTCCTAGAGGTTTGGGATGGTAAACCAGCACATAGAAAATCATGGGCAGGAAATATTCTGGCGTGGTCGGATTTCACCTTGGGCCCCTCATTCAAGGTCAAACGAGGACAGCCAAGCTTAAAAGTGCTTATAACTCGCTTATTATTGGTCCTAGAGGTTTGGGATGGTAAACCAGCATATAGAAAATCATGTGCAGGGAATATTCTGGCGTGGTCGGGTTTCACCTTGGGCCCCTCCTTCAAGGTCAAATGGGGATAGCTGAAGGTAAAAGTGCTTATAACTCGCTTATTATTGGTCCTAGAGATTTGGGATGGTAAACCAACATATAGGAAATCATGGGCTAAGAATCTTCTGGTGTGGTCGGATTTGACCTTGGGATCCTCCTTCAAGGTCAAATGAGGACAGCCAAACTATAAAGTGCTTATAACTGGCTTATTATTGGTCCTAGGGGTTTGGGATGGTAAACCAACATATAGGAAACTATGGGCTGGGAATCTTCTGGTGTGGTCGGATTTGACCTTGGTCCCCTCGTTCAAGGTCAAATGAGGACAGCCGAACTTAAAAGTGCTTATAACTCACTTATTATTGGTCCTAGAGGTTTGGGATGGTAAACCAACCTATAGGAAATCATGCACTGGGAATCTTCTGGTGTGGTCGGATTTCACCTTGGGCCCCTCCTTCAAGGTCAAATGAGGACAGCCAAAGGTAAAAGTGCCTATAACTCGCTTATTATTGGTCCTAGAGGTTTGGGATGGTAAACCAACCTATAGAAAATCATTGGCTGGGAATCTTCTGGCGTGGTCGGATGTGACCTTGGGCCTCTCCTTCAAGGTCAAATGAGGATAGCCAAAGGTAAAAGTGCCTATAGCTCGCATATTATTGGTCCTAGAGGTTTGGGATGGTAAACCAACCTATAGGAAATCATGGGCTGGGAATCTTCTGGTGTGGTCGGATTTGACCTTAGGCCCCTCATTTAAGGTTTAAAACGAGGACAGCCAAACTAAAAGTGCTTATAACTCGCTTATTATTGGTCCTAGATGTTTGGGATGGTAAACCAACATATAGGAAATCATGCTCTGGGAATCTTCTGGTGTGGCCGGATTTGACCTTGGGCCCCTCCTTGAAGGTCAAATGAGGACAGCCAAACCTAAAAGTGCTTATAACTCACTTATTATTGGTCCTAGAGGTTTTGGTGCATTGTCTTTACGGTGGATACAATTTGCATCGGTTCTCCGATGCGCTAGGTCTAGTTTAACTTTGAAGGAGGGTGTCCAAGGTGAAATCTGACAACATCAAAAGATTCCTAGCCCATGATTTCCTATAGATTGGTTTCACATTTCCAATCTCTAGGGCCAATAATAAGTGAATTATAAGCACTTTCGCAATAGTTTTCAAATTATAACTGATTTACTGAAGTGTGAACCTCAAAGTAGCTATTACTCGGCTATGCAATGAGCTACAGGTCTGTAATTTTACTATGTTATAACTGACCCAAAGGTAGATGAATAACATACTCTAAACAAAATTCTTTAAATGCAATAGTTTTAGTTACAGCTGATGTAATCAACAGAGAAAGCCTCAAAGTGGTTATTGTTCAGCTATGTAATGACCTACAGGTCTTCAACTTTGCTACGTTATAGCTGACCAGAAAGCTAAGGTTAACAACATATTTAAAGAAAATACTCTGAATGCAATAGTTTTCCAGTTGCAACTGATTTACCCAACAGTGAGAGCCTGAATGTAGCTATTGCTTAGCTGTGCCATGACTTACAGGTCTGCAATTTCACTATGTTACAGCCGCCCATAAAGTAGGTGAACAACATATTAAAACAAAATACTCTAAATGCAATAGTTGCCAAGATACAACTGATTTACTCAACAGTGTGAACCTGAGATTAACTGTTACTCAGCTATGCAATGAGCAACCTGAAAAGTATATGAAAAACATATTTAACAAAATACTCTAATGCAACAGTTTTGAAGATAGACGCAATTTACTCAACAGTGATAACCTCAAGGTAGCTATTACTCGACTATGCAATGAGCTAAAAATAGCTGAATAACCTATTTATTCAAAATTCTCTAAATGCAATAGGTTTTGAGTTGCACTTTTCATCCTTGATAGATAAAGTATCCTTTAAAAAAACAGCATGTCTCTAGGCCTTGTAGTTTTGGAGGAGAAGTTGTTCATGCGAACCCATATGCGGATGCGGACACCGCAGAGTGATGCCATAATGTCAGCTGACTGACAAGTCAGCTGACATAAAAAGTTTAAGTTAATGTATATAATAAAAATGACCAACATAATGACATATGCCAGAAATGGTTTTTCAGAATTATCCATGTACTACAATTATTTGTGGTAGTTTCATCCTCCTGGACAATAGAGAAAAATAAAGTAGGGGATGGCAAATAAAGTGAGAAATGACAATAATATGAGACACATAAACATTTAACATCCCTAATAGTACTCAATAATTTACAATTTAACAATACCTGTGTTAAAGCCCTACCAAAATGAAAAATTCAGAATGATACTTTTGGAATCAGGTGGAACGAGTAAGGTTATAGACACATTTTACATTTTGCAGGATAGGTGAAAATGTGAACATGAAGCTACCACAGATGATTGTATATACAATAACCAGAATATAGAATGTCTAATCATGACATTCAGAAATAAACTAAAAATAACTGAAGTGATAACACAAGTGATTGAAACACTTCAGTATAAATACACCAGCTTTTCCATCAGAAAAATAACACAGAACATTACATAATAAAATATATTAGTAGAATATTTTTAATTACAATATCTAAAATTTCAGCGGCAGAATAACTAATTGTATATTTATTAAGTTCTGGACAATAGCATTTGACACATTCAAAAGTATAAAAATTTATCTAACCTCTGTAGTTGCCTTTTGTTTTTTATGTTAAATCCATTTTTTTATATTTCTCAACTCCATTTTTTTTTGTTCATTTGCTTCTCCCATTCATAAACACACAAGGAACAGACATGATTTGAACTGCCATCTGATAACCCACAAAATACTGGATACTGAAAAGAGCTTTACATGATAATGAATTAGTCCTAAGTACTTGTGGTGTTGCCTGGTTAACAACTCATATGTGGGATGACCTTTATAAGGCTGTTCCATTATGGTGATCCAATCATAAACCTGCCTCCTGATTGGAAAAAATAAGTTATTTACAATCCCTAGGTGTAATTTGAGATAGGTTTAAGATAGGTAAAGATAGGTTTAATACCTGATAACTTTACAAGTGATCTTGAGATTACCACATAGGTTCCCAAAAAGTTTGATAAGTCATGATAGTTTATGATAGCTTTACAAACGTTAAAGATAGATTTAAGATGGGAAAAGATAGGCTTAATCACTGTAACATGGAAAATGTTGCTTTGTGACTTTTAAGGTATGTTTAAGATCACTGTAAGGTCAAAAAGGTGATTTTATGAGTGAAAGCTAGGTTTAAGATGGGTTTAAGGTGATATGGATTTGATAAGGAGCAGTTTGCGATAATTTCAAACAGTTTATTACTGTTGTACACTGTTCCCAATGGACTTATGAATGCATCCAATCAGACAGACTGTGGAAGTTCCATAGCTTCCTACACGATGGCTTTATGATTATTACAATTGAAAAGCTCCACCTTCTGAACTGACAATTCACATGGATGTAAGCCTATTGTAAAGCATTATCGCCAAGGTGGAACAGCCCTATTAGAAACTTCAACCATCTAGTTTACCACATGCACACACTACCATACAAACTCTGGTGTTCAAGTTTGAAGATAATTCACTCTCTATATATCATGATCTTTGTTGTAATAGTGCAGAGTAATGTTATTGCAAGCAGCTGTGCATTTTAGTCCTTCAGTCACTGGAAAACACCCCCTTTCTTATCACACTTCATGTAAATAAATCACTGGATAAAGATAGCAACTCCATTGTTTATCTTACATACCCATGTACCACATCATGCAAAACATCTGGGAAGAGGTTTTATTCCAAATCACAAACAAATGAATGGAAAATGCACTCTCTTTTTTACTTATAAAACTTTCACTTATGCATGTATTGTTATAAAGTAAACAAATATCTAAAATGGCAAGCAGTGCACAAATGAATGAAATACTTTCAACAAAAGTAATTCTATTCCTCTGATTAAATTTTATTAATTCTGATACTATCACAATAAAAGTTAATACAGCATAATTTGCCACAGTCTTACTGCCCTATATTTTTAAAGTTTAGCGTTCGCCAGGCGAGACGTGTTTTTATATTATCATAACGGACCGGTACTAATATTCTCGTTTTTACACAGCTTGCTGGTCTGTATCTGTTTTTATTGTCATTTTATAAAATGTTTAGTTGTTTAACATTCACTGCTTGCACATACTACCTCCTTCAACTTGGTAAAATTGTAAATAGTGCTCTATCGGGTATTATCGCTCAACGGACATTTCCCGCGGATTCTCACACATTGTTTCAACATTTCTCACTATAACTAGTTAACCCAATAACTTAAATAAAATTACAACCAAACAATATCACACCTTGTCCATTTCTCACCATAACTAGTTAACCCAATAACTTAAATAAAATTACAACCAAACAATATCACACCTTGTCCATACTAATCCTGCACCAATCTTTTTAGTGTTCTTAAACTTACTTATCTATGGTTTGCTGTTTAGACAGGTGGGTACACAGGAAAGGTAGGTTCATCTTTTTCTAGTTTTCTTTTTCTTTTTTTTTTGGTATTTCTTTTGGACATGCATTGCACTTTCTGGCTCTGTCTTTACTTTTTGCTGGTTGCTCGAGCAACCAATACCACCACTGACAACCCTTCTACAACACCAATTCCTGTTGCCTCAAGTCTGCCTTTTTCTTTCCCCACCTATTCAACCATATATTTTGCTTCTGGCATTCACCCATGTCTCAATGGGGTCAATTATGCCTTTTTGGCTATACAAGGACATATTCGTAGGGTAACACATTCATATAAACATGTCAGCCCATGGGTGTCCATCTTGTTGATCCTCTCAGGCGATGTCAGTATAAATCCTGGCCCAAATACTAGCCTTCTAACTGGGAGTCTAATAAACATTAGATCCATTAGAAACAAGTCTGTTGCTCTTGCAGAATTTATCAATAGCAATAAGTCTGATATTATTGCGGTCACTGAAACCTGGCTTCGACCAGACGACACAGACAGCTTTATAGCAAGTGTCACTCCTCCGGGCTATAAATGTACTCATGTTCCACGCCAGCAGGGGAGAGGTGGTGGTGTCGGGTTTTTCATCCGTGATGATATTGATTTTAAGGTTCTGCCTCAACCTTGTTTCAATACCTTCGAGTCCATATCTGTTCACCTATCCACAGGCAATGCTCAGGATATTGTTTTCCATACTGTGTATAGGCCCCCAATGTTTCCAAAGCCAATTTCATTGAGGATTTCAGTTCCTTTGTCGAAGGTGCTGCCTTATCATGTTGTGAAAATGTAATATTAGGTGATTTAAATCTACACCTGGATAAACAGGACGGTTGGTCACAGAAATTCAATGATTCCCTCTGCCAATATAATTTCACCCAAATTATTGATTCCCCAACACACATTCATGGCCATATATTAGATGTCATATGTGTGAGGGACACCTTTTCAAAGGCACTCTGCGCTAAGGTTATAGCTGGGCTATCTGACCATTTTGCCATCACTTTTTCGGTCAATATACCTATTGAGGTTCCCTGCAAATTTAGACAAGTTAATACCCGGAAAATTCACAAGATAAACATCACGGATTTTAAAGAGGACATCCTGAATTCTGATCTAATCAAGCATCCTCACAGAACAGCCAGTTTGCTCAGTCACCAATATTTCAACACCTTGCGCAGCATTCTAGACAAGCATGCCCCAATAAAGAGGAAAATGGCTCCAGTGCACCCTGACAAAGGCTTTGTGAATTCAGACATCCTCTCAGCAAAGCGTCTGAAGCGCAAGTGTGAGTGAGTATGGTGCAGTAACAACTCTGCAATCAACCGGAGAAGATATCGAGCTGCTGTCAATCGCTACAATTTCCTACTGGAACAATCAAGACGCAGGCACTATTCCACTGTCATTGCTGAAAATAATGGTAACCCCAAGGCTCTGTGGAACACTTTCAAGAAAATCTTGCACAAAACCTCAACTATCATCCCACCCGATCATATATTACTGATTTAGCTAACACTTTCGGTCATTTTTTCAGTGACAAAATTGTGAAAATCAGAGTTGCTTTAGAGTCATCAGTGCCTGTTTCCCTCACAATACCGAAGAGTAATAGCAGTGCCCTGACCTCTTTTGAGCCTGTATCTGAGGATGACATCCTCAAAATCCTAAGGTCATCCAACACCAAATCATCCGACCTGGACCCAATCCCTACCGCACTAGTCAAAGAGTGTGCGGACATTTTGGTCACTCCAATCACCAATATTATAAACTATTCACTCAAAGAAGGGAGTTTCCCAAACTGTTTCAAAACAGCATATGTCACCCCTCTTCTCAAGAAACCAAACTTAGACAGAAATCTCCTAAAAAACTATAGACCGGTATCCAACCTTAGTTTCTTATCCAAACTGATCGAAAAAGTAGTTGCCAAACAGTTAAATAATTATATCGATAGCGAGGGGCTCTCCAATGTCAACCAATCCGCTTACAGGAGACTCCATTCCACAGAAACAGCGCTGTTGAAAATCCAGAATGACATTGCTGCTTCGTTGGACTCTGGTAAGGCTGTTGCACTCACACTGCTAGACCTCTCAGCGGCATTCGACACTATCGACCATGACATTCTTTTTAATTCCCTAAGAGATTGGTTTGGGGTTGATGGCACTGTGTTGAGGTGGATCAGATCCTATCTCTCAAACCGGAAACAGAAGGTTAAATTAGGAAATAGCTTTTCAGATGTGTTCTCACTTCCGTGTGGTGTGCCTCAGGGTTCTGTCCTGGGCCCCCTCCTTTTTACCCTTTACACAACCCCTCTCAGTAATATCATTTCCAATTTCAATGTCACCCACCATCTATATGCTGATGACACCCAAATATATCTAGCATTGGACAATAGGAATTTTGATTCCAGTTTCGCTGAGCTTACAGAGTGTCTCACATGTATCCAAAACTGGATGGCTGGCGTGAAATTGAAACTCAATCCCGAGAAAACTGAATTTATTATAATAGGTGATAGACAAGCCAGAGAGTCCCTCATAAATAAATTCCCTACTCAACTTCTCGGAAATTCTATTTCCCCTACTGATACAGTCAAGAACCTGGGTGTAATTTTTGACTCTGGAAACACCTTTTCCAACCACATAACTAATATGTGTCGAGCCTGCTACTACCACCTTAAGGACCTAAGACGTATTCGTAAATTCCTCAGTGTGGAAACTGCAGCCTTGCTTGCAAACTCAATGATCAGTAGTCGACTTGACTACTGCAATTCCCTACTTTATGGCATCAGTAAGTACAATGTTGCTAAACTCCAAAAGATACAAAATGCCCTTTGTAGAATTGTTTTTAGACTTGATAGAACTAGCCATGTCACTCCTTTTTTTCAAAAACTACACTGGCTTCCTATCAATTACCGTATATTGTTTAAGTACAATCTAATTACTTTCAAGGCTATAAATTTCTCTCAACCCATATACCTATCATCCTTGATCAAAACCAGTTGTCTAACACGTGGAAATCGTCTTTCTCTTACCTCAGCCTCTCACAAAAAGGCCATCGGTAGGAGAGGTTTTGTAGTGGCTTCCCCCATAGAATGGAACAGACTCCCACAATCAGTACGATCACAACAAACAATAACAGGTTTCCGTAGCCAGCTAAAGACCTACTTGTTTAGATTAGCATATCCTCCACCATAGTACATCTCCCTGGCGGGCGCTAACCTTGGATCATGACCTCGAACGTCCCTCGACTTTCCCTTTTTGATTTCAAGCGCATTAGAGGATATTGCATCAATTTTGCGCTATATAAATGTTTCTATTCTATTCTATTCTATTCTATAGTACCAATTTAAAAACTTCGAAACACTAACTTGTAAAATGATTCTAAAAGTATCATCCATAAAAATGCTACTGTTTTTGGTAAATCCAAACAAGCGAAATGGTGGGGAATCAAAAATAGGTTTGTAATTAATATCTGTCTATTTTATATGCAGTGGAAGTGTTTCAATGAAAAACAACCATTAACTAATTTAAATGTTTAATGGTAATGGAATATATACACATAGGTTTAGATAAATATACCCTACAGATACTAATGTCGTGGTTTGAAATGTCACACTTTAATCATGTACTGTTTTTAATTGCTATCAGTATGTTCAATTATACTGTCAATCTTATAATTCCAGATTACACTTTCCCAGTTTTAACAATGTCACTATTCTATATTCTGTATTTTAACCTATAAGTTGAGCTATTATGCAAACTATCACTGTATATTATTCAAAGTCACAATAACTATATTTTCCTGTCCTTTACTATTTATACTTTCTATTCAAACAATAATCTGACTGTTCCTATCTATATCATATTTCTACTCAACTAAAAAACCAGTAGCATCTCTACATTTGCAATATTTGACAAAAACATAAATCCTTATATCTGGCATATAGAAGCATAGCCTGTACAAAACTGAAGCTAATTGTAAACTGAAACTAACAGTACTAAAGAAATACATAGAAAACTAATGAACCAAAGGTCTTGTGCAAGACTACAAAATCTCCATTGGCTATCTCATCCTCAAACACATAAAGCTAATGTATATGGCGATATTGGGTACATTCTAATCATTTCCCTTCATACTCTCAATTTACTGCACACTCCTGCATCTTAGTCCCTTAGTCCCTGGAAATCTCACACCCTTTCTTGTCACACTTCATCTACATAACCACAGGCTATAGATAACAACTCCATTGGATTGATTATATGGCATACCCCATCATGCAAAGCATCTGGGAATAGGTTTTATTTAAAATTGATGGAAAAAGCACTCTCCTTTTCATTTGTAAAAATCACTTTTCATGCACTGTTGTAAAGAAAAGAAAAAATATGCAAAAAATATTAATTAATGCACAAATGAATTCAATACTTCCAACTAAGTCATTTTATTCCTCCTCTGTGTAACTATTTATTAATTTTGACATTTCTCCAATGTCAGTTGATACAATATACTTTATCACAGTATTATTGCCTTGAAATATCAATGTAAAACTTATATAAAGAAATTTAATTTTTAATGGGGATCCTAAACCCCTCCTCAAATTGAAGGGAGATGAAAAGATCTATTGCTAATAAATTCCGGTTTAATCATATTTTAAACGGTGTGGTGTTTGATTACCATTACCACAAGAGCACTCATAGAGTGCACACCTCTGCCAAGGCCCAACACCTCCAATATTGCTTATGAATCAATTGATTAAACAAGAGGGTCAGAAATGCCCCCAGCAATTAGAGTGTGGAAACGGAAATGTTGACGGAGACAAAAACGGACAAACCAAGGGATGGAATTACAACAATTTCAACAGCAACTTAGCTATGATGGTGATATATTTCCCTGTGACTTTTTGTGTTCAATTGGACAAAGCATTTTTGAGTCACAATCCGGAAACAAAAATGTTGACAGACAGACAAGTGGACAAACAAACTGACGAAATTACATCAATTTCGAAAGCAAACTAGCTACGATGGTGATCTATCTCCCTGTCATGTTTGAATTCAATTGCACAAGGTGTAATCGAGTTAGAGTCCTTTAACGAAAATGTTGACAGACAGACAGACAGATAAATGGGCGAACAAACTGACGAAATTACACCAATTTTGAAAGCAAACTAGCTATGATGATGATCGATCTCCCTGTCAAGTTTGAATTCAATTGCACAAGGTGTATTTGAGTTAGAATCTGGAAACGAAAATGTTGGCGGACAGACAAAAATTACACCAATTTCAAAAGTAACCGAGCTATGATGGTGATCGATCTCCCTGTCAAGTTAGAATTCGATCTGAAAAAGCGTTTACGAGTTAGAGTCTGGAAACAAAAATGTTGACGGACAAACTTACAAAAAATGGACAAATGAACAGATGGAATTACACCTATTTCAAAAGCACCCTAGTTATGATGGTGATCTATCTCCCTGTCAAGTTTGAATTCGATCGGACAAAGCGTTTTCGAGTTAGAGTCTGGAAACAAAATTGTCGACGGGCAGACAGACTGACAGATGTCAGATACATCAATCTAATAGACGGGTTGGTTACACGCAACTCACCTAAAAATCATTTCCCAGGTTCAAATTATCTGTCTAATTTGAAAATTTTGATTACTTAAATGTAGCTTTTATACGCTACAAGCTTACCATGTGGAACTGAATGCTGATCTCAGCCCACAGGCCCTGATCAATATCCGAGAAAAATAGACATTTAGTGTTTGCCACAGCCTCAGGTTGTCTTCTCATGGAACTGTTCACAATTCATCCTTTTCTTGTTGCAATCTTGAACCATACCCCCTCAGCTGTAATACAGCAGGGTGGCAGGGTTGGACTCTTTTCAGTTCCATGTGGTAAGCTTGTAGCGTATAAAAGCTACATTTAAGTTATCAAAATTTTCAATTTTATTGCACTACAATAGCCTACCATGTGAACTGAATGCTGAACCGCTCAGTGGAGGGATTACAGCTGAGACTGGAAGAAGTAGTCAATTTTTCTTGGATTTTGAAGTAATAGAATGAATGTTTTAGAAATACCAGTCTGAGTCCCATTTACAGTGCCCCAGTCCCAAAGACTGGGCCTGTAAAAAGCGAAAAACCTGAATTGTATGAATGACAGTGTGAAAAACTGTCTGGAAGTTTTGATTGGAGGAGAAAAGTGCAGTCTATGCTCACTTATGAAGAGTAAAGCCCCTAGGGCTAAGCCACGATGGAAAACAAGCCCTAGGCTTGGAAATTTCATAATTTTGGCAACCCAAAAATGAGATTAAGTGACAACCTTAATAAGTCCTTTGTGTAAAGTGAATTAATAAGTCCTTAATACATAATACACTAGACCTAGCGCATCGGAGAACCGATGCAAATTGTATCCACCCTAAAGACAATGCACCAAAACCTCTGGGATCAATAATAAATGAGTTATAAGCATTTTTAAGTTTGGCTGTCCTTATTTGACCTTGAACGAGCGGCCCAAAGTCAAATCCGACCACACCAGAAGATTCCCAGCCCATGACTTCCTATAGGTTGGTTTACCATCCAAAACCTCTAGGACCAATAATAAGCGAGTTATAAGCACTTTTAAGTTTTGCTATGCTCGTTTGACCTTGAATGGGGGTGTCCAAGGTCAAATTTGACCACACCAAAAGACTCCCAGCCCATGATTTCCTATAGGTTGGTTTACCATCCTAAACCTCTGACCAATAATAAGCGAGTTATAAGCACTTTTAAGTTGAGGTATCCTCGTTTGACCTTGAAGGAGGGGTCCAAGGTCAAATCTGACCACACCAAAGGATACCCAGCCCATGATTTCCTATAGGGTGCTTTACCATCCCAAACCTCTAGGACCAATAATAAGCGAGTTATGAGCACTTTTAAGTTTGGCTATCCTCGTTTGACCTTGAAGGAAAGGCCAAGGTCAAATGCAACCACACCAAAAGATTCCCAGCCCATGATTTCCTTTCTGTTGGTTTACCATCCAAAACCTCTAGGACCAATAATAAGCGAGTTATAAGCACTTTTAAGTTTTGCTATGCTCATTTGACCTTGAATGGGGGTGTCCAAGGTCAAATTTGACCACACCAAAAGACTCCCAGCCCATGATTTCCTATAGGTTGGTTTACCATCCTAAACCTCTGACCAATAATAAGCGAGTTATAAGCACTTTTAAGTTGAGGTATCCTCGTTTGACCTTGAAGGAGGGGTCCAAGGTCAAATCTGACCACACCAAAGGATACCCAGCCCATGATTTCCTATAGGTTGCTTTACCATCCCAAACCTCTAGGACCAATAATAAGCGAGTTATGAGCACTTTTAAGTTTGGCTATCCTCGTTTGACCTTGAAGGAAAGGCCAAGGTCAAATGCGACCACACCAAAAGATTCCCAGCCCATGATTTCCTTTCTGTTGGTTTACCATCACAAACCTCTAGGACCAATAATAAGCGAGTTATAAGCAATTTTATGTTTGGCTGTCCTCGTTTGACCTTGAATGAGGGGCCCAAGGTCAAATCCAACCACACCAAAAGATTCCCAGCCCATGATTTCCTATGTTGGTTTACCATCCCAAACCTCTAGGACCAATAATAAGCGAGTTATAAGCACTTTTAAGTTTGGCTATGCTTGTTTGATCTTGAAGGAGAGGCCCAAGGTTAAATCCGACCACACCAGAAGATTTTCAGACTATGATTTCCTACATGTTGGTTTACCATTCAAAACCTCTAGGATCAATAATAAGCAAGTTATAAGCACTTTTAAGTTTGACTATACTCATTTGACCTTGAAGGAGAGGCCCAAGGTCAAATCCGACCACACCAAAAGATTCCCAGCCCATGGTTTCCTACATGTTGGTTTACAATCCCCAACCTCTAGGACCAATAATAAGCGAGTTATAAGCACTTTAAACTTTGCCTCTCCTCGTTTGACCTTGAACGAGGGGCCCAAGGTCAAATCTGACCACACCAGAAGATTCCCAGCACATGATTTCCTATATGTTGGTATACCATCCCAAACCTCTAGGACCAATAATAAGCGAGTTCAAGGCTTAATCTTAGGAAATTTTTTATGAACTTAAAATCAGTCACCCGTCAATCGGTCAGTTATGGCCCGATTGATCCCAATATCGACTGGCGCCTAGATTCTTCCCTCAGGAATGTGCATACCAAATTTGCTTGACCCAAACCCAGTACTTTCTGAGGAAATCTAGTGAATAGGAAGTAAATTTTTTTTGAATTTTTGATAATGTGACCTTGATAAAGGTCAAAGGTCAAATTTATGCCTGTCAAACAATTTTCCCACGCCTATAGAAGACAACTGCCAAATATCATTTGGATAGGCCTAATAACAAGGGAGATACTCAAGGGAGACGATAATGCGGCGGCGGCGGCTGACTGAAAACCAGTGGTGAAACTAATAAGCATCCCCTTTTCAAGGGACGCTTAATTATTTAAAAAATAAAAAGAAAGATCCAAGTCTTATACAAACAAAAGGGAATCTACCTGTGCCTAGTACATATATGCAAGATAAGAGAGAAATCCCTTCAATAGTCAATGAGAAAATTGTGATAAAGTGTTGAAATTTAACACTTTGGGTGGTGCTACCTCACTTCTAATGGCTCTGGGGAACAGACGAACAGACAGATCTGCCCATATTTTATGATTTATCATCTTTGATAGATAAGGAATCTTTTAAAATTAACAACATGTCTCTGGGCCTTATAGTTTCATCGGAGAAGATGTTCATGTGTACGTGGATGTACGGGCACCGCAGGGTGACAACATAATGTCAGCTGACTGACATAAAAAGCACTCACAGTAAAAATGTCAATCAGGTGACATTTCAGAAAATTAAGGACTTTTTGTATCCAGAATATGGCTGGTCTTTCCTAGACCATAAACACTTCTTTCCTTTGGACAAGCCCTACTCATGATGTAAAAATTTATTGAACTATGCTCATTGCTTTTGGAGTAATTTCAAATAAAGATACACATGAAACTATAATTCCCATAGTTATGGAAAAAACCTGGTAGAGGTTTGTGCTCTATGAGTGCTTTCCAGTTTTTCTCCAAGTGATTTTCTGCTCTTTAGAAGGACAATTCCAATTTGTTACATGTTAAATATATGCAACATGTACAAGTGAATGAATCTTCTAAAGCTTTTACTTTTCTGATAAATGTGCACACACACCTTGGTAACAGTAACCTCAGCAATACATGCACATACCCCTGCTACTTGGATAATCAACTTGATAGAAACCACAAGATATAAATTTCACTCTCTTGACAGTTGTAAAACATACAAAACAGTGGGGGGGTAATGCTGGGAGAGGTGGGGTGGGGACGCAGTTAAAGGAACCAGTTGGAGATTTTCCTTAGACTGAATACTTGCTTTCTTCCAGTACTGGCAAAATATCTTGTTTGAAAGAGTCAGTTACAACCACAAAACACAGATGCAGATGATGGGCTATTAAATAGATGGTTTTCAGATAACATAAACACTTTCAGTGGGGTCAAATGAGGATAGCCAAAGGTAAAAGTGCCTATAACTCGCTTATTATTGGTTCTAGAGGTTTGGGATGGTAAAGCAACATATTGAAAATCATGGGCTGGGAATCTTCTGGCGTGGTCGGATTTGACCTTGGGCCCCTCCTTCAAGGTCAAACGAGGATAGCCAAAGGTAAAAGTGCCTATAACTCGCTTATTATTGGTCCTAGAGGTTTGGGATGGTAAAGCAACATATAGAAAATCATGGGCTGGGAATCTTCTGGTGAGGTCGGATTTGACCTTGGGCCCCTCATTCAAGGTCAAACGAGGACAGCCACACTTAAAAGTGCTTATAAATCACTTATTATTGGTCCTAGAGGTTTGGGATGGTAAACCAGCATACAGAAAATCATGGGCAGGGAATCTTCTGGCGTGGTCGGATTTCACCTTGGGCCCCTCCTTCAAGGTCAAATGAGGATAGCCAAAGGTAAAAGTGCCTATAACTCGCTTATTATTGGTCCTAGAGGTTTGGGATGGTAAAGCAACATATAGAAAATCATGGGCTGGGAATCTTCTGGTGAGGTCGGATTTGACCTTGGGCCCCTCATTCAAGGTCAAACGAGGACAGCCATACTTAAAAGTGCTTATAAATCACTTATTATTGGTCCTAGAGGTTTGGGATGGTAAACCAGCATACAGAAAATCATGGGCAGGGAATCTTCTGGCGTGGTCGGATTTCACCTTGGGCCCCTCCTTCAAGGTCAAATGAGGATAGCCAAAGGTAAAAGTGCTTATAACTCGCTTATTATTGGTCCTAGAGGTTTGGGATGGTAAACCAACATATAGGAAATCATGGGCTGGGAATCTTCTGGTGTGGTCGGATTTGACCTTGGGATCCTCCTTGAAGGTCAAATGAGGACAGCCAAACTTAAAAGTGCTTATAACTGGCTTATTATTGGTCCTAGGGGTTTGGGATGGTAAACCAACATATAGGAAACTATGGGCTGGGAATCTTCTGGTGTGGTCGGATTTGACCTTGGTCCCCTCGTTCAAGGTCAAATGAGGACAGCCGAACTTAAAAGTGCTTATAACTCGCTTATTATTGGTCCTAGAGGTTTGGGATGGTAAACCAACCTATAGGAAATCATGCACTGGGAATCTTCTGGTGTGGCCAGATTTGACCTTGGGCCCCTCCTTCAAGGTCAAATGAGGACAGCCAAGCTTAAAAGTGCTTATAACTCGCTTATTACTGGTCCTAGAGGGTTTGGTGCATTGTCTTTACGGTGGATACAATTTGCATCGGTTCTGCGATGCGCTAGGTCTAGTTTTCAAGTTGATTTACTAAACAGTGAGAGCCTCCAAGTAGCTATTACTGGGCTATGCAATGAGCTACAGGTCTGCAATTTTACTATGTTATAGCTGACCCAAAACTAGCTGAATAACATATTTAAACAAAATTCTCTAAATGCAACAGTTTTCAAGTTACAAGTAAAAAATTTTGAGCCTTTTGACTCCCCAGAGCATAATTTTGACTCCTGGGCTTAAAATAGCTATTAGTCGCTTGATTTTGACCCTAGTCGTACAAAAAAGGTAGGGTGGTGAGACTTAGCTCATACCCACCAATTCATTCACTAAATATAAAATAAATCTGAAAGAAACTGTGCCCTTCAGCTTGAACACAAACAACAGTCAAAATTTTTGATGTTTTGACTCCCCAGAACATAATTTTGACTCCTGGGCTACCAAAACAATAGGGTGGCCAGATCTCTGCCATAGCAAGCCACTTGGCATTGACACTGATATTTTTTAATATTCTGGATCCAGATATAAAAACTTTATTATTGTCCAATACGATAATGCAATATAAATGAAATTTTAGATGAATCATTTTTACTCCAATTTATCATTTTTCAAATTATTGCTACTTTTATAATTAGATACACAGGGACCAAAGTTTTATTCCTGTACATTCCTAATGTGGTAAGTTCTGTGTTATCCCCATCATTTTTGCTACTTGTTATACTTTTATTAGCATCAGAATTATCTAAAGTATCTGCATATGCAAAGGAAAATAACTCTGCACACTGAGAATATAAGTTTCTCTACACACATAGAACATTCTCAGTTTACTTAGAGCAAACAGTTTTGACAAGTGAAATAGGTAATTTCATGTAAAACAAGCAATCAGTGTCCGTTCATGGGCTCTGTGTCGGCTGACTGTGTGTTTTGAGTTTCAGAGTAAAAGTGACAGAAGGACACAAAAGTTGTGCCCTGGAAATGGTGTTCAGAAGGAAAGTAAGAAGAAAACTGTTAAGGGTTAAAAACACATTGAAGCAAATGCAGTAGTTTTAATTTTACTATGTTATAGCTGACCCCAAAATAGGTGAATAACATACTGAAACTAAATAATCTAAATGCAATAGTTTTCAAGTTATAAGTGATTTACTCAACAGTGATCACCTAAAATTAGCTATTACTCAGCAATACCATGAGCTACAGGTCTGAAATTTTACTATGTTATAGCTGACCCAAAAGTAGCTCAATAACATATTTACACAAAATTCTGTAAATGCAATAGTTTTCAAGTTACAAGTGATTTTACTCATGATGGAAGTTACTGAAAAGTAGATATTACTCACTTAGCTATTGAGATAGTCAGCATAGTTACTCACCATGTTGTAGTTAATGAAAAAGTAGCTAACATATTTTAACAAAATGCTCTAAATGCAATACTTTTCAAGTTATAAATGATTTAGTGTTGAGTAAGAACCTCAAAGTAGCTATTACTTGGCTATGCAATGAGCCACAGGTGTGGAATTTTACTATGTTATAGCTGACCCCAAAATAGGTGAATAACATATTGAAACTAAAGACAGTATAACCTCTATTATCCGACCCTCTTGGGGGAGGGACAATTGGTTCGGATAATAGAAGGATCGGATAATAGAAGGGCTAAAATAACAGGGTTAAATGGAGTTGGGGGAGTGACAAGTCAGCTGACATAAAAATCAGCTGTAGAATCATACATACTGGATTGCTTTTCAAAAGAGTGGTATTTATGCAAAGTCAATGTTTAGTTCAATGCTTTATATAAGCCTGAAATATTAGTATGTTTAATTTGATGCTACTAGTGGTGTTGGACCAGTTTAACATAACTTTAAAATATTTTAAAATTGTTTCAACAAAACAGTTGTCCTTGTATTAAAACTTTTTGGTGTCTTTTTGTCCAGTATCGTTTGGTCCATTTTCTTTTGTCTAGTTTGTTTTTTGTGCAATCCTCTGAATGTAATGATTTCTAGAAGAATATATCAGCCACAAGTATAATATGTCCACACACATATACTATTAAAATTTTTTTACAGTACTATTTGTTTTTTGTAGCATTCAAAAATAAGGGACAAAAATGTTTTTTTGATAAAAAATTTATATATTAGAAAGTTAATAATTAAAACTCACCTGGGATTTGTTTGATTCCAAAACAATTAATATATTCAGAGCAACGGGATTCAGTAATTCTGATAAGTCACATTAAACTGATGTTAAAACCATATTTTATATGTTCAATTTTGTTCCATTGAAGAGTGAACAATAATACTTGATAATTATATCATGCAATAAAGAAAACCATCAACTCATCAAAACTCCACTGCAGTAGTATGTTGATATGTGTCTCAACTACCAACAAAAAAAAGTACCCAAAGTGCACACATACACTGTTTAATCAAATACTCATCTTTAATCACAAGACTCTCAACTCAGCCCTAGGAAATATACATCACAACACACCAAATCTGCAAGGAAAGCTTATCCATTGGTATCTACTACCCCACTGAAAGTGTTTATGTTATCTGAAAACCATCTATTTAATAGCCCATCATCTGCATCTGTGTTTTGTGGTTGTAACTGACTCTTTCAAACAAGATATTTTGCCAGTACTGGAAGAAAGCAAGTATTCAGTCTAAGGAAAATCTCCAACTGGTTCCTTTAACTGCGTCCCCACCCCACCTCTCCCAGCATTACCCCCCCACTGTTTTGTATGTTTTACAACTGTCAAGAGAGTGAAATTTATATCTTGTGGTTTCTATCAAGTTGATTATCCAAGTAGCAGGGGTATGTACATGTATTGCTGAGGTTACTGTTACCAAGGTGTGTGTGCACATTTATCAGAAAAGTAAAAGCTTTAGAAGATTCATTCACTTGTACATGTTGCATATATTTAACATGTAACAAATTGGAATTGTTCTTCTAAAGAGCAGAAAATCACTTGGAGAAAAACTGGAAAGCACTCATAGAGCACAAACCTCTACCAGGTTTTTTCCATAACTATGGGAATTATAGTTTCATGTGTATCTTTATTTGAAATTACTCCAAAAGCAATGAGCATAGTTCAATAAATTTTTACATCATGAGTAGGGAAAGAAGTGTTTATGGTCTAGGAAAGACCAGCCATATTCTGGATACAAAAAGTCCTTAATTTTCTGAAATGTCACCTGATTGACATTTTTACTGTGAGTGCTTTTTATGTCAGTCAGCTGACATTATGTTGTCACCCTGCGGTGCCCGTACATCCACGTACACATGAACATCTTCTCCGATGAAACTATAAGGCCCAGAGACATGTTGTTAATTTTAAAAGATTCCTTATCTATCAAAGATGATAAATCGTAAAATATGGGCAGATCTGTCTGTTCGTCTGTTCCCCAGAGCCATTAGAAGTGAGGTAGCACCACCCAAAGTGTTAAATTTCAACACTTTATCACAATTTTCTCATTGACTATTGAAGGGATTTCTCTCTTATCTTGCATATATGTACTAGGCACAGGTAGATTCCCTTTTGTTTGTATAAGACTTGGATCTTTCTTTTTATTTTTTAAATAATTAAGCGTCCCTTGAAAAGGGGATGCTTATTAGTTTCACCACTGGTTTTCAGTCAGCCGCCGCCGCCGCATTATCGTCTCCCTTGAGTATCTCCCTTGTTATTAGGCCTATCCAAATGATATTTGGCAGTTGTCTTCTATAGGCGTGGGAAAATTGTTTGACAGGCATGAATTTGACCTTTGACCTTTATCAAGGTCACATTATCAAAAATTCAAAAAAAAATTTACTTCCTATTCACTAGATTTCCTCAGAAAGTACTGGGTTTGGGTCAAGCAAATTTGGTATGCACATTTCTGAGGGTAGAATCTAGGCGCCAGTCGATATTGGGATCAATCGGGCCATAACTGACCGATTGACGGGTGACTGATTTTAAGTTCATCAAAAATTTCCTAAGATTAAGCCTTGAACTCGCTTATTATTGGTCCTAGAGGTTTGGGATGGTATACCAACATATAGGAAATCATGTGCTGGGAATCTTCTGGTGTGGTCAGATTTGACCTTGGGCCTCTCCTTCAAGGTCAAATGAGTATAGTCAAACTTAAAAGTGCTTATAACTTGCTTATTATTGATCCTAGAGGTTTTGAATGGTAAACCAACATGTAGGAAATCATGGTCTGAAAATCTTCTGGTGTGGTCGGATTTAACCTTGGGCCTCTCCTTCAAGATCAAACAAGCATAGCCAAACTTAAAAGTGCTTATAACTCGCTTATTATTGGTCCTAGAGGTTTGGGATGGTAAACCAACATAGGAAATCATGGGCTGGGAATCTTTTGGTGTGGTTGGATTTGACCTTGGGCCCCTCATTCAAGGTCAAACGAGGACAGCCAAACATAAAATTGCTTATAACTCGCTTATTATTGGTCCTAGAGGTTTGGGATGGTAAACCAACATGTAGGAAATCATGGGCTGAAAATCTTCTGGTGTGGTCGGATTTGACCTTGGGCCTCTCCTTCAAGATCAAACAAGCATAGCCAAATTTAAAAATGCTTATAACTCGCTTATTATTGGTCCTAGAGGTTTGGGATGGTAAACCAACATAGGAAATCATGGGCTGGGAATCTTTTGGTGTGGTTGGATTTGACCTTGGGCCCCTCATTCAAGGTCAAACGAGGATAGCCAAACAGAAAATTGCTTATAACTCGCTTATTATTGGTCCTAGAGGTTTGGGATGGTAAACCAACATGTAGGAAATCATGGGCTGAAAATCTTCTGGTGTGGTCGGATTTGACCTTGGGCCTCTCCTTCAATGTCAAACAAGCATAGCCAAGCTTAAAAGTGCTCATAACTCGCTTATTATTGGTCCTAGAGGTTTGGGATGGTAAAGCAACCTATAGGAAATCATGGGCTGGGAATCTTTTGGTGTTGTCAGATTTGACCTTGGACCTCTTCTTCAAGGTCAAACAAGGATAGCCAAACATAAAAGTGCTTATAACTCGCTTATTATTGGTCCTAGAGGTTTGTGATGGTAAACCAACAGAAAGGAAATCATGGGCTGGGAATCTTTTCGTGTGGTCGCATTTGACCTTGGCCTTTCCTTCAAGGTCAAACGAGGATAGCCAAACTTAAAAGTGCTCATAACTCGCTTATTATTGGTCCTAGAGGTTTGGGATGGTAAAGCAACCTATAGGAAATCATGGGCTGGGTATCCTTTGGTGTGGTCAGATTTGACCTTGGACCCCTCCTTCAAGGTCAAACGAGGATACCTCAACTTAAAAGTGCTTATAACTCGCTTATTATTGGTCAGAGGTTTAGGATGGTAAACCAACCTATAGGAAATCATGGGCTGGGAGTCTTTTGTTGTGGTCAAATTTGACCTTGGACACCCCCATTCAAGGTCAAACGAGCATAGCAAAACTTAAAAGTGCTTATAACTCGCTTATTATTGGTCCTAGAGGTTTTGGATGGTAAACCTACCTATAGGAAGTCATGGGCTGGGAATCTTCTGGTGTGGTCGGATTTGACTTTGGGCCACTCGTTCAAGGTTAAATAAGGACAGCCAAACTTAAAAATGCTTATAACTCATTTATTATTGATCCCAGAGGTTTTGGTGCATTGTCTTTAGGGTGGATACAATTTGCATCGGTTCTCCGATGCGCTAGGTCTAGTGTATTATGTATTAAGAACTTATTAATTCACTTTACACAAAGGACTTATTAAGGTTGTCACTTAATCTCATTTTTGGGTTGCCAAAATTATGAAATTTCCAAGCCTAGGGCTTGTTTTCCATCGTGGCTTAGCCCTAGGGGCTTTACTCTTCATAAGTGAGCATAGACTGCACTTTTCTCCTCCAATCAAAACTTTCAGACAGTTTTTCACACTCACATTCATACAATTCAGGTTTTTGGCTTTTTACAGGCCCAGTCTTTGGGACTGGGGCACTGTAAATGGGACTCAGATTGGTATTTCTAAAACATTCATTCTATTACTTCAAAATCCAAGAAAAATTGACTACTTCTTCCAGTCTCAGCTGTAATCCCTCCACCGAGCGGTTCAGCATTCAGTTCACATGGTAGGCTATTGTAGTGCAATAAAATTGAAAATTTTGATAACTTAAATGTAGCTTTTATACGCTACAAGCTTACCACATGGAACTGAAAAGAGTCCAACCCTGCCACCCTGCTGTATTACAGCTGAGGGGGTATGGTTCAAGATTGCAACAAGAAAAGGATGAATTGTGAAGAGTTCCATGAGAAGACAACCTGAGGCTGTGGCAAACACTAAATGTCTATTTTTCTCGGATATTGATCAGGGCCTGTGGGCCGAGATCAGCATTCAGTTCCACATGGTAAGCTTGTAGCGTATAAAAGCTACATTTAAGTAATCAAAATTTTCAAATTAGACAGATAATTTGAACCTGGGAAATGATTTTTAGGTGAGTTGCGTGTAACCAACCCGTCTATTAGATTGATGTATCTGACATCTGTCAGTCTGTCTGCCCGTCGACAATTTTGTTTCCAGACTCTAACTCGAAAACGCTTTGTCCGATCGAATTCAAACTTGACAGGGAGATAGATCACCATCATAACTAGGGTGCTTTTGAAATAGGTGTAATTCCATCTGTTCATTTGTCCATTTTTTGTAAGTTTGTCCGTCAACATTTTTGTTTCCAGACTCTAACTCGTAAACGCTTTTTCAGATCGAATTCTAACTTGACAGGGAGATCGATCACCATCATAGCTCGGTTACTTTTGAAATTGGTGTAATTTTTGTCTGTCCGCCAACATTTTCGTTTCCAGATTCTAACTCAAATACACCTTGTGCAATTGAATTCAAACTTGACAGGGAGATCGATCATCATCATAGCTAGTTTGCTTTCAAAATTGGTGTAATTTCGTCAGTTTGTTCGCCCATTTATCTGTCTGTCTGTCTGTCAACATTTTCGTTTAAGGACTCTAACTCGATTACACCTTGTGCAATTGAATTCAAACATGACAGGGAGATAGATCACCATCGTAGCTAGTTTGCTTTCGAAATTGATGTAATTTCGTCAGTTTGTTTGTCCACTTGTCTGTCTGTCAACATTTTTGTTTCCGGATTGTGACTCAAAAATGCTTTGTCCAATTGAACACAAAAAGTCACAGGGAAATATATCACCATCATAGCTAAGTTGCTGTTGAAATTGTTGTAATTCCATCCCTTGGTTTGTCCGTTTTTGTCTCCGTCAACATTTCCGTTTCCACACTCTAATTGCTGGGGGCATTTCTGACCCTCTTGTTTAATCAATTGATTCATAAGCAATATTGGAGGTGTTGGGCCTTGGCAGAGGTGTGCACTCTATGAGTGCTCTTGTGGTAATGGTAATCAAACACCACACCGTTTAAAATATGATTAAACCGGAATTTATTAGCAATAGATCTTTTCATCTCCCTTCAATTTGAGGAGGGGTTTAGGATCCCCATTAAAAATTAAATTTCTTTATATAAGTTTTACATTGATATTTCAAGGCAATAATACTGTGATAAAGTATATTGTATCAACTGACATTGGAGAAATGTCAAAATTAATAAATAGTTACACAGAGGAGGAATAAAATGACTTAGTTGGAAGTATTGAATTCATTTGTGCATTAATTAATATTTTTTGCATATTTTTTCTTTTCTTTACAACAGTGCATGAAAAGTGATTTTTACAAATGAAAAGGAGAGTGCTTTTTCCATCAATTTTAAATAAAACCTATTCCCAGATGCTTTGCATGATGGGGTATGCCATATAATCAATCCAATGGAGTTGTTATCTATAGCCTGTGGTTATGTAGATGAAGTGTGACAAGAAAGGGTGTGAGATTTCCAGGGACTAAGGGACTAAGATGCAGGAGTGTGCAGTAAATTGAGAGTATGAAGGGAAATGATTAGAATGTACCCAATATCGCCATATACATTAGCTTTATGTGTTTGAGGATGAGATAGCCAATGGAGATTTTGTAGTCTTGCACAAGACCTTTGGTTCATTAGTTTTCTATGTATTTCTTTAGTACTGTTAGTTTCAGTTTACAATTAGCTTCAGTTTTGTACAGGCTATGCTTCTATATGCCAGATATAAGGATTTATGTTTTGTCAAATATTGCAAATGTAGAGATGCTACTGGTTTTTTAGTTGAGTAGAAATATGATATAGATAGGAACAGTCAGATTATTGTTTGAATAGAAAGTATAAATAGTAAAGGACAGGAAAATATAGTTATTATGACTTTGAATAATATACAGTGATAGTTTGCATAATAGCTCAACTTATAGGTTAAAATGCAGAATATAGAATAGTGACATTGTTAAAACTGGGAAAGTGTAATCTGGAATTATAAGATTGACAGTATAATTGAACATACTGATAGCAATTAAAAACAGTACATGATTAAAGTGTGACATTTCAAACCACGACATTAGTATCTGTAGGGTATATTTATCTAAACCTATGTGTATATATTCCATTACCATTAAACATTTAAATTAGTTAATGGTTGTTTTTCATTGAAACACTTCCACTGCATATAAAATAGACAGATATTAATTACAAACCTATTTTTGATTCCCCACCATTTCGCTTGTTTGGATTTACCAAAAACAGTAGCATTTTTATGGATGATACTTTTAGAATCATTTTACAAGTTAGTGTTTCGAAGTTTTTAAATTGGTACTATAGGGCAGTAAGACTGTGGCAAATTATGCTGTATTAACTTTTATTGTGATAGTATCAGAATTAATAAAATTTAATCAGAGGAATAGAATTACTTTTGTTGAAAGTATTTCATTCATTTGTGCACTGCTTGCCATTTTAGATATTTGTTTACTTTATACCAATACATGCATAAGTGAAAGTTTTATAAGTAAAAAAGAGAGTGCATTTTCCATTCATTTGTTTGTGATTTGGAATAAAACCTCTTCCCAGATGTTTTGCATGATGTGGTACATGGGTATGTAAGATAAACAATGGAGTTGCTATCTTTATCCAGTGATTTATTTACATGAAGTGTGATAAGAAAGGGGGTGTTTTCCAGTGACTGAAGGACTAAAATGCACAGCTGCTTGCAATAACATTACTCTGCACTATTACAACAAAGATCATGATATATAGAGAGTGAATTATCTTCAAACTTGAACACCAGAGTTTGTATGGTAGTGTGTGCATGTGGTAAACTAGATGGTTGAAGTTTCTAATAGGGCTGTTCCACCTTGGCGATAATGCTTTACAATAGGCTTACATCCATGTGAATTGTCAGTTCAGAAGGTGGAGCTTTTCAATTGTAATAATCATAAAGCCATCGTGTAGGAAGCTATGGAACTTCCACAGTCTGTCCGATTGGATGCATTCATAAGTCCATTGGGAACAGTGTACAACAGTAATAAACTGTTTGAAATTATCGCAAACTGCTCCTTATCAAATCCATATCACCTTAAACCCATCTTAAACCTAGCTTTCACTCATAAAATCACCTTTTTGACCTTACAGTGATCTTAAACATACCTTAAAAGTCACAAAGCAACATTTTCCATGTTACAGTGATTAAGCCTATCTTTTCCCATCTTAAATCTATCTTTAACGTTTGTAAAGCTATCATAAACTATCATGACTTATCAAACTTTTTGGGAACCTATGTGGTAATCTCAAGATCACTTGTAAAGTTATCAGGTATTAAACCTATCTTTACCTATCTTAAACCTATCTCAAATTACACCTAGGGATTGTAAATAACTTATTTTTTTCCAATCAGGAGGCAGGTTTATGATTGGATCACCATAATGGAACAGCCTTATAAAGGTCATCCCACATATGAGTTGTTAACCAGGCAACACCACAAGTACTTAGGACTAATTCATTATCATGTAAAGCTCTTTTCAGTATCCAGTATTTTGTGGGTTATCAGATGGCAGTTCAAATCATGTCTGTTCCTTGTGTGTTTATGAATGGGAGAAGCAAATGAACAAAAAAAAAATGGAGTTGAGAAATATAAAAAAATGGATTTAACATAAAAAACAAAAGGCAACTACAGAGGTTAGATAAATTTTTATACTTTTGAATGTGTCAAATGCTATTGTCCAGAACTTAATAAATATACAATTAGTTATTCTGCCGCTGAAATTTTAGATATTGTAATTAAAAATATTCTACTAATATATTTTATTATGTAATGTTCTGTGTTATTTTTCTGATGGAAAAGCTGGTGTATTTATACTGAAGTGTTTCAATCACTTGTGTTATCACTTCAGTTATTTTTAGTTTATTTCTGAATGTCATGATTAGACATTCTATATTCTGGTTATTGTATATACAATCATCTGTGGTAGCTTCATGTTCACATTTTCACCTATCCTGCAAAATGTAAAATGTGTCTATAACCTTACTCGTTCCACCTGATTCCAAAAGTATCATTCTGAATTTTTCATTTTGGTAGGGCTTTAACACAGGTATTGTTAAATTGTAAATTATTGAGTACTATTAGGGATGTTAAATGTTTATGTGTCTCATATTATTGTCATTTCTCACTTTATTTGCCATCCCCTACTTTATTTTTCTCTATTGTCCAGGAGGATGAAACTACCACAAATAATTGTAGTACATGGATAATTCTGAAAAACCATTTCTGGCATATGTCATTATGTTGGTCATTTTTATTATATACATTAACTTAAACTTTTTATGTCAGCTGACTTGTCAGTCAGCTGACATTATGGCATCACTCTGCGGTGTCCGCATCCGCATATGGGTTCGCATGAACAACTTCTCCTCCAAAACTACAAGGCCTAGAGACATGCTGTTTTTTTAAAGGATACTTTATCTATCAAGGATGAAAAGTGCAACTCAAAACCTATTGCATTTAGAGAATTTTGAATAAATAGGTTATTCAGCTATTTTTAGCTCATTGCATAGTCGAGTAATAGCTACCTTGAGGTTATCACTGTTGAGTAAATTGTGTCTATCTTCAAAACTGTTGCATTAGAGTATTTTGTTAAATATGTTTTTCATATACTTTTCGGGTTGCTCATTGCATAGCTGAGTAACAGTTAATCTCAGGTTCACACTGTTGAGTAAATCAGTTGTATCTTGGAAACTATTGCATTTAGAGTATTTTGTTTTAATATGTTGTTCACCTACTTTATGGGCGGCTGTAACATAGTGAAATTGCAGACCTGTAAGTCATGGCACAGCTAAGCAATAGCTACATTCAGGCTCTCACTGTTGGGTAAATCAGTTGCAACTGGAAAACTATTGCATTTAGAGTATTTTCTTTAAATATGTTGTTAACCTTAGCTTTCTGGTCAGCTATAACGTAGCAAAGTTGAAGACCTGTAGGTCATTACATAGCTGAACAATAACCACTTTGAGGCTTTCTCTGTTGATTACATCAGCTGTAACTAAAACTATTGCATTTAAAGAATTTTGTTTAGAGTATGTTATTCATCTGCCTTTGGGTCAGTTATAACATAGTAAAATTACAGACCTGTAGCTCATTGCATAGCCGAGTAATAGCTACTTTGAGGTTCACACTTCAGTAAATCAGTTATAATTTGAAAACTATTGCGAAAGTGCTTATAATTCACTTATTATTGGCCCTAGAGATTGGAAATGTGAAACCAATCTATAGGAAATCATGGGCTAGGAATCTTTTGATGTTGTCAGATTTCACCTTGGACACCCTCCTTCAAAGTTAAACTAGACCTAGCGCATCGGAGAACCGATGCAAATTGTATCCACCGTAAAGACAATGCACCAAAACCTCTAGGACCAATAATAAGTGAGTTATAAGCACTTTTAGGTTTGGCTGTCCTCATTTGACCTTCAAGGAGGGGCCCAAGGTCAAATCCGGCCACACCAGAAGATTCCCAGAGCATGATTTCCTATATGTTGGTTTACCATCCCAAACATCTAGGACCAATAATAAGCGAGTTATAAGCACTTTTAGTTTGGCTGTCCTCATTTGACCTTAAATGAGGGGCCTAAGGTCAAATCCGACCACACCAGAAGATTCCCAGCCCATGATTTCCTATAGGTTGGTTTACCATCCCAAACCTCTAGGACCAATAATATGCGAGCTATAGGCACTTTTACCTTTGGCTATCCTCATTTGACCTTGAAGGAGAGGCCCAAGGTCACATCCGACCACGCCAGAAGATTCCCAGCCGATGATTTTCTATAGGTTGGTTTACCATCCCAAACCTCTAGGACCAATAATAAGCGAGTTATAGGCACTTTTACCTTTGGCTGTCCTCATTTGACCTTGAAGGAGGGGCCCAAGGTGAAATCCGACCACACCAGAAGATTCCCAGTGCATGATTTCCTATAGGTTGGTTTACCATCCCAAACCTCTAGGACCAATAATAAGCGAGTTATAAGCACTTTTAAGTTCGGCTGTCCTCATTTGACCTTGAACGAGGGGACCAAGGTCAAATCCGACCACACCAGAAGATTCCCAGCCCATAGTTTCCTATATGTTGGTTTACCATCCCAAACCCCTAGGACCAATAATAAGCAAGTTATAAGCACTTTATAGTTTGGCTGTCCTCATTTGACCTTGAAGGAGGATCCCAAGGTCAAATCCGACCACACTAGAAGATTCCTAGCCCATGATTTCCTATATGTTGGTTTACTATCCCAAACCTCTAGGACCAATAATAAGCGAGTTATAAGCACTTTTACCTTCGGTTATCCCCATTTGACCTTGAAGGAGCGGCCCAAGGTGAAACCCGACCACGCCAGAATATTCCCTGCCCATGATTTTCTATATGCTGGTTTACCATCCCAAACCTCTAGGACCAATAATAAGTGAGTTATAAGCACTTTTAAGCTTGGCTGTCCTCGTTTGACCTTGAATGAGGGGCCCAAGGTGAAATCCGACCACGCCAGAATATTTCCTGCCCATGATTTTCTATATGCTGGTTTACCATCCCAAACCTCTAGGACCAATAATAAGCGAGTTATAAGCACTTTTAAGCTTGGCTGTCCTCGTTTGACCTTGAATGAGGGGCCCAAGGTCAATCCGACCTCACCAGAAGATTCCCAGCCCATGATTTTCTATATGTTGGTTTACCATCCCAAACCTCTAGGACCAATAATAAGCGAGTTATAGGCACTTTTACCTTTGGCTATCCTCGTTTGACCTTGAATGAGGGGCCCAAGGTCAAATCCGACCTCACCAGAAGATTCCCAGCCCATGATTTTCTATATGTTGGTTTACCATCCCAAACCTCTAGGACCAATAATAAGCGAGTTATAGGCACTTTTACCTTTGGCTATCCTTATTTGACCTTGAAGGAGGGGCCCAAGGTCAAATCCGACCACGCCAGAAGATTCCCTGCCCATGATTTTCTGTATGCTGGTTTACCATCCCAAACCTCTAGGACCAATAATAAGCGAGTTATAAGCACTTTTAAGTTTGGGTGTCCTCGTTTGACCTTGAATAAGGGGCCCAAGGTCAAATCCGACCACATCAGAAGATTCCCAGCCCATGATTTCCTATATGCTGGTTTACCATCCCAAACCTCTAGGACCAACAATAATCGAGTTATAAGCACTTTTAAGTTTGGCTGTCCTCGTTTGACCTTGAACGAGGGGCCCAAGGTCAAATCCAACCACGCCAGAAGATTCCCAGCCCATGATTTCCTATATGTTGGTTTACCATCCCAAACCTCTAGGATCGATAATAAGCGAGTTATAAGCACTTTTAAGTTCGACTATCCTCATTTGACCTTGAAGGAGGGGTCCAAGGTCAAATCTAACCACATCAGAAGATTCGCAGCACATGATTTCCTATAGGTTGGCTTCACATTGCAAACCTCTAGGACCAATAATAAGGGAGATATAGGCACTTTTAAAGTCCGCTATGTGGGTTACTTCGGCACTCCGTGGATGACCTTGAATTAGGATCTTTAAGCTCAAATGTGTGCAAGGTTGTAGAGGACATGTATATGTGTCATACATATCACGTATGAAGAGATTCCACCTTCTACCTATGAGGAAGAGCCAGTAGAAAAATGTAGATTATTTTCAAAGAAATGCCCGTGGCGGCCATCTTTCAGAATGAGGCTATTTTCCTTCCCAGAGAAGCTTACCCCCCAATGAAAATATCCTGCAAATTTGGTGAACCTAGCTGCTGTTGTTTTCTTCTTAGAGCGTTAACGCCGAAAATCTCTCGGACGCTAAACCAAAGTATCCACCGGATGCTTCCGGTGGATACAACAAGGATAGCCAAATTTAAAAGTGCTTATAACTCGCTTATTATTAGTCCTAGAGGTTTGAAATGTGGAACCAACCTATAGAAAACAAGGCCACTGCCGCAGCATTTATCTCCCACCTGGAATCAGTAATAATGGAGAACTAAATGAGATAAGGGCTTTATAGTAAGATAACCCCACTTGACATTGAAGAATGGGTCAAAGGTAAAAGTCAGCCGTCTCAGGCCTTTACTTCCTTTAAGTTGTTTTCACATTTGGAACCCCTATTAGCAATGATCAGGGAGATATAAGGCCTTTTTAATAGGATAATCCCATTTAACATGTGATAAGACAGCCATTTTGGCTTCGAAACTAGGTCAAATTACTATCAGCTTAACTTTCCTGGCCATATATATTTTGCGCATATTTGATGAACCTAGCTGCAATATTTCACGTTTTAGAGCATGTTAATGAATTTTAAATAATTGGATATGGTGGCCATTTTGTTTTTCAAAATAAGGCCAAAATTTTTCTCAGACAAAACATTTGAAGGCCAAGAGTTTTAATGGTCTGAACCTGTAAGAGCAATATTAGGGGAAATAGAAGGCCTCTTAAAATGTAAATTTGATGAAGCTAGCTGGAATTTTCGACATTTAGAACAACTGTATGATTTTTAAACAATTGGCTATGGCGGCCATTTTGTTTTTCAAAATGAGGCCAAAATTTTGCATAAACATTCCTTGCAAATTTGATGAAGATGTCTTTATAAATGAATAAGATATTAAGGTTTATGCTGAAACCTGACAAACGGATGCACGGACGGATGCACAAACAGATGCACACACGCATGGAAGCTGTTTACAATTTTAGACCACAGCCTTTGCTTTTGTCTGTCTTTACAATCTGAAGCCACAGCACCAATAATATGGGAGAAATAAGGACGTTTTAGTGTGACGACCTTGAAGCAGGGGTCAAAGGTCAACTTCAACACATGGAAAAGATTACCAGGCCATGACTTCGTACAAGTTGTTTTCACATTCCGAACCTCTAGGAGCAATATTTGGGGAGATATAAGGCCTTTTTAATAGGATAATCCCGTTTGACATTAAACATGCGATATGGCGGCCATTTTGTTTTTGAACTAGGTCAAATTTATGATCAGGCTAGCTTTTCTAGCCATATAGCTTTTGTGCAAATTTGATGAAGCTAGCTGGAATATTTCAAGATTTAGAGCACCTTTACGATTTTCAAACAATGAGCTATGGCGGCCATTTTGTTTTTCAAAATGAGGGTAAAATTTTTCAGAGACAGGTTTTTATAGCCATAAACATTCCCTGCAAATTTGGTGAAGATATGCAATATTTGGGGAGATATAAGGCCTTTTTAATAGAATAACCCTGTTTGCCATTAAACATGCGATATGGCGGCCATTTTGTTTTTTGAACTAGGTCAAATTTATTATCAGGCTAGCTTTTCTAGCCATATAGCTTTTGTGGAAATTTGATGAAGCTAGCTGGAATATTTCAAGATTTAGAGCGCCTTTACAATTTTTAAACAATTAGCTATGGCGGCCATTTTGTTTTTAAAAATGAGGCTAAAATTTTTCAGAGACAGGTTTTCATAGCCATAAACATTCCCTGCAAATTTGGTGAAGATATGCAATATTTGGGGAGATATAAGGCCTTTTTAATAGGATAACCCTGTTTGACATTAAACATGTGATATGGCGGCCATTTTGTTTTTTGAACTAGGTCAAATTTATTATCAGGCTAGCTTTTCTAGCCATATAGCTTTTGTGCGAATTTGATGAAGCTAGGTGGAATATTTCAAGATTTAGAGCACCTTTAGGATTTTCAAACAATTAGCTATGGCGGCCATTTTGTTTTTCAAAGTGAGGCTAAAATTTTTCACAGACAGGTTTTTATAGCCATAAACATTCCCTGCAAATTTGGTGAAGATATGTTCATAAATGAATGAGATATTAAGGTTTATGCAAAAACGTGACAGAACGGACGGACGGACCTACGGAAGGCGTTTTATAATCTCCCGACCACGGCCTTTGGCCGGCGGGAGATAATTATGGGCTGGGAATCTCCTGTTGTGGTCAGATTTGACCTTGGGCCTATCCTTCAGGTTAAAAGAGCATAGCCAAACTTAAAAGTGCTTATAACTCACTTATTATTGGTCCTAGAGGTTTGAAATGTGAAACCAACCTATAGGAAATAATGGGCTAATAATCTTCTGATGTGGTAAGATTTGACCTTGTGCCCCTCCTCCAAGGTCAAATGATGAGAGCCAAAAAGTGATTACAACTTAAGGAGTCTCAGCCTCTCTGTCTTTTATTATTGCTTCTACAGGTTTACTATGTTCGGGGATACACTGCCAGGTTGCAATAAAAGTGAGCAGCATAACTCTAGCTAAATTAACAATATTAGTTAATTTTTAACAGAGGCAACATTATCTAAATAAAGTATATTTACCTTTTAGAAAAAAAGGATTTTTAGAAAAGTAAGGATTTGAAGTTTCTGTGAAAGTGACGCGTCCTTTTCAGAAAAATGAAGATTTGCCATTTCTGTGAAAAGGACGCGTCCTTTTTTCAAAGTGACGATTTGCAGTTTCTGTGAAAAGGACGCGTCCTTTTTAGAAAAGTGAGGATTTGCAGTTTCTGTGAAAAGGACGCGTCCTTTTTAGAAAAGTGAGGATTTGCAGTTTCTGTGAAAAGGATGTGTCCTTTTTAGAAAAGTGAGGATTTGCAATTTCTGTGAAAAGGACGCATCCTTTTTAGAAAAGTAATGATTTGCCCTTTCTGTGAAAAGAACCTTTTTAGAAAAGTGAGGATTTGCAGTTTCTGTGAAAAGGACGCGTCCTTTTCAGAGAAGTGAAGATTTGCCATTTCTGTGAAAAGGACGCGTCCTTTTCAGAAAAGTGAGGATTTGTAGTTTCTGTGAAAAGGACGCGTCCTTTTCTGGAAAGTGAGGATTTGCAATTTCTGTGAAAAGGACGCGTCCTTTTTAGAAAAGTGAGGATTTGCTGTTTCTGTGAAAAGGACGCGTCCTTTTTAGAAAAGTAATGATTTGCCCTTTCTGTGAAAAGAACCTTTTTAGAAAAGTGAGGATTTGCAGTTTCTGTGAAAAGGACGCGTCCTTTTCAGGAAAGTGAGGATTTGCAATTTCTGTGAAAAGGACGCGTCCTTTTTAGAAAAGTGAGGATTTGCTGTTTCTGTGAAAAGGACACGTCCTTTTTAGAAAAGTAATGATTTGCCCTTTCTGTGAAAAGAACCTTTTTAGAAAAGTGAGGATTTGCAGTTTCTGTGAAAAGGATGCGTCCTTTTCAGGAAAGTGAGGATTTGCAATTTCAGTGAAAAGGACGTGTCCTTTTTAGAAAAGTGAGGATTTGCAATTTCTGTGAAAAGGACGCGTCCTTTTTAGAAAAGTGAGGATTTGCTGTTTCTGTGAAAAGGACGCGTCCTTTTTAGAAAAGTAATGATTTGCCCTTTCTGTGAAAAGAACCTTTTTAGAAAAGTGAGGATTTGCAGTTTCTGTGAAAAGGACGCGTCCTTTTCAGGAAAGTGAGGATTTGCAATTTCTGTGAAAAGGACGCGTCCTTTTTAGAAAAGTGAGGATTTGCTGTTTCTGTGAAAAGGACACGTCCTTTTTAGAAAAGTAATGATTTGCCCTTTCTGTGAAAAGAACCTTTTTAGAAAAGTGAGGATTTGCAGTTTCTGTGAAAAGGACGCGTCCTTTTCAGGAAAGTGAGGATTTGCAATTTCAGTGAAAAGGACGTGTCCTTTTTAGAAAAGTGAGGATTTGCTGTTTCTGTGAAAAGGACACGTCCTTTTTAGAAAAGTAATGATTTGCCCTTTCTGTGAAAAGAACCTTTTTAGAAAAGTGAGGATTTGCTGTTTCTGTGAAAAGGACGCATCCTTTTCAGAGAAGTGAGGATTTGCTGTTTCTGTGAAAAGGACGTGTCCTTTTCAGGAAAGTGAGGATTTGCGGTTTCTGTGAAAAGGACGCGTCCTTTTTAGAAAAGTGAGGATTTGCTGTTTCTGTGAAAAGGACGCGTCCTTTTTAGAAAAGTGAAGATTTGTAGTTTCTGTGAAAAGGACGCGTCCTTTTCAGGAAAGTGAGGATTTGCAATTTCTGAGAAAAGGACGCGTCCTTTTTAGAAAAGTGAAGATTTGTAGTTTCTGTGAAAAGGACGCGTCCTTTTCACAAAAGTGAGGATTTGCAGATTCTGTGAAAAGGACACGTCCTTTTCAGAAAAGTGAAGATTTCTAGTTTCTGTGAAAAGGACGCGTCCTTTTCAGAAAAGTGAAGATTTGTAGTTTCTGTGAAAAGGACACGTCCTTTTCAGAGAAGTTAGGATTTGCTGTTTCTGTGAAAAGGACGCGTCCTTTTTAGAAAGCGAAAATTTGCAGTTTTAAGGAACGTCCTTTTCACAAAAGTGAAGATTTGCCGTTTCTGTATATTCTTATGCACCAAACTAGGGTAAATGTTGGAAATATTTATAGCCTTTTGCAGCAAAAGTATCAAAATGCTGAATTTTTATGCTTAAAAGGGACACTCTGATTTTTCCCTTTTAAATCTGAGAGCAGTTGATAATACTTTGGACAAAATGCTCTATTACAGCGTGTTCATATGAATTCATTTGTCTTGGTTTGTGAAATATTGGAAACACAGCAACATATTCATGGGTGGGTGACAAAAGACCCCACACAGTATAAATAGGGTTAATTGAATTACATTATCTTTCCACACATTGGCCCAGACTTTCAGGGCCACTAAAACGTTTGACATTTCAGGTTGAGTTATATGCAAATGGGATACTTTACCTCGTAAAGGAAGAGTGTACACCATATTGCCAAAAATATGGCCCCAATACCTATCAAGGAAGAATCTAGATGTACTCTCTGATTTGTGGGCTTATTATCAAAATATGTCACACCATTATATTGCACTAAAAGGTATTAAACCAATTCAAATCTTTGTAGAAAGATTGAGAGAATATAATGTGGTCATCTTGACCTTGTGACCTTAAAACTTGCAACATAGGATTCAAGAAATACCTGGCAGGTATAAGGCATTTGGTGGAGGACTGAGGTAGTGTTTTTTAACTCTGCAGAAAATTACTCATTATTTGTTTTTTTTCTAGTTTAGGTTGGAATAATATATACTGTGGAATATATTATTTAGTGGTGATCGATCTGTGGATATACTCTTAGGAAAAAAGTAAACCGCTTGCAGATTATTTGCATAATAATTTGCATTATTCTATGTCTACAACTTTTTTGTGTGTGAGAAAACAGCATCCCTACATTTGTAAACATGTAGTGCTACTCAACTGATTAGCCAATTAAGTCTAATAGGCGTTGTTTTATGTGTAACTTGTGGTAAAGGATACACAATGGGTCCTAGAAATGGGCCACAAAAGTGTGAAGAATGTGGAGTTGGTTTAACAACTGGAATGAGTGGAGACCTGGTTTGCTTAGATTGTGCAGAAAAGCAGAGAAGAAATGCCAGTCAAATGTCAAATGAAACAACTAGTGTAAAAAAGTCTGGACAAGTCCCCAGCAGTAACCCCCTGTCAAATGAACAGCCTTTAAATCAGGAGGTTATCTTCAATGCTTTGCTTTCTTATTTTTTCTTTGCCTCATGAAACTCAACCATTAAAACCTAAAACTAGCAGTTGAATGTAACTTTTCAACTGAAGATATATCTGCTGCAAAGGACATACTATGGGGAAAATGTGATTGTTTAATCATAGGTGAAAAACAGAAGAGAAGAGACTCTTGTGCAAGGTCAGAAAAAGCCAATATCCATAATATACTGGCCGCAATCGCTGTTAGTGCAACAGAACTCCACATGATACCTCGGTTCAACCCTGAAGAACTTGTTCTCTCCTCAGTGGTGAAAACAGTTCAAATCCTTCAGAAAAAGTTCTGTCAATAATAAGTAAGCATGCCTTATCTGTAACAGGCAGCAACAAACATGGCAGTGCTTTCAAAGGAGCACTAACACCACCCAAAGAACTCCAGGAATAATGGGGAACAAGCACCAGGATATTTGAATCTGTGTAGCTATAACAGCAATAGATCTAGTACAGACAGATAATTCTACATACAGGATATTTTCAATGACTGTGATATTTTGCTAATTCAAGAGCATTTGTTGTTTCACAATAAACTGCATGTTTACAAAATTCAAATAGACTGTGAGGTGCATGATACATCCAGCATGAAAGTAGATTAGTTGCTCACTGGGAGGCCATATGGAGATACAACCATTTTCTGGAAACACCAGTTAACATGCAATATTGCTCCCATTGAGCTTTTAACAGGGTCTGTGCCATTTAACTGGGTCAGTTAAAGCTACTGCTATTCAGTGTGTACATGCCATATGATAGTGCATCTGACTCAGAAGAATCCTTTGAAAAAGTCCTAGCAAAAGTTTTAAGTTTCAAACTCCTTTGAAAATAAGGGGGTTATCATTGGAGGTGACTTTAATACCACTTTCGTCGAAATGATTCAAGTAATTCCAGAATCCTATCTGAATACTTAACTACAAATGGTGTTTGTATACCAGCTTCCTGCCCAACAGAGGGATACACCTTTGAGAGTAAGACAACTTTCCAGAAATCCTGGATTGACTATTTCATTATCTCAGAGAACGTAATGTCTTCTGTTAATGCTTTCTATGTACGGTGCAATGGGCATAACACATCACACCACTACCCACTATTTATGTCTCTGAAAATTGACACGTTTACTTTTGATAATACTGCTAATAGGTCTAGGTGTGCCAGAATCATGTGGGACAGAGTGACAATGGAAAATATTAGTAGTTGCAAGCTTGACTTAGATATTCTACTGACTGAGCTGAGTACCCCATGATCTACTACAATGCAACAAAATATCTTGTTAAAGTGAAATTCATCAAAAACAAATCCTAGCTCTTTATAATCATATAATGCAGTCCTGTCTGATTGCTAGTAAGCATTCAACAAAACCAAAAAAGTAACAGCCAAAAAAAGTCCATCCCAGGATGGAATGAATATATTAAGGAACACAGAGAAAGGGCCATCTTTTGGCATCATTTGTGGAAGTCTGCAGGATCTCCTCACAGAGAGGTTGTAGTTAACATCGGGCTTTCAGCAAGAGCTCAACATCATCGCAAAGTGAAACATATCAAATCTCAGCAAGAGTCTATAACTATGTCTTCAGTGGTTGAATCTATAGAAACTAGCAATGATAAAAGAGCTTGGGAAAAAAATCAAGGCAGTATGTTCCAGGAAATCTACAATCCCTAGCTACATTGACAATGTTCAAGGAGAAGCCAATATAGCAGAAATGTTTAGATCAAAGTATGACAAATTATTTTCCACTGTTTCAACCTCTGTTTCTAAATTCTGCAGATTAGGTAAAAATTGATGAAAATATTGATTCCTGCTGTAATCATCAGAAATGCTACTGTGATTATGACATAAATGTACAGGACATCAAAACTGTGGTTAGACAGCTCAAACATGGAAAACATGATGGACGTCATAGACTCTACAGAGACCATTTCATATATGGATGCCATGGACAACATATTATATTAGCTATGTTGTTAAATCCTATGACTACACATAATGTGATACAACAGAGCCTTAATGAAGCTGTGCTTATACCAATCCCTAAACACAAAAATAAGCTTCTAAATGATGCTAAAAACTATCGTGCTATAGCCATGAGCTGTATCATAGGAAAAATGTTGGATTTGTGCATACTAGCTAAACACAGGCATAAATTAGGTACTACTAGATTCAAATGTGATCATTTGGCCACCCAATGTTTCTTTTCTGTAAAAGAGCTTATAAAATATTACAAAAATGAAAACAGCAAGGTTCATATAATGCTGCTGGATGCCAGACTTACATTTGACAGGGTCAACTACGGAGTTTTATTTGAAACCTTGCTTAAAAGTGGACTTTATGCTGTCATCTCCAGAATCTTACTCAACTTATACACACACCAAAGCATGTATGTAAAATGGTCAGAAGTAATATCTAAACTATTACACCAGTAAATGGGGTGTAACAGGGTGGGATCCTTTCTCCCATATTATTCACTGTATATATATAGATGCACTATTTCTGGACTAAACTAAGTAAAGTATATAGATTACCACATTGGTCACACTTTCTGGGGAGCATCCGGATATGCAGATGATATCATCTTACTGGCTCCATCCAAAAGATCCTTCACCAGCATGTTATAAATTGCAAAGAAATATGCTAACACACATGAGATTCTGTTTAATGCTGCCAAAAGTAAATATCTAACATTTGGGAAGACTAATGACTGCCAGGACCAACACATCACCATGGAAAACATTCAAATCAAATGTACCTCCTGGAAAACGACCTGGACTACCAAAATAGTGACAAATACATCAATGATGCCATTAGTAACCTTTTTGTTAGATTTAATTCTATAATGTATTACTTTCATTCTGCCAGAGCAGATCCGAAACACTTCCTATTCAAGACATATTGCATGTCTGTGTATGGAAGTCAATTATGGAACTATGACTCTAGGTACATAGCTAGGTTCTACATTTGGCGAAAGTGCTACAGACATCTTCTTAGATTACCTTAAAAGACTCATTCCAATTTGATTCATCTGATATGCAATGATGTAGACGTTGATGTGCAATTTCACCGGAGACTACTAAAGTTTATAAACTCATGTGTGAACAGTAAAAACAAAATTGTAAAGCTTTGCTGTACCATTGCATTACAGGGCATTGGATCTTATGTATCAGACATCATTAATTTCCTTGCTTCCACATACAAATTTGAAAGTATAATATGCCTGCTGTAATCAAATGCAATAAAACAGTGTATATACAGATATCATTATTCAAAATGCCAGTGATAAGCAAAGCCTCACTTTAATAATTGACTTTCTTTGTACAACTGATACATAGTGCAATTGTATATATGCACATTTTTTATGTTCAACAATGTTCCTACTTTATTTTTTAAATTTATATGAATTGATTTGTTAACCCCACTGAAAAATTATGTTTGTGTACATGTTATTTTTCTTATACAACAAAATACAATGTAAATAAATAAAAATACATATTGTAATGTAAAGAAGTGAACCAAGCAAAGAGTGAAATTAATTTTTAGTACAAACCTAATTATGTTTCCAGTCATCACAGGGAATTGATATTGGTTTTTTTCTGTACAATATCGACTAGTATGCCTAGGCGCACTACTTGAGTGGATAGAGACACTAATTCAGATTGACTTACTTCTAACCCTAAATCTTGTCAACAAAGGCAATAAGAAGTTAAAGGAATGCATTATAGAGGAAGGAGGAGCTAAACGTATGAGATCACCTGTGTAATTTAAGAGTTTATTATGACCATTCTGTTCTGAACGGCAGAGAATCATCAAGAAATAAGTCATGGCAAATGTCTAACAGATATATATCACCCTGATCGATTCTGGTATCCTTGCCACTGCCATGTTATGGGCTCCCTTAAATATATCCATTGTTATCGGAAGCTTTGTAACCATATTTGGCAGTTATATACCTTATGCATGGGGACATTTTTCACGTGCTTAAATTTGACCTTAGATCTTTATCAAGGTCACATGATCAAAAAAGATTTTTGGGGGGTACTCCGGCCCGTCATTGCCACTCAGCAAAATCTACCTTTCAATGTCGCCACATACAGAGGTCAGGACACTGATGTCCTCATGTGATCTATCACTACACTTCAGATATAATATGTTTACAGTACATGCACGGGTTAGGGGATAACAATGTATTTCTACTACGACAAAGGTCATCTGTTCAACTTGATTTCTTTCTTATAAGTCACAAACAAACTTTTTAAAATGAAACACAGGTTGCCAAATGAAACAAAGGTCAACCAGTGAAATTAGAGAGTTACGTAACAAGAATATAGTTTTGTTTAAATACTTAATCATTGAGAATGGTATGGCTAAGGTCATATATCCCCTAAACATGTCAATTTCATTCCTGATAAATTAGAAAGACGGTCAAGAAAATACATATTGTATGCCAGTCTTTTTCATACTGTTTATATTATATTTGTCTTTACACTTACACTCTGATTGCAAAATGTGTAAGGAACATTGATTTCCATGAACAAACAGGATATATTAAAATAAATATATTAAATAAATATAAATTAACTGAAAATAACCCCCTTACATTTAAGGCCATCAATTTCTCCCAAACATCCTATATGTAATCTCTTGAAATGTAGCAATCTCACTCATGAAAATAGCTATCAGTTTCCTCATTGATTTTGCCATGGCCATGAATGGAACAGGCTTCCACAAATTGTTAGATCCCAAAAGATCATCTCCAGTTTCAAGAGCCAAGTCAAGAATACCTGTTCATATTGGCATACCCACCACTATAATCACCCATCACTGGAAGGTGCTTATTGAGGTTAAAACATCTGATTGTTTCTGACTGTTCTTCTTTGAATACCGACACATTAGAGGATGTTTTTTTTTAATTTTACGCTGAAGAAAAATTTCTATTATTGAAAAGAGATTTATTGGTACAAACACTAAGATTGGTATGGGCTAAGTGGCATGAATTAACCTTTTTGAATTGTTTCTCTCTGGAGCATGTGGACAGGCTGATATTTTTCAGTCTTTATGCCTTCTACTCAGACCTATCTTTACCAGAGTCATGAACCATAACTAATTAGTCTTTAACACTATTTTAACAAGATCAATTGCAGTTAAAACACACAAACTGGCAAGGGATTACGATTAATTGTGACCGTAAAAATAGGGGTATCAAAGATTTCCAGACATACCTGAGATAATAATGGAATAAAGTAAACAAATAAAAATCAACATTAAGAAGAAATTCCATCCAAAACCATAGATTTATTTGACTTCATAAATTTTTGAAGAACAGGAGTACATTCTTAGACTTTATCATATTGTTACAAAAATATTATTGTTCACCGGTCAATTACTTGAGCAATATACATTAGTTAAGATAACTTCTGCTGTTCTTATTTTACCTTGCACCCCCTTCCCCTTAAGAGGAGGGTGAGGTATTGTATTTGGGTCTGTTTGTTGATCCACAACCATAATTTCAAAGCTATACATCACATCTGAGTCATAGTTTTTACACAAGGTAGAGTCTTCCAGTGTTTCCGTCCCCTTCTATGATGGCCTGGAATCAGACCGAGACTCAACAATTGTTTCAGCCTTGCTGTGCAAATTCTTCATACTCACTGCTCACAGAAGGTGACAACACAGAACACTAGAAGCTAAAGACAAAGAAGGTGTGTATCAGGTTCATTAAGTGCAAATCAACTAATGGGGGGAGGGGGATTAGGAGACAAGATGATGGTCACAGTGAAACCTCCCTCCTTAAATTGCAACGCAAAAATAACTAGACCAAGGATGCATCTGTGGCCAGATATATTTGATGTCTTTTTTTAGCAAATAACAACAGCAAACTGGGCTTTAAATTGGTTTAATATTCAGTATTTTTTGCACATATACGGAAAACCCCTGCTATTACAATTGTTTATTAATGCTCGACGATAGGAGAGGGTTATTGTAATCAGTTTATTTCTGTCAGTCTGTCTGTCTGTCTGTGCACCGTTTCGCCCTTATAACTCAAAAACTATAACACCAATCGAGCTCAAATTTGGTGGGCAGGTATTTTATGGGGTACAGACGGATTCTTTCAAATTTGGTGTAATTTGTGTGAAAACTAAAGCCAGGAGAGAGTTTTTCTTATTTTTAATTGGGCTTTTACAGTGAAATCTGCTTCTCTGTCTATGCACAATTTTGCCCTTATAACTCAAAAACTATAACTTCAATCAATCTCAAATTTGGTGGGAAGATATTTCATGGGGTACAAACGGATTCTTTCAAATTTGGTGTAATTTGTTTGAAAATTAAAGCCAGGAGAGAGTTTTTCTTATTTTAATTGGGAATACACAGTGAAACTGCTTCTCTTCATCACATACGTAAAAATCAATATTTTGCTTTCTGATGATGTCATTACTAAGTAATGTCACAATGTAACTGCCATTGTGAGGTCACAAACCTAGCTTGTGATACTTGATGTCTTTAAGTAAAAATATTTCTTCTCATTGTATGTCTTGAAATTGACATAAACACAATAAAGAGGGAGTTGGTATATTCATCATCTTTATTAATTATTATTTCTGTTTTATTTTCTCTTTTTTCTTTCAATTCCTTGACAGTGCATCACAAAAAATTACCATGCATGATTTTCACCAAGAAGTGACCTTTAAGCAGAATTTTTACCTCCACCAGCAGTTTATGTTTTTGTGTGTTAATTGTTTATGTTTGTTTTATTTTTTGTGTGTGTGTTTAGATTACTCCAAAACTAATGAACAGATCTTTATTTAAAAATTTGTGAGTAGGACCTGACTGAAGGAAGAAGTTACTAAAAGAAAGATCAGGATCTTATTTTAGATACAAAAAATTCATGATTTTTCAGAGGTCCCATTTCAATGTATTTTTAATGACTTTAGCTTTCTACTTGATATTTCTATGAAAATTAATTTACATGTTTGGTTTTATTTTAGTGTCTTCCTTACAATATTTTATATCACTTGAGAGACTGGTCACATGGAGTCGAGCGTTTTGCTCTCTCTGAGTGCATCTTGTTTAATATGTTTATCTGTCCATTTGTTGTATATGTGGAATGCTTTTAGCAGTAATGATTGTCAGTTACCTGGGTTCAGGGAAAAATGAGAACCGGGAGCACTATGAGGTGAATTTTAATACAAATTTCAGTTTAACCTTTCTTCCTAACACATTATATATATTATATCACAAATGAGTAGTTTTTAAGGCCAGATGAAGACATTAAATATCGGTTGGTCAAGATTCTGCACTGTAAACTGCCAAGCATTGGTACGCACCTATAAAACTTTACCACATAGGGTCAGTTATGGACTTTGAACTGCCAACCTCAAAGGTGACAGGCGTGTGTGTTAACCACTGCACCATGGAGCCTCAAACTAAAAGGTGAAAGTATGATGTCAATTAATGTCAGATTAGATCATGTTGAAATTGAATAAATTAAGAAGAGATAGATTAACAGAGCCCAGGTAGAATCCGAATATGTTCAGTCGGGAGTGGCTAAACCATATACATTCAAGTTTAAATGAGTTGAGCAGTGTTTTGAAATGTAATGTTGATCTGAATGAAAGGCATATAAATGTGGTTAAAGTGGTATGACCTATTTTTTGGTTAAATATTTAGAAATAGAAAGTAATGGGGACATGCGTGAATATCCAAATCACACAGGCAGAGAAGGAGTATATATGCTCTTTGATAATTTGAGATACAAGAAAGGCCTTGTCTAAACATGTTTCCAAAACCTCTCTATCACACAGTATGGTACATCATTGGTTCAAGAAAGGTTCTGAGTCGAAAAACCAATGTAGAATCTGAATATACTGAAATTACTAGCCTTCCACGAATACTTTTTAAATGCTTCATGGCAACTGAGTCTGTAGGTGGAATTAAGTGGCCATGGCTAAGTAAATCCATAAAACCAATAGAATTCAAAGCAGACTAATTATTAGGATACGTTACCAGGCTAACAATATTATATAATTTTTTTTTTTTTTCAAATTTATACAACTGTTGATGAGTTGAATTTCACTGGCAGAAAACACTGGCCCAGAAGTGGGGTTTTCATTACAAAGCTTAACAATTGAATGCATGTCACTGTGCTTTTGTAGCATTTGTTCCAAAACAGAGTATTCAGGCAAAGAGTTACAGTCTCAGTCACCACCAACAGTATCAGAATTAAAACTAGCCACTGTTTTGTGCAGAAAATGGGCGAAAAGTCCTCAGCAACTGTGGAAGAAAATCTTGGTTATCACAAGCTTGTAACTGAACAGGGAGATGCAAATTGAATTGATAATTAGTAGACTAAGTCACGTCATATCAGTGTCTAGTTAGTTGCAAGTAGTTAAATGGATCAAAATTTATTTTAATCCTTAACCCATTTTAGCAATTCAATTTTTTTGCATTTTATTTGCTTGTATCAGATTAAGACCAAACAACCAATCAATCAATCAGTCAATCAATTCGATTAAATCAATTAGATTAGGTTAAGTAATTAACTATATTAATTAGTTAAATTAGATTAATTAATTTAATTAACTAACTAGTGTTAATTAACTGTTTTACAACACACCTAGAATCTTTGTATCAGTTTTATTGTAACAAGAAGTTAGAAGGATGCTATTGATAATATATTTTCCTCCAAATAATAAGTATAACTGACATGTATTTACTTCGATTATTTGAAACATACCTGAGACAAATTATTGGGATGTGCATACAATCAAATAATTACTTAAAAGGTCAAAATTAATTACACCTATTTAATGTGGAAAAATCATGACATTACCATGTTATTTATTGGACAAAGATATGGAATCTAATAGATAAGCGATGAAGTAGTGATGATAAAAATATCAGGTCACTCTAATCACATTAGGACTTTGACCTTTTTTATTATCCATTTGTTTGATAAATCAAAACAATACTTGGGAAAAATCTCAGAGAGTTTTGTGATAAGTGGATAATTATCTCATGGAGACCCATTTAGGACATTAAAGGCAAAAGTTAGGATTTTACGTCCCGTTTAAAGGCCCAGGGCATTTATAGACAGGCTATCAGCATTGCCACCTATGATAGTCGAACCTGCACGGAGGTTACAATGTAGGACATTAAAACTCTATGTATTTTCAGTTGTTATGGTAAGTTGTGATAACCCGCAGATGCATTTATCACTGGTCTCTTCAACACCACATCATTAGGTGCTCACATTTTTGCCAATCTGGGGCTCACAGTTTTTCCCTTGACAGAAATTGTGATCACCACTTATTGTCTTGTGATCAATATATGATCTTTTTATTACTACACGGTCTGGTGATCACAACTTTATAAGTTGTGAGCACTGAATCATTTGGTGATCACAGGAATATAACATAATTTTGTGATCACAACTTGATATGTGTTAAAGTAGAAATAACAATGTCCTTATAAGGGGCTCCGTAAGGTCAAGACATATCTGTGTTACTTTGAGAGTTTTATCTTGTGTGTAAAATTATATTACATGAAACCTTTATGTGAAAAATACCTCTACATAGATGAATTATATGGACCACACAAAATTATGTCAAATGTTTATAAGAAATCAGGAAATATTTTTAAGATATCAGCATATTGTATAATTAAATCAAGCGTAGATATATAGCCTATGGATATTGTTGAAACATTTCAAAAATTGGTTTCAGTGATAAATATTTTTAAGATATTAGCATATTGTATAATTAAATCAAGCGTAGATATATAGCCTATGGATATTGTTGAACATTTCAAAAATTGGTTTCAGTGATAAATATTTTTAAGATATTAGCATATTGTATAATTAAATCAAGTGTAGATATATAGCCTATGGATATTTTTAAAACATTCCAAAAATTGGTTTCAGTGATAAACAACTAATAACAAGCAATAGTGAGGTATCTACAGGAGCCTATAAAGAGACAATATACATATGTAATTTGAATGTAGGACAAAAAGTATTTGGACAAAATATTTTGCACAAAAATAAAAAACACAATAGTATTTACACAAGATATATTGCGTTTTATTGGCAATGAGGCATGGGATTTCTTATTTTAAATATATGTATATTAATCTTAGATTTTGTTCATTTTATAAAGGTTACCAGTGCTAAGCAGAATGAGTTTATACAGTTATATATATTGTAAGTTTTTCTCTCTGTTTGGAGAATTATTATCTGATCGTCCTGAAGACCCACAAACTACTAAAACTCATACCTCTAATTCTAATTCTTATTGGACTTTTATAGCACTTAATATCCCCTATTGAAAGGGGACTCTAAGGCTCAACAGAACCAAAACAGTCAACCAATTTCAGTATCCAGGGACAGACAGGAGGCTGAACACCGTAGAGAATGACAGCGGGTGAGTAAGACTAATGCCCTTTTCACACTACAGGCGGTTGTCCTGCAATTAGAATTTTTTCTTGGTGGTGGAACCGACCTCCCCCCCCCAGTCGCCTCATTTTGTCCGAGTTGTTCACACTACAGGTGGACAGCCACTGATTAGACACAGTGTTTTAACCATCAATAATAGTTGGATGACAGTACTACAAACTATAGTCACCAAGAGACAACCTCCATTAACCTTTACTCACCTTCGGCAAACATGCAATACCTTCACTCACCTTATGTTGCCATATTAAACCAAAAGATGACTGAATCACAACCTTATGTACACCATGGACCACACCTTTAGTGACCGTTGTAGGCATTTCATATGCGCATGCACGAAATTGTCTGCGCATACTAACAGTACCCGAATCTGAGGTGGAAATTTCAAACAGTTTAAAACTTAAGTCGGACTAGCAAGGTAATGGACGGTTCGCCAATGACTCTCAAGGTCATCTACGTATGTCAGACAGTGATCCAAGAACAGGGTGATTTCCCCAAATGTGGCCTACCATGGGTGATACCACTTGTAGTGTAAAAGGGGTATAAGGTGGATATGGTGTACAGGTAGGCATTGAGCTGCATTGAGCTGCTTTCTGAAAGAGGCTATGGATGGGAATGCACAAATCTCATCAGGAAGAGCATTCCCATTCCAGTGGGGGCATCAAAAGCAAAACTATAACCAAACTCTTTGACAGATTTATGAATGGAGGGTTCTAACTTTGGAATGGCAAATTAACACAACTCTGACTGTGCCTGGTACTGTAAGAATTGCTGTAGGAAATGATACATGGGAGCAAAATACTTGGGAAACCGGTTTCAAGAGAATTTTAAACTAGGATGGCTATTTCAAAGATGGAGCTATAACATAAAAAAATGCTTTTTGTCCTATGTGTTATGCATTTTGTCCAAATACTTTTTGCCTAGATTATTTTTTGTGCAGTATTTGTTGTCTGAGTATGTTTTAATAGAAATATTGATTAAATCTATCACCATAAGTTGAAGTCTGTGACAGCCAATTGATGATAATGATGATGATGACAATGATGAGAGACATTAAACTCAACAGTCAGCACATGGCAAGCCCTCAATGGAACACCAATCTTTGCAAAGGCCTTTTTCAATAACTGTTGAATGTAATCAAAATCAATCAATGAATCAATCAGTCGGTCAATCAATAACAAGTAAAAAAATCCACAGTGCAATATATTTTTGTATGTGCGCGGTTTTGTTTCAGATAACTAATAATTATTTACCAATGTCTCTGATGGCTCTGTAAATAGGACACACACACTAGGATACAAACCAACATAAACATGGAATTAACAACGTACAACATCGTTTGTGAAATCCAAAAGTTTTGACAGAACTGTGGAGACATATGGGTGCACCCAAGTCTTTCCAGTAATTTTCAAGCTTTTCTTCAGAGGACTACAGTAAAAATATGGATATACGCAAGGTTTTCTTAGTGATGGTTTTTGTTTGTATATTTGGATATCTGGTGCCGTTTTGGGGGACGTCTTATAAAGGCAGGTAAGACATTATTCTGTAGTGATATTTAAGAGTGTCAGATATATTATATGCTATCAATATTAGTGTGTAGCAGTAAATTGAATGTTACTGACAGTGGTGTGTTATTATTTTATGATTGACAACTCACTAAACTCAAATCATATTAATTTTCCAAGGCTTTTCCACCATAGTTTCTGATTCTGCCGGTGTCTCTGTGGAAACAATCCATTGTTATGCCTATAGACTAATGAATCTTTGAATACTGCTTATAGTTAATTCACCTTGACATCTGCTTGAATGTTGATAGTATATGCTATAAAAACCCATAGAATAAAAAAGACTATCCATTTTGTGAGGTGTTTGAACTTGACTTTTACATATTGATATGCTGGATTATCTGGTCATTTACTTTAAATGTGATTGCTTAACTAATTTATTGAAAACAACAGTAAGTGGGCACAGTGGTTTACTAGGTTGCACACCTGCAGGTCTGCCGTTCAAACCCTAAACTTTATGTGAGAAAGTTGGTGGTTGCTTACCAGTGCAATGCAGATTACAGTGCAGAGCCTTGACCAACTAAATGGATTGGCTTCCTCTGCCTTTAAAAACTATGAATGAGTTGACAGCAACATGAAACCAAAATGAAACAAGTCAAACAAAACGTCACTAAAAGCTTAAAATGAATTAACTGTTTGAATTGGTAATGGTAGTAATAATGATTACAATTGCAATCTAAAAATTTGTTCAGTTGTGTCATACCACTTAAATTCAATGAAATTGAAATTAAAAGATAAAATTTGAATTCTAAGTCTTGTTCTAAAACCATAAGTAGGTGTATTTTTACTGTGAAAGAGAGCCTACAAATGTAAATAATTCATTTCGTAGGAAAACACGGAGTGCATGGGAATACACAAACGGGTATTGACAAATCATCACGAAAACAATTCCCAATTCACGATCCACATCTGTGTTCAGACCCTCTTTGGGACCGAGCCACTTGTAGATCACCACCTAGTGTGAAAATATGATTCAGCTCTGATGTACAGTTCTCTAGTTATGTGTACAAACAAACAGACAGACCCTTCCCCAGGGAATGATAATGGCATATAGTGATCCTTTAACATACTGCAAGGAAATAACAGGAAGGATGAACAGAAAGGGGTCATTACTGATGCACAACCTGACCTGATGGCACCCACCCTTCAGGCTTACCTACATTCCCTTACATAGAAATGAGGACCAAATATTTGATTATGTATTAGTTCAAAGAGTAGTGAGGGTAATAGAATTCAAAAGTATAGCCAATGAAAATATTTAATAATTCTTTTCACAGATTAATATACATGATGCTTACCATTGACTTCGATTGTTGGTTTTGAATTATATACAGTTAATAAAAACACATGATTCAAGCAGTTACAAGGAAAATATATAAAACTAAATGGAAAGTTTTTAAAATCACTCTAACTTAAGCAACAATCATAAAAATTCTATAATACTTATTTCGTCTCTTTTCAGTACCTTGATCAATGGTAATTACTTCTCGGTCTTCAAAATTTCAAGGAACCTGACACTGCACTTGGACACAAACCATGAAAATCATCAACAAAGTAAAACAGATGTCTACACTAGAGCAAGGACACTGTTCAGCTTTCACAACTGCAGTGACCATAATTCTACCATACCTCTAAAAGACTTAAACATATGTGGTGGACATCACTTCAAACATTCTGCTGAAAAGCCTGAACTGGTTCTGTTCACGAGTATGTACAACAGTGAACAGAAAAAGCATATCTTTCGTTTTGTCATTCAGATTTGGAGTCTCTTACGTCCACAGGTGTTACCAGTGCTATTCCTGACAAATGTAGACATTGTAAATGAATCTCAGGAACTGCTGAAGCTAGCCTGTGATAAAGGTTGGGTTGTAGGCTTGGCACCAAGGTGTCTTTCATCCGGATTTCCATTGATCAATGCAATGTTTGAATACTCAGCCTCACATTTCCCAGCCTACTGGTATGGGTTTTCAAATGGAGATATACTGCATACCGCAAGACTGTGGGAGATATTGAAAAGGCAGAGAGAATCAAATACTGGGCCACATATCTCATTTGTGACAAGCAGGAGACGGAATGCCTATGTAAGTATTCTAAATAACATTTGCCTTTCTATGTCTTTTTATGTCTGATTTTTTGCAGGACATTTCGCCTAGTTTTGAAAGGTTTTGATAGCCCATTATTTGTAGGGACAGAGATAATTATAAACAACAGCACTCGAGAGTGTAAACAGCCGTGTATACATACTTCTGTTTCTGTTCAGGTCTCTCCAGCAGACAACCTGTCATCCACTGCAGATGTGTACAAAACTGCAAAAGGCTTGCCATTTTATAGATCAGATGCAATAGATTTGTTTATATACCGCCGTAACCTGACCCTGTTTCAGCATATGCCCAGCTTTGCAGTGGGAAGAAGAGGTTATGACAACTGGCTGGTAAGACAAAATAAAATAAGTCTCCTACTCCTTAATTCCTAAATTGCCACACTGATGTAGACACTGGTCATATGTGTATTTACAACTATATAAACAAAACATTGCTTCCTTCATCAAGGAGTTTAAGCCACAGTCACACAGGCAGTATGTCTGGTGGTTAGAGGTTTTACTCGGTGGTGGAAGCATCTCCAAGGACGAGAACACATTCCAAGACTTTATGTATCCATCACATTACAGGTGGTATAATCTATGGTTATAGGCATTGGTCAAAATGCCCCAGCCCTTAATCTACCATCTGAGGTTTGTGTGCAAAGTTCCAACACTGTGGCTTCCAGTTACATCCACTTGCCTAATGTCGTTTCACACCTGTATCACTAGTTGGCATAGAAACCTCAGATGGTAGTTGGAGGATAGGGGCATTTTTAGGGGCTATTTTTAGTGTGACTGGGGTTTTATATAATTGGTGTTGTACATTTGTCTGTTTGCAAAATAACTCCAAAAGTTATGCACAGACTCTGATAAAGTAATCTCTGTCAATATCCGGATCCAGGAATTTTGTAGAAGATTTTTTAACATTGCATACATTCAATATTGGGCGTGTTGGGCATTGGCAAATGTATGGGTCTCTGGGTACTCTGGTTTTCACTGTGCTTCAGCTTCATAATGCAATTTCTTAAAAGCCACACACCACGTGGCATTTCAGGTAGCTCATGCAGGGGTAGTTGTAAACTTGTGTATTTTGAACATTCCTTACTGTCCACATGTAAGGCATTTAGAACTATACCATGATTATAAATCTACCAATTTGTTTTATCAGAAAATGTGAGATTTTTTTCAATCACAAACTATCCTTCTTAGAAGCCACATTGTCTATGGCTTATTATCCACTTGTACAACACTTTACTCATTACTCTTATCGTCATATATAATAAAAACAAATACACTTGACTGCATATAAAAATATATATTACAATTATTTATATATTTTATATATATTTATACCCAGTAAACATTACAAATGTTTGTAAACGTTTATAAACCTAACTATGAACAGTTTATTTAAGGTTTAAAATGATGGGTTCCTAAACGTTCGCCTATAAATGTTTATGAACGTTTAAGCATAAATGTTTATAAACGTTAATACATAAACGTTTATAAACATTTGTACACCATTTTGTACATTATCCACAGTGCGTGAAATTAAAGTTATAAACAAAGTAATTAATAAATAATTACCCTGTTTACATTAATTTAACCCTGTACAGTGCATTCTATGATATAATGTACTTTTATATCTCTACTTATAATTTAATGATGGCTTCAACCAACAGTGATAAAGCAAGATATATTTAAGAAATATTTTCTCCAGTTTCTCTCAAAATGGCTGTACTGACATCATAATCCAAAATGAAAATGAGGTTAAGATAGTCTTCACTCTTTGTTAAAATGTTTAAAAATGTTTATTAAACATTTATATACCAACCTAATATTGCTAAAACGTTTATTAACCCATAATATTGAATAACTGTCAATATTTAGGTTTATATTTGGTTTTAAAAACCTTTATTATTTACTGGGTATAAATACATGGCAAATACCAGCAGCGTAGGAAGCGTATGAAAATTGGGGGGGGGCAAAGTTAACTCAGCCGTTGTGTTAACTTATGACACCGGTTGAAGTGATACCATTCTCAAGGGGTCAAGGGGATGTTAAGTTAAAATGTAAATATTTTTGTAATGGGGGGAGGGGGGTCAGTCCTAAAGCTATTATTTCAAACTTTTAGTATCAATTTTGTGGAACAAAGGTAAAGTGGGCATACACTGCGAAATAATTTGAAGAATTTGTCTTTAAGCTTAAATGAATCTTCCATTAATATACAACAAACTTTTACATAATAGAAGTTACTGTATCATTGAGAAAATACCAAAAAAATCAATGGTTAATTGCTTAAAACACTAGTATGACTAAACACAAAATGATCAAATTCCAAATTGCAAGTTAACATAAGCAAAAATCTAAATGCCTTGCAAATATATATATTTCATTGGTGGCTTTTTCACAGAATTGTTCTGAGTTCAAATCCCTTTGGCAAATATGTTACATATATATCCATATATTAGTACACGATGTCAGTGTTAAAATAAATAAAATATATATTTGTAAACAAAACGGAAAAAGCCAAGTTGAGTTCGTGGATCTCAATTGCAAATATGTTACATATTTATCCATCTACTAGTACACGATGCCAGTGTCAAAACAAATAAAATATATATTTTGTAAACAAAATGGAAAAAGCCGGGGCAAGTTTGTGGATCTCAAGTGCACATGCTCCAATTATATCACCACAAATCCTCTCCAAATAGTACACACAGTTGTAGACATCAGTCCAAATACCTTGTAAATATATATATTTTATTGCTGGCTTTTTGACATGATTGTGCCGAGTTCAAATACCTTGCAGATATGTTACATATATCCATCTACTATTACACAATGCCAGTTTTGAAACAAATAAAATATATATTTCACAAACAAAATGGGAAAAGCGAAGTTGAGTTCCTGGATCTCGAGTACGCATGCTTAATATATATCATAACAAATGAGCGAGTTTCATCTCCAGTGTTGCAAGTATACATGCTTGTAGACATTCAAATGCCTTGCAAATATATATTATTTAACCTTTTTGATGGCTTTTCCACCAATATTCCAATGTATTACAAATGTATACATGTGTATATTATTTCTAATTTCAAACAAAAACCATTCTAATTTCAAACAAAAATCATTAAAAGTAAGAACACATAGTGTTTTACACAGAAATCTATTCCATGGGACACCGTATAGCAATTTCTTCAGTTACAATAAATCACAGCACACACATAATAAAAATCTCACAAAGAAATCAATCAAAGCAAAGCCAAGTTCCATGATTGAACTTAACACTGTAGTTTTTCATTTTGGAGCAATCAATATTGTGAAATGAAATGCTTCACAAAATATGTAGCCAGTTTACAAAAGCACTGTGTGTTGTATTTCAATGTTGTTTCAGCACAATTAGTGCAAATTGAAGACAATCAAGTTGTGTTATGGAAAAATGACTGTCAGATTTTTCTTAAATTTAAAGATAATTATAACTTCTTTTACTTACTGTCAACTTAAAATAGCAAGAAAGCTGTTAGATAGACAAAACCTATAAACTACATTTCACAAAAGGGAAAGTCAAAAAAATTTCAATTTCCTAGTGACACACCTTAGAATTTATCTGCATGGTTTCCACAAAATTAGCAGCTTTTTCCTAACACAGCATCAATAGAAGATGTTAACACATTCTAAAATACTATAAAAACTTCCAAAAGGTTCTGAAATGTTAGACAGTTAATTAATGTATCAGATTGCCAAAGCTGTGAAATATTAAGAGCATTTAAAGTTTACTGTCATCATAAACAAAGAAAACAACAGTTTCATAGCATTATCTGTAAAAATGTTCTGAAAAGATTATTTTTAACCTTTTAGTAAATTGTTAACATTGTGTAATATCTCTACCTAGTGGATGTGACCACAGAGGTAAAAAAATAGTGATTGTAAAAAATAATGATGTTGATTTCAGTTTGCGAAAACTGTGAAACACAATGAAAAGTTTACTGTTCACTTGACACCTTTTCATGGGTAGTTTTGTGGGTAAAAACAACGTGGACATACAGTTGGGCAAGGTTGTTTACTGTTACGGTCACGGGCAAGCGCGGTAGCAATTACCGGTTGTCTTTAAGTTGTAACAGAAAAAGCAAAAAGTTAAACTTAACAAATTTATTTAATAGTCAACAATAATGATTACAGTCAACTGGTGTGCTCTTAACTAAACACACTAATACAATAATAAGATCTAGCTGACCTGACCACAGAGATTATGAGTTAAATTTATCCGCCGTATCCAGCAATCTGTTCCGTAATCCGTCCTGTAGTATATTCTGTGGTCTGTCCAATGTCCTGTGGTCTGTCCTGTGATCTGCCCAATGTTCACTCACACACAGATATCTATATCTTGTGACCTGTCTCACACTCAACAACACAAAAGGTTCTTGTCCTGCTATTCTTTGTATATCCAGTCACACAGAATGTCTGTCTGGAGATATTTAGAGAGTTAACACAACTGTACTGTCTGCTCCAAGATGTGGACAATGTCCAAAATGCAGTAAATTCACTCTCTGTTATATGAATGTATAATATCCAAAATATCCAAAGTACAATAAATCTGTCCAGACAATGTATCTAGTTCACTCCAGTAAAAGTTCACAGCAACACAAGTTATATTATATTCCAAAACACAATAGCTCTCCTTATAGCTAGCGAATACAAAGTTCACTTGTGGTCAGATGTACATTCCTTATATACATTCACAGATTTCTCTGGAATTGTACAGAACCAACTCAAAAAAAGATTAAGCTATCTAGGCCAAATGAGGAAGTTCTAGAAACTACTGGCAATTGGGTTTGCCCAAATCTATCTTAACCACTGAGGGGGGGATTTCCCCCAGTCTGTAAACAAATCAACAAACACTAAAACACAAAAATCAATAACTCCCTTACTTTAAATGTTAACACACAAAAAGAACCAACAACACAATTATCTTTTATGACAATGTATAAACATAAAGCTTAAATTAAACAATGCACTAATATAGCGCCCAATATATGTAATATACAATGCACCAATATAGTGTCCAATATATGTAACACCTCCCCCCTTAAAGAAAAATTTTGGAAGCCAAGGGGTTACAAAATTTTACAAGAGATTTTTACCATGTATACATACACAGGTAATAACTTTTTACAAAACATATTTATCTAAATACAAAAGTAAAATTAGTACCATGTATAACCTTTATAAACTTGCTAATTACAGGTATATAAATTACAATTTAAATACAGCTTCTGGACAGGGCGTCCGCACAGATATTATCCTTTCCTTTAACATGTTCTATTTGAAGATTGTGTTCTTGCAACATTAAACTCCAGTTCAATAATCTTCTATTTTTGTTTTTCATTTTGTGCAAGAAGACTAAAGGATTGTGATCTGTGTATACAACGGTGGGTTTTGACGATGAAGATATGTATATGTCAAAATGCTGGATGGCCAAAATGAGTGCTAAACATTCTTTTTCTATTGTAGAGTAGTTCTTTTGATGAACATTAAATTTTTTTGAAAAGTAGCAGATGGGATGTTCAATATCTTCATTATCACATTGCAGTAAAACTGCACCTGCACCCACATCACTGGCGTCTACAGCCAGCTGGAAAGGTTTACTGAAGTCCGGAGCAGTTAATACGGGCTCTAAACAGAGAAGGTTCTTTACTTTGTCAAATGATTTTTGACAAGTCTCTGACCAGTGATATTTTACATTCTTTTTCAGTAGTTCAGTCAGTGGAGCAGTGACCTCTGAAAAGTTTTTGCAAAATTTTCTATAATATCCCGCCATTCCAAGGAACCTCATTAAGCTTTTCTTATTTTCAGGAATGGGATAGTCAATGATGCTTTTCACTTTAGCTTTGATTGGTGTCACAACTCCATGACCTACTACATGCCCTAAGTACACAACCTTTGCTTTTACAAAGTCACTCTTTGACAAATTTACAGTGAGGTTTGCCTCTTTGAGCCGAAACAAGACTCGTTCAAGCCTTTTTAAATGTTCTTCCCAAGTATCACTAAAGATGACAATATCATCCACATACACTTCAACACCTATTAAGTCTTTTAAACATATATTCATTAGTCTTTGAAATGTGGCCTGGGAGTTCTTCATGCCAAATGGCATCACCTTGTACTGATATAGACCATCGGGGTCACGAAGGCTGATATTTCTTTGGCCCACTCAGTAAGAGGCACACACCAATATCCTTTCAGTAAATCACACTTTGTGATGTATTTGGCATTGCCAATCCGATCAATACAGTCTTCCATCCTTGGGATAGGGAAGGAATCCGTTTTACTCAAAACATTGATCTTTCTGTAGTCAGTGCAATATCTGATTGAACCGTCTGGTTTCGGGACCAAAACACAAGGAGATGCCCAACTACTTTGACTTGGTTCAATTATATCTTTTTCTAGCATATATTGCACTTCCTGCCTTAATTTTTCGAGCTTGATAGGATTTACCCGATACGGATGCTGTTTGATCGGACGGGCATCGCCGATATCGACATCATGCATGAGTATATTTGTCCTATTAGGGGCATTTGGGAACACTGACTTGTACTTTAAGAGCAATTCAATGAGTGGAACCCTCTTATCTGGTGATACATGACTCAGTTTGGTTTCCAAATCATCAAGGATCTCAGAATTACTCAACCTAATTTTACATTCAACATCAAGATCAGGAGTGTCGTCCCATATTTCGTGCTCCTGATTACTGTTACTTTCTATATTACAGTCAGTAACCATAACAGGTTTTTTTACACCCCTTTCAAAGTATGGTTTTACCATATTTACATGACATAGCTGGGTTGACTTTCTTCTGTCCGGGGTTTCAATGATATAGTCCAGGTCACCTACTCTCTTTAAAACTTTGTATGGCCCATGATATCTGGCCTGTAACGTATTTCCCTGGACAGGTAGTAACACTAAAATCTTGTCACCTGGTTTGAAAATACGGTTTTGTGACTTCCTATCATAAAGCATCTTCATTTTTGACTGAGAAGTTTTCAAGTTTTGTTGCACCAGCTCACAAGCCTTCTTCAACTTATCTCTGAACTTCGAGACATAGTCTAACAGATTTAGGCTCTCAGTGTTCTCAGATAACCAATTTTCCTTTAACAGCTTGAGAGGACCACGGACTGAATGGCCAAAGACCAACTCAAAGGGACTAAAGCCTAAAGACTCTTGAACAGATTCTCTAACTGCAAACAATAATAAGCTGATGCCTTCATCCCAGTCTTTTTCATTGTCTAAACAATATGTCCTAATCATATTCTTCAAAGTGGAATGGAACCTTTCAAGTGCACCTTGGGATTCTGGGTGATAAGCACTAGATTTGATCTGCTTGGCACCTAACTGAAATACAACCTGTTGAAATAGTCCTGACATAAAATTTGACCCTTGATCTGACTGGATCTCTTTTGGTAAGCCAACTAGAGTAAAGAAATTAACCAGAGCTTTTGAGATTTTGGGAGCTGTTATGTTGGTCAATGGTATGGCTTCGGGAAATCTGGTTGAGGCGCACAAAATGGTCGAAAGATATTGGTTTCTGGATTTAGTTTTTGGTAAGGGACCTACACAGTCAATTATCACTTTGCTAAATGGTTCCTTAAATGCTGGAATGGGTTTGAGAGGAGCTACAGGAATTTTTTGGTTTGGCTTTCCTACCATTTGACAAATGTGACAAGTCTTGCAAAATTCTGCCACACAGTGCCGAATTTGAGGCCAATAGAAATGTTTGGTTATCTTGTTGTAAGTTTTGTTGATGCCTAAATGGCCACCCGTTGGAGATTCATGAGCCAATTTTAATATCTCACTTTGGTACACTTTTGGCACAACAATCTGGTGTACTACTGACCATTCTTCAGATGCAGGGACATTTGGTGGCCTCCACTTTCGCATAAGCACACCATTTCTGACATAATAGCCTACAGGGACCTTATCTAGCTCTACTGGTGGCAAGACCAACTTGAATAAAGGAGCTAATTCAGGATCATCTTCCTGCTCTGAAATCAATTTTGATTTTGAAAGTGATACATCTTGACAGTCAATTGAGTCTTGTTTTTCAGAATCTACCCTGGCCTTGGGATTTGTATCACTAGAATTCTGCACATCATGGTCATAGTTGTTTAAGAATGTATCTGACAAATCAACTAAGACATCTGTAGATTGTTTACAATCTTTTGGTTCTTCTTGGGCCTTTTTGGCCATAGCTCGAGTCACAGCACAGGAGGGAAAAATACCAGGAATAACCTCTTCTAATTTCTCAGTGCTAACCAAAGTGATCGGCTTAGAAGTAACCTTAGGATCAGCAACTACCTTTCCACCTGCCAGATCATTTCCCAATAACAAAGATACCCCTTTAATGGGTAAAGTGGGGCTGGTACCCACAACAACAGAACCAGTAACTAAGTCTGATACTAAGTTGACCTTATCCAAGGGAACGTTCACACAGCCTCCTTCAATACCTTGAGCAATGACACTCTCACCAGTAGATGTGCTTACACTCAATGGCAATACACCTTCTAAAAGTAAGGACTGAGTAGCTCCAGTGTCTCTTAATATCTTAATGGGGACCTGACTGGAACTACTTTCCAAGGATACAAAACCCTCAGACACAAAAGGTTTGAACTCTTCCCTAATAATCTCAGACTTGTCTAAACCAATACTAGACTCTGCTCTATTGGGATTTGAACGCCAGTTAGACTTGCTAGACACAAAGGCGTTGGGCGTTGCCTCCTTTTCTCTTCTCTTCTTTAAGAGCCAACAGTCAGACATAACATGCCCAGGTTTCTTACAATAATGGCACACAGGAGCAAAGGATCTGGGCTTCCTATCCTTACTCATAGTCTGATTTGAAGTTTGACCCTTATCTGAACTCTTTTCTGGAGCTACATTTTCAGATTTCTTTCCTATTTCTGGATAAGACTTTTTAGCAGGACCAAAGGACTTATTCTTGTTGAAAGTGGACTTGTGAGTTAGCGCATAATCATCAGCATAAGCTGCTGCTTTTGCCAAATTTTCAACTTTCTGTTCATCTAGATAGGTTTTAATGTCATCACGAACACACCTTTTGAACTCTTCAATCAAAATAACTTGCCTAAGTTTTTCAAAGTCTGTACCTACTTCCCTAGAATTACACCATCTGTCAAAGTACACTTCTTTCTCATGGGCAAATTCAACATGAGTTTGACTTTCTTGTTTACGATAATTTCTGAATTTTTGACGATATGCTTCTGGTACCAACTCATATGCTTTCAAAATAGCATTTTTGACAGAGTTATAGTCCACACATTCAGAAATTGGCAAAGCCGTGTATGCCTCCTGGGCCTTTCCCCTCAAAACACTTTGCAGCAATAAAGGCCACTGGTCTATAGGCCATTTCAAATTTTGAGCTACTCTTTCAAAGTGCTGAAAGTACTTATCAACCTCGGACTCATTAAAAGGTGGTACCAGTCGCACATTTTTACCCAAATCAAATTTGGTAGCAATGGACTCTTCATGGGCAATTCGACGAGCATTTAATTCTAAAGCTTTCATTTCTCTTTCCTGTTTAAGCTCAAGTTCTTTTTCATATTTTTGAGCTTCAAGCTCTTCTTTTCGAGCCTCAAGCTCTTCTTTTCTTTGTCGAGCTTCAAGCTCTTCTTTTCGCTGTTGAGCTTGAGTTTCAAGCTCTTTAAGTCTTAACTTTCTTTCAATTTCTAATCGCCTGATCTCATATTGCCCAGAAGGTTCCATTGGTAGAGGCTTATACACTTCTAAACAACTATCAGGTAAAACATCTTCATCAACTAACTGTTCAACAATAAGCCTTTTAAGTTCATGTTTACGTGTTGACCTTTTCACCTCTAACTGTAACTCTTGTGCTATCTGCATTAACATATCTTTTTTAAAAGTTTCTAGAACTTCCATAGATGGTGATTGTACAAACTCTTTAGCACTAGCCATTTTGAGCACTGTTGACTGTAACCAATTACTAAATCAAATGGATTTTCAAAATGTTAATTGAGCAGTTGATCAAATGGTTGTAATCAAATGGTTGGAATCCCGGACGAGCCCCCAATTTTCCTGTTGCGGTCACGGGCAAGCGCAGTAGCAATTACCGGTTGTCTTTAAGTTGTAACAGAAAAAGCAAAAAGTTAAACTTAACAAATTTATTTAATAGTCAACAATAATGATTACAGTCAACTGGTGTGCTCTTAACTAAACACACTAATACAATAATAAGATCTAGCTGACCTGACCACAGAGATTATGAGTTAAATTTATCCGCCGTATCCAGCAATCTGTTCCGTAATCCGTCCTGTAGTATATTCTGTGGTCTGTCCAATGTCCTGTGGTCTGTCTTGTGATCTGCCCAATGTTCACTCACACACAGATATCTATATCTTGTGACCTGTCTCACACTCAACAACACAAAAGGTTCTTGTCCTGCTATTCTTTGTATATCCAGTCACACATAATGTCTGTCTGGAGATATTTAGAGAGTTAACACAACTGTACTGTCTGCTCCAAGATGTGGACAATGTCCAAAATGCAGTAAATTCACTCTCTGTTATATGAATGTATAATATCCAAAATATCCAAAGTACAATAAATCTGTCCAGACAATGTATCTAGTTCACTCCAGTAAAAGTTCACAGCAACACAAGTTATATTATATTCCAAAACACAATAGCTCTCCTTATAGCTAGCGAATACAAAGTTCACTTGTGGTCAGATGTACATTCCTTATATACATTCACAGATTTCTCTGGAATTGTACAGAACCAACTCAAAAAAAGATTAAGCCATCTAGGCCAAATGAGGAAGTTCTAGAAACTACTGGCAATTGGGTTTCCCCAAATCTATCTTAACCACTGAGGGGGGAATTTCCCCCAGTCTGTAAACAAATCAATAAACACTAAAACACAAAAATCAATAACTCCCTTACTTTAAATGTTAACACACAAAAAGAACCAACAACACAATTATCTTTTATGACAATGTATAAACATAAAGCTTAAATTAAACAATGCACTAATATAGCGCCCAATATATGTAATATACAATGCACCAATATAGTGTCCAATATATGTAACATTACTGTAAACAGAAGACTATCATTAAACCATATTTTATCATAACACCAGTTATTAAATTTAACATTTTTCACAAAGAAAAAAAACAATTTACACAAACAGGATCTACATTACCCATGTACAGAACATCTGCGAAATATCATTATGTGACATTAAAAGTAGGTGTATTCTGAAGGTTCATTAGTAAATTATGGTTCTGTAATGTGAACTACACATCATCAGTAAAATTCAGCTACCTTTCCCACATATGAGTTTGAACCCATGACCTCAGAGGTAGAAGGTGAGTGTGTTGCCACTGGTATAAGCTTTAAGCAAATAGTTGACTCTAAAAGGTGTATTAGTAAGCTGCGAATTATCAGTAAGCTACTACCAACTTTTTCCCACCTAAGGTCTGGGGTTTGAACCTCTGACCTCAGAGGTGGGAGGTAAGTGTGTTACCACCTTTAACCTTTAAGTAAATAGTTGATGGTGTTTCATATCTTACAGGTTGCACATTTCTTCCTAAAATTCTTGTTGATTGCAATATTTTGGTGTTTTATATCTTACAGGTTGCACATTACTTCAGAAAATTGGTTTTGATTGCAATATTTTGCATGCATAATATCACTGTGTGACATTAAAAAGGAGCCATATTCTAAAGATTTATTAATATAGGATTCTGTACTGCAAAGTGTAGACCATCAGTAAGCAGCTACCAACTTTCTCACAAAAGATCAGGGATTTGAACCCCTGTCCTCAGAGGTGGGAGGTAAGTGTGTAACCACCTTTAAGTAAATAGTTGATGGTGTTTCATATCTTACAGGTTGTACATGGTTTAAGAAAATTGTTGATTGTAATATTTTATCATGACACCAATTATTGAATTTGACATTCACAAAAACAATATACACCTAAAAGATCTACATCAGTTATGTACACGTTAACTTCTGCAGATTATCAATGTGTGACAATAAAAGTAGCCACATTCTAAATGTTTATTAGAACATATACAAGAGTCAGGTAACAAATTTTGATAGAGAAAAATGTACTTACCTTTAGTCAAAAGGCATTGCATGTTGTATAATGTACCATTAAATCACTGTGTGTATGAAGTCTTCAGTACTTTTAAAAGGTGCATATCACAAATTAGTGCACAATTATAGAAGTTGAGTCATGTAAGTTAAAATAGGACAGTGTTTTTAGTGTACATGATTTGCTTTTACAAAGTTAAAAAAGAACCTTTTGGTTTATGTACTTTTGTATTTCACACGACAAAAGAAGAAAAACTACAATAAATATACACACATAAAATTGGTCAACTTTGTACAATATTATTGGATTATAAGCAATCCAAAAATTATTTGTGTGGGATTTTTATAAAGGGTAAAACAGTCCCCACATTTGAAAATGAGCTTAAATTTTAAATTGGTATGAATAATGCAATATAGATTACTTTAACCTTTAAAAAATAATGTAAAACTTGTACATGTGTGCAGTAGGGATTAAGGATTTTACAAAGATATGATTTTGACCTCAGAGATGGGGAGGTGTGTTACCGTTGTACCTTTAAGCAAATAGTTGATGCTGTTTCATATCTTACAAGCTGTACATGACTTCAGTTCTTTGTTGTTGATCACAAGAGAAAAACATAGCACCTGTTATTCAACTTTACATTCACATCCCAAACAATTTGCAGTCAAAAAAGATCTACATCAGTTATGTGTACAGTAACTTCTGTGTACAATCCCAAACAATTTGCAGTCAAAAAGATTTACATCAGTTATGTGTACAGTAACTTCTGTGTACAATATCACTGTGTGACATTAACAAGTAGCTGTATTCTAAAAGGTTTATTTGTACACATTATTTGTACTGTAAAGTGCAGACCATTAGTAAGCAACTACTAACTTTCCCTCATAAGGTCCGGGGTTTGAACCCCCCAACATCAGAGGTGAGAGGCAAGTGTGTTACTAATGCTAACTTTTAAGGAAATGTTTGATACTGTTTCATATCTTACAAGCTGCACATGACTAAAGAAAATTGATGTTGATTGGAATAGAAAATCCCAAGACCAATTATTGAACTTTACATGCTCACAAAAAACAATATGCACCCCAAAAAGATCTACATCAGTTATATGTACAATATCACTGTGTGACATTAACAAGTAGCCAGTAAAATGAGAAAAAACATAACACCAGTTGTTGAACTTTAGATTCACATCAAAAATATTATGCACTAAAAAAGATATAGTAAGCAACTACTAACTTTCCCACATAAGGTCCAGGATTTGAACCCCTGACATCAGAGATGAGAGGCAAGTGTGTTACCAATGCTAACTTTTAAGGAAATATTTGATACTGTTTCAAATCTTACAAGTTGCACATGATTAAACTTGATATTGATTACAGTAGTAAATCCTAAGACCAATTATTGAACTTTACATGCTCACAAAAAACAATATGCACCCCCAAAAAGATCTACATCAGTTATATGTACAATATCACTGCTTTTTCATAACACAGCATCAGATTAAGTTGTAATCTATATCAAAGAAATACACATTCTCTATATTCTCCATGAAAAACTGTAGCTAGTATCTGTTCATCAAATGGCAAAAAAAACAGGGTTTTTTTTCTGAATATATGCAAAAGGTTTTTTTCCCTGTGTGTAAGTCCATTGTCCATATGATAAACAGCTGATTCAAAGTTCACCCAGGAAAATACATGAAATGGCAAAACCAAAAACACACTGTCTAATTACCACAAAAAATTTGGTTAAAAAGTTGGGTGATATTCCTGGCCATCAGTTCGTAGTGGGGGTCATATATGCAAAAGTTTTTTTTTCCTGTGTAAGTCCGTTGTCCATATGATAAACAGCTGATTCAAAGTTCAACCGGGAAAATACATGAAATGCCAAAAAGAAACATACTAAAAACATACTGTCTAATTAACACAAAAAATTTGGTTAAAAAATTGGGTGATGTAGGCCTTACTCCTGCCCCCCAGGTTCGTGGTGGGGGTCAAAGTTAATTAATGGGGTTAAAGTTACCTGGGGGCAGGGGTAAGGCCTTATACTACTACTTACATCGAGCATTAATAGTGTCAATGGGTTATTGGGTTCAAACATATTAGGTGGCTTGGACAATGAAATGCAATCAATGTTATTGGGCAACAGAATGATTGGATTTAGCATCCCATGAAAACAACCAATAGGCACAACATACCCAAACTCACTACATCATGATGTAGAACTGAATAACAAGCAATATGGTTCTTGCCCAAAGCCTTGGAAAGAAACAAGAATAAAGCATTTATATTCTGATGACCTATATTTTGACCTTTCAATGTTTTTATGTTACCCACATGCCAAATTTAAAAGTTCCAAGTAAATATTTTCTAAGTTATTACATGCCCAAACAAATCTAAGTGGCTTTGACAGCGGCATGATTGGGCTTTATGGATCATATTTTTGTTTCCATCATTATACTATTCAAAGATCCAATTACAATCATCTCCCAGAAATTGACACTACATGTAACCAAGGTATGCACACCTCAGTTTGGTTGTAGATAATTCCTTCACCCATCAATAACATCCCTTCAAAAAGCTCCTTCATGTAATTAAAGTACAACTGACAACTTTCATTAAACATATCCTTGTTTGTAAAAGGAAATGTAGATAGGAAACTGCTCGGAATAGAAACTAAGAACACTCTAGTTAAAGTATAGTGCTGTCTGATAGGTCATTCTGTCAAAACTCAAGTTTTTTTAAAAATATTATATATGCTACATTTGGGACATTAACACACTTTCAACACCACATGCTCTTATGACTCAGTTACCTACTACACACTGCAATGACATCTTAAAGTCCCTAGCAATAGTCAAAGGTTGTGACATAAATTTAGCAACATATTTAAAACATACAGTGGCTACATCAGTATCTGCACTTTAAATTACATGGACATGTTTCTTAATATTATATGTTTAAGGTTTTATTTTTCATAAATTTAAGTTGTGTTGGATTCATCTGGTTAAAATAGTTTAAATAGTTAATCTCAAAATATATTTAACCTTGATAGACTATGAATTTCTTGAAAAAGTTTCTAAAATTTATCAGATATCATGGGTTTCCAATGTCAAAAAGTGGGGGGGGGCTAAAAGATATGATGACCCCCCACTTTTAAAAACGGGGGGGGGGCTATGGCTCCCCCGCCCCCCGCTTCCTACGCTACTGAATACAGATATATTAATGTACCAGTTGTAAAATGTAGGTCTTGATAAATTATCAGAATTCCTTGCAGTTTCTGGGGGTTTGTCTTCCTTAAAAATAATCCCTATGAGGTTGTAGGTGTATATGAATCTATATAGTGAGTGTGACATACTGTGTTTCAGGTTTATGACACAGTAAGAAATAATCTGAATGGACTGGACATCAGCTGGGTTACCCCAGCTGTTCACCTTGGAGTGCATGGGATGACTGCCTTACAGAACTCACACAAAAACAGAGTGGTGGATGCAGACTATAACATGAACTTACCTGAAGTGCAGACCAGCCAGAGATGGTATGATAGAGGCAGATTAGATTGCATACCTTATGAAGCTTTGAACAGATACAGATCACAAATGTGGTCTCGGTTGGATATCATCATCAGGAAGAGATCTGTACCAACTATATGTGGACCTCACACAAATTTTAAATCCTGATCTCACACATGATTTGAGATAACAGTATAACTCTGAAACACAGTCCATTAGTGTCAATCTGTCCCTTACTGTTGCCCAAAGCTCTGAATTGGAAACGTTTGGAAGCCACTGAATGTTTAAACACCGTTCAATACTTTTATGAAAATTTTCAGTTTGATAAGCATTTGTATTTGATCAATTTTCTACCATTGTATCAATAAAGTTTGCACTGCGTATAAGCATACTTTCTATGATGTACAACTTAAAATACTATTCTATTATATGGTATGTTTTATCTCGTTTGTTTTGCAGGGTCATGTAATATAATGATTACTAACAATAACAGGATGCTGTATCATCCAGTCTTGTTCAAATAATAAGCAAAGTTGTCTTTTGCTGCTGAATTAATCATTCAGCTCTTTCAGGAAGTCTTAAAATATTTTATAGTCTTTCGGGGGATATTTACTTGATTCCCTCACAACTGTATCTCACTAAATTGGCAATATGCGATCCTGGGTAAGTTTCACCCCAATCACTATTTTGCCTTTATCAGTCAATGAAAAAGTATCCTTTATATATTCCAATATCATTTTGCTTCTAAATTTCTTCAGAATTGCCTGAATTATAATGTTTTCAAAACAAAGCTTTTTGTAAAGAGGTATGACTAACCTACGAAGTTAACAGTTGGGTCACACAAAACTGGTTGCAAAATTATAAAAGATAGCAGTTATACTTTTGAAATGAAGACATTTTATTCCTGGATACTCAATTGGCAATACAGATAAAAGCTGTGAAATCTTTTCGAAGAGTGTTCCTACACCTTATTCATTCAGGAGACATATGCTTCACTAGCGGATCCAGGGGGAGGGGGGGGGTTCAGGGGGTTCAACCCCTCTCCCCCTTAAAAATAATGTAAAGGGGTTCAACCCAAAGTACAAAATTATTTCTTGAAAGTGGTGTTAAATTTACAGGAAATGCACTATATTTTATCCAAAAATTAATTGATTTTCCCGGGGGGGGGGGGCATGCCCGCCGACCCCCTTAGTTATGGTATGTCTGATGTGAACCCCCACCTTACTTAAAGGCTGGATCCGCCCCTGTGCTTACACATCACAACATAGGTACAATACCAGCTTTGAATAAAAAATACTTTGAAGACAAGATGGCTGAATGAAAAAAATCATGCGCTGATGTAAGACATGTAACACCTGATATTGCACATGTCACACTTGTATCGCCTGATGTAACACACGTAAAATGCCTCAATTAGCAACTGCTTATGAACAGGGAACCTGTGTAAAATGGAGTTGCAGTGGAATATAAAATAAATAAAATGGACTCAGAGCAAAATGCTCGACTTGATGTGAGCAGTCTTGCAAGTGTTATAAAGTATTGTAAAGAAAACAATAAAATAAAAACAAACATGCAAATTAATTTTCAGTGGATTTCTCCCCACTGGGGAACACAAGAAAACCTCAAGACACACACCCAGACACCAAATAAATATTTTGTGGGTATTTTGTGAGTTCACAATAGTGTGGCTCACTCTCTAGCTTACATTATTATAAATTTTAATCAATAAAATTGGCATGCAGTGTACCAGAAAGCACTGAGTACATACTTCCACCATGGTGGCATTTCCAAAAATGTTGGAGGTTTATTGGTTTCCAGAATATTAACTGGTTCTGTCCTAAAATGTAATCACTTCTTTGCATGGCTAGCCCCTTCCTACTAAAAACTCAACATCAAAATTTGTTCATTACTGTTGAAGAAATATCAACTAGGAGGCCAAAGTCATCAAAATATATATTGAAAATGGGACCTCTGAAAATTCATGATTTTTGTGATGGACTGTCAGGGAATTGAAATAAAAAAGAGGAAAACTGAAATAAATAAAATGATGAATATACCACCTCCCTCTTTATTATCTTTATGTTAATTCTAAGACAGAAATTTAATGAGAAGAAAGATTTTTACTTAAAGACAGAAAGTATCACAAGCTAGGCTTGTGACCTCATAATGACAATTGCATTGTGACATCATTAAGTAATGACATCGTCAGAAAGCAAAATATTGATTTTTACGTTTTTTTTATTTCTCTGTATATGCCCAATTGGAAATCATTATCTGTCAAGTTGGACATCTCACCCCAATTGGATTGCACATTACATTCAGAGCCACAGATGAGTTCTGTCTGGACAAAAAATTCATGAGGAAGAAATCCTGTAATGATATTTTTACATATATGACAAAGAGAAGTATATTTCACTGTATATGCCGAATTAAAAATAAGAGAAACTCTCTCCTGACTTTAGTTTTCAAACAAATTAAACCAAATTTGGAAGAATCCATCTGTACCCCATAATATACCCGCCCATGATTGATGTTATATTTTTGGAGTTATAAGGGCAAAACCGTGAACTGGCAGAAAGACAGATACAAACTGATCACAATAACGCTCTCCTATTGTCGAGCGTTAATAAGAACCATTGCTCACAATGAGTTTAAGATACAAGAGAGTTTAAGATACAAGTTTAAGATACAAGTACACGTCGTGACGCGTACTGCAAAGAGAACGGATGACGTCATCTTAGATGTTTTTTCCAAACTCAGAACGTCAAGCTACAAGTTCACAACGTGTAAAACCAGTTCTACAAGTAAGGACAAAACGTGAGGGTTTACCTGAACTTTTTACTATTAAATCTTCATTTTATATTATCAACTTTTTAGCAATAATATATTCATGTATCTTACATTATATATATGTTGTTAAAATGCATTTTTAGATAAAAATGTACTTTAAAAGACTGTATTTAAAAAGCTTCTAGTTTTTGCTGTATTCCACAGATTAGGGGCGGACCATTCCTTATCATGCTGTATCATACTTACCTTTGTGGGAAGTATTTTTTAAAAAAACAATGGAAAACTTAAAATTCAAAAGCTTATACATGTAATATATATGACCTATTCGGTTGTTAATCTTTAGTTAACAATTGGATGATTTTAGGTCACTGTAAATGCTTAAGTTTACATTATATTGAATCATAATAGATCATGAACATGAACAAACAGTCAATCCCTCCACCATATTTTCCTTGCAATGAAATTGAATCTGTTTCCAAGCATGAACAACCAAATGGGGAGGGGGCCTGCCTTCATCACGCAGTACTTGTATCTTAATCAGAAATGCCAAACGTGAAACGTCTACGTGTACTTATAGATTTTGCAGTACACGTAATTTCCAAAACGTGTATCTTAAACTATCTAATATCTTCTCCACAAACGGGAACTAGCTTAAAAAATAATTTATCGTAAGGAAAGTTAAGCTTAAAACTCACTAGACTTGCGTACGCGTATGCGTGTGCGTATACGCAAGAAAAGCTTTCAGTGTAAATAATAGTACATAAACTCACTATATGTGTTGCGTATATTGGCTTGCGTTGCGTTAATTCTCAACGCATTGCGTATGAAAGCTACAGGGGGGCTTTTTTACGCATACGCAATGCGTAGAACTGATTTCCAGACTTGTTTATCACACAAAAGAAAATATACTGGTGTACTTAGAAGTGCAAATTAATGTATGGGTGAGGATTAAAAAAAATTTCATCATAATGTTAATCTTTCTCAGCCGCATATTGATGTTTGTGTTTTTTTCTTTATTCTGGTTGTTCAGAAGACAATACATAAGATTTTGTTTTAATTATGGTCAATCAATTAGTGGTTAATCAATCAATTGATTTTGGTCAATTATGGTCAATCGATCAATTTATTTTGAATTATATAAATTCATAGTTTGCCTTATAGTTCAAACTCATAAGTTAAAACATAGAATAGTAACATTGTTAAAACTGGAAAGTGGTAACCTGGAATTAAAAATATTAACAGTAATTAAAAATAGTGCATGATTAAAGTGTCACATTTCAATCACTGACATTAATATCTGTTGGGAATATTTAACTAAATATATCCTACATGTATATATTTCATAACCATTGAACATTTAAATTAGTTAATGGTTGTTTTTCATTCAAATGCTTCCACTGCATATACAATAGACTGATTATAATTATAAACCTATTCTTGACTCATCACCACTGGCTGTTCAATCAAACAGTAGATTTCAGGAGCCCAGTATTTTATAGACTTTCCTCAAGTCCTTTTGTCTTACGTATTATATGAGGACTAAATGACTTTTTTACCAGAATGTGGGGCTGTATTTCAGATAAGTCTTTGTATTGTATGGATTCATAATGATTCCATGTATGTTACATTTGGTGGAAGAAGAAATACAAAGACTCGGAGCAAGTTTAAGTATTTTACTATTTCTTGTAAAGGCAAAACTACTCAGATGTTAAAATTCTTACGCCAGCACAGAAATAAAGTTCTTTGATTAACCCTAATAAAAATCAGTGGTTTTGAATATAGACCAAAATGAAATATGTGCGTCTTGTAAGGGAGACTTAAAAGGCTATATAAAAGGCTGGGATAAAACACGCCTAGTAGGAGGTTATTAGTACATTCTTTGGAAGACAAAGAGGTGTATATTGCATGTAGTGAAGTCCTGTGTACTGGCCTTTTATGTCAGATGTTTTTCACAAAGTTTCCCCTCTTTTTTAACTATACAACTGTTTGGCTAAATGTCGTAATAAATCTTTCAACACTATTTATATAAAGTACAGCTACGTAGGATCAAAACAGGTGAGTTTATGCTGAACGCATACGCATACGCAAGGTTATGTACGCAAACGCATACGCGTACGCATACGCAAGTCTAGTCAGTTTTAAGCTTTAAGGGGCATTCAAGGTCAGTGATCCGGAGTGGGTGTGACCAGGAGGGAAGGAGTCTAAGTTGGGAAACTGGAATCGAAGAGGTGGGTTTTGAGATGTTTCTTGAAGGATGTGACAGAGGGGCTATTTCTTATTTGGAAGGGGAAAGAGTTCCAAAGAACCGGGGTGTAGTGACTGAAAGAATTACAAAATGTTTAATTGATTTATGAACTCTGCAGTCGAAAGTGGGGGTATGAAGAAACTTGAGTTAGTGGGTGCTTCAGCTTATATTTCTGGAAGAGGTGTAGGGGTGGATTAATTCTCTAAGGTAAACTGGTTGACCTTGGTTGAGCATTTTGTATGAATTGAAGCCTATTTTAAATTGTAAATTATACCTGACTGGGAGCCAATGGAGTTTTCTTCAGTTGAGGGGTAATTTAGAGGGGTAAATTTAGAAAAATGGTTGACAACCCTGCAGAGTGAGTTTTGGACCAACTGCAATCTCCTTAACTCAAAATCAGTGAGTGATATGAACAGGGAATTACAATAGTCCAATCTGCTGCTCACCAAAACATTTGCTAAAAGACTGATGTTTTAAGGTCTAGAAGGGGATAAATTCAGCAGAGGTCTCTCCCATGAACTCTGGTGGACTTTATGACCTGTGACACATTGTGTGAGAAAGTTAATTTGGAATCGAACACCACTCCAAGGTTCTTGACACTTTGTGCTGGTGAGACTTGATTACCAAGAATATTGATCGGTGTCTGAATGTGAGGAAGGAGTTGTTTGTGGTTGTTTTTGGAGCCAATCAGAATAAACATGGTTTTGTTAGGGTTGATTTTTTAATTTATTGGTGAACATGAAATTCTGAATGTCGTTTAGGCAGTTCTTTAGTTCTTGTATAGAGTGAGAGAAATTTGTTGGTTAGAGTGTTATGTATAACTGGGTATCATCACAGTGTACTACCTACATTGCCCGAGCAAATGTTATATTGGGAACAGGTTTGCCCAATTATTGTATAGCTTACATTCATTTAATGTCAGGCTTGCACCTTTCTGCCTGATGAAGATACTTGGCAGATTATCTGACAAAATGTTCCTACAAAAAGTCACTTTTGGCTTCCTGTTATCTATCATTGAAAGGAAGCTGTTGAATTTTCACTCTGTGGAGTATCATTATGTTTATTATGTGCACATAAAATTTCCTTATCATGTTTCATGGTATAGTCAAAATGAATTCTGTGAAGGGGCAATTGTTGGTCCCACCAGTGTTATAGATCATAAGGCAGTCCCTGTTGATGACAAGGCCAAAAGATGAAGACAAACGTTAGGTGATCTGGGATTTGTTGAGTCCCAGGGGCTGTTTTGTAAACAATTTTGTGGACAGATCTAGGTTTGATGCTACTGAATTTACATTACATTTTCAAACAGTAGATGATATTTCAAATAATATTATTGCCTGTAAGGTGGATCCTGTCTATTTTAAGGTTAATGTGGCACAGGTTTTCCTCAACTTGCGAGTAGACCCAGCCAACAGTTTGAAGTTTGGTGTTCAATGGACAGATAACTGTACGTTGACATAGTGATTACATTTGGCTGGGTCCAGGGCATAGTGGTGTTTCAATTATGCAATTGCCTTTATAATGGCTAAGCAAAACATCAAAACTGCATTGCTAAATCGACAGTTACATTGCCGTGGTTCCTATATTTAAGGCAGAAGCTGCTTTTTAAAGAGTGTATTGATTATTGGAGGCATTGGAACTTCCTGTTAACCAAGAAAAGGTAACTGCCCCAACTAAACGTTGGTATGTTTATGGTATGTATGTGGGAATTGAGATTCTTTGCATTGCTCCTGAAAAAGCAAGGGTACATTCATCAGGAATGTTGCCAGGTCCAGAATCAAGATGAATTAAGTTGACGTCAGGTTTCAATGTTTCCTCAGCAAGCTTCTGTTTATTCAGAAGTGTATTAAGCCTTCTCGTATACTTGTAATCCTATTTTGGCCCTCTTCAGGGCCCATTCTTCAGATAAGAAGGTCCCCTTAACTTTTAAGTTCTACAAAGATATTGATTGTTAGATCTTTTCTGTCCACATTCAACGGGGTCATATATGTACAGAAACCCCATTTAGATATTACTGGATGCGTGTCTTTCGGGCATGGGTGCAGCATGGCACATGAAAATATATGCCATTTTATCAGATTCCCCATTTTCCTTTACTATAGTTCATTTTGAAATGCTTTATTTGGTTATAGCGTTGCATGTTTAGACTAAATTGTGGTAACATACAACTGTCGCTTTTTACTGTGACAAAATGGTCATTTTTAATTTGGAGACCAATAAGACTAATGATCCTTTCTTGGCCCTGTGTTTAAAAACATTTTGCTACTTTCAGCTCATTATGACATGGACAAAAAATCAACAAGCTGATGAACTATCCCTAATTTATTCTGAATCCCCAGTGGACCCTCGGTCATTGACAGATATAAGGGATAATTATAAATGGGAGATTATCTTAATTACATTTACGTTTGTAATTACAAGAGTTCATCAGTTCACTATTCAACTGGCACAGAGAGCTCTCAGGCATATCGGATCTGCCCATAGACCTTCTACACGAGCTAACATTGAACCCACTTCAGGATTTATCTTTCCTTTGTTGTTTACATGGGCATTCTTACAGAGATGACATTTTATCATTCTTAGAGTTTTATATTCTAATTTAGTCTGTCCTAAAGTTATAACAAGTTATGTCTCATCACTTAAAGGGACAGCCCCAGTTTCTTCTTCCCTTTAACACCATCTGGTCACCTCCTTCTTGAGGAGCATTTTTATTAATTTTTATTTTGCTCTCACTTCGGGAGGGACCTTTGATATACCCACTCTCTTACATATTTCCATGGTATGTGAAATCTTGGATGACCTTAATTTATTCAGGGCAGTCTTTTTGACCTCATTTCTTGCCTTTCTTCTTCTGTCCAATGTGGCCCCACACTCCCGAGCTCAGTTTGACGATGGGTAGGCATTTACTCAGACAGGATATCAAATTTGCTTCCCCGGGTGCTCACATCCTTCTAAAATGGTGTAAAACGATACAGGATAGGTAGAATCACCAGTTTGTTAAAACATTCCACACTTGGGAGACCATAATATTTATCCAGGCTATTTCTATCCTTATTCAATCAAGATCTCTACCATAAAACCTCTCCTTTGTTCAGATAACCATCAGATAATAATTGATACAAAAATCATTGATGTTTTGAGAGCTATATAGTTCCATCTGTGCATTCTTCATCAGGGTTATGGTTTTCATACGCTTTCGTAGGTCTGGAGCCACCATCACTTTTGATCATCAAGTTCCTCTAGAATACATTAGGGCCAATGGTTTGTGTCAAGCCAGTGCTATATGGAATTTCAGACTTTTTGGGTGTTCCCTTCACAGTCCCACATATGTTTGCCTCCTTTGTGTCTTAGTTGGGCTTGGTGCCTTGAAGTCCCCATATTGTGATTCCTTAAGGGTGTTGCACACAGGAAACGACCCGACACGATCCAACATATTAACCACAGTTTGCTTGGAGGTCAACAGACATGTCAAAACACACTGGATCCGATCCGTTTGTTTTGCTATTTTACAACAGTTTTTTTTCTCTTTGCTTGTACATCTTGTAATTTACACAGCCTTTACCTGAGCTTAAAAGTTCACAATATGTTTTTAAAATATAAATATCTGGTGTCATAATGAAGCATTGCATGTTTAGGAGAGGAAGAATAATAAGTAAATCAATTTAAAAGCTAAGAGAGTTAAAAGTATATTTTAGATTTTGCTGTGTCCACTAATGTTTTAGCTCGATATAAAAAAATGAGCTGTATGCAAGACTATGTTGTACCAATAACATGCCTTTCATTGATGCAGCCTGTTTCCTCTCACCTTTCCAAGGCATTTATTACACACAGTTCTCTTGAAATAACATGGGCAATAGAGAACCCCCCTTTCCCCCTCCCTACGACAACATAAAAATTAGAAACTTTTCTAATTTAGAAATGTCGGGTCGTGTCTTGCAGTGTCTTATCTGATAGGATCGGAGTGTGTGTGCATACATTACAATAAAACACCATGGTCTATATATTTTGTCTGATCGGATCGTGTAGGGTCGTTTCCTGTGTGCAACACCCTTTAGACTTTTATGTTGAAAATCCGATATAATGGTTTACTAACATGCAAATAAAATTCCAAAACTTTTGGTTTTTGTTTACGATTTATTAATTTAATTCTAACCTTCTGTGACCTGTGGGGACTTTGACCTTAACTTTGCTTGACATTTGCAACTATATGAACAATATGTTCCGGGACATGTAGAGAAATTTTATCTTTACCAAAATAAGTTCTCAATGTGTCAAGCATGCGATTTAAGAAAGTCCTGGATGTTTTGACACATTTTGAGATATATAATAACAAACTGGTTATTTACACCACGGCTGTGTACGTAAGGGTATTTCAGTTCTTTATGTACACCACGGCTGTCGAGTAATGCAATAATACACTACAATAATATAAAGTAAAACAAAAGCTGTTTTATCAGTGTTAGTTTGAAAATAAATGCAATTTCTCTCTTTTACAAGAATATATTTGATTAATGCTTATAAAGTTGAAACAGAAAGGCCAAAAACAAGTTGACATCGTCCTGTTCACTCACCATGGATATGTATTTAGTGAGAAATATAGAATCTTAAAAAGAATGTTTTTCTTTTTGTATTTTTGCTATATATCACTTTTTTGTAAGGTGTGTAGATGGCCGTGTGTAGAGGCTTTCATGCCATTAGAACCTGGTACATTTGTAATGTATGTTACTTGTATGATTCTTGTTCCATGTGTATACTGAATAAATAATGAAACAATAAAAAATCACATCTTCACTGTTTTTGTCATCTAAGTGTCATCCAACCCAAGTTAAGCCACAACTATTCGACCTGTGGGGATCAAAAGGCTAATTATGTAACAAATTTTACCTGGCCGGGTACACAACAAGGTGTGTATAAGAAATTTAATTTAGTTTCCACAGTACAATAGTGGGGAAGACTAATCATCCCATTTCTAGGGGGATTGACATAGCATGCACAATAAGGTGGTGTAGAAGACCATGTAGTGGTGGTGGACCAGTTCACGCCCGGTTACCAATTCACGCCCACCCCTAAATTTATCCAAAACAATCACAGTTAAACAATAAATTACAAATGTATATTATCAATTTGATGATTATCTATAATGTGGTAAACATCTTCTCTATGAAAAATCATAAATCTTCAAGAAAATTGAGGTTGGGCATGAATTGGTACCCGGGCGTGAACTGGTCCACCACCACTACATTAGCTTACCTACATTTTAGTGGTACACAAAATATCCCAATTATCTTGCATATGTACACAAGATATTCAATCTAGCTTACATAAACAGCGGTGGTGTACATAAGGGACATTATCTGGCTAATATACACAACGGTGGTGTACATAAGAGACATTATCTGGCTAATATACACAACGGTGGTGTACATAAGAGACATTATCTGGCTAATATACACCACGGTGGTGTACATAAGGAACCATGTGTAGCTTATGTACACAGCGGTGGTGTACATAAGATGACTTTTCGGCATTGCGTACACAGCGGTGGTGTAAATATCCTCTGCCATATAATAAACAACGTGAGAGGGATTGGAGTTCTTTCTTTGTACATTGTGATTTGTCAGACCTGTTGTTACACATATGCATTATATTGGTATAGTTTTCATTAGGGACTGAAATGGTGAATTCCTTGGTTTCTAATTCAACCCCCTAAGCAGGTGACCTTAGTCCAAATCCAATGACGTCATCAATATAGTTGTTGACATTATAGCCTCTTGACATCATAATGAAGTGGATAGCATTGCTGAGGTGTTGAAAAATTCTGGATCGATGCCTGAATATGAATGGCAGTCAAGTGTCCAGAAAGTAGTCCTTCTGCTTTAAACCCAGAAGGAATAGTTATTGGGGTCGAGTTTTACATGTTAAAGGCTCTACTAATGTCTATTTTGTATAAAAGTGATTTTTTCCTAATTTCCATACTTTATCTGTGATTAAATCAATGGAAGGTAGAGTTAAAATAAAGTCAGTACCTCAATATTTATCCTTACTGATACTTGAATTAACTGCTTCACCACGGGGAAAAATTAAATCTATTATGACCTTTCTATGTGGTGCCCCTGGTTTGTCCCTTGTCATGAATTCGGAATTGTAAAGGTTGTCTAAAGGGAGATTCTTGAAGGGGCCATAAATTGCACCATGCTGAATTTTTTCTGTTAAATATGCATCAATCTTTTGGAAAGGCTACTGCTGAAGCATGATTTTTTTTTGTATTTTTCCCTAATTTGGAATGTTGGTCAAAATCCAAAGGAAATCTATATCTGATTAAAAAGGGCAGCTGTTGATCCCAGTAACTTTGTAATAATTCCTGCCAAATATCCGGATACAGTTGGGAAGGTACTTGTATCTCTGTTGACAAAAAATTAAAATTATCTTGATTTCTTGTGATGTATAACTTTATCGGATCTGAACCCATGTTGATTTTGTTATCCGATTGTGGAAGGACAAGAGGACCTAATGGTGTGAAACCAAATTTACCCTCATTCTGTTAATCCCATAGTTGAAAAATAGGATCCTCACTAGCTTGTTTCAATTCGATCTTATTTTTATTTTTAGTCTGCAAGGCTAAGTTGTATTTGTCATTCTCAGAGCACATTTTTGCCTGTTTTTGGACAATCTTTGCCAATGTGTTTACTTTGATTTTGAAGAGTTTTTTGACATACAGGCTTATTGGGGACCTTGGTCACTATGTGCTGACTTTGTATGTTTTTCATATTCTTTGGTGAGCTTTCTAGTCGGCCTTCAATAATAGCATCATCAATATTTTCTTGACCCTCAATTAGAAGAGGCAAACAGTGCAAATCTATTTTTGGTTTGACAATGGATCTTGTCATACATTTGACCGACTTTGAGCAGTGTTTTCAAACCTGTTGTATTTGCAACATTTTTACACACCACATTTTTGACATTTTTATCATTTTTTCTCACTGAAGAGCTGACTGGGACAGCATTACCTTTGTGCACAAAGACTTTGGGTTTGAACTGTGTTTTAACTTTAACCTGGTTTGACTGGGTTTGACTGTGATGTTTAAGGTCATATTTTGCAAGTTTATTAATTTTAAGTACTTATATGTCAGCGCCTAGTCCAGTCTGCTCTCCAGTTCGAACTACAATTATTCTTCAAGTCATTAGAATTAATTATTCTTGTGTTACAATACTTTTGATCATTATCCGAACTATTTACAAACATATGCACTGCCTTGTGTCAGTGCCCTATTCGTTTTTTGTGCTGGTTTTACCGAAACTGGACAATCTTTAGCCATGTGTTATGTATGCTTTCCCCATTGTGAAACAGGTGGCACAGATATGCTTATAAAAAGTTCCCCCAGTTTCATGGTCTTTTTGATTTTGACACATGTCCATCTGGTAGAAATGACAGTTGTCTTTGTGTTTTCTAGTAATGCAACTGGTTTGAGAAGGGAATCTTTTAATCAATTTTGGTGGTCTCAGACCATTCAACCTTTCCCTCCCCCATCCTACATAATAAGACATGTGCTGCCAGCTGAAATCATTAGCGTCTTCCAAAATTTCAGTTGAGTAATCAAGCATAGAATTTTTTATGTCTTTTATCTCTTCTTCCCAGCTATCATAGCAAAACCTAACACCCACTGACACCAACTCAAATTGTCATATGAAATTCTACTTTTGTTACTTCCCCAATACAAAATTTTGTGGCCATGGCAGTTGCCTTTTGACTGACACTGTATCATTCAAATCTGTCAAATGCTTTATGTGTCGATCAACTTCCTCCTGGATGTGTGACGCCCCCTGTAACGCTGACAGTGACGGTACCACCACTTGATCCATCTGGACTGGAGAAGCTGCTGCAGGTGACACAACTGTCGCTGGTGATCTCTGGTTCACCTTTGAAGAATCTGACTCTGACATCCTCTGCTCCATGACAGTCATCCTCTGGGTGACTTATCAAACTGACTGTCATTGTCCATATGGGCACCCACAAATGGACATTTACTGTTTATTGGTCTGTTGTGTATGTCTCCACACTTTTTTACACAAAACTTCCTTTGGTGGCATTGTGACGTATTTGTTAAATAATTTAATATGTCTCTGAAACTTAATAGAGACAGCAACGTGCTTTGATTAATGAGAGATAACACAAGTGAATGAGTTTTCAGTAAAGGATGAGAGAATGCATGGCCCCTAAGGACGCCAAATTTACATCAATATAAATTAATTCATGAATAAAATGTATATATCTGTATGTAACTACGTGTTGAAAACACGATTAAAACTTATAAAATTACTAAAATGAATGTAAAATATAAATGTAACTTACAATAAAATTAAATCAAACTCATTCCTTCAACGTAGCTCCAGCACCCGAGAGCAAGTCTCGCATTAATCAGAGCACTGAATCCAGAATCTGTGCTCAGCAACAACAGCAAGTCCTCGTCAGCAACAACAACAACACATAGCCAGACAACACTATCCAACACTGAAGGCAACTTGAAACTGAAAAATTTAAAAAGTCCTGACTATAAAAATTCTTATAAAAGACATCCTGCCCCTTTGACTTTGCAGTGTTGAATGAAGGTTGCTAGGAATTTGGCACCAGAATAAATCACCAATGAATCAATACCCAATCGAAAAAATGCAGAAACAAGAAAATTCGCTACTGTGGTGCATTGAATAAGGTGGAGCCTAGTGCTCCACTTCCCCACATGAAGCAACATGTGTCACAGCACATCCCTCTAATATTCCCCCTCCCCATCGCTCTGCAACCCATAAATTTACCCCCAGCCACCAGGGAGTCCCAAGACAAGAAATAACACACCGATTGGGTTTTAATAAATCTATTTCTACTTCCTTTGACATATGCACAATTTTTTATTTACAAATATTTTTATTCTGATCAAAACTGAATTTGACATTGGAATGAACTTTATTTGACATGAACCAAAGTCACATATATCTTAAGAAGTGAAGGTCTAGTAATGACCATGAATATTGACCTCTGAGAATAAAGCATGATACTCAACTTTACAGAAAGCATACAAAGGTCATAGTTGACGTGACCTTGTAATGACCTCTACATAATGAAGGTGAATAACAATACCCAGCAAGGGAAACATCATGGTGAGTTCATAGCTGGAAGTTCCAATGACAGAATAGTTGGTGTTGTTACTAGGTAATGGAGGAGAGGTGTGTGACACACACGAAAGCCAGTGGTAAAATGTGACTACAAATTATCTGTAATGGATGATAAATCTACACGATGGGGTATTAAGAATGAGAATTTTATTGTTAATAGATCAGAAGTTCACCCACCGAAGTGGAGATAAGGTTACAACCCGGCTATACCAAGATGTAAACCAGGATCAGAAGCCAGAAAAACAGTGAATTGTGAGTCTGCAATTCATCTAGCTAAATCATAATGGAACCCTACATGATCGAATAATATGGCCCCTCACAGTAACATAAACCTCTCAAGAATTGCAATAGCATACTGACAAACAATTCAACGTGCATATGCATAAATATAAATATTTAAAATAGCATAAGAGTAAAATAGTAAATGTAAGACAGAATATAAATTACTAGTTAACACAACAATGGAATTAATAAATGAGACTTGCTAAATAGATAAAAATTTTAATACAATAAGACACCTATAATTGGCAAATAGTACTATGATGAAGATTGGAGTGAAAACGGGATGTGAAGTTACAAAGTAATTACTAATTACGTCACATAAGCATAACATGAGTTCATTACACTCTAAGTAAGGATGTGAAGGATAAATACCTGACGACTAGTTTGAATGGCAGAAGACAGCACAGTAACATGTACATAAAGCATTGAATAATAACAGAATTGCAACTCTGAACACAGATTGTTATTACTAAAGTTTACAGATATGGTTGCAATTACCTAAAGTTATGAATCATTATAACTACACTGCAACATAACAACTTTACCAGCTGACTGACGACTAAATTGTTGCTAGCAACATGTAATATTACTGATCAATGGTTACATAAGAACACAGCATATGTCTGGTATTAACTACAGTTCATTAATATTTCTTGAAAACTGTTTTTGCAAGCATAACAGCTGAAGCCTAAAAAGTAAGCCACCATATTATGTCCATAGGAAGATCCAGCACCTCGCAGCCCAATCAAACACACCATAACACAATAGGGAGGGCACTTATCAGGGAGGGTGAAATTTCAATGTCACCCTGTTCACCTCCAAAATTCAAATGGCAGAACCCCAAGGTCTGCTAGAGGTGACCAAGCAACCACCAATCAGATTCACACATACAAATCAATTAGTGATCAATACTAATTCCCAATCGTTCGAAATAGGACCCCCCATGGCTGAACTTGCTGGCACCTGGATGCCAGCCCAAACAGCCACCAGGGAGTCCCAAGACAGACAAGGAATAACACACGGATTGGGTTTTAACAAATCTATTTCTACTTCTTTTGACATATGCACAATTTATTATTTATTTTATTTTTTACTTTTATTTGATAAGTAGTGTTTTTGCAATTTCCAGCTTCCATACTATCTAACCTCCTGCCCAAGGACTGTAACAGGTAACTGCATATTTATCATTTGCTGACAAATGTGACCCTGAGCAACATTCGGATCCAACTCCAATTTTTTGTCAGATAGTTTAACGTTCTGATCACTGGTACCTGGGCTATTTATCAAGGCTTCACAATCACTTTGATTTATTGAGGACTCAGAAACTTGCCCTGTATTTGTCCTGTCGCTGGCCAGGAGATCCGACAGGAATCTGGTGTCATCCAACAGCTGAAGTGTCCACTTAGTGAATCAGCTACCAGGGTCATATTGGAGGAACATTTGTTTGCCAGTCTCTTCTGAAAGAACGGAGGCAACCTCCTACTTCCAGCCAGGGTCATATTGCTGGGCATCGGCAAGTAACTTACCAACTTTCCAACATGAAGCGCCCGCCCTGTGATTCGAACCGGTGACCTCAGAGGTTGGAGGCGAGAACTATAACCGCTACACCACTGAGCGCCCCTCCCAATGGCTAGAAAGCCAAAAGCTAAAACATCTGGGGGCACAAGTGTCAAGTGGTATGGTAATCAAACGACACAAACAGGTTTGAAGATCGGTTATAATAATGTGCACACAAAACCACGTCCTTATGTTTCTGGAATTCAGCCAAGGGTGAATGATTCAAATAGCAAACAGTATTGTGATACTGTTGATAGTATTTAACATTATAATTTCTACCCTTCTTCTTTACTAAGAGTTACTATGCTGTCACAAGCTTTATAGTCATCTACATGGATTACACATGGTTAATATAAGTTTCATAGTTACATAGTTACTAGACTGATGTCTAGAGGTTGTATGACTTTAAGATAACTGCAGTGGTAGTGAATACTGTGATACTTTCCTAACTATCAACATAAGTACTTAGTAAGCTTAGCAGGCTTTGTCACTTAGAATTGTACAGAACTTACACAGTACATATTGAGTACAATAAGCAGTGTCCTTACGCTTTATTACAAGCTTTCACTGTTGTAAAATGTAATATAGTAGTTGACAGTACTTTTGGGTTACCAGACTTATGTCGTAAAAGGTCTTACAGATAGTTGTAGTGGTAGCAAAAGAGTATTTTAGTTCTTTGATGTAATTAACAGTACTAATATTCATTGATTGTGATTCAGAAACACCAGATTATAACAGGTTTGAATTATAATGAATGTGCAGCTTGTATAGTACTAAAAAGGGTAACAACGTTAACCTGTTAACAAGTTAATTTTAACAGTTTTAATAAAACTCCAAAGTGTTCCTTGAACTGGCTTATTTTGATAATTGTGTTCCCATTCGACTGATAGTATTTGCAGTAAGAATCGTTTTGAAGTTCTGTTTGTGGAAAATTGTATTTCTGACAAATGTAATCCCAGTGTTATTGTTGATTTGAAGTGTGACAGACAACGTCACACCAGCAATACTGTGAATGTCAAAAACAGAAACAAATTGTGAATAAAGGTAAGAATATTGTGCAGTTATTCACGGAAGGGGCCATGCCGGGTTCGCTTCACGAATCTCAATCAAAAAATGCCATTAATGGTGATCCGAACTACTGTAAACTGTTACCTGCTGCAAAGGAAACCCTGGCTTGCACAAATCTCGACAAATGTCCCATGGAGGGAACTGTGGACAATAATATTGACTCCAATATATTGTTCGTAGATAAATACTCTCTAGAAATTAATACTGCATGCAAAAGTGATCGCTTACGGTTGGCTAGAGGGGCCATAGGAAATAAAACTTTATGGCAAAAACAAACAGTTTTTCGGCTTTATTCCCATTTATGGGTTACATAGCCCGATTGATGACACCAATACTAACTCGGTTTGTACAGATATCCTGCTTTTACATGAAGTATTATGTCAGGATGGTAGGCACAATTATGAGGGATTACAAATACCTGTCCATTCACAATTGAAGTTTGGTAAATGGGAGTTCTATCTCCAAGACTATTGGGATTGGCAACTTCCATTATTAATTAAATATGGATTCCCTCTTAATTATAATCGTGATCTTGCCATCCAGAATGAAGAAATTAATCGTAAGAGTGCCTTACAGTACCCCTCTCATGTTGATGTGTATCTTAATGAGGAAATTAATCATGGGGTGATGTTGGGCCCTTTTAGGGAACCCCCAATCAATGACTTACATATCAGCCCATTTATGACGCGAGATAAATCCAGTTCTGACAAAAGAAGGGTCATTATTGACCTCAGCTGGCCCAAAGATCAGTCAGTGAACTTTGGCGTCGGTTCTGATGCATATTTGGGTGTGGATTTTCTCCTTACCTATCCCGCCATACACAACATTACTGATGAAGTACTTCAACTTGGCAAAGGTTGTAAAATTTTTTAAGTAGATATAAGTAGGGCATTTCGCCATGTTCCTCCTATCTGTTAGGTCTTCACTGGAAAGATTATTATATTGATCAGTAGTATTGATCCCTCCTAGCACACAACTAGTGTGCTTAGCTATATTGGTTGACACTCGAACATTTATTGTCTCAATCCCGCCTTAAAGGGGCCACGGTGGCAGAGTGGTAACACTCTCACCTCCCACCTCTGCGGCCGGGGTTCGATCCCCGTCATGGCCGTAAGTGGGAAAGCTGGTAGTTGCTTGCCGTTGGTCGGCAGTTTACAGTACAGAACCCTAGCGAACTATATGTACTGGTTTCCTCTGCCCTTCCAACTACCCGTCGTGATATGACCTGTACAGTGTTGAAAGCGACGTAAAACCCCAAATAAACAAAATAAAAAAATAAATAATCAATCCCGCCTTAAAAACTGCAGGTTATTAAGCAAATGTGTTCTCAATGGTCTGCTAATGTGGGTGTTCCACCACACGACTAAGGCTCTTGATTAAGGGTTTCTGAGGGTCGGTTTGAAAAATTTCCTTAGTCCCAGGCTTCCTGTAAGGGTAGGTTGTGGTCAGTTGGGGCTGTGAGAAATATCAAACATGTTTGATATTTCTCCCGACCCAAACCGATTATTTTTTCCCGCCATAAACAAAATGTCCAGTCCCAGGCTTCCTCAGGCCTCCTCAGACCGGGGACTCTGTAGGGCAGTCAGGGGCCTCCTCAGTCTTCCTGAGACCGATCTGTACTTAATCCCAGACTTTGACACCAATCCAGTTTTCCCGCCCATTTTATCTTTTTTTTCCCTGACTGTCCACGATTAAGGGTCCCAGACAGGATCAGGGCTTAGTCCTTTGGTGGAACAGGGGCTTAAGATTTCATGCACTAAGAGGGAGCTTCAGTCACTACTAGGTCCATTGGTTTATGTTACCAAATGCATTAGATATGCTCGTTTCTTTTTCAACAGAATGTTAAATTTGCTTAGAGAAAATTATGATAACAGCAGAATTATTCTTAAAGAATCTTTTAAACGTGATTTTACTTGGTTTAATACCTTCCTGCCAGTATATAATGGTGTAACCTTTTTCAAGTATATTCCTACTAGAAATGTGTATCTGGATGCTTGCACTACTGGTCTAGGTGCTATTTATGAAAAACAGGTGTATGTCTTGCTTTTGAAAGAACATTGGCAAGCTGCTAATATTGCCGCATTAGAAATGGTTAACATATTGGTAGCACTTAAAGTTTGCCATTTACAATGGTCTGGTCACAGTGTTCATCCATTGTGATAATCAAGCTGTGGTTTCAGTACTTAATACAGGTAGATCGAGAGATGTTTTGTTAAGTAAAATCGCTAGGAACATTTTTATGTGGCTAAGTGCATGCAATATTGATTTTCAGGTGGTACATGTTCCAGGGAAGTCTAACACAGTGACTGATCTGCTGTCTAGATGGTTTATTACATGTAGTAATTTTCAGAAGTTGCAGCAATTGGTCCACACTGTCACATAGATTACTGTTAATGAGCACCTATTTTATACTGATGAGTCCATTTAGTTGCTTGTATTATATAAATTTCAGACTGTTCACCTGCTGAGACTTATCTCACCAAGCTTGCCACCTCCAGACTGTCAAATGCCTTCACGAATTCCACTAAGAGGGCTTATGCTACTGTGTTCTCCATCTTCCTGGCCTTCACAGTAATCATGGGCTGTCCTTTATCTCAGGTGAATGTATTCAACCTCCTGTGTTTCTTGGAGTGTCTGCATTATAATGGGGTCAAGCATTCACAAATGGCCAACTACTTGTCAGCCATTATATGTAAATTTCTAATTTTTGGTCTGGATGTGGCCTGCTTTAATGATCACAGGCTTAAGTATTATCAGAGAGCAGTTCAGTTGCATGCCCCACTTCAGGTGAAGCTTCATAAAATAATTAGTGTTGATCTGCTTAAGAAAATAGTATCACACTGTGACCTTACATACTTGGGTCAAATTTTCAAAGCTGTATATTTGCTTAGTGTTTTCTCTTTTCTGTGATTGTCGAATCTAGTTCCACATTCATGTAATTGGTTTTCCCCACTGAAGCATTTGGCTAGGGGGACATTATCTTTAAACCAGAAAAAATTCTGGTGCTTGTAAAATGGTCTAAGACCATGCAAAATCACAATTAAGTCAAACTTATTTCTGTACCTAGAATTACTGGCTCTGTACTGTGTCCATTTCCAACCTTTTAGCATTGACTCCCAAGGGTTCAAACCTTCCCTTGTTTCAGAACAAACAAAATTCTAATTGGGTAACTCAAAAGTCAGGAGGCATTTTTCTTTGATTTTATAAAAGTTGGACTTGCAGGGATCTCGCTATACTTTGCACACCTTCCGGCGTTCAGGTGCCACCTTTGCTTTCAACAATAATGTTGATTTGCAAAACAAACAGAGACATGTCACCTAGACCTGGCACCTTGTAGTATGTTCCAAAAACATTAGCGTGGTTTTCTTTTGCAGCTCTCCCGTTTTGTTAATTTTGAAGTGTAAATAATATTGACTCCAGTATGAATTGGCCACAACTAAAGACACTAGGAAAGGTAAACTAGATACATAAACAACACTTATGAAGGCTGACATAAATGTGTAAATAGACTATACAGTGAGCGATATTGAGACAGCCTTCAAACCCACAAAGAGCTACGATAGATTTGTGTTGAATATATATAGCATGTTTGCAAGTGAACTTCTCAGTGGGTGACCTAGAGAAAACTTTTAAAATATATAAACAAACCCACAAAGAGCTCTGATAGACTTGTGCTGTATATATATGTATGTTTACATTTAGTAAACTTCCCAGTGGATGACCGAGAGAAAACTTTTGAAATACATAAACAAACTCATTCAGAGCCACACTAGACTTGTACTGTACATGTGATGTATATCTGCAAGTTAATAGCTTTGTTGACTTAAAAGTGGACAACCCTGTGAATATATACAAACTGAAAAAGACAGATAAGCACAGTTATACATATGAACCAAACTGTAGAGTGTATATGTGTACAATATACATAAAACTTTACTACTCTGAAAAGAAAACATCACTGAATTTTTTTATACAAGAAATTAGGATTCGCCATTAATCTCAAAATATAAACAACAATTTTCTCATCAAGCCAGCATATTGGGTGTGCTTGTGTGAGACTATTTCTCAGCTTTCAAAGCTGTAATTTCTTGTAGTTTCAAGTTAGCCGCCTGTACAAATGCTCTAAATACAAATGAACTTTATCTACGTAAAAATAATGTTTGTTTTTACGGCATAAAAGAGATAGGGGCCACGGTGGCAGAGTGGTAACACTCTCGCCTCCCACCTCTGCGGCCGGGGATCGATCCCCGTCATGGCCGTAAGTGGGAAAGCTGGTAGTTGCTTGCCGTTGGTCGGCAGTTTACAGTACACAACCCTAGCGAACTCTATGTACTGGTTTCCTCTGCCCTTCCAACTACCCGTCGTGATGTGACCTGTACAGTGTTGAAAGCGACGTAAAACCCCAAATAAACAAACAATACGGCATAAAAGAGTCAATTGGCAACCCAAAGGTGGAAGATTGTGAAGCACTAATACTGTCAATCTTGAGTGAAATCTGTCCAGCATTTAATGAAAGAACATTCGAGAGGGTACACAGGTTAGGTCCACCTCGCAAGGGTTAAAACAGGCCAATCATTGCTAGATTAGCCCATTACAAAGACAAATTATTACTTTTTACCAAGCGCAAAATTCTGCATCAATGATCTGGTATCAGAATAAATGATGACATTCCAAAAGAAATGGGAAAAAGACGAAAACTCTTATATCCGATCCTCAGGCTAGGTCAGAGTAAAAACTATAAGGCACAGCTGAAGGGAGAAAAACTGTTTATAAATGGACAGTTATACACTTCTGATTCATTGGATAAGCTTCCGAAAACTCTGAGGCCAGAATATGTCTTCACACCAACAAAAAATGGTATAACAGCATTTTTCACCAGAGCTTCCTCTCTGTCAAACCACTTTGAGTGTACTTTTACGGTGTCAGGAGAAGAATATAATTGTGCTGAACAATATTTAATGAAACACAAGGCTTTGGTTTTTAAAGATACTCAGACTGCTGATCAAATAATGCTAGAGAAAGATCCAGTGAAGCAAAAGGCTCTTGGAAAAAAATAAGGGACTTTGATGCTACAGCCTGGGAAAAGGTGTCATCAGATATCATGTATACATCTCTACTGGCAAAATTTCAACAAAATCCAGACTTGATCAAATTTATTCATTCCACAGGTGATACTCAACTTGTTGAAGCTAACAGAAGTCACTCTTACTGGGGTGTAGGGCTAGGACTATGGGATGAAAGGCTTTGGGACATTAAGAACCATACAGGGAAGAATATCCTGGGTAAACAGTTGATGACGCTTAGGGAAAATCTTAAATAAGCAAAAAATAATCATGAAAGAATCTCAAGTTGTGGCAGTTATTAGCTATAAGGAGGCTTATAAAAACCTAATGTTTCCTGGTGTTACTGAAATATGAATGAACCTTTTATATGGAGGAAGCGAGAAAAGTGATGTCATACTCGCTGAGGTACAGATATAACATCATTGGAAGGAGAGTGGGGGGCGAAATTTTTTTTCTGTAATACCTTATTAACTATAATTATGGTACGTAAATTACCAATCTGCTACCTAAATGCATTTACTGGTTGACAAGATTAACAGTGACTACTATCACCAACATACATATAGTAGGCATGTTGTCTGCTGATGCATAGCTCTAAATAAAAATAATGTGTTCATGGGTCTCAGTACAATTATATGTTGGAGCAAATTCTGTGCTATAATACTTAGTAATGGTAATTTAATCATTGCAATGTTTATTATGATTTTAGTACATGCTTTAACACACTGCAGCTGCTACAATCTGTTATGTAGCTAAATACATTTATCGGTTGACAAAATAAAAAAGTTATTGTTGTCACCAAGGAAATATGTTTCTGGGTGTTTAGTTTGTCTGCTGCTGCATAGCTCCAATTTCTAAGTGCATCTGCTTTATAGTTAAACATTTATTGGTCAACAAAATTAAAAACAATTATTATTACTAAGGAAATACATTTCTGGAGTGGTTGGTTTGTCTGTCTGCTGCTGCATAGTCCAAATTTCTAAGTAGAGTAGAAATGAAGTGGAAACATTTACTACTGTTATATTATATGATTAAACCAGTTTGTGTACAATTTGCTACCTAAATGCATTTACTGGTTGACAAGATTAACAGTAACTCCTATCACCAACATACATAGAGTAGGCATGTTGTCTGTTGCTGCATAATTTTAAATGAAAATAATGTGTTTGTGAGTATCAGTACAATTATATGTTGGAGCAATTTCTGTGCTGTAACACTTAATTAATGGTGATTTAATCATTGTAACATTTATTATTATTTTAGTACACGTTTAACACACTTGGCTGTTTCTATAATTTGTTATATAGCTAAATACATTTATTGGTTGACAAAATTAAAAGCAATAATGATCACCAAGGAAATATGTTATTTCTGTGTGGTTGGTTTGTCTGTCTGTTTGCTACATCAATCCAACTTCTAATTGCGCATTTGTTATATAGTTAAAACATTTATTGGTCAACAAAATTAAAAGCAAATACATTTCTGGGTGTTTGGTTTGTCTGTTTGTTGCTGCATAGTCCCAATTTCTATGTCGAGTAGAAATGAAGTAATGTATTCACTGAAGTGCAGATGCAATCTCGGTACAACTATATGTGAAGGTTATATGTGTGCTGTAATACTTATTGACAGTATCTAATCACTGTAATATCTATTATTATTTTGGTACATGCTTTAACACACTTGGCTGCTGCTGATACAATTTGTTATATAGCTAAAAACATTTATTGATTGAGAAAACTAAAAGTAATTACTATCACCGAGAAAAAATGTTTCTGGGTGTTTGGTTTGTCTGTCAGTGGCTGCACAGTTCTAATTTTTAAGTGGATTAGGAATGAAGTAATGCATTCACTGAAGTACAATCTCAGTACAATTATATGTGAAGGTTATATCTTTGTTGTAATGCTTATTAACAGTATCTAATCACTGTAACATTTATTAGTGTTTTAGTATATGCTTCAATTTACTTGTCTCCTGCTGATACAATTTGTTTTATAGCTAAATACATTTACTGATTCACAAAATTAAGAGTAAATACTATTATGGAAAAAAATTTGGGGGGTGATAGTTTGTCTGTTGTTGCATAGTCCCAATTTTTATACATTTTTTGTTAATTCTCTAGCTTCCGTTTGTTTTTCATTGATAAAATAATGGTTTAGGGAAAACACAAAGTAAACAGAACGGAAATTAAAACAGTTCAAAGTGGTGACAGTCGACAGCTATCTTTCAAAAACTTAATATTTCTTGATGTTTGATAAAACATGGTGAACCTATTGGATTGTTGAAGTGAGAAAAGTAATGACACATTCACTCAGATGTAGACACAAATTAAGATAGATACTGGTGGTTGTAAAACAAAAAAATAACTAGAAACTTCATTAACACTAACTTGTTGATACTTACACTGTTGTAACATTTATTACTGCTTAGATATGTACTTCCACAAACTTGCTTCTTGTTGTCACAACTTGTCAGGTATATAAATAAATTTACAGATGGATAAAGTTAATACCTTAGGATGGTTGATTGGTTGTCTCAAAATGGTTGCTGAAAATTGTATGCCTATGTGTTGTAACAAGAGATATTTACAATTAATCTAGTAATCTTCCAGACCTTATCTGCAGTTACAAACAGTCTAAAGTGGTGACAGTTAAAAGTTATACTGAGGCTTATAAAAACCAAAGTCTCCTAGCATTCATTAAATGTAATGAAAGTTTTATAATATGAAATTATTAGAAGTGATGAGATGAATTCACTCATGTGAAGGTGCAATGTTAGTACAAGGTTACCAGTGGGGAAAAACAAGATTATATATTTATGGCTAACTGGTTAACTTTTAGTAATGCTACCAGTGCGGGTAAAACAAGATTATATATTAACAGCTAACTGGTTAACTTATGGAAATGTGGCAGCTTGATAACTTTTGTACTTAATGATATAAGCAGTAAAATATGGTTGGGTCTAGTCAGTTGTGCAGAAGCATAGTCTTTTTGTTTCCATACAGTTCTGTGTTAATATTGCTCATAACAGTAAACTTGTGGATAAAAATACTAAATATATGTTTATGTATTATTGCCAGAAATCATATATTACACCTAATGTAAAGTTTATAATTCATGATCTTATATGTTATATAAAAATTGAAAAGAAACATAAAGTGATGGGAGTTTAGTTAAACTCATTTATTTCACATTCTTCATAGTAATGGCAGTAAGTTGATAAATATAGCCTTTTGCAACTGTCAGATTGAGAAGTCATAAGGTTGTGCTTTACATGTGTTGATAACGTATATTACTACAGAAAATATGGGTGAAACATAAGCTTTTAATATACTGGTAATTTTGTTCAATGTCTGCGGAGTCGATGTTTCTTAATCTTTATTATAATTATTTTAAAGTGAGAGAGAGCTGAAAAACGGATCCTTCGTTTATATGTGCATCCAATGGGTTTGCTACTTATTCTTAATGTACTTGTTAATATTACATGTAATAGTATACTACTAACATTGCCAGACACATTACTGTATACCCAAATATTGAGATTGACATATTTCTATGGATCGGGTATGGCTGCCACTAAAATCTATGCTGGTTGTAAAATTTCTTTGCAAGAGAATTATTTTGATATGCTATTGTATGCAATGATGATTGGGATTCTAGTTTCTCTAAATATGCAAGCAATAAATACAAATGTGCTGTTTAAGATCTCCATACGCCCATTTTTCTCTTGTAGGGAGTCTCTTATGAGAATAGAATGTCTAACATAGGAAATACTTTAAAAGTGTTGTCTGTAAATTGCCAATGTCTGCAGGATAGAAAAAAACGGACAGACGTTTTAAAGTACTTAAAGGAATCAGGTGCAGGAATAATTTGCTTGCAAGATACCCACCTAACAGAAAATGATATCCCATTAACCAAAACAATCTGGAACAATGACGGCTATTTACATGATAAAAAACAAATGCCCGGGGTGTAGGAATCCTAAAATAAATAATAATTTTGAATGTGAGATATTGGCCTGTAATAAAGATAAAGAGGGCAACTATTTACAACTAATATTGAAATTGGCCTCGTTTATAGTAAATCTCATCTCAATATATGCTCCTAATCTGGACAGACCAGACTTTTTTATGACACTTCAAACTTTAATAGAAGGTGACATTGCCACGGACTATAATGTTATTTGTGGAGACTTTAATCTAGTACTGGATCCAAAAATGGACAGTGATAATTACAAAAATATAAATAATCCAAAGGCATGGCAAGCTGTATTGAATATTATAAATGACTATAATCTCATAGACGCATTCGGAACATTTCATCCTGACGTTAAACAATATTCTTGGAGAAAAAAAATCCAGTCAGACAAGCTAGACTGGACTACTTTCTTATTTCAGACAAAATGACCGACATTGTTGATAACTGTATGATCCGCCCAAGTTTTAGATCAGACTATTCTATTGTGGAGCTAGACATTATAATGAACAACTTTGAAATCCGAAAAGGAATATGGTAGCTCAATGTTAGTCTCCTTAAAAATATAGACTACATAAACTTAATTAACAATCTGATTGACAAGGAGAAACATAAATATGCACTTCCAGTATATAATCCTGACTATTTGAAAAATACATACAAAAACGTGACTTTTACAATTGACCCTGACTTATTCTTAGAAATGCTGTACCTTAGAATAAGAGGAGAAACAATAAAATTTGCATCACTTCTTAAAAAAAATAATAATAGGAGGGAACAAGAGCTAATAAAGGACATAGAAATACTATACTTGAATCTCAAAATGACTCATTAGATTCTTCAAATCTTCTTGACAAGAAACAGGAACTGGAGTCTTTACGAGCAGTGAGAGTTCAGGTCAAATTGTAAGATCACGAATGCAATGGCTTAGCAAAGGTGAAAGACCGACCAAATTATTTTGTAAAATGGAAACTAGAAATTACCTTGAGAAAAACTTGCGCTTAAAGATGGCTCAGTAATTACACAACAGCAAGAAATTTTGCATAGTATAAGTGACTTTTATAGAAATCTTTTCAAAAGATGTTCAAACTCCCAAACCCTCCAGGAATTTTCTCTAAAAGATGTATCTCTAAAAGTATCCGATTTGAATCTAGGAAATATACTGGATGTTGAAGAGGTCAGTGAGGCATTAAAGTCAATGAAGAATAATAAAACACCTGGCATTGATGGCATTCCAGCCAATTTTCTCAAAGTCTTTTGGAGACGGTTAAATTTTTTTGTCACAAATGCGATTAACTCGTGCTACAAAAAGGGTATTCTATTTACAACCTTAAGACAAAGTGTTATAACATGCTTACCAAAGGGTAAAAAGGAAAGAAAACTATTAAAGAATTGGAGATCGATATCACTCCTGTGCACAACCTATAAGTTAGCCTCATCAGTCATTGCAAATCGCTTAAAGCCACATTTGGACAGTATCATCTCCAATACACAAACAGGTTTCTTAAAAGGGCGGTCTATTAGTGAAAATACAAGGTTAATATACAATCTGCTATATTGTTCAGAGAAATACAATATCCCTGGTCTTCTAATGGCTATAGATTTTGAGAAAGTTTTTGATTCTACATCATGGTCATTCTTATATGATGCACTGCAACTATTTGGCTTTGATGACTCCTTGATTGATTGGATTAAAATGTTTAATTGAAGTATCACTGCTAGGGTACAACAATGTGGGTTTCTTTCTGAGCCAATTACAATAGAGCGAGGTTGTAGACAAGGTGATCCAATCACCTCCTATCTTTTTTTAATTGCAGCAGAAGTACTTAGCATTATAATAAAAATGACCCCTGATATTGTTGGAATAAAAATTGGTAAAACTGAATTTAAAATGGTGCAATATGCAGATGACACTACAATTATTCTTGATGGAAGTAGAGACTCCCTGCAGGCAACATTGAATGTGCTGGAGATTTATGGCTCATTATCTGGGCTGAGGGTGAACACAGAAAAAAACAAAGATCATATGGATAGGTAAAAAGAAACATTCCAAAGATAAATTGTTAATTTCAGCAAAACTTGACTGGGGTAGCTCAGAATTTAATCTTCTAGGAATAGATTTTTCAGTCGACCTAGAAAGATTTCCTCAGATGAATTATACCAAGGCTTTGGATAAGGCAAGGAAAACCATGAAAAATTGGAATACCAGACTCCTGACTCCAATGGGTAGAATTACAGTCATAAAATTATTGCTTCTCTCAAAATTTACCCACCTTTTTTTTAGCTCCAACTCCAGCTGATTTTTTAAAGAATCTAAATACAGAACTCTATCGATTTCTGTGGAATAAAAAACCGGATAAAATAAATAGACAAGATGTATGCACTCATAAGGTATGGGGAGGATTAAATATAGTAAATATTTTTTTATTTGAAAAGGCATTAAAACTGACTTGCATTCCAAAAATCCTTTTACATATAGTTACTCCTTGGTATTGCTTGTTGGTTGAAACTGTTGGAAATCTTAATAAGTTGTCCTACATGGGGACAAAGTGGTGTATAGCACTGTTAAAAAAATGTAACCATTTCTGGAAAAGTACTTTTGCAATATGGTCTGAATCATATGGTCTCAAGCATATAAAATCAAATTTCGATATACACAACTCAACCCTATGGTTTAACAAGCATATTTTAAAAGAGTCTCTATTCTTTCCAAAATGGGCCAAACATGGAATATCTATAGTGGGAGATGTGATTACTTCAGACGGAGTCATTCTAAGTAGAGAACAAATTGCACAAACCTATAACTTTAATGTTAATATCCTTCAATATTTTAGATTAAAATCTCTTATAAGGAAATTCATCTCAAAATACTCTAATGGTGGGACCTTTGATGCACCTAGACTACATGTACCATTCCATATGCAAATAATCATACAATCACAAGGCCGCAGCAAAGTGTTTTATGACTACTTAACAAAAGAGACCAATGAGGCAACTAGGAAATGTGAAGTAAAATGGGAAGGAAAATTTAATCTTGCGCTAAATGATAAAATTTGGCACACAGTATACAGTATATGTTTCAGAACTATCTATGATAATTCAGTAATCTGGTTTCAATATAAAATTCTCTTTGGAATTCTGAGCACAAAGGATTTCTGGTTTAAAATGAAGATTGTAGATTCAAACCAATGTAGATTGTGTGGGGAAAATGCTGAAACAATCCAACATCTGTTCTCTCAGTGTGAAATTGTTGGAAATGTATGGACTGATATAAACCAATGGATCAAAAGAAAAGTAAATTGCCGGTTACATATGACTCAAATAACAAAAATTTTGGGGTACTGTATACAGGATTGAAACTTCAAGCCTGTCAATTTTATATTGCTCGCTAGTAGGAAATACATATTTTGGTGTGCTCAGAATAAATTTATCCCTAGCTTTCTTCAACTAAAAAAATTAATTCAGCAAAGGTACTGTGAACAACAATATCTTGCAAAGCTCCCTTCATCAGATGAATTCGACCGTGAAATGACGACATGGAAAAACTTGTTAAGTGAGGATTAACTAGGCAATGTAAACAAAATATTGATTCTGTTTATCTTTTTTCTCTCTGTGTTCATCCTTTACAAGTATTAGGAAGAAACTATAAGTGTTAATAGTTGCATAGATTGTGAAAAACCAAAAAATAGTATTTTTGTCACTTGACAGGTCTGGCAATGGTCTGTAAATATTGTACATATGTATATAAAACAAACTGAACTGCTCACTTGGATATAACTAGTTGTATAATGTTCTTATGCGATGGACAGGGATATCTTTTCTGTCGGAGATATTTCTCTAGTGTAAATGGCACTTAAATCAAAACCAATAAAAAAAAAAAAAACAATTTCTTATACTAATAGGGAGCTTCAGTCACTACTAGGTCCATTGCTTTATGTTACCAAATGCATTAAATATACTTGTTTCTTTCTCAACAGAATGTTAAATTTGCTTAGAGAAAATTATGATAACAGCAGAATTATTCTTAATGAATCTTTTAAACGTGATTTTACTTGGTTTAATACCTTCCTGCCAGTATATAATAGTGTAACCTTTTTCAAGTATATTCTTACTAGAAATGTGTATCTGGATGCTTGCACTACTGGTCTAGGTGCTATTTTTGAAAAACAGGTGTATGTCTTGCTTTTGAAAGAACATTGGCAAGCTGCTAATATTGCCGCATTAGAAATCGTTAACATATTGGTAGCACTTAAAGTTTGGCATTTACAATGGTCTGGTCACAGTGTTCATCCATTGTGATAATCAAGCTGTGTACTTAATACTGGTAGATCGGGAGATGTTTTGTTAAGTAAAATTGCTAGGAACATTTTTATGTGGCTAAGTGCATGCAATATTGATTTTCAGGTGATACATGTTCCAGGGAAGTCTACCACAGTGACTGATCTGCTGTCTAGATAGTTTATTACATGTAGTAATTTTCAGAAGTTGCAGAAATTGGTCCACTCTGTCACATAGATTACTGTTAATGAGCACCTATTGTATACTGATGAGTCCATTTAGTTGCTTGTATTATATAAATTTCAGACTGTACACCTGCTGAGACTTATCTCACCAAGCTTGCCACCTCCAGACTGTCAAATGCCTTCACGAATTCCACTAAGAGGGCTTATGCTACTGTGTTCTCCACCTTCCTGTCCTTTATCTCAGGTGAATGTATTCAACCTCCTGTGTTTCTTGGAGTGTCTGCATTATAATGGGGTCAAGCATTCACAAATGGCCAACTACTTGTCAGCCATTATATGTAAATTTCTAATTTTTGGTCTGGATGTGGCCTGCTTTAATGATCACAGGCTTAAGTATTATCAGAGAGCAGTTCAGTTGCATGCCCCACTTCAGGTGAAGCTTAATAAAATAATTAATGTTGATCTGCTTAAGAAAATAGTATCACACTGTGACCTTACATACATGGGTCAAATTTTCAAAGCTGTATATCTGCTTAGTGTTTTCTCTTTTCTGCGATTGTCGAATCTAGTTCCACATTCATGTAATTGGTTTTCCCCACTGAAGCATTTGGCTAGGGGGGACATTATCTTTAAACCAGAAAAAATTCTGGTGCTTGTAAAATGGTCTAAGACCATGCAAAATCACAATTAAGTCAAACTTATTTCTGTACCTAGAATTACTGGCTCTGTACTGTGTCCAGTCCCATGCCATTTCCAACCTTTTAGCTTTGACTCCCAAGGGTTCAAACCTTCCCTTGTTTCAGTACAAACAAAATTCTAATTGGGTACTTCTCACTGACTCAAAAGTCAGGAGGCATTTTTCTTTGATTTTATCAAGGATGGACTTGCAGGGATCTCGCTATACTCTGCACACCTTCCGGCGTTCAGGTGCCACCTTTGCTTTCAAAAATAATGTTGATTTGCAAAACAAACAGAGACATGGCACCTGGACCAAGTTATCTACTTCTTAATTCTACTCCTACACTTTGGGGTCTGGCTGGTTAAATTTCTTTCTGTAAAACTTAAAAATGTCATCACTTTAACATGTTAAATATTTCATTTAGTTCTGGCACAGGCCCCCTTCATTATGTAATCTTATTATCTTTCAATCTGTATGAGGTTCTTTTATCTCCTTTATGTAAGGTTACCTTAAACTCAACTTTATTTAAGGTGGCCCTGTGCCAGACTTAAATGTTCTGTATGGATTGTAGATAACTAGTAGTGTGACTTTATTACTGTTAAATGATAATAAATAAAAATTTACCCACAATGCATCTCTAATTTTGACCTTCAAGGTCGTTTGGTTATTCTTCACTTTGGTCTGAACTTGAGGAAATGTTCCACGCGCTAGTCACCTATTGTGGTATTGAAAATGACCCTTGGAAGTCGTTTCCCCCAACCTGAGGAAAATGGTTGGGGGGTCTGGATCATGTTGAGGTTGAATACCTGTGTCTGGCTACAGAGGACTGATCCTCCACTGAGGAAGATGACACGTATCTGGACTTAGCCTTATGTTTATTCTTGTCAGTATGTTTTTTGGATTTGGAAGATGACATCCAAGGTTGATTGGATTCATCAGTGTATTGATCCGAGGCAGACCTCGGTTCAACATCACGCTACCTAGGAGAGTGAGTCTCTAGGTCTATCTGAGGCCTTCTTAGAAAGCTCCTCCGATGCACTAGAAGGCTGATCCGATGCCTGATGATGATCAGCACCGAAATGAGGGAGAAGTGCAGGACCATAGTCCACTTCCATTGACTCAACATTTGAGGAAGTCCGAGGGGGTGTCGGAGGGGGTAGGTCCAGATTTACAGCAGCAGAAAAGGTTCAAGGCTTAGAAGCCGAAGCCGAGGTCTGACCCACCTCAACTTGTTTTTAGTGGTTAATTCATCTCGGAGAGACTGGAATGCTGCTAACATAGAGGCCTGGAAAGAACCCATTTGTTGCTGTAAATGGATGTTTAGTGAATTATCCAGGGATAATAGCTTCAATTTTCTGCTGTAAGGCAGTACCTGGGGTGGGTGGGACAGTTTTTGCTGGCATCTTGAGAGACAATGAACTGAAGGGTAGGGGCTGAGGATGGTGGGGGTGCATAAATAAGTTGTCAGCAGCACTCTCAAGGTCTGCGTTAGAACTAGTAAAAGAATCCCCGTCACCTTCACCCAAGATATCTAGTTCATTGTCTTTTGAACTAGTAGTGTCCATTTTTTGTTTATTTATATTACATTTGCTGTGTTGAATTTTATTCATTTGTTCATATAAAAGATGCACAGATATCACAGGGCATCTGAAAAGTGACACAGGGGTCAGCACCCTTGCCAGATTCCCTACATGTAGGGCAGTAGTTAGGTGTGTCAACAAAAATTATGACATTTACTAGCTCTCGGTTTGTCTTTATTCATTTGGCATATTGAAACACAATAAAAGACATAGATGTAAAAGCCTGAATCAAGGAAAACTCAAAACACCAAATATTATGAAAAATACTTATCCTGTCAAAATGGAACTTTCACAGAATAAACTATGATATATATTACAAGAAATGGCTAAAAATAAACATCCAACATATACGTATGTACTGAGATATAAAAGAAAATGTCTGTGTAAGTTACAGACGCTACCAATTCACATGGCCAATGAGAAAGTAGTACGAGAGGTCAAAGTTCACCACAAGACAACAATTTGAGGCTACGGTCAACTATAAATGTCTATTTTTCTTAGACGCTGGCCTGATGCCTTATGACCATCCGAGAACAGCATTTGTCAGGTAGACAAAATGCTGTAAATATTGAGAAACCTGAAAGATTTACACACACATATATAAATATGTATTTATCAGTAACTGGTCAATGACAAAGTGCTGTAAAATTAAGAAACCTGAAAGCTGGTCAACCTACTTTATGTTGTCAACTTTGTCGACATTGTTGACCAGATGTAGTATACCTTGGAGTATTTTTAATTGATATTCATGACATCATAGACATAAATATTAATTAGTTGTTTTTTTACAAAAAATACCATATTTCTGCTTTCGTCAGGGAGATTCAGTTATTAGTTAGTTATTATCTAGGTTTGATATACACATTAAAAACAATACTTTTAAAGCCCAAAGCTGAGAGGTCAAAGAGCATTTAAGAACTTTCATTCCTCTGTCATGTGTAATGCTAAAATAAACAATCTAATATTGCATGGCAAGTGCATTGTAATACACATATCTTAGACAATTAACAACTGCCATGTACAGATGGGCTTATGTAGGAATCTGCTGTTGTAAATTTAGATAAAGTTTGTGCACTTTAAAACAGTAAAAATAATAAAAATACCTTGAGGACTTATGCCTTTTTAGTCTGGAAGGAAGACTTTATCAGTGTTGCAAAAGGTAATATGTTATATCCCAGCAAGCTGTAGTGTTTGTGAAGATTTATATATAAAGACTCCAAATGAATGATCTTTGTAATTTGAGGAGATTTTTGTCCCAGGACGAAAACTTTCCTCTTTAAACAATCAAAATAGTTATTTAAAGTAACCACTGACTGTGGATTATGTGTTTTGTCTCTAGTGCAATGGATTGAGTTGTTAAATGTTTTGAAAAATCAGACCAGGGGATGGTTTTACACAAAAAGTTGTCCAAGACTTAGTTTTAGAATTTAAACTTTTGTCTGAAACCTAGGTTAAGTCTGTGGTCTTAGTCTTAGCTAATTTCACAAAGCAGATAGCTCTGAGCTTTTGCCGAGTCTTGCGCTTAGTATTAACTGTAGTTTGGGGTTGGCTTAACTTTTGTCTTTTTAAAACAAACCTCAATACCCCAATCAAATTACAGGCAGTACTTCCCACAGTTAGAGGAGTTGGATGACATGCCCTGTCCTTCAACTACCGTCTGAGATTCATTTGCAAACTTTTGACACATTGACAAAATGTCCAACATATTGTGCATCCTATGGAAGTTTGAAAATATTTTAAATTTCTGCCTCTGACCATCTCACTGTGAGGATGTGCAGATGAATTTTTAGATAGTGTAATTCAAGGTGTGGTCCCAGGTATATATCAAGTTGTGACTCGGTCTTGTTTTGTAATATGGTTACATCAGGTTAGTTGAGGAATGGGATGGTAGTTGAAGGACTGGAGCATTTTTACTAACTCGTACTAATGTGAACATACCACTTGCAATGAGAATAGATACACCAAATCTCTGGAGATATGAAGTGTCCTGGGAGGCAGTTCCACCACCATGTAAAACCTATAACCGCGGGACATACCACCGGTTATGGGTTCACTGTAAATTTTTCTCCACTTCACTGTTTGAAATGCCTAAAGGGCCAATGCAACCAGAAACACAGATTTCAGGTATTTATTCATTCATACATTAATAATATAAACCAAAACTAAAAACCCACAGAAGTGTGTAATGTTCAAAATCTTCACTTGAAGCTTGGAAAGTGAGAGTCTGCCTTATTTGAACATTTGACCCAAGAATTGTTTATGTAAGATCTCAACATAAACCCATCTTTGCTTTACACAATGCTGTATAGTGCATGATGTGTTATCTTAGACCGTTGTTTGGTTACTGGTTCTACTTTGTTTCTGATATATTTCAAGATGTTATATCTGACTTTATGAAAATTTAAACCAAGTTATATAAACAAAAGTATCAGTATCTGATAATTATACATAAATTTGTGGATTAAGTTTTGTTTTATAAGCAGTTGAGTTCTCTTTTTGGCTTTATTTAAATGATGTAAATTATTTATAAGCACATGAGTTTAGGCTTTGTAGAATATCTGAGTTTGTCACGTATTTATGTATTTGATATATATTTATATATTTGAAACCTTTCAAGAGAAATAGTAAATGTTTAAGAAAGATCGTTTTACTTAACTATACATACACAGCTATTTTCAGTGGAAAATGTTATCTTGAAACTTGAATTATTTATTACCTTTCTGTCGGTTATAGGGAGACAGTAATTAGAAAAGTGGAGGAACCTAACACATAAAGTTGGTCAAGGTTGTAACATGAAACCACTGACCCACCGGCAAGCAACCACCAGCTTCATAAAAGGGATAAAGTAATAACAATAATTTCTGTTTTCATTTTTATTGTCTACCTTCCAAAAAAAACAATGTAATTTTATGTCGCTGTAAATTTAAAGCAACGCAAGTCATAAAGTGATGAATATACAAGTACATGTATATATTTACATTGTGCAATAAAAAGTAGTGAGAGAATTTACAAACAAAAAAAACTTTCTAAATGACAACAATTGCATATTGAGTTGTGATAAATTCTTTCAGAATAACAAAACATAACAACATACCACAAGTTTTGCATCACATTTGTGAACAATCCTGCCTCTTGATAAATCCACTTGGAACAGACGTCTGTCAAGGACTAAGCCAATCCTTGAAGAATACATTTTCTGGATCCCAAATTAAATCAGTTCTACTCTAAAACAGCCTACTATAAATCTTTTGTGCAAATCTGTGCTTCGGTTTTTTGGTAATGTTGCTAACATACAAACAAACAAAGTAACAGAATCCAGTCATCAAACAATCTCCTTGATGGATATAGTGAAGAGAATACCAATAGAGGATGTGTATCAATCTGATACTATACTGCTGCTAACCCATGACTTACACTATTTGGACACAAACACTTTATTTGTGCTTATTTTAAGTGCAGTGATATGGATTTTGTTTTGTTTTAAAACATGAATTGACGCAGGCATAAGATGTAAAAGTATAGCGTCCAAAAGATCAAATTTAACAGTAATTTTAAAGGGCGATTATACTATTTATACACTTGTGGTTCGTGCCTAGGCTTGGCACAGATCAGCAGAACTTCCAGAAAACAAAAATTTTATCCGTCATCACTTTTTCATGCACAAATCCTACTTGTATGATAGTGAAAATAATGATAATTCTAATGATAATTATTTATTTGGGTTTTAACGTCGCTTGCAACACTGTACAGGTCATATCACTGACGGATAGTTTTATGGACAGAGGAAACCAGTACATACAGTTGGTCAAGGTTCTGTACTGTAAACTGCCAAGCAGCGGCAAGCAACTACCAGCTTTCCCACTTGAGGTCGGGCTGGGATTCAAACTCTGATCTCATAGGTGAGAGGCGAGTGTGTTACCACTCCGCCATGATGCCCCCTCTAATGATAATTAATACACTCAATCAATATAATTATAAACATAATTGGTAAAATTTGATTCTGTTATAAGTTAATGCCTCTGTAAATTATTATATATTGTTCTAGCACTTTATCAGATATGTCAATCTTTCATAAATAATTAAAAAAATTTTTAAAATATAAACAACAGTTAACCAGTGCTGATCACAGCTAATATTATAGAGCTATTACAAAAGATACAAATTAACAAATACATAGAAATGAAGGGCCCATTTTTATATCCATATTTGAAATGGTAATGCAATCATTTTGAGACTCAATCTTTTTGTTAATACAAAGAGATAATCCATTGATATTTATCAGGTTTGACAATTATAACTCCTTTCAAGAAATAATAGAATGTCCATACATTTTAAAATTTAATTCTTTTGAATTTATGATAAAGACTAAAATATAAGTTTTAAATATATCACTAGCGTGACATGAAGTGCATTAATATAGAGCATGATAGTGCATAGTGATTAAACACACACAAAATACATCTTCTGTTCCCCTGGCATAACTTGGCACAAACTTTGGGACATACATAAATCCTTATTTAAATATCTTCTGATATAAGTTATAACTGCACTTAAAATCCTGTCATAAATCTACACACAGAAATTCTAAAACACAATTTCCTATTGTCACTTTGGCTACTGTAGTTTTGTTTCTTATATGATATGGTACAATCACAGAAATCTACGAGTATTGCTGATGGCAAACCAACAATTGATTAGGTTTCTTTTTCCCTTTCTTCTGTTAAATTAAGGTGTCTGCGAAGTTATGGTAGGGATCCTTATATTTTATGATAGGCCTGTGACACTATATTTCCACTCTGGAAACTTTTTTGCAATCATTTACCAAAATGAAACAGCCATCTATGTAAGGTAATTAACCTTACAATTAGGTTACTATCCTAAAAATTGCAACTGGAGAGAATTCGGAGGACAATCCGTTCATTTGGGAAGTGTGTAAGCCACAATCTTAGCATTCAAGAAGGACTCGGGTTAAAAGCGAAAGCATTTGGGAGTGAATCGCATGTGTCTCTGATGAATTCAATCTAGTTTGAAAGTCTCTGCAATCCTCTATGACCCTTCTCAGATCTAGCTGTAAATGTTCCTTGGTTTCAAGAACCAATTACAATGTTTGACCTATCCTCCCCTCCTTCCTCGGTGTATTGTAATAGATGGAAATTTTTCCAATCACAGACAAGGTGTAGAATCAAATTGACAATATGGAACTGCCCTATAACCTATAAGTATGTTATAAATACCATTAGAGAGGTATTTCACGCCCTCAGTAGCCTAGTGGGTTAGCAGGTTTGGCATCTAATGACAGGCTGTCATCTCTGCGTGGAAATATATTTTGGAAAAATATTGTTGCATTAAAATTTTTTTTTTTAGAAAATAGAGTAGTCTCAACTTAAGAATTATAGTTTCTATATTCAAAAGTGTCCCTTATTATGGTTGTGTTTTTGATTGATTTTTATCATCAAGTGCAGTCAAAGTTCGTTTTAGTATTTAGTAAGGAGCTAATACGTCTGTCATTCTTTAAAATGACTGAACATAAAGTTGAAATATACATAGATCTGTAAAAGTACACCCTAATGAAGCCTTTGGAAAGTTTGAATATGGTTACAAGACTTATAAGATCAAAATTACAATTTTTTTTTTCAAATTCCCATTGAAACAATAATAATGATAAATTAACAAATAATTAACTAAAATCTTTTTTGAACTTTTATGAACAGATAACTTCAATTTGAATAATTGTTGGTTAAGTCATAACGTACTCTTACAAAGTAGATAATATATATTAGTACATGTGATTTGCGTGGCATAATGTATATTGATTAGATTTTACATCTTTATTAATAAATGGCAAAATCTGTCTGCTTGAATCCCCAAGCCACTGAAAGCTTCACATCAACTCTGTACATTTTCATATGAAGCAAGCCGATGGGTCAATCATTCTGGTACATACTTTTTTGGCCTACATGTTGACATTATGATATGACCTTGGTATATTTTATCTAGGTAGATTTTAATTTGCTATTCAATATTTCAATAATTCTGATATTAAGAAAGATATGAGAAATGAACTCCACAATACCCCTAATGGAAGTAGAAGTACCCTAATTATGCTTTAATACTATGAATATATTTATACTGAAGGAATTGTGAATACATTAAAGTTGATATTCTTCCATTTGCAAAGGTGTTTTGCAAAGTCGATGAAACAGAAGTAGAATAATACTAGTACTTCTGCAGCAGTCAACAAAGTTGAAACAATTCAGATCCAACATACTTAACCAGAGTCACTTTGGATATTGAAGCCATTGTGTATTTTGGTCGGCAAAATACACAATGGCCTCAAATATCCAAAGTGACCTCAAAGGGGACCTGCTTACAAACACATATTATTTATGTGTGCATTATTTCGACTGGGTCCACCTCTACACCAATACCTAGTGCATTGATATTTTTTCATTTTTTTACTTTGTAATATAATACATACATATACTTTTCCATCTGCATTCTTTTCATTCAGTTTCGTAATTTAAATATAACTTTCCATGTTTCTACTTCCACCAGGGGGATTCTACAGTCACAATATGAGTCTATAAGTTTATATGAAATAACTATTCAGTGAAACCCTTCCATTGGGCCCTGCCCTCTGCAGTACCCACATTAAAATATTGCACATAAAGTCACAGAAAATGTAATGTTATTCAAACATTTATGTAAATTTAATAAAGACAAACATAGAAACAGAATTTCAAAAAAATTGGGAAAGACAACTGGAGAGTCAAGGAAATCATGTTACGTGCTATTCTTGAATTCATCTATTTGCAAATAACACAGATAACTAGGAAAAATTGTACAAAAGTGCCATAAATTTCAAAAATGATGTCAGTGAATTGACTTTAGGCATATGCAACTATTATCTAGATTTGACCAACACATTACAAAAAAACTTAAGTTGTAGAAAAAAATTGCTTCTAAACAATCAAAATGCTTGTTTAAAGTGACCATTGAGTGCTGTTTATGTTTTTGTCATCCGTGAAATGAACTGAACTGAAAATGTTTTTAAAAATTAGACCAGGGGATGGTTTCACACAAGGAGTTTGCCTGTACTTAATTTTAAAATTAAAACTTTTGTCTGAAACTTAGGCTACGTCTGTGGTCTTAGACTTAGCTGATTTCACAAAGCAGATAGTTCCATGCTTTTGTCAAGTCTTTGGCTTAGTAGTAACTGTAGTTTGGGGTGAGCTTAATTTTTTTCTTTTGTAAACAAGACTTGATACCCCAATCTCATTACAGGCAGTACGTCCCACAGTTATAGGAGTTGGGTGACACGCCCTGTCCTTCAGCTACCGTCTAAGGTTCATTTGCAAACTTCTGACATATTGACAAAATGTCCAATACATTGTGCATCCTATGGAAGTTTTAAATTTTTTTAATTTCTGCCTCTGACTATCTCACTGTGAGCATGCACAGATGGATTTTGGGGTACGGTAATTGAAGGTGTGGTCCAGGGTATATATCAAGTTGTAACTTGGTCTTTCTTTGTCTTGTAATACGGTTACATAAGGTGAGTTGAGGAATTGGATGGTATTTGAAGGAATGGGGCATTTTGACCAACTTGTACTAATGTGGGACATATTGCTAGTAATGATAATGGATACACCAAATCTCTGGAGATATGAAGTGTCCTGGGAGGCAGTTCCACCGCCGAGTAAAACCGTGGGACGTACCACCTGTTATGTGTTTGCTGTACATTTTTCTCCACTTCACTGCTTGAAATGCCTAAAGGGCCAATGCAACCAGAAACACAGATTTCCGCTATTTATTCATACATTAATAATATAAACCAAAACTAAAAACCTGCAGAAGTGTGTTATGTTCAAAATCTTCACTTGAAGCTTGGAAAGTGAGAGTATGCCTCATTTGAACATTTTCCCCAAATTGTTTATGCAACATTACAACATAAACCCATCTTTGATAACACATTGCTGCATAGTGCATGATGTGTTATGTTAGACCTCTGTTTGGCTACTGGTTCTACTTTGTTTCTGGTATATTTCAATATGTTTATTTCTAACTTCTTGAAAATTTGAAACAAGTTACATAAACAAAGGTATCAGTATCTGATAAATTATACATAAACTTGTGGATTAAGTTTTGTTTTATAAGCAGATAAGCAGTTGAGTTCTTTTTGGGCTTTATTTAAACTATGTAAATTATTTATAAGTACACGAGTTTAGGCTTTGCAGAATATCTGAGTTTGTCACATATTTATATATTTGATATATATATGAAAGCTTTCAAGGCAAATATTAAATGTTTAAGAAAAATAATTTTACTTAACTATAGATACACATCTACTTTCAATGGAAAATGTTATCTCGAAACTTGAATTATTTACTTCAACTTTACAGGAATTTCTATGTAACATAGGTCTTCTATGAAAGAAGTATCAAATTAAATAGGCATACACCAGTTAACAAAAACATGTTTATTTTTTTTGCAACTATTGTGTTGGGCTTTTCTGAATGTAATTTAGTGACAGTTACACTATATATATTCAATTTCAGCTATATTGTGATATTCTTGACGAATAAAAAATTGTTCACAAATTTGTGGTGTTAATTATTCATAAAACGTGGCAGAGGGAATACAAAATATATATATCCCAGTCTGTATTTTCCCCTATTATGAGAACATACTGCCTTCTGGATAACAAAGACAAGGTATGTTATATCAGTTTAACTTAATTATTGGATTGTATTAATGCCTATGGGTCTTTTGTCTTGCTTCAGGAGATTGAAATATCTGTCACAAATATTTCCAAAGGACCTATCCAAGAACATTTTGCACAAAATTTAGTTGTTTGAAAAAAAGACCAAGTTTCTTAATTATACAATAATAACAAACTTTAGATCACACATGGGAAGATGAGGGGCTATTATATTCCTCGCTGAGCTCTGCATTAAGTCTACCATTGACCACACATTCTTTGAGTTGAGTATCATCTGGAGCAACCTCTTCACAGTCCAAAGCTTTAGCCTTGTCTATATCACACTCGCTTTCAAGTGTTTGCTGTCTTTGAATGCTGCGAGATTTTGAATTATATGGATGACTTTTTGTAGCAAATATCACCCGCTTTGTTTGACAGGAGCCATTTCTGCTAATATTCTCCTCTGATATAGATATATTGGCTGTCAGACTAAGTTTGTCCCCGAAAACCTCATTGGATGATGTAGAACATCTATTTGTTGATGATTCTGAAGGTTTTTCAGTCTTATGAGAAGGCCTAAGCAGGGGCTGGCGAGTAGCGCATTCCACTGAGACAGCTTCTGATTGTGAGCATTTGATATGTAGATCTACCTCATTAGTGATATTCACCATTTTTTCAGCTTCCGATTCTGTATCAGAAAAATCACTGTAGCTGTTGTTTTGATTAACATTTATGTTGCCATTCCTATCACTGGTGACCAATTCACCAAGGCTGCTCTGCTTCTTGAACCTCACATTATTCGTGTCATCCACAGAGTTGTTGCTCAGAAATAGATGCCTTTCTGGAGACAACAAAGTTGGTGAGAGGTTCTGCGAACCTCTGGGAGATCCCTTTGGTGACATGCTTTGCGACCGGCGGCGTCTTCGCTGCTTTGGAACTGATAGATATTGTCTTGTAGGTGTAGTTTCATCTTCTTCCACTAGACCTACTCTGAGCATAAGGTTCTGAAGTTTGATTTCTCCTTGATTGCCCATAATTGGTGTGGTTTTTGGGTTGACTGGCCGTTTAAGAGCCGGGCTGGGTGCCATACGAGAGGTAGACATGGACATACCGAATCCCAGAGAGAGAGCAGCTATTGAAGATAACCCTGCTGAAGTGTCCATTTTATGGAATATGTCTGAAGTGTAGAAAAAACACACACATAGAAAGTTAAGTATTCATACTCAGCAAAATATTTTCTTTACCAGTGACCTAAAGGCACTAACTGGCCTGTCCCGACTTCACGAGAACAGCCCAAGCTAAAATCACAGACTAATGGAGATACACATAATCAGCATCTCTCTGTATAGCTATGAAGGACAGATGACCAACATTTAAGTAGCCATCCAGACCATTACAAATCATCTTGTACCAGGTCACAAATTGGAATCCTGTGTGATATCCGGTGGGTGTGTTACCCAGTAGACTGTTGCAGTGTATTAACATGACGTCATAGACACAACCTAAAGAATTAAGTAGGGACTTTGACGTTTTACCTCCCACATTCTGTATTTATCATTTCTATATATCTCAGCTGTACAAAAATACTTACAGTTACTGCAGTGTTTAAAACATTAAATCAATAGGATCTGATGCTTAAATCATATTTTAGAGATTTAGATTTGCACATTTTCATTTTGCTATACATACTGACGTAATTCTGTAAGTAATACTCTTTTAGGAGAGTTTAAACTGAATGTTGGATGTGCTCTTTAAGTTAGCTTATATATTATAGTTTGTTGTATCTCAATGAATGAACAAAGAATTGGATCTGAGTAAATATTCAAACTCAATTACAGGGTGTTTTTTGTGTGCTTTACATGACAGACACCACATAACTTTCACCTTTTATCTTACTTCTCCAACTTAGCTTGATCTGTGACTTCACACTTACTTTTGCTATTCCTTAAAACAAAATTTATGTTGAATTTAGATATTAATGTATATGGTTTATTGAATGTAGAGAACCATTGAATTTATACATTCACTGGGTCAAATTACTGAATGTGTACAATAAATGGCTAAAATCATTGAGTGTGCACATTCAATGATTCAAGGCATGAAATGTATAAATAATTGAATATGAAATGCTGATATTGATGGCAAAGCCTTAATTAACTATCTATGTTGGATATTTTCTAGCATAATAATAAGTAATCAAATTAACTGGATTAAAAGTGTTACGTTTCAGGAATTGACACCAATAGGGATCAGTCTATAACATTAAAATCAATAAACATATATGTAATGACATAAATTTCATATATTTCATTGCATTATTTATTATTGCTGAGAAATTCTTAAAATTCATCAGGCCTTGCAAATATAGTCATTATGATGGCTGTATTATAAGCTCTACCTTAATCCACAGATATTATAATATTTTGCCCCTCAGTGAAAGAATGACAGGGAAATAGTTCAAGACTTAGTCGATGTCTTATGGTATTTTAGTGATAAAATGTGATAGCAATTAATTCATCTAATCAAGTGTAAAATTTGGGTAATTAATTGTACGTAGCCCCATAGTGGCACTCGTCTTATATTAGTGATGTCATTGGAACAAAAAACTTAGAAAACAATATAAACAATTCTTTCAAAAACAAAGTAGTTTTTGCTATAATAAATAACTATGTAACTGACTGGAGATATTCAACTCATTGCAAAAGTTTATTTAAGGTTAACATCAACAGATGTGATTTATTAAGAAAATTACAATAATAAGCTAATTTTACACAGTATGAATTACTCCTTTGAGTTTATTAAGTCCATATACACATTCATTGACTATGGTTGTGGAGTGTACACATTCTGCAATTAAACCATTGGAGGTACACATTCAATGGCTGTTTGCTTTCTACACATTCAATGAGTAATCTACTGAATCTATATATTCAGTGGTAATCTACATTCAATACAACAAATGTTAACACCTTATATTTTACTACTGACACACAAAAAATAAATAAATAATCTTCAGTGATAAACAGCTGTATTGCAGAATTCTAGCAATTATGAAAACGTTTTCTTCCAAAGTCAAACTTGGGGTTTTACGGATCATTTTCAGCCAAAGTCATTACTTGATAGGCTTCCAGTGTATTCAATAAATTCCAGTAAGGTAAAAGCATAACCTCAGAGTTAAGAATCAAATTATTAATTGCCAAATGTGTCACCCACTAGACCAATATGGCCTCTGTCAATAGGTTGGTGCTAATGTTTTTTGTATGCCAGTTTCACTTACTTTTCCTTGGCTTGCACCGGTTAACCTCTGCATCTGAAGCACCCTTATCTTTGCATAGTTCTTTTATTGCTTTTAATTCCTCCTGGAAAACAAGAGCATAGACATGGTGTCATTATCGCACGTGCAGTAATGGGTTATCGGAAACCACTCGGGCAGTTTTGTAAACAGAGGCTCAAATATGGCCGCCATAAGTCTTTCTCAACTTCAAAATTAGAAGCAGATGAAAATAAGCTACAAGTATATAAAACAACCCCCTAAAGTAGTCTTTGGATGTTTTATGTCTGTACAAGGTTTCCCAGTGCAAAATAGCATTTAACCAGAAACAAAATGTGTCAAACAAAATAACCTATGTCATCAATTTTTTACCAGAAATAAAGGGTCATATAATATAGAAAACCACTTTGGTTATTTGATAAGCTTGCTCTCAACTGAGACACCTTCTGTGAAAACCATTAGAGAAAAACTTGGCTGAGTGAAAAGGCTCAGTCTAAGACTGGGTTAAGTCTGAGACCTTATGTGACATCGGGATTTGTTACAATGTTAAAGATAAAACTAGGGATTTTATTGTACTATATTGTACATTTGTACTTGCAAATATCTCTATGTTTTAAAGGACTCAAATAGCTAATTGACCTGTCATGGCAACACAAATACCAAGCTCACGTTCTCTGTTGACCGCAATTGTATGTACTGAAAGACAGAGATTCAGGAATGACCATTTAATGATGGCCCTGTTCTTTAGCTTGCCACCAGGGAGAGGTATCTACCTGTAGTGGGTATCGAACCCAAGTACTCCGTGTTTCCATAAACCACAGTGGTATATGTTGATCAGTGTCTGTTTTAAGAGCTTATGTCACATCAGGACATGCCCCAAATTTTGCCACATGTGACTTGAAACCAGTTCACCTAAACCTGCAAAACCCTTATGGACATTGGTTATAAAAAGGTGATAGCTGAGGTTTTTATACCACTTCCACAGCTTAGGACGCACTTTAAGTACAACATGTGGCATCAACTGGATTCAAACCCATAAGATGACATGAAAGTTGAGAGCTATGTGATTTAATGCCAGACTCTTTTAACTACTCATATGCTACCAGAACAGTATTGGTAAGAGAAATATATATCGGCTTCCAGAAGAGTATTGCTAACAGTAAATATTTACTCTGGTCTTTTTAGTTTGAAGTAATATTTGAATATTTGAATCCATTTTCTCATCTTATGATAATGGATCCTTAGCTTTTATTTTGGGATAAGAATTACAATTTTTAAGAAACTGGATAATGTAAAAAATACATTGAATATATCTTGTGCTATTATTCTTCAGACATGTGTATTTAGGTATAGCAGCCAGTGAATAAATTCATAGACAAAAAAAATTAACTTTCAAGGATCTTTTCAATATCTTGAAGGTTTCCTCATAAAACGTAACAACATAATAATCGTGCTGCACATATGTATATTGTCATCTTCACTCATAATAACATCATATCCCAGTTACAGGTAGATACAAAATGGCTCAGATGACCACTTAAATTGCAGGACTCTGTCATTGGGTCCTTTTCCCAGTGGTAGGCTAAAAATCCCAGGGAGGGTGATAAATTGTCTTCCCTGAGCCTCTGTCTTTCAGTTAGGAGAATGTCAGTCACTTGAAAGTTTGGGCCTGTACTTGTGCAGTCAGAATGGATCAAATAGAGCTTTGAGCCCTATAATAATGGGGAAATTCCACTGACTATAAATATCCAGTACAAATAGTCAGGAAGATGAACAATATAATACTCGTATAAAATATTCTTTTTACAAATAACAGCAACACTAACAGAAAAAGACAGACATATTCTGCAACAGATATATAAGAAAATAAATATTCACAGGTCTAGCTATAGAATAACTGTGTCTATGTTTTCAATTTGATACAAAACGTAACACTGCATTAATCGTAGCATTACAAAGAGATATTTACAATTTCCCACTTTTCCATACATTTTGCTGTATTACTAATGTGGTATGTGAGGACTCTTTTATAGTACATCTTTAACATGACAATACATTTATCCATATTTAGCACCGAATTACCAGCCTTTGTGACAATGATGTATCTTTTAGCCAATGTAAACAGAAAGTTTAAACTATTTCTGTTATCTCCTGAAACTTTTCCTGACAGTACATCAATGGCTCCAAGCCCCTGCTTTGCCTCATGTGTTATTTTAAGTATTTCATAAAACCGTAAACCAGCTATCAACTAATATAATATTGCCATCTTCATTAATGATATATTTTTTTGCATATATGTCACCAAGAAAGTTTTCCTGTTATATTCACCACCTATAAATCCAAGATATATCATGCATAGTGTGTCGGGGCATCGAGGACAACCATACCAATAAGGACAAATGCCATTCCCCATTTAACATTCTATCCATCATCTGGGGCAGACATAGGCGTCTCGTTTGACACACATTACTGTAAATCCCAGAGGATAGGCCATTTACCATTGGCTACACGTTCTTGATCAATTATTGAATATTCCTTTAGGCATATCAGTGGGAGACTGTCTTGAATGTTTGAAAATACCAGAGAATGGTTTTTTTTGCAGAAGGTGTCATGGGGTCCTGCATAATGTATACCTACTCTAACATGATCCAGCTGCTTTGACAAATAATTGAGCAGTAATAATTGCAATGGCCTTTCAACTTGTTTATTTCTCTGTGGTTTGAAAAATAGAAATATGACCAAACGATACTTGATAGAGAAACTATCTGAATGGCGCATTTTAAAGCACAAGCTCTACCATGGCTCACACTTTTAGAGATCACTTTTTTGTCTCCAGACTTTCATGAATTGTGGTGCAGCGTGATGGGTATCTGTCTGTTCACTGAGGTCAAGTGGCAATGGACTACATTAGTACTTGGATGGGTGAGAGCTTCAGTGCACTGCACATGTCTGTGATGGCTTTATGGCTCATGCTAGTAGACTGAAACCCCTTTCGGCGTTGTTTAAAATATGATCACTAAAGAACATAAATCCATTAAAATCTTAGTGGCTGTTACCTCCACCCAGGAGTTATCATTTCCATGTCCATTTATTTGTATGTTTGTTTGTAAGCAGGCTTCAGCAAATATTACTGGTTGGAGCTTAATGAAAACAAGGCCGAAAGGGGTTTCAGTCTTCTAGCACGAGTGGCAAAGCCATGAAAGACACGAGTAGTGCACTGAAGCGGTCACCCATCCCAGTACTTACTTAGCCCATTGCTGCATAACCTCTGTGAAGAGACAGACACTCATCACACTACGCCACAATTCATGAAAGTCCGGAGACAAAACAAAAATGAAAAAGGTAATCTCTAGAAGCACGAGCCTCTCTATAGCTAGGACTAAAAATGAGAAGACTAGTCTCAGTCTGACTAGATGCCATTGAATCCTGAGAGTGACCTATATCACCATCTAGACGCAAACAAAAAATTCACATTTCTTGTTTCCCATTTACTTATTATTCCATACTTTGGTGGAGGTTTGCAATCTTTGAGTGCTATTATCAGTATTATTGTTCCAAATAACCATGAATCATATCCATAGTAAGGGGCACCAGTAAACACAAAAACTTTAACTTAAGACTTCTCTGCCATGTCTGCATGATATGTATTTCAACAAAAATAAAATCAAGTAGATACCCTTCTTATTATCTACACAGCATAATTTATGTGTTTTTTCCTGAACTGCCCATTATCCGTTATGTAAATTGAGTTGGGATTGATCATCTGATACTCTATATTAAATCCAAATCTGATTATTCTAATTCTAATTCGACTTTTATAGTGTTTAATCTCCAATGAGTAGTGGACTCTAAGGCGCAACAACACAAAGGCAATATCCGAATTCAAAGTCCAGGGACAGAAATAGGTCAGCACCACAGAGAAGCCATAAGAAAATGAGCTAAAGAGGATATACCTTTTCGTAGAGATAGGTTTTGAGCTTCTTTCTAAAACAGGCAATAGTGGGTGTTGCATGAATGTCTTCAGGAAGTGAATTCCAAACAGTGGGAGCATCAAAGGCAAAACTGAAACCAAACTGCTTAGTAGATTTGTGAATTCTAGGTTGAAATTTTGGTACACTGAGGAAATTGGCAACACTCTGATTATGTCTAATATTGTAAGCAGTGCAGTATGTGGATAGATGTGGAGCAAAATATTTAGGGAAACCAGTATGAATAAACTTGTACACCAGGGTAGCCAATTTGAACTCTGAGCGAAACCGAATAGGGAGAAATGGAGTTTCCTCAGTACCAGAGTTATCTGAGTGTATTTACTCAAATTTGTAGCAATTCTAACTGCACTATTTTGTATAGACTGCAATGTATGAAGATTGAATTTGGAGAGACTCCTGAAAAGTGAGTTACAGTAGTCCAACCAACTGCTAACAAAAGCATAGGCAATTGACACATATGCATCATGAGTCAAGAACTGCCTAATATTTCTAAAATCTCTCAGTTGAATGAAGCAGCCTTTACAAACATTCTGGACATGTTTAGGGAAGGAAAAATCAGAGTCAAACCACACACCCATGTTCCTGACTGTCTCGATGGGGTGAAGGGGGTTGCCCAAGATGTCAATCGGGATTATCCCTGAGATGGAGCCGAGCTAGGATTTAACCTTATGTGTAGGAGAAATCACGAGAAAGTATGGATTCGAGTAATTTTCTGATTCACGAATTCAGACTTTCGAGTGGTTTCTCTGGCTTAAACCACAAAAAGAGGCCATGTAAAGACCAATGTTACATATACGTGGCCTAAATCTCTAATTGTATTGAATGTGGTGACCTGAACATTGAAAGAAAGTGTTGATTCTGAAAATGTTCAATTGATTTAATTAAATCTTTTGTATTCTGCTGCTGCATTTGCCCTTAGCATTTATGGTGTCAAACTTGCAGCTTTGCAACCATGTTCAGTGAGAATATATGAAAAAGCCTGTTCCTGTTTATTATTCAAAGTAAATATAAAAATATCAGTGATTATAGGTTGAAAGGATTTTGAAAAACATACATAACAGAAATGGACTGTTTACAGTGATGTGAAAAGGTAAGGTATTTGACTTTTTGCCATTTTTCATTGCATTTTACTGTGTTTTTTGTACATTTTATTAAATGTTAAATTATATGTCAAAATGTTAATATAAATGTTAACATACAAATTATTGACTGCACTATCAAATGACAAAACATAATTCTGTACTAATTTCTCAGAAAATACACCATCATTAAATATTTTCCCCAAAATTGATTTAGCATCACATAACGTTTATTGTATTGTGTAAAATTGTTTTCAGTCTTGCTGGACTGGATAGCAAAGCTATCTGAGAACTCGGGGGTACAACAAACCAGAGAGTAATGAAAGGTCAGGATCTCAATTTAAATCTATGTACCGAGTCTGCAGTTATTGGTTTAAAGAAAATGGATTCCATTTACTGCTTCACTTTGGAGGGAGGATTTTCTCGCTGAGGATTTGCAGCATATCTCAATTCAGATACAGCAATGTGAAATGATTTAAAATGAATGCGCGTCACCTGCTGTTTATTCACAAAATGTTTTGAATTGTTGGATAAAGAAAAATTGTGCTTCAGTCATACAGGACAGCACAAGAAGCTTGTTCACCAATGAAGCTTTGTGATGCTCCATCTTACATTTGGATATTTTTCTCACAGGATAGTTGTACAACTTAATCACTTGCAGTACAAATACACTCAGAGATTGTAAAATTACTCATAATGTTAAAAGCAATTTTTGTTCTGAATATTAAGATTATTTAAAGTTAGTGTCAAGTTTCAAACTTTTTTTGTGAAATGAATATAATTTTCATATATTTTGTACAACTGTGGTTTAAATGTGTTAAATCCTTGAAATGATGTCTTGTAAAACACATTTCTTAAAAAATTCAACACTAAAATTGACAGATTATATTCACCTGATTACATTATAATCAGGGCCATTTAATTAAACAATTTAAAGTGTGAATTTTTATTCTAAAAAGTGTTGATTCTTAAACTAAAATGTGTGAATTATCAACCTTAAAAGTGTGGATTCTGAAGCTAAAAAGTGTGGATTCTGAAGTAAAAAGTGTGGATTCTGAACTAAAAAGTGTGGATTCGTGAAAAAGAATTCACACTTTTTCTATTGTCTGTTACCAAAAGTGTGGTTTAATTGTGAAAGAGACAATAGAAAGGGGCAAAGGAATCTCAACAGGAAGAGCATTCCACATAGTGGGAGCATCAAAAGCAAAGCTATAGCCAAACTATTTTTCAGACTTTTGGGTAGATCTGAATGAAACTTTGGTACAACAAGGAAATTACTAACACTTTGACTGCACCTGGTATTATAAGAACTACTGTGAGAAGAAAGATATGGAACAAAATACTTGTGAAAACAAGTGTGAAGAAGCTTGTAAAACACATAAACACACCCTTGTTAACAAGTGTGGTTGTTTTAAACACTTAAAGATATTCGACATAAATATAAATGTAGTTAATGTCTGAGTTTTAGAAAGCATCATATAAAAAACAAAAATCAAAGGAACAAAGTTTCATAAAAATTTAGAAAGAAAGTTGGAAATGGTTTTGTGAAATATGCTTTAACCTGACTCATCTAGCATTATTAAAACATCATGTGACAAGAGAAATGGAAACCTTATTGCGAATATTATGAACGTAAAATTTGGTTTGCTTTGACTAATTATCAGAAAACACAAATATCTATCCATAAAATAGCATTTTATTTGATTTTTTAAAAGTTAAACTCTAACATAGCTAACACCCCGATTCAACCTACTCTTTCTGTCTTTAAGATGGCTAAATCCTCTAATTGACCAATTTCTTTGTTTTTGTTTTTTTTAAAAACAGACGACCCACAAAACAACCCACCTCTTTCTATATTTATAGACCACCAATCAACAACCATCAAGACAACACATCTCTTTTTAAGAACCAATACCACTAAGCAACCCACTTCTTTCTGTCTATAAATTAGCTTATACAACTATGGAACCATTTTCTGTCTTTGTAATAAAAAAATTAATCAGAAGACCTCTTCATGTCTTTAGGAAAGGTAAACCACTAGTTAAATCTGTCTATTTTGTCCTTAATGAAGTCAAGACTACAAGCAACCCACCTCCTTCTGCCGTTTCTCTTCTTCAAGTGTTTCCAGGCGTTTCTCTGCCTTTCGCCGTGCACGTTTCTGCAGCTTTATTCTAAATTCTTGCCTCTTCTTTGCAGTCACCATCAAACCTGAAACATATTCTTCATACATAACGATATATAAAGCTAAGCCAGTCATTAAGTCAGTTGCTAGAGAATGGGCAATACTAATGCCATCAGGACAGATCCAACAGTGCCTTCAGTGAGGGAGATATTGTCCTGATTATTAATACCAACAGTAAGATATAATACAAACATTAAAGTTATGCAATACCCCAGGCCAAGTTTCTATCCTTTTGCCAATTGCTGTTGATATTTCTGATGGTACACGTTGGTGATGCCATTGCGTACTGTCAGAAATATCAACAGCAATGCCCAGCTGGACAGAAATTCAGTCCAACAATACTCCAGTTTTTATAATTGCCATACATTATACAAATTGTATCTTATTAACTACTGACCATTGATGACACGGAGCAATCTCCAGAGGAGGAATACTATGAGGAGTGCTGCTGCTTCCTCTCCCTGAGCACTGCCCACTCCGTTCAAAAACACCAGGTCCAGTGCAAAGGACGCACAGATAATCACAGCATCAAACACCTGTAATTGCAATAATAAATGCTTGCCAATACAAAAAAAAATAACACCAGTTGTTTGGTTGACAAGTCTGACATTTGATCAATTGGCTCTGAGTTCTTTGTGGTAGTGGTTTTAAACCATCAATCCTTGATAATATGTGCAAAATACTGATCGTGTTTATTCCATTTATCAAACATGTTTGAAATCTTTTCTCAGCATCTACTTGTCCAGCTACTTGTGTCCGGTGTGGTATGACTTATCTTGTTAACTCTCTTCATGATATGGCTAAATACCTCTTCTAAAGAGGTATTATTTTCATGATCTGCTTGTTAGTAGTGTTATTCAAATACTACTGGTTGGATCTTCATGAAACAAAGTCAGAAGATGGGTCTTTGTCTAACTTATATCCCATTAAATTTTGACACTGGTCTGGATCACCAGCTGGATACAAAATCCGGATTTTTCCATTTTCTTATTATTATGTGCCTTTAGTGGAGATCTGTACTCCACAAATGCTCTTATTTTCATATTAACATTGAGCAACATGATCGCGACTTGGTGTCACAAGGTAACGTCTAACAGCAGGTTATAAGTGATACTTATTGATATAATCATCATTTGTCTGTATTACAAGATGTGTTCAACTGGTCACTGCCATTTTTCTTGGATAGTTTGCAGAAAATGAACGCAAACACACGCCGACATCAACGTATGCTAGGTCTTAAAATTAATATCTCGCGACAGTGGGCTAATGGATAAAAAACTCTATCTTCATCAACTTGTTTTAGGTTGGCTCCAATGAAATAAACAAAAACAATAATATTGAATAAAGTACTGAGCTCCTATTCATAAAAGAGGCTAGCCAAAGAGTAACAAAAATTAACTTAATTATACAGCTTTATTGGTTAAATTCCAGCTCATTTTTTTGCCCATACTTCACTGATCTCTTTTTCAATATACCCAAACAAATATTATGAGCATGAAACAATTGATTTTGCCAATTTATTACCACTAGAGTGACTCATTAAAATAAGAAAGGTTCAGTACAAGTACCTCCATCTTTTGGCGGAAGAATTCTAATCCCATACCATACATTTTCACCACAACCTGCAAGTTAAATAAAAGTGGCTTGACAAATTGGAAATTTAGATGACACATATATCTGCTGGTTAAACCAATGTTTCCATATATTCTAGTCTAAACTGGAATGTCACCTAATCTCTACATTTATAAAGGCTCTTAGCCGTTTTAAAATTCACCAGCACATAGCATAGCAGAGATCGTTTTCTAAGGGGATACCAAGCAAGTCAGAAACTATGATGAAAATATGTTTTGATTTCAATAGAGGATAATTTGGGGTCATCATTTTTATTTGTCAAACACTGGCAGCAATGGCTTTGCTTTCCTTTTAGGGATAATAATGAGTGGAGTCTCCATTTTTCCTCGATCTGCCAGAATTTGAGGGGTTTTTTGCACTCTGCCTTATTCTCATGCCCCTATTCCACCACAAGACTAAGGCTCCTGATTAAGGTAATTTGGGGATCAGTTTAAAAAAACCCCAACAAAACATAGAGTCCTGGACAGTCTGCTTGAGTCTGTTTGGTTCTGACTCGGTGAAACAATCAAATATGTTTGGTATTTTCCACGACTGTAACTAACCCACTGTCGCCCCATCCACAAATTTCCCAATCTCAGGCTTCCTGAGGCCCCCTCAGACCCAAATTTCTACTATCCTATGTTGTATAAGGTGTCATTGGACTCTTAATCCCAGGACTCTTAGTCCCAGGAGGCCTTGACTTAGTCCCAGACCTCAACACAAATCAATCAGTTAATGTTTGAAGAAATCGGTTATTAGTCCCAGAAGGACTGAGGAAGCCTCAGACTAGTGTGAGACCGAGTCTGTATATCCCGACAGGATCAGGGTTGAAACTAGTCACAAATGTGGCTAATTCGTTAATAGTCAGGGAATGATCTTGACTTGTCTGAGGACGTCTCAGGCTTCCTGGGGCATCCTGAGGACGATCTTGGTTTCATCCCAGACCTGGATCAGGATTTCATTTTCCCGCCCATTTTTCATGTTTTTTTACCTACTCTCAAGGATTAAGGGTCCCAGGACAAATCAGAGCTTAATCTTTTGGTGGAACAGGGGCATTATTTGGCATCAAGCAGATGTGAGATGAGAGCTGATAAAAAATTGTAGAAATGAAGTTCTGTCTAACACAATGGAGGAATGATTTCTTAGCAAATGTTGGCTTATAGCTGTCGATTGGAAGGAAGCCTGGGCTTAGCAATATTTCCCAAGATGCAGATACATTCTGAGTCAAAACTTTTACATCATTAGTAATATTTTATATTTGGTCCACCCATACGAATGTTTTGTTAACATGATAACTCACAGCTCATAGTTAAACCTACATGTAAATTGAGAGATTTTTTTGTAAATAAAAAAGATAGAGACACGAGGTAGACTTTCAGATTTAGGTGTAACTGTTGTGAGTCAGTAAAACTTGCCACATTTCAATTGCATTAACACTGTATAGCTGAATCCAGCCACTTAATCTGGGACATAGGTGTAGTTGTATATTTATAAAAAAATGAGTAAATTTCATATTAAATAATGCAACCAAAACTGGCTGTAGGTATCCTAAAACTCTCACCCAAATCAGTATTTTTAGTGTTTATGAACAAACGTGAACATTTCGAAAATAAAACGTCAATTACTGTGAAGCTGATGATTGTTTTGTTAAAACAAAAAAAAAATAGGTCGACAATCAGACATAATATCAGTTTATACCCACGTTGTATTTAGATTTTCTAGATTTTAAAAAGTTTGTGCCTTTACATGTATTGGGATATATGTGTATGGCCGTTCTATAGGCCACCTATGATATTCAATGGTTCTCAGGACAGAGACCAAAAGCTGGGGTAGCAAAGTGTCAAATTTTGCCCCCCAAAAAGAGGTTGCGACTAGAAACTACCAGATTTATTTGAGAACCCATTCCCACTTAATTTAGAGCTCCAATGACTTTTGACCCTTTCCTATACAATTTCAATATGATCAGATGTATTGGAGACAGAATATTACTTGGGGGCTGACTGACCCCAAGGTTTAGACCTTACGTCATTACAATAAGTCAGGCTAAATATGACGACTATGGGAGGAGAAATCGCCAAAGTTTCAGACACTCATATTATGTTATCGTTTTCATTACTGATATAATTTTTTATATGTGTTAATCGGGAAGTTTTTCTGTGATAACAGGACACCCCTAAGAAACTATTTACCTGTACCACAAATAGTCCCAGTATAGCTATACTGCAGTAGTGCAACACGTGAGCTATCTTCAAAAGCTTTTCTGCATAGGTGTATTTGTGAGGCTTGGCTTTGTAACCCCCTGAAGTGTCTTGAGAGCTCTTCAGACCAAGAGCAATAGGTCCTGCATTGTCCTGAATCCCATGAGGTTCATTATTCCTACTTTTGGGAGCTCCTGGACTGTCAGGTTCAATGCCAAAAGACTGGTGAGCTTGCATAGCATCGTGCTTCCCTGAACTTGGTTGATTGTAGTATTGAGTATTTGCCGTATTGTATTCAGAGTTAGCTGAATCCTTGCTACTGTTATTAGCAATCAATGTTATATCCCTATGCAAAGCACTATGTTCAGTAGAGCGATTATACACCTCTGACAACAGGCCATAAGATACGAGTCCCTCGCAGTGCTGAAACAGTCTCAGTTTTATCACAGTGTTGTTATTGCTATATGTATGGTTGATCTTGGTTAAAATGTCATCCAGGTCTTCGAACGTATTTACATGGTAATCATTTAAGTAGAACGCCTTCAGGTAGTTTCCTGCTAGGGACATACTGGTTTCTGCCTCTGTCAGCTGACCTATCAAATTAGAAAAGTTAGAACATTCATAATAACAAAATCTTACATAATTTAAAAACAAATTTATTTGCTTAATCTTCTTTATCTGATAGACTCTACATGCCAAATATGCATAACACATTGAAGAAAAGTTATACAACAAGCATGGCCTGGTCATACTAGAAAAGACACAGGGAGTTAAGGTGGTGGAGTGGTTAAGGCATATAGGCTTTGACAAACAGGTGGGTTTTGAATTTTTTACCTGGGGAAGGCTACAGAGGTTACATTGCACATGGTCATTCTAGAGCTAGGTGCATCAAAGGTAAAACTATGTCATACAGTACAGAGAATATCAGAAGATTCCTTAAAAGCTAAAATAAAAATCACAAAAATATCAAAATAATCATGGGAATCAGAAAGTAGTGAGAATATCAAAAATACCACACAAAATAAGAAAACATATATAAGACATAAAGTACAGAAAATGTCAAAGCATTAAACTAATCTAAAATAAAAAATTACTGCTAATATCAAAACATTCAAGTATCAATAAATTTGAAAGAGTCAAAAATAAGAAAATTCATGAAATAATGTATAACATAATCCAAGTCCGAAAGTTTAGCAAATGTCAAAACAATCACGAAAGAATTCAAAACTAAGTGCGGCAACTATCAGAAAATTCAAAACAGTCTCAAATTAGAAAGAACTGAAAATATTAACAAACTTAAACTAATTTAAATTCAAGAAGTACAGCAAATATTTGAACAGTTGCTATTTAGTTAACTATGTGACTTTAGTAATTTATTTTAGTGTTTTTTACATATTAGACTAATGTGTTGAGTTATTTTACTATGTAAAGACTATGGAGGTCCTCAGTGGCCTAGTGGCCAGCAGGTGTGGCATCTAATCACAGGCTGTCACCTCTATATGGGTTTGAGTCCCATCAGGGGCAATGCTGGGGCCTGTCCTAATAGGACCCTGGCTGTGAACGGGACGTAAAATACCAAGTTCAACTTGGATTATTGATTTATTTATGTACTCTGTAGCAGTGGCCTGTGGTCTGTTTATATATTAGGGAAATATCAGTAAGTATGTAAAACTTTCCATGTATTTCTAGTGGCTGTAAAGTGATTTTTTTCTATTTCTTTCTAGAACCTTCTAAAAGTCAGATCAGTACTTCAAGGCCTGAGTTAGTATTGGACTGAAAACACTAGATAGACAGTTGTCTTTGAAGTTGTTCTGTTTAATTGTGGATTTATTTATCCCTGTCTCAAGTGGATAAAAACCGCTTGCTGTCTATAATTCCTTGGTGAACTCTTACTGAAGTGAACTGTCTTTCGCAGAGTAGCAAACTCGATTTAACTGTTACTTAAATCGATAGTTAACTGTGGTCAGGTCAGATTGATTTCATTACTGTATTGTTATTGTTGTACAAGCTGTTTTCTCACTTATCTGTAATTATGAATTTAGTTATTAACTAATTATTTAAGCTAAACGTTTAGCCATTTCTTGTTTTTTACAATGCAATAGCACATGTAACCACTACTGCTTGCCAGATTGTTAATAACATTGTAATTTGCTAAAATGATGTAGACATCCCCTAACTTGCTGAAGTAAAAATGATAGTCTAGTCTAATCCTTGCCTAGTCTGAATAGGTAAGTCTTTAGATATTTTCTAAACACAATGACAATATCCTGGGTTATGATGGCTTGGGGGAGTTTGTTCAATCAGTAGGAGCATCTGTGACAAAGCTGGACCTCTCCATACATTTAGTGGGTCTGGTTGAGGTTTGTCATGGATCAGACTGCCACTTATTGTTCAGTTTGTACTCTTCAAGTAATAATAATTGAGCAGACTGTCTTATACCTTAAGCGCCCTCGAAGCATTTATGGTTTAGCTTGGAAGCTTTGCTGATGTTGTAATTACTTTTCTTTCTTTAGCTGTTTGTCTGCATGCATAACTCAAAAAAGTTTGCAATGTATCGAGACCATATTTTTAGCAAGGTGGCGATCTATTTGTGGCTCAGTCCTCCTCAAAAATGATCTGATCGGGGCTCAATAGTTTTTCTAGGTAATTTTAAGATATGCTCAGAAACTATTAATTGCATTTGAGTCTTATTTTTACAAAAGTTGGAGTGTAGAATAATTTCAGGGATTTTTGTCAATATCTGGTTCTGGATCCCAGGGTCAGGGATTATGCTCTCCAAGGCACTACTTGTTATTATTTGGTTCAGTGTATCTGGAATGAATTGATCTATTTTTAGAATACCTCTTTCTGTGACATTGCAATGAATATCAGCAGTTTAACACAACATTATTTGGTCAAATATTGACATCTTATGTGACGGTCACACAGTTATAAATAGTAAAAAATGGGGTCTCACTGCTCCTGTGAATATAGATATATACTTTTTAAAAATCAGCACATGAGAAGAAAATGGCTAAGGTTTTAGGCAGAAAAGATCCTACCACCTTTTGTGTAACGGAAACACAAAATAAATTCAGTTCCTGCTTTGTATTTCCCAGTATTTAGGTTAAACACGGCTGGATATGGGGGATCATAAAAACTAAAGAATAGTTTTCAGAGAGTGCATACTTCTGGCCTATTGTAATAAGTAAATGGAGAAATCGAGATCTCTTACACTTTTTGTCATCCAGAAAAAAAAATTGGAGCAGATCCATGCAGATCCAACCGGTAATATTTGCTTAATCAACGAACAGACAAACTGTAATGGTGATAGTACCTTCTTGGCAGAGGTAATTAATTAATGTTCAATAATTAGAGGCTGTTTTACTTTAAAAAGAGAACATAAATGGACAAAATCAAACTAAATCAGCAAACCTGTAGTAAAAAAAAAAAAAAATCTTAAGGAGCCTGCCGCAAAAATAAAAAAAACCTCAAGGTTAAGTCTGATGACATGTTTATTGCATCTGGCATCTTGATATATTTTTTTCAGGAAGACCAGAACATGCAAGAATCTAATTTGGAACACAAGATTGTATTATGTGTATCCCCTGTAGACAAACTACACTGCAATCCATCATGGTCTCCTCCACCTGGGTTTGTAGGTTTTATGCAAACTAGTGGTAGGATTATTTAGAAACAAGGCCCAAAAGTCTTTCATTCTTCAGTCGTGAGCTACAACACCATCAGTAGGGCACTACAGTAATATGCAATTGATGAAAGTCTAGACACAGAAAAAAAGAATAAAAAAATTGTTACTAATATCGCTATTTGTTGTAAACCCTGCATAACCCCATGCTAGTCGTGTGTTACTCCTTAATTTTACAATGAATAGCGATATTAGGATCAAGAAGGCAAACCGAGTGATTCTAATAAGCAATGTGTATAACCCTGAGATCAAAGTAGGTTATTTACATTCTAACATAACAAAATTTCAAATTGTTTACATAGTATTATTATTCACAGTTTGATGACAAAAACAGGCTGTTGCAACCATTTTACCTTGCAGTTTACTTTTGTATTGTGAGACAGCCATATTTCCTCCATTAGCCAATCAAATTCGCCAATGCAATCGTGAATGAGTGATAACTCAAACCACTGAGGTTATGCAGGATTTTATTTCCTTGATTAGCCAGTCAGAATTTCAGACACAGCTTTGTCATGTTAGAATAGAGTTTCAGTCCTCATCAAGGATGCAGATTTTTTTCCAAAGAGGGAGTGGCAAGAATATTGTTATTGACTCCATTTGTATGTTTCTTTGTTAGTTCGCATAGCTCAAAAACTATACATCATATCTGGGCAATATTTTCACATAATGTACGGAACACATCTATATTTGTGGGACAATACGATTTAGCCCACATCCCTTCAATTCACAGTCCATCCAACATGTTACTGGGTTTAAATTACAAAAAGTCAAATTTTAATCTTTCTTAATTTGGTCAATTTTTGGACACTGCAACAAAAAAATATATATATAAAAGTATCCAATTTTTGTGTTGGAAGTATTATTTTAACAGAAACTCATTTTAAAACATTTTACTTACTTTACTTAATAAATAGCTCAAGAGGAGGTTATGTGATTGATGACATCTGTTTATTTGTTTTATAGCAATATTGTTACAAAAGCTAAAGTGCAGATTTACATCAAGTGGTTATCACTCTAACTTAAAACTGATGTAATTTTGGAAATAACCTGCAAACAATTCTGGATCCAGAAATATTTAGAAGATTTTTTAAAATCATTATAATCATATGCCAGAGTTGAGTTGTTTGACCTTGGGACAGTTAAGCACTCTCTGAGTTTTCTTGTTATCCTTCTGCTGATTATGGCATTGGTGGCAGCAAAAGTAACATCATTATGATATAAGCAAACAAGAAATATCTGATAATACACAAACCCTCACCCCTGGGTAATGTTGCAAAAATACTAAAAGTTCTGGATTTTCAATGCAGATCAGGATTAGAATGATCTGGATCAACCTTGAAAAGGATCAAACTACTGGCAGATACCCCATCTTTAAATTTATCTGCGCAGACACGCAGATAAACAAACACACCTGAATACGCCCAAAATACCCACACCCCTGCCCTTTAGGGGATGAAGGAAATAAGAAATATTTGGCCAATTTAATTACCTATCAAATTCATACTTCCAGATGCTTTTCTTGAATTTGTAATATTAATGAGGGGGTGGAGTTGTTGAGTGAAGATAATCATTAAAAGAAAGTACTAACTCCTGATGGCGTGTAAGTCCAGTAAGATCTCTGCTATAACCACCCCAGCATCCACCAGTACCAGCACACACAACACAATCTGGAAGGGGTTGCTGTCCAGTAGTTTCAGAGTCTTTCCCCGACAGCTGAAAACATCAAACCAACATGAAATGACATGGTATCGTGACATGGTTAATAATTTTGTTAATAGTAACTGTAAACCCTGGATTTTACTGTGAAAGCAAAAACTAGATAGCACTTGTTTCATTTCCGAAAATTAAGGTTTTTATTTTGGTATCTTGAATATGATCTTGACCTTTCCCCCAAATTTCTCATTTCTTTCTTTTGACCAGACCCTAACCATACAAAATCTCATGCTGATGTGCTCATTAGTCTTTGACTAATGAACACACTCAAAGACATTGTCTCCTGTGGAGAGGTAATACTAGGAAATCTTTCAAGAAGAAAAGCCTTGAATGGATCAGAAATCAATTTTTAAAATATCAAAGTTTAATCTAGACTTACTTTTGAATTTGTAATACCAAAAAATGCATTAATATACTTGAGTAGTGTTACATGAAATTAATCTTGACTGTTAATGCCTGGTCTGTTTAACTATACTCAAAATGGAAAATATACAAAATATTAAGACTTGTAATAAAGATAAAATATCTTTGCGGTATAGAAACTAATAAAGCTCTTTAAACAAAATATACAAAATGCAGACACTAACTGCTTTGGTTCCTCATCCTGTATGGAGCGTAGCTCCTCGTCAAGGATTTCCGTGTCCACGCTGTCCCCCTCCAGTTCTCGCAGGAATCGCTGGTCCTTCAGCCAACGACATCTGCCGCTGTACTGCTGAAGCCTGAAGTAACAGCACAAAATATGTTTGTGTAAAGTAGTTACTTTTCATCCGGTTAAGCAGTGGATGATTAAGCATACATACACAAGTAAGTACCATTCTGTAGATTCACAGGTCCTCTAACAAAGGACATCTTATACTATACCGCTAAATGTAATGAGTATTTTATTGCAATTATCACATGGCAGACTCAAAGTTGCTAAACTACAATGAGAGATGGTACAAATCACTCTCCTGAGACAATAGAGGCCAACATCAGAGACAGTAGGGACATGGGAGGGCTATGGAGGGTAAACTTTACTGAAGAGATATCTCAATTTTTGCTTGGAAGATGACTGTAAATCTGCAGTTTGGATATCATCAGAGGGCCCATTGAGACTTGTCAAATCAACACATGCAAAGCTGTAACTGATTGTTTTTTTTTAATTTGAAGACATAAACTGTGGAACCTTTGGGTATTTTATAAGGTTTGCTACATCTGGTGTTGTAGGTAAATGATGCTTGAGCAAAGAAGGAACTGAAAGACTTTGAAAACCAACGTGGAAGTCGTTGAGTATGGAAAATGCACTGTTGTTCAACAGACAACCAGTTATGGTTCTTTAAGGACAGTTGTCATACTAAAAACTGTGTTGTGACTTTAGCAAGTTTTTTTCGTGGACACTCTGTAGTTTTTTTACATTGAATTTGGATCATATAGTGTAAAACAACGTGACATAGGGTTAATGATATAATATTTTTCTTCTAAGTATTACTTATGACACACAAATCCATCCAAACTGGCTAGAGTAAAATAAATGACATTTGTGTCATCAAAATATTTCCCATTTTTTCAGATCTCTGACAAAAACAAACCATTATTTGTAACATAACTGACGCTATAAACTCATGCCCAAGGGTGCAAGGGACATCAGTTGAGGTTGGCCAGTATATTACACCTACACCCTGCCAATAATAGCAAGAAAACAAACAACTTGATTTATTAGATATGTTGCATGGTATTCTAGTCATTGGTATAGCGAGTATAAATTCAATCCCCCACAGGAGTAGTCTGGTTCCTGTTCCACTTTTTCCCATAGAAAAGGTTATAATATAGGCCGTCATGTCAGATAATTAGCATTGGTAGTTACACTTAGCAGTAATTCCGAGAAAAATCTAATTTAACCTGTTTCAGCTCAACGTATATGATAAATATTTTGATCACTCCTACTGGGCTTTGTGTTAGGAGATGACAACTGTAATATATTTGGGATGGATGGAAAGTGGGCAGCAGTTTAAATCATTCATTATCACTCACAAAATAAGTTTGAAATTTTTGCTTTAAAAGTGCAAAAGCAAATATTATTTGCATGCTGAACAAGGTTTTTTATTGTCCCTGTTATATATTTTCAAGCTAACCTAAATCTATATAAAGTAGTTATAAGTGATTTAATTATCTTAAAAAATAAACTTTTGCATTGCATTTTTTTTATTCATGACCACAATGCATTGCAGTTTGTAAACAGCTCGAAGGAGCAGACCAAAAGATAGGAAGTAAAACTGTGGGATTTGACACGTAAATTTAAGTGTAAATTACAGTAGAATGGCAGTAGGACATCAGAAGGGCATCAGTAGTATAAACGTGTAAATCACCCAGAGACAACTTCCATTTACCTCCAGTCACCTTAAGTAGTCCATATTAAACTGAAACATGACTGAGGCACAACCGTATGTACACTGTGGACCACATTCCGTTACCTCAGGTAAAAATTAGTCTGTGCAAGCTCACTAATTTTACATTAGAATGTATAAATAATTATATCTAAATGCAAGTCTAAAACCAGGCTAGCTGCTGCAAAATTATACCATGGTGCCAGTTTCTGATTGAAAAAAAATATATATCACAAAAAGTGTATGGAAAAATGAGTTTTGCCAGAAAAGTCATTCTGGATTTATTCCTATCATAAAGTCTGGAAGGAACCCAAGAAAATCGGGGGTAATCTGGGATGTGAACCTTCAATTTGGAAAAGCAATTGGCTAAAGCCAGAGGGTAACATGAAAAACTATAATAGAAAATTTCTCTTTCTTCAGTAGTTCTCTCTCTTTTCCAATGACCTTAATGTTGCAATTGCATGATTAGGGACACGGTTTTGAAAACTTTGCCCAGAAAGAGTTTACAGTTAAATTAATTTGCAGGTTTGTTACTAGAATAAGGAAATAGTCATTTCTAGATTAGGTGGTTAGGTTACAGATTTAGCCAAAGAATTTAGTTATGACACAATATGGATATTTTGCACTGTGTCCTCTAGGACAATACGCTTCCCTGGGAACCTTGATTACCTGGTTTCAGTTCTAGGTATGGGCAGATACAAAGTGACTCAGGTAACCATTTAATATTGTGGTCCCCTATCATGGGGTCTTATTCCCAGCGGCAGGCTAAAGAACCTCAGGGATGTTGAAAATGGTCATCTCTGATATTCTGTCTTTCAGTAGTGGAATGCTGGTCACTAGATTTTGGGTTGTACTTGTACAGTCGGCATGATTCAAATATCATTCTGGGTCTGGTTACAAAGGAAGTATGGCACTAAGTGTAAATATTGAAAACTGCAATTTCTTGACATATCGTTCTACTGTCATGTAGAAAGAACAATCACTGTTTCTGCCATTAATCATTCAGCAAAAAAACTTTATACATAGATGCACAAGTTATTTTATGCTGCTGTTCAAGTTATTGCTGGACATAATCAATTTCAATGTCTGGGCCCTGCTACAACCAATCTTGTCAAAAGATGTGGGGAAATGTAAGTTATCAAATAAACTCAAATTGCATTACAACTGAAAAGGTAAGTTGTATGGCCCCAAAAAGATAACTCTTATGGCCTATTTCCAACCATCACAAATCAAGAAGTTTGTTTTGGATTTAGGTGGGCTTAACATCTCTTCAAATCACAGTGTAGCTTATATTACGAAGGGCAGTTTTAAGGGCAGAGGAAACAAGTATATACTATTTGGTCAAGAACTTACACTATAAACTTCTGGGCATCGGTGAGCAACTACCGACCATCTTGCACATAGTCGGGTCCAGGATTCAAACTGCTGACCTCAGAGGTGAAAGTCAAAAATGTTAACCACTGTACCAGTAATCTTCCATAAGCAATTCAAGAAGATAACAAGGGGCCACAGTGGTGGAGTGGTAACACACTGGCACTCCCACCTCGGAAGTCGGCGGTTTAAATCCCAGACCTTCTGTGGGAAAGTTGGTGGTTTCTTACAGACGGTCAGTAATTTACTGTATAGAACCTTGACCAATGTCATGTACTGGTTTTCTCTGCCCACAAAACTACCCATCATGATATGACTCTACGTTGTTGAAAGTTATGCAAAACCCCCAAATAAATAAATAAACCAAAAAGTTAACTTGTAACTTCAAGTCACTATCAATCTTGGAAAGTAATTGAAGCTGATCGTCTCATGAGGCAAGGTAACTTGGCTTCATATTAACAAGAAGACTAATTAATTTTTTTTTATAATGAAAAGAAAGTTGAAAGATACTGTGTAAATTGAAATTTTCACAAGGCATTAAGTTTAGGTATTTCAGCTAATGAGCTTGGATAGAGAGATTTAATTTCCAGTAAAATTTTGAATCTGTTTTAATATCTCCAGTACAAACTATTAGTGAAAACTAATTATAGTAAATTTCTTTAAAAATGAAGAATCAGTGAAATTAAAAAAAAAAAATATACTTTTGCAGTTAGACATATGACCATAATTAGTGATTGCATCACCAAAAATGTAGCGATAGAAGCGGTTATGACCAAAGATGCTAGATGGATGCAGACGATAGTAATTTGGAGAGAAAGGCTCACTCAGAATACATATTAAATATGGTTTTGACATGGGACTGAGGTTTAGGATTGGTGTGGCTATGCTTTCGAGATTCACAGGCTCAGATAGGCTAACTAGATTATGGCCCCAGTGACATTGTTGAGAAGACTGGGAGAAAAACTCTCCTAGGGAGAAACAGCCTCATTCACAAAAGACATGCTTCAAAAATGTGCTAGAGACTTTTCTAGCTATTTATTTTTTGCCTGTAAAGTGATTGCAACACACTTTACTTTATACACCATAGTTTGACAAAATCTGTGCAAACCCCATTCATCATTTAAAATTACATCACAACTTCAACACAATATTCTTGCTTCTGAAGTGTTTTCAGCTATATTTGAATACTGTAATCACTCTACTTATTCTTATCAAACTTAAACCCTGAGACTTGAGTGACTCGATATAGTTACATCTTTTTCTTGCCCATATCATCCCCTTAAACTGAAATTTACTGATAAAATAAGATCAATATCTAAACCCCTAAGCCTCCCGCAGTACACAATGGGAATAATCTTTTAAGTCTTCTGTCTTTTTATTGACAAATAAATTGCCAATCTGGCTCTCATTTCACTTCCTATCATGTCCACACAAAGGGCCAGATCAGACCAAGGCGAAAGAAGACATAGAAATCTGTAAAGATTCAGTATCAGCCTGCCCTGAGAGGTATTTCACTGAAAGATATTGCTGAGCTTAGTAATTTGGCAAAAGGTTCAAATTTGCACAGAAATGTTATAAACAATACATTTTTATCTCCAGCCAATCAGAATCACTAATATAAAACTTTATGTATTATCGCCCATTGAAGTCACTCTACAAAGAATAATCAATGTGAAATTTTCTGCTTGTCCGGTCCATTCCACATACCGGTCTAAACAGTTTTAATGTCAGAGGTATGCATGTTTTTTGTGTGCAAAAATATTAAAAGAAACTGTTTATTCTTAAGATTGAATTGTTGTTTGTTATACACACGATTTTGTGGAACAAGAAAATGCACTAAAATGTTTCAAAAGTGATGGTTAAATGATACTGTTCAATTTTTGTAATAGAGTGGAAATAGGTACAACAATCATATATTTATTACTTGCTCTTGTTTCCATGATTGAGTTTTGTCAAAAGGAAAAACCTTTATCGAATGTGCTTCTACAAGTGACCATGATAAAATATATGGCAAAATGGACAAACCACATGATTTCTGTGAAGTTAAAAGATACCTTTACCAGAAAAGACACTGATCTTATGAGCTACAGCTGCTCTCAAATGTGATGACTTATGAAGATAATTTATAACAACAAGCTCTGACAGTTCTCGTGTAGTAATCAGGGCACTTGTATGACTAATCTTTCCTTGTTTATGATAGATGTCATTCCCAATTCAGGACACCATATCACCATACACATCAGACCACAAAGAAAACCAAACATGTTAAATATTTGACAGTCGTATGTAGCTCGCGAGCCTGGCATGGAACTGTATGAACTAGGTATCTGACTTATCATGTTAAATAGGAGGGTCACACTGTTGTTGCCTTCCCTTGTAAGGTTCTCACTCAGCAGGGCATGGTCCCAAGTTGGCCTAGTGGTTAGCAAATTTGTCATAATCTCAGACTTTCACCTCTGTGTGACCTTTACTGTTGAATGGGTTGTATAAACCCTAACTTTGACATCTGCCTTTCATCAGAGCCCTGATTTTGAGATCGGGAAGGCTTTATGTTACAGAGTCCTGAATGGTGAACATCAACAGAAGTCTTTATAATCCATTTAAAGCCCAAAGTCGAGGGGTCAAAGAGCATTTATGAACCTTCATTCCTCTGTTAAGTGTGATGCTAAAATAAACAATCTAACATTGTATGGCAAGTGCCTTGTAATGTACACTTATCTCAGATAATTTACAACTGCCGTGTACAGAAGGACTTATGTAGGAATCTGCTGTTAAAAATTTAAATAAAGTTTGTGTACTTAAAACAGTAAAAAAACTGCATGAAGTAACAAAATTTCTTGAGGACTTATGCCCTTTTAGTCTGGAAGGAAGAGTTTATCAGTGCTGTCAAAGGTGATATGTTATATCCCAGTAAGCTGTGGTGTTTGTTGTTATTTGTTATATAAAGAATTCAAATGTATGATCATTGTAATTTGAGGAGATTTTCATCCCGGGTCAAAAACTTTCCCCTTTAACTAGAAAGCACCGGTAGAGCACATACCTCCGTAAAGGCAACTAGTATCCCTGTATTTTTGTATTTTAATTTTATCTATATACATGGGTGGTCACTGAGAGAAACGGTCATAGAGATAAACAGTCATTAAGCTTTTCAAATCTAAGCAGTCTAAGTAATAAAATCGCACAAATAAATTAGCAAAATATGCTTAAACAATACTTACCATGACATTTAGTTTGTGCTTTTTTGTTTAAACAATTTAACTGTTTTTATGGGATAATTTCTGAAGACCGCTTATCTCTATGACCGTTTATCTCGTGTGACCAACAGTGCAATTTTCAAATTTTAATCCTCATAAGTGCATAGCTTGACTACTGATGAAAACCATTGAAAATAAGGCTGTTTTAAATTCAACATTTATTTATATCTAGAATGAGATCTATATTTTTTACAATTTTATTCCCCTGTTCCACTGGAGCCGACCCGACGACTCTAGGGTCGGCTGCAAAAGTCGGGGTCCGGGACAAAAATCCACAAAAAAGGGCAGGGAAAATTTGGGTCAGTTTCACCTTCAGGACAAAAATTATAAAAAGGGGGCAGGAAAGACATGATACATCCATGCTTGTCTGGGTCTAGAGGCTGACCTGTTGGGATGTTTTGTACAGGAAACTACCAAGCCGTACTGACAAACAGACCGGACTGAAGAAATATACAGAATCAGGACGACCAGATATGCATTCGGTATTTTTTTTTATTTTTTTTTTTTTATTGATATTTTTGATATTTTACATTATATATATAAACATGTATATACAGAACATGAAAATCACAAGGACAATAACAAGAAAGACACGGACAGAGACGTATTCACTAAAAGGAAAGCACAAACCTGTTTATAACCGGTTTACAATACTGAAGTTATATCATTTACTTGTTTTTTCTTGAAAAATATGCATTACATCTTAATGTTCTCAGTAAAAACTGAAGTACTGCTCTACATTTTCCAACTGGTATCCATCAGAGAGAAATATCCAACTATTGAGTGTCATTTTTTAGAATTTTACACCAACGAGACCAAGTCTTTTCAAATCTTTCATTTGTATTATTGACCCTTGATAGCATCTCCTGTTCAAAGAACTTTTGTTTCATTGTATTCTGAAGGCAGTATATGTTTGGGTCTTGATGTTTATATGCACAAGTAAAAATATAATACCTAGTAATAGTTAAAAAAAAGTTTAGTGGCCAGAAAAAGTTATCCTGTTCAAGATATCCCAGAGTTTTTGATATCTTATCCAGATGAAGCTTTATTGATATTTTTGTTTCTATCCAGGATACAACATTATTCCATAATGCATTTGTGACAGTACACTCAGAAAATAAATGGGTTAGCGACTCCACATGGCAATGACATAACCTACACGTATCATTCTCTGCATTTTCCATTTTAACTAATAGCTCATTTACGCCCAGGATACGATATAGTATGTGGTATTGAAACCAAATGTATTCATTATCATTTATAGCACAGAAACAGATCTTATAAACTTGTTTCCAAAAGTCATTATCCTGTACAATGTCTAATTCTAAGCACCATTTTAATTCATTTTTCCGTGGTTTATTTATTTTCTGCTGTAGCTGAAAATAAACAGATTTATGTCCACGTCCTGGAAGTAGCAAGTCTTTTATATGAAATGGGATAAATGGTCTCTGAAAGCCGAATGTATTGCTCTGCTGGTAAAGTGTAATAAAGTTTTGAAGTACTTTCTTAACTGTAAAGTAGTTAAGAAAGTTAATTGAAAAGTTATACCTATTCTTCATTTCTGGTAGACTTAAAATGTTTCCATTTGTATGAATAATATCTCCAATACTATATATACCGTGCTTAAACCAGTCTGGAAAGAAAAGATTGTCAGTACCAATGTGAGTGTTGAACCATAGGCTACTAGAGACGATATCTTGACGAGAATGGACTTTTACTTTTCTACATAATTCCATAAAATATGAAAATACGGTTTTCCAAAATGGATTTAAATTTGATATTCGATGATTGAGCCAATCCCCTCCAAGAAGGGCCAGCTTATTCAGGTCTTTAATTTCATGATTTAATAAAGTCAGCCATGCACAGTTTCGGCCAGAAATGATATGTTTTACCCATCTTATTTTAAGTGACCTTTCAAAGTTGTACACATGGATCATTGCAAGTCCTCCATCTGAGATTTTTTTACAAATTTGTTGTCTATTTATCTGGCTTGCCATCCCAAATATAACTAAATAGCAGTTTATTAAGTGTGTTGATCAAATGAGGAGGGGTTGACACAGACAAAAATAGGTGGGTAAATTTTGATAAAATCAATGTTTTAATGACTGTTATTTTTCCAATTGGTGTTAAGTAACGGTGTTGCCATGAATTAAGAGTTTGTTTTGCTCTTAGTATTGCCTTTTCATAGTTTAGTTCTGGCATTTGTGTTAGTTCAATCGAAAAATCAATTCCAAGAAGGTTAAAGTCAGAATCCCCCCAGTGCAGTTTAGATGAAACATTTAACTTTTCTTTGCAATGTTTTTTACTGCCAATCCAGATGAGTTTAGTTTTTTCAGTGTTCATTTTTAAACCTGAGATGCTCCCAAAGGTTTCCAAGACATTAAGAGTTGCCTGTAAAGACTTGGTACTCCCGTCCAAAAAAATAGTTGTGTCATCTGCAAATTGTGTAAGCTTGTAGTTATGTTTACCAATTGTAATACCTTTTATTGATGAAGAATTTTCAATTATACGACTCAAAATTTCAGCAACCAATAGAAATAAATAAGGGGCAATTGGGTCTCCTTGTCTGCAGCCCCTTTTCACTGGTATTGGGTCAGACAGGAATCCACATTGAATGACATACGCGATAACATTATTATTAAAAAGCTTTATCCAATTAATAAAGTCATTATCAAAGCCAAAAAAGTCTAGCACTTTGTAAAGAAAACTCCAAGATACAGAATCGAATGCTTTCTCAAAATCTATCAACATTAAAAGTCCTGGAATTTTATTTTTTTCTGTATGGCTCATTAAATCATATACAAGCCTTGTTGAGTCTGCTATACTTCTGCCAGATAGAAAGCCAGACTGATGACTCGAAATAATATGCGGTAGAGTGGATTTTAACCTTTCAGCTATAGTGGCAGATGCCAATTTATAGACTACCGATAACAGTGAAATAGGACGCCAGTTCTTTAATAAATTTCTATCTTTTTGTCCCTTAGGTAGACATGTTATCACTGTCTGCCTCATAGATATTGAAAGGCAGCCTTTGAAAAAACATGAATTTATCGCATTGGCTGTAAAATGCTTTAATTTACCCCAGAATACTTTGAAAAATTCTGATGACAGGCCATCTATCCCAGGAGATTTGTTGTTTTTCATTTTTTTAAGAACATTCGGTATTGCCGTTACAGTTTTTGATGAATTTCTGGGGAAAAAAAAGAGGATCAAGTGTCGACCAATAAACAAATCTGAAAGTAGGTCAAGGCTGAATATTTGAACCCCATCACATGACCAAAACGTCTAAAGTTACCTTTTCTGTTATTTTAATTATAGTTTTCAGGTTTTTACTTTAATATGATATAAGAAACAAATCAATGTATGTCTGCTTCAGATTATGAACGAAAAAGCCACTTAAAATATGAAATTTTCATTGAAAATATTATATACTATGCAAACAAGTAGACGGATGTGTGCTTGTGACAATATCTCACGTGAAAATGAATACCGTTTTGCTTGTTGCTGCCTTTTATACTCCAATTTCGAGCTTCTGGGAAAGACCCTATTCTCGTGAAGGTAATAATCATGCTGTAGTTCTGGTCACGTGATGGGATCCAAATATTTAATCAGTTCTTCCTTTGGTCAGCTTCTAACCACATCCAACATAACATAAAGACATGCATCCATTTATTTTGGAACAACTGCAAAGAAAGACAGACAGACAAATGAATGCATCCAAAGACATAATCTCTTTTGCGAAGACGACAAGTCTAAGGTACAGATTTTCTCTTTTAAGTTACAAAGTCAATTGCATCTTGCTGTTAGTTTCCAGTGTTTTAAAAACTAGTATAGCAAAGTGTTACTGACGTTATTACCTGCTAAACACCTACACATATAGGTCATGACATTTTATGTGACCCAGATAATGACGTCATACATTTAAAAACCATCAGTAAAACACGTCAGCATATCAATATAAACAATCCCACAGTACATGACGTCACACAGACAACTAATTCAAATTTTTGTCTTGTTGTATGCAATGAACTCTACCTTCACAAATCTATAATGATGGTAATGTTTACGTGTTAGTAGTTTTGTTTAAGGCTTCATATCATGGTTTATTGGATCCACAAAAGCAGTTTTACTTTCATGACTGTTTGTCCAACGCAAATACTACTGATTTGATCTTAATGAAAAAGACTCGGCAGATGTGTTTTGGTCTAATTTTAAGAGTAATCTTGGATACCAAAAAAAAAAGAAAAAAAAATCGGATTTACCATTTACTTATTATTACATGCTTACTATCTTCAGGATTATGCAAATTCTACTGGTGGGATCTTCTTGAAAAAAAAATCAGAAGTTGGGTCTTTGTCCCATTAAATTTTGAGACTGATCTGGATCACTGTCTGGATACAAAAAAATATTATCTCAGTTCAGAGTTTCCCATTTACTTATTAGTGAGCCTTTTGAAAATTGTTCCTTCTAAACTATACATCTAATTCACTAATCAAAATTTAAAGTAAAACAAACACCAAGCATTGTAGATACCTCCTCTAAAGAGATATTATTTTCAATACCATTTGTCTGTTTGTTAGCAGGATTAAGCAAATACTAGTTTTTCGATCTTCCTGAAAATAAATCAGAAGGTGGACCACGGTCCATCTCGGATCCCATTAAATTTGACACTGTTCTGGATCACCGACTCAAAAGAAATAATACAAAATTTTCCCATTTACAATATCAAGAATTTTATGTACATTTGAAAATTTAATTACAACGTCTGGTTCTAGACCCCACCAGCTTGACAGAAACTGACATTGATTTGCCAAGAAGTTTCCGTGAAACCCACTGACAAAATGTCATATTTTCTCTATGGCGAAAAGGTTCATTCATATTAATAAATTTAAATCTGTGAAATAAATAAGGATGACAAAACTAAACCCAAGACTGTTACTTTATTAAAACCAGCAATTTGTTCTAAATTTAGAAAAAAAGTCTTCAATTGAAACATGGATTTGCAATGCAATCAATGGGTGCCCTTACTTTAGTCACCCAACCCAAGTAATTAAAATTTGCATTGAGAGCAAGGTGGGGTTTTCAATGTAAGGCTTAATTAATCCCACATCATTACTCATAAGCAAAAATAATCCAATTTTCTCTGTACTTGATTTTCCCCTGGATTGATTCTACACCAACCATGACGCGAGATTAAAAGAAAAATAAACCCTATATTTCAGGTATTTTTCACCCTGGTGGGAAAGAAATGAATTAGTTTTACGCTCACAAAGCTTTGTAGCAAGAAAAATATGCTATTTACCACTTTACTCTGAACTATCTTGGGAAGGAAACCTCTTTCATAAAATGGGTTAGGTAGTCCTGTTATTTAGTACATAATTGATGTTTTGAGGATTAAGTAATAACAACTATAAAGATCTCATTGAACTAAGTAAGCTAAATAAACTTAATTATTTTTAATTCCTCTTTTATAAAACAGCTTATACCCTATCTCTTTGCACAAGCTTATCCACCTTAGACTTTTTCTAACATATCATCTGTGTATTCTTTGGGAGTTAACCTCTCTTTTGATATTCTTGTTTTTCTTAATGTGTGTTAGATTTCTGTTCAATAAGTGCAGCTATATCCCTCTTCAAGATGCTAAAAATGGTGAAATGACTTTCGAAATTCTACCAGCAATAAGGAAATTCACAAGTGGGTGGCAATTTAGTTATTTTACTAGTTAGTCATACCAGAAGCTGTATAATAAAAGTAAAACAATCCTCATTTGACAAAAATATATCGTTCATGTGGATGAACAAAATAATACTTGTGTTGTGGATCCATCCATTTTTGTATATTGTCACTTCAGTACTTAAGTTAAACAGTTACTCACCCAACGTGTTGCACAAAGAGATACATATTTTATTTTAAACATTTATGATGGTTCCAGTTTAATTTTATCTCTATTTTTTACTTAGACATTGATTTACACTAATACCCATTACAACAGGTTTGCACTCAAGTGGACAGTAAAACCAACCGGTAAACAAATAGTCTAAAAATAGAATTGCAGAAGTCATGTGACCAATTAAAAATGGAGAATACATTATTTCAAGCAGAGTACTACAAAATTAAGGTAGATACAAACAAAGTAAATATATAACTTACCTTGATACCCAGCTAAGGGGGCTACGGTGGCAGAGTGGTAACACTCTCGCCTCCCACCTCTGAGGCTGGGGTTCGGTTCATGGCCCTACCTCAAGTGGGAAAACTGGTAGTTGCTTGCTGTTGGTTGGCAGTTTACAGTACAAAACCTTGACCACCTGTATGTACTGGTTTCCTCTGCCCTTCCAACTACCCATTGTGATATGACCTGTACAGTGGCCCTTCCAACTACCCGTTGTGATATGACCTGTACAGTGTTGAAAGAGATGTAAAACCCCAAATAAATAAATAAATTGACAACCACCCAAAGGACAGGTGTCACATGTTGTTTATTGGATTCTATAAGTGACAATATCGTAGGACATATACAGTGTAACACAAAACAGTGATAAGCACACAAAACAGTAAGTTTTCAAATATGTATTGACAAAGTAACATTACACTGGCTCATACTTGACTGAATTAAGAGTTGTTGAAACAAAAAACAAAGTAAAATATGAAACAATAACATACATGCATGCATCAAACTTCCATTTTTTTTCTTTTGAGACATAACTTTGCCTATATACATTTGTTTTAAATTACATAAATAAAAGTTTTAGCATTAGCGATCCATCTGGCTGTCCAAACTTCTTCTGAATTTTTTGTGGATGCCCCAACATGTTTTTATTCTTCTGAATTAGTGAATGATCATTCTGATAGCTAATACCCTCCCTCCCAATTAGCCATGACTGGAGGTCGGTTCCTTTTGATGGCAAATTCAGACCACAGCATTGTGAAAAAGTCAGTGTAATTTTAACTTATCGGTTGGTTTTTTTACTCTCCTGGTTGGATGACTCTCCCTGGGTGTAATTTGTTCATGTTTATTGGGCTTAACATCACTTTGCTTTTGTGGTTTTTAGGTCATATACAGCTCTTAAATCCTGTCTTTACACCAAGGCATACCTAACCTTAGTCTCAATATCTGCCTGAAATTCTTCATGGTGCTTGACTCTTTTTTCAGTCCTTGCATATTAAAATTATTTGCTTGTCCTGTTGCACCTCATAGGCCTGTTCCACTATGGCAATTGACCACCCCTTAAAATTTGAAATTCAAGAGGAAATTGGAACATTCTAAAACTGAATACAAACATTTGTAGACCATTTGAGCCATTCAGAGAGCAAATCAGAAAGCTTGAAGGGTTGTTCCTGATAATTCCAAACGGTTAAATACTATTGTAAAATGTTGCTGATCCTTATCAGATCCTGTGTATGAGAATAAATCACACACCCATCTTAAACTTATCAGAGCATTTATAAAGTCATCTCATTGATCTTTCAGCAATCTTAAACCTATCCTCAAATTTGAAAAGCAATCATTTCCATATTAAGTCTATCCTAAAGGCTTGTAAACCATTTGGATGGCTTTGAATGCTTTTCATCAGCCTATTAAAATACTTCTTAAAACAATCACAATGTTACAAACTATCAGAAAAATATTGGAATCACATCCCTTTTTTCCCATAGATTGTCAATAGTTTATTTTTTTCCAATAGGGGGTAGGTTTATGATCAAATCGCCACAATGGAAAAGCCCTATAACAGTCTGCTTCATAAGGGGAGATTAAGTGCCATAAAAGTCCAATTAAAAGTATGTCATATAATAATTATTACAATATTTATCTTTTGTTGTCTCATGCTGTTGTCTTGCTAACCAGATACAAAACAATGGTGTGTTTTGTGTGTGTGTTTTAAGACACAGTATTTATTATTTCTAAAATGCAAGTTAATATAACGAAAACAAACATGTTAGTGTTTATGTTGTTTATCTATGTTGTTTAAACCATCAGAAGGTAGGACATTTTTATCAGAAACTCCAAAGCAACAGAGTAGCTAACTGACATATTTCCTCAATGAATTATCGAATAAATTGGTACGTATATAAAAACCTTGGATGGATACATTCTCAGGCTGATTGAAGAAGACTACTTAGAGTATGAATTTATCATCATAAAAAGTCCTTTACCTGTGAAGCTATTTAGGAAGGATATAGTCCTTGGTCGGGGGAAGGCTTGGGGGAGAGTTGTAGCTGTTTTACAGAAAGAGCCTTGGGAAAGAAAGATGTGATGGATTAATGGAATCCAAAAGAAACCTGGAGAATCTGCAAACAGAATATTTGTGTTTGCTGTTATTCAGTTAATCTGATGTCTACAACCCATTGATTACCGGCTTGGCTTCTTTGAGTTAAGTATCTCAATGATATCCAAGAAAACATATCTTTGAACAAAATATATGTTTCCTCTGATGGCTGCAGGAAATGATCTGGTTACCATGTATGTGTGTGCAATTGATCTCTGTGGCCTTTAAGTGTTTTAATTGGTTGGTCTTTTAGAACAAAGAGTCTGGGGTTCGAGTCTTGGCTGGACCATGGAAATTGTGCATTTGGACAGGGTATCTTACACATACATCTCTTCAGCTAAAGCCTCTCTTACATCCTATTGTACGTGCGTGTACGTCCTGGTTACAGAGAAAAAGATGCTTATTTGCAAGGGGCCTTAAAGCTACATCCCGGTGATTTTATAACAGAATGTCGAGGTTGCAGAGACCCTATATTGAAAATTAGCATGCACATTATTCTTGGCTACAAGCACATCCATGCCTAAAGGGTAATCTATGATAGCCTTGGGCACGTGCTTTTTCCTTGCTAGTGTTGCAAGTGCTCCCCATTTACTTACAGGGTTTGCACGTGCCATATCACATAATCTTGAATGTATGTAAACCCACTGTGCAGCGCGCAGTTAGTTGCAGTCTCTTTTTATTATTCAAATAATTTATTGTCGGGATAATTCACCTTGTTTGCAGGTGCAAATCTCTATGACCCCACTACCTGGGTACGCTCAGTATTTTTCAAGAATATTCATAGCAGACTTACATGTATATCCACGTACAATTGGATGTGAGAAAAGCTTACAAATACAAACAGGTAGCAATATTAATTTGGGATGGCAGCCATTCCAGGGGAGTAGGAATACTCAGTGTCCCTTCATGGAATGAAAACTGGAAAGAAGCATCAACCATGTGGGCTACTAGGCCTGAAAAACTTACTTCAAATTTTCTAAATGTGTTCAAAGGGAAACACCAGATATGCACTGATATAATTTACTGCAGATTGTCTTTTAAGTGGTGATTTCATATTTAAGGGGCTGTCGGGTCAGAGGTCCTGATTTTAAAATCTGCTAGCCTCAGCCTTGAAAAGTTGAACCCCCAAAATGTTTGAAAGTTCCAATGGACCTCTGTCCTAGGGATCAGTCTGGGAAGTACCAGATTTGTTCTGAGAATATATATTCCGACCATCTCTGATCAAACTTGGACTCCCCAACACACTTGACCCTGACCTATATATCGCTTAGTGGTATTGGTGATAGGATCTCTCTAGAGTACCTCCTAACCTCTATATTTTGTCTTATTGGCATTAAGATATCTTGGTATGAAGATACCAACCTTTTGAATTGGAAGGCATAGTGGCCTATATGGTAAAAATATGTTTGAAATCCTTCCCGACAATCATGACTTTGATTCCCGACCTATATGAATTTGCATAAAATTGAAATTGTTTAACTAAGTTGTATCTACACCAGATTTGCAAATACTCGCACATATTCAGAGCAACTTTCTGTAAACCTAGTTAAGTTTACACTCTGTTCAGTGGCCATTTCTCTTTAAATTTAAATTTACATTATGTTGAGTGGTTATTTTCCTGAAATTTAATGACATATTACTGAAACTACAACAAGCTGGCGATAATTTCAAATTTTTGGAAACCCAGTTACTTTTTAGTAGTCTAACATGAAACTTTCATTGCATCTAGTGTTGATATTCTTGCCTTTTTCAGTTAAGTTTAGTAAAACCTACTTACCTAGCTCAGTTACATTAGAGGCAGAGAAATAACAATAATACACATCACTAAATGTCAAGGAATTACAATTAATTACTGGTATAAGCTATGCCATACCAACTCTCCTCAATACATATAGCCTTGTAATTAGGCACCAAATACAAGGTAAGTATGTAATAAACTACTAAGCACTCATAGAGCATTAAACCTCCGTTTGTGAGTATTCTGGATATTTTTTGTATCCAGAATATGATTAGTATCTATCCTTATTTCTGCAATGGTTTTAATACAACAAAAATGAGCAGAAATTCTAATTACGTATACAATATATTTGTAGATTATATAGTTAACAGTATATTTACAAAAAATTGGCCTTTGTTGACACATTTGGAATGCTAATTATCCTTACTGGGGATATAAAACAAATATGTCTTGGTCTGAGTATCTTTCTATTTGGATTAAGCATAGCTGATATGGAATAATAAAAACACAGAATTTGTTTTTTGTGAGAATATCTGAGACAATTTGGATTAAATTATTGATTTTTGTGTGAGTGTATGTATGTGTGTATGGCAGAATATATGCTTAATATACACACAAGTAGTTATGTGCTAGGGTTTAATTGGCTTTAGTCTTCAGAGGGATGGACAGATTTTTACATTTATTAATATACATGGATAAGTAATACCTTGAAGTGGAAGATGTACAAAGGATTTTTTTTCTGTTGAGATAGCTATGGAATGTGAAGGGCAAGAACTTGAGAACAAACTCATTCACTTGTACTCACTCATCACATCTGTTATAGCTATCTGCTAAGAATTTTTCTTTCACCTTAGGAGTTATTACGTGTCAAACCCTAGTCTTTCTCAAGGCTGATATAATGTGGGAGATAATGTTAATAGTTTATTTATGCATTCTTTGAGGTTCTATTTTCTACTTGTGAGTTCGTGTCTACCAATGGGAAGAAGAATGCATTCTTTGCTATTCACTTATGCCTTTATGTTTACATGTGTAGGTAAACAAACGGAAAGATCAAAGACCAAGAAATAAAAGAATGCATGTAATGATGTGCTATCCATTATTTAAAACATATATTTGATTTGTTATAAGTTTCCTGAGGCTATTTACAAAATCCTAAGTATTAAAACACTTCATTTTACAGGTCTTTTTTTAAATAATCAGAGGAGATATGAGGTGCATCTTTGCTGCCACTATTGGTGAAGGTCACAAATTTTAAAGCTTTGGGAAGTCATGTGCTCGAGAGAAATAAATAAATCCTCTGACATCATTCTTTTTTTTTAATTTTTGCGTCACATTGTACTTAACAACTTACACAAAATGTGACATCATTCTTTTATTTACTGTCCCAGAACCCATGTGTACTAGTCGTGAATAGCTGACAGAATGCTACTTAATATTAGGAACAAAGACAAATAAATAAAAGACATACAGAATAATTTGCTATCCAAGGGGGCCACGGTGGTAGAGTGGCAACACTTTTGCCTCCCACCTCTGAGGTCAGAGTTCCCTTCCCGGCCCGACCTCAAGTGGGAAAGCTGGTAGTTGCTTCCTGTTGGTCGGATGTTTACAGTACAAAACCTTAACCAATTGTATGTACTGGTTTCCTCTGCCCTTCCAACTACACGTCGTGATATGACCTGTACATTGTCGAAAATGACGTAAAACCCCAAATAAATAAATTTGCTATCCATCATGCAAAATATATCTATCTAAATTTCTGCAAGTTTTCTGAAGTTTTTGTTACAAAATCCAAAGTATTAAAAGATTTTATTTCCAAGAAACAGGGAAACATATGTCATATGTCATAGCAAACACAAGATTGCAGTTTGTGCATATTGAGAAGCAAAGACCATTACCAGTGAGCTGTGTGGATGAAAAACTAAAATATATTTGTGCAATACATATGCTCATAATTCTGGTTACTATTTATCCTTCACTTCATTCACGTTTTTGCTGTCCTTTTGTGAGCTCATAAATATTAATGGGTAAATTATATATATTTGTGGCCCAGATGCCTGACAATAGTCACTTAGACTTATAAATTCAATGCAGCATCTCATTAATATAGCCAAAAGGATAGACTGAATTATAGGTGTTGTCAGTGCATAATATTGAATCTAACCCTCTAGTATAAAGTTATTTGGAATGGTTATTTCAGAAACTAACACTCATTTAAACTTACTAATATATCATTGTAAAACAGAATTATTATTACAGACATTTTTGTAATAACTAGACAAAGGTCATTAAACAAGCACAATATCGGGAAAGTATATTAAATTGACACCTTTATATATTTAGAGATGAGTCCAATAGAAATGACTCTGACATAAAATACAAAGAAAATAGATTCCATCAGGTAATTCAGCCGTTAAATTAACATAACGTGTAAGGTCAACATTAAAGAGCCAAAAATTGCTATGTAACAAACATAACAAAAATACACATTTTTTTTTGCACTTAGCCTTAATGGTTCTCCCATCTGCTGTTACATGATATTCATCACTTGCTGAAAAGGATGAACCCAACAGAGAATGTTGGGTCGTTTCACTTAACAATAATATATTTTCTATATGTCCTTACATAACAAAAAGACACAGAACCTTTGATGTATAGAAATTATGTAATATACTGTAGGGGTTTTGTAGCCTTGCCACAGGCTCCAGTTTCTTTTAATTAGGGAAAACTTTCAGTTTAGATAATCATATTCAAGTTCCAGTGTATGTAATATGTTCATTAATGTCCCTGTTTCACTACATGACTAAGGCTCCTGATTAAGATTTTTTGGGAATCGGTTTCATAAAAATGTAGTCTTAGACAGTTGGCTAGAGTCTGTTTGGGTCAGTTGTAGTCATTATAAATATCAAACATGTTTGATGATATTTTCCACTATTGTAACCGATTCACTTTAGCGCCTACCCACAAATTCCCCAGTCTCAGGCTTCCTAAGGCCACCTCAGACCCAAATTTACACAATCTTATTTGTCTGAGGCGTCCTGCCACTCTTAATCCAAGGACCACAACAAAAAATTGGCCATTGCTATCTGAGGAAATCAGCTATTAGTCCCAAGAGGGATGAGGTGGCCTCAAACCAGTCTGAGACTCAGTCAGTATATCCAAGACAGGATCACGGTTAAAACCGATCACAAACGTGGCTTAATTGATTCTTAGTTGTGAATGATCGTGACTTGTCTGAGGACATCGCAGGCCTCCCAAAGCTTCCTGAGGACAATCTTTGCTTAATCCCACACCTGGATCCAGATTCCATTTTCCTGCCCATTTTTCAGGTTTTTTCACCGACTCTCAACGATTAAGGGTCGCAGGACGAATCAGGAATTAATCCTTTGGTGGAACACGGTATAACATGAACATGTTTTCACATTAGCATAATACTAAAAACAGTGTCTTATGAGCTTATATCCCCTTACATATATGAGTTTTTACCAATACCAAATATGTGAGCACATGTTTGAAAATGATATGGTGCAAATCTGAACCTTAGAAAAGGCTAGAGGCTATGCATTATCTATTATTTAGTCTATGGTTCCATATGTGCATGATCTGGGAAAAAACACAGTATGTGATGTTTGCTCACAATGTTAGTGAGATTTCAACTGAAACAGAGACAATGAATGAGCATGCACCCTTGACTGCGGGTATTTCAGAAAGAATCAGAAAAACCCTTGATATTTCCAATCAACTTTAAGAAGGACCAAACCACGGGTAGACACCATATTTTTATAGAACCTGGTGTGATATATATCTGTAAGTTATGCATGAAGATATTGCCAATAAATCCCAAAAACAATTCTGGATTAGCAATCACAGTTGAGGAGGACTGGGTAATTGGTTTATTTACTACAAGGCTTTAATATTTGGGTAAATGGATAAATCTGAGTTTGATGTTACCGGTAAAGAGATAAATATAGATATATAGGTACTAAGAGTCATCTGCAGTCAAGGATGCTAACACGGGGATGGCAGACATCAAATATATTGGTACCTGGAGCAATCAAAGGTGAAGGCTACTCATCCAGGGACATTTCAGAACCTTCACCTTGACTACCTCCAGCCACCTGAATTGCACTTATTTGAAAGGATTTTTTTTTGTCTGCACTGCCTGGTTACATTTGTTGATTGCAAAATCTGACTCACTGAAAATACTATGCTTTTTGTAAACCATATTAGCATTGATATACAGTTATAGATAACCTTAAAATTATTCTGAATTTACATGATAAAGAACTTGTAAGTATTATTTGTGATTCATGGGAGATCAGACAAAATGTTATTGCCAACTGATTATATTTTAAGTTATATTTATTTATCCACTCTTATGTTAAGAAACACAAGATTAGATAGATCTTGTATTTTCTTTTTCTAGTAGTTGTTATATTATTAAATTCTTGTAAACAATTAGATATTATTATCTATATTTTATTGTTTTTCTAGTATGTCAAAGACTCTAACATATTGTCCATTTATAATTCTCATAGAAATCACTATGATTAACTATTACTTTTCAAAAGTGGCATACAAGTCCATTGGGTTTGGGCAAATTGTTTTCCGTCTTATTTTATTATTGTTTACTTGTCAGTATTTGCCTGTCACTATAATAAATAAATTCTATTCTATTCTATACTGAGCAAAATATCTCCTTTTACAACAAGACTCAGAGCAATATTTGACCCAATACCCATCTGCACAAATACAGTTCCTGGTCTGTAGTGACTGACAATCCTCTAACTGAAAGACATATTCTCAGTGAAGACCATTTATCAACATCCCTAGTATTCTTTAACCTGCCACTAGGGATAAGCATCACTGACAGAGGATAAAATTTTAAGTGGTCATCTGAACTGCTATGCATTAGTCTCTACCTGGGATCCAACCTTTTGTTTGTTTGTTTTTCCACATACACAACTGTATTACCCAATATGCCACTTCACCAGATGGCAGAAGTAAAGCAATATTAACAATTATTATCAGTAGATCTGATTTTAAACAAAAATAGTTTGAAAATAATGTTCAATTGTCAGAAATATCTAATATCTCAATTTAAAAGTGTATATAACAAACCTGTTTTTCCTTTTGTTATGCTGATGCAATATTTAATGTAACACAATTGCCCTGGATGAAGATAGTCCACACAACTGGAACGCAAAATCTTTACTAGTTATATCAGAAAATTACTTTTAAAATGGGATTTTCAGGCAGATAATTTCTTTTTGCATTCTACAGTGTCAATTGACCATTGTGTCCTCGAATTTCATTGTTTTACGTCTCCTGTTATTCATGTATTTATTCACTTTTGGTTATGGTGAATCTTAGCACCTCTATAAGTGTTTTCACTTACTGGTGAATTTGTTTTCTCTTCAACCGTTCTAGTATCAGTTTTCACTCAATTAGAATCCTTTGATTTAATCCTGTATAGTATAACATAATCTATGAGCATTCTGAGTTACACAAACAAACAATTAAGAAACATCAGCTTAAACTATTTGTCGAGTTCAGATCTATATGTATTCCCAACTGAATTTGTCAAAGCAGATCATGATTTGACTATCAATGGAATCGTGGAGGTGTGATCAGATAAAAAGACCCAACTCTAAGCTCTGATGGCAATTTGCTGTAATTTGCACGAGAATGTGAGTCATATAAGGGTGTACACATCTGTGTCACCAATTTAAACCTAGGTCTCATTTATATGGACAACTATTATGCAAATGTAAAATGAAGCCAGCGTCTTCCATTTTCTAATCTAATTTAATCTATTGCTGTGCAAAAGTTCAAAATTGGGGATATACGTCCTGTTCATCAGCCAGAGGCATATTGGGACAGGTCCACAGTATTGGTCACTTGAGTGAGTCAAACCCACACAGAGGTGACAGCCTGTGATTAAATACTAAACTTGGTAACTGCCAGGCCACCATGGACCTCTACTGCTTTGCAGGGACAACCTCATCCCCACAATTGGGAACTTACTGAGCTAAATTAACAAAAGTGATGTTCAAAGTGGATAGTCCGGGGCCACGGTGGCAGAGTGGTAACACTCTGGCCTCCCCCCTCTGAGGCCGAGGTTCAATCCCTCACAGGCTCAAGTGGGAAAGGTGGTAGTTGCTTGCCGTTGGTCGGCAGTTTACAGTACAGAACCCTAGCGAACTCTATGTACTGGTTTCCTCTGCCCTTCCAACTACCCGTCGTGATATGACCTGTACAGTGTTGAAAGCGACGTAAAACCCCAAATAAACAAAGCGGATAGTCAAGGCATGATATAGGTCAATAGTCCAGGGTTTTGGGTGTGATTCAATGGAAGACTACTAAGTGGGAAAACTTGAGTTGGAGAGTTGAGTTTTGATATGTTTTCAAAAGGATGTGACTCAGAGGCTATTTCTAATGTAGAATAGTAGAGAGTTCCAGCAAGGTCCATAAAGGTCCATAATGTTGTTTCCTGTCAAGGAGATTATAAACTTTGGCAGGGCTTGATGTTGAGCTGAAATTTCATCCAAAAGCTATCGATCCTAATTATTTGGACTCATTATACCCATAGTTGTAGTGTGTTGTTTGTATCTTGACATCATGACCAAAGAGGTTATGTTTTTAAGTGTGTTTGTCTGCTTGTGTAAAACCTATGACCAAATTGTAGCTGTTTGTCTGCTTGTGTAAAACCTATGACCCAATTGTAGCTGAATCGTCAAACCCTAGAGAACACTCCTAGAGCACAGAACTCTGACAAGGCAGCTGAGTATCCCCACATTATAATTGACCCAAATACTTTATCATTTTAATTTGGAGTAATGTTAATCATGAACCTCAAATACTTGAAAATGGGCCTGTTGAATATTTTGAGAATATTTTCTGTTTCCAGAGTATGATTCGGAAATTCTACAAAATATAATCACATCTTCCTTTGGTCAGGTCATTTTTAATGAAAATGTTTTCATTAACTTTGAAGTTATTAGAATACAAGCAGAAAAACAAACACACCCCAAAACATAAAGATGAACAAACAAACACACCCAAAAGCATAACCTCCTTGGACGAAAATATTACTGAATTTGAATCAGAGACTAATAAGCTAACTTAATCACAGAATCTGAAAATAACCAATAATCATGCAGGAACCATTCATACAAATGTATTCCAGGAATTATAGTGTTTAGTACTTAACATGTAATTATTTGAAAGTCTTTTATTGCATTTATTTATTTTGTTGGAAAGCTTTCCCGTTTAGGATGCATTGAACAATAAAATATGGTTTGTGTAATTGTTTTAGAATAAAAAAAATCCAGGCTGTATATTCTAATTTTAATTGGACATTTATAGTGCTTAATCTTATTGGCACTTAATCTTATGATCAGACTATAAGGTGCAACAGTACAAAACTGGTCAACCAATTTCAGTATCCTTGAACCGAAGGGGTTAAGCCCCATAGAAAATATCAGGCAATTATTGAGACTAAGGTGGGTAGGCCTTAGTGTGTAGGTAGAATCTATGCCTATTTTGAAAGTTGCAACAGAGGGGTATGATCAATCTGATCAGTACAATGTGATGTTTAGGGAGATAAACTTTAAACATACATGGTGCATTAGTCTCCCACCCATGCCATGCCATTTTAAGCTATATTAGCCATACTTTTAGTACATATCCTTGTAAATCCTTCAGTGTCATTGGTTATAAAAATGATCACCTTATTAATACCACCTTATCATAACACAGTTTTAGTGATATATCACGTGTGACTTATGTCTTCTGTGGTTATACTTATGACAGTTGTATGAATACAAACCCTGTTGTGGTATACTTAACTTAGATATCATTTATCAGGTTCATCTGCAGTGGTTAACCATTGTTATAATAACATTCTGCAATTTCCAATAGTAAACTTTAAATTACATGGCTTGGGTCACATACATTTCCTGTGGTCATTTACCAATAATGATTGCATTAATACCAATATTTCCAAAGTAAACTTAAACTACATGTTATATGTCACATCCTTCTGCAATAGTTACATCAGTGATCACTGCATTAATATCACCATGCCCTAGTATATTTTAAGTTAAAGGCTAGTTTTTACTTTACTGGTACAGTACGAGATTTGGGCAATAATATAATTGGGTCAATTTTACTTTACCGGTACGGGATCTGCCATATTTGATAATTGCAGGAAATTGTCAAGGAAATATGAAATTAAATTAACAGAGTAATAAATAGGGGCAAGCCCCCAACCCCCATAAATAGTATTCCTGTGTGTTACAATAAAAATAAAAGGATGGAATCGCTAAAACCGTTATTTATGTTATCGCCCAAATCTCATACCGGTAAAGTAAAAACTAGCCATATAATTAACGTTTTTAGCGATTCCATCCTTTTATTTCTATTGTAATACACAGGAATACTATTTATGGGGGTTGGGGGCTTGCCCCGATTTACTACTACGTACAACTCTGTTAATTTAATTTCATATTTCCTTGACAATTTCCTGCAATTATCAAATATGGCGGGTCCCGTACCGGTAAAGCAAAATTGACCCAAGTTAAATTTTATATCACATGGTTGTTATAGTGATTACTAATGTATTGATACCAATCTTGCCACAACATGTTTATTGGGAAATATCGCAACCACCCAAAATGTTTGTACCAATGACCACTGCATTAATACCAGTCTGCCATATATGTTAAGTTACATGTCATATATCATATACATAAAAAGTAACTTTAATTGTAACTACTGTGTAAGTATCAGTCTGGCATAGTATATTATAAGTTAGATAGCATATGTCACATACATATATTGTGGGTATACTGATATGTGATTAACACCAAATCTGCCATCAAATACTTTTTACTGCTGCAATGGTTATATTAATGACCACTGTATTAATACCAATCTGTTAAAGTTATGTAAGGAGCATACCATATATGTAGATACTTCTGCAGTGGTTATAACTAATCCATTAATCCCAATTTCCCATATATATTTTAAGTTAGATATTTATATATTATATGTTAAAATGTATGTTATTCTTATAACTGTTATGTTTGTACCAGTGATGAGATTATGTATTTTTACCTAAAATGTAATACCATTATTTCTACAAGTTTTCGCCTAGTGCAGGCTAACTGTGCAAACTGTGTCAGTAGCTTCTCCGTGAGAAAGTACAACTATGTGGGTTGATTGCATTAGCCCACTGACACATGGCATGCCATAATAAACTCTTTGAATTAACAAATCTACACCGGTGTAACATGCCGGCTAATGTTCTTGCATGTTATGCTGGGGTCTAGTATACTGTCTGGTTACACGTATACGATTTACGGGTATAACATCAAGACATATGACAGTAACATTAGTAATCATGAATTTAAAATTTGAAATATCAAAAAGTCATTTCTTAGCTAAAGTGGCATGATATTTTCTGTGCATATCAAACACTACATGAGTTATTAAGGAGCTATCATTAAGCCCACTAAAACCTCTTGTTTATCATTTTTTTAGCATATTGAATCTCTATGTATTATTGTACTTGAGATTGTTTGTTTGTCTGTCTGTGTGCTTAATTCATAAATCAGATCTGGTTCATAATTTCACATAAGGGGGAAGTACCTGGAGCTTGGTCTTCCTTAAACATGATCTGGATCTGGATCAAGTCTCTCAAAGTTTTTTTTTGTGTTTTCGCATAGTTACCCATGGCTGAGGGTATGTGCATTCTCAGGTAATGCTTGTTCAGAGATATATCCAGAATTTATAATTCAGCAGTTAAATGTACCATTAAGTCTGCAGACACAGTACATTGCAATAATTTTTCCCAGATTGCATGTTGATGTTTGCCCAATGTCAGCAGATCCGTCAGTCCATTCACAGCCACCATTGATCCAACAGCTTTTTGGCCAGTGGATGATAGGTCGGGCCAACATTGGTAAACCACCACTGGTAAGAATTGTGTGGAAAAGGCAGGGGTGGATCCAGGTTTTAAGTAAGGTGGGGGTTCACATCAGACATGCCATAACTAGAGGGGTCAGGGGGTATGCCCCCCTGGAAAAAATTAACTTTTGGTAAAAATATAGTGCATTTCCTGTTAATTTAACACCACTCTCAAGAAATAATTTTGCCTAAATGGCGATATGTAATTTTTAAATATTGATGCCAAAATAATAAATTAATTGATTGAATCTGTATTTTTTTTGTACTTTGGGTTGAACCCTTTTGCATTATTTTTCAAGGGGAGCGGTTCAAACCCCCTAAATCCCCCCTTGGATCCGCTAGTGGAAAAGGCATATAATGGGCAATTTACAAGCAGATCTTAGTCATGAGAATCTCTGATAAGTAAATGACCAAGGATGTATTCAGTCATGTTACTTGGTCACAGGGAAATATTAACAGTGGTGGATGGGACTCTGAAGATGATAATCCATCATCCAGTGATAAATTATAATCCTTAGTAACAACTTTTTATTGTGAAGTGATAATTACAACATGATTTCATATATAAAATTTTTAACAGTGACTTAAAATCTATATATTTAAAGTCAGATGTCATTTATGACATATATGTGTTGTGGTTAAACAGTTAAGATTTCTTTGATAATTTGACTAACCAATCAAACCAAGCTTGACCTACTTATTAGCCAATCAGATCATATTTGAAAACAACAACAAAAAACATTTTCACACAATCAGGGCCTGTATTCACAAAGATTCTTAGATTTTTTCTTAGAATTACACTTAAGTCTAAGAAAAATTCTTTGCTAAGAATTTTCTTATTCTTAGAATAAAATCCTATTCACAAAACAATTCTTAGCTAAGAATAATTCTAAGAACAGAAGTAAAAGGAAATGTGTGCACAGGCTAGACTAAGTGTAATTCAAAGAAAAATTCTAAGAATCTTTGTGAATATAGGCCCAGAAGTGACTTTCTGTATTTGGATGCACTTTTGGTGTCAAGAATAAGAGTTTTGTGCATATAGCAATTTCTTATTCTTAGAAAGATTCTAAGAATAAAAGCCATTCTTAGAAAAATTCTAAGAATAAGCGTAATTCTAAGAATAGGAATCTTTGTGAATAGGAAAATTCTTATTTTTTTAGAATTTTTCTAAGAAAAACAACAATTCTAAGAAAAATTCTAAGAATAAGACTAATTCTAAGAATAAGAATCTTTGTGAATACGGGCCCAGGTCATACTTCAAACAGGACAATTAAAAACATTTTTGAAACAAATAGCCCACAATCAAATATGACCCAGAAATTATTGTAAGGTAATTCAATTTGGCAAAATCCAATGAAACTACTCACCCATAAGCTGCTCTAGTTATATCCGGAGTATGCACTTTTTAAAACCTTGAAGAATATTTTATAATCCAGTCTTACATACACCATCTATTGTTCCCTAGCAAATAAGCATTTCTGAGGTTTGTTTTCTTCAAAACAGTAAACAAAAATGTAAGACACAAGTCACTCAACTGTACCTTATGTGATATCTACCAATAAAATTCCACAACATAAAGGAAATTTAGATTATTCTTTGTTAATTTCTAAATATTACTAAAATGTATTATCCATCGACTGTGTACACAGTAACTTCTTAAAAATCATTAAAAAAGAATATTAAACTACTCTAGTAGTAATACTAAATATCATGGTAAGTGGTTCATGGAATCCATCACAAATTGGGTAACTGAGCTAGGTTGAAAACTCTTAAAACAATGTCCAACTGTCATGATTTATGTATCCCACCTTTATCAAATCGGAACTTTCTACCCAACAACAAAGACTTAAAAATACATTAACCATACACATCCTATGACCATCAATACATATCCAATCCCTGTAAAAAACTATGGATCTTTTTTCCTGTTTTTTTATTCTCTAGGCATCCGAGTATGTGTATAAATATAGTGAAATTATGCCTCTCCATTTATATAATGACATCCTTTTGCAATCAGCTATAATTTATATTCCTTCCCAACTGTTTTTAAGTCAAACTGCAAAAAGTCGTCTGCGTGAGAGATTTTGCGCGGGAATTTTCCATTGTGTCACATCTTCCTTCCTGGGGTAACTGCTGCCAACTTCTCCAAAGCCACTTTGGTACAATACATATTTTATGGCCGAAAGCTCGATCTGTTTGCCTCAAGGAATAACTAAGAGGGGGGAGAGAGGGGGCGATATTGGGGGAAAGCAAGAGTTATGGGGCGATATTAGAGGGAGAGGATCATAAATACCCTTTTTACCCCCACAGTGCACACTTGTACAACTTACTGTTACATTTGGAGGTCTGCACTCAGGTTAAGCCACAACATTATTTAATTTTGTGTATGCATGTAACCTGTCTTTAATTATATACATCCAGACACATTTTGAGATAAATTTTGCAAATTTTCTCCATTTTGCCAAGTTTTACAGTATCATATATGAATTTAGCTGTCTCCCATTTCTGTTCAATTAAATATCTAGAAACAGTTGAAACAATTATCATAATCAAAATTGTGAGCCTAATCTGAGAATGGATAAAATATATTTTGAGAAAAAAATCCATATTTTAAGCTTTATTTTTATCTATTAAGAAACGATAATATCACGTTTCTTTACTTGTAATTTAACGATCATATTAATGTTATCATATTCAATTATCCAATCACATTTCCTGCTTGAGATATTGCATATTGTATTCTATTTTTGCTACGACATTTTTTTCTTTTTCTTGTGATCCTTAATGACACCACTAGATAAAAAAGTCAAAAAGATGAAAAATAATCTTCAAAGGTTTAGTTGTTGCAACTTTAATTCTTACTTTTCAAAAATACTAGCCAACATCAATAATGGCGTATGAAAATCCTTTTCTGTAGCAACAGGGTGATAATTTGAAAAAATAACCTATTTTTCTTGAAGCTTTCCCCGCAAAACTTACTTGAGTCTTGAAAGAAACTCCTGTATTGGCCATCTCATTTTATGTCCTACAGATCCTGGATGCTTCTTTTTATTTATGGTGACAGACCAACAATAAATAGAAATATCTTTCCCTTGCAATATCCACTTATCCAATCTTTTGACGTGTTATTAAAGAAAACAATTCACATATGTTTCCGACAGAGTGTCTGTTTTTCTATTAAATTTTTAATTCATTATAGGTTACAGTGGAAGTAAAAGAGGAAATCTTAATATATTATCTTCATAAGACTTGTCATAGTACATTACATGCCATAATATCTTGTGTTTCTGTCCAGCAATAAATTAACCATCAATCTGTAATATTTTATTGTTTATTAAGTGTGAGCTCTAGTGAGGTTTGTGCTTCTAGGAATCGTTTTTTTTCATTTTTTGTTTGTTTCCAGACTTTCATGAATTGTGGCACAGTGTGATGTGTATCTGTCTGTTCACTAAAGTTAAGCAGCAATGGGCTTCGTTAGTACTGGAATGGGTGTCCGCCTCAGTGCACTACTTGTGTCTCAGATGGCTTTTTGCCTTGCACTAGTAGACCAAAACCCCTTTCGGTCTTGTTTTTTGGTGTAATTTATCATTATTTATGCCTTAGTTGTTTTCTTTCTTAAATAGATATGTCTTTTAATAAGTTTGTTACACACATAGGGTATTATGGCTATCTGTGAACTCTAGAACCAGATATAAATATAAGCTTGCTATTTGTGTTGGCAATATTGCAAATTGTGGGAATTGAAAGTAAATGACAAGAAGTTTGTAACATGATCAGGTGACTGCTGTAGATTTGAACAAATCATTTGACAATTTACAACTTATCACAATGATCAGAGATACTGCACTAAAACTCATTTGGTTGCAGCAAGAAGCCAGGCATTTTCTCACTCTGGATTCAGCCAACAATTGATTCTAGGACCTAAAAGTCAAACCCACACACAGACGCGGCAGCCTGTGATTAGACATCTAACACGTGGGAGGCGAGGACGTTACCTGCTATGCCACTATGCTGGGCCACCTCCATTTAACCCCAGTACCGAACTCTCTGCTCCCAACTGAGGGTTGAGAAGTCTAATCTTGACTGAGGATATAATAGGAAGAGTTGCTTACCAATGCTGATGCCCTGGTGGCTCAGCTGATCATATTTGAGCCAATCATATTTACCTGCTGCTGCATGTCCTCATCCGTATGGCTTTGAAAATCCCTCATATCTGGGAAGCACACGTTGAAGAACAAGCTTCCCCCATATAAATCATGATATGAAGAAAACCGTATATTGATAGTAAGGTTAAGCTCAAGTAAACTGACCTTTATCAATGAAAATCAAATAAGTCACTGTTTAAATTTGTTGATTTACAATCTTACAACTCTACATCACGTTTTGATGTGTTGAGAGTGATGTTAAACTTAAACAAGAGCTCTCTGAAGAGGGTATACCTCTGCCAAGGCTGAACAGCTCTGATATTACTAGTGAAACACCAAAATCAAATTTTCTGTTCATATTGCCATTGTTAACATTTCCACAATTGTTTTTCATCAAATAACCTTTAGAGTCATCTTGCAAACAAGCAGACAAACATACACAACCAAAAACATGTCCTCCATGGCAAATGCAATAAATAAAGTCCTTTGAAGAATATAAACTACCTGTTAATTAACCTCACTGCTCTGTTACCTCTTCCCATGTAAGTGTGTTTAAGCTCTTAACATCCAATGACTTCTATAATATTTTCACTGTGTAAAATTCTAACCTGGTCAAATGATCAAATCACATGGGTTAATGGTGTGCTACACTTTTACTGCCATGGTTTATATGTGATTACACCAAGGTCATCTATCTTAAATCTTTGATTGAAGTGCTTTGGGCATGTATTTATGTTTGTCAGTTCATCTAACTTCCTGAACGCCTACAAATTTTTGTACCAATATATAGAATAATACACCATTTCCGATATATATATTTTCAGTTTGTCGTAAATAAAACTCATCCGTTCAAGAGAGAAACACCAGATGTATCCGGAACGGAACAGTTTTTGTCGCATCAATAAATCGCTCAGCACCTTTATAGCAATACAACATGTCTTTTGTTTTTTAAGCCTTTTATCACCATCACAAGTGGTTTGCCACTTCCACAGTCTGCGAAAAGGGATTCTAACGCCAATGTTATGATGTTACTCAGTACAGTTTTCCCCCATTGCAGGAAATAGAGTTAGTGCTTAGTTCCATGTACGTAATTTGCCATAAGTGTCAACCTTCCAAACTGTTATGCACATTCCAATCCAATTTGTTATTTACGAAGGCGAAATACATTTTGATCCTTAGGGAATGTATATGTCTGCCTGTTCCTGTGACTCTCTAAAGACCAATAAACATCATTGGCACAATACTAATAATAATAAACCCACACCATTTTTGAGATATATTTTCAGCAAGCCAGAAAAAGAAATCACCTATTTATCAGAAAAACAACAGATCTGATCTAATCTAATAAGAGGTTTTATATTGCTGCATCTCCATTATTAAACAGACTCTATGCATAAATATGCTGAATAAACGTTAGTCCATTGACAAAGCCAGGTTGGACTAGAAGAGACAGAAGGAAGTCGGGTGGCTGAGGCTGATGTGCCTTTGCAAACAGGTAAGATTAGAGTTTATCCTGAAGGAGACAATTGGGGCCACGGTGGCAGTGTGGTAACACTCTCGCCTCCCACCTCTGAGGCCGGGGTTCAGTTCCCGGCACAGCCTCAAGTGGGAAAGCTGGTAGTTGCTTGCCGTTGGTCAGCAGTTTACAGTACAGAACCCTGATGAACTGTATGTACTGGTTTCCTCTGCCCTTCCAACTACCCGTCGTGACATCACCTGTACAGTGTTGAAAGCGACGTAAAACCCCAAATAAGTAAGTGAAGGAGACAATTTTATTGATTACTGCTCCTCATAAAACTTGGCACATTCTGGATAAAATATTCTTATATATGGTCATTTTAAATGTAACATAGTGGATTCCTCTCTATTAAAAATATGCATTGACACAATCAGAAACTATAAATGTTTTAACAATATAAATTCTAAAACAAGAAACTTTTTAGAATACTTTTTATGGGACGATAATACAATCAGCATCCCCACCCCTCCAAACTTGGCTAAATTTGCATACAGGAATTCTTGAAAATACTAGTATTTAATATCTTTCTGTTGTCACTGCGACTTCCTTATTTGGTATGCAGAAGTGCACGATTTTTACCGATGACAACCAAATGTTTATAAATATTACTATGCCAATGTGCTATGTGCAATGTTACTATGCCAAACCTGGGTTTTAGATAAGTGTACAGACAGGAAGACAGACATTAATTAAGATTTATTAGCCTTGTCTGTTCAACACATTGTATGTGTGTTGACTTGTACTTGAAATCTCACTTCAATACACTTGAAATTCATCTCCTCAATGAGTGGAAAATATTATCGTTATATTTTATTTGTTTTGTTTGTTTGAGATGTATTCATTTGTGATTGTCGAAAGAATGTATTTTCAATTTCAAAAATTACAATTGCCAGTCAACAGTCACAAGTTTGTTATGTTGAAACATGGACCTACAGGTAAATAACTATTCCTTTCCTCAAGCTTTGCTCTAAGAATAATGGACATAAAGTGACCCGGATGTGTACATAGATCCATTGAACCATGCAAACAACACACTCAACTGTCTTTCTGGATGAGATGTTATTTTGACATTGAAATGATGCTTAGTCCAGTAACAGTACAGAATTCAGACAAAGGAACTTACTTAACAGACTCGAAACTACATAAGTCGAATGTCAAAAAGAACTACCATTTTATGTAACTGTTGGAGCCCAACTTAGGAGTCAGCCCATCTTAAGATGGGCTATAGCCCAACTTAGGATCCTATGTTGGGTAGCCTATCTTAAGATGGGCTAGCCCATCTTAAGATGGGCTAGAACATATCAGCCCAACTTAAGATAATAAAATTCAAGAATGATTTTTATGTTGAATATACATTAATACAAACCATTTACAAGGAAATTATTTTCATGAAAAAGATGACATTGTGTACTTAACTGGCCCTTGTACAGATATAAATGTTTAAGTTATCTAACATCCACAAAAAGTGATTAATTGCAGAAACTAAAATGAAATGTGTTTTCTGAGCCTCAAAGCATTAAAATATTCCTTTGATGTCTGTGATGTCTTTGATTGGAATGATTTCTTAGTTGGATTTGTGCCTATTGTTTCAACATTCTATTGATGTTGATTTGTTTCACTTGGGGTGGGTGAAGTACACAATAGGGAATACCCAAAATCATAAAGTGAAACAAATCAACATCAAAGTAATCTCTAAATTTAATGAGGCTTAATTCTATCAAACCTATGAGGGGGAAAGCCAAATATAGTGGGTGATTTTATGGGTGAGCCTGATTGTATATTTTAAGTTTAAAGAAGAATTATAAAATTACTTTTTTTATGTTATTAGACAATATTTAAACAGGATTTATAAAACACTTTATCTTTGGAGTTCAGTACCACTAATTAATTGGAAAATGCAATTAAATTCAACAAGTTAATTTGATGAATTTAGTCAAACACACAGATGCATAAAATTGATAAAGTACACATTGCATATAAAATTGGTGTTTTCTATTACCTTATATGGCTAAATGTCCATTTAAGAACTTAACATTAAACATTTGAAAATTGTGATTAAATTAATCAGTTTGTATACAGTCTTTCAACTATGCCTAATTAATCCTGTTAGCTAGTCATTTAACCAGAGGTGAAAGAAATCAAGTTCAAAAGAGTGCTAGAACAAAAGGTAAATCTAAGACTAATCCAGTTATTAAGTCACACACATAGTCAAACAAATCAACTTAAAAAGAAATGTTGAAACAATAGATATATCACAATATAATCCAGTTGCCTAATCACTTCCCACAAGTGAAACAAATCAAGTTGAAAGCAGTGGTTGAACAATTGACACCTTATGACCTAATGACCCCCCATTGTCAAATTAACTGAGACAAAATAAGGGAATTAAGATTAATCCTATCAATGCATAATGAGGTAAAGAAAAGAAGTTACATTTTAGTAGAAAAATAAGTAAATAATATTTTAATTTCAAAAATAAAAATTATGTGTGCAAATTATAAGTTGGGCTAATACCTGTTACCAAATCTTCAGATGAAATAAGCACAACAAATGTTTAATACTATTTCACATACATATACTGTATAATTGAAATATAAGTATATAAATAAACTAGCATGGTTATATTCAATTTCATGATTAAAACCACCAATGGAGTGTGACATAAATTAATATTAAACTAGCTGGTTAATATTGAATTTTAGCTTTAAAATCATTCCTGAGTTACTTATCCTAAGTTGGGCTGATATGTTCTAGGATCCTAAGTTGGGCTATAGCCCATCTTAAGATGGGCTGACTCCTAAGTTGGGCTCCAACAGAACTGCAAAGTGGTCATTTGATATCAGTGCTCTTCTTCTATCTCATACTGTTATTTCTTAACTTCTCCTGTCTGATACTGTTGCTTTTACTTGACTTCTTCCATTCGATAATGTTACTCCAACTTAACTTCTCCTATCTGATAATGTTACTCCTCCCTAACTACTCCTATACGATAATGTTACTTCTACTTAACCTCTCCTACCTGATAATGTTACTTCTACTTAACCTCTCCTATCTGATAATGTTACTTCTACTTCACTTATCTTATCTGACAAAGCTATTTTTACTCAACTACTCCTTTGTAATAATGCTACTTTTACTACACTTATCATATCTGATAGTGTTACGACCATATTACTTCTCCTGGATGATACTGTTAAATCTAGATTAATTTTCCTATCAAAGAGTGTTATTTCCATTTAAGTTCCACTAAACTTATACCACTAAACTTAAACCCTGAGAGATTTGTGTATTCTAATGAAGCATGAATAAAAACTTATCTTTTTTATATTATCTTGTCAGATCCATTTGAGAGGCTCATATGCTGATAGCTGCAAAGGTACATTAGTTTTTAACCCAGCTTTTGACTGGAGACATTTTACAATCGGGTGATATTTTACTTGGTGGTTTGGGGGACTGAGAATATTTATTTATTTATTTATTTGGGGTTTTACGTCGCTTTCAACACTGTACAGGTGATGTCACGACGGGTAGTTGGAAGGGCAGAGGAAACCAGTACATACAGTTCATCAGGGTTCTGTACTGTAAACTGCCAACCAACGGCAAGCAACTACCAGCTTTCCCACTTGAGACCGTGCGGGGATCGAACCCCGGCCTCAGAGGTGGGAGGCGAGAGTGTTACCACTCTGCCACCGTGGCCCCCGGGACTGAGAATAAAACCTCATGTTATAGAGACATGAGGCAATCTGTTAGTACAGTTATACAGAAGAAAAACTTAAAGCATCAACATCTCATCAATGAAAAGTACTCAAATACTTTTTGGCTTAAGATTGCCAGAAAATATAAAATACTATTACTTCCCTAATGTCTTATCTTATAATCTGAAATCTCATGTGGAAGCACTTTTTAAATTTTAACTTGCAGCATGACAAAATATTTATCCCTGTTTCTTCCCTGAATAAGTTCAATTTGAAGTAAGTCAGTAAGCTTAAGTCCAGTTGGATTTATGTTTCCCTGGTTTTCTTCCCCAAGTATCACAGACCCATCCAATCCATCTCCAATGATCGACTCCAATAAAAAGCTCCATTGCAAAACCTCTTCAAACTGTGGTCTGTGAGTTGCTTTAGTGTAACCAAACAACATTACTAGGAAATAAAGGCAACACCTAGGTAAATGGAGGGTTTACAGGGTATAAAATGTCACTCGTAGAGTAAAAAAAGACGATCATAACCCTTAGTGAAAGAGCTTTGGCAAACAAACATGTGTGATATGGAGTGTACATTAGGAGAATAAACAAGGGCACTTGGAGAGCTCACACCTCCACCATGTCAAATATTTTTAAATAGCTCAATAATGTGTAAATATGAAAAGCCAGATCTTTGATATTTTTGTATCCAGACGGTGATCCAGGTCACTCTCAAAATTTAATAGGATCTAAAGTGGACCAAGACCCATTTTCTCAATTTTTTCTATGAAGACCTAAGCAGTGGTATTTGTGTAATCCTGCTAACGAACAGACAGACACACAAATGAATGGCCATGAATTTAATATGTAATATTGCAAGCATTTCTGTTTTGTTTTGTAAATGTGGCACGTGACTTAAATTGGCACCAACATGAGGTAAACAATGATATCAACTTTAGGCCACTTCCACTCTAAAATAGTGAATTCTATGTGAACTATCTGTACCACAGTTTTACTAATGCCTGTTAACTATTTGATCATTTTCTATTAAAAATCATTGCCAAAGAAATTGATTTATTTCTCCTATGTCCTGATTATACTACTGGCTGAATTTCTGTAGCTTGTAGACAACAGAAAAAACAGAGGGGAATGCTGTACTTCGCGTGGAACCCACCTACAGGCCTATAGCTACAGTAAGATACAGAAAACATACAGTACAGATACAGAAGCGAAGCAGAAATCACGACTGAAACGTCTTTCAGTTTGTATGCACGTGCTAAAAAGCAATAAGAAAGACCAATAGTGCACTGAAGTAGTGCATAAATTGTGAAAATCACAGAGACAGAAAATAATATGAAAAAGCAGTAATCTCAAGGGCGAGCCTTGGAGAGAGCTCACACTTAAAATTACAGTTATGCCAACATATCACTTGAAGGGAGGACACAGAAAGCAAAAGAGTAATAAAGAAATAGTAAGAATTATTTATGTAGTGTTTGATATCATGTCTAATACCTTTATGTATTGATTATATTGTAATACATGACTGGAAATTCTGATGAAACCAGGACACAAAGATGTTCAAGGTTCTCTACCGTAAACTGCCATCAAACGGCAAACAGCTACCAGATCCCCCCCTTGAGGTTCAGTCAGGATTCAAACTCCAATCTCAGAAATTACAAGACAACCTGCGGTTATTGGAGGTGACCTTGATACCATAGGCTGTACGGTATTTTTTGAACATTTCAAAATCTACTGTTTTGGTTGCCACGGAAATCAAGAAAAGGGTACTTTATGGGATGTTACCTGTCAGAAATAGTGCAGCACAAATTCCAAACACCTTAGTGTAGTGTGATTAGGGAATTAGAAACGGTTATGTCTATGGCTTAATGAACACATATACACCAGTTTACATATATTTACACTAAAAATAATCACAATAATATTTGGTTTACTCTCTGTTTCAATCTTATTTATTAAAAAAAAGGCATTTGTTTTTTGACTGTTAGCAATAGCTATGTAAAGTAGTTCTAAGTAGATCTTAATTTACTCCATCCTCACGTGAATTTGTTTTTTTACGGAAAGTCTTGCAAAATCTGCAAGAAATGCTGGGAATCTACCAAGAAATATGCTACACTTGTTATATGTTTACATTAATCAATAAAATATATAGAAGGAAAATTATAATCTGTAGTTATGCATATTCATATGAAAAAAATGCAAGTTAGAGTATCAAGTAAAGTAGTACATAGGTATGCAACAGGCCATAGATACTGTGGCGTCTGAGAGAGATAGTTTTCGATTGAAACAATATTTCGAAAGAGAAATAGTTTACTTCCACAATTCTTGCTGTCAATACAGTGAGGGTTTGTTTGAGTGAACGAGGCAAAAAGGGGTTTCGGTCTACTAGCGTGAGCCGCAAAGCCATCAGAGACACGAGTAGTGCACCAAAGAGGTCACCCATCCCAGTACTAACGTACCCATTGCAGCTTAACTTCAACGAGCAGACAGATACTCATAACACTGTGCCACAATTCATGAAAGTCTGGAGACAACAAGAAAAAAAAACACAAAAAACGGTGATCTCTAGAATTTGTTTATTTGGGGTTTTACGTCGCTTTCAACACTGTACAGGTCATATCACGACGGGTAGTTGGAAGGGCAGAGGAAACCAGTACATAGAGTTCGCTAGGGTTGTGTACTGTAAACTGCCGACCAACGGCAAGCAACTACCAGCTTTCCCACTTACGGCCATGACGGGGATCGATCCCCGGCCGCAGAGGTGGGAGGCGAGAGTGTTACCACTCTGCCACCGTGGCCCCTGTGATCTCTAGAAGCGCGAGCCTCACTAGAGCTTGCACTTAAAATCATACCCACGTGAAGACACCATGTGCCATTATCTTGGAACAATCATTTCTACCTTATGTGCCTTATAGAGATTAAGCATTTTGAAAATCTCATTAGATTACCCATAACTCTACTATCCACATTTTGTCTTTACCCCATCCTTTTCTCACTACAAAGTGAAAGCTTCTTGATTCTAAAGTGAGGCTTCTCAATCCAGATGATTTTTAAATGATTTTTTTTTATCGATGGAATATTATGGTGCTTTGAGACCTCCCCAGAATGAGGCACACCTACTGTAGGAAATGGATGTGAATCTGTGTGTTCTTTTCCAGATTAAGCTGTCGTGTCAAATTTCAATATAGCTATAACACCAGAAATCACTTGTAGAGTGCAAATCTCCACTAGAAAGTGTTTCCAAAAAAAAATTGGATTTTTTTATCCAGAATATGTTCTGGATCTTTCCCAAAATATAATCACTTCTTCCTTTGATCAGGCCTAATTACATACATAATAAAAAAAACATTTTACTTTTGGAGTTATTATCTACACAGACAGACAGAAACAGACAGACAAACACAACAAAAACATAATCTCCAGGGGATGATAATGTTACACTAGGGATGGGACAAGAGCCAATATATATATATCACCTTTACCTGGAATTGAACCCAAATGCTCTTTTTCCTAGACTAGTGTATTATCAACTTGATCACAGTGGCAGAGAAATAACAGTAATATTGCCATGGTAGAATTCAATATCCAAGTTTATTGAATGACAAAAGTTTTCAAAGTGATCACAGCTACTCTGAAAACGAATCCATATTCATTGTGTTCAATGTCTCTGGATTACCAGACGTTATTGTTACATATTGTTACATGGGTAGCTATCAGGATACCAGAATGGGGAAGTGTGACATTGGATTAATAGCGAGAGTACATTCCCTGAAGAGTTCTTTTATAATGCCTCTTAATTGCACTGATAGCTTGTAAGTGAAGATTTTTTTTTCACCGATAGGACATTGAACATTTTGATCAAAGAGAGAGGGTAATCAACTCTCGTAATCCCATGGCGTCTGCGTGTTCATTCATTTTTAATAGCCTTGACATTAAAGCCTTGTGGAAAAGGTCAAGTGTTTTTCCTGTCACTGCAGTTTTTGGTGTTACATTTAAACCTCTTACAGGGCGTGTTTCCAAAAGTTGGGATTTTTTTGTACCTAGAATATAATTCAGAAATTACTGAAAATGTTATAACATCTTTCCTTGGCCTGGCTCTATGTACATTCAAACTCCAAAGTTTGAGTTTTATGTGCCTGGATCATATTGGGACAGGTACTCAGCATTGCCACTTGTGGGTGTAGAACCCACACAGAGGTGACAGCCTGTGATTGGATGCCAAACTTGCTAACAAATAAGCCCCCTGAGGACCTTCCTATGCGCATTGAATATATCATGAGGATCCGCCCATTACTTTTGGAGTAATGTCAAGCAGAATACAAAAGTCATTGAAAATACATTAAAAATAGGACCTTTGAGACTTCAGAATTTTGTTTAAATCCAGAATTTGATACTGATCTTTCCCCCCAAAATTTAACCCCTTCTTCCTTTGGTGAGGTCCTAGCCACAAGGCAAAATTTTCCCCCCAAAAAGATTCATATTTTATTTTGGGAAGTAACACAGTCAAACATGCAAACCAACAAGCCGACATATCAACAAACGCACATAATATGGCTGAGGTACTTCTCCTATGTGATCACCTCATGGATACATATAACATGATGTAATCTCCTCACATATATCAGTTCTATTAACACTTGGGCTAACGGGAACACCCCTTTATCTCAGCTGGTCAAACAGCTAGACTTGTGTTTACTTCTGTGTGTAATCCAAAGACACTCGGATTGAGTCTCAGTTTAGCCAGTCATATCTCTGTACAGTACAATAAATAATTCATGAGGATGACTTTATAATGAGTGATTGCAAAACAATAAGTAGTTAGAACTATAATAGTTGGCTGATACCCTGACATTTCTTCTGTTTCTTCAATTGGCATGTTGTGTTGAAACATAACCCTGATCCAATGAATAGTTTTTGAGTTATGCATGTGGATATTGTGGATAAGAAAACAAAAACAATTCTGGAGTCCCCATTTGGATCATCTTTCAGCACAAGATAGCCATAGGTAGACCCCACTTTGTGTAAAAGTATAACCCTGATCTGATGTTCCCTGATGTAACTTTGCACAACTGGGACACAATAACTTTAATGTTGCTTGTTTTAAGTGTAGTTACGTGGATTTCTTTTGATCATGTAATGATATTTTTATAGCACTTAATCTCTGCACTGGCAGATGCTAAGGGGCTGAAATATGAGCCTAGTTAAAATCCATATATCTGTCGGCTGCACAAGTTTCATAAGTCAGAGTTAAAACAGAGCCAAGAGAAAACTAAAATTAAACAAGGCTGAAAGTGGTTTCGGTTGGCTAGCGTGAGCCCCAAAGCCATCAGAGACATGAGTAGTGCACTGAAACAGTCACCTATCCAAGTTCGAAATTATCCCATTGCTGTTTAACTTCTGTGAAGAGACAGATACTCATCACAGTACACCACAATTTATGAAAGTCCACAAACTTAGGAAAAAACAAACTAAAAAAGTTTACTCTAGAAGCGTGAGCCTCAATAGAACTCACACTTAAAAACCCTGCAGTATATTTTGGGGGTTTCCCTGTGGCTTGTTTGAAACAGTATTTCTTTACTTGGCAATTTGTCCCAGCTGGAAAAAAATTCTATTGTTGGGCTTGTTTTGTGCTTGAGAAGCTATTTATTTATTTATTTTTTTTAGGCTTGATGTTTTTTAATTGAAATGCATATTGACACAAGCATGCATAAAAAAATTTCTCAAAGTAAGGGGCGATAATAACACAATATGAACAATCAACTTACATCTAACAGTCATGATAAAAGTCATGGTATTGTTATCAGTGTTCCTACCCAGTAAACATTAGAAACATTTTTAAATGGTTTAAACGTTTACAAAACATTTTTAAAACCTAATTAAACCCTAAAGAAAATCTGCTTCCTGCTTATAGACAAACTGGGCAATGAATAAAGTATATATAATTTGCCTGATATAATTCACACTGTGTAAATTGTATTTCGACTGGTTTGATTTGTGTGCAGTCTCATCAGAGGCTATGAAAAATCTAAGTCCTTGGTCCCTGAAGTACTATTTTGGGTTTGGGGGGGTACCATCTATGTGAACCTGGTTCTGAACCGGTTCTGAGTCGGTTCAGTGGGGGGTACCTGGTACCCACTAGGTTCACCTGGTTTCGTGAAATGGACTTATGGAGGTTCTATTTTTGTGTTTTTTTGTTTCACATAATAGAGTGATAGTGCTATAACTGTCATATGTACCATATCCTGTGAGGTGAGTATGGGTATCTCATTGCCTGGCTCTTCTTGAGCTTATTTAATGGCCTTCCTTCAGATATCGAGGCAGAATGTAGATTTATTATAATATTATTTTTAGATGCTTAAAAGTGTATATATAGCTTTTGTTGTTTGCATATAGATCACTTAAGAAGTCATAAAAACTATTTGGTTTATGTTATTTATTTTATTATAATAAACTTTATTATTTATTGCTCAATTTATTTCTTTCAGTTGAAAAATAAACATGGTATGGCAATATACTATAGAAAATGTGTCTATGTGGAGGACATTTGATCTTTAATTTATACTATTATCTAGTATGGTGGTCTAGGTTGGTGAGTCCACATAAAAATCTTGGTGACTCCATTGTAAAAACATTCCTGCTTTCTACAAGATTTGATTACAAAATAACTTAGTGATTAATTTTGTGATGTCATAGGTTAGTTATTTTGTAAGATTGGTGTGACGTAATAACTATTGTTTCGTCATATGGTGAATCTTACGATTTGGGCCTGCTTTATGTGTAATAAAATGGCCAAGTTCAGAAAAATAATTTTTATTGATTATTTTTATTAGAAATATCTGTAGGCGATTTTTCATGTCTCTGATTGTTTTATATTACTTTATTGCTTATAAAATAAACCATGTTAATTAGCTTATTACTGTTTATTGTTTGGTTTAATCGCTAATTTTTACTAAATTTTATTCATATTTAGTAAGGTTTATTTTTTACTAGATGAGTTTTAATTCTTTTTAGAAAGAATTCTGGTGAGTCTAAATGGCTATATAAGACTAAGATAATTAAAAGGAGGACCCCTGAGTGCTGTAGGGTCCGGATTATAGCCAAACAGAGTCACACAAATTGGTTAATGCCAATAGGGTGTAGAGAGTGCAGTTTGAAGATCCAGCTCAACTCAATTCGCCTTCGTTTGGAAGTGGAGGATGCTTCAAACTTAGGTGTGCACCACTCTAACACAGAGAACTGCATATGTCTGTGGTTATGCCCTTCACTTTTGAAGTGTATCTATCAGTGCCAGGGTTAGGTCTGTTTTGCATGTCCTGATGGCCCTGGCCCAGGCATCCTTAAGGATAGGGTTCCTGGTGCTGTTGATGTTGAATCGAAAGTCAACACTGGTGGGGTATTGATTCTTGGCTAGCTTGTCTTCCATTACTTTGATGGAGGCGGCTAGAGACAGCTTTTTCTTATGGAGTCCATTCATTTTAAGGTAGACTGGTTTGGCTTGGGGTGGGTATTGATGCCTGGTGTCTATGTATCTCTCCTTAGTGGATGGTTCACCTTGGTTAGGGGAGTCCACTCTCTTTCTTTTGTTGGGGTTGTCAGGTCTGGAAGTTGATTATCCCAGTTTAATACTGACAATATCTGTCTTGTACTCGAAAAACTGTGTTGTATATCTATAGCTAAAGTCGGGTTCTTAAGCGCTATCTCTAGTGAGGCTAAAATGCTTATAGAGATTGCATTGTTTCATGTTTTCTTTTGTCACCAGACTTTCATGAGAATTGGAGTAGCATGATGAGTACCAATCTCTACACTGAAGTTAAGTAGCAATGGGCTACATTAGTACTTGGATGGGTGACCGTCTGAGTACACTGCTAGTGTCTTTGATGGCTTTGCAGCTCATGCAAAAAGACTGAAACACTTTTGGGCTTAGTTATTATTCACTGCACAACATATTTCACTTAAATGCCAAGATATACATATCCTCTTATATTTTTTTTGCACTCTCCAAGGGTAATTACCATAAGAAGTATCTAAACAAGTGTCAGTTTTATTAAATATTTCAATTGTAATAAAATTTGCAGATATGCTTTATACATCATTAGAGGGGCCACGGTGGCAGAGTGGTAACATTCTAGCCTCCCACCTCTGAGGCCTGGGTTCGATTCCCAGCACGGCCTCAAGTGGGAAAGCTGGTAGTTGCTTGCCATTGATTGGTAGTTTACAGTACAGAACCCTAACGAACTGTATGTACTGGTTTCCTCTGCCCTTCCAACTACCCGTCGTGACATGACCTGTACAGTGTTGAAAGCGATGTAAAACCCCAAATAAATAAAATAAATATACATCATTAGAAATATATCTTTGTGGAACTTATATTAATTCCTTCTTTTCATCTGGGCTTCAAACTGCAGTAGTCTCACCTTCATCGCTTAATTCTCTTACCTATTGTAATTACCAAATCATTACTAATAATAACCACAGATAATAGAAACATTTGTATAGAGCAAAATCGATGAAGGTCCTCCAATGCGCTGGAATCCAAAAAAAGGACAGTGCTGAAGCAAGGGAAGTCATAACCCAGTGCCCACTAGGGGAGGATGACTATGGTGATGGGTAAGCTAGTCTTAACAGGTAAGTCTTGAGTTGGCTTCTAAAACTTGAGTTGGTCTGTTGAGATCTGACATTAAGTTGGACACTGTTTCATTTCAATGGTGGAGCCATGCAAAACCACGACTGCCTTTTGAGATGAAATGAAGAAACTGATAGTCTATTTCCACATGTCAGACCACTGGACTTGATCAGAAATTTATTGCTTTAAAATGAGGAGGTTGTATTTGAAAAGGACATGCTATGAAAAAGGAAGCCCCATAAACGGTGTGACATTACTCATTCTGTAGTTAAGTATAATGAAGCTTTATGCCACGTGGTTATATGAATGCATGTGAAGAGCAATTGCTTGGACTGTTTATAATTTTTAATGCAAGTGCAAAAGGGTTTAAATTATTTAATGTCTTAATGTAATTTTACTAGTTTACATCAGTTGAACCTAAATAATCTGAATAATATTAGCATTAGCTTGTAGTATAGCCTTGGTTAAGGCTCCTGGTAGTTTTAGTATGTGTATTCATTTAGTATATGTACTTGTATAAAGTATGTGTGTTAGTACTAATAAATAATTTCATTCCACATAACTTGTGTTTGTAGTTACATATATAGGTTATATAGTTTTATATATCTGGTGTCCTTAACTAGGGATATGCATCACAACCAATTTGTTATTACAATAAAGCCCATGCAAAAATGACAAAGAAATCTTTATTTTTTATTAATTACTGGCCCCTGTAAGTATGGATTCGTTTCACCGCCAATGTTTTGTATCTTCTGGTGAATTTGGACTCATGTTATTTATAATTGAAGAAAAGTGGTGGGTTATAAAAACGTTTAGACATAAAGGAAAATATGTATCAATAATTGATGACAATATAATACAAGGTTTTATAATCAAAGTGGGGTTTTCATGGTTATGGTTCTATTGCAAGTGATTGTTTCAACACTTATTCAAATCTTGTTTCAGGACTTTGTCATTATTATTCTGCACATGGACCTCATATAAAGATAGTGTACATTTAAAAAATGCTGCCTCTGAAAGTGATTTATTTATGTTGTGTCAATTCTGCGCTATATAAATTCTATTCATTTGGAGTTTTAACGTCATTTTCAACACTGTACAGGTCATATCACAGTTTTATGAGCAGAGGAAACTAGTACATACAGTTGGTCAAGATTCTGTACTCCAAACTGCCGGCCATCGGTAAGAAAGTACCATTTTTCCCATAACGGGTCAGGGGTTTGAACCGCCGACCTCAGAGGTGGGAGATGAGTGAATTACCCCCTCTCCCCTAAAGTGATAACCTCTTTGTTTCAATCCCACAACCCAGAGGTGATTGGGTGGATATTTTAGTTTACCAACTGAGGGCTCTTGAGAAGTTTTTCAAACATTTTGACAAAGTTGATATGTCTGCAAAAGGCTATCTGTTCTGTGTTGATTTTTTTTTATTTGGAATTTTTACGTCGCTTTCAACACTGTACAGGTCATATCACGACGGGTAGTTGGAAGGGCGGAGGAAACCAGTACATACACTTCGTCAGGATTCTGTACTGTAAACTGCCGACCAACGGCAAGCAACTACCAGCTTTCCCACTTGAGGCCATGCGGGGAATCAAACCCCGGCCTCAGAGGTGAGAGGCGAGAGTGTTACCACTCTGCCACCATGGCCCTGTGTTCTGTGTTGAATGAGTACTATCCAAAATAAGAAATCCAAACTTATTGCACTGAAAGTACACCACAATAACCTGAAATGCGTTGAACCACAAACAAGCCCACATGAGTTAGATATTTTACACGGGTATGTAACTCATAAGGCCAGAAAGGAATAATGTAACCTAGGTATTAAACAACAAGGGACATAATGATTCTGACCATAAGTCTTTCCCAATGTGTTTTTGTAAGCCGGACTTCAACCCACAAGCCAGAGGTGATTTCCAAGTGATTATCTGGTCCACAGGATTGGGATCCCTACATTTCATTGTTTTGACTGAGAAGAAAATGGAGGAGTTGCTGTTGCAAAACACGTGGGAATTTCTTCTCAACAAATGGGATTGATTGTTGATTCCTGATCATAGTAAATCATCGCATTCATGTAAATGGAAATTAGGGGTTCCATGGTAAACCTCTCAAGGGGGTCATAACTTTACCACCGCAGTTTCTCCGTTCATACTGGGTTTTCTAAAGCTGTAAGATTTAAGACTTAGAAACAGTTGTCTCTGAAAAAAAATACTCATTAAGTAGCTGGAGCAGTCCTGTGGTGGTCTTCAGGTAGTGTGCTTTCTACATATTCAGATTTAGAACTAGAGTTCGGAAATTTTGAAAATTTTGTTTCCAAGATCTGTACCCCATGTGTCTTCTGAGTTATTACTGGATTTAATAAACTCTAAATATTTGCCATACATGTACTAATGCATATAGGTAGCAAATTTATTGCATTATATCAACATTAATAAAACCGTTTTGGATGATCACTCAACAAGTATTGACTGCAACATAGACAACCTCTGAGACACATATTCTAAAATATTTAAAATTGTTGATCAGCCTTTGCTATCATTAATTACATCTCAACATTTGTAGGGAAGGAAATCCCAATCATTGCACAAAGTAACAGGCAGAGTGAAATAAGGATATTATTATTACTATTAATGTTACCAGTATGTGCTGCTAATAGTAGAGGTCCAGATAGTAGCAATAGTTGTGACAAGAGTAGTAAAAATAGGGGAAGCAGTAACAGCAATAACTGTAGCAGTAGTAGTAGCCGCAGCAACAGGAAAAGTAGTATTAGTGATAATATCAATAGTAGTAGCAGTATCAGTAGTAATAGTAGCAGTGGTAGTAGTAGTAATAATAATAATAGTTCTTATAGCACAATTCTTATCACTGATTGCCTAATCACTGCACTACTCCAATGAAAAAGCCCTCTTAAACATAAGTGTTTTAAGTCTTTTCTTGAAATAATTTAATTCCAGTTTAATGTTGCTCGTATCATCAGGTAGGCTACTCTAATAGCATGGTGCTGCAATGCGGAGAGAAGAGTATCCCTTGCTATTCCATTTCCATCAATACATTTTTGTAACCAGAATGTAATTGTAGTAGTGACCAGATGTACAACAGTACAAAAAAGCATTTTGACACATTTTTCTCTGTCATGTTGTTCTATCAGTTCTCGAACCCACAACCATGTGAATACAATGTTAGTTTTATAACCAAATTACTAATTACACCAAATTTTCATTTTTATACAACTTTTTCCTTCTGCATACCTTAAGCAGGGATTTTTATATTCAATATAAAGGTGTAACTACTGTGAACAGAAAAAAATGAACTTTCAAGGGCCCTGTAAGTGTTCTGGGAGGAAACTTATACTCGTTCAGTTGTCATAAGGAGTCAGCTTCAATAACCTTCTGTCAGGCTGAGGTGAAGAAATTATCAATTAATTACAGGAAGGTTAAAAAAGTGATATCAGTTTAAACCCTTCATAGGACAAGTACCCCAACAAAAAAATAATGCTTGCTTTGTGTAATGGTGTAAAAAAGCTAACGTGGAAAATCAGAAAGAAATTAATCATATTGAAATAATATCAATTACTAATAAGAAAAAAAGTGGTTACAAAGCAACTAACTATACGATAGGCTCAAGCTGGTATTTCATTCTGTTAGTAACTTATGTGCACAAATTACTAACTTCTATAGCTGATTTAGTAAGTTATATTTATCTGTCAACAAGTTGTATTTGTGTTGCTTAAAAATTTTTATCAATGGTTGATTAAGTTACACCTACAAGTTACTTAATTGTATCCACAAATTACATTGCTGACTTAAAGGTACAAGTGACTGTTCTCTATAAGTTGGTAACTGGTACATATAAGGTAAAAAGTGGTGTATATACACTAATCCACAGAAGCCAATACATGTATATACATGTTTCTATTTATACTCAGCACAATATCTACATCTACCACAGAAGGCAAAGATCTATATGACCCATCCTACTGCACAGGTACAGCCCAACTCTCCAGTTACTGACATTCCCGTAATGAAAGACAGAGGCTCAAGGATGACCATTTATCAACGTCCTGGAGGTTCTTCAGTCTGCCACTGGGGATAGAACCGAATGGCAGAAGATGGCGATTTTAAGTAGTTATCTGAGTCACTATGTATTTAATAATAATAATAATAATAAATTACTACTGACATAACATACCATATCTGAGGTCACCAATAATAACAATAATAAGTTACCACTTGTATAGCATACCATATCTCCATATCTGAGGTCAACAGCACATAAAACTAAAAAAGTACCTATGTGAATTAAATGAACTGATTTATAACAATTTTTATTTCAAAGAAAGAACATTTATCAGATCAACTGATATCTTCTCCAGATAGTACAGACTTCCAGTCAAAATGAACAGAACGTATTTATTTCTGGTTAGATTATGAAAATATTTTAACTATTTTTAATGTAAAGGGACAAGTAAAAGCCTATTGTATTCAAGACTTGAATCATTTTGGAAGTTTTCCTAGAAGTCTCCCAAACGAACACACCCAATTATTGGCCACTCATTTTGTTAGACATTATTCCCAGGAATTGCCAGTCTCCCACCCGGATTTTTATCTCCCCTCCTTTTCCTAATAGAAGTAACCCCCCCCCCCTGTTTAATAGATAAAAATGTGCTGTGATCATGAAAACTATTGATTGAAATAATAACTTGGAAATCCGAAACTCTCAAAAGGGAGTCGTGTAATGGTTTAATTACACCTAAAAGGTTCTTCAGTTATGCTTTTTTGTCATCCTGTTCACCTATTTACATATGTGAATATAGTTCTCCTCAAAAAGCTTTTCAGGGTATTGAACAGACGATATCTTGACTGAGTAGTTGTATTTTTCAGACTATTAGCTGAGGAGGGAGTTAGGGAGTTATGTAATGGGTTCTCTTCAGTTATTCTGTCTTTTTGCTATTCTGATAATAATTAAACATACTTGAATATATTTTTCTTCAAAACAATTCCTTCAGTGTATTGAATATACGATATTATGACTATTAGTTGTACATTTCTATTAACTTTATTTCATATAAGTTACCTCCACCAGAACAGTATGTTTGTCTGTTTGTTTGCCTGTTTGCTGTTAATCAAAAATCATGAACTGATCTTTCGGATTGTTTGTATGTGGATAGAGCCTGATCATTTTACTTTCTTTTTCCTCTTTTTGTATAATGTTAACCAGACAGTTAAAATAGGACCTTTGCAAATTTAGGATCTTTCCTAAAGCTTAATTACTTCTTCCATTTGATGGAGCCCAACTCTTATGACAAATTTCAGAAAAATCCTGACAAAGTAAATATCAGACAGGTAGACAGATGAATGCACCCTAAAACATTACATCCTTGTGGCAATATTAAGAAGAAAGATCTATCTCACTACACCTAAATAAAGCATAAATAAGGTTTTGTAACCAAATTGTGCCAACTCATGACAGAGATTGGTATGTGTGTTGCTTTCAATCACTCTTGACCAAGTGGTTGCATCCCCCATCCTGTATTGATAAAGCATTATTGGATCCGTCTCACTGTTATCCTAAAATCTGCACTTAATTAAACCCGGTGACTCAGAAGTAGTCTACATCCACCGAGAAAATCTTGGATACACAATAGTTATTAAAAGGTCAAAGTTTATGCCCGTGTCCCACATACAAGACTATACTATGGCCATACCAGTGATGAACAAAGACTGGCCAGGAATAGCTGAGTGGCTGGAGAAATGAGGTCAGATGCTCTGCTCTGAAGACCTCCTACCTCTCTTTCACTTTAAAAGCAGCACTTTAATGCAGGTAATTGTTCAATTATCTATCATATTTGTAGGACTGAAAAAAAATTTTTGATAAGAAAATTTAAGATACACGAATATCAATCCATCGTTATGCTGTCCTCTCATGAAGACATGTATACACGGTGTTACCCACAGATGTCACATGACAATGACTACTGATACAAGACATATAATTGGATCTCTATGGGTGTGCTACAGGGTTGAATGTTGACCATGGAAAGGGGCAAGAATACCAATGACAGAAATGAGAGTGGTGAGAAACCCACAAAAAGTATTTAATGATATTTGGTGTGATAGAAGACAGATGGTATACAATGGAAATAAAACTAGGACATATGAAGACCTAAGCGGGTTATAATTCCCGTGATAAGGGTTTCAAAGTTGTGGTCACTAGTCATGGTTAATAATAATAACAACAGAAGCATTTATACATAGTACAAAATTGCTGAACATCCTCTAATTCACTGGAAAAGGGAGAGTCATTAACCATAGCAAAGTCGTAATCCAGCAAGTGCCTGCCATGGGAGGGTGACTATGGTGGAAGGTAAGATAGTCTAAACAGGTGAGTCTTAAGTTGGCTTCTAAAACTTGAAATGGTCTGTTGTGATCCAACACTAAATTAGAGCCTGTTCCATTCTGCTGGTGCAGCAGCAGCAGCTAAACCACGTCTGTGTGTGGCCTTCCTGGGACTGACTGAGGAAACTGACAATCTGCTTCCAGGTGTGACACTACTAGACTTTATCAGGGATGACAAACAAGGGAGGATTGAAAGAGGCTTCAGGCTTTGAAAATGGGAAGGTTGTATTTAAAAAATTACCATATGAAATGAGAAACCAGTGAAGATGTCTAGGTAAGGTTTCACATAACTCATTGTGTTGAATCTGAAAACAAAACGGCAGAGTGTATTTTGAACTTTCTGAAGTTTAGCAACAATGGTAAAACTGGCTTTCACCACCAGAGGGCATATCCAATCAGGCCCTATGTGCTTCCCCTATATTTGCATGAGTTATATTCAAACCCTCCACGACAGTGTTGAGTGCCCACTGTTTAGATGCCAAACTTGTCATCAACTTGGATTTTGAGGCTTCGCTGGGTGTCGGAATAAGAGTTCAGGTTCTGTTTCACGAGATAGTTTTTCTTTTTTAGCAACTGCAGTGTTTACTTAAATTTTGTGCTTACCCACTACTTCACTTTATAGTTTTGCTTGCATGAATACCTAAATATATAAAAATAGATATTGGTTGTATTTATTATATTTCTTAACGTAAATATATGACCAATAGATATATATTAATACAAAAAAATTATGATATGTAGGTCTTGGTAAATTCCAAGATTTTTTTTTCAATTTTAAGGGTTTGTTTTCTTTTGTTTTGTATGCAGACTAGGCTAAAATAGGGCTTTTAATTGGATATTTGAATACCTAATGTAAGTATAATATTGGGTATGTTTTGACTGACAATTCTGTTCCTTTAGCAAGGGGTTTAAGATTCTATGCATCACATACTTTTAATTGGTTATTTCAATACCTAATGTCAGTATAATGTTAAGTATGTATGGGTTGGCAATTCTTTTCATTAAGCAAAGGATTTAAGATTCTATATATTTCACATAATTTAAAAATATCAACCATAAACGGGTTTGTAATGGTCAGCTATCCTTACAATATCATAAGTGTTGATTTGAACAATTACTGGATTAATTGGACATTATCGGGGGCACACTTGGGAACAGATTGACGATTTGGATGAGTGCATCATGAAATAATAATGATAGGAATATGTGATTTAAATTCAAGAGCCAATTACACTTTGAATGGATAAACTGCTCCTGGTCAATTTATGATTAAATCTTTATCAGTTAATTTATTGATGTGTAGCATGCAAACTACTTTTGTAAACAAATAAAATATAATTAAATGAAAAAAAAACAAAAAAACAACAAAAAAACCATGCATGTAATTATTTTGTTGTCAAAATGAGATAAAAATCTATTTTTAAGTTGTTGGAAATTCATTCGGCCATTGAATGTGCATGAGTTGGGAACAAAAGAAGTTATTGGGAACAAGAGAAGTTATTTGAAAAACCCCTGATAAATAAATCAGCTACAAGTCCTTTCCTGAAATATGTTAAAGGATGAATTTATCAAGTGGCTGTTCAGTTCAAAAGGTAGAAGCATTCAAGGAAAAACTCGTGCTAAAATGTTTATTTCTAATTTGTAAGAGCATTACTGAAATACCAAGCTCAGAAATTTTTGTGTCAAACTGTATTTTAGGTGATTTGGTTAGATTCATGCATGTCATAATCTATTTATTTAGCATTTTTTTAAATTACAGATTCAATAAAAAAACCTTGGTAAGTCACAGATATGACAGTATAACCAACGGTATGTTAATACATTTGAAATTTATACATCTGAAATTAAATTGGCTGATGTCTTATCATGTGACCTATATAACCACAGACGAGGACTTAAGACCTTTAATATTGCTGTCCACATTAATGATGATCTGCCAGCACCCTTCTTACTTCAAACATTTAAAACCTGTGTTGATTTTTAGATATCTATATGACATATACAAACCAGGGGCATCAATTTAAATGTCTCAATTATTACAGACTAGAAACAAGGTCTACTATCGCGAGCTGCAAAGTCCTCAGAGACATGAGTAGTGCACTGAAGCGGTCACATATTCAGGCACTTATGTGGCCCATTACTGCTTTACTTCAGTGATGAGACTGGTACTCATCACATTATGCCATGAAAGTCTGGACACATACACACACACAAAAAATACTGAATAAAAAGTGATCTCTAGATCACGAGACTGGCTAGAACTAGCGCTTAAAAATGCCCAGTCTGTATGTGTTGGTATTTTGGTTAAATACAACATACAGTTGATAATAAATATATTACCGGCTCTGTATATGATATATCTCATTGTTCTACAGGACTGAAGGGACTATTTGACCCATCACAATTGCACAAGTAGAGCTCACGATCTCAAGTGACAGATATTCTCCTGGCTGAAAGACAGAGGCTCAAAAGGATGACCTTTTATCAACATCTCTGAGGTTCTTTACCCTGCCACTGTGGATACGACCCAATGACAGAAAACTAGCATTTTATTTTGTCATCTGAGCTACTATACATCGCTGTATCTGTACCATGGTTTGAACCTATATCCTTTGTGTTCCTGGGTGCGTGTATTACCATCTAGACCAAAGTGGAAGATTGTCTGTCCTGGTATATTAATCCTCATACATTGTGTGTGTGATGTGTAGTGAACTTTATCATCTTAACTAAATGGATTTATATAAACTGGATTTATATAAAACTGTTATAAGTAAAAATTATAAGTTAAGGATACGTTTACCAACTTTTCATCACTGTGTCATAAGTTCGCATACAATCCTCAGACGGTAGCTGAAGGACGGGGACGCTTCACCCAGTGCCTATAACTGTGGCTTATACCACCTTTAGTGTGAATGATACACCAAATCTCAGAAGGTGAGAGGCATTATTGGAGGCGGTTCCACTGATGAGTAAAACCTCTAACCGGAGGACATACCACATGTAGTGTGACCATGGCATAAGTGTGAATAGAGAAGGCTAACGACTGTTGTCTCACTCAATTAGTGTGTAATGAGTCATCTGAACAATGGACTTCATTTCCATAAAATCATTGACCAAAGTCTTAAGAAGTGTTGACCGCACTCGCAATTTCAGTCATATGGGCCATTGGCATCAATTTGCAATGTAAACCAATTCAACAACTTCAGACAGACTTACTATATGTTAGAATCAGAATGAGTTGAAAACACAGACCTTTTCAAGAGACGAACAAGTATCTAAATCCAAATTCTCGACACACAGTATTGACACAATCGTAAAGTCTATCAGTTCATTATAGTCCAGAACAAGTATTATAGTCCAGAACAAGCAGTCTAAATAAGGCTAGTTTAAGCAAGTGAAAAAAATAGAATGTAGAGTTTTACTATTTTGATTGTACATGGTCATATATAACACATACGGATGTTATGTCACATGTGATTGTTATGAATCATAACAGTTACTACAAATCACATGATTTTTTTAGTTTTCTAACCCTTTTTCAACATAATCGATTATATCAGCCATCCTCCCGGGATTGACAATAATAATAATAATAGTAGGATTTATATAGCGCAAAATTGATACAAATCCTCTAATGCGCTTGAGTCCAAGAAGGGAGAGTGGGATCAACTACATTAAGTGGATCAATCAGACAAAGTGTCCCAACGGTGAAACACAACATCACAGATACCACTACAATTTCCCACTGCATAGTTTGTTTAGAATTTATTTTCATCTTGAGTGTAAACACTTGCGTGAATAGAATGCGTCTGCAATATTTTGTGAATCTAGATACCATGGTTAACCAGTGGCAGGCTAAAGAACATCGGGGATGTTGATGAGTGGTCATACTTGGGATTCCGTCTTTCAGTTAGGGCACTGTCAGTCACTAAAGAGTTTGGACTGTGCTTGTGCAGTTGGGATGGGTCAAATACAGCCTTGAGTCCTCAGTAATGTACATATTGTCTCAAGTATATATATACATTAATAAATACATATACATTATAAATTGACAAAATTTTCGATTGTGAATTACTCAGTGAATGGATCATTAACACCATCTACATAATTCATTTCACTTGTGACAAACTTCAAAATTTACATTTACCTTATTTCAAATAATACCAAATTTACATTAAACGAAATTATATCTAATACATGGCTATGATTTTACATTATTTCAGCTAACGATTTGTCAAAATAATGTTAATTTTAATGTCAATACCAAAATTAAATATATGTAATGCATTGCTATAGTGTCTCCTAGAGCAACCAATTGATGTTACAGCTATGAAACATGGAAAATACAATTTTATCTACAAATGAGGATTCTCAGCTTTAACATATTTCTCATCTATCCTATTGTAACAGAGAAGTGAGACATGTGTCTAAGTATCTATAACCTACCCTCTGTTGATATATATTGAGTCTCAAGATTGCAGGTTTTGTGTACGAAAATGAACTACTTGAGGTATGGTCCTCAAACAATGGCAGATGCCTTGAGGGCTCCTAGGGGATCTTTTATTTGGTTACTTTGTGCAGTAGATTGGCTTCAAACAGATCGAAAATGAGAAAAGCATTAAAAAGGGGAAATAAGTCACTTCATTAGACCTTTTATTGTGTGGGTAATTGATGTTGCTAATTTGGAAATTTGTGACGTTTCCGAAAACAGCTGATGTTAGGGGGTTAATTTATCCAATCAAATATCTAAGTTTTATTTTCCATATTGAACCATATTTGAACTAAATAGTGGGTCTTATAGACTATAACCTATTTTGTATATTCCCCTTACTATGGATAATAAGCAATATAAATTAAACATAGTTTGTATATTCTCCAGTATTCCTTTCTATGGATAATTAGCAATTTAAATTAAACATATTTTGCATATTCTCCAGTGCCCCTTATTATGGATAATTAGTGATATTAATTAAACATATTTTTTAGATTCTCTAGTGCTCCTTACTCTAGACAATTAGCAATATAAATTAAACCTATTTTGCATATTCCACAGCACCCCTTACTATGGATAGTTAGCAATATAAATTTGCCAACAGGTGCCAATTTTCGTTCATATTTCGTTAATAATGTGAACTATAAAAGTTTTATATACCTTGTTAGAAAATGCTTTCCCCTCATTTTTGTTGCTTTAAAATCCATGCAGGAATGACAGAGAAGTCTCAAGTCAAAAACTGGCTCATTTTTAATGGAAGGTTTCTTTTTGGATCCACAAAGACGAAGTCATAAAGAGGACATCCAGTATGTACAGATACTACTGTAAGGAAAGGTGGGACCTATCCATAGCATTAACATGTAAGTTAGTAAGTTGAATATATGAGTTTGTAACTTGTATATATGAGTTAGTAACTTATAGATATGAGTAAGTAATTTATATATATGACTTAGTAACTTGTAGATACCAGTGTGCAAGATAATTATAAAATGGGAATTCTGAGCTTCCGGAATGAACAGGGTCACAGAGAGATGATTTATTAATATGAAGTCCCATTGAGGGGAATAATTTGATTGGACAAGAGCAGGATAATTTGATAAGAGAGAACACAGTGGTCAATACGAAAATGGTTGATCTTGTAGAATGATCTTATTTGCAATGGCAAAATAATAAAATGAAGGGATTACTTAAATAACCTAATTAGTGATCTTACTTTTCAGGCTCTTTGTCATCAGATTTTGGTGTCTATTTGATTTATTGTTATAGGAATTTCATTAAAACTAAAGACATTTTGAAAAATAAAAAATAGAAAGAATTTCTCAGTATATCTGAGACTTCTTTTGAATTACTCAATTTAACAATAACATATTTTTCTTTCTTGAGCAGGATGTATTAAAATCATTAACCTGGCTCCCATGTTTGATTTTCCTTCCACATAGCTGAAAAAAAATAATCATGCATCAGATCTTTACCATATTTCACAAAAGGCGGAGGTTACTCGTGGCTCTGTTCTTCTCAACGTTGACCCCCATCCGGATCTGGATAGAGTCTCCAGAATTTGTTGTCCTCCAGATTTTGTTGTCCTATAGCTGAGGTTTGTGCTGTATCTGCTGTTTTTAGGTACTGGATGGAAGGAGGCAAATATTGCAGCAATTGTAATCTGTATTTATTGTTACTGTTACAATATTTTTTTTCAATTTTTCTAGAATTGTCTCTGAACAATATTTGTGAAATGCAAGAGAACCTTAATTACACTTTTTGTTCCCTTGACTCCAGTTACACAGAAAAAATAGTGATCTAACGAACATGTTACAGGAAATAGTGTATGAGTTGACATTTTCAAAATGTATTCATTTAAACTATTTTTAGCTAATGAACTTGGATTGTGAAAATTAATTCCTTGTTATTTTAAGTCTGTATTGATATCTCAAGTAGAAAGTAGCAATTAGTAAAAATTAATTCTAGTGAATTTTTAAAAAAAATTGAGGAATTACTAAAATTTTTATCTTACTAAAAGTACTACCTATACAGTAAACCATACCGTGGGAAAGATAGATTGCAAGAAAACCACTGGGTCCATGTAAAACACAAGATACAGTTCAAATTTGGACTGATCACATACATATCTTTTAAAACATTTCCAACAAGTATACTTCAGTGACAAAACACTATAAAGTATATAAAGTTCATCAAATCCTACAAACATTTTTTAAGTCTTTTGATAATTATGCACCAACTTTTGGTAACATATCCATCATAGAACAAATCCCTCAGTACTATCCTTTAGTAAGCAATTTAAAAGTGATATCCTTTAGACAGCAACTTAAAAGACCCCCATTTCATCCCAAAAAAAAGTACTACTTATACAGTAAACCATACTGTGGGAAAGATATATTACAAAAAGCCACTGGGTCCATGTAAAACACTGGATATAGTTAAAAATTGGGCTGATCACATACATATCTTTTAAAACATTGCCAACAAGTATACATCAGTGAAAAAACACTATAAAGTATATAAAGTTCACCAAATCCTACAAACATTTTTTAAGTCTTTCGGTAATTATGCACCAACTTTTGGTAACATATCCATCATAGAACCAGTCCCTCAGTAATATCATTTAGTAAGCAACTTAAGACCCAATATTTCATCTCTTTCAGTAATTATGCACCAACGTTGTCCAAGATCTCCATCTGAGAACCAGTCCCTCAGTATTATCCTTTAGTAAGCAACTTAAAAGTAATATCCTTTAGAAAGCAACTTAAAAGACCCCCCCCCCCCCCCCCCCAATTTCATCCCAAAATTTTCCAACTTAGTATCTTTCCCTCGTTTGGAAAGATGTGGATTATATTCTGCCTACTAAGTTTGAAAAGGAGTTATTATAGGAGCATCAAAGGGAAAACTATGCCTAAAATGTTTGATTTCTGAAGTGAAAAGTGAAAAGATGGACCTGCCAAGTACTACTGGTCAGGGTGATCACATCTGGTGTTGTTGGGGGAAAATGCTACAAGACAAGTAAGGTCCAAAATAGCTGAAGAATTTATAGACTAATGTCATGGTTTTTAACGTACAATGGTACTAAACAGGGAACCAGAGAAAAACAGCAAAAAAACCTCCTGAATGATGTATACATTTATTAATTATATTTTGCTTGGGGTTTAACGTCGCTTTCAACACTGTACAGGTCATATCACGACGGGTAGTTGGAAGGGCAGAGGAAACCAGTACATACGATTGGTCAAGGTTCTGTACTGTAAACTGCCGACCAATGGCAAGCAACTACCAGCCTTCCCACTTGAGGTCAGGCCAGGTATTCAAATTCTAATCTCAGAGGTGGGAGGCGAGAGTATTACCACTCATGATGTATACAAAAATATGTCACGAATGAAGATGACAATATTATATAAATGTGTAGCTTAAGTCCATTCTTAAAGGCATCAGTAAATGTAAAATCTGCAATTATTAACCTGATATTTCTCAGCATATGTGCATAGATTTTAATGCAACAAAATGAGCAGAAGGTTTTTGTAAAATATGTGTCTAGTTATTTGTATATATACATATTTATAGAAAAAATAGCAAACAATTATCACATTTTTTAAGAATTTGTAGCGTTAAAGCCCAAAGTCGAGGGGTCAAAGGGCATTTAATAACCTTCATTCCTCTGTCAATTGTGATGCTAAAATAAAGAAACTAATGTTCCATGGCAAGTGCATTGTAATGTACATCTATCTCAGATAATTAACAACTGCTGTGTACAGAAGGACTTATGTGGGAATCTGCTGTTGAAAATTTAAATGAAGTTTGTGTACTTTAAAACAGTAAAAAAAACTGCATCAAGTAACAAACTTCCTTGAGAACATATGCCCTTTTAGTTTAGAAGGAAGAGTTTATCAGTGCTGTCAAAGGTGATAGGTTATATCCAGTATGCTGTGGTGTTTGTTGATATTTGTATATAAAGACTTCAAATGTATGACTTTTGTAATTTGAGGAGATTTTCGTCCCGGGTCGAAAACTTTCCCCTTTAAGTATGCAAAACAAGTGTCATCGATGAATGCAAACAAATATATATTGTTCTCTATATGTCCCCCAATATAGGTCATATGTGATTCATGGTGGATAATAAATAAGTCATCTTAACTGTTCTTTTCCCTTTATGTAACCCAGACATGACGCGTCACCTGTGATTTGAAAAGTGTCCAATCCAAATCACTAATATTGGCAAGAAGTCAATACTCCTTATCACATGACTGCCCTGGAATAGATACTGCCAAACAGTGGCACTTCTGCTAAGAGATACAGTAAAGTATTCAACATACAATTCTAGTTCTAATTGGACTTTTCCAGCACTTACTCTCCCCTTTAACTATATCATGACTTGTAAATTTTGAGTAGAAATCAAGGATCAAATGACACATCAAACCATTGTGGTTAGTTAATAATCAGTCCAAGCTTGGTTTTTTTATCTAAGCCATCCTTTGTGAAGTCCCTGACTTAGCTAAGACCAAAGGCTTAGAGTTAAGCCCATAATGAAATCTAAGACTGGCTAAGAGTAAGATGCTTTACTAAACAGGCTGTTTCCTGAGACAGACATTGGGCTGATAGTTATTATTTCACATCATGTGGGTGAAATGTACAAGACAGCAAGTTTTGATTCAGTATTGTAGCCTTATATTATAGAAAATGGTAAACAATTACTCAGGACATTTTTTTTTCTCCAAATGTAAAACAAATTGCAAATCAATCAATAAAATTGATTAAAGCCAGCCAAAATAATTCTGTAAAAACTTACAGACTTTACAGTGTGTCACTTGTGGTAAAAGTTATGTCATCCAATGGCTGTCCTGAAAATGGGGTAAAAAATCTTGACACTTCCAATCCATAAGTCTGGCATAAGTGATATTTCCCACCACTTTTTATCTGTCCATATAACCCCCAGTCTATCTGGTATCTCATAATAAGGGCACCTTCAAACTGGGTAGATTCACCGTTATACCGTGTTCACATTGGACTGGTAACCGTAATACTGTTTACATGTGGACAATTATTAATAATACAGTGTCAACGTCGCTGTTTGTTCTAAGTAATTGACAATCCCAATCTAGTTTTAAAATGAAGCAAAAAACATAAAAACAATACAATGTTCACACTATTGATATAACTCCAATACTTTGCTCACACCAACTATTAATGCTGTTTTCCATGTCTTATAAAACCTCAATGCAGTTTTAGCATTAACGACCTGACCTTAAAACTGTGTTAATGACCTGACCTTAATACAGAGTTCACACAAAACAAGTAACCTTTATACATTGTTTTCAACAAGTAAGTCAGGTATCAGGTATCCATGTGCTTAATCTCTGAACTAGTGGATTCTAAGACACACCATCCAAATCTTAATACATAATAAAAATTCATAAACAATAATAGGGTCATCACCAGGGGATCATCGGTGTTCCATAGTAAGAAAACCTAAGGAGGGAAAGACTTCTGAAACAGATAAGTTTTATGTCACCTTATAAAACATGATAGTGTAGGAGCAGTTAGAATTTTCAGTGGAGTTTTGGAGCATCAGATGAGAAGGACTTGTTAAGATGAACTTTAGATTCATGAACTGAGGGAATATAGAAGGAAACTTTAAGAAACATCTCTTCTGGATTACTACGTCTTGTTTTAACAGCATATGTATACGGAGACAAATATGGGGCAACGTATTTTGGCTTGCCAGTGGTAAGGTACTTATATATGGGTGACAGGGTTTCAAAAATGATTCGTTGTTTAACAGGTAGCCAGTAGAGAGACTTGAAGATTGGAGTGACATGAGAAAATCTAGAGTCATCTTAATATAGTGTTCACACTAACTATGTATCCAGTGTTCATATACAAAGGTGGACAAACTAGACCTTTGTTAAATCGGCCTTTAGTAAAAAAGCCCCCTAAACACTAGACCCTTCACTAATTGTGCCCCTAAACCCCTGATCCCTGTAAAATATGTATGCAATAGTACGCAATAACATTAACATTACAGTTTTCTGAGAATATAACCTATATATGGGTGACAGGGTTTTGAAAATGATTCGTTGTTTTACATGTAGCCAGTAGAGAGATTTTAAGATTGGAGTGACATGAGAAAATCAGTAACCAGTGTTCATATACAAAGGTGGATAAATTAGACCTTTGTTAAATCGGCCTTTAGTAAAAAAAGCCCCCTAAACACTAGACCCTTCACTAGTTGCCCCCCTAAACCCCTGTAAAATATGTATGCAATCGTACGCAATAATATTACCATTACAGTTTTCTGAGAATATAACCTTAAATAGAGTTGTCACATTGTGCATGTAACACTCATACCATGTTCACAATAACCATGTAACTTTAATACAGTGTTCTCCCTGCATGTCACGCCAAGTATTTACACTAATGCCCCTGTTCCACCAAAGGATTAAGCCCCGATCCTGTCTGGGACCCTTAATCGTGGGTAGTCTTGGAAAAAATGGAAAAAAAATTGACCAATGGGGTGGAAGACAGAATCGGTATGAAGGTCTAGGATTAACTACAGATCGGCCTCAGGACGCCCCAGGAGGCCCCAGACTGTCCCCAACTGGTCTGGGACTAAGAACCGATTAAGCCATTTTTCTAGTCGTAGACAAACCGACTGGGTCCCAGGACGCCTCAGGCCTCCTGGGACTAAGCCCCGACTAACCCAGGATTAAGTCCCGACCCCACAAGGTGTCCTGAGGCGTCCCCAGGCGTCCCCAGACCAGGATCGCCGATTTTTGTTTGGCAATGGGACTAAGGGTCGCAGGAAGCCTGGGAATAAGTGATAGAGGTCTGGGACTAAGGGTCGGGGACTAAGGGTCGCAGGCGGCCTGGGACAGCATAGGACTGTGAAATTTTGGTCTGAGGAGGCCTGAGGAAGCCTGGGACTGTACATTTTGTTTATGGCGGGAAAAAATAATCGGTTGGGGTCGGGAGAAATATCAAACATGTTTGATATTTCACACGGCCCCAACCGACCACAACCGACCCTTACAGGACGCCTGGGACTAAGCATATTTCTGAAACCGACCCTCAAAAACCCTTAATCGGGAGCCTTAGTCGTATGGTGGAACACCCACATAACCGTACAACCTCGAGAAAGTTTTCAGACGAACCATGTGGCTTGTTCAGTGATGCATTTTGCACAAATTCTGTATTCATCCTTAGCATACAACGCTTATACCACGTTCACATTTAGCATCCATTGGGATGCAAAGTTTTGCCATAGCTGTGCTAACTGAGTTGAACAACCCCCTCAAACTATCACAACTCTGGATAGTGTCACTTGGTTTAGACAACAGTTGAAAACGTATTCATTCAGAATAGTCTATACCCCCTCCCTAGTCTTTATCCCTTATCAGATGATAACATAGAGATAGACTCTTTGTAGTAATTAGTTCTAATTCTAATAATACTTTTGTTACTGCTTAATCTCCAACTATTGACAGACTCTAAAGACGAATACTGCCAGAAATCAGAGATTGCAATTGTTAATTCAGAAAGACTATAGGGGTCGGCACCACAGAGAAAAAATACAAAAAACAAGACCAGAAAAACTAGGGTGGATAAGCTTATGCAAAGAGATAGACTTTAAACTTCTTCCTACATGAAGAGGGAGCTTTGGCTAAATGTACATCATCAGGCAGATCATCCCAAGTCCTTGGAGCATCATGTGCAAAGCTGAGGCTAAAAAGTCATTTTCGACTTACATGTTGATGCAAAGTGTGGGACCTTAGAGATTAGACTATCCCTTTTTGGCATCTTAGAGGATGTTTACATCAATTGAACACTTTCTCATTATTCACACAAACATACACAAGTGTTTTAGTGATCATACTAAACACAATAACCCCAATACCCTGGTGACACATAATAAGAAGAATATTGGGTATAAATATTCCTTTTCATAATGTACTAGACTTATATCAGTTGTCATGATAGTGACATTAGTTACATTAGCTGGCCTATAATCTCTTGCACTCTACAATAAACAAATTTTGGAATTAACTGGAGCTCTGGGCTTAAACTTTAGCTTGGTATAAAAAGGTTAAAATAGTTCTGTATTGATTTCATTGTAAATTTGCATACATTGCTGTGTTCAAAATCTATACAGTGTAAATATTAAATTTGCTTTAGGCTCAAGTTGCACAAACCTTATCAATGTACATAATGCACTCTTAAATGTATATTTGCTTCAATAACATTGCCATACTTAAAAGACAGAGACACATCTTAACATATATAAGTGCTTTATGGATGTCTACCTTTTGTTTCAAATATGTGAAACAGGATATTTGATACAAATGTTAGCTAGAAGCAAGGCTACCTAAATGCATTAATTCCTACAAAAATTTCTGAAGCAAAAATAACAAATTTTTGCCAGAAAGAAGAGGTCAATTCTTTTATTATAAAAAATGCAATATAAATTTGAACACGGGCCATTAAATCATCCCTGTGGGCATTGATTATGTGCCCTGTACTCTGTAATCAAATTTATTACAACTGCAATTTGACCATAAACGAAGACCACAGAAGCTTTCACCCCTACAAAGATGAATTCATCTGTTTTTGATCTTTGTGTTAAGATGTTATTTGGATTCTCTATAAAACAAAGATACACACTTTCTATTGCTCTCACCAACAATATAGTTATCTGTTCAGCACAATCTCTTCTTGAGGCTTGTGCTTCTGGAGATATCCTTTTTTGGTTTTCAGACTTTTATCTAGTTGTATTTCTGATTGCTTTGCAGCTAAAGCATGTAGACTGAAACATATCTGCTCAGCTTGATTGTAATCTGGTCCCACTTGATGTGAAATAATCTACAATAATCTTAATCTATATGTGATGCAAATTTATAAATTACACCACATAAAACTGATACAAACCTTGTAGGTCCTCAGTGGCCTATAGGTTAGGAAGATTGACATCTTATCATAGCCAGCCACACTGACATCTTATCATAGGCAGCCACCGCCATGTGTGTTCGGACCCCAATAAGTGGTGGTGCTGAGAATCTGTCTCAACATGATCCTGGCTGTTGAACACTACGTAAAAAAACCCAACTTTGACTTTGATATAATCCTTGTGCGAATATATGCATCAAGAGGGTAATTTTACTTTTATAATTCACAGTTTGTTTCAAAAGTAATTAAAATAACTCAATGTTTACCATGCTTGGATTTTCCTAGCCCTTAACACCTAGGTTAAACTTTTTACTTACTGTTGTTTCCGTACAAATTTGATTTCCATTTTATGACCTTGTCCTTACGGCTCTGAACAGACACCTCACATCTTTTCAGTGCACTTTGAAGCCAATATCCATCCAACTTAACCCCTTCATCCCTCCAGCATATATGCATTAATACAGTTTTGGGTGTGTGCAATGGTTATTTTAAGTATTGTGTAAAAGAGGTCCAGAAATGCAAATTGCTTTCCGAGCTGTGTCGAATCGTACCCATATGTGAATCCCACTGAATCCCAAATCTGTCCTATCAAATACGGGGCTGACTGAACCACAGCCAAAGGTAGATGGCACTGGTTGTAACCTGATTACAACATGGAAAGTTTTGACCTGTGTTTCATCTGTGATATTAAGATAAGCTCTTTGGAAGTCATTTAAATGCATAAAAAATAAATCAATATACTTAAGGAAATCAATATACCTATGGGTATAGGTAAGAATAACAGAAACAGTGCTGGAGAACAAACAAAAGATATATAACTATGGTGGGTATGCTTTTGCAAAGGGATAAGATTTCATCTTTTTTATCTAAAGGAGAAAATGAAGTGGTAGAGCCAGCATTGCCAGAGAAATCATCGCAATTCTTTGAAGCATCATAAGCAAAGCTAAGACCAGATGGTATGTACAAATTGAAAATCACTGGCCTGACTTCTGTGAGTTTTACATACTCTGTGTCTGGGTTTAAGAAAAAGTTTAACATATTTTGGATAACAACTCTACAGGAACCAATAAACCCCTAGAGCCAGTGCAGTGTTGTTCATCTGATGCCTGTCTAGTAGCAACTATTCATTGGGTTTTTAACATAAGCATTCTGTTGTGTTCACTTTTCTTACTTATCACTCACCATCAAAATTTGCTAACGGTAAGATTTTGGAAAAGCCTTCCACTACCTTTAGGCATGGATGAACACTTAAACATCTGGTTTCAGAACAAGATTACATCATAAGGCTCCATCGAAGCAGTGCGGCAGTCCATTAAGGGAATACATTATAAGCATGGTTACACAACATAAGTTTTCTGACAGCTACACATCAACAGCCTCCCACCAGAAACTCTCTTCATAGATATCTCAGAATGAAATACCTTTAACTAAGATAGTCAGTAAACACATGTGCACACCTCATATCATCTGTTATCTAAGCCAGCAACCAATAAACAGAGCTCTTCTTTTCTGCACTTCAGTAAAGAGATTCTTACTCCCATTTCAGATAGTAACCTAACCTTTCTCTAGGCTCAAATATGTACTATATCTTTTTCAAACATATACACAGATACTTGGCATTCATGATGCAGAAATATATTAGCTCATCACACAGAGTCTCTGTCTTAGTATGCTTATGTAGGAGCCAGTGTTTGTGGGAGTACATTATATAAACTGAAACTCCATTATCTGAACTGAATGTTTTCCTTAATGTTATATACTTGGACTTAAACCACTCACAATTAAAACACACTTCTGGCCAAAACACATCTATCCAATATAAAAGGCACATACACAATGAACTTGCATACAAAACAGTACAGAGACAGTGTTTACACAACACACTTTCCCAGGGTAGAAAGGATATAGATTTGACCAGTAGTTTATTTGAATGAGAGTGAGTGGTGAAGGTGTGAGCTGTGAAAGGGGACAGTAATGACCCGAGTTTAAGCAGTGCAAGAGCTCAATTACTTAATATATAATACCTAATTGCCAAGGAACTTAAGCCTTTAGCAAGGCTAATAGCAGGCTGCAATAGCTGAGTGGTTAAAACAAGTATGTGATTCAATTCCTTGTCTTTCACCTTAGTGGGTGTGAGTTCTAATTATGCACATGCCATCATGTGGGATGTAATACGTGACTAAGTGTAATAAGCGTAATCTTTGACCCATTTCAAATATAATATTCATAAGCCAATCTACAAAATGCTTTTGTTTTCATTTTGCTCTTGGGGGAAAGTGTACATTGATTTATGTTGCATTTTATATGTTTATAATTAATTATATATGCAATCTTTAACCTACTTTTTATTTCCTCCGCCAAGAGAGGATGTGATATTTGGATTCTGTGTGTCTGTTTTTTTGATTATGGATAAAATTGTTGCAGAGATTTGCATCAAATTTCCCCATTAAGTGGGTACTGGTCTCACATAGCACTGATTTATCTGTAGAAATGATCCACAAACAACTCTTGAGCCAAGATTTTTTAAAAGCATTTGTTGGGCCCTGGCGTAGTTATGCAATGTATAACTGTTCTTTTTTAGTGTCTTGTGATAAATTGTTATGCCTCATTTTGGTATGTCTTGTTCACTGACTATCTAAGATCGATGCTATTTGTCCGGGGAAGTGTGAACCCACATTAATGTATCAGGCATATGCACAAGCATATGGTATCTGTTTTGTGGTCCACTTTATTCCCAATTATTACTGAAAAAAAGTCTAATCACTTATGCGTACCAGCAAAACACACATCCAAAACCTTTGAATTATGGACTTCACTATTTATGTCAAAGGATTACTGATAAACAGTATTTGAAATTATTAGTTAATTACTCTGGCTTTACCGAGACTTTTGATCTAGAAAAGTTATCGTACTTTTCTTAACCATTTAACCACTTTTTAACACTTTAGGTTATGCTGGAAGATGTCTAATATGCTTTTCAAAGTATGCAGCTTCAATCTCACACCAAACAAATATTCTTAAAAGTGGATTTGACAAGATTTTTATCAAGGAATATATATATTACAATGATGAACAAACACAGGTGTTTCAAAAATTATTCAATTATCCCATCTGTACTTAAACCTCTATATTCTCTTTGATTACAAATTAATGGCCACTTTCTCTCCTGCCCAACCACTTTTAGCACAAGAGGTCATATTGGTACATTGCTGTAGCATTTAATACATATTGCAAGGCATCTTGATTCAAATCCTTGACTATGAGTGAAATAACTCTCCTGTTCTACTAGAACATTCATCCTCCAGATTGCTTTACAATCCAGATTGCCTTTCGGGAACCTTTGGGAGGTCAATCTTCTATTAGAGAGGCTAGTAAACAAACCAATAGGAATTTTTGGAAGACAACCATGTTTCTTCTGACAAGTTCAAGCTGTGAGACTTTTGAGTAAACCTTCTATAATATTCTACAATCCTAAGGTAAGATATGAACAGAATTTATCTGCTTTGATGAGAATTAATTTACTTTGCTTAATATAGCTATTTTACAAACATTTATTTAAATCTATGTCTTAAAACTTCAGGAAAATCCATTTAGTAACAGAACCAAAAGGAAATTAATACTGCAGGTGTAAATAATGTTCAAAAACATTAACCCCTTGCATACCCAGGGAGCAGAATACAATTATACAAAGGAAATTCAGTGATATAAGAATTTGTTGACACTTTAAGTAGCTAAAACACAAACCAGAAGTTTTCCTTGTATACAATATTTTAAATGACAAGTTCAAATTTACCTAGTATTTTAATGACAGGTTGCTCAGTGGAAGCAAAAACAATTACCATGTAGGAGCATCGACTGCTGACAGATATGGCACCAGTAAATTATAATTATAAAAGTACTTTTATAGTGCTTAATCTCCATCTAATGACAGACTCTAAGGCACATAAATTGCAGAAATCAGAGATCATAATTGTTAAATCAGAAACATTGCCCGGTTGGCACTACGGAAAAAGACCGAAATAAAACCAGGAAAAGTAGAGTGGATAAGTTTTTGCAAAGATATAGGTGGATAGATGGATGGGATTTTTTACTCAAGCTCTGATGAAAAAAAAACAATTTAACTTTTCGAAATATTGATATACACTACAGTTAATATAAAGCAGTTCAACAATGGTGTGGCGTATATTGTCTAGTTTAACTACATTTTGATTCTGTTTACCCTAGACTAGACAATTATCTCCTTACACTGCCAAGTTACAGCTGGTACATCACTGGCCTAGTTCCAAAACTGCATTCTGAGGGACACAATCCCTTGTTAATCGAAGGTTACTTAATTGATGAAATGTTCATTTCTGAGTTACCTGCAGATAACTTTAAATATTCCATGACTAACATCATTAGTGTTTTATGAACTCATACATAAATTATCAGCCTTCAGATTAAACCGAGTTTCTGTCCTTTCTTGCATTGCTGTTGATATGTCTGATAGTACGCAATACCTTGCCGCTACGTACCATCAGTATATCAATAGCAGTTGTGACTGGGAGAGAAACTCGATCTACCTTCAGATATGAATATCGCAACTCCAAAAATCCGGAAAATTATCAGGATTCACATAAAATTTGCTTGCCGCTACGTACCATCAGTATATTAATAGCAGTTGTGACTGGGAGAGAAACTCGATCTACCTTCAGATATGAATATTGCAACCCCAAAAATCCGGAAAATTATCAGGATTCATATAAAATTTGCTTGTTCATCTGTACTACTTTATTATAGAAACATAATGATATGGGTGTAGAACTATATATTTTACAATGTGTTAGAAAGGAAGTCTTTCTTAGAAACATCACATGTGTATTTTATATATATTCTAGACTTGCCAACACATCTGTTTGGCAGGTAGCAGAACATATGATAGATAGTGTTCTCTTATTATACTTGTGATGCCTGTAGTGCCCTTGTTTTTTTTTCTTGTTCTATATTGTCCAATATCATATGGAGATTTATATCCCATTGTAACATGTTTGATTTGAACTGTTTGTCCCATCACAGACAAACAGCATCTAAATAAACTGTTGTGTATATATGTTACATTGTTATATATAATATGCTTTGATATCATACCAATTGTCACGCTGGGAACTCATAAACCCAAATAAACAATGCATATATGTTAATATGCACCTATGAAACAATTATTCAGATAATAATAACCATAATTGGTTATTTTTGTCTTTTATAGTGAGATTGGGTCTCATTATAAGATAATCACTGTGAGCCTCCAATTAAAGGCTCAATCTGGCGGCTAAGAGGCATAAAATGGAGGTTCATGGCAGATTGCATTTTTGTACCTCCGGACAGACAAAATGGGATTTGTTTCTCAGTCTGTGATGAGAACAGCAATTGAACTTTTCAAAATATTGACACGCACTTCTGTTAATATAAGACAGTTTAGACAATGGTGTAGTCTATATTGTCTAGTTTAATTGCATTTTGATTCTGTTTACATTTCAGGCATCACCCTAGACTTGGAAAGTTATCTCCTTACATTGCCAAGGTATCTCCAATTGTTCCAAAACACTGCACTCTTGGGGACATAATCCCCTGCTAATTTTTAGTTACTTAACTGATAAAATGTTCATTGCTATCATTATTAGAGTCATGGGCTGAGTTAACTATATGTTTCACAGTGTGTTAGAAAGGAAATCTTTCTTAGAAACATCACATGTGCATTTTTATGTATTCTAGACTTTCCAACACAACTTTTTGGCAGTTAAGAAGACATAGATAGTGCTCGCTTATTGCACTCGTGATACCTGTGGCGCCCTTGCTTTTTCAACTCCTTTCTAGATGAAGAGAGAGATTTGGCTGTGGGTACTTTATCAGGGAGATTATTCCGAATTCATGGGGCATCATATGCAGAGCTCAGGTAAAAATGTTTTTATACTTATATATTGATTGTTCAAAGTATTTTGAATAACCACTATATAGAAACTTGTACACCAAGAGGGTCGTCTTGAAAACAGAGCAATGATTGCTAGGCAACTAATGAAGAGACTTTCTTTCAGGAGTGATATGTTAGTACTTGGTGGTATTTGCCACAAATTTTAGCAAGACTGATTTGAACACACAGGAGCCTGTGAAGATCAAGAGCAGAGAGACTGCTAAACAAGGAATTACAGTTGTCAAGATGACTTCAAACCAAGGTATTTGCAGCCAAAAGAGAAACTTGACACGTGAGATACCGTCTTGGTGGCTTAAGATCCCTGATATGCACAAAACAGACACAAAGGTTCTTAACCACCTCAACCGGTGAAATTAACTGGGAAAAATTTGTTAAGTTTTGACTTAATGGCATTAAGATTAACTAGGCTGAAAGTCCAGACCTTGCAGTTTGGAAGTGAAGTCACTGATTTTTCCAAAAACATCAGTTGAACACCATTTAAAAGTGAAGGCAGCTTTATTCTTTAAAACGTCTCAGAAAAAAGGACTGTAACCTAGTGGGTGACACACTCATCTTGGAGCACAAAGGGCATGGGTTTGATAGCAGGTACAGTCAAATACATAGTGGTTTGAATGAGCAGTAAAGGTTCTCTATCATTGGGTCCTATCTCCAGTTGCAGGCTAGAGAACCGTAGAGACATTGATAAATGGTCATTTATTGCTCCTTAAGCCCTGTAGTAAATGAGGTATTGCAGAGAGTAGAAACATTTTTTAAATATATTCTTAGAAAGAAAGAGTGTTGGTGAAAAATGGATCCATTTGAATAAATTATGCACATTTATCACATAAATCCATAATTTAGCATATAATAAGGATCAATTTTGTTAGTGTTGAACATAAAATATGTTACTCTAGCAATAAAGTACGTTTCCATGCATGCGATCTGGGACAGTGATGTTAACTTAAGTTTAACAAGTGTTTGTATGTATCCGAATACAGTGTGTGTGTTGGTAATTTGTATGGATTCTCCCCTTAAAGACTAAGCAAAAACAAGCAAAGTATTTCAATATATTGTATTTATATATGTATAATATCTATTTATTTCAGGGATAAGTTGATAGTGCCTAAATTAAATGTATTTAGATTACTTCACTGAAGTAGTATGGCATAACATTGTACATATATATATATATATATATATATATATATATAACTTAACTCCCCATTATTTGAACATACTGTGGTGGAATAAATTAAACTAAAGTATTACCTTTTTATCCCAAATATTTGCATAATTTTACATTTTTAAGCGCGAGCTCTAGAGGAACTCACACTTCTAGAAACCACATTTTTTGTTTCCACACTTTTATGAATTGTGGCACAGTGTGATTGAGTATCTATCTGTTCAGTGAAGTTAAGTGGAAATGGGATACATTAGTACTGGGATGATTGACCACTTCAGTGCACCACTCATGTCTCTGATGGCTTTGCAGCTTCCACTGGCAGACTGAAACACCTTTCGGCCTTGTTATTTCATATATTTTGTGTTTTGTGCTATCAGCTAAACTACCTTTGTTTCAACATATTCAATTGGGATTCTGCTGATTCTATTCCTGAATACAACCTATTTCAGATTTGTTTAAAATCAATTCAGAAGAAAAGTATTGACCTTTAATCTTTATTTAAGGATGATTTGTCAATTATTCCTGTTAGAAATTAGAAATTGTGTCTAGTAATTTAGATCACAAGCCGCATACATGTAAACTTACATTAAGGAAATTAGTGATGAGTTACATGGGGTGTGAGATCTGGTTGTCATTATCAATCTATACAGAGGTGTAATATCTATCCCACAGGCATTCAAAGGTGGGAAGAAGAAGAAGAAAAACTGTTGTTTACTCTCCCCTGGAGCTTATTAATGTTGGAGAATTAGTTCTAATATCTGGTCAAATGTGAGGAGGTATTCAGAACATTCCAACCAATAAAACTACTTTTTGTTCACTGTGGTTTGTGTGACACATTAAACCAACAACAGATAACTATATTATTATTATGATTATTATTATTATTACCCAGGAGGTTGTGTTTTGGGCTTTGTTTATGTATCTGTCTGTTTATTTGCCTGTTTATGCTGGCGGTAACTCCACACACAAGTAATAAAAAAGAGATCTTCTTAATTTTTTTATTTGAGTAGGTCTCACTAAAGGAAGAAGTTATCGAAAATGATCCAGATTCTGAGTATCATTTTGTTTCCATACAAGGCAGGGTATACCCCACCCTCAGTCCTCTTCACAGATGATTGAGATTCTCATTGGAGCCCCAGATGTAAAATGTAATGTAATGAATACTTTACTCATGCTAAAGTTCCACCAAATGACAGACTCTTAGGCACTGGAGCCACAGAGGGAGAAAGATATCAGAATCCAGGGACATAGCCGGCCAAGACCAGAGATGTCAGGGTGACAGGTGAACTATGGAGAATAGGCAGACAGCCATTGCTTATTGTATTTATACATCGTTGTACCAGATATAATTATTTTTTTCTTGTTAATTCAGTGGAAAATGTTTACTCTTGCTGGTATTCTTTCAATGAAAAACTCGGGCCTGTTTTTACAAACAGTCTTAGACTTAGCCTGGACTTAGGCTAAGTCAGGGGACTTAAATCTGACACTTTTGCCTTATCCAAGTCTTTGGACATTGGATTTCACAATGGGTGACTTGTCTAAGTCCAATCTTATCGACTTATCAAACAACCACAGTAGTTTTCTTATGTCATGTGACCTCTTATTTTAAGTCAAAGTATTCAACTGGTGGCATATATGCCCTTTTTGGCACATTTTTATCTTTGGAAAATATGCTGGTTTGCAATGAAAAAACCTTGTATCCACTTAGAAACATCCATAGTCTAGTTTTGAGGGCTGTTCCATACGTTTATTCTTTATTATCAGGCATTTCAAAATTTGAAGTGAAGAAAATGTATAGACAAAATTTAAGTCACTACTTTACAAACGTTAAGCCCTCTTCCCGGTTAAGTCTAAGTCCAAGACTTACCACAGCTTACAAGATGTTTGCTTTATGAAATCCTTTCTTAGATCACAGATTTAATCTGACTTTAAGACAAAAGTCTTAATTTTAACTCTAAGACCTGACTAAATCCTTTCCTTGAAACAGACCCCAGTAAACTGAATTCTTTCACCAAGATAGTTTTACTTGCAAAATTATAATGTTTCTAATGGTAATCCTAATTGGCTAGAGGTTTGTGCCAAATTAAAGAAAATGCCAAAATACCAAGTCGACTAGTAAATGTTTGTTTTCCAAAACTAGAAGCGACATTAAGTTGGCTGCAAGTTCTCAACACTGGATGACTATTTTAATGTCTTTGTTCATAAATATACAGTTGGGTAATCTAATTATCATATTTGCTGCATTAAAAGATCAATAAAAAATATTTATTCTTCAAGAAGGGCGTATCATGTTCTGATTTATGTCCTACAAATACACCCTTGTGGCACACAAAAAAGTACATAAAGCAATCTATGTAGACATTTTATTCACTATCAATTAGATTAACAGCAGTGGGTTTTTAAGTAAGTAGATTTTTTTACACAATGATCCTTCTAGATCCAATCACAATCAATCAAATTGCAGCTTTCATTTCTTACAGGCCAACTCTCAATATTAACATTTCTTTCAGGCCATTTGATTGGTTTGTTGTAGGTTAACAGTTTCTCATGTCTTTACAAACATGACCTAATTTAAATATGGCACAAGATTTGATAGATTCTTGAGAAGTACATAATGATGTTTGAAATGCTATAACAAAAGGAACTGTAGTTTAATGCATAATTACCTTCATTCAGGAGGTTACGTTTGGGGTCTGTTAGTTTGTTACTTTGCAAAATTTTTGCAAAGTATAATACTCATTCTCTTTGGTTGTTTGTTACTTCAAAATCTTCACATAATGTTAGTCAGTTTGTTTGTTTGTTCGTTTGTATGTTTGTTAGCACAATCTAGGCTAAATTTGGCCAAAATCAGTTTGAGTTTGGCTTCGCTAGGATGTTTTTTTGAATATACGCTGCCAGAGATTATGGCAAAATTTTGAAGTTACAACTGTAGTGCTACAACTCGTTTGTTTATAACTTTGTTTATTTACAGCAAAATTCAAAAACTACTGCACAGATCGTAATGACATTTTTAGGGAATATTAGAACTGTTACATGGAAGAAGTATTTCAAATTTGGCCATAATCGCCTCCATATCCATGATACTGGAGCACTTTTTTAGTGACATTTTTTGACATTCGTGATTAAACCTCTGTTACATCCAATGCATGTATGTCTTGGTTACAAAGAAAAATCGGCTGATTTGCAAGGGACACTGAAGTTACACATGCGATTTTATAAAAAGAATCTTAAGGTCACAGAGACCCTGCAATGAAAATTGGCATTCACATTATTCCTGGTGTGCAAGCAGTATGGCTACAAATGCATCCAGGTCTCAAGGGGAATTTACGAGAGACTTGGGCACTTGTATTCTCCTTGGTAATGTTGTAGGTTTTCCCCCCATTTGCACTGTTTACATTGTTTTGCATGTGTCATATGATACACTCACGTGTACCTTGTATGTATATAAACCTACTGTGTGACCTGTAGCTGGTCGTAGTCTGTTCTTGGATATTCAAGTGGTGACACCCTTGTTGAAGAATTCACCTTGTTTGCATATGCAATTCTCTACTACCGCACTACCAGGCCATGTTTGTAATTTTCCAGCAATGTTCGTAGCACACTAAAGCCTCTCTTACATCCCGTCGTACGTGTATAGACATGTAAGTGTGCTGCAAATATTGTTGAAAAATATGACCGTAGCCTGGTAGTGGGGTAGCAGAGATTTACACGTGATAACAAGGTGAATTCTCCCAACAAGAGTATCATTAGTTAAATATTAATGAACACACTGCGTGCACGCACAGAAAATGTGCATGTCAATTTCCATTGCAGGGTCTGTGTGACCTTGAGATTCTGTTATAAAATCGCAAGTGTGCCTTGAGGGTCCCTTGAAAATCAGTCGATTTTTCTCTGTAACCAGGACGTACGTGCACGTACGATGGGATGTAAGAGAGGCTTTACATGTGTATACACACATACGATGGGATATGAGAGATTAAGCTTTACTTTGAAACTAGTCAACACAGTTTTTATGATATTTTTATGTGATTAGGGCCTGATCGCAGAAAGATGTCATTAAATTTTGGGAAAGATCCAGACTATACTCTGGATACAGAAATCCAAAGATTTCAGGCAGAATCTGTGTAAAATAACAATTTGGGGATACTAAATTGTCTTGGTAGATGTCTGCACTCTACATTTGCTTTCTAGTTGTCAGAGAAATGATGATTATAATTCTAAATTCAAATACATTTTGTGTTACACCAATTTTCCAAATTAACGAGTGACACTGATTGTGCGAGTGTTATCTTATCAGTTGTGTAAGCTAACTTTTCACTCTTAAAGTTCAAGAGTATAAGCGCACTGGTTGCATGACAATCTATATGTCTCACTCTCCACTCTCTGAGGACAACAATATATTTTTAAGTGTGAGTTTTAGAGAGACTCACACTTCTAGATATCGCCTTTTTAGTGTCCAGACTTTCATGAATTGTGGCGTAGTATGATGAGTTCCTGTCTCATTATGAAGTAAAGCAGCAATTGGCTACGTGAGTACTCAGATGGGTGACGGTCTGAGTTTTCAACCAGGTATGGGATGTACCTGACTTGGAATCTGATTTTATCACCCAGACTTTCATAAATTCTAGCACACTACTCTTATCTATGATGGCTTTGCAGCTCATGTATGTAGGGCGAAACAATTTTTGACCTTGTTTCATAAATCTTCTTTTAACACAGACAAAACAATTCATCTAGTTTTTCCTCAAAAGAATCAGCATTTTATGACAAGCAGGCATGCATAGCTTATTTGATGAAATCAGTCACATTAGCATTAGAATTTGGCTTCTTTTAGTCAAATATTCCACTCAGGTTTGTGTCCCTGTCAATGTGGTTTTTACTTATTAATTTAGCCGTCTCTCAACCAGACATGTGCAAAAAAAAGGCTGACTTGTCAACCTTGAGATGCATTTGACAGTCCCACCAGTGATGCATCATGTAAGATGCACAGGATATTGGTGTTAAATGCATACTTCCATGCAGTCGGTTTACAGTGACATTTCATTAGTTCAGACATTTGCTGACCCTATATGTATAAATGCATTAGTGAATGTAGTCATATGTATACTCTGTTAATTATAGGGATGACTCAATTGTTCTTATGGTATCTTATTACCTCCAAAATAAGGTTATGTTTTCCACGTGTTTGTCTGTTTGTGTTCTTGATAACTTTAAAAATAATAAACAGGCATTTCTTAAATTTTTTATGTTGGTAGGGCTTGACAAAGGAAGAACTACTAAATTTGTGGAAAGACCTGGATTGTATTCTTGAAACCAAAAAAAATGAAAGAAAATATACAATTTCTCAAAGTCATGTTTTTCAATGTATTCTAAATGACTTTAGCTTTCTGGTTGACACATTACTCCAAAAGTAATGGACTGATCTCTATAGTTTTTTTATTTGGATAGGGCCTGGCACAGTAAAGATGTGATGACATTTTGGGATCGTATTCCGGATACAACAATTACCAAATTTTGGTAAACACCCCTCCCCCAGTGGGTATATATACACCTTTTTCCACTGTTGCAGAATCTTACAAAAATGCCATATACATACCAGGAAGGGGGTAAGGGCATTGTGTCTGTTTGTTTGTTCGTCTGTGCACATAACTTGAAAGGTATACGTTGGATCAGGGTAATTGTTTATACAAGATGGGGTCTACCAAAGTTCGGGAACTTATGCCCCCTCAATCTATCTTGAAAGTCATCCCAATCTGGTTACAAACCCATGACTACAGAAGCAACACCCAAAGGTTTCAAAGCTGAACTTGTTTTAACCATTCTGGCAATAAAGATAAGCTATTGGAAATCTGTCAGATCTGTTGCTACTTAACTTGCTTCAGGAACTACAAAAAAGTGGGTGATTTTATTTAATAAAGAAGGCTTCTTGTGGGCGGTGACAAGTGTGGTAGCGAATTGTAAATAGATGTGGTGTTATGCGTCATTCAATAGGCAAGGTTATACCAGGCCGGTTACATTTATGTAAGAGCGGAGGAGGCTGAAATTATTATACTGCCAATCACTAATCTATATGGCAAGTAGTTTATTCTTATTTTTAAATAAATTAAATAAAAGGTAGATTTTCTTTGCTTATCTACCATCGGAAAGCTTTTACTTTAATCATTTACAAATATGTACATAAATTACAAAGATAAAAACTTAGTGAGCTGAGTGCTAAAAGCTCCATTTTAAGATGGCCATAACATCATTTACTTTTAAATGTTAAAGTAGCCAGGTGACAAATAAGGTTTCAGAAATGGAAAAAAATATCCTGGTGGTTAAAGCCCAATTGTATTACTGTAAGACCATCATGTTAAGGAAGAAAACATTTATTGCTTAAGGTCACCAGAAAGTCAGTATATTCCTCTGGCAAATCTTAATATGTATGTCAAGATTGTTTGAAAAAAAGTAAAAATCTATGTGAACTGGGGATTTAATTCTTTTTCCACCTAAAGGCAGCCATAACTTCTTTAATATGAGGAGTTTTAGGTCACCTGAAAACAGGGATGTTCTTGAGGTCATTTTAAGGTATCGCATACACTAGAAAATGTCTAATGCAGCTCGATCGCCATTTTTATTACTAAGAAGTCCATGCTTTTTGGAACAATCTAACATAATTAAATAGTAGCAACGTTTTAAAATTTGCATTGCCTTTTTCTGTCCTGGAAGTTTTATTCGGAATCACCCAAGCAAGTTCACTCTATAAAATACTAAATCTTGTAAATCTCTAAATAAATAATATTAAATCAAAAGCAATGCATCTATGTGGCAAGGAAAACTGAGAAAGATCCTTCATAAAGTATCTTTATTAATAGACTTAAAAGCCAATAGATGGTAGCATGTATATTTTTGCATATAGCAATTGTAAAAAATGGTGAGAGCATGATTGACTTATGTTAAAATTATCAAATTATGTCAGAAGTTCATGATACTTATGAGTTGATAGAAACAAAAGCAATGCTGCATTGTCATGTAATGTACTAAGAATGCAGAAGTTTGTTTTGGCCTATATGCACGAGATGCACATCAATCAGAAACATGAGTAGTGCCACAAGAGTAGTGCACAATTCATCAAAATGTTGGGACGAAAAAAAACCCCCAAAAAGTAGTGATCTGTAGAAGCACAAGCCTCGGGGAGGTAGCACTTAAATTGAGAAGAAAAGCAACATTATTCTAGTGACTGGGGGATGTTAGGAGGCCAACTCAGTACAGCGAATCTGGGGTATTGAAATAACATTTTTAAGCAAGGTCACAACTTAAATACACCAGGTGACTAAATGTGACTCTTCTTATATACATGTATTTCACATAACACTGAATGACACTTCTGGAATATTTAGCAACTAGTAAGACTCCTGGAACACAAACCTCCACTAAGATGGCTTAAATTACTAAAAAAACTAAATTACTGTTTAATGTGTTTAAATGTTGAACACAGGGGCAAAGTCTTTGAAAATTTAATAAAAACAGGTACTGTTGAAAAGTCTAGATTTGTTATCCAGAGTATAATCCAGATCTTTCCCACACATTTGGATAATATTGTATTTTTCATTCATGATATATTTCTCATATATGTCTTTCGGGAAGTGTTACTTTTTTACGTCTTATTTAGAGTCATAGGGACAGGCATTACCACTTGTAGGAGTCCAACCCACAGAGATGCGACAGTCTGTGGTTAGATGCCTAACTTGCTTAGTACTATACCACAAAGAACCTAGATTTTAATACAAAATAATTCTATTCCATCAAGTCAATATTCTAAATTTAATAGTATTTTTACAGCTTAATTGCTTTCTTCAGACAGGCTCAAACTGCACCATACAGGAGAACAGAGATACATAATCATATGACCAGAGACATGGCAGGGGACATAAAGAAAGGGAAAATAATAGAAAACTAGGGTGGGTATGTTTTTGCAAAGAGGTAGGTTTTCAACGTCTTCTTGGATGAGGAGGGAGCAGTTGCTGAATGTACATCATCAAGCAGATCATACCAAACCTTTGAAGTATCATATGCAAAGCTGAGACCAGAATGCTTAGTAGACTTATAGTACCACACCAGGATACCCAGTAGACTTATAGCACCCCACCAGAATACTTAGTAGACTTATAGCACCACACCATGTTATGTGTTGTTATGTTATGTTATGTGTTGTATTTATACTCAGCGCAATATCTCCATATATTACAGGACTCAAAGCGCTATTTACCAATCCGACTGCACAGGTACAGGTTGACATCTGTAAATCTTGTACACACTATGTCTAGGTTTAAGAAAAGGCTAAACATATTTAAAATTAACCTCTTTGTAGGAACTTCTACACTAGTAAGGCAGTCTTATTTACAGAGTGTCATTCAATAGACAACAAGTGTGATATGTGGGGTACGTGGTAGTAGCCTAAATAGTCTCTCTATCATAACAGGGCTTTTTAAATTATTTGACTATCAGTTCAGCTTGATGACTTTCGTATAAATGCATAGACAGCTTATTCCAAATTACAAAATCTAAACAATCATCACATAAAACAACACTGGAGATGTTACAGAGATAAATCTATCTAATTGTTTCGACAAGAAATCCATTTTTTATGCATGGAAGCCAAGCTACATAATTATCCTTCTCCAGCTTCCTGTTTTTAGTCCAGGCTGAAGTTCTGTTGGTGGCTCATTGTCAGTTGACTTGGTAAATAACTGTGAGACATGAAATCTCTGCAATTGTTGATACTGGAGTGCTGACGTGGTCTGTGACGTCATTGACTAGGTGAGGATGAAGGGGGACAGAAGTGAGAGGTTCAGGGCTAAGTTCTCAATGATAGCTATTGTATATTTACTATCAGAGCCTATTGTGTGAATCAAGAGACTATTGAAAGAGATATCTGAACACATCAATAATTAAAGGTAGTACAGGTGAATTAATGGGAACTTCATCCATCAGGATTTTCTGCAGTGTTTTGATTTTATCCAAAGCCATCATGATATTTGCAAAATTTATTGCTACAAATATGGCTATGCTATTAATTTATATTAAAATATCAATATAATATTACTCCAGTGTATATAATTTAAGCTTGCAGATTTGACCAAGACATATTAAATTGTGACATAGTTAAACATTTTTTTTTTCTACAATCCATCAGTGTTTGTTGATGGGTAGTATATTATTATTTCAATAATTCAAGTTAATTATATAGATTTATGAACTAATTATATCTCGATAATTCAAGACCATAATCGAGGCAATATTGAATTAACAAGGTAATAACTTTATAAATATAAATAATTAACTGACAAAATATCAAATTGTAAAGTGTCGTCACAGTAAAATCCTACGATACTGAGATACAGGGACAAAATGTAATGTTGCATGTGGCGATGTCTACTTTATAAATCACACAAGTACAAATTTGATATTTGCATTTTTAACTGATTCATAAATTTGTTTTATATTTTATAGATACAGTTGCAATTTTCACTGGCTGTTAATTTTAGCTATTTTTAGCTAATGAGCTTGCATAGAGAACATTGATTGCTAGTCAACTTTATATCTGTATTGATATCACAAGTAGAAACTAGTTATTAGTGAAACTTAACCTTAGTAAACATCTTAATAATTAAGAATTAATGAAATTTTCTTCTTGATACAATTTCTACTTATGTAGTACTTATTTATCCAAGTGAACTTTTCCCATAAACTCTAAATATTTAACAGGACATACAAATATGTTCTTGTGTATACAGACGGAAGAACATATAAATTATTTGAAGTAGTCAAATATTTCTATCATTAGCAAGTTCTCAGTGTGTTTGCTAGAACCTTGGAGTCTCTGAAAGTGTCATTGTTGTAAAGAAAACCCTTTTCAAAGGCACCTATAATAACCACATTATCTTCATTTATCTGGTAAATGATAATTTGCTCATTGACAAATTTAGCATACAGAAATAGAATTGGAATTGGCTGACACAATAAACCTATTCTGTGTTAGTTTGACAAGAACCAAGAATAGTTAAAATATAGAAATTTGGTACATTTTTTTCCAAAAGGAATTTATATTTGAAATAGCTCATCATACACAGAACAGAGAGGCCATGGTAAAAGAATGGCATCATACTCATCTTCCAACTCTGAGATCGGAGTTCAAATCTTGTCCAAACTTCAAGCAGGTAAGCTAGTATCTGCTTGCTGTTGGCCAGTAGTTTACAGTCCAAAACTTTGACCAACAGTTTTTACTGGATTACTCCACCCTTCTAACTTCCTGCCACAATATAACTGACACAAATTTACTGGGCGTGACAAAGAAATGCTAATTAGATAATTGTACACAAGACATCCTCTATCTTAATCTGCAGGGAATCTTTTCCTGCTTTTGGTGAAAGTCCACACATGTAAATCCCAAAGGGATATTCCTTACCTTAAATATCCATCTGTAAATTAACTAGTATATTATCTTTACAGTCAACATTTTTACAGATTTTTGATGTTCATTGTTCTGCCATGGAGGTACATGGGATTTTGGCATACCTTGTTCATCATTTCCTTCTTTCATTTAAGGTGGTGTAGCATAATAGAATAACCATTTATGTTAAAACCAGGATTTGACATAAATAGTTGGACATACAGACAGGGATTCATTTTAATGTATTACCCTGCATGACTTACTGTGGGTATTTAATTGTAAACATTCATCGGATTATGACAGGTACAGTAAGGTTAGAACACGTGCAGCTACAGTTCAGACAGGGGTTGGGAGGGTGGGAGAATATAATGTGAAAAATCACCCAAATGATGTATATTCACAAAATCTCTAAAAAACATATCTTTCTCCGGTTGTCTTTTTTGTCTGCTATACAGGTCAAAGAGATAATAGACATACCTGCACAGGTGAATACGTCCTCTCTTGTATCAGCGAATGGATTAAGATTATGGTTACACCTAACTTTGCCTTTAATAATAAGTTATTACAAAAACCTCCTCTCTGGTGTCTGATATGTTACCTAGGATAAGATATTACTTCAGACAGTGAGATGATAAAGATAACATCTATGCCAGAGATAACCATGTTTTGCCTCTTGATTCAGTGTTACTCAATGAATTACCATGAAACTTAGGAGCTTGTCTAATGTCCCGGTCACACATTTCCCTAAAGATCTATTTCCTTACAGTCTGCGTCTATTTGACTGACTTAATGACTTTGTCATTTATGGACTGAGAACTGAGATCTTGGTAATACTCGTTGAATATAGATCTGCCCTGCATAATCACCCTGAGCCCCCTCATTCTTCGTTCAGCTAGTGTATGCAATTCAATGTAGCTCATTATAGATCAAGGGCAACTTTTCAAACATTTAAAAAAAACATCCTGAACATAAATCACGCTTTGACTTGTGTAGAAATTGCTGAAAATGCATCCTACCCAAATGGGAATCCCGTCAGATCACACCGAATGCATCCTACTGAAATGCGGATCCCACCAAATCACAACAAATGCATCCTACCAAAATGAAAATCCCATCAAATCACACTGAATGCATCCTGCGTAAATGGGAATCTGATCAAATCACACCGAATGCATCCTACGCAAAAGTGGGCCCCATCAAATCAAACCCAGAGCATCTGACCCAATTGCGAATCCCATTAAATAACACCAGGTGCATCTTACCCAAGTACACAGTGGACCAAATCCCAATGGAAGACAGACAAGCCAGCCCGGTTGTAGCTCATGTAACCCAAACGGGGAAAGGTGTGACCTATTTATTAGTATTTCATACAATATTATTGTTGCTCGTATATTTTTAGACAAATAATAAGAGTTATGTGATATTTACCGGTGTGATGATATCTATTATCAAGTGAACATCATTGATAGTTGCATAGTGATGAGTTATTTGTCAAGAAAAAAGTATTGATTGATGGTGATAATTACGAGACTAAAGTACACTCGTCCTTTGTTCTTTTCCATTAATCTGATATCTTTCTTGTCTGTATACTTTTTTTATCAAATGTTCATTTTCTTTGCATTTTTTTTGCATTTTTGTCAAGTAATGGAATCTACATAACAATAAAGGTGTACATTTTATGCAAGCTTACTATAACTCTCGAGAAGATACTAATGTTATAGAAAACATAAATGAGAAACTCCCAAAAACCCTGTAAGATACCAATAGGTCCAGAGTTCCCTTGAAAGAGAATTAAATTAAGAAAAAATAGAGATCAGACTGAAGTGTCAATCATTGTTAATTCTATCTGAAAGTCAATTCGGCAAGTCAACACAGGCTGTCATCTCTGTACGGTTTGAGTACCCAAAAGCGGCAATGCATTGAGGGAGTGTCCCAATGTGTTTGTGGCTTTTTGAATGGGATGTAAAAAACAATAACTTCGACCTTTGTTCATTCTAACTAGAGGTGTATACTATAAGCTAACAATAGCTACTGAACCAATCATACAGTTGTTCAAAAATGAAAGGTTTTTTATTGGTCCATATGTTGTTATTTCTTGAACATATAGACACGTTATATTACAATATAATTATACTCAGCACAATATCTCATTTTACTATAGTTCAGTTTATCTGGGTATAACATCATATTCAACAGATTGATATAAGTTATATATTAATGTATAGGTTTAAAAGCTAAGAAAATCAGTACATAATAGTTGGTCAAATGGTCAAGATTTTTCATTGTAAAGTACCATAAGAAAGTAACAAATTCGCATATAGGGTCTTTCATTTCTAATCTAATCCAATATCGACTTAATCGCCACCAACTGACAGACTCTAAGGCGTAACTTAAAAAAAAACAATGTGAATAATCGTAAGTCCAACAATGTAACCGGCTCATACCAAGAAGAAACAGGGGTGACAGAGAGGCTATGGCATTTGGACTATAGACCTCAGAGGTGAGAGTTGCTTTCTTATTCACTGTACCACCGAGATCCCACCTTATACTACAAGATTCAAAGCATAGTTTGACCATCTCAAGAGTTCAGGTACAGCCAAAACTATATACTGACTGACATTGACCTTACTGAAAGACATAGGTTCAATGATGACCATTTATCAACATCCTTGAGCTTCTGTAGCCTGCCACTTGGGATAGGACCCAATGGCAGATGCCTGCCAGTTTAAGTGGTCACCCCTGCCATTTTATATATGCCTCTACATAGAACCAAACCCACAACATCTGTGTTCCTAGATTAATGTGTTACATGCTAATTAATATAAGCCATGGTGACGGATGTCATAACAGACTCAATCAAATCATCGAATCAGATTGTGTCATATTGTACTGTCCTTGGTTAGTGCACCTACAAACAATAACACTTGGAGAGTGTATACCTCTACAAGGTCCGATACCCCAAATATTGCTTATGAAAAATACTTAGTTGTTCCTCCTTTTAACCCTTGGATTCACAAGTCAAAAACTAATTTTGATAGATCCTTTGCTAATGAAGGACCCAGACTCTGACACAGCCTCCCACTTTCTGCACGACCTGCCCCCACACTGGCATCTTTCAGGCTAGAGCTTAAGGCTCACCTGTGTTATGAAGTCTATCCTCCTTCCCAACCTCTCCTCTGGTTGTGCAAATGGTTTCTGATGCTGACTCTTTTCTGCCCATGGACTCGGGATTTATGGTGCCTTAAAATTTAATGCACATCAAAAGTAAGCATCTTTAAATAATAATAATGAGTTCAGTGGATATCTTTTCGAGGTCAGTTTAGAAACTACATTATACCCCATGGAGTGTTCTATCAATAAACCAGCCAATTTTAAACAATATAGGAAGACCATTCCTGGATACATATCTTAGCATGGTCCTGACTTAAAGTGGGCATAATATTCCAAAATATGAAACTTCAGCAACAAATCTATGAACAGATATCAATAGAAGATCAATAAAAACATGGAATTCAACAAATATGGTAACCATCTTTGTAGATCAGCTACGATTCTGACAGTTTGACCTAGAATACTTTAGGCCATGCGGAAGCAAACTGCAATGGTCCGACCATGTTCTAAGAGAGAAGTTTAGTTCAAAAGCAACCAGAAGAAGCCTTTATAATTACCTGAAAGAAATGGTTCAGACACTGAAAGAGATGGAAAGAAAGGTTGACAAGGGAATTTTAAAACTGAAGGCAGATATTAAAATGAACATTAATATTATAGGATGGCAAATAGGTGTATGAGGTTTTCTGTAAAATAAAGTTAATAGATAAAATCTGGAAAAAATACTTAGTTTTACAGTCAATGAGGCTTTCACAGTTGTCCGCACAATTTGGAGAAAGTTGAAAGAGGTACATAAAACTGGTCTCATTTGTCTTATATCAAGTGGTGACGTCATAATAAAAATAGTTTTACGAAATGTAGGTCTGATAGAACATATCAATACATTGTCAAACAAACAGTGCCTGGGAATTTTTATTTCACACAAATAATTTACACAGTTAAATGAAGCGTATATCCATACAATAAATAAAGGAATTTCACGGTCAGTCTATTGTCACCTTTAATGTGTTGATGACATTGATTAAGTAACTGATTAAAGCTAATATTAAGATACTCTTTAGGCTATTTACCAGAAATCCCTGTGACCATGCGCTATTGGCGCAATCTAGCATAAATTTACATATTCATTGTATCTAGAAAATTAAATTAATTACACAGCCAATTATGTCGAGGGGAGCAAAGACTTATTAAGCTTAGCTATTGAAATCATTTGTATTTATTTATTTATTTGGGGTTTTACGTCGCTTTCAACACTGTACAGGTCATATCACGACAGGTAGTTGGAAGGGCAGAGGAAACCAGTACATACAGTTTGTCAGGGTTCTGTACTGTAAACTGCCGACCAATGGCAAGCAACTACCAGCTTTCCCACTTGAGGTAGAGCCGGGAACCAAACCCCGGCCTCAGAGGTGGGAGGTGAGAGTGTTACCAGTCTGCCACCGTGGCCCCTGAAGTCATTTGTAGAAGTAACACCCGAATTTATGTGTCCAGAGTGTGCCTCCCAACTACCATGATAATATGGTCACAAATATAAACTTATCAGCCAAACCCACCAAGCTTTTTGCTCATGAAATTTGAGAATGTAATCATGCTGATCATTGATCATCATGTTTAACAAATTTGCGATTAAGAAGGTAACCCCTGACCAATCACAGTTAATTGTTTTGATGCCTTCGGTGTTATGACATTTTCTTGGTTGTATAACATATCTTGTCCACATTTTATACAGCCAGTCTTTCTACAGCAGCGGGATGTAACGAATACTTTTTAGTGCTTAATCTCTGTCAATAAACAGACTCTAAAGCATTAAAGGAAGGTTCAGGAAACAAAAGTAGAAATCATAAGATATAGTAAGACCGTCTCCAGAGATACTAGAAAGTGAGATCAATATAGAGGTCGTGCCTTGCAAAGAAGGTAAGCCTTAACTTTAATTCTTAACTACGTCAGTTAATTTTCTGAATGGAGATGGACAACCCATTTCTCAAAGTCCTACATGTGCAATAATTAGTCTCAAAAGGGAAACAGACTTAGTGTTACGATTTGTCTTTATAAATTATATTGTATATTTATACTCAGCACAATATCTCCTTGTAGTACAGGACTCAATGCACTATTTGACCCATTCCAACTGCAAAAGTACAGTCCACGTACTCCAGTTGATTGAAATTTCCCTAACTGGAAGACACAAAGATGAGTTTTGATTACTCATTGTTTTATGTTTGAGGCAATGAAAATTGTAGTGCACAAGCTCTCTAGTAATACATTTTCCTATATTAAAACCATGGAGAGCTGTGTTGACCTGCATTTGAATGATAAAGTCACAATGATTTTGGGTTTTCAAAAACAAGAACCACTTATAGACTTTTCATACAGTTAAAACACCTTTTTTTTATTTATCGCTTGGTTTTGGAAATCTACATTTTTTGGTTGAAAATTAAAAACAAACTGTAACTCTGAAAGATGTCAATGATTTCAAATATATTCATATATATTCCTGTCAGGTTCGATGCGGTATGTTTTCGCAATGAATCCGCTCATCTGGTACTGTGTGAGAGCCTTTTAAAAATCTCATGATGATATTTAAAAAGCCTTTCAATGTTAAAAAGCACTGACAACGTATTTATTCCATCTTCTCTATATACACCTAACTATAAATACTGGACAGTATATTCATCAGCAAAGACTCCCAGAGGGGGTTTTGCAAATGTTTGGCTGTAATTTTGCTCTTAATTACAAGTCATACAAACAACACATTTTACCATTATGTCCTATAATGGACTCGTCAGTTTCTATGGCCTATCCTCACAGTATAAGATGGAGGGCTATGTAATCTTTCCGACCCAGACTATTGTCTGACCTGGGACTAATAAAATCTGCCAGCTGCACTTTGTGAGTCTGCTCAAACAGACCAAGATATTTGCCTCCTGAATACACTGGCAACATTAGACAACCCCACCCTGATTCAGCTGTGTGAAAGATGTATTAACGAAAGAGTCACAGGCCCAAAAATTTTGAAAAATTTTGTCTTAATGTCATAATATTTTGATCAATAAACTCATTTAAACACATTATATCATTCAAACAGCAAATAGTAGTTGAACGGATGGCGGAAAACAGTGGATACCATATGAAAACCATTGGGCATAAGTAAGTAATTATCAACTTCCCCACTTGAGGTTAGGCTAGGATTACAACAAAAGATCTAAGAGGTGGGGAAGGAGGTGAGTCGGCCAATTACTACGGCATTGGCCCTAGAGCTGGTATCAGAAAATCAGGGTAATAAGTTGATAATTTGGTATAATTATCTAATATATTAAAATAGCTAATAAATATTTACCTTAATTTATTAAGAAAATAAATCAGTGGCTGTGGCTAAACAAATTTTTTTCAATAAAGACAATACTTCAGACTCAAAATATGGTTTATACCACCAACAAATATCTCAATGTACCAAAGTTAATTTGTTTATTAATAGATAAATATTTATCGTTAACACAATTTGAGGCACTTAGTATCTTTAGAGGTCACATCATTCCATACTGGAGTTACAACTGAATAAACTCATCCACATAACATTTTTGGTTCGATCTACTTTGTATTTTGGTACTAAATCTTTGATGCAACTTGGTGGGAGCCCCGTTGGGGTAGACCATCTAAAGGGTGATTCAACACTGCTCAGAATGTCATTTATGTTTGGAATGGCTTTTTAAAATGTTTGAATTAGATTTTACGAACCTTCGCAAACTGTATTCAGCCCCAACAAGAGGCTCCCTTATCCGGGCAGTACACATTGAAGAAAGAGCTACCCTGAATATCCACCCACCCTTCTCGTTCCTGCACATGTATTTCTGCCCAGGTTTATGAGGGGTAGTTTCACCATTCCAAAAATGGTGGTCCGGAATACGAGATGCATTCCTAGCTGTGTTAAATACCAGTAAAGATGTCCTACCCAAATATGAATCTCATCGAAGATGTCTTTCCCAAATATGAAGCAAAATCAAACCTAGTCTTACGGGAAGTGAAAATAGACAAAGGCGTTCAGTTGTCTTTCATGACTCCAGTAAGGAAAGGAGTAAACTAAGTATCAGTTTGTTTACTTGGATTTTTAGCATCGCTTTTCAACACTGTACAGGTCATATCACAACCGGTAGTTTTATGGCCAGAGGAAACCGGTACATACAGTTGGTCAAGGTTCTGTACTGTAAAGTGCCAGCCATCGATAAGAAACTACCATCTTTAACACATAGGTTTTGAGGTTTGAACCGCTGAACTCAGATGTGGGAGGTGAGTGTGTTACCACTACGCCACTGTGGTCCCCAACTAAGTATCAGGAGACATAATAATCTTTAAAGAGTGGCCCTAGTACTGTTCCATAAACATGTATTACTATTCTTGATATCACAATCTACTCCAGGAATGTAATTTAAATATGTATAACTGATACCCATACTGCCCATAGTTGTAAGATAGCACATCTTTAACACACAGACATTATATATATATTTGTTTTCGGGACTGAAACATTGGTTTTCAGAAACACTACTTACTAATACACATTAAATGGAAACTGGAAACCTAACTAATCTTTAATAGGATTTCTTTAAACGGGCGATATTGTAATTTCTTTGTGAAGGAGCTCACTAAATTTGCACTTCAAGTATCAGGTATCCATGTGCTTAATCTCCGAACTCACAGATTCTAAGGCACACCATCCAAATCGTAACACATAAATCACAACTACAATTTGATCAATTAATATTGAGCTTATAAGTCGGATATTTTAAATCAGTAATCCTGTTGGCCAGAATTTTTTATTTTACTGTTTACCTAATTTTTTTGCTAATTTAAGCATGTGCCAATTTTCAAGCCCTACATTGCATTCCTCCAGCATATCTGGCATCATACTGAGAAAATTTGCTCTCCATACTCAATTACAATAAGAGTTGCCATCCAAGTCTGTCTTATACTTGCATATAATATGTGTATGTGTATGACGCTGCATTGAGTAACTTCAGAAATCCACTGATACATATCATCTAAATCAGTTTCATAACAACATGTGGTACCTTTCTCCAGATTCACTTGATGCCATACTCAGTCATGCAGAAACGTTCCAGAGGGCGATAGTAAGATTAATAAACTATCGGTGATATGGTTCTTTAACCTGGTGGTTATATTCTTATGGAACATGTATACTCAGTACAGCATATCCTTTACTACGGGCTTAAAGTGCTATCTGCTCATTCCCAACTGTACAAGTACAACCCAAGCAATACAGTGACTGATATTCCCCTAACTGAAAGACAGAGTCTCAGGGATGACCATTTATCATTGTCCCTGTGGTTCTTTAGCCTGACACTAGAGATAGGACCCAATAACCAAAGACCATCATGTTGCCATACAAGCCTCTCTGTATGTGTCTGTACATGGGATCAAACCTAGGTCCATTCGGCCCCTAGGCAAGTGTGTTACCACTAGGCAGGAGTGACAGATTAGTAGGGCCAGAAACTATTAAGACAGAATGTAACATTCCATTAAGGTAAAGTATGCCCCTTGGAATACATGCTAGATTACAGCAAGCTACAAAACCAGGCTGTAACATGATACCTAACTCAAAAGAACCAAAAACCTTATGGCCCATTGCACTGCTCAGTGCAGTCATAAGAAATAGTATTTGAATATTTGCTTCACGACCTTGTCCTTATTGTATTATTGCCCAATTAAATTTATTTATTTGGGGGTTTACATCACTTTTAGCACTGGTCAGGTCATATCACAACAGTTAGTATTGTGATCAGAGGAAACCAGTACATACAGTGGGTAAAGGTTCTGTACTGTAAACTGCCGGCCATTAGTAAGCAACTACCAACTTTCACATATAAGGTTCTGGGGTTTGAACCGCCGACCTGAGAGGTGGGAGGCAAGTGTGTTACCACTGAGCCACCATGGCACCCCTATTGCCTAGTTAAAAGGACTTCATGTGTGGGTAGTGCACATTTATAAGTGAGCTGCCTTATGAATTGAGCCTATCATCCCAATTCACCTCTCCTTCCTATATATTTGACTACAGATTATGAGAAGAAGTTACAAGTATTTCAAACATTTCAAAAGATCTACAGCATGTTGGAAGCCGTGTCCATGTCGTTTGAAATGTGTCCTACCCATATCCTGACCCTGATTGATTTTACACTTATGAAACCAAATGGATACTATTAAAATACACAACACCTCCCAGCACAAATGATGCCCAGATGAGTTAAGTAATTTTGGCTTGTATGTCAATTGTGACTCCAGGGCAGAAACAGTGGGATCTAGATATTACTTCTCATACAGTGTCATGCATACTGCTCCTCACCATAAATTGGCATAGCTTATTTAGTCTAATCTACTGCTTTGCAGGTGCAATATCTTCCCCACAGTGGGGACCTCAGTATTCTAGGTTAACAAGTTATTGATCATTTGCATAGTTGAGGGGCGGTGAAGATCGGTAGTCCAGAGTTATGGGTGTGACCAAAGAGAAGGAGGCTGAGTGGGGAAACTAGAGTTAAACAGGTGAGTTTTCAGATGTTTCCTGAAGGATGCCATAGAGATGCTATTTCTTATATGGAAGGGGAGAGAGTTCCAAATAGACAGTGCATAATGACAGAAGGAATTAGAAAAATGTTTGTGTGATTTCTGAACTCTATGATCAATATGAAGGAACGGAAATTTCCATAAGCCTTATTATGTTTGCTTTACACGTAATAACGTGAACCTATTTTGATTATAAATATTTTGATTGGAATAGTAACCTAAAATTAACCATTAACCACACAAAGAATTAACTTTTCACATTGCTTTTAAATGGATGATAGGGGCCATGGTGGCAGAGTGGTAACACTCTCGCCCCCCACCTCTGAGATAGGGGTTCTGATCACGGCCCTACCTCAAATGGGAAAGCTGGCAGTTGCTTGCCATTGGTCAGCAGTTTACAGTACAGAACCTTGCCCAACTGTGTGCACTGGTTTCCTCTGCCCATAAAGCTACCGTCGTGATATGACCTATACAATGTGTTGAAAGCGACGCTAAAACCCAAATAAATAAATAGATGATGGTAAAAAGTTTACTTGAAATCAACACCTCCAAACTTGGCATACAGCTCAGAATTTTCAGATTGAAGCAAAAGTTGTGTATAATGAAAGCACAACATACTATATTAGAAAAAATATGAAAAAAATGTCAAAATAAATAACAATACCAGTGCGTAGCACCAGCAAATAATTGTCATCTTCATTCCAGATATTTTTTTTTTGCATATGTCATTCAGGGAAGTTTTCCTACATATGTTAGACAAGGACACCATAAGCATTACAAAATTTCTGAAGGACAAGAGATCCAAAATAGCTAAAGACAAGTGATCAGGTACAGCAGTTGCCCCACGATAATATTGGGTATTTTTTAAATATTTAATCTTACTTTGATTTGGGGTTCCCAAAGTGAACTATCTGCAATTTTTAAAATGATCCGGAATGGTGCATTTCAAAAGGGAATGGATATTGGGGTTAGAGTGTGATAGTAAGGTGAAAGGGTTTCATTAGGATGTCGTATCAAAATAGTGTGAATGTATCTTTAGCCAGTGAGGTTAGTAGTCTGAACACGCATGTGAAAAAATGTGGATACTTCCAGTTGTGCATGTTGTATACATCATTCCTGCCAGCCAGATACCATAATCATAAAAACTGTAACCAATACAAAATCACTGGAACTGAGAAAGGATTTTGGTTGTAAACATCCAATGGAAAGCAATTGTTGGTGGGAAGTTAAAACCAGTACTCTCATAAATAACAGACTATTGAATATTTGCTTTAAAATATCACCACTAAGACTGCTTTTGGGTCTTAGGTTTTGTGAAGGCTCATTTTTTGGTTTTGGTCAATTTATGATTGGTAAGTTTATGCAAGTTGATTTACATATTAGCCTTAACACAGATTTGATATATTTAATAGAACTGATAGATTTGTTGTGCTTGTATGTTTGTTGGATTACAAAAGAGTTACATCACGAATCTGCATCACATTTTCACAGTAGGTGTAATAAAAACTGATTTAATTTTGGGAGTGATTTCCCATTTAGCACAAACACTTTTAAATTTGTACCTAATAACAAAACATAAAATATTCATAGAATATATAACATAAACAACTCTAAACAACAGAAGTAAATAAACTTTATAGTTATTTCATGAGTAGACAGGTTTATACAGCATGTTTCTTTTAGCTATGCACTTACAGCCATATGCTTTATGCTGTAGCTCTATCAATAAGCCCGGATAAAGAAACCAGTTTGAAAAAAAAACTACCTACGGGTTAGTTTCTTTGGCACAGATATTATTGACACTTTGAAAAAAAGATTTTGCATAATAAATATGTTTACAGATTGCTTGGATTAACCTCTGTCTACTGAAATATACACTTCATTGCTTTTGTTACTCAACTGTCTGAATAGTTTATTTTCATTTTGTCAATATGGCCTGTCAATCCCAAATTCTATCATCTTTCTTTTGATCCACACTATTTGATTTTATGTGTTACTGTTTGATAAAAAAAATGTCTCTTATGCAATTGTATCCTAACAGTACTTTAGAACAACTGAAAAAATGTGAGACAATATCTTTAGTGTTTTGAATTTTCAATTGGGAAATAAACTGTTTTATATTTTAAATTTTCTTCTGTTCATTAACAGTTAAAGTGTAGTTTCTTTTTACAAATGAAATTTCCCACAATCATGGGTAATAAATAACATGTATGGACCAAAGGTCAAAGGTTAAAATTAGGCTTTCACGTCCGTTTTTACAGTGGAGGTTATAATAGGACAGGACCTAGGTAAATCTCTCAGGTTGCAATAGGGTGAATTAAAACATGAGAACACATGGGTCAGGGGCAAGTGACTAAAACCTTGTTATCCACTCAATCATTGAGGGTTCTGAGCAGTGCTAGGAAACTGAATCTATATTTCCTTGTGCAAACATGGTACAGGGACTTGATTTGGTCTTATCCTAAATGGGTCAATATCACCGTGTCATGTTTAACTACATGAAACAAGCTAAAATGTTACTCAAGCATGGTTTACATGGGATATATCTGAAGAGATCTGCGGGAATTATTAATGAGATGATTTTGACCTTATTATAAGTTATACATATATTTTAGGTGGAGAACATTGAAATAATATCAATTAAAAACTGCAGACGTGCGCATTTTACAGTTTGTCTCAGCTAAAATTATTTTATTATCAGCAAAAGCTTCCCTCATTAGTAAAATTTTCATCTCCCATGTAAAAACTTCATTAGCACATTATTCACACTTCCACATTAATAACTTCTCCACCATTTAAAATTTACATACATTATTCTGGATATTTATAAATCTTCCTCCCATCTAAACTTCTAACTGACGCATAATCTGAAATGATAGTAAAATTCTGTCCCATCTACAATTGCTTTGTCATTATTTAATCTGCAGCTTTACATACAGTTTTTATACATTTATACATTATATATTTAATCCTGTATACATGTTGTTATTTCAGTTTTATACTTAATATCTTCTTACTGATTTTTGTCAAGTGACATACAACCTTGCCATTTCTTGTACAATACACACATTTTTGTGTTAGTTGTTTTAGTGCACCTATAAAGAACACACTTGGATACTTACAGGTTTGTTTTGATGCTTGAGTCATCACTATCATACACCACTTCCGTTTCCGCTATTGATTTCCCTCTCTCCATCATTGTCGAGTGACACAAACAAATATCCCTAATTATCGCCCATTATTCCTATTCATAAAGGATCAATCCTTCCTCCCAACTGCTGAGTAGCTAATAAACATAAATCTTCTTTTGATGAGAAGAAATTGTTTGGATGAAGATCCTAACAGGACTTTCCCGATTGTAGTTTTATTGAGCCATGCAGCACAGAAACTGTCAACAATTTTCAAATCCTTGTCAAAGTTTGTATCTCAAGTTCTCTAAATGATAGTTTTAAATTATGATTTATAATAACTGACTATACATACATACAAATTGTAGCCAAGTTAAAGTACCCATCACAATTCTACAAAGAAGCTCTCCAATATCCAATTTGATTTTTATGTTACTGAAATTGTAACATTCACATAAATCAAAAGAGTTTGACAGTTTTTCTAAATACCTTGTCTGTCACTTACAAGGTTTCAAAAGTCCATATTTTCACCACTTCCTCTTTTCACCTTGCTGTTGATATTTGCTCATAGAATTCTCTCTTGTGTTGTTAAGATACACTTCAATCATTTCTATCCCATTGAAAGCTAGTTTTCTTTTCTTTTCACAGGTCTCTTTGAGGCTATTCTTTACAGAGATATGGATTAGAGGTCCCCACAAACATCTCCCACCAAACAAGTCTCACAAAACCATTCCTTGTCTTTTTTTTGCTAAAAATCTATCCAGTCACAAGAATGTCCTGTTTTTTCATAGCATTTGAAACAATCTCTCCATTATGGTAACTTTATTTTAATACATGAGTATAAATGGTCAGTGAAATTGCCCATATCCTCAATTTATGGAGAATAAAATGCATATATTTCTAATGAAGGTTAGACTTTCATCTCTTGAGACATTTAGTTAAATTCATTGATAACATTTGTATGACTTCTAGTTACATACTTTAGTCATCATTGGCTTTCGTTAATGCCAACCCATAAATAAATTAATTCATTATTTTAGTGTTAACATATTCCTCAAAGTCAAACTTCAGAAATGTTTTACCCTAAATATATTTACAAAGTTTCAATAAGGTAATCTAAACCATTCATGGCAACACGGACGTATCTTTTCCAATTCAAACAATTTGTACACATAAACTGCTGCGTCATACTGACGTCACATTTGGCACTGGTCAAGAGACCTCGTCTATTTATACAAAGAGCTAATTATGTAATCAAGATATAATCCCGATATATCCAATAATCCAATACAAGAATCAGTCTTCAGTTATATTTGTACACATATTTATAAAGATTCTTTAGAGGTATCTGCTACCTCTTAATCCCACGATCACAGCCACACACAAATACACACAAAGAGAAAGCTAATTGCTCTAATTCTCGTCCTTTATGCTTGTTTGTTTTGAAAATATCATCTGAGCTATAAACAACACCACTCCCAAGAAGGACCAATGAAAACTGAATTGAAAAGAAACTAATTTTATAACCTATAAGCCTTCCCCCACAACACAACACCTTTTAACCCAGAATATGTTTTTGTCATATGAAGAAATCCCTCCATCAGTCAATCAGAGATCTTTAGAATATCATAAGAACTTTTGGCAGCTGTCTGCTTATTGTAAGTTCACCAGAATCTGTTACAAGACTTAAGAACACTTGTAGCTTTATGGCTCTCAAAATAACCTCTGCATTTCATTCTGTCTGTGGCTCCCCTCTTATCCCAATCCCCTACTTTCCTTTCATAATTTAATAGCCCGGGATCCAGTTCACTCACTTTTGAAGTGTGGCCACACTACCACTTGACAGTGTGTACGTGTGTTCAACGAGCCCCCCCCCCCCTCCCCCTCCCCACCGCTGCCACCATATTGCTTCACCAAAATCTCTTTCTTAAAGGCACATGTTCAAAACGTGGTCAAATCCAATTGATCCAGTTTGATCCAGAAAAATTTCCATGCTAATAGTGTGAGATCTCTTTCATTCTCTCTTTTTGTGTATATTTCACCTTTTTTACACTGGAGGCACACGATAATCATTCATGAAAATAGGCGAAAAACTTCAGTTACTAAATAATGCATATAAAGTAGGAATTGTCCAGACTTAAACCTCAGTTTCACTTCTCCGTTTGAGTAGTCACACCATTACCCAGAGAGAAAGAAACTAAAAGCTGCACTGGGTTTAATAAACTTAATTCTACTTTAATTTTATACAACATATTTTGTAATATTTTAATATCCTACAATACAGCTTCCAGCTTGTATTCGTTAAAGTTTAGACCTCCTGTTCCCCAATAGTTTGGCCAAGTAAACAATGACCTTGAAAGAGATGGAAATAATATTATCATAATAGTGAAATCTAGAATCTACTCCCTACATCTGGGCAAAATATTACGCTTGATATTTCACAGGAAAAGCCCAAGCGAGACCCGAGGTCAAAGTTGGTCAGTTTTACTTCTCTGTTTGAGTGGTCATATAAATCTAATTTTGGAAACACAGTGGAGCAAGTGGTAATCTCTCTATACATTTAACTGCAAAGTCATGGCAGAGTCTGTACTATGGTGCTTAACTGGTAACCTTAACAAATCTGTTATTTTGAACTTAGGGGTTGATCCTGTCAAAAACATGATCATTAATTTATGTAACAAAAGAGACAATTGGTGAAGTAAAATTGAAATTCGTATTGAGACGACTGTACAGAACATTGTAAATGGGCTATTAGACAATATTACTTGTTGATAACAAGTGAACAAGAGAGTCTGTAGCATAACAAGGCTGAAAGGGGTTTCAGTCTACTAGCGCGAGCGCATAGCCATCAGAGACATGAAGAGTAGACAGAAGCGGTCACCCATCCCATCCTCACTATTGGAGTTTGTAATGAAAGTGTTTTTTTACTTGAATTTCACCCCCACTGTCAATACACTATGCTAGGTATACAGTTTAAGGCAGCTTCAGTAATAATGGCAGGTAAGTTTCAACACTGCAATGCCCAGGTCAAAAAGTGACGATGCTTAAAGTCTAAAGGTGATAAACTTTGTGCAAAGTTGCGGTGACCTCTTTTTAAATCCTGGCTCCTCTATCCTCTTAATCCATCGTTTCTCTTCTATCAACAGAGCCGAAACGGGTTTCATTCTACTAGCGTGAGCTGCAAAGCAATCAAAGACACGAGTAGTGCACTGAAGTGGTCACACACATCAGTATAAATGTAACCCATTGCTGTTTAACTTCACTGAACAGACAGATACTCATCAGGCTGCACCACAATTCATAAAATTCTGGAGACAAAAAATTTTTTTAAAAATTAAAAAAAAATTAAAAAATTATCTTGGAGATTCTTTACATTTTCTGTGTGTCAAGTCAACATACATGGCAATACCTACATTGTATTTACTGTTCTGTGCTGGTCGCACTAGCTAAATACAAATGCAAAATAATTAACTGGGCTCATGTCTGGCTCAATGCATTTCATGTTGTAGGCATTGACACAACATGGACAGTCATTTCCACAAGTGGCAATTTTTTTGAATGCTTAAAAAATCCCAAGTGAGCTCCGACATGCTAAACCAAAATGTACATGTCAGACAGGTGAGGGGTAAATCTCTGTTAGTTCTTCCTTGTTCCCAGTCTGCCAGTATAAGGACAAGTACTTCAGGATTTTTAAATACATAATATTTTTTTTTTGTATTTTTTAATGTCTATAAAGGGAATCGGTGAGTGTTCGTGCCCTGTAGGGCAGTATCAAAAACTAGTATTTGAACAGCTTAATTGTCATAAACCTATGTCTGTCATATAAGATACTTCTACTGTTATTTATAATAATTATTATTTAGAAGGTCACTTCTGTACTTGGGTCACAAGCTACAAATGAACTGTCTTGTCTATCTTAGTTTGTGGTTCAGTCTGCCTTGTATTTGGGTCAGTTGAATTTCATGACGATTTGACACAGCTCAGAAAGCAGTATACATGCACAGATGTGACAGCATGGAAAGATTTGAACTAGCTATTAACATTTCATTCGAGTAAGCATAACATGAATATATGTTTGTCAACCATTAGATGTAGATTACAATATGTTCATACAGTATATTTAGATCTGTTTTCACAGTCACTGTAATCGCTTTAAGTTCCGGATAACTAATTGGGCACAAAATGAAAATAGGGTGATATTTTGTTCAGCAATGTCAATCTGCTTTCCTTATACCAGTACTCTAGGCCTCTGCTATGGCTAGGAACCCCGAATTAACTACAAAGTAGCACATTTGATCATGCTTGAATTCAATTGAGCTTCACTTTAACAAATAGAATTAGGACTGTCTATATACTTTCACAAATTTTTCTCCCCCCCCCTTTGATGTGCCCCAAGGTATATTAAGAAAGTTATTCTGGAGAGTTGTGAAAGCCCCATTAATACTATTTTATTATCTATCACTTTATCCATTGATTTAATAATTGGTCAGTGACTTATTAATCACTTTGTACTTAACCTATTTTGTGCATGCCTACATAATATAAATCCTGATCCAGCTTTTATAACAACAACAATATACGATCCTGGTCATGTTTTGTATGCTATGAATACCCCCTATTGTATGCCTGATCCACCTTCCTGTTTAAATGTACTTATCAGAAGTCTGGAAACAATAAAGGCGTTAAAATAGGACCACAAAGCTTTTATGTAAACTCTACTATCTATCCGGTCTCAGATTTAAATAAATACCATTCATATTAACCCCTTCACCCCTAAGTGTTTATAACAGAGATAATGAGATTCCTTTGTTGTTGTTTTAAACTCCTGTAATACTGTTCTGTTCAGTCATTCCTGATAGACGACAGAGTGACAATATAACATAAACTGGAAAATCTGTCTGTAAAGTTTGCGATTCACAAGCATGCATTTACACTGAATTGGACGCTTAGAATTGATCCACTGGGTGAAGTAAGTCTAACAGAATATTTTGCAAGTGATCTCATCTTTTTGTCTGTCTCTTCTCACAAATGAGGAAATATTTCAACCATAGCTTTGTTTATGATACACTTAACATATATATAAAGTCAATGTGAAAGTGAATTGACTCCTGCGCAGGAGTCAATTCACTTTCACATTGACTTTATCTACTTTTACATGGGGTTAACATTAATGCAAGTGATACAGGCCTCAGCACTGCCATGGACTATCCTGAAGTACAAAATGGATCATGTTCAACCCTCCTGCATCTGGGACTCATATCCCCAGCAGCACCCTCAGCAGTGAGGTTCATAATGTGTCTCCAATACATAGGGAAGACCTTAAGGCCATTCAGACTGATAATGTATGAACACTTTAGGAGTGTTCAAAAGCAAAAGCTGTATAATTCTACCCCTGTGTCTAGACATTTTTCTAGACCAAACCACTCTACAGAAATATGAGTTCCCAGTGCTTCACTGGATGGGAAATGATAATAAGCCAAATGACACTGTAGGCCATAGAGACTGAGAATTGTTTTACATTTGGGCATTACCCACCTTACACCCTGTAGGCATTAATAAGTAAGTGTGAGCTGTAGTGTCCTCTTAATGCACCCCTAACCCAGGTGCCGCCTATTCTTATATTTTCTTATATATTCTTACACTTAACATATAGTATGAGACATATGACATACACCCTTCAGATGAAAACTGAAATCCTACCTGTTCACCAAAACTTAACTACCTCAGCTTCTGTTCTTTCACAATATCTATCTGATTTAGGACCATTTTAGTGTCACCAGATATGTTATATTTTGGACTAATGCCTGCAGCTTTATTTTACCTTACAATCTAAACTTTAAAGAGATTAAATGCCATAAAATTCATATCAGAGTTAGAATTACGGCAACAATACACTGTATAGTTAAACTTTAGGATTTGGCTTGGGTTGTTACTATTTCATCTACAAGATATGGATTATATATGGTTTATTTGGTTTGCATATTGAACAATTTGGACTGTTGTAAGAATTAAAAAGAACTAATTATACACACCAGTAAAATCCCTTTTCACAAATTGTCAATAGTTTTGTAGGTCACAATTCATTTTATGTATAATCTAGTTTTCATGTACTCTTCACAAATTTTCTCTATTTATGGCTGTATAATTAACAAGTTTACATACAAATATTAACTTACACTGTAATACAATGATAGGTCTATCTTTCTTGTTGTTCAAGCAAACATTTCACTGTGAAATGGTCCAAATGCACTACATATTTAGATACATTATTATGAGTTTCAACCTTTATATTGGTTCTGGGGCACTTGGGTCCTTAAATATTTACCCAGCCTCTGCCAATTCTATAGATATTCTACATAATTAATATTTATCAATATGTTTTCTGCACAAATTTACTGTTGAGTCCCAAATAAAAATTCTATATTAACTGGTGTGGAAAGTTCAAACTGTTCACTACATCACCAATTGTCTTTGCAAAATGTATACTAGTGTAAGTTTCTCTGGGTTGAAATATCCATGGACACAAGTGCAAGTCCTGAACAGATTTGATACAATTAACAACCAAGAAACTAAATCTGTTCAATTTTTTAGGGGTGCTAATACAAATTGTGAACAATATCAGAGCTGGAGTAAACCAGTCCAAAATGACCCTCAACAGATGAGATGAGTTAAAATAAGAAAACTTGTCAATTTGTTATTTTTGTATTAAACTTATAGTGGCGTATACATGTAAAGATAAATATAAACAAGAACACTCAAAGAGCACATATCTCTGACACAGCATGGTGATCTAGACCACTCTCAAAATTAAATCGGTATCTAGCAAACAAGTTCAAACCAGTAGTATTTGACATGGGCAATTTTCTCGTAGAGCTTAGTTCGTGAGGGAGATCTCTGTGATTCAGCAGCATCCTTTACACCCTAAAACCAATTAACATATAGCTTCCAATACCTAGCTGTTATTATTCTTTACTTCTTGGTAATAACAAGATAATTAAGAATCTAAACAAAAACACTATTACACAAAGGTAACATGACTTTTTGAAGATTTTTTTTCATATACAAAAGCAAAATGGGCACAAAACCCAGGATCCCAATTTGCAAAGTTTCTTACTGAAACTCAGACTCATACGCTAAGTTTTTGTTTCACCTGAGATAATGCTGAAACTGGTGTTTTGAAAAGCAGTAAGATTTGAACATAAAACTCAACCTCTGAGTTTATGTTTAAATGCATGTGTTGGTTTATTAACAGTACAATCCATGCCTTCTTCTCTTCTAATGCCGCAGTAGCACTATAGGTGGTGTACCCCCATGGTTAGATATTTTACTCGGTGGTAGAACAGCCTCCTAGGATCAATCAATCGGTTGTCCAAGTGCTTAATCTCTGTATCTATGGATTCTAAGGCACACCATCCAGTTCGTAAGGCATAAATCATCAAGACATTAGACATGTTCCAAGTCGTACCCAGGGAGGCGATCCAGTGTTTGGTAGTTAGAAGCTAAGGTGGAAATGATTTCTGAAATAGGTAAGTTTTTAGTCGACTTTTGAAACAGGAGAGATTTGGAGCACTGTAGATATCATGTGGAAGATCATTCCATAACTTTGGGGCATCATATGAGAAACTGTTGCTGAAGTGGACCTTTGATTTATGGATGGAAGCACAATAATGAGGAACCTGGACCAACAAAATTTGGGGGTTGGAACATCTTGCATTCACGGCAGATTTGTAAAAGGAGAGATATGGTGGAAAATACTTAGGCTGGCCAGTGGTGAGGTACTTATACACCAGAACTAGTGTTTTGAAAATAATTCGTTGTCTGATGGGTAGCCAATGAAGGATGCCTCATATCTTCTGAAAATTGGAGTGTCCATAAGCTATGATGTACATGACCATTGATTGAACACTCCTGTGTAACCATATATAAGAGTAGGACAACAGTACTACAAGCATTGTTAACCAATAGACAAACTGCATTAACCTCAACTCAGCTTCAGTAGATGTCAGATGTACACATGCTACCAAAATGAGACCAAATCACAACCTTATATAAACAAACCGTGTACCACGTCCTCAGTTACCATACAAACAATTTATCTGCGGAACGTCACTGAAATGAAAGGACGGGGACAGAAATACACATCTAAAGGCATTGTGGTAGTATTAACAAGGGACGGTGATTGGAGGTGTGACAGTCAGACCCTCAGTCTACCCAATTGACAAACTGACAGTCTACCCTCCAGGATAGGCACAGTGAGCCACTGACTCGCAAGTTTGCAAATGGACGTCATGGGGTAGTCAAAGGACAGGGATATTTTACTCAACAAGTACTGTAGCTGGACATACCACCTGCAATGTTATTGTGATATAAAGACTTCTGGTTTGGGTGCCACTGTATGCAAATATTCACAAGTTGAGAACCAAAACAAAGGAAACAAGGCCACCATCTGTTCTCTTGGAGTTTAAGGATAAACTCAGAAAATTAGTTAGAGTTTTAACATGGGTTTAAGCTTAATAATTTTCGAAATTGTGGCAAGATTTACCTGAAACATAAACTAATAATCATAAGCCTTAGAATGAGTTTTACACGAGTTTAAGTTTAAGAATCTTTGTTAATACAGACTTGGGACTGTTATTCAACAATCAACCATAAGTGATTAAAAACAAGTATTTCTGAGCCATATAAAGAGTGTGAACATTTACAGTACATTTCAGATCACCATAATCTTAAGTTTAGCAATAGTCAAACTTAGGATCATAAAGATCTTAAGATTATTTGCCTAATATTGAGATGCCTAACACTGAAGTCTATTTTAACATTAGCAAGGCTATCTTAAGTAGGGGTATGTATACCATCACCTTTGAATCAAACAGTCATGTTTAAGGTTGGCCTATAAATCCATTGGAGAAGTTAACAGTAAAGTTCTAATGTTATTTATCTTTCTTGCCTTCACTTCCCATTTAGAAACCTTCACAAAATTATGGGAACTAAATAAGTAATTTAACCTGAGATTTATTATAAATATATTTGCATCTCTTTCCTTTTGTGAAACTTCACAGAATACATGACCTCAATGAACCTGTGTATGCCATTTTTGAATATTATTGAGGGAAACTTTTCCTATTTGCCTGTGCCTGAAAGAACAAACAATATTTGTGCTAGGTCCTGCCATATAAAGATAGTTTTTAAATATGACAAAATGTCCTCAACTATATTATCACAATGATACCCTCCATTGCTCTCTGAATGTCCTTTCCATTGGTCCATAATAAATTTCTTTTCGAGATAATTTGGACCATCCTTGTCTCTGAACAGCTGCTCCTACAACACCAGTTGTGGTATCTCATATTGGCAGCACTTGGACGTTCCACTTCATCAATCTTTATTTCACAAATCACACATTGTGTCCATAGTTTTGCCTTCAGTGCACCTAAAAGTGGAATAACCTACCTGATAGCTTATGTAAATCTACCTTCATTGTGTTCATTCCTTCAGGAAAAAGCTCAAAATTACCCTGTTTGCAAAAGACTATCCACATAATCCACCCCACCTTCTCTGGTATGGTCTTCTCTGGTATGACCTGTCTATGTTAATGCTTATATATAGTTGTGCCTTAGAGTCTGTCTGATGATGGAGATTAAGTGCTATAAATGATCATATTAGATTAGATTAGAATAAATCAGTTCAGTTACATAATCATACAAAATGGTGTACAGACTTTAAAGGTATTTTTTGTTTGGGGGGTTGGCAAGACATCCTGAATGACTAAAAATATATAGGGCATGAAGATGACAATATTATACCAGTACCTTTCCTTTAAAGAATAGATCTCAGGATAATTGCAAATAACTATCCATTTAACAGGCAGAAGCCACTTCTTGTAAGGTTAGATCTGGGGAGTTTTCTAAATTACTGTCCAATTAACTGCTTGAAGCCAAATTTTCAAGGCACAAAAAAATATGTGGGGAGCAAGAATATGTCCAATGTCACTGCTGTACTAACTGTTTGACTACAGGGTGCCTGATGAAAAGGTGCCTCCGGTGAAAAGGTGCCTGCCATATATCTTGTGATATATATGGACAAGTAAACAAAGCAATTAATGTAGACAAATACACTTATCAGAGTAGATTTTAAATTAAAAGTTCTATTAATAAGGTATTCTTATTTTACTGTGTATGAAAGTTAAAATTCCATACATTTAGTTGTCCATTCCATGAAATGGTCAAAAGATTTCCTGCCTATTTCATGAGATGGACAGCTATTTTGTCCATTTAATGAAATGGACAATTTCTTTGACCATTTTGCGAAATTGACAATTTTACAACTAGGTAGTAACAGATATAAGATATTGGTAACTGGCATAGTCTCAGAAATATTAACACAAAAAACAGCACTCATCGACTTATTTGTAATTATGCATAGAAAATGGCACCGGGAAGAGGAACAAAAATATTGCCCAGTCAGTATGTCTTGGTAAATAGGTGAAATGCAGCAATGTGTTGGATAATAGAATTAATTAATTGATACAAAATAAACTGTTAATAGGTGTAAATCCAAAACACATTTGTTTCAATAAATATTGCCTTTCATGACTTCCAAGATACTTTGAAAGTATTTCTTTGTACTTCTCGACATAAAACTCATTCTCCTTTTGTTGTAAAGGAAGTCATCAAATCAGCAGGCAAAATACAAGTATCGTTTGAGACTTGGGTGCATTTTTTACTTTTCTTCCTTTTCGGTGTCTGAAAAGTTCTGCCCTAAATTTCCACTTCCGAAAGATCAATAATATTTTATACACAAGAATAAGATAAATCTGAAAAAAGTAAAATAAAAACACTCTATCAGCATTTGATTACAAAGTGGGACAGAATTTAATGAATATTTTCTATTGGACTTTCATTATTTCTTTATGGGGCTTTCACAATTGTCCGAACAGATGGGATACATTCTTAGATTTCATATTTATATATCTTTGATTATCTATCTCATTTACAGTATAATAATGGTAAAGACACACCTACAAAACATGTAACACAACTTTGTTTTCATTGCAGACCCTCAGCCTAGTGTAATATCCTCATGTATATCAGTTCTTTTAACACCTGGGCTTCCAGGGATTCCCCATTACTTCAGCTGGTTAAAGAACTAGACTTGTGTTTATATATGTATGTAGTCGACTCGACTTCCAGAAGAACCAATCAATAATCTGTCTTCCCACAACATGGTGGAGATGCCCCTCCCACTACACTAGGCATATATATATGAGAAAATTTTGATATTTTATATTACATTTACATTTTGATATTTTATATTACATTTACTACAATTCTTTGTTCTGGATTACCTATACATTGTAATATTTATTTAGCATGTATCAAGTGGTGAACATTAGAAGAGCTCATAATCACGATTTAATTACTTAATTATTATGATGTTATGAAGATATCATAGGAACTTACATCTTGTGAGCACAAGTTATTATATGGTGATTGTCAGACCATCTCATAAGTATGACCGATCTTCACGACTCATAATGTTCATGACTACATCATGGTAGTTTGGGGATCACCCGATGAGGTGTTGATAATGAAATGGTTTGGCAATCATGGCAAAATAATTGTGAACACTTGATGGTCTACTTATCATGTACAAATAAAGAAATGCAAAGCAAAGTGTGTATATATCAATGTTCTAACATTGTTTTGTACAAGCCCTTCTGGTAGATTGGTAACATTTTAAACCTGAGATAAAAATGAAAAATTAATAAACGGATAAGTATGAATTAGGCTTAACCTAAGATACTGTATTTATGTCTCCCTTATGATTGTCGCTTTTTTCCAGCCATCCCCTCCCTACCGCAGTTTTTACTGTTTGATCCTGTCCAGATTTTCACTCTCTCCAAAACCAGCAACCCCAAAGTTTTTGGTGGAGTAATCTCTCTTGGAATTAGCTTGACTGGGATTTTTTTTATCAAACCTACGCCAGGGATCTAAACCAATTACACAAAGCAATGGTAGACATCACTTTTCATGTTTATTTAACCTTTTATTTATTAAGTTTGAACTGTGAAAAATCAGATGATTGACTATTACTGCTGGGCTATAAATCTGTCTGTTATTGTCCAGAATATTTTGCCAAAGTAACTTTTACAAAAGAGAAACAATGAATGTTTAATCAATATATTTCTCTTTGAGTTTGCTTTGTAGATACATATAAATTTTCACTAATATGAAAGTGCAGAAACATTAAAAACGGTAAAAAACAAACATTGTAAAACTGTTAATTAATTCAACTCTCTCCCATATATAATTTTTATCTAAATTTAAAAAAACATTAAAATTTGGAAATATCTTTATTTACTTATTTGTTTTTTTTTTGTTTATTTGATTATTTCACTTAGTTTTGAGTCAATATTTTAGTCATATTGTGCCAGTGGGGTTACACAAAAATGCAGTTACAGTTTAGGATACTAAAATGGAAAACTTTAGGGGAAAGAAAAGTTTTACTTTTCAGTTAACAGTTTCAATTATGAAAACTCACATATTTTTAAAAAGCTAAAATTGATCCTTGTTTAGGTTTAACCAAACATCATGCTCAATATACTATTAAATTATGTCACAGTCTATTTAAACAGTGACTTGCAGGAGCATCTTATTTATTTGTAACATTGTATAAGTTTGAGTTTTGTATTTATGGATTTTTATTTATACTTAGCTCAATATCTTCATGTACTACAGGGCCTGTATTCACGAAAGGTCTTAACCAGGGATTAGGCTTAAAGTTGAGACTTTTGTCTCAGGTTTCTGCCCAAAAACTGCTAAGACTTTTGTCTTAGGCTTAGTGGTATTCACAAAGAATTTAAGACCAGTCTTAGGCTAGCCAAGGGCTCAACTCTAAGACTGGTTGGTAGTGGGCTTAAGTTTTGTAAAGAGGACTTAAATATGGCCGCCATAAACTTTGCTCCACTTCAAAATTTGAAATGGCTGTAAATGAAGTATAATTATACAGAACACCTCACTAAAGCAGTCTTTGGGAGTTTATGTGTGGTAACAAGGTTTTCCATTTCAAAACAGCACTTTTCCTTTGATAAAACGCATTAAATGAATGATATGTATCACAAATAGTTTAGTTTGAAATAGAAAAAGAAAGGTCACATGACACATAAAACCACTGTGGTTATTTGATAATCTTGGACTAAGCTAAGTCCCTTTTTGTGAATACGGATTTAAGACAAAACTTAGCTGAGACAAAAGTCTCAACTTTAAGACCACATTTAAGACTAAGACCTGGCTAAGTCTAAGATCCTTTGTGAATACCGGCCCAGGACTCAATCTGACTGTACAAGTCCAGTTCAACTGTCAAAATTACTGACATACCCTAAGCTGAAACACGATGTATCTGCCTGTACCTGGGATTGAACCCACGTCCTCTCTCTTACTAGGCCAGTGTATTAATCACTAGGCAACTGTATAATAACTTGTTTTATGAAAAAGTTACACCATAAAATAAAACATTGTCAGAATTACAGTGAGACATATTCAAGGGTGGAATGGAAAGTTTAAAGTTTTGCCAATATATCAAACTGTCAAGGAAATAGGAAAAAAATCCCTTTAATTATCCACCACTGCAGACACCTCAGAGAAATCAAATGAGGACACCCCAAAATAACCAGAAAAATGTTGCAAAGAAAAAAATCTGGCAAGGCAATTTGTTAGTAAAGGGAGATTAGCAATGTTTGTCATTTGGTAACTGTCAAATTATCAGAAGACCTGAATATAAGCTGAAACCCACCCACACCCACTAAAAATATGGGCCTTTAAGCTGGTACCCACCCATGCCACTAAAATATGGCCCCTTTGGGGGATTAGTGTGTTTGCGCAAAATCATTTGTAGCTATATTTAAAAGCCCATTTGGTCTGTCCTCTGTCTTTAATCCTACCATGAGACAAAATGCTTTAAACCGGCCAGTTACAGCCTCTGGTAATAGAATTTATGTATGTCTGTTTCCATGCACATGGTTGGCAGAGACAATATTTCTTCACCGTAAAGTCGCAATATGTCCAGAACAGTCTTGCTAGAACTATTACCAATACCACCAAGTACTCACACACGTCAGTTCTACCAGAAGGACTCTCCTCCATTGGCTGCCTATTGCTCAGTATTCAGGGCAGCCTTACTACTGTAGAAGTTCCTACAATAGTACGACCTAGTGTTAGATTTGTTGATTGGTCGACTCTTGATCCTCTTTTTGCCCAGAAATTGTTCTGTTGAAATAGCCGGGGATTTGATTAACTAAATGAAAACACTTTTTCAGGTATCTTAATATTTTACAGCACACATGTGGACCTTTTCTACCTGTTAACTTTAAGACTGTGATTACATGCACTGTTTTTTGTCATTTCTAACAGAATTTTTGGTCATATGTTTACTTCACATCATGCTGGAAATGGACTGCCAATGAGCACTACTTAAGTGAAAAAAGACAGACAAGTTTCATGATAGGACAACACTGAAAGTGATAAGGACAAGACTGGAAGAGATAAGGCAAGACTGGGTGTGAAAAGGACAAGCCAGTTTCCAGGTGGGCGGAGCCATATTCTGGAACAAAAGTTGGGGAGGGTCGGTAAAATATCAAACATGTCTCATTTTTTTGGTGACCAACCCCAACATGCTGGAAAATTTCATCCAAGCCTTACCGACTGTGTAAATATTGCTCCTGACCCTTGAAAAATCCTTAGTTACCGACAACACGGCCCCAGTGGAACACCCCCATAAGAAAAAATTTCCGAAAATTATGGAATCTGACTTATGGTGTGTACACATATACACAGAAAATGCATGGAACACTAGGAAAAAAACATATGTATATGTGACACAACTGTAATTGGGTTAAATTGAAAATTAGAAAATTGAAACTTTGACTGTAGCTTTTATTTAATTTTTTTCCACACATGTAAAATGTCAGGTACTTAAAAAGTGACTTATAAGCGCCCTTTGGCTTGGTGTTCTTTATTAATGTGTTCATTGTTTATGTATATTGTACACGCATGTCACTTATAATAAAATAATGAAATTAAATGAAATTATATCACTGCTCGGCTTTGCTAAATTGGCACATGGTGGAAACTGGCAAAATAGTGAGGTATAAAAATGAATTTAAACTCTAGCCACTCACGATCATTGAAATAGATGTTATGCTATGTGAAGCCTCTCTTACACACCCATCGTACGTGCATGCACACGTAAGTAGGCTGCAAATACTGTTGAAAAATATGAATGTAGCCTGGTAGTAGGGTAGCAGAGATTTTCATTTAAAATTGTCACTACTTAAATATCAATGAACACACTGCGTGCACACAGAGAAAATGTGCATGTCAATTTCCATTGCGGGGTCTGTGCGACTTTGAGATTCTGTTATAAAATCGCAAGTATGCCTTGAGGGTCCCTTGCAAATCAGCTGATTTTTCTCTGCAACCAGGACGTACTTGCACATACGATGGGATGTAAGAGAGGCTTAAGCTGTATGCTGATTGGTCATGTGTCAATTTGGGAAGCTGATTTTGGGCAGATATTTTATCACTGTCAGTAAAAGTATTCTCTGACGAGATATTCATTGTAAGGTGTTTCTATATCTTGTATTTGTTCCCATTTGTGCATAGGTATATTAAAGAAAATTATTTAATTAAAACACAATACAAGAGTCATTGAATAACACTTTCAGTTAGTATACATATCCTTATTATACTACTTTCAGTTAACATATGGCATTGCTATACTACTGCCAATTGATATATACCACACCATCTTTTTGGTATACCCAATTTTACAATTCATTCAGATAAATGTGAAATCCCCTTTACCTTCCTATACCTTCTACAGCACTATAAAATCTCGCAATAAGCTTAATTGTTCTAAAAAGTAACTATGTTTAAGAAATATTGTGATCTTCAAAAATTGGCGCTTTATTGGGTTCATAAGACATAATGAAGGTCATATTTTGTTTTTGAAGTAAAAATAATTTGAGGAGAAAGATTTATTTCTGACTTTGAAGTGTTTTTTTTTGCTTCAGTCGGTGGTGTACTGTCATGTTATATGTCAAAATGTTAGTGTACTATAAAAATAATACATCAGAATCATGTTCTCCCTGTTCAAATGTTGAGAATTTTCCTCTTCAATACCAATCCAGACCATCTTTGAGTAGGAACAAGCCTAGGGTAGAGACCATACCAGATATGAAAATATGAACCCAATGTAATGTATAGTTTTTCAATTTATGCACGCAGCCAGACAGCCCGCCATCCAGCCAGGCAGACAACTAAACACACAATAACATTACCCATCCCCTTCTGGGATGTGGGTAGATATTAAAAAAAACAAGAGTGATTGGAGAGTGCACACCTCCGATAGGCCATGTATAATCTTTTAAAAATGGCTCAATAAGAAGTAAATGGGAAAATTTGGATCTTTGATATATATATATTGTGTGTACAGGTAATGATGTGGATCACTCTCAATATTGAATGGGATCTAAGTTGGACCACGTCCCATTTTGTCGTCATTTTCATCAAGATCGGACCAGTCGTATTTATATGTAATCTTGCTGACAAGCAGACAGGTGCATAAACAATGATGAATTCAATGTCTGCTTGGTTTAAGGTAGCAATATCTAAAACAAGTATCCCTTACTGTCTGAAGTAAAGTGTTATAAAAAGAGAGATTTCCTGATCTCAAACAGAGAAAAGCAGATTGTCCAAAGTGAGGTGACATCCTCAAAATGGATGTCTTTACATTCACACTGGTTTTTCCCCAAGGCATTTTATTGTCCCACCAATTCCTCGGTCCAATTTAATTTCCTTCTCCTCCTTCAGTCTAAATTATCAGTTCACACAAACTCCCTTGGTGTAACACTTATCTGCGCCCAAAACAAGCCCTCCTTGTAAGCCTCCTTAATTTAAGTTTCATGTTATCTACTTCACAACAGAGCGTTACAAATGTCTTCCCCAAAGAGACTAGTTGGTGTTCATTTGTTCATATGCCTAAGATTAACTAGTACTTAATAATTTATATCCCTTTTTGTCACTTTTATTTAACAACAAATACATTGGGGATTAAGACCAAGTGATTATAAGTCACATCTCATTGGCTTATGGGGACAGGATATTTTAGCTACTATAGCTATTTCCCTGGCTAGAGCAGTGTCAGCTATGGAATGCCCCCATCTGAACTGCTAGTAAAAGTCCCACAAAGATTGTGTAATCTCGTTAAAGCCTGAGTAAAAGCCAAATAAGGACACAATGTTTTGTGCAAATAAGTCTTGTGGATCTTTGAGTGTTTGAATTTCAAACCCATTTATTCTCATGCACTTTCTAACCAATAAGATGAAGTGATCTTTTACAGTGGTGAGGTTTTTTTTCGCAAAGTGTGCCTTTAATCTGGATATTAAATCTTCTGATTTTCATATTTGTTTTACAATGGGGGAGAGGATTGTAAAAGTTGATAAATTCTTGAAAGACACGATTTTTTTTACCAATGATTAAAATGCCACCAGAATTGTTTTAACAAGAAACACTGTGTAAGTTGTAACTTTCAAGAGCATGAAATTTTAGCTTTGTTATCTAATTAATTAAGGGACCCACAGTAGCATAGTGGTAAGACACTTGTGTCGCAAATCTGAGGTTGGAGTTTGAATCCTGGGCTGGTATTCACAAAAAATCTCAAACTCAGTCTCAAACTCAAACTTAAGTATAATCCCTATAATTTAGGGTTTAAACCCTATATTTGAGTTTATACTTACTCTCAAACTCAAATGTAAGTATATACTCAAACTTAAATATAATCCGTATTCTCGAGTGAGTATATACTTAAACTCAGACTCAAACTCATTTATAATCCCTATATTTAGGGATTATATTTAAGTCTGCATGAGAGGTGTCTTAAATGTTTGAGTTCAAACAATGTTGGGCAACTAGATTGGTACAATGTGTAGTACAACTAGATTGGTACAATTTGTAGTACAATTAGTTGTACAAGTCAGCCAAATACTTTTACTTAAGTTTTTTGCTTCTAAAATCCAAAGTTTTATGAATAAGTTTTTGAGCTTCATTCCCACAATCTAACCGGTGCACGGGTGGTCACAAAGATAAATGGTCATAGAGATAAACGGTCTTTAAATCTTTCAAATTTAAATAGTGAAAATAACAAAATCACCCAAACTAAATAACAACATATACTTAAAGAATGCTTACCAGAACATTTGGTTTGTGCTGTATTGTTTAAACAGTGGATCGCAGAAAGGGATCCTTCCAGCAGTAACCTTGTCACTGAATTACTTTTGGTAATTCATTAAATATGAGAAATTATGATTTATATGATGTTTTACTCATATAATTAACTTATTTCACCAATAAGTTTATAATTTTTAATTAAAAAGCAATACTCAGCCAATGCAAGTTTGTATGATCAGTTTTCTTTATATAGGACACAAATTGGACCAATTATGGTAGCACTAGTTTGAATATTTATCATACTCTCTCCTTTGCATATTACTGTATATGCGTTTTTAATGTAAATTTATGAGCTCCCAGCCTGACATATGGTGTGATATCAGAAATGTTAGCATATAAATTATTTTTATATATTTTTGGGATACCTGATTTAGATACTGTTTGTGTGTTTTTGCACAAACAGTTCAAATCAAATATGAAAGATTGTCATGGTTGGACACAAATCTCCATATGTGTCATAATTTCTAAAGTTTATCTCAGTGATCACCCATGTACGGACTTACAGACCTTCCAACAATTTATCAGTATGAATTAAAATACCGTAATAATAATTCCTTCAATAAATGTATTTCCCAAGCAGTGTCCTTGGGCCTAGGGTGCTAACTATTTATCCGTAAAATGAAATAGATACTTTTTGGCTTTGATCAAAGAAATTGGATTTAAATGGGTGACCTTTCTGTGTTCTTATTCATGATGAAATACATTAGAATGCTATAGCATTTTAACTTTAACATTAGACACTGGCAATATGACTTAATATTTGAATTTCATCTCACTGAAATAGAAACACATAAATGAAATATTTTGTATCTTGAAGAAAAAAAATCAATTTTCTTAAGAAATTTTACAAACTGAAATAAAAAGGTAATCATTTTATTAAGCAAGGATAATTTAGATAAACAATCAATAGTAACATAGCTGAACTGAAAATATTATACTTTGTTTAAACCATTTAGTACAAGTTATAAATTGTACAAGTTGTACTTGAACATAACATATAAAGTAGAGTGAATTAGCAGTGCCAGCCTTCCAAGCAGTATTACATATACTGCTTACATATATTTCAAACTCCAATTAAGTTTGAGATTGAGATTAAGCTCATAAATATTTAATTTCATTTTAGCCAATCAAATTCCATCATGCATTGCATTATGGAATTTGATTGGCTAAAATATTTCTCAGCTCAATCTCAGACTCAAACTTAAGTTTGAGCATATACTTACGTAGGATTTTACATGAGAATACCAAATTTGAGTTTATACTTACGTATGGTTGAGTTTGAGTTTGAGACTGAGTATAAGTTTGAGTTTGAGACTGAGAATAAGATTTTTTGTGAATACCAGCCCAGGCTTTATCTCAAGTGGGGAAGCTTGAAGTTGCTTGGTACTGGTCAGCAGTTTACAGTACAGAACCTTTAGCAACTGTATGTACTAGTATCTTTCACCATTACAACAACATCTCACAATATAAGTGATATAGAGGTGCTAAGCATGATGTAAAGTCTAGATATCTAATAGATTCACATAATCAACAGTGGTACTACAGTGAATTGTTAATGTGTGTTCCAAAATATTTGCATTTTGACTTTGCAACATTTTTTTTGGTGGGTTGGGATAATGAAAAGGAATTTATAATGAAATTTTAAATCTGTATTATCAATTTTTTTGTAGTAAAAACTGATTGATAGTGAAACTAAGTTCCAGGACATTTCTTAAATTTGAATTCAGTTAAAATTTGCACTTGCACAGTATTCATTAAATTTGGTATAAATAAAATGTCTCAAGGAGTTGGCAAACACATCTCCCATTCAGATACTGTTATATATATCATAAACATGTCTAATTATCCAGTAACATTTGAAAAGCCTAGTGAAGGAAACTTGAGCTGATGAAACTAATTATAATATTAACAATATCGTGTGTTGTTTACCTTATATGGATTAATCTCAGTGTGCTGGGGAAATCTGGCAGATAATTGCTTGGCCCTCATATTTATGGTCAAGGATTCAATAGTGATAGGAAGTACTGATAATAATGTCTCCAATCTGCTCTTCCTACCAGTTGTTAACAGGGATAGATTCTATACTGTCCCTGAGCAAATTAAATACCGCCTGAAAATTGCCTGAAAAATACACCACAACCTTTGATCAGATCTTCATACTTCCAAATGTATATAGATTTTGAATTATCTACCTGAATAATTAAACCAGCTGCAGCATTGATTGATTGATATCTGTTTCAACACACTACACAGGTCATACCACGGCAGTGAGGTGACGGAATAAAGGAAATCAGTGCTCACTAGGTGGGCAAGCTTTTTGCAGTGGATTCTATTAGAAGACCAGAGAGCAAGAACCAATTTACCCCTACAGAAGTTTTGGGGTTTTTGATTAAACCCAGCACTTAAGTGGTGACAGTAGAGTGTGCTACCACTGTGCCATCCTTGACCCTTCACTCTGCCCCCTCGAATACTGATAGATAAACAGTGACACTCTCTGAGACCCTTTTACCATGTAACCCTGACCTTTAAAATGGGATACATAAAACCAGATGAGAAAATGAGAATCACCTTATAATTCCTCGAGAAAATGATTATATCTTTATATCTTCCAATGCATAAGGTTTTTGTGTTCTTCAGCTTAATAAAACTACATATTTTTGTCTCTCAAACTACCTTGAGGTATATTTCACTTGTACCCTTGTATAAAACCTGTTCACTTGCTTTAATACAATTACAAATCCTTTGTAAACATTAAAGGAGCATTTCCGGTATCTGTTTTATTGATTTTTATTGAACATTGTTTACAGTTAGAGCACAAGGGACAATCGTGTAACAAGTCTCATTCTCTTGCAAGTTTACCATTTAAAAAAATTATTTCAAGGACTTTTTAAACATCAAAGAATTATCTGGTTTCTATTACATTGATTTTTTTCTGAACAAGACCAGGATTGTTTGTAATTAGGGCACAAGTTCTGCTGAGATAATGGAGCCACTATCATTGCAGTTTTATAGATCCAAGACAGTTGATAATAAGTGGCATTTGCTTTGATGTAGCCGTTGATTGTGGTTTCTTTACAAATGAGTTGCTTTGCTCATATGGTAATAAATACTAAGATACCACTGACTTGTCTTAATTGATTTGCACTGGAAATAATTCAGTCACATAGATATCAATCCATGGAGATTAAAACACTGAAAACAAATTATTGTATGAACCAATTTGCATTAACTGAAAGACACAGAATGTCTCGCTTATATCCCTTTCCTACTACAGTTATAGGCATCAGACAAAACACCCCTGTCCTCCAACTGCCTTCTAACGTCTGTATGTGAACTTGTGTTACAGTGGCCTACCTTCCCATTCCTTGGGCGTTCCACTTTTGGACATGGTCAAACTCTGTTGTGCCCCATCACTGTCCGTATATGTGTGTCTCCATCCCTTTCCATCCATTTCAGCGACCTTCTGTAGATCAATTTTTCATATGGTAACTGAAGTTATGGTCCGCAGTTTATAGGAGGTTATGACTGGGTCTTGCTTCAGTACCCAGTGTTCATCTGATGGCTAAATGAGGTGGGTAGAGGTAAATGGAGGTTGAATATCAGTGACAGACATTTGTATTACTCTCATACTACTGTAACTGACAGTTACATACCATATCCTATAAATGGCCATGCGAGTCATACCTCATATCAGGCGATATCACCCTCGGTAGGACGTATTTGGGGAAACCTCCATGTCCTTGGATCACCATCTAAGGTCCGTGTGTGACCCTGCGAGTCAGTGGTGAATTGTCCACTACCTTGTGAGACCAACGGAAGTTTTTAACTGTTTGAAATTTTCACCTCTGATTTACAAGATTAAAGTGGGAAATAGAATTTGTAAACCTATTTGCTCTTTCATTTATTGAGTTGGACTCCCTGGGGGCTGATCCCATCCCCCACCCCCTCTACCCTTCCAGAGTGTATATTGTCATACATCTTATGGCAAGACATTAATGTCTATTTCAAACATTACTAAAAAGCAATCTTAACGGGATATATCACTTTGTGGAACTGTGTCGAGTCACCCCATATACATCCCAACCAAATTTGAATTCCAACGAATCACACCAAATCTGTCCCACCAAAATATGAGACAGATCAAATAAGAAACAAAAGAAGACAAGCATGTTTGGTTAACGCTTTTGACAAAGGCATATAGGAAGGTGTAGCCTTGGTATTAAATAGGGTATTATCACATTCTTGTTATTTATTAACCCCGCATGTTATGCATCTAGCTTAAGCTTACGTAATTTAAAGACCAGGAGATATATTATGTTATATGATCACCAATGCCATACATGTTGCCAACTTTATACATGTGCCAATCATTTGTAAATGTTGCTAATTTTATTTAACCAATAAAACTGGTCTATCAATGACAACAGCAAAGTGAAATCAGTATTTTGGTGCAATTACAACATGAGGAATTTTTGTTGCATTAAAATCCATGTAGAAATTGGTGTAGAAAATCTAAAAAATGAAAAGAAAATGAAGTATTTCTTTTCACAGGGATCACACAGCTGATTTTTTTTTCATTTTTAGGTAAATATGCACTTTTTTTCCTTTTTATTCAAACAATATGGAAGAGACATAGGGAAATAAACACTGAGAAGTATATTTGTAAAATTTTATCCAAAAATAAAAGAAAGCAAAAGAAAAATAATTCCCTTGTAAGAGGAACCAGGATGTTAATGCTTTTGCCTTTATTGGTGATAAAATCTAAATATATATATATGGAACATTCCTATTATCTTGATAGGATCTTATTAAACATTTCAGTTACATTCAAGATTTCTACTATAATCCATGGATCTTAATCTTAATCTTCATCATAACTTTATAATTCTTGCTTATGGTACGGAAACTTCCAAAATGATATTTACTAAAAATGTCAGAAATGAAAATGACAATAAAATATGATGGTATAGCATTTTATTCTTGATTTTTATGGGAATATTTATATGTTTAATCAGGGATGTTTGGGTTTTATTATTCACTTTTTAACCTCTGACACGTACATGGAATAGTTTATTTTATTTATTGCGTTCACACCTAGTACATTTGCATCAGTTGTATTGTGATGGGTAGTTGGAGGGGTGGAGGACACCAGTGCATACAATCTGTCAAGCTTCTGTACTGTAAACTGCTGACCAATGCCAAGCAGCTTTTACGGCAAAGGAAACCAGTACATACAGTTGGTCAAGGTTCTATACTGTAAACTGCCAACGATCGGTAAGCAACTACCAACTTTCCCACATAAAGTATGGATTTCAAGACAATATGGTCTTTACTGGATCTTAGAAATCTCAATTTTAACCAGTGTATGGTCAATCAATGCTCTCAGTGCTAATGTGAATACAACTTTGAAACAAGTGTGTCTTATGCTTGGTCTTGAAGGTTTTCATGCTTAAATTTGTATGCTCACATCGTCTAGCAGAAGTTTCCAATAACTGGCTACCATAACTTGAAATGCTCAATTTCCCATACATTTTTTTAAAGATTTGACTTATGATGAATGTTTTAGGAGCAAATGGTTTTGCAGGTAGAATAGATGTTTTCGGTGGGTTTCAGTGTTTCATCTGCGAGGTTATATAGCCAGGAGATTTGCCATTTCATCTATATTGATAAATGCAGAAGTCTGTCTATCCGCCTGAAACTTCTGGCTAAATTAAACCAATGCAATTATACTAACACATCTCCATTCAGTTGTGATGAATTCTTAAAACTTTCAAATATTTATCTATGTCTACTATGGACATGTTATGGGAAAGCTGGTAGTTGCTTACCAATGGTTAGCAGTTTACAGTGCAGAACTTTGATCAAACTGAATGCTCTACCAACAAAATGACCCATTGCGATATGATGTATACATAGTTGAAAGCAGGGTAAAACCCCAAATATATATAAATAAATAAGTAAATAAACATGGACATGTTATATACCGCTGGAATGGTGTGATGATCAAAAGGATTCGTGATATGTTCACAGCCTCTTCGGCAACAGTCATATCACCCATGTGTACACCTCCCAACCTACCTTCCTTCAATGAGGTCTCGGAGGACGAGGTACTAAAAATCATCAAAAATTCCCCTACAAAATCATGTCTTTTAGATCCAGTCCCTACTTTTCTTTTGAAAGATTGTGTGGAAATTTTACTCCCGTCAATTACAAAACTTGTCAATCTGTCATTGGCTGAGGGTGTATTTCCTCAAAAATTCAAGAAGGCAGTTGTCACTCCTCTCATTAAGAAAGCATCACTTCCAAATGAGGATTTGCAAAATTATCGACCGGTATCAGGACTATGTTTCATGTCAAAATTGGTGGAGCGTGTAGTTGTTAAACAGCTCATGCAACATATCAATAGTAACAATCTTGATAATCCTAGGCAATCTGCATACAAAAGTGGTCACTCCGCAGAAATCGCCCTGCTGCTTATCAAAAATGAGATCCATCTCTCACTATCACTAGCGTTTAGCGTTCGCCAGGGGAGACGTGGTTTTTATATTTTCGTTTAAAATTTTTACTTTCTTTAAAGAAACTGGTCGGTTTTTGACATATTTTACTGCAACTGTATGTATTTAATCAAATAATTGTAAACCAATAGATTACTGATTCTCAGCACACCCAGATATTTTTAAAAGTGCTGTTTGTCATTAAACGGGTATTATCGCCCACTCGATAATTCCCGCGGTAACACTTTCAATGTTCCACACACAATATTGTTTAAAATATTACTTACCAATTAATTATCCCTGTCCACTGTTTGTTATATTTTAATCCCACAATCTGAATCTTATATTTTAATCCCACACATCTATCTAACATATACACTAATCTACTCCTTCCTTACCTACCATCTTTTGCTTACCAATTAATTATCCCTGTCCACTGTTTGTTATATTTTAATCCCACACATCTATCTAACATATGCACTAATCTACTCCTTCCTAACCTACCATCTTTTGATTTTGGTACTGTGATGCTGTAATTAGAAAGGTTTGTACGTAGGAAAGGTAGGTGCACCTATTTCTCACGAGGGTATATCTAACGAAAACCAGTCCGCATATAGAGCTTTTCACTCAACTGAAATGGCGTTGCTCAAAATACAAAATGACATTGCCGCATCAATGGACAAGGGTGCAGCTGTTGGATTAGTCCTTTTGGACTTATCTGCAGCTTTCGATACAATAGACCACTCAATCCTATTCAACTGCCTTCAGCACTGGTATGGCATTGATGGGGTAGTGCTAAAGTGGGTCCAGTCATACCTCCACTCACGCAAGCAGCGCATCAAAATAGATGGACATCTTTCAGATGCTTTTTAACTCCCTTACGGGGTTCCCCAGGGCTCAGTTCTAGGGCCACTCCTTTTTACCCTATACACAACCCCTCTCAGTTCAGTCATATCTAAATTCAATGTCACCCACCACTTATATGCAGATGGCACACAAATTTACTTGGAACTCGACTCTAGGAACTTCGATTCCAGTATCACTGAATTAACAAATTGCCTTGAGGCGGTCCAGGCTTGGATGGGAAATAATAAGCTTAAATTAAATCCTGACAAGACAGAATTCATAGTGATTGGTGATGATCAAATTAGAAGTTCCCTGAAGTCATCTTTCCCAGTGAGTTTGCTTGGCAACACCATGGAACCAGCTGAATCAGTAAAAAACCTTGGTGTCATCCTGGATGCTGAAAATTCAATGCAAAGACACGTGGCTAATCTATGTCGCATAAGTTACTACCATCTCCGGGAATTACGAAGGGTCCGCAGGTACTTAAATCATGAAACAGCTGTAAAGGTGGCAAATGCCTTGGTAAGCAGTCGTCTGGATTACTGTAACTCACTGCTTTACAACACAAAAAAGGCATATACTAGCAGACTACAGAGAGTTCAAAATGCCTTATGTCGGACGGTGTGCAAGCTAAATAAATACTGTCATGTTACACCCTTCCTGCACAAACTACACTGGCTCCCCATTCATTACCGTATACTGTTCAAATATAATCTCCTCATTTATAAAGCAATACATTTGAGCCAACCTCCATATCTCTCCGCTCTAATTAGGGGGAGTGATCTCACATGGGGCAATCGCCTATCAATTCCCTCATCTAAACCAAATAAACGCTCAGGGCTACGCAGTTTCATAGCAGGGGCTCCCACAGAGTGGAACAAGCTTCCTCAAGCCATCAGAACCATAGAAAGCATTTCTGGTTTCAGGAAACAGTTGAAAACATACCTTTTTAGATTGGCTTATCCTCCACCATAGCCTATCTCCCCGACCGGACGCTAATATGGAAACTGACATTTTTCTGGAACTGGACTATCCCTTTTTGCACATCAGCGCCTTAGAGGATGTTTACATCAAATTCGGCGCTATATAAGTGTTTCTTACTTACTTACTTACTTACTATCACCGGGCGAGCCTACTGCATTGGTCTTACTGGATCTGTCAGCTGCGTTCGACACAATTGACCACCCGACTCTTCTTAATTGTCTTAAATCATGGTTTGGTGTGTCTGGCACAGCCTTGAAGTGGTTCACGTCCTATCTCAGCCACCGTTTCCAGGCAATTAAAATTGGGTCAACCCTCTCTGATTTGCATGAGCTGTTGTTTGGAGTACCACAAGGCTCCGTCCTTGGTCCTCTGCTGTTCTCCTTATACACCACTCCTTTGAGTAAGGTTATTGGAACCCATCCTGACATCAAATACCACTTTTATGCAGACGACATGCAGTTGTTTATTCATATCTCTCACAAAAATGCAGGCCTGGCTTTTAACAAACTGAATTCTTGTCTTCTGGATGTTCAAAAATGGATGTCGTCAAGTATGCTCAAACTAAATCCTGACAAAACAGAGTTTATCATCTTTGGATCCCATGCACAACTCAAGAAATTAGATCCCTATCTCCCAGTTAAGATATTTGGTAATTTCATGCATCCTGCAGTTGTTGTTAAGAACCTGATGCTAATTTTTCCTTTGCTAACCATGTCCGCAATATTTGTAAGACATGCTTCATTCAAACTCGTGATCTCAGGCGGGTTAGAAAGCACTTAACTGATGAGGCTGCTATCCTGGCAGCTAATGCCTTGGTGAGCAGTCGCCTTGATTACTGCAACTCTCTCTTCAGGAGTCTGTCCAGTCTCAATATGCGTAAACTACAGTGTATTCAAAATACACTTGCCAGGATTGTCACAAACTGTAACAAATACACGCGGGCATCTCCTATTCTCAAACGACTCCATTGGCTCCCAGTTGAATCTCGCTGTGTCTTCAAAACTGCCACTCTAGTTTATAAGTTTCTTCACAGTGGTCATCCCAGTTACTTTAGTCCTCTTCTGCCCACTCGTTGTGGAAGATATAGTACAAGATACAACCATCCATCTGTACATAAATCCAAAAATCACTTTGGCCACAGCTTTGCTTTTGATGCCCCCACAGTCTGGAATCATTTACCTAATGAGGTACGTTCTGCCCCAACTCTCACCTGTTTCAGGAAAAGGTTAAAATCATATCTCTTCCACAAGGCATTCCCACCTTAGCATACACTCTATCCGGCGTCTCCGTGGTACTGGACTTGGTAACGCGCTATGGACAGATGATTTCTTAAACTTGATTTTTGGTGTTGCGCCTTAGAGTCTGCCTTGCAGAGATTAAGCGCTATAAAAGTACAGAATAGAATAGAATAGAATAGAATGCTCTACTATCAAACATACAATACATAGATATCTGAACAGTTGACAAAGCAAAATTATCATACATTAACATGGTTTCAGTGGTCTACAGATATACTTCAAATAAAGTGTTAATATGTACTGTGAAAAGACGTATAGCAGGGGCGGATCCAGCTTTTAAGTATGGTGGGGGTTCAGACAAACCATAACTAGGGGAGGGGGTCGGGGGTATACCTCCCAGGAAAAAAATTGGTAAAAATATACTGCATTTCCTGTAAATTTAACACCACTGTCAAGAAATAATTTTGTACTTTGGGTTGAACGCCTGTACATTATTTTTCATGGGGGGTTGGATCTGCTAGTGTATAGTTACCCTTTTCCCCTGATGGAGAGAGGTGAGGGAACTATACTCTTGTCTCTTTGTTTATCCCTGTGTGCACATAACACTAAAAGTATACATCAGATCTGCAGCAGTATTCTACAACAATACTTAGAAAATTTTTTAATTTGATTTTCAGTATTACTTAGATTGCAAAAAAGCTATAAAAAGAATATTCCTAACATTTCTTTTGTGAATACCTAGTCCTAGAAAAGCTTAAGTGAAAAAAAAACATCCTTCACTTAGATCTAAGGGGGACCTGATCTAAATATTGTTATAGAATACGGCCCATGGTTCACATTTATACACAAGATGGGCTTAATTGTGGCTCAGCCTTTAAAGATTGTCTGTATCTCGATCTAAATCACGAACCCAGTACCGTTTTCATGACTTTTTTGACAATATCTGAAAACATAACTGTTATGTTATATCTGAAAACATAACTGTTCATTGGATTGGGGTTATATTGTGAACTATACGAGGTCTACAATATGACATGGTCTTCTTCAAAGTTGATTTGAAACTGAAAATAATAATTAAGAATATTTTATTCGGTGTCATTTAAGCACAAACCATGACAACTATTTGTTTAATTTCTAAGTATATTATTCCGCTACTTAATATTAAACCACGTCATTTTAGTAAAAAGCTAATGTTTTACCCCTTTTAATACAAATATATTTGTTACAACCTTATATGGGTCTTCCGTATGGGTCTTCCCAGCTTAAAATAGCACACAATATGCTGTCAGTTTCATTATAAATTATAGAATAGTATTATATCAGTGAGAAATTATTATAATATATTTGGTAGTTTTGGAAATTATTTTCACTTGACGAGCACAATCCATCGCAAGGATCAAACTCTCCATTACTGCTTATTAGTGGAATGAATCCTAAAAAAAATCAAACATTTTGGGTCAGAAATCGGATCCAGATTTTTCTCAAAATTAAGTAATTTTTGTTTTAGACCCAAGCCCTCATACTGTGACAATTTGTTGTAAATCTGTGCAGGAGTTTTTTTTCATAGATATTCCACCTCCCTATCACCAAGAATTATGAACAGCTGAATGTGACTCTTTTACCTCTGTTCCACCTGGGGTAGGGACAAAAAGTATTATTAGTGGAATGAATCCTAAAAAAACTCAAACATTTTGGGTCAGAAATCGGATCCAGATTTTTCTCAAAATTAAGTAATTTTTGTTTTAGACCCAAGCCCTCATACTGTGACAATTTGTTGTAAATCTGTGCAGGAGTTTTTTTTCATAGATATTCCACCTCCCTATCACCAAGAATTATGAACAGCTGAATGTGACTCTTTTACCTCTGTTCCACCTGGGGTAGGGACAAAAAGTATTTGGACAAAAATAATAAAGACACAGAAATATAAAAAAGTACACAAAAATGTAGAAATGTGATTAAAATATATAAAGTATATATATAAATATAGCAGATACTTTTTGTCCTATGTCTGATACATTTTGTCTAAATAGTTGTCGTCTAGATGTTATACATTTTGTCCAAATACTTTTTCTCTTACAATCATTAGACTTGGGGAATGACCTTCTGAAATGACTTGAAGAAGTATTAGGTTTTGGTGACATTCTAGACTACATTTGAAATTTTTATGCGAAAATGTGTCTTCGGGGGGTATTGAAGAAAGTATTTGGACATTGCATTGATTATTTTTTGAAACTTGCTGACAACAGATAACCTTTGGAAGAGGTTCCAATAAGTTTTCAATTTTGCTTCCCACCTTGTCCGGATGACTCCAGAAAATACCTTGTATATTTTAAGTGCATGCTTAACAATGAGCCGCTGTATAGTGGATCCTAAACACCCTGTGAATAAAACATTGAAAACCATTGAAAACCCAATGTTTTTTAGCAAATCCATAAAAATTCCCACCCTCAAATTTATATGGGACATAATAGGCCACTCTGTTAATTTCTGAATAAGGTTTTAAAAGGTGTAGTTTGTGATTTTAATTGCAATTTCAACTGCTGTAATGATACCAAAAATTAAAATTCAACAGAGAAATACTAAATAAGTCCACTAGAGAAATAACCCAAATTACAATATCATAGTAGAAATGGACAATAGCAAATGTATTAAATTAATAACAATTATGTATTGTATAAATTTATATGGTTACTGTCAAAACATAAAAGAGAGCCAAATGTTTAAATAGTTTGTTCTCCTGTGTGACTCATGCAGCCAAAAGGGGATGGTGTCAACTAGGGTTTAATCTGTCAGTCATCAATACAACACACATACAGGATATGTAGGAGGTCATTGGGGACATTGTTACTTCTTGTAATTAGACCTGTAAACAATGAGCAAAATTAACCAATTGCTAATACATAATTGGGGCAGACAACCAAAGATCTCTCCCCGGGGTGTAATATGCTTTGCCATAGTCTGTACATAGGCTGCCACACGCCAAGGTGTGTGTGTGTAGGGGTGGGGAATGTTTACAAGGCAATATATCTTGGAGAGACAAGGTGCATGTTTCATTTAGACCTTCCAGACAAATGGAATGCAACTATTCGAGCAAAAGGCTAATTGATAACTGGATTGATTTGGGTTTAATGTCAATTCCCAAACATTACATAGGTTATATCAAGGAAGGTTAGTTTTAAGGGCCGAGGAAACAAGTACATGCTTTGGTCAAGATTCTGCACAGTAAACATATTGTTAATGGGTGTGCTAAAGGCCTTTAACAGTGATATTGTTAATGGATCTACATGACATCTAAAGACCTCTAACCGCCCCATTCATCCAGAGGTCAAAGGTTAAAAGTCAGTCAATGCCCATAAAGTGTTGAAAACAAACCAATGATACTTAAATAAATAAAATAAAGCAGCCTGAATAAAAAATTGCATGACCACGAATAAGAAAATTATGGCTCCATTTTAGATTTAATTATTTTACATTTTTTTTTGTTTCAAATGCAAACCATAACCAATGGAGGTTAAAGCCTGGAAAGAAATAATTACCTCTGGATACAAAAAAGAGATTTCTCCCAAAATCAGCAAAATTCCATCCAGTAATTTGGCATTATCGCAAACATAGACGGACAGACATCAAAGTCAGAGATGTACCTAAAACATGATTGAGGTAATAAACCGTGTCAGAATTACTTCAAAGATGTCACAGAATAGAGGAGTGTGAACTCATCATAACAGCTCAATCACAAACCATAAAGGTCCGAGGGTACACCGAAAATATTTCTTGACTCTGAGCCCACTGGCATCAAGAGACAATTGGACAATGGGATAATGACTACTTGGAATCTCCCTAATGATTTTTCTAAGGACACAAAAGCAGAGCAGCTTTAGTTTCCAGTATGAGGATGAACCAAGTAGGGGGATCAATTATTCAGATTAACATCACAAAGCTTCCAGATCTGCATCAAACAAAAGATGAGGTTTATTATTTTCTGGTTCTTGCCTTATTAAGGCCTCTTGCCTTAAATTATTTGATCTAAGATTTTGCATTACTAGAAATGTTTCAGTTCATTGCTTGCAGTTTCCGACAATTGAAGCCGAAAAAAGTTATTAAATAGATGGTTTTGTGACCAACGGTAGTACAAGACTTAACTTTTGTGTTGTATTTATACTCTATCTCTCTTTTACTTACGAGTTCAAAACAATATTTGACCCATTCTGACTGCAGTAGTGCAGATCAAGCTCTCTAGTGACTGATATTCCCCTGAATACTGAAAGACTCAGAGATGACCATTTATCAATGTTCTTATGTTCTTTAACGTGTTGAGGTCTTCAGTGGCTTAGTGGTGAGCAAGTTGGTCATGTAATCATAGGCAGCCACCTCTGCATGGGTTCAACTCCCATAAGTGGAAAATACTGTGCTCCCATCCCGGTATGACACTGGTTCTTGAACAGGATGTGAAGCCTGTAGTTTGACTTTGTCTTTAGCCTGTTGCTGGGGATAAGAACCAAGGAGAGATCTTCACCATTTTAAGTGGTCATCTTAGCCACTCTATATATGTGTATAATAGAATACAATCCAACCTTTATCAGATTAGTAGAGTATCTTTGGCATACAAAACAGGACTCCAGTTTAAGCGATGAGACATTCGTTATTTTTGGACAGATTTAAAAACTTTGTTCCCGATTTCTGTAGTTTATAGAGGATTCGATTCTGAATGCATGATCTAATCTAATCTAATCAAGACTTTTATAGTGCTTAATCTAAATCATGTGGCAAGCTTGAAGGCACAATGATACATTTATAATCGTTGCAGGTACCCTGACATAACCGAGTCATGCCACATAAAACACAGGGGTGGTGAGGTAGCTAAAGCAGATAGGCTTTTTCAAACAGGTAGGTAATGAGCTTTTTTCAGAAGGTGTCATAAGAGTCAGAAGGTGATGATGCATTGCATAAATGTTCAGGAAGTGCATTCCAAATCAAAGAGCATCAAAGGCAAAACTATTACCAAAGTGTTTGATTGATTTGTAAAGTGAAGATTGATAAGGAGGAAGTGTCAGGTACTGTCGATCAGAGTGATTATGCCTGGTTCTGTGGGAGCAACTGTTCAGTGATAAGGATGACTGAAAATAGCTCGTGGAGCCACCATCATACCACATAGAATCTGTTCAGAATAAGTGACATTTTTGGCACAATACTCAGATCAAAAAGTGGAAGATTCCATTGATGCACTGTCTCCTGTATAATAAAGGTTATCAGGAACCATATTTCCATAATTAATGATCAATTATGAGATAGGCTTAACCATGGAAACATGGTTGTGTAATGCACAATTGTTTTAGCCATCTACCACTATGACAGTGAACTAGTCAAAGACCATTACAACGTGTTTTACCTTTCCCTCAGTTGTCTACAACACAAGCTGAAACATTGCAACATTGTTGGGTTGATATCATTGATATTCAGTCTGTTAGAGTTGTCTACCCTTTATATTTAATTAGTTAGCGTTAATGTTCATAACTAACTGTAGTTGGTAGTAAGTTAGTAAAGTTGGTAGGATTGATTTAATTGGGGTTACTGTCGCTATCCAACATATTGTTTAGGTTATATCACGACAGATAGTTTTAAGGGCAGAGCGAATCAGTACATACTATTTGGTACAGATTCTCCACTGTAAACTGCTGGACATCGGTTACCAACTACAAACTCTCCCACATAGGGACAAGGGTGTTTCGGGCTTTGAACCACTTACCTCAGAGGTTAAAGATTTCTGTGTTACCCACAAAACCACCCAGCTTATTTCATCATAAGATGGCTGTAATGATCTTGCTTCATTTATTTATTTGGGTTTTAACATTACTTTCAACACATTGTATAGGTCATATGACGACGGTAGATTTATGGGCAGAGGAAACCAGCACATATAGTTGGTCAAGGTTCTGTACTGTAAACTGCCGACCAACGGCAAGCAACTACCAGCTTTCCCACTTGAGGCCGTGCGGGGAACCGAATCCCGGCCTCAGAAGTGGGAGGCGAGAGTGTTACCACCCTGCCACAGTGGCCCCCATGATCTTGCTTCAATCTAGATATAATTTACACTAACAGTAGTAGAAAAATAAGTTAATTTCACTGAAGTACTCATGCTCTGGAAATGGTTATTTTACTTACTGGATATACTTATAAGGAAAAACTTGCATGTGATACTTGGTCAATGCATTAACACTGTTTTTTAGCAATTATAATGAATTTTTCTTTATTTTAGTAATAAATACCAAAATTGTTGCTATAAAACATGCTCTTCTTATTCTCATGTTTTACCAAACGGATTTAATCATCAATTCTACAGTCTTTAGAGGAGTAGAAATAGTCAGATAAATTACATTTGATGTATGGTACAATGACATATTTAGGTTTGTCTTAGATCATTTGGGGTTCTTACATTGTTCACGTCATATCTAAAATGCTATGAGCACTAGCACATCAGTATATCAATCTCTTGATGATGTAACTTTAAAAACTTCTCTTCTCTTGTTAAACTTTGCAAACTGCGGTATTATGTACCCTATGTGGCCATCCACAAAAGAGTTTTGAGTTGATCAAACTTTATGCATGGTCATATGACCTTGTTTACAAGATTTATAAACGCCTATAATGTAATGGGACAGAATGTCTGAAAACCCAGAACAGGCAAAATAACACGGAATAGGGAGGAAGGTCAGCAGAACAGTGGCAGAAATGGTAGGTTACGAAAGGATGCCTTGATACTGCTTTATGTTGGTGGCCATAGGAAGGAGAATCCATCAGTGTACAAACTTTACTGACAGAAATCTGGCAGTTCATAGAAAAATGAGGCACCACAAAACGCATTCATAAACGTAGGAGATAGCACATGTAGAGTAATCAGAGCACTACACAAAACTCCCAATCTCCAAGGGTGGAGGAACGTCACACTGAGTTAAAAGAAAACCATGTCACTATTACATGAGCCTTATTCACAAATAAAAGCTGGAAAGTAATTCACTAGGGCACCACTGAACTGCAACAGTAACTTCTCGTAACAGATCTGATTTCACCAGTGATGTCATAAGTTAAAATACAATATTAATTAATTATACAATATTAAGAAAACCTAACTGGCGAATATTTCTAAAAAAAAAACTGCAAAAATAGCAATTCTAAATCGATAATCTGAATCTCGAAGGAAGACTGGACCAGAGATAACCCAAGCATGTTTGAAAATATGACTTGAATCTGATGTATACTGTTAAAAGACAAATAAAGAGACAAAAACAAATAAAAAATGGAAATGAGTCCAATATTCTCGCCCCTCCCCAAAGAGAGCACACCCCCTTTCTTCCCTAGGTTAATGTGTCCCATTTAAATGAAGGCATTCTAAAATTGATGCAGAGAGTCTGCAAATTTGCTGAGTGCATGTGCACTTAAATAGGCAGTTTTTGAGATTAGCAATTCATCTTCCTACTCTCACTTTTTGTGTGTAAACAAAATTTTTATGTTTGGTTTACTCCCTCTAGTGTCTCTACATTTTTGCATTCAGAAAATTGGCTAACAGTACCTTTTCTGCAAAAGTATAAACAAACAGCATAAAACTGATCTTCATACACTCTCAGTGTGTAATTGAATTATAAGCTACATTAATTATAAATAAATACGAGAATTGCGAATTAACACATTTACCTTTGAAACTTTTATATTGCAATGATCCCTATCAAGGCTCCAGAATTATTTTAGACATATCGAAGGCAGTATTCACAAAAAGGATTAGCCAAAGATGAGCGAACAATTAGCTTAAGTTTACTATGAAATGCAATATTTTAAAGCTAATTTTTCATTAATGTTTCCGTAATTACTTTTGTGAATACAGCCCCTGGGACCAGTTTCACGAAGCCTCCTTAAGATAAAGATCACCTTAGATTCAAGGATTTCCTTGAATTTCTCCCTCCTTTAAAAATCTCAGTTTCACAAAGCCTCCTTTATTAAAGGAGACCTTGAAAACTCAATTAAATTTCAAGGAAGCTAAGAATCCACCTTAAATTTAAGGAAGTGTCCTTGAAGGAATGCTTAATAACTTTATAGAACATTTGCTACCTCCTTAAGTTTCAAGGAAGACCTTTGGTAAGGAGAGTTAAAGGTGGCTTTGTGAAACTGAACTTAATGTGACCTTACCAAAGGAATAAAAGTTACCTTCCATAATAAAGGAGGTCATTTTCAAAGGAGTCTTCGTGAAACCGGCCCCTGGTTTCACTTTCCCAGGCACTGATTTGAGACCCCACAGGAGTTGGCTGTTTCTATTGGTGTCCTATGTGGATTTTCACTAATGTACATATCACACTAGTGCATGTATTATTTCTGGTTTTAAAAACAATTTCTACTGTACATGGAACCACAGCCAGTGTCAAATAACCTTGTGCATTGTAACTCATATGATTACAGGATGTTTCTCTCTTCTATGTTTCCACTGCCATTTTGAGTTGTCTCCCTATCATTTTGAATGACCATTTTCATATATTTGGGGCACAAGAAAAACAACTATATCTCTTGTACTACTCAGCAAATTTTGTTCAAATTAATAACAATAGAAAATACAATAAATTTTTCTTTAAGATGTTGTAAATATCATATTTATTACTAAAAATTCATCTGGAGAAATAAGGGAAAATTAAGCATTAACAGTAAAGTATTCATTTACAACAAGCTACTCACCTCTGTTGTACACAAAAGTTTTTTTAGATACCACTGTGAAACTGAAGTCACACTTCATCAAACAAAATCATCAGAAAATACTATTATTTGTTTCTAAAATGGCATTATTTAGATTTAAAAATGATAACTAAAGAGTAAAATAATAAATAAAATCAAACAACCTAAAGCAACAAAATGCCTGCGAACCATTTTAACGCCACTCGTCTCAACAGCGAAAGAATCAAATCAAAATAGACATCTTATCTATAAAACCTCTCGACACCCTTCATACTACGTATGTAGGTACAGAATTTTAAACTAACATAATAATATTATAGCCACTTACCTTATTTGTAATCCCAATGTTAGAAACATATACTATTGCAAAATAAAATAAAGAACAAAAAATAACTTACATTCTTTCAAGGAAACACATTCTTCCACTACTTGAAGAAACAATAATTATTGAGTCAATAGTTCAATTGTTTATTAGTTAACAAGGTAAAATATATGGAATAGTCTTTTTATAACAGAAGTTATTTCACTATATCCAGTTAACATATTCATCACCAACTTATGTATCCCATGTCACCATCACAATAACAAACTATACATTGAAACTACACAAATAACCTGAAAGTGTTTTTTTCACGAAACAAAACTGCTAATTAGGTTTACTTGGCAGTGACATACAATTCTTTAAAACAATGGGAAAAAATTAATGTTTTTTCCCAAAAGCACTAGAGTTCTGTTTTTGTACACAGGTCAATAGACAGAGTTTTCTTTTGGGGGATGTGTTGGGGTTATAGGTTTATTTTGTGGGAGTTTGACTTTGGGTTAGATATGATTTTAGTGGTTTTTGTTGAATACATGTGATTCATTCAGTCATTAGCAGGGATCGCTGCCGGAAATCTTTCACATTCTCCAGTAATCAACCAGCTAGCCTTTTCAGAGGCTGAAAGCACTGACCTGTAAATATGTGACATTTTCAGGATCTATTTTGACTAATATTCTTATTTTACAGTTAATCTTATTCTTCAATTATTTTAGCAACAATTTCTAACTTTTAAATTCCTCATATAATTTCAACAATTTCTAACTTTTAAATTCCTCATATAATTTCAGTGCTGTAACAGACATTGAGATATTGATAACAATAATTGTGAAGAAACAGATTGCGTTAATTTTTAGTTGATGATAAAAAAGGCATTATTTGTTCAGCAACAATGTATAGAAAATTTCTCTACGACGATATTAAAAAATATTCTCAGAAACTTTATTATTCTTACAATTTTTTCTTAGAAAATCGATATTTGCTTCGAAAGTCTTAGAATTACAGTGTTGTATAATGAGTATGTTAATGAATATCTGGCTAGAATTCTTTTATAATCTTTAATAACCACACTGACCAGTCTTGTCAGATGCTAAGATAGTCTGAATCATAGCTATTATGTAATATGTGTCTGAATTCCTTCATATGCCCTGGTAATCAACATGGTTAGCCTCGACAGAGGCTTATATAAACTGACACAAATATGTAACATATAGTAGGATTACTTCATATTCATCAGGAATCATACTGACTGGAGTGGTCTCATGCTTAAATATATTGAAATAAATTTAAATGATACAACAACTATTTCAAATTCCCCCAAATCTCACTGACTAGCCTTAACTTTGGCTAAAAAACTGGAAGTAAATGTTGTATTTACCAAGATTAATCAACATACCACAGCAATCAAATTGGTAAGCCTGTTAAAGGCTTTACAAGCCGAAGATAAATGTTGAATATCCCAAGATTTATATACACACCTTTGCGACATATTCCTGAGTATTCTTCCAGGATAGCCTTGTCAGAGGCCTATATAAATTGATTTCAAAGTTACATATGCCAAGTGATCTCCATAAGTGCCAGTATTCATGCTGGCTGTCATTTTCGTTGTCTTAAATAAACTGACATGAATGCTACAAATACTAGTATTGTTTCATGTGTCTTATCACACATAAACAGATAAACCATTGGATTTTCAATTCATGAAACCTCTTCTTTTATTAATATTTCTCTGCCGTATATAAAACTGTAAAATTCTTTTATTAAAATTACCACAGAGTTATACAAGAATAAAACCCAGACAGGTGACCCTGCCATTGTGTCAACTCTCCATTATTTTTACATAACGGAGAGTTAACACTACAGTATTTTCTAACAGTTGAATGTGATTTAGTTCAATGAGCAGCCTGTTATGAACAAAAAGGTATTTGCCAGTCATCCTCAGCACAATGCATTCAATATTGAAATGGTTTCACAACTTCTTTCATATTAATTAGTTCAGTGGGTACATTTAAAGTCTTTTTAATTCTGCATGATATTCAGAGTGCATAGGAAAACACCGCATGGAAAAATACTATGTTGAAATAATACCTCCTTACAAATACAAAACAAGCAATTTAATTTATAAAGTTGGGTATTGTTTTAGTTTGTTGTATTTTTTTACAATCTGACTTTACAATAACTAATGTCATTGTTAAAATCTAACCCACCAAACTACATTAAAAGGAGTATTTTTAGTGGCTCAGAATGTACATTGTTGTTCATGTACAATCTAAATTATGGTTTTTAACTAAAGTAAAATGAGGGGAAAAATGTGGTGCTATGATGCAGTACTGAAATGCATTACTGCTGTATTTAAATTTGATTTAATATCTCAATGTATTTTCAGTTCAAAACATAGATTTTAATTTACCTTATTACAGTTTGTCATATGCTCCTAACATGATACACTGTTTGTGGTGTAATGAATTTTGTTCTGATTGTTGTGGTATTTCTGGAATGTGGAGTAGGCATTCTTTCTATGAGGATTTTTTCCAGGAGACAATCTTTCCAGAAGGCATTTTTCATTAATTCAAGATTTAGAGACAAAGAAGCACAAAAAATAAAAATTTTGAGAAACCCTAAAATTTCAACACAAAATAAAACAAGTTATTCTGCAGTTTTTAGCAGTTTGCTTGAAACAATAAAATAATAGCATACTGTCTTAAAATAAGCACAGATCAATATAGTAGCATTAAACACTCACCACAACAAATTATCTGCAGCATGAACATTGTTATATGACCAATCTAAATTTTTTTTCGAAAGTGCTTTCTGTCACAGATCCATATTTTATCAACTATCATTATCCATGGTAAACTTAGTGGCAGTCAGATTATATTCAGACTTTTCAAGCTTTATCAACAATTATATTTCTCCATAAAAGAAAACCAGTGAAACACATGGTGAAACAATGTTGATTGCGTATTGAATAAAATAGACCATAGAACTAATTTAGTGAAAGCCACATATGGTATGCACACCAAAGGAAACATTGCAAAGATTGTCTGGGTTGATCATTTTGCAAAAGGTGTTAAATTATTGAATCAATAAATTGGTTTCAATTCACAGGGTTTTATAATAGATAATAGCCTCGTGGCGCTTCCATTATGTAAACTTACTGACTCTTAGGCCGTTGGCCTCAGAGGCCATTAAGTTTATATAATGGAGTGCCACTTGGACATTATCTATATAATATTACATTCAAAAGTCAAGTTAACTTCAGCTTACTTATTAGTTAAGCCTTTTTCTGTCTCTTATCTCTCTTCCAAAGCTCTATGAGAATATTCCAGTATAAGCTCTTCGTGGTTTTACCATTTTAAAATAACATTGTTTTTCAGTCTTTTATGTCACATATTTGCAGACCTGTGATTATCAACAGAATCTCACACTTTCTCGCTGTTTCTGTATGTATATCCTTTCCTGTTGATGACGTTGACCTTAAACCTCCGGAAAGATGTCTCTTCTCTGAGTAGTGTCCAATCAATAATAAGCATCCAATATATCCATCTAGAACCCCTCACCCTATCTATTCGTCCCTGAAGCATCTATATTTTAATTTATCTCATGAGAATAAGTAACAGCCATTTCAAAGATTTCAAAAATTGGTCCTGATTGCAAATTGCTTTCTGAGTTGTGTCGAATGGCCCTAAAGGTATCCTACCCACATGCGAATACAGCCAAATGACGCTTGTATGTTCTACCCAAACATGAGGCAGACTGAACCATATCTGAAAATATATGACCCTATATGGTTGTTGCAGAAAGGTGTGACGTAGGTATTAAATCCACCACATATTCTAAGACCTCACTAAAACATCCATTCTATTTCTAAATTCTAATTCGACTTTTATAGCCCCACTGAGTAATGGACTCTAAGACACAACAAGACAATAGCAATATGCAAATTCAAAGTTCAGGGACAGAAATAGGTCAGCACCACAGAGAAACCATAAGAGAAAATGAGCTAAGGAGGATAAGCTAGTGGGTGATGCACAAATGTCTTTAAGAAGTGAATTCCAAACAGTGGGAGCATCAAAGGAAAAACTGAAGCCAAACTGCTTAGTGGACTTGTGAATTGCCAATGTACCGGAGTTATCCAAGTATATTTACTCGAATTTGTAACAATTCTAGCTGCACTATTTTGGATAGAATGTAATCTATGAAGATTAAATTTAGAGAGACTCCTGAAAAGTGAGTTACAGTGGTCCAACCGACTACTAACAAAAGCATTGGCAGCTGACACAGCTGCATCCTGAGTCAAGAACTACCTAATATTTCTAAAATCCCTCAGTTGAAAAAGCAGCTTTTACAAACATTCTGGACATGCTTAGAGAAAGAAAAAAAATCAGAGTCAAACCACACACCCAGGTTCCTGACTGACTCGGTGGGGTGAAGGGGGTTGCCCAAGATGTCGATTGGGAAATATACATTTAACCTTTCTCTCTGTTTCTTGGAGCCAAACTTATGAGCTCAGTTTTATCAGGATTAAGTTTAAGTTTGCTAGCCGACATCCATTCCTTAACATCTTAACATCTGTTCAACTTATCAAAAGCAGCTGAGGCATTCATGTGTGACAGATTGACATAAAGTTGTGAATCGTCAGCATAGAAATGAAAGTTTAAGCCTTTGTGTTTACCAATAAGTGTACTAAGGGGAGATGTGTAAAGAGAGAATAGCAGGGGACCCAGAACAGAACCCTGAGGCACACCGAACAGCAGGTTTTGTAAATCAGACAAAGTAGAACCAATCTTAACAGACTGAAAGCATTCTGTAAAATAAGAAGAGAAGCATTTGAGAGCGAAGCCACAAACACCGAACCAATGCAGAAGACAGCTGAGGAGAGTGGAATGATCAATAGTATCAAAGGCGGCCGAAAGATCCAGAAGTAGTAAGGCAGTAGCTTCACCCAGAGATCGTGACAATTGAATATCATTTTTGATGGAAAGCAGAGCTGTGTCCATTGAGTGACCTGACTTATACGCTGACTGGTATGAGTTATCCAAGTCATGTCGATGAATATGATCAACCAGCGGTTTAGCAACTACACATTTCACCAGTTTAGAAATGAAGCTAAGTCCATATTCTGGGTGGTAGTTTTTTTCAAATCTTCAACAGGCTTTCTTTTTAAGCGAAGTGACTACAGCTTTTTTAACCCATCTGGAACCAGTCTCTCCCTGAGCAAACAATTCACCAATTTGGTTATAGATGGTAGAAGGATGTCAATGCATTCCTTAATAAGGAATGTGGGCAATGGATCCAACAGGCATGATTTGGTGGGTGATTCACTAATTATTTTACCGATTTCATTTTGAGTGACTTGAGTAAAGATTGTTAATTTAGGAGGGTCAAAGGGGGATGTACCATGTTACAGGACTCAGATGAAGAGAAACTCTCACAAATTTTCATGACTTTATTTGAGAAAAATGTAGCAAAACGATCAGCCAATGACTTTGAGGATTCACAAGTGGGCAAAGTAGTGCTGTGGGATCTATGTAGGACTTTGTGTAACTCCCGCCATAGTTTCTTAGAATCATGGCTGTTGTCGGATATAAGTCCATAAGTACACTGCTTAAAAAGTGACATCTGTCACCACCAAAAAGTGTCAATGAGGAAGACTATTGATATTGAAAGAAGTGGAACTAGTGCTCACAACAGCTAGAAAACACTCATAGAGTGCAGGCCTCCACCTTGGGATTTTTATCCACAATTTGATGATGATATTTCTCAAACATAATCACTACTTTCTTTAGCCAAGTCCAACATAATAACTTTTCATGAAGATCCATCCATTACTTTTGGAGTAAAGTCAATCAGAAAGCCAAAGTCAATAAGATTAACAACAATAACAGTAATAATAGTAATAATAATAATAATTTGTTACAAAATGCAACTTCCACCATCCACCATGTGTGATTATCAATGCTCTTATCTCTAACAAATAATCAATTTTAAACTGCGTCTCTTTACTGCTCTATTTAATGCTTGTATACTTAACTACAGATTCCAGTGTGGTAGATCAATAATGCCAACACTTGAAATGCTCGTTTTTTCATACTCCAGTGATTTTGATTTATGTTTCAGGAGAAGAACAAAGATAATGATAAGTAAGTGCTAGTGATGTCTTAATATTTGACCAATTAACCTTCAACTGAGTGAAAACTACAAATCACTCCTAGAGGGCAGGACTCTGCCAAGGCAAGTACCCCCATGTAATTAAACTTGCTCCAAGTCTTTGTATTTGTATCCATCAGTAACCAGAACAGTTAAATTTAAATTGGAAACTTTGGAGTTCATTTTACCACAAGAAATCTGGAGTATGGGGGATAGTCTCTGAAAAAACAAAGAATTGGGCCACCCATTTAGCCTCAACTGTAATGAGGGACACATTTATGCAGAGTATGTGCACAACAGTATGGAGAAATCCCCAACATATTTACATACTGTTATTTATGTGATAGGGGTTTTCCCTCTTGTCAGCATGCTGCCACAGCTGTCATGTTGGGTTTCTAACTGTGGATCTCATTTATTATAGAATCCAAATACAGGTAGACATCCACACTGTGAAACCTTTTATTTGCGGAGAGTTTAGTTTGAGAATATCAGGGTGAAAAGTATATTGAAATAGGTGTAATACTTTCCAATAGTATTTGTATGAATATTTCCTTGTTTTAGTGTCAAGGTTATAAATTTCCACGGTTTGTCAAAAGAATTACTGGTTTTCAACACTGTGTAGAACTTAGTAAAAGTCCCTAAGATGACTGTTCTATATTGGTTATCACACTGTATACCTTAACCCCATTTGAAAAAAAAAAATTAGGTATGGTCCATAGATTAAGATGGGTGGATTTTACATGAACCTTCCAAGTGACATTTTGATTGGTGTTACAGTACTTTTGATTGTTTCCTAAATCCTCCTGATTGCTTACAAACCTCACAAAGTCCTATACCATCGCCAGTACTAAGTGAGGGTGGAAAACATTGCTTTACAAACTTTACAAAGATAACTTTAGGATTGTAGGTGATCACAGAAAATTTAAAAGTATGAAATTATCAGGGACCCACACGGTTCATCCCAATCATTCCAGAAGTTTAACCATCGGTTCCAGGTTGGTCGTCAATGCACTCAAATGTTATGATCATAGTTTATGGATCCCCCAAATAAAGAGTTTGACTTTGCAAACCCTCCCAAATGAACTATTTTCAGGATCTGAGATCTGTTGGGGGATCAGCATAGTGGAACAGCCCTATTAGATTGTGAATTCCAATGTAAAGTTTGCTTTATGGAAAAGATGCTTTTGTGATGTGTGGTAAAATACCCCCCGGAAAAATATATCCTGGAAAGAATCCTTATTGCATATTTTGTATCCCTGAAAAAATATCTCCTAAGAAATAAAAGCAAGCAATTTCACTAGAGTATTGCTTTGCAAGTGAAAGATAAATTGTTTTTGCACAGCAAACATAGTGTACAAATAAGCATTAATGATTTTGTTAAAATAACTATCTTCCTCTGTTTAATATGTTTTCTCCATTTATGCAAAAAAATCAACGTACCTGCAAAAAAGGCTCCAGAAATGGCGACAAAAAGATTTTTTGTAAAAATTGCCAACTGACACTATGGATACCTTTGGAAGTCAAAACTTTCACTGAAATCTCTCTATTTTACACCATTTCTAAGATAAATGCGTTTTAGCATTATTATGCAGAATTTCAAGATGGCCGCCAAAAATGACGCAAAAACAAATTTTGGAAAGAAATAGCTGATGACTTTGCAGATAACCTGGGGGTCAAAAATTTAGTTGAAATCACTCTATCTTGCACCATTTCCCAGATAAATGCATTTTTACATTTTCTGTGGAATTTCAAGATGGCTGACAAATATGCGACAAAAACTGGCAGATGACTATGCAGACACCCTGGGTGGTCAATAATTTGGTTGAAATCACTATCTCACACCGTTTCGGAGATAAATGCGCTTAACACAGAATTTCAAGATGACCGCCAAAATTGGTGTGGAAACGATTTTAGCGAAAAAAGTGCCAGATGACGGCAATACCCTGGGCATCAAAAATTTTGTCAAAATCACTATCTTGCACCGTTTCCAAGATAAACATGCTTTTGTGTTTTATGCAGATATTCAAGATGGCTGCCAGAAATTGTGGGAAAACAGTTTTTGGCAAAAGTTGGCTGATGACTCTGTATATCCTGGGGGTCATCGAAATCGCTCTATCTGGCCGTGTTTCCGAGATAAATGAATTTTTGTGTTTTACATAGAAATTCAAAATAGCTGCCAAAATGGCAGGCAAAACAATTTTTGGACAAAACTGCCAGATGAGTGTGGATACCCAGGTGTTAAAAAATTTTATCGAAATCATCTCGCATCATTTATGAAATATTAAAGATTTTTTTATTGTCAAGAAAAGTTGTGGCATTTAGTTAATCATTAATAAGTCTGACATTTTGTATCGACTTCCAAAATTTAATGATTTAATGGTTTTTTAATTATAAAGATGGTTTTTTATTTGCCTTATTGAACTGTGATATGCCTGGAAAAAATATATTTTGTTTTTAAATATTGCTGCTTTATTATTTCTTAAGCAGCATTTTTCCCAGAATACAAAATCTGCAGAATATGTAGGATGCATTTTTGCAGGAGGTATTGTTTCCAGAAGGTATTCTTTCTGGGAGACATTTTTCCAGTAGGCATTTTCCTTCATTTGTTTTTCCCTCACTAACTAGATGTGGAAAGTTGATAATACATCTTCAGACCTCAATTGTATTGAAATATAAACAAATTCATTTATCAAAAAGACTTCAAGATTGTGAAAATTATTGTTTAACCTTTAAAGGTATAAATGAAACAAAGTTTTATGAAAATTTATAAAAAGAGTTTTGAGCTGTTTATCTTGGAGACAGTAGTGAAAATGTGAAAGAAATTGTTGAAAGACACTACAACTGAATTTTAGACTACAAACCATAAAATATATTGAACACCTCAATTCCCCTTTTGCTTGGAGATACAGGATACTGACAAGCAGCAAATTCCCTTGGAAGTGTATAAAACAGCATTTAACTACTTGGAAATGAGAAATCCCGCAGAGTTCATTGGGGGATATTTTACACATATCAGTATTTTGGCCAAAACTTTGGTTGGGTTAAATATAGAACTAGGCTATGGATATAAGATTGAGTTTTTTTTATTGGCTTAAAAAAGTGCACCGAGATTTCTGAGTTTCTTTTAACACTAGGCGGACAGCCACTTCCTATTATGAGTGAGAAAAGTCCTTTTGTCAGGGCTGGTTGTTCCTCCAAAAGTCATACAGTACCCGCATATTACACAAAAGACAAAAGGACTTGGTGAAAGTCTACCATGTAAGGCAATTTCTTTTAACCCTCATAATTTCAATGCTTGACCATGATAATATCATTGAAAATGGAAATGTTGAGAATTCAGGATTTTTCGTATCCAGAATGTGATCCAGATTTTTCACAAAATTTAACCTGCAAACATGAAAAATTTCAGAAAGATCCCTGCATTACTGCAAAAAACAGACAAGTGAATGCCTGCAAAAAATAACTTCCTGGTGGAGGTAATCAGATATAATAATTAACTGAAAGTTTATCAACAATTATTTTGAACAGTGTTGTAAACTGCAAGGGGCAAATTTCACTGACTGAGCAGATATCCACAATGACAACATGGATCTTATCAGGAGTTTGGAGAATATAATAGTTTTTTTACTCAACCAGTGATATACAAACAAGCAGACTATCTAATTAATTAATTTACCTTTTTGTATTTATTCGACATATCACACAGCACATATAACACTTTTATACCAAACCAATATTTACCTACCAATCACCTCACTGTATTTTGATTCCAACAATTGGCTTTTTATTCTGCAAATGAGTTACATGTGTGCATTTGTATTTCATTTTTAACATCGCTTTCAACACTGTATAGGTCATATCACTACGGGTAGTTTTACGGGGCAGAGGAAACTAGTACATACAGTTAGTCAAGGTTCTGCACTGTAAACTGCCGACCATCGTTAAAAAACTACCATTTTCCTACAAAAGGTTCAGGGTTTGACATGCCGACTTATATGTAATAGGAAGAAATCGCAATATAGGCATTATATTGAAATTGTGAGAATGTAGTAATAAGTACAAGAAAAGAGATAAGATATGACTTTCATTTCTATCAAAATTGCCATGTGTTTGATTTTTTGTTTCAATTTTGCCATTGAAAACAAGGAATATCACGATATATACAATGGAAAATGGAAAGTTCAATGAAAATGCTGATAAACGTTAGCAATGTCACTTTGTAGTGTTGCTGGGGGCAATGCAGATTGCATTTGTATTGCTTTTACTGCAGTAATATCTCTGTTTCAATAACAAACTGCAAAATACCAAATCTAAGTCACTACCATAGGTGAAAGACTTAGAAGTGTCTTCCAAAGAGTCTACAGGTAAATTACCGGAAGTAGGTGGCGTAGCATATCCCATGATCTTCAATTATGACGTCACTTCCGCTCTGATGGCTTTTCCTGCATAAAGCTAGTGATAGCATGATAGGCACTGTATTGGCTGAGATTCATCAGAAACTAATCAATACACTAATATCCACCCATCCTAAATTGCCGTGCTTGTTTTATGTGTATTTATGTGGACTTCATTTTGGTTAAAATATCTAACTCTAATATATAATCTAAATTCTACCTTTATAGCACTTAATCTCCGTTTTAGTGAGTAGATTCTAAGGCACTGTAGCACAAAGGCAGATAGGCAAATTTAAATATCGAGGGATAGCAAAAAAGGCTCAAGTATCACGGAGAACATCAAGGAGATGTTGCAAACCTAAGGTGGATATGCCCTTGGTGTTGAGATAGGATTCAAGCTTCTCTCTGAAGGAGGAAGATGATGAAGATCATGAAAAGCATTTTATACAGTGAGAGTATCAAAAGCAAAGATTTTACCAAACTGTTTGATATAAGCTATATGTATAACTTACCTACCAAAATCAGTTCATCTTTTATTTGGCTGTAATACAATTTCCAGTTAAAGTCAATGCCCCAAAATGGCAAAAGAACAACTTATAACTTTCAAAACTATATTTATGTATGCATTAAACTGCTTATGTGAGTTTTTTTTGCAAAATTAAGGCATCTGCCAAATTGCAAAGCCATTTTATTATACAAAGAGAAGTTAGTAAGTCATTAAATTACACATGATGGAAAAGAGAGTGTCAAATATCACAGTAAATTAACAAATATGGTTGTACAAAGACTCATATTTAGATCTTATCGATAGATAAAATATTTCGAAGGAGTTTATATATTTTTTTATAATTTCTATATATTCATGTGTGCCAACTTCAATACGCAATCATTCAGTCACTACCTCCCTATAAAGGATTATTTTGAGATTTCGTGTAATATGAAAAAAAACCCAAAAAGTATACTCAAACGTGGTTTTATTATTTTTACTTAAGTAAGAAACTTCAAACGTGAAGGGTAAGTCGATGAAAAAAAATAGCATAGGTTGTTTTGTAAAATAAACAGATTAATGGAAGAACAAACCAAAGGATTCATAAGTGTAAATATGCTCTGATAAAAGTATTGGCAAAATTTTTACTTTTTCCAGAATGTTATCACAGATTTATAGTAGCATCACGACAGCAACTTTCACTTTTTCATATGATTCCTTTTTGGAACAGTAGCCCGTATCAGGCTTATATGGTATTACATGAGTTACCAAGCATCAAGTTTATAAAAGTTTCATTCCAGATTGTAGGAGCACCAAAGGTAAAACTATGATCCAATTGCTTCTAATATTTGTGCAAGGATGGACATAACTGATGAACCTCCTGGAACCTGCAGCTAGAACTTAGAAAGTATTACTTACTGTAACTACAAGAGAGTTTTTAAGCACAAGCTATAGCAAGGCTGGTGCTTTTAGAGATCATTTTTTTGTTGTCTCCGGACTTTCATGGATTGTGGCATAGCATGATGAGTACCTCTCTCTTTACTGAAGTTAGGCTGCAATGGGTTACGTTAGTACTTGGATGTGTGACAACCTCAGTGCACTACTTGTATCTCTGATGGCTTTGCGGCTTGGGCTAGTAGACCGAAACACCTTTCGACCTTGTTGACTAAAATTCTCACTCACCAAAGCTTTTATACATGTTTAATATCTGAGAGGAGTGTCTATATTCAAAATTATTATGCCCCTGAATTTTGTGACTGAAAATATCAATAGTGATTGCAACTACTCCATTGCAGCGGTCGGGAGACGAAGTGGAAACAGTTAAACGTAGGTAGTATGAAAACCATGAACAGCTATTTAAACATTAAATATGCAAAAGTGTATTTGTATACAGAAACAAATGAAAAGATACATTTAAGAAATATTTTCAGTCAAAAAGGCTCATTACATATATTATACAAATGGTGCTATTTAACTTCTTTAATCAGGACATCACAATTCAAGGTTGAATAATTGTTTATTGCTTTAATGTTTTATTAATGTGTTACTGCACATAAAATGTTATCTTTAATAGACCAAAGACAAACCAGTTTGGAGTTTGTACAAAAATAGTTTTGCCCAATTACAAAATAACAGCAGTGGTCCTGAAATTTGATCTAAGAGCAATTGTATTCATACATCTACATTCAGGGACACAGTCATAAGTTCATACCAGGGTTCTAAATGGGGATTGTTATATCAATTAAATGGAGCAACACCTAAATCAGTGCACATTTTGTGAAAGCTATTTTTGCTACTAAGCCATAAACTTGTGATTGTCTGAGATAACCGACTTTGAAAATTAAAGTCAAATTATTACCCCAATATATTTCAAACTGCAGTCAAAGGGGCAACATGCTATTTAAAAGTTTTTATCGTGAAAGAAACATTTTAGCTCATATGGAAGATATCATAATTGAGAATAATATAAAATGAGATAGTTTGTGTAAAAGGAAAAGGAAAATAAATAAGGCCAAAAGGTCAGAGGCACTATTAATGCACCAAGTCGTCACACATCCCAGTACTAACATTGCCGATTGCCACTTAACTTTACTCATCATGCTGTGTCACAATTCATGAAAGTCCAGAGACAAAAAATTATCTCTAGAAGTGCGAGCCTCACTAGAGCTTGAGCTTAAAAAGTAACTTGGAAGTTATGGGCCAAAGAAAGGCTAATTTGGTGTAGTGTATGGTTGTCAGTTCGATGTGATCCAGTTGTATACATGTGTCCCGAAGATCAGTTGCAAATCAATGTGCCAGGCTGTTACATTTTTGCGGCCTTAGACGTTTTTCAAATCCATAACACAAAACAAAAATGTTGCATTGCAGTCAATAATGAAATGTATCATATATCACAAATGGCGCCAAAAACACTAAAGTCATCAGCAAATAGAGGTATGTTATTTCAGTTAAGTGTACACATTGAAACTTTAGCAGGTTTAGGTTTGTAATGGAGATACAGTTTGGTGGGGGATGGGGTGGATGGTTAATCTGCATTGTGGGGGCGGGATTTATCTGTGCGTGGGAGTGAGATCCATATTGGTTGGGTGGTCTAGAGGTCAGTGATCTCCTGGGAATTCTGGCTATTCCCTAAGATCTATGAAATATTTGCATCCTTATATTCAATTATTGTGTTGCTGTATTGCCTGGTCAAAAAGTTCTCCCCAGAGCAGCATTGGTTACTGGTTAAGGAGTTCTGAAATGGTAGCTGGAAGGGATAATTGATGATATTGTATTAACCACCACAGACAATGCTGATAAATTAATTTGTGGCTTTGTTTAGTTATTTGGGTTTTAACGTTGCTTTCAACACTGTACAGGTCATATCACAACCGGTAGTTTTAAGGGAAGAGGAAACCAGTACATACAGTTGGCCAAGGTTCTGTACTGTAAACTGCCGACCATCGGTAAGAAAGTACGAACTCTCTCATATAGGGTCTGGGGTTTGAACCACCCGACCTCAGAGGTGGGAGGCGAGTATGCTACCACTGTGCCACCATGGACCCTAATTTGTGGCTTTGATTTTGGGCCGATAAGTAAACAAATACATAGTCGTTAGTTGGAATTTTTCATAATTTTTAAACCAGACATGGAAAAGACGTGATCTTGCATGGAAATATCCAGACCCAATGAGTAGTTTATCAGTTATGTATGCCACAGAAAAGATGTCCAACTAAGATTGAAATATTAGATTATGTAAAGTTTTGGAGTAATGCCCAAAGGACAAACAGACCTGTTCACAATACCCTCGCCCCATATATTTAATGGGATATGGCAATCAAATATTATTAAAGGTAATTAATAAAACCTTTATACATACTTTTATACAAACTTTAAATAGATTGACCAGCATGTACACATAAAGCTACAAAGATAATTCCTGAGAAAGTGAATAAACAATAACTGGGAGTGGCGTCTCGTAAAGTGTGCATTATTTTCCCAGTAAGGCACACTCTTTCATACTTTACCTGTCACATATGACTGCAAGGAACCATTTGAATTGACAGACCAAATCCAATAAATGTGTATTTTACCTACCTGTACATAACAGACACTTCTTCATTAGAGCAATCCAAGTGTCACCAGCTACTTATCCATACAGTATCACTATGATTATTTTGCTTATTCCCACTGACAGCCAATTATAACAAACAAAGTTTTTTTTATATCTGTCACAGCACAGGAGACTTTGGGCCATAAATCATTCCCTGTACATCAATAACAATTCAATAAAATCCTGTCTCCCCTTTATATGTGGCCTCGTCCAATAAAACAGGTACTGGGGAGTGACTGGAGGGAGGGTTTAAAACAAGCCCAGACAAATAGACAAAAAAAATTGTGATATGGATAAAGTATGATCATACAATTATAGATGAGACAAGGAAGTAATATCTTAGACATGTCACTAGTTTCTGAGTAATGTTAGATAGATATCTATATAGTCAAGAGCACTCAGAGAGTTCATGCCTCCACCAAGGCCTAATACCTTTGATATTGCAAATAAGTGCATTGCTAAGAATCCTTTAAGAATTCCTTTATTCAGATGGTGAGCCAGATCACATCCAAAATCTTATCATCTGTTCCTTATACTGCTGTCATTATTTCCTAAAATTTTCATAAAAAAAATTGCCCATAACTTTTTAAGTTAATTGATCAAACAAACAGACAAAAACCAAGCAGGTGGACAAACAAACAAGCAGAAGTATACAACGATACAAAAATGATGTAAAACAATAAATCTAAAAAAAAGTTTATTTCATATGGTTCATTAAGAATAAACCTTGTCATTTTATTCCATTCACAAAATTATTATGTTATAACTGTACTGAATGCCGCTTTTTACCTAAAGCTTCTCTTACATCACCTCGTATGTGCACGTACCTCCTGGTTACAGAAAAACTCGGCTGATTTGCAAGGGACGCTAAAGCAACACTTGTGATTTTATAACAGAATATCAAGGTCGCAGACACCCCTCAAGGAAAATTGGTATGCACATTAAGCCTCTCTTACATCCCATCGTACGTGCACGTACGTCCTGGTTACAGAGAAAAATCGCCTAATTTGCATGGGACACTTAAGCCACATGTGAGATTTTATAACAGAATATCAAGATCACAGACACCCCACAATGAAAATTGACATGCACATTATTCTCTGAGTGCTCGTAGCATGGCTGCATCCATATCTCAAGGGTAACTTAAGAGAGACTTAGGCACGTGCATTGTCCTTACTAGTGTTGTATGTTCTCCCCATTTACTTACATTGTTTGCACGTGCTGTAAGATACAGTCACGTGTACCTTGCATGTATATAAACCCACTGAGTGGCCTGTAGCTAGTCGCAGTCTGTTCTTTTATGTTCAAGTAATGACCCTCTTGTTGGGAGAATACACCTTGTTTGCACGTGCAAATCTCTGCTACCCCACTACCAGGCCACGTTCATATTTTGTCAACAATATTTGTAGCACACTTATGTTTGTATACACATACAATGTGATGTAAGACAAACACATGAAGTGTCACAAGGGAAAATTAAGAGGGGCTTGGCCACATGCGTTTTCCTTACTATTGTTGCAGGTGCTCCCTATTTGCTTTACTAGGTTTGCACGTGCAGTATCATACACTCACCTGTACCTTGCATGTATATAAACCAAATGTAGGGCCTGTAGGTAGTAGAAGTATGTTGTTGGAGACTGAAGTAGTGACACTCTCATTGGGAGAATTCACCTTGTTTGCATGTGAAAATCTTTACTACCCCACTACCAGGCTACACTCATATTTTTCAACAGTATTCGTAGCACACTTATGTGTATACAGACGTACGATGGGACGTAAGAGAAGCTTAATCTGTAACATATATAACCCAAAACCCAGAACCTGAGCGTAAAAGGTATTCATCCTTGAAAAGGAAAAAAGCTACAATATGATTTAATTATTTTAGAATCTTGTGTTAAGATTACATTTTGACAGACATAACATTTGATAAATTTGATTTGCATTTTTAACAATGATATAATTCTTTTATAATCTTCATATAATTCTGGCTGAAAATTAACTAAAAACTATACATAGTTCAGAATGGTTGAATTATTATATTTTATGTGGCTGCAAATGGTATTTAAGGACAGAATGTGGGCTGGGCAATTCTGTGGAGTATTCTTTTATTTGCCCCCATTCCTCCACCTTTGGCTATAAAAAGTTCCCTCTCAAGTTTCCTGCTTTTGTATCCATCTAAAGTATAGGGGCTTTCACATTTCTCCGGACAAACATATCTGCTCTTACAGTGTTGTATAAACTTTTTAAACTTTAAAAGTATAATGTTAAATATGAAAAAATAAAATATGGGGAAATTACTTGTGTGATGCTTATAATAAAATTGTTATCACTTGAGACAGAGATTAATACAAGGTTCAAAATTTTCTGTTTTACAACCCTGATGTTTCTCCATTTGGAAATTTAGCAAGAAAAATTAACCGTATTTTATCTAATTATATCCCTGTTCCATTTTCAAGACCTAGTCTTAGACATAGCCAATTTTAAACTGAGGGGACAAGGTTTTTCGATCTCAGGAGTATAGGGGAGGATTCAACAACTAATCTTCTGTAAAAACTGTGGGAAAAACTGGAAAATTTAAAAGTTATTCCGAGTTTAAAAATCAGTAGTGTGAACAAAATGATCAGCCTCAAGACTTTATATTGACTACAATAGTTCAAAAACATCATTTGTGATTTGTAAAACAGCAGACCAGAATAATAGGCATAATTGTCGAGGGTGTGTCTCCTGTGGGCACAAGATCACTTTGTGTCATGTTAACAGAAAAATTGGCCGTTTTTACTGAAAAATGAAAAGGTTGTGACACAACTCAACTTTGCACAAAATGGAAGTTGGAATTTTTATCGAAATTTGGTTGTCATCAGTAAAACTTGTGCACTTTGGCATACCGAATAAGGCAATCAAAGTGATGACAAACATAAATTAAATGTCTTTGTTATTTTCCGTATGCACATTGTGGGTACAGATTTCTAATAAATATTATATTATCGCCCATTAGAAATAATTTTAAAATGTTGATTTTTTTCTGATTTTATCTCAGTAAAATATATTTATAATTTGCGCATGTGTCAATGCATATTTTGATCAAGCAGAATTACACATATCTACACTTCAAACAAGGAAAAATATAGTTTTTTGTGCCCCAGTTGTTCAAGTTACTGTGTGGAGCAGCAAATTTTAAATTCAGTGGTGCAAAAAAAAAGGTCGCAAAGTGACAAGCGAATAAAATTAATTGTTTTCGTGAAGGCAGAATTTCTGAGTTTTTGCCACGTTGGAGTGCCAGTTATATGTAGAAATTATGTTGTCACCCCTTGAAAAAAGAACTGTAAAATGTTGATTCACTGGATTTTTGTTGGTGAACTACATCTGTGCCTGTGCCAATGTGCATTTTAGTAGAAAGAAACCTACCTGTTACTAAACTTAAAACAAGTCCAGACTAGAAAGCACTGATACAGCACAGCCCTCTGCTAGATCCGGGCATATATGAATATTCGGGATATTTTTGTATCCATAATATGATTCGGATCTTTAAGATGTAATTGCTTCTTCTCTTTGCCATTCCCTACCCCTGCAAATATATATATATATATATATAAAGACCCACTCATTACTTTTGGAGTAATGTTGAGAAAGCCAAAGTCATTGAAAACACATTGCGACCTTGGAATAATCAGAATTTTTAGATCATTTTTTATCAGACTATGTCCAACTAAAGTTTGAAATCTTGTTCTTTCCCGAAATTTAGTCACTTTTTCTTTTAGTTAGGCCTTATCCCATATAAAAGTTTTAGAAAACCCAATTAATTTCTTTTGGGGTTATCACGTGCAAAACAAACAATCTAACAAACAGAAAGATAAATGAATGCACCTCAAAACATAACTTCCTATTGGAGGTACAGTGGAACCTCAGTTATCCGAACCCAATGGGAGACATACAATCAGATTGGATACTACAGAGGTTCGGATTGATGAAGGAAACCGAAATTCACCGTCTATGGCTTACCAAGTAGACGATAGTTGAAGAATAGTACTTTTATGCACTAAATATAGACGTGGGTGGACATTGATGAAGTAGTTTAATAAATTTGTGTTATATAATATAACTGACCCTCTAATTTTGACTTATTTGCTCTATATCTATGGATATTATCATGCTTTTCATTTAAACTATTATGCGGTTGTTTAAGCGTACATACAGTGTGGACATTTAGTTTTTAGATGAACTTCATCATTCATTTTAAAGAGTCCAGACTATTTATTGAAAGAATCTAATTGAACATGTCTTCAGTGGGTATATTCAGTTGGCAATGCTTTGTTTATGTTGTCTTTGAATACACGAGAGTCTGTCAATGGAACTACTACAGGAAATTAATTTGTGGCTTTGTTTAGTTATTTGGGTTTTAACGTTGCTTTCAACACTGTACAGGTCATATCACAACCGGTAGTTTTAAGGGAAGAGGAAACCAGTACATACAGTTGGCCAAGGTTCTGTACTGTAAACTGCCGACCATCGGTAAGAAAGTACGAACTCTCTCATATAGGGTCTGGGGTTTGAACCACCCGACCTCAGAGGTGGGAGGCGAGTATGCTACCACTGTGCCACCATGGACCCTAATTTGTGGCTTTGATTTTGGGCCGATAAGTAAACAAATACATAGTCGTTAGTTGGAATTTTTCATAATTTTTAAACCAGACATGGAAAAGACGTGATCTTGCATGGAAATATCCAGACCCAATGAGTAGTTTATCAGTTATGTATGCCACAGAAAAGATGTCCAACTAAGATTGAAATATTAGATTATGTAAAGTTTTGGAGTAATGCCCAAAGGACAAACAGACCTGTTCACAATACCCTCGCCCCATATATTTAATGGGATATGGCAATCAAATATTATTAAAGGTAATTAATAAAACCTTTATACATACTTTTATACAAACTTTAAATAGATTGACCAGCATGTACACATAAAGCTACAAAGATAATTCCTGAGAAAGTGAATAAACAATAACTGGGAGTGGCGTCTCGTAAAGTGTGCATTATTTTCCCAGTAAGGCACACTCTTTCATACTTTACCTGTCACATATGACTGCAAGGAACCATTTGAATTGACAGACCAAATCCAATAAATGTGTATTTTACCTACCTGTACATAACAGACACTTCTTCATTAGAGCAATCCAAGTGTCACCAGCTACTTATCCATACAGTATCACTATGATTATTTTGCTTATTCCCACTGACAGCCAATTATAACAAACAAAGTTTTTTTTATATCTGTCACAGCACAGGAGACTTTGGGCCATAAATCATTCCCTGTACATCAATAACAATTCAATAAAATCCTGTCTCCCCTTTATATGTGGCCTCGTCCAATAAAACAGGTACTGGGGAGTGACTGGAGGGAGGGTTTAAAACAAGCCCAGACAAATAGACAAAAAAAATTGTGATATGGATAAAGTATGATCATACAATTATAGATGAGACAAGGAAGTAATATCTTAGACATGTCACTAGTTTCTGAGTAATGTTAGATAGATATCTATATAGTCAAGAGCACTCAGAGAGTTCATGCCTCCACCAAGGCCTAATACCTTTGATATTGCAAATAAGTGCATTGCTAAGAATCCTTTAAGAATTCCTTTATTCAGATGGTGAGCCAGATCACATCCAAAATCTTATCATCTGTTCCTTATACTGCTGTCATTATTTCCTAAAATTTTCATAAAAAAAATTGCCCATAACTTTTTAAGTTAATTGATCAAACAAACAGACAAAAACCAAGCAGGTGGACAAACAAACAAGCAGAAGTATACAACGATACAAAAATGATGTAAAACAATAAATCTAAAAAAAAGTTTATTTCATATGGTTCATTAAGAATAAACCTTGTCATTTTATTCCATTCACAAAATTATTATGTTATAACTGTACTGAATGCCGCTTTTTACCTAAAGCTTCTCTTACATCACCTCGTATGTGCACGTACCTCCTGGTTACAGAAAAACTCGGCTGATTTGCAAGGGACGCTAAAGCAACACTTGTGATTTTATAACAGAATATCAAGGTCGCAGACACCCCTCAAGGAAAATTGGTATGCACATTAAGCCTCTCTTACATCCCATCGTACGTGCACGTACGTCCTGGTTACAGAGAAAAATCGCCTAATTTGCATGGGACACTTAAGCCACATGTGAGATTTTATAACAGAATATCAAGATCACAGACACCCCACAATGAAAATTGACATGCACATTATTCTCTGAGTGCTCGTAGCATGGCTGCATCCATATCTCAAGGGTAACTTAAGAGAGACTTAGGCACGTGCATTGTCCTTACTAGTGTTGTATGTTCTCCCCATTTACTTACATTGTTTGCACGTGCTGTAAGATACAGTCACGTGTACCTTGCATGTATATAAACCCACTGAGTGGCCTGTAGCTAGTCGCAGTCTGTTCTTTTATGTTCAAGTAATGACCCTCTTGTTGGGAGAATACACCTTGTTTGCACGTGCAAATCTCTGCTACCCCACTACCAGGCCACGTTCATATTTTGTCAACAATATTTGTAGCACACTTATGTTTGTATACACATACAATGTGATGTAAGACAAACACATGAAGTGTCACAAGGGAAAATTAAGAGGGGCTTGGCCACATGCGTTTTCCTTACTATTGTTGCAGGTGCTCCCTATTTGCTTTACTAGGTTTGCACGTGCAGTATCATACACTCACCTGTACCTTGCATGTATATAAACCAAATGTAGGGCCTGTAGGTAGTAGAAGTATGTTGTTGGAGACTGAAGTAGTGACACTCTCATTGGGAGAATTCACCTTGTTTGCATGTGAAAATCTTTACTACCCCACTACCAGGCTACACTCATATTTTTCAACAGTATTCGTAGCACACTTATGTGTATACAGACGTACGATGGGACGTAAGAGAAGCTTAATCTGTAACATATATAACCCAAAACCCAGAACCTGAGCGTAAAAGGTATTCATCCTTGAAAAGGAAAAAAGCTACAATATGATTTAATTATTTTAGAATCTTGTGTTAAGATTACATTTTGACAGACATAACATTTGATAAATTTGATTTGCATTTTTAACAATGATATAATTCTTTTATAATCTTCATATAATTCTGGCTGAAAATTAACTAAAAACTATACATAGTTCAGAATGGTTGAATTATTATATTTTATGTGGCTGCAAATGGTATTTAAGGACAGAATGTGGGCTGGGCAATTCTGTGGAGTATTCTTTTATTTGCCCCCATTCCTCCACCTTTGGCTATAAAAAGTTCCCTCTCAAGTTTCCTGCTTTTGTATCCATCTAAAGTATAGGGGCTTTCACATTTCTCCGGACAAACATATCTGCTCTTACAGTGTTGTATAAACTTTTTAAACTTTAAAAGTATAATGTTAAATATGAAAAAATAAAATATGGGGAAATTACTTGTGTGATGCTTATAATAAAATTGTTATCACTTGAGACAGAGATTAATACAAGGTTCAAAATTTTCTGTTTTACAACCCTGATGTTTCTCCATTTGGAAATTTAGCAAGAAAAATTAACCGTATTTTATCTAATTATATCCCTGTTCCATTTTCAAGACCTAGTCTTAGACATAGCCAATTTTAAACTCAGGGGACAAGGTTTTTCGATCTCAGGAGTATAGGGGAGGATTCAACAACTAATCTTCTGTAAAAACTGTGGGAAAAACTGGAAAATTTAAAAGTTATTCCGAGTTTAAAAATCAGTAGTGTGAACAAAATGATCAGCCTCAAGACTTTATATTGACTACAATAGTTCAAAAACATCATTTGTGATTTGTAAAACAGCAGACCAGAATAATAGGCATAATTGTCGAGGGTGTGTCTCCTGTGGGCACAAGATCACTTTGTGTCATGTTAACAGAAAAATTGGCCGTTTTTACTGAAAAATGAAAAGGTTGTGACACAACTCAACTTTGCACAAAATGGAAGTTGGAATTTTTATCGAAATTTGGTTGTCATCAGTAAAACTTGTGCACTTTGGCATACCGAATAAGGCAATCAAAGTGATGACAAACATAAATTAAATGTCTTTGTTATTTTCCGTATGCACATTGTGGGTACAGATTTCTAATAAATATTATATTATCGCCCATTAGAAATAATTTTAAAATGTTGATTTTTTTCTGATTTTATCTCAGTAAAATATATTTATAATTTGCGCATGTGTCAATGCATATTTTGATCAAGCAGAATTACACATATCTACACTTCAAACAAGGAAAAATATAGTTTTTTGTGCCCCAGTTGTTCAAGTTACTGTGTGGAGCAGCAAATTTTAAATTCAGTGGTGCAAAAAAAAAGGTCGCAAAGTGACAAGCGAATAAAATTAATTGTTTTCGTGAAGGCAGAATTTCTGAGTTTTTGCCACGTTGGAGTGCCAGTTATATGTAGAAATTATGTTGTCACCCCTTGAAAAAAGAACTGTAAAATGTTGATTCACTGGATTTTTGTTGGTGAACTACATCTGTGCCTGTGCCAATGTGCATTTTAGTAGAAAGAAACCTACCTGTTACTAAACTTAAAACAAGTCCAGACTAGAAAGCACTGATACAGCACAGCCCTCTGCTAGATCCGGGCATATATGAATATTCGGGATATTTTTGTATCCATAATATGATTCGGATCTTTAAGATGTAATTGCTTCTTCTCTTTGCCATTCCCTACCCCTGCAAATATATATATATATATATATAAAGACCCACTCATTACTTTTGGAGTAATGTTGAGAAAGCCAAAGTCATTGAAAACACATTGCGACCTTGGAATAATCAGAATTTTTAGATCATTTTTTATCAGACTATGTCCAACTAAAGTTTGAAATCTTGTTCTTTCCCGAAATTTAGTCACTTTTTCTTTTAGTTAGGCCTTATCCCATATAAAAGTTTTAGAAAACCCAATTAATTTCTTTTGGGGTTATCACGTGCAAAACAAACAATCTAACAAACAGAAAGATAAATGAATGCACCTCAAAACATAACTTCCTATTGGAGGTACAGTGGAACCTCAGTTATCCGAACCCAATGGGAGACATACAATCAGATTGGATACTACAGAGGTTCGGATTGATGAAGGAAACCGAAATTCACCGTCTATGGCTTACCAAGTAGACGATAGTTGAAGAATAGTACTTTTATGCACTAAATATAGACGTGGGTGGACATTGATGAAGTAGTTTAATAAATTTGTGTTATATAATATAACTGACCCTCTAATTTTGACTTATTTGCTCTATATCTATGGATATTATCATGCTTTTCATTTAAACTATTATGCGGTTGTTTAAGCGTACATACAGTGTGGACATTTAGTTTTTAGATGAACTTCATCATTCATTTTAAAGAGTCCAGACTATTTATTGAAAGAATCTAATTGAACATGTCTTCAGTGGGTATATTCAGTTGGCAATGCTTTGTTTATGTTGTCTTTGAATACACGAGAGTCTGTCAATGGAACTACTACAGGAGATTATAAATGAGATAAAAATCAAAGAAGTTCGGTGTTCTTGTGGATGGTATGTTTTATAAATCACTGGAATTAATGGTTTGAGAGAATGTGTAAATTCCTGTAATATCGCTCACGCTAGACGTTCATTATATGTACTGCCAGTAGGGAGACAGGATTTCAGTTTGGTTTATCCGGAGATTCGGATTATAGAGGGCCAGATAATTGAGGTTCTACTGCATAAAGAGTTTTGTGTCCTAGTTGTGCCAAGTAAGTGCAAAGAGCACTGCAACTTTAATGCTATATTTACATTCTCAGCTGAATTTGTTATGTTCCCACAACACACTCATGTGTCCGGATAAGTGTAACTGTACCTTTATTCAATTAGACCTCAGGCCACTATTTTGATTGATTGTCTGATTGGCCTTGTTATATCATGAGCTGCTCCCGGATTCTCTTCCACCCCAACTGGAATCCTGTTAATTGATGCTGAGCCTTACAACGAGCAGTCGTTGGCCATGCATATTCTAAGGCAAAGACATTTTTGCATGATATATGCAGATGTTACTTGTGGCATATTTTGGCCCAGCTATTTGTGGGAAGGCATCCCTGAAACTCTAGTGAAGAAGTTTATAGTGTGGCCCTTGTAAAAATATGGGGCTTAAAAGAAAGGTTTATTATCAAGAATGTGCTGCATTTGACCAAAATATCAGAAAGTGAAGATAGGAAATATTTCTATTCCCCAATGACCTTGTTTTACAAGTAACCCAACGAATATGTTATACATATATGTATCACTAAAAGATTCCAAAGAGCTTCTACACATTTATGTCTCATTAAAATACATGCATAACTGGCAGAGAAATCTTAAATTAACAAGGCTGAAAGGTGTTTCAGTCCCCTAGTGCAAGCGCAAAGCCATCAGAGACGCGAGTAGTGCACGAAAGTGATAACCCATTCCAGTACTAACGTAGCCCATTGCCACTTAACTTCTGTAAAAGACAGACAGTAATTGTGGACGTACCACAATTCATAAAAGTCATGAGACAAAAAAAAGTGATTCCTAGAAGTGCAAGCTCAACTGAGGCTCACACTTAAAAACTGTGTAAGAAAATTTGAACATTCAACGGTGACCCTTAGTAAAGATACTTTCCCCAACTTATTTAGGTTTTTTTTGGCATTTGATCATTATTGAAATAAAGTGGTGAATAATCAATGTAAGGTGATGTTTATATAATACCCTTTCCAATTTTATCAATCTTCAGATGAAAAACTTTCCCCTGTCACATAATTTTCCTATTAGATTTTCATTCGTGACCATTTTATATTTTATGGCAAGCTTGATTGGCAGTATTTCACAAAGCCATTGTAGTGAAATCCTAGCAACCATTACGCTGAAACAATTCTTAACCATTCTTTATCCCCTAACATACCCCCACCTCTCAGATGTCTTTCTGATGACAAGCCATTTTGGCCATGTTACATTATTTAACATTTAAAATACACTTGTAACATTTTCCAATGTGGTTTGTTATTGCGATAAGACACTGGACATCAACGGTAATGTAATAGTTTAAACACCAAACCAAAACAACATTGAAACTAGTAAAATAATGTAATCCATCATAACAATATGCAGCCGGATTCCCCGAGCAGTGAACCCAAAACGGAAACAGTCAGATTATCTTTATCTACCATTATCCCCAATACAATGCAAGTTATTACAAATTTCATCATTAAATCAATGGGTAAGTTTCACAAACGATGTTATACTTAGACAGTCTTATGCAAAGTTATGGGCTTAAATCTGAGCCTTTTAGGCCAAGTCTCAAGGGAGAATATAAGAGGGCGTTATGGGTCTTCACATTTCTTATTATTAGCTTGGGCTGTGTGGATATATAGCTTGAGAATAATCTTTCATTTTCCACTTTGTGCCATATGAGAACCGTATGGGAGGAAAATGGAACGGGATCTATTTCTTCTGTGTACAACGGTGACACCTGATCGTGGATAATCAGTGTCATTAACTTCCGGTTTTTCACAAATATCTTGGAAACTACAGTTTCCTAAGTCAAGGTCATACAACAAGGTCAGGTAAAGGTCACATTTGTGATGTCCAAAGGAAAGAGGGTGAAGCTCCATTTGAGGAATTTATTTACATGTTAATAAATTTGCAAATAAGTTTTAAAAGATTTCAAGAATTTGAAAGGTTTTAAAAACACCATACATAAAACAATCACAGACAACTCGTGTAAAATAAAAAGAAAATCGCAGACAATTCATGTACAGACATAATAAGCATATATGGACAACTCGTGTCCTACAAAATAATAATGTGTTAGTGAGGAGCCAAGAGAGGGGGCTACCAGGGAACTGCCTGGCCCTACCTTGGACTACAATAAATGTGCATTGTTTAATTGTCAAAATCGAGAGGGGATCATCCAGGGTCAGCCTGGAGCCGCCTAAGGTCAAACCCGACCATGTGTCACAACTTAGAATGGTGTACCAGGGAGGGGGGTGGGTAAAATTCCTTGAATACTTGTGTCACCTTCAAATCTCAGAATCAATATGGCTCCACAATGACATGGGTTTAAAAACCTGAACCCCAATTAGAATCTGATTGGTTGTTATGTAATGTCATTCTAACCAAATGTAAACCGAAATTTTTAAGGTATCAAGTAAACTGATGTAGCAGGCCCCTAACAGGCCGTGCTACCCACAGTTTCCTAAGTCAAGGTCATACAACAAGGTCAGGTAAAGGTCACATTTGTGATGTCCAAAGGAAAGAGGGTGAAGCTCCATTTGAGGAATTTATTTACATGTTAATAAATTTGCAAATAAGTTTTAAAAGATTTCAAGAATTTGAAAGGTTTTAAAAACACCAAGCCCAACTAGATAGAATGGGGAATTATTGCCGCAAAAGTGGAGGGAATAATTGAGGGAGCCAAAGAGGCGTTCTGGAGGTAGGTCCAAACCGCGGCACTCCGCCATAAGCCATGGGCCATGATGTGCTGGAGTTGGATGTTATTATCGTAGGCTAGAGTGGCCCCAGAACGCCTGAAAGTATGGAAGCCATGCCCCAGCAAGGGGATGCCAAGATGTGAAAGAACTTTCCTCAAACTGTCCCTAATGGTAGTGTCAATAACTGGATGGTAAGGAATGTTTTTATGTGAAAATAAAGGGGAAGTCCCAGGCAATTGTCTAGAAGTTAGCACTTTCTGAATAGCTGACACTGGACACAATGTCTTATTGCTAAGAGCTGGTATCTGGACAAAATGATGTGCAGACCTATCCTGCAAGGTCTTGGTCCACTTAATCAAAATGTGGGCCCCGGGGTCCTGGAAAATAACATCCTGTTTAAGGATGTGCCTTAGGGGATCAAATTTGAACCTGGAGTGAGGAGCCACATTGGACATCCTGAGAAAGGCAAAGAAAGCTACTAAGAAGACAGCTCTAAACAGGTCAGGGTCATCCAGAATACTACAAGCTCTGGAAATGGCAGCCAAGGTCGAAAGGTCAAAAACGCCCCTAGGGGTAGGAGGAAGTGTGGAGTTGATTGAAATACTTCTGAGGTAAGAAGTGACCAAATGATGTGAAAAAGGGGGAATAGGCCAATGAAAACGTTTTGCAGCTGACTTAATAGATGAGATATAGTTATGAATTACTTTATGGGACAAGGAATTAGCATATAGATATTCCATGAAAGCCAGAAGAGAATGAACCGAAGGGATAGGGGAAAGAGACATGAATGTAGTAAAAGACAAATAAGTTCTCAAATGTGTTCTGTGAGCATTCATAGTGGACGGTCTGAATGCGTTCTTGGTTCTGTCCAGAGCAGATCTCACCAATGAAGATGAAGGAAGGTTCGAATCTGAAATCACAAGTGAGTATGAAGGTCAAAATGGCTTGGAAAAACCCTATCCCATTTATAATTCTGTTTTAACTCAAGGAAAATGTTATGGTTAACAGGTTTATCAGAATAAATCCTAGAAAGGGTGTCAGCTATCACATTCTTGACCCCAGGAATATGCTTGATATTAAGGTCAATGTCATAAGCGGAAGTGATGAGCCATATGTTCCTTATACAAAGGGCAAGGAAAGGGTCTCTGGTTTTGCTGGTCTTGACCACCTGGACCACTCCGAGGTTGTCACAATTGACTGAAATAGAGCCATGTTGCCAAAATTGGCCCCAAATCCGAAGGGCAATCACAATGTTCATCATCTCTAAATGAACTATGGTGAGTTCAAGGTCGCCACAGTTATGTATAGGGGTGGCATATACCCTATCCCGCCAAACTGCTCCCATACCCGTAAGGCAAGCGTCTAGGTAAAGGGACTGGACCTCATCAACATCAGATTTAATTATGTAAGATATGCCATTGTAAGTGGGCAAAAAGGTGAGAAACCATTGCAAGTCTCTATGAAAGTCCACATTCAAATATATCTTCCTGCAATGGTGATTCTTCCTAAATAATTCGAGAATTCTATTAATGAAAATCCTGGAAGGTTTAACACACTTGTGTATGTAGATCAATTTCCCTAGTAAAGATTGAAAAGCTTGCCTAGAAAGGTGTGTCTTTTGACTGGCTTGTATACAGGCCTCATAGATTTCCCGCAATTTTTCTTGAGCAATACTCATAGTATTGGTATTTATATCAATATCTATGCCCAGACACCCGAGTTTCTTTGTTGGGGGGGTGACCTTGTCCTGATTTAAAGGTAAACCCAAGTCTTTCAATAGATCACATAGAGTTGCAAACTGGGCATCAGCCTTAGATTTAGGGGCAACCACAATGTAATCATCTATATAGCAATGCAACTTTACACCGTGTCTGGCCATGATGTGAGCAATAGCGTCGGATAAAATCTGAAACGATCCGGATCCGTGGGTCCAGCCGAACGCGATTGCCAGATCCACATAGAACGCATCCTTCCAACGAATACCCAGTTTCAAAGCATCAGCGGGATCAACCCTAAGGTTGCGAAATGCTCGAGCGACATCCACCTTGAACAGGACTGTGTCGTCTACCGCGTTTGAAATGTCCCTCACAATATCATCAATAGTGGGGAACTTCAATATGAAAGGGGTGGAGTCGTAGTTGTCCTTGTTTACGTGATCATTAACTGAATGGCCATGAGGGTGGGAAAGGTTCAATATTACCCGCCTCTTGTCTGTATCTTTAGGCCTGGTTAGAAGTGGAGAGCAATGATATTGGTCATGATTAATATTATTAACAGGACCTAATAAAGCACCCAATTTACTTTCCTTATCAAGATAACTTTGAACTTGACTGGGATATTGACAGGCAGAAAAGTGATTAGTGATTTCTTTGTTACATAATTCTTGTGGGTTATGCAAAGACAATGGATAGCCAAACCTAATATACTGGATGACACGTTTGTCCGCGTAGTCACGAAGATGGTGTTCCCATGCTTCCACATTGAGACCAGACTTGATGGGTATCCTGGCCATACGATAATTAGGAACGCCTGTACTCAAGATAACATCAGCGATTTGCAATAGCTTATCAACAGAAGAAATCTCAACAGGGGCCCTATCTGGACCAATGAAGGTGAAATCAGTAGGGGCTTGGTTCAAATAGCCAACTGTCTTATCTGGATAGTTAAAATCAACTGCCGTACGCTTGTCAAAACATGGAGTCTTACAGGGATCTACAAGATCATTGACAGGTATGTTGTCAAACGAACGCGGCTTGTCGTGAGTGGTAGTCGTATCGACATCCAAGCAATCCCAGTCAGGTCTACTAACTGGAGAAGTGTCATAATCAGGATTAATATTTGTCAACATCGAGTCAATAATATCCAGCATGTACTTTTCATATGTACAGCCATAATATTCATGAGTCCTAATATCCTCACAATAATTGCTATATGCCAATTTAGGGTTACTATGTTCCTCGTGACTTCTTACATATGAGTTGTATGGGAGTATTTCTAGCTCAACTCTATGTATAATCTGTAAAAATGCTTCTACAGGGCTAGCATACGGTATGAGGGTACCAAATTGCCCCCCCTGGGGATGTATGTACAAATGATAACCCCAGTTCTGATCTGAACCCCCATGGAGATAGACTACAGTAGCCCAGTTACCCTTGAACCATCTAACGTGATTGGTAACACTCATGGTGATTTGGTCATTTCCAGGGTTGGTCATATTAGTCAAATGTCACTGATGGTCTATGTGACTCATAGCAGCATAACAGTATGTGCCCATGTTATCATAAATCCGGATCATAGGCACCTCAAAGTTGGTATGCACTCCAATATTATGAATTTGCGCAACCTGGTTAGTAAGCATATGGCCATACTTTCCTTCCCTGTTACAATGATAATCATAGTGGGGATAATATTCATACCCATAACCACGGTAGTGTGCTAAACCACAGTATCCAGACATGTCACAGGTATGGTCATTGCCCTGGGGATAATATTCATACCCATGGCCACCTTCAGCTATAAAACCACAACAGCCGCTCAAGTTGTTACTATAATGATAGGCCTGGCCCTGGGGATAATATTCGCACCCAGTATCATAGTTACACATAAGATCAGTGGCCATGGCTACATCACCACCAGCACAACAATGTTCATAATGTATGGAATCGTTCAAATAGTCATTGTTCAAAGGATGAGATATATTAAGTGTATCTTTAACTTCTATATTAAAAGATTCAGAATTTCTAGTGATGTTACAAATGTCATTGTCAAAATGTACTCGATTATTATCTGTCTTTGCAGGAAATAACTTCGGATCCGGCCACATAGCTGCAGAGTGGCCCAGAGGTCGACCAAGTTCCTATTTTGTTACAGATGATCTTTGATCCTGGCCACCATTGGTATTGCGACTATAACATCTAGTTTCTGGGTGACCCAACGAACGTCCAAGCTTAAAACAATATGCACAGAAATGCTTGTAAGTCCCATGATGCCCCTCACTATTACAAGTACCTTCATTGAAGAAACGACAGATCCTGACCTTGCTGCCCGATGATGCTACGGTTTGAACATTATGCATGGCTAACTGAGAGTTGCTGATCCTATTTATGGACCATTGCGTGGAATCAGCCCATCCGAGGCGGCCCTCCTCAATGTCAGTCATGGACACCGCCCAAGCTGACCTGACAGCAGCCCACGGAAGCGATACAGCGTCTTTCATAGAAGCAGTCATCTGGATTAAAACGTTTCTCGCCAAAACATGATCATCAATCTGCAGAATGTTTGCCAGTTGTCCAGAAACCCATTGGGCCAAAGTCAGTTCGTCATAAGCTGGCTTCTTTAAATGTGAAGCCGAAACCAACCCCTCGTTAGGCCAGCGAAACTGGGGACCCATAGATGTTGTGTCGGTGGTATTGTAGCGGCCTGACTTCTTTCGCAGAACCGTGGCCTTACCTTGCAGTACCTCCCTGTCACACTGTTGCTCATAGCTGGCCAATAACTGAGACACTGCTGTAGATATACTTGGAATAGATCTCAGAGCATCCACCTTAGGTGCCACCGCATCCCTAGCGTCACTGGCACAAAGTGGGGGTCGTTTACCTTCCGTGGTAGTACCGTGGCTATCTGCCCCTGCCGTCGCCAGCTGAGCAGGGATGTTCTGATGAGTTGGATGTATGAAAGCCGCCTGATGTGAGGAGGTAGCCCTAGGTCCCCGATTAACTGGTTGAATAGTGGGTGAGGTCAGAGGTGTTGAGCTAATGCTACCATTCCGTTCAAATCTGTCCATTCTCCTGGAGAGTTCCTGGTTGGATGCATCTAGCTTGCTAAGCATATCAAGTATGGCCTGACCAGTAGTGGCTGATAACAGGGGTTGTGTTGAAGAATCAGCAGTACTTACTGGTGGCTGTTGTCCAGACGACTGTAGATATGAACCGTCGTTAAATGACGCAGACTTCTGTTTCTTGCTTTTCCTAGGCGTCGACCTTGCTTTGTCAGAAGCCCTTGTCTTCCTCTTTCCTTCTGTTGCAGGGGATTTTTTTCGGTTACCCGGCATAATTAAAAAATAAATAAAACCCTAAAAGAAGACAGTAAAATTCCTTGAATACTTGTGTCACCTTCAAATCTCAGAATCAATATGGTTCCACAATGACATGGGTTTAAAAACCTGAACCCCAATTAGAATCTGATTGGTTGTTATGTAATGTCATTCTAACCAAATGTAAACCGAAATTTTTAAGGTATCAAGTAAACTGATGTAGCAGGCCCCTAACAGGCCGTGCTACCCACACCACCTACAAATATGTATCATATATCATTAAAAAGTTCTTTTAACTGTCGTTCTGTTCGTTTTACTGCATAACAATCCATACAGAAATTACTGAGAAAACACAAGCTAAATATTGCTATATATCTGCCTTTTACACATTTTCTCTTTAAATATGGATTTATTTGACTCACAAATCACACAAAATCATAAAAGTAAAATCGTCCATTAGAAATATATAAAAATATATATCAATATAGGTTAACAATATAATTCCCACACACTCGTGTATTATTGTTGTCTTAATTTATTAATAATTTTCCTATTGTAATTTTGCCTTTTAACAGTAGCTTAGGGATTGGCTTTTAACAGAAGAGATAATTTTACTGTATTTGGGTAGTAGTACATAAAAATATGTAGATTTTTGGCTTCGGGTTGACTGGTTTTGTAGTCTGGCTGCGTATCAATATGGTGAATTACATTATTTACGAGTTTTAATGTTTTAATTATTTGGGGGGATTTAGCTAAGACAAGAGCTTTTTTGTGTCAAGTGATTTGTATTTACCCTTACTTTGTACTCAAAACATACTGGTATATATTTTCTTTGGAGCATTTTATCTATTTTAAAAATTATGTCAATGGAATGCCTTCTAACAACATACAAACTTCAAAAAGTACTTAAGCGTAGTGTTTTATATGTTTCTAATTTATTGTCCGCCATTTCCAATTTTTAAGTAGATCCTCAACTTGACTTAACTTTAAACCCAAGACTTAGCTAAAGCAAACTTGGCATGTTGGTGAAATTTACTAAGAGTATAGAGTTAGCCTAAGTCTAAGACTAAACTTTTAACTTTAGGCCAAAACCAGGGCTTAGTCTATTGTGAAACCTATTGTGAAACCCCAGGTCAAGATACGAACCAATGAAGTAAAAAATGTAAGGAGACTTTTCTTTGATAGGACCGGTTCATCTCTTATACAGGTGTTCCACTGGAGCTGACCGGCCGGTAACTATGCATTTTTGGAGAGTCGGGACCAATGTTCACATGGTCGGTTAGGGACGGTTGTAGTTTTCCGGCATAACAACAGGCCTGTCAGTTAACTTAAGGGCCTGTTGGTTACACTTCCCAGGCTTGTCTGTAACCCTTCCAGGCTTGTCGTTATCACTTGCAGGCCTGTCGTATTATGTAGCTGGCTTGTCTTTTGTAACTTAGGTACTGTTCATTTGCAGTCCATTTCCAGCATGATGTGAGGTAAAAATATGATCAAAAATTATGTCAAGAATGACAAAGAAACAGTACAAGTGATCATAATTTGGAAGTTAAAGAGATAGAAAAGGTCCGCATGTATGCTGTAAATAACTGAGAAACCTGAACAAGTGCTTTATTTGGTAACAAAATAATCAAATTCTCAGAATTTTTCATCAGAGCAATTTAAATAAAAGTTAACAAACTATTTGGATTCAATCATAAGATATTTCTTCTCACTGTAAAAACCCATTAGTAATTTTTGGGAAAAAAGAGGATCAGGTGTCAACCAATCAACAAATCTTAAACTAGGTCACTAGTAAATATTTGGATCCCATCACGTGACCAGAGCTACAGCAAGTTTATTTCCTTCATGAGAATAGGGTCTTTCCCAGAAGCTCGAGATTGGAGTATAAAGGCAGCAACAAGCAGAAGGTTTTCATTGTCACGTGAGAGATTGTTAGAAGCACATCTCTCCCTGCTTCTTTCCATAGGATACAACATTTTTAATGAAAATGTTATATTGACTTTTTCGTTCATAAATTGAAGCAGACATACATTGATTTTATTTTTTATGTATATTAAAGGAAAAACGTGGAAACTGTAATTAAAATAACAAAAGAAATAAATTTTGACATTTTAGTCATGTGATGGGATCCAAATATTCAGACTTGACCTAGTTTAAGAATTGTTTATTGGTCGACACTTGATCCTCTTTTTTCACAAAAATTCATCAAAAACTGTTATTACAATACCGACTTCAAGTCTGGTCATGGGGTTCTGTATGTTTAGCCAGGCCTGTCTGTCAGTACGGCTTGTCAGGACCTGTTACGGCTTGTCTGTTAGGGCTTGTCCTGGTAGTTTCCAGACCAATCTGTACAAAACACATCGACCCCATGGCTGGTTGGCCTCTAGATCCAGACAAGCCTGTATGTTTCACGTTATGTTGGGGAGTTGAAGCTGACCCAAAAATTTCCCGCCTTTTTTTTCAGATTTTTGTTCTCAATCCCCCAACTTTTGCAGCCGAACTTATCATAATACAGAGTCGTAGGGTCAGCCTCCAGTGGAACACCTGCATTATGGACTCTTGTGCACAGTTTTAAAATAAATATCCCTTAAGGTATTTTTAAGAAATCAGACTTAAAAAGCCCCACATGTCATTTACCTTGTAGTTGGTTACAGTTGTTGCCATAATTTAGGCCTTCTTTCTATTTTCTATTTAGCCTTATTTTTATGTTTTCAGCTTACTTTTGTATTCATGTAAATGTAACTTGAATTTTGTCCAAAACCTAAATTTTGAATTGATGTAATTGACAATTATCCCTCACATATTTAAAATTACTTTTCCAAAGTGCATGTTACTGCCAATGACACAGATTCTTCAGATGAAATTTGACTTTTTCTACAAACCATAAGCAAGCTCGGTTTATGGTTACCTTTGGAACGGAAATCATTGTGACTCACACACAAAGAACCAGGATTTGTCAGACAGATCCGTGTGATATCCTGACAGATTGGCCCATGGACCTCTCCTGATCCATCATCCTGATGTACACCAGAAATCTTCTAAAGTTACCTCGAGGTTAAAGGCCCCCGTACAGTGTACACAGTGGAAATTTTGGCTGGAATGAAAGGTCTTCTAATTTCTAAATTATTTCTATGGAATATCAGTAATGGTCAAACAGCAATTTGCTAATTTCAGTTATTTCTATGGAAGGTCAGTAACAGTCAAAATTGCAATTAACTCTACATATCATCACATTATCTCTAGTTATTGGGATAATAGGTCAATGAATCTGGGTTCTTCTCTCCTTCAGCAAGTTATCTCTACATCTTAGGATTATAACTTGTAAGTTGGTGAATTGGGGGTGGTTTCTCAATTCACTGAAATGGTAAATTTGTAAAATGAGATAATTGTATGGAACCGCCTAAATATATAGAACTTGAAACATTATTGTCAAAATCAAATAATGTATCTTGTCAAAAGTAAAATGTAAAATTTTAAAATAGCAAAAATGGAATTTACTCTCTTAATATTTAAAATAAATTGGGTGAGGATTATATAAGTAATAGCGGGGAAATTCCAAGCAGTGTGGTTATACAGGGAATCTCCCATCCTTTGTTTTAAGGAAAATCTTTGGTGAGGTGGAGTAAAGGAGGCTTTGTGAAACAGGATTTAAGGGAAGCCTTGCCAAAGTTTAGAAATCCCCCTTCCTTTACTCAAGGAATGAAAAAACAAAGAAAGCTTCATGAAACCGGCCCCTGAACTTTAATTGGAAACTTACAGGAGTTCATTATACCACAAGCATTCTTGAGTAAGGGGGAGCAGTCTAGAAAAAAACAATTGTCAGGGCTGGCTGTTTGTCCAAATGTCATACAGTACCCATATATTACACAAAAGACAAAAGGACTTGGTGAAGATCTAATTTTTGACATATGTTTGATAAACAATACACATAAGATGTTTAAGCAACATTTGTTGAAAATGTTTTGTAAACATTGTCTCTGAAAATATTTTTAAACGTTTAATAGGAACTAGTTTTCATATCCATCATTTTAAAATCTTTTCGAAATGTTTTCCATCAACTGTTTTATCAAAAATGTTTTAAACCCATATATTCAGAATGCTTATTAAACATTTACCAAACATATCCAAACAAAGATGACAGTGAGCAATAATAGGGGATTTTAGAGGAGTTAGTCAAAAATTGACCCACATGCAATCCCTAAAAGTAAAAACTGAATGGGGGCACAATATCTAAGCCACTATCTTTTAATTTTAAACATAAAAATAATATTTTTATTAGTCAGCAACCTCAGAAAGATATTGGATTTGACCTCTGACATAATTATGTTAATTCGTAACGTTTTTGTAATGTTTATTATTAAACGGTATACATAAAATGTTTTAAACACACACTTTTAAAATGGTTTTTGTAACCTTCATTTTTTAAACTGTTAAACTTTTCCTTTCAAACGTTTACAAAACTCAAAAATGCTTACTGGGTTACATCCTAAGTTGTAGGTTTGAATGTTATGGATATGTGGATGGACGGTTTACATCAGCAGTGCAGTGGATATATACTGGACCAAAATCTCTGAGGTTGTCCTACAGACAGGTGGAATGACACAGGTCTACAACATAAGTGTGGTGGTAGTATACAACACTTGAAACTATGAAGTTTTAAGATTAAATTTTATAGAGATGTAGGCTAATGTAGGTTAAAATCAGCAGTACAAGGGCGATATACTGGACCTCAACATTTGGCATTGAGTTAAAAATCAGCAGTACAATGGCGATATACTGAACCTCAACCTTTGGCATTGAGTTAAAAATCAGCAGTACAAGGGCGATATACTGGACCTCAACCTTTGGCATTGAGTTAAAAATCAGCAGTACAAGGGCGATATACTGAACCTCAACCTTTGGCATTGAGTTAAAAATCAGCAGTACAAGGGCAATATACTGGACCTCATCCTTTGGCATTGAATCCCAGTCCCAATGCACAAAGGGTTACATTTTATAATATAGACCTACTAGGACGCATTGTTTCCCATTGTTTTCCATTCTCAATATCATTATTGTGATCTGACCTGTGCATTATTTAAAAACCTACATTAAACCCTTGAAAAAATCTACACACAGATATCAGAGTGAAAAAAACCAGTTTGTGATTTTTGAGATAACACTCTTTCACCCTAGATGACAATAGTTTCCAAACATGGATTGTTAGTCACTAGGATGTGATATATTTCATGTATCAGCGTTATTTGTTGTAATTCATTTGATCACAACAGATTTTCTTTGTGTGACGTGGGGGAATATAACACTTTGAGGTGTTTTGGGTGTACTTTTTAGACCACATCCAGCAATAAAACTAAATGAAACAAATATGTTATTGTCAGACAAAATCACATCGAAAAGAAACTCTAATACCTATTAGACTATTTTAACATCAGGATAGTTTTAAAATTCGAGTGGCAGACCCCAAAACCCAAATCCTCGATTTTAAAATAAATAAATTTTACTATTTGACAAAATTAACTAATAAGTCTTGTGCAAAAAAGATAATTTACCTCAACAATTTATCAATGCAAAGAAAACTACGAAAGAGTATTAGCGCCACCATAGTGTTACAAAAACCATCATATCATTTTTGTTGCAAACTTTCTACTCTATAACTTCGCCAACAACAATGAAAACTTCGCCAATAACAATGAAAACTTCGCCAACAACAATAAGAACTTCACCAATAACAATAAGAAAATCACCAATAACAATTTAAACTTCACCAACAATGAAAACTTCACCAACAATGAAAACCCCATCAACAATGAAAACTTCACCAATAATAATGAAAAATTCGCCAACAACAATGTAAACCTCACCAACAATAACACCAACAATAATGAAAACTTCACCAACAACATTGAGAACTTCACCAACAATGAAAACTCCATCAACAATGAAAACTTCACCAACAACTATGTAAACTTCACCAACAACAATGAAAACTTCACTAACAACAATGAAAACTTCACCAATGTTAAGAACTTCGCCAACAATGAGAACTTCACCAACAATACTGTAAACTTCGCCAAAAATGAAAACTTTGCCAACAATAATGAAAACTTTACCAATAATAAGAACTTCGCCAACAATGACAACTTCGCCAACAATACTGTAAACTTCACCAATAATGAAATATTTGCCAACAGCAATGAGAAGTTTGCCAATAATGCTGTAAACTTTGCCAATAATAAAAACTTCGCCAACAATGAGAACTTCGCCAACAATACTTTAAACTTCGCCAACAATGAAAACTTTCCCAACAATAATAAAAACTTCACCAACAATGAAAACTTCGCCAACAATGAAAACTTTGCCAACAATAATAAAAACTTCACCAACAATAAAAACTTCACCAATAATGAAAACTTTGCCAACAATAATGAAAACTTCACCAATAATAAGAACTTCGCCAACAATGACAACTTCGCCAACAATACTGTAAACTTCACCAATAATGAAATCTTTGCCAACAACAATGAGAAGTTTGCCAATAATGCTGTAAACTTCGTCAATAATAAAAACTTTGCCAACAATGAGAACTTCACCAACAATACTGTAAACTTCGCCAACAATGAAAACTTTGCCAACAATAATGAAAACTTCACCAACAATGAACACTTCACCAATAATGAAAACTTCACCAACAATGAAAACTTTACCAATAATGATGAGAACTTAACCAACAACAATAAAAACTCCACCAACAATGATAAAAATGTTGTCACAATAAGTAAAAATCCATCAGTAATGGGGGTGTTCCACTGATCCCGACCAAACCTGACTTCGAGTCTGTTTCAAAACCTGTGAGTCAAGACAATTTTTGAATGAAAAAATGCTATTTCTTAGTTACTAAAAAGCCAGGTTGATTTCAATTGTACTTTTATAGCACTTAATCTCTGTCATAATGACATGCTCTAAGGTGCAACATCCAACATTGTAACAACAAAAAATATATGGTACAAACGGGGAGATTTCATGCATTACACCTTTCGACTGGCTCCCATGGGTATTGTTGGCTGGTGGTCTGATTTTAAGGTAAGGATAAAAATATTTTGGGCAACTATTTTAAAGATTTTACATACCAGTAGTGCCATTTTAAAAACAGAGCATTGCTGAATGGGTAACCAGTGCATGGCCTTTCTTTGGGGGTAATATGAGATACTTTGTGGCTTTACAGTCAATTGTAGCAAGACTATTCTGAATGTACTGTAACTTGCGTAGACCAGCAGCAGAGAAACTCTTGATCAAAGAGTTACAGTAGTCAAGCCTACTTCCTAAAAAAGCACTGGCAAACATTAGAACAGCATTATGTGTTAGGTACTATCAAATTAATCTGAGATTCCTCATTTGAATAAAGCACAAATTACAGATATTTTACAGAAAATAGCCCCACGAACCACTTTAACACCCATACAAGCCTTGAAGAAAATAAACCAGTTTGGCTACTTTTGCAAACTGTCCACAAGTTTGGAATAGATTTTTTCCCAACTCACTGGGAGCCCTCAAGGACAAGCCCTCAAGTTAACCAACAAGCCATAACTTTCACTGACACACCCTAAACGAAAGCTGGTGAAACTGTAGAAAATGACTGGAGTGGCAGCTAGAAGAGCCAGTTTGTGCAGCAATGCACGAACTTTGCAACAAATTATCATAACTGCTAGTACCGGAGGTATGATCTTAAAATTCTCTTAAAGAGGCAATAGTCGAGTCTGCTGCTGACGAAAGCATTTGCAGCTATGATAGCAGAATCCTGTAAAAAGTGTTTTCAAGCATGCCTTAAACCTGTACCCTTTATCATTTAATTCAATTTAACTTTTATATTGCCTAATCTCCATCTCAGGACAGACTCTATGGCACTTCATTATTGCCATATTCGATCTTGTAGTCCATTACCTTTTTGTCAGATATCTTTTAATTTGACAATCTTAAGTTTGGTTAGCCCTAGTTGAGTTAGACCTATAACCTTTATCATCATGTAAATTTACAATCTTTAGTTGTGTGAGCCCAGCATAAAATTGGCTACCAACTTAGTATCCTAACTTAAACTATAGCCATTCATAAGATGAACTGTCTCTAAAATTAGAAATAAAATTGAAAACTTCACCAATAATGGAAACTTTGCCAACAACAATGTAAACGTCATCAACAACAATGTAAACTTTACCAATAACAATGTAAACTTTACCAATAATGTTAACTTTACCAATAATGGAAATTTCAACAACAATGAAAACTTCACCAACAATGATGCAAACTTCACCAACAACAATGAAAACTTCACCAATAAAGAAAACTTTGCCAACAACAATGAAAACTTCACCAACACTAATGAAAACTTTGCCAACAACAATGAAAACTTCATCAATAATGAAAACTTTACCAACAATGTAAACTTCCCCAACAACAATGAAAAATTCACCAATAAAGAAAACTTTGCCAACAACAATGAAAACTTTACCAACACTAATAAAAACTTTGCCAACAACAATGAGAACTTCACCAACACTAATGAAAACTTCACCAACAACAATGGAAACTTTGTCAATAATGAAAACTTCACCAATAATGAAAATTTTACCAACAACAATGAAAACTTTGTCAATAATGAAAACTTCACCAATAATAAAAATTTCACCAACAACAATGTAAACTTCATCAACAACAATGAGAACTTCACCAACACTAATGAAAACTTTGCCAACAACAATGAAAACTTCACCAATAATGGAAACTTTGCCAACAACAATGTAAACGTCATCAACAACAATGTAAACTTTACCAATAACAATGTAAACTTTATCAATAATGTTAACTTTACCAATAATGGAAATTTCAACAACAATGAAAACTTCACCAACAATGATGCAAACTTCGTCAACAACAATGTAAACTTCACCCACAAGAATGTAAACTTTACCAATAATGAAAACTTTACCAATAATGAAAATTTCACCAACAACAATGTAAACTTCATCAACAACAATGTAAACTTCACCAATAATGTAAACTTCGCCAACAACAATGAAAATTTTGCCAACAACAATGTCAACTTCACCAACAATGAAAACTTCACCAACAACAATGAAAACTTCACCAATAATGAAAATTTCACTAAACATGTAAACTTCACCAATAATGAAAACCAATTTTGCCCAAGGTGTATCCACTAGTCCCAACTCAATGTAGAAACAGGGGAGGCGAAGACATGTGATCTCCAGCAAGGTCACCCAAACTGCTGGCAAAGCCAGAAAACTAACAAATTTAGACAGGGGGTCAAAGCCAGGGCAAAATTGACAAGCTTTTTTGTGAGGAAAAAGAAATGGACTTTGAAGAAAGAAAATGTAAATTATAGTGTAATGGATATATAGAAGGGTTTGAGAATGATCATACTGTACAGTTTACAGTATGAAGAGGTGCCATTTGGAAGAGGTTCAGATGCGCATAGAACACAATACGCATAATCACGCAGATCTCAGATCACATGCAAACATGAGTTCCCAATGAACATGTGCCACCAGGGCACAGCAAACATGACAAAGCTCATATAAGAATCTGATGAACACCCTGCAAGGTATGCTGTGTCTAAAAGCACTTAATCCAATGGGACACAGTAAACTAGCTTAGAAAGAACAAAGGAAGTGCCATAAAATGTTGCTAAAAAGTAACAAGCAGTCCATTATAAAACATGGAATGGAGCCTGATTTATTTCCAGATTGCAGTGCCTTATAAAAGTAGAAGCCCCAAGATGCGGTCAGCAATTTTGAAAGATTTTGAAACAGATATTTTTACAAACAAGCTAAACAAATCCAATACCCTGTTCACATACTTGTTGAGATGCATTTATTTATTTAGGTTTTAACGTCACTTTCAACACTGTACAGGGCATATCACGACGGGTAGTTGGAAGGGCAGAGGAAACCAGTACATGCTGTTGGTCAAGGTTCTGTACTGTAAACTGCCGACCAATGGCAAGCAACTGCCATTTTTCCCACTTGAGGTCAGGCCGGGAACTGAACCCCAATCTCAGAGGTGGGAGGCGAGAGTGTTACCACTCTGCCACCGTAGCCCCTTGAGATGCATTTACATAGCAAACATTTATTTCATTATTTCAATAAGAAATTAATTTGGTAGCAAGGAATGTTTTTTGAGTTTCATAAACTGTATATGCTTGAGCTTCTGTGATTGGCTGACATTTTGGCCAATCAGAAGGAAGATGCGGTAAAAGGCAAAGTTTACAATATTGTTGCTAAGTTTTCATTATTGGCAAAGTTTTCATTATTGGTAAAGTTTTCATTATTGGTGAAGATTTCATTGTTGTTGGCCAAATTTTCATTATTGGTAAAGTTTTCATTGTTGTTGGCGAAGTTTTCATTATTGGTGAAGTTTTCATTGCTGTTGGTAAAGTTTTCATTATTGGTGAAGTTTTCATTATTGTTGGTGAAGTTTACATTGTTGTTGGCAAAATTTTCATTATTGTTGGTGAAGTTTTTATTATTGGTAAAGTTTTCATTGTTGGTGGCGAAGTTTTCATTATTGGTGAAGTTTTCATTGTTGTTAGCGAAGTTTTCATTATTGGTGAAGTTTTCATTGTTGTTGGCAAAGTTTTTATTATTGCTAAAGTTTTTATTGTTGTTGGCGAACTTTTCATTATTGGTGAAGTTTTCATTGTTGTTGGCGAAGTTTTCATTATTGGTGAAGTTTTCATTGTTGTTGGTGAAGTTTTCATTATTGGTGAAGTTTTCATTATTGTTGGTGAAGTTTACATTGTTGTTGGCGAAATTTTTGTTATTGGTGAAGTTTTCATTGTTGTTGGCGAAGTTTACAATGAATCATAATGTGCCCAATTTTAGAGTCAGTTCATTTGATGAATGGCTATAGTTTAAGTTAGGATACTAAGTTGGTAGCCAATTTTATGCTGGGCTAACTCAACTTAAAATTGTAAATTTAAGTGATGATAAAGGTTATAGGTTTAACGCAACTAGGGCTATCCAAACATAAGATTGTCAATTTAAATGAAATCTGACAAAAAGATATTGGACTATGAGATTGAATATGGCAATAATGAAGTGCATTAGAGTCTGTCTTGATATGGAGATTAAGCACTATAAAAGTTAAACTGAATAAAATGATAAAGGTTATAGGTCTTAGGCAGGCTTGAAAACACTTTTTACAGGATTCTGCTATCATGGCTGCAAATGCTTTGGTCAACAGCAGGCTCGACTATTGGAATGCTCAAACCACTGAAACTTGCAGTGCATCAAGAATAGCCTTTGCCAGGGTTATAAAAAATAGTACCAAGTTTGTGCATTGATGCATTAAAACTGGTGAAATGACACATAAATGTAATTGATTGGGACTACAGAATCATTATGCCCTCACACTAGTCCCAGATTTTAATTTTTTGTTGCAAGTATGTAAAAATAAAGTATTAGAACAAGACAATTCAACAGCAAATGTCATAAAAGAAAGCCGTGACCAATGCCCCTACTAAGTAACAACTTTGTATACCGTATGTTGTCCGAGATATAGCCTGGACAATATCTTATAGGTCAAGGTCACTATTGCAAGGTCAAAGATCAAATAAAGGTCACAGCATGATGTTGCACACCTACAACCCAAAACCATTGTCCCTTCCAAGTATCAACTTCCTACACCTTACAGTTTCCCAGATATAGCCCAGACAAGATTTTGTAGGTCAAGGTCACTATGCCAAGGCTAAAGGTCAAATCAAGGTCACACCATGACGTTGCACACCTACAACCCCAAACAATGTCCCTACTAAGCATTAACTTCCTATACCTTACGGCTTCTGAGATATAGCTGGGACAAGATTTTATAGGTCAAGGTCACTATGGCAAGGTCAAAGGTCAAATTAAGGTCACACCATGACATTGCACACCAACGCCCCCAACTAATGTCCCTACCAAGTATCAACTTCCTACATCTTATGATTTCCGAGAGTTAGCCCGGATAAGATTTTATAGGTAAAGGTCACTACGGCAAGGCCAAAGGTCAAATCAAGGTCCCACCATGACGTTGCACATCTACTACCCTGAACCAATGTCCCTACCAAATATCAACTTCGTACACCTTATGGTTTCCGAGATATAGCCCGGACAAGATTTTAAAGGTCAAGGTCACTATAGTAAGGTCAAAGGTCAAATCAAGGTCACACCATGACGTTGCACACCTACACTCCCCAACCAATGTCCCTACCAAGTATCAACTTTCTACACCTTATAGTTTCTGAGAAACAGCCCGGACAAACTTTTCCCTTTGACCGCCTGCCCGCCCATCCGGACACCATGGGTGAAAACGATACCCTGACAGCCATTAAGGGCTGTGGGGTAAAAACTCTCAGACAATTGCTGCATAAAGGAAACAAATCAGGGTCCATTCCATGTCTTTTAATGTACCGCCGGTTACTGTTATCCCCCACAGTCATAAAATCAGAGTCCATTCTATGTTTTATGATGTACCGCATGTTACTATTTTTAGCAACACTTTTCATCATTGTTGGCGAAGTTTTCATTATTGGCGAAGTTTACAGTATTGTTGTTGAAGTTTGCATTATTGGTGAAGTTTACAGTTTCCATTCACTGAAAATAATATGATTAAACAAATAATAACACTATGGTGGCGCCAATACTCTTTCGTAGAAAACTCATATAATTAAAACATTTAACAGAGATATCGTCATTAATGTGTATATAATTTTTGAGCTGACCAATATTATGAACATACTATTTGTGAGAAATATGAGACAATAAAACTTCACGAAAAACACTGCAATACACAGTCCATGGCAGTATTTGTGTAATTTTATTTGTACAAAATTCATATTTCAGCAACAGCACTTATCTGCAGTTTATTTAAATTGGTGCTGCATAGAGTGCCATTATAATGTAGACTTTTCTACCGGATGGAAATTCCATAATTTTCTTTGATCAATTTCAAACATTCATATCGTCCCTCAAGTAACAGAACACAGACCAAACCTTTCATATTCATTCATTTGTTATATTTTGTCAGGGTGTCTGAACAGAATAGTGGGGAAGATGTTTCAGTGCAAAGTTAATTTGAGGAAATGAAGTATCTGACACAGTTATCTTGTATAGACTACAAAAACTCAAAGCACCATTCAACCCATCCTGTGTACTTAATACAACCCCAAGTGTCTAGTGACTGATATTTCCCAAACTAACAGTCAGTTGTGCCAGGGATGACCATTAATCAATTCCTATTCTATAAGGTTCTAAAGCCTGCCACAGGAGTTTCGATGTAATGACGGAATACCACCATTTTAAGTGATTGTACAAACCACACTGTATAAACCTAGACCTGGGATTGATACCAGGTCCTCTGTGTTCCAAGGTGATTGTGTTACCCACTAGCCACAGTCACTTATGAGGTAATGTCAGATTTCGTACATTCATGATGACTTTCAGTGTAATGTTTTTCATCTTTCTTCCTGTTGTATTATTGTACTTATTCAAAGTAACACATAAGCGCAAAAAGAGGGCTGAGTACCTGTTATAATGTCATTTTTTTACATATTTGTTGTGCTGTATGACACAAGTCACTGTAATAAAATAAACAAAAACAACAGACAAAAAAACAAACAAACAAACAAAAACAAACAAAAAGGAAAAACAACAAATAAACGCTGTATATACATGACACAGGAATTTTACTTCGTACCTAAAGTCACTTTTGAATGCATAAAACAATAAGAAATTAGTGTACATACTGTTTTAACATTTTGAATTATGCACAGATTCGAGAATAGTTAAAACACCCAGATAAATCGATATCCACATTTGTCAAGGAAAAGGCCAGACCAAAGGCTCCCATTCAGGGTAGTCAAAAATAAATATAGAGTCACAATGCACCTCTGCATGCCATGACGGTCTGGTGTAAATTTTTGTACAAAATTAAACATAAAACAGTTAAACATAACCGTGCAGAAAAATGTAAAAAGAAGCATGGTTATGTAGATTTATTGTGAGAAACTGTTCCTTGTGATGCGGGAAATTGAGAGGAAACTCGTATATGTTTGTATATTAATACAGGATTTGCCAGTCCCATTAACCGTGAGCTAATTCTTAAAATATGTAGGAATTAATTTTTGAAGGAAGGAAAATAAGATTTTTTATAAGTTGAATAGCTGAAGTCTCTTTACATGTCTGTGCCGTTCTATTTGATAAAAGTTTTCATAAGTTACAATTACATTTGTACACGGAAAAAAAGTGTTACCTTGACCTTTTCATTTTCTTTTATTATCCAGTACACAATTTTGGGGATCTAAAAAGCAGTACATTCAGACAACAAAAACGAGCAAAAGTCCTGTGAAAACATCTTTGTAATTATATATATAACATTTTTACACTTTTCTTACTATTGTAACTGCACCTAATTGATTTCCATTTGATCATCTTATCCTTATTGCTCAGAACAGAGACACTGTATCCTGATAATTCACATTGAAAAAAGAACTATCTGACATCCATCCCAACAATACCTTTATCCCTCCTGCGTGTATACTGTAGTTTATTTATTTTATTTTATTATAGTGACATATATAATACAAAAAAAAATGTGACAGTTATAGACTTTCTTGGGGAGAGTATTCTGGTACAGCAGGTATGCTACACAGATAATATTATAACAGCAGTTCATAATGCAGTTAAATCGTTAGTGTTGTTATATTTTAGTTTCAATAACTTAAAGTTAAAGCAACAGAATTGAATATTTATCATCAAAAACTAATGGATCGAGGAAAAGGAATGTTTAATTGTCTTTTGGGGACCAAAAACAAGAATCATAATTAGGCTTTTACTTCTCATTCAACAGTTAATGTCGTATTGGGACATACAATCGGAATTTCCAACTTGTGGGAGTTGAGCCTACACAGAGCTCACACCCTGTAACTTGTGTTGTCACGGAACTTGTACACTTGGGGGACATGCTACTCGTGACACTTCAAATGGGTACTAAAAATTGTTTGTTAAAGTTGTGACAGCCTGGCATCCTATTCAGGGCAGTAAAATACTTGCAGTTGCTTAAAAAAGGGGGAAAAACAGAAATAAACAGCTGCCAAATACCCTTAAAGGTCAGAAGAATAGCTTTATCACTTTATACTTCACAACTTGAATGACAGGTTTTTCTGTTTGTTTCAAACTTTTGATCACCTGTAAAACTTTCTCAAAGTCATATCCAAGACAGTTCACATTGCAAACCGTCCAAGTTCAATATTTGGTAGCCTTCTTCTGAATGCAGTCTTGCACTGGCAATTAAACAATAAAAAAGAATCATAATGCCAATGTTATTTATCATCAAAGTGATGGAAATAACAAAAAAAAGAACATAATTTATTTTTTTTTTTTTTTGGATATTAAAATTCACATTATATATTGGCTGCTTTGTGGACCAGAGTCTGCTAGATTTAAGCACTCATTAATCACCCCACAAGATGTATTTAAACTACATGTCATGATGATGGGTCATAGAAAAAAATTTACAATTAGAATCACAGGATCAAGATTTATAAAAAGCTTCTGTCTACCACTTATGTAAACAATTTTTATGTTACCTAACGTTTGGTGGATTAAACTTCGAGTTAAAGTAATACAATTTATACGTGAAATCAGAAACCATTCATCATAAAGATTACATACCATATTTTTTACAGAGATTCTCATTTGTATAGGTTAGATTCACAAAACAATCATATTCATTTTTGGTCTTATGTTTAAAGTTTTCATCTCAAATTAAAAATTCTGTCTTAGAATCCCAGTTACTTCAAAGTTTTTTTTTATTTTTGTGGGAATCATGGTAGCCCCTGAAATGTCAATATCAAAGAATCTTTATTGTCCAAATAATTTGACACAGTTACATTCCCAAAAAGAAATATAAACTTGACTGTATTGATGAATTTATGAAATTATTAAACATTACCTCAGTTTAGGTGGTGACGAAGATTTCTTGTTAATCCCAATTTATGTCTTATGTTGTAATTTGTAGTCTGTTAGAGGCTATTTACTGTTATGAAAATATACTTAACCCTTTTTATCAGGTTTATTTTGTTTCTGTACTTCTGGTTTTGTCCACTAGGAGATTCCTTATCAGGTCACAGTGGGTACAGATTTACCACAGTTGACCGAGATACCAATGGATGTGCAACTATTTACCAGGGTCAGTAAAAAAAACAAAACATTTTATTATCTACCATGCACAGTATTTCATCCATATAGGGGGTATACAGAGCGGGATAGATTTTTTGTATACAAGTGGGCCTCCGTACCATGGATGCTTAATGTGATTAACTTCCGGTTTTTTACCAGTGTCTTGGAAAGTATGTAAAGTACAAATATATATTACATATCATTAGAAAGGGCTTCTTACAACGATTCTTGTCATGTTTGTTGCATAAAAATGCACGCAGTACGGCAAAAGCCAGTCACCCATTGCAACACTGTGAGGTTATTGTAGGAAACCCTTTCTTTGGAGGGACCAGACAAGACAAACTCATGTGGCCATTTCACCCGATTTTTAACAAATATATCTACAGGGCCACCCCTCTGTGATTTAATTTTTTGATCCGTACCTTGGGCCATATTTGAAAGTTCCTTTAATCTTTCATCAACTTGACTTTGTATGAACCTATCTTGCCTCAACGTATCGAGAGCTGGGACAGACTGAGCAGACTGAGCAGATTTTAATTTTTGTTGTGATGTAGGTTGAAGAGTACGACGCCTAGCATTTGACACTTGCAAACTTTTGTTTTTAATTGTACTGCTATCGACAGATTTTTTACACATATTTCTCTGTTCAATGCATTCTAGACGTTTGTCAATACTACTCAGTTGCTTTAATATGGCTTGATTAATGGCTTCTTGGCTAGTTTGTACTTTCAAATCAGTATTACACTCTCTATTATTTTGTAACTTGTGAAATACTCTGTCAGAAACATCACTGTCTACATCAGACTCTACTGTATTCACAAAGTCATCCAAATTAATACTACTTTTGTCTGATTCAGAAAAAGAAACCTGACATTGATCCATAGTTCCATTGGAAGTCGTGGCTTCTGCTGAGTGGTCCTTCTGCCAGATCTCAAATCTGCCAGATCTCAAATCATATTGCTTCTTCTTGGTAGATATAACGGCTCAGTCAACTTAAAATCAATGTATAACTTGAACTAAAACAAAGTAAAAAAATAAAATTTCTGATGTGTCTCTGTCGACAGCTAGTTTGAAAGTGACCCCTTACAAATTCAAATCAACAAGGGCAAGGACTAACCAATCAGATGCAATGTAACAACTTGACGCCCTGGTTGATGCTAAACACCAGTATTAAGGTGCCTCCAGGAATGAGCTGGCAGACCACCCCAATGTCTGCCTGCAGATATGCCTCTATAGCTACTCTGTGCAGCTCTGCATTTAACCTGAGTACTGCACGTTGTGTACCTTGCTTTACAAACATTAAGCAGGCCTGGATGGGACTCTAATCTACTTCTGACAATCATGTTTCATTAGATGATCAAATCCTGTAACAGTTACGTTATCCGAATTTTTAAAATGTGGTCCCGATACTGGCATAATGTTGCATATTTGTTTTATAATCCAATTTCCATTTCACCCTTGCGTGTTGCATGTACATTGTAACACAAACCATACTATATTTGTATCGTTCAAGGGAACATGAGACCCCTTTCCAGATCACAATTACTCTACTTTGGCTGATTGTCATTTTACAGAGTCATTTTTGGATGTAATTGTCTAACTTAATACCACTGGTGTTGGTTGCTTTTGCTCTCTGTTTATCCCTTTGACATATGTCAGTTTTTGTTCTCGAAAACTTCGGGGAAACTAATTTTTATTTCTGTTACTGATGTGGCTGTCATTATCCTGGATATTATCCCTATAGCCACTCATTGTTAATTTGTTTTATCATAATTAAATATGTATCCACTTTTCGTCCAATTTTTTCTCAGATCCTTCATTCTATTTTCCTTCTTCAAAGTTATCTTTCTTCTGTCCATTTCAGTCATGCCGTCATTCACTGTGAGTTTCCTTGGCAGTTCCTCCACATTTAGCTTCATTTTGCAGTCTATGTTTGATTTTTTCCCCAGAAATATCTCACGGTAGAAACTCCATTCTGGTAAAATTTGAAATTCTACAAGTAGAAACTCCGATTGGACTTTCTACCAAGTTTAGCTTGGTAGAAACTCCAATTAGACTTTCTGCCAGTAGAATTTCAAATTCTATCAGGCTGGACTATCTACCACCTAAGTTGAAATTCAAATTTGGTTGAAGATGAAATTCTGCCAAATAGGACCCTCTGCCAGCCTGATATAAAATTGTAATTTGGGTAAATTGTATTTGTCCAGTTCTGTGTCAAAAACACACATGACTGTTCTCTATGAAAACTAAACTCCATTGTCTAGTACTTGACTTTTGTTCATTTCAAGAGAATAACTACTCAAATTTAGTGGTTTAGTTGAACTAATTAAGGGCATGGTTTAGGTATCTATAAAATTGGGGTCAGAGATCTGAGTTATCATTGTTCTTCCTGACATCATAATCAATCAGAAAACACAGTGGCTTGAGGAGCAGTTAGTAAGTAGAATGAAAAGTTCAGGAAGAAATGGTTGTATTTTACAGGAAAAGTATGGAAAATATTGGAAACTTCATTGTTTTGACTTGTTGACTATGTAACCACTATCTCCTGCAACTTGAATTGAAAGAAGGCCCAGGGCCCGTATTCACTAAACCTCCTTTATTCCAAGGAACCCTTAAAAAGTAAGGATTTCCTTTATTTCTTGCCCCTTCCTTTGTTTTTGTATTCATTAAACTTCCCCCAAACAAAGGAAACCTTAAAAATCCAGGAAATCCTTAACTTTCAAGGGAATCTTGAATTTTGATATTCACTAACCTTCCTTTACTGAGGAATCCTTGTTTTTTTCCCTTAATTTTCAAGGTAAGTGTGTGACTACCTTTATGATAAAGGGGAGTTATGGTGGTTTGACTTTTTACGTAAAAATTGAGGTAATTGGTGAAATCTAATGACATTTGCACCTTTTTTGTCCATACTACATCATTTATATCACCATACGTCTTTCTTTGAAATTTTTGGGATATTCAGTTAATATGTGGTCAAACCCAATGAAAATGTATTTGACGTGTGTCACAGTATCTGCATGAAAAGTGGCTATTACCACAACAGGAAAACTTCCCAAATGACTATTAGATTGTTTATCTTCATGAGTGATACATATCTTTTCTGTGCATGTCTGATCACGGATGTTTTACTTTTATTACCCACCATTTTGTATGATTTATGGGTTAAATTGTATGAATATTTAATGAGAAGATGTGAAAAAGCATGTCAAAAAGCATGGCCACCAGTGAATATAAAAACTGCATTCTTTAATCTGCAATACATATGCATTACAAAAATCTTTAAAAGTGAGATATTTATTTCTTAAAATATGAAATATCATCTTAAACGGCAAAAGAAAACACATCATAACAATAATTTTATACTAATAATAAACATGGAAAGAAGAAAATACAAAAGTAAGGGAAAGATAAAGGAGCCTTTATGAACAAACGTTTTTAACCAATCAGATGACTTGATGCACTCCTTTAATAAAGTATCCTTTATTTAAGGTCTCCTTTGGTAAGGAAACCATAAAGGAGGTTTAGTGAATAGCAATTTAAAGGTCACCTTACCAAAGGAGATTTTTCACCTTCCTTTAATAAAGGGACCTTAAAAATATAGGAGGTTTAACTTTTGTATAAAAGTATAGCCAACTTAAGCCTAAGACTTGGCTAAGACCTTTCGTGAATACGGCCCCAGGTTCTATAACAAGAGCATAAAAAAATCAAAACTTCTATCAAGTTATACTTGGTAGAAACTTCAATTGGGCTTTCAACCAAGTTTACCTTGAATTAGAGTTTCCACTGGTAGAAAGTTGTTTGCAAAATAACCAAAAATGTTGCTGACAGAGTTTTATTTATTTTTAACAAAATGTCTACAATACCACAAGGAACAGATGGCAATACTAAATTTTGATGGTGATCTGGATCACGGTTTTGATCAAAGAGTTTACCGGTTCTAATATATTTATTGTTTAATGTTATTTATGTTTAAGATATTTACAAATCAGGCTATAGCATTCAGTTGATGCTGTGAAAATCAGAAGTAAATTTAACCTGATGTATTCTTCTTAAACCTCAGAAATGAGATACAATGGTACTAAGGATACTTGGCGTATTCATTTTTCACACTTCTCAATAAAATTTGTTGAAAGTGTTACTCAACAGCTTCTGCCCTATTCTTCTTTCGTGTTCCTCCTCTCTACTATGTTAAGTTAAAAATCCTAAATAAGACATCAGTGTAGAATAAAGTATTTTAACATTAGTTCTTGAAGTGTCAAAGACTTTTTTGAAGTAAATATGGTATACGTATGTTTACAGGTGCCTGGTGGTATAATAACTGTCACTCCTCCAACCTCAATGGGCCATATCGTGGTGACCCTCACCAGTCATATGCAGATAGTGTGATATGGTTACACTACAAAGGCTTTCAGTGCCCTGGTTTGAGTTTGACCTTGTGTGAACATTGAAACAGCCCAAGTTGGGAATATATACTACATTTATTCCAAATATATGTACACATTAATACTTTGGGGTCACCTCACATGCAAACATTTGGTCCTAAGGTGACCTTAACTTGAGGTTAAGCAAACATTGGAATGATAAAGAGTGGGTTGCTTTTAGCCCACAATTTAAGACTGGCCTTATGTTATGCCGTGGGCCTACTTAAAGTGAAAATTAGAGCCAGTCTTTAAAGAGTGGAAAGTGAATCTAGAGTTTAAATAAACTGGCCTGTGGCATTGAATTTATTTACTTACAGTGTAAGATGAGGCCAGTCTTTGTTGGTTGGAAGAAAAGATAAGACATGAACTTAAAGTGGGGCTGTGTTTCAGCCCTGAATGACAACTTTCCGATGTGAGAGATTCTTTTAGGATTTTGTGGGCCTAGGCTCAATTTCAGCCTAAGGCCAGAAATGTGTTAAGGTGACCTTAAGTTAATGCAATCTTATGAAGGTGTATTTAAGCGTGTTTATATGACGTAAACAAAGGGGAGGTGACCCCAATGGTTGTTTGCCTATGCCTTGTCCATGTCATTCCCCAACCCCGGCTAGGAGGTAGTGCAGGAAAGGGCAGTCTGGAAAGCCCTGGCTACCTGTTCCGAGGTGTTGTGGTCTTGGGTGATATACCTCCAGACTGCATTGGAAGTCCAAGTACCATGACTCTTTATGTTTTGCATGGGAACATTAGCATTAAATGCAAAAGTGGCCCCTGACCGCCTGAAGCTATGGAATGTGATCCCTGCTTGTGACATATTTAGTTTTAGCATAATCCCTTTTAGGTGTTTTCGTAGCTGAGAATCTGTGAGTGGGAGCCAGTGATTTGGATTTTGTTTGAAACAAGGGTGAATCGGCTGTGCCTGGTGCAAGTTTGAGCATTTTTCTTGTGGCATTAACTGGGCATAAAGGTGATAAAGGTAATTGAGGAAGTTTGATGATTCTAACTGCATTTTTTGCCTGCATTGTTTTTGACCATTTCAGAACAAGATGCAGCCCTGGTGGGCCAAAGATGACATCTGCTCTTGCCAGCTGTTTCAAAGGAGAATATGAGGAAATTTTATGTGGGACTAAGTTGGAAATCCGGAGAAATGAGAAAAAGGCAATGAGATAAGCCATCTTATACACCTGTCCCATGTAGAGTGTGTCGCACAAACTGATGATTCTACTCAACAATGGTATATCAATAATGGCATTGATTTTGACTTTAAAAGGCTTATCCATGATGAGGGCTTTTTGGTAGTATGTTATTCTGGGATCATTGAAGGCTTGCACTGATTTGCCATGGAGAGATAATTTGGCTTTGATTGCTGAAAGGCAATTTGCTATTCCTGAATGGGAGGTATTGTTTTGTACCAAAAATTCCAGAAATGGTAACAGTAACATGACAGAAACAGGGGAACATATGATGTCAAAATTCATAACAATGGTGTAGGCCAGGAAGGACCTGAAATGTCTGTTATAGGCTGCTTGAGTCGATGGTTGAAACGCCCTTTGAGTCCTGGCTACTGCTTTCTCTGCCAAGCTGTGCATGGCCCCGGTTATACCTAAATTCATATAGACCAATCAATTTCAAGAATATTACTGGGGACATTTACCCATCTGGGCTGTGGTATCATGTCCCTCAATTTTGTATTTGCATTATCTGTGATATACCAACGTGAGAGCAGATCTGCTATGGGGTTGTCTTTTCCTAATATGTGTATGACACTTAGGTTAATGTCACATTTGGCCGATTCCATGAATATATTTCTGGCTATGGCAGCCAAAGTAAGATCCCTGGTGGCCCCTGAATTCAAAATGGCGACCACGGCCTGATTGTCGCAGTGGACCAGCAATTTCTTTCCCTGCCAAGCTGGTCCCCATACTCTTAATGCTACCAGGATGTTTAGCATTTCTAGATGCGAAATATTGAAGTCTTTGTATCCTAATGGTATTTCTATAGTATATACTTGATTAGTGAAACAAGCACCCAGGCCCTGAAGACATGCGTCTAATTGAATTTCACCGGCCACAGGGGTGTGGTCAAAAAAGGCTTTGCCATTGAAAGATGGTAAAAATTTTATAAACCAGTTCAAATCTTGGTGAAAAATATCTGGAAGGAGGATAACACTATTGTTATATTTGTTATAGTTGTCTCTCAGAACACTTAGCATCCTATTGAGGAAACTTCTTGCATGTTTCACACATTTACTAATGTACAGAAGTGCCCCCAATAATGATTGTAATTCATTTTTACGACATTTTTTCCTACCTACCCAGCCATAACATGTTTCTTTGATTTTTTTCATTTTATCCGGGGGAACTGCGACGGTGAAGTTGACGGTGTCAACTTCTACTCCCAAGCAAGAGACTTTGGTTTGTGGCTTTACAATTTTCTTTTCGTTAAGAGAAAAACCTAGTTTTCTTAGGAGGTCCTGGAGGTACTGAAAGGCGTCATTGCTTTTTGATGGGAGTTCGAACCCAATTATGTCATCCAGATAATTTATGATGTCATGGCACCGTGACGTCATTACGTGACGCACAGCATCACTTATACGCTGAAAAATAGCGCTCCCGTGCCTGTATCCAAATGGCAGGCAGGTGTCAATAAAGTAGTTTTCATGCCTTAACCCTAGCAAATGATAGTCCCTAGGGTCAATTTTAATATGCCGAAAAGCCCTAGTGATGTCAACCTTGTATAAATGTGAGCCCTTGCCTAGCTGCCTGACTTTGTTTGTGATGGTATCAATAGAAGGAAGGGTTAAAAGAAATGGAGTGCCTAAATAAACATCTTTTGAAATGTTAGAGTTGACTGCATGACCCTTAGGGAAGCTTAAATCAATTATAACACGTCTGTTTTGAGATCCTTGTTTTTCCCGTGTCAGGAACGGTGAAATGTGAAGGGGGCTTATGGGTGGGTCCTTGAAAGGGCCTAGAATAGCTTTAAATTCACTCTCTTCTTTTAAATATGTGTCCACATGACTGGGAAATTGTATGGCTGACGGATGGTTTTTCCACTATGTTGTAGGTCTGCCTCAAGTTTGCTGTCAAAATCCAAGGGGAACCCATACCTAATAAGAAAAAGTAGTTGTTTATCCCAATAGTCTTGTAGGACTTCTCATTCCCCCAAACCCAAGGACAGAAGATTGGGATTTAAAATTTTATTCTTTAACATTAAAGCAAGCACAATTAGTACAATTGTTTAAAACACATATATAGCAGTACATGAACTAAATCATCATATTAGCACTAGTTATGATAAAATGAGTGGGAATTCAAACTTCAGCTACATACATCATTATTGATTACTTTAACTTGTTTAACGCTTAGAACAATGATACTAACAGAAAAGTAAACCATAATGATATTTCAAACTGCACACTCAAGATTAATAAATGTGACTGTTTACAGGCATAATTACGGTAACTAACCATAAAGATTTGATTACATTCACTGATCCAAACTTCAGCATAATTTTTGACTGTGAGATTGTGACTACTTTATAAACCTTTGGCCTCTGGGCCAGGGGAGCTCGAACATGAAATGAAAGCAATCTGAGGTAAGAGGTCAAAAGGTCAAACCGTCAGATTGAAAGACAGGTAAAGTCAAGAGAGACCTGACTGAAAGGGGGAGACCGTGAACAGGTCCCCCAGTTTTGAAGGTTAATAGACCGAGTCATTGTTCGGGCTCACCTGACCTTGATATGGTGTAACCGTCCAGAGAGCACCAATTTTGGAGTTAAATTATAAGAAATAAGCGGTGAAATGGAAATAATGTGACTCCGACTGGGAAAACAAATTATAAAATAGTACCATAAGAATGAAATTAACATAGGTTAGTGGGCTATAATTTGCACAAGGCTAAGTTACCGTACCATGGAATTCACAGAGGCCACATAACAATTGAATACATATCAAAAATTGTTAAGAAAAAAAAAACAAAAAACACAGCCTTTAGAGGATGGTAGAATGGAACTGGAAATGTTCCAAGTGGCTCCTAGTACTGGGAGGTTCCTCCTATGTGAATAAAAGTTAGGCTCACTCCTGTTGTCCATTAAGGGCATTCCGAGCTAAAAGAATCCAAATCCAAAAGGCTAGGTTCCTGGTGCTGTGGGTATCCATGGAATCCCAGGCTACCATTATGATATGACCTAATATTAGTATGGCTACTTAGACTTAAGGCTTTTGATCGTCGATGCCATGATCTGTCTAGCTCAGCATTTGGAATCCCTAGTTTGGACCGAGCATTACGGCCCGCTAATTATAACAAAAAAGCTCATAGACCATGGCACCTGAGGTGCATGATATTTCACATAATATTATTCATGAGATACGTAAAAGGACACAATAAAATTACTGTACATGTGAGCAATGGAGGCACATTGTGTAATGAATTACTGGCAGACAATAATATACATGATATACCGTCAAGACACATGGTAAACATCCAGCATTGAGTAGTACTGACAATCTATTTACACGTTTAATATAATACAAAATGATATTGAAAGACGTTGAAATGGCAATAGCAGAACAAGATATTGTGTCCTTTGGTATAGAAGGCTGGTAAGCTGCGTTGTGACTGTCCGACGGCGGCTGTCAACACTTGGCCCCCGACTAGGACGGCAGCTGAACCAGAGCACCTCAAATTTTGTACGATCATGTGTGGCAAAAGTCTGAAACACAACATAATGTATGCAGTATCAAGGGCCTAAACAGATTACACGCCCTATAAAATTTGGGTGGGTTTTACTAGGGGTGGGTGTTTTCAATGTGACCCCACTGCCAGCTGAAGTTTGAATGACAATGTCAGGTGAAGGATTATAGAGCATTCAAGTATGACCAATCAGAGGAGAGGAAAACTAGGACAAGTGTGCTTGCTAAAGCTTGGAGAGGGTTTACAGGAATGAACCCGTCCACACCTAGATGTGGACCCGCACATTCCCCCAAACCCAAGGACAGAAGATTGGGATTTAAAATTTTATTCTTTAACATTAAAGCAAGCACAATTAGTACAATTGTTTAAAACACATATATAGCAGTACATGAACTAAATCATCATATTAGCACTAGTTATGATAAAATGAGTGGGAATTCAAACTTCAGCTACATACATCATTATTGATTACTTTAACTTGTTTAATGCTTAGAACAATGATACTAACAGAAAAGTAAACCATAATGATATTTCAAACTGCACACTCAAGATTAATAAATGTGACTGTTTACAGGCATAATTACGGTAACTAACCATAAAGATTTGATTACATTCACTGATCCAAACTTCAGCATAATTTTTGACTGTGAGATTGTGACTACTTTATGAACCTTTGGCCTCTGGGCCAGGGGAGCTCGAACATGAAATGAAAGCAATCTGAGGTAAGAGGTCAAAAGGTCAAACCGTCAGATTGAAAGACAGGTAAAGTCAAGAGAGACCTGACTGAAAGGGGGAGACCGTGAACAGGTCCCCCAGTTTTGAAGGTTAATAGACCGAGTCATTGTTCGGGCTCACCTGACCTTGATATGGTGTAACCGTCCAGAGAGCACCAATTTTGGAGTTAAATTATAAGAAATAAGCGGTGAAATGGAAATAATGTGACTCCCAAGGCCAAACTTAAGTGTGTAAGTGTTTACTAAAGGTTTGTGCGACGGGAGAGGAGGATGACGGAAGGGCCCGAAGGTAGGACCAAACAGCGTTGGATTGCCATGTGCCATGGGCCTGGATGTGTTCTAATGGGACCCCATGCTGAAACGCCCAAGAAGAGGCGGCTCTCCTAAAGGCATGAAAGGTCAGTGGTGGTTGTATGTGTAATAACTGAGACACCTTTTTCAAATGCTTACGAGCCACGGAATCGGTCAGGACCATGGGGATACCTTTCTTTGTAATCATGAAAAGGGGATCATTTTCTGAACCCGGAATATGGCAAAGCATGGTTTTCAAGGCTACAATAGGACATATTTGTGAAGCACCTAGATATGGAACATTGATGGTTCTGGTCTCTTTTCTATCTTGGATGGTCTTAGACCATTTGATGATAACTGTGGCACCAAACTGGGTGAAAATGACGTCTCCCCGAGCCATATGTCTAGTAAAATCATATTGTTTGGTAGTATGTGGCAACAAATTGGAAAGACGTAGAAAAGAGAAGAAGACGAAAGAGTACAAAGCTGTAAATGTGATATTATGTTGAAGACCAGCCGATGTGGCCATAACTTGGTGTAGCGTATCAATTGTGAGGCACTGAGCAATTTTTGGAGCAAAAGGCCTGTTGATTTTGATGGATTTTAGGAGAAGAGGGATCCGACGATCCTGAAATGGATGTGTGGGAAGGCCATGTATTATGTGAAACGCCCTTATTGCAGCCAGATTATTTGAGATGTTAGACTCTGACAAACTAGCATTGATCAAGTATTGCATATATGCTAGTAGAACTAAAGGAGTCACCTGATGCAACGACAACCCAGCAGCCACCTGGAATGCTAGAAAGTCTTTCCACATTCGGGTGTACTGTGTGAGAGTGGCGGGACGAAACCCATTCTTTAGGCTCACAGACGCCAGGGACGCCAGCTGGGCCGCCGCTGCAGGTAAGCCTGAAAAATAGTATATTATATGGTATAATTCAATAATGTTAGATCGATATGGGAATCCACCCAAACATGATCAGGGCAAAGACTTTGGAGTTTAGACCAATCGTGGTGACTATTTCCCCATCTGGACAGCAAATCAGCAATGGTATTCTGGACGCCTGCAATGTGGGAAAATGTAAAATGAATGTTGTATAATGCTGACAAGAGCCATATGTTGCGCGCACAGATGGCCAGCATCTCGTCTCTGGTCCTGCCTGAGGTTAGGACTTCTACAACTGCAAGGTTATCACAAAATATTTGTATTTTCTTATTTTCCCATTGAGAAGCCCAGATTTTACATGCAACCAGTATGTTCAATATCTCGAGATGGACAATACCATAGTCGCGAAACCCCTTTGGAATGGGGAGTGCATAGACAAAGGAGCCATAAACTCCACCTAGGCCTGTAAGGGAGGCATCCAGATAAACCTGGGCATCTTGTTCAGTGATCTTGTAATATGTAATGCCATTGTAAGTATCCAGAAAGGTTAAAAACCAGTTTAGGTCAGCAAAAAATTGTTGGTGTAGTAGTATTTTACGATGATTGACATTCTGTCTTAGCAGTGCCAACATGCGATTAAGAAAATAACGGGCAGGTTTAATGCACTTGGTGATATATAGCAAGGAACCTAGTAGTGACTGTAGGTCGCGTTTGCTACAGTACGTCTTACTTAACCAAGAAAAACAGATATCTTTTATCTGCTGAAGCTTGTCTTTAGGGATGGAAATCGTCTGAGTGACCGTATCCACCAGTATTCCTAAGCACACGACCTGCGTTGCAGGAGCGATCAACTTACTAGGACTGACTTCCAAGCCGAGGTCTTGCAATAAGTGTTGGAGGAACGTAAAAGACTGATGAATTTCATGGGGCAATCCCACATAGATCAGATCATCAATATAGTTGAAAATGGTGTGAAAACCATAGTTCTTCATGATGTAACGTATAGCGTCTGAGCAACGTTGAAAAAATACAGAACCGTGCCTGTACCCAAAAGCAAGAGACCCATCGAAATAATAGTCATTGTGATGAAAACCTAGGAGATCTAGATCGCCTGGGTCTATTCTGATATGGCGGAAGGCCCTACTGATGTCAATTTTGTAAAGGAGGGCATCCGGGCCTAAGTCACGAATTGCTTGTATGATATGGTCTATTGAGGGATAGTGTAGTGTGAAATATGTATCAAGATAACTATTTTTAGACACTCCATGGTTAACAGAAAAACCCTTTGGCCAACTCAGGTCCATAATGGTACGTTTTTTGTTGGAATTTGGCTTATCCCTTACCATTAGAGGGGAGACATGCATGGGAAAAGGTTTTTCATGATATGGTCCATGTATTGCACCGTATGACAATTCCTCCAAGATATATTGTTCAACATGTGATGTGTTTTGGAGTGCCGACATATGGTTTGTATCTGAGGGGTGGAGGATGCCATCTCGACAGAAATCTAACGGAAAGCCGTATTCGATTAAGTCCGGCAGTTGTTTATCCCAGAATCGGTGTAAGTGATAACGCCACCTTTGGGGCTTAAGCTGAGAAGCAATAGGAATTCTGGCCCCTAAGAAATTGGGAATGCCAGTTTGTCGAACAATCTTATGGGCCGTAATGATGTCGGGAGGTCGATCATAGTCAATAGGATCGCCGTGATATACTTTGAGGGGCGTAAGCGGGATGAAGCCAAAGTCTTCACCATTTTGTTGCACACAGTTATTGTATTCCATACATTTATGCCTGTTGGCAAACACATGATCTGGTATACGCTGGGTCAAAATATCGAGGCTATTGGGGTCATGAGTTGCGTAGCAACTGTTAACATTAGTTTGTTTTGCTATGCCATTGTTAACTTGTGATGGTAAATCGTCTTGTGCAGGAAATGGATTGTCACGCCTGCCCAAAGTGACATCCATTCCCTCGGGAGTTAACCCAGTTTTGTTTTTACTGGCCAATATGGGCATGGAGGCAGTGGTCAGGTGATGAACAACCTGAGATTGCTCAATCAGTGGATTTGTTTTCAGAGAATTTGGCGACCTGACTTTCTGTGCCCGGTCAGTAATCTTATCTCTCTTTCGTTGGGAATTAGAATTACATGCACTTTGCCCTATGCTATCTGTGTGCACACTATCCCCAGCTGTATCCGAATCTTTATTCAAGTTCTGTAGTATTTGGAAACGGTTAGAGGTGGGGATGTGACTATGTGCATCGGGTTCTACCTTGCCGGATTTTTTTGTATTCCTGAGAAAAGGTAATCTTTTGTTACCATCAAATTGTGTATTTGCAGGGGCATAATTGTGAACCTCTTTCTGGAATTGATCCCGAGAAGCCTTGACATTGTTGATACTTGTTTTTTGGGGTAGTGTTTTCGAAAGCTGTTTGTCAAGGCTAGTACTTTGCTTCTTTACGACATCTGCATATGATAAACGTGGGGAATTTTCCCGAAGAGCCCTCTGCATGTGATACCATTGCAGGGCTGTTTGTTTGTTTGTCTCAACTTCTAGTATTCGGGGGGCAAGGTGAACATTGTTGGTCTGAACGACTCGTGTGCCAAAATGACGGGTATGGGTACCAAGACTCATACCCGGAGTTATTCGTTTTTTGTCTGTTTTTTCTGTTTATTGCGGCATTGTGATTCAGGATGAGTAAATGTTTTACCAGACGTGGCAAAGCAATGAGTGCAGATATGCTTGTAGAGGGTTCCCCGGGTATCATGGGATTTGAGGTGGGCACAGGAACCCTGGTTGTAATACTGGCACGGCATGCTTTTGGTGGCTTTAGTCGTTTGCTTTTTAGTACCTATTTGTTGGGAGGATGTACTAACCGGAGAAACATGCCTTTGAGCGTTTGCTCTTCTAACTCGGTCGATTTTTTCGACCTGTGCATAATCTTTAATTTCACCTTGTTCCATCCGGCATAAAAGAACGGCGTGACTGGCCTTTGCCACCTCCCAGCTGAAATCATTTGCATCATCAAAAAGTGCTATCAGATAATCTAACATAGAATTTTGAATGTCCCTGTTCTGTTCATCACGCATTATGCGGCAAAAGCCAGTCACCCATTGAATGACAGATAGCTGGTCATATGATACCCGCTCTTTCTGTGAGCCGGACAAGACATATTCATGTGGCCATTTAACTTTGTTTGGCACAAGGACTTCTACGGGGCCGCCGCGTAACGATTTTTGTTTGTGCGTACCTGATTTTTCTGCCTCAGCTAACTCTTTGAGTCGTTTTTCAACTTGGGCTTGGATCAAGAGATCTTGTCTAATAGTGTGTAACTGTGGAATTTGGTCCACACTCTGTGGCAAGATTTGATGCTGAGTAGAATTTGGTGTAGCGGAGGTTTCCCCTTGTTTTGCACTGATACTTTTGGACTTGTCATTACTCGGATGTTTATTTTTGCTGGTCTTAACTTTTTTAGGATCATTTGTTTTTTTACAGCGAGTCTGCTCTATTTTATCAAGTCTTTGACTGATTGTCTGTAATTGACTCAATATCTGGGAATTAATCAGTTGTTGGACTGCTGAATTGTCTGGAGCACTCTCACTAACATTATCGGATCTTTCAGACTCCTGTCCCCCTGTTTGTTCCCCATCAGAAGTCCCCACAACATCACTACAATTTAAATCTGACTCCGAGGAACTATCAGATTCCTCATTGTGTGGTTGAGTATTCGTTTTGAGAAGTTGTGACAGGAAATCAGAATCATTATTCAACTGTAGTTGAATAGGAACTTGGATTTGATCTGCTTTGTTAGACCGCAAATTGTAAGTGCTCTCCGACATGTTTAAAATCTACATACATAAATAGCCAAGTAACCTAAGCAGAACTCACTATATACTACTGGACTCTATAATACAATCACCTTGAAAAGACAAGATTTAACAAGTGTTTTGTGATCAAGAGAATGTCAGACCATATAGCATAATTATAAATTACATATATGCACTAACGGTACAACATAGAATAATATCTATATGCGGTAACGGTAAATCAATACATATAGAAAACAACGGTAACTTCTATGTGCGTTAACGGCACCACATTACATATAGAATCTGACAAAAAGATATGTGTATTAACGGTACATCAATATATAGTTAATATAAAAAACTAAAACATATAAAAGAGCATAATAAAATGAAAATATAAAATGAAATTATAAAACCAAAGTCCAGTTTGACTAGAAGACAAGATGTCTGCTGTTTTCAATGTGACCCCACTGCCAGCTGAAGTTTGAATGACAATGTCAGGTGAAGGATTATAGAGCATTCAAGTATGACCAATCAGAGGAGAGGAAAACTAGGACAAGTGTGCTTGCTAAAGCTTGGAGAGGGTTTACAGGAATGAACCCGTCCACACCTAGATGTGGACCCGCATCCCATGCCCCAATAGTCTTGTAGGACTTCTTCCCATGCCTCAACGTTTAGCTGAGATCTGATGTTAATTTGGAAACCTAAAAAATTTGGCACTTGAGAAGCTCTGACCCTTTTGTGAATATCAAGAGGACTGTCGGTAGTATTATTAGCCAAATTGACATTGGGTACAGTGAGGTCACCTAAAGGTGTAAACCCAAAGTTGTCTTTATTTTGGGATTGCCATTTTTTGAAGGTGGTATTGTCCCTGGCTTGCCACAGTAGTGCCTTTTTATAGGTTTTATTATGAATGGCTAGACTGTATTTGTCATCCAGCAGTGGTGAGTACTGTTTTTTATCAACCGCCCCACAATCAGTGTTTGGTGAAGGGAATCGGTACAATGTGACAGGAGCTTTAGGTTTTAAAACTGTCCCTCCCCCACTTTTGCACTGACTAGCCGCCCCCGCATTGTCACGCAACTTTCCAATATTATGTCTAGACGAGTTATGTGTTTCCTTGCTAGCCTGGTGAGGGGCTTGTAGTACTTGTGCACTGAAATTGTCCTGGTTCACCTTGAGAGTGTCTGCTGGATTATTTTGTCTGTGAGTGACGTCAGAAACGAGTTGGCTCCTACCTTGTGGAGGTCTGCACTGTCTGACCTTTTGCCCAGTGTTATTATGTGTGACGTCACTGTAATGTAAAGGTGCTTTCACATTGCTGCGATTTGTGTCGATAGTGGTTGGGTTTTCGGTGATATACATTTGCTGAGTTGTTTTGCCCTTTTGCTTTACTTGTCTGTTTGCTATGGGTACATACTCTGGTGCATTAGGATTAAAAGTGTCATTAATTGGTTGCAGATCTTGATTTAGCAAATTGAACCTATTTCTGGTCGGAAGTTGGAAAAAATCCCTCTCCCTTACATTGGTGGTTTTAAGTCTCACTACTTTGGTGTTGGATAGGGCAGTGGTTTTTTGGGATACAGTTTTGGACTGACCCTCTTCGTGGGTGGCCCTATGATTAGAGAGGACATTTTTGACCTGCCTAATGTCTCTGGGATATGACATGATCTTTGTGTACTTTTTAACTTTCAGCCTAGGCTGATTATTTTGTTTCACCACCTCTGCATATGACCTGTTACAGAATTTGGACCAATCAGCCCTCCAGTTTACACTTTCAACATTGTACAAACATTTATTATATACAGTTCTGCTTTTTGATTTTTTACAAACTTTGCTATACATTGCATCCTCAACCTGTCCCATATGACCTTTTGACACGTATTGGTTTTCTACACTTGGCACTGCAGTTTTGCAGTGCCTGACTCGTTTTTTGAACGAGATACCCGACAATCTTTTGCTGCATGCCTGTATTCTTTACCCTGAGAGGCACAGCCTGAACAAATGTGCTTATAAAAGACTGAGCCCGACTCGTGGTCCGTTTTGTGCTGGCATGTGCCCTTTTGAAAAAATTTGCAAGGTATTCCCTTGCTATCCGTTCTTTTTTGCGAATTTTGAGCATTCTGCTGAGTGAAACGCTGGGCATGTGCCCGTCGAACGCGGTCGATTTTGTGGGTGTCTGTCCATTGTATTTTTCCTTCTTCCATTTTACATAATAATACAGCATGACTGCCCTTGGCGGATGCTCACGAAAAGTCGTGGGCATCCTCCATGAGATCAGCCAGATATTCCAGCATCGCGTTTTTCGTGTCTAAGTCCGACTCTTCTCTTGCTATGGTGGCAAAACCTGCCATCCATTGGCACCATGACAAACCGTCATATGACACTCTAGCTTTTGCCTGACCCCCTAATATGTGATTTTGGGGCCAGGGAATCTGTTTTTTAACATAAATATTTTCACTGCCCCCCTTTGGCTCTTTAATTTACCTTGTTCTGTGGATAAATGGGCCAGGTGACGCAGTCTCTCGTCCACTTCAGCCTGGATTCTTTGAGACGTCTGGAGGGAGTTGAGTGACGGTACCACTACGTCTTGACTTCTAACTGATGACTCAACTGCAGAAGAATGTCTACTTCTGACGTTTGTCGCCTCACCCACGAGCTGGGGCTGTGTGACAGGGGTATTATAAACCTGAGGTACAACATTGGACAGTTTCTGAGCGTTATTTTGTACTTTCTCCTCAACTGTGGCAATTCTGCCATTCAATTTTTGTAGTTCCGCCAGAATCTGGCTACTAACGTCAGTATTTTGAAGACTACTGTTCACACTTTCAGTACTATCATTATGTAACAAAGACAGGCATTGTTCATCAATTGGTTTCTTGTGGGTTTGGTTACATTGATTACATTTATATTTCCTCGGAGCCATATTATAAAACAGAGTTAATGTTTGTAAATGAAATGGTTTTACAGTTACTGTTTCTGAAATAAATATATATTCACCCGTGGGTGATACCTTGTTTAATACGGGTTTCAGATGAGTGAGGGGTTTACGCAAGAGAAGTTTACATAAAATAATTATGCAATAACAGTTGTAAAATATGTGTGAAATACTAAAATATTAAAATAAAATATAAAATAAACTCATCCCTTCACTGCTGCTCTGAAACAGAGCAAAACTCGCATTAAACAAGACACATCCCTTCCCAGGATCGTGTGTCAGCTGTACATCTGACGCCGTCAAGTAGTGAAACACTGCAGATATTCCAGTACAATAAAATGCCCAATATATATTCTTTACACAGATCAATTCCTGGCGTCCGTGGTCACAAAACAAAATAATAAAAATTCTAAATGTTAAGTTTAAAAGAAGGCAAGTTGCCTGATTGAAATCAAATTATTTAATGATGGTGGATAGCTTTTGGCGGCAATTGCTAGGGTCATCAGAGGGGTCAGCCAATCATTGATATCGACCTAGATGAGCAGAGAAACTTTTCCAAACTAGCACTGATTAAGGTAGCACCTTGATGCTACACCCCACATTATTCCCTAAAGTTCACGGAGATGAAGATACGACCAACTAGCTAGAATGATCACCTAAACACTTTCAGACAGTGATATGACATTAACTGAATAAGTTTTACATTATGAGTATCATATTTGCAAGTTTAACATTGCAGTGAGTATAATTTGTACTTATGTCCTGACAGTATGAAATTACAGTTTTCTCACACAGAATAGATATTCATGTTAAACATTAACTGTATTTGGTTTGTCGAAAAATTACTGTAGCATACTGCATACATTACCCAATAAACCTTTACTTTGAATATTAACACTTTTTATCATTTGAAATTGTCGAACTTCATAACTTACTTTAAAAAGTACACCCGTGTCACTAACCTTAGAGGGCATTAATGTTAGATGGGTTGTCATTATGTGGTCTGATTTTATGTAACTTCCTTAAATTACAGTATTAAGGAATGCAATACGTGAACCCTGGTTTATATGTATCAATGTATATGTATCACATAAGATGAGTTTAGCTACCTGTTTTGTATCATGGTCTAATATTAATGTCGTCTAACGTTAGTGACAGGGGTGTATTACATATAATTAGTATTTAAGGCTAATAATATACTGTATGAATTCCTCATTGAAAAATTTAAATATTAAGTTCTCAATGACTTTTAGTTGGTTTTCAATTTTAGTCAGTTTCCTTAGATCTTTGAAAATTTTCAAACTTTTGGTTGTAAATCTGTTTAGCATGCGTTGCCAGAAATCTAATAGGTAGTCTTTCAAAGTTAACATTGGGGTTTTACGTCTCGTTCAACAGCCAGGGTCATATTGGGACAGGTCCTCAGTATTGCCAGTTGTGGGACTCGAACCCACAGAGGTGACAGCCTATGATTAAATGCCAAACTTGCTAACCACTAGGCCACCGAGGACCTCTTAGAATATTATGATACAGCTCATATTTTGGTCATCCATTGTTGTTTGTGTAAATGCTTGAAAGCATTACAAACCCGACAATTTAATTATAATTTTTCATTTAGCTATAAATATTGATAAAAACATCATGGTCAATTATATTGCATTGAAATCCAAGGAGAAATGGCGGAGAAATCTCAAGTAAAAATTGATTTTTTGGCATTTTTTTTTTTAACATACACTTATTTACTATCCACCGAGTCTTTGTTCTAAATTTCTCATTAGATTTTATCAGTCAACCAATGTGTAGTAATAATTTTATAAAATTGCTGTGATAGCATAATTAAAACATATGCAACCATTGTGGCAGTCTACAAGTTAAGATAAGAGGGGCCACAGTGGCAGAGTGGTAACACTCTCGCCTCCCACCTCTGAGGCCGGGGTTCCACTCCTGGTACAGCCTCAAGTGGGAAAGCCGGGAGTTGCTTGCCGTTGGTCGGTAGTTTACAGTACCGAACCCTAACCAACTGTATGTACTGGTTTCCTCTCCCATTCCAACTACCCACCGTGATATGACCTGTACAGTGTTGAAAGCGAAGTAAAACCCCAAATAAATAAATAAATACAAGTTAAGATAAATTTTGGTCTGTCCATAAAATGGAAATAATGTTTATAAGGAAAGATGCCTTCAGTAGAGGTTCCATCCATATCATGCATTGTGAGACTATTTTTCCCACTCATCCAATACAAATAATATAATACATTGACATTATTTATGCAGAGCATAGCCATAACTTTGTCACAATTCAACTGTGCTATTTATTTTGCAGTCACATGCAGTTTTTCATCACTCTTTCATTCATAAAACAATCAGCTACAAATGGAACATTTTGATCAAGGGTGAAAAAATTATGAAGTAGGTAATAAAAAGGTAATAGGTATATTGATCTGTCAAATCATTCCATTGTTTAAAGCAGTAATATTAACAATTGCAGTGTTATGAGACTAACAAAATTTCTACTTGTGTTAGTAGAATGTGAGAATATCCAATGCTGTTTTGTACACAGAAATAATAATCTGTTCTTTATCACTGAGGAAAACAATGTGTGAATGTCTGTTCAATTTTTGTCCATTATTGGATTTCAGCATTGAAAAGTAGTGTTGATCAATCTGTTAGAAACTAAATATTAGCAGTGTGACATTAATTTCAGGGATAATTATACCACAGATATTGTTGCATTAATGTTACGCTGCATTGATGTTTCTTAGTTTATATGAATAATGCACTGATAAAAATATGAGGATCTAAGTTTAATTGTTTGTCACTGTTGGATCTTGAATGAATTATCTTGATGTCTCAGATATTATTTTTACATAGTTCATAGTTGCAGATACTTCTTAGATATTTTATAAATATTAGGAATATATTTTTTTTAAAGGAATGATTATTTAAAAGAAACAATGAATCCTAATCTCGGTCACAACAACTTTGTCCCAGATTATAATGTAGGATGGTCATCCACATTTTATCTAGTCTGTGCAGCTACAATATCTTCGCCACAGTGGGGAACAGTCGAGTGAGGTCAAGGTCAGTAGTAGTCCAGAGTTATGGGTGTGACCGAAAGGGAAGATTAAGTTGGGTAACTGGAGTAAAACAGGTGAGTTTTCAGGTGTTCCTTGAAGGATGTGACTATAGGGCTATATCTTATTTGGGGGGGGGGGGGGGGGGGGGGGGGGGGAAGAGTTCCAAAGAACAGGGGCACAATGGCTGAAAGATTTCGAAAAATGTTTTATTTGATTTGTGAACTCTGTGGTCAAAGGTGGGGATGTGAAGCACTTACGTTGAAGGCATCTATGTCTTGTAATTTAGAACAGGTATAGGGGTGAATTAATTCACATAGGTAGACTGGTTGGTCGTGTTTTAGAATTTTGTATGTAATAAAGTCTATTTTAAATTGTACCCTGTACTGACTGGGGGCCAATGGAGCTTTTACAATTGGTGGCTAATACGGGAGGACAAAGAGGAGTGAGCGACAATCTGCAGAGTGAGTTTTGGATGTACTGCAGACTTCTTAACTCAAAATCAGTGACTGATACAAACAGGGATTTGCAGTAGTCCAAGCTGTTGGTCACAGAAGCATTTGAAAGAAGGGCTGATGATTTAATGTTGAGAAGGGACAAATTCTGTAAAGGTCTCTAGTATAGACTCTTATAGACTTTATGACTTGTGTCACGTGGTGTGAAAGAGACAAGTTAAAATCACCACTGCAAGATTCTTGACATTTTGTGTTGGTAAGACCTGTTACCAAGAATATTGATTGGAACGTGTGGAAGAGACTGTTTTACAATTATTTTGGAGCCACTCAAGATAAATTTGGTTTGATCAGGGTTTAGTTTTTATTTATTTGGCAATATGAAATTTAAAAGTGTTTTTACAGTGAGAAAAAATTGCTGGTGAGAGTATTATGCATAACTGGGTATCATTGGCACTGAAACAATACTTCATGAGTGAATGATTGAATTGATTAGGTTTGTACAGCGAAAAAAGTGCTGAACCAAGAACAGAAAACCCTAACAATTGACAAGGCAATGTGTGATAAAGCTTGTGTATCAATATTTGTATTGCTAAAAGATGTTACTTCACTTGTTACAACTGATATAGAATAATGTTAGGTATTAAATGTGAAAACATAAGAAAGGAGAATTATGTCATCTGACTGTATCTTGAAATCACCACAAAAAACACTCTTCATTTTTATAATCAGAATGAAGAGATAAACAGGACCCTTGTGTATATTACTAATGCCTCACAGTTTGTAGTGCAAAAATCTTGACCAACCAGTATTTACTGGTTTCTTCCTCCCTTCAAACTCTCCTACCTTTTGTCATAAGCTGAACTGGATTATGCCACCAGAGTGCTGATACACCGTGATAAATTAATTTAACTCTAGATCACTTAGTGAATCATATCAATGCTGTTTCCTGATTCAACATGAAATCACCTATATGTTACCTATTATCCATATCATACTGATAGTCTCCATAGTATTAACATATTCTTCATCATTAACTGTCAGTAATGATATGAGAATAATAATTTTTGATTGCCTCCACCAGAAGATAATGTTTTAAGGTATGTTCAATTTTTTGTTATTGCTGGTACTCACAATAACTCTAAAATAATGAGTGGATCTCTCATGTTGGTGGGGCCTGGCAAAATGAAGAAGGGATAATATTTTGGGAAAGATACAAATACAAAACAATCATGCACCAGGAACAGTCTGTGCTGTATAAAATTTTTGCTAGTTACATTTAATTTTTAACTGACACAGGTAATGGGATCCCATTATGTTTAAGCTTTAACTGGAATGTGATGACTTAATAGATGAATTTAAACCAGGAACTGCTGTGAAATAGAAATTAAAGAAGAAAAGGAGAAGTTAACTGTTGATGATTGTTTTGAGAGGATATCTATGATCTGAATGTGCAGTAAGGCCTGAAATATTTTACATGTAACATTGGAAACATTACTGAAAGATCAATGATTCCTACTAACTCCCATTAAAAGGAAACTGAATATAACATATGAAGAGCTAGTTCAGCACAAGATCATATCCAATTATTGAATTATATAACACAAAATATCAATTAATTCCAAGTAGAGACGGAATGTGATTTGTATTTATTTGTAAAACACCAAAGGATAAGTGAAGTCAGTTTAAATACTGAATTAATCAGTCCATTAACAGGTAAATTAATTAATTTACAAATTTATTAAACTGTTAATCAATTAAACAATCAATAACTTAGATAATTAAGCCAGTAAGTTAATCAACCAATTAAACAATCAATAAATATACCAAACAATCACTTTCTACTGTAATGTTTATTGATAATTTCAGAAATACCAGTGGAGATTGGGAAAGTGTATTCTGGACGCTATGAACTGTTCACCTGCCGTACTACAGAAGGTTCTGGGAAGAATTTAAATATTAATATCATTATGGAAAAGATTGTATCACATGGCAACCTTAAATCTACATTTTTGGTATCTTCTTATACTTTGTTACTCTCATATTTAAAGTTATTTTAAATGGGTTTACTCTTACTACAGAGCCCTTGATTGTAACATATATTTCAGCATCTACCAAGGCATGAAGATGGGAACATCTCATGAGCATAAAGCTATCCTGTGAGCATGATTTATTACCATCTCAGCACAACAAATTATCTAATAAGCACGACTTATTGTCTCCTCACAAGATGAACACCAGGTGACCTTGTGCTCTACATAAGTCATCTTGTGTTTACCACATGATCTGGTGAGCATTAAATCATCTGGTCTAGATCATCACAACATAATAAGTTGTAATCACCAGATGATATGGGGTTCACAACTTATATTATCATTATCACTAGATGATATGTTGATCGCAAGAATATCTGATGATCATGGAATTTATGGTATTACTACATTATTTGGAGCTCGCCACTTATTATGTTATGATTTGTTGATCGCCATTTCATCCAGGGATAACCACGTATATTTTTGTGATCACTATATGTTATCATTATCACCACATCATCGTGTGCTCACCACATCATCTGGTAATCACTAGAGAATAAGTGGTGATCACTACATACTTTGGCACGTACCACTTACCATGTTATAATCACCAGATGATGTGGTGATCGCTGTTTCATCTAATGACCATCACTCGTTTTCTTCTGTTTACCAGATAACCGCATTGTCACCACATCATCTTGTGCTGAGCACATCATTTGGTGAGCACCAATTAATAATAAATAGTGAGCAGTGTAATCACTTTGTGATCACAAAAAGTGGTCATCACCTTGATTTAAATATTTAGTAGTAATCACAACTTATTTTGGTGATCACTACTCAATATTTAAATCAAGGTGATGATAGCCTGTCATACTCACAATATTTTCTTAGGATCACCAAATTATAAGCCATGCTCATGAGATATTTTCATAATCACGATTTGATAGAAGTAAAAATCAAAAATTGTTGTGTCCTGATATACGTTTTGTACTTTAGCAGTATTTCTATTCAAAGTATTTATCCTTAACCTTTTTCAGTATACAACAGATATTTTCTACCATTTATGACACTATTTTCTGCAACACATGAAAAACTGACATCTAAATAATTTTTGTATTAGTATTATGAACATAAACAGAATGGAAAGAGCATTGGTAGATCTTACTTTATCTTACTTGCATAGTGTTGCATGAAAACTATCTATTGCATTGTGTTAATCATGATATCACAGTTGTAACAATGAAGGATATTTAAATACTCTTGTCTAATAAACACAACTTACACCTTTACTGTTGAAGATTCTTCTTTTGTTCTGTATGTACATAAAAGCGGCAGTAAAATTATATCAGCAGAGTACAATCCACTGATTTCTAGCATAACCGTTTATTGAAAAGTATTAGATAAGGTAGATAACAAAGCTATATGTTATCACACTGTGACCTAATGCAGTAATTATTGTTTTTTTTTTAAATATTTTACATCCTAGTAGAGATACTAAGAATCATTTAAGAATTTTTTAAGATTTGGGGGTTTACTACCGTTTTTTATTTCAGATTGCATTCAAATTCTTGTGGATTGTACGTAACACTGAAGTGAAGACCTTTCAAGTGAGAGCCCTTTACAACCATGGGCAAAGAGGAATGAAATATCCTATCCTCTTTCAAGGGAATACCCAGCTCGTAGAGATTACATTCAAAAATGATATAATAGGAATGAAAATTTATGAGCAGGCATTTAACAGATTGTGTGGGAAAGTTCACTTTATCATGCAGGACACCAGCGATATTGCCTCTTTAAGTATCATCTAGTCATTCATAGCATGGAGTAAATAGCAAAATCCAAATGAAAGAACAAAAGGACATTGACTTATAAACTATTGCACATTGGATATATTGAATATCTTGCACATTTCCAAATGAGATAAATTAAAATACAGAATTTGGTTTAATATTTTAATAATTCCAAAATTCTTTCAACGAAGCACAATTTAAAACCAAGCCTAACTATTAACAGAAATCATACCCAATGTTCTGGGTTCACATTGAATCATCAGTAGCAAAAATGTTTAATGGTAACTTGTGCTATTGGAATGAATGAAAAGGTCAAACCGAAGAATATTACAAAGATCCAAGTCTGGTATGTGTAAACCATGAATGGAATGATGGTTTAGAACTTGTTAAAGCTAGAGTCTAATCTGTATTGAACCCAAGGTCAAATGAGAAAGAAATGTAAAGTCCATGATCTGAGAACAAAAAATGAAAATGCAGTTTTTGTTGTATTATGAATTAAAACTGACAGAAGTAGAAGTTGTTCAACACCTAAGTCCAAGTGGTGCAGTTAAAAGGGTATTGCTGTGTAAACATAAATAATAAGGGAATATGTGTATTTTGAGGATTAAACACTACAGACGTAAAAATAAAGGGTTAAGATCAAACAAAATAGAGAAAACCTGAATTCACATTTGAAGGATTTCAATCAGACAAATAGAATTAACTCAATTTTCTTCAATTAGAATTGAGTAAAATGCAGTACAAAATATACACCTTTTATGGCCAATAAAATATATTTAGGTGAAAGTCTCTGACAAGGTAGAAGTAAAACACAGAAAGGCAGACCCGGAACTAGTATGTCTTGCATCATCATGCAAATAACCTAATCTCATAAGTGATGATCCTAACTGTTCACCATGTATAGTCGTCACCTGTACAAAAATAAGTTTAAGGTTACATAGGTTTTTTCTATATATATATATAATGTAAAATTTAATTAGTGTTTAATGTCATGCCTAGTACCCTAGCTGTTATATTAAACAGAATGAACTCCCTGATAATGTAAGATCTGCCACTTCCATTGCTTCCTTCAGAAAAAAACTTAAGGCATACCTATTCTGCCAAGCTCCGTGATGTCGACCATAGCTATGGACAAGGACAATGATTTTCGAAACTATGCTTATGATGTTGCGCCTTAGAGTCTGTCACTTCGACAGAGATTAAGCGCTTAATGCTTTTCGTAGGTCTTTAAATGATTTCTAGTAATAGAAAGTTTTCAACTGGGGACATACTTGTGTTTCTTCTAACTATATTTCATCACCCAACTTCCACAGGCTTTTTTCTAATCCCTGATACTCATTTTTTTTTCCTATTTCCAACACTCAAAAAGTTAGGGGGCAGTCTTGTCTGGCCCCAGCCAATCAATTATGCGTATGAACCTAGATATTTTCAAATATTTTGCTTGGAGTTTATAGAATAGAATAGACCAGAAAACATTTATATAGTGCAAAATTGATACAACATCCTCTAACACGCTTGAGATCAAAAAGGGAAAAGTCAAGGGACATATCAGGTCGAAATCTAAATTAGGGAGCCAGGGAGATGTACTATGGTGGAGGATAAGTAAGTCTAAACAAATAGGTTTTAAGTTGACTTCGGAAACCTGTTGTTGTGTGCTGTCATCAGACTGATTGTGGCAGTCTGTTCCATTCAGTGGTGGAAGCCATTGCAAAACCTCATGTGCCAATGGCTTTTCTAGGACAAGCTGAGGAACGAGATAGCCTATTTCCATGAGTTAGGCTACTGGTTTTGATCAAGGATGATAAGTATGTGGGTTGGGAGAATTTGATGGCTTGAAAGTAGTTAGATTGTAGTTAAACAAGATGCAGTATATAATAGGGAGCCGGTGTAGTTTTTAAAGAAAAGGAGTGACATGGCTAGCTCTATGAAGTCTAAAAACAATTCTGCAAAGGACATTTTGCATCTTTGGAGTTTAGCCACATTATATTTACTGATACCATAGAGTAGGGAAAAGCAGTAGTCAAGTCGACTGCTGATCATTGAGTTAGCAAGCCAGGCTGCAGTCTCCACACAGCCTTTATTATGAGGCTGGTAAGGTGTTTCCAGAATCAAAGGTTCTTGACTGTATCAGTATTGAGATAGAATTTCTGAGAAATTTGGTCAGAAACGTTTATATGAGGGACTCTCTGGCTTGTCTATAATCAATGATAATAAATTCTATTTTCTCGGGGTTGAATTTCAGTTTCACACCATCCATCCACTTTTGAACACATGTAAGACACTCAGTCAGCTCAGCAAAACTGGAATCAAAGTTCCTATGGTCAGTGCTAGATATATGTGGGTGTCATCTGCATAAAGATAATGGGTGACATTGAGACTGGAATGATATTACTCAGGGTTTACCTTAAAGGGTAAAAAATGAGGGCACCCAGGATAGAGACCTGGTGTACTCCATAAGGGAAAGAAAAGGCATCTGAAAAGCCATTATCTAGTTTAACCCTTTTCATGCGGTTTGTAAGTGTCACAGTGTTCAGATGAGGAGTGGTGAAAGATACACGATGTTTACTTTCCACTTTTTTAAATAAAGTTTCGCAATGGTAATATATATTTAGTTTTATACACCAATAACAATTTACTTAGTAATCACATATATTTTGGTTAGATCAACAACACACGCACGCACGCACCCCAACACAACACACCAATGCTGCAATATCACACATTCAACAACCTGAAAAATTATATATGCACAAATAATAAATCAAATGCTAATATGCTTTAAATGTCTGTAATGTCAATTTATCACGTTCATGTATTGTATATACAATGTTTCATAATCTTCATCAAGTCCATCAGGTCCACTTCCATAATCTCTACCAAACATATCAAGTACATCACATCAGCAATATTTCCATCAAATCACAAGATATGTCATCAGTAAAGTAACAAGTTGATATCATGACCACATCATACATGACACAAGTTGAATATCATCCAACATCAAGAACATTAACACCAAGAACAGCAGTGCCCGCAACAGCAATACTAGCAACAGCACTACCAAGAACAGCAGTACCAAAAACCAGCTGAAATAACAGAAACTTCACAGAATAACTATACATCAAATAAACATACACAAGTACCTATAACATATGACTGTGTAAAGATACATAGGGACAGTACAGTTTTGGTATATAAAGTACAGTCAGATTACAACACTTATTTAACAACAAATTTAATTACACTGTTCTATGCAATACCTATTGAACCAAAATTAAATCATGTATATTTGAATTTATAAAGTATTTTACTACATACCACTGCTGCTAGTTCAAAGTCTTATAAAACAGTCGTGTTGTGGTCGATAGTGAGCGCAACTGCCTTCACAGAGTCCATTGAAGCAGCAATATCATTTTGGATTTTCAAGAGTGCTGTGTCTGTGGAATGCAATATCCTGTAAGCGAATTGTTTAAAAAACCAGCCTTTAACTTTTGAGGAGATTTCTATAAGTTTAGGTTAGGTTTCTTGAGAAGGGGGCGACATATCCGGTTTTGAAGTAGTTTGGAAAGCTTCCCTCTTTGTGTGAGTAATTTATAATATTAGTTATTGGAGTGATGACTGTCCGCACGCTCTTTAGCCACTGGGGTTGGTATGGGGTCCAATTCACATGATGTGTGGGGGAAGAATTCAGAAATTTGAGGATGTCTCCCTCAGATACAAGCTTGACGGAGAATAGGGTGCCATTGTTGCCTCTTGGTCTTGTAAGGAAAACAGGCAGACTGAAGTGCAACTCCGATTCTCATAATTTTGTCACGGAAAAATTGTCCAAAGGTGGGACTAATGTGGTCAGGTAAGATGATGGTTGAGGATTTATGTAAGATTTTTTTGAAAGTGTTTCACAGAGCGTTGGGGTTACCGTTATTTTCAGCAATAACTAAAGAATAGTGCCTACGTCTTGACTGTTGCAGTAGAAAATTGTAGTGATTGACAGCAGTCCAATATCTACTTTGATTGATTGCAGACTTGTCACTATGCCATGCTCTCTCATACTTCCGATTGAGATCCTTTGCTGAGCGGATGTCTGAATTCACAAGACCTCTGTCAGAGTGCAATGGTGCAATTTTCCTTTTGATTGGATCATGCATGTCCAGAATGTTGCTCAGGGTATTGAAATACTGGTGACTTATTAAACTGGCTTTCGTGTGAGGATGTTTGATGACATAAGAATTCAGGATGTTGTCTCTGAAATCAGTGATATCTATCTTGTGAATTCTCCATGCGTTAACCTACCAGAAATTGCAGGGTGCTTTAATATGTATATTGACTGAAAATGTAATAGCAAAATGGTCAGATAGCCTCCCTGAAACTTCAGGCAGACCGCCTTTGAGAAGGTGTCCCTCACACATACGACATCTAATGTATGACCGAGTATAAAAGGGACAATATAAATTGTAAAGTTAATAAGTTAATATCTTACCTAAAAGACTGGAGATACCCATCCTACAATCCCAGTTGTTAACCAAACAGTGTTTAATAATGGTAGGCTAGACTGAGAAGCGGAATTCACGTTATCCATCAACACCTTGCAAGTACTGCACTAGGGTGCCATCTGGCGTGATGGGTTAGAACACTCACGGCCCTGGCTGTAGCATATTTCGGCACATCTTTTTCAGATGCTTAGCACTACTGGCTAAGGCATATATATCTGTCACTTTAGTCATTTCAGGTAAGGTATTGACTAAATCGTTTTTCTTTGTGTTTTTCATTTGACTATATTTATTGTGGATTTGTTGTGGCTGCTTGGGTGTAAGTTTTCCCCCAAAATAAAATATACCCATTTCTGTGTCTGAGAATTCTCTCTCTTTCTTCAGTGTCTGAGATCTCTTATTCTATTTCCATTCTTTATTTTAATGTTTCTTATGTCACTTTCTGACATGCTTTAACATTGGTGCATTGTTTCTTTGGCAGATAACACATTTAGATTTGCTTTGCATTCCATGTGTAATCATCTTTTAGGGACCTCACCTGAGTAGGAATAAACTTTGGCACAGCTACTATGAAGTAAACAAGCCATATATATCTTTGTGCAGTTTAAAATATTTGCTTCTTTGGGCCATATCTAAAACACTCTCTCAGCTGGTAGATCTTGTAATATGTGTTTGTTGGTACAATCTTTAATGTCCAGGCATATGACATATCCTTTCTTTGTGTTAAAACTGTAGTGTAATGATAAATAGGAGGGGATAGTATTGCACAATAGAGAGTTTGCAATTGCAACATAAATTAAAAGAAGATCCCAGTAGAGATCAACGTGGCAAGGCTCTTTTTAACATGAAATACATAATGACTGACACTTTTGACGTTGTGAAATGACGTTCAACACAGAAATCTCTGATGTGTAACGTAGCGGAAAACAGATACAGGCTTAATAAAAAATTATTCACAAACTCTCTATTGTGAAGTTCATTTTGTTGCCTACCTACAAATCTTCCTAGTCCAACAAGTCCAAAAATGTAAACTTGAGCTCAGCACGCTTAGCTTAGCATGATATGTTAAGCAGTGACCTTTCTGGACACACACACAAAAAGACACCAAACCGCAGCACAGTACCACTAACAAGCATGAATATCTGGATCTTTCATACCAAGAGACCATAATTGATTTGATGCACTAGGGCTTGGCACTACCAGTGCACGGTTTATGCCAGGCCATCTCAACTTTTGACTGAGTGAAAATGAGGTAAAAACTCGGTATTGCTTCAAACATGCCTCAACAAGGTATTGGCTTAACATCCAGGAACCACTTTTAATTGACCTGTATCATAACCCAAGGAAAACAGGCTGGCTCCATTAAATGACCTTGCGTGATATTTTGATTTAACTTTTATGCTTTTGATTATGCACTTAGAAACAAAATAAAGGTTTTTAGACCCTACCCTGTTATATTGTATAGACTCAGACTGGACCCCTGTATCCGTTGGTTGAAAAAAACTTTTGTTCCTCGGAATGACCAAATTTGGCAGACTCAGTGGTAAGGCATCTACACATGTATGACGAAATCCCCATTTAAAATCAATGGGAAATACTGTTTCTGTCCATACCTACGAAATGAAGGTCTTTAGACCCTACCCTGTTATATTGTACAGAATCAGACTGGACCCCTCTATCCATTTCTGGAAAAAAATTGGTGTCCCTCGGAATGACCAAATTTGATGTACTTGGTGGTTAGGAAACTGTACTAGTGTATACGCATGGCCAAATCCCCATTTAAAATCAATGGGAAATACTGTTTCTGCTCATATATACGAAATTAAGGTCTTTAGACCCTAGCCTGTTATATTGTATAGACTCAGACTGGACAGCTCTATCCTATGGTAGAAAAAAATTGGTGTCCTTCGGAACAACCAAATTTGGCGTACTGTGTGGTAAGGCATCTACACATGTATGATGAAATCCCCATTTAAAATCAATGGGAAATACTGTTTCTGTTCATATCTACGAAATTAAGGTCTTTAGACCCTACCCTGTTATATTGTATAGACTCACACTGGACCCCTCTATCCTTTTGTGGAAAAGAATTGGTGTCCCTTGGAATGACCAAATTTGGCGTACTCGGTGGTAAAGCATCTACACAAGTATTACCAAATCCCCATTTAAAATCAATGGGAAATACTGTTTCTATTCATATCTACGAAATTAAGGTCTTTAGACCCAACCCTGTTATATTGTATAGACTCACACTGGACAACTATATCCATTTGTGGAAAAAAATTGGTGTCCCTCGGAACGACCAAATTTGGGGTATTTCGTGGTAAGGCATCTACACATGTATGACGAAATCCCCATTTAAAATCAATAGGAAATACTGTTTCAGTTCATATCTTCGAAATTAAGGTCTTTAGACCCTACCCTGTTATATTGTATAGACCCACACTGGACCCCTCTATCGATTTGTTGAAAAAATTGGTGTCTCTCCGAACAACCAAATTTGGCGTACATGGTGGTAAGGCAACTGTACTAGCGTATATGCATGGCCAAATCCCCATTTAAAATCAATGGGAAATACTGTTTCTGCTCATATCTACGAAATTAAGGTCTTTAGACCCTACCCTGTTATATTGTATAGACTCAAACTGGACCCCTCTATCCATTCGTGGAAAAAAATTGGTGTCCCTCGGAACAACCAAATTTGGTGTACTCGGTGGTAAGGCATCTACACATGTATGATGAAATCCCCATTTAAAATCAATTGGAAATACTGTTTCTGTTGATATCTACGAAATTAAGGTCTTTAGACCCTACCCTGTTATATTGTATAGACCCACGCTGGACCCCTCTATCCAATTGTGGAAAAAAATTGGTGTCCCTAAGAACAACCAAATTTGGTGTACTCGGTGGTAAGGCATCTACACATGTATGACGAAATCCCCATTTAAAATCAATTGGAAATACTGTTTCTGTTGATATCTACGAAATTAAGGTCTTTAGACCCTACCCTGTTATATTGTATAGACCCACGCTGGACCCCTCTATCGATTTGTTGAAAAAAATTGGTGTCTCTCGGAACAACCAAATTTGGCGTACATGGTGGTAAGGCAACTGTATTAGTGTATATTCATGGCCAAATCCCCATTTAAAATCAATGGGAAATACTGTTTCTGCTCATATCTACGAAATTAAGGTCTTTAGACCCTACCTTACTATATTGTATAGACTCAAACTGGACCCCTCTATCCATTCGTGGAAAAAAATTGGTGTCCCTCGGAAGGACCAAATTTGGCGTACTCAGTGGTAAGGCATCTATACATGTATCATGAAATACCCATTTAAAATCAATGGGAAATACTGTTTCTGTCGATATCTACGAAATTAAGGTGTTTAGACCCTAGCCTGTTATATTGTATAGACTCAGACTGGACCCCTCTATCCATTTGTGGAAAAAAATTGGTGTCCCTCAGAACAACCAAATTTGGTGTACTCGGTGGCAAGGCATCTACACATGTATGACGAAATCCCCATTTAAAATCAATTGGAAATACTGTTTCTGTTCATATTTATGAAATTAAGGTCTTTAGACCCTACCCTGTTATATTGTATAGACTCACACAGGACCGCTCTATCAATTTGAGGAAAAAAATTGGTGTCTCTCGGAATGACCAAATTTGGCATACTTGGTGGTAAGGCATCTACACCTGTATGACACAATCCCCATTTAAAATCAATGGGAAATACTGTTTCTGCTCATATCTACAAAATTAAGATCTTTATACCTACCGTGCTATAGTGTATGAACTCAGACTGGACTGATGTATCCATTTGTGGAAAAAAATTGGTGTCCCTCAGAACGATCAAATCATTACTCGGTGGTCAGGCATCTACACATGTATGACGAAATCCCCATTTAAAATCAATAGGAAATACTGTTTTTCTTCATATCTTCGAAATTAAGGTCTTTAGATCCTACACTGTTATATTGTATAGACTCACACTGGACCCCTCTATCCATTTATTGAAAAAAAAAATTGATGTCTCTCGGAACAACCAAATTTGGCATACATGGTGGTAAGGCAACTGTACTAATGTATATGCATGGCCAAACCCCATTTAAAATCAATGGGAAATACTGTTTCTGCTCATATCTACGAAATTAAGGTCTTTAGACCCTACCCTGTTATATTGTATAGACTCAGACTGGACAGCTCTATCCTATGGTGGAAAAAATTGGTGTCTCTCGGAACGACCAAATTTGGCGTACTCGGTGGTAAGGCAACTGTACTAGTGTATATTCATGGCCAAATCCCCATTTAAGGTCAATCAGAAATACTGTTTTTGCTCATATCTAGGAAATTAAGGTCTTTAGACCCTAACCTGTTATATTATATAGACTCAGACTCAACCCCTCTATCCATTGTTGGAAAACAATTGGTGTTCCTCGGAACGACCAAATTTGGTTTACTCGGTGATAATGTACCTAAGAGGGCTGAAAGGAAGGCAAAGTTACTCTGCTTGTAGTATTTCTATTGCACCCAGGATTTAGTGGAAATTCCATCTGGATGACAACTGTACTTCAACTTCTTTCTACTCACTGCTGGTCATTGAATATTGCAGATCTGTCATGAGAAATGCGTCACAACACTGACGCAAATCAGAGAAATAGTGTTCTATACCTCGGCCAAGTGTGATGAAAAGCCTGCACCTAGGATTAATTGACTTGTCTGTACCCGGTGCTGTATTTCTCTATTACTGGCCCACTCGGTTAAGAACCTCTACAAACATGGAGTGGTCCATTTCAAACAAAGATAAAGTAGGTATCTTTGTCATGAGTCCCAGGTATGATCCAATATTTTTACCTTTATTTATATCTTCTTTTCAATAAGGTTCCTGGGACATAAACCATGTCTTGGTGATATCCATCTGTCTGTACCTCATATCTCTGCTGTTGAAATCTTAGTCTCTCTGTAATATTTGAACAAATAAAGGGTGTACTGTTGTGTATAATGTATGGAAGAAAATCTGGATCTGAAGGCAACTATTTACATAAAGCTGCAATTACGGGTAGATCATCTAAATTTATTCTTAGTGAATTCTTTGTCCTCTCAGTAACATCTCCGGATCACCCTTCTTAACCTTAATCTCAATTCCCTTTTGCTTTGTAGCAGAGAAAGTGACCATGGGTCACATTTGATTCTTGAATACTCATATTTAATTCTTGAAAGATAGTGCAGATTTTGTGAATGTCGGCAAAAATCGTAACTGTTGTTTGGGCTATTGTCATAGTATTTTTACAGTCATGTTTTCTTTTGATTTCATCTCAGTATATTTGCAGGATGTGATTCATAGGATAGCTTTTTCATCACATGAACCTATTTTCCCTCTTTTTTTGTGCAAATGTGTTGACGAATTTGGCATCATCCGCATTATACATTATTTGCTCAGATTACCATAGTAGCTTCTCCAGTAAGTGACTGAGTTTAAACCACACCAACGATTGTAAAAAGTTTCATTTTTAACTTTGAATTTCTCCGTCATGTCAGGCATGGATTTTAATGCCAAAAAATAAGCAGCAGCTTTGTAATTTTTAGTAAAATGGAGCAAGTTGACAAAATTGTATTTTTTTCAAATTTTTTTTATGTCAAATACATGGTATGTGCTGTGCTGGATGTGCTGGATAATTTGTTTGTGTGTTGTATATTCAAATCAAATGTTTAAATCATTAACCTATTCATTTCTATTGTGACAAAACTTTTAACATATAAGCACAAAACATTAACTTTTGGAAAGATTTTCAATATTAGGCTTGCATCCTATTAGCTTAATTTATTTTGAAGTGATTGTTTCTGGATCTGGATCCACTCTATTTACAAACTTCATCTTCAAGAACAGCTGTGATGCATTTCCAGCTTCATTCATTCTTTTTTACTTTTTCGAAAAAAAAACCTTTCATTTGTAGAAAAAACATGAATTACACATGCTACATTTTGGGATAATCATTTAACTTGCTTGATGGTTGTTGACGAATATTTCAGAATTTAAGTTTTTGTAGTGTTGGATGCCATACATTGGATTTATCAAAGCATCTACCACTTATAATCAACAAAGAAAATATGTGTTTAATTTTTTCATTTTGTATGTTGGAGGCTAATACTTTGTACTTCATCACTAAATAGACAAATGGATTAATTAGGAGAAACATGTAATTTGAATTACTGAATAAGTTGAATTTTTCATTTAAACATTAATTTAGTCATATCAGCTAGTAATTTTGGATTGTAAAAAATAATTCTGAGTGAATTTTAGAATCTGTATAAAATCTCAATTAGATAGTAGCCATTAATGAAATTAAGTTAAACTAATTTTTATTTTTTTAAATTAGTGAAAATTACATCTATCAAATCCTTTTCATTGTATGTGTTGTTGGTATATACAAGTCGGTAGCATTAAATTAATTAAAAGCATGCCAGGATAACTCTCTTATAATTACATTTGACAGAGGATTTAAGGTATTTTAGCTAGCCAAGGTTGACCCTAGTTAGCACAGATTTGATCTTACATAGGGAAAGCATATGGAGTGATCGTGGCATGCCAAAAATATATCTGCCATATTTGTCAGTTGTGTATTTGAAGTCATGATAACAAGATTGATTGGGGGTTACTGAAAGGAATCAGTGTTTTGTTCCTGTGATGAACATTGAAAGTTAGGATCAAATTCATCACAGCATGAACAATGCATATCACATTAGGCAAACAATAAAAAGCATAGTATCACAAATGACAGAGGATTAGTTGTTTTAATGTCTTTTTATGATTTTTGTGATAGTTACATAAAATATCGTGAAGAAAAACTGTATTGATCCAGACAATATGATGATTTGAGGTGACTTCATTATCAGATTTACATTTCCATTGGAATGTGTCATGCCTCATGTTTGTGTCAACCTCAAATTTCCACATTTATAGTATCTGTTGTCATTTAATACAGTTCATAGACACATACCTAACTGGAAACTGAGTGTGTATAAGTAAAGTGGTAAGGGTATTTTTGAGTGCATAAAGTATTTCTACAATAATCACTTTCATGGATGTGTCCTACCCATATAAACAATTCATGAAGATCTACCCATTACTTCTAGAGTTATGTCAACCAGAAAGCTATAGTCATTCAAAATACACAGAATAATTTCCTGAGTTTTTTTTTGTCCAGAATATGTTCCTAATATTTTAAAAAGTTAGTCACATCTTCCTTTGGCTGGACCCAACCCACATTAAAAAGTTTAAGATCAGTTCATTAAAAATTAAAAAAAAAGAGAAATTACATTGAATGAAGATATCAGAAGTTCTCTCCAATAAGGTTCCGTTGATGACTAAGATAAATAAAATATCAATATTGAATAATAACTGCAAAACTTATAAATAATTATAAAAATCTGTTCATTAGAAATTTAAAACAGAGAAATTATGTGGTTTGAAGATTTCATAAGTTCTGTGTCAAAAGGATGGTTGATGACTAAGATAAATAAAAAATATCAACATTGAATAATACTTGCAAAACACGACACTTTAATTTTGTTTACTTATAAAATTGTGTATAACTACGTGCAATTTTAAGGTTTCTGTTTACTTCTTATAAAGGAATAAATATGATTATTTAGTTAAAAGTTTAGCTGAAATCAGGGCTGCCTGATTCAGTTGTGGTGCACTAAAACTGATGAAAACAGATTTTTACAAAGACAATAAATATTTATGCCTAGGTCTTACCTGTCTGCGCTATGATCACTCATGTTCGATTGGTTGTGGATCTTGTGATATAGACAACCTTGATTCTCGGTAGCACATCTTTAGCAAAATTAGGTGGGATTCGTATTCATAGTGTAAACTAAAATGGATACTGTGGAGAAATTAGGGAGGTGTGATGAATACAGGATTTGTTTGTATTTGAAGCCACAAAGACAAGATCATGTTGAGGAAAAACAAAGGCTTACAGAACCAAATGACATTATGCATTAGTGTTTTGCACATTTGTTGCTAAAAATACATTCAGGAACATAGTATTATAGATTGGAATGACAGCTGTAGAACTATTGATAGAAGAGTATTGTAGCGTGCCGAGGATAGTGATATGGTTCCAACATGAATAGTAATATTTGATAAATGGTTTATATTATAATATCAAGATCTGAACACAATGAATTGCCTGAATTATCTATTCTCCCTTAGAATAATTTCTCTGGAAGGCCAAGTTCAACCCACATTATTTAATTATTCTAGGTTCAACAAACTAACCAACACTATGTACAAATATGTACAACCCAGTATAACTGGGGCTGGCCACTTCCCTCCCTTTAATTCCCTAGATCATGTTAGAAGAAAAGTTTAACTTATATCCATGAAATTTACCTATCAATTCCCCCCCCCCCTCTTTACTTCCAACCCAAGTTTACAAAATAAACGTTACCCTTCTTGTGCAGATCTGGGCATCTTGAAAGTCTTTGGACTTTGAATGCTTCAGAAGTGTTGTCTCCTTAGGGAGAAAGTAAACCAGGAAGAAACACTCCAAAGTTGGCCCTTTTATAGGGAATAACTGGGTCAACAAGTGTCTAGCAGTAAAATGCATTTTTGTGATTGGATTAAAAATCCCCAAAGAACCTGTTGAACTTTGGCATTTACCTGATTGGACAAGAGCTTGAGATGTTTAGCCTTTGCAGTAGCAAAGATGGCTGACTTCCTGTCCTTCCACTTCAAAACTTTAACAACAAACTATGATTTAATAAATATATATAAGCAGGTAAAAAGTATGTGAAATGTAATGAAGCAGCCAACATAATGTTATAAATGTACTTTTAATGTGATTTAATATACTTAACGATGTAAAATTACCGGCAGATGCCAATAGTTGAAACTCTGCATTAACGGCATCACCGATACACAACAGTATTTCCAACTACTTCTATTTGTGCAATATTTATACAATAATCACAATGAAAAAATTATGGCAGATGACAAGTTCAGATTAATTCCCAGCAAAACCTTTATCTTTTGATTGCCATATTTGTAGTTTGTCTTGGGACAACTGAAGTTTCTGTAACTGCATATCCCAACATTATGATAGTATATTGTAGATGAAAATATAATTCTGTGCTTTATGTACATTGAATGCACGGATGACTATAATAAATCAGTCAACCAGTCAGCCAATCAACCAGTTTATCATGGTATAAATGGAAAAGAGCTAATTAAAGAAAGAGCTTATCAGTCAGGTCTTCAGTATCCACAGCTTGTCATATCCGTGTGGGTTTGATTCCCACAAGTGGCAATGCTAACCCAGTGGGCAAACTTATGTCATTTAGACAATGACAATGGACACGATGTCAATAAACTGTCTTTTTAAATTTGGTTAGAAAGTTCTAATGACATCATTTTCAAAACATCAAAATGACATGATTATCATCATATCAAAAAGACATTATTTTCAAGTTATCAAAATGACGTCCTTTTTGGGAATTCTAAATGACATCATATATTATATGAAAATTAAATTTTCATGACATCCAAACCAGAAGTGATTTAAAGTTTCAAATCCACCCAAAATTATATACATCCTTTTCACAACAGTTTCATTAAAATAGAAAAACTTCCTGAATGACGTATACAGAAAAAAACATGAAGAATGAAGAAAACAGTATTATATTGTTAATCTTCTTGATTGATATATTTTGATATGTTTGATGAGGGATGTTTTTTACTTTTTATTGTCCACCATTTTGTAGCATTTATGGGTTTATTAGTATGAATATTTAATGAGATAATGTGAAAAAGGATATCAAAAAGCATGGGCACCAGTGAATATAACAACTGCAATCTTTAACCTGCAATATCTTAGTCATTTCTGCATGAATTTTTATGTAACAAACATGAGTAGAAGCACTGTAAGAAGACCTTTCTAATCATATATATAATGAATTTTGTAGGTAACACAGTTTCTGAGATATTGGTGAAAAACCGGAAGTGATTGAGGCACTATTGTATACGTACAAATAAAATATATCCCATTCTGTATAACCCTCGATACGGATCAAATACAGCATGTGGTGGATAATAAATTAAATTTTGTTCAAATAACATAAAACTAAACTAGAAAAATGTTTTTGCTGACAAAAATGAAGCGGCCCTGATGAAAAAGTGCGAGGTAATCTGTAAAAGATGTCAAAACGCCGAAATCCTGACCATTTCTGAGATACGGACCAAGTACCCATTTTTACAAAATTTACGAAAACAAAATGCCTACCATTCAGATGTCTATGGTCCGATTAATGAGAAAATCCTTTCTGACCTTCTAAATTTGGTGTAGAATGTACATGATAAATTTTATAGCACAGGTGTGTGCGCTTTTTCCCAAAACATGATGACCGGTTTTTATGAAAAATGCTTAGGGTTATGGAAAAATAACATATTTGAACAAAATGCTCTAAACACAAGACTTTTCAAGTTATAAGTGATTTAGTGCATCATCTGAGGAATATTAATGCATTAAAATTTCCAAAATTCATTTCAAACTTGAGCTTGATTTTATTAAATGTACAAGTGTAACACAAAATAGAATAAAGTGAAAGGAAAGAATACACATTCTAAAGAACAGCATAAACAGCTTGACTTTTTTTGTTTCCATGAAGTGCACACACACATATATTTATGGGTAGTGCACTAAAGGAGAATTTCCAAAATTCATTTCCAACCTGAGCTTAATTTTATTAAATGTACAAGTGTAACACAAAATGGAAGAAAGTAAAAGAAAACAATACACATTCTAAAGAACAGCATAAACAGCTAGACATTTTTGTTTCCATGAAGTGCACACACACATATATTTATATCCCTATCTATCATCTAAACCACACTAATACCCACTCTCCCTCCATCCACCCCCACCCCCCACATATAGAGGCAAATCTTTTTTCACCTGCATGTTAGTGCACTAAAGGAGAGTTGGGGGTTCTTTCTGGTTAGAAAGACTTTCCATGAATGTAACTCTAGATAGATATCACACCAAAGCCAATACAGAGTTTGAGGAGGAAGCAGAAAGAGACAACTCATTCATTTCCACTTAGTTGGAGCTACATAAAATACTGTACAAGAAAAACTGTTTATGACAGAGTGCTTTTTTTACAGTCATCTTATATTCTGAAAGAAGTCAAGTCTATAAATTTGACCAATTTACATAGTCTATGTGAACAAGTGAATTTCGAACAAGTACCTACATCCTCAACTTCTTCTGCAAAAGAAAAGTTGAATAAATTAAAGTTTTCTTTTCAAAAAGAAAAAGTTATATCCCCACAATTCCAACACTGATCAGTTGCAATATGTTAATAACCACATCAGTGCATCATAAATACCTCATTTTTATCTTTGAAGATGTCATAACATCATAAACACTAAGAGATTAGGTTTGCCAGATAGCATAAATATTTTTAAGTATACATATGCCAGGTGAGGTTTTAAAAAGTGTTAAAATAAATTAGGAGGGAGCAAGAAGTATATATTTATCATGTAAAGATGGCCAAAGGCTCTTAAGTACAGGAATTTTGAGTGAAACGTTATACAAAATCTTACTTAAGTATAATCAATGTCAAGTTAGAGTGAGCATAAATATTAAGATACTTGAACAATAAGATACTTGGAGGCTGAAAACCTCCTTATTTCAGTTTAAGGTGGCTAGAACTCCATTCATACTGAGAGTTTAAGATGACCATAAGTATTATTTTTATCTAGTTTAATACCAGTGATAATTTCGAGAGAAAAAAATGGCAAAAAAAGGAGCCAAAGGATTTTATTCCAATTTGATGACTTTAAGCAGGCCATATGTCCATTAACATTTTGAGTTTAAGGTCACCATAAAGTCAGGATATTTCTTTGGCAAATCTTAATATATGTGGCAAGTTTGGCTGAAAAAAGTGAAAAACTAAGTGAACTGGAGGGCTAAAACCCCCTTTTTTGACATTAAGGCGACCTAGGCGACCTTAAGATTGCAGATACAGGGCTAAAACTTCGGCATGTGAAAGATTATCAAAAAGTAGCAGAATAAGTTATTCCAACAAAACGCCAAAATTCTCACCATTTTTAAGATACAGAACAAGTACCCATTTTTAAAAAATTTATGAAAATAAAACGCCTCCCATTCAGGCATCTATGGTCCGATTGATGAGAAAATCCTTTCCGACCTTGGAAATTTGGTCTAGAATGTACGTGATAAATTTTATAGCACAGCTGTGTGTGCTTTTTGCGAAACGCAATGATGGGGTGTTTTGGAGTTATGCTTAAGGTTACCTTAAGTAAAGCTTAAGGTCTGCGCAAAGTATCCCAAAAATGTTTCCCGCCCCTATAGTTTTAAAGAAAGGTAACAAGGAAAGAAAAATATGAAAGGCTAAGAAGTTATTCAAGAGAGACCATAATCCTGCGGCGGTGGCGGCGGCGGTGATCAGTCGAACTTCGGTGAAAACAAATAAGCATCCCTGATGGGCCGCTTAATTATTAAATAAGGAATTGTGTATAATAAAGAATTGGCATCAGTCTCCCAGTGGTACCTACAGAGAGTGATAAACAGGAATGTGAATAAAAATTTATTGGTACTTTTAGTACACTTCATACACAGCAATTACACAACAAAACATCAGTGCCACTACATCTCAAATTCACTTAATCATACATGTAATAAAAGTTAACAATCACAGGTCGATCAACCTAATACTTGAATGACTGTAAACAAGAAAACAACACAAACAGTCTATTATTGCCTGTAATTGCCACCAACAACTAGAAATTTTAACTACCTGGAGACTGGAGTATATATCCGGTCTATTATTGCAGTATTTCAAATATTTTACTTCAATAAAACATATTTTAAACCCAAGTTGATGGTTATTTGCTTTTAAAAGTGAAATAAATAAATAAAAGTGAAGTTTGTATTTTGTAATACTAATATCATAAGGTTCATTATGTTTAATCATTTTAGGGTCCCTTAATTTTCTATGGGTGATCCTAAGGCCTTCTTCCTTTTGAATGTTTGCATATGACAAAGTTACATCAAGGGTTACCAGCAGACTGTCATATGGTAATGCTGGTATTAATTACAGTTATTTCAAAAATTCAGTAGTGTCCTTGGTGTAAGGGGGTGCTTCTGCCATATAGAATAATAAATAGAACAATAGAATAATAATAATAACAATAGAATAATAACAACAAACAATAGAACTTCTATCACCAGTCAGTGATACAGCACCTGCAAGCAGTTGCAGATTCCATGTGAGCATTACTATTGCTTCCCATTGCAAATTTGTCACAAGGAAAACAGGCAGGGAAGGATTTATAGTGCAAGTCTGCCTCATTTAACAATCGAGCAGATAGGGAAAAGTTTGGCAGCGAGCATTTCCAGTTAAGGTTTCTGTCCACTGATGATAAGATGGAAGAGACAAAGAAAATTGAAAGGTCATATTTTGTTATTTAAAGTCAACATCCTGAGAACTTTCAGGAATGTGCGATTCGGTCTGGTGGATGCATTGGAGTTTGGTTTGCAATGGAATGACAGGCATTGTGTTAATGTCTGTGTGTGTCTGTGTGCATAGCAGTAATATGTCACTGCAATAGCCCCATTATGCAGCAGAAATTTTTTTATAACATTCTGTTATATTAAGGATAATATTTTCACTATAGTAAATAGCAGGACAAAGATATCTTATCAGTTTTTGGACTTTTTGAAGCAGCTTCGTCTGCCACATAATTTGATAGAAATGTGCCCCTCATACACCGAAACTTACAGGTTAAGGTTCTGATTCAGATGTAATGTTGAGTACATTAACCATTTCCCTTGATGAAGTCATGCTTATTTAGACTTAATGTATTACTGTTCGAAATAACAAGTACATATCCAAAAGAAAATAACAGTCAATTAAAGAAAAACTAATGTATATTCAAAAATGTGCAAAACTGGCTCAGATTTTTGTCAACCGTCTTTTGGCCCCTTTGAGGGCGAATAAGCATAAGTACCATATTAAACTTCAAGAAGAGTTTCTAAAGGACATTCTATAGTTTGTTTGGTTCCTATATTCAATTTGATGGTTAATATCCCCCCCCCCAAAAAAAAAAAAAAAAAAGATCTGACATCTCGAAACCCTATTTCCTATTTTGCGCATTTGACTGGTTTAGGGGCAGTTGCATGGCATACATGTGACTCAGCTTTTGACCTTTTACAAGACATGTCAAAAGACTGCATTCTAAAACATATGTGTCATTTATATTGTTTATGGGTTATATCTATTCATTTTCATTGTCATAGTCTTTTGGCGTTTCTGGAATATCTTAATTGAAATATCACCTAGAGTTGTGGTGAGTTATCTATATTCTTTAAAAACAATGCCAAAACTTCTGGGTTGGGATCCTACCTTCCTGGCAACATTTGACCTTAACCTTTCTGAGGAGTATTAAAATCAACTCTTCGCAGACACCTTTTTTCACAGGTTTGTTTGATCTCACAATTTTGAGAGATATTTAAGGTGTGATGTCTTATCTTAATGAACCAAAATTATTTAAGACTGGATTCTGGGTGGCATTTTTGCCTTTTAACATGAGCCAAATATAGAACCACATCTTGAAAACAATTTTCCCTGTCCAAGAATTTAATACGAAGGGACATTATAATTGAGCCTCTGGGGGCATATATATATTTTTTACATGGACAAAACTCTGTACGATTCAAGATCACATCAGTTTGTGCAAGTACCTTCATCAATAAACAAAGATTTGTACCCTATAACAGCAATCAAGGCATTCTTATCATGACATCCTGTGCCAGATTCTGCTATGATTTTTGTGTCACAATATCTTCTACATAATGTGGGGGATTGGTAAACATTTAAGAGATATGTTAGAAATTTTTTTTTACATATACTGAACGTATCCCTGCAAGGCACAGGTTTCATGCTTTCAGGAGGTCAGGGGCTTTTGATAATAATGTCAGCATGCAAAATATTGTGGTACATGAACTCTAGTTTATTTCTACAATATGGAGTTATTTGCCGAAGGCTTCTGTTGTACACTCAGAAGCCCTTCTGACCTTTGAGAAGGTCATCCCATCTCTTTATTTGGGCTTTGCATGTTTTCAAATTTGTCACAATGCTTCTTTTAGTAAAATTTTAAGACTCTCCTTAGTATGTAAATAAAATGTCCCAAATATTTATATATTTTACTTCTTGAGCAACTGTGGCTGGCTTCTTGTTAGGTGATTGTTGGTCTGTATATCACCACATCCTTCAATCACACAATGTAATTTGCTCGTAATTTTAAAAGCCTTTTCTTTTATTTCTTTCTGTATATCATGCTGCCTCAGGCTTGGGCTTCAAGTGGCAAATAATCCGTGTATGATGGTTATAGCACAATTTTTTTCACATGTGGCAGTTTCATATGTGTCCCTGTCAATGGCCAGTGAACATATATTTTACCCTCCTCCCACCCCTACCACTACAACATGCATTGAGAAATTACTATTTTAACAAAGTACCAGTTTTTGCCGTTGATATTGAGTTTAATTGCAAATCCCTACACAGGTAATGTAAAACATTTTCCATGATCTATCTGACCTTCGCAAAGGTCATTTTTCCTTCTGTGTGTTTTGTATGCTTGCAAATTTTACACAATGTTTCTTTTTATTAAATATATAATTTTCTTAAAATGTAATGAAAATGTCCAACATGCTTATTTCTGTCACGTCTGGAGCAATTGTGCTTGCTGTAAGTGTTTAAGGAGATAAATTTTTCTACATGTACAAAATTCGTGCTACATTTCTTATGGACTATTTGCTGCAGTGGACCACATGTCTTCACCTGGGCATCTGTTACGATGATGGGATGGGATTAAGTAGAAACCTGAGTTATAGTTCATCTGAAGTTTAAGATTGAGAAAGAAACATCACACAGTTTGAATCTATTTTTTCCATGTAAAAATGTAATTTATTGATTGTGATAATTTAAGAAAAGACTGTAACAACAAGGTCAAAAAGAATCTGATATGGATTTTCTGAATCATAATTATTTAGGCAAATTATTCAAATAAAAAACAGACCTTTGGCTAGTGTTAATTGCAAAAAAAAATAATGTTGAGACTTGAACTTTTGTTGGTCTGGTGTCACAGTCAAAGTTGGAATTTTACATCCCATTCAACAGCCAGGGTTATATTTGAACAGTTGTATGAGCACGGCTTGTGAGGGGCCTGCTACTGCAGTTGGAGGCGACCTTAAAAGCCAGTCTTTTATTTATTTTTATTTACACTTTAGTCATTCTTGTTTACCACCCACTAGCCAATAGGAATTAAGCTATACCCTATCGACCACAATTGAATTGACCTTCTGCCATATTTATTTTCAAAGTCAATGAATGAACAAGTTCTGCTACGTGAAGGATTTGAAATTTTTAGTTATTTTAGTGATATGTTTTTACTTGACTAATTTAATATATTGCACCGTTCACAATGCCTTCGACACAGAAGACTCCTTCTAATAAGAGGAAGAAGGTTACAGCTTCAGCCAGAGCTCGTATTTCCACAAGGAAAGTCAACAGACAATCGACCAAACACTTGGGGGAATCTTATATACAACAATCAACACCCACTGACGTGAGTACTGTCCCCCAAAATCATACTTCGGATCCGACTTCCTCACAGGGTGATACATCCACTGCCATCATATCTATGCTAAATAAACTATCCGAATCGAACCAAGCACTGATGGCTAGAATAGAATCCATCGAAGAGAGACAAAACAGTGACAGAACTCGCTCAGATCAGATGTTCGGATCCGACTCTGCTGGACAGGGACCTATGAATGCTCTTCCCGAAGCCGCGGTAACATGGGCCAGGTCTCAGAATGTGCATTTCCACGCTCCTCCACCCACGGGAGGCCCGAGGGTCCGTTTTCCCACTGTACCTAGAGCTCAGAACCACCCACAGGGTAGCTCCATTGGACTTGGAGACCACTTCCAGCCTCAGTCCACAGTCAGAGCCGACATCCAATCTGATGGGATAGTACCCACACTGGAAGCACTTAGGAGAGCACCATCCATCTCCAGCTCGGTCACCCAGCTGCTGGAATCATATGAGGAACAGGCCCGTGCATCACTACAAGGTAGGCAGGCTAAAAAGTCGGGTAGATACAATACAACTGACATTGTCTATACCACCCCAGAGTACAGGTGGCCTAATGAAGGCTACCATGCACCTGCAGGTAAAAAGAAGGTGGCCTACGATGATCTGACCCTACCTCAATGGGCTGTAGGCCAGTTATCTAACATCTTTTACATGAGCGACCCAACAACAGCTAAACATGCCCTCCTCCAGGTCATATTAGCCATGAAGGATGCCACTTCCCTACCCTGGCCAGCTGTGAGAGGGGCATGGGCCACATCCATGCATGACCTGGAGGAGGGGCATCTTGGATGGCAGGACGCTACACAATGGTCAATCAATCGTCTTAGCTCGTCTCAAATCTCAATGGCTTCCTCTCAGGCTTCCCACATGTCTCAACCCAAGAAGCTGTGTAAGTTCTATAATGAGGGCACCTGTTCTCATGATACCAGCCATGGAATGTATAAGCATATGTGTGCCTATTGTGACAGGCAGGGAAAATCTGGAAGCCATCCAGAAAATAAATGCTATATGAAGTTGAAGGCTAAAGACAAACAACAGAACGTCTAGGACAGGAAACCACTTGGACACTCACCATATTTTAAGGACAGTCACAATGAAGTAGGACACTGGGGGGAGGGGGGTAAGGCAGAGACTGATAACGGACAGGGTAGTAATATCAAACTTGCACATAGACAAAATAATAGTGTAATAGTCAAGGAATATATAAGACAATTACACATTGTTCATGATACCTCATATGATAACATGTATTGTGATTGTATGCAGAATATTAATACTGTAAATTGTATATATCCTCTTACTAATAACCCGAATTCGGGTATATGTGATGTTAGTATGGGGATGGTCACCCCTGATAAATTAACCACTAGCAGTCATAAGGTAAATCAAGATGTTAGTTTAAATTCTAACTATACTGTAAACCAAAAAATGGCTGCAGTTGCCAGTCAACATTATGCTACTACAGTCGGGGAAGTGCGACCTCACCATCAGTGCCCTCTTGGACAAAATTATTCTAAAAATAGTAGTTTTGTGAACGAACTTTCTATATGTACTGTCATGTTTACAAACAAGTACTGGTGGGATACTGATAAAGGGATTACCACTCACTTGGTATTCATTTCAAATGGAAAAAAATTTCAAAAATTTTGTTTTTGGAATATCTCTCATGATAAGGGGACGGTACAAATTGTGGAATGCACTGATGTTGAGGTAGGTTATCTTCAAATTGTTTCTACTATTGCAATCCCCATATTATTTAGTGAATTTTTCAGTGATACTGGGAATCCCAGTTTGGCATATGATAACCATATGAAAGACGTGTGGTCCGTCAGAACATACGGATGTTCATATTTAGATTATATGGACCATCTGATTGACAAACTGATCCTGCAGCAGGATCACCTGCAAACTGTCGAGAAAAATGATAGTTCCCCTTGTGTCAAAAATGCTGCCCCTGCCGTCAGTTGCCGTACCGTTACCGCCGTTGTATCCACTGATCCTAACATTAACATTGATCAGCTTCACCATAACCATGATATCGCTGATACATCTAAAACTATAGGTTTCCTCAACCATGTACAGGGAAATTTCAGTTTTGTGGGTCCTGATAGGCAAACTCGGAACTGTAATAATATTGAAACCTATATAAAGATGGCTGAAGCCATCCAAGACAGTGGCATGCCAAACTACAAATTTGCAAGATTTCCACTCAAATCTGGCCTTAATATTGATGCATGGGCTCATTATCTGAAGGATTACCACGACAAATTTCTTATACAATACCTCAAGTATGGCTTCCCCTTGTCTGCCACAGATCTCAGCTTAACTCACAATAAGGAAGTCACCAACCATCATTCAGCCACCCAGTTCCCTGCAGCCATTGACCACTATCTTAAAAAGGAGGTGACTTTAGGTGCCATATTGGGCCCCTATGATAGCATTAACTACGAGCACCTGCATTGTTCCCCCCTACTTACACGCCCCAAAGATGGGGACAACAGGAGAGTCATTTTGAACTTGTCTTTCCCTGCTGGGGCGTCATTAAATGACGCGGTCACCAGGAACCTTTTTGATGACAGGCCATTTACCTTACGTTTTCCTACCATAGATGGCATTCTTGATAGTATCAGAGATATACAGGGTACTCCCATGTTGGCCAAGATTGATGTGGCCAGGGCTTTTCGTAACCTGCGTGTGGACCCAGTCGACGCCTTCAAATTTGGCATAAAATGGCATAATAAATATTACCTTGACGTTGCGTTGGCGTTCGGCTGGGTCCATGGCAGTGCGTCGTTTCAAATGACGTCCGACGCCATATTGCACATCATGAGACGTCACGACTGCAAAATCTTTGCCTACATAGATGACTTCATCATAGTTTCTAAAAAAAATGACGCTATGCGTCATTATCAAGCTCTCTTTGACCTGTTTACAGAGTTAGGCCTCGCCATGAACCAGGACAAGCTCTCCCCTCCCACTAGAATTCTTACATGCCTGGGGGTTACCATTGATCTTGATAAAAATCTAATATATATAGAGCAGAGTAAGATGGAGGAAATCTATAAGGAATGCATTCTATCCAGGTCCAAAAAATCTCTTACCAGACGTCAATTCCAATCCCTTCTGGGCAAATTGATTTACCTCCACAAGTGCTGTAAACCCGCCAGGATCTTTGTCAATAGAATACTGTCTTTATTTAGGGAAAGTTCTGGGGCCAAAAGGATCCACCTTACACAAGAATTTTTCATGGATCTGGACTGGTTCATTACCTTTCTTCCAAGATTTTCGGGATCTTCAAAAATTTTTAAGTCAGATATCAGACAGATGAACTCACTGAATGTGGACGCCTGCTTGACAGGAGTGGGGGGCGTTTGGAATAACAGGGTATATGCAGCTCCCGTCCCCACTTATGCAAACTTTCAGCCCAATATAACCCATCTAGAAATGCTTAACATCATGATAGCCCTAAGGCTGTGGGCCACAGACTGGGCTGGATCCTCAGTAACTTTTCACTGTGACAATCTGGCGGTTGTCCAGGTGGTTAACTCTGGCAAGACCAGAGACAAATTTCTCAATGCATGTATCAGGCATATATGGTTTATCTCGGCGGTTCATGACATTGACCTTCACTTGGCTCACATCCAAGGTCACAAGAATTTCATTGCTGACTCCCTATCTAGAATTTACTCACAGAAAGGCATATCCATTAGTAATTTCACCACACTTGTAAACAATTATGAATGGGAAAGAATTCCTTTGACATATTTTAACCTGGACATTCGTATATAATTTCAGGATCTCACCAAGACCCTCAGGGCCTCCTAACTTCGGCATGGAACAGAGTGCTGACAGCATACAGACCTTCAACAGACCAAGCTCATAGAACTAATTTTTCAACATATCTTTCAGTCTTGTTGTTCTATTCTCTTCCATTGAATGTTTCAGCTCAAAATATTTTGATTTTTCTAGAATTTTTGGTGAAAAATCACCTGTCTCCTAGGGTGGTTAGGAACTACTTTGCATCCATCTCTTCCCTGGCTAAGTTCTATCACATGGATTCTTCTGACCTCTCTCACCCTGCTGTTTTCAGGTTCCTCAGGAGCTTATCCATTAATTCCACCTTTAGGCCCACCCCGAGGGGTGTCTTTTCCATTAGGATAATGTATGATATCTCAAAAGCTTGTGATTCACTTCAGGACCCCATCTTATATAGGGCCATTTTTCTCACAGCATTTTATGCATTCTTAAGACTATCAAACATAGCTCCACATTCCATTCGACAGTTCTCTCAGTCCAAGCATTTCTTGAGGAAGGATCTCATCTTTGCCCCCCCAGGAGCTCATCTTCTAATTAAGTGGACAAAGACCATCCAGGATTCAAACTCTTCCCACATGGTTCAGCTCCCAGAGGTCGATAATTTTTACTTATGCCCTGTTAGAGCTCTTAGAGCACTTTTGCAATCCAGACCCCTACCTTCCACAGCCCCCCTGTTTGCTACCTCATATCACCCCCATCTACAAGTCATAGATACACATGTTAGAGATGCTCTGAAAGTTGTGCTCAATATCCTCAACATATCACCGGTAGGTCATGGCTTCCACTCCTTTCGGCGTTCGGGAGCCACTTTTGCATTTGATAATAATATTCCTCTCCAAAACATCATGGCTCATGGATTATGGCGAAGTTCCTCTGTTTGGACCTACCTCCAGAACGCCTCTCAAGCCCCCTCCATCATCCCTTCTACCTTCTCTTCCGTTATCCCCACTTTCTTCTAGTTTGGCTTTGGTGGTTTTAAAAATTTTTCATTTTTACACTCATAATTTTTAAATACCTGTTTTTAATCCTATCTATGTATGTCTACACTAACATGTAAATAAATGCCTCAAGAATACCCTCACTTTAACTTCACAACCACTGTGACCTGTCCACAATGACCTTTTGAGCTCGTATAACCTTGACCTGGTCTCGCTCCAACTGGTATGAGCACGGCTTGTGAGGGGCCTGCTACTGCAGTTGGAGGCGACCTTAAACCCAGTCTTTTATTTATTTTTATTTACACTTTAGTCATTCTTGTTTACCACCCACTAGCCAATGGGAATTAAGCTATACCCTATCGACCACAATTGAATTGACCTTCTGCCATATTTATTTTCAAAGTCAATGAATGAACAAGTTCTGCCCACCACCACTACCCTGGTACATCATAAGCTTCAGTGTGAACTCACTGGTTTGGTAGGGCTATCCCTATCGCAATTTAGCCAAATTTTGGCTAAAACTAGGTTGGGCCAGGCTGACCCTGGTTCCCCCTCTCAATTATGACCTTCCAACGAACTATGACCTTTCGACCTCCAAGGATTGATCCACTTGGAGGAGTGATGTAGGATCCTGTGTCTGGTGATGCCCCCTTAAGTTGGTACCTTAAGGTCATGTAACATGTAATCCACTTTTCACAGTAACCCTCTTGGGCCTTGACCCCTTATGGCTGTCCCACCATAAGGGAGGTCTCCTGTTGTAGGGATTGATGTGGGCCTTTGTAGTCTAGGGATAGGCTGGACCAGGCTGACCCTGGCTCCCCCTTCTGACACATTCACTTTCGTCCCGATTTTTGACATATTAACCAACATGCGAGTTGCATGTTGACGAATATACCATATGGATATAAAGAATACTTTGTGGATAATTTGTATGTGTCTGTGATATGTATCAGTACATGCTATGATGGTGGTTTTAAAAATTTTTCATTTTTACACTCATAATTTTTAAATACCTGTTTTTAATCCTATCTATGTATGTCTACACTAACATGTAAATAAATGCCTCAAGAATACCCTCACTTTAACTTCACAACCACTGTGACCTGTCCACAATGACCTTTTGAGCTCGTATAACCTTGACCTGGTCTCGCTCCAACTGCCTCTGCATTGCCACTTGTGAGACTGGAACCCCCAGAGGTGACAGCCTATGATAAGATGTCAAACTTGCTAACCCAGCGGGGCACTGATGACCTCTGTAGATTTGATGTTTGGTCAACAGCAGTGAAACCTGGATTCTTTGGAAACCTGAAAACTTTAAACACATTTTTTATTGCCTCTAGGTTTCAATTGTGGAAACAAAGCTACCTTGTTTGTGAAAGTTTAGTGTATGGAAATGATCTATTTATATAAGGATCTCAATCATTCAAATCACTCAAATACATTTTTACAATAGTTTTGGCAAGTTTTAAAACTAAAACCTATGGGTTATCAATAAAACATTCTGCTTGTGTGGTCCTGCTTCAGTATGATAATAAAATATTGAATTTACATTTTGCTGAATGATCGCCCTAATATGGCGAGACTGGCCTGTTAATTGTAAATACAAAGTAAGGTCTCCCTGACAAGGTATTTAGGCATTTGTATTTTGAGTGGAATACCCAAGATGATATTTGAAACAGGTCAGTGTTTACCACAAAGGTTATTTGTTGGTGTTTGATTTAAAAATAGTTTTGTAAATAACATTTTCCATCTATCACAATTAGGTAAAACTATGTTTTGAAGAGTACATAGTATGTAACTCTTTAATCCAGCTATTAAAAATTATGTCGGTTAGTGAATAAGTTGAGTAGCTAAACAGTCAAAGAATTAATTCATGATTATTTTTTTTAAAAAGTTATAAGTCAATTAGATCAAATGTAACATCTTCAGTCCATGCTATTAAACAGAATGTCAACTACCTGATTTATATTTGCAGAAGTATCAGTGGAGCTTGGGAAAGTCTATTCCGGACGCTATGTGTTTTACACCTGCAGGGGGGGGGGGCCACGGTGGCAGAGTGGTAACACTCTCGCCTCCCACCTCTGAGGTCGGGGGTTCGATCCCCGTACTAGCCTTAAGTGGGGAAGCTGGTAGTTGCTTACCGTTGGTCGGCAGTTTACAGTACACAACCCTAGCGAACTCTATGTACTGGTTTCCTCTGCCCTTCCAACTACCCGTCGTGATATGACCTGTACAGTGTTGAAAGCGACGTAAAACTCCAAATAAATAAATACACCTGCAGGGCCACAGAAGGTTCTGGAAAGAATTTTACCCAAGATATAGTTCTGGAAAGTATTGAACCCCATGGTAACCTAAAATCTACGGCTTTGGTATGTATGTTTATACTAATGTTCCACTAATGTTTAACAAATACAGCTTTCTATAGAACTAATCATTTGTGTTTTGTTTGTTGTTTTAAAGGTTTCTGTGTTTTCCATTTACATTGTGTTAATCAGTTTTCTTATACTGGAGATATTCTGCATGGCATGGCTGATATTGTGATAATAGAGAGTTTGCGAACAACGTTTTTGATGCCCGTATCTACTTTCCGCTATGTTACACGTCATTGATTTCTGTGTGTGATGTCATTTCATAAGGTTTTAACTGCACAAGGTTACGTTTTTTACGTGGCAAATGGCTTTGCCACGTAATCTGTTTCCCTTGTGGATTTATTAATTATTGGAGCAATAAATTGTGTTTTTCATGTCAGTACAGAGTTCTTGAGAGACTGTAGATGATTTTTAGCAACTTTGTCAATTTTTGAAAAACCCAAGTATACAACAACCAGCCTTTTTCATCCCCTGTCATAAACTTTTTTGAGGTAATGAACACAATCTTCCAAAATTTTATGTACGTGTGTTTTATAAGCTATTTAACTTGTGGGTTTACTGGTTGTTTAGCCAATAAAGTTTGTATTATATATCAGTACCCAGTTCATTCAGTACTGTAGATGAATAAAACCAGTGGATTTATCTTTATTGAGTTGTATAATTCCCAACTAATTTAAATAAAATGCATGTAAAACTCCTAGTTCAAACGCTGTTCGCAAACAAAACTGTCCCCCTCAATGGCTTTCTCACGTATTGATCAATTATGTTGCGTATTTTTGCAAGGGGCGTTTATGAAACGTAGTGCGCAACCTCTCTATTGTAACCTCGCATAAAAACATATATTAGTAACATTATCATATAAAAAGTAACTCAGGAATGTAAATTTAATTGTTTCATCTTGTTTTAAATATTCTGTACTAATCTCATTAAAACTCTAATGTCACAGGTCAACAATGCCAACAATTTCAATTGCTACAAATAGCAAATGCTGCCAAGCGGGCCTAACATTGCCTTGCCTGTTGAATGGGACATAAAACGTCAGCCTTTCCCATTGTTGTACTTACTGGAATAATGAAAACAGATATCTTAATCTTGAAATTAAACATTATCTAATAATATTAAGAAAGTACTTTATTATTATGTTGCAAAACAGCATTCTCTATATTTTACCCCAAACTAAGAAACAAAAATGAATAACTGGTTAGTTTGAGTAAGATACAGGTCTCAATGTCGTTTTGTACATTTGTAGGTTACATTGAATACATGGTGGACTGTATTTAGCACTGAAGTCAAAACCGATAAAGTGAAGGGTTTTTACAAATACGGACAGAAGGAAATGACAATTCAAATCACATTCCAAGGCAATACCCAGGAGATACAGTTTAAATTCAACAGGGATGTGATAGAAACTAGACTCTATGAAAAGGCCTTTCATAGGTTTTGTGGAAAAGTTCTATTTATCAAACAAGAAAACCAAGATATTGTATCTTTAAGTGTTCTGTAGTACTTTTGTAGCATGATGAAAAATATGAAATCCCCAATTACAAAATAGAATTTTAGTTTAAAGATTACATATTTATATTTGGTGGTATTGTTGTTGCTTTTGGTATATAGGTTAAAACTTAAAGCTGGGACGAAACATCCTTTTAAAATTTTATTTCTCATAAAACTTTTATTGAGCTTGCTTGTTTTTGTTAGATGATAAGACTCTCAAAACATAACTCTATTGAATGAATTTGGTGATCTCATAAAAGCATTGTTGCAAACCATTTGAGACCTATAGTTTGATTTTCTTTCATTAGTACACATATTAATGGTGAGGCTGCATTGATCTATCCCATTAGATAAGATTAATATTTTCAATGAATTTGTTAACTTTTAAAATTTGGAGGCCACATTTCTTTGTATATAGACACAACAAAACAGCAAATGTGTCTCTTGATACTTCCAGTGGAAGTATTCCAAAATGACGTGTAATGACTAAAATGATGACGTATTGAATAAGATCAGATAGTAATTTTCCCTTCACCATATCTGTCCTGTTTGACACACAGATAGAGGATACTCTAGTGTAATGAAAAACTGAAATGAAAAACATGAGATACATAACAGTTAATATTTCTAGTAAATAATAAAATAAGTCATAAATTTGAAATATCCTGATATCAGTCTGTATTGCAATGACAACAGATGGATTGTTGAAAAAATATTCTACACGTTTTATGAGGAATACACCGTGACCTTTCTGGTGAATTTTTCATATAACTTCATGTCATTATGTATAGCTAAAATATTTTTTAAAAAGCAATTCAAATCAGTTTGACAAAACGTTTGAATCATTTTCCCCATAGCCGATAGTCAAATTCTTGACGTCTAGGACCAGCTGAAGGTATAATACTGCAGCAGATCAACAGTTATTTTTCAAAAGAAATCCCAATAAAAAGAACTGACTTTACCTTCCAGAAAGTCACACACTGTTATAACAGAGTTAACGTAGTAGGCCATTTTCTGAAAAGGTTCTCCAATGTACCACCCTTTGGTAACATCGTATTTGTACTTTCAGACTATGATTTACATGTTATCTCTGATCAGTTGTCTTTTAGGTCTGGGCCACATTATACACCAGACCATTTCTAACTTGAATTTAAAGTATTACATAGTGAGAAATTATAAAACTTAACATTCCTAACTTTTTTTGTAAATACCAAATCCCTCCAAAATATTTAGTGAAAAAACCTCCCATTACTTAGATCTAAGGTCATCTTATCTGAGTATTATTAAAGAACACCACCCTTGATACCTAGTTCACACTATTCTGTGCTTGCCTCACAAGCTCCAGACAGGTGTAAAATACTTAGTTCATTGGGGCTAATTTCTAATTTGTAGTATCAATTCTGTTCAATAAGTCATAATTTACATTTGGGTAGGATGCATTTAAAACATGAACAGCCATTTCAGCATGAGGAAGATTTTTAAAAATGTTTGAAAACCTCCCGCGAGCACTGACATGACGAGTTGCCCCAAACTATAGAACACTTCTTGGTGCAACCTTCTGAAAATGAAGGATTTTCTTGGGGAGAGGGGGGGGGGTAGTAACTAACATGGATTAAGATCAGAGGAAATTTGAGAAAAAAGTTTCAAATTAGCCAGAGGATCAAATAGATATTGATGAACCATGGATCACTTGATTTGAAAAGAATAAACATTCAATTTTGTTTAATAATTTCACACAGTTCAGAAAACTTTTTTAATCATTCTGGAAATTAAAGGGTTGTAAAATCATGAAGTATTGTCTGCCTCTGTAATGACTGATTCAAACATTCATATTCTTCCCTAAGGAATTTTCTGATCCAAAAATCTGATCATTTTACTAAAATTTGAACAGATCTTAACTGTTCCATGTTAGTGAATACCGCCACTTGTAATTTGAATTGCGTAATTTGATATTGATATAACATGTTAATGTAGCATCTATAACCATCATGATGTCTATATTTGGTATATAATATAACCATTTCGATTCTGAAAAAAAATGCAAAACAATAGTGATTTAACAGAATTTTACTCCCCTACATTTTGAACTGTTAAAAAGTGTCAGAAATGCAGATTGACCGCTACAGTCCAGGTGACTAGAGTGGTAGTAATTACCAGTTGCTTTCAACAAGAAAAGAAAAAAAAATGTTACTTAATAAATTTATTTAACAAAATTTATTAAACAATCACAATAATAATTAGAGTCAAGTTAGATACTCTTGATAGTTCATACAATGATCCATGCTATACTTCAGTGAACAGTGGTTTTCAGTGATATTTCTCGATACAACTGTACAAATTGGAGATTGCATATACATTATTCATTGAGAAGTCACATGACACTGACATGGTATTTCAGTTGCTTGCATAAATAAAAATAAATGTCAACAAATTTATGACATTTTTATAAAGTAACAAAATCTAATTTTGTTAGAATCGAACAGACACTGAATACAGAAAAATGAAATCGAATTTTGATGGATAAAAAGGGAAAACTATTGAGTTATTAAAAAAAATCATGTTTTTCAAATGTGGAAAACATTAATGATCTCTATGAAACATGTGACAGTCAGAAACTCAAAACACGATGAATTAATGAAACAGTTTGTAAAAGAACTGTGATAACCTGAATTTTCACCACAATTTCATTTCCAAAACAAATAAACAACATATGGTACACTTTGAAAGATAATTAATAGTTGTTAAGTAGGCAAGAAAAACCCCTACATATATTTGTCTTGCAAATCATTTCAGTGTTTAAAGACTTTTTATTGACAGTCACACTTGCTGTTTCTGGCATAGGGTTTTCTATTTGTACTGTAGACCACAAAATTTGGAGAATATGATAACCTTTTGAATAATTACTAAATGCTGTTATGTATTAGCAAAATTACTCTGAGTTTTATCACTCAGATAAAAAATGCTTAGATATCAGTTCAAGTTTTGTCATTGTTGGATTTCAGCTTTGAAAAGTTGTGCTGATCAATTAGTCGTTTCTAAATCTAAACAGAAGGACTGTTTAAGTAAAGCTGTTCCACAATACCTCATTACCAATACATTCCATTAGTTTTCGTGTGATTTTGTATTAGTGTTATTGTACTTATCAAGAAAATATGAGGTCCTATCACTGCTGGATTTTCAAAGGATTGTGATGGCATCGCAGTTATTATTTTCACATAGCTGATTTTAGTAGCAGATGATAGTTAAGATATTTCTTTAAAAACTATATGACAAAATAATTCTTTAAAGTAAAGACCTATTATGAAGAACTGATAAACTAACACTCTGACTGTCATATATGTGCATGTTATAGCGATCAAATCACTTTTGTCAGGAAATACTTCAACTTATAATTTCGCTCTGGCAAAAATGGTTCATTTCATCCCTCAATCCAACTCCAAATAGGCGATGATTCAGAGTTTCTTTAAATTATTGCAAGCTAATCATCATTCTCAACAACAAATGTAACATGAATCTGATTGTGATTCATCTGCATCAGATTTGAACTGTCGCGAATTGGTTCACATATAATAAAACGACAGGAGAAATGGAAGATAAAGATTCTGACAATCCAAAACAGTGCACTTCCGGTGAAATAACAGCCCAGCAAATGATCATTGCAGAAATTTTAGATCAACTGCATGCTATTAGCCAAAGACTAAACAAAATCCAGAAGATATAGTGTGTAAAACTTATGATTTGATCAAGTTTTAAAAGAAAAATACTGGCATAGCAAGACTGCTAACCTTACATATAGCCAGAAGTCTGAGAGTAAGATTATTAGAGAAGACCTCATTATACAGGCTCAGGTTAATAACCAACCAAAAGATCTAGCAGAAGCAGCAAAGTCAGGTACTATGAAACACAAGTCCTTAAGAGGGGGCCTGGTGGAGGACCTAGTCCAAAACAACGTCAAGGGACAACATATGTTCTATGTGGCTCACATAATCTCTGTGTGGCTCCTATGATCAACATTCACTAATACCATTGATGGCTGGCTTATGCCACTTCATCCAAGAAGAACAGAACATAGAAAGCCATGAATCTATGTTGGATCACCTAATTGCCCTCTAATTGATTCTAACGATTTCACATGGAGGCAGTAAAGGCTAGCCATGCCGTGCTTCTATGCCAGATGGAGCAAGGGGAAATCAAACACTCTTTGCATATAGAAAAAAATGACTGCATTAGAAGGGTGAATGCCTAAAGAAATGGCCCCTCATGGTGATTCTTCAAAATACCTGAGTTGCAAAAAGTATGAAGCTAAAGCTACCAAAAGCATGCCCTGTCAATATTTCAACCAAGGCTCTTATGTACACCAAACATCACATCACACCCGAGGCACACTGTACAAACATATCTGCACTTACTGCTTCTTTGAACTTTCTTCAATACCAAATAAATAATAAAAAATGGGCGCTACTAAACATCAACAACCATCATAGGTTCCATTCAGAGAGACAATTTCAGCAGGTTACACCGAACCATTCATATGTGGATGCTTTTAAAACACCCATAGACCCAAAGACCAATCAAACAACAACCATGTAGGAAATAAGTCACTGCCAACAGACACTCAAAGTAATGCACAAATAGCAGTCATACCCCTGTACTCTCTGGGAACAGAGTGCATGAATGCAAGTAAGTTATGAATGAGAACAGAGTGCATGAATGCAAGTAAGTTATGAATGAGAGAAGTTTTTGACAGATTTTGCACAAATAAGCACACATGACGAAAATTTCCATGATTCCCAGCAAAACTACATGTCCCTTCGTTATAATATTTATATATTTCCTTGTTTGTAGCTTGGGTGGAGGTGCTATTTGTGTTTGCCATGGCAATTTATGAGGCTGAAAGCCTGCTGATTGACCACTGGGAGTTTAAATATGCCGTGTAAACAGCCCGTCAACTTCAAACATGGGTTTAAAAATTTTGACCTTCGAAAAAAACTTTGACCTTTGAGAAATTTCTCATATTTGAAAAACACTTGGATCTTACAACTTTTAAGATTTTGCCTTGTAAAAATTTTAATTATTTTTACCTTTCACTTTTGACCTTTGAGAAACTTTGAAAGTTACAAAAAAAAATTTACACTTCACCAGCATTTGGGTCAAATACTTTTAAAAGTATTTAAATGCAAATACTTTTCAATTTTTCAAATGCAAATGCAAATACGTTTCAAAAGTTATCAAATACTTTTCAAATACTTAATATTTTATATATTAGCATACATCAATATATTAAATGTGAAAATTGTAACGCAAATTGATACAGTGGGAATGAGCTGCAACAAGTAAGCAGTAAGTATAGTATGTATCATCTACTAGAATGTTTTTGGACTTGTTGATGTTAATTGTAATATCACTTTAAGATATCAACCTGTCTTTGGCATGCTTTTTATCAGCTAAATTTATTTGAAAGTTTTGAAAATGCAAATGCAAAATGAAAAGTATTTAAAATACATCTAAATGTAAATGCATGTCTGCACTTTAAAAAATTCCACGGTAAAAAAATTTTTTTTAATTTTAAACTTAAACCCTTTTTAAAAATGAACAAATTTGAAGGTTTGGAAATTTTAACATTTACTGTTGAACATTTTAAAAAAGAACTGCTGTTGAAGTTATTAAACATTATTATGGAACTGGTGATTGGTTTGGAAATTGCTTGGAAAATTTTTGGAAAATTCTTGGAAATTTTGGGGAAAATTGTGGCACATTGATGTAACACTAGCTATAATAAAAGCTCATGGAATAATTGGGTAGTCCTGAAAACGGAATGATAGATGCAAACTTCTTTTGTCCTCAGGGTAGTTTCTCTTTACATATCAGATCCTCTCTTCCTGCCCAGCCAATGCACCAATGTGTTTAAAGTAATCATTCAGTTCTCACTTATGCTTTGGCTCCCTCTGACGATTCTGCAGGTTTTGATCAGGCACATATTGTACTGGTTCATTTCTGATGGCTGCTATGTCATTGCTGGGGCGGATGTCCTGTCTAGGCCATCTTGGTGTGTTCTCAGAATATTGTGCAACACAAAACATATTAAAACAATGTCTCTGAAACCTTTGGCCTTTGTTCAATTTGGCCCAGTAAGACCATCTGCTTGCCAGGATTCCAAATGCATTCTCTACATCCATTCTCTCTTCCCTTGTGGGTTGTCATCTGCTGTAGTGTTTAACAAGTCATGGCATCAAGGTGAAGATGTTGTCGCCAAAGAAAAAATAGTGCAAATGTGCCCTTTCTCCTCCAGAGTTCCGGTGCCGGAAGCCTTAAGGTTCGAACCTCGATCTTCTTCAACTTGCTGCTTCTAAACATTTGTGCATATATAAGGACTGTACATCTGACCATAAATGAATTCACTGTATATAAGAAAGGCTATTGTTTCTTAGAATTAATATTCAAGTGGATATAAACTGCTTGTGTTGTTGTGAACTTTTGCTGGAGTGAACTTTCTACAGTATATGGATAGATTTGCTGTATTTTGGATAATACTTATTATATATAGTGTATGATTCTACCAGAGAGTGGATTTACTGCATTTTGGACATTGTCCATATCTTGTAGTTGACAGTACAGTTGTGCAAACTCTTTGAATATCTCTATACTTATTTATTTGGGGTGTTACGTCACTTTCAACAGTGTACAGGTCATATCACGACGGGTAGTTGGAAGGGCAGAGGAAACCAGTAAATACAGTTCGTTAGGGTTCTGTACTGTAAACTGCCGCCCAACGGCAAGCAACTACAGTTGTGTAAACTCTCTGAATATCTCTATACAGGCATTTTGTGTGATTGGATATCAAAAGGATCACAGGATAAGGACATTTTGTATTAGGGAATATTGAACAGATCACAGGATACAGATATCTGTGTGTTAGTCGACATTGGACAGATCACAGGACAGATTGCTGGATACAGTGGATAAACTTAACTGTTAGTTACAGTGGTCAGGTCAGATAAGTTTCATTATTGTATCATTGTATGTACTATTGGGAGCATACCAGTTGACTGTAATCATTATTTTAAATTGGTAAATAAATTTGAGCAGTTAAACATTTTGTCTTTTCCTGTCGCAACTTAAAAGCAACCGATGCTTGCCCCGTGACAACATCTGATGAATATCCCCTTGACCCAACATCTACCAAGACTAATCTGTAGTCTGTGTTAACCAGGGCTAGCAGCACAAGGAGAAAGAATTCCTAAAATTGTAATATTCACTTCCAGATCACTTTAGATTATTCATGGGGATATGCTTTTTGTCTAGTGTATTGAGAACATCTCATGTGGTTCTGAACTTTTGCACAATTTGTTTCCAGTATTCTTGAGTGGTAGGGCAGGTGAAATACTCTTCCTGGAATTCAGCAAGAATAGCCTGACAGGCCTTGGGGACAAATTTACATGTGCTGCTTTGGCCAACAAGCCAGTAATACTGTAAGGAAATGTATGGTTCTCCTGTTGCCAGGTGTCTCAGTGATATTGCCAGTTTCAATCAAAGTTCTAAGGGCTTCCTGAAATATATGACTCCCTTGTTGATGAAACAGCGGGTGTATTCTTGAATGGTGTCAAATGAAGCTGGCATTTGTCTGGTGACCTGGGATATCAGTCTGTATTAAGTCGGAAAAGAGGTTCCTATAGCATTCCTTTTCTTGTCCTTGAAAGACCCAGAGCATGGCCCAGGGATTTGGTGGCTTTCTTCTTCTCCCATGTGGTGGTAGAGGCTGTGGTGAAGATGCTGGCTGTATGGCAGGTGGTGATCCTGGTCGAAATGAGTTCCTTTTTGTCTGCAGATTAGATTGAAAATTAAAAAAAACTAACTCACTAAAAACTAAGGTTGTATAGAATCCTTTTGTTGTTGAGTCCTAAGGTTGTATAGAAAGCCTCTCTGCTGTGTAGATGGCATATTTGCAGTGATAAAAGAGTAACAGCAGCCAGAAAGGGTTGTTGATGTTAATGTTGCTATGATCTCGACTCGAGATCCCAACTCCAGAAATTAATCAGTCCAGTTGGGGTTGACAAGGACACTTCTAAAGTCTTGTCAGTTTGGCACTTACAGCTTGTTGTGACCTGATAAGGCTTGTCACTAAGGGGTTTAGGGCTTGTCCTAATAGTTTCCCCTCTAGTCATGGAAAAATATACCCCAACCCCAAGTCAGGTCAGGATCTTGATCCAGACAAGCCGTGATGTACAATGTCCTGTCGAGGAGGTGTAACCAACCCAAATTTTTGCATACTTTGTTTCTGGAATTTCGCATTTGATTCCCAACTCTGCAAATGGACCCTAGAGTCAGAAAGTAAGTTGTTGGGTCGGCCCTAGTAGAGCACCTGTATTGACTGATATAGTTCAGGAAATCAATGAATACTAGTGGTCAATACACTATCACATAACCTTTCTGGTCTTTCATTCTAGTTCACATCACAATGTATGTTGAACAAATGACAAAAAACTAAAACATCAGTTTGGAAAGCTTTGGACCATAAAAAACAGGACACTGAAAAAAGGTTCTCATTTTGAAACCATGAAATGCAAGAGCCCAAAGCCAAAACTTTAATCATTGGCACCAGGAGGATTTGCATAGCTGCACTATATTAAGAGAGTTTTTCTACAGAACTATCATAGTAACAAAAGCAGTTTCTGATAATGCATAAACCCCCGGCTGTGTACAGTGAATTTCTTGATATAGGACCAAGCCATGGTAAACCTCCCTTATGTGGAAGTGCAGTGATCATTAATTTTTTACATAGAAAACCATTGTGTTTTATTGTACAATATACAAAAGTAAGCATAGCGAAGTGTGTTAACTGATTCTGCAGGCTCAAAAAGTGACATCTGATCAGTGCCCCTACTATTGCATAGTTATGTAAGACAATGTATAACACAGCAAATGGGATTAATATTTTTATTATTATTATTATTATTCAACTATATTTATGTACAATACTAAAAGGCATCTATGTGTAAGGTCACCTTAAAATTTGAAGAAACTAAGTTTAAGGCCACCTCAAAGAAGTTTAAGATTATCACAATTTAAGATTACTTTACATTACTGAATTTAGTGTCCATAGTCCATCATGATATCAGTTAGGGTGGCCTTAAATGCAGAAATAAAGATTAAACTTACTTTGTGCCAATGTAAGGTGACCTTAAGTATTTATTACATGATAAAAAAGCATAAAAATAATATTTGAGGTAGATGCCAACCTCCACAGTTAAAAAGCCAATGGTAAGACACGTTCCTAACTAAAATAACCCTATACTCATACATTTAAAGTCCATTGGTCAGCACAGCAGCCTAACTCAAACCTAAATGACCGAATAATACGGCCCCTTAGTACTAACATAAGATAGTATGAACGTGCCTTGTTTCGAAGCAAAGCCCCTACATTACATGAGCCATCAAAATCGAAGAATTCGAACATAAGTTATATATATATATGTATGTATTGACTTCTTTGAAGGCCTTAGTAACTTGTATGGCAGCCATCTTGTGTCGTGGTTGCTTTAACAGGCCATCCAGAATCTACAACTACAAACACTGTGTTAGCATCCTGTGACAGAGTATACAAGTTACAACATAAATACAAGGTTATTGCCACTGATGCATACAAATACAAAGATCAGACTGTGGCAACAGAAATGCCAAACACCAATGGAGTACCTTACTGGCAATACAGAGTAGCCCCCATCGAACATTGACAGATTGTTTTTGCTGCCCTATGATTTATGACATTTTACTTTATATTGACACCCTGAATAATGAAAAAAAAATGACCTAACATAGAACCCTGAGGGGTAACTCAAGGAGACAAGGAGGAAGGCCCCCATACTAGCTAACAAGCGCCAATGCTGTGAACCCCATTGTTGACTAGCCAGGAGCACATACATGGAACTCACCCCCTCCCCTGCGCCACAGGAGGTGTTAAGTTAGGTTCGCAGAAGGCCAGCCTCCTGACACTTGCTCCTATATGAAATGAGATGAACCAGGGTGGGAGGTGGGAAAATTCTGTTACTAAAAATGGCGTCTTGCCCCTTTGACTTCCCAATGTTGAATGAAGGTTCAATTAAAAAAGGCGCCAGAATCAATAAGCAATAATCCCCTACCCAATCGAGGGTATTGAATCACAAGAACAATCTTTTTGCTAGGGGGCACTGAATAAGGTGGGGCCTATCGCTCCACCCCCCACAGTGCCCCTACTATTGCATAGTTATGTAAGACAATGTATAACACAGCAAATGGGATTAATATTTTTATTATTATTATTATTATTCAACTATATTTATGTACAATACTAAAAGGCATCTATGTGTAAGGTCACCTTAAAATTTGAAGAAACTAAGTTTAAGGCCACCTCAAAGAAGTTTAAGATTATCACAATTTAAGATTACTTTACATTACTGAATTTAGTGTCCATAGTCCATCATGATATCAGTTAGGGTGGCCTTAAATGCAGAAATAAAGATTAAACTTACTTTGTGCCAATGTAAGGTGACCTTAAGTATTTATTACATGATAAAAAAGCATAAAAATAATATTTGAGGTAGATGCCAACCTCCACCAATGCCCAGCTAGGAAGTAGGTGGACTAGGGACGATGGAGGAGACTTTTGAAGGAATCAGCAACCTGTTGTGATGCATTATGGTCTTGAATAATGTATCTCCAGACACAGTCAGACGTCCAGGTGCCATGACTCTGGATATTTTGTATAGAGACATTTGAGTTAAAAGCGAGAGTGGCACCTGAACGCCTGAAGGTGTGGAGGGACATGCCTGAATGCTGGAGACCTACTCGAGAAAGTATTTGTGTAAAATTTCGCCTGACCTTAGTGTCAGTAAGGGGTACCCATTGGGCAGCTTCATTTTTTATTTGAAAGAGAGGATCATTTTTTGTCCCTGGTGTAATGAGTAACAAATTTTTTATAGCTTGGACTGGACATAAGGGGGAGGACCCCAAGGACGGGATTTTTAATATTCTGATGGTATCTCTAGTCTGAATAGTCTTGCTCCACTTGATTAACAAATGAATTCCTGGTGGGGCAAAAAATACGTCCCCTCTCGCCATTTGTTCTATTGGTGAAAAAGCTTTAATTGAATGGGGAACTAGATTGGAGATTCGTAAAAATGAAAAAAATGCAGTCAAATATAAAGCTTTGAAAATCTGCCCCATCCACATGGTGTCACAAATACTTGTAATTGAAGCTAGCAATGGGATATCAATAATCTTTTTCACTACAGGTACAAACGTCTTATGCAATGACAATGATTTCTGAAAATAGGTAATTCTAGGGTCCTGAAATGAATACAGTGGAAGACCATATAGAGCCAAATTGGCCTTCACCACCGACAGGTAATTGGCAATGGCTGAATGAGAGAGGTTATTTTCCACTAAAAATTCTAGGAAGGACATTGCGATAAGGGGGGTGAGGTTTTGAAGGTGAACCCCTATGAAACAGCAGTAAGCTACAAACAAACGGAATTTCCTGGTGTATGAGGCCTGAGTGGCTGGTCTGAAGGCCTGATGTGTCCTTGCTGTTGCTTTCGAGGCCAACCGGCGAGCTGTATTTGGTACACCTGTATTATATAGACCAATCAACTTTAAGAAATTCATGATTTACAGATAACCATAATGGATTTTTTATAAATTGGTACAGCTTTTTATCTGGATTTTCAGTGATAAACCATCTGGATAAGAGATCAGCGACCTTGTTGTCAGCACCTAGTATGTGTATGACTTGCAATTCAATGTCATAGATCGCCAGTAGCATTGAAATATTTCTGGCCATGGCCCCTAGGGTCAGGTCCTGAGTCTTCCCTGAATTTAGGACTGAGACCACTGCCTGGTTGTCACATTTTAAGAGAATTTTGTTAGTCTTCCATTGATTGCACCATAGTCTTAAGGCCACTAAAATGTTTAACATTTCCAAGTGTACAATGGTATAATTTTCAAAATTCTTGGGAATTTGGATGCAGTAAACTTGATTCTCAAAAATTGCCCCCAACCCTTCTAGACAAGCATCCAGTTCAATAACTTTTCTGATGGGAGTGTGATTGAAGAATGCTGTTCCATTAAAGTATGGTAAAAATTTTAGGAACCAATTTAAGTCCCTATGAAAATTGATATCTAGGAGAATTTCATCTTTACCAAAATGTGACCTTAGGGTGTCTAACATCCGGTTTAGGAAAAAACGAGAGCTGTGAACACATTTTGATATGTACAGCAGAGAGCCCAACAATGACTGGAGCTGCTTTTTGGTACATCTCTGTCGACCAACCCATTCAGTACAAATTTGATAAATATTAGCCAATTTTTCTTGGGGGACTGCTACTGTGAAATTCCTGGTGTCCACTTCAACCCCTAAACATGTAGCCTTGGTACAAGGTCGGACTAATTTTTTGATACTGATGTCAAAGCCCAGTTTTTGAAGTAGATTCATTAAAGTTTGATATGAGAGGTCTGCAGTGGAAATAGTGCCAAAACCAATTACGTCATCAATATAGTTGATGACGTCATAACCCATATTACCCATAATGAAGCGGATAGCGTCGCTGAGCCTCTGAAAAATTCCGGATCCGTTTCTGTATCCGAAAGGCAAACAAGTGTCCAGATAGTAATTTTTATGCTTCAAACCTAACAAGAAATAATCTCTGGGGTCTATTTTGATGTGGCGGAAGGCCCGACTTATATCTACCTTGTATATGAGTGATCCTTTTCCTAACTGTTTGATCTTGTTAGTGATATGGTCAATAGAGGGAAGGGTCAAGATGAAATCTGTGCCCAAATAGGTATCTTTACTGATATATGTGTTTACAGCCCGACCCTGGGGGAAACTCAAGTCCATTATTACCCTTCTATGAGCCCCACCCGGTTTTTCCCTGGTCATAAATGGTGAAATGTGGAGTTCTTGGAATGGCGGATCCGAAAAAGGTCCGACTATAGCTCCGAATCCGATTTCCTCTTGTATGTATGCTTCCACATCATCAGGGAACGTTGTGGCCGACCTGTGATTTTTTGAGTTTTTCCCCAACTCAGAATTTCTATTGAAGTCTAAGGGAAAACCATATCTGATGAGATGACATAATTGTGCATCCCAATAGCCTTTTAAACACTGTTCCCAGACATCCGGATTTAACTGAGATTTGACTTGGATTTGATCAGTCATAAAATTGAAAGAATCCGAATTCTTGGTAATGTCATAAAGGTGAATCGGATCCGCATCCAAGACCCGTTTAAGATTAGTGTTGGGGAGAAGTAATGGACTTAAAGGTATAAACCCGAATCTTTGTTGATTTTGTTTTAACCATTTCTGATATGTCGGATCCGAGGATGCCTGTTGAAGCCTGATTTTATTTTTATTCTTTACTGCCAAGGCTAACTCGTATTTATCTTCGGGTGGATGATTTTTGGGGCACATTTTCCCATGTTTTTGATCTGCCAATTTAACAACTTTTGGAGTTGAGTTCTGTGGCCATAAATCAGTATTGTGTTGTTTCTGCATTAATTGTTTCGCATATGGGCTGACCTGTTTGCACTGAATACCAGTATTTGACGCTTTTGTGATATCTTCTGTCTGTTTATCAGTATTTGACACATTTTTGACAGGAGGGCTAGTATTTGTGTTTTTGATCAGGCGTGAGGACTCTTGTGATTCCTCATAACTAACATTACTGTTGTCATTTGCAGACTCACAGTCTGTGTTCTTTTCATCTAGCACACCTAAAGATTCAAACCTATTTGTCACAGGGATACAAAAGTGTGCATTGCCATGTTTAGGACCACTAATCGTACGTTTACTGACGGAGTATGGTCTCTGGGTCTTGATCCTGTCAGTAACTGGATTACTTTCCCTGAAACAGGTAGGTCTCTTACTTTTGTTACTTCTACCCCTATCAGTAACTGACAAGTTTGTTATCTGCTTTACATGAGTGCTGTACCTGTCTAATCTCGACTTGGGGTTTGAACTCACAACCTGTGCATAGGTCCTACCTAAGAACTTTGACCAATCAGCTTTCCAGTTACTGCTACATCCATTGTGTGTATTAGTATTATATACAAATCTAGTACTAGTATATGATACACCATTTTTTTGAACATTATTTACATAACATTGACTCTGCACTGCTTTAGAGCAGTGCCTTACTCGTTTTTTGTAACCCTGGAGGATGCCCGACAGTCTTTAACCATGTGCCTATGTTCTCTACCCATGGCATAGCAAGCGGAACAGACATGTTTATAGAAAACCCCACCAGTTTCATGGTCTTTCTGATGATGGCAGAGGCCCCTCTGATAAAAACGGCAAGCTGTGGCCTTTGGTTCAGGTCTTGTTTGCTTTGTCCCTACCCCCCCTGAATTTTGACCTACCCCCCTCTGAGCGTGTGCTCTCCTGATGCGATCCAATTTATGGGTTTCATGCCACTCTACCTTACCTTCCTCCATCCTGCATAACAACACAGCATGGGAGGCTTTTGCTGACTGCCAGCTAAAGTCGTTGGCATCCTCCATAATTTCACTCAAATACTCTAACATGGCATTTTTAATATCTAAATTTTTTTCTTCCCTAGCAATAGTCGCAAAGCCCGACACCCACTGACACCAGTTTAAGGCATCGTATGAAATACGAGTTTTATTGTTGCCCCCTAAAACAAAGTTCTGAGGCCATGGTACCTGCCTCTTAACCCATACAATTTCATTCCCCCCTCTCTGGGATTTTGACTTGCCTGCTTCATTTAGATCCACTAACTGCCTGATCCTCTGGTCCACCTCTGATTGAATGCTCTGGCTTCCTTGCAGGGCCGCCACTGTGGGAACCACCATCTGATCTAGCTGTCCAGGACTAGGGCTGCTGGCTGTCGCTAACGGCTGCTGTGTGGGCTTGGGGTCTTGTGTGGCTTCTTTGGTGGCCATCCTGTCTTCCATAGCTGACATCCGCCCACCCAAGCTCTTAAGCTCAGCAAGAATCTGCATATTCAGAGCACCAGCCTCTTCTGAATTAACAGGTAAGTCCTCAGAAACATATATAGAATCATCATTTTTTGCTGGAAATGGGCATTTACTATTGATTGGACGCTTATGGACGTCCCCACAGTTCTTGCACAAAAATTCTTTCACAGGTGCCATGTTATCAGTCACAGTTCACAGTTTAAGAGTTCAGGCACTCGAATCACAGATAGCAAGCAATGCTGCTGTTAATTTTATTTTTTATATGTTTTTAGTCACAGTTACTGAAATGCAATATATGATAGCACCGTGCTTTTAATAATGCGGCTCTGACCAATGGATGAGTTATAAAGACATTTGGTAAATTATCGGCAACGTTTGCATAACAATTTATATAATTAACTGTAAAATGACTGTAAAATGATAAAATACTAAAAAACTAAAATACATAACAGGATGACAGAATATAAAATTGAAAGTAACTCATCCCTTTGTCGTGGCTCCAGCACCCCAGAGCAAGATTCGCATTATAAAAAGCAACTAATCCTCCAGGATTCTGTGCTACAGAAGATTCCTCTACAGGTCGTGAAGATACAACATAACACGCCAGTTCTATCCAACACTGGAGGGCGAAAAATGAAGTTCTAAAAGTTCAAAATTCTGTTACTAAAAATGGCGTCTTGCCCCTTTGACTTCCCAATGTTGAATGAAGGTTCAATTAAAAAAGGCGCCAGAATCAATAAGCAATAATCCCCTACCCAATCGAGGGTATTGAATCACAAGAACAATCTTTTTGCTAGGGGGCACTGAATAAGGTGGGGCCTATCGCTCCACCCCCCAATGCCTCTTCGCTTGGTGAAGTTGAGTATGTCAAAATATCTATTGAATAGGATAAAACACATCTTTAAAGTCTACCAATGCACAAAAAGCTTATAAAGGGTAAAAGCTCATAATCTCTTCAGATTGAGGAGTTTATCTACTGTTATTAGGTTTCCTTAAATTGTATGGGCTGACAAGGCAGCTGATAGGTGGTAGTAAAATGTCATCTCGGTATTTCAGTAAAGTACTCTCAATACTGAGACAGTGGGCCTACGGACCAATTCTTAATGATCACTGATGTTTGGTCAAACCCCTATTATTGCCCACTTTCCTTGTTAGTGGTGGAGAAAAGTACTTGACTTTAGTCTCTATGAATATTAGGCCACTAATATTTGTAAAATCGATCATGCACTCTGATAATGCACTCCAATGAGAGTTTAAAATTATGTGAAATTTGCCAGAAATACATCATTAAAAACCATATTGACTTCATCGTAAAATTGACACAAACACTAATCACTTGACAAACATGAACTATTTTTTTTTTGCACTGGTATAAAAAGCTGGTTGGCAGGTATTGGGTGAAAAACAGTAACACATTGGCATTGCAAAGGCACATTCAGAGTTTTCTGACAAAACACTCTGATACATTTGTGTTTAGAATCCCAATTCTATCACCATGTCATATTATTTTCATGTCCCACCAGAGCATGATTGTAGATCCATTAGAATGATGTGTGTGGTGGAAACCCTGGAAAGGATTTTAGTCACATGAGGCTCATAGGTCTAGACTTTGTCCAGTTGTTGCAGCTGTTGTGTTAACACTTGATGTATGTTTATGATATATGTTGCACTGTGTTACTTCTACAACAATCTCCGTTTTTCCCATGTGACTAAATTTTAAAAAAACAAGACAAGACATTGATGGTTTGTAAAGCTGTCTCATGTCTGATCTCTCTTCTTTTAGATTTATTTAATTTTAAGTGATCATTGTAAGTCAAAGAACAGACTTGCATCCACCATATATGTGCGCATCTTAAGCTTTGCTTTGTTGCATGGACATCTCTGACATCTCTTGTGGTATCTTAAGTCACTAAATGTTTCAAAATTGTGTCTCAAATCCAAGATTACTTTTGCCAGCTTTTCCAAAGTTACATTTTTTCACTGAGAACAAGCCAACTTTTCTGAGGTTTTCATAAAATCACTCTAAAAACACAACAAAGAAAAGTTCACATCAGTCTTTAGTAGCCTTATATATAGCGCATACTCAGCTTTAGGGCTTTAATAAATGGATGCTGTAAAAAGACAGGTATGAGAAAACAACCAGAGTTGAGACTTTTGATCTGGCATTTAGAGGAGAGTTAGGATGTATTATTAAGTCTGGTAAATTTAAATAGTTTTTAAACCACAAAGTTATATTGTTACTGGGGGCCACTGTGGCAGAGTAGTAACACTCTCGCCTCCCACCTCTGAGGCCGGGGTTCAGTTTCCGGCACGGCCTCAAGTGTGAAAGCTGATAGTTGCTTGCTGTTGGTCGGCAGTGTACAGTACAGAACCCTGACGAACTGTATATACTGGTTTCCTCTGCCCTTCCAACTACCCATCGTGATATGACATGTACAGTGTTGCAAGCGACGTAAAACCGCAAATAAATAAATATATTCTTACAATGGTGAATCAAATAGAGTTGCATATATTATATTTGCTGGTCACACTATAGGCAATACTTTTGGTGATTATATGTGATTGGAAAGAGAGAGCCGATAAATGCAGTACCTCCTGTGAAACTCCTTATCTACCTCTAATTACAGTTATGCTACAAAAGATCATCGCAATTGTGGAGGGTAATGCCCATGGTTGGACACAAAAATATGCAGAAAGATAGTATAACAATCAAGTAACCTTACAGCAAATATACAACATGATTAGAATCACAGACAGAAACAGCATATCACAGAGTAAGAAAGAAAGGCAGCAACAGAAATAATACAACAGTTACAAGAGGTTATTGGCAGTGACCTGGATACTACCTATGGTAGGTTGAAATTTTGAACAGTTTAAAGCCCAAAGTCGAGAAATTACAGATTTTTTGTAGCTTTTAAAGAGATTTTTCATACAATTTCAAAACTGGATTAAAACCGATTATTGCCTCGTTTTGGAAACCAACAACCAGTTTTCAAAAATTAAAACCAACTGCAACTCTACTTTAAAGACAAAAAGCTAGCAGTATGTAAATGAATGAAGTACCATACAATATGATTATTAATGAAGCCAATATTGACTGTAGTAAGACGTTAGGCTATGTTGTGACATATTGAAAGAAAAAGTTCTTCTAAATGAGACTGCACCATAACAATGAAACGTTACAGCTGTGATCAATTCCATTGTTTTATTCCCACAATCAAGTGTCAATTTCTTTGTAACTAGATGAAATTTTACATACTTTTTAACTGTGAGGCACTTAAGTAGTGGAGCATATTTAAAACTCCTGAATACATTTTCTTTTTAAAAAATCAAGGGAATCTACATTTGTACTGCACACCAGAGATATAACATATTATCTATCATTTAGAAAAATCCTCTTTATTTGATCATGTTATATACTGGAAAATGACAGTTTTGGGTTAAATCAATAAATGGATTGATCAAGTGAAGTTGTGAGAGCTAAGTTTATAGTATAGGAATAAAAGACATATTTGAGTGTTTTATGATGGTTTTAAACTACGGATTGGCTGTATTAAAGCCACCAAGCCTGAAGGGCTGAGTGCTTTAATACAGCAGATTGATAGTTTAAAACCATCATAAAGCATGAGAATTTGTCGTTTATTCCTATTCTAAAATGGTTACATAAATAGTATAGTAAAAATATGGGGTAAATCTTATGCAAAAATCAAAACAAATCCAACGCCATGTTGGCTGTTTCATCAATGCAACATACATAGTGATTTCTAGGGTAAAAAAAGGATTTTTGTTACTCTGTTTTCACAGAAATTGTCATGAAATATTGCCAGATTGTCATTGTAGATGCTTTCATTTTGTTGTAAGCTTTAAAACGATATGTTATTTGTTAAAATCAAGCAAGAAATGACAATTTTATGAATATTGTAACCACTTATTCTACCGCGAGTTGTTTGTTTACATTTGTATGCAAAGGGACGATGCACGCAGAATTCAACAGCGTTGTTTTATTTACCGTTCTATATTCGCGATTCTAGCTTTGCGCTAAAGATGTGTCCACGTTCACTGTGCAGCCTACCATTTTAGAATAGTCTTTCTTGTTATTGTTTGAAAAGTTGTGCTTGAATAATAAGTGAGAAATGTAAACTGAATACAAAAATGTTAAGTTAAAATGTGACAGGTTTTAGGTCAATGACAAAAGTTGCTGTAAACTTTCATTTTTGTTGCAGTAACAAGTGTATTAATACACTAGAACAGTCATATTTTAATGATATTTTCTGTCATCCATTCAATATTGAAAGGATGAAAAGGTAGAAGGATGACAAATTTAAAAAATCTAACTGTCATGAGTCTATATTTTTGACACACTTTCATCTATATATATAATGTTATGGCTGTTAAGCAAAACTTCACATTTAATGTAAAATATCTGCTTACAATATTAATATTTAAATGAGAATAATGAATAAATCACCTCAGAAGACAGCATTGCCAATAGTTAGATTTATTCAAAAAGCGTTTTCTGAGTTGATTTTATCAGTATCTTTGCAAACCCCAAGAGCTGTGGATACCATCTGGGTGATAACTAACATTAAAATACACCTGCAGCATTGATTCAGTGTCATATCAGGCAGTTAAGATTCAGATGTGTCTTACTGGTGTTAAACATGGCTGCATATATAACTTTCACCAGCTAAGATCCTGTTAGCCTTTTGACAATTTTATATGTTGCCAAGTATTGGTTTAAAAAAGTGTTGGTTTCAGATTCACCAAATTATAGCTTAGAGACAAAACATTTTGAAAGAGTTATGATTGAACATTTAGCTTGAAGAGTGTTGAAATTATAATGGGATAACTTCTGTCCATGGTACATAAAATGTCAACTCTGGCAACTTTATGCATGGCTAACCCTCATTGTCTCTCAGATAAACTCCAGTCTGTGAACCGTAGTTTGGCCTGGAGTAATTGAAGATTCTAAAACCAAAAACTTTAATTAACCAGGGAGTCAGTTGATTGGTAAATGAGCCAACCAGTAAATCTATCAAGAATTTATGTATATTTGTATAAGTAAAAATAATTCCAACAACTTTTGAAAATCTGTCAAGAATTTATGTATATTTGTATATGTCAAAATAATCCTAACAACTTTTTAAAAAAGCTAAGCAGTCGTGCTGTCACAAAATAATTGAATAAATCAATGTGTCAAAGTGTCAATCCATCAATTTTTTTATTTTGTAGAAGTACCAGTAGAAGTTGGGAAAGTTCACAGTGGAAAATATGTCTTTTACAAGTGTCGTAGCACAGAAGGTTCTGGAACAAATTTCAAACAACATGTAGTTGTTGAAAAGATTGAGCCTCACGGGAACCTGAAATCTACTGTTTTGGTATATACACACATTTTATTATTCTAAGCATATGGATGTTTCAATCCATATGCTAAGGAAGAAAAGCTTCCTTAAGTCTCTATTCCTTTCATACAGATAGTTTTTACATTGTGGTGTATTAGTACAGTCTTTTACAAGATATATTCATATATACCCTCAACAAAGTTTTGGTCACCCAGGGCCAGTTTTTCTCAGACTTTTTAGATTTTTAAAGTTAAGACCTTTGACTGAGATTAAGGATTAGTCTGTGGTCTTAGACCTAGTGGATTTTATAGAGCAGCTAAGTGTACACCATACCTTAGGCTTGAAAGTGGGAATAAATTTTACACATATACACACAAATAAGACTGCTATAAACTGAGCCAAGTCTATAATTTTAGACTAATATTAGATAAGTCTAAGACCTTTATTTGGGGAAGAAAAATGTGTAACTACAGGGCTGCAACTATATTTTGATTTTTAGACAAACCTTAAAAAATATTTATATCCATTAGAAACAGTGTTACCAGTTTAATGTATATTCTTAGGTGTTAAGAATATGTAAATAAGTTACCCTTAAAATAACAGACCAAAATGTTGCACTTCATGTTAAATCATTCAATAATAGGTAAATTCAAGCTCTCTGCTACATCATGTTAGGGTCATATGAATGTGAGTGAATCGGTTATCAGCCCTGAGCACTAACCCAGCCGGATGTACAAGCCAGCTCAGCATTTGCAGTTCCTTCACCTGGAACACCAGTCTTAAAAGGCACGTTCCATTAAAATGCATGAGTAGTTTATCAAACCTATCATTTAATGACTATACCTAAACACTTTTACATGTATTGCAAAAAAACCCGAGATCATCGTGTATTGATAGGTGTATGAAGATATAAATAGGTTACCCTTAAGGTCACAATATAGTACTTTTCTTACCTCATTTGGAAAAAAAGTGAATTCAATCTCTCTGTTATATCATGTTGGGATAACATGAATGTGAGTGAATGAGCCCAGTTCATCTCAAACCCAGCTGTATGTACAAGCCAGCTCAGCATTTATAACTTATTTACCTGGGACATCAGTCCTAAGATAGACACTTTATTAGAGTGTTCAAGTAGTTGGTCAGACCAGTTAGTTAATCTTTAGGTAAAGGCACTTCACATACAAAAACAAATCTGCTTAAAACATTGAGTTTTCATGATGCATTGGTTAGAAAATGATACTACATCAGATTCCACCAATAAATCAGAGATCAGGAACTATAATGCATTTGGCAATCCCAAATCTTCCCCACTTCAGGCATCTGCATATTTTTGTAAGCCTTATGGTCTTTTAAAACACGCTTTGTACTAAGGTGCAACCTTATTTTTCCTTTTTTCCTCATATCATGTTAAACCTGATGTCACAAACACAGAATCGCTGTCTATTCTAATATGCCTGTATATGCTTGTATCTATTACGTGACTTTCTAAGTCTGAAACCACATTTGCAATTTTCAGATTTAATTGGGTGGTTTTGAATTAGAATTGGAACCCAAGAGAATTAGATTTGTGACCTATTCAATATTATAAATTAACAACATCTGAAAAAGCTGATTCAATGTATTAGCATACTAGTAAAATCAAATATAAAACCAAACAGCAAGTCTATAAACTTTTATGGTATAATTTTTAACTTCTGGGGCAATCTAAAACCTAGTCAGAGTAAAAGAGGTAAAAGCAAGAGGGACGAGAGATGTTAATAACTAGAAAGTGATACACCAAACTCATATGAGCTTTTATTTTTGTCACAGAAAAGACTCTCAATTTTGGGCTCCTTTTAACTAAGAGTTAAAAACACTAGGAAGCCACAGGTCACTGATTTAGGTAGTATATACAAGGTTTTGGACTGAACTTTTGTTGCAGATGTTCAAGCCCTGATCATATATATCCTGTTAAACCATGTCAGAATTTTTATCTTTTCAGATTACACTGAATTACTGGTGGACTGTAAACAATGAAGTTAAAACCTATCCAATAAAGGCCCTTTATAATTATGGGCAAAGGGGAATGAATATTCCACTGATGTTTCAAGGAAATGCCCAGAAATTGGAGTTTGAATTCAACAACAATATGATAGAAATGAAAATCTACAAGGCAGCCTATCAGAGGCTGTGTGGGAAGGTTCTCTATATGGGACAGGAGAACAGAGATACTGCATCTTTGAGTGTTTTGTAGTCATTTGAACCAAGCAAAAACATGAAATACAAAAATGACCAATAAAAAGATATTATCTAAAAGACCAGAATTTATTCCACATTATTCATTTGAAATGTAGCCATCAGTTATTCGCAAAAAGACTCTTACACCACATCATTTAGAACTGTGTGAAATTGTCTTCCATCTAACAGTCCAAACACACATTTTCCCTTCACTTGAAAACTATTCTACATGCTGCCTATCTAACAGCACATCCTTTACATGCACAAAATTTCATCATTCAAGGGTTTGAAGTCAGTCAATTCACCCTCATTTGTAAGCAATGGTAAATTTCTCTAACATGACAATACTGTCAGTTCTAGTGGAATTCAGTATCACTTGTAGTAAATCTACGAGCAGCTATTGCTTCTTTGGAAAACATACTTTCGGACTTTCCTACCTGCCACAATAACTGTCCTCTGTATTTTCTTTGGGTGTGGGACTTATTGGACATTTTTGGATACATTTTCAAAAAAATGCGAGGACGAGTGGGTGTTCAGACTTATTTGGCTCTCTATAAACTATACTTATTTTCACATCAAATATCAAGGCAGGTGTTGTGAGAAAAAGTGTAACATTTGTAATAGGCAATAAGTTCAGCTATTTAAGCCATACTCTAACATTTTAAACATTATTCCTTGTATTTATGTAGTATTATTTATTGACTTCTATGAAGTTAGAACCTGACCCTCAAATGAAAATTGATTGCAGTAAAATTAGTAAAATATGAAAAAATCGTGCAACTTTCTTACAGCTAAAGTCTCAATAACAGGATTATGTATAGGACAGTACAAGGGTCTTCTATTTTTAACTTGGAGCAAGCTGTACACTTATTAGCATTCTCCTTGATTAAATGAGAGTTCAGTGATCAAACAATTAAAACTGCTCGTTAAAATTTGTCCCTGGTCTCAACTTAAAAATTGATATATAGCGAGATACGTTTTGGATGAATGGGTCACAGAAAAATCGACACAAATGCAACATATTTGAAGCTGAGCTGTCACAATTTTAACGTATTTCTGATCTGCTGGAAAAGATTATTTCCTATTGTATCAGTAAAAGGTTTGCCAATATTAATAAATTGTCAGAGGTGGTCACTGTGTAATGCCTGTTGGCTAAGAGTGGTAAACTAATAGGAGCTACTGCAATGTATTTCGTTTGATTGTAAAACACAACTGAAGCTCCCCAGATCATATTTTTCTTTTTGTGTATAACAAAGCATCACTTAGTTTTCATTAAATTAGCTATGAAGCTTTTTATTTATGTATTCATATATTTAAAGCATGAAAATTCTTATATAATTTTTCAATGCAATATGAAATCTTTAAGTCACTTGATACATAATGACATATATAATAAATTATAACATATCTTCTAATAATTTCATGATTTAATGTCGATGTTTATATACTTGGAGTTTATCTGGGTCGTTTACTCTTTACTTTTTACATGTGACAAGTTTAATTGAATGGATATTAACACTATAATCCTATCAGAGGAGATTGAGGATTTTGTTGATACCTTTTGTGTGGCATAGTTTTGTTTAATTGTCTAATTGAGTAGGGGCAAATCTGTTACCAATGTGAGTAAATTTAAAATACTAAGATTAGCTTTAACAAATTTCATCACATACTCATTGTATGTTACTTCAGTAGGTCTGTTATACAAATAGGAATGTATTCATGGAACTATTTTCTATTGTTGTAATGTTTATGATTTCCTAGTGAACATCGTTATTAGGTAATTTATGACGAATGTTTTATAGATTACAATTATCTAATTGGTGAAGAAGAAATATTACTGCTTAATATAACTGTAGTGTTGTCCACTTGTTGCTCTTGGAAAAGTAAGGTACCCTATACTCCCTAATGTTCATTATTGATTGCTAATGCAAGTACTAAACTTAATACATCATATTCTGATTAATAACATTGAAATAAAACATATATGTGGTTTGCAATATCTTTGCCGATACATTATTGCAAGTTTAACAGCTATGTCTTTATTGCTGACTTTTTGCTTATACTGCTGCCATGCTCATTTATTACAGTAATAATACATCAGTGGGCAGACTTTATGCAGAATTATACCAATGGGCAGGTAAGTGGTGCAAATGTGACATATATGCAAATATATATTTAAGTTTACGGATAAAATATCACACTTAGCCCATGCTTTCCCATGCTGATCTCTCAAGGTAATTTGTTTTTATGCATTTGTGTACATATTAAAACTATCTACAGCATATTTTTCACATGCCAAAATGGCATTGTTCCCGTCATTAAAGTCTACACAAAATGTTTTATTAGAAAAGCTGTATACCAACCTGAAGTTTATTCTGGTTTATAATTTAATCATTTTACTACTTGGCCAGTAAGATTTGAGGACACAGGGGTGTTGTATTATAATATAAACCTCATTTGGAAATGTACTAAATAAGTATTAATTCATCACAAATATCACCCTGAAAACATAAAATATCCATACTTCAGGAGCCTCAATAATAAATATAAACTGAAACATTAGAAGTTAAAACCAAGATTTGCAGCTTTTGGTCCAAAGTGGTCCATGAGTCATTTTAATCTGGAACATTTGGGTTATAATTAATGCTACTTAATCAATATTTTATCTGTATACTGATAGTTTCAACACTTTATGGACATATGTTGGTGAAGGTTTATTTTTTGTTATTAAAACTTAACCTTAAATTTATGCATTGTGGGAACATATGACCCCTAATGAACAGCCTAGTACACAAGTGACTCTGGGAGCTTCAGATCTATATATCTATATACATCCACAGTATGAATAATGCCACATATCAATCACTTTACTTCTTTCTTTTCGTGTATCTTTTCAGTGGTCTTACTTTCTTAATTTATCATTGTCTGACATTTAAATTTTTTGTGTGCTCAAGCATGAAATTTGGATTTGAAAAAGTTGGAAAAAATATTTCTGAACATTAATCAAGGTCAGTTAGTTATGTTTTATGAATATAATTTTTCCTATTTTTCCTGTCACTGAAATAGTGAAACTTAACTATGAATGTACATGAGCCATATTTTAAAACAAGAATTGTATTTGTGAGATATTTTGAACTTAATAAACTTCATTATCAATGAATATAAAAGAAAAATGTGAGATATATAGTCAAATTTACATACTTCTTTTTGTTTTAAAGAAGTATTAACTCGTACAATGCCTAAAATAAATCTTTCTGAAATTAACTTTGCGGATTTCATCATTTCTGGCCAACAGAAATGAATAGTGCTTTACTGAATCACAGTTGACACCACTACTAAAGTGACATAAACAGTGTATGGACATTTCATACCCGGACATTTCGTTTAGTTTAAAATTATGGCTGTGGAATCCTGAACTTCAATTTAGAATTACATTTTGGTAAAATTATATTCCATTTCTTTCACAGTGTCAAACGATGCCATGAGTAATATCAAAACTCCAGATATTTGCCCATGAAGATGACTGATGAGTTTGGCCAGATATTGGCAGACTTTGCGAGAAAACCTTTGCCAAACAGATAAACTTCAAGCTATTAAATGTTCCAATGTGATGAGATAATTCCACAAACATCCTCATGGTGTCAAGCAGATTGGAGAAAAATGTGCACTTCACCTGTTTTGTGTGCTCAGGTATATTTTTATCATGCTGAAGATATGAATATTTGTAAGCGAATTATAAAAGTTAATTCAGGAAAGTAATAATGATGTTGACTCAGTCTTGAGTTTGTACAAAAAGGTGTCGTCATCTTCTTTCTGGTTATCATCTGCAGCAAAACACTTGCTTGAATCAGACTTTCAAACCTGTGCAAGTAACAATTATATAATGATCACAAACAGCATTTCAGAAATGATCAGTGGAACAAAATATGCATCTTTGAAAGCCAGTGCGAATATTTAATCTCTCCATCAGTGAAATTAGATTTTTATGAACATCTGAGAAAGAAATGGGATTTCTATCACCTGTGTGAAAATGCAGCAAAATAGGCAAATGTCTAACATCAATGAATGCTACTGTTATCAGTAACAGGATTCAACGTAGGCTTGAAGCAGAAAAAGCAAAAGAGGTTTTAATATATGCTGAAACAGAACATATTCCACATGTTGTGGAGTAGGATTTACATAAGCTCACCAATTTAATGTTCCCGTATTTTATTTCCACACTTGTCGTAGTAGATAACTCACTTTCATCATCCCCGAGGGGGTCACCAATTTAATGTTCCCACATTTTATTTCCACACTTGTGGTAGCAGATAACTCACTTTCATCATCCCCGAGGTGGCTCGGTGGTGTAGCGGTTCGAGTTCTTGCCTCCAACCTCTGAGGCCGCCGGTTCAAATCTCAGGCAGGGCGCTTCATGTTGAAAGTTGGTAGTTACTTGGCAATGCCCGATTGTTTACAGTTCAGTATGCACTGGTTTAGTCCACCTGTAAACTACCCGTCCCAATATTACCCTGGCTGTTGAACGTGATGTAATGCAACAAATAAATAAATAAATTCATCGTCTCAGAATGCATTTAAGTTATATGTAGAGCTCTCTAAAGACACACATGTCACAGGTATACCATTTTAGGATATAGCAAATTGCCTAGCTCGAGCCCTTGCAAACAACCATCAGACAAATTGCAGGAATGTGTTTTACTTCACACCAAATATCCTGGCTAAATATGAGAGGCCAAATAGAAAGTTTGCATGATTTCACATGCAGGATGATGTAACTGAAAATCTACTGGGGGACAAAATCAGAAATGTACAAAAGGTATCTCTTTATATGATGGAAAAGAAAATTCAATCTGCTCAAAGTGCTTTCAGACCAAAAACATAGAACCCCTTCAGTTATCAACTTTGAATATAACAAAAGAATGGGTCTTAGATGTACCACTGCCAATACAACTTTTTCTAGAATGTTTCATTAACCATAAAACTCTGTTGACTTCAAATAATGTCCAGAAAACATTGGAAGCAAATTAAGAAAACTGTATGGAACATATGACATATTTTTGAACATACTGAACAAAAACTATTATGGCATTTACCAAGAAGCACAAGCTTCAGCTTTATCAATGAACTATCGCTCAATAAAGTCAGTATTTGCTATTACTAATGCAGCTGGTGCAACAACGTCTTTAGTAGCTTCAGAAGATAGCTCAAAAAGCCATGGATGATCTCTGCTTCTTCAACATATACAGGAAGAAATTGCCTATCACAAACGCCAGTGATGCTGGTTTGGTCTCAAAAGGTGTCAGTCTCCAATACTGTTACCTGATTTTAATGCTTGACAATCTTATTTACACTTACTTTTCATAGTGATCCTAACCCAGGAGAAAGTCATTCCTGACAACTTTGTACTATTCCGATTACTTTACAAAGATTACCTAAAGATGGTGCAATAACCACTCAGTGGTATAATCCTCAAATCTGTTATGGAACAAACATTTGTTATTCTAAAAGAAATGTACAGCTCCAAAAGGATGACCTCAAAAAAACACTTTTCAATCTTTCCTAAGAAGAAGAGGTGTGTTTAAAAAAATTTCAACAGTTGTCAATGTGGAATAATGCCACAGTTATCCAAACATTGTCACATAGCGACCTTAGCAGCCATCTCAACCTGTTGACAAATGCAAGTGCCCCTGAATATGATAACTTTGCCTCAGCAAGCACACAACAAGATAACATAATACTCAAGGACCAAACAGGTGGACTAGACATGGTAGAACATGTGGAAGAATACCTGGATCAAATATTGGATGAAAGTATTGATGATGACACAGATCTATTAGAATTTGATACACATATTATGGAAGGATTTGTTGATATCCCCGTACAAAACAAGAAATCAGAGTTTCGCCTTGAAAAATACACACCTGCATCTTTTATAACAAGCCACCGTCCACCAGCCACTAGACGTGATGATGATATCACAAAATTGCAAGAAATTATTGATGAAGTATCTTTAAAATCAGGTTGCATAAAAGAAACAATCTTATGTGGTCTAGACAATAAAATTGGATCCAATCTTTTGAAATTAACAAAACAGAAGAAATATGAACACATGTTGCCGGAATTTTCAGTACTTCACTTGCGTAAATCAAAGATAAGCACACTATTCAGTGCATACAAAGATGCATGATTGAGCCATTTAATGATGTTCATGAGAGATGATGATAGAAATGAATGGAAGAAGCTAGTCTCAGCAGAACACATTGATGTTGCAACACTCTATGTCAAACGCATAGCAATGTCCTTCAAACTAGCCTTTTTACTTTCCTTCATGCATCACCTACCATTGGAGCAAAGTCAAGTACTTGAATGCGACTTAAAGAAAGAGAGTTGTTCTACAGTATGTGAAAAATCAGATGCCTCATTTTTAGTATTTTTAGAAAATGGCACAACATTAAATGCAACATTTGCCTTACACAAACATATGATTCAACATTGTGAAGAAGTGGTGGCAATCACACTAGCTTAGAGAATGGGTGGTCCAGATGGATACAACTTTCTTTGATCTTTTAATTTTTTAAACGGTGCTAGTTCATATGCTCCATTCCGTAGCCAGCTTCTAATAAAGCACTATCAGAGTAGCTATTTCTACAGGTGCTTAAAACGATGTTTGTTTAGCACCCAAATAGCAAAAAGTGAAGAAAACTTTGCATGTGAAATGGACCACAAAGATGCTCTAAAAGGTTTCCACTCTGAATCCAGCCTCACATCCATTAAATGCAGAATGTCACTTATAGATACTTTAAATGAAATGCGACAAAGTTTAAAACTTCAAGAAACAACAGTGACTGACAACAATATGGGCTGGAGGACAACTACTACAGATATGAAACATATTCTTCAGTTGACAGGCCTCATCCTGAGAAGAGGTGGGTTACTACTGAAAGCCAATGATCATCCAATTAATTTTTACACCAAGGATGTTAAATTGTTACCACCATGTATACTGGATGTGCACTGTAAAGAAATTGGGGAATTTCTCATTACAGAGTACCTTGTTAAGGAGCAGCTTTGTGGACTGACCACATCAGATTACCCAGATATACTGGATGTTGTTGGGCCACAGGAACTTATGAAAAGGCTAAGCAAAGCACAGGGATAACACTGAAAAGATCATGTGTGAAAATTACCACTGGTCTAAAGTTAAGAGATATTAATGAGGAAAAGCGGAAAAGGCTTGTCAAAAGGGAATCTCACAAACTTGACTGTCTAAGCAGTGACATGAACACTTGTCAAGCTCTAGTAAATGCTGACTATTACAAAAGGAAAGTCATGAAAAGCGTTGTTATCCAAAGAGCATTGCACAATTCATTGAAAGACAAAAGTGGTGCCACTGATATCTCTAAATATACCATAGTAGGGACATATAGTTTCCCCACAATCTTTGATTAGCAAGACAACTGCTGTTACTGTTGAATTTGCTGGGGTAAAATTCAAAACACGTGCTATAAATGGGTGTAAATATCTCAAATATGTAGAAAATGCCATAGTTAAAAACACCATGCTGAAGTTACCACATGTCCAGCATATCGTTTTGTGTGAAGAAAAGTATTCTTTCACTCCTGACTCATTCAAAGCAGCTACCATAGCCCAAAGAGTTAGTTCAAAGGAAGGCATTGCACATTTAAAAGCAGGAGCTGAAATAATCAGTGAGTGAGCATTCTGCAGGGAAGCTGTGATATCCACTTCAGAAGGCAAAAGTCTCATCAGCACATATTTGGCTGCACATGTTACTGAGCTCAAGGTATGTCGAAACATTTGTCTTAATATTGACACTGAATTATATCTGGAAGGATGTTTCTGTGATTCTGGAATGCATGTCTCATGCACTTGTGCAAAATATGCTGTACCAATACGATGTAAATTTGGGACGGATGCTGCTGCACCTGTGGTTATGAAACTTAATTTTTAGCAGTCAAAAGGGAGGCAAAAATGGCACAGGTTGACTGGCTGTTTGAGTACCTGCCACATTTGTCAGAGGGTGAAAGCATCTGCAGTTTGGTTAGATCTGGGCAGATTGATGCTGTTGTGATTCACTTATTTTCAATTTCAAGAAAATGGCCAAGGAATGAAGATAGCCAGTTTACAAATCCGGTGTATGTAGTTTCGCAGAAAACTAAAAAGAAACATGACATATACAACATAACTGAAATAATAGGACTGCTTGAAACCACAATGCAAGATCAAACTGTTTGTCCAACAGTTGTCATATCATTGTGTATTGGAGGTAATGATTTTTTGGAATTTCTGATGAGAAAGTTCTCACTACTGTTTTAGGCAATGACTATTTAAGAGAAAAGTTACTGATCGTTTCTAGTGATACAATTCAGTTATCAGTGGATGACTACATCATCCTAGTAAAGCATCTATATGCACCAAAGAAATGTGATCCATCTGGAATGACTTATGATGAAATTCGGCAAAGGACCATTTCTGAGAAGAATAAAGCCGTAATGCAGACATTCCAAAATTCCCAACTTTGGTTGCCCCCAGTCACAGTAACAAAAAATGGCCTCACTGGTGCAACTGCAAATTCACTATTTGTTGTCAGCTGGAGAAGCACATGCTTCCTTGCCAGTCTTCATGGACACAGGATGTTTAAAAGTGAATGATGGAGTAATGCAATATTACTTTGGACCTGATGTCAAAGCTGATGTATCAAGCCTCAAACATGTGGAAACACAGGAGAAGAAAAGAAAACCAGATGAAACACCTCAAAAGGGGTGAAGAAGGAAAAGAGTGTTACCATCTACCCCAGTAAAGAAATAATGACACAGCTATTTAAAACAATTTTGACAATTTTTAAATGTTTACTTATGACTATGTAGTATCTCCTCTGTTATTAATGTAACTTACTCAACCTGGCTTTGCAAATGTTTTTTATATGTGAATCAACAGTGACATTTTCAGATAAAAACATTTGAGTTCAGTTGAGTGATCACAGAGATAACAAAGCTCTACCATAATGGAAAGATCTAAAATCCAATTACTGTTTTCTTCTGAAAAATCTGACTAATCTGGTGGATACTATGTATTTTGGTTTGTTATGCCGCCGCTGCAGTGTGTAGAGATTTCACCTGACCACGGGCGTTTTTCAGACTTTCAGCAAGTAGTTTTGTTGGCCCTCTAGATCAAAGGATATTATAGGCAGAGATCTCAAATTTCGCAAGAGATGTTCATTATTACAAAATCTTGACTGGGAATATTTTTGGCCTCATTTTGGAAAACAAGATGGCTACCACAGGCATTTCTTTGTCAGTCATGAAAAGTGCTTATATCTCCCTTATTATTGGTCCTAGAGGTTTGGTATGTAAAGCCAACCTATATGACATCATGGTCCGGGGATCTTCTGATGTAATCAGATTTGACCTTTGGCCCATCATTTAAGGTTAAATGAGGATAGCCAAACTTAAAAGTGCTTATAACTCGCTTATTATTGGTCCTAGAATCTTGCAATGCGAAACCAACATATAAGAAATTATGGGCTAGGAATCTCCTTATGTGGTCAGATTTGACCTTGGGCACTCTGCTTCAACGTCAAACGAGTATAGCCAAACATAAAAGTGCTTATAACACGCTCATTATTGGTCCTAGAGGTTTGCAATGTCAAATCAACCTATAGGAAATCATAAGCTAGGAATCTTCTGATGTGGTCAGATTTGACCTTGGGCCCTCCATCCTTCAAGGTCAAAAGTCAAATCTGAATCCATCAAACGATTCCTAGCTCATGATTTCCTATAGGTTGATTTCAAATTGCAAACCTCTAGGACAAATAATAAGTGATTTATAAGCACTTTTAATTTTCACTATCAATGTTTGACCTTGAAGCAGGGAAAGTCGAAAAATTAAAGAGTTTAAGATTTTAAATTTCCGGTGTGTTTGGCCACAGAAATTGGGGAACAGTAGAGAATTGAAAATTACAAGGGAAAGTAGAGAAATTACAGAGTTTAAGATTTTAAATTTCCGGTGTGTTTGGCCACAGAAATTAGGGAACAGTAGAGAATTGAAAATTTTAAAGTAGGGTTACAAATGGAAACCAGTTTGGTTGGTTGTTAGTTGGTTTTGTAACACAAAGCAACAAACTTTTCTAATCAGTTGTTGTTTTACCATTAAATATATTGTGCAATTTTTCTTGCAAAATTTCAATAAATGTTACTTTGTATTATGTAAGGCCAGAAATCCAATGGAATAACATATTATTTAACCTAATTAGCTTTTATTAGCAAAAAATATAATATAGTTTCACTTAACTGATGAAGCTGCATGCTTCATTTGTACCTTTTGAAAAGATTTTTCATACAATTTCAAACCGGATCAAAACCAATTATAACATAGTTTTGGAAACCAACAACCAGTTTTCAAAAAATTAAAACCAACTGCAACTCTACTTTAAAGACAAAAAACGTGGCAGTATGCAAATGAATGAAGCACCATACAATATGATTATTAATGAAGCTAATGTTGATTGACGTAAGATGCAAGGCTATGTTGTGACATATTGAAAGAAAAAGTTCTTCTAAATGAGACAGCACCATAACAATGACGTTACAGCTGTGATCAATTTCATTTTTTTTGTTCCCAGAATCAAGTATCAATTTCTTTGCAACTGGATGAAATTTTACTTGCTTGGTGACAGTTAGTCACTTAAGTAGCGGAGCATATTTAAAACTCCTGAATAAACATACATTTTAAAAAAATCATATTATCATTTGCACAGAAAGATATTTGATATTTACAACTGTTGTTTGGCAAGGGATCTTCATTTGTGCTGCACACCAGAGCTATGTTATGTATTATTTAGAAAAATCCTCTTTATTTGATCATGTTATATACTGCAAAATGACCGGTTTGAGTTAAAAATAAATGGATTAATCAAGTGAAGTTGTGAGAGCTAAGTTTATAGTGATCATTCTTGTCATTGTTTGAAAAGTTGTGCCTGAATAATAATAGAGAAATGTAAACTGAATACAAAAATGTTAAGTTAAAATGGGACAGTTGCTGTTAACTTTCATTCGTATTGCAGTTATAATAAAACGATAAAAAGGTTGAAGGATGAAAATTTAAAAAGAATAACTGTCCTGAGTCTATAATTTTGACAAACTTTCATCTTTATTTATAATGTTATGGCTTCACATTTAATGTAAAATATCTGCTTACAATGTCTATGTTTAATTGAGAATAATGAATAAATCAACTTAGAACACAGATTGCCAATAGTTAGATTTATTCAGAAAGCCTTTCCTGAGATGATTTTATCAGTATCTTTTCAAACCCCAAGAGCTGTGGATACCAAGTGGGTGATAACCAACACTAAAATATTGGATAAAGACACCAGCAGCATCCATTCAGAATCATATCGGGCAGTTAAGATTAAGTTGTGTCTTTTGACAATCTCATATGTTGCCAAGTGTTGGTTTCAAAAAAGTGTTGGTTTCAGATTCACCAAATTATAGCTTAGAGACAAAACACTTTGAGGGAGTTATGATTGAAAATTTAGCTTGAAGAGTGTTGAAATTATAAGGAGATAACTTCTGTCCATGCTACATAAAATGTTACCTCAGGCAACTTTATGCATGGCTAACTCTCATTGTCTCTCGATACAAACTCCAGTCTCTGAACCATACTGTGGCCTGGCGTAATTGGTGATTCTAAAACCAAAAACTTCAATGCTATAGTATTAACACTTGAATGAGGAAAATTGCTGATGAAAGTTCTTTGAATCACAGGAGGAATATATCTATCAATCTATAATAAGTCAGTCTGTCACTTTATCAGTGTTTGAACAAAACAATTGGTAAAACAAATTTTGATTGGTAAATGAGCCAACCAGTAAATCTATGAAGAATTTATTTATATTTGTATAAGTAAAAATAATTCCAACAACTTTTGAAAATCTGTCAAGAATTTATGTATAAAGGGAAAAGGGGGGCATCTGGGTAATTGATGCCATGAGAGGGCATAACTTCATACAAACATATTGATGCCTGCAGGGTGGAGTGTAGGGAATGCCCAAATATAATATAGTTCTTGGCTTCTGAGCCTTGAGGTGGCATTTGGGCTTGTTGGATCCCCCATCCACTGAAAGATGCTAAACTCCATGTTTTTCACAGAATGATTTTTCTGTGTAAAATGTCTAGAGACAGGAGTGGATTTTTCTGGTTGGAATTTTTGAACACTATTTTGGTGCTCATGCATCCTGTTCCTGAAGGGTCTTTTGGTTTCTCCAATGTATTTTGATAATTCACAAGTGACTTTGTGTTTAGGGGGCAGTGACTTGCATTTGAATACTTGCTTAGTGTGGAAGCTGGTTATTTGTTCAGCTTTCCTAATTCTGGGGCAATAGGTACATTTCCCAAGTCTGGTGCAGACTGGGGTGTGTACTGATGGTTTTGCATCAGTTGTAGGTTTAGGAGGGTAAGAAATAGTGCTACTGGTCAGAATATCTCTGAGGTTTGGCAGTCTTCTAAATCCCATTAGAGGTTTGGAGCTAAATATTAGTGTCAGTTCCTCAGTATTTGGGATAATGTTCCAATTTCTTTGTACTAGAGAACCGATTTGTGGGTTCCTAGGGTTGTATTGGGTGACCATTACTGGTGCTTCATTAGCCTTTTTCGAGACAGTCTCTAGTAATTCATCCTGTGAAAATTTTCGAGCTCTGAGATAGTGTTTTTTCAGGCTTTTAAGTGGGTATCCCCTTCAGAGGTATTATCCAGTGAGTTTTTTGGCGTTAGCCTCAAAATCAAGGTCCAGAGTACAGATCCTTCTTAATCTTAAGTATTGACCAAAGGGTCCTTTAGTGAGGACACTTTGAGGATGAGCTGAGCTGTATTCTAGATACAGATGGGTGTCTGTAGGTTTGTAGAAGAGGGTTGTGATCAGTCCTCTGTCTAGGCCAAATTTGACAGTTGTGTCCAGAAAGTCAATCTGGGAATAACTCATTTCATGGGTAAATTTGATGGTGTCATGTAAGGAGTTTAAGTAGTCAATGAACCTTTTAAGAGACTCCTCTCCATGGGTCCATACTAGGAAAATGTCATCAATGAACCTTTTCCAAGTAAGTGGTTTAAGTGGGTAACCAGCTAAAGCCTTGGTCTCGAACCTGTCCATGAACAGGTTAGCATAGTTAGGGGCTAAGGAGGTGCCCATAGCTGTGCCGCCTGTCTGTAAGTAATGATCTCCATTAAATGTGAAGTTCATACTGTGTAATACTAGTTTAAGTAAGTCTAGTATAAAATTGGTGATTGGCGTTTTAGTAGGGTCACTTCTAAGTTTCTCTGCAACTGCTAATATCCCTTCACTATTTGGGATATTAGTATAGAGTGAGGAAACATCTAAGGTGCATAATATTGCACCTTCAGGGATTGGTCCAAGTGCTTTTATCTTTTTAATAAAGTCCTGGGTGTCCCTAATGTATGAATTGGTTTTGGGGACATAATCTTTGATGTGTTCATCAACTAATTTGCTAATCCTGCTAGTGGGGTGATTAACAAAACTGCAAATTGGTCTGCCTGGTACACTTTTTTATGTATTTTGGGTAGCATATAAAACATTGCTTCAGTGCAGTTGGTTGGGTTAAGGTGCTTGAAATTCTTATCTGAAATCAAGCCTTTTTCTCTCATTTTAGTGAGTGTCTTGGTAACATTTGTAGCTACTTGATCAGTACAGTCATGCCCAAGTTTGGTATAGAACTTAGAGTCACTGAGCTGTCTGTACCCTTCTCTTAAGTAATCAGTAGTGTTTTTGAATGTTGCATTTTTGATGGAATTCACGTTAATTTCCACATATGCATCATTTAGCACTCTCGTTAACACCTCTGATTTATGGTCAGGCACGATTCTTACAGAATTAAATCATACACATTTAATAATGGTATATTCTGTAATTCACCCACCATCATCAAGTTTCACTTATTAGAGACCATGTATCTCTGAAGTCAGACTGTTATGCAATCACGCACACGCAATTGAGTACACCTCCACTCCAATAAGACACTTGAGTGACTGTGCTCTCTCAGTGAAACACACTGGATTGCAATCAAACCCTCATATACATCAATATTGAGACCTATTAAAAGTGTATGAGTGACTTTCTGATTTTGATATAGGGTTAAATATTACCTGGCCACTCCCAATTACCCCAGGAAATTTTAGGTACAAAACATACCTAAAATTCGAACCTTTATAACCATAATCTGGAATTAAGGGTTATTATTTAATAGTAAATGATCAAGTTTACTGACTCAGTTAGCTAATTATAGTTATTCTTAACCAAATTAGGGCTATCAAAACCTATCTTGGATTGAAAACTGTTGAATATTAATTATTCCCCATTATTAAATTAAAAATAATGGTTTTAAAGCAAAAAATGATTTTTTTCAGGATTTTATCCACCTGAGCCTCCTACAGAGGCTCTATCCGCCGGAGGACGGCTCATTTTGACGGCTCAAGGCGGATAGGATTTTTGCACCTTAGGGGCAAAATGGGTTAAAATCTTCAGCCTCTGATGAGAAAATTCAATTAAATTTTCGAAATATTGCCAAGCATATTGGCCAATATAAGGCAGTAGTCATAGGTAACTGCACTCTAGTCACTGCACATATTACTTTTTAATCTTAAGAATTTATGTATATTTGTATATGTAAAAATAATTCCAGCAACTTTTGAAAAAGCTAAGCAGTCGAACTGTCAAAAAATAATTGAATAAATTAATGTGTCAAAGTATCAATCAATCAAATTTTATTTTTATTTTGTAGAAGTACCAGTAGAAGTTGAGAAAGTGGAAAATATGTCTTTTACAAGTGTCGTAGCACAGAAGGTTCTGGAACAAATTTAACAGAACATGTAATTGTTGAAAAGATTGAGCCCCATGGGAACCTGAAATCTACTGTTTTGGTATATGCACACATTTTATTATTCTAAGTATAAGGATGTTTCAATCCAGATGCTATGGAAGAAAAGCTTCCTTAAGTCGCTATTCCTTTCATTACAGATGGTTTTTGCATTATGGTGTATCAGTACAGTATTTTACATGATAAACGATTTATATATATCCTCAGCAAATTTTTGGGTCACCCAGGGCCAGTTTCTCTCAGACTTTGACTGAAATTAAGGATTAGTCTTTGCTCTTAGACCTAGTGAATTTTAGAGAACAGCTAAGTATACACCATACCTAAGGTTTCAGAGTGAGAATAAATTTTGCACATATACACACAAATAAGACTGCTATAAACTGAGCCAAATCTATAACTTTAGACTAATATTAGATAAGTCTAAGACCTTTATCTGGGGAAGAAAAATGTGCAACTACAGGGCTGTAACTATATTTTGATTTCAGTTTTTTAGCCAAACCTTAAAAAATATATCTATATCTATTAGAAACAGTGTTACCAGTTTAATGTATATTCGTAGGTGTTAAGAAGATATAAATAAGTTACCCTTAAAATAACAGACCAAAATGTTGCACTTCATGTTAATTCATTTAGTAAAAGGTACATTCAAGCTCTTTGCTACATCATGTTAGGATCATATCAATGTGAGTGAATCAGTTGTCAACCCTGAGCACTAACCCAGCTGTATATACAAGCCAGCTCAGCATTTACAATTCCTTCACCTGGGACACCAGTCTTAAAACGCACATTCTATTAAAATGCATGAGACCAAGCATTTAATGACTACACCAAAAAAAATTGTTACATGTATTGCTAAAGAAAATTAAAGTTTGTGTTTTAGGTCCCATTCAACAGTCAGGGCTATATATTTGGACAGGTCCTAAGCATTGCCACTTGCGTACCACTTGTACGCTGGAGATCATCGTGTATTGATAGGTGTATGAAGATATAAATAGGTGAGTTTTCATGATGCATTGCTTAGGAAATGGTACTACCTCAAATTCCACCAAGAAATGCAGAGATCAGGAACTATAATGCATTTGGCAATCCAAAATCCTCCACACTTCAGGCATCTGCATATTTGTGTAAGATTTGTGGTCTTTTAAAACACACCTTATACTAAGGTGTAACTTACTTTTCATTTTTCCTCATATCATGTTAAAGCTGGTGTCACAAACACAGAATCACTGTCTATTCTAATATGCTTGTGTATCCTTGTATCTGTTACATGACTTTCTAAGTCTATAGCATAGTTGCAATTTTCAGATTTAATTGGGTGGTTTTGAATTAGAATTGGAACCAAAGGGGATTAGATTTATGACCTATTCAATAATATAAATTAACAACATCTGAAAAGCTGATTCAATGTATTAGCATATTATTAAAATCAAATATGAAACCAAACAGCCTATAAGCTTTTATGGTATAATTTTTAACTTTTGAGGCAACCTAAAACCTAATCAGAGTAAAAGAGATAAAACCAAGAGGGACGTGAGATGTTAATAACTACAAAGTGATACATTAAACTAGTGATCTCAATGGGTATCCGGATGTCCGGGTACCCGAACCCTGAATACTTACCCGAATCCGAAATGACATACCTGACTACCCAAATCTAAGCTCTATTTCTGTCATTATCGCCCACGTTGGCTGGCCGAGTACAGACGTATCTGAACTTAATTATTTCATTTAAAAATAAAACTATTCAATTAAAATGCACAAGAATATTGTTTTCTCACCCTTGTACACCATTTAAAGTATTTTACTTGTCTTTTACTTTGTTTGTTTATATACTATCAAACACCGGAACCCTTTGAAAATCGTCAGTATATGAACACAGTTACTTAATTCTGAGTCCATAAAACGCTGTATATTGGCTATATAGTGACATGCATTCCTTAAATAAATAAGAGTACAATACACACACAGTAGTTTATAATTTTACGTTAATAAAATTCACTTATGAACCTGAAATAAAAATAATGTTTCAATTCCGAAACTATCTTCGAGCAGTAGTTAATGCTTTTGTGATAGGTCATGTGACTCCATTTTGACATAAACAAACGTGTTTTGAATGTACAGAAGTCTTTTTTATTTAACATTTCTTCCATGTAATATTATTTTGAATGCAAAAAATGAGGCCGACATGAAATAAAGCAAATGGTTGGATCCCATTATTTCTGTAGGTTTTAAGTCTGTAAATATGGACATTTTTGTAGTTTCAGCTATTATCACCCATCGGCGCGGATACCCGGGTATCCGCCCTTTGAAACCACCACCTACTCGGTCCTACTGAAAAGGGTTTATTGAGAACACTACATTAAACTCATATGAGCTTTTATTTTGTCAGAGATATAATGACTCTCAATTTTGGGCTCCTTTTAACTAAGAATTTAAAACACTAGGAAGCCACAGGTCACCGATTTAGGTAGTATATACAAGGTTTTGGACTGAACTCTTGTTGCAGATGTTCAATCCCTGATCATATAGCTCTTGTTAAACCATGTCAGAATTTGTACATTTAGAGATTACACTGAATTACTTGTGGACTGTAAACAATGAAGTTAAAACCTATCCAATAAAGGCCCTTTATAATTATTGGCAAAGGGGAATGAATATTCCACTGATGTTTCAAGGAAATGCCCAGAAATTGGAGTTTGAATTCAACAATAATATGATAGAAATGAAAATCTACAAGGCAGCATATCAGAGGTTGTGTGGGAAGGTTCTCTATATGGGACAGGAGAACAGAGATACTGCATCTTTGAGTGTTTTGTAGTCATTGGAACCAAGCAAAAGCATGAAATACAAAAATAGCCAATAAAATATATTATCTCAAAGACCAAAATTTATTCCACATTGTTCATTTGAAACATAGTCGTCAGTTATATGTGATTATTATCCAAAATTGCATAACCTTGTAAAAGGGCTCCAACATCTCATAATTTGGAACTTTGATCAACTATCTTCCATCTAACAGTCCAAACACACATTTTCACTTCACTTAAAAATATTCTACATGCTGCCTATCTAACAGCACATCCTTTACATGCACAATATTTCAACATTCAAGGGTTTGGTGTTGGGAGACTGCTTGTTATTTTCAAAGCGTGAGAGTTACTTTTGTAACCTATGCGACTGCGTAAAATATGACAAATTTTCTCTTTGTCTGCTTTGTTAATATTTGAATGATAGAAAACACATGAAAAAATTGTCTTGTTTGACAGCATTTAGATGTTTTTTGAGGCATCTTTACTTGCTGTCCAGCAATCTTTTTTGGCATGATTCTCAATTTTGTTGTTTTGGTTAAAGCAGAATTGACACAGATGTTTGAGTAACATATTTTTGTATTCATGTTCACCATTTCTATTACACATACCCTTGTTGCACTGAATATATGGCACCATTTTTAGACTTTTGCTCTTGTCTGGCACACTATTGGCAGAAGATGTCTGAGCATATCGCTTTCTGATTTTTTGGAGTTCTCTGATGTTTGGCCAGTGAACTACCCCATCCCCCATTCTGTGTAGTAAAAGTAAATGAGCTCCTTTGGCAGCCTCCCAGGAGTAGTCACAGGCATCCTGTGCTAGCTCTGTTAGGTATTCAATCATGTTTTCCCTAATTTGAGGATCTTGCTCCTCTTGCCTTATCCTTAAGAAGCCAAGAAGCCATTGAGTTATGCTAAACTAATCATATGTCATCCTCCGCCTGAGTGTGCCCACAAAAGCCAAGTCTTGTGGCTATTTAACCTTTAACTTTTGACTTTTTTGAATTCTTTGACTAATACTTTGTAACAACACATCCAAACTACCTTGCTCTAGGTGAGCAGAATCTTCCAGTTCTTGGTACCTCTGGCTGACCTTCCTGTTGATTTCCGCCGAGTTCTTCAAGGCTTGAAGGGATGGGATGACCACATCTGCTGACTCCTGACTGACTGTGCCTTGACCTTGCCCGGCCAATTCTGTGCTGTGACTGTCTCCTGAGCCCACAGTGTTCGTCCCTTGCCCCATGACACCTTGTGATGCTGGAAAATAAACATGATCAACAGTACCATTGAACTGATTTCCTACCCCTTGATGTGACTGGATCTGTGGCATCTGTAAACCCTGAGAAAACAATGAATGTGTTGTTTCTGGTCTGATATCACTCTGTGTTGACATCACATGACTGTTGTTGACATCTGTAACACCCTGTGAACTTGACACATGCGTTCTAGGATTAGTATTTTGCACAGTTGAATACATTTCATGTAAAGGTTGAATAGATGTAATATGTGGTACAGGTAACACAGTGACTTTACTTCTGACCCCAGAATGCACAAAACCCTCACTCTGGTTAAGACTGTCCCTCGATGTTGACCTCCCTGACTAGTCGCGACACTGTCCTTATTAACCGAACTGACTGAACTCAGGGTCTTGGGTTTGGGTGATGTAAAGCTCACTGACCTGTTTGAGAGTTCCTTCCCATTGGTAATAACCGTACTACTGGCCTGAGCACTGACTTGCTTTACTAAGCCTGATAACACCTGGCGATCCTTGCTTGTCTGCTCCTCTAATTGCCCAAATCTGTGTGAAATTTTTTGCAGTTCTGCTAATATTAAGGCTTGACCCTCTGCAGCACCTGTACTGGTGATTGTCGAAGAATGGGGTTCCGGCACGAAATACTCACCAGGGCGGCGCCACAATCGATGTGACCCAAACAAAAAACGTATGTGACAGAAGAACCAGGAAGTAGCGAATGTTAATTTATCTGATTTCTGGATATATACGCATTTATCTTATAAAAAATATAGTGGAAATAGTGTAATAAATTATATAAATTAGTTCCGTGAATAATATAGAAGTTCTATGAGATATTTGTAGCAGTTTTAACATAAATCCCCTATTTTCGCCCAGTTGTAGCTAAACAGAGTAACGAAGATCTGTTTCAGAAAAAATACTGGTTTGAATATAATGAAAAGAAAATTTTTAGAGGAAACCAAAAAAACAATATTTAAAAGAAATTTATTTCACCAATAAGTCCTCATTTTCTTCGATGTTTCCAAAAATATTTAAATCACAAATATGTTATATACATACAAAGTTTTTTTTTGTAATTTCATCCCAAATTTTTTCGATTTTTTTTTTATTTATAGACTTATTTTACTCATTATTTAACCAAAATGGTGGATAGTAAATAAAACACCCAATAAATTATTTCATATATTTATGTACCTATTTCCTAATATTTTTGTACTATTTTCCCATAATTATCCTATTATAAATTAAATACTCAGTCAAAAATCATCTCCAAAAATAACTGTGCAGGTTAAAGAAACCCCATTTCGCCCACCTTAGAAGAACAAAAAAAAAATAATAAAAGTACCTTTTTTTGCCCAAAAACCCCACTATTCTGTAGATCTATATTTATATTTTTATATAAAAAATTAAGCTTAGTGTGTGTAGTGTACATGTTATCTTATCTAAAATTTTCTGAAATTTTTTTGCTGATTTTTTTAGCAAATAAACAAATATTTTCAACTAATTAACATGTACGTACCAATTACTGGTGTTCTCAACCATTTTCTAAATTTATTAGCTAATATTTTAATGTTTATTTCAAATAAAAAAATTCTGTATGGATTTTATTTATTTATTTGTTGCTTTACGTCGCGTTCAACAGCCAGGGGTCATATTGCGACGGGTAGTTTATAGGTGGAGGAAACCAGTGCATACTGCACTGTAAACGACCGGGCATCAGCAAGTAACTACCAACTTTCCAACATGAAGCGCCCGGCCCGAGAATCTAACCGGCGGCCTCAGAGGTTGGAGGCGAGACCTCTAACCACTACACTACTGAGCCCCCTAAAAATTCTGTATAGAAATTAATAGACAAGGATATACTTCTTGGATTTAAAATTACATTTTACAACAATAAGTAATACAGTAGCATATTCTGACATATTGGGAGACCTGGGTTTGATTCCCAGTGGTGTTCCTCCAAAAACATCATAGCTTAGTGATGAAGCACTCAGTGTGTCAGTTATGTTACTCTTATATTATTAATTCAAAATAAATTCTGCATGGATTTTCAGGGACTACATATGAGCAGAAGCACTGAGGAAATACCTTACTAGTGATATATAGAACACATGTCTGGGTTACATAGTGTGAAAGGTCACGGTGTGACCTTTGACCTTGCTGTAGTGACCTTGAACTTTAAAATCTTACAGTTTCTGCATGTGATTAAAATTCTTTTCCTGGCTTTATCTCAGAAAGTGAAAGTTGTAGGAAGTTGATACTTGGTAGGAGCATTGCTCTCTTACCGTATGATATTTGTTTTATGTACATTGAAATAGATTATCAATTAATTAATTTTATTTTTTTTATAACATATTTTAGTGAACAAGAGCCCAATGAGTCAAACACCACTAATTATGATACATCTTTACCCCCAACGCCCTTAAGGGCTGTCTGGACATTGTTTTCACCCATGGTATCCTGATGGGCATTCGGGCAGGTGGACGGCCGGAAAAAGTTTGATTTGACCTTTGACCTTGCCATAGTGACCTTGAGTTTGCAAATTTTGTCTGGGCTATATCTTGGGAACCATAAGGTGTATGCAACATTATGGTGTGATCTCAATTTGACGTTTGACCTTGTCATAGTGGCCATGAGATTAAAATTTTGTCCCCATTTCTTGGATTCAGTAATGCAGGTGTTCCGCTGGAGCTGACCCTACAACTCGGGTCAGCTACAAAAGTCGGGTGGTCAGGCATAAAAATTCACAAAAAAGGGCGGGAAAGTACTGGGTTGGTTGCACCTCCCGACAGGACGGTATATTTACAGAATTGCAAATTTAATAAGTAAATTAAATTTTTATAAGCTGATACCCTATCCAATGGACCGACAAGGCCCAACCATCCAGCCCCGCAATCAGCCTACTAGGGGTCTTCATAGCACTAGACAACAAAAAAGATGCTATGATGTCATGCTGACGGGACAGAAAGGAAGTACAAGGTGACACCTAGCAAATGCACACTCCGTGACCGGTCCTGCAAGTAGTATATACAGGATGTCTTTTTTTGGAGTTTGGTGGGATCGGTCACACCCCCAAACAACATCCCTACCACATAATCCAGCGGCAGCGATCAATCGTTCGCATCCCCAACCAACATCCCTACCACATAATCCAGTGGCAGCGATCAATCGAACCAACCTGAAAACAAATAAGCACTCCCAACAGTCTGCTCAATAACTCTTGGAAACCCTTATTATAGTCCAGGAAACAAGCTAAATACACACAAAATAGAATATGGCTGGCTGGGGTCAAAAAGGAATATTTTAAACTCATGTTAGGGCCTCAGTAAGAGATATGTACCAATATAAAAATGCAAATTTTCTTTAAAATATATAAATATATATATAATTTTTTATCTTATAGTATTGCAGCAACAAAATAACAGACTGAGTGCTCTATCACTGAGCTATGATGTCTCATTCCACATCACTGGGAATCAAACCCAGGTCTCCCAGTCTGAGTGGACAGTTAATATTTTGTTACAAGAATGAACAACATGGCCTCAAGTGGGAAAGCTGGTAGTTGCTTGCCGTTGGTTGGCAGTTTACAGTACAGAACCCTAGCAAACTGTATGTACTCATTTCCTCTGCCCTTCCAACTACCCATCGTGATATGACCTGTACAGTGTTAAAAGCGGCGTAAAACCCCAAATAAATAAATAAATAAGTTACAAGAATGAAAAAAAAAAACGGCGTGGCTATTGTCCATGACCTTATATCTTCTCATGAATATAAATGACTTGTGTGCTATGGCTGTGAGTTCTGGGGCCGATTTCACAAAAGGACTTAGCCCAGACTTAGGCTTAAATTGAAGACTTTTGTCTTAAAATGAGGCTAAGTCTGTGATCTAAAACTTGGAGGATTTCACAGAGCTGTTAAGTCAAGGCTTTAGCTAAGTCTATCCAAGAGTGGGCTTAACTTTTGTAAACAAAGGCTTAAATATGGCCGCCATATATTTTTCTCACTTCAAAATTTGAAATGCTTGAAAATAAAGAATAAATATATCAAACACCTCCCTAAATTATTCTTTGGACATGTCTGTGCGATTATAAGGTTTCCCATTTAAAAATACAGCATTTTTTCAAAGATAAAATGAGCTAAACAAGGGATATATGTTACACTAAAATATTTTGAGTAGAAATAAAGGGTCACATGACCTAGAAAACCACTGTGGTTATATGATAAGCTTGGACTTCGCTGAGTCACCCTTTGTGAAATCTATTTAAGTCCAGGACTTAGCAAAGACAAAAAACTCAGATTTAAGTCCCTGACTTAGCCTAAGTCTGAGACCCTTTGTGAAACCGGCCCCTGTAGTTTAAAGTATTTCATCTTGGGTGCTACGGCCGTGAGTTCTGTAATTTAAAGTCTTCATCTATGCTTCCATTACATGAAATATTGCTAGGAAACTACAGGGGAAATCCATGACCTCATACCCTCTCATGAATATTAATGACTTGGGTGCTATGACCGTGAATTCTGTTGTTAAATCTTCATCTACGCTTCCATTTTATAAAATATTGTTAGTAAATGCCAGGGGAAATCTGTGACCAAATACAATGATATAAAACGTGTCCGTGACATTAAAACATTGGTCCGTGACACTAGCCTATACTTTCCGTTAATGGATCTGTGACATTAGCCACTATGAAAAAAAAAATTCTGATATGACTTTAAAAAATATTTTCCCTTTGAGCAATATGTCTCAAATAATGGATAATTTTTTTACTGATTGTACTGGTATTTAAAGCATCTAAGGACATTTTTATAAATTAAATATTCACTGACTGTATAACAAGATTATAACGTAATAAATATTGAAATACTAAGGTAGCCAGGGACTTTTTATTTATTTATTATTATTATTATTTTTTTTTTTTGGTCTTCTTCAACATCAGTGATAAGTTAGACTTTTAAAAATGGAAAATAAAGGAGCCAGAGGGTTTTATTCGAATTTTGTTACTTTAAGGACGACATATAGAGCTACTACATTTATATTTACAATTTAAGGCAACCATAAACTCGAAGTATCCCCCAAATTTCTCATCCCTATAGTTTAAAACAAAGTATAATGAAGTAAAAACAATTCCAAAGACAAAGTAGTTATTCAGGGGTGGCCATAATCCGGCGATGGCGAACAGGTGTACCAACATAAAACATGTAAGCACCCCTGACAGGCTGTTTGAGTTTCAGGAACCCCTATTATCGCCCATTTCACATGATAAATACACTAAAAATAAAACATGGCAGCCCTCATAAACTGCATCAAAATAAGTATTATACATCAATTGGTAATTATTACATATATATTTTCGAATAACTCTGCTGTATATAACAGGACAAGAATTTATCAAGAATTACCGACATTTGTTTACATTAGTTGCTGTGTTTGGGTTTAAAGGTCACATCGATAATGGCGCCACCTGGATTCGGGTACACGCCACTATTAGTACGCCGGAACGCCATTAAAGCAAGGTGTCTGTACCTGGTTAGCCGCTAGGCGAGCCTGATCTTCATTAATGGTGGTTGCAGAGAGAGAGGAGGTACTCGGCTGAGATCCAGATTCCATCGTTACAGTTTCGTCAGTGTCCTCCTGCTGTTGAGCCAACACACCCTTCCTCCCAACAGGTCCTTCTTGAGATGTCTGGCAGTGACTGCAATGTCGGGAGCCTCCCATGTTGCTGTAACAGTGATGAAAACAAATGGTAAGATATCCAGTAAAGTATACAGGTAAAAGCTTAAGAACAAGTTAAAAATTTGAAGTTAAAATCGACAAAGATCAGTTCTCCATTTTTTAAAAATTCTTGTTGTTAGCTCTTGTTACAAGTAAAAACCCCGCCAACAGGGGTTGAAGTTTTATAGTAGAAGCCCAGAGGCTTAAGAATCTTTAAGAAATAGTGCCAGGAAGTCTTAAGTGAGGGGGGTACTGTGATAGGATGAAGTTAAAGGGGGGTCACCCTTCAGACTGAGTTACATTTCTGATCCCGAAACTTTATCAATTTTGTGAGCATCAATACTGAATACAGTTTTGATGGATAAAAAAGGAAAACTATTGAGTAGTTAAAAAAGTCATGTTTTTTTTAAAATATGATAAGTATCTTTATGAAATAAGTGACAGTCAGAAACACAATAGAATTAATGAAACGGTTTCAGAAAATTATCCACCTTATACTTTGTGCTCTGGCAAAAGTGAATCACTTTAACTGCCAATCAAAGTCCAAATAGGCGATGATGTGGAGTTTCTTTCATAATTATTGCAAAGTAATCATCATTCTCAACAACAAATGCAACATAAATCTCATTGTGATTCATCCATATCAGATTTTAACTGTAGTGAGTTGGTTCACAATTCCGATAACAAAAAGACAGGAGAAACAGAAGATAAAGATTTTGACAATCCAAAACAGGGCGAAATAACAGCCCAGCAAATGATCAATTCACAAATTTTAAATCAACTGTACCTTATTAGCCAAAGACTAAACAAAACTGAAATGACTCAATGTGAGAATACTAATGAAAAAATGGCCTCATAGTGAGATTGGTTATCAGAAAACCATTAGGACAACAGGAAGCTACTAAGATTTCTGACTTGACACATAGCCAGATTCTTCAAAGTAAGAGAAGTGACATCCCACAGCCAAACACCATTAGAGAAAACCTCGGGGGCCACGGTGGCAGAGTGGTAACACTCTCGCCTCCCACCTCTTATGCCGGGGTTCGATCCCCGTCATGGCCTTAAGTGGGAAAGCTGGTAGTTGCTTGCCGTTGGTCGGCAGTTTACAGTACAGAACCCTAGCGAACTGTATGTACTGGTTTCCTCTGCCCTGCCAACTACCCGTCGTGATATGACCTTTACAGTGTTGAAAGTGAAAACTCCAAATAAATAGAGAAAACCTCATAATACAGGTTCAGGTTGATAACCAAGCAAAAGACCTAGCAGAAGCAACACAGTCTGGTACTATGAAACACAAATCCTTAAAGGGGGCCTGGTAAAGGTCTTAGTCCAAAACAAGGTAAATTGACCACATGAATATGTTCTGTGTGTCTCATTTAAGGAACATTTCTCCTATAATCAACTATCGCTTATAATAAATAATACATTTGATGGCTGGCTTTTGCCATTTCATGCAAGAAGAACAGATTGTCATGAATCCATGTTAGATTATCTAATTGCCCTATTTGACGATGCTAATGAATTCACATTGGATGCAGCAAAGGCCAGCCATGCCATGCTACTATCGCGGATGGAGCAAGGGGAAGTTAATGATTATTTGCAGGTAGAAAAAATTGCCGCATTAGAGATTGAATGCCTATGAGATATGCCCCCTAATGGTGCTTCCTGAGTCACAAGAAATATGAAGCTAAAGCTACTAAGAGTATGACCTGTCAATATTTCAACCAACCTTATGTACACCTAACATCACACCAAATCACAAACGAGGCAAAGAAATCATAGGTTCCATTCAGAAAGAGAATTTTTATGCAGATGTTCTTAAGACTTATATATCGATCCAATGACCAATCAAACAACAACCATATAGGAAACAGGTCCCTGTTAACAGACACTCAAAGCAGTGTACAAATATCAGTCATATCTTGTACTCACTTTGAGCAGAGTGCATGAATGCAAGCGAGACCTACATATGTCTATTAGGTTTCAACCTTTTTAAACTATGAACAGTGTGCAAATCAACTGTAAAACACAGAATACAGTACACACTGGACAAACTTTGAACACTGGTCTTAACTGGTTGAACAGGAAGGTTACGTCTCCCAACATAATGACCAAAAAATTGCAAATTCCCTTGTGAACACTGCTGATACATTAACCACAATGTTTCCTCAAGCCAAGATTTTCAATTGGGAGTAAAAATGAAACTGGGACTTCTAATGAGGGTAGCGATATCTGCAGAAACAGTAAAAACCCATAATAAATGCTGAAAAGACCTGGCCTATGACAACATGGCAAATCATGCTAATTTTATTAGTTGTGATGTAAATAGCTTCAGTTATTTGACTCAATTAATTCCAGCTCATGTTTTAACTGTAGTGACCACAAAACATGCATCAGACAGAAAAGTGACGCTTTCAGTGTCAAACCTCAGACATCATTGAAAATATACAAGTTGATCTTGTATATTATCAACAAATTGCTAATATAATTCATAGACACAGGATCATCAGGGAATGCGGCATACCCGGTCAGATCACAACTCAACATGTGGAGAGGGTGCTTTTACCTTTCCCAATTTTTGGATAATCAACTTCCGGATTTATACATTACTTGTCAAATTAAATATCGTAGAGGAGCTGCTGATTGAGACCTCCTCAGGTATAAACATTATACTTATTTTATCGATGGATTGCTTCCCATTGGTTTCAGACATTCTTTTTTAAAACATTGCTCTGAGGCCATATGATATATAATGAAAAGTTAAGGACACGATACTCTCTTTAATTAGATTCATAATCTGATCTATGTTTCATTGCCACAGGACATGGATCAGTCTTTTTTATTTTCACAACATTTAATCTAAGATCTTGGCCTAGGAATAAGTAAACATAAAATGGTCCCTCCTAGGACCCAGGCTATATGCCTGGACACATTGGTAGATAAAATTAATGGTACTCTTTCTATTCCATAAGAGAAACTTTAGGATACTTGTTCCTTATAGTCTCCAAAAATTTACGCCAGCAAATGTGACCCCCAATCCTTATTGGGTTCGGTACTGAATAGTACCAAAATGAGTAGAACCTGCACGGCCTTTTTAAATCCTATGTTGGCATAATTACAAGAGAAACGGTTTCTTACTTTTCTAGATTCTCATAATGTTGCTACATATCATAATCCAATGGAGGTTGATGACCATGTGAATCAGGACGGCCTCCTTGACCGGCCTAGGGCAAGTCTAATGATCTACTGTTTATGTCTTTTTATACAGATCGCATATAAAGACCATGGTCTTGTACACCTTAAAATTTTGAATACTTTAGTTCCAGGTAAGATATGGACATGTCACTGAGAGAACAGAAAAATACATGTCTTTTGTGAGAAACTGGAAGGTGTAGAGGTCCTTACATCAGATAGAACCAGAGATGCCACAGATGATTCACTTGGCAATATACATACAATAATAATAATATATATACATTTCACTGTTTCTCACATTGCAGGCACGAAAGATACAGTAGCCGACCTGCTATCCAGATGGGAGGATTGCCAACAAAATTGGAATAAAGTTAATAAGTTATGTTCCAATTAGGCTTGGCTCAACTCCTACATTGGCTTGATATCATTAAATTACATGATTTAAATATATTCCTCTATACTTTCAGACTTACCTGCCCTATTAGCCCAGCTTGCTTCATTAACTGCCAACAGAAGAGGGATGGATTCCTTACTGCTACATTCAGTCAGTACAGCATACTGGAGAAAGATTTTGTATCTTTCCAAGTGGCGGCTGGTCTGATCGTGTGTCAGGTGACTCCTTCTATATAATACATGAACATATGAAATATCCTATACAAAATGGTTTATTGGAATCTCTCAGCCTTAAGAGCATTTCAGAGCATGAACGGCCTTTCTACAAAGGCATTTCTAGATATGGCTTGAAAAAAAAATTGAAAAAGTGTTGCAGATGCTGCAGATATCGCCCTCCTTGACCTTTCACACATTGGGGTCACTTTAATGTGGGCATTTCAATAAGGGGTTCCTGTGGAACATATACAGGCACATGGTACCTGAAAAAACGATGCCATCTGGACTTACTTAAGAGCCCTCCCAAACACTTTTTCCCTGGTTTTTGATTGCTTTAGGGAACAATTATTTTTATGGTTTAACTCCTTGGGAGTCAGATTTATACTTTGTTCATATTTTTCATTTTTTTTTTTCGTTTAAACCTACGGAAAAGCCATTGTAATATGATCTGCCACAATATCATTGCCACACGAGTGTGAACAATTTCAATTTATATCCTTCAAAATTAGGGAGGCACTTATTTCCCCCATATGTTTCCCCTCAACTTTGCTTGACTTCACTTTCCCAAGACTTTTTCATTTTGAATTCAGTTGCCTCAGTTCATATGGGCTCTTCTGCTCAATCTCTCTTGGCCTCGAGTCATGATGTACAAACTTTTACTAATTTGTAGCTAAGAGTGCTTATATATGAATAGGTACGTATAGCTATTTCAATTGGAAGTTATTGTTAATCTTATTATCCCCAATAAATTTGTTAACGGACTTCCTTAGAGTGATAGAATTGAGAAAGTTAATATGAAATCTGTATCTTCACCTTAATTCTTCCAAGCTGCACACACTACGTTCTTCATTTATAATATCTGCTATCTCATAAATGCCATTTTGCCACCATTCTGGAAAAAATAAATATTTAGATTTAACCAAATGCTTGAAGACATTATACCTTCATTTGTTTTCACACGCTGACTTACAGAGAATATTACTCCAATATTCAAATACAGTTTTCCTGAATGGATTCAATTTTTCCATGTGCAACATTGTCAGTCACCTATTGGAATTCTAGTTAGATTTCCTATTGTGTGCTTAAGTAACTGAATCCAGGGTTTAGCTTTGCTTGACATATATTTCAACCAACGCAATTTTAAGTATTTCTCAAGGGTGTAAATATTAATCATTTTCAATGCACCTGCATGGTAGCTATGGCAGATACCAGATGTTGCTACATATCATAATCCAATGGAGGTTGATGACCATGTGAATCAGGACGGCCTCCTTGACCGGCCTAGGGCAAGTCTAATGATCTACTGTTTATGTCTTTTTATACAGATCGCATATAAAGACCATGGTCTTGTACACCTTAAAATTTTGAATACTTTAGTTCCAGGTAAGATATGGACATGTCACTGAGAGAACAGAAAAATACATGTCTTTTGTGAGAAACTGGAAGGTGTAGAGGTCCTTACATCAGATAGAACCAGAGATGCCACAGATGATTCACTTGGCAATATACATACAATAATAATAATATATATACATTTCACTGTTTCTCACATTGCAGGCACGAAAGATACAGTAGCCGACCTGCTATCCAGATGGGAGGATTGCCAACAAAATTGGAATAAAGTTAATAAGTTATGTTCCAATTAGGCTTGGCTCAACTCCTACATTGGCTTGATATCATTAAATTACATGATTTAAATATATTCCTCTATACTTTCAGACTTACCTGCCCTATTAGCCCAGCTTGCTTCATTAACTGCCAACAGAAGAGGGATGGATTCCTTACTGCTACATTCAGTCAGTACAGCATACTGGAGAAAGATTTTGTATCTTTCCAAGTGGCGGCTGGTCTGATCGTGTGTCAGGTGACTCCTTCTATATAATACATGAACATATGAAATATCCTATACAAAATGGTTTATTGGAATCTCTCAGCCTTAAGAGCATTTCAGAGCATGAACGGCCTTTCTACAAAGGCATTTCTAGATATGGCTTGAAAAAAAAATTGAAAAAGTGTTGCAGATGCTGCAGATATCGCCCTCCTTGACCTTTCACACATTGGGGTCACTTCAATGTGGGCATTTCAATAAGGGGTTCCTGTGGAACATATACAGGCACATGGTACCTGAAAAAACGATGCCATCTGGACTTACTTAAGAGCCCTCCCAAACACTTTTTCCCTGGTTTTTGATTGCTTTAGGGAACAATTATTTTTATGGTTTAACTCCTTGGGAGTCAGATTTATACTTTGTTCATATTTTTCATTTTTTTTTCGTTTAAACCTACGGAAAAGCCATTGTAATATGATCTGCCACAATATCATTGCCACACGAGTGTGAACAATTTCAATTTATATCCTTCAAAATTAGGGAGGCACTTATTTCCCCCATATGTTTCCCCTCAACTTTGCTTGACTTCACTTTCCCAAGACTTTTTCATTTTGAATTCAGTTGCCTCAGTTCATATGGGCTCTTCTGCTCAATCTCTCTTGGCCTCGAGTCATGATGTACAAACTTTTACTAATTTGTAGCTAAGAGTGCTTATATATGAATAGGTACGTATAGCTATTTCAATTGGAAGTTATTGTTAATCTTATTATCCCCAATAAATTTGTTAACGGACTTCCTTAGAGTGATAGAATTGAGAAAGTTAATATGAAATCTGTATCTTCACCTTAATTCTTCCAAGCTGCACACACTACGTTCTTCATTTATAATATCTGCTATATCATAAATGCCATTTTGCCACCATTCTGGAAAAAATAAATATTTAGATTTAACCAAATGCTTGAAGACATTATACCTTCATTTGTTTTCACACGCTGACTTACAGAGAATATTACTCCAATATTCAAATACAGTTTTCCTGAATGGATTCAATTTTTCCATGTGCAACATTGTCAGTCACCTATTGGAATTCTAGTTAGATTTCCTATTGTGTGCTTAAGTAACTGAATCCAGGGTTTAGCTTTGCTTGACATATATTTCAACCAACGCAATTTTAAGTATTTCTCAAGGGTGTAAATATTAATCATTTTCAATGCACTTGCATGGTAGCTATGGCAGATACCAGATATGCTAATTTTATCTGGTTTACCGTTCCAAAGGTATTCATAAAATATATTTTTAATATCTATCAGAATATTGTTTTCAATAACATATTTCAAAAACAACAAATGTAAACAGATGGTTAAATCGTGGCAAAATTAATCTTTTCAGAGCAGTTGTTTTTTCAACTGGTGTGAAACATCTAAATCTCTACGAGTTTAGAACATGTTTAGCCTTTAAATTTGCTTTACTATAATTTATTTGTTGAATGTTTGATAAATTGGTTGAAAATTCTAGACCCAGTAGTGTAAACTGAGAGTCCCCCAGTGCAGCTTAGATGTCACATTTAATTTTTCTTGGGAATCTTTTTACTTCCAATCCATATGTGTTTTGTTTTGTCACAATTTACATTCTGATAAACTTCCAAAGATTTTTAATATATCAAGGTTGCCTGCAGGGAGCTTGTGGTCCCGCCCAACATAATAGTGGGGTCATCTGCATACCATGTTAACTTTTACATATTCTTTCCAATTCGTCTGAAATCAATTAACAATAGTAGACCAGGTAAATTATTGTATTTCCGTGTGATACATAATATCATATATAAGTCTTGTACATTTACCCATATGTGTCTGCCCTTTAGAAAGAACAACTGACCTGAAGAAATTATGTTCCAAATGGGGTTTAAATCAGCAATTACTGAATAGGCCAACTTGTATACCACACACAAAAAGAAACGCTAATTTTTGATAAATATACCTTTTGGCAAACAGGTTATGATGCTCTTTCTGAGTGAACGTTTAAAGCCTGCCATACACTATTGTTATAACCACAGGCCAAGGTTTAGGCTTAATGTATGAAGGTTTTTATAACCTATCTTGCAGACTGGAACTATGCATCTAAATTTGTCCTTGTTAACTTAATTACTACTTACAAAGACACAGCCCATTTGATATATTCAAATTCAGTGGATTATGTCATATTGTTGTATGGAGAGAGGGTGATTGAATTTATGGGTGTAATTTTAATAGGTTAATAGCTTCATAAGTCTCCAATATTTGAAATATTATGTCTATTGTAGGTATTGATTAATATACTTGTGGAATACTTGACGCTATTTCCTTCCAAGACATCAAAGCTTTTTTAATATCAATGAGTGAAAAAAAATTAAATTTAGTATGGTGATATTTGACTTTGGAATGATGTTGGTGGGAGAAGCTCAAAAACTTAATTCTTGGCACCTGGGCTCTGTGGTTTAATATGGGTGCTCATACTACCACATTCATTAGGTACAGTTGAACTCCATATTTCTGTGTAAAGTGGAGAGATACTAGAGTGCATTTCTGGTCCTGAAAATTTTAAGCATTTCTTTTCTATGTATACATTCACTGCAAAAATAATCATTTTGTATTTCCTATACATTGAAGACGTTAAAGGTCATAGGAAGCATTTTTCACAAAAAAGTATGAAGTTAACTTAATTCAATAGACAAACAACCTATAAGAATGAAAATGTGGTTTATTTTAAGAAATATATGGTACAAGAGCCATAAACAGCATTAGAAAAAATATGTAACAAAGTGGAGTAAAAAGCCGACATATTGTTTTTCTCAGTAGATGATTGATGATGTCACAGGTTCATAACGAAGTTCTGTGTAGTTGGAGATATAATGTATATATTTACAAACAGAAGGAAGATAACATGTTTCTTTGAAATTTTGCCAGAAAAAAGCTCACTAGCCTTTATTTGTTTTTCCATGTGCTGTTTTTTTCTCAAGTTTTACCTTATTTTTAACCACTAACAGTTCTAACAAACTCGGGGGAAATGCTATAAGTACACTTGTCTTGTAATGCAGAAAGCATAAACATCTGTATGAGATATTGCCTCCCCATTTTTTTCAAAGTTTTTATGGGGGGTGGAGCAAGAGGCCCCACCTTATTCAGTGCACCCCAGTAAAAATTGTTCTTGTGATTTAATACTCTCGATTGGGTAAGGGGTTATTGGTTATTGATTCCCCAATTATAACAAAACCTTCATTCAACATTGGGAAGTCACAGGGGTAAGACACTATTTTTAGTGACAAAAATTTTCCCACCTCCCACCCTGTTTTCCCACTTCCCACTCATCTCATTTCATATATGAGCAAGTGTCAGGAGGCTGGCCCTCTGCGAACCTAACTTAACACCTCCTTTGGCACAGGGGAGGGGGTGAGTTCCATGTATGTGCTCCTGGCTTGTTAACAATGGGGTTCACAGCACTGGCGCTTGTTAGCTAGCATGGGGGCCTTCTTCCTTGTCTCCTTGAGTAGACCCCTTTGGGGTCCTATATTTCTAAGTCATCTTTCATTATTCAAGGTGCTAATCCTACCTAATATAACTGAGATTTATAGATGAGCAGGAACAATCTCTTAAAAGTTCCATGCTTGTATTACTTGTTATGAGGAAGGTTTGTAAAGTATATGTAATCTTACTTGCCACAGTATGTCAATATGAATTAGTGTATGCAGTTGTCAGTAATCATTTAGTGTTCATGTAATTTGCATCATGTGTCACAGTTTACTACAGTGTTTGTAGTTGTAGACGCTGAGTGGTCCAATAAAACAAGCACACCACAATATGGCTGCCATAACATACATGAAATAATTACATGAAACTAAAAGTTGTCATTAAAATGTACTGGATGCTGTTTTTTTCCTTTGATCACTGATGCTTCTATCAAGATAAGGTATGATGTAAAGTGAAATCAAAATATATGAAATTTGTTTTCATTTGCATAAATCATTTATAAAAATCATGCTAATGTAGTCATATTTATTGAATTCATTCTGGCAGAATCCTTAAAGCTCTAACTTTTATATTTTCAGTTCATGAAATAATTTTCAATATATAATGGGTTTTCCTTAAGATAGTAGTTTAGTACTTTTTGACCCTAAGTTTGATAATTTAAAATCAGTTGGTAACATTTCCTTCACAAGTTCAGCCTTTGTTGAGACCAAGAAAAAGAAAATGTTTTAGGGGGAACTGTAATCAACAGTATACACTGTAGATGGCTAGATGCATGCTGTATACTATTTTCATTTATTTATTTATTTGGGGTTTTATGTCGCTTTCAACACTGTACAGGTCATATAACGACGGGTAGTTGGAAGGGCAGAGGAAACCAGTACATACAGTTTGCTAGGGTTCTGTACTGTAAACTGCCGACCAACGGCAAGCAACTACCAGCTTTCCCAGTTAAGGCCATGACGGGGATCGAACCCCGGCCTCAGAGGTGGGAGTCGAGAGTGTTACCACTCTGCCACCATGGCCCTGCTGTATACTATGAAGCATTGTTTACAGTTTTGGTGGGAAAGTTCTGAACTAATTTGAAGAACATATATGATTGATTATCCTTGCTTGAGGCCCAGTTCTAAAGACATTTATGTTGTAATTATTTAATCTCCAATCAATAATTAGTTTTCAAAATTGAAAAAATAACTATCAAAATTCACCTCAGAGTTGAATGCATGATTTGTATTTTTTATCCACCTTGCTTAATACCTCTCTAAATAATTTTTTATCTGAAACAAATATAAAAGATGTTCTCAAGGCTATTTCAGATATTTACTTTGGCAGACTAGTGTCTTATAAACAAATAAAACTTCATAAAAACAGAAAATGCAATCTTTTAAATATATATGTATGTATTCAAAGGCTTACGAAAATGATTTATTTAAGTTTATTTACATTGTCATGAACCAGTGACGTCAAGGCTAGTACTTTTTACGGGAGTTGTCCAGTGAAAAATAATGGCGACAGTTGTGAAAATGTTGAAAAACAGACAGAAAGTGACTGAATATTCCATGTAATCTTGTCCAAACGCATCTTATTTTTACAAAAATTGAACTTTCACAAGTATATGTAATTTTTAATGAATGATCCCAAAATGCTTCCTATGATCTTTAAGTGCAATGAATAACTGACACCATTGAGTTTACATGTGTTTGACCCCTGAGTGGTAGGTTTGACATTTCCAAGTTCTGCACGACTCTGTAAAATGTGACAAAATATAGCAAACGTATTGTCATATTTTAAAAGTCACACCATAAATTTTTTTCAGAGGATAAAGGAAAAGCAGGACATACTTGGTGGTTAAGACTTTGCACAGTAAACCAGCAAATGATTTGAAGGCAGGTTAGCTTCCTACACAATTCAAATAAAAAACCAAAGACATCAAAGATATGTATTTTAAAAAGGGTCGAAGGTCGGAATGCCATCTTGGATCTGACCTTGGTTAAAGCTCAAACTCATGTTTCACTTGCTGGGTGGGGTTTTTTGGCCACAGTATTTTTTTATTTTTAAAATCCCCAGGAATCACAGTCAGTGTTTTACATGAAGAGTATGTGAATGACCACAGTGACTTAGTAGACAAAGATGCACCTCTTCTCATTCTCACCTTTACCAATGAATCTGCCCAGTGGCTGTCTTATTCTTAACAGGCGCTCGGACATCAGTATTAATGAATGTGATACTCAGGCAAGTCTTTATAAAACATGTCAAGACCATGAAAGGATATCTAGCGGTGTAATTCACTTATGAATAAGGGTAAAATGTGTACTACAAAAATCTTATTTTTTAAAATGGGCTTGAGTCAAAAAGCTATGGCAGGTTATATGTAAGGTACCTCATAGTATTCCTGAAAAAGTTCGTCCACCTCATCAATCTGAGAAATCACTAGCTGATCTTTTGGTGTTTTTCTTTGTGACTATCTTTAAGATTTGTGATACATTCTAAAATACTGATTTTTTAGATTCCTACTCGTATTTTTAGCTTTTAAGCATGTCTCTAAGGATAAAATACATAATATAATAACTAAAAGTCGAACAAAATCTTGCTTTTTAGATTCCTAGCCCACATTTCTGGCGAAAGAATGTTAAGATATTCTCCTTTAATCAATAACAAAGCGAGTAGATCACTCGCTGTCTAAAGGTTATGTTCCAGATGGTTTTTAAAGGGCGATTTTTACCTTCATAATCAAAAAAAGATTATTTGTGACATGATAAGATTAGAAGAGTAGCTGGCTTATGTCTTAAGATTGGATCAACCCTTTCTGAATCAAGAAGCTTTTGTACAGTGTCACCAAAGGCTCAGTCTTGGGTCCCCTATTATTTTCATTATACACTACTCCTCTTTCCACTTATGAATTAACTGTATCATGTTGAAATGGTAAAAATTCTGGCAATGTGGTTTGGCTGGCAATGTGATTATTCCTTTTCTAGACAGGTTCACAGAGTCTGTAAAGCCTTTTATGTGAAACGTAGGGACTTAGAAGGCTTAGACAGTATGTTACAAAGAATTGACTGTGATGGCTGCAAAGACTCTCATAAGCCGTCAGCTTGACTTTGTTACTCCTTGTTGAGACGTATTTATGGTTTTATAGTGAGGGGCTTGTTAGTGTCAAAATCAGCAAAGCTGGGATCATCACCAAAGTCAAAATTTGTGTTTTACATCCATAACAAGGATCATCGCTAATACAACTAGATATTCACAAATAACTCTTACTTAAGAGTGTGCACTGGCTGCCAGTTCAATAATATTTAGAACATCTACACTAGTTTTGAAGTCTCTCCAAAGCTATCCAAAATATATTTGTGCTTACATGAATTCTATAAAACGTTGCTGAGGTGCATCAGTTATTCCATCTGTACACAAGTCTTAAAAAGCAATTTTACACTAGTTTTGCCTATAATGATTCCTTGGAATAGAATGAGTTGCCTGCTGATATCCAGTCTGTCGTATCATTTTATTCAGAAAGAAACTGAAGGCTTATTCTTTACAAACTCCAACAGACCTTAGGCTCATTGTATTCTTCTGGTTTTCTTTAAGGTGCAGACTCCTCTTTTTATATGTTTCAACAATAAATTTCTTGATTGTTTCGTCAGATGATTGATGCACCCTGGAGTCAATCAATGTCAAATGAGAAGTAGAACAAAATTTTGAATAAGAATAAAAGTTTTAACCCTTTGTGCATTTGCTATTAATGCCTTGGGTTTTAAAATGTTCTTCTCTGCTGATTTAAAATCAAAATTTTCTCCAGTAAAAATACAATATTATCTGGATATCTCAGGTTGGAATCACTATATTTTGTGATGCTGAATGGAAGGTGCCATTTATTATAAACACCAACATTGCAATGGCTCTATATTTACTACTTCACAGGGAGTTGGTTGATTTTTTTTGGGAGGTGGGGGTATTGATTAACAGTGGGATTCGCACTAGAAACAGAGTTCTGTGGATAGCCACTATTTGGGATGAGAATATAATACAACTGGCATCCAAAATCCTTGTTGCTACTTGTTTTTAATGTTACATCGATTACTATTAATTAAAATATGTATTGGTGTGAAAAAATATTCGTTTTGTGGCGTGTGTCAGTTAGGGAAGTACCGTTTTTTAAAATTATTTACCATTGATGTAATATCTTCAATTAAACTCCCTCTACATCTACCTTATTTCTAGTTTCAATCCGCAAACAACCGTTTATCTAATTTACTCCTTTTTGATAAAATTATTAGATAATTACACACAAAAACTGCCCATTTTATCATGTGATCCCCTTTTATCGCTGACATTCCCTGTTATCGGGGACCATCACTCTCATAATATATACCCACTAACCACACAATTCCCAAAATTATATGTTCAGTTTAAACTTAAAGCCCCCCAAGTTCTCAAAATTGATTTTCCTTCATATCTTATTGGCAATCTAACCAGCCATTGCTGCATATCAGCAAGTGTCTGAATATAACCTACGCAAACATCAGATTAATAAACAACAAATACCTTCGTCACACATACAAATACTCTTCGCCATGTCGGAGACCTGGATAAGACCTGACACCACAGGTGCTAACTTGTCTGAAATCACCCCACCAGATGGGTCAACAGCCACAAGAGGCCCGCCGTGGTGGAGGACTGGGTTTTTTTGTTAAGATGAGGTGGATGCATCTGTTGTGTTCCTACAATGGCCTGCACCACCAGTTTTAGTCAGTTTTAGAGGATATCTATCACACCACAGAAAATCTGGCTATCATCGGCGACTTCAATCTTCACCTTGAAACAACATGTTCAAATTCAAAACCTTTCACACACTGATTGATTCATTTGAATTAATTCAGAAAGTTAATTTCCTGACTCATATTCACGGACATACTCTCGATCAGGTTTCAACCAAATCCAGCAATGATAATATTTCCAATGTCCACTCTACCAGTGCTTTTCTGACCATTTTTCAGTTAGTTTCACTCTTAATTTTTTAACCCCAAGACCTCATAATAATGCTACTGTCTCCTTTCGTAAATACCATGAAATCGACAAACAGAAAATGAAACCAGATCTTCTTGCTTCTGAACTGATTAATAATCCATCCAAAGAACCTGATACTCTCTACAAACAATATCACACCACCTTGTTCACCCTTATCGACAAACATGCTCAACTGCACACCAAACACACCAAGGCGAAGCACAGCCTGAGTTAATGAAACTGTAATTACAGCAAAAGAAACCAAGCATTTGTTTGAACAGATTTGGCGAAGAAATCATTCCACCTTCAATAGATACCAGTACATGCAGAAAGTCCACCATTTCTACAGAATCTGCATACAGGCCAAATATCAATTCCTTAAAGCAAAAATTCAGGATAATCACCACAACCCACAAAAATTATGGCGTGTCCTGGGTGATGTGTTACACAGACTTCCAGCCAAAATCCTCCTATCGACAAAGCTCCCTGAGCTTTTGGCTGACGGGTTTGTGGAGCTGTTCACAGACAAAAAATTGAAAAATATACACTCAACATTCTTTGCTTCTGTCAATTTGCAACACATCACCCCTGACTCTCCTCCCCCTATGTTCTCCACTTTTTCTACTGTAACAGAGGATCAAATCACTAAAATTATTACCAACTCTCCTAGTAAATCATGTTCTCTAGACCCTTGGTCCACTTTCCTTGTTCTGGATTATCTGGATACTCTTATTACCCACATCACTTCAATGATTAACACTTCTCTTGAGCAAGAGTATGTGTATTTTTTAAGCAGGCCCATGTTACCCCTATCCTAAAAAATCATCCTTACATATATAAGTTTTCAAAAAGTATAGGCATGTCTCAAATTTAAACTTTATCTCAAAGATGCATGAAAGGGTAGTAGCCATCCAGCTACAAACTCACTTGGATGAAGCCAACCTTATGACTGCCTTCCAATCGGTTTACAGAAAACACCATTCTACTGAAAGTGCCCTCTTTAATATTCATAACGATATTTTTCTTAACATGGCCAAAGGGTCTGTAACTGCCTTTACCCTTCTGGATCTATCCGCCACTTTTGATACCATTGACCACATCATTCTCCTTGACAGTCTCAATGTTTATTATGGAATCAGTGAGCTAGCCCTTGGCTGGTTCAAATCATACCTGTTGGGAAGGACACACTTGGTCAAGGTATGTAGTACACTCTCACATCCTGCTATGCTCCAGTATGGAGTTCCCCAGGGCTCCATCCTTGGACCAATTCTGTTGTCTCTCTACACTAACCCAATCAGCTCAATCATTCATTCTCACAGTAGCATCAACTACCACTTTTACGCTGATGACACCCAGTTATACATAACACTTTCACCAGCACATTTCTCTCACTCTATGCAAAAACTAAAGAACTGCCTAAACGACATTCAAACTTTCATTTTCACAAATAAATTAAACTTAACCCAGACAAAACTGAACTTATTCTCATAGGCTCAACAAAAATTCATAAACAACTCATCCCTCATTTCCCTATCAATATTATGGAAAATCAGGTCTCCCCAGCACAAAGTATCAGGAACCTCGGAGTGGTGTTTGACACCAATTTCAATTTCTCAAACCACATGTCACAGGTCATAAAGTCACTAGAGTACACGCAAGAGACCTCTATAGAATTCTTCTAGACTTTAATGCATCAGTGCTCTTAGCAAATGCTTTGGTGAGCAGGAGGTTGGATTATTGCAATTCACTCGTCTTATCGCTCACTGATTTTTTTTTTTTTTTTTTTTTCCCTCAGAAGGCCACTACTCATATATATTTTTCACATATATAAACAGGATGGCAGGTGTGTTTTCTAGCAATGCAGAAACAATACAAAACAAATCAATTCACAGTGTACAGAGTTTGTAGAATGCAACAATACAAAACAAATCAATCATATCACACTGTACAGAGTATGTAGAATGAAGTGTACAACCAGACGTTAATTTGACTTAAAATAACAGGTGAAAAGGTACACTACTACAGTTACTACATTACTATAAATACTCTTTATAATGGTAATAGCATTTATTATACCCGAAAATCGCAGGTCTTGTTCAGTTCTGTGCAAGGAACCTGCAGCTTTGTTTAAAACCAAAGGCATGCATGGAAAGTGGCAGTTCATCATAGGGTAGTTCACATCTTTGTTCATTTAACAAAAAAAGTTATTGCATAAATATCAAAGGAATTAAGCACTTTCATTTTTTTGGAATAAACACTTTGTAAGCAGAGTTTAAGACGCATCAATCTTGCTAGTAATCTGTTCAATATAGTGACAGATATTTTGCCAATTATCACCAATTGTTCTATAGATTTTTAATTTCAACTTCAATTCCGAGATTAGGAATGCAATTATGTTATGGGTTCTCCATGTTTCATTTACACTAAACAACAGCCATTCTTTATAAATAAGAAAAGATACCAGTGAAAAGAGAAAACTCATGTCATTATCTGAGTCTGTTAATACTACATGTTTCAAGGACATTTGTACATTGAATATTTGTCCTATTAAATTCCATATTTGTCTTGCTTTTTCACAATAAAACAACATATGCACAATGTCATGAGTTACTCCACAGATCTCACAAATATCATCATTTTTCTGTCCTCATCGCCTCAGATTTAGACCACAGGGCAAGATTAGATATAAAACATTAAAATTAAACTCACTCAGTTTTCTATCAGGAATATATTTGATTTTGCATAGGTATACCTTTTGAAAGTCAATGTCATGCTGATAACAAAACTTAAAGATGAAAATGGACATATAGCTCAAGATGATAAATCAATTTTAAGCCAAATTGAAACTTTTTACACAAAATTATATACAAGTACAGGACCTAAATAGTCTGATATTGCCAACTACCTTAATGACACTAATTTTAAAAACACACTATCTCCAAATGATTCCCTTAGCTGTGAAGGCCTAATAACTAAAGACGAATGTGAAAAAACACTGATGAAAATGAATGGGAATAAATCCCCAGGCACAGACGGTCTCAGTGTTGAATTTTACAAATCCTTTTGGTGTGAAATTGGGAATATATTGGTTGACTCTTTCAACGAGGCATTTACACAAAATATATTATCAGAATCGAGAAACACATCAATCATGTCATTAATATACAAAAAGGGTGACAGGACTGACATAAAAAATTACAGACCGATAAGTCTTACAAATACTGACTACAAAATACTGGCACATATTCTTGCGAATAGACTGCATCAGGTTTTGCATAAAATTATATCGACTGATCAAACAGGCTATATTAAAACATGATACATTGGTACAAACATTAGAAAAATACTAGATACAGCTGAATACTTAACCAAAAATGATAGTTCAGGTATTTTCTTATTTCTAGATTTTGAGAAAGCTTTTGATACAGTTGAATGGCCCTTCTTATTTAAAGTTCTAGGTAAATTAAATTTTGGAAAGGAGTTCATAAAGTGGATTAAACTTTTATACAAAGAACCATGCGCCGTTTTGAAAAATAATGGCTGGCTTTCTGACAAAATAAATCTTAAACGAGGTATTAGACAAGGATGTCCTGCTTCTGCATTACTCTTTATTTTGGTGGTGGAAGTGCTAGCAATCATGCTGAAGGAAAGCAAATATAGGGGCATTATAGTTGAATCTTATTGTAAATCAAAAGAGCTCAAACTAAGTCAGTATGCTGACGACACATGTCTTTTCTTAAAAGATGAAAAACAAATTGCAAGTGTTATTCAAGTGATAAAGAATTTTTCTGACTTAGCTGGTCCAAAACTGAACAAATCAAAGACAGAAGGTCTCTGGCTGGGTAAAGATAAGGTTTGCCAGTTTGGATGTTCAATACAAAACATAAAGTGGCCAATGAAGCCTATCCGCTGTCTCGGTATATATATTGGAGGAGATCTAGAAGAGTGTAATGATCTAAACTGGTGGACAAAATTAAAAAACGTGGAGAAGATTTTAAATTCTTGGAAGAGGAGGCACTTAACTTTACTGGGTAAAATAACCATAATAAAGTCATTAATAATTCCAAAGATTTTCTATCCCCTCAATTTCCTTGATCCACCGAATGGGTATATAAAAAAATGTAATAGTATCTTCTTTAAATTTATTTGGGGAAAACAAGATTTAGTTAAAAGAAAGACTCTTATAGCAAATATAAGTGAGGGGGGTCTGAATATGATGGACATTGATTCACAAATGAGTGCATGTAGAGCCACATGGATACATAAAATAATAAACAATCCTGGTGACTGGGCTTTCTTGGGCAAACACTATATAGAACAATTTGGTCAAAATCAACTCATTCTCAAAACCAACTTTTGCAATTCAAAATATCTACCAGACATAAAATCTATCCCGTTGTTTTATCAAAGTATTATTCTTTCATATAATAGGTCAAAACAGTCTACTACAATATGTGATGAGCAAAGTCTGCTTGACCAGGTGTTATGGGGAAATATGCATTTTTTGCATGAGACATCGGTGCCAAATCAGAAACAAACTTTATTCTTTAAACGATGGATAGAGTCAAGCTTAATATATCTACGAGAATTTAAATTTACTAATGGTACTCTTGATGAAAACTTTCTATTTTGTAAGGTTAAAAATAAGAAAAATATATACTGTGAAATTTTATGCGTTAAAAAAGCACTAAAACCATTCGAAGATATCATAAGAAAGATAAAGAACAATGCAACAGATGAAAACTTATTTTCAGGGTTAGATTCAGGCTTAGAGGTACTAAACATGCAAATAGACTCTGCGCGTAAAAGTAGACCGATATATGAAAAAATTAAAAAGCAGAAAATAGTTAGACCTTACCAAGAAGAAATCTGGGAAACAGTTTTCAATCAGCTCACTGATTTTGAGTTAAGGAGATTGCAGCTAGTCCAAAACTCACTCTGCAGGATTGTCACCTATTCCTCTAAATTCTCTCATATGACCCCTTAACTAAAAAACTCCATTGGCTACCAGTCAGATACAGGGTACAATTTAAAATTGGCCTTATTACACACAGAATTCTCAACCAAGGTCAACCAGTTTACCTAAGATAATTAATTTACCCCTATACCTCTTCCAGAAATACAAGGCAAAGTACCCCAAAACTCAAGTTCCTTCAAACCCCCACTTTCAATTGTAGAGTTCACAAATCAATCAAACACTTTTCTAACTCCTTCAGTCACAATGCTCCAGTCCTCCTATGGAACTCTTTCTCCTTTCATGTAAGAAACAGTCCTTATGTTGCATCTTTTAGGAAGCACCTCAAAACCCACCTCTTCAGCTCTTTGTTTCCCAACTTAAATTTCTTCCCTCCTGGTCACACAAAAAATCCTGGATTACTGACCTTTAATGCCCCTCGACTCTCCCTATGATAATGATTTTGTTTAATTAGCGCACTGAGTTCCCCTTTGTTGGGAAGATATTGCGCTTGCAAAGCAGTAGATTAGATTAGATTACATTGGCAAAAATATGAAATAGGGTTATATGCTGAATAAGGTACTTGAATATGTTTAAGTAATAATAATGCAATTAAAATGCTGCCAAACAAAATCACTTAATAAAGAATTAAATATCAGTTATTAAATGTATTATTTCATGATATTAATATTTTTTTAAATTATACAAAAAATACAGCAAGAAATTATTTCAAATTTACAGAAAACATACAATCTATATCAACACAAACTATACATTTGTATAAAAAAATGAAAGTAAAATTCATAATTCATGTTAAATGTTTGTAATAATGACACATGCTTTCAAGTGCTAACTGCTTGGCATCTTAACTTGGAACACACCTTATCTTAGCTAAAAGAAGCTCAACTTTGTTCAAGGTATGGTGGGGAGCAGGGAAAGAATTCAGGCATGTTTATCTTTCAATGTCACCTTTACATGAAAACACTTGATTTCATAAAAAATAAAAGGCCACACATTTGATATAACAGAAATATTTTGTTGACTGTATTTTGTACTTACCTTCTTTATACAGTGAGAAAATGTGATGCACACTAATTGTGAAGACATGGTCACATGATCTGACTGGTGATTTAAGTTTATGGTTCACATCACAATGTATATGTGAAGAAATGGAGCAAGGCAGGGCATACCAGTTGTCAAGCTTTAAGGCTATAGACCATAAGGTATTGACAAGGCTTAATCACTTTTCCCAGAGCCAATATTCAAATTTTTACCTGAGGGATCAGAGACTACTTTGTTTGCTAAACAGATTAATAATATATTTTTATGAAAAGTATTCCCAATAAAATACAATATTTATTTCATCAAAAATGCAACATGGATGTAATATAGGGAACTAGCATGAGAAATGTGCATCTATTCAGAATTTCATAACTTTCCTATAAGAAAGAGTCACTGCCAAGGTTTTATGTAGAATTCTACAGAGAGGTTACATTACAACACTTGAGGGACACCATCGTCACTTGGAGGAGTGGAATTTACACATTGTTGACAGCTTGTGATTAGATGTCAAACATGATAAACACTGGCTCGACCTTATTGTCTAAAAAGAAACCCCGAGGTACCCACTTTGTTTAGCACAGTATCTAATGTTTGAAACTACAGACTATATAGTCAATGATCAGCTGGGTTTTACATTTTTAAATGGAAGCTGCTTTCAACAAGAGCGCTTAGAGAGTGCAGACCTCCACTGCTATGCAATACTAAAAATATGCAAAAAATCTTGGATCCAGATGGTCATCTGGATCACCACCAACACTAAACTATCTGTTATTATGTATTTGTCGACATATAATAATCTTTAAAGTGAAAACTCTGAGCATGGCTAATTTTTTGGACATTTGGTTTTAAGCCATCAGATATTAACATTTCATGATTATGTAGGGATCTATTACCACCATGGTGTAAATGTTTGACCTATATAACTTACCATTTATAATGCATAAAAGAAAAGAGAAACATGTATAACATTAGTGTATCATGATGTAAGGTGTGACAGTCCAGCTTTTTGTGTGACAGTCAGAAAAGGAAAATGTTTCTTCCTTACATAATTTATTTCAATGTCTTCTGTTTAAATGTACCACACTAGACGATCAACTGCTGAAATCCACAGCTCTCACGGTTAGTCCATAGTCTTCACTGACACTTCTTTTTGCTGAATGCCAAATCCTTTCTGCACAACTTCAACAAGTTGAATCCACAGTTTGCACTATTTTTTTGCAAGTATCTTCAGAAGGAACAATTTATTTTAAAGAAAATTGGCTTATCAACTTCACAGCTCTAAAATTGCAAGCAAAACACATTTTAGTACTTCTAAACCACAACTCAAACAAATCTCACTGCTTTTTGCATCAAGACTCGACTGACTTACAAATTTTACTGTACCCAACATACCAGAGACAAAGAAACAAATATATTAACACACATAATTTATACCATTCTTGTCATTCCTAAAACAAAGAAATAAGATCTATGACACCATCCTAGTTATTCTAGAATATTGTACTTTGGCCCACAACATAATTAATTAGGAATTTTTTACCATTGAATCAGCTTATATTTATAGATTATAACGTCAACATAAATATACTGCCACATACACAAGTGCATGAAATATGTGAAAACATGCTTGGATTAAAAAGCGTTCAAATAAAGAAGAGTGAGAGGTTGATGTGCCAGCTTAAGTGTTGGATAAACAAAAAAAAACTGTTGTACATAAATAAACATGATTTCAGCAGTTGTTTAATTTGGTATAATGTGTGTCTATCTGCACAATTATCCATTATACATGATACATTTTTTTCTCAACAGCAGCCTTTATTTATGCAACAGTTACCAGACCCTTGCAAACCATTTATCCAAATATAACCATGCCATAACTTTGACACAATTCAATTGTGTTATTTAGTCCCAAAAATTCAACTACAAATGGAACATTTTGATCAATGGTGAACCGTTATGAAGAAGGTAATAAAAAGGCTATATGCATATTGGTCTGTCAAATCATGTCATTGTTTGAAGCCATATATAGGACAGTAACACATGTTGCTCTGCAAAGAAATTTTGTACTTGTACTTGTAAATGTAATAACCATTAAAATTAATTTTATGCTGCAATGTACTAGGAATTTTTTCTCTGTATCATGCAGGGAAACTATTTGTGAATGTTGGTTCAATTTTTGTTTACTATTGGATTTCAGCTTTGAAAAATAGTGATCAATCTGTCAGTTACTAGCACTGTGACATTAATTTTAGGGATAACTATACCTCAGATATACTGTTGCATTAACTTCATGTTTATTAATTTCTCTGTGGCTTTGTGAATAATTCACTAATCCAAAGCTATGAGGATCTAACATTAATTATCTGTAAGTGTTGGATCATGATGGAATAGTCTTGAAGTCTCAGATATTATTTAAAACAAAGAATAATTATTTAAAATGAGGATTATTTATGAAATAACTGATAAGGTATTGTGTTACAAAGCTTAAGTATCCAAGTTTAGTTTGTTTGCCAGTGTTTAAGTTTATAACTTTGATCTCTGATTAGTAGGTCACAATCATTATAAAATTGCAGATCAAGTGCTAAGGATAAAGAACATTACAACAAAAAATAAAATTTATAGAGTAACATGTTGGTTAGTTTCTTTGTGACAATGCTCTATAACATAATCTAAGGTATAAAATAGTTAATCATAGGAAATAAAACTTGGTCATTTGACTATATTTTGAGATCATCACAAAAATACATTCCTTACTTGTATCATTAAAATACAATCATGTGTAGATTTTATATCAGCATTTTAGAAATAGCACAGAATAATGTCAAAAGAAAACTCCTGCTTCTGTAAGTCACCAGCAATGCAACTAATGGGGTTGCCAGATAATAGATATGAAATAAAAGAGTGTTCCCCTGGATGAAAAGTCATGAGTAGTTGGAAAGTCTGAGGATCAGTCCTCTTGTATATTATGATTTAAAACCTTTGGTCATGGTATATTACACACATTGGTGTCTTCATACAGGATTAAAAACGGGTATAAATACTCTTGGGGAGGTAAACCTACGACTGACTAAAATCTTCTTTGGGTAGGGGTTCAAGTTAAAAAAGTAGAATTAAGCCTTGAACAAACCAGCCCCTAGACCTCAAGGATTACCATTCTCTTTTGCAGTAAAACAGCATGTACATATTTGAATGAATTACCTCAAAGCTTTCTTTGTTGTTTATTGTTTTCTTCTGACTTTTGATCTTTTTGATTTGTTTTATGCTTAAATTGTTTGATGTTAAGGTAAATATTTAGAAATAACATAACAAGAATAACACCGAAAGACGGCCGAGTCACAACCTAAGCACACTGTTGACCGTACCTTCAGTTACCGAACAAGAAATTTATCTGAGCAAGCTGGCTTTCCTCTGCATATGCCCACAGTTCCGAAATCAGAGGTGGAAATTTGAAACATTTCAAAACTTCTGTAGGATACAGAAAGTAACCTCTGACTTACAAGTTTGCAAACAAGTGTCAGGTGGTAATCCAAGGACGGGAATATTTCACCAAACATGGCCTACTGTGGGGGATACCACCTGTAGTGTGAAATGAATGTATGATCTATAGCATACCCGTTTATGCCATTTTTATTAACATATTTCTTAATCAATGATTTTCAACAATGATGCAAGAATAATAATGAGTTTTATTGTCTGCATCAAAATATGTTGTTCCGTGTTTGTTTTTGCTTGTGATAAGCTCAAAAAGTAATGAGCAGATCTTCAAGAAATTTGAAATTGTCTGGCAAAATGAAGTGAATACAATTTAGGAGGAATCCATATTATACTCTGGGTACAGATCAATAGCATTTTTTTCGAAATGTGCCTTATTGTCTAAGATGGACATCTGTGATGAATTAGTGGATGATGGAGACAAGGACTGTTGGGAAATTGAAATAAAAAAAGAGAATAAAAAGTAATGTGCTGATATTTTAAAGGATATACACAAAGTGATTGTAATTATTGCTGCAAATATCTATGGTTCAAACTAAATCTTTTGTAAAGAAAACTTAAGATAACATATGAATAGATATAAGTTTAATATGAAATTATGTTCAGTTCCTTTACACAGAATGTCAGTTTAATCCCTGGGTAGAATGAATCTGACTTATCATTGTTTTTAAAACATTAAAACATGGATGAACTGCATGGATTATAATACTAAGTCGGATAATCCATCATATAAATGTCATTTATTAAGCCAATTGATCATACGTTCAGTCATTCAGTTAATCAATAACTCAAGCAATAAAGTTATTTAATCATTGAACTAATGAATGAAAAATAAATGAATCATTAAATCAAAGATTAAGCTACTGATCAATAATAAATCAGTCTGTTAATTAAACAATCAATAAATATGCCAAGCAATCACTATCTAATCTAATATTTATTGGTACTTTTAGAAATCCCAGTGAAGATTGGGAAAGTCTATTCTGGAAGTTTTACATTGTATACATGCTCAGCCACAGAAGGTTTTGGAAAGAATTTAAGTGGGCATATTATTGTGGAAGACATTGTACCCCATGGCAACCTCAAATCTACATTCATGGTATGCTCATATACTCTCATTGATGTGTTATTTTTAAATTCTTCAGTTATACTAGTATTTTATTTGAAGCTGTCCAAAAGTCTTAAACGTTATAAACATAAAGAAAAAGTAAAAGAAAAAGAGTGATGATTTACTTTACCTTATCTTCCTTGCATAATGTCACATAAAAACTATAAATTGTATTGTCTTAACTCTTGTTTGACAACTGTAACAATAAAGAATATTGTAATATCTGTGTATGTATCTATGCAACTGACATTTTTACTTTCAGAAATGTCTCTTTTTAGCTTTAGTTTATTTCTGTGTGTCTAAAAATAGCCATGCCAATGTACAACCCAATAATTTTTCTCATAACCTTTTTATTTAAAATACAATTTAAGGTAGATACAAAAGCTTTATCTGGCAAATCTTTTAAAATGACCATATATTATTATCACAAGATAAAATGACATGCTAATTGCAAGATATATATTCTTATTCCTATATGTTTGACCTCATTATAAATTTAAGAATATATTATATTGATTATAGTAGACTTTTGGCTTCAGGAACTATCTGTACATTTACAGGTTACGATAAAATTTTTGTGGAGTGTACATAACACTCAAGTCAAGACCGCTCTAGTGAGGGCACTTTACAACCACGGGAGAAGAGGAGTGAGATTCCCCACTCTGTTTGAAGGGAATACCATCATTTTAGAGATTGAATTCAAGAATGATATGATAGGATATTCAACCTATGCGGAGGCATTTTACAAGTTGTGTGGGAAAGCTATGTATATCATGCAGGAAAACAAGGGTATTGCATCTTTAAGCATTGTGTAGTCACTCATGGCATTAAGTAAATATGAAAAAGAAAATCAAAATGGATCAATAAAAGCATATTACGCTAATACATAAATATCATTTATCATTTCTCAATGTTTTCAACATACAGGTCAAAGGTTAAGGTATGAGATTTTTAATGTTCATTTCTATTCTTATTCATATCAGCTTTTCATTACACTTAATATCTGCAAAGGTAGATTCCAAGATCCATAGAACAAAGTAATACTATTTATAGAAAAACACACTCCATTTCTAGTTTATCAAAACCTACAATATTGTTGCCTAACCTCAAGGGGAAAGCTGGAAGTCACTTACTTGGTTGGCAGTTTTGACTACAAAACTCTGACCAACTGTATGGAGGCTACTGATTTCCTCAGTCCCTCAAACAACCCATAGCAAATAACCGATACAAAGCACTAGTCATAATGTAAAACACTAAATAAATCTCAAAGGAAATCCATAGCTCAAACACAGAATTCACAATTGTCCTTGATTTGTGTAATTTGAGTATTAGACAAGGTAGATTTTCGTTTCTATATACGGTTCTGGTCAAAGTCTGGTACACACACATTAGGTCACAAATATGAAGGAAACAACAAAGCCAAGGACTAACTTATCAGGACCACTTAAACAACAAAGGGGATTTATAGTATTTAGATTATTTATTTGTTTCGGTTTTTATGTCGCCTTCCACACTCTATAGGTTATAGCAAGACAGGTAGCTTTATGGTCAGAGGAAACCTGTACATACAGTTGGTCAAGCTTCTGTTCTGTTACTGTGCCTTTTGTCAATGTGCATTAATTTGGTTTGTCTGTCTATCCATGCCTCCTACTCAAAAGTGTACATCACACTCGAGACATTTCTTTACATGAGGTTGGGTATACCAGTGGCTTGTTTATCCTCAGAGATTATTTGGATCAGAATCAAGATCTTGTCACCAGTGTTTTTGGCCACCTTAAAGTAAAGAAATGAGGTTTTTATCCCATGACTCGCACTGAGGCTCATTTTGGTCTATCATATCTGGTGTATATGCCAGAGGATCAGAATATAAAATATGTAATTTGACTTCATGGTGATCATAAATGTTCCATTTTATCAAGTTATGGTCACGTTGAACTCACATAATTTGTTGTTTTCATAATTACTGAAACAAACTTGGTGTATGTGTATGCAAGTCAGCTTCAGAGAACATTTAGTTTTCAACAGTTAACATGTTCAGGTTACCATAAACTCTCAAAAATTGGGATGTTGCTCAAAAACTAATTAATGAAGCTGTGTTTTCTATTCGCATGCACTGTTTGCTGACCCTCACACTACTATGTCAATTAACAGTTATCTACATTTTAGCAAATGCTGTACCATGTCTGACGACACCAGATCTGATGTCTACTGATAGTTCATTATAGGGATATTTTTAACAGAAATATCCAGGTTAATTATCCAGTCTCATAAAGTATTTGACTTAAATAGTTCGGACACATTCCCCGGCACATTATAGATGGGTTTTGGCTATCAGTACAGATTTTAAATATTTTTACAACTATTTTTTACAACTATGTAACAAACACGAGGGCATTATTAAGGAATTTTTGCTGGTCATATATCCTGTAATAAACGCCCAAGCACGAGGTATTTATTACTATTATAAAGACCCACCTACCTGGTTTCAAGAAATATCCCTTTATTTTTATGAGGTGACACAAATAAGGAAGCCGCCATATTGTTTTGAAAGCATGATTGCTCTCATAAAAGCAGACGATTTAATGACCAACATACAATCGAGCAATTTAAAACAGCACTTCGGTTTATCAGTGAGCGGTTATCGCATGTTTTATTCCCAGCTGATTCTATGCGCAGAGACAGGTTTTCGTTCACTGTGTACTTCCGTTCTTTATAATACCTGATTAAAATTTTTTATAAACCTTGTAGGTTCCTATGTGCTTATTACCAAAAAAGAGAGAAATACTTCCAAGCAACACTAGCAAAGATCTACTTCCCCAACAAACTGGTCATGGGTGTAAATTTCCCCCTCAAAATTATAGGGCCCATATATGTGCCAACTGGATATAAGAGTTGCTTAGAAAGAACAAGTGCAAACTTGAACTATATTGACTGCATCATAAATCTGTTAACCAAAAAAAATGCATTGTACAAAAATGATTTTATAACACAGGCATTAAAAACTAACACATTGGGACTAGAGCAAACAAAAACGTTAGAAAGACAACATCATAAAACATGTTTTGTTTTCACATGTTTTATGATACAGTCTTCTTAATTTTCCTTTCACACTTGTTTGATAAGTCACACCTATGTACCTATGTTAGAAATATTTCCTCAGAGTCACAATGTGGTGTCTTCAGAGTTATGACCAGATAGCTTTGATATCTGATCCAAGCTATTGGAAAATATTTTGTTGCAAAACTGGGCTATTGTTTGTAAGCTTATTACATATACCTGTGTTGGTGATGCAAACAGAGATCCACTTCCCAAAATTATTAATCCTTTGTAAAGCTGTCCCATTTCAGGTTTTCCCATAATGATCCAAGTTGAATTGATTGGTTCATTTGTGACAAAAGGTCTAAATCAGCCATGTTTACAGACTTTATACCATGTTTCAGAACAGCTGTAATGGATATACAGCTTGATTAATTTTTTAATATTTATGTCATATTTAACATTTTATCTCTGGGTTCATCCAGAGTTTGCAATGAACTTGAATTTGAGAGCAAGACATTCTGCGAAATGCCTAAAATTACCAGGGGCTAGATTTATAAAGATTCTTAAACTCATGCTTAAACTTAGACACATAATTTCAGTATTTGTCTCAATTGACATCATGATGAAGTTGACAACAATTCTTAAACTCATGCATAAACTCAGTCTTGAGTTTATAGCTACTGATTATTACAGAGGCTTTATAGAAATTACAGTGGAGGGTTTTGATGTTACACTTAGCAAAATGCCTAAATCGGGTGCTCCAAACATTTTTGGCCTGTCTCCTGTTACTGCAGGTTCTTGACTGACATGTGTTAGAAGTGGAGTAGGTACGTCATCAGATAGTGGCACCGGTATCTGAGTGGGTGTGTTATTTTATTCAGAGGACTCTGGTTCATTTGTAACTGCTTGCTCTTCTGTGGGAGTGAATGATTGCAGACTAGAGGTCTATTCATCTGTCCACAGATGTTCAAACTCCTTTGTTGGAAACTTGTTATTAATCAAACCTTTGTTTCTATCAAAACATAGTAGCATAAAGAGAACCACTGCGTGGGAACCACTGTTCTTATGATCTTGGACAAGTTGAAGTCTAAGAGACCAGTTCATTATAACAAACATTTTTCATTGGTTTTTATTTATGGAGACAGTAAGGTACCGAAAAAATTGCATGTCGCAAATGATGACAACAAAATGTTAAACACAATTGCATGCATTGATTTTAAACTAGTCTTAACCATTTCTTCTAATCTATTTTCAAAAAAGGTTTCCATTGAACCAAACGTCAAAACATTAGAGCAGTTACCAATTCTATTAAATTGCATGCTGAAGAGATCCATGTTTGCTTACCTTTTATGGCCTCTTATGCTAAGCTTAGTTCTTCATATCCGTAGCTAACTGCAATATAGATCAAAAATAAAAAAGCTGTTATATGTTCATTAAAGTTTATTTAAAACAGTTAAAGCTCACATGGTTTCCCTGTTTCAAGGGATTATTTCAATGTGTACCTCTGCTTTGATTGGTATCGTAGCACAGTTAATTCAAATCAAAGGTTCTATGGCTTTTCAAGAGAATATTTTTTACAAGAAATCCTGCTTTTATATTCATCAAAGCCCAGTTATTTCTGTATAATTCTCTATATTAATTTATATATAGATAATTTAGATATATTGATTGATATATTTAATTAATTTAAAATATGTGACATAGTGTAACGACGACCGTTATTGTGGTATTTTGAGTTATGATGAATATCGGGAGTTTACGGGAGTTACGGGCGATATTCAGGGGTTTTTGGATATAATTAAATGGTTTCTTGGGGTTTGGTTGTGTAATGGTATTAAATATTTGTTTTACTAACCTGTGGGTATTGTGGGAATTTGGTCTTTATCTATATTTGGGGAACTCACATGTTTTGGTAGCCATGTTTGACCTTGTTTACTATCCTGGTATTTTGGGTCTATTTTTATAAACAAATCAGGGAACTGGTATTTGGTTCAAGGATGTGGGTCAAGGGTGCTGACACCAAAGACTTGAGTAGTTCACTTTTTGACTATAAAAGGGGGTGCATTTCCCACATTCTGGGCTGACCTTTCACTGAACACACTGTTCTTGTCACTAAGCCTTAAAGCTTTGTCAGTCATGGAGAGGTAACTGAACAACTATGTTCTGTTTTAGGTTTAGTTAAGTTACCACATTTTTTAGTAATTTTAGTCCTTGGGGTTAGCATTTTAGATGGCATTTTTGTACTTTGGGTGAATATTAAAGATGTATTGGGTGGGGATTAGCTTAGTTGGTTAGGAATATTCTTGGGGAGTCAGGTTTGGGGAATTGGGCTAAATGATTTTCTTCTTGTTGAATTAAAATGTTGACATAATTTCTGTTCCAGTTTGTTTATTTGTTTGGCATAATAAAAATCATTTGTTGAGAATAGGTTTTTATTAACTGTGTTATTGTGCCTTGACACATAATTTAGCTCGGGTCGCTACAAATTTGGTGGCAGTGGTGGGATTGATTAATAAAAATCAGTTGGGATTAATAAAGCAGAAATTAAATAGGAGGATAAAATACAGAAAACAGCCAGGGAAAAAAATATGATATAAAAAAAATAGACATGTGTAATTTTATAGAATTGTAGGTGGTAGTAAATAATATTGGATAGGGGAATTTAATGGACAGTTGGAGATAATTTGAAATATTGTATTTTGTGTAGTATTGTGCATTTTGTGGGGTATATGAAAGTAGTTTGGGTATTTGGTAGATATATTTAATATTGTGTATGATAAAGACTTAGTTTGAAAGTGTAGTATTATACATAGTTTAATTTGTGTAGTTTTGTTTAATTGTAGTTATGTAGATAAATGAATTTGAATAGGTTAGTTTGAATGCATACTTGATTTTGTGTAGTTTAGTTTTGTTGTATGCTGTGTTAGTTCATTTCTGTTTTAAATGGAAAGTAGTGATAATGGGTGATATTTTTTCAAATAAAATTAGGTCATGAACTTTAGTTCTGAAGTCCCTGAGCTTAGTATCATGAACTGTCATATTATATAAACATATAAATGGACAAATGGTATGAACTAATGTTCTACAGGTGGCGTATGAACTAATGTTCTACAAGTAGCTGATGAACTGATGTTCTAAAATACTTTGATTGATTTATTTTTTGGGGGTGGGGGTTTTCAGTAAAAGCTCATTGCAGAAATTTGCTGAGTGTTGCTGTGTTACGAAATGGATCCATGCTGTTGATAAACATTATGTTTTGAATGATTTTCAGCTTCAGGTATGAACTCTTGTTCTAGTTCCTGAGTTGCAGCGACGGGTCCATGATGTTAATAAACATTATGTTTTAAATGACTTTCAGTTTCAAGTTCCTTGGTATGAACTCTTGTTCTAGTTCCAGAGTTGTGGCAGATCATGAATTGTAGGAAACTTTAAAAGTTATGTACAAAGTGACTGTCCGGCATGGAATGTGGGACAGGATGATTTGCCAGGGAAGATCACTTTTTGCTGATGTATATAGTGTAATATAAATTCATTACCTGTATGAAGATGTGGTTAGCCAGGAGGGGATTCCTGGGGAGGGATGAGTCAGGCACAGGATTCCTGAGGATGGAGGATCCGGTCAAGGAGTTCCTGATGTGTCTGGAGGCTGTTGGACGTGACAGTGGACATTTTGTTAAAGAGACTGTAGATAACTTTTGTAATTATCATGGATTGCATAGTATATGATGTGTTTTTTTCCAGGTATTGTATTTCAAATGTATGATTATTTCTGCTTGTTTTCTTTTTCAGATGTTGTGTAATGATTTTTGTTGTATAATTATAGATTGGTAAATGTAGTGAATCTTGGTTCAGGGACGAACCAATATTTTTGGGAGATGGGGGGAAATGTAACGACGACCGTTATTGTGGTATTTTGAGTTATGATGAATATCGGGAGTTTACGGGAGTTACGGGCGATATTCAGGGGTTTTTGGATATAATTAAATGGTTTCTTGGGGTTTGGTTGTGTAACGGTATTAAATATTTGTTTTACTAACCTGTGGGTATTGTGGGAATTTGGTCTTTATCTATATTTGGGGAACTCACATGTTTTGGTAGCCATGTTTGACCTTGTTTACTATCCTGGTATTTTGGGTCTATTTTTATAAACAAATCAGGGAACTGGTATTTGGTTCAAGGATGTGGGTCAAGGGTGCTGACACCAAAGACTTGAGTAGTTCACTTTTTGACTATAAAAGGGGGTGCATTTCCCACATTCTGGGCTGACCTTTCACTGAACACACTGTTCTTGTCACTAAGCCTTAAAGCTTTGTCAGTCATGGAGAGGTAACTGAACAACTATGTTCTGTTTTAGGTTTAGTTAAGTTACCACATTTTTTAGTAATTTTAGTCCTTGGGGTTAGCATTTTAGATGGCATTTTTGTACTTTGGGTGAATATTAAAGATGTATTGGGTGGGGATTAGCTTAGTTGGTTAGGAATATTCTTGGGGAGTCAGGTTTGGGGAATTGGGCTAAATGATTTTCTTCTTGTTGAATTAAAATGTTGACATAATTTCTGTTCCAGTTTGTTTATTTGTTTGGCATAATAAAAATCATTTGTTGAGAATAGGTTTTTATTAACTGTGTTATTGTGCCTTGACACATAATTTAGCTCGGGTCGCTACAATAGTAACTTGAAATATTTCTTCCATATGAGTCTATCATATTATATATGTTACAGAGTTTAACATGCCACCCAAGATAAAACTCTTCCAATAAGAATGGTCTAAACAGATTTATGATTCTGCTTATTTCTCTAACAATAGCTATATGAAGCACCAGCTGTGTCCATAACATAGAAATATCATATTTCACATGTTGTCTTAAATACCTCAGGGAAGTTGTGTATTAAAGATGACCTAGTTTTAGGCATTACACAGAATGCCTGGAAATTTTAGGCATTTCATGAAATGCCTTAGTGAATTAGGGATTTCTCAAAATGTCTAAAATTTTAGGCTTATCACAAAATTCCTAAAAAGTGATACAAAAACTTCCCAAATAACATTTTACAAAAAGAAATATTACAAATTAAAATATTACATGAACGCATAACAAAAGTATTACATTGCTAATCTTCATGAGTGATATATTTTTGCATAGGTCTAAAAAAAATTGGGGATGTTTTTATTTCAATTTGCGTGAACGTTCTTGGTGGATTCCTCGTGATTCTCCTCTTGTCTCCAGTCTTTTTTAGTATTTGCCACTTCACAGCAACAACAACCTGGTGTTCGAAATTGTCAACAGTATACACCTATTTTTAGGTTTGCCAAGACAATTCATAGGTAGCATATTATTTTATCTCGTGGCTCTGTCATAGGGCATTGACCAATAAGTCATACTACTTTCCTGTTCTCACCCTTTTCCTTCTTTGTGGTAGAATAGTTAGCAGGGAGTAGTAATATGAGAATAATTAAAACAAAAGCTTTTCCTCTATGAAAAAAAGAGTTAGGCACCATACAAATACCTCTACGTAGCCAATGGTGCATTGGTAGTTTTAATATGTACAACCATTGCTTGACAAGGAGGTCTATACTGTACACCAGAGATTTAACAAGTTATGTACCTTTTTGATTATGATCAATTTTATTGTGTTATACAATGAAAATAAACGTTTGATTTACATGACTTAATGTATGAGTGCATTGATAAAGACAATTCATGGGATATGAGTTTAATTCTTGTCATCGTTTGAAAGTGGAGTGGAGAATTGAGTGGAGAATTGAACCTAGGAAGACTCAGTTATTACGGGAGAGTTTTTTTCAAGTATAAAAATACTATAAAGTTACACTTTTAGCACATTTAAAGGTGCAGTTAGATAAAATAACAGGAATCACAGTTGCAACGGATTTTTTTGTTATCTGTTCAACAATAAAAGAATAAATAAAAAGAATGGCAGGGTGAAAACCTACAAATAATAACTGTGATGGCTCTATGTTTTGTTTTTGGTATTTTGTTTGCATCTTTTTATAAGATGTCATGGTTGTCAAGCAAAATTTTAACAATTTCAAGTAAAGTATTCACTTATGATGTTAATGTGAAAGTAAAAAGATATTCCATGTATAAATCACGTTCCAAGATTTGTGAAACACATCTACCAAATGCAAACCCCATGAATTGTGTCGTGCAAAGACACCAAAGTGGACCATACCACAACAATCCACAACTGAACACAATCAAAGGTACCAGAACACATTTAATTGAAGCCTTGTGACTCCACCACAGAAGAAATGTGATCTATATGTAAGATAACATTAGTCTTCCTCGACTTTCACATGTAGTCAAGTGTTGGATTCAAAGCCATAACCATGCATGTGGGATTAAAGTAAATATACATTGTTAACAACTAAGCCACTGGGCCCCTAAATATAAAGCCTACCATATAATCCCAGAAGCAAAAGGATATTTCAAAAACATAAACACAAAATATCTAAAATATTTGCAAAATTTAATGGTTAATGGAGGTGCAGGTCAGGTGATTCTGTTTTCCAGATGTTGGCAGCGCTTATATAATTGATATGATTTATATTTACTTAAGTGCCTGTATTAAGACAATTATTATTTTACTCATGATTATCAGCAACCTTAAAGTGGTATTATCAAACAGTTAGTCAATAAACCTACTCATCTACATGGTCACATATTGGACCTGATTTTATCTCCCTGTGATCAGGACACCATTGCGGATGTTAAAATTTGTGACTTTGTTTCTGATCACGCATTAGTCAAATGTTCAGTTGCCTTCCCTTGTCAAGTGTCTCATACTCCAAATGTAGTTCAATATAGAAGGTTCCACCGTATCAATATGTCTGACTTCCGCTCAGATCTCAAAAATACGTCCTTCGTCAAGTCTCCAGCTGATGCTGTTGTCGATCTGTATGATCAATATGTACATGATTTGAGTGATGTTCTGGATAGGCATGCACCTCTTATATCTAAATTGACGAAAAAGGAGTCCGCCGATTGGATGTCTGATGATTATCGACGTGCAAAGTCCCTTAGGCGCCAATTTGAGAGAACCTGGCGTAGGGCTAAAAGTACACTTAACAGGAGTAGGCTTCGTCGCCAGATTGCTCGGTGCAATGCACTTGTAAATAAAGATAAATCAGACTACTATAGCAAACTGATCTCAGACAATAGTCATGACTCTCGAAAACTTTGGCGTGAGCTCCATAAGACCCTGAACAGGGTTTCTGATGCCACACTTCCATCTCATGAGTCCGAAAAGTCATTGGCTGACCAGTTTGCCTCCTTCTTCACCAACAAAATTAAGAAGATTAGAGATAATTTTGCTTCTTCTGGCACTGAATATGATGTGAACCCTCCTTCAGATCCTCCCCAAATTACTGTCTTTAGGCAAGTTTCTGAAGATGCTGTTGATAAAATAATTAAAGCATCACCAACAAAATCATGCCTGTTGGACCCTCTGCCGACATTCCTGATTAAGGAATGCATTGATATATTGCTACCATCCCTTACAAAGCTGGTCAACTGCTCACTCATGGAGGGATGCGTTCCTGATGCCTTCAAATCTGCTGTGGTCACTCCACTTATTAAAAAGCCAAATCTTCCCTCAAATGACCTTAAGAATTATCGCCCTGTATCAGGTCTCAGTTTTATATCTAAATTGGTAGAACGTGTGGTTGCTAAGCAGCTGTTAGAACATATTAATGCCAATAACTTAGACAACCCGTACCAGTCGGCATATAAGGCGGGCCATTCAACTGAGACTGCTCTTCTCTACATAAAAAATGAGGTTCACTTATCATTGTCAAGAGGTGAATCCACTGCCTTGGTATTGCTTGACTTGTCTGCTGCCTTCGACACCATTGATCACTCTACTCTTCTGGGTTGCCTCCAAAACTGGTTTGGGGTCAGTGGCTCCGTTCTGAAATGGTTCACATCCTACCTAATGGACCGTTACCAATCAGTAAAAATTGGTTCTACTTTGTCAGATGTTTGTAAACTTCTATTTGGTGTTCCCCAAGGTTCTGTCCTGGGTCCTTTGTTGTTCTCATTGTACACTACCCCCCTCAGTTCCATTATCAGTAAACATAATGGAATAAAGTTTCATTTCTATGCAGATGACAGCCAACTTTATATACATTTATCCCAGAAGAATGCATCTGCTGCCTTTGAAAAGCTAAATAAGTGCCTAAATGATGTTAAAGAGTGGATGACAACTAGTAAGCTCAAACTGAATCCTGATAAGACTGAGTTTATCATCTTTGGTTCGAAGAGACAAAGGGATAAGTTGAAAGCATGTTTTCCAATTGATATCCTGGGCAACTCACTCTGCCCTGCAGATTCAGTAAAAAATCTGGGTGTGTGGCTTGATTCAGATTTCTCTTTGTCCAAGCATGTTCAGAATGTCTGCAAAAGTTGTTTTGTTAAACTCCGTGACTTCAGACATGTCAGGCGGTTTCTTACTCATGATGTTTCTGTGCTTGTAGCCAACGCTCTTGTTAGTAGTCGGTTGGATTACTGCAACTCACTTTTCAGGAGCCTGTCCAAGTTCAATCTACGCAAATTACAGTGCATCCAAAATAGTGCAGCTAGAATTGTATCAAACACCAGTCGATACACCAGCATAACTCCTGTGCTAAAGAAACTGCATTGGCTTCCTGTTGAACAGCGCATTGTGTTCAAGACAGTCACACTTGTTTATAAGTATCTTCACACAGGTTTTCCCAGGTATTTTTCACCACATCTTTCTTCCTACAGCAGTTCTTATAGTACCAGGCGCAGTCAAAGTGGTGGTAATTTCCTAGTTATTCCAAAGTTCTGCCCCTCTGTTCATAAATCTGTCAAACAGTTTGGTAATAGTTTTGCGTTTGATGCTCCTACTGTGTGGAATACTCTCCCTGATGTGATTCGTGCCTCTCCATCCCTGGCCTCCTTCAGAAAACAGCTTAAAACCTACCTGTACACCAAAGCATATCCACCCTAGCCTGAATCATCCTCCTGGCGTTCTCCGTGGTGTTCGACCCCTGTTATGTCCCTGGACACAGAATTTTGTTGACTGCTTTTTGTTTTGTTGCGCCTTAGAGTCCTCTTGTTTGGGGAGATTAAGCGCTATAAAAGTCCAATTAGAATTAGAATTAGAATTAGAATTATTTGATTAAAGATGTGATGTAATGATTGTTCAGGGGACATGAATCTTTGCTTCCCAAGTAGTCCTGGGTCTCCATTTCTGTTCATGTCCTTTATGAATGATTCCTATGTTCTCGATGCAAAGCAATTCCAAAGTCAGCGCCAGTCACTATGGAGAAAGACTCATGTTCAGTGGGTTTTAAACCCAGGTCGCCAGGACCACAGTGACAGTGACGAGGGGGAGAGCTAGGTAGGTGAGGCTGATTCCATTCACATGCAAGGACAGATCCTGAGGTAGCTCAAGGAAGTATCATCAAGATTAGACAGACTAGCAGTGGGAAACAGAAAGCAAAGAGACATAAGTACTGATTCAAAACATAAAAAATGTGAAAAAAATAAAATGAAAAACATTTTCCGCCCATGGGCAAAAATTGTAAGAACACCCAGAAGAAGGAGGATGAACATCCCGTGGGAGGACCAAGCAGTGCATTAAATAACAGTAGGGAAGGTTTCTCAAGTGAGAGTTCTGAGGTGTCAGAAGAGGAGTTTAGATTACCTTAGTAATTTCACGGTAGGAGTTCAAAGGTAATCCAAAAACAAAGTGATAAGAGTTTGGCAAGGTTGGGACAAAAGCAATCAGAAGGTAATGAAAGTTTAAATAACTTAAAGTCAAAGAGGAAAGACCCGGTTCAGGTCTCAGTTCCGAAAAAAAGTGGCATGGCCACACAAACACATTATGACTTATGATCTAATAACAATGACACAGTTTGTCGAAGGGTTTGTAAAAACATTTTAAATGTGCAAAATTTAGAAACCAGGGAACATATGGGGACATTATGGAAGTCGTGTCGCATATCTCATCGGTTAGTACAAAAGCGTGTCAAGCAGTGTTTTTGTGTGAAATGGAGAGGGGGAAAGTCACCTGGACAGATACAGCCAGGATAGACAGAATTAGGAGAGCTCACCAGCAAAAACATCAGAACAAATCAAATTGGGGTTCAAAATTCATTGAAAAAAGGCCTTGGTTTTGTAAAAATTTTCAGACTGGTAATTGTAGTTTTGGCAAGGATCATGAGATAGGCTGAAGGAATGCATAAACACATATTTGCACATTGTTTAAGCCAGGGACGTCAGTTGAATCATGCGGAGTGTGATGGTCATTTTACAAGAAACCAGGTCCCAAAAACGACCAGGTCACTGCCCAACTGTGAACCAGTGTGACAGTCAAACTCAAGGTTTTAAACATAATGCTGAAGTTGATTTTTTAAAATGTCATGATGAATGGTCTGTACAGACATTACTGACATTAATTATCCTGCAAGGGAAATTCTTGTAAAAGGAAGAATTATTACTAATACAAACGTGTAACCAAAGTCCCAAATATAGACTTCCAGACTGTATGTGATGACTCACCGACAGTGCAGGAAGTGTTACAGTACAGTTGGTAACTTTAGCCGGCCTATCTGTCAGTGTTCCCGACAGCCCTGTAAAGTTTACAGGCCAGTCAGTAAATTTAACCAACTGGGTCCTAGAGTCGGGAAAAATTTTAACCGACAGGCCGTAAACAGAAACAGGGAAGCCGTTAAAAATAACTGACAGGCCTGTAACACTGACAAGCCGGGAACTGTAACTGATAGGCCGGCAATATTTTTCCATCTTACAGCCTGTCGGTTTCAAAATCTGTGGGTATAAAAAGGTGAGTTGGCAGACAATCTGCATATAGTTGGGCTTTGACTTGTTGAGAGACAACCGGTGTGCAGCTTGATTTTAGGTTTTTAAGTTTTAAGCTAGGCTGGACTGGTTGGGAGTGAAATCTGTTTGGTGAGGTTTCACTTTTACTTTTAAGTTTGGTTTTTTAGACAAGCTGTACAATTGATTGATTGATCAGTATGCCAAGGGGCAGAAGGAGAAAGATTGAACTATCCAGAGATACTCAACCACAGTTTGAGTTAGAAGATATAGCTGAGGATATAGAAAGAAGGAGGAGGGAAGGAGAGCAGAGGGATGAGAGAGAGAGGAATGGACAGGAAGAGAGGGACAGGATGAAGAGAGGATGGAGAAAGAGACAGAAGGAAGCCAAGAAAGAGGAGAGAAGAGAGTGTGAACTGACATGGGTACTGATGTAGAATCAACTCAATCCAGACAGAAAAAGAGCCAGATGAAGTCCATTTTGTTGAGTGATTCAGATGAAGAAGCCATCGTGGAGTTTGTTAAACAGCATGAGGAACTGTATGACAAGACCAACGACAGTTTCAAAGACAAGCAGAAAAGAAAAAAAGACTCTCTGATCAGCTAGCAGATACCAGAAACTTGCCTGTCAAGACAGTGAAGAAGTGGTTTGAGACTCAAATTACCAGATATGTCAAGCTCACTCAGATGAAGTCAGGGCAAGCAGCTGAGAAGAGCACAGAATGTTAGACTTGGCTGAAGGACAGTTTCCTTTTTCTACGAGGTCACATCAGAAGGAAGGAAGTTTCCAAGTCTTCTGCATTCAAGTCACCCCAAAGGCCTTCTGCAGCCTCAGCTTCAGTTCCAGATACATCCAAGGACACAGAATCTGAGATGGAAATCAGCATTGCATCAGATGTTACTCATCAGCCTTCGAGCACAAGTCCCAACCGACAATAGCCTCCAGTCACGACTACCACCATGTCTGCAGATCCATTCTTAGATCAGTTCCAGCAGATGAGGTTGATGATTACTACATTTCTGGGTGCACAACAGAACCCCACTCCAAGTCAAAGACAGTCGTTCTGTAACTATCCCCATGCTGAGATTAAACACCTTGAAGAAAGGGACTTTTTAACCTTCAGGCATGAGACAGTGAAGCTTCTCAGTGAAATACAGTGCAAGGCCGAAGTATGCAAGAGTATGCGAAGTATGCAAGAGACACCAAAAGTCAAGAGGTCACCACATATCATCTTCCAGAAGCATCACAGGCCACAGCAGGAGGTGAATACATGCTCACCATACTGGAAACTCAACCAGTATCGTTTACAGTTGTGCAGCCTATACAGACAGCCACAGGAGAGCTTGTTACAGTGATTGCCAATGTACAGCAACCATCAAGGCCTTCATCAGCATCAGCAAAGCCAACTTCTTACATAGTTGTGGATGACCAACAGCCTGAGACTTCCAGACAGATGATTTTCAACCACCTTTATTTGCACCTTCACAACAGGAGGAAGGGGCCACGGTGGCAGAGTGGTAACACTCTCCCCTCCCACCTCTGCGGCCGGGGATCGATCCCCGTCATGGCCGTAAGTGGGAAAGCTGGTAGTTGCTTGCCGTTGGTCGGCAGTTTACAGTACACAACCCTAGCGAACTCTATGTACTGGTTTCCTCTGCCCTTCCAACTACCCGTCGTGATATGACCTGTACAGTGTTGAAAGCGACGTAAAACCCCAAAAAAATAAATAAATAAATAAATAAATAAATAAATAAATAAATCACAACAGGAGGAAAGTCAGCACAACACTTCTGGATTATCCAGTCTCTTTGCAGCGATTCCCAGTGTGCTTCAGTATCAGCAGATGGACACACCACAGCCATTTTCACCCTCTCAACTTCAACCAGCACCATCACCAGTGCCATCCACTCATCATGAACAGTCAAGACCTCCCAGCCAGTCCAGCCAGCAGAGTCAGCCCAAATCAGCAGATTAGCCTGCACAAGTTGCATCAAACTCGGCCCTTTTATGAGCCACCCGAATCTTCCAAAAATAATTAACAAGCTACACGTCCATGGCTAAAAACAAAAAATATACCATCACTTACACCTCTCCAGAGTACATGAAAAAAATTGTGTGAATGAATGAGTGAATGTTAAACAAATATTAATAAAGTTCCACCACAACCCCCCCCCCAAAAAAAAAAAAAAAATTTAACCAAAAAAATTTCCCTTAAGAAAAATAATCCCCTAAGAAATTTCAATTTTAAATAAACACTCCCCACCCCCAAAACAGAAAATGCAGACTCAAAACCCACATCCCCTAAAATCAAGATGCAGAGCTAAACCCACATACCCAAAATCAAGACACAGACTCAAACCCACGTCCCTCTCAAAACCCAAATTGAAATAAAATGCCACATCCACACTCACAGAGAAACAAACATGAGCCCTAAAAATATGCAAACATATGAGTTGCAATGGACTGACAAACTGAATAAAAATATTAAACTGGTACTGCAAACCTGTATAATTTTGTCTTGCAAATTTCCTAGCAATTTCTTTTAATTCTTGCCATGAAATAGTTTCAGGTACTTATTTGCAAAATTGTTTCGGCTTATTTTGTAAGTTATTTTTTCGGAGAATTAAGCCAGGTCATATTGGGGTGGGATGTGAACTTTGTAAATTGAGGACCTGGTTTCAGTGCTGAAACTTTTTTTGTGAACTGAGTTAGGGATGGATTTGTAAATTGAGGACCTAGGTTTAAATCTGTAAGTGATAAAATATATTTTGTGAACTAAGTTTGGAATGGATTTGTGTTTGTGATGGGGAATATATTTTGGTGAAACTGAATTAAATTGTTGCAAAGTTGGGGTTATTTATTTGAGGCGACACTTTGCTACATAAAAGTTCTTGGATTATTTGGATAGTCCTGAAAAGGACTGATAGATGACGGCATGTTCTCCCCTTCAGTCTACGTAAACTTTGTCCTCCTGCTCAGCCAGCACCCCTATGTGATTGAAGTAGTCTTTCAGTAGGTCTCGTTGATGTTTGGCCTCCCTCAATGGGTTTCTTAAGTTCTCATGATGTCTCTGTTCCCCCTGGTCTGCCTGTGGTGGTTGTATGTCACCAGCTGGAGTGAGTGGTCTGTCTCGTCCCCCTGATGGCTTCTCAGCATGTTATGTAGTACCACACATGTTAACACAAGGTCTCTCACAACTTTTAGAATAATTGTGGTATTGTCAGCAAACTGTGTTATCTTTTTTCATTTTGTCTAATCATGATGCCTTTTATATTTTTATCATTCATAACCATCAGGTATAAAATTTGGGCACACAAGATAAAAAGATAGGGGGAGATTGAGTCTCCCTGTCAGCATCCTCTTTCAATAGGGAAAGGGTTTGATAGGAATCCACATTGGCCAACTGCAGCTACTATATTAGTGTTAAACAGTTTGATCCATTTTATAAAGTTAGTGCCAAAATTTAAAAATTCTAGAACTTGGTACAAGAATGTCCATGAAACTGAGTCAAATGCCTTTTCAATCTGGACCAACATTATTAGGCCAGGAATATTTTCTTTCTCTGCATAATGAAGCAGGTCATAGATCGAACAAATGTTTTCTCCAATATATCTTCCACTTATGAAACCAGTTTGTGTTCTAGAAATCAATTTGTCCAAGACACCCTTGAGTCTATTTGCTACTGCTGATGACAAAATTTTGTAAACAAAAGATAAAAGGGAAATTGGTCTCCACTTCTTTAGAAATATCCTGGGTTTGTTGCCTTCTGGAATACAAGAGATTAAGCACTGCTGCAATGATATGGACATTTCACCTTTAGTATAAGACCAATGATATGATTAACTCCAACTGGTATCAAAAGTAACACTATAAACCACTGAATAGTTCTTTCCAAAACATCCATTTTCTAATAAATAATTGTTCTTGACCATTTATATTTGCAAGGGACTCTTGTTCTTCAAATTTTTCTTTTGCTATTTGTTGTAATCTGAAAATATTAATTCTCTCTTTATTTCTGACACAAGAGAATATATACTGCCTATTAATCATGAGGATAAAGTTTAATTGCCAAAAGTGCTCATTCTGCACATGATATCCCAAAAGTTTTGTAGCAGTATCTAGTTCAAATTTTACTGACAATTTATTTTCAATCCAACTTACGATGTTTATCCACAATTCTTTTATGTACAATTGTCTCATTTTCACTTCCACATAAGCCACACAAATTTGAGTCTGCAATTTTGATCTTGTAAAGATAGCTTCTAGTTCCTAGTATTCTAAATAGTACTCTGTATTGAAACCATGTAAGTGAATTATCCTTTATAGTCCAAAAACAAACTTTGTAGTAGATATTCCAATTATCATTATCAATAAGGTCATTTAATAAGGAATTCCACTTCATTACATGAGTGAGAAATTCTCTCTGATGTTCAGCCTGTATTAAACTCCTATAAAATGAATTACTTTTAGTTTTTGTGCCAAATAAAATATTTGCATGAAAAGGAAGGCATGGCCTAACTTGCAATAATTTGCATGTCAAAGTACAATTTTTATATTTCTTTATAAAAGCTGATACATTTGATCTAACAGTGTAGTAGTTCAAACGATTTATATTTAAATTAAAACGGTGTCTCTTTAAACACTAACTGGCAATAATTTTCCATCAGATTGAACAACATCTCCTACAGTTAATATCCCTTTTTGATACCAGTTGGGGTAAAACATATCTTTTGATATATGACTGTTATACCATAGACAACTGTTTAATATGTCTTGGCTGCAAGCCACTTTTCTATTTCTGCAGAAATGAGTCCAATATTGAAACACTGTTTTCCAGAAGGGATTGGTTTCTTTTTTGATAAAACTAAGCCATTCTCCACCTAGTGTTATTACATTTAAAATTTTTGGGTGTTTTGCAGCCAAAATAGGACACCAAGCATGGTCATCACTATTTACTATCCGTTTTATCCAGGACAGTTTTTGAGCCATTTCAAAATGAAAAACATTGACCATATTCAAACCACCAGATTTATAAGGTTTTGTTACTAAGTTCCTCTTTATTTTGTCGGGTTTTCCATTCCACAGGTAGGAAAAAAATGTTTTGTTGATCTCATTCAAAAGTTTTTGATTACATGGTACAGATGCAAAAATATGGTTGAATTTTGGTAGTGCCAAGGATTTAATTACAGTTATATGCCCAATTGGTGTTAATTCTCTGGATTTCCAATTATTAAAGATTTTGTTAATTTGTAATATAGAATTTCTGTAATTAATTTCTGGCATTTCTTCCAGATTTGTACTGAATTTAACACCAAGCAAAGTGAAATTTATTTCATCCCAAGCTAATCTAACGTTAAATTTTAATTTGTCTTTAGAGTGTCTCTTGCAACCAATCCATATAACCTTCGTCTTCTCTGTGTTCATTTTTAGCCCTGAATAAGATCCAAATATTTTGATACCAGTTGGAGTTAATCTAAACCTTTACAAAAAGTTAAAATATTCACTTTTGTTTTTGGCCCTGTAACATTCCTTTTTTAGTACCGCTACCTTGTGTAATCCCTGTAATTTTGAATGCAGATTTGTATGATCTTACATTTGTTTGGCTACAATATTTGTGTATCAGAGAATTTTCTGTATTACGTTATATGCTATATACTCCTTTTTCTTTATTGTATAAAGCATGTTGATTTCTGCAAAAAAAATAATAATAAAAAAAAGACCAATGATATGCTTTTACAACAAAAAAACTTTAATTTTTTTCCAAAAAATCTTGAAGAACTCAGAGAAAGCAGGGTACCCATCAATACCTGAACTTTTTTCATTTTGCACTTGTTTCAAAGCCTGACCTATTTCTTCACTGGACAGTTCATGTTCTAAACCCATAGCTTCCACTGGGGAAAGCTTTACTCTTTTTAATTTACTCATAATTCTTTCCAACTGAGGTTCATATTCATTTTTTGGTTGTGAAAAAAGCCTTTTATAAAAAATTTGAAATTCATTTAGAATATCTCTGTGGTTTGATATATACTGACCATCTGATTTTTGTAGCCTTTTAATAGTTTTGTCTATATATCCTTTGTTCTCTAGAGATGTCAAGAATTTTGAAGGTTTTGCACCATTTTTTAGCCATGTTGCATGAGAACGAACTTTTGAAGCTTCTAGTTCTGTTGCACGAAGTTTCACAAGAGCCTCTTTCTTACTAATTAATTTGTTTATATTTGTTTTGTCCCATGTTGCTTCAAGTTGTTCGATCTCTTTTTCTAAATGATTCTTTAAGTTGATGTTTTTCTTTTTGAGGCAAGATGCAAATTTAATAGTTTCTCCTGTAATCTTTAGAAGAAGGACCTCCAAAAATAAATCATCAGGAATGGTCATGTGAATGTCTTGATCACTAGTTTGATCAATGGCACATGGAATATATCCTAATGCAGCATTGTTTAATTTTTCTGAATCTATTAGGTTGTTCACCATAATCTAATATTCTTTATTTTCCAAAAGAGCAAGTCAATTTCCAGGTTCCCCTCCCTCTATTAAAGTTACATAATGTTAGCTTTAATTCTATTATTGAATGGTCCGATCTATACCCTGGCTTTATTGTACTACTCTTTATGTGATCACAAAGACTATCAGAACACAAAAAATAGTCTAGCCTGGCCTGCTTGATTGGAGTTTTACGATGCCAAGTTTACCACCTGGAAGACGGGTGGAGGAGGTGGAAGGTATCTATTAAGTTTTGTTCAGATAATATATCTATCAGGTGAGGATGGGCACATGGGTTATTAATTGTTTTGTAGTTGTAACAATCCATATCTGGGTTTAAGACCAGATTAAAATCCCCACATATGATTGTATATTCTAGTTCATTGTATTTTCACAATATCATTTAAATTTTCATAGAACCCTGGGGAATCTATATTATGTCCATAAATATTGATGATATTTAAAGTCATACTCTCTAATTTTAGATCTATGCATATTATATTGTGTCATCACAGTAGCTGTCCAATATGTTGTACTCAAAGTTGTTTTTTTAGCATTATTGCCACCGCACAAGTATTTGACTTTGTTCATTGATTAATATATGGCCTTGCCAAAATTTGCTCAAGAGTTTTAAATCCCTTTCAACCCAATGGGTATCTTGTAGACATATTATTGAGGAGTTTCATTTTGTAAATAGTTTAAGACATAAGTACACTTATTTATATATCTTAGACCTGCTCGAAAACTTATTATATGTCCACAAATGCGCACATGTTTGTTAATCGCATGTTTGACCTTCTCGGGGCAAATTATGACAAGCATTCTATCACTCTCACAACTGATTTTAGGAGGGATCTTTCTTTGATCATAAACCATTTTTTGGCACTATAGAATCAGATGTATGTTTTACAGCTTTATGTTGGAAAAACCTAGTATATCATATTCTCATTTTAAAAAGTTACCAGATCTTAGACTAGAAATGCTGTATGTTTTGGTGGCATTGCGTATATTCACACACTATTGGTGTATGCCAAAAGGTCATGTGAGGTGTAACAATCTCGCAGTTGGTCAAGTTTTACAGAGAGGAAAAACCAGGATCTCTTTTCCGGTGTGTGCGCATGCAATATCTGGATGGAGGCTGCTGAAGCTGATATTGACAAAAATATTTTCATATTTAAAGGGTGCATAACACCATGGCAGATGTGTTTTTTTATCTAGATGAAGAAACACACAAGATCAATATATGGCACCATATCTCAGGTTCAGAACCCGGTCTGTATGCCTGTCCCTGAAAATGACCTGTTCGTTGATAATGATATATAAGCCTGTGATAAGAATACTTCACTTTGTTGTAGGTCAAAATGAACTGGCTACACTGAAGGCAAAGGTTCAGTTTTAATCTTGAAATTCCAGTCTGAACGCGGAATTTCCTGCTGGGGGTCAGAGGACATGGTTGTGTATAACATATAGTAAATAGCCATGCAATATCATAAATGTAATGAACCAAATTGTAATTACAGGTTTTAGTTTATTTGAATTTTTGGTAACTAACAAGTAAATGTAATTGTATGTGTATTTACATTATTGGTCTCTAACAGACTGTAAATCACTTTTGTAACTTGTAAAAGAAATTAGATTTACATTTATACATTATTATACTATACTCGTGCTTTTGTATATGAATAAAAAGTTCATCCGCATGGGATGTTGCTTAACCTGGAATGGGTGGAGACTGTTATCAATGGACTTGAATAACCAGTTGTTGATTTTCCTTCCTATAGTGCCTTTGAGACCATTATTACACCTGTCATTTCCCCTGTTCAACTTTTTGAAGGAAGTACTTAATCTTTTTAGTTCTTACCTTCAGTCAGAATGGGAATTTATTGTCAAATGAAAAATTTATAAATTTAAAAAAATCATGAAAAAGATACCCAGCATGTCAAGTTACTAAAATCAGCTCACCAGATATATTCTTGATATCATCCTTACTCCTAGTGATTTAATCTCATTTGTCAAACTTGAAGAGTTTATTTTGGATCATGTGCAAAGTAGATTTTTCTAGTTCACCTGAAACGAGTATAATGCTGTTTCATTCCAGCAGTCTCTCAAAATTAACATATCTCAATTGAAGTATGACCTCAGCAATTCTTCATTTGTTAAGTCCCAAGGAATCACAGTCAGTGCTTTACATGAACAGTATGTGAGTGACCTCAGGATCTTTTTATTCAGGAAGACAATGAAGGCTTATTCTTTACAAAATCCAACACACCTCATATCCCTTTCACACTACAGGCGATATCGCCTGTGGTAACCCATGTTTGGTGAAATGTTCCTGTCCTTAGTGACCGAAGGTGTGGTCCACGGTGTACATAAGGTTGTGATTCAGTCATCTTTTGTTGTAATATGGCAACATAATTTGAGTGGAGCTAAATGAACATTTTGCCACTGTGACAGGTAGTTGAAGGACAGGAGTGTTTCGCCAAAAGCGTATAACCACAAATTTCTCCGCCTGTAGTATGAACAACTTGGACAAAATGGGGCGACCTACAAGGTGGTTCTGCCGCCGAGGATCATCTATAACCATGGGTACTGCCTGTAGTGTGAAAGGGGCATTATGTTCATTGTATTCTTCTGGTTGTCTTTGAGGTTCAGACTCCCGCTTTTATGTGTTTCAACTATAACTTTGTTTATTGTTTTGTCCTTTGATTGATGCACCTTAGAGTCAATAAATGTCAAAATTAGAAGGAGAATCAAATCATATGAAGAAGTATAAAAATTTTAGCCCTTTGTGCAGTTGCTATTGATGCCTTAGATTTTTTAATGCTGTTCCCTTTTGATTTACAATAATTTTTTCTCCAGTAAAAATACAAGGTTATCTGGATTAATCAGGTTGTAATCATCATAGTTTGTGATGCTGAATGGATGGTTTTATCGATAATCATTTCAATGACTCTATTTTCACTTGTTCACAGGAAGTTGGCTAGTTGTTGATGGACTCTTGATTGACACTTGGATGGTCCAATTACGTTTTCACTCTTTGATTAGAGTTCTGTGGATACTCACTATTTGGGATAGGATGTCAATATAACTTTAATTCCAAAACCCTTATTAGTGCTTGCTTTCTATTATTTCTATATAGAGAATATGCTGATCAAACGTGACTACTCTTTTATATAAGGTACTTGAATATGTTTAAGTAATATTATAAAGACCGGAAATGCGCAGTGAACGAAAACCTGTCTGTGCGCATAGAATCAGCACGGAGTAAAACCTCCAATAACGGCCCACTGAGAAACGGAAGTGCTGTTTCGATTGCTCGATTGTATGTCGATAGTAAAATTGTCTGCTTTTACGAGAGCGATCATGCATTCAAAACAATATGGTGGCGTCCTTGTTTGTGTCACCAAATAAATAGATATTTCTTTCGACCAGGTAGCCCAGTCTTTATAATAGTAATAAATACCTCATGCTCGGGCGTTTGTTACAGGATATACGCCCGGCAAAAATTCCTTAATAATGCCCTCGCGCCTAACGGCGCTCTGACATTATTTTGAATTTTTGCCGGGCGTATATCCTGTAACAAACGCCCTCACACTCAGTATTTATTATTACAATTATGCAATCAAAAAGCTACTTCAATTATTCTGACTCAATACTGCCAAAGAAAGTCAATAATAAGTTAATAATCAATTACACACCTTAACTTAGCTCAAACCTGAAGTATACATTTATGATAGCATCATTAGTTTTAAAGTCAAGAATTGACTGTCACTGACTGCACCCGAACATTTTCGAGAATGTATCAATACCATATAATGCAGCCAAGGTGACGATGGACATAAATTAATTGCTTTCAGATTGCCATTTTGCAAATTATGCTAAGTTGGGGTGTTGATTTCATGTAGAAATTATGTTACTGCTCCTAGAAATAATTCTAAAAGGTTCATTATTTTATGTTAGTAAAATACACTGGTAGCTTGCCTTCTGACAATGCATGTTTTAATACAAGGAAATTGATGAAACTGCACTTAAAATTAACAAAAATTCAGTTGTTGTGTTACAGTTGCGCCAAGGTATTGTGGGAAGCAGTGGAAGAATTCAGGCATGATAATCATTCAATTTGACCTCTACATGAAAACACTTGATTTCATGTTAAGAAAAGGCAATGAAAATATTTTGTTCACAGATTTTGTACTCACCTTGTTTAGAAAAGGCAATGTGAAAAAACAATGCACACTAATTATGAAGTCATAGTCACATGACCTTACTGGTAAATTTTAATTTATGGTTCACATCACAATGTATATGTGAAGAAATGTAGCAAACCGGGGTAAAACAGTTTGTCAAGCTTTAAGGCTATAGACTATAGGGTAGTGACAAGCCTTTATCATTCTTCCCAGAGCCAGGATTCAAATTGTTATCTCGGGGATCAGAGACTGCTAAAACAGATTAATAATATAGGAGGAGCATGTAGTATATGAAGAATTCTAGACAACTTCTAACCAATTAGACTTTCTTCAAGTCCTTTTGTCTTGATATTATATGAGGACTGTATGACTTTTTTACCAGAATGTGGGACTTTTCTCATAGGTTACAGGAAGTGGCTGTCCACATATTGAGAAAAACACATATTACAAATTACAGAAAGAATCTCATAAGACAGACAGCCAATGAAACTACCTGTATTTGTATCCAACTACAACACTATAGATACACCCACTCCACAACATGTGGCTTTTTCTCCTCTGGCTGATCAGCCCCACATTTATGGTCCATAAAATAACAATGGGTTAGTGTCTGTACTGCTGTTTATGTACCGAGAATCTTTTTTCTCTTATATTTTCATGCGCTGTATATTAGCCATCACATTTGTGCTACAGTGTCTGTTGTGTATTATTTAAAAATCTCTGTATTAAGCTATATATTAGCTGGCGCAATGAACTTCTTCTAAATGGAATCAACAACTAGTGAGCTGTCATTACAGAAGCTCAATCAAACTGTTTTTAACATTTCTGTGAAGAAACAGTTTGATTTAGTGATTGACATTGCAAAGCAATTCATATAAGAGTATACCTATTATCAGTTTCCAAAACTTGACGAATCTGCTCCAGTGAGTTTGAAGCTTGAGTGTTGGTTTTGTGGAAAAGTTTTCACAAAAGGACCATTGTCAGTGAGAAATCATAAAAAAGAAGCACAATTTTCCTCCACCAAAAGATCATATGACATCTCAGGGAACTGACCATTTACTACAACATGATTTTGTAATGAACTATACTAAGTGTGCTTTAACACACTTATTGCTCAGGTTTAACATGAATGATTCAATTCATATGAGTGATGGGGGTAGAATGTATGACTGCATGTAGCTTATGTATCTCTATTTCAAAGCTACAGGGTGTTATAAATATGCCCATGGGTGCTTGGAAACTTTAGCTCAAATAAGATGCCTCTTGTCTGAAAGAATGAGTGCCAGATTATGTTTCAACAGAACTGTTAATTTTGTTGGGAAACAAGATTTCAATTATCCAAAAGATCTGGATATTGAACATAATAATAAATTGATTAAAATTGAGGTGCATTCTTTCAGAGGCCACATTACTGATAGAACTTTGGACAGAATAAACAAAAGTATTTTGGCCACTGACAAAGTTGTTTGAAATATGGACAAACAAGACAATGTTAGATGACCCAGTGGGAAACATGCACAAATGGACACCTCAGACAATGTACAAATTCTGGTGAAACAATTTCAACAAGAAGACTTGTTTGTATTTATACCAGGGAGATGTCATAGTGCTTTTCCTAAAATTGCATCAAACCCTCTTGCTGTACTAGAAAATGATAAACTAAAGCAATGGCTGTACATCTCACTGAGAGACATATCTGAGAGACATTTTTATCAATAAATTCAGTATTAAGTAATGTGTATGTTATGACCCAAGTGTGAAATTGTCCACTTCGTGAAATGGACAAGGAAATTGTCCATTTCATGAAATGGACAACCCAACTGTCCATTTCGTGAAATGGACAAATAGATATATATTTTGCTGTCCATTTCATGAAATGGACAAAGTCATGTATGAAAGTTAAACTTTCATTCATGACCAGTCTTTTGGTTTAAGTTACCCAATTTATTCGACTATAATAATGACATGTATTTGAAACATCATACACTAAGTTAGTTAATAGTTAAATAGTTATAAATATTTCAAATAAATTTGAAATAAAAGTGTAAATTATGTGAAGCATACTTTCTAATGGGAATAACTATTTAAAATTACACTTATACTTTTTAAAAAACATATCAGTACCTGGTATATTATTTTTTAAATTTTTGCTTAAAAGAAATGTAATAGAACTTTGTCTCTTTTGTGCACTAATCTTATTTAAAAGGCTTTCCTTTAATAATTAGATCTGAGTAATTGTAGCCTAACCCTTTAAAAATTTGATCCAACAGTTATTAAAAGTAGCTGTCAATTTCAAAAGGTTGAAGCCATACCAAAGGTTACAAAAAGAAGTGGGCCAATTACAATTAAAGCCAACCTACCAGTGGTGAGGCTTTCTTTTAATGACATCTGAGGATTGTAGCCAACCTTTTGAGGGTTAGATCAAAGCGTTAATTCAGAGCCTGTCATAGTCATAAATCTTATGTTAATGTGGACAAATAAATAACAACAGTGACATCAACATTTGCAATTAGTAATGTGAAGAAAGTACCAATGTGACTTGGTGTTAAAAAGTCTTAATGTTATAAAATACATGTTGTAGTTAAGTCTTACCTAGATGTCATGTCAAATTCTTTAATTTTTAATAAATGTAAATACAAGTATTAACAAATACTTAACTAATATTGTAGCTTAATCATAGTAGGATCAAGTTAGATTTTATAAAAAAATGTTAAAAGAATTATAATAACCTGCACTTCACCAGTAGAATTTAGGTTAAAGTTTAACCATTGATTTATTCTAATACAATGTTTCAATAAAAATGCAAAAAAAAATTTTTTTTTTCACTGTGAATGAGAGTAAAAATTTCGTACATTTAGTTGTCCATTTCATGAAATGGTCAGTAGATTTCTTATCCATTTCACGAAATGGACAAATATTTTGTGTGTAATTTTCGTGAAATGGATAATTTCCTTGTCCCCCGAAAAGACAACTCTTCAAAGCCAGTGAACCATTGTTTGACCTTGAAGGAGGGACCCAAGGTCAAACCTGAAAACAACAGAACATTACCAGCCCATGACCTCCTATAAGTTGGTTTCATATTGCAAACCTCTAGGACCAATAATAAGCCAGTTAGTAGCACTTTCAAGTTTGACTATTGTCATTTGACCTTGAAGGAGGCGCCCAAGGCCAAATCTGACCACATCGAAAGAATATTCCCAGCCCATCATTTCCTATATGTTGGTTTACCATACCAAATCTCTAGGACCCATAAGAAGTGAGTTATAAGCACTTTTAACTTTGGCTATCCTCGTTTGACCTTAAAGGGGGGGGTCCAAGGTCAAATCTGACAACATCAGAAGATTCCCAGCACATGATTTCCTATAGGTTGGTTTGACATCACAAACCTCTAGGACCAATAATAAGGGTGATATAAACATTTTTGAAGTCCGCTATGTGGGTTACTTTGGAACTCCGTGGATGACCTTGAATTAAGAGTTTCAAGGTAAAATGTGTGCAAGGTTGTAGAGGACATATATAACTGTTATACATATCATCTATGAGGAGATTCAATCTTCTACCTATGAGAAACAGCCAGTAGAAAAATGTAGATTATTTTCAAAGAAATGCCTGTGGCGGCCATCTTGTTTTTCAGAATGAGTCTATTTTCCTTCCCAAAGAAGCTTACCCCCCAATGAAGATATCCTGCAAATTTGGTGAACCTAGCTGCTGTTGTTTTCCTCATAAAGCGTTAAGGCAGAAAAACTCTCTTCGTGCAGCAGCAGCGGCGGCGCCATAGTGAATGCTAAACCAAAGTGCTTCCGGTGGATACAACAAATGAACCACAAAAAATAAATACAAAGATTTTGGCCAATTTAGTCTGAATCTGAATCTGAGTTAATTATCTGGGGTTTTCTTTGTTGTAATTCATTGTCACTATCACCGTTTGATTGCAGAATCTCTGAAAATGTATCCACAAACAGTTCAAACTTGTCATCGTCACTGTCACTTAATATGTCATTTGCAGCTTTCTTGTAGATATTAGTTATTTGAAATTCAGCTTCTGATACAGTTTCATCAAATGTCAAACACTGTTGTCCACAAGAGCATTTATCAAAATCACAAGAACACAAACACCAACACTTCTCTGCACAGACACTACAGCAAATATGCAGTATATAAGCAGTAATGAATGCTCCACGTGTTGAACCTTTATAATTGAGCAACAAAGCATAGATTTGAACACTACTATCTCCCCTTCAGCCCTGCCAGATTCTTGTAGATATTCTTCTATGTCTTTTGCTGGCCCATAATGTATGTATCACAGTTCTGACACCTTTTGTATCAATGCCCATGCCAAATGCTATGGTACAAAAGAGGACTCGTTTTACTCCAGTGGGTTGAGAAAAAGACAGTCTGACACTTGCTTGAATTTCTGGATCTGGTTTTTGACAATACATGGCAAATAATCTTCTGGTATCATCTTGTTTACACTCTTCACTATATTGAGAATTTCCCATTTCAATTTGAAAGCACTGAAAAAGCCTTCTCATATCATCTGCCCTAGAACAAAATATAATATGTCGTTCAGTATTTCTCCCATTTTTTTTAAAGTTGTCAACAAGCTATTTAAAATTTTTTCGGTGATCATCATCAACATTCATAACACTGTACTTAATGTTAACCTTATTGATATCCATGATAACAAATTTGCAGTCATTCCTCCCTAAGTTTTTTAATGATTGTTTCTCTTGTTGTCCTGGAAGCTGCGGCTGTAAGAGACAAGCATGGCACTGATTTTCCCAGACCTGAACGAAGGACACCTATGTCTGCATGTGACTTTCTAAAAGCTCCTTGTTGCTTAAATGTTTCATCTGTTCCCCTATACATCACAACAAATATGTATCAGCTGTAATATTTCATTATTATTTAGGAATATATTTCAATATTTATAAGAACAGCGACATATTTATTATGGTCTTTATATCCTTATTTATGGTTACATAAGAACTAAATATAAAAATTACAGATATATATATTTACAGTTTTCAAAGCACATGTAATATTACTTTTTGGTTTTCTTATATAGATTTGTTACATCAGAATTTATAGATTTAAAAAGTAATTCTTTGTTTAACCAGATCAAGGACACATCTGTCACCAGATACAAAAGAACATGGTTTTGAAGATAAACAGCATTTTCCAGATGGAAGCCAAAATTTTAAAACCCCTAAATTAAACCTAATGATTTCCTATAGGTTGGTTTAAATATTGCAAACCTCTAGAGAACAATTCCTAAAAATTTCATTCAAATCTGTCTACAATTGTTTGGGTTATTTAGCAAACATACAAACAAATAGACATACATACTCTTCTTGGTGAAGATAATTATAGAATAATCTTTAAATTGAAAACTGTGAGCATGGGTCATTTTATGGCCATTTGGTTTTAGGCCATTAGATATTGACATTTTCTGATTATTTAGGGATCTATCACCAGCATGGTATCAATGTTTGGCTTATAATAATTACCATTTATAATACATAAAAGGGAAGAGAAACATAAAGAGCAACAGTGTATCAAAATGTAAATTGTGACGTCCCAGATTTTTGTGTATCAGTCAGAAAAGGAAAATTGTCGTCTTCCTAAAATAAGGTATTTCGACCACTTCTGTATAGATGTACAACACAAGACTGTGAACTGCTAAAACCCACATTTCTCACTGTTAATCCACAGCCTTCACTGACACTGCTTTATGCTGAATGCACAGCCTTTCTGTAACACTTCCACAAGCTCAATACACAATGCACAATTACTTTTACAAGTAACTTCCTTTAAACCAATTCACTTTAAAGGTGAATCAATTTCACAGCAAAACTGAAAGCACATTTGAGTACTTATAAACCATAACTCAAACACATTTGTCTGTTTCTGTATTAAAACTGAACTGAATGGGTTTCTGAATCCCTTGCATATACAAATTTTACTGCTCTAAACATTCCAGAGACAAAGAAACTAACATTTAAATACATGTATATATAATTTATACTGTTTTATTCATTGCAAAACACAGAAATAAATATTTATCACACCATCCTGGTTATTCTAGAATACTCAACTTTCGTCCACAACATAATTAATTTGAAAATTCTCATCACTGAATTAGATTCTATTTATAGATTATAAACTTCAACAATAAAACAGAAAGAGTAAACTAATAAAACTGATGAACGTAAATAAACATGATTTCAGCAGTTAATTTAATTTGGTCTAATTTGAGTCTATTTGTGTAATTATCCAATATACATATATTTTAACAGCGGCCATTACTTATGTAAAGGCTCCAAGACACTTTCAAACCAATTATCTAAATGAAACAATGCCATATTTTTGACACAATTCAATTGTGTTATTTATTCCCAAAACAATCAACTACAAATGGAACATTTTGACCGAGGGTGAACCGTTATGAAGAAGGTAATAAAAAGGTTATTTGTATATTGGTCTGTCAAATTGCTTCATTGTTTGAAGCCTTATATAGGACAGTAATACATGTTGTCCTGCAGGGACATTTTCTGCTTATACTGTGTAGACTAATGTGATAACCATTCAAATTAATATTCAGTTCTGCAATGTACTGCAATGTAATAATCTGTATCACGCAGGAAAACTATGTGTGAATGTCGATTCATTTTTTGTTCGTCATTGGATTTCAGCTTTGAAAACTAGTGAAGATCAGTCTGTCAGTAGCTATCTCAGTGACATTATTTGGAATGACAACTACACCACAGATATATTGATATATTGCATTTAAATCTAATTTTTCTGTGCTTTATGTGAATAATGCACTAATCAAAAACTATGAGGATCTAATTGGAATTATGTGTCAATGTTGGATCATGAATATATAGTCTAAAACTCTCCAATATTATTTTAGTAAAATTCAGTGTGACAGAAAATATTTACATGTTTCTTATATTGAAAATTTCAACTAAAACGAAGAATAATTCTTTAAAATAAGAAAATATTTATCAAACAGTTGATAATGTATTCTGTTACAAAGATTGTTTATCCAAATTTAATTCTTTGACGGATTCAATCTGTAACAATGAAATACATACCAACCTTTTGCCTTTTTAATAAAAGCAAAATTCAAGGGACAGTTTCAGAAGTTATATTCCTTCAACAGCTAAAGTTATAAAGAGGCCCTAGTGCATCTTGCCAACATCTGGCAACCTGCACTGCAGAATCTTGATCAACGAATATGTTCTGTTTGCTTTACCCTTCTAACTTTCCATGGTGATATAACCTGTTCAATGTGCTGAAATCAATGTTACAGCCTAATTAATCAAATCAAACCTACCTGTTGCCATAAGCTGAATTTGAATATACAGCATTAGTGCTGATACTATGCAATAAATTAATTCTCAGTTATATAATAAAGAGCTAAAGATTTTTTTAAAACGTGCACTGGTAGAGGTGTGCACTGTACATGCATTTTCTAGTTCTATTCAGAGATTAAGTGCCATAAAAATACAGAATAGAATAGAATAGAATTGAATATTTATTATCCTAACTAAGGAGAGATTTGAGGTCCAGCTGAATAAATTGTCTAATTGGATGAGATGGATATTTATGATGAATTAGGTTATGATGTTGAGACTGTTGTGAAATATAAATCATCAGGAGAATAATAAGTTAGGTGTTGATATATTTAAAGAATATAGACAAAGTGAATGAAATTATTGCTACTAAGATCGATTGTTCAAACTAAATCTTTTGTAAAGAAAACTGAAGATTACATATGAATAGATATAAGTTTAGTTTGAAATTATGTCCAGTTCCTTAATTATTTAATACAGAATATCAGTTTAATACCAGGGTAGATCAAATCCTACTTATCATTACAGTTAAAACACCATAGCATGAATGAACTGCATGGATTATAATACTTAGTTAATGCGTCACTGTGCGTGTTATTTGATTAGTTAGTCAATGAATCAATCAATAGCTCAAACAATTATTGTTGTGTACTAATGAATGGAGAATGATTGAATCAAAAATAAGCTACCCATCAATCACAAATCATTCAGTTAATTAAACAATCAATAAATATACCAAGCAATTACTTTCTATTCTAGTATTAATTGGTAATTCTAGAAATCCCAGTGGAGATTGGGAAAGTCTATTCTGGACGATTTGAATTGTACACATGCCGTACTACAGAAGGTTCTGGAAAGAATATAACTGCGCATATACTTATAGAAGAGATTGTACCCCATGGCAACCTCAAATCTACATTCATGGTATGCTCACATAGTTTGTTAATGTAACTTATTATGTTGTTTTTAAAATCGTCAGTTTTTGAAGCAGTTAACAAAATATTAAAGCATAAACATAATAAAACATTAAAAAGAGTGATGATTATACTTTACCTTATTATCCTTGCATACTGTCACATGAAAACTATCTATTGTATTGTCCTAACAGTAGTTTCACAAGTGTAACAATAATGAATGTGGTAATACCTATGTATATAGCTATGCAACTGGTATTTTTACTTTTAGAAATTCCTCTCTTCTTTTAACTTTTTATCTAAAAATAGCCATTCCATTGGTACAACCCAAGAATTTTTCCACATAAGCTTTTTATTTAAAATATAACATAAGGTGGATAGAAAAGTCTCATCTTGGAAAGTTTTAAGTTAACCATATTTTGTTGACTTGCTGATTGAAAGATATATGTATATATATATTCTTTTTCCTATACTTTACCTACATATATATTTAAGAATTATATTATATTGATTGTAGTAGAATTTTGGCATCACAACCTTTCTGTATCTTTACAGGTTACAATCAAATTTTTGTGGAAGGTAAGTAAGACTCAGGTCAAGACCTTTCCAGCGAGGGCACTTTACAAGCACGGGAGAAGAGGATTGAGATTCCCACTCCTATTCCAAGGGAATACCATGATCATAGAGATTGAATTCAAGAATGATATGATAGGTTTAATAATCTATGAGGACGCATTTCACAGGTTTTGTGGGAAAATTATGTATATCATGCAGGACAACAATGATATTGCATCTTTAAGCATTGTGTAGTCACTCATGGCATGGAAAAATATGAAAAAAAACAAAAAGTATCAATAAAACCATATTAAATTAAACATGTAAATATCATTTATCATCATCGAATGTTTTCAACATACAGGTCAAAGGTCAAGGTATGAGGTCTTTAATGTTCATTTCTATGTTTATTCTAATCAGCTTTTCATTTAGCTTAAAATCTGCACAATTACATTCCTAGATACAGCAAAATTATTACTAAGAAATTGTGTTGTATTTGTAGAAAAAGACACTTCTTTTCTATTTCGTGTAAAAGCTCCCATACTGTTGCCCAACCTCAACGGGATAACTAGTAGTTGCTAGCCATTGGTTGACAGTTTAGATTTCATTGCCTTTGGTCCCAGACCACAATTAAACAACAGAGGTGGGATAAAATACTTTTCATTTACAATTATTGTATATATATATATATATATATATATATGTATGTTTAATTTAAAATTTCATTTACATATAGATAAGGCCACCTTAAGTGAGGAACCCATGTTGTTTTCGCAAACAGGTAACCCTAGGGTCACCCTTAAGCAAGTGAAGTAATGTTAAGTGGAAGAGGGTGAAGCTAAGGTCACCCTAATGATTAACATCAGATTAAACCTGTGACCATAAGGTTACAATGAGGGTTTGCCTGAATTTAAGGTGGCCCTAATAAGGTAATTGAATAGAGTTATTGTTTTAAAGTTAATATAAGGTATTTACAACCTGGAATTTTTTATAATTTAGGGTTGAACCACTACAAGAAACCATTTAAAAGAAAACATGTGAGTAGGAAAAAAGTCTCCCAACCCCAAGTGGCGAGTAGTAGGGATGTAGAGGTGTTTCTTGAAAGTGGAAGCAACCTGGGCAGAGGCATCATGGTCAAGGGTTATATATTTCCATACGTATTCCGATGTCCAGGTGCCATGGCTCTGGATGTGTTGCAAATCCATGTTCGCATTAAAGGCGTAGGTGGCACCTGAACGGCGGAAAGCGTGGAAGGTGATTTTTGCATCTGAGAGGTTAAGCCTCTTAAGGACCAGATGAAAATGATGCCTGACTTGTGAATCTGTTAATGGCCTCCAACCCTTAGATGTTTTATATTGAAAGAGTGGATGATTATTGGAACCAGGGGTAATGGCCAGCAAATTTTTAAGTGCTCTCACAGGACATATGAGGTTGGCACCCAAGTGGGGGATTTTTAGAATTTTAACAATATCTCTTGTTTGCATGGTTTTCGACCATTTTATGATAACTTGGATGCCAGGGTGAGCAAAAATAATATCAGCTCTTGCTAGATGATACAGTGGTGAGAAATCAGCGGATTTGTGAGAGACCAGATTGGATAATCTGAGGAAAGAAAAAAATGGTAATGTGTACACTGCCTTAAATACCATCCCCATATACATGGAATCACAGGTCCTGACAATCAACTGTAGGGTGTCAATGTCAATAATTTTCTTAAGCTGAACCTTGAAAGGTCTGTGCATCAACAGCTTTTATAGTAGATATGTGATTGACCATGGATTATGCTGATGTGTTGTTTCCCGGAACTGTAGATATGCTAATATAAGCATTGGAGAGAGTTTGAAAATGCTTATCTTCATGAAGACTGTAAAGGCTAAAAATAACCTGAACATGCTAGTATAATTCCTGTCAGTTGCAGGTCTGAAGGCCAAATGAGTCTTCTGGAGGCCAAGATGCGGTAATGTGGCTATGGTTGGATGAAGGCCTACAGAAAACAGTTACATTATATGGACCAATCTATGTGTATGTGTGTAGCATTAATTTGAGCCCAAGTATGAGAGGGCAGAAGCTGATGTAAGGTTGCCTGGGCGTTAAAACTACTAGCCCATCTTGAGAGGAGATTTGCAATGACATTACTTTTACCTGGAATATGAGTAATTTTTAGATTGACATTCATAATGGCGATTTGCAATTGTATATTACGTGCAATAGCAGATAATGTTAGATCTCTAGTTATCCCTGAATTTAGGACCTGAACCACAGCCAGGTTATCACAAGCTATAGCTACTTTGCTGTTTCTCCATGAATTCTGCCATACTCTAAGAGCAGCCAAGATGTTAAGCATTTCAAGATGGACTATTTGCAAATTCATGTATCCCAGTGGTATTTCCAAGGCATAAACTTGGGAACCCCATCTGGCCCCCATAGCCTGGAGACTAGCATCCAACTCGATGGAGTGGTCAATGGATCTTTGATCAAAAAACGTAACCCCATTATACAATGGAATCAACTTTAAGAACCAGTTAATGTCTCTTTTGGCTTCCATACTCACTGGAACCATAGGACATCTAACAACCTATTCTAGAAAAATCTGGAAGCCTTTACGCATTTGCTAATGTAAAGCAAACTACCTAATAACGACTAAAGCTGATGCTTAGTAGAAAAATATTTGAAGCTCCATTCTTGGCATATGTCTGATATTTCTTTAAGCTTTACAGGTAGTATAGACATTGTAAAGGTTTCAGTGTTGATAAGGATTCCTAAGCAATTAAGACAAGTATTCGGAGGTTCCAATTTTTTCTTTAAACAGTTAACAGTTGACGTAAGGCATCAAACAAAGCGTCAATCCTACTTGGGAGATCCACTCCAAGGATATCATCTATGTAATTTAGGACATCATACTGACGTTGATGCATAATATGATGCACAGCGTCGCTTAAACGTTGAAATAACACACTCCCATTCCGATATCCGAACGGCAGGCAGGTGTCTATGTAATAATGGTCGTGACACAATACTAAAAGATCATATTCCAAAGGATCTAACTTGACATGGCGAAACACCCGGCTTATGTCAACTTTATAAAGCATACAACCTTTGCCTAAAACCTTGATCTGATCGGTGATTGTATCCACTGTAGGTAACTTAAGGACAAAAAGGGTGTCTAAGTAGTGATCTTTAGGTATGCCCGTATTAACAGACTGACCCTGGGGAAAGCTCAGGTCTATAATGACCCTACGATGTGGGGCATTTGGTTTTTCCCTAGTCATCATGGGATAAATATGCATTTCTTTAATAGTATCAAAAGGACCTAAATTGGCATCATGTTGCATTTTTTTATCCAAATAGGCCTTAATATCATCAGGGTAATCTATAGTCGATGAATGATTGGTTTCTTGGCTTCGTAATACTTCCTCCCTATTATAATCTAGGGGGAACCCAAACCTTATCAGGAAAGGTAACTGTCTATCCCAATAGCCTTGTAAGTAGTGATCCCACACATCTGGCTTTAACTGAGATCTAAGCGTAATTTGACTTTGAAGGAAGTTGTATTGTTGTGAGTCAGTTATTTTCTTGTGCAAAATTATGGGATCATCATAGCTGTCCATGGGATTTACATTGTCGGGCATAAGCTGACTTTCCAAGGGAATGAACCCGAATTTGTACTTATTTTGGGCTTCCCAAGCTTGAAGAGTAGGGCAATCTGGTAAGACTTGCTTGTAAGAGATGGACTTGCTTTTAATCCTCAGTGGCAAATTATACTTAGAGCAATGGCCCATTTCTAAGTGTTTAGCTAGAGGTGATTGGTTTGGATTATGTTTGACAGTGTTAGATCTACTGCTTTTGACACTGCGTGACTTGTACCTTGACAGGTTGACAGGTTTGAGTGTCATCTAGTTGATTACTTAAACTATCTTCATCTGAAAATGTATCCAAAACGACAGCGTTGACGGGTAATTAATCATATCTATTCTGACAAATTATGTGATTATAGTTGTCTGTGCTCTGGATGACCTTAGTTTGACCTTTACTGCCATTAATGGTGTTAGACCATCGCCTCTGACTAGTAACTTTGTCTCTGGATACTGTACCAGCTGTATCAGTGTTAACAGTCGTACTGTCCTTTTTACTAACAGGATTTCCACTTACCTTGGGACGAGCCATATAATGTTCTACATTGGTTGCCTATTGAACAACGCTCCATATTTAAGACTGCCTTACTGGTGTACAAGTTCCTAAATTGTGGTCAACCAAGATATTTTGCACCTTTTCTTAAACCCAGACAAAGTGTCTACAACACACGCAAAAGCCAAGCTGATGGTGTGTTCCTTGAGATCCCCCACTTTGCCACCTCACTATATAAGTCTTCTAAGCATTTCGGCCTCAGTTTTGCTTATGATGCTCCAAAGATTTGGAATGATTTGCCTGATGATGTACGTTCGGCCACTTCTCTCCACTCATTCAGAAGGAAGCTCAAAGCCTATCTCTTCGCACAAGCATATCTGCCCTGACTTTTGCTTTCCCTCATTTCTCTCCGTGGTGCTGACCCTTGCTATGTCTCAGGTTTATGATTACAGTTTTTTGCTTCTGTTTGGTGCGCCTACAGTCTATCTTTGGATAGAGATTAGGCGCTATAAAAATACTATTAGAATTAGAATGTTGATGTTTAACACACTTATTTTCGTCTCTAGGTACTTTGTGATACTTAATCAAGTGGGCTAAGGAAGTGCTTTTTGCCATGTTTTTTACTGAAGCAGTGACTAGTATGACCTGCAGATACACTATGCTTATGCTTACCTAAGTTAAGTACTTCAGCATAGTTGAGGTTTTTGTATCTGTAACAATCAGCTTTCCAATTACTGCTTTCACCAATTTCTTTGGTTGAATTGTAAATTGTTCTAGATTTGAACCTAGGACTTACTGGGGCAGATATGGCTGTAACTTTATCATTACTGCAGTGCCTTATTCATTTTTTGCGTATTATTGACGCTTGTTTCAACAATCTTTACATGCATCTGAAATTTTTTTGCCCAAGGTATGGCAATGGGAACACTGATGTTTATAAAGTCGACCATTTCTTGTGTGATCAAATTTGTGGCTACATTTTCCAGACTGGAAGTACTTACATAAAACACCTTGGGTCTCAGAGCAATGGCCCATTTCTAAGTGTTTAGCTAGAGGTGATTGGTTTGGATTATGTTTGACAGTGTTAGATCTACTGCTTTTGACACTGCGTGACTTGTACCTTGACAGGTTGACAGGTTTGAGTGTCATCTAGTTGATTACTTAAACTATCTTCATCTGAAGATGTATCCAAAACAACGGCGTCGACGGGTAATTGATCATATCTATTCTGACAAATTATGTGATTATAGTTGTCTGTGCTCTGGATGACCTTAGTTTGACCTTTGCTGCCATTAGTGGTGTTAGACCATCGCCTCTGACTAGTAACTTTGTCTCTGGATACTGTACCAGCTGTATCAGTGTTAACAGTCGTACTGTCCTTTTTACTAACAGGATTTCCACTTACCTTGGGACGAGCCATATAATGTTCTACATTGGTTGCCTATTGAACAACGCTCCATATTTAAGACTGCCTTACTGGTGTACAAGTTCCTAAATTGTGGTCAACCAAGATATTTTGCACCTTTTCTTAAACCCAGACAAAGTGTCTACAACACACGCAAAAGCCAAGCTGATGGTGTGTTCCTTGAGATCCCCCACTTCGCCACCTCACTATATAAGTCTTCTAAGCATTTCGGCCTCAGCTTTGCTTATGATGCTCCAAAGATTTGGAATGATCTGCCTGATGATGTAGGTTCGGCCACTTCTCTCCACTCATTCAGAAGGAAGCTCAAAGCCTATCTCTTCGCACAAGCATATCCGCCCTGACTTTTGTTTTCCCTCATTTCTCTCCGTGGTGCTGACCCTTGCTATGTCTCAGGTTTATGATTACAGTTTTTTGCTTCTGTTTGGTGCGCCTACAGTCTGTCTTTGGATAGAGATTAGGCGCTATAAAAATACTATTAGAATTAGAATTAGAATGTTGATGTTTAACACACTTATTTTCGTCTCTAGGTACTTTGTGAGTACTTAATCAAGTGGGCTAAGGAAGTGCTTTTTGCCATGTTTTTTACTGAAGCAGTGACTAGTATGACCTGCAGATACACTATGCTTATGTTTACCTAAGTTAAGTACTTCAGCATAGTTGAGGTTTTTGTATCTGTAACAATCAGCTTTCCAATTACTGCTTTCACCAATTTCTTTGGTTGAATTGTAAATTGTTCTAGATTTGAACCTAGGACTTACTGGTGCAGATATGGCTGTAACTTTGTCATTACTGTTAGATTTATTAGGCACTGCAAAACTGCAGTGCCTTATTCGTTTTTTGCGTATTGTTGACACTTGTTTTGACAATCTTTACATGCATCTGAAATTTTTTTGCCCAAGGTATGGCAATGGGAACACTGATGTTTATAAAGTCGACCATTTCTTGTGTGATCAAATTTGTGGCTACATTTACCAGACTGGAAGTACTTACATAAAACACCTTGGGTCTCATTTCTACTTTTTGAGCTGTGAGCATTACTTGTGTTACTGATGAGTACGTTTTGGACATGTGCCCTTCTAAGACGGTTTAGTTTATCCGCACTGAGCCAATCTACCTTACCTTCCTCCATTCTGCAGAGGATTAGGGCATGAGCCCCTTTTGCTGATGCCCAACCAAAATCTTGGGTGTCTTCCATAAGGTCAGACATATAATCAAGCATTGAATTTTTGACTTTAGTACTTTTTTCCTCTCTAATGATGGACGAGAAACCTGCCATCCACTGGAAAATTGAAAGACTATCATATGTGATTCTTCCCTTAGACATACCAGCCAATACATGATTTTGGGGCCAAGGAATTTGCTGTTTAACAATAACTTCATCATTGTTACCCCTTTGTGATCTGAACTTACCTTGTTCATTGATCTTGGCCAGTTCTTGTAATCTGAAGCCAACTGCTTCCTGTATGTGCTTGGATGTTTTTAAATATTTGAAGGGGTGAATGACGGCGTCATCTCCAACGTCTCTGTCCTGATCTGCTTCATGAGAGGGTGTAGTGTTCTTCACCAGGGAGCTGCCTGCTTGATTGTCAGACTGTACTTGTCCCTGTAGCTGTTCCTCGGTTCTGTCAATCCTCTGCTCGATTCTGGCCAACCAAAAACTCACAGCATTAAAGGCATTTAGTATTTGAGAACTTGTATTTTCATCCAAGTTTTGATCAGATGTACTGGCCAAGTTATTTAAAGTACTTTTCCCCATTACTTGGCATTTGATACCCACCGGCCGCTTATGTTGGCCCCCACATTTAGAGCAGTGAAATACTTTCGGCATGATAGCTTAAGACAACGTACAAACCATAAGTTAAAATTGTGACAAGATTCAGTGGAAACCACTATATTGAGACAGTAAAATAACTTTACTATATAGTGTTACTGTGAATTACTGTAAATAAACGTGTAATACGTTAATATGTACACACAAGACATAAATTACACACCCAAACCTGAATGTTATGCAGTTCTCTGCAACACAATATCGAGAGGCTGAGAGATATGAACAATATTGAAATGTTAAACAATCCACATTAATCTATCATTTAACGTATAACTATTATATTAACGCCTGCAAATTACTGTAAAAACAGTAATATGTCACTCACAAGACACAAGTATTTAACACAGTAACACAAACATATGGTAATGTAAACAGAGTAGGACACCAACACTAATATTACAAATATAAAAGCAAGAAAAACACAGACACAGCAAAACACAAAATTATTTTTACTGCTACATGGTATAGTTAAAATGGCGTCCTCTCTGTTTGACTTCCCTCTAAAGAGTGAAGAATTAAGGGTTTAAGTGGGAGAATTTTTAATGAAATGTCAAAGGTCACCCAATGAAAACAAATGAGGGTGAACAAGAAGTGTTTTCAATGAAATGCGTGGCATTTTTGCACCCCACCCCCGCAAGACTTTGCTAAACTGTATGTAGACTACTGATTTCCTTAGCCCATCAAACAATAGCCTAAATCTCGTTGCTCTGTTACTGAGTGTTTATGTTGCTAAGGCGTTTGTATGTTTATGGGCAACCAAAATGATTTGGCCCCCTAAATTAATTTATTCGTCGATTATCTTGACCGATGCTATGACATCACTTGAGATTAAACTTCTTTTGGTAACGGTGGGGGGGCTGGAGGGTAGCAAATTTACTGACATTCACTTAACCTTGTTCCTGTTTCCATTTCAAAGTCCAATATGACCAACTCTATGGGAAGGAATGCACTGAGACATGGAGATGAAGCGTGATTGAAGTTGCTATGTGTAGCCTCAAGAAATGATATTTCTTGTGTCCACCACTAGAGATTAAGGTAACAGTAAACTGAGACAGCAGGCCCCTCTTCAGGCCGTGCTGACCAAACCACCCTTAAATGCAAGCTATCCTGTCGTTTTTTTAGCTATTCTGCTGCCTTTCCAGTCAATTGTGTGTCATTCTGTCTCTTTCTGTGTTTTCAATCAAAGTGTACATTTGTTATTAAGTTACTGTCACATTGCACTGAAGTTTTTACTTTTCTACAAAGAACTGTCAAACAACCAAAAGTATATTGTCAACTTGATATGCATAATTAAGGTCTGGTATACACATTATGTCACAAAAAATGAAGGAAACAACAAAGCCAAGGCTAACTAATCAGGACCACTGAAACAAGAAAGGAGATTTTTAATATTTAAATTAAATTACTTATTTTTTTATTTGGGTTTTAAAGTCGCTTTCAACACTGTATACGTTATTGGCAGAAGCAACCAGTACATACAGTTGGTCAAGGTTCTGTACTGTAAATGGCGGACCATCGGTAACATTATTATACTTTTTGTCAATGTGCATTAATTTGGGCTGTCTGTCTGTCAATGCCCACTACTCAAACATTGTACATCAAATCTGAGTCGTATTTTCACATGAGGTTAGGTCTACCAATGGCTTTTTAATCTTCAAGAGATGATTTGGATCCTGATCCAGATCTTGTCTTTATTACTCATTTCTTTCAACTTTTTCATACTTGAACTTCCACAGAACGCTGTATATAATAAAATGACAAGGGAGGTGTGTAGTGGGGCCATTAAGAGCAAACCAAATAAAGGGAAAACAAGAGCACTCGGAGGCAATAGTGCAAAGTGTATTACTCAGTCTGCTCCAGAATTAAGGATATTGACCCGATCATGCCCAAATTCGAATCAGTTTTCTCTTATAAGAGTTTTGATGCTCCCACAACCATCCCTGCAGTAGTTTTAGAGTTATGCTGTAAAGAAACAAACCTAAAAATAAACAAGCAAACGGAAGGAATAATATACTTTGCCAAATAAAAATGCAAAACGATAGTCAAGGTGATAGTTTCTTTTTAGGTTTCAAGCAGGACATTCAATGATGCATCTCTGATGGTATTAATTTTGTGCTTTTATCAGGACTAACCCCAGGCGAGGGTTTATCTGTTATCATCCACTGTTCACTGACCCCCACACTGCCATGTATTTTGACAACAGTTATCTACATTTTAACATCTGTTGTACCATGTCTGCTGATACCAGATCTGCTTTCTACTGATGGTTTATTGTTGGGATATTTTTAACAGAAATATCCAGATTATTATCCAGCACTTATTTGTTCTTACTGGTAAAGATATCTGTACTATAAGTTTTCCTGAAACAAGTGTAGTGAATATATTTCATTGTGCAGCTGGGATCTTATTTTACTGAATTATTTAAACAGTGTAGTGAAAATAAATCTAAATTAACCCTTGTGGAGAGTATTTGCGAGATATATTGCACTCCTCTGGGGTATAAACAATTGTTTTTGTTTGTTTTTGTTTGGTTCAAAAATATAAACACAAAAAATAATCTCACACCACTAACTTTCCCGATATATCTCATTACCACAAGATATGTTTCAAATGTGGACATCATGAACAGAGGACATTGTATTTTAGCAATTCCAGATGGTTGTCACAGTATTGCCAGGAATACTCGCAAAAAATATTCACATAAAATTACCTTGGATTGTGGTATAAGGGATGAGATAAGAAGATCTTTATTCATCTTAAAATGAAACAAAATCACGTTTTGCCCTGGATAGATTTATATTTCAAAAAACGAAAAAAACTCAACTAGTAATTTGTATTAATTTATCAACCATGATTATGTAACCGGAAAAGGTCCCAAATAACAAACAAAACAGAAAATATATAATAAATGAAAATGATAATATTGTACGAGGGTGTATAACTTGAACAAAATTATTCATTTGCACAGTTTTGAAACACCACAAATATGTGCAATGGCCTTTAAAAATAAATATTGTCACATAGTCATTTAGTACATCATTGTTCAGTTGTGTGCTTAATATGGAAGAGATTAGCTGGTTGATTAGTTTGCTTCATCAGTTCCTTCAAGGCCCAATCTGCAGTGATTGTGTTCAAGTCAGCATAGATTTCTATTGAGTCACCCGCTGAGAAATAGCCATCCACCCAAGGAACTCTGAAATAGAGAAATAAAATAGTATGTTACAAAGTACTTTTAGGACACAATCCTCCACCATGGACTGAATAATTTTGGTATCCAGGATATGATCCAGATCTTTTTCATAATTAAATCACTTCCTGCTTTGGTCAGGCCCACCCCACATTTTTTTAGAAAGATTTGTTCATTTTCTTTGAGTTATCACAAACATTTACAGATTGTCACATATAAGGACATTCTATACCAGTACGTCTTCTAACAAGGCCAATGTTGTGTGTGTGGCAGTCCATTTAGTGAAGAATTTTTGTACCATATAAGGACATACATTGAAACACTGATTTTTTGGCAGTTTTCAGAATTGGTCTAGCATTTGCTGATCTCTCTTGGAAATATATTGAACATTCTTTCTAGAACCTTACTGTCACTACACGGATCACTATACTGTGTTAAGTGGATTTAAACTGCTTGTGTTATTTACACATATGTGAACTCACTGGAGTGAACTAGATATAGCATTTGGATCTACCAGAGAGCCAGTTTGCAGTATTTTGGATTGTTTGTGCATATCTTGTAGTGAACAGCATAGTTATGCAGACACCCTGAACATCTTGACATAGATATTTTGTGCTAGTGTATGTTAAATGGATCACAGGATATAGACATTGTGTTAGTAGACGTTTAGCAGATCACAGGACTGATTGCTCGACAGAGTGGATAACGTTAACTATTAATTATGTGGATAGAACTGTGGTCAGATCAGATTGGTTTCATTCTTGTATTACTATATTATTGCATAAACTATTAAGGGTATCTCAGTTGACTGTAATCATTATTTTAATTTTTAAATAAACTTGTTAAGTAATGTTGTTAGTAAAACTATTTGTCCTATCCTGTTGCAACTTTAAAGCAACTGGTAATTGCTACTGCACTTGCCCATGGCCGTTGAAAGACAAAACTTTATACAGACAAATGAAAGCACCCAAAAGCATAACTTCTTAGTAGAGGTATTGAAAAAATAAGTGCATATACAAATAATAAAGCAGTGTGTGTATTGGTTTTAAACTTTTATCCAAAAAGTAAGAAATGGAATATATAAGTAGGCATATATGGCTTTGACGTTGCTAGTACTCTCTGTTTTCAAGCAAATTGTGTGAAAATAGGATTTTTCATTGTAAATGACATGACTCTGATGAATGTACATCATAAAGCTCACATTTCTTGCTGACCTGCAAAAGGGGCCTTTTGAAAATGGGGACTTTTTATACAATTTATTTCCAAATATAAGAACTACATATAGGATTGTTCTGACCTGGGTGCGAACCACACCTAAAGATGAAAATATTATTCTATTCCAAATATATTCTGAGTTTTCTGACTTTCTAACTCTTTACAATCTTCATCTGATTGCACTAATTAGCCGATATGATATTTAAGAAAAGATCAACAAACATAAAGATCACTTACTTTCTCAGGTGTTCATAAATATGCTTCCTTTGTTCATACGTAGGTCGTTTTACATGGGAAAGACTTGTACCTGTTCATAGTTAAAAGGTAAAACAAGTACAAAAATTACAGGTACACATAGTTTTCAAGTTATGCACACTGACAGTCTGACAGACTTAATTACTATTACCATGTAGCTCCCTTTTTGGAAGGCAAGGGTAAGTATTTTGTCTACTGTTCTCCATCTCAATCAGCAATTCTAAGCCTGGCCGGGTAGATACTATCATGGCCGAAACCTGGGTACTCTGACTGATTGTGATTGGCAATAATAGGTGCTTTTAAATAAATCTTCATTGCAACTACACAAAAAGTTACATGAAGCCATCACATTCATTTATTTAGCCTAATTCATTAACCTGACACATTTTGTTTTATGTCATGCATTGTACCTTATCCGTTATAATTTGATGGTTAATTAAAATGGCAGTCCCGATCTGGCTAGGGAATGTGAATATTAAGTAGATTTTTTCAATATATCTGAACATACCAACACTACAACACAATGCAACATGAACCAATATGTTAGAAACTGTCATTGTCCAATATTATAAAGATTGGAAGTGCAAAAAAAAACAACAAAATCCTGCAGGCACACCGTTGCAAGTGATGAACCTAGCACCTCAAATATTGACCGATAACCAATGCAGAAGTGTCATCTGCAAAATTGTGATCTCAAACGTTCTCAGGTACTTGTCTTGTAGGAAATTTGTCATAGTTGCTCTGCCAACCCTGTGTTTCATCTGGCATTGACCTGGCTGTGTCAATAGATCCACCAAAATCAATATGTTTATATATAATTGCACCTTACAGTCTGTCAGATCATGGAGATTAAGTGCCACAAATGTCTTTTTATTCAGGAGCCGATTTCACTAAAGGACTTAAACTAAGTCACTTTATTGGCTAAGTCAGGGACTTAAATCTAAGACTTTGGTCTTAGCTTGGTCTGGGACTTAAAATGGATTTTACAAAGGTGACTTAGCTAACTCAAAGCTTATCAAATAACCACAGTGGTTTTTTGTGTCATGTGACCTTTTATAGCTATTCAAAATATAATATTGGTGCCATATATCCTTCATTTGATGTATTTTATCTAAGGATAAGGGCTGTTTTGAAATGGAAAACCTTGTTGCTACATATAAACTTCCAAAGACTACTTTAGTGAGGTGTTCTGTGTAATTATACCTTATTTACAGCCATTTCAAATTTTGAAGTGGAGAAAAGTTTATGGCGGCCATATTTAAGTCCTCTTTACAAAATTTAAGCTCACTATTTCCCAGACTTAAAGTTAAGTCCACTCAGCAATTTCATGGACTTAGCTGCTTTGTACAATCCGCTAAGTCTAAGACCACAGACTTAACATTCTGTTGACAAAATTTAAGACCAAAGTCTTAAATTTCAGTCTAATCTGGACTTTCTGAAATCAGACCCTGGACTACCTGCCGTCCATGACTTTAAACTGAAGGATATTGTAAGAGATTGGTCTGGCATCTCTGAAATAATGAAAATACATAGTGAATGAATAGATTCATTTAACTTCTGCTGTGATTCAGTGTGTTTCTTATTTGCCTAGGATGCACTAAGGGTGTTTCAGACAATCCTGCATTTCGGACATATTGGAGAGAGGTGAGTGACCAAATGTCACTAAGGCTTCCCCTCTGAGACAGGTGCATCTTATAAGCTATATTCCACAGGGCTCTAATTAAATATGTTGCCGTTACATTTTGTATAGGTTAACAATAAGGTTTATAAGGTCATGAAAAAAATATACAACCTGTGTTTCTTTTTACAAAATCATTCTTCACAGCAGGAACCTCGTCTCCACTTGCTGATGTACTGTCTGGACTAGGCCCTATACCTTCATCACCTGAAAAGTCTTTGTTGGAGACAGCAAAATTAGAAACTGTATCTGTAAAAAGATAGGAAAGGGGGATAAATGACACATATAATACGACAACCCTAAAGTCCAAAACACACTGATGATGAGAAAATGTAATCCAAAATTGCTCGACCAACACAGACTCAGTACACAAATTTACTTTGAAGATTTTTGCAACCACTTTTTAATTGGTATGTATCATCAGCATCAAGCACAGGGCATCCTCATGTGGGGCCATTTTTAGTGAAAAACAAACCCTTGCATAAACCGCAAAGATATTTAAAAAATTACATTTTACAATAATTACATTTGTATGTATCTATGGGCCTAAATGAGATTTAAAATATACTTAGTAATAATTTTGAGTATGCAAGTTTGAGTATGACATATGCAAGTTTGAGAATAAAGTAAACTTGCAAGAAGATACACAAGAGGCGGTAGACTACACAATGTCTGAGAGAGAGATATGTATTTCTGAGAAAACACCAGACCCATTTAAAATAAAAATAAGCTTCTTTTTCTGGATCAATTTTTATTTTTTTACTGTTCAGTTAAAAAGTGTATTTGAGCATGTTGTTTCAGATCATTTACATTAGTAGTTTGACGCATAAAGGCCTTTGGGTTTTAGGTCAAAATCATGGATGCTAATTAAAGTGGCAAATGTGGTAATCATATTTTGAAAAAAGAGAATAACAAACAAGAGTTGCTGGAAGTAGCTGCTTTTGTATGGGCAATCATAGTACTGGCATTTCAGTATTCATTGAAATCTGCCATATTCATTGTTTGGGAATTTTTTAGGCTCAATAACTAACAGGTTACAAATACTAATTTATCCTTACACCCTCCTTACATTCTTACGATCATTAGTATTTATGATGCACATGAATTTGTTTATATTGCCGAGTTTCAATTTCGACTACATGTACCTTCTGACATCTTACCCTTTGGTGAATGGATAGGAGCTGTCCTTTCATTTGGCGAAGCAGAGGCTTTGATATCTGTCAAATGTACTTGACCTGTAGGTATGTCATTTTCAAAGTCCTCTTTGTGTTGTCCCTTGCGGGTAATCGTTCTAGCGTGTTGCTGGTTTCTTTCAACATCTGTAATACTGTTTTTCTGAGCGACACCCCTTGCTTTCCTCTCAGATTCTCTTTTGTGTATCAAATCTCTTTCATCTGAGCCTTTTGACCTCTCATTAGTCTTAGACTGAAAATTTGAAGTTTTATCATCCTTGTCTTCCTGATCTTTATGATTGCTATTTCTTTGCATACTATTGGATTTACCTTCTGGGTGTCTTGCATCACCTTCATTATGATTTCCTGGCCTTTTAATATGATTAATGGGTTGGTCTTTTATATTGCCTTTTGATGTATCTATGTTAATGCATGGTTCTGTTGGTGTTTCCCTTAAATGCCCTGCATTTGTTCCTGTATTACTTTTTTGCTTTAGCATCTCATCATCAATATCAGCTTGCCCATAAAGATTGCCTTCATAATCTCCTTTTCGGTGTTCATTTACCTCACCTGGCTTGCGACAAGTCCTATTGTTCCCATCTAAAGGTATAAATGGTTTACCAGAGTCAGCTACAGTCTGTCTTGATGCTAAAATCCTTTCTATCTCTAATCCACTCTCATTCATTTCAAAAGACTTCATTTTCATTTCTTGTCCATTATTGATAGTGCTACACACTTCTCCTTGATGCAGTAAAGGTCCTGCCACTTCAGATGGACTTCGGGATTCCACATCTCTATCATTACTATTCTGACCTAGTTGTGTTTGCTTGGTTTTCCTTAATCTTATCACCACAAGAGCCACAGCGCAAACAAGAACAACTAGCATTAGCACAGCCAAAGCAACATACAATGCAATATATAACCTTTGGGTAGACTTTGTTTCTGTTGTAGCACTCAAAGCCTTTGTCATCGCGGATGAAGACACTGACATTACTGTTACTGCTTCTGGCAGCTGTGTCTTTTTGTTTTGCTTATTCTTCAGGTAATCTGCAATGAATAGATAAATCATTTGACCCTCTCCCAGTTAGTGCAATAAGGTTGAAAAATTAACCTTTACTGCTTACAATGGTATTTTAGCTATCACATTAAATCAGCACGAAAATGAAATAAATGGTAAGGGGCATGTAGAATATGTAAAAAATGTCTTATGTTCAAGTCATGCTCACTTTCCAAACTAAACAGTACTGACTAGTCAACTCTCATAATGTCATCTCACCTTTTATGACTTTTTGTCATGCTTAACATCACTGTACTAACTGATGGTAAGGCGTAGAAAAAGAAAAATTAGCCAAATTCACTCAGCCATAGACAAAAGCCAGATATGCCACAGAGCCAAAGGAATATTATCAAAAAATATTGTAGTGGGAAAGTACTGACCAATAAAAAGTTTTAAACCATTTCAAAACATCGAGAGGAAGCTTTAAGAAAAAAAACTATTAAAGTTTTTCACTCGTGAATTAATAGCTCTTAAATTACACATGAGAGTTTTTCTTTTGTTGAAGTGTCCAATATCTTTCACTAATGGGCTGTTGTTCCACTCTGTGATTTTGACCAGATATAGAAGCCCTTTTTGCACATTTCCAAAAAAAAAACTCTTCTTCATTTATTTTAACTAAGATTGTCATAAAAAGTCAAACATACACACCTGAAATTAATGAATCAAAAGTAAGGATGTTAAACAATATCTTTAAAATTTAAACTAAGGAATAGTTCCAATCTAAATAAATATAGCCTCGTAAGCGTCCAATATTTGAAAATAATGACAGTCGATTATTTTCAAATGTTGGACTCTTATTTGGTTATTAGCCTATACTTAAAGATCATAGGAAGCATTTTTCACAAAAATTATATATTTAACTTAATTAAATAGACAAACACCCTATAAGAATGAAAATGTGGTTTATTTTAAGAAATATATGGTACAAGAGCCATAAATAGCATTAGAAAAAATATATATACCGAAGTGGAGTAAAAAGCGGACATATTGTTTTTCTGGTAGTAGATGATTGATGACATCACAGGTTCACAGCGAAGTTCTGTTTAGTCGGAGATATAAAGTATATATTTACAAACTGAAGGAAGAGAATATGTTTCTTTGAAGTTTTGCCAGAAAAAAGCTCACTAGCCTTTATTTTCTTCCATATGCTGTTTTTTTCTGAAGTTTCACCTCATTTTTAACCACTAACAGTTCTAACAAACACAGGATAAATACTATAAGTACACTTGTCTTGGAATGCACAAAGCGTAAACATCTGTATGATATATTGACTCTTCCCATTTTTTCAAGGTTTTTTTTAACTGTGATGGGATAGTAGCCTTTCACAAGTTAGATATTTACATAAAACTAAAAATATGTTGACAAGTTCAAAAGTTGCAAAAAAATGCACTGGATACTGTTTTCTGTCTTTTATTACTGGGAATTCTAACAAAATAAGGTATGATGTAAAGTGAAATCAAAATCAGAATTTTTTTTTCATTTGCATAAATCATTTATAAAAAGTCATGCTCTTGTAGTCAAATTTATTGAATTCATTCTGAAAAAATCCTTAAAGGTCTAACTTTTATATTATCAGTTCATGAAATAATTCAGTATATAATGGGTTTTCCTTAAGATAGTAGTTCAGTACTTTTGAGCCTTAAGTTTGGATAATTTTTAGTTTCGGAAATCAGTTGGTAACATTTTCTTCTCAATTTAAGCCTTTGTTGAGACCAAGAAAAAGGAAATGTGTTTGTGGGAACTGTAATCAACAGTATACACTGTAGATGGCTAGACGCATTATGTATACTATGAAAGAATTGTTTAGAGTTTTGGTGGGAAAGTTCTGAACTAAGTTGGGAAACATATATAATTATCCTTACTTGAGGCCCAGTTCTAAAGACATATACGTTGTATTTATTTAATCTCTTAGCAATAATTAGTTTTCAAAATTGAAAAAACTAACAATCAAAATTCATCTCAGAGTTGAAACTGGTTGACTGCATGGTTTGTGATTTTTATGGAACTTGCTTAATATCTATCTAAATAATTTTTTATCTTAAACAAATATAAAAAATGTTCTCAAGGCTATTTCAGAAATGTACTGTGGTAGACTGTTGTCTTGTAAACAAATAAACTTCATAAAAACAGAAAATGCAATCTTTCAAATATATATGTATGTATTAAAAGGCTTATGAAAATGATAGTTTGTTTACATACTCATGAACCTGTAATGTCAAGGCTAGTACTTTTTACAGAAGTTGTCGAGTGAAAAATAATGGCGACAGTTGTAAAAATCTGGAAAAACAGACAAAAAGTGACTGAATATTCCATGTAACGTTGTCCAGATGCAGAAACTGAACTTTCATATGTATATGTAATTATTAATGAATGATCTGAAAATGCTTCCTATGACCTTTAAGGAAGCATTGTCAGATCTAACACATATGGTGTAATATTTACATCTTTAAATACACTGGTAATGCTCTATCAAGAAACCGTTGACATGTTGATTGATGAAGGTATGTGCCACTTACGTTCACAACTGTTCCTGCATTCTGTAGCTTCACCATATTTGCAGAGTATGTGACAGCTATCACATCGGTAGTAAGCCAACTCACAGTACTCATTAAGACCCTTGCAGTCCAAGTTAGATGTACAGATAGACATGGTCTGTTGCAAGGTAAAACAAATCACAACTTTGATTATTTAAACATTTAACCCATGGTTTTGTCACACCTAGTATATGGAACAATTGGACTGACAACATAACATCTACAATTCTGTCATCCTTCAGAAACACAATTTCCCATGGTTTTGTCACACCTCAGCTTACCGCCCATGTCTCAATGAGTGCTGATCTCTTTATGTCTTTCAATGTCTGATTTATTACTCTGGCTTATATGTTGTGTCTTGGAATCCGCAGTTTACAGAGAATAACCGCTCTAAAGTTGAATCAGAAGTAGTAATATTTACAAAAGATATGACCGATGCCTTAAATGTTGTATCTTAGAATCTACAGTTTGTAATGATTAAATTTTATAAAGTTAAATTGGAATTTATTATATTTCTACTTCGTATGACTTAATTGTTGTACCTTAATTTCTACAGTCCACTTTAAAGTTGAACTAGAACTTGTTATATTTATAGCTGGTGTGTCTTATCCCTTATATTTTGTCCCTTTTAATATGCAGTTCGCAAACATTATTCACTTGAAATCGAATTACAAGTCGTTTGGTTATAAATAGTATAACTAATGTCTTATATGTTGTGCCTTATTATCTGCAGTTCGTAGAGATTTATCACTATGCAGTTGAATTAGAAGCTGTAAAACTTACATCTGGCATGACTTGTGTCTCATATGTACTGCCTTAGAATCTGTTTGCAGAAATAAATCACAATAAGGTTGCCACTCACAGATGCTGGTCAAAGCTTGATTATCACAGACCCCAAAAGGAAAGGCAGACTACTCAGAATTATGTGAATAGCACTTATCAATCTTACATGAAAGTGTGCTTCAACAGACAAATCATACAGCACATGTGTTATGTAATCCTACTCAGTCAACCTGCATTACTTTCTTTTCGGAAGTGCAAGATATTCTCAAAGAACACCCAGCAGATTATTATATAATTTGTGGTGATTTCAACTTGGTTCTAGACCCTCATATGGACAGTTATAACTACAAACACCTAAATAATCCGAAGGCCCGTTCGTCCGTACTGAATATGATAAATGACTTAAATCTGCTTGATATTTACAGATACACCCACCAATCCAGTAGAAGGTATACCTGGAGAAAAAGAAATCCTTTGAAACAAGCAAGACTTGACTTCTTTTTAGTTTCTAGCACAATGACTGACTTAATTGATAAATGTGATATAAAGGCTGGATATCGGTCAGATCATTCTATTATCAGTATAGATATGGTGTTCAATAATTTTTCTATTGGTAAAGGTATTTGGAAATTTAATAACAGTCTGCTAAAAAACAAGGACTATCTAAAATTAATTAATGAGATAATTGAGGATGAAATAATAAAGTATGCGGTGCCAGTGTATCAAATCGATTTTTTAAAAAATAATTTTAATAATATTATGTTTACAGTTGACAATGAAACATTTCTTGAAGTATTGATTCTTAGAATAAGAGGTGAAACAATAAAGTTTGCTTCATGTTTGAAGAAACAAACTGATATAAAAGAAAAAGAACTACTAAAAGACATTGAATATTTGGAATCCCGCACAAATACTTCTAATCCAAACTTGCAATTACTTTCAGATAAAAAGGTTGAACTTCAGAAAATAAGAGAATACAAAATTAAAGGTCAACAATTGAGAAATAGAATGCAGTGGCTCAGTGAAGGTGAAAAACCTACACGATACTTTTGTAATTTAGAAAATAAACACTTTATTGAAAAGACAATTAAAAAACTACAAATATCAGATGGACATTTTATTACGGATCAAAAAGAAATACTGAGCAATGTAAGAAATTTCTATGTTTCTTTGTTTAAAAATAGGGATTCCACTCTTGAATCAGTGATTCTCACTGATATCTTACAAAATGTTAACTTAGGCAAGGTATCTGATCCTACTCTAGGAGCTCCCCTACAACTAGAGGAACTTGGTATAGTGTTAAAAAATATGAAGAATAATAAGTCCCCAGGTATAGATGGAATCACAGCTGAATTTCTTAAAGTCTTCTGGGGAAAATTAAAGTTTTTTATCTGTAATGCATTAAATTCATGCCTTCATAAAGGAAAATTGTCAACATCATTGCGCCAATGTTTAATAACTTGTATCCCAAAAGGTAAAAAGGACAGAAGCCTAATTAAAAACTGGAGGCCTATTTCTTTGCTTAGTGTAATATATAAATTGGCATCTGGCACCATAGCATACAGATTGAAAAGAACTCTTCCCACAATTATCTCAGAAACTCAAACAGGATTCATCAGTGGCAGAATGATTAGTGAAAACACAAGACTAATTTACGATATAATGCATGTAACAGAACAAAAAAATATCCCTGGACTCTTAATGCTTATAGATTTTGAAAAAGCTTTTGATTCCATTTCCTGGACCTTTTTATACAAAGCACTTCAGTTTTTTGGTTACAGTAAAGAATTTATTCAGTGGATTGAACTTTTTAATACCGACATAAAAGCATATGTACTTCAGTGTGGATATTTATCATCAGAAATTTCAATTGAAAGGGGATGCCGACAAGGTGACCCCATTGCCGCCTACTTATTTCTTATTGGAGCTGAAATTCTTTCCCTTTTAATAAAAGTAAATCCTCATATAACAGGAATTAAAATAAAAAATACTGAATTTAAACTAACACAGTTTGCAGATGACACCACTCTTATGTTAGATGGAACCACACACTCTCTGCAATCGGCCTTAAATACTCTGGAAATTTTTGGCAGCTTTTCAGGACTGAAAATGAATAAAGTGAAAACAAAAGTAGTATGGATAGGTAGAAAGAGATATTCAAGAGAAAAATTGTTTATTTCAGAAAAGTTAGACTGGAACAATTCTGATTTTACTCTCTTAGGTTTACAATTTTCTACAAATTTGAATCTTATTCCAGAAATGAATTACTCAAAGGCAATTGAAAGCACTAAAGCATTTCTAGGGAAGTTTGAAAATAGATGTCTGACACCTCTTGGGAAAATATTACTAATAAAAACAAAGATTTTGTCAAAATTTATTCATCTTTTCACAACACTGCCAACATCAATGGATGTTATCAAAGAAATTAATGATATCCTCTATAAATTTGTGTGGGACAATAAACCCGATAAAATAAAAAGAAAAGTGATATGTACAAGTTATGTAGAAGGTGGTTTAAAAATGATAAATATTTTTAATTTTGTGAAAGCATTAAAAATAAGTTGGGTAAAGAGGCTAATAGCAGATAAAAACCCACCATGGTATGCTCTCTTTGTCGAAAGCTATGGAGAACCAAAGTACCTAACAGTGATGGGAGGAGAGTGGTCATCTTTACCACAAAAAAATGCTTAATACTTTTTGGATTCAAGTGTTTGACTTTTGGCAAGAGCTGTGTCATCAACAAAAAGTTATGGCAAATGCAGACATTATGCAGTCCTGCTTATGGTACAATAACCAGTTGTCAGACACAACTCTCTTTATTGATAAATGGTTTAAAAGTGGTATAAACCTTGTTGGTGATATTGTTGATTCCAATGGAGTAGTTATCAGTTTAGCAATCCTTCAAAAACAATACAAAATCACCATAAATTTTCTAGATTATTACAGAGTTAAGTTGTTGGTAAAAGCATTTATCAACAAACACAAATCATCTGATATATTTCCATATTTTTGTCCAAGTATTCCATTTCATGTAAACATTCTTAATAAACCGAAAACAGTATGTAAAAAATTTTACCATGTCTTCATGAAGCAGGAGAAAGTAACGCCTTACTGCAAAAGTAAATGGTCTAACATTGTAAACAACCCAGATGAAAGCTGGGAGAAAATTTTTTGGGCATGTTCAAAAGCTGTTCAAGACAATAAATACTTTTGGTTTCAATACAAAATACTTTATAATATATTAAATACCAGAGAATATTTAAATAAAATTAAAGTCTCAAAAAGTGATAAATGTTTTTTCTGCCAAAAAGAAACTGAAAGTGTGAGGCATCTATTTGGACAATGTCAGAGAGTCCAGGAGTTATGGAATAACCTAGAGACATGGATACTAAATCAACTTGCCATTTCTATTAAATTAAACGAGTGTATGAAAATACTAGGATATACAATTTTTGATCCTAATTTTTGGCCACTAAACTTTATTCTGTTATTAACAAGACACTATATATATCGTTGTTCAGTAAAAGAGACTGATTTAAATATTTATTCCCTCCAAAAAGAGATAAAACAGAAATTTGAAGAACAAAAGCAACTGTCGAGAATAAATTTTAGAAGAGAAAAGTTTGACAGTATTTGGCTGATATGGCAAAATCTGCTGACAAATATTTGAAGTCATGTAGAATTACCCTATATAAGTATGCTTAAACTTTGCCTTTTTATGTCTTCATAGTTCTGCCTTTTTTAATCTCCAGTATAAACATCTGTAATCATATATGTATATTTTTTTCCTTGGTTGTCTTATTTTTCCCAATAATAACTACTTCAATTAAAAATATATAGCATATGTTTTGTAACCAGTGTTTTCCTTTTTGTAACCAGTGTCTTAACTTTGATATGTTATTCTTTTGTCTTGCTGTACAGTTTTTTTTTTGTTTTTTTTCTCCTCTATTATTTAATTTTTATTTTGTACATGTACTTAAAATGTCAAGAAGAAATAAAAATATAAAAAAAAAACCTGCATTACACACTTAGCCCATTTGATACAAAATCGTTGAAGTAGATGAAAAATCACACTCCACTGTTCTGCACAATGTTGATACATTAACAACAATGTCATTAACCTTCATAATATATCTTTTGTACTATCTTATCATTTGTACTATCTTATCTCTTATCTTATAAATTCATTATATCATGTTCAGTTACTTTAGATAACACATTAATAATTCAAATCATATTCAAATAATCGCATAAAGTCATGTGTACATATAAACTCTGTGTACTATTATTTATTTCATACATAAAATGACCTACTTTTAGGGGATATTTTATCCAAGCAAATATAACCATATTTCTATCATATCTTCAGTATATTCATAGCATTACAACTATCCACGCAGAATATATTGCATTCACATTTTATAGGTCGGTAGTATACATATATATAGACACATATAATTATAAAACTTCCACATAAATCTGTTTTATATACCATTCCTTTGGTTTGACAATTCATTCATGTTAATACAAGATATATTGCTGATCCAATGTTGCTTTCACAAACATAAAATGTAGCATAAATAAATATATCATGTTAGGTTATCATGTGTTGGACATTTATGCTTAGGCCACACTTTAATGTTCGTATCCGACGTACTATATTTGTGGCTGAAAACCGCATACTGTAGTACATTTCAAAAGAGCTCATGAGAGGTTTTCAAACTTTTTTCAAAAGTGGTCCGAAATGAAAATCGTGTTTTGCGTTTGTGTCAAAGATTCCCTACCCAAATGCAGATCCAAGATAACCAACCTGAAGACATGACACAGATCATAACATAACAATCTGCCATCAAAACTACACAATCCCATATGTTTTTAGCTTGTGTGACCAGCATGGAAAGGGTACAACTTAGGTATTATATGTGGATATAACCTTTCTTCTTAAACATACTTATATTGGTCATCAATGTACACAAGGATCTTATGCCTCATTCACAGTACAGGCAGTACACTCCCCAGTAGTATGCATTGGGTAAAACGTCCCAGTTTTTTAACTATCGCCTGACGTGCGTATGCAAACTTGTGAGACAGATGCCCGCCATCCTTGAGCATCTAATGGAAATTTGAATATGTGTAAAAGTTTTGAATCTGAGTTTGGAACTATGACCATGGGCTGGAGAATTTTCCATATGGTTACTGAAGATGTAGTCCGCAGTTCATGTAAGGTCGTGACTCGTTCGTGATTCAGTGTAACGTGTTAGTGCGACGGCAACATAAATTGAGTAGAGGTAAATTTAGGTTGTCTCTCAGTTTACTTTATACTACTTTTGTCCTACAGCCATCCTACTGCTATTTACAGTGACACACCTTGTCCAATCAGTGGCCGTGCATGTCATATCTTATGGATACACCAAAATTTTATAAGATATGTGACATCCTGGAAGGCGGTTCTGCTGCTGCATAAATTTTTAGCCATGAGGTATACAGCCTGTAGTGTGAATGTGATATTAAAATATGTCTTCTCACTTTACAGTTGTTTGATACCTTTTAAATGAAAATGAAGGGATTGTTTATTGCAGTAAGAAATGTGAAATTCGCCAAAATATGTGAAAAGCACCAGTCACCATATTGTCATCAATTCTCTTCATCTGTAGGAAATTGTCTTACATATTTGTGAGTTCTCCTTACAATTGTCTGTTTCAAACAGTAAAATGCAGAGCTAATAAGTTAGTTGCATCTTGTGTTGCAAGTCCTGCAATTAAGAATTCTGTGTTAATCAATAGATGGAGATAATCATTCAATACAACACATATATGATTCTCTTATTTGTAATGGTTGCAATCATTAATGCGTCACTTCCACTCACACTACCTTATTCTATCAACTTTTCTATGCCTACATATATAAACTGCATAACCTAATATATTATGAGCTACTTGTAATTTATTTTATATAGTATGCCTGAAAAAACTATTATTGTTATTGTAGAAGGCTAAGTCTACAACACAGTCTTGTCCAAGTTAAATGCAGTCACATGATGTATAATTCTGTGTATGTTGCTGTGTGATGCTTTACTTACTTGAAGTTGTATGTGTTATCTATAAATATTATCTAAGTTTCAGTATTTCCTAGTTCAAATGTATTACGTGTTTAGAAAGGCTAACACTGTTTCTCTCAAATATGTGTAGTTATTTCACCAACAGAAGTTGATGGATGAGTGGACACCTGGCTATATTCCCTGTTTTCTTGTGACTTTATAAACCAAGAATTGAGTTTTATGTGTCTTTGTTTTATATCTTCTTTGTGATGAAAAGACCCCAAACTATAAGCTACGTAAACAATAAATTATGTAAGTAAAGCATATATTCAAGATTAACACAATACAGAAATAAAGTAAAGAACATCATTCTATTTCCTTTTTGTTGTGTTTCAATTCTCAAATGAAAAATACAGTAGCTTATAGGGGAATATAACTGCATAATTCAATCTCCATGTGCTTCACTTGTGGAACAAAGGATTTATTCTAAAAGACTGTTTGTGCAAACAATTCCCTATGTTCTGTTCATCAGGATACTGGGATCTTGGTGTTATTCTCTTTTTGTAATTCATTCGAAAGTGTACTCTAACTTGATCAGCAGTATATTATTGCTTCACACTTCAAGGATATTTATTCATTCAGTGTTCAGGCATCTAAAGATCATCATGACAGACACAGAAGGTTCCAGTGGTTCAACACAAACTGCAGAATTAGCTTCTGCAGAAGAATTGAATAAAAGAAAGATCATTGCACAGTCTTCATTCACCAGGACATCCAATAGCCTATGCAAACTACTTGACTCTGGAAGTCCCAGTGCTGCTCTCAATAAAACAATTGAAGAACTGGAAGCAAAATATAAAGTGCTTGAGGAACGATGTGAAGCTATTTCAATGTCCAGTGAACCAGATCCCAAAGTGGAAGATCTTCTCACAGATAAATATGACATGTTAAATGACATACGTTCCAGGGTTATGAGAACAAAACCCAAGACAAGTGATTCTACTCATACAGATGGTCATGAAAAGACTGAAGAACTTATCAAGTCCTTTAAAGTTTCTTTGACCATGCCTAAACCTGAAACCAAAAAGTTTGATGGTGATCCCAGCACATTTGCAGAGTATATGTCATATGTTGAAACATATGTTGAACCAAATGTTTCTGATGCCAAACAGTGCCTTGCTCTTCTAGTGGATACATGCACAGGCAAAGCGCGAGATTCCATAGCCTACTTACTGCAATGTTCAAATGCATTGGAAGCCTATCATGCAGCCAAAGACGTATTGAGAGAAATGTTTGGACGAAAAAAACCAGATTGTGCGAGCTGTAATGGATGAGTGTACAAATGGACCAAACATCGCACCAGGTGACTTCAACAACCTGAGGAGTTTGGTTATTAGCATGAGGAAGGCTGAGACAACACTCACTGAATATGGATCATCAGAAGAACTGGTAGCAACGGAGAAACTGGTTAGGATCTACAAAAGATTGCCAAGACCCATACAAGGTAAATGGAGTGACAAACTTTTTGAACTGCAAGAGAAGGATCAAAGGCCAAGTGTCTCACACATGTGCAAGATAGTGGAATCTTACATTCGATCCAGAGACAATGAGTATGCAACTGCAAGTGCTGCCAACTATCCTGCAAACTCTCAAAAAGACGAGAAGATTTCAAAACCAGTTTATTCAATAAGTACTGGATCAGTAAAGGTAGAGTGTCTGCTTTGTAAAAATGATCATTACTTGAATCAGTGCCCTGAATTTCTCCAGTTGAGCCTGAAATCTAGGTATGACCTTGTGTCTCAAAAGAGCTTATGTAGAAATTGTCTTCATCCAGGACATATTGCAAGTAAATGTAAGTGTAAAAGCATGTGCAGGCAATGTGCAGGCAAACACAATAATGTTTTGCATGACCATGATTTCAAAACAGCAAGTCAGTGCATTCAAAATGGTAGTAATGTGGTTTCTAGTTCAGATACAGTGTTGAATGTTACAAAGAATGATGAGTCAAACAGCAGTGCTGGTATTTCTTGTGTGAATGTGTTTGTTGAAGGTTCAGATGCATTGTATAAATGTAAGGCCATTGTAGATCAAAAGTCATCTGTCAATTTGTGCTCTGAAAGGTTGGCAAAGAGATTAGGTTTGCCTGGTACGCGATACAAAACCACATTCAATGTTGCTACAGGAAATTATGTTGTTGAAGGTAGCAAGCTTTCTGGAACTAAGGTGTATTCTCAAGATATGCAAAACAGTGTTCAAGTGAATGATGTATTAACTGTCAAACAAATACCTGTATCAATGAATTCAGTGTTCAAAGAGTCAGACATTCATGGTATGGAACATCTCAAAGGGATAGAAATCCCAAGCTGTACAAATTCAGATCAGATTGATCTACTCATAGGTTCTGGTGTTCCTAAAGCTTTTCACCAATATGAGCAAAGAAAAGGTGCAGATGGGCAAATTTATGCTGTTCGCCTTACACTTGGTTGGGATTTAGTGGGTCCCAAGGCAGTAGGTAAAGGTGGGCAATTCTGTGGGGTGCTGACTGAGCCAAATGTATTTCTAATTGACCATTCCCCCAGCAACACTGACACAATCCCATTTTACTTAGAAGGGGTTTTTGGTCATGACTTCAAAGATTGCTCATTATTCAGTTCAAAGGTAGGTCCATCCATTGAGGATAATCATGCTTTAGATTTGGCCAAATCTTCAATGACCATCACAGATGGAAAATTTTGTGTTGGTATTCCATGGAAACAAAACCCTATCAATCTACCTTCAAACAGAGAAATCGCTTTAAGGCGTTTGAATGGCCTCGCAAAGAGATTTCAGAAAGATCAAAAGCTTTTCACTGCTTATTCAAATGAGATGAAAAAATTCATAGATTCTGGCTTCATTGAACCAGGTAGGTCAGATGATTCTGATTTGTGTCATTACATACCCCATCATCCAGTTTGGCACCCAAGAAAGGGTACCTTGAGAATTGTTTGGGACTGTGCTGTTTCTCTAAATGACTTCATTTATGAAGGACCTGATCTCTTGAACCAGTTGACTGATGTTCTCATCAGATTCCGTAGATACAGGTATGCTGTCACTTCGGACATTCGTAAGATGTATTTGAATGTCAAGGTCCCTCCCAAAGATAGAGGTGCACTCAGAATCTTATGGTGGCCTGATGATGAGATATCCAAAGCTCCAACAGAGTATCGAGCTGCAGTCCACATATATGGGGCAAAGTCTTCTGGCTTCATTGCCAATCTTTGTGTTCATGACCTGGCAAACAGAACTGAAGATTCAGTGCTTTCAGATGTATTGACAAAAGACCTTTATGTTGATGATCAAGCTTCATCAGTTCAGTATGAAGGTGAAGCCATTTCCCTTGTTTCTGGTCTCTCTGCCTTATTGAGTGAAGGTGGTTTCCATCTTACAAAGTTTGTGTGAAACTCAAAGAATGTAGTTGATGCAATTCCTGAGGGAGACCACGGTCTAGGTCAGTCTGAAGTCAATCATTCAATCCTTGGCCTAAGTTGGAATGTTGAAACAGATGAGCTAGGTATACCCTGCTCAATCCCAGATGATTCTCAAGTTCCTACTCGGCGGTCATTATTGTCAGTGGCTGCCAAGGTATATGATCCACTGGGAATAGTTTCTCCTGTTCTACTTCCAGTGAAGGCAATGCTCCAAGAGAAAACCACAGTAGGTTGGGATGATCCTGATCCAGACATTGCAAAATGCTTACATGAATTCATGTCTGGGCTTCAACTCATTTCCCAGTTTTCGCTGTTGCGCTGCTACAAACCTGATTCAGACTCCTTTGATAGGCCAAAACACATTTCTATTCATGGATTCAGTGATGCCAGCAATATTCGCTATTCTGCTGTTGTTTACCTTCGGCAAGTGTCCACTAGTGGACAAGTTGCTTTTTCCTTTGTGATTGGCAAGTCTAGAGTCGCCCCAAAGCTCAAGGGTCATATTTCTGCTGCGACTATTCCTAAATTAGAACTCAATGCTGCAGCATTGTTGACAAAGCTTGTGGATAAGGTGAAAAAGTGTATTAATATTCAAATTGATGACACTTTCTACTGGTGTGACAGTCAGGCTGTTTTGAGCTGTCTGTTTGCAACTGATAAGAGATTCCCAGTTTACTGGACAAACAGATTGGCAGTAATTCTGGGAATGTCAGACAGTCAACAATGGCGATATGTTCCAACAAAATGCAACCCAGCTGACATTGGTTCACGTGGAATTCATCCAAAGGATTTTTCCAAAAAGATTCAAACTTGGGTCACGGGCCCAGCATTCTTGACTCTCCCACCTGAAAGATGGCCGGAACAATCTGATGTGAAATGTTCCAGTCCTATATTCTTGACTGATATTGAAACACCACATCCTGCAACTTCAAAGCATCTATGTTTGCTGACGAGACTCATAGAACATTATTCGGAGCTCCCAAGATTGCTCAATGTTACTGTGAGGTTAATGCTTTTCTCCAAGAGTGTTCTCAGACACAGACAAGATTTAACAAGCAAAGATAACAATAAAGTTTCCAATGAGAAAGAAGCAATGTTGGCCTTAATTCGGCATGAGCAACATTCATTTCCTGTAGATCACTTGAAACGGCTCAGGCCCTTCCTTGATCAGCAAGGTATTTACCGCGTGAATGGCAGACTTTCAAATGTGGACCATCTTTCTTATGATGAGAGATTTCCCATCATACTTCCCAAAGGGTCAAACCTCACAAAACTGATTATTTGGCAAGAACACAAGTTATCAGCTCACATGGGCCCAGATTATGTTGTAACCCGACTTAGGACAAAGTTTTGGGTTATTGGTGGAAGAAGTGCTGTTAGAAATGTGATTTCTAAATGTAGACTCTGCAAGGAGAAAAATGCAAGGCCACTTCAACAAGTGATGTGTCCCCTTCCAGAAGAAAGAGGAACTCCATCATTTCCCTTTCAGTATGTTGGACTTGACTACTTTGGTCCTTTCTACTGTAAAGTTCGCCGGCAACGTTTCAAACGGTATGGTTGTGTTTTTGTGTGTTTGGCCACAAGAGCTATTCATATTGAATGTGTCAATTCTTTGGAAGCATCTGCATTCTTGTGTGCCCTCTCAAGGTTTATTGCCAGACGTGGTAAACCAGAAAAGATTTATAGTGACAACGAAACAAATTTCAAGGGTCCTCAAGAGGAGCTTCAAAATGCAATAACTTCTTTGGATGGCCCAGCTGGTAGTTATGCACAAAGCAAAGGATTTATTTGGCATTTCCATCCTCCCCTTGGATCACACCATGGTGGTCACTATGAAAGACTTATTAGAAGCATTCGTGAGACGCTTCTTGGTGTGACAACCGAACAAGAAATGAGTGAGGACAATTTAAACACCTTTCTCTGTGAGGCTGAAAAAATTCTAAATGACAGGCCACTGACAAAGGTGTCAGATGACCCAGATGACCAGACACCACTCACCCCAAATCTTATCCTGTTGCTTCGGGGTAATGTTTGTGAACCACTGTATGAGGCGGAAAATGTACCAAAGGCCTACCATAGACAGGCACAGTTTTTGGCTGATCTTTTCTGGAAACGATGGCTAAAAAAGTATGTCCCATCATTGCAACTGTGCCAAAAATGGCTTTTGCCAAAACGAAATCTTAAGGTTGGGGATTTGGTACTTATGTGTGGTGAGGGATATCCACGTGGATGCTGGCCCCTTGCAAAGGTTGTAGAAGTATCAAAAGACATTGATGGTAATGTCAGAAAGGTGACAATTAAAGACAAAAATGGTTTGAAGGTTCGACCAATTACTAAACTAGCACTGTTAGAGAGTGCCAAATAGTTCTGTTTACTGTATATAATAGTATGTGTACATATTCATTTAAAATTTATAGTTGTGCATGTAGAAAAGCCATATTTACAGGACATTTGGATTTTTAAAAGGGTTACTAATTGATTGACAAAATTGATTGAGTTTTTTTTTTTTTTTAATTAAATTTCAGTTATCATGCTACACTGCAGTAGCCTGATGGGGGGAGTGTAGAAGGCTAAGTCTACAACACAGTCTTGTCCAAGTTAAATGCAGTCACATGATGTATAATTCTGTGTATGTTGCTGTGTGATGCTTTACTTACTTGAAGTTGTATGTGTTATCTATAAATATTATCTAAGTTTCAGTATTTCCTAGTTCAAATGTATTACGTGTTTAGGAAGGCTAACACTGTTTCTCTCAAATATGTGTAGTTATTTCACCAACAGAAGTTGATGGATGAGTGGACACCTGGCTATATTCCCTGTTTTCTTGTGACTTTATAAACCAAGAATTGAGTTTTATGTGTCTTTGTTTTATATCTTCTTTGTGATGAAAAGACCCCAAACTATAAGCTACGTAAAAAATAAATTATGTAAGTAAAGCATATATTCAAGATTAACACAATACAGAAATAAAGTAAAGAACATCATTCTATTTCCTTTTTGTTGTGTTTCAATTCTCAAATGAAAAATACAGTTATTATTATTAAACGTTAGAGAAGTCCACTTAAACAAGAAAAAACACTGGTATGGACTATGCTAACGTGTACCTAGTCTGTCTGTAGTGCAGTGCATTGTGAGTGTGAATTAGGAACTTCAGTGCTTTTTAAAGTAATCAAATTACTTATATATATTGTAAATAGCTTTAGCTTATTTTCATATTGTATAATCGGAATTATAACATTAACTATTGATAAAGACATTAAAAAGTTATCTTTGTTTTTGCAACATTTCCCAAAGGAAAGACTTTTTGCAAGAGTCAAAATGAATGATTTGAAACCTATAAGCTTAAGTAATCTCGTACTTTTGAAAATGTCAACATGCCATGAAAATTTTATCAATAGCCATCCACAACTTATTGACTTATATTGCAAACAAACACTCAAACAAATGCTACCAGTTACACATACCTTCCTGTCAATAAACAGGGGAACTAGCATCAAAATGGACACCATATCAGGCAAGATAGATACATCAGTTCAACATTTTCTATGCTGTTGCTATGTGATACTAGAAAAGGTCTTTATTTAAAAATGGCGGACAATACCGGACTATTTTATTACTGCATTACATTCCTTATCTCCCCTTGTGCATTTGTTTTCGATTATATGGAGTTTTGTGTACAGTATGGTTTACGTGGTGAAACATGTATCAGTTGTGTAAAGTCATTAGTGTATTTGTATGCTCAAGGCTTGAGGGCAACCATAATTGTGTGTAGGCCCTGCTGGGCTGTTGTGCATTGGCAATGTTTTATTGATGGTAATTTTATTGATACATTCATGTATCTGTACTATTAGGCGTTCTGCGTAACTTAATTTTAGTTGATAACTTTATCAGCCCCTTTCAGGGCTTTCAAAACTTTTAATGCTTAATTACACATCATGCAAATTATGGCGCTGTTGAGGTCAGTTGTGTAGTTTTGTTGTAAAATCCTTCTCTGTATCGGGTTATTTAGTGCATTATGCAAGTTTTATGTTGATACTAGTGCATTATGACACTTTTCGTGTAATTTGGCCCTGGGCCCCAAGATGGTGTGTGTATGTGAACTATTTGCTTTACAGTGGCCCAGGGCTTTGTTATGTAGCTATGTGTCTAACATAGCTTGTTTTTATTAATAAAATATTTTATTTCCAACGCCTGTGTGTTTTTTTGGTGTTGGGGGGGGGGGGGGGGGGGTTCCTCTGGGGTGGCTGAAAAATGGCGGACAATACCAGACTGTTTTATTACTGCATTACATTTCTTATCTCCCCTTGTGCAGAAGGCGTCAATTTAGATCACATTTTGTCTCATCTGAAAGAGTGCTTTCGAGTGATAAGCTTCACATACTTAAGTAACTTTTATATTTCTTACTCGGAATCTTTAGTTTTGGTTTTAGTTTCTGATTATGTTTTAGATGTTTTTTGTTGATAAATAGACAATTTACAGTTTAGATTTTCATGAAAGAGAAAGTGTATGATCAATAAGGTTTATGGCATGGCTGTACATCCGATAACTGGTAGCCGGACAGTTTACACATTTTTTTTTCTTAAAAATAAACATTACAGATTTGTTTTCTTTTAAAATTCATAAAGTCTAAAATACACATATGGTATATACACCATTAGAAAGGTATTTCTACAGAGCTTCCGCTCGTATTGTATCATTAAAATCCAATTGGAAATGGAGTTAAGTTAAACATTGAAGTTTTTATTTTTGCTCATGCCAGCAGACAAATTTGAAATTCTTTCGTCCTTTGTTTAAATATCTAAAATCTAAATCTACTGCTTTGCAGGCGCAATATCTTCCCCGAAGGGGAACTCAGTATGCTAACTAATCATATATAATATCCGAGTCATAGTGGGGGACGTGTCCAGGTCTGTATTCCGATGGTTGTGGGTGTGAACGTGGGGAAGAAAGCTAAGTCGGAAAAGCAGATTCGAAAAGGAGGGTTTTCAGGTGCTTTCGGAAGGATGTGACAGATGGACTGGTTCTTACATGGACAGGAAGTGAGTTCCAGAAAACAGGTGCATGATGGCTGAAAGCTGAAATATGACCTTATTTTACACATTAATCTTGCAAACTGGTGGATAATAAAAGTAAAACAGGCCTTATTAAAATAAAGTTCAGAGTTGGTGTTTTACATTCCATTTAACAGCCAACGTCATATTTTGACAGGCCCACAGTATTTGTCACTTGTGGGACTCGAACCCACAAGGATAAGGACAGCCTGCAATCAGATGTCACATTCACTTGCACCTTTAAATAAACACGAAAAATAATATTGCTCATTAAAATATACAATATTAATATAATAATACACACTCCAGTAATATTTGTCATTTTCATTTGTGAGATATGTTTCAAGTGCAAGCTCTGGCAAGACTCTCTCTTCAAGAAATCACTTTTTTTCCAATTTTTTTTGTCTCCACACCTTCATTAATTGTGTCAGAGTGTGACGAGTGCCTGTATCTTCACTGAAGTAAAACAACAATGGGCTATGCTAGTACATGGACGGGTGACTCCCTTTTTAGCCTTGTTTGTGTAAGTCACTTGGGGAAGTTTACTTTGTGACAAATTGGCCAGGTGTGTACAGACCTTTACACACATGTTCATCAGATGTATTGTCGCATGACTTTTTATTTTAGCACATTTAACCATTTGAAGCCGTTTTTCATATAATTGCAGTAAAAATTTCAAACATTAATGACATGCCGTAGTTATAAACAATACTTTCACACACAGAGAAAAAATAATTTACTTTCAAGAAATTAAGCACACCTTCTTCCCCCCAATGTACACTAAAACACTTAAGATATATACCCAGTCGTAAGCATTGCTTACTGGCCAAATAAAAAAGTTTTGCAAATGCCAATTTGCCCACTAAAATTCACATTATATGTATTTCTATACATGGAAATAGGTTAGTAAGTAAATAGAAAATTCACCAGGGAAATTTTAAAATAAGTTACTTCATTGTGACGTACATATATTTCAGTATGCTGAAAGCTTCTCTTACATCCCATCATGCGTTTATACACGTAAGTGTGCTACCAATCTTGTTGTGGGGTAGTAGAGATACACGTGCAAATAAAGTCAATTGTCCCTACAAATGTGTCATCACTTGTATATCCAAGAACAGACTGTGACTAGCTACAGGCCCCACAGTGGGTTTATATTCATGCAAGGTATACGTGGGTGTATGATAGGACATGTGCAAATGCTGTAAGTAAATGGGGGAGAACCTACAACACTAGCAAGGATAATGCACGTGCCTAAGTCTCTCCTACATTACCCTTGAGACATGGATAAATTTGTAGCCATGCTGCGTGCACGGAGAGAATAATGTGCGTGTGTACCTTAAGTTCCCCTTGAAAATACACGTACCTACGTGCACGTACGTAGGATAGAATGTAAGAGAGGCTTTAGCCAGGGAATGGGATAATTGTCTTCAAACAGAAAATTGATGAAAATCAAACTGTCTACACTGGGCTGCAATATTCCAGTTTAAACCATTTTACTTTTGTAAAAATTTCCGAAACAGCCAAATCTAACATAATGATACATTAAGGGTAGATTTACTAGAATTTGTCACTCTATATAAAGAAAAGTTTTTGGCATAACTGAGTGTCCAAACGGATCACTGTCAAAATGGTTTCAGAAATTTGCCAAGGTCATGTTTTGTTCCATAAAATATCAAGGAAGTAAATTGTTTTGTTTGTAACTCGGGGATTTCAGAACTTATTTAGGACCTATCAAAATACAGGACCAAATAAAGAATTCCAAACATACAACAATATGTAGAATATGAAACACCATCCACACTGGTCTGATAAGGAATTCAGATATATCCAGGTTTCCATAAGCATGTTCATTATTCCATAACTCGTAAGTGGAGATTAGCATGCAATTCTTTTTCTCTGCTTGGTAGAAGGGATAACTGACATACAGCTAGGCCACACGATTCACTTGCTTTGCAAGTAAGACATACTTACAAAATATTCTACTTCCCCCCCTCAAACTGACCACACCATAAATCTCACAAAAATAAAGGGTCCCCAACGTGTTATAATCCGTACTGTGGGATGGAAGAGTAGTTGCAGATTTGTCCGCCATTTCTGAAGGTACTGAATGAAACAAATTGACCATGCGCTCTGTAAAAATAGCAATATACACATGGCATATTATGAAATTCAATATTTGCTGAAATATGGGGACTGCTTACACAATGTCTGAATGCTGATTATCCAATGTATTTTTGTTTATTTATTTGGGGTTTTACATCGCTTTCAACACTGTACAGGTCATATCATGAAGGGTAGTTTTACGGGCAGAGGAAACCAGTACATACAGTTCTTCAGGGTTCTGTACTGTAAACTGCCTACCAATGGCAAGCAACTACCAGCTTTCGCACTTGAGGCTGTGTCGGGAACCGAACCCCCGCCTCAGAGGTGGGAGGTGAGAGTGTTGCCACTTTGACACTGTGGTCCAAATTATCCAATGTAAGTGGGACCTAGAAATAAAACCATAATATTCCCTGGTCTTCAGTCCCTGTGGTGTAAGGTCAGATAGATCTAAAGAGAGATAAAAAAGATAATGTAGTGTAGAAACAACCAAAGTTTAGATCAGTCAGAAGAGTAGCCCCACATATCACAAGCTATTCAAACTGTCATAAACCAGAGACGGTTTCAGTCCAACGATGGTCATGTTCCTGCACTTCAATACTGCTTCCTGTGCAAACATGGTTATGTTTACTGATGTGTTAGTTTGTTTGTCTATTGATCTATTCTTTCTGTCTGTGTTCACAATTAATAAAAAAACTAATGAACAGATTTTTATGAAATTTTTAATATGAGTAAATTTTACAGCTTCAGGCCACAAGTACAGAATCTGAAAAAAAAACATTCTAAATGTACATAGAAAACCTGTATGTTTCCCTTTAATTTCCAAAATTCACTCTTGAATTTAAGAGCTTTAATAGGCAGTTTCATGATTGAAATATTACAATCCAAGCAAAGTTTTTATATTTAAATTTGTTGGGGTGCTGTATATTTTACTTAGCGTTGGTAAAGGCTCAAGTTTCTTAGCAATTAGATATTAATTCAGATAATGATGTTTCAGTTTACATAATGTACTCAAATATCTATGTGCATGTTTCAAACAAAATGATATGGTACAAACTTGAGCCTTACGCAAGGATTTATATTAGTTGAAGCAAATTATAAACATTCCCAGAGTCAAACAGGATCCATCTGTCAACATAAAATCTCCTGACTGTTTTAGTTTTAATTGGAGAAAAAGTGTAATTTAAGTCAGTAGAATGCTAAAAACTAAAGCCACAAGCTGCAGAATTTAGACTTCGTATACTTGCAGTAGAAATAGTTTTATGTTTTCCTCTATATCAACTTTTGTGTTATATTTAATAAATATAACATTGGGTTTCTTCACTCTCAATGTCATTTCCTACATTTTGTCACGTAGTACTTGCATGTTAAAAAGAAAAGTTGAACATAATATACAGGAATTTGCAGGTTTTGTACTTCACATACTAGCCATAATGGGGAGCTTAAACTCTGTAGTATTCTGAACAGTCAACAGATTATCTCTCTTTTGTTTCACTGAGTCAGAAATTATTAAAAATTCCAAAAGAATATACAAAAACCGGTGATTAAAAATGTCATTATACAATTTCTTTCTAATGGCTGAAGCGTCGAAATTATGAGAGTAAAACCATAAATTTAGTCAAATATAACACACTTTTACTACATATTGATTAAAAATGAATGTCCTTAACTTTAAAATACTACGTGAAGACATCTAATCTTTTAAATTGTGGCCCATAGCAATCACAGCAAAGCTTCACCATATCAGTTTCAAGCTTATTACGCTTGATTTAGTTCAATTTTAAACACCCCATATAGATCTGTTTGTCTGGAGATTTGGGTGACAATGCCTAATAGTTCAGTAATGTAATTTTATAGGGCAATATGCTGTAGAAACGGACCGCCATCAATGATTATTGCCGTAAAAACCTAAATTATTGCTATTTTTATTAGCTGAATTTATACCTGGATGTTACACTAGTTAAAGAGTTATGTAATCCCCTTCAATGGATTTTATACATACTGCTTATTTGTGGTTTGAATGGTAAACCATTTTGTTAAGGTAGAAATGATGAAATCTGCAAAGAATATGTACTGGTGTATTGAAAAAGTCATTACATAAAGACTCTCTTACATCCCATTGTACGTGCACATACGTCCTAGTTACAGAGAAAAATCGCCCAATTTGCAAGGGACACTTAAGCTACACTTGCGATTTTAGAACAAAATATCAAGGTCGCACAGGCCCGGCAATGAAAATTGGCATGCATATTTTCTCTGCGTGCACGCAGGATGTCTACAAACGCATCCATGCCTCAAGGATAACTTTTGAGAGACTTAAGCCCCTCTTACATCCCATCGTACGTGCACGTACGTCCTGGTTACAGAGAAAAATCGCCTGATTTGCAAGGAACACTTAAGCCACACTAGCGATTTTATAACAGAATTTCAAGGCCGCACAGACCCCGCAATGAAAATTGACTTGCACATTTTTTCTGAGTGCACGCAGTATGGACATAAATGTATCCATTTCTCAAGGGTTACTTACGAGAGACTTGCGCACGTGCATTCCCCTTGCAAGTGTTGCAAGATCTCCCCATTCACTTGCAGGGTTTGCATGTGCCGCATAATACACTCACGTGTACCTTGCATCCATACTGATCTACTGTGGGACCTGTAGCTAGTCACAGTCTATTCTTTGATGTTCAAGTACTGACACTCTTGTCACAAAAATATTCCTTGTTTGCACGTACAAATCTCTGCTACCCCACTAACAGGCTACGTTCATATTTTTCATCATTATTTGCAGCACACTTACGTGTCTATACACGTACGGCGGGATGTAAGAGAAGCTTAAGGCACATTCATTCTCCTTGCAAGTGTTGTAGGTTCTTCCCAATTACTTAAATTGTTTAGACATACTGTAAGATACACTCACTTGTGCCTTGAGTGTATATAGACCCACTTTAGCTAGTCGCAGCTAACTTGCGTGTATATACACGTACGACGGGATGTAAGAGAGGCTTTAGGCTTTCTACTGGTTAATACTTCGCCAAAACAATAAAGAACATATAAATTTGAGGAAACATCTTACAGTTTCACTTTATATTCACAGTAAATGAAGTTTATAAATTTCAAAATAGCTTGTGAATACATATGTCATCTTGACAATATAGCTCATGTACGTTCACATTAAGTTTACAGCATATCAGTGGAAACTTTTGGAATCCCGGATTTTCTTCAGTTTCAAAGTACCGGAAACCGGTTTTTATTCTCAGAACCGGTCCGACCACTACTGCTCATCAAGCCTCTCTTACATCCCGTCATACGTGTATAGACACGTAAGTGTGCTGTAAATACTGTTGAAAAATATGAACGTGGCCTGGTAGTGGGTAGCAGAGATTTGCACTTGCAAACAATGTGTATTCTCCCAACAAGAGTGTCATAACTTGAAGATCAAAGAACAGATTGTGACTAGCTACAGGTCGTACAGTGGGTTTATATGCATGCAAGGCACACGTGAGTATATCTTACAGTATGTTTAAACAATGTAAGTAATTGGGGAGAACCTACAACACTTGCAAGGAGAATGCACATGCTTAAGTCACTCTTAAGTTACCCTTGAGGCATGGATGCGTTTGTAGACATCCTGCGTGCACGCACAGGAAATGTGCATGTCAATTTTCATTGCAGGCCTGTACGACCTTGAGATTCTGTTATAAAATCGCAAGTGTGCCTTGAGCATCCCTTGCAAATCAGGCGATTTTTCTCTGTAACCAGGACGTACGTGCACGTACGATGAGATGTAACAGAGGCTTCAGTTGTGTACCAGCAAAATAATGTAATTTTTGCAGCAATTTAAAATTGTTTTTGAAAGCTTTAAACATTTAAAATATATTCTTTTCCTTTCAAAAGTTAGGCCAAATGTTATAATAGCCAAGAAAACCAGCAATACTCTTATCTTAAAAGTCCCTGGTATCAAGTTAACTTGATTATATATACCTTAGGGGATAGGTTACATACACTCTCCAGCCTCTGATGTGACAGATCATACTTACTGTCAAAATACAGTAGTGAATATAAATCACTGACAATATAAGGCAAATAACACACTTAAGTTAACCAAAAGTGGCGTAATACTGTGACTATTAACCAACTTTTGAACAACTATTTTTGTTTTAACTTGATTATAGATTAATTTTGAAAAAATAAACCATACATCTCTACCAATATAAAGGTATCTTCATTGAATTAAATATATAATATTATGACTTGATATATTTATTTGATATATTTGGGGTTTTTACGTCGCTTTTAACACTGTACAGGTCATATCACGACGGGTAATTGGAAGGGCAGAGGAAACCAGTACATAGAGTTCGCTAGGGTTGTGTACTGTAAACTGCCGACCAACGGCAAGCAACTACCAGCTTTCCCACTTAAGGCCATCACGGGGATCGAACCCCGGCCTCAGAGGTGGGAGGCGAGAGTGTTACCACTCTGCCACCGTGGCCCCCTATATGACTTGATGTAATAAGTAGAGGCAAATGAACACATCTCATACTGGCATTCATTGAAACAGTTAAAAAGGTGCTTGGATGTCTTTTTCAATCTGACTTTTCATAAATGTTTTACAAAATCAGTCGTTTGAAAGGAAACATTTTGCAAAGGTTAAAAAAATTATTAAAACCCATTTAATAATACAATGTTTTCAAAGCATTTTATGTATAATGTTTCTTAAACATTTAATAACAAACGTTAAAAAGACGCACTTACTTAATTACCTTAGCATTGCTAAGCAATATTAACCATAATTGGGGTCAGAGATCAAATTCAATATCCTTTTAGGTTCTGCATTAATGAAAATATTATTTTTTATCTAAAGTTGTAAGATAGTGGCATAAAAATTGTGCCCCCATTCAATTCTTACTTTTAGGGTTTGGATGATTTTGCTCACCACCATCTTTGTTGGGAAATGTTTGAAGGTAAATGTTTGATAAGCATTCTGAAAATATTTGTTTAAAAACGTGTTTTGGTAGAATGTTTTCAAAACATTTGATAGAAAACATTTTAAAAACGTGTTAAAACATCTGTTAAACATTTTAAGAGCAAACATTTTACAAAACATTGATGAAAAAACATGTCCAGCAAAAACTCCATTTCTTCAGCTATTTTCTAAATATTTAAAAAAATGTTTCACGTAAAACGTAGTTTCCTGGGTTATATTATAAACGTTTAAAAATGTGTTTAGCAAAAATCGTTTGTATAGAAAATGTTTATAAAAGGTTTTTAAACATTATAGTGTAAATGTTTACTTGCAAATGTTAAGAAAACCAGAAGATAGAGTTTAAATATTTTTAAAACGTTTTGCAAATGTTTAAACCAGTTTAACACTTTCATATTTTTACGCTGCCTTTCCTCATTTTTGCTTGACCAAAAATCTGTGCCAAAATAAGGGAGCTATCAAAAGTTGGGAAAATTTTACCTGAGAGTAAATATTGTAAAGAAATACTTGATGATGTCAAAAACCCAGTCAATAATCCTAAATATTGGGCTGTGGATTGGCTAGAAATAAAGTACTGTGTTTTCAAAGACTAATTCTACACTAATAATCTCCCAGTCATGCACTCTGAGCTAATAATAACGAAGGTCATTTGCTGAGTCACCTTTAAACCACTGAAATCCTAAATCATAAGAATTTTCCACTGGAATCACGCTAAACATGATCAGGAAGAAATTTACGTCAAACTTTATTTACCTTAAAGGAAATCATTATTAAATATATGACATGACCAAAATTCCCCTAAAATTGTAACATGAGTTTACATTGTTGTTTAATATCTAAACCGGTGAAAAAAATTAGTAGGTTATCAATAAAACATTTTTATCAAAGCAGGAACTTGGTCCACAATTTCTCAGATTAGGCTTAATTTCATAGCTCAAATAAGAAAAGAGAGTAAGAAAATATAACACGATTCAGTCTTTATGTAATTATGTAATATAAGTTTGTTATATCATGTTTCATATCAAACATAAAAATTAATGAATACAAAAATTCTAAAAAAGTAAACTAAATAAACTAACAGTTCTAGGAAATGTAAAGATGAAACTATAGTAAATGGAACAAATGTTGGATTAAAAATTAAGCAGATTTTGAGAAAACATGTAACTCGCCAAAATATTAATTGCAGGGATCATATAATATTTTTGAAAATAAGTTTAAATATACAAAAAAATACATTCTAAAAATTGGGATGAACGCACAAAATATTTACAAATCTATGATGTAAAATTTATATGTGCTGCTGGACTTCCAATAAATGCTGACTCAGCGATTTTTATATGGAAGCCATTTCAAAACCAACTATGGTAATGACTTTCAATGATATTCAATCAAACAGTATAAAATAATGACTTCCTGTGATTGTTGATATTTTTAAAAAGGTTTCTATTACTTTTGATTTCAACTGCTGAATTTTTCTCTTATTTGTTTTAAATTGCTCAGACAAATGTGTTAAATATAAAATGGTATAATAACTTCCGCCTTATATAACACTTACAGATTACATAATTGGTGCACTGGCACTCTACTTTTTTCCCGTTGAATGGGCTTTTTCTGGATGTTGCAAAACATTTGCCTGAAATATGCACTTTTTTAATGTTTGACAAAAATATTGAACAAAAGCATTGATAACAAGAACACTTGGAGAGTGCTTACCTTTGTCAAGGCCCAGAAAACCTCCATCAGTTCTTGTGAGTGCAATGAAAAACAGTTGAAGAAAGATTTTCGCTCTACAGAGGCGAGCTGCAAAGCAGTCAGTAGGGAACTACATTATACCTCAATTGATGAAAGTCAAGCAACAAAAGCAAAAGAAAACAAGGCCGACAGGGGTTTCGGTCTGCTAGCGCATGCTGCAAAGCCATCAGAGACATGAGTAGTGCACTGAGACGGTCACCCATCCAACTACTAACATAGCCCATTGTTACTTAACTTCAGTGATGAGATGGGTTCTCATCATGCTATGCCACAATTCATGAACGTCTGGAGACAAACAAAAAACGAAAAAAAATACATTGGCGCTACATTAGAAGAATACCCACTTACTGTCTACATTTGATGTAAATCTGTGTTGTGTTTTTCCACAGTGTTTCTTTTATTTATTTATCTGCCAACACCACAGCACAGAAAACAAACCAGCCATAGAGGACAGGCTGTGATATCAATCTTAAGGTTCATTCTTAAGATTGAAATGGTAATAGGATTACAACAGATTTTCTCCAATGTAGTTTTACAAGTCATGGTGACTGGTCAATTAGACAAACAGGTCTAAGTGCTAGCCAGTCTTAGGCTAAAATCTGTGCCTTTTGTTTTAGCTATGAATTGGATCACACAAAGGGTGAATTAGTAAAGACCAAGCTTAGAATGATTTATCAAAAAAAACACAGTAGTTTCCTGTGCCATGTGACTTGTATGTACCCTTTATGTCTACGCAAAATATATTACTGGGCCCTGTTGCCTGCTGCGAGGTGATAATTGGATTAAAGGTCACCACAACCAGGACAAGGTCAAGAGATCAAGAAGGGGTTCCAAGGTCAACCTAAGTGAAAACAAAAGGTCAAAAAAGCTCCCAAATAGTCTGGAAAGTTTATGTGCAAGTCATTACACAAGAATGCCTTTAAAATTGTAAATCATGCATGGATAAATGTTCAAAATTTTTAAGGCACCATCCATGAAGTGACAAGAAAGAGATAATAAAACAATTTGTGCATTAAAACATCAAGGGACATGGATAGTTTATTTTGACATTTGACACATTTTATCAGAGGCAAAATGCAATTTTGTAATAGAAAACATTGTAGCAACATAAAAACTTTATAAAAGTACTTCCAAAAACAACAAAGTAATTCTATTTTGAAATTTATTGTTAGCAAAAGGATTTTATTGTCAGAGATGTCAATATAAAATTTGTCACGTGTTCAAAATGCAAGAAGGTTCTACAACAATTAGACATATGTTTTGGATTACTGTCAGTGAAATGTTGTAGTCGTTTACTTACAATTTTAAATTGTCTATTAATTCATTGAAAACTTTCTTTCTGAAAACTTACAAGATACAAGATTACAAGATAGGGTTTCTAATGATATCTGTAAAAAAATATTTATCGAAACTTGTGCATATGTTTTGTTAGAACTTGATGGCATATTTACAGGATATTTCCGGTAGACACAAAATGTCAATAAAGTTTAAAACAAGTTAAAGTCCTTACCAGGATGATGTTGACTCCTCCAGTGTTTTGTTGTACTAATTACAACAAAATAACACTATAATACATATGTTGAATAATCCGTTCTGACCCGATCATCAATGGTCAAAATATGTGATTAAATGTCAAAATATAACTTCAACCATCTAAGAATTCAAAATATCATAAATACCCATTGTCTCACAAAACAAACTGCCCAGGATTCAATAGAGTCTGGTATATATCTCTGAAATATACAATGTCTTACAATTGGTGCACCTTTGAGGAAGTTTTATCCAAAAAGAACTATTTTAAGAAAAGGAAGTATTGCATATATAGATTATGAATATGCAGAATTAGAGATAGGTTTGTGGTTCTTACATACTTTTTGTATAGGTCCTTGGTGTCTATAGCCCCATTGTAGGATTAGTGGAATAACCAATTAATCTTCTCTGCTTTCCAAAAAACGATCTGGGCTTGGTGCTACGACTCCTCTTTGTGACTCATTACAGTAAGAGCATTCCATAAGACTTATAGTTTCAGTCATATGTTTAATCATTTCACAAGTAACAAACTGGGAGGTATTACAATACGTTTTACACGTGGAACTTGGGTATTAGGAATTTGTGTTTGGGTTGTGTCGAAGTATATCTATGAGCAGTGGAGACAACTGTTATGCTTGCCCCCTGAAGGCTGGAAGGGATAAGGGTATTGTTATTATGCCCGTATATTTGTCTGTTGATGCTCAAAAATTATAAACCATACATGGGATTTGGGTCATATTTTACCAAGGTGAGGTCTAAAGGTGGCTCAGTATTGGTACTACTCCTGGGTAATTTTTTGTACTTCTTTATTCAGATAATGTGGAGTCTGCAAGGTGATTTATTGAGCATGTAACAAAACTATATATAGGCTTTAAATATAGTCTGTAAATAATCTTATTAAAGTCTGCCGTAAGTTGATGGTTGTAAAGAATGTTATCTTAAAAGGGTGTGCCAATCTTCATGTACTACTAAACAAAAAGGATGAAACAGAACATGCTTACACTATAATAATAATTGCAGGAAGGACATGTTTAAGTGCACATACATGTGCATGATGGCTCACAGCTTACGACATCAGATGGCTGGATTGCAAAGGCACGTTTTTCTCCAGCCTTCTCACTTATGTTTGGTTTCTTATGTGTGTCTGACTCCGATTTGTGACACCTTACATCATATTTGTGAAGCGAATTTTTCACTGCAGGAGGGAAAGAATAAAATGACGGGAAAAATCAATGTGTCATTTGTAGAAAACTTGATGTTCGCTGATAAGAATGTAAAAAGGTGGGAAAAATCACTAACGCATATCAGGTGTCGGATGTCGTAAGCTGCATACATGTGTACATAGACTCGCCCAGTACTGGAATCCAGTACCCCCAATGCCATGGGTATGGTCTGAAAATGTAACAACAATGCATGGCTCGTGTGTGTGTATTGACCGGTATGGTCTGATGCAAAGGTGGCTTTCGTGTACTAGAACTAATCATTAGGATCTTATTACTTATTTCTGTGCTGTTTCAATCTATGATATATATTCTTCTGCAAGAAAATGGAGGGATCTTGTACTGGGAGAAGTTTATGTAGGGGGTCCCACGATTACTGCACAAGAGTTGTCAGGGTTTAGTGTTATGAGGGATCTTTATGAGCTTTGTTGTTGGAAGTCATGATACCATACTTTCAGTTGTGTGCCTTATCCTTTCAGACTTGACAACAATCATGTTGTCTGCAACATTTACTATACTTCAAGTTAAATGTCAAATTATTATAATAATTTGTAAATGAGGAACAGCTTTAGTAGATCTTTGCAAGTGTAAGCCTGATTGTGTGCCAGTTATCCCTGCAACCATGCAGGAATAATTGACATACCAATTTCTTATCTAGGACCATGGAGTGCTTTCTGAGTGATGGAATACACACATCTGTGTTGCACCTGTATATCACTTGTGTGCCGCTTACAAAGTTTAATTATGTTTACATGGCCAGCACATATCAACAGTGTTGAAGAGGTTGAAAGGTTAGTCCAAGTGCCACAATGTTGAGAGTTAGTACACGGGGCAGTAATAATAATAGTAATAATAATAGTAGGATTTATATAGCGCAAAATTGATACAAATCCTCTAATGCGCTTGAGACCAAGAAGGGAGAGTCCAGGGACAGGCATGGGTCGACATCTAAAAAGCGCCCGCCAGGGTATGACTAAGGTGGGGGGTAGCCTTGCTTAAGGCTCAAATTTGCATGATATTTTTTCAAACATGCACACAGATATTTGGTATTCATAAAGCACTCATACAGGTCAAGAGATAGAACTGTGTCTTTCTCTTAGCTGAATAGTCAGTATGTGTATGAGTACATTATAGAAACTGAAACTCCATTATCTGAACTGAAAACTTTCCCTAACTGCAAATAGATTTGAGCCTTCAGCAAGGCTAACGGGACAGCAATATTTAATTGAGAAAGTTTTTTCAAAGATATGTAATATTTTCAGCAAGAGTGAATGACAGTACATTCCAAACATTCCAGATATAGGTAATTCTAATTCTAATTGGACTTTGATAGTGCTTAATCTTCCCTATTCAAAGTGGAAGCTACGGCACAACAAAACCAAAGCAGTCAACCAATCCAGTATTCAGGAACAGAAAAATACTCGAAGCACCACAAAGAATGCCAGGGGTTGAGTAAGACTAAGGTGGGTATGCCTTGGTGTACAGGTGGGTTTTGAGCTGTTTTCTGAAAGAGGCTAGGGAGGGGGACACACGAATCTTATCCAGAAGGTAACAAGGTCATCATATAAGGTAACTTATAAAACCAATAACATTATGCCTGTGATTATATTATTGGAGTATTTATCAGGCAAACTCACAATATTTGGTGGGTCCGGAGTATTAAACTCCCTAACAATAAATCTTTTTATAACTTAATGACAAAAACTTTGCTGAAGTAATTATGCAAGGAGGTATGTGCGCCACTGTAAAACCTATATTGCGAATTTTTTTTGTTTTAGACCTTTTAATAGACCGCTGTGTCAAACATCAATTTATATGCTTATGTCCGTGCATAATTTAAAAAGAAAAAAGAAAAAAGTCAATCCCAACTTTCTATAATGCATGTGTTGCAGATAGGATGACAACAAGTACTTCCTCTCTCAACCACGTGTTCTTGGAAGTTTCACATATAAATTGCTCTATATTTACCTGATAAAACATGTCTTTAAAAAAACTGCTTCCTGTCATAATTTGGCCTCAGCTTGAGCACAAAAGTCATTATCTGTGTTTGATGTGTAAGTGTTTGGATTTCTTTGATTAAATTATGCACTGACATAAGCATATAAGTGACAAATTGACAATGTTTCCAGAGAACCAATTTATTAACTCTTCACAAGACCCTTGGATGGGTAATGATATAGTTTTATATCAAATCAGCCCCTTTAATTGGCACAAAAATCAATCAAGTTATTGTATCACTGATCTCTGTTAATCCTTAATGGCCTAAGTACATTACACTCTACACAGAAAGAAGCCATTTATTAACCTTTCATATATCTGTAAAGGGTGGTAATATAACTTGTACATGACATCAGTCTCTTGAATTGGCACAAAATGTAAACTTATTGATTCCTCCACCAAGGGGGTACTAAATTCATAATCATTAATTTGTCGGTTTACGGGATGACACTTTGGTGTCAGGTAGATCATTCCTGAGAGGGTACCTTAAACTGTCATTTAGTATGCATGACCATGCTGGTTGTGAACTGGCTTCTGATTGGCTCCCCATGCCTTCTTTAGCCAAAAAATTTGAACCCTTCTTCCATTTACAGCTCACACTTGGAAGGGGTAACACCTCAAGGACATTTTAATTTATTCTTTGTTTTCTTCTCTGTGTTTCACTGATTGCTGTTTTTAGTTATTCATTTTATTCATCTTAGTTTACAATCTGTGTTGCATGGAGAAGAAAAAATACAATTTGCGTTCACAAAAGTCTGATACATCTCAGGTACAGTTTGACTTGCATATGTCGGATGATAACGATTTTGTAACGAACTTGTTGGGGCAAAAACAAACTATGTCTCACCAAGATTCAGATTCTTCAGTATCAGATAGTGAAATAGACTGTGGGCAAATTATGCATGATTCTGACAGTGACGGTGCGGGCCCAAGTGGGCATTCGTTTAACCGGTTACATGTTGAAAAATCCAACAAGTCTGCCCATGACTCTGGCTTTCAAGAAACACAAACTCTAGTCAACCAGCAAATTTTGTCACAGCTTACTGCCATTAATGATAGGCTTTCTAAATTAGAGGACAAACCTGTCAAGAAAACACTTGACAAATCCAAAGTCAAGGGCAGCCATCTGTCAAAAACCCATAAAAGTACCACTGTAAACAAACTAGATAGTACTCATGTGGAAAAAAGTACTCCCACTGTGAATACTGAAATGTTTCCTCAGTCTGGTACTGCACAGATTCCTTCGTTAGAATATATCAGAGCAAATAACCAGATACAACGTAGTGTTGAGGACAGAATTAAAGAATTACAGCAATTGGCAAAATCAGGTATGTCAGACAATAAAATTAAGTCCCAAAGGGGTGGGACAGTTGATGTTTTTGTCAAAAATAGGGTGAAATGGCCCCATGAACATGTTTTGGCGGGTTCCCATAAAGAAAGAGTCTCATACGACCAACTAACCATGGGTCAATGGATGGCAGGCTTTTGCAGAACAATGCGTGATGAAAATTGTATTCAAAATAAAGATGCTATGTTACATTCATATTTACCTATTTACCTATTGTTGATCCATTTTTACCTTGGTGGATGTTTGTGCTATCTGAGAGCTCTTATTTACATTATTTTTATTACAAGTTGACATGTGGGTCAATTTACAAAGCCAAGTAGTATGGCGATCCTTTAATTTGACTCATTTTTCATGAGACTGAACTATCGGGCCAAGACTGAAATATCATATATTAACTAGGTGTTGAAATCAAGATCAAAACCAATTCAATTGTGAAGGGCCAATATCTTGACATTCCATTGAGTAATTGATGTACGTGTGGTTATATATATGAAGGTATTCCCTAAACATCACGATGGGTTTTAGTTTCTGAATTTTAGGTATTAACATATGTTTATGAATTGTTAGTAATTTCATATTCTTGCTTTATGTTTATAAAGCATACTTAGTTATCAAAGTGGACATACGTATCAAAGTACACTATACAATTTAAGGTACATCAAAATATAGAAGTACACATCTATCAGAGGAAGTAACAATATTGCACTATTGTAATATCAGGGCCTGTATTCACAAAAAAATGCTTGTTTTTAGAATCACGCTTATTCTTAGATTTTATCTTAAAATAATTTTTATTCTTAGATTTTTTTCTAAGAATTAAGCTTCTTGTTGGAATTTTATTAAGAAAAGGAATTTGTCATTCACAAAACTCTTATTCTTAGCATAGTCTAAGAATTCGATTCAAATCTAAGACTGGCACATAGCAATCTTAACTTAAGAAAACTAGCTGATTTGGTGATTATAATGTAGGCACTAATTGCAAACTGATATCAAGAGTGTTACATACTAAGTTGCCTATTGTGTGTACTATAGCGAAATGCCGCCACTTTCTATTCTCTAAAAATTTCTCAGTTTCTGTTAACAAATACCAAGATCAGTATTCACAAAGATTCTTAGAATTTTTGCTTGGGAATTATACTCAGTCTAAGAAAAATTCTAACCTGTGTGCACATTTCTTTTTACTTCTATTCTTAGAATTATTCTTATCTAAGAGTTATTTCCTGAATAGATTTTTATTCTATGGATAAGAAAATTCTTACTTTAGAATTTTTCTTACACTTATGTGTAAATTCTAAGAACAATTCTAAGAATCTTAGTGAATACAGGCCCTGATTATCATCTAGGACACAGTTTTTGTGCTTGTCTCACAAGCTCTAAATTAGTGGACTTCTGAGCTTCCGGTTGTGGATCATTGATGTACAGTCCACTCTGTGTATTGGAAGTAGGAATCTTGCCCCTTGAGATTGAGTCAGGTCGGTATGTAAGGAAAAAATTAACTGAAAGAGTGTGTAAATTGTGTCATTGTAATGTGGAAGATGAAATACATTTCATATGTTTATGTCCAAACTTGAATAACATAAGATTTTATTATTTTAGTAAATTAAATATAGATGTTGGTAAAAATTATATGGAGCAATTTATTGAAGTTTTGTGTCATTCAGATTTGAAAGTAATGGTTTCATTTATTTACGAAATGTGGAATGCAAGAAATAACAAAATTTTCCAAAAATAGATGCTGAAAGGTTATATTTCCAACACTTGTTAAATATGTTGTATTTATAGTGACTAATAAGCCCAACAGGGCTGGGTATATATGATCATGTATTATAATATATTGTTACTGGTATTATACTTGTCACTTAAATAAATGAATAAATAAAATTGGTAGGATGCATTCTGCATGATTCAGTGAGATTCGCATTTGGGTAGGATCCATTTGACACAATGCAGAAATTGATTTTCATTTGGAACTTCTTTTTTCAAATGTTTGAAAACTCTCCTCTGAGCTCTCATGAGCTAAGCTAAATATGTAGGAAGGGTGAAGTGGGGGAAAAGGACACACAGGAGAGGTCTAGCGCCAGTAAGAATGGCAAATAAATGGGACATATATCCCCAAGTTTAAGCTTTGCACTATCAAGGTGAACGGTCTTGTATAAGGATAAGGATGCTGTTATCAGCAGGCAATCAAATATACATATGGATACGACCATAAGGGGAGGTATGACCTAAGTAAGCATAGCATCAACTTGATTGGATTATATTATCATGACTTATTTTATTGGATTTGAACATATTGTTATAGGTTTGATCATGACTGGTTGTGGAGAGGATGGAGAAAAGCAGCGTATACTACTTGGTCTTAATTTCTCCAGTGTATACTGTCAAGTGTGGCTAAGCAAATCCCAACTTTTCAACAGTTGTTATGTGCAGACTTTTACAGTCTGCTTAGGACAACTTTTGCTTTCAGTCATATTTGTACATATTAGATTTTCACTTGACATCCTAATCCTTATACCTCATTCCCACTAAAGGCAGTATACTCCGCAGTGGTAGGTGTTAGGCGAAACACCCATTGCCTTCAACTACCATCTGGCGCCAATATGCGAACTGGTGATACAGTGGCCCACCGTCTAAAATGTTTAAAATTTCCACCTCTGAATATGAAACCACGAGCATGCGCAGATGAAATTTGTGATAAGGTAACTGAAGGTGTGGTCTGTGGTTTATACAAGGTTGTCACTCTGTCGTGCTTCGGAGTACCAATGGAGGTTGTCTCTCTGTGACATATGTTTATACTACTTACATTCTACTGCCATTCTAAAGTTATTTATGGTTTATTATGGTTACACACCATGTCCAGTGGCGATGTGCATCATACCTTATGGATACACAAAATCTCAGAAGATATGAGGCATCCTTGGAGGTGGTTCCACCGCCCAGTAAAACTTCTAATCACGGAATACACTACCTGTAGTGTGAATGGGGCATTATGGCTCCCAACAGAGACCTCATATCTGTTTTCATATCTATCCTATCCTGTCTGTCGTCTAGATTTGGTTTTGCTGGATCAGCATTAAAATGGTTTAGATCCTATCTCCAGGATCATTTTCAGTCAGTCAAGATTGGTTCTAGTCTTTCGAATTTGTTCAAATTGAAGTTTGGAGTCCCCCAAGGTTCTGTCTTAGGTCCCCTTCTGTTTTCCCTCTACACAACACCTCTGAGCCAAGTCATCAGAAAATATACCGGAGTCCGTTACCACTTCTATGCGGACGACACTCAGTTGTTCATTCACTTATCCCCTGATGATAGTCTCAAGTCTTTTGACCGTCTTAAATCATGTTTGAATGATATTCAGGTCTGGATGTCTGAAAACAAACTCAAGCTAAATCCCGATAAAACAGAATTCATAGTCTTCGGTGCCAAAGACAGACACAAATGGCTCAGTGACTCACTACCTGTCAATATCCTGGGAAATTGTCTCTCTCCCGCAGATGTTGTACGCAATCTGGGCGTTCTGTTTGATGTAAAGTTTTGTTTCACCAATCACGTAAATTCTGTTATCAAATCCTGCTTTATCAGCCTCAGGGACCTCCATCGTATCAGGAGGTTTCTTTCTGTGGATACATCAGTGGTGATTGCAAATGCTCTGGTCAGTAGTCGTTTGGATTATTGCAACTCTCTTTTTCGCAGTTTGTCATCCCGAAATGCTACAAGGCTCCAATATGTTCAAAATGCGCTTGCACGGTTTGTCACTGGTGCTTCAAAGTACACTCACATTACATCCACCCTTAGGACACTCCATTGGCTACCCGTTAGACAACGTATTATCTTCAAAACCCTAGTTTTGGTCTATAAGTACCTCACCACTGGCCAGCCTAAGTATTTTGCACCATATCTCCCCTTGTACAAATCTGCCGTGAATACAAGACGTTCCAATCCCAAAAATTTGTTCCTTCTGGTTCCCTCTTACTGTCCTTCCATCCATAAATCAAAGGTCCATTTTAACAATAGTTTCTCATATGATGCCCCTAAGTTATGGAATGATCTTCCATATGATATACGCAGTGCTCCAAATCTCTCCAGTTTCAAAAGTCGACTCAAAACCTACCTATTTCAGAAATCATTCCCACCATAGCTTCTTACTACCGAATACCGGACCGCCTCCGTGGCAACGACTCGGAACATGTCTAATGTCTCATGATTTATGCCTTACGGATTGGATGGTGTGCCTTAGAATCCGTTGATACGGAGATTAAGCACCTGGACAACTGATTGATTGATTGATTGATTGATTTATGGAACCCAGCTGCAGATATCCTCTCAAACTAAGACACGGATCAAACAAAGAACAAAGTTGACCAGCCTATATATAGGTACAATAGGTGGGTCTTAAGTTGACTCTTGAAGGCTGATAATGATGAAGCATATCTCATGTTTTGCATAACTTTGTTAAAAGGTCTAGGAGCGTCAGGATGATGGGATTAGCTACAACACTTCTAGTTAACAATAATAGAGGTCCTCAGTGGCCTAGTGGTTAGCAAGTTTGGCATCTAATCATAGGCTGTCACCTCTGTGGGTTCGATTCCCACAAGTGGCAATTCTGAGGACCTGTCCCAATATGACCCTGGCTGTTGAACGGGACGTAAAACCCCAACTTTGACTTTGTCTAGTTAACAATAACTAATACCTCTTTCACACTCCAGGCGGTATTTCCGTGGTTAGAAGTTTTAGTTGGCGGCAGAACCACCATCAGGTTGTCACACTACAGGCAGATGGCCACTGATTGGACACGGTTTTTTAACAGTCACTTGATTTGGTTGCACAACAATAGAATGAGGATAAGAACCAAAGTATTAATTGATTGGTTTGGGAATTTTTTTTTCTGTCTCATATTTTCAAAGATAACCCAGTATCCCATTTCAGTGGTTTCTTTGTTATTTTACTCCTTTCTTTGATCTCATTTTATTTGCCTAGACATATACTTTGATAGCAATTAATTAGACCTGTCTGAGTAATATTTCTTCTTCATTATAAAACCGTTTTTATCCAGAGTTATTTGACCTAATTATTAAGAAATGCAGACATGGAATAATCATTATATTCTTGGGGCCACATACCATGGATAATTAGCAGGATAATGGCGCTGAATTTGAGCTGATATATCTAAATCTATACAAGTGTACAAATATGTTAAAACATCATTAAAAAACATTATGTTTACAGGCCTGCATCACGTCTTCATTACATTATAACCCAAACAGAAATGGCGAAGAAATCACAAGTTAACATTGACGTTTTTAAGGTTAACTAAAAAATAAATAATCAGACCAGCAAATATTTCAACATTTAGTAAAATTCACTTTAAGTTTTTGCTTAAATAACGTTTAAAGTAATAACTAGTAATGTCACCTTAGTAATTGTCAGTAATCACTATGGTCATCTTATGCAACAGATTTGAATGGTAACTTTAAGGTTGACTTTTAAATCTGGATTTATTAGTATTTTTATTAAAATGTTTGTAAATGCTTGTAAATGTTCATTTTATCTAAAGTAGAATAAATTTATATTTATTAACACATGGGATCTTTTATTTGACTCCTGTAAGCTAATGGCATTTTCAAATGTGCAATGGTGCCCTTCACGATAGATAAGCTTCTCAACATTAAAAGAGTTATTTTTTTCTTCTTAGTGATAAAATTGAGCACTTTTTCGTCTTTCTGGCAATTCTCTAACATATGTACTGCCCAGTTTAAAGATTTATCAAATGTATACAAAATAGCCAAAGAAAATGACAAATTTGTAACAATTTGCAAAATTTATGAAGATTAAAAGGCTTTGTTATGAATGTTTTTGAACATAAAATTGCTCATGACATAAAGGCTATGCTGGAAATATTTGTTTTTCCAAATAGACATCATTATTCATGCAATAAATAGTACACAAAAACGTTTAAACAACATTTGTTGACAATTTTTTATTAATGTTTGCACTAAAATGTTTTATTAACATTTCACAGCAACTTTTTTATATTCATCATTAAAAAAAAATAAATAAAATGTTTTATATCCTATGTTTTGACTATTTTAGTACCCTTATTTTCAGAATGCTTATTAAGCATTTGCCTTCAAACGTTCGCAAACAAAGATGGTGGCGAGCAATAATAGGGGATGTAAGAGAATTTTGTCAAAAATTACCAACCATGCAATGTCTAATAATAAGAATGGAATGAGGACACAATTTTTAAGCCACAGTCTCACAACTTTAGACATAAAAATGATACTCTCATTGATAAGCGACCTAAAATCAGGTATAATTTGACCCTGGGCCAAATTAAGGTTAATATACAAGAAAACAATCTTGAAATATTTTAAACATTTAATCTCTAACAATTTCAAACATTTCTTATTAAACATTTATGAAATGGCCCACATAAAATGTTTAGATAACGTGCTATTATAAATGGATTCTGTACCCATTATTTTGGAACGTTTATTAAACCTTTGCAATGAAATGATTACAATCATTAAAAATACTTACTGGGTGGTGTCAATTACTGTAAATGCATTTTTTTCAAGGAAATGCAAGTTCACAGAAATACAATTATCTTACACTTCAGCTGATTTTGTTTCATCAATGTCAATAATACAGAAAAATGGCAAAAAATATTTTTAAGTTAAAAAAATGAGGTCTAAATATTCATCAGTGTTTCTTTCTAAGAATTAATTTTTCGTGAATAACTGCATGCCATGTTTTTTTTCAACAGTGAGATTAATACAAACAAATGCTATTATTATTGAATTATTATTAAAATTCTTATTCCTATCTAGAAAAAAAATGTATAATAATTACAAGATATAAATATTATTTTATATTATTATCACACGGGAGCTGACATTTTTATATAATTTCCATTGATAAAATAAAAATTACACAAATCGGGTTATTTCATTATGATAATTACATGGCATGAAATATATCAGTAACATACATGAAAAACAAATAACTTACTATTTTTTTTTCTTTAGAATTCTCCTCTGGTCTGACAGTTCAGTTTTTTTTAACTATTACACCACAAAATGAAGACACTCTGAAATTTGTTTTCTAGCTGCAACAGTTTGCTCCTGTGTCCATTCCAAAAGTGAGAGTTGAGAAAAAAAACTTCCATTACTCACTTTCAGTTGTTTCCAATTGAAACACAAGCCTGTTGATTTTTTTCCCAGTAACTGTGGTTATGTTAAGAAAATGAAACTGCTGATGTACCAAAATTTCTAATCATTTATACAATGGTGCAATAATTCTCTTACACCACTGACATGCCAAAGGCATTCAAATCATCTGTTTCTGTACAAAATAAAGGAACTTATGATAGCAGAATTTATCAGAGAAAGAGCTTCCTTCGTCGTTGCTATTATAACAATATTTGGTCATTTTTTCTCCAGTCATAGAGTAATTATTGATGATATTTGTAAACACCCGATAAGCCTTGTTGTTGGAGTGTCATAAATGTTTCTGGCTGTGTAATATCGAGATTATAGACCGGAAAGTATTTTTGTTATCCCCTTGTTTGTATCAAGAGCTTCCCCAGCAGGCAATAGGATATCAAAAAGAAATCAAAAAGACACTGGGCAAGACATCAGAAACTGATGCTTATTTGAAATTCGAAATGACATCATATGTTAAATGTCAAACAGATCTTTAGTAGCCTAGTCTATTTGACATCTCCAAAAGCCATAAAAATGACATCTAGTAGCCGATATAAATTTGATATCAGCATAAGACATCAATATGATCGCCCAATTTGGACTGACTTCATGTCTATATGACATCAGAAACTGACATCAATTTGATGTACTGATATAAAAATCTGATTGACATCATTTCACAAGTGCTGAAACTAATTTTCAGTAATAAAAATATTGGTTAATAACATTTTGTTTTCACAGTTAATATCACATTACATTGCTTTAACTACCATTTGTGTACACTTACCGGACACAGCCTTAAGTGATTTCCATGTACTATAAAGATTATTCCATGGGAGAAAATAATTAATGTTCAGTGGGAAACAGTTCAAAAATTTATACCATTTGTAAAGATACAAATTATGGGTACAAAAGTTTGAATATTAGAAGCCCTTTTTCTGATCTTTTATCTTTATTTATTTAATCTTTGGCTTGGTTGCAAACACTAAAGTATACATTTGTTTACAAAACAACATATTTCTTGTAAATTTGCTGTCACACAGCATTTTAGTTACAGTTTTAAACATAATTGTTTTGTCTGTACCAAAACTTAATTATTTTTGTCAAAGCAACATCACAGAGACTAGAGGCCAAGTTAGTAGGTTCAGCATCTAATCAAAGGTTGTCACCTCTGCCTAGGTTTGACCCTACTCATGTGAAAAAGCTGAGGGCCTGTCCTAATATGACCCTGGCTGGTGTACAGGATGATATTACATTTGTAATATTCCTAAAAATGATATAATTTTATAGAATACTGATGTTAATCCGATCTCAAATGATATGATGATACTCCACTTGAAATGTTTTAACAAAGTGACATCATATTAATATCATTAAGATGTCAGAAACAATGCCCGAGTAGAATATCAGGTCACATCATATTATTGGAACATCATATTTTCATCATTTGACATGACTACAAAAAGTCATGTTGGGATGGTGTCAATTTTATGTCATTGAATAGGATAATACAATCACATTAGGTCTGGTTATCATTTTGTCATCTAGTTGATATTGTAGGTATGTTATTGACATAAAGTCATGTCATGTCACATAAACTGGATGTCAGATTTGTGTCAGATGACGTGACCACCTTAAATCATGTCCGAGTGATAGTTACTTGATGTCATATACTAACATGACCAAAACATGATGTCAAAAATTGGACCTGTGCCTGCTGGGTCAGTACTTAAAGAATGAGGATCCCCTGTGTTTTCCTGTGAAACAGCAACGTTTACCTTACGTTTAAGATACAAGATTTTCTCTGAATAGTTAAGCAATGTGTCACTTGGATTTTTACTTGGCATGTATCTTATCTGTTTTATCTAATGTCCTTGGATAGTGAAACTTGATTCCTAGGAAATTTGAAATCGGTAGATAGACTCGTACATATATCTCAAGTAGTAACTGGCGATTTGTTGAAAAATAATTATTGTGAATTTATTAAAACTGGAGAACTAGGGAAATATTCTTCTGGCTAAACTTTCCACTTGCACATTATATAAGGCGGAACTACTTGAAGTAAGAACATAGTGACTTTCTCTTCGAGAAACTTATCAAATTTGTTGTTTACTTCCGGGTTTGTTCACTTTGACCTGTGTGTAGACAATACCGTAAATAGAATGGGAAATCCCCAATACTTATGTGGTTTTATATCTTTGGTCATTGACGGATGCGGAATAATACATTCTCCTAAACTTGTCAGTTGTAAGCTTAAAAGCCAGAGACAATTATTGTTTGTGTCACAGGTAGAACAAGACCAAATTACAAACGTGTACATATATGTTAATGTCCAGCATAAGCAGGCTTATGAGACACAGTAGAAAACGTCAATAGTTTTGTAGGGATACATATCAATAATTGTATTTAAGTATATATTGTGTTGTTAAATGTATAACCACTGGGTGACTAAGCAGTATTTCTAGTTCAGTCTAGAGTAAGATTGCAGGTGCTGGTCTCACCAAGGGTCTTAGACTTAGCCTGGGCGTAGGCTAAGTCAGGGACTTAAATCTGAGGTCTTTGTCTTAGCTAAGTGGTTTTCTATGTCATTTAATCCCATATTTCTAGTGAAAATATTTCACAGGTGACATATATTTATGTTTAACTCATTTTACCTTTGGTACAGATCTAATTTAGGGATGTCTCTTGTACATTTATCCTTTACTGTCAGGCAAAAGTGAAGAAATTTATGGCAGCCATATTTAAATCCTTGCTTACAAAAGTTAAGCCAACTCTCAAGCAGACTTAGCCAAAACTTAAAATAAGTATCCTTTTGAAACCCTCTTAGACCAAAGATTTAGCCTGAGGTTAAGACAAAACTCTTCACTTTAATTCTAAATCCGGGATAAGTCCTTTTCTGTGACTGGTTCCTCAGATTCTCTTTAAACTTCACTTGTGAAAGTACGAAAGTGGTTTAGATAGCCACCTATATATTTCTGTGTGTACGGTAATTAGAATTTATTAGAAATGAACCTTGAAAGAAGCGGATAGGATCAATTTACATGGTGGCCTAGAGACCCCTGTCTAATTTGAATTCTAATTGGACTTGTATAGTGCTTAATCTCCCCAATAAAGGGACTCTAAGGTGCAACAAAACAAAAAAGTCCACCAATGTCAGTATCCAGGGACGTTAAAAAGGTCTGGCACCACTGAGAACACCAGTGGATAATCAAGACTAGGGTGGGTATGCCTTGGCGTACAGGTAGGTTTGAGGCTGCTTTCTGAAAAAGGCTAGGGAGGGAGATGCACAAATCTCATCTGGAAGAGTATTCTAAACAGTGGAGGCATCAAAATCAAGACTATAACCAAACTGTTTGACAGATTTATGAATAGAAGGATAGAACTTTGAATTGACAAGGAAATTACCACCACCCTGACTGTGCCTGGTACTATAAGAACCCCCAGGCTTTTTATAGCTCGTCTGCTGATGTTTGTTTCATGAAAATCCATGCACAAATGACTGAAAATTGCATTTTTAAAGATCGAGGTTTTATATTCACTCTGTATATATGAAAGGCCTTTTCACATTCTTTCTTTAAATATGGATTAATGTAAGTCATAAAACATTCAAAATGGTGGATAATAAAAGTAAAACATCCTTCATCAGACATTTACAGAAAAATATATCACTCATCAAGATTAACACTATATTACTCGTGTTATGCACTGGTATTGTCTTGTTATCACTTCATTCAGGAAGTTTTCCTATTGTACACAGATTTAAAGCATAGATTCTCATTTTATGACATTATTGACTCCTTCAGAAATATTTTGTGCCCAAGTTAAATGTTCTCTCTGGCAACATTTGGTAACTGCTTGGAACAAAAGAACCATTTTATAATATTAAAATTAACTCCTTTCAATTTCCTGTCATTTTACATTGATACAAATTGAAATATCCTATCAGCTTACTCGAGGCTTTGCTTGTAAGGATATTGTTTCACATACTTTATAAAACAGGATAATAGAATAAAGTCTGTTAAACAAGACAATAAATTAAATGATTTTTTATTCTACTGTATTCACGTTAAACCGTAGGACAGCTCTATGGTGAGGCTACGCATGGAATAATCAACTTAATTGATGCTTGGAGTTCTGGGGATTCCCCCACAGTTCATCTTGTTAAGAAACTTCCTCATTCCCCCCGGGACAAGACCAAAAATAACACAATAAATTGGGATTAATATATAATTTTTATTCTACTAAAATTGTTGTAAGATGTACAGTTTAACCACAATAATAGTCTAATAACTTTTTAGAGTTTATAGTAAAACAGACGACTATTAACATGTTCTAATAATGTACAAAATAATGCTTTAATCTGACCTTGGCAAATGACACAACCCAAGGTCACTGATAGCATGATGTTAGGTATTAGCATGATAATCTGATAGTTTACAGAATATAATCATGAATGTGACCTTGGTCAGCCTCACAAGCCAAGGTCACTGGTGATAGTAAACTAATACAATAAAGACCCCCAAGCTTAATGATTACCAGATAATTACATCCAAACGAATACAACGGCAAATGCAAGACAATGGACCTTTCCACGGTGTCAATCAAAATACCGCAAATCGGAATATATCCTGTTTACTACAATGGCAACAACCAATCATTTCCTCAGATTTTCATCGGCGCCATTTTGAATCACAAAAACGTGGCCATTTTTAGGGACATATTTGTAAATATTATTGCTTTCTGACAATGGAACAAAAAGAAACCACAGTAATTTCATAAAAAAGTTATATCATCAATCCTACCTACTTTAAAATGTCCGCAATGCATACATATGTTCCCAAGCTGCCATTGTTTACATATTACTGCAATGCACGAGGATTCGTTTTGATCAATAAAGTGTTTATTTATTTATTTTCTAATTTTTGTCATAATGAAACAAATATACTTTATTATATTATTTCTTATTTAATGCTCCATCCAATCATTTAAAATACGTGTTATTTCTATGGAACGGTCCATAAGTAGCTGAGGGAGTGAAACACCAGTGACCCTGGGTGTTAAGCCATATGACCTTGTAGGCCAAGGTCAAAATGGGAGCTGTAAAGGTCAAGTCGTAAGGTGAACTAGGTAGATTAACTTGTAAAGGGAATTGAGAAATCCACCAAACAGCCAAGCTATGAAAGTAGGTGCTGTTGGAAAGGCTGAGACACAGTAGTAGAAGGGGTAGAGACATTTTGTATATGGGACCGTATGGCATCAGATTTCCAGGTGCCATGGTGCATAATCTGTTGCAGCAAGTTCGTAAAATGTTTTTGATCTTCCGACAACTGCAGCTGAATGGATGTTTGTACACCATCACTCTTTGCCGAACGCAAATAATATTTTTTCCACTCCACACTGTGTCACTGGTAAACTAAAAATGTATAAAATGAACTAAAAGGTAAAGCAGTGTACACGATGGGGCTGAATAAATTAAATTTCTCAGATGTTACCCGTTCCAAGTCTTGAATGCGAAAGGAAGAGTGAATGCAAATTCTTGGCCTCGCAATAGAGGCAACCAATGAAATGGCAGTTTACAAAAGTCATGGGCTTCATACTAAGTCCTAAAGCCCCACAGAAATTAATTATTAAGGTTCCCCCACAAGATTGAACCAGCATGCACCGAGGTGCCTGCAAGGATATTTACTACTGCTCTTAGTTTTAGTCTTCTCGTAGGCTTAGCTCAGTATTAAGTCTTAGCTATGAATTTTCATAACAAGACATTCACAAAACAGGTCTTAGCCAGGATCCATATGCCGTGAACTTAAGACCAAGTTCAGATTTTTCATCCAGCAAGAATAGTCTTCTGTGTCATTTGACTTCATTTTAAAAAATATTACAGAGCAACACAGTGTAGAGTTTACCTATATTTACTATGTTTTGACGACTGTATATGAGAAGCATATAATATCCGTGGCATATATACTCATTAAAACAGATATCCAAAATGTGTTGCCTACTTGAGAGACATAAAATATGATACTTTGCCACACATATTAACATCGAAAAGCAGATTCACAATGCTGACAATAACAATCTAATCTTCTGCTTTGCAGGCTTAATATCTTGGGCTGGAGTAAGAAAAGAAATTTTCAAAAAGGGATAGCCAATAAACTGCATATTATTTTTAATAATTCATTTTAAAAACACAAGTGGCTTTACATCTTAGCAACTGTTAACTACTGGCGTATTCTGCCCTGCACGCATTTAATGAATTTCAAAATCCCAGTCTGAATTATATTCTATTTAAAGACTACACATAGCAACCAAAAAATAAAACCAGTCAGAGAATTGCTGCCAAAGTTAATACTACCACACACTAGCATCTGCTACTGTGGCCTAGCAGGTAACACACTCGCTTAGGGGTACAAAGGACGTGGATTCAAACCCAGGTACCGCAGATACATAGTGGATTGGGTGACCTCTTAAAGTCCTCTGTCATTGGGTCTTATCCCCAGCAGCAGGCTAAAGAACCTCAAGGACGTTGATAAATGGTCATGCTTGAGCCTCTGTCTTTCAGTTAGGGGAATGCAAGTCACTCAAGAGCTTGGACTGTACTTTGTTCAGTCTGATTGGTCAAATAGCGCCTTGAGTCCTGTAGTATATGGTGTATAAAAACCCAATACATACACATACTGAGTACTACAAACATTAATACTACCACACGCATAAATACACATAGCTATTACTCTGTCCAGCAAATCCGGGAACTTTTGTTTGTAAGTGAAAACAAACTTTGTACTATTTTTAGATGTTAATGCCATTTAGTACACATTACTGTAAAGTTATAATACTGACATTTGATTTTACATACAATAAATAATTTTGTGACCCTTTGGTATTGGTATTGCCCTAGTGCCCCCACGGGGAAGGGCTGTTCAACTGTTATACAATAACACTGTGTATAGGTGGTACACGTGGGAGGTGGTAGGACAACTGTATTTAAGAAAGGGCCAAATGCCAAATAGTGTATTATTGTTGTAGGAGGAACATCTTAAAATAGTATAGTCTTAGTAGATGTTAGTAGTTTTAGTGTAATTATATAACACACGGTAGTAACTAGTTATGGTGAACATGTTAGTTTTAGTATAATTGTAGCTGTATATATTTTATGTGTATTAATAAATAATTTTATTCCCAAATTGCTTTACTTCCTGGCTTGTGCTAGCATGGCCTTACAGGGGCTATGCGGCTCAAGCCAGGGAGTTGTTTGCAATTACCTTAAGTAAACCTCCCCTTAATGGCCTAATTGCAAGTTGGGGCCTGTCATGTGACCAAAAAATTGGCGGGTAACTTGTTTACAGTTTGATTTCATGGAGTATGGACGTACTTTAGTTCCCCACCCACCCTCTCCCAAGACCAATGTATACAAATTCCTTAGCTTCTCAGCCCTTTCTTAAATTGGTCCTGTGCTTCACACAGGCGCATATTATGACAGTTACAGGGCTTAAAAGTGGTAAAAATTCAATAAATAGAGGGTCTGTGGGCATTTAAGAGACCTTAAGGTTACAGACAAGTTTTTACAGACAAAGATTTCATGTAGAAGTTATATGTACCACAGTTAGAGACTTGTCAGACTTACCATTTTCAGGTTACAGGACCAAACATGTTGCAAATGTCGTAAAAGGGTCATCTGGATGGTTGTTTATGGTCCGCATACGCAGGTTAAACGTGTATTTAAAGCCTTGTTTTTTCTCACATGTAAACAGAATATAATCATATATTCCCTGGTGAGATTTCAGCTGTATAAGTAGTCTTTCTAGGCCCCAAAACAATTTTAACCTTGACATAAAGTCTTGAGTTTTTGTATATATAAGGAGACTATAGTAATGTGTTCCAACGTAAAATTTGAACCAGATAAGCCACATAGTCTGTGACCTAAAGGGCATTAAGTGGCAAAAAGTCAAATTTCTGACCTTAAGGTGGCCATAAGTTATTTATTATTGGGAGTTTAAGATCAGCTTAAAATTGTGTTCCTCTCATGACACAAATACATGTGTGTGCTAAGTTTGAATGAAATCTGTGAAAGTGTTTTTGAGTTATCTGGCACACAAGTGAAAACATATCCCCGAATTTTGTCTGGGGATATAATAAACCATAGTTTTTCTAATCAAGTTACTACCTCTATCAAATAGGAGGTTATGTTTCGGGGTGCACTTGTATGTTTTGGTAATTACTCTAAAAGTAATGAAAAGATTTATTTTTAGGTGGGTATTGTCACATCAAAAAAATAGTGATTAGATTTTGGAAAGATCTGGGTTGGTATTCACAAAATGGATCAAGCTCAAGTTTAGCCAAATATCAGATCAAGTTTACAGCTGTTTAAACTAAACTTGAGCTTCATCCCTTTTGTGAATATGGCCTCAGGATTATATTCTGGACCCCCAAATCCTGAGTATTTAGAATTGCCCCCCTGGAGGACTTGAGTTGTTTTTGATCCATATCGTCCTAATTTGACTGAGATATTATAATAATTCTTTCACCATTTTTCACAGTACTATACAGTGAAATACAAACTGGTAGATATGACAACTATTGCTGGGGTTTACTGCCCAGCTACTGTGTTAGTTGAATTTCACAATACAGGGAGAAAAGAGGAACATATGTGGTGTTAGTGATCATCCATTAACACTAGCCATTATCGAGTGCAAGGAAACATTTAGAATAAAATCAGATGAAGGGATAAAATTGGTGGTCAGTGATCACTGATGTGGAAATACGAACTTAGACAATGAGGTGTGAGATATCCCATTGAGTTATGTGTATACAATTCCAGTTTTCCTTGGCATGTTAAATGTGTCTCACCTTATTTACATTTTAAGTCTAAACTTTACAATTACATGTATGTAATTTGAAGAACCACTTTGTAGCAACTTATTTGTTCGAATTTTAGAGTAAATAAATAAGAATATGTACATATACATGTTTGGTTGAAAATCATTTTTATTGAAACATTCAAAATAAGGATAAAAGGTTTAAAAAGTTAAGAATTTCGAAGGACATATTCAAGTACATATAGATAGTTCACTGCAAGATCATGTCCATCAGTGTCAGTCTTTTTCTTTCAAAGAAAACCATTACTGTACATTGTTAAAATTTAACAGTAATTTAATTCTTGAATTATAAGCACTTTTTGCAATAAAATTTATTTTTGGTAGCAAACCACAAGACTAAAAAGGAAAAAGAAAGATATTGCCATATCCTTTTTTCAAAAAAAAGAAATATATTAGCTGCTTCTGTTAATTTTACTTTTATTTTTTGTACATTTCCCCCTCATTTACTGTAGGCCCAAATGTTTTATAGCCAGTCTCCTCCTTTCTGATGTGTAGCTTTGTCTTTATAGTTTTTCAGTGTTGAATAAGGAAGTTATGGTTAACCTATTTATCTCGGATATTCTTCTAGTTAATTAAAAATAAAACAATATTACTATTAACTGATTAACTTCAGTTACCTTCTGTTTAAATTCATGAAACTAATATCTTCTTACATCAGTGTCCAACTTAAGCTTGAGATTGTCCCTAAGTGTTTCCCTGTCTGTTAAATATTCATCTATATGGATTCGAGTTTCATGTTTACACTTTTTCCTGGTCTTTTCATTCACCACTGACTTCATTCAATGGGTGAATGTTCGGGTCGGCATTATGGTGCCGGGTAGGTCAGTGCTGGGGGAACCTATTATCAATCATAGTTTAGTTGTAACCAGCTGGGTTTGTCTTCTGACTTTTGATTGGCCAATACTCGTCCTCCCTGAATTATAACCTTCCACCTTCCATTTCAAATCTGGAGGGCAGAGAGGTGACATTGAAAATTCAACTCTGATGATTTACACTTATTTAAGGTTTTAGCTTTTTATTGTTTATAATTATAAATTGTCGATATGGCTGGCACTTCCACTCGACAATACAATCTACGTTCTGGCAAGCAGGAAGGGCTTCAGTTTCCTGTACAGTTGCAATTATCAGAAGACACAGAATTTTTGAAGACCTTATTGAATCATCAGAATGGGCAAGTGTCGGACTCAGAATCTTCAATTAGTGAAGCGGATTGTGAGGCTCTGATTAACGATTCCCATGTAGACTCTTTTGCTAATGTATCGTAAACTAGTTCCCCCAGAGAGAAAAAGTCAATTTCGGATCCGAAAAATTCAGATGATATGCAACAGATTATAAACTCAAAGATTCTAACACAGTTAGAAAGTCTGGGCAAGCGTCTAGACAGTATTGAACAGAATGTGGTTAGCAGTAATGTGTCAAAAACCAAAAGTCAGAAGACTAAACGCAAAACCGCCTCAGCCCTGGTCACACTGCCCCCCAGGCACCAAGTCACTCAGCTTCCAGATTTGACCAGTTTACGAAACGATTCATCAGTACAACTGCTGGTAGAACAGCATTTGAAACAATTAGCAGATGCTGAAAAAACAGGTACCAAGTTAAAATCTTTAAGGGGGGGTCGGTCGAGGTCCTGGTTTCGAACTGCGTGAAATGGCCTCACGAATACGTCCTGTCCGGGTCAAGTAAAGAAAGAACAATTTATGATCAATTGTCAGTTGTTCAGTGGGTGGCTGGCTTTTGTCGCATCATGAGGGAGGAAAAAAATAACAATGTCAAGGACATTATGCTAGATTACATCATTAGCTTATTCGATGATGCTAATGATTTTTCCTGGGATGCGGCAAAGGTCAGCCACGCAGTTTTGCTATGCAGAATGGAACAGGGGGAAATTTTTGATTACACACAGGTTGAAAATATTGACAGGGTTCGGAGAGCCAATGCACAGCGACACACCACTCCTACTTCTGGTTCACAAAGTACCAAATAATTCTCACAAAACATACAATATCACTCACCTGCAATTATTTTAACTTAGAAACTTGTTCCCATTCCAAGACACATGAGACCCGGAGTGTGCTGTATAAACACATATGTGCTGCATGTTTTGCAGTAGGAAAATCTTTTAACCACCCAGAAATCGAATGCAGATCAAAAAACAAGAAGAATTCAAATTCAAAAAATGAATAAGCTCGGGTGACCACAACAACAGGTCCACCCGTACATATCGAGAGAGAACTATTTATTCCTTGGTTAATTCTAATGCTAGGCAGGATTCAAACATTGATAAAGAAACGGCTTTTGACTATTTTCGCAAGCAAAAAGCTTTCCAAAAAATAGTTGCAAACAAATCTTATGCCCAAATAGTAAAAGCTGCGAGATATCAGAACCAAGAAAGCAACACATGTTGCAAAATTGTTGGGCACCGTACACCTCTAGATAAGAGGGTAGTCAACAAAAAAGAAGTAACAAATACGTACAATGACAACCTGGCTTGTACCAAAGCATTCAAAGCACCTCGCAGTGTTGTGACCGGGGCTGGTGTCAAACCACGCGTTTCTTACACAGAAAACTCCATCACATTGAACAACAGTTTTCAGATCCTTGACACGCTTTGTGATATGCATACGGCGTATGACAAAGTTGAAGATCAATATGCCTTGATCGAAAATAACAATATAGAAGCACATGAATCGTATTTAAATGAACTTGCAAAAATGCCTGAAAAGTATCTTGGTGACACAAGTCCTAGTTTGGAAGGTAAGTCAAAAAAATCATTCACTGGGAAAAAAAACAAAACTGGGTTTTCTAAGGGAATAACCAACTCACCAAGCATGACAAAAATTTTCAGGCGGAATAGCACTCTAGGGAGTGCAAAATACAACCAATCATCCCACAGAACAAAAATTCGCCCCAGTTGGCGTGTTTAAGCAAACAATGTTTACAGGGAAAAAAACAAAAATGGGAATTGTGATGGGGATCTTTTTCGTATGCTCACACATTGCTGAAGTTCAAACTTCAGGTGACAACAGAAATGGTACACACACGAGTTTTAATCAACAGATGCCCTACAGAAACTTCAACCATAATAGTAACTTGTGTGCAGGTTCCACAGATCAGGAATACCAAAAACAACACTCCAACCAAGTCGTGCACCAATTATTTGGTTTTAACCCCACAGGTCCCTTAAAGTTGTATACAGGGGATCCAGTTTATTATGAAACAATACCAGACATTATAAAGACACACAGAAAGGTCAGAGATAGTGGTTGTCCCAATTTTTTGAAATGTCGAATCCCAGTTAGTTAAAACTTAAAAATCGAGAATTGGCGATCGTATCTTGTTAAATACTGGGATCAACAGATTGTTGACCTACTCCAGTATGGCTTCCCTCTTGACTTCGATAGACAATGTCAAAAAATTTCCACTGAAGTTAATCATGCATCAGCCATACAAAGTTCCGATCATGTACAACAATATTTACAGGAGGAACTTACACATAAAGCTCTATAGGGTCCTTTTACCCAACCCCCCTTTTCCATACACGTTTCCCCCCTCATGGTTAGAGATAAGCAAGACTCTGACCAAAAAAGGACCATTATGGACTTTAGCTGGCCCAAGGGCCTATCTCTTAACAATGGGGTAACCAAGGACATGTACTTAGACACACCGTACACCCTTCACTACCCTTCGATCGACAATATAACAACAGCTCTCTCAAAATTAGGTCCTGGTGCTCAGTTATTCAAAATTGATATCAGCAGAGCTTTCAGGCAGATAAAAATAGATCCAGGAGACATAGATTTGTTGGGTATGAAATTCCAAGGTCAATATTTCATCCATTTATCGGTCGCGTTCGGATATCGACATGGTTCAAAAATTTTTCAGCGGTGCACAGATGCCATAAGACACATCATGACTGTCAATGATTTTCTTAATCATCTTCTGGCGGATTAAGGTCTGGACATCAGTCACAAGAAGTTAGTACCTCCCGATACGGCTGTTATCTGCTTAGGCATCCTTATCAACACTATAGATAAGACAATTGCAATACCTGCAAAGAAATTGCTAGAAATCACAAATATATGTAACAATTGGACCACACGAACCTACTGCTCCAAGAGAGACTTGCAGAGCTTGCTAGGCAGGTCATTTTTGAACCGTATGCTCCAACTTCTGCGTGATAATTTTCACAACAGTAAAATATTACTTAGTTAGGAATTTTTCAGAGATCTTGCATGGTTCAGAGGTTTTTTGTCCCAATATAATGGTGTCACATATTACGATCACACATTTTCTCGCATACCAGTTCATCTTGACACATGCTTAACAGGCCTAGGTGAAAAATTTGGTTCCATGGTGTATGCTCTCCCCATACCCCTAGGTTTTAAAGGCTATACAATAGTCCATCTCGAAATTCTCCACATAGTTGTGACAGCAAAAATTTGGGCAAGCCATTGGGCAAATTTTTTGCGACAACATGGCAGTTGTCGACGTCCTGAATACAGGTAAAGCCAGAGACACAACACTGGCAACTTGTACCAGAAATCTATGGTTGATAGCAGCAATGTTCAACATTGATTTTATTTTTTCACATATACCTGGAGTCCAGAACTCCATAGCAGATCTACTATCATGCTGGAACGACGATTCTGAACATGTAGAAAAATTGCTAAGTCTTATGGAAACACCAGTATGGGTAGATACACATATAGACCTTACAGAATTGAACTACCTTATATGAATACTTCACCAAGTTTCTTATTTTTCAGATATATAGGGACCTGCAGCCCAGCTGGCCACCTCTGCAGCAGCCAGGCTACTCCAGGGCTTCAGACCCTCTACTTTCAAGCAATATACCCGCATGTGGTCAGATTTCCAGGCATTTAATGTGGCAGCTGGACTGCTACCCTCTGAGGTAACTGTTCACATTCTTTTAGCATTTATGGAGTATCTTAGTCAGAATAACCAATAAAGGTCGACCATATCTAATTATATGACAGCCATACGTGCATTCCACATCATATATGCCTGTGACACCTTTCCTTTCAAAGATGAGCGAATATCATGGTTTTTGAAATCTCTTCAAATTACGGCTCCTCTCACTCCTAGGATTCGCACAACTCTCAATATTGAGGTTCTTACTTCAGTTGTACACCTGTGCAATAATTTTGAAGCACCTGCAGTGTTTATCCCACTTTACCTAACATGTTTCTTCTCATTTTTGAGACTATCAAACCTTCTTCCCCACACAGTTAGAGCTTTTGATGTGACAAGGCAGTTGGCAAGAGGGGATCTGATTATTACCAAAAATTCGGCCCTATTGATTGTTAAATGGTCTAAAACCATTCAAAGCCGTCGAGATATAGTCACACTTCCACTACCCTGTCTTGGGTCATCTATTTTGTGTCCTATTGCAGCCCTCAACAAGATGATCCTGCTCTATCCTGCATCAAAAAAATGACCCTCTCTTCATATTGCCCAGAAACACATACCACATTCCTTTAACTGACTCCATTGCACGAAAACATCTGAAATCTGTGTCACAAATTCTCAATATTTCACCTCCTTTGACATTCCATGCCTTTAGGAGAGCTGGAGCCTCCTGGGCGTTCCAGAATGGAGTCCCACTATGATTCATCAAAAAACATGGCACGTGGAAGTCTGACGCTATACACACTTATCTCACATCCAATCCATCATTCTCCTCCCCTGTTTCACTAGCCTTCACTACTGCGCTCTACGTCTAGATTCTACTGGGTGCTTGGTGCTTTCCATCAGTATATATATCTCATATCAACTAGTAAACATAGTACCTGACACAACCTTCTATTAATTTAACTCCATGGTTAACCATCCTGTGACCTTCTCTTCCTCCTTCTCTTGTAGGTCACATTTATACCCATACACTGAGTATCCACTGGTTGCAGGACCTTGCTTACATTGGACCATTAACCCAATGTTGGGGGGCTTAATGTTTACATTCGGATTGACCTTCATTTCCAACATCAAGGAAATTGCTTGACCTTTATGTGACCTCTGCTTCAAGGTCACAGCTATACCAACTGTGGGGTTACTTTTTAGTCAAGGTCGAGGAAATTGCTTGACCTTGACCCAATATAGATTTGACCTTTATTTGATGTTTTGTTAAAGCCCCTCCAACCAGTGGTTTCAGCAAGTTCAGTTAAAATTAACTATGTGTTAAAATATTACAAATGTAAATAATATACATGTGCATAACAAAAATATTGGTAGATTGAATAGATATTTAAACCCATGCTGTCTTTCATTCATTGTCTGGTTCCCTGGGCACTGAGATCAGCTTTTCAGAATTCCCTAGTGTATACTACCTTTATCTTTGTTATCATAACAAACCAGGTGGGCCGCTCTGCTGAAGTTTAAAGTGTTGTTTCTTTGTTAATTAGCTGAAGCTTTTCATTTGGATTGATTGTATTGGGGTTTTATGATTATCTCTATGAAATGGAATAATAAAAATAACACCTTCAAAATTGGGGAGTACACCTTTAAGAATTATTGTGAATATCTCTGCTGGTGGATTCTGAGCATAAATATTTATCATGAAAAACATAATGTGCAATCAAACATAATATGTGGTACAACAGCTGCCATTTTTGTCAACAATGTGGATGAAAATGACAACACACAGTAAATGAAGGCAGTAACTGTAGAGTGAGAAAAGTACATTAAGGGGACATTAATGAGAGAAAAATAATCAGTTGATCATTTACAAATCAACTGGTAATATCGTAAAATGTCCAATGACCAATATGTTCAATACAGAAGAGTTAAGAGAAAAAAAACCACAAATTTCATTTGTCCCTTTATTGAATACAATTACTCATAAAGGTTTAACATTTAGTGTTGTCGAATTACTAGTACTTGCATTCCAGGTTTACAGCATCATTGACTATTCTGCCAATTCTGTTAGCAATCTGGAAACACAGTGTTCATCAAAATGGCTAAATAATTCCAGATTTGGCTTTACATGGAAACAAAACAATGCAATGATATATATGAAATAACCAGTCTTCATATTGCAATAAATTTACCTTATGATGGTGCACAAGCATCCACAAACATTTTCTTAATCTTAATTTGACATTCGCCACACTCAGTTGCAATTCTGACCCCAATGTACAGTTTAGAGTGAACCCCAAGGTTACTGAACTTTGTTGTGGTCCATCCACACGGATTGTCAATCGGCCTCTGAAATTAGTATAGAAACATGGACCAGACTAAAAGTTATAAAATTAATCTTTGCTTTGTGTTGTACACCACATTATTCGAGACCAATAATAGACAAACAGATAGTTAAAAATCAATCATTATATTATGGAACAACTATTGACTTTGCAGTAAAACATTTCACATAAAGCTGTAAATATTTATTATGATCCCGAATAATCACCTCATTATTATAAGGACCCGTGGTTGGCCAAACAAATTATTAATGATACTTTTGCATGACAGCATGTAACAATCATAATAGGCAAAAGTAATCAACCACGGCGACATATGTAGACATTATGAAAGTCTATGGCATACCATTGGTAAGATTTTGTTACCACAATGGTGAGTAGAAATTACAAGGTACTACTATGCATTAAGTATCTACAAAGTCCCTTGAAGTACTATATTAAGAAAAAATGGTTGTCATATTGAATTAAAATACTAAAAGAAATTAAGACAAATTATCATTGATAATGTGACCAATGGAGATAGAAACCTTGCAATGTATTTGTATATACACTGGTGCCTCTTAATATGGGTCAAGGTACATGACAAACTATTGTAAGTTGAAAAATAACAAACTTCACAGTAAAACTGAGTTGTGTATTTTGCTTTCTTCTTTGCAGAGGGTTACTGCAATAAACAGCCAAACGTCTTTTTCTGATTGTTATGTTGGTAAAACCTTTATAATCCTTAAATTGGAGCCATTTGAAAACATTTTTAAAAGTTATTACATTTTAACAAACAAAAACACTAATTTCACGTTACATATGTTATCCATAAAGAACAATAATTCAGACCCAACAAGTAATTTTGATTTTATCCATCAGGTATTTCCTCGATTAGTCAATCAGAATCATGGACATGGTCGTGTCATGTTAGAATAACCATTTACAATGAAATTATCTATCGATTGTTAAACTAGAAAAGTATTTACACTGTGCGTTCACTGGTTTAATGTTGCTTGTAATTCACGAACAAATCAAAGTTAAATCAATTTTGCCCTGTATTTTGACTGATGAAAGAAATCTGAACAGTGCAGATAATCCTGAATATTTATTTATTTACTCCAAATAAAAGAGCCATTTTAGGCTGAATTAAATGAAATTTACATTGAATAGTCAACTTGATGAAAATAATTTAAACAGGGCCAAATTGATGAAAACATCCTGTGGAACACTGACTTCAAGTTAGGGATAGTTCAAAACCAGAAGGAGGTCAAAACTAGAATCAGCAGGTTCCAGGGTAGAGACAGTTATGGCTGAGGGGAGGCAAGTTTGAAAGGATGAGTCTTTACTTGTTTTTGGAAGAAATTTATTTGTGACCCAATTGAGGTTGTTAATAAGTTTGCACATCAGTTGCTTTTGTAGGCAGCATGCTCTAACGACCAGCTATTACCAACTAATTACTGGGATTTATGCATGAAAGGCAGGAAGAACAATATCAAGTACTTCATGAACATATGGCAGATTATATTACCAACCTTCATCAACATGCATGTGACTTTGGGGGGTTAAAGTATTACAGGACTTCACTCTGTTTCACATACCATAACACATGTTGCAGTTTCGTCCAGGAGCATTATTAACACAATATCATAAAAAATGCTATGCCCCTACCCATATAAAATCACAGTTTCTCAGAAAGAAATAAGTATCTTAAAGTAGTGCCATGACTAAAATATAACAAAGGCTTATGTTTAAGGCCTAGATGGGTCCTAAAAAGGGATGAAGAAATGTTAGGAACATAAAAGTTCCAACAAACACACCTAGAGTTTGAGTTGGGAGAAACAGCTGCTGACACACAGAGGAGCTAGGACAGAGAGAGGAGGAGGCAGAGTAACAAAAGAGGGAGTAGAGGGAGGAAGCCAAGAGGGCGGAAACTCCACAGTCACAGATAGAGGAGCCAGTTGCCAAAAACACCAAGAAAATTGAAATGGACACAGAGGGTGGAGGATAGGCAATCACATCTACATTTCAATACAGACACAAGAAAAGATACATTAGAAAAGATATATTACAAACATTTATTTAACAGACTCTGATGAGGAGGCTATTGTGGACTTTGTCAAGGATCATGAGGAGCTTTACAACAATACCAACAAACGCTACAAGGACAAGGCCAAGAATGATTGCCTGTGGGAGAGTTTTGCCAGCAGCAGCAATCTGTACGTGAAAGTGTGCAAGACTTGGTGTGTGAGTCCCAAAGGACTAGCTACAGAAAGTTAACCCAGTCCAAGTCTGGCCAGGCTCCCCAGGAAATGACAGAGAGACAGAAACAGATTCATGTCAAATTTAACTTCTTGAAGACACACATCAGAAGGAAGGGGCCAGCAAATCTTCAGCCTCTATGTCCCTGCAGAGAGGAGTCAGTTTAGGTGCAGCCTCAGCCCATGACATTTAGAGAGGGTTCACGGATACTGACAGTATAGAAATTAGCATGTGCTGTGACACATCACAACAACCATCCATTGCCAGCCCCAGTTTAATATTCCAGCGTTCATCAGTTGAATAGCAGGTCAAGTATCAATTTACCCGGATGAAAACTATGCTCACATTTTTTAATTGGGCCCAGGCAGGAGACTATCAGAACAACCTTCTGCAACTACCTGGCGTCTGAAGTTGAGAATGTGGAGGAAAGAGACCTTCAAGCTTTCAGAAACAAGGCTGTGAAAATTATAAGTGGGATGCAGAGCAGGACAGAGGAAAGGAACCATCAGCCCCAACAAACTTCACTGTCTAGGTGCTCCAGTGTCATATCCACATTTGTGCCATCACGTTTTCAGCAGCCACAGCAACCAGCAAAAGCTGGGAATACATCTTGACTATTCCAGAAACTCAGATGCCAGCGAGTCAGGTCATCCAAACAGCTCAGCAGAACCAAGTGGTACCCAGAGGACAGCAACAGCCCAGAGGACCACAGACTTCACACGTAGCTGTTGATGAGCAACAATTTGTCCCTACAATACAGCTACCTTTCACCATCAGCCCAAGCAAGCAGTTCACAATCAACCGTCAGTAGCCTCAGTCACACGTGAAGAAAGTTGACACAACATATCAGGACTCTCTAACCTTTTTTGTAACATACAGTCAGTCATGATCTACCAGCACATGGATACACCTCAACCATTTTCATCCAGTGTCCCACATTAACACGCCTCCTCTTATTCAACCATTGCACTGCAAAGGCCTCCTCAGCTCCAACCCCAGCCCCATAGTAGTCATCCAAGCCCAAGCAGCAGCAGTAGAGATATTGCACCTACCTACAATCATTCCTTTTCAAGACCACTGCAGTGAAATATTATGCCAACTGAGAGGTCCTTCTCAGGACCATCCAAATCTTTCGAAAACAATTACACCTCCCCACACCAACCAACACCAAACACAACACCCCAAAAACTAAAAAAAAGTGAGTGAATGAGTGAGCAAATTTTAAAATCTTGTACTTCAAAAAAAAAAAAAAAAAAACCTGAAGAAAATTATCTGAAATATCTTGCAAATTTGCAGATTTACAAAATTTGACTTTTAATGTGAGACATTTTTACCAAACTTGTGTTAAAGTTACTAAACAGTATTATGGTACTTGAAACTTTTTTTTATTTACATACAAAGGATACAGAACAAAAAAATGTTTTACAAGCACAACATTGTCCATACAATTTATAATTCTATACCAACACAACGGTGAGAATGAGAAAAGTGTTATGACAGCTAGTAAATTCAAACATTTTCTTATTACAGTACAATGATCTCGAATTGGTTAAAAAAATCACAGGATAGTACTCAGATACTCTGGGTAAGGGGAGAGAGCAAACTCCAACTACAACCAAATTTCTGGTCTGTTAGGGAGATAATTGCCAGATATTGTTGTTCCTCGTATTTTTGTTTGAAAAATTTTTGAAATGCAGTGAAAGTGGGGGGAGTATTATTGACCAATCCTTTGTAGGTGTACAGTTTAGCAAATAACAATATGATCTCAAGTTATTTTTTATCTACAAGCCCCAGGAGCACTGTTCTGACATTGAGACTAAAAGATAAATCTATACTGTCATGAATCCACAGCTTGATTTTCTGCCAGAATTCATGCAGAATGGAGCACTGGATAAATACATGTGATATTGTCTCAGGTGAATTGGTACAGAAGCGACACAAATTATTATTTGATTTTTTAATCTTAAATAGAAGACTCTTTGTTCCTAAAATACGATTTATAATCCTATACTGCAACCAAATTATCTCATTATCTTGAATGACTTTAAAACAATGTTTATAGATTGATTTCCAATCCTCATGATCCAATTTGTCACCAACTACTGCTTCCCACTTTGCTTTATAAGAGAGAGTATCAAGATGACTTGTATTAGTGAGCAACTTGTAAAAATCTTTACTTCCTTTTTTGGATTTTGTCAAAATTTCTCTGATTGTCGGCCATACAGGTTTGACAATTGGATCTTGTGGATGTCTCAAACAAGTTTTTACACGGTGATACTCTAGAAAGTTAGTCTTTATTTTTAAAGTTCTCGTCAAGTCTTTTAAAGACAGTAATTTACTTTCACAGAATAGGTCTGCAATAAATATTATACCTTTATTATACCAGTCTTGATAGAATAAGGGGACATCTGAGATGGTCGGATTATACCAAAGAGGGCTATTGAGTACATTATTGTTTTGATCTTTTGATATGCTATCTATTACTTTGGCCCATGATAGTAAAATACTCTTCCAAAAATTGTTAGTGATCTTTCTTCCTAAAGTTTTATGCCACTTGGTACTTGTAACTTCGTTTGTGATATTAAGGTTAAAACTATTTTGCAAAATTTGCACTTAAGTCCATTTTAAATAATGCACAAAATTGAAGGTTACTAAATTTAACTTTTAATGTGGGACATCTGAAAATAGATGTGGTTAAGTTATAAAGCATTGTTATGGTTCTTATCATTTCCTTGGAAATTGTTTGGAAACTGTTTTGAGATTTGTGGCTATTTGGAAATTTTGTAGGAAATTGGTGCAATACCAGCCCAAAGAAAACTTATTGAAATAATTGGGTAGTCCTGAAAAAGACTGATAGATGCGAGCTTCATCTGGCCCCAGGGTAGTTCCTTGTCACATCTCAGGTCCTGTCCCCCAGCCCAGTCAATGCACCAACATTGTTGAAGTAATCCTTCAGTAGGCTTCATTGATGTTTAGCTTCCCTCAATGGATTCCTATAGTTTTCATCAGGCACATACACCACTTGTTCATTTTGTAGGACTGCAATGTCATCTGCTGGAGGGTGCCCTGTCTGGTCCACCTTCGTATGTCCTAAGCATGTTGTGCAACACATGTGAAAAGAATGTCTCTGACAACCTTTGGCCGTTGCTCCATTGTGTCTGGTAAGACCCTGAATCTACTTCCCAGGATTCTAAACACATTCTCCGCAACCTTCCTTCCTTTGGATATCCTAAAGTTTGTTACTCTCTCTTCCCTTGTGAGTTGTTATCTGATGTAGGGTTTCCCAAGTTATGGCATCAAGACGAAGGTGTTGTCCAACAAAGAGTATTGGAAATCTATCCCTCCCCTAGAGGTTCAGGTGCCGGAAGTCCTGAGTGCCATTCTTGATCTTTTTCTTCAACTTGTCGCAGTCAAATATTTGTGCATCTGATGATGATCCACTCAACCTAATTTCAGCCCAGAAGAGTTTGTATTCTGCATAGAGTAGGGCCAGCAGCAATACGAAAAAACCTTGTAATTGTAACACTCCTTGTAATTGTAATAACTCCCACATTTCTTTGACTTCTTCATGGCCAATACCCAAGGGCGTGGGGGACCTTGCATCTGGTTCTAAACTTCTCCTCTACCTTTTCCCAGTCTTCAGGATTGGTAGGGCTGGCCAAATACTCTTTTGGAAATTTAGCAAAGGTAACCCGGCAGACAACAGGGACAAATTTACAAATGGTGGTTAGGCCCACCAGCCAGTGATACTACAAGGACATGGACATTTCTCCTGTTTTCAGGTGTTTCAGTGTTATTGCCATTTTCAATACTACTTCTGAGTCGAAGTATCTGAATTTTGAATGCTTGCACATCAGTCAGTCCTCAAATCTACAGTATGGCTCAATAGTTTCACTTTTGTACTATCAGAACACAGAACCTATTAACAGTAACTAAAACGCAGAATTACAGGATGGAAAATTACAGCATTGCTCCAACATCAAATTTATTTTAAGGCCAAGATTTTTTTGTATTGGGATTACAGTTCCCCTACTTTCAAAATTTTAAATTTCGTCTAGAGTTTCCAATAGATAGTGAAAGCTTACCTTTTATTGAAGAAAGTCATACTTAGGCAGTTGAAATGGAATTATATTAGATGTAAGCCTTTCTAGTGTATCGCAGCAACACACTTGTACAATAAGAAGTTGTTTTTTTAATATTAAAAAGTTCTGATTATGAATCTTTCTCTTGCCTATAACTTACCGTTATCTTAAAATATCAGTTCTTCAACTGAGAAAGACTCTTTTAAAAAAAAAACAACATACATTTTCAGCTTTTATTTGATTGAAAGATAATAAGCAATGTAAATGAAGGCACAGCTACCTTTTCAGAACCACCCACGGACCAGAATCCAAGTTCTATGGAAGAGGCACATTTTGTTTTCATCTGGAGTTTTTTAATGTCAACACCGGGAGTAACTTTTTCAAAAGACAAAAAAAAAGAATCATCATTACACCAATGTAAAACTTGTAATTTTATGGCCATTCTACTTTTGTAGATATGATGTTGAAAACTGCTATGTGTAAATGAGTGTTATTTCTAAAGGACGTGGATTCTTTTATATTCTTTGATTGCAGTAAGTAATTCCATATCTACCTAAAATGTACAGCAGAGCTCTCGCTCACAAAGAATCAGTGTCCTGGAAAATGGGACCAGAGGATACAATCGGTTCATTTTTTTAGCTTTTGCTATCTCTGCCACTCTTAAAATCTGTACAAAATTTGCAAAGAAATGTAAAAATGATAAACTGAAGTTTTTGCTTTCATAGGTCCCCATTAATGTATATATGTGTTCCACAGCTCTTCTTCTTAAACAAGTGTTATGAAGGCTTTTCTAACTTATTTGTAAGCACAGTGATTGAATATAAATGAAGTTTTTATCACCCAAAAGCAGACTCAAATATTATTTTTATCTCAGTTGCTGATAAAATTAAAATGTGTATATGCCTGCAGTAATTTGTTGATATTTGTAAATGCAATGAAAATAACATGATATTTAATTTCTTAATTAAGAAAATGTTAATAATTTACTTTCTGACATTTTACCTGAAAGAACCACTTCTGTGATCCTAAATTTTGGTTCCACAAAGGTGACCCCAGATCCTTTCAGCATATCATCGATATTCATAGAGTAACCAGCCACAAACTTATAATCGCCTCTTTTATTAAAATTAAATGGCGCCTTTACTGGGTAGTTAGAGTTGGGGTTACATCTCTGTGCCAGTGAATCTAACAAACAGACAATTGAAACTGTGAGCATTAACCAGTGCATTTGTTGGCAGAACTTTGCTATTCTAAAAGTAAAACACCAAACTGTTTCAATGAAACTCAGCATTATTTCACTCCAATACCAGTCAAAGTTGTACATGACAAAATGTTTAAAAATTGAAATCTGTGCAGCTCCGTGGAAAATGCTCATGACTCTTAATGCTGTTGTAAAAATAAGAGCATATGTAGTAAGCTTCATTGGTGTTATGTCAAAAAAATTTAGGTATTGTATTTTCATTGAGATTTAGCTGGGCCGCTGCAACAAAAAAAAATCATCGTATATAATGATGAAAGCAATTTTATTGATATGGTAACTGTTACAGAAGAGTAGGGATCTTCATCTTTTACTGTCATATAAACTTTTGACAGTACATATGTACCAATCATTACTTACTATATTGAAATATGTTAAGATAAAAGATACAAGAACTTATTCGATAATTGTTCATCCTTGAACATAACCAAGTCATACCGGGGGAGACACAGGGGTAGTATGGTGGCTAAGGCAGATAGACTTCTCAAACAGGCAAGTCTTGACGCTTTTGAAGGAGAAAATAAAAGTTGCATTGGATAAACTGTTGGTGAAGCCATTTTCAAGATTTCTAGCACTGAAAGCAAGACTATTGCAAAATATTTGATTGACTTATGAAGTGAAGAGTGGAAAGGTGGAATTACCAGGTATTGACAATCAGGATGACTAAGTCTGGTGCTGCAGGAGCATCAGCTTAGAGCAAAGTAGATTTGCATATGTGTTTAAGTAATGTGTTAAAGTAAGGGAACCTTGTACCTTGGCTGCGTGTCAGCTATTGATATGACTACACAGAAAATAATTTATATGCCTGCTGTCGACATTGTGAAAATACCTGCAGAAGACTTGCTTTTTCTGGCATTTCACTTTCGTGCATCTTGCAAGTTAACTCATTTTATCCTTGTGGCCAGCGCTTAGGTACATGTACTGTGAACAATGAACAAGCTTTCTAATGATGTGTGACTATGTGTGCAAGAGTATTCAAAATACTGGAAACACTTTAAGAGGCTGTCTAATTTGACAAAGATCACACATATGCAGGACACAATTTTAGGAACTTTGGATGTCCACTAATGGGAAATTAACAGAAATGTTTATCTTGCTTTTAAATTGTGCCCCAAGTGGAAACATTCAAATACTATTATACTACATTTTTACACTTTACAAAATTCAAATTCATATTAAAGGATCGTTTATTGTATAGAATACTTAATATTGGGGACAGTGAATTTTTGCAGTTGAATAGTACTGAGCTGATTCATATACCGTGAGAGTTAACCTGACCTCATCTGATGTAAATGGTGCAGATGTTGTATATTTATGCTCAGTCCAACATCTCTTTGTAAAGCAAGACTGAAAGTACTATTTTACCAATGCTATACTATTCTACTACAGCCCAAGCACTAAAATGAATGAGATTTCCCTAACTGAAAGACAGTGGCTGAAATTGATCATTTATCAACGTCTCTGTCACTGGGATCACAACACAATGACATAGGAGCCCCATTCTAAGTGGTCATCCCACACACTGTGTATCTGTTTAAAAACCTGGGTTTGAATTCATATTCCTTGTGTTCTGCAGCATGTGTATTACCCACTAGACCCCCTTATTGGATGGTGCTGACACATTCCGTATACTGAATTTTCAATACTGAAATAATGAATCTATTGGAACATTTTATACGCCCCAAGATAACACGAGTCATTTCATTGATGTAGATACCTTTCTGTACACTTAACATTATATACTGATAATACATAAAAGAGTCTGTTACCCTGAATTAATTTTGTTTTTCATATATTCCATGGGTTATATCACAAAGGTTATTTGAGAGGATGTGGGAAAAGCAGTACATTCCAAGTTCATTATCTGACATTAAAATTCTGGACCGAAAACTAAGGGGCACAGGCATAGAATCACTAACTTTCTCCTTTGAGTTGAGATGGGACACAGACCCAGAAACTAAGAGGTGGGATGACTACAAATAATGCCCATTGAAGATCTTCTCCAGATAGAGTCCACAATGCACAGGTTTAATGACAATAATTCAATTACACAATTGACTGAAATTGTATCAGTTATAACACCCCCCCCCCCCCCCCCCCGAAAAAAAAACAAAAAAAAATACATACATTAAAGCAAATACACATATGACTATGGAGAGTATTGGTAGTTTAACATGCAAGAGAATTATTTTCAAAACTTTCTAAACTTGAGCATTTTCCCAGAAAAATAACACACAAAAACCTGAACCAGCGCACTACACGTAATACTATTTTCAATGGCATTTAACATTTTTATAAATTTATTTGGGTGGGTGTAAACTGGTTATAACAACTATTTACAAATTACGGAAAAATAAAGCCTGGATATTTGTTATTTTTGAAATATGTTGTTGATTTCTTGCAAAAAAATGCTACTAATTTTGTTTTGAAACTATGTCACTAATTAATGCGCTATGTGCATTATCGGACAAGTATTTTAATAAAGCTTCTGCTTGTTTCTTTTGTTTTAAAATCCACACAGAATTCCTGGAGAAATTTCAAGTTCAGGTTGTAATTTAATTCCAACAAAGTCTAGGTTAATAAACGTCAAATAACCACTGAAAGGTCTAGCTTTTAAATTTTATTTCCCAAAAGGACACCAGATAATTTGCACAATGAGATTAATGTAATAAAATTCATAGATATGTAACAGATATCATACAGGTAAATGTGATAGACAAAATTACATAAAGATATGCATCACTTTTGTGAGCATGCTATTACTATCTGATTAAGACATAGCTGTGAATTAATCAAGTGTTAATGTAACACATGGTTAATGGTTATATGTTTATAAGTAAATTAAGAATCCATTAATGTACTTACTTTTAAGGCAGAAAAAGATCAACATCAAAAGTAACAAAATTCTGTCCATACTTCTGTTGTGTGAGTTTTGTGAAACTGTGAAACTATACAATGTTCCTTTACCGCAGTGCTGTCTGATCACTCACAGCACTGCTGTTTTATTGTCATTGCAGTGTTCCATTTATAGTACATTCACACTTAAGTGAACAAATGGTAAATAAACTTTGTAAAAGTGAAGGGTCATTATTTTTGTGTCTTTTTAGATATTGATGTCACAAAACCAATTGAGATTATATCAGTTTTAACATCTAATCTAATATTCACTTTTATAGTGCTTAATCACCATCATTTGATAGAATCTATGGCACCACTATACATATATATTGAATGGTAGTTGGTCCATGGACATGACCAGATAATACCTGAGAAGACACGGAACTGATGGGGTGGGTGTGGAACCTACGCTTTTAGAAACAGCCAAGTGTTGAGTTTTTTTGCAGGACGAGGTTATAGATATTACATTGTGTACATTGTTATAAAGGTCAATTCAAATCTTTATTCTTAAAATAATAGTAAAACAAAATGTTCGTCTGTATCCACTATACATTTGGTCCATTTCCTCAATCTGAATCTGATAACAGATATATGCTGCTAGTGGGTGACTACATTTTGTATATGGAGTACCAACCCTCTTTAGTACTGTGTACATTTGAAAATCAGCTCCGAAGAAGGAGATCAAAGACAAAAATATTTCCAAAGTGTCTGATTGACTAACAAAACAAGAGTGTAAAGGAGGAGCTGCATGATGGATGTTACCCGAGCCTATTTTCTCATGACATCCAAAGCTGGTATTTTATGTCCAATTCAACGCATCACAACTTTGCTACTTATAGAAGAGGAAGTCACACAGAGGTGACATATTGTGGTTAGATGCCTCAGTTACAAACGTCATCATTCTTATGAGGACTGCTTTCTGAAAGATATTCTGGAAAGTTACTATTCTAATTATAATTCTAATAGCACAGACTCCAGGTGCATCACACCCAAAAACATTGTTCAATATTCATAAGCCAGAGATATTGGATGGGTCAGCAATGCAAAGAGTGCAGGAAAAGAATGGAAAATTAGGGTGGATATGATTTTCCAAAGAAGTAAGACTTCAGTCTTAACCTGAAGGAGGTAAGTGAAGTTACAGAGCAGATCTCGTCAGGGAGGTTATTCCAAATCACAGGTGCATCATACACAAAACTGAGGCCAAAGTGTTTTCAAGACTTAAAACAGAAGCAAAGCGGGGGATGTGAAGAAACATGCAATCAGATTTGATTGATTTCAACGAGTGTTATATGCACTATGTCTGGGTATCAGAAAGGGATCAAAGTATTGGGGCTTACCCCTGTAAAGAAACTTATATACAAGCACGGCAGTCTCAAAGATAGGGCAGAACTTAATGGGCAACAAATGTAGTAATTTTCTAACAGGAGTGACATGTGAATACATGTGGTGTTGGCCACAATTCTGGTAAGACTGTTCCAAAGACACTGAAGTTTATGCAGATGCAGAGCAGAGACACCTCTGAACAGAGAGCTACATTAATCAAGACGACTTCTGACCAGTGTATAACAGCCATAAGGGGAACTTCATGTATCAGTCCCCCCAACACAGTGATGAAAGCCATTGAGAAAATTAGCTTTATTGTATATAACATATGTAAGGTATATATTTGATTAAATACAATTAGCACTAAAGTACATGTACAACTCAAATACTGATATACATGTTACGCTTAACAACGCATGATCACAATGACGTAAGGGTCCAGTCCATGTCGCTGATCATGCACTAATTTACATGCAGTTACAACTAATAGACTAAATTAACGAGTCACAAGTTCATGCACATAAAGTATAAGTATGTGCACACATAATGATACTCAGTACACTAAAAGGACATATATATGTTACAAATCATATTAGCATAACATTTACACTAAGATGTGCTTAATATTACAGCACTCACTTTCATAAATAGTGATCATGTAAATAGATAATAGCTGATAGGTGAAGACATAAACTCCATGAAGTTACATTAAAGTGACACTCTTATATATAACATGCATATGTATATGTTTATATGGAAGTGCCAAAATGATCTAGATTAGGAGAAATAGGGGAGGGAATAAAACTGTTGATCGTTCAAAATCTGGCAGTAAACTGATGGTGTCCAAACCAAGGAAGACAAATGTGACATGAATCGATGAATCAGCATAGAGTTTACATAATTACAAAACCCTTGGCAATAGAGAGGTCCCCACCATAAACAATCAGACTGGTACCCTACATTTCTGAAGTGGTAAGACAACACCTCCACACCGGACATGGGGAGGGGCCCCCAGGACTGACCCCTGCCATGCCTTAACACTGCATATGACAGATGTTCTCGAAGTCATTGCAGATCCCTGACATGAGCAAAACAGGCCTTACAGACCTTCATGACATGGCAAGAGAAAGAAAAATCGGAATAAAACCAGACACAGAGGTTCCTAACTGCATGTACTCATGATATAAACTTACACAAAATATTGACTGGGAAGGAATGATTTCCCACCAAGACTTTGAGCCAACATAATGAATTCGGTCTTATCAGGATTTAACTTTTAACTTATTTGTAGAGATCCATTTCTTAACATCATCTAGACAGTGTGACAGCTTATCAAGGGCCACAGCAACATTTTTATGTGTGAGATGCACATAAAGTTGTGTGCTATTAATATAGAAATAGAAACTTACATCAGGATGATTCTGTATGACTTTACCCAGAGTAGTAGTATAGAGTAAAAAAGGTCCACAAGGTGTCGTAGACACTGCAACTGATGAAGATATAGTTTTTGATTAAATTTTGCAATATCTCACATACAATGTTGCAAGAAAGAATAAATCAACAAATATAGGTCAACTGTAGATAATATTTAGATAACATTAACTCCTTGATGACCTCAATTGTTGAAAGTTGACAGCAGAGTCCACCTGGTGGAGCCATGATGGTCAGCTAATGTTCAACAACCCTGCATGCCTATTTAAGTTTCCTTCTGGAATTTCCAGGGGCCACAGTGGCAGAGTGGTAACACTCTCACCTCCCACCTCTGAGGCCGGGGTTCGATTCCCGGCACGGCCATAAGTGGGAAAGCTGGTAGTTGCTTGCCCTTGGTCGGCAGTTTACAGTACAGAACCCTAATGAACTGTATGTACTGGTTTCCTCTGCCCTTCCAACTACCCATCGTGATATGACCTGTACAGTGTTGAAAGTGACGTAAAACCCCAAATAAATAAATTCTTCAATTTCCAATTAAAATTCTTGGTATATGGAACGTGTTATTCAGAATATAAACTACAATGACTGTATGGATGCTGTAGAACATTTGTGATGTGTGTTGTACTGCTTAAGCTGTCTGCAATCTCTTCTGTTTCAGAATCTCTTTGGTACAGGTGACTATTATTCTGTTAAAGGTGAAGAGGTGTAATTACTCTAGAAATGTGATTATATTTAGACTAATAATTGATTTTTTTTGAACATATTAACAATGTTGGGCTACTTTTGACAAAGAACCAAAATAGAGCTGCTCATATATTGCACAAAATAAGGAAACAAGGGTCAAGACTTTTTTCACAAGGATAGGGGGGGTTCTTTCCAACCCAGTTTCCACTTTCTAATCAAAAGAATGACCTAGACAATATTTTATTTCACGAGGGGGGGGGGGGCTATTTATTTTTAGATTTATTTTCTGTTTTACATCACATTCAACAGAAAGGGTCATATTGCGATGAGTAGTTTACGGGTGGAGGAACCAGCGGACACTAGTTGGTCAAGATTCTGCATTGTAAATCACCAGGCATCAGCAAGTAACTACCAACTTCCCAACATGAAGCTCCTAGGCCGAGATTCTAACCTGCAATATCAAAGGTTGAAGGCAAGCATACTACTACAACTACTACACCACCGAGCCCCCATTTCATTGGGGAGGGGGAAGAGGGGTACACATGATATATCCTCACGGAAATTATTTACTGAACAACTAAGTGCTTAGTTTTGATCACCTCCCATTCACCACAATTTATTAAAGTCGCTTGTTATTCCAGCTCCTAACCACTCTTGGGGAGTCACCAGTTGAAATGTATGCCTAATCTTCTCTTTGGCCAAGATGGATTGGCCATATCATGAAAAGCCTGGACCAAATAAGAAAAATGAATTGATATGTTGCAATACCCCCAACATCATTCGTTCTAACTGCAAGGATTTTTCAAGAGCCCTTAGGGAGTCAATGACAATATCCACTCACATATGTGTTAAAAGATGCTCAATACTTTTGCAGACACCTACAATCACCATAATTATACACCTGAGAATCATCAGTCAACTGATTGCTTGCTCAACCAATATAACTACACACTTAAGCATGATAATCAAGGTAGTCACTCCTGACAGTGACACTAAGGTGTAAAAGGCCTCTTTTTAAAATATGAGGACATTGAGATAACTTTATCAGAAAGGTGTGAATGTGGTTTAAAACCACATGTGTTCATGATTTTCACAGCATCGTATATTCTTGTGATATTTGTTGAATGGAACAAGAATCTTTCAGTGCTCTTGTTATTGTTTTGCAAATATCACAACCAACTATAAATAACCTGAAGAAATAGCCCTTTGTGCTGAATGTAAACTTTTCTTTTTTAATCAACAAGGAAGCTGTCTGAACGTAATTGGGTTGCCAGTAAGACAGAGGATTTAATTTAGAATTCTACATTTAACTTTAAAGTACTGAGATTCATAAGCCAAAGCCTCTAGCTGGAGGAAGAAAAAGTGAAAAAAGTCAAAGAAAATATCATAAGAACATAAAGAAATCGCTAAAATGAAAAATTTTTAAAAGAGGATACATGATATGAGGTGGGGCAGCAATTCAAGGAGCACAGCGATTAGCCATAATTGGCTATCATTGTGCAAAATCTAAAAAATAATAAACCTACAACCAAATGTCACACAATTTCATTGTGAAAAACATAAACACAACCTACCACTACCGACTAATCACTTTCTTTAGATACAAATAACTCAGAAATTATTATTTATCCAGTATCACACTTTTTGACATTAAAGAAAGTATATAGTGTGACTATGCCACCATTAAGACTGTATATAATATGCTTATGCCACCATTATCTGATATTTAATGCTCAGTGCAAGTTTAAAGTAATCTTAAAATTGTTATGTAACCTTAATGTCAAACTTTTGCAGTAATTTAAACTTCTGTAATATTTTTGCTTAGGTGGTCTTATCTTTATATTTCTCATGTTAAGACTAACCTTATCTACTTATATAATTTGCTTAATGTCATTAATTGTGTATGTAGTAAATAGATAATATGTATTTAGCCCAATTGTGGCTTTCTTTGTGTAATGAACTTTTTGACCTTGCAAGTGACCTTGGGAGACACAATATGCCGGGTTGATGCATAGGCGTCAATCCCCTCATTGCAGCACCATGTAAAGAATATTCTTGTGTGTTACTTAAAAGCTTTTGATAGGGGCCACGGTGGCAGAGTGGTAACACTCTTGCCTCCCACCTCTGAGGCCGGGGTTTGATTCCCGGCACAGCCTCAAGTGGGAAAGCTGGTAGTTGCTTGCCATTGGTCAGCAGTTTACAGTACACATCCCTGTATAGTACACTCTGTACTGGTTTACTCTGCCCTTCCAACTACCCGTCGTGATATGACCTGTACAGTGTTGAAAGCGACGTAAAACCCCAAATAAATAAAAGCTTTTGATTTGTTGACATTTGACCCATTCCTATTATTTTCCCGCAAAAAACCCCTAAAAGTAGCCATATTTAAAAATTGAAGGGGCAATACACCTCATCTTAAAGTGAAATAATTTCAAACTGTTCCCTCAATCCCTCCCTAGTAACCATACATGAGGCTAACTCTGAGTCTCTAGTTTCCGATCACGATAACAACACAAGCTGAAGGTCCACTGGATCTCAGTGCAGCTGCAACAGTCTAAGTAGCTGGCGCAGCTATGGTCATATTCACAACCCAAGCTGAAATGTGGAGTTTGGCTGCTCAGTGGGTCTTCCAGTGTTCCAAAGTGTTAACATGTGGTTCAATTAATGTGGACAGCCTCTGCTCAAGAAGGCATCAACATGTGTCAGATGTATGACGTCTAGTCAGGCACAAGTACCCAAGCTTCAGCCACATTCCTCACAGCTCTTGGATGACAATTCAAGTTACACTCAGTAGCCGTCAGTGACTGGAATAATGGGGCCCAGGACCTAGTATCCATAATAACTTAACATTTTAACTTTAAATAAAACCCAGACGGGGACCCTTCCATTGTCTCAACTCCCCATTATTTTTGCATAATGGAGAGTTAACACTACATTATTTTCTAACAGTGGATTGTGGTTCAGTTCAATGGTCGGTCTGCCAAGAACAAAAGGGTATTTGTTAGTCATCCTCAGCACGATGAATTCAATATTGAAATGTTTTCACAACTTCTTTCATATTAATTAGTTCAGTGGGTACATTTACAAAGTCTTCAATTTTGAATGACATTCTGATTTCATAGAAAAATACCATATGGAAAATGCTACCTTGAAAAAATACCTCCTGAAAAATACAAAACAAGCAATTTAATTTATAAAAGTTGGATATTTTTTAATTCTTTGCATTTTTTTACAATCAATCTTTGCAATAATCTTCTGTAAACTTAATCAAAGGAGCAGCTACCTTTCAACAAACTCACTGTGTTAAATTCTAACCCAGCATATTATATTAAAAAGAGTGTTTTAGTGGCTCAAAATTTACTCAAGTGAAATGAGAAAAATACGTACAGCAAAAATGCAGTACTGAAATGCATTACTGTTGGGGTAAAATTTGATTTACAGTTTCAATGTTTATAAGTTGAAAACAAAGATTTTAATTTACCTTATTACAGTTTGTTATGTACTTTTAAAATGATACACTGTTTGTAGTAGAGATGAATTTGTGGCGCTTCCATTGTGTAAGCTTAATGAGTCTTCAGCCCGTTGGGCTTCAGGCCATTAAGTTTACATAATGGAGCGCCACTTGGCCATTATCTATATAATAATTGCAATTGAGTGTGTTGTTTGCTCAAGCTGCCTGCCAAGGCTCACCACTGACATTACCTAAAGTGCAATCTGCTTCAAATGTGTTAATATAATCTAGGTATGCATGCATACGTTATTTATTCATTAGAGTGAGATATATATAATCACTGTAAATTGATGTTCATAAAGGCATGATGTGTTTCTTATACTTAAATGAACTCAAAAGCTGTCTATATTGCAAATGCAGTTCCGAAAAAGATTTAATTATAGTCCACATCTTACTATCACACCAGTAACTCAGTAAATTCAGGTTATGGGGAGTCAAACCCAGGTCCTTTTTATGGTGGGTCGTATTTGCTCGACTCAGTAAGGTGTATTTAAATATTTTAGCTAGACACTTGGGTCCCTCATCTACCTTTTATTTTACATTTTACTGTTGTTTCTTTTTATATTTTATTTTACACTTAATTCTACATTGAAATTTTGCTCATGTGTGGTCATCTCTTCAGTTAAATCAGTCAAACCCTCGATAAATCTCTCATTACTTAAAACTTTAATTTAAGGCCACCTTAAACTCAGTGAACTAAGTTTAAAGTAATCTTTCAGTTGTTATGTAACCGTAATGTCAAACTTTCTCGGTAATTTTAACTTCTGTAATATTATTGCTAAGGTGGCCTTATCTTTTATACTTCTCATGTCCAGATTAACCTTATCTAGTTATATACTTTGCTTAATGCCATTACATGTGGATATAGTAAAGAGGTAATAAATATTTTGGTCCAATTTTGGCTTTCTTTGTAATGTATGGAGATGCAATGTATGTTATTTACTTCATATATGTTGCGTTATAAAATGTATATTTCCCTTATTTAGCTCAATAAAAAGAAATATTGACTTTTTTATTAATAGTAACTTGAAAAGGTAGATAGCTGTCCACTGTCAAGCAATCTAATCTTGGTTATCATGATATACATGATGTAGTTGAAATTCATCTGTGCTACATTATTTTATTCGGGGTACATTTAGCAAATCTCCAAGAGTTTTGTGCAAATTGCTGTTCCACTGTAAATCCTTTATGGCGTGAATGGAGTACTAGACCACCTGTGTAAATGTTCTTAATTGTGCAATATTTTCTGGTGAAATTACTTTTCTTTCAGACTTGAATGAGACAAGAATGTTTAAGTGCTTGCTATTATTATAAAATGATACAATCATCCATAAATAATCAGAAACAAAACTTTGTACTGATAATAAAGTTCAATGCAAGTCTGTAATAGAGAGCTGCTTTAACTGTAATTTGGTTGTCATGGAAGCCAGAGGATTTTATTGAACATTCTACTAATTACAAGTATTCCATAGATTGACAGTACACTACGTCTCTGATATTATTGTTATTGGCAATAAGCAAGAAAAAATCACTTAAATAACCAAAGTTATAACAAAAGATATAACAAAGGCTTTTTGTGTTTTTATTTATTGATTGACTTTTATTTATTTGCTTTAAATCCTGTCTAGTAACTTTGTATCAGTTATATTGTGAAGGGTTGTTGAAAGGTTGGAAGAGACCCGTTCATACAATTGGTCAAGGTTCTGTAAACCTCTGACCAATGGCAAGCACCTATCAGCTTCCCTAGTTTAGATAGGGCCAGTTTTAGAGGTGGGAGGCCAAGGAAATTAAAAGAAAAAAAAACTAAATTTGGAAACAGAAGATTTTTAGTTGTGACTCCATAGCACTGAAACAATCTCTAGAAGATATATAAACTGTTCAAAATGTAGCTTATGTAAGAATGTTGTTTAAAACATTCTTTTTCTAAAGAACATTGAAACTGCAAGATATTCCTGTTCACACAGTGATTTTGAGCAATTATTATTATTATTGTTATCCTTGTTCTTGGATAATCATGTCTTTTGATCCCTTTTCAGTTAATCGGTCCTTTACTTGTGAAAATAAGTAAACAAGGCCTCATTTTAATATGAGCCTCACCAGGAAATTCAAAAGGATGTTAACAGTTGTATAGAAAATTAAAAACTATTTACCCAGATTTTGATTCTTGGTATTTGAATGAAAAATTTATTGCCATTGTGTCATTTGATACAAGCAATCTTGCTAAATTTCTTGAGAAAATATAGAAAAAATAAAAAAACATTGTTTTAAATTCATTTCCCCACCAGGGGGACGAATAAAGAACCAGTTGGGTTAAATAATTTATTACAATTTATAATTGTATCCACCGGCTATCCGGTGGATACTATGGATTTGACTTTGTTGCGCCTACGCCGCCACCACAAAAAACAAAATGGCCGCCACGGGCGTTTTTCGACTTTAAACAAGGACTTTTGGTGGCCATCTAGAGCAAAGTGTATTATAGGTAGAGATCTCAAATTCACAGGATATATTCCTCATTACAAAATCTTGACTGGGAATATTTTTGGCCTGATTTTGAAAAACAAGATGGCCGTCACAGGTGTTTCTTTGCAGTCATGAAAAGTGCTTATATCTCCCTTATTATTGGTCCTAGAGGTTTGGGATGGTAAACCAACCTATAGCAAATCATGGCCTAGGAATCTTTTGGTGTGGTCGTATTTGACCTTGGACCCCTCCTTCAAGGTCAATGAGTATAGCCAAACTTAAAAGTGCTTATAACTCCCTTAATATTGGTCCTAGAGGTTTGGGATGGTAAACCAACCTATAGGAAATCATGGGCTGGGAATCTTTTGGTGTTGTCGGATTTGACCTTGGACCCCTCCTTCAAGGTTAAACGAGGATAGCCAAACTTAAAAGTGCTAAAAACTCGCTTATTATTGATCCTAGAGGTTTGGGACGGTAAACCAACCTATAGCAAATCATGGGCTGGGAATCTTTTGGTGTGGTCGGATTTGACCTTGGACCCCTCCTTCAAGGTGAAACGAACATAGCCAAACTTAAAAGTGCTTATAACTCGCTTATTATCGGTCCTAGAGGTTTAGGATGGGAAACCAACCTATAGGAAATCATGGGCTGGGAATCTTTTAGTGTGGTCGGATTTGACCTTGGACCCCTCCTTCAAGGTCAAATGAGGATAGCCAAACTAAAAGGGGTTATAACTTGCTTATTATTGCTTGCAGAGGTTTCGGATGGTAAACCAACCTATAGGAAATCATGGGCTGGGAGTCTTTTGGTGTGGTCAGATTTGACCTTGGACTCCTCCTTCAAGGTTAAATGAGGATAGCCAAAATTAAAAGTGCTTATAACTCGTTTATTATTGGTCCTAGAGGTTTGGAATGGTAAACCAACCTACATGAAATCATGGGCTGGGAATCTTTTGGTGTGGCCGGATTTGACCTTGGACCCCTCCTTCAAGGTCAAACAAGCATAGCCAAACTTATATGTGCTTATAGCACGCTTATTATTGGTCCTAGTGGCATGGGGTGGTAAAACAACCTATAGGAAATCATGGGTTGGAAATCTTTTGGTTTGGTCGGATTTGACCTAATGGACCCCTCCTTCGAGGTCAAATGAGGATGGCCAAACTTTAAAGTGTTTATAACTCGCTTATTATCGGTCCTAGAGGTTTGGAATGGTAAACCAACCTATAGGAAATCATGGGCTGGGAATCTGTTGCTGTGGTCGGATTTCACCTTGGACCCCTCCTTCAAGGTCAAACGATGACAGCCAAACTTAAAAGTGCTTATAACTTTCTTAATATTGGTCCTAGAGGTTTGGGATGGTAAACAATCCTACACAAAATCATGGGCAAAGAATCTATAGCTGTGGTTGGATTTGACCTTGGACCCCCCATCAAGATCAAACGCGGATAGCCAAACTTAAAAGTGCTTATAACTCGCTTATTATTGGTCCTAGAGGTTTGGAATGGTAAACCAAAATCTAGGAAATCATGGGCTGGGAATCTTTTGGTCTGATCGGATTTGACCTTTGGCCCCTCTTTCAAGGTCAAATGAGGATTGCCAAAATTAACAGTGTTTATAGCTTGCTTATTCGTATTCCTAGAGGTTTGCAGTGTCACACCAACCTATAGGAAATCATGGGCTAAGAATCTTTTGATATGGGCTTCTCCTTCAAGGTTAAGCAATGTTAGAATGGCTTTGGTGAGTTTTCTTTCTGGTGGATACAATTTGCATCGGTTCTCCAATGCGATAGGTCTAGTACTAGTTAGTCTAGTTTTGTATGTATCTAACATATTTGTAAAAGATATAATATTAAAATACTAAAAGACTGATGTTAAAGGATATTTTAGTTTAGATAGTAAAACAGAAGTCACCCCCAGACCTAGCACCCAGCCTTGCTGAAGGATTATTTTTTAAACCTATTTAATAGTACATCATGAACCCAATTTTTATATTCTGATCCCCAAAATTTTGTGAAATACTAACTGCCCATGTTATCTAATATTGAAGGAGAGAAGCAAGGCGGGGTGGAGGAAAGAGGTTAAGGTGCCCACTAAGCAATTATACTGGAGATGTTTGGAAATTTTGAAAGGTGAAACACCGGGAGCCACAACACTAAAGATTATAGGGTGAAACCATAGCTCAGCAGGTAAACCAATGATTTATTTTATAAAAATAATATTTTTTGAAATATTTTTATGATAGAATAGCACCTCTTTATAATGCAGTATAATACATGTCACTATAATAAAATAAAATGAAGGAAAAAATATAAGAGTCATGCCCTTAGTGTGCCCTTTGGAGCAGGGGGGATAGAGGGGGTGAGTGCTGATCATGAGCCTCTGTCTTGTTTACAAAGCATATTCATAAAAAAACTATCCTCTTTGCGATTTTTGCTCCATCAGCCAAATTTCTAAATCTTTGTTGCAGTAGCAGCTGGCTTTGTGGTCAACCCCTGTTATATGCTGTACATATATTAATATTCATTACCTCCGCCCATGAGGTTATGTTTTTGCCTGGGACAGTCTGTCCGTCCGTCTGTTTGTTTGTTTGTGAACAAGATAACTCAAAAACTTATGGACGGATTTTGATGAAATTTTCAAGGTATGTTCGAAAAGGTAACAGGAAGAAATGATTAAATTTTGTGAGTGATCTGGATCACTCTCTCGATCTTCTGGATCCATGAAATGTAACTTTTAAAGACAGATAACTCAAAAATTTATGGATGCATTTTCAAGAATTTTTCAGGAAATGTCCTAAATGGGACGAGAAACAAGTGATTAGATTTTGGGCGTGATCTGGATCACTGACTGGATCATCTGGATCCAGGCTGCCAGATGTGTTTGTGAACAAGATAACTCAAAAACATATGGACTAATTTGATGAAATTTTCAGGATATGTCTGAAAAGATAAAAGGATAAAATAATTGGATTTTGGAAGTGATCCGGAACACTATATGGATCTTCTGGATCCGTGAAATGCAATTTTTAAAGACAGACACCTGATAGCTGAAAAAGTTAGGGATGGATTATGATGACATTTTCAGGAAATGGCCTAAATGGGACAAAGAACAAGTGATTAGATTTTGGGAGTGATCTCGATCACTGTCTGGATCATTTGGATCCAGGCTGCCAGATATTTTTAGGATGGATTTTGATGACATATTTAGGATATGTTAGAAATGGCATAACGAAGAAGTTCTAAATGGAAGAAATTGTTCAATTTGGCAATGATCCGGACCAATATCTTTTCTTTATATCTCCAATACAATAATTTAAAGTTCATAGCTATGGGCTTTACGTCGTGCTCAATATCCAAAGTCATATTAGGACAGGCCCTTAGCATTTGTCACTTCTAGAAGTCAAATCAAAACAGAGGTGACAGCCTGTTATTAGATCTGTTTATGGTATCCCACTAGGCCCAATTTAACAGTTATATGGCATTGTACAGTTATGTACATGTAGCAGAAGAAACAACAAAGGCTGTTGCAATCACTTTATTGCCCCCAAAGTATATAAAGAATGTAAATATGATGTTAAAGCAGCTGTTGCAGTTTCAGATCATATTACGGCTGCTATTTAATACATACACTGGCCAAGCCTCCATTGCCGGGAATGACCTGAAATTGATCAAGATATATGTTTTCATGCTTCATTTTATGGTTAATTGCATGTAAAGTTTTACAAAATGCATACATACAGACACTGTGGGAAATAAGGTCTGCATTACTTTTTCTTCAGTGTGTTTAGGCATTGGGTTCTGTCTGTAGTGAACGAAAATGTCAGAGATATTGACAAATGATCCTTCCCAAGATTCTAAGTCAGTTGCCAGAGACTTTAGGCTCTACTTCAGTCAATGGGCCTCAAATCAATATAAATATAAGCAATCACATGCATTTGATTCAACACCAAGAAAAATATTTGATGGGAGATACCTTACTTTTCAGGTTACTCCCGCACACAAACATCCATAACAAGGCCTTTCACATTGATGTCACATTCTCCACAGTCTGTAGCCTTGTGTAATATAATGGCCAGATGATTCTTAATTCCCAGGTTCCTGAACATATACGTAGACATTTCGCACGGATTGTCCACTTGCTGTTAATGATAAAAAGATAAATCAATAACATAGAAGTTAATTATAAATATAATACAGTTGTCCTTGTTATAAAGTTATAAATTATTTGTAGTAAATATATATCTTGCACTACAATGAGATAGTAATATTATTATTGTTAAAAATGTTATTTGGAACACACATGTAAGTGCAAGTAAATTGTTGATATGCAACGGGTCAGTTACTCATTTGAGAGGTTTGGGTTCAGTTATCGAACACATCTTGCATAAATATGGATCCATACTAATGTACACCTATGACACTTCATGGGTATTGATGAGTAAAATTTCTGATGCCCAAATGTAGCTCATGTGGGCAGCACAGAGAAGTTTGAGCTAGGTGTAAGTAAATGTCCAATATTTGAATATAATGGATTGCTGATGAGGTCTCTATTTTAATTACATCCCTCCCTTCCTCTATAATTTTTCTAAGATGTTATTTAATATGACTACTTTTATTAATGTGTCTTTGGTAAATATGGTTGTGTTAGATGGTTTTATGATCACTTCAGAAAAAGTAAAAGTCTAAAAAAGTTTCCTTTTGTGTACAAAGAGTTTTACCATATCATTAAAATCACTGAGCATAACAACTGTCCATTAATTTAAAATATTAAACACTCCCCCACCCCACCGCCCTGGGAAAAAAGAAAAAAAAATTCTTAGGAGTAAGTGGGAATATGCAAATTTTTATGTGGGAATAATAGAATAATATCTCTTTTTTGCCAAGAGGTGTTATTGGGCACAATTAGCAGCAGGGCAGATTCTATGACCCCATTTTCTTGAAATATCAAAGGGACTTACCACATTAGAGTGAATTAGACCTATGTTAAAGGTTGAAACACACTGCACGTTCATCTCAAACTTCGTGACATTAAAAAAGGTAATGCCTGCCCTGATATTACCTAAAACAAGAAACTGCATTATATCATATAGGAATAACCCCCGACAAACTATGGTATATGCAGAATTATACCATATACTGCCTCAGACCTTGGTAAAATTCTGTGTATACCATGGTTTTGGTGGTGTTTTTCCTATTCTAACAAGACAAGTTGTTAAATGTTATAAATAGTGTTATTATTAACATTTTAATGACAAAAAGAGATATCCATCGTGAGAGATAAGAGAAAACCACGAGTTATGCTGTCTTTACTCATATTTCCTTGATTGACCAATCAGAATCCCGGACGCAGCAGTGTCATGTTAGAAAAAAAGTATAACTGCATTGTCAATATAGATTTATTGATTGATTCAAAATCTATACTTTACATTGTTTTGGTTACACTGTGATGGGACCGCCACTGAAGTGTTAGTCGGAGTACCTGCCCGTACCTGGCCCAGTACCTGGTCATCCATCCAAGTACAAACCAATGCACAGTGCTTCTAAGTTCAGTAAACTGCCCCAAATAACCAGATCAGCACCGTTTTAGCAAAGTATACTTACAGCTTTATATATTTGACCAAAGCATTTGATTCAACTATTGAACCCAAAGAACATATGGAAAAAATAGTACCTAATGCTTTTATTATCCCCGGGGAGCTGTATTTGACCTAAATAGTTAAACAGATGAGGAGTAATTATTTCCTTAGCGTAGAAAGTTAATGCAACAAAACCATGAACCAGAGAGGTTTAGTGATACGTTTTGGCTATCAAAACGTAAACACAAACTTATTTACGACAGCAGTAGATGTGTATCAGGTGACTCTTAGCATTTTTGGAATTTATTACTGTACGTTTTATACGTAAAGGGTGGCTTCCTTACGTTCACTCACCCCTATCTGTTTTATTAAAAAAACTACTTGATACAAATAATATGTTACAGCCCCACAGGCAGATAAATATGTTCATCATATTTTAGTAAAGTTTCAGTTCACAATATTTTGCCATATACATACAAGAGGAATATTTACAAAGCAGGCTTGTTCTGTAGTACATCGAAGAAACTACAGTGACCTTCATTCCTTTATATTGACGTATTGCTAAACAATAATTAGAGAGGTTTAGTGTTACGTTTTAACCTTGTTAACCTTAAACGCAAACGTATTTACGTCAGCATTAGATGTGTATCAGATGACTTTTAAGGTTTGGGGGGATAATTATGTTACATTTTATACGTAAAGGCTGGCTTATTTACGTTCACTCACCCCTATCTATTTTATTTAAAAACTACACACTACAAATAAATATGTCACAACCCCATAGGCAGATAAATATGTACACCACAGTTTGGTCAGGTTTCAGTTCATTATATTTTCCCATATGAATACCAGAGGTCTGTTTACAAACGATGCTTCTTTTTTATCACATCAAAGAAACTACATTGACCTGCACTCTTTCATATGGACGTATTGCTAAACCCTTATTTAACTAACGTATCCTCTTCAAACTTAACGTATCTCTTACTGAAATTATTTAACGTTTCGTGCCTTTTCAAACATAGTACTAAACCTCTCTAAATTATATTTCATTGAGTGTGTAAGCTACAAATCATTTACATACTTCATTAAATTGGCACTTTGCAGAAATGGCTGAAAATTGAAGATTTGATGTCTTTATACCCACTGGTGTCCAAATATGGCATATTCTATTTCTTTGCATCCATTATTAACAATATGGATTTGTTTTAAGAAAATTTTACAACAAAATGGTGGATAATAAAGGTAGGGCATCCCTCATAAAAACGCTTATATCACTCATGATGATAAACAACATAATACTTGTGGAACATTCAACATATTGTCATTTGGGTAGTTTTCCTATTTGTTATTTACCATGGGTAGTGTATGGTCGGCATATACAGAGCAGGATATATTTATTATCTGTATACTGCTTGGGGCCGTATCATGGCACAAAAGTCAACATGACACAAACTGGAAGATAAACTACTTAATAACATTTTTGTTGTCATGTGTAAGACTCTTGTACTTTCACCAAATAAGGAAGTAGAAGTGAAGATAACAATATCTTAAATAGCTTCAGTATACGCTGTTTGAAAAATGTGCCAAGTTAAGGTGCTGATTTCTGGTACGATTATACCTCATTAAAACTGATTCTAAATTCTAATTTTAATTCTAATATTACTTTCATAGTGCTTATTCTCCATCTACTGACAGACTCTAAGGTCCATAATTCCCGAAATCAGAGATCATAATTGTTAAACCAGAAACATTGTAGGGAGGGTGCCACAGAGAAAGACTGAGACAAGACCAGAAAAACGACTAGGGAGGGTATGCTTTTGCAAAGATATAGGTTTTCAACTTCTTCCTGAAAGAAGAGAGAGATTTGGCTGACCGTACATCACCAGGGAGATCATTCCAAATCCTTTGGGGCATCATTTACACAGCGCAGGTCAATTTGAAAATGCTTTTAGACATTATGTAGAAACTTGTACACTAATAGGGTTTATTGTTTTAACTTTGTGTTGGGAAAGCTTATGTCAATGCACATGTTAATCCAAAGATGTCCACAACATTACACTTAAAACAAGAGCAAATAAGGTCTTTGTGTCAAGTCACTGCTTGTGGCAGTTATACAATGGCACCTCCTTATACTCTCGTGGCAGAATTGACCTTTTTACCTTAGGTGTGCTTTTAGTACATACAATGTTTTATTGTTGATTCAATCCAAACAATAATCCATCTTATATTACTTTGTCATTATTGACCAATATTGTTTGTGTCATAAGTATAAACAAGTATAAAAAGCTGATATATAAACGTCATTGAGAGGCAAACTACATTTTTACTGTAACTGATTGAGCTTTTGCAAAAAATATAAATGCCAATGCTTCTCACTTTCTGAAGCTAATATTCATACTTCAACAGGACACAATTATGTCAGTCAATGTGTGTCAGTGACATGGTTGTTTGTAGAGTGGTAAGAGAGTGGTTGCATAGTGGTAAATTATAATGGCACTATAATTCCCCAGATTTATAAATGAAGCATTTTATCTTTTAGTTATGTGTGTTTCACAAAAAAGGTGAATATTTTTCATGGCATTCAAGTCAAGTCTCCCCAAATTCAATCTATGTAAATTACAATGTATCTAAAATAGTGCAGCTAGAGTAGTGCACTGGTAGATACCCCAGCATAACTCCTGATCCTAAGAAATTATATTGGCTTCCTATTAAACTCGGTCTGTGTTATAAACAACTATATTTGTTTTCAAGTCTTGTTATGTTGATAATTTCCTTGTGCTTCCAACTACTCTTCTATTAGTATTGTAGACGACTTTTTCGTGATTGATAAGGGCCTGTCCTTCTGTACTTAGCCTCTGTTACTTTGCCAATTAGTATTGGACAGACAGCCTCAATTTTATTTTAAATTTTATGTTCAAGGCCCATGTCAGTATTATGTTACTTTGGTATTTTATTTGATTTAGATGCGTTTAGTATTTCATTTGTGATGAAAGAAGTAAGATACAAGCTAAGGCCAAATAAAAAGGAATGTTATGTTCTTATTCTTCTGCAACTTCCTTGCGATAAGGCCTTTATGGCTGCGTTAGGAATTCTACCCCTGGGCAAGAGTCTTTATCCAAACATACTGCCTTGGCTAGTGATTCAGACATTGACATGTCAGATTTAATGATTCATTGGTATTTGTCAAAATATTTTTGGGCATCTGATTTACTTGATAACATGGATAGGTTTATGTGGACAAGAGTTCAATAAGAGGCAGTACTTTTTTGACAAAATGTTCTGACCCAACTGAACAGTTTATGTGAATAGATTGGCCACTATTGAAAAAAAGAACAGTTGGAAAACTATACGAGAAAACTATTGATGTGGCAAAACTTAAAAGACCCAGAAAGTGAAAGTATTCTAAAGCCAATCACCCCATAAGTTCATTTTGGCTGGTTAAGATAGAATACAAGATAGAAGCAAAGATAGAATCAACTTCAACTAGCTTTCCGTTATCCAGTGAAAATGCTTTTTTCAGAACTATGAGGGATGAATCTGATGGCAATATTATAGACCCCTGTTAGACCATATCAAAAATTTACTTAAATATGCTGCAAAGGCCATTCGTGCTGTTCTCCTGCTCCAAATAGAACAAGCAGAAATTCAAGATTACTTGGATACATATAAGACTGACAGGGCAATAAGAGCTCCTGCTCAGTATCATCCCTATAAAGTATCATCTATAAAGCTAGAAGGGTTCTTTTCAGGTTTGTATCAGCTGTTGGTCCAGGGATGGTAAAACCATTGCTCAACGAAAGTCTAATTATTGCAGGCACTCAAAAATGAGCAAAGGAGGAGATGGCTCAAGTTAGTCATATCCACATAGGTCAGCTTTTTACCTATTCAAAATGTGATCATGCTCAAATTGGCAGTCTTTCCTCTCTATCACCAAAAGCTATGCATGAAATGTTTGAGAAGGTCATTACCATTTGTAAAAGTTTGCGAAGGTTCCTCCCATGCACAGATCTTGTTTGGCAAGTAGAATGACACCTTTCACTGTGCATAAACAACCAGTATATGACACTGCTAGTGGTCACATGAAGAGTCTGGATACTTTAACTTGCACGTGTAATGAAAACAGGCATAGGGCACAAATTTTGGATCTGTTGTGTCCTTGGACATCAAGGTGTCCTGGGGCTCACTCATGTGGGTCCCACCTTAAAAAGGTTTATTTTAGGTATCATTGGTGTGGCATGGTTTCTTGACCTCTCCTCTCATTGGCTGACCCCCCCCTGTTTTTGCCTTTTAGATCCATGTGGTGTCACTTTGACATTGACCACAGACCAGTACACATTGAAATCAAGATATTTTATATTTTAGTCAACTTTATTTCATAATATTGTTATTATCATGGAGAGATACAACTTGCGGTCAGGCAAGCGAGAATGCCACATACCCATTCAACTGCAGTTGGCCAGGGATGAAGATTTCCTGACTGGGTTGTTGGAGGCTTCTGGACCTACCGGACAAGTATCTGACTCTGATCAGTCTGACATTGGCAGATCCGACATTGACATTTCCGCTCTTTTAAACACCTCCAAACAAAATTCTCCCATACCCTCCCCAGTTAATAGGAAACATACCAATACACAACCGGGACAGGTTTCCCAAGGGGTGGGGGAGGGGGGGTCGTCGGACCATGTCACACAGAATTATATTAATCAGATTATTCTGTCACGATGGACTGCTTTAGGTGAACGTCTAACCAATATGGAAAACAAACACAGGATACCCAAGAAGACTAGTGATTCTTCAAAAATTAAATCCTCCAACAAAAATGACAAGCATGCGAAAACTGCAGTCACACAGAAAGGTTTAGCACACAATATGGTTCCTGTTTCTGGTGTTTTGAATCATGACCTTCCTCCACCAGATAAACTAAGGGAAGAGGCCAGAATTCAATTGGAGGTGCAAAATAGACTTAAACAACTAGCAGAACAGGCAAAACCAGGTACTAAAAAAATTAAGTCACAACGGGGTGGGTGTGTTCAGGTCTTTGTCCAAAATAGGGTCAAATGGCCCCATGAGTTTGTATTATCCGGCCAGAATAAGGACAGATTGTCCTACAACCAGCTTTCCCCCATTCAGTGGGTGGTTGGCTTTTGTCAGACCATTAGAGAGGAGTCAAGCATACAAAATCGGGATTACATGCTAGATTATTTGATAAATCTTCTTGAGGATGCCACTGACTTCTCTTGGGCTTTGGCAAAAGGCAGCCACGCTGTCCTACTTTGTAGGATGGAACAAGGAGAGATTAAAAGCTGGGCTGAAACTGAGAAAATAGACCGGGTTAGAAGGGCTCATGCACAACATTACATTTTGGCTTCACACGGTACCTCGCGGAATGGGGAGAAGACACACGGTAGTGGAAAAATGGTCCCATGTGTATACTTCAATAAAGGTTCTTGTATGCAAAAGCAATCACACGAAACTAAGGGCACGTTCTATAAACACTGTTTATATTGCTGGCAGAAGGAAGGCAAGGCCTTTCCTCACACACAAACTGAATGTAAAAAAATTGGCATCAAAAACGATTAAAATGGGGCATGCCCAAGAGAGGGTATGTCTACAAAGATAGACTGGTGGCTAACAGTGCATATGACACACAAATGGTCAATGAATTACTGGGTTTGTCTTCAAAACAGTGGTTAAAAAATTTTCAACTAGGACTAGCAAGGTCTTCCAAAAAAGATCACAGATCGTATACACAGGTAGTTTCCAGTAAATACGACAGTGCCTATAGGTTTCAACACAAACTGCACTCAGATACTGATCTGCAGTACTCCAGAAGTACACATGGCCATTCTGGAAAAAATTACAACCATGTTCAGTCGGATTTTATCAAAGTTTCATATACAAGTACGTGTACTAACAAGAAATGTACAGTATATCCGGATCCGGTTATACAAAACCACTCACGGATTACGCCACAACTAAAACAAGTAAGTATGGATACACAGGTTAAAAGACAACCTAAAATCCAAATGGTGCATGGAAATACTCCCATTCGTAAAGAAAATAGATTTCAAGTATTGTCGGATAACATTGGAGATCTTTCAGAACCTGATAATTTCCAATTCCACACTTTGCATGGAATGATATTCTCCCACTGGTTCCAACTCCGGATATTTCTGGAAGTAACGTCCCTGCTAAGATTGAATCGTCAATAAGTATCGATGATATGCCCGTGATCGATACTGAGGTTTCCAATAAACAGGTCACAGGTTTGAGTCCAAATTATGTATCAAATGATACAAAGGTTGGTGACTTTAATGAAATCCATGGAAAGTGTCGACAACAGATTGGTGACCAATTCGGATGTGTACCCCTTGACAAATTTGTTACTTATAAAGATCCAGATGTATATTGGAAAGCAATTTCTGATACATTGGAGGCTCACAAACTTATCAGAGATAGTGGAATGCTTAATTTTGGGGTATGAGAATTCCTGTCAAAACTAATCTTAATGTTGTTAACTGGAAGAAACACTTAGGTGATTATTTTGACCAACAACTCTTGAATTTCATACAATTTGGATTCCCCTTGGATTTTGATAGGAGCACAGCCTTATGTAGCACTTACAAAAATCATGCATCAGCCTGTGAGTTTGCTTCTCAGGGCGACAAATATATTCAGGAAGAACTTGAGCATGGGGCGATCATGGGCCCTTTTAAGGCCCCACCAATCCCACTGCATATTTCACCATTTATGACCTGACCTATAGCAGATTCGGCGACCAGAAGAACAATAATCGATCTGAGCTGGCCCAAGGGCCTGTCTGTAAATGATGGCGTTGGAAAACAATCATACTTGGGTACTGACTTGTTACTTAAATATCCTGTTCGATTTTCAAAGTTGATATTAGTTGTGTGTTTAGGCACATTGGTATAGATCCTGGAGATCTGGATCTCTTGGGCCTACAACATTTGGATCAGTACTATCTGGATCTTTCTTTGCCTTTTGGATATCGCTTGGGTTCAAATTTTTTTCAGAAACTCAGTGACTCAATCAGGTATATCATGAACAAAAATGGTTTCCCAAGTCTCCACAACTATTTGGACGACTTAATCTATTGTGGACTTCCGTCTGATATACATGAACCATACCAATTCCTCATATCTTTGCTGCAGGACCTTGGACTTGCTATTAGCCAGAAAAAATTATGCCCACCCAGTACACAGGTTGTATGTCTAGGCATTTTTTTCGATACCAAGAGTCGTACTCTGTCCATTCCATCAGAAAAAATGTCGGATATCAGAAATATATCTTCTGCATGGTCGGATAAGAGAGTTGTTTCTAAAAGTGAACTTCAGTCATTGTTGGGTTCTTTGCTCTATATTACAAAATGTGTGAAGTCATCATGCTCATTCTTAAACAGGATCTTACAATTATTAAGAGACAATAGTGACAATAAGGATATTGTCTTGATCACAGAATTTTTCAAAGATCTTCAATGGTTTAATACCTTTTAATACCTCAAATATAGAACGGGGTTACTATGTATCAGGTTACTCCTCTATTTGAAGATATACATTTGGATGCATCACTCACAGGTCTTGGGGGTCAATTTAAAAATTATGTGTATTCCATATCTATACCTAAGGATTATATGGGATATAACATAGCACACTTAGAGATGCTCAATGTGGTAGTGGCCCTGAAAGTGTGGGGCCAACAATGGGCTAACAAATGTGTTAGATTATTTTGTGATAATCAGGCAGTTGTAGGGCCCACGATAAAATCTTGGCCATGTGTGCTAGGAATCTCTGGCTCCTTACAGCAACATATAACATAGCCCTACTTGTCTCCCATATCCAAGGTTCATGGCTGACCTTCTTTCTAGGTGGAGAAATACTAATGAAGATGTCCAAAAATTACATCAGTTGATTGAATGCCCTGTGTGGGTTAATACACACATTAATTTGACTTATTTAAATAATGATATTTAGCCATATTTTGTTGTATTTCAGATCCTGAGGCAGTGACAGCTTCCCTAGCATCCCAGGCTTATGCGAGACTTTGGAATGGCTTCAGACCTTCCACACATGCTGCATATAGGCGAATGTTTGCGCTCTTCATTTCCTTCCTGGTGGCAGAGGGGCTGTCCCTTCCTCAGGTGGATACAATGGACATTCTGGCTTTCATGGAGTATTTGCTCCAGGCTGGTATGACTGCTGCAAATATCACGAACCATCTAACAGTAATCAGGTCATGTTACATTATATATTATAATGATACAGCTCCATTTCGAGATAACAGGTTACCACTATTCAGCAAGTCATTAAAATTAATAGGCCATTGCAGCCTTCATGGAAATTTACGGTTGATGAAAATATATTATACTCTGTTTCTGCAGCAAGTGCTTCGCTCCCCTTTCATACGACCTTTAAAGCTCTGTACCTGCTTGCTTATTTCTCAATTTTGAGATTGTCCAGTATATTGCCCCATTCAATGGCTACCTTTGACAAGTCACGACACCTTTGTAAGGGTGATGTCATATTTTCATCCGGTGCAGTGGTAGTTGTTAAATGGACCCAAACACTGCAGGATCGTTGTAAGGTAGCTTCTGTATCTCTTCCAAACCTGGGTGCCTCACCCTTGTGTCCTATTGCAGCTTTGAAAGCCTTGGGTACATTTACTGCTGTAGATAATGACAAACCATTGTTTGAAATTTTCTCACGCTTTGTTTCTGTTCCTCTTACAGATTCTTATGCAAGGAAGCACCTTAAGAAAGTTTCCAACTTACTACAGTTGCCCAAACCCATTACCTTTCAAGATTTAGGAGAGGGGGTGCCTCCTGGGCATTCAGACATGGTGTGCCCATACAGGATATTCAAGCACAAGGCACATGGTCTTCCTCGTGTGTATGGAGATACATTAACATTTCCCCTGCACCTTTATATGTGTGTGTAACATTGATTATAATCAACAGTAACAAAGTATTAGTAGTCACATTTTATGTACAAAGTGTAATAACAATAATAATAATCCCATTTACTTGTTTTACTGTGTTGAGGGGCCTTGGGGAGTTTCAGAAAAATTTAAGCAAGAACTGAAGGTCACAATGAAGCTCTTGGGGATTATCAATGTGGTGGTGCTGTCCCTCTTGTTCGTAACAATATGGATTCAGCTACTCTGGCTACTTCTGTACACAGCAAATTAATATATCGTTTAGTTAACTTAGTCAAATGGATAGTTTGTATGTCCTGGCTGACTCTGAATATTAGCAGGAACTTCATACATATTAACCCTACGACACTGACCTTCTTGGCTAACTCACAAATATTCATGATTTGTCAATTCAATGTTCATAAACTCCTTAATTATATAGATGATCTGATATAATGTGGTTTTCCTTATTAAATTCACTAAGCATATGAATTGCTATTATCTTTGCTTCAGGATTTAGGTTTCAAAATCAATTACTTAAAGTTTCATACTCCGGATGCTTAGATTATCTGCTTAGGAATTCTTTATTATACAATTGATACGGCACTGTAAATACCTGAGCAGAAATTACAAGATATTGTATATTTGTGTCACTCTTGGTCAGATAAGCCAACGTCTACTAAAATGACTTCCTGTGCTTGGATGTCTGTTATAAGCCACAAAGTGTATAACATTTGCAAGGCTTTTCGTAACAAAATGTTACTTATTGCAAAATAATGTATATTAAAATAAATTTATCTTAGACCCAGAGTTTACAAAAATTACAGTTGGTTCATTACCTTTCTAAATTCCTTTAATAGAGTTACGTACTGAGATATTAATCCTTTTTATTATGTACTGTGATTTTAATCCTTTTAATCACACAATTTACCTAGATGACACACTTCCAGACTAAGGAGATACTTTTAAATAAAATTGTGTATTCTATTTCTATTCTTAAAGGTTACATGTCTTACAATATTTCACACATAGAGATGTCGAATGTTATAACCTTCCAGATTGAGGACCCCTCTTTGGATAACAAGCAGATCCAGAAACTTTGTGATAGTTCTTGATGTCCTTCACTATGAAAAAGCTATGGATTCCATGCTGGCTACTTGTACCTGCAATATCTGGCTTTTGACAGTACTTTTAAACATAATATTGGTTGTATCTCACATTCAAGTTCACAGAAATTATGTGGCTGGTGTGTCGCCTAGAAGAAACTATAATTCAAACAATCAGGAAAAACTGAGGCAATTCATACCATATCCATTTTGGATGAATACATATATTGCTTTTATCCTTTTAAAATCAGGATTTGAAGCTCTTGTGTCTTCTTTTTCAAAATAAGAAGCTGTGACAATTTACTTGGCCACGAAAGCATTCTACACATATGTCTGGAATCAAACCTGTTACTTTAGCTGCTTAAGACAAATGTCCCACCTATTCGTACCCTTCATGGTGGTCTTGGACCTGTCACTTCCTTAGTTATCTAACTTAGATATTTTAGCTTTAGTGAAATACCTCTGCTTTGGTATGTCTGCTGCAAATAATATTACTACTGTTACTTCTTTTTTCATTGTTTATAACTGGGATTCAGCTCCTTTCAGGGATGAAAGAATCCCATTGTTTATTAAATCCATCAAAGTTAATCAATCTTTACAACCTAAACCTACACTTTGTTATAGGTTAGCTTTATTTCACTCCTCTGGTATATTTCAGGCTTTATATTTATTTGCAATTTTCTATTTTTGTGACTGTCTAATATTCTCCCACATTCTGCAGCCGCTTTTGATGCTTTTTAGCAATTTTTTGTAAGGGATCTTACATTTTCACAGGACTCTGTCGTTGTGAAAAGATTTTTCAATATAAAGCAAAGGCAGATAACATCTCACTTTCTATCTTTGCCAGTCAGTACTGTGCATTGCAGCTAAACTTAAGCAGCTGAACACAACTTCCAATTTATGAGATTCTGTTTCAGATACCTCTGGGTGTATCCTGTGTTCTGCTTACAGATTCACTGGCCAGAAACCATCTTATGCTACTTTCATACCTTTTAACCTTCGAAAACTGATTTTAGGAGGGATGAGGCCACTTGGGCTTAAAACTGTTTGATTCTTGTGCAGGACATACCAGAACAGGGGACGTGGTTCTTCACTTGTTTGGGGAGATATATGCAACTGCTTCCTTGTGGTTCCTCTCCAATGGCTCAGTCTTTTTGTCCACACCTCGCTATCTAGCTACCTCCATTGCATGCCTTCTCATATTTTCTGTTAATTAAAGATTTTTTCTCAGACCAAATACTCTGCATGGCAGATGGTGTACACCCTGTTTATTGACATTTGATTCATGTGACCTTTTAACATTTTTGTGTCAGATCACCTTTTTATAAATACAAGTTTGACCTTGATCAAGCTTCATGTTGTCTTGTTTTACTTGGGCTTAACTCGACTTGGCCTTGACCTTGTGGTTTGGAACATTTGTAGGTTAATGTTTCCCTTTGTGAAATCATGTTCCTCAGCATTGGTCTAGTATCATTATAATATAACTTGTATCATGTGGATATTATACTAATTTTATAATTACATTTAATGGAATTGTATGTATCAGTATATTATGAAGAATAACTTAAATGTCATCATAATTTTAAATAGTCGTATTTCATCTACTGTAATAGATGAATAATAAACTATCCTTAAAATAAAATAACAAATACTTGACTGTACCTGTAATAACAAAGTAACAAATTTCTAGTGGATCCACAAACATAAATCCAGATCCTTTGAGCATGTCAGTGACGTTCATGGAGTTGGGTGACCATGACCGTAGGTTAAAATGTTCTCTAGTATTGAAGTCAAATTTGGATTGTACCGGGAACAGAGGTGTTGGATCACATTCCCCTGCCAGTGAATCTAAAAAGTAAAGAAAGGAGTAACAATAACAACAAAAATGCAACCATTGTTAATCTATTATTAAATAAAAAATCAATAATGTAATAATTTTTCTGTAAAAATATAAATTCAAAAGTGAATATATTTAGCTGTTGATCACTAGTTACCACCTTATTCAGTGCACCCCAGTGAAAAAAATATTTTTGTTAAGCAGTACCATACTAGGATATACCATTTGGCTCAGTATTTTCATCAACAATTATTTTCCAAAGCAAAATTTTCGTCTATTGTTTTGTAAAATGTTCAAGAGATATTGTGTACATTTGTATTACTAACATGGAAGATCAAATATTGGCAACAAAAATGCAATTATCTGACCTTATTAAATTTGGGTGTCCTTTGCATTTTTATCAAAATTGCAACAATGGGTAACATAAATTATCCATGTATCAGTCTCAGCGTATGCTTCTGCTGTTATAAAATATATAGAGGAAGAGTTTGTTTTAAATCTGATGTGACCTTTTGAATCGCTACTTTTCCCTTCCGTAATCTCTTCTATATTACAGAAATGAGAAAGCTGATTGTTACACTAGCTTATTGTTACACAGTTGTGAACCTTAGTTGCCAGAAAGGTCAGCCAGTGAATAATAGGGTGCAGAAATGTGTTCTTAGGTATTGGATTACAATTACAGTATCTACCCATCTAAATCTACTGTGACCTTCCCTCTAGTTTTGATGATTCCTATATTTTTGATGCAATTACTGCAGTAGTTAGGCTTAGACATCAATTAGAAAAAGCTCACTACTATTTCCACTCACGTCACTTGCTTAGGTATTGGACTGCAAAAGTTACTGCTCCAAAATTTAGTTACACTCGTTACTCGAATCATTATTGTGCATAACAAAATGTATGCATACTCCTTGTTTTTAACAGAATGGAAAACGCTCTTAGGGACAATTTTTATGTATCTAAAATCCCCTTTTCCCAAGCCTTTCTGTCTTTCTGAATTCATATAATTGAGTTACTATATATAATATCAGACCGAATGGATGCAGGAGTATTCACCTACAAATGGTGAATTTACTCATGGTTCTCAAGATTTACAAAGAATACAAATCAGCTGTCATGGTAGAATTGTTATTGATGTTTTGAAGTTCCCATATTGGTGACCTGCACCACTAATATCTGACATCTTACAGCCATGTATAATATCACATTAGTTGTCCAGATGGCAACTTAAAGAGGTGGATAGCAAAGGATTGCTGAAACAATCCTACTTGGTCTCTGCTGCATATTGATATGTTGGCACTTAAATTTTAATATGTTGTAGCAACTGGGGTGCTTGCAGAACAAACGTATTCTATGGCTACTACTAGGCTTCAGGCCTTCAATTAATATAGATTGTTTAAGTATGTTTAAAGATTTTTAGCTTTTCTTTTGTGTGTTTGCCTCTCATACTGTTTTGTCAATAATGGAACATTTGGCACAGATGCCTTTGAATCTTTGATCTCACAAGGGACAATCTGAGGACCTGTCCCAAAAAGATCCTGCAGTCGAATGGGATGTAAAATCCAATCTTTGATATTGACTTGGGGCCTTGGAAATTACATTTGCTATGACCTTTAGCCTCACAATATGATTTATATTTGCTATTGATTACTTTGCCTGGGTACCTTTGCTCATTCATATGATTACATAAATACCCCCTTAAAGTGGATAAGCCAAAAAAAAATCATATGTTCTAAAAGTACACTGTTTATAAGGAACATTACAACTCAAAACACACACAATTCATACTATTACAAGTTCACTTATTTATCACACATTTTGATAAGAGATCTGCTTTATCTCCAATAAGTGAGAAGATGTGTGCACACGTTATTGTGTTGGGTGGAGTGTTTTTGTTTGTGCAGTAACCAGCTGTATGCTGTATCTATGCTTTTCTTTTGACACATATAAAATTGTCTCACATATAAATATTTAATTTTGATAGATAATGTATACTTCTTCTTCTGTGTTATTTACTATTGTTGATATTTTGTCACTGGAAAAGAAAAGACATTTGATTTAGAAATAAATGTTTAATTAAACAAAGGGAAAATGAGTGTAATTGTTGTTTTTAAAAGTTATACTTTGGATTAGTTAAATAATACAGTGCATCCTCTTTTATCCAAAGATATTGAGCTTTTCATGCTTTGATAATATAGAGTCCCAATTCAGCCATAGAAGATCAGTTCTATATTTATTTATTTGGGTTTTACGTCACTTTCAACACTGTACAGGTCATATCAAAATGTGTAGTTGGAAGGGCAGAGGAAAGCAGTACATACACTTGGTCAAGGTTCTATACTGTAAACTGCCAACCAATGGCAAGCAACTACCAGCTTTCCCACTTGAGGTCAGGCCAGGATTCGAACTCTGATCTCAGAGATGGGAGACGTGTGTGTTACCAAAATCAGTTCTATGATAAGATGAAAGTTTGGTAAACAGGAATTTAGGGCAGATTTGTTATAAAATCCTGTGATAATATATTCCCAAAAATGCAACCTTGTGATGAACTTATTTTGTAAAGATTTTTCAGTTCATTTTCTGGAAATATCTTTCTATATATTAAAATTATCCAAAATATTCATGTATTTGTCCTTTAAAGTGTTTTACTTGAAATTTATTGTTGGAAATATTTCCACAGTTTTTTCAACCTTATCCACTAATTGCATTCACAGAATAGATGTTTTATGCTTTGGGTTAACATTGCATAAGGTGCATCAGTTGTGAAGAGGTAATTGTTTTTATATAATATAACGTACATCAGATTGAAACTCAATAGGACTATTGTCATACAGAGTTTTAAAGCAATGAATAGATGATTTAACAATATAATCTGAGAATAAGAAATTTTATTTTCCAGCTACCAGGAGATTCAAAATGTATTCACAGACTACACTATTTTGAAGAAAATCATTGCTAAAAATCAAATTGAATTCCTTGCAACCTTTTTGAGAATGGACTATGACATTCAACAGTATCAATAATTTTGTTTAATATCTATGATATAAAAGAATGACTGAAGTAAAGTAAAATACACACATGTACTGGGAATGGGGAAGGATGTGTGTTACCTGGTGTGGCCTGTTGCTATTATTTGTGGTAATGCTTTGCTTATTGAGTTGTGACAGGGAAATGAAGAATAAAGACAAGGGAAAAATGACAAGAGAGCAATCGGATACATTAACACCAAATAAGAGCATTTCCCATAGGGAGGTCGGAGTGCAGGATAACCCTTGTATGGCAATTGTGGTCATTGCTGAGGCTTCTGGACAAGAGGGTATAACTTCAGTATTGGGCAAATTAGTTCCTGTTGTTGACAACATGGTAGGCAAGGTTGGAGAGATTGAAGTGAGGTTTGTTCGTCTTGAGGATGAAACGCATGAGCAGAACACCCAGCAGGGGGCAGTTTTAACTACATTAACATACCTTGAGAAAAATGCCAAATCAAAACATAGCTATAGGCATGTACGCCAGGTAGCCAATGATGTAGAAGTTGTGGATTCAGACAATGATAACAAGACTCAGAAGAAGAAGTGGGGTAACAGAAGGCAGGGCATGCTGTAAACACAATATTGCATGATTATGCAATGAAACTCAGTAAGTGCGTGAATAAGATGATAGTGGAGTGTCAGCCCATAGTGACGAAAATTATGCCATTTAAGAAAACTGGCTTGCTCACCCAGAAAGAAATAGAGGAGATAAGTGACATAGCATTGGGTAATCAACCTACCATAGCACAGGCGACAAAGGTGTGGGATGTGAAACCACAGCCATGGCCAGAAAAGCAGATGAGCAAAGAGACTTGTTAGACTTGTTGTTTCTAAAGTTGGAGCAATAGAAGGTTGGATAGGTGGATGATAAATTACAATTCTGGACAGGTTTAAACTTACCAATGTAGGCACATAAGTGAACCAGATGTTAGGAGTTCATAGCAAAACCAAGGAAGAATATAGTTGGAAACTAGTGTTCTCAATAAACCCTTTTTACTAGGACCGGGTATGCAGTGGTTTCAGCGGGCGGGTACCCGGGTACCCGCGCCGATGGGCGATAATAGCTGAAACTACAAATATCTCCATATTTACAGACTTAAAACCTACAGAAATAATGGGATGCAACCATTTTCTTTATTTCTTGTTGGCCACGATTTTGCATTCAAAACAATATTGCACGGAAGAAAGGTTAAATAAAAAAAGACTTCTGTACATTCAAAATACGGTTGTTTATATAAAAATGGAGTCACATGACCTATCACAAGAGCATTACACTACAACTCGAATGTAGTTTCGGAATTGAAACTTTATTTTTATTTCAGGATGTAAGTTAATTTTATTAACGTAAAATTATTAACTGCTGTGTGAAAATATTGTACTCTTATTTATTTAAGGAGTGCATGTCACTATATATGGCCAATATACAGCGTTTTATGGACTCGGAATTAAGAAACTGTGTTGATATACTGACGATTTTCAAAGGGTTCCGGTATTTGACAATGTATAAACAACTAAAATAAAAGACAAATAAAATACTATAAACGGTGTACAAGGGTGAGAAAACAATATTATTATGCATTTTAATTGAATAGTTTCATTTTAAAGTGAATTAATGAAGTCCAGATATGTCTGTACTTGGTCAGCCAATGTGGGCGATATTAACAGAAATAAGCTTAGATTCGGGTACTCGGGTATGAGATTTCAGATTCGGGTAAGTATTCAGGGTTCGGGTACCCGGATATCCGGGTACCCGTTGAGATCACTAGAACACGATCCTCAAATACAAGCGTTCATTGAAGACAGAATGCACCAGATAGAAACTGAACTGTTAAGAATGAGACTACTCAGGATAAGCAACAGCATTCAAGGTGCTTCAATGTTACTAATAGTTTGAACAATGCATTAAACAGATGTTGGCCTAATGAAAGTGTTCTCGTTGAACCTACAAAGATCCACAGATGCAGATCCAGTTTATCCTCGGGTATGTCTAAGCGTTAATGATACAATAGAGAATATTTCATGAGAATATTTATGATGGCAGAGTTATACAAGTTGATGGAATCCACTTCATGGGCTGTGGCTAAAGGAGCATTCATTGCGATAATGCATGACATCGAAGTAGGGGAGATATCATGGATGGATCATCTGGCAATGTAGAATGACACATACCCATGTAGTTGCATTTGCTCCCTACAGATATGACTATTGGTTCTGAAGAATGCAACAGTGACAGATGATAACTAGCATGTAAACTTTGAGCACTTTCAGGATGACAAGGGCCTGTGCAGCTGGGAGGGGGGGGGGGGTGTTGACATTGGCTTGTCAGGTTGTTCACAGGGAGCTGATGTCAAGTGTGGAAATTATAATGCTATTCCCCTTCCATCAAAAGGGGTTACTAGTTTTAAATGGCAAGTTGACACACCCCTCGTTTTGTACCAGAAAGATGTGGGTTTAGAAGTGCTCAAACATGTGAATCAGATACATGTCCAGTGTGTGGGCCAAATTGGGGGGGGGGAGAAATAGGGTTGGTGCGTGATATGTGTGTGACATGCAGGCTTGAATGGATGCCATCAAGAGTGACAATATTGGTTATGAGTATAATAATGTTGTTTTGTATGATAATTGTGAACAGGGCTAAGTGGGTACCGGCACCATGAGTTCTTTGAAGATTGGTTGGGATGCCACTGCTGTGACGGCAGTCATCACTCTGAGACTTTAGTTAAGCACTGTAATAGTAACACAAACTGTAGTAATTTTGAGCAAGTAATCAAAACATTTATTGACTCTAATGATCATAAATGTTGTTTGTCTTTTAAAAGTTACATGGATGTTGACTTTATGCAAATTCTTGATGTTGATAATAATGTGTTTGATTTGATGGTGCTTTGGGCTCACTGTATGTATTACCCCAAACCAAATGGAAAGGACTTGGGTTTTGAAGGTATGGGGTGGGTTTAATAAGAATGTGGATGGTGATTCACAAAGTGTCTTCGATAACAAAATAGACCTGCTCACTCATGATGAGTACTTGTCTTTAGCACATGAGGTTAGAAGATAAGGCAAACGAAACTGTGACAGTTTGCAGGTTCCACTTAAGTAAGATTTGAATTTGAAAACATGGCTTAAGTATGTACCTTTGCGTGGGGACCATAGATTAGTAGAATTTTTGACTGATGGATTTCCATTGGGAATGAATAGTGAGGAACCAGAATGGAATCAAATAGTTAAACATTATTTTGCACAGGCGTACCCCATTTTACCTCCATTGGTCTATTTGATAAGTGACATTATGAACATTGATAATCCTAAACTCATAAAAACTGACATTGCAAAGGCATTCAGAAATATACGGTTAGACCCTGTAGATGCGTTGAACTGTGCATTTCTCATAATCAGTCTCATTTGATAGATAAATGCTTAGGCTTTGGGGCTACTAATGACACTGAGTCACTGATGCCATAAGACAGATCATGTTAAGGTATGACATAATAGTTTGGAATTACACAGATGATCTATTTGCATGTGTTCCCATAGAATGGGCTGATTTTGTTATTTTTGAACTTTGAAGAGATTGATTGAAGAACTTGCCTGACCAATATTCCAGATAAGTTTGTGAGCCCTTGTGATACAGTGGTCTGTATGGGAATCGAGATAAGTGTGGCTAGGAAGACTCTACTCATTCCAGAGGATACACTCATCGAAGTTAGTTCTAATTTGATCAGTTTAAGTATGCTTCTAGGCAGTGTTTACAGTCATTATTGGGTAAGCTCTTGTATGTATGTAAAATAATCATCCCACTGAGGGCTATTCTCAACTGGCTGTTGAATTGTCGCTGCAATGTACACAGCAAGAAAGTGGTGTTCTTAAATGATAATTTTTATTGTGACCTCCTTTGGTTTAAAAGGCTCTTAGTGATACTGACCACATTGAGATTTTTGTTGATCCCTCATTAGACAGATTGGGTGCTTATTGGATTTTTATTTATTTAATTATTTATTTGGTGTTTTACGTCGCTTTCAACACTGTACAGGTCATATCACAACGGGTAGTTGGAAGGGCAGAAGAAACCAGTACATACAGTTGACAAGGTTCTGTACTGTAAACTACCTACCAACGGCAAGCAATTACCAGCTTTTCCACTTGAGGCCTGGCTGGGAACCAAACCCCGGCCTCAGAGGTGGGAGGCGAGAGTGTTACCACTCTGCCACCATGGCCCCCGGGTGCTTATTGGGGGAATAGGGATTATGCTGTAGATATACCAACTGGGGTTAAACAGGTCAAAATTATAGTACAATTTTGAAATGTATCATGTCACAGCAGCTATAATAATGTGGACAAAGGAGTGGTTGGAGCACATTGTGTGCATTCATAGTGACAACATGGCAGTGGTTCAAGCTCTTAATAATTTATGCATAAACAAAGAATTCTTGGGAGGTGTGTTTCACAACATACTTATGATCCTAGCTCAGTATAGTATTCACCTGCAGACTGTACATATCCCTGGCATTGGGAATAGGCAGGCTAACACACTATCAAGATTGTTAACCAGTCATCTTGGGAATAATTGGGTCTTGGAAAAAGTAACTATAGAGGGTATCTGATGAGGCCTTTAAATTTAGTTTGTATTTGTAGGCAGCGGCAGTGAGGTGGCAGCAGCTCTAGTACAGAGAGCCTGTCAGACAGCACTTTCACTTTACAAACCTTGCAGATGCGCACTCAGATAACAAATGATTATATGGCATTCATGATGGCAGACAATGTTGGAAAGCCACACAAAGTGGCCCTTTTCTTGTCTGTTGTACAACACTTAGTGGACACAGGGCTGACATTTAGCACTATTAATAACTATGTATCAACATTGAAAGCTATCTTAACAACATTGGGGTTTAAAATAGTGAATTTTGAGCATGATATATTCAAGGCATTTATGAAGTCCTTAGTGAAAATAAAGCTCACAAAGGTGGTGATTAAGAGTGTGTTAAATTAAGTTTAATTTTGTGTTCCCTGATTTCCCCCATTATGCATTGTCATTTTCTTTAGCGCTCTTCATTTATTTGTTAATTTCATACTTAGTACCAGTGACGAAAGCAGCATTTGATGCTTCAAAACAACTGACTATGGCAGATGTAACATCTGGGGGTGTCTGGTAATCCACTTTAAGTTGTCAAAAAACTTGCAGAGAATGTACCAATACCATTTAGTAAGAGTTCCAAAGATTCACATCCTTATTTGTGCCCAAAGACAGTCTATGAATTTGTGGTCAAGAAGTACCATGCTCATCGTTTGTCCCCTTGAAAAGTCTCAGAGGTATACCATTGGCAGAATGAAAACTGAGTACAAGAACAAACATGATATTGGTGAAAATGGATTTAGCCCAGACAGGCCTCTCATTTCACACTTTTTTGACAACAGGTGTTACGTTGTGTTTCTTGCACAAAGTCCCTTTGCAAGCAATAAGAGCTCATAGGGCATGGGCCTCAAATGCAGTGTGACAATATATCAAACTGAAGAAGTCACTACTACTGTAAACTGTTGCTGTAACAAGCTTAATTGTTATTTGCGTGTACAAAATATACCATGCCACAATGTGATAGAATAACAGAAAATAGCCCAAATAGCTTTTAACTGTTTTATGGGGTTGTTAATATTACCTATGAATGAATTTTATGTCATGGAGAAAGCACAAGGAACAGTAGATTGGTTTGATACAAATACACCAGGGCGAAGGCCTGAGTACATTTGTACTATGAATCTAATGTTCCATGTGCTTTCTCTGACTTAAAATACTGTTTAATAAGTTTTGGCATTTTTTTAGTATATCAATCGGAATATAGAAAATTTTAAAATATTCGCATTATAGCTTAATCCCATTTGATTGTACTTGAAGTATTACCATTTAGTTGTAAATATGTCAAGTTATAAATATTTCAGCCTAAATAAACTGTAGAATTAGAATGACAAATAAATCTGGGCTTTGACTGAGTATAAATATTACACATAGTCTTGCAAAACGTAAAACCTTTAAATATTGGTACATTTAGTATTTTCCCTTTAACCCCAAAATTAATGCAGGTAAAGTTTAACACATTTGTACATAGTTCTAAAATTCCAACTTGTATTATATTAAAATTATGAATATGACACACAAAACAGTCTATTTTGAATGCATTTTAAAGAATGTAAAATACTGATACAGGAATCTAAAATGTAGCAATATTTGAAAGCTAAACTGTGAATGGTCAAGCTTTGTACTTTTGCTCCCTTTACAAAAACAGTAGAAAAAACACTACATTAAACAGTAGCCATACTCTTTTCATGTTTTGGTTTACATCTACCTAGTATGGTCTTCCTCCACCTTGGAGTAAAAATCCATTATAGCCTTTCATACCAACAGTCATATTCACCTGCCTTTCTGCCATGGGGTCTATCCATAACCATGTAGTATATACTTAGATACACTGTCTCGACTGGTTGCATGTTCTCACTCCTTACATGGGTTTGAACCCATGTCCTTATGGCTATGCCATATTCGGGGTCACCGCACATTTCTTTCAAGGTCAAGGAAATTGCTTGACCTTGTAACACATTTGACTTCTCTCACTTCGGTTTGTGGTGACCTCCTCTTTTTCAAGGTCAAGTCGAATTGACTCACCTTGACAAAATTATTCATTCTCAGTGACGTCACTACTGTATTTTAACTCTTCAGAAGGATAGAATACATAATCCGAAAACTCTAAATTAATATTGTACTTGTTTATCTTGTCTCATGAAACAAATTGACAAATTTTAACTGTAAGAAAATTTTAATAATTCTTAACTTTTGAAGATTGTAAAGTAATGTGAGTAATTTTCTCCAAAGTTTGGTTTCTACTTGAGGGATTAATACAGTTTTAAAATTTCACTTGTAATTATTTTTCACCATCCAAGTTCATTACTAATGAGAGCTAAAATAATGCTCAGTGAAATTTTCTATTTATGTCAATCAGATATATGTGTATTTGTTTCAGTCACTTCCATCAACATAAGCTTAATTTTATTAATTCTTTGACCTAATGAGTTAATGTTTAATCACTTGCCACTCGCTCCTGTGGCCCTTGGTTCGAATCCGGCATATTTCACAATGCCATAAACGAGTTTTACTCACATTTGAGGCAGAGAAAGTTGAACATCAAAAATATTGCAATTCTTCCCATATTTTCTCTTTGGTGACTCTTTTGAAAGCTGTAATATTCCTTCACTGCTATATTTTGTTGATAGTTCGTCTATAAATACTAAGCTTGCTCTTTTGAAAAAAAAACTGCGCTACCTCCTCGTGAAAAAACTACAATGAAGGCTCACTTAAACAAAATGAAATTTTAATGCTTCATATAGTGCAGATGCTACTTCATTAAACTATTATTAAAATGAAAAAAACAACAGATGTTTTTGTACTTTTGTTCTATAAATATTACAGATAGCTGGTCTTTCGTCAATACATTTAAAGCTACACATGTGTCTGTACAAAACAAAGCAATACCATTGACAAAAAATCATTTACTACATTAGATTTGTATGACGCAAAGTCACATAAGTAATATATGTTAAGAGGTTTAAAGGTCTGTCATGTTTCAATCAGCACAAGCTGAAGAGTATTCAGAATACTCTTGCATATATTGCCAGTAATCATAGAAAGTACGCTCATGTTACACCTGTCCCAAAGCGACTTCACTGGCTGCCTGTAAAATTCTGCTGCATGTTCAAAACTGCAATATTGTTTATGATTTTTATAGAGTCGTTCTCTTTGCTACTTTGGACCATTCTTGTCTCTCGGCAGTTGCTTCTACAGTACCAGTGGTAGTCTTCCTGATCATCAATACCTGACAGTTTCTCCTTTCCACTCCTCACTCTACAGGTCAATCACACACTTCTTTGATCATAGTTTTCATTTTGATGCTCCTAAATTTTAACATTGCCTCAGGTCCAAAGAAAGGTAGTAAGAGCCGCAATTGGGGAATATATATATATATATATATATATTATTCTACTAACACATATATGCATATCTTGTTACATATACAATTGTAACACAGGTATGGTGATGACTTGGAGGCCACCTTAGTGATGCAAGGTGACTAAAGTCCAGACAGAAAATTTTAAGGTGGCCCTATCTTGTGGTTAGCAAGTAAGGTCACCTTATAGTTTGGAATAATTTTGATTTAAGTTAATGGTGGCCTCAAAGTAACGTTAAGCTGACATCCCAGTGGGAGGTGATGACACTGTTGTGATCTATACAGTTATAATTGCATCATGAAAACTTCAAGGCCACCTTAAATGTATAATATACAGATAATGTCAGGAGATAAAGATTAAGGTGGCCCTATGTTGCGGTTAGGGATTAAGGTCACCTTAAGTGAATTTTGAATGATTTTGATTTAAGTTATGGTGGTCTCAAAGTAACTATGTGAATTTAACCCACTTTAAAGTCATGAAACGGTTATAGTTAACTTTAGCAAATCTTTATAATTTATTCTAGTGAAGCATTAGCTTTGAACTTTACAGGAATTTTGTTAAAACTAACTTCTTTGTGGAAAAGAAGGAGCCCCAAACCCCAAGTAGGAAGTAGAGTGTAGGTTATCTTGGAATGCCATGGCCACTTGATCAGAGCCATTGTGATCCATTGTGATATATCTTGAGACGCATTCCGACGTCCAGATACCATGGCTCTGTATATCCTGCAGAGCCACCTTTGCGTTGAAGGTATAGGAGGCACCTGAACACCAAAGGTGTAAAATGTGAGGCTTACATTTTGCAATTGCAATTTAGCAAGGATAATTTTAAAATGGCACCCTAACCTAAGTATCAGTCATTGGGAACTAAACCTGGGCTGTCTTATATTGAAACAAAGGTGCCTTTTTTGAACTCAGAGTGATAGATAAGAGATTTCTAATGGCCATAACTGGGCAAATAGGATTGGAACCCAGAGCAGGGACTTTTAATATTCTAACTGTGTCTATTTTGCAGTGTTTTTGACCATTTTAGGAGTAAGTGAATTTCAGGTGTTGCGAAAAATACATCAGCTTGGGACAGATGTTGAATTGGGGTATATGCTTTTCTTGTATGAGGAACCAAATTAGATATCTTAAGAAATGAGAAAAATGCCAATGTGTATATTGCTTTAAATACCTGTCCCATATATGTGCTATCACAGGCTCTCACTATCAGTTGCACAGTGTCAATATCAATGATTTTCTTTAGTGAAGCTTTAAAAGGTCTGTGGAGGGTTAAGGCTTTTTGATAATACTTAATCCTTTGATCCTCAAACGCAAGATAAGCAATCAATATCAGGGGTGAAATATGTTCCACTTGTATATGCATGAAAACAGCAAAAGCAATACATAAACGAAACATATTATTGTAGTTTCTTTGTGTTGAAGGTCTGAAGGACATGTGGGTTTTCTGAAGGCCCTTACAAATGAGGTTGGAAATGGCTGGGCTAAACTCTACAGAAGACAATAATATATGACATCAATATATATTCTAAATGGACCAGTCAATGGTGGTGTGTTGTATTTTAACCTCATTCCACTGATGAGTGGGCAATAGTTGATTTAATTTAATCTGAGGGTGGGCTGTCATGGTCCATCTTGAAAGGAGGTCAGCAATAACATTAGCTTTACCTGCAATATGTTGTACTTGCAGTTCGATGTTGCTCCTAGAAGCCTCAAACTGAATGTTTGGGTTATTGCAGCCAAAGTCAGGTCCCTAGTCCTACAGGTATTAAGGACGTAGACTACTGCCTCATTATCACAAGCAATTGCTATTTCACTATTAGCCCAAAATTTGTGCCAGACCCTGAGGGCCACCAAAATCTTTAGTATTTCAAGGTGGGCTATATTCATGTCAAGATAGCCTAAGGGTAAGCTGAGGGTGTAAACTCTGGAACTCCACCTAGCACCTAGTCCCCTCAAGCTGGCATCCAGCTCAATTGAGCATTTAACTGGCTTTGATTGAAGAAGACGATGCCATTGAAGGTGTGCATGGATTTTACAAACCAATTAATGTCTCTCTTTGCATCAATTGTAAGGGCTATGTGACCTTTGTCTTTGTCCTAGATGTACGAACACATTTTGATACATACAAAAGACTGCCTAATAATGACTGCAACTGACGCTTGTCACAGTGATTTTTGTGCCGCCATTGGTCACACGCCTGTAATATTTCTTGCATTTTGGCCTGAGGAATGGCCAGAGTGAAGTAAATTGTGTCCGCCATGATGCCTAAGCAATTAATAGACGTTGTAGGGGGTATTAGCTTTTTCATAGAAATTTCAAAGCCTACGTCACGAAGAAGGGACTGTAACATGTCGAAAGAGGCCTCAATCTTACTCGGAATGTCAATGCCCAAGATATCATCGATATAATTCATGACATCATAGCCTTTCTGATGCATAATATGATGCTCAGCGTCCCTTAAGCATTCAAACAGAATGCTCCTGTGCTGATACCCATAGGGGCGGCAGGTGTCTACATACCAGTTGACATGACACAAACCTAACAGGTCATAGTCCCTGGGGTCCAGTTTCACATGGCAAAAGGCCCTACTTATGTCGACTTTATACAACTGGCAACCTCTCACTAAAGTCTTTATTTGATGGGTGATATTGTCAATAGTTGGAGTCAATAGTTAACAGAGGTGCCATGTGGAAAGCTAAGGTCAATAATGACCCTCCTATGGGGGCTATCTGGTTTCTTTCTGCTCATAAAACGAGATCTATGTAACCCTGGAAGTGGAGGTTGACCATAAGGACCCAAAATGGCTTTATGTACTATTTCCTCTTGGAGATAAGCATCTATGTCCTTAGGATAAGCCTTGGCAGAGGAATGGTTAGCTGAGTGACTCACTAACCGGGCTTGTCTATTGAAATCTAGTTGGAAGCCAAAACGTACTAGCAAGGGAAGCTGCTTATCCCAGTAGCCCTGTAAATATGTAAGTATGTGAAACCTGTTGGTGCATTCAATGACATTTTGGTGACCACTTACCTTGACCTTAGGCAGAAAATCCCTGCGAGTGTGATCAAGTGAACTTTTGCTCTGATCAGGCTGGTGCCTGGCCAGGCCAGTGACAATGTGATTGTTATTTGCATATTTTTGTGGGTTTATTCTATCTCTGTAATGACCACTGACTTTATGTTGACTTCATGACTTTAGGTGTGGCTGATGTCCCCACTTCTGGGGCTTTTGACCACCTGGGCATAAGAATAATTCTTATACTTGTACACATCCAGTTTCCAGTTGGTACTTACCCCATTGAAGGTACGATTTGAACCATTCTTGTCTTTTAGTAGTTGTCCCTATAGTACTAGGCATAGTCACCCAGATCGTCAATACCTTACAGTTCCTCCTTTCCATTCATCAGTCTTTAAATCAGCCAAACATTTTGGCCATAGTTTTGCCTTTGATGCTCTGAAGATCTGGAATGACCTCCCTCAAGATGTTCACAGTGCATCAGTTGCCTCCTTCAGAAAGAAGCTTAAAACATACCTGTTTGCAAAAGCCTACCCACCATAGCCTCCCCCGCCACATCTGTGTCTCCTTGGTACAACCTGGCTATGTCCCTTGATTAATGCTAACTGCCTTGCTTTATGTTCTTGCTTTATGTTTGGATGCGCCTTAGAGTCCATCAGTGATGGAGATTAAGCGCTATAAAAGTCCACATTAGATTAGATTAGATTACGAGAAGTGGTTACAATTCTACATTTGTAAGCTCTGAAACCCATCTGAAAAAATTTACATGGGGTACCTTGCACAATACTATGTACTTTCTTACCCTGGGAGGATGAAGTTGAAGCCACTTTTTGGGCATGTGCCCTTCTGATACGATCAATTTCTCAGTCATGTGCCAGTCAACTTTGCCCTCTTCCATACAACACAGAAGCAGGGCGTGGGCTGCTTTAGCAGAGGCCCACCCAAAGTCCTTGGCATCCTCCATTATTTCAGTCATATAGTCTAACATACAATTTTTTGTCTCCACATTTTTTTCTTCTCTTATTATGTTGCATAAACCACAGACCCATTGAAATATACTGAGACTGTCATAAGATACTCTATTTTTTTGCAGTACCTGACAAAATGTATTTCTGGGGCCATGGAACTTGGCGTTTTATAAATATTTGCTCCTGACCCCCTCTTTGTGACTTGAACGTACCTTTTTCGTTCAGTGTAGTCAGTTCCTTCAATCTCTCATCCACAGCATCTTGAATTTGCTTGGATCCCTTCAACATATGAGAACTGGGGATAATAGCGTCATCCTCCGCGTCACTCTGATCTGACACCATGTCAACTGCTGACCTCTCAGGGGAAGTTGCAGGTGCCTGCTGACATGTGCCCTGCAGCCGCTCCTCTGTCCTATCCATTCTTTGTTCCATACTTGACAATCTGGAACTGACAGAATTTAACGCCATTAGTATTTCTTGATTTAAATTTTCAGAATTTTGTGTACCTGAAGTACTGGAAGTACTTACTTCCTAAGCATCATCACCTTTGAACTGGCACTTACTGCCCACTGGCCTTTTGTGCTGGGCATCGGCAAGTAACTACCAACTTTCCAACATGAAGTGCCTGGCCCGAGATTTGAACCGGCGGCCTCAGAGGTTGTAGGCAAGAACTCTAACCGCTACACCACAGAGGCCCCCGATACAAATCTAGAATGCAACACTCTGTGCTATGCATCAACACAATGAAACCCACAGTTATAGTATTTAACTAGTAACGTAAACTGGAATAAGTAATCACATTAATGTGCAGCAAATGTGAGATGATAGATACTAATTAATACTATAATTATTGCAGTACGGAATGTAATTCATAATTCAAAGCTATATAGTATACTGCTTTGCATTAACAGGTGAACACTCACTGTTACAGTATTTTGCAAGTAACGAAACTAAATAAGTAATTACGTTAATATGCAGCAATTGTCAGATAATAAATAATTATTACTGTAATATGGATTTTAATTAATAATTCAAAGCCATATTGCCTATCACGCTTTAACAGGTGAACACTCACTGTTCTGGTATTTAGCAAGTGACGAGATTTGAAATAAATAATTACATCAATATGGGGGATTGTCAGATAATAAATACTAATTAATACTATTATTACTGCAATACAAATGTTAATACATAAATCAAAGCTAAATGTAATAACGCTGTGCATGAGAATGTAAACACCCACTATTAAGTATGCAGCAATCATTAAATGATAAATACTAACGGATACTATTATTACTGCATTATCTAATTCAAATTCTAACCCAATTAATCGTCAAACTACATTAATCTCATCCTGAATTGTCAAACTTGAATGTTATTTTAATATGACTCCCTACAAGAAGTTACAGAAACCCATGCTAATCAACACTATTTTAATACAAACAACTGTCGTTGACATGATCTGCTAATACAAAGTTACATTGTCAATACGTTACCATAACATATTTCATATGACACCCGTCAACCTCACTGTACACACAGAAGAATAATGTAATAATCACAGAACCATAAAGCTGTACAATTTCAAAACCAACAAGACAAGATAAATAAATTACTAAAAATTTAAAATGAAATTTTTTGTACAACTTAACAAATGGTGTCTGTACACCTTGACTTTCCATTCAAGAGTAAAGCATGCTTTCAAAACCGTGGAAATATTTTAATTTATAAGGTCAAATGTCATCCAATGACAAATTAGTACTATAAAACAAGAATAATCTTTTTAAATTCGACCAGCAGCAATGAGAATCATACCCCCACAGATGATCTTCCTAATGATGTCTGTAGTTTAACATCTGGTTCTTCCTTCGGGAAAAGCTCAAAACTCACCAGTTAGTAAAATCCTATCTGCCATAGCCTCCCTATCACCCCCACTTCTTTGGAATGACCTGGCTAATGTCATTCGACTTAAATTTTTCACCTTGTTTTTGTTCAGTTGTGCCTTTGAGTGCAATAATATTCCGCATTAGATTAGAAATGCAGTATTTTCCATCTTTATTATTAAGTTGTCATTGGTTTGCAAAGAAAATACTTCTTTCCTCATTGTGTTGAGCAAAATTTATTTTATACCGCTAATTATCCATGGTGAGTGGCCCAGTGATGCCAACTAACAGTAAACATGTTTAAGTTGGATGGCTATGCCATTGGTGATTGTAGGAGTATCTTAAATTGTGATTAAGTCATACACAGTCTTCACACCAATAAGTACTGTTAACATATGGATTGTAGTCCACCTAACAAAATTTATAATATTAATTTAATAACAGCTCTCTACTAAGAAATTTAATGTGTTTTTATGAATACCAACATTAACGTAGTAAAGACGATGCAAAATGCTCCAATACCAAGTTTAAAGTATGACTTGTTATTTGTGTTAGACTGCTTCTGTGTTGAATTAAATTATATATATGGGACTGATACTAAACCTTGGTGTCAAAAAAGCCTTGTACTATTTGTAATTATGAATTTCATCCTACTTTGTCCTTGCCCTACAACTATTAAATCTGCTTATCTGAAGCTGCTTGATCAGTTCCCATTTAATCACTGAAGTCAAGCAGCATTGGGCTTGATCAATACTTAGGTAGGCCACTGTCTGAGTTCTGGCCCAGGTATGGGCATATACACAGTGACTCAGGTCTTATCTAATTTAATGTGGACTTCTATTGTGCTTAATCTCCATCAATAAAGCGCAACTGAAGAAAACCAATGTGAATCATCGAAAGTCCAATAACTTAGCAGGGTCCTACCAAGGAGACCCAGGGGTCCACGTTAATCAGTCTTATGATTTTAGTACCTAAGCAATGTGTTTCCATTATACAAAAATCATAAAAAGTAAAAATATATGTCTTTGAATATAAATATTGCTCCATTGTATGCACCAACACCTGTTAAAATACAAAATATAAATTTTTAATGAACTATGTGATACATTGAACCATAAACAGCTTTAAAAATATCACAAAGTCAAGCCAAGAAAGCCGACATAGTTGTTTTGTTTTACATTTTACTAATAGCCTTCCCAGAGGCTCATTTGGGTGGGAAAAAAGTAATGGTAACTCCAATGTCACATACTAAATTTTTAGTAACTACTTGTATATGTTACAGTGAATTTGTGTAATCAGGGAATTCATGAATTCCCTGAATGTTTTTAGGGAAGTCGCAAAATCCCTAAATGGACTAGGGAATTCGTGAATTCCCTAAAATTTCTAGGGAATTCGTGAAATCCCTGAAATTTTAGCTAGAGATTTCATAAAATCCCTGAATATATTTTACTCTTCTAAAATTTATTAAACAGAAAAACTTAATCCACATAAGTCATTATTATGCTTCTTTATGACCATATTTACAACACCATAGAACAATATGATAGGTGCAAGATTTATTAACAGATAAAAACTTATTAAAAGGAAAATTAATTATATTTTGGGAAAAAAGATTACCCAAGAATGCTAACATTTATTGAATGACTATTATTTATTGTCTCTTCAAAGATCTGAACAAAACCTTCAATCTTTCTACACCTTATTCTACTTAGGATCTCATACCGTTCCATTGGTGCCTTTAATCTCCAATACCAGCTACCTCCTCAAATAAATAAAATAAGTATTTTTCAGTTTTCATTGATCAGTCTGGTCTGAACTGACATGGAGTGCGCCATTTTGATGGAATCCATTATGTGTACAATTCCTGGTAATTGTAATTGAGATTGAATCCTTTTAACCTGTAAGTCAAAGAAATTCTCTCTCTCTCTCTCTCTCTCTGTTGTAGGTAAATGAAGATTGCAATTAGATTAGTAAGTTTTAAGACATGAAAGAACAGAAATAGCAGTTGTAATATTAATGTGTTGAGAGTTTTGATAGGCTTAGTGTTTGTTCTATTCCTTACAATTATTTTTCTACATTTATCCAAACTTTAAAAAGTAATGATATTTAGTATAGAACTTAAGTGATATAGAAATACCAGTAGCTTCAAGCAAGGTATATTACCATGAAAAATACTTTAAATTACATTTAAATTTTAAAGGCAAAAAAGCAAATACATTCAAATTTAGACTTAAATAAAAATCGATCATTATTGTAGTATAAATTATTTGGTATACCACACACAAAATATTACAAAAGACTAAAAAGATAAGTTAGAAAATCATATTAGTCTATACAAAACCTAAACTAGGTAAAATAAAAGATATATTTTTACAAACAACATTTCACAAGTTTCCTAAAGTTAATCAGTTAACAAGGTTTAATTAAAAAGAAAACAATCAGGGTTATTGTGAATGACACACAAAATCATTTTAAAGCTAAAAGGGTTTGTTGTAAAATTCCATTAGGTTATACAAAACCTTAACTGAAATGCACAATAATTGACAAATGTACAATAAAAGAAATTTCACAGATTCCTTAAAACCATTCAGTGAATTTGTGAAAAAAAGTTTTAGGGATTTCATGACTGCCTGCATAACTGGTTTGGTCTACTGGTATTGTCTTGTTGTGGATCAAATCATACCTTTCAAACAGTAAACAAAAAATCAAAATAGGTGATAGTTTCTCTGAGGCGGTAATTCTCCCTTTCGAAATCCCCCAAGGCTCAGTACTGGGTCCTCTCCTTTTTACTCTTTACATTAGTCCCCTCAGTCAAATTATTTCCAAATTCAATGTCACTCATCACATATATGCTGATGACACCCAGATCTACTTTGCAGTTGACTCCAGGAACTTTGAATCTAGCATGGAAGAGCTGACTGAGTGTCTCAAGTCAGTACAGGAGTAGATGAATGATGTTAAGCTAAAACTAAATCCAGAAAAAAACGAATTTAACATCATAGGTCAAAAGGCCATCAGAGAGTTGCTTGCACTAAATTTCCCTGCCCCACTCCTCCAAAACACTATCTCTCCATTGGTGGAAGTAAAGAATCTGGGTGTTATCTTCAACTCAGACTACTCCATTGACAATAATGTTGCCAAGATTTGTCGAGCATGTTACTATCATCTTCGTGATTTGCGACGAATTCGCAAATTCCTTAGTGTTGAGACTGCAATTCTTCTGGCAAATGCTATTGTCAGTAGTCGTCTGGACTATTGTAACTCTTTACTCTATGGGGTAAACAAGTCCAACATAGCTAAACTACAGAGAGTCCATAGTGCTGTTTGCCACATCATCTTCAAACTTGACAAAATGAGTCATGTTACACCCTTTTTGAAAAAACTAGATTGGCTTCCAATTCAACATCGTATCCTCTTTAAGTATAATCTTCTGATATTCAAGGCTATCAATCTTTCACAGCCCCTGTATCTTTTAGCTTTAATAAGATCGAGAAGTTTCACTCGTGGCATATTTGACACACGAGCAGACTGACAGACCAACTTGGGCTTGTAAACTGTGGCTGCTCCAAGCACACTGACGGAGTCCACTCCACTGTTATCTGCAACTACATAAGTGTGGCGGGATGGGCCCCCACCCCCGTGTAAACCCCGAGAGAGAGTCGAGCCCCCGGTCCCATTACCATATTCCAATGGACTCATAAATCTGCCCTGCATGGGTGCCTTATGGACAGGGACCCCCATGAAAGTAAGAGATTTCCTTGAATGAGCGCCTTGTGGACAGGGATCCATTCTATATGGGTGCATTTTGGACTGGGACCCACCCTTGCCACCATAAACCTACATAGAGGGGTGATTTTTACCACCTACCGCCCGCCCTGGAACCACTGGGGTGACACGTCCCATAACCAGAGGGTACAGCCCCTGTCAGGCAAAGAGGCTGACGGCACCCCGGCACTCTACGGACCAGAGACGCCCGCTCTCAAGCGACCCAAAGGTGCGACCCCGCTTATATATTGCACGGGCCGCCTCCCTGCTCACCCATCAACTGTGCAAATTTTAACCTGCGACCCCTCAGATTGTTCACAACAAGGAACCCAAATCCAACCAACTTAATCCTGAGCAGGAGAGTGGACGTGTCCTGGTTTTTCCCTGAATCCTGAAAAACCCTGGTAAGCTGTCAAAATTGCCTTGTTTTACCAGTTAACTTAACCCAAGTACCATAAAATCCAACCATAATCCCAATTTACTTATGCTGCCACCAGGTCATTATTGAGGTTGACCAACCTATAGAATTTACTTATGCTGCCACCAGGTTATTTTAAGGTTGACCAACCTATAGAATTGTTTTGAACTCTTGGTATTGCAACCTAAACTGTAGAGTAGGAGAACATGAATAAGATGACTTATTGTGATCTGAGTGCTCTAGGACCAAGAATTTCACGGTGTTACTCATTCCAACTTCAAAGTACTAAGATTATTGTTTCATTTAACTAAGATGGCCAAAACTCAAAGATGTTATTACTAAGGTGAAGATGTGGACTACAGTGTCTTGAAGTCCGAAACTCTCTCAATCAGGTGCTTATAATTGATGCCAATATGATCATTGTGCTGTTGATGTTGCTATTCACTAACATGATATAACCATTTGTCATCAATAAGGTGTAGTATAACCATGAGGGTGCGAGGTCCAATCCAGGTAAGTTATCAGTTGAGTTCCTGCTTGGCTTTCAAAGGTCCCACTGAGACAAGACCAATCAGTGTCAAAAAGTGGAAGACAAAGTTCAGACCTTAATACAAGTCTTAAGGAAGGCTAAATTAAGTTAAGATCCAGGACCTGAATACTAAAATTTATAAGAGACTTAAGCAAGGCTATTATATCAAAACACCAAAATTTAAAGGAGTATTTACAATTAGCATTTTGTAAAAAGGGGTACTAAATTTTAAAGTTTAACAAATTACAAAAAATGGCACTCCAATACCTGTAAACCCAACTTAAGTGACAACATACATGACATTTATATAACATGACATTTAACATGGATCAATGCATTAGTGCACACAACAGCAATCTTATGCCATTAAAAACACATAAAAGCATCAAGCAGGAAATCAAAGCATATAATATAATATAGATATCATATGAACAAATGACAGGTGAATAATGATAAAAGCAGGTTTAAACAAAAGTGTACTGCAAGGCTAATTTGGAGCACCAACTGGCTGTGTAAACACATGAAGTGAAACAATGAAAAGAATATTTTGAATGGATGAGCAGAAGTATTGACTTCAACATAAAGATAAGATATTTAAATGTAAAGCCCAGTGCAAGGCTAGTTATATTACACAAGAATTAGTTAGTAGCAATAATAATTCGGACAGAAAAATAATACTGGAATTTAAAATTAATTTATTTAATGTAATTTATTGGAAGACCAAGGAGCCATCAGAAAGGCTAATGTTGTACCAGGATAAAAAGAGGGAGAAAAAAACAGTTTTGACAGCCAGAAGTGGAGCAGTTAAAATGAAGAGGGAAGATCAACAGAACCCAATCAAAATACACATGGCAGAAACATACTTAGCCAAACATTATAGAAAGATGCATTACTTACAAAACAAAAGGGGTTATAGCTGTTAAATATTCAGATATTAATTTAACATAAATTCATTTCTTTATTACTGCTTTAAAATATTAAAATATTTATATCCGGGAAATTTCTCACTTAGAAAAAGTTTAAATTACTCTGTTCAACATGAGAGAAATTACTTCATCTGCAAAACTCTGGAATAACAGACATATGTCTGCCTCAAAGGTAAATTTAAACAATACACAGCAAAATATACAGGAGTTGTCTCCCAAAACTTACCAATTTAATCCCAAAATAACACCTGACCCATTAACCATCTGCCACTGTGGCCTAGCGGGTAACACACTTTAGGAACTTAGAGGATGTGGGTTCAATCCCAGGTACAGGCAGATACATAGTGGCTCGGATGACAACTTAAAATGGCGGTCCTCTGTCATTGGGTCCTATCCCCAGTGGCAAGTTAAAGAACCTCAAGGACGTTGATAAATGGTCATCCTTGAGCCTCTATCTTCCAGTTAGGAGAATGTAAGTTACTTGTGAGTTGGGGCTGTACCTGTACAGTGGGATTGGTTAAAATAGCGGTTTGAGTCCTGTAATATATGGAGATATCGCGCTGAGTATAAATACATAATAATAATAACCCAATATTTCTCCCCATACCATACTAATAGGCCCCTGCTCTCTGTTCTGGACCATGTGACTCCACAGGTTTGGGAGGGGGGTCTCCCAGAAAGTGTCTGGAAACGAGACCCCATCCAGGAGAGCTCCTCCTCTACCCAAAGAGGAAAAGACTGTGTGTTTGTGAAGGATTTAAAGGGCAAATAAATAAAAACCCTACCAGCCCTGATGATTGATGACCCATGATTAACATTTGGGTAGGTGCATTCACCCATCAGGGAGTCCTACTGGTATCAACTATACCTTGACTCCCAATGAATGACATCTGCCTCTAATAAGATGCATATTATAAGCAGATGTCAAAGACCCAATTTACTTGGAATGGTACTACCCCACCTTTTATCCCAGTAACCGGGCCCCCCCAATGACTGCCAAATCATAGTAGGAAGATTGAGTGCCTGGCTAAACTCTCAAAGTACCACCCCAAAATGATATGAATGAAACTATTGATGGGAAAGATTAATGGATTTTAGGAAATATAATTTACAGTGGCCACTATATAAAAATATAACCCAAATCTCTACTTACAGTTCAAAATAAAAACTCAATATGTACTATTTAGGTCAAAATTAGGAGTAACAAATCTACATCAAATTGGGTAGATATTTTCCCTGGGTTCCTCCATCCCAGCAAATATGTTAGTAAGATAAATTAGATCAAACCATACCTTTAGAATATTAAATTTTCCCACAAAAATAACTACAAAAATCCACACACATAAAAAACAGGTCTTATTCCTCTGGTGTCCAGAACAAAAAGAGACTGATCCCAAGCCAAACCCAAGCCAGCAGCACATGTGCAGCTGCCTTATCTAGGGCTGTGATTGGACAGGATGCCTCAGGCAAAGGTCACCCCATAATCTGAGGGAGGAGATTGGATAGGGGAGATGCATGCTGCATCCACATGCTTATCTATTTGGCGCTAAATCTATTTTAATACAAGGCCTGGATTACCTCACTTTGTTTTACATCCTGGAGGAAACATGTGGGCCCACTTAGATCAAAATGGGAATTACTGGAAATCTTCTGCATTTCACACCCAATTATGCCACAAAATAGTACAAAATAAACCAGAAAAGTCGGCAATTTCAGCCAAGAATTAACAGGAAAAGCTAATTAAAAACGGGAAATTTAGATGGAAATATCGCTAATTAGTGGACAAACAACCAGACAAATAAAATAAAATAAACCGGAGGTTTAGACGGAAATACCGCGAATTAGTGAACTAACAACCAAAACAAATAAAATAAAATAGACGGGAACCCCAACAGAAGTAAATAGCGACCACGATCCACGATCGTCACATAAGGTTAACGTTAGCACCAAGACAAGGCACATAGGGAGGGTTTGGGGACAATTAGACACAAAATGTTATTATTAAAGTAAAAAGGGTGTCTTGCCCGCTTGATTTCTAAATTTAAAGTGAATATGGCTGCTGTAAGTGGGAAACTGAGAGGTTAGGGGTCAAGAGTGTCGAATCACAATGTAGGTCAACAAACAAGAACAACTTTACCAAGAAGCACTGCATCGGGTGACATCATGGTTGTCACCCCCAAAAATGTTTTCATACAAAATTAGTCAGCTTAATAGTTTTCAAATGCCTCTCAAAATCAATCGGGCTGTCATGTGTTTTCCGAGATATATACTGTTCAAGTATTTGTGATATTGTAGATGTTTTAATCTATTTTAACTGTTTTTGTGTGTAATTTATTTTGACACATAAACTTCAAATGAACACTTCAATTTTACTTTATTGAAAACTGGCATGTACATTATTCTTTGTGTGCACGCAGTATGGCTACAAATGCATTCATGCCGCAAGACATTAGACTTTGATATGTGCATTCTCCTGGCAAGTGTTGTAGGTTCCCAACATTTACTTACATTGTTGGTACATGTTGTAAGGTACACATGTACTTTGCATGTATACAAACCCACTTGCGACCTGTAGCTAGTCACAGTCTGTTCTTTGATGTTAAAGTATTGACACTCTTGTTGAAGGAATTCACCTTGTTTGCATGTGTAAATCTCTACTACCCCATGACCAGTCCATGCACATATTTGTCAACCATATTTGCAGCACCTGTACGTGTGTATACACATACCATGTGATGTAAGAGAAGGTTTAAATGAATCCCATTTCACTGCGCAATAAATATGCACACTGCAATTGTCCTTCCGTCTTTTCTTCAAATCATTTAAATACAGTTCAATGTTTCAATGTTGCAATGTTACCTGACTTAGTGGAGATCTACACTCTCCAAATGCTCTTGTAAATACTTCACGTAATACGTTAGGGCAAAAATGTTAGAATCACTTGGAAGGTATCTGTACAGAGCATGTGTTCAAAGCATTGCAATCGATTTAGAAATATCTGTGAAATCTAAGGTTAAAAATTGATTTTTTTATATTCTGTGGGGACTCAGATTATATGGATTTGTCTTTTTTTTGTGCAAAATTTTACACTGAGAAGGTATTTTTTGCTCGGTGGCTTCACATCAACACAAGAAGTCTTCCAAACTCTGTCGGTAGAGTGGGCCTCATTACAGGAAGACAAATCGGGAACACAACAGGACAAGACCTAACAAAAAACTGAGAAGGGGGTTACAGCAACAGATAAGTCAGAAAGTGCACAGACATGCCTGTGTCATGTCTTTGTCTCACATCTTGTTGTTTATGGGATCTACAGCTATAAAAGGCAAGTCAGCAAGCCAAATGCATCGTTTTGAGTTTCAACACCAACAGATGACAAAGGGTAGCGTTAAGATATTCTTTTTTGGGGGAATAAAGTTAGGATTTAGTGCACAGACTTAAATTTGGCTGGCTAACTGATAGGCTTTTTTGTTATTTAAAACACCACTGTAAAGTTTTTTCTGATGGCTTCTAAGAAAGCAAGAAAGAATTTCAGGAAGAAAGGATACCCCACAAACAAACCCACAGAGTTTGAGTTCGAGGATACAGCTGCTGACATTCACAGCGAGGGGGGGGGGGGGGGGGTGGTGGAGAAGGAGCAGAGAGAGGGGAAGTTGAGAGACTTCAGCGGGATGAGAAAAGGTGGAAGAAATGGAGAGAGAGAGAGAGAGAAATAGAGAGAGAGAGAGAGAGAGAGAAGAAAATGAGAGGCCACAGAGGCAGATGATACAGGGAAAGGGAAAGGCCATAGAGGGAGAAGGTACGACAGCTAGGTGAAGAGGACAGAAAGAAGTAAGGGTGAGAGCAAGATGAAGGCGGGAAGGGAAAGAGTCAGCGTTTTTGTCAAGGGTGAAGGAAAAAGAGCAACATGACCAGCATTTCCCTGACTGATTATGATGAGGAAGTGAAAGGCTGATTTGGTGAAGGACCACATGGATCTGTATGATAAACCAGCAAGCTCTTCAGGAAGAAGCTAAGGAAAGATAGCCGTTAGGAAAACTCTGTCAGGAGAAGTAAACTCTCGTCTACAAGACATGGTTTGGGTCCCAAAGGGCACACTAGGGCAAACGCACTGTTTCATATATAAGCACTGTTTAATCTAAGCATTGTGTGTATGTATTACCATATAAGTTGATTAAGTTATTGATTTTTATATTTTATAGAACTTGACTAGTTAACACTTATGTTTATTGTACTCTGTTAGACTGATCTATTTATAGACTAAGCTTTAATAACCTCAGTGTTTGTATTAATAGATTTGGCTGAATCCCCTAAACCACCAGTAGTTTGTAGAGCTTCCTCACTGGATCTGGTGTCAGTATTTATTTCATGTAAGTTCTATAACTTCTAAGGAATTTGAAAGTGTTACACATCTGACCATGACGATGGCAGATCTTGATTGCTATAAGGAAAGCTAAATATATCTTAGGACCTTTACACTGTGTTATTTATATTTATTGTGAATTCTTGTTGGAGTGAACTGGATACAGTGATCTATCAGAGAGTGGATTTGTTGTGCTTTGGATATTGTTTGTATCTGGATACAATGTGTGATTGTACCAGAGAGTGGATTTGGTGTATTGCAGACATTGTTTACATCTGGATATAGTGTGCGGATCTAACAGAGAGTGGATTTATCGCACTTTGGATATTCTCCGTATCTTGGAGCAAATAGCATAGTTGTGAAATCTCTCTACATATCTGTAAACAGACATTTTGTGTTATTGGACACTGAGAGGATAACAGGATTAAGACATTTTGTGCCTTCAGGCATTGAACCGATCACAGGAGACTGATATTTGTGTGTTAGTGGACATTGGACGGATCACAGGACAGATTGCTAGATACAGTGGAGAAACTTAACAGTTAGTTACATGGATAGGATTGCAGCCAGGTCCGATTGTTTCATTGTTGTATCATTATATTACAACTGACTGTAATTCTTGCTTTTAATTGTTAAATAAATTTGTTAAGTAAAACTTTTTGTCTTTTCCTGTTGTAATTTGAAAGCAAAGGTAATGGTTACCGTGCTTGCCCCATGACCGTAGCACTCACATTGTTCAAGGTCAGCCAGACCCTGAAGAAACTGACTTATGGACAATACTGGATACTCAATAGTGTAATATTCTCAAGTTACAAATCAGAAGGAAGGGCATTAGCAAGTTTGCAGGCTCAAGTTACTACACAAAGCACCCAGTGTGAGTGCAGGCTCCGCACTTGACTTATCTAGTGGCTGTACTAACACAGACAGCATGAAGACCAGCATTTGCTCTGACCAACCATCCATTGACAGCAATGTTAGTACCAGTGTAATGTCCCAGCCATCATCAGTAGATCGGAGGCCTTAGTCTTGGCAGAGGAAGACAACGTTAACTTCTTTTTGACCACCAGAGAGATAACCAGAACAGCTTTTTTGTAACTACCTGGCAACAGAGGTGTAAAATTTGGAAGAAAAGGAATTCAGAAATATGATTATTAAACGTCTAAGTGGGATAAAGAGCAAGGCAGAAGAGAGGACCTGCCAGCCACAGAAGAGTACACTGTCTATGACATCCAGTGCCAGTTCAACCTTGTGTCCCAATCTCTTTTTACCCAGCAACAGCTACAGCAGCCAACAGCCACTCTAAGGGAGTATATCCTGGCAATCCCTGAAACATAAATCAAACATCACAAGCAAGCCAGGTTCTCCATCGGGTAACAGCCTAAGTTTCATGAGACACAATAGCCCAGGGATTGGTCATGCATGATGATGAGCAAATGCAAGGGACACCAAGGCAGTTGCATTTCTCAATAAGCCTAACAAAGAGATTCATATGTTGCCTTAGCCATTGTAGATGAAGCAGCACATAACAGCTTAGTCATTTCAAGTCTCTATGGGAACATCCAATCAGTTACCAGCAGATAGACACACTACAACCATACAAACCAACTAGCCAGCAGTAGCAAACCACCCCTCCTCCCACCTCCCAGCAGCATTAGCCACCACAGAAGTTATTACAGCCGTCACAACCTCAACAGCAGCCGCAGTAGAGCCTCAGTGACAGTACCACTTTCAGGACCACTGCTGATTTAAAGGTCCTTGTCAGGATTACCAAAAATTTTTTAAAAAGTTATGGAGGTATGTGTATAAAAACCCAAACAAAAAAAGAACATCATCCCAACACCAAGACTACCCTCTTGTTACACACAAATACAAATATGAGTGATTAAGTGGGTGAGTGATTGATTGTTTGGGTGAGTGGGCTATTGAATGACTCAGTAAATGCATGAATGAATGAATTATTTTTATGTATTTTTTTTCTTTTTTTTAAATTCTGTTCAGAATTTATTTTTAAATTTTCTTTTTTTTAAATTTTTTTTCTTTTTCTTTTCTTTGGAATTTGGTTTTAAAAGGTCTAGGAGAGCTTTGTGCAACCTGGACACCTATTACTCAGAAACTTAGAGAACTTCACAAGCTAAAACTTGAAACTTTAAATCTTACGACATTCTAAAACATTAGAGATTGGTATTTGGAATATTTTCCTTGGTAATTTGTTTCTTACAGTATGCTCTATTTTTTATGAGTGGTAATGCAAGAACTTATTTGGTGTGGGACACTCTTACTTTGGGACTATTTTAACAATTTTTTGAATCTTTGTTGAAATCTATGGGAAACTTGTTTGTTGAACAGTTGTTGGAGACTTGTGCAATACAAGCTTCATTTAAAATTATTTGTACAATAGGGTAGTCCTAAAAAGGACTGATAGATGCTAGCTACTTCTGTTTCCAGGAGAAATCCTTACATTTTAAGATCCTGGAGCGAATTCACCAAGGAAATCCTTAAGTAGGTCACTCTATTGCTTTGCTGCCCTTGATGGATTCTTGCAGTTTTCATCTGCCTCATCTGATAAGTGTTCACTGATGGCTAGGGGGTAGTCCCTTGCATTCTAAGGGTGGGCTCCTTCTCCTTGGTGTGTACTCAGGATGTGTCCTCCATAACACATGTGAATACTATGTCTCTAACAGCATTTGTTTTTTGCTCCATTGTGTTGCGTAGGACCCTGAATCTGCCAGCCAATATTCCAAATGCATTCCTAGTTTTCTTAGCTGTATGGTTTTACTAGAAATTGCTTCAAGGCGAAAGTATGTTAAAAATTATATTTTAAAGTAGCCCCTCCCTCAACCAGGGGCTCTCATGGAGGAAGCCTAAAGTTGCCATCTTCTATCTTTTTTACAACTTGCAGGGCTGGAGATTTGTGCATCTTATTAATATCCACTGGACCCCACATCTACCCAAATGAAACTGTATCCAGTGTCAACATGGTCTATAGAAAATAAACCCCTGTGGTTGGAAATTTCAAGGTTTCTTCATGGAGATATTTTGCCCATCTATCGCCCTAAGAATATGTTGCCCTAACTGAATCGTCCTAACTCAATCTGTCTGCATACTCTTGGAGTGGAAGGGCATGTCAGATACTCTTCCTTGAATACCTCAAGGATGGCCCGGCAGACCTTAGGCAAGAATTTACATATGGTGCTTTGTCGAGTGATAAGCCAAGGACTTGAGATTTTCTCCATTAGCCAAGTGCTTGAGAGTTATGGTTAGTTTTGAGCCTACTTCTAAGGGCTGCCTGAAATTGGTGGCTTCCTTCTTCGAGCAGTGATATATGTGCTTTTCAATGAGGTCCAAAACTGTAGGGGACACCCTCACAAATTTCTGGTAATCTGGAACATAAGTCTGTATTAACTCATCCAATATCTTTCCTTTTGTGGATCTATGACTATTTTCATGGATTTCTTCTTCGCCAAGGTGACGGTAGTGGCTGTGGAGAAGGTGCTGCCTGTATGGTAGGTGCTAGTCCTAATGTGTCCTGTTTTGTCTCCAAATCAGAATGAAAATGAAAATATTTAATCCAATAACAACAAAAGGTCCCTATGCTTCCAAAGAAAGTGTCTTTGATGTATTGCTGTCATCTTTGTTTGAGTTTCAGGGATCATCATTCATTATTTTGTATTCTTCTCTCTGTTCACACTGACAACTTTGTATTACTGACCATGATCGTCTCTTTGGGGTAGATACTGTTTCTGAAAAGCAGCAGATTTCAACTAACTATCAATATAGCTCAGACCATTAAGCCTGCCACTGGGGATAGTACCCACTGAATGAAGGCAGCCATTTTATGTGGTAATAGAAACCATTATGTATGTGAATGTACCAGGGTTCAAACCCAGTTGCCCTCTGTTCCTACTTCAACAAACTTCCTACTCTATGTATTAAGTACTTCTCCACTAATTAGCTGCATGAAACTGACTAAAACAATTCATCAAGACTTTAATTCGTTAATGTTTCCTTGATTACCGGGATTCTCTGTTTAATTTTCCATCTAAATTTAATAATTGGGTGAATTTTGAATACTGATATTGTGTTTTCTTAACATTGCAATAAGGAAGTACAGCATGATACCGTCACAACATTATGATTATTTTAGACTTTAGGTTGGATTTTTTTCTAAAGGAAGTAGGAAGCTTGGATTTGAAACAGGAGCAGATAACTTCAAATAGAAAAGTAGAAACAAAGAGACAATTCCATCTTTTACTTAATACATCAATTCCATTTCCTTGTAAATAACTAAGATGTAATAGTTTCCTCCCCATTTCGTTCATCTTCATACTGTGTCCATCACAAGGAAATATTCACTGATCCAAGTAAATTGATATTTTTGATCGTTAAGTTTCTAAATTGGAGAAAAATAATTATAATTTGTGTGCATGCTCACAATAGCATTAAGATGAAAAATTTAATTAACATTTTGTATGATTTGTACTGGTATGATATTGTAAGTATTGCTCGCTGCAACTAAAGGGAAGGAACAAAAGTATGATATCTCTATTTCTTGACTAGTCCATTCATATAACTCACAAACTATACGTCACATCTGGGTTATACTTTTACACAAGGTAAAGTCGAACGGTGGCTCAGTCATCCTCAAATATAATCTACAATTGGATCTGGATCACGAATCATGATTTATTTTAATAAATTATTTGGCAATATTAATGATTATTATCTGGATTGGAATTGAAAATCCAGAACTGTTTTTTTTTGTATTTTTCTGCACTTTGCTGTGTGCGAGGCTTTCTGAATTTTCAAGCACTGATTGGTTTTTATATGTGCCTTAAATACATCAAGATTATCGATTTAGATATTTCTTTAACTTTAGGGGTCACATTGCTATAACTTTAGGGGTCACTTTGAATTTTGCAAGCAAACGGATGACATTGAAAAAGAAAATTTTTTAAGAAGTAACTAGTTTTACACTTGGATATTTTAGTTTTATATTGATTTAGACAAGAATACTGATACGTAAATGTATTAAACATGGGGAAGAAGAAAACACAAGCCGTGAAACAAAAGAAAGCATCATCTGCCACTGCTAGGAGTTCTTCCGGGAAGGCGGGCCCCAGTCGCACAGATGTGAATAAATTGTTTGTACAATTTGCCATTCACATAGAACCGGATCCGACAGCAGCATCCTCCACTTCTCAGTCATATCACCCACAGGACAAGTGGGACTCGATCTTGGCTTTATTGCAGAGACTGGAGGAATCTAACCAGACAATAATCACACGGGTGAGTGATTTAGAATCACAGAAGTCAGTCAACCCAACAGTTAGTAATCCCCAGTTACAATCTGATATGAATACTCGCTTTCTTCAGAGCAATAAGCATTCACTCACCTCCACTGTCAACAGCGGCACCCAACTAACGGGTTCTGATGCCCAGGTTAGCACCATGCAAGCACAAGTACTTCAGGCCCCACTAACTTCAGCAGCCACATCACAGGCTATCCCTACTGGACTACCCACACCACCAACAGAACAGCACACGACACATTTCTCCTCAGATGGCACTGTGCACATCAACATACTGAGGGAAAGCCAGAACGTCTCGCATTCAGTGGCACAAGTATTAGCTTCATATGAGGCTCAAGCCAGACAGGACGTTTACTCAAGGTAAGGTCCCTACTAATAAATCTGGTCGTTATAATACCAAAGAGGTAGTGGACAGTGTTCCTGAGCTGAGATGGCCAAATGAAAGTTACTACAGGGTACAAGGTAACAGGAAGTTTGTTGTTTTACATCGTGTTCAACAGCCAGGGTCATATTGTGACGGGTAGTTTACAGGTGGAGGAAATCAGTGCATACTGCACCATAAACCACCCGGCATCGGCAAGTAACTACCAACTTTCTAACATGAAGAGCCCGGCCCGAGATTCGAACCGGCGGCCTAACAGGTTGGAGGCAAAAACTCTAACCACTACACCACCGAGCCCCCCTAGGTAAGAGGAAGTCGACATATGATGAGCTCATTATCCCCTAGTGGGCAGTGGGTCAGCTAACCAACATATATCATATACAGAATCCAGATACCGTGAAGAAGCCATTACTCCAAACCATACTGGCACTAAAGGATGCCACATCCCTCCTTTGGACAGCAGTCAGAGCAGCATATGGTACGTGTATGCATGAGGTCGAGTTGGGAACTTGGGGGGATCAGATGCAATGGGCCATAAATAGGCTCTCAGGATCTCAAAATGGTATGGCCAACACTAGCATAACCACTAACCAGTAGAACCAAAGGACCAAAATGTGTAGATATTTTAATGAAGGTATGTGCTCTTTCGACTCAAACCATGGACAATACAAACATATATGTGCATTTTGTGCCAAGCTAGGAAAGACATACAACCACCAATAACTTAACTGTTTTAATAAGCAAAGAGGACAGGAGAAACAACAGAGCAAGTTGGTAAATCAGTCACCAGCTGGGCCCGGGCATAGTAGGACCGAGCCACAACTTTGGGGGAGGGTCCACATGAAACATTTAATCATCAAAGAAGTAATGTAAACAATTTAAGCTTTGTAATGAAACAATTCAGGGTGACAATCATGCCAAAATCACCAAAATGTGTTAATTACTGATACTGGCAACGGCTTGGGTTCTCACCCTTATGCTTCAAACTCCACACAGCCGACTGGTGGGTTACCCTGGGGTCAGTCTTTTTTACAGGGGGCAAATTAATCACACAGCCCAATTCTGGTCATACTAATTCGCATGGAGCCCCTTCTGTTGCCAGTGATGCAAGAAATTGTATGTCACATGTAACTTATGATTTGCATAATGTAGTAAAGAGTAGTGATCTCAACGGGTATCCGGATATCCGGGTACCCGAAAGCTGAATATTTACCCGAATCCGAAATCACATACCCGAATACCCGAAACTACTGTCAATATCGCCCACTTTGGCTGACGACTACAGACATATCTCAAATTCATAAATTTATCTAAAAATGAAACTATTTAATTAAAATATATACGAGTAATGTTTTCTCACCCTTATACACCATTTATGTTATTTAATTTGTCTTTTATTTTGGTTATTTATGCACTGTCAAATGCTGATATCCTTTGAAAATCGTCAGTATATTAACAGAGTTATGTAATTCCGAGTACATGAAATATTGTGTGTATTGCCTATATAGTGACATGCACACCTTAAATAAATAAAAGTACGATATTTTAAAACAGTAGTTCATAATTTAGCATCAATAAAGTTCACATACCTGCCTGAAAAAAAAATAAAGTTTTAATTCCGAAACTACATTCGAGCAACAGTGAATGCTTTACTGACGGGTCATGTGACCCCACTTTTATGGACACTGCAATAAACAACCGTGTTTTGAATGTACTACAGAAATCTTTTCTTGGTTAACATTTCTTCTGTGTCGTACTGTTTTGAATGCAAAAAAGGTGGCCGACGAGATATAAAGCAAATGGTTGGATCCTATTATTTGTGTAAGTTTTAAGTTTGTAAATGTGGAGATTTTTGTAGTATCACCTATTATCACCCATCGGTGCGAGTACCCGGGTACCCGCCCGCGGAAATCCATAACTACCCGGTCCCACCAAAAAGGGTATTTTGAGAACACTGGTAAAGAGCGTATTGGCTGTACAGCCTCAGTATGGGGACGAATCAACACAAGTCCCAAAGTCTAATAACTGTTCTAAGAATGTTACTAACACTATTAATGTTCGTGGAAGCATAAGCAGCAATGAAGGAAATTTAACAGGGCTGATGCTCTGAGGTCTTGGGCACCAACACCGGGGCTCTATATTTCAACTTCTCGAAACTCATGTAGATAAATATCCCTGAAGCCTCCCTCAGTATAGACCCCCAGAAGCTAGTCAAAATCCACCGGGAGTGCATTAACATTGGTCACAAAAATTTTTTGTCTGAACAAAAACTTCCAGTCCTTGCTAATTGGCAAATTGGTCTATATCCTTAAATGTGTTGTTCCCGTCAGAAGCTTCATCAACCAAATACTTAATCTTTTTTGGAAAAATACCATCAAAAAACACATTTATAGCACCCCTCAGTTTTTCCAACACTTACGTTGGTTTCAAAAGTTGTTGCCCCATTTCAATGGGTCACACTGTTCAAAAAACCCATTATCACTGACCTGGCCCCAGTTCACTTAGATGCCTGCTTATCCGGCATTGGGGGCATTTGGAGTCATAGGGTGTATTCAGCCCCTGCCCCAGTGGTACCAGATTTTGACCTAAAAATAGTGCACTTAGAGATGATCAACTTAGTGGTGGCTTTTAGACTGTGGGGTAAATTCTGGATGCATTCTTCCATCCACATTTACTGTAACAATGAGGCTGTGGTCCAGATGGTGGCTTCTCATAAAACAAGAGACCTACTTCTGGATGCCTGCATCCGCAACATCTGGCCGCTTAAAGCAATATTTGATGTTGACCTTCACATTTTTCACATCAGAGGTTTTCACAATAATAAGGCAGATCTGTTATCCAGATTACATTCTACCAAGGATGGTAGATCAAGACCTTTTGCATCAGTTAAGAATCATTTGTATGTGGGACAAAATCACTCATTATTATACTGACCTAGATCTTTATATATGATTGCAGGTTCGGACCCCCAATCCTTGAAGCTTTTCCAGTCAGCCTAAAGTAGGACAGCGTCAGCCTACAGGCCTTCTACAGTATCAACACAGGACAGACACTTCAGGACATTTTAGGCTTTTTGCTGTTTCTTAAACTCCCTATACGAATTACAGTTTATAACCTTTTAGTGTTTCTGGAGTACCTGTACATGAATCACATTTCACCCAAAGACATCAAAAACTACTTATCCTCTATTCGGATTGTAGCTATTAAGTACAACCTAGATATCCAGGGCAACTCCAGTCATATTTTGAGTCGATCTCTCAGAAGTATTTCCATAAATTCGCACTTTGCTCCTACTCCTAGATGTATCTTTGACATTAGTACTATGCATCACATTTCCATGGCTTGCAATTCATTGCCCGACCCTCACCTGTTTAGAGCCATTTTTCTAACTGTTTTTTTCGCATTCCTTAGGATGTTGAACATAGCCCCCCACAGCTCAATAAATTTTTACCCTTGCAGGCATTTCCTTAGGCAGGATGTAGTGTTTGACCATCCAGGTGTCCACTTAATTATTAAATGGACTAATACTCTTCAGGACTACTGATCTCACCACATTGTCCAAATTCCTCAGCTTAAAAATTTTTACCTCTGTCCAGTGAGAGCACTTAGGGCCCCCTTGGCCTCCAGACCTCTAGCCTCCTTCTACCCCCCTATTTGCTACCATTCTTCCACCACATTCCCCAGTCATTGATACCCACATACATAGTGCCCTGAAACCAATCATCCAGTCCCTCAACATTCCTCCTGCAGGTTTTGGGTTGTATACATTCAGGCATTCTGGGACTACATTTGCATTTGACCATAATGTATCCCTCCAAAATATTATGCCTCATGGCCTCTGGAGAAGTTTGGCTGTTTGGATCTATCTCCAGAACGCCTGCCTTACCCCTTCCATCATCCTTGCCACCTTCCAGGCTTTCATTCCCTCCACTTTCTGATTTGGGTTTGGTGGCTTTTAAAATGTCATTCCTTTACATTTTAAAACTGCTCTGCTTGTACAGTACAAACATGTAAAATAAAAAATGCCAAACTTGTGTTTTCATGTCTTGTTAAGCTGAAGATTATAAAATACTACATACATATTCTGTTAAGATTTAACCGTTGGTAAATCTATGTAATTCAGTCAATATGACAACGACCTTTCATGACCTTGGACAGTAGTTAACCTTTTGTCAGTATCTGCAATTTGACCTTGGGTTTGTCCTGAGGCACCGACTGAAGGGAAATTTGCAATTTAGGCAGGTTAGTGGCCTTCTAAGTGTCTAACTTTGGAAACAAAGAGCACAAAGGTTCATAGAAATTCCAATACAATACACTTCCTGCTTAAAGGCAAACTGGGCAAAATAAGTATATCTGCCTGATATAATTCACTTTATATCAATTGTATTTCCACTGAATGTATTTTTAGAACAGTCTCATCAAAGGATATGATCTATTTCTGGTTTGGTGGTCCCTGAAGTACTTTTTGGGGTTTGGGAGTCAACTACCGGTTTGTACTGGCTTAGAGCTGGTTCAGAGCCGGTTCTGTACCTGTGAACCTGTTTTTGTAGGTTCTGATGGTACAGTGAACTAGAGATACTGGCACAGTTTTTTAGAATTATTAATACAGTTCTAAGTGGTACAAGATTGGTTATTTTTATATAAAAAAGTAAACATTGTGTCATCTGCATGCTATTGGTGATGAGTATGGGTCCCTCATGTCCTAGCTCTCACTTGAGCTCTATTTAAAGGTATTCCACCTGTATGGATGTTGTTTCATTTATTATAATATTAATAGTTAGGCTTAATCACCCAAATGAAAGACATATGACTGTAGTTGAGCCTGTTATTTCTTTTTATTATAATAATTTTATTTACTGTGTACATATATAACACACATAAATAACTTTATTTTCAGGTACATTATAATTTAATTACATATTAATGCAACACTTAAATTATTAGCATAGTCATGAATTTATGCACTATATCCATTAAAACGATTGATTTATTGGAAGAATAATTATCTAAAACTAAATGCACTATTTCCATAAAAATATATAATTTTATGGGAATAATAATTAGAATTGTATGTACTCAATATGGAAGGTTTTGTTTAATCGTTATTATCATAAAACAAAAAAGTAGTGTTAGTGATTTTGAGATGTAGTTTGGTCTAAAATCTTTTGGTTGTCTATTCCCAGGCTCCATTGCTTGGGTGTGGAGGTAAGATCAACTTATTTGGGGAAGTTACCAGCCCAGGTCTGGTTGGCACTCTTGAGCAAATTGCCCCGTAGGTGCCATTGTCTATTGTCAGTGCCTTTGGCTTGTGGAGGTTTGGGTTAGTGGGGTTGCTTGATTTGCTGCTCACCCGGATTTCTGGCCTGGTAAAAGTGAGAGTCCTTGTCGATTTGTTGAATTGAGCAGGGCTCCTGGGGATGGTTTCCATTTTAATTTCTCTGTTCACTTTGCAAAGGTGGTCGTTCAATAATTAAGTGTTCTTGGTAGCTACATTCTGAGCACTTGATGTCCTCAGTTTGGCTACATCTGTTTTTGCAAGAAACAAGAGGTACACATCCAATTTGGCTGGTGGGTTTGGATATGATCTTGAAGGAATGTTTTGTCTCTTCAGGGATATCATGGGTGGTTATTAGGTGTGAGGTAGAGGGAACCAAATTCAATAGTCCTAATGGGGATGTGTAGAGATTGATACCTTGGTTGGTGTTAGGTTTTCCTCATCACTGCTGAGTCCTAAATCCCTAGTTAGGATTGATTCCCAGTCTGTGGTACCATTTAGTACAGCAGTAGTATTTTCAATTTTATGAGTGTTGGTACTAATGCTGGGTATACTTTGTGTGGGTGTGAAAGTAATATTAGCTGCATCTTGTTTCATAATCACAGGCTGATGATACTTGGTTGTATGTCTAATGAAATCAACATTTCTCACATATGATTTATTACTTGCTACATACAAATCTCCTATGGTTGTGACTACTGTCAATGCGTCTTTTAAGACTTGATTTGTTCTTATAAACGCTATTATAGAGTCCACATAAATATTTTTTGCCTTCCATTGTGTTTCAGTGTGATTTGTATACACTGTGTCAAAAACTGGAAACCCTTAGAAATGATGCCAAACTATCACAACCTGGTATACTACCTAAGAACACAAAGTTTGACAGTTATATAGGCCACATTGTTATCAATATATTTGACACTGTGCTTGACCAAAACCAGATCAGAACCCTCGAAAAATGCCTCACATTCTGCCCCTCGCCAGGTCCCCGTGATAAGTCCTAAATTTGGTTAGACTTTAAAGAATTCCACGGAAGATTAGAACTGATGGAATTTTTTGAGAGAGACACAAATGAAATCAAAACCTATACATAAAATATATGATAGTCTCACCAAAGCGGAGAGAAAACGTCTTAAAAATCTCAGGGAAACCCCTCATATAACCATCAAACAGGCCGATAAAGGTTCCGCTGTAGTAGTAATGAATATCACATATTACCTAAGAGAAGGATATATACTATTACAAGATGAGAACTTCTATCATCAAATTGAAGAAGACATCACTAACAAGATCTCTGGTACTATCGCAGATGAATTAGTTAAAATGAGATCACTAAACCTCATTACTGAAAAGAACGCTGACTACCTTAACATTAGGAACCCCAAAGAAGCTAGATTCTACTTGCTTCCAAAAATCCATAAAAAGGACATACCTGGGAGACATATTTGTAGTTCTATTGCTCACCCACTGCAAACATTAGCAAATAGATGTAGATGAACATATAAAAATATGCACCCACAACAACATCCTATATAAGAGACCCACAACATTTCATAAGTAGGCTTAAAGCACGTGGCAAAATTCCCACAGGTGCATTACTAGTCACACTTGATGTTAGCTCGCTGTACAGGAACATCCCAAACCATGAGGGACTCTTGGCAGTTGCAAACCATCTATGTAGGGATACTGAAAAGCAAAAAATAGGTCCACGTTCACTAAAATTACTACAACTAGTTCTACATTCATTGAGTTTCAGTTTCAATGGTGACTATTACCTACAAGAGGGAGAAACTGCAATGGGCACTGCAATAGCCCCAAATTATGCAAATCTTTTCATGGATAGGTTTGCAACCAAGGCTCTAGCAAACTGGCCTTTAAAACCATTAATTTGGCTCAGGTTCATAGATGACATATTCATGATATGGACCCATGGGGAGAATTCCCTTAAGGAATTTATTGAATACTTAAACAGTATCCACCCTACAATAACGTTCACTCATGAAATCAGCCCAACAAGCATTAACTTCTTAGATATCACTGTTAAAGTTAACAGTGGGTGGGAACTATACACCACTTTGTATGAGAAACCACATACACCCATCTATACCTTCATTATACATCCTCACATCATGCCCTTAGTAAAACTAAGGGTCAAAATGGCCAATTTCTCAGATTAGGAAGAATTTGCACTTATGATAATGACTTTTACCATAATGCAAAAAAATGGTAGATCACTATCTTAAAAGAGGATACACTAAAAAGCCCTCAGAAAACATTACAAAAGACCTTCTAAATTTTCCCAAGATGAACTATTGGATGTTAAACAAAAAAACGTCCATAACAACACCTGTCATGCTAACTAATTGCAACCCATGCAACCCCAGCACCAAAGATATCATCCACAAAAGCTGGAACATTATAACAAATAGTCCAGACTGTGGCCTTTTATTCAAAGACAAATCCATAGTCGGGTTCAGGAGATTGCCTAACTTAAGAGACCTGCTCACCAATGCAACCAGATTATACCCTCCACCACCAAATGAGAAAAAGGAACCTATGCCAACAATATGCACTACACTTGGCAAATGCACTTACTGTCCATGATTAAAAAAAATAGGAGTACAGTAACATGTAACTTCACCCATAAGTCACACAAAACAATAGACTTACCAAAATATGTCACATGCGAAGTCTCCCATGTCATATACCTTACTACCTGTACTAAGTGCAAGATGCATTATGTAGCTGAAATCTCAAGAGTACTTAGGAAGCGGATGTATGAACATAAAGCATCTGCTCAAAAGGACGGGCAAATCACACTAGTCTCACGTCACTTTAAAAGTGATGGACACAACCACAAACATATGCAGTTCAACGTGCTTTGGTGTACACCAAAATTTGAAGCATCCTGCACTTGCAGACGAAGGCGTACTGAGTTGAGCTGGATCTTCAAATTGCACTCCTTGGCACCCATTGGCATCAACCAATTTGTGTGATCATTAATAATGTCATTTGGACTATCTTGCACTCAGTAGTCCCCCTTCTTCTTCTTCTGTTCATTGGAATTCCTAGTGAATGTACAAATGGTAAGAAGGACAGAATCACTTTTATTTATGTGTTTTAAGGTAGATTCATATAAAATTACATAACCAAGAATGTGTAGATTATCTATATTGTACTAATAAGCACTTCAATGTTTCATTGTGCTGTGTTCAGTGATTTCATTGTTCCATTTTCCCAAGCATCTGAAGACACCATCGTGATTCTGAATTGCCCAACAACAATTGTCAGTGCTGACAAGAAGTGTATTTGGCAAATTAATAACAGCAATCACCTTGCGATGGGAGATTAATTTTCATGTGGGCCGTCAAATGACCCTCTGGTGCATTTGTAAATTCTAAACAAATTTCCAGACAAATGCCATGATTTGGAACAATGTAGACAATGTTTATACCAACCAAAAATTCATACATTATGATTTGGTTCCGGTGTGAATCAACCATTTATAAGACTGGAGTTTTAAAATAGTGTTTAATATCATTATATTTTATTTTTATGATTTAGTATGTTTTTTTTTGTTTTGTTTATTGTCATTTACATGTTACCCAATTCAATATAAACACTTCTGAGACGAAAATAGCTCATAAATTGCCCGAAAATTAGCTAAATAATGGATTATATTGAAAATTTTACTAGTTACTTTTAAAAGTAATTCATTAAGAGCAAACTACCTCTCATCTGATCTGATATAAATAAAAAATAAATAAATAAATAATAGTTTATTTCAAAGCCAATTACATCGCATTACAAAAGTTGATAACTTTATCTAAGAACATGTAAATAAGATTAAAGTTACAAATATTATGATTTTACAAAATTATTATACATGTATGTTTTTATTTCAACAATTAGCTTTAGTATGAAAAGGAGGAGGCTGAAGCAAAAGCTTGTATATTCGCCACCCCCCAACTTCCAGTTATTTAATAATTCTATATTTTATTTCCACCACATATTTTTTTAATAAATTAGATTATATTATTATGATAAACATTTATTTTACAGTACAAACAAACAAGCTCACATTATGGAATTAAAAGTATTATAGGAAACAATATATGACATTGATCTTAGTTTATCGTATTTTTTAGATTTCAAGATCACTGATCTTAGTTTATCAGATTGTAAATTTAAGTAATTAACCATAATATTAGATAAAGTAGAAACTGAGTGTAGTTTAATAGTTGTTCACATATGTAAGTTTTAACATTTTTTTAAATTTTATCAATGAACCGCTGGTTTTCATCTTCTCATCAAGTTTGTTCCATAATCTTACTCCAATACTTGACAAACAGTTGTACTTAATTTTTGATTTAGAGAAATTGACTTTAAAATTATACAATCGTCTGGTATTATATACATTGTCAGTTTTACTCTGAAATAGACATTGCAAGCTTTTAGGCAAATTAACATTCCAGGCTTTAAACATTAAAATTAGTATTTTAAACTCCACTAAGTCCATAAACTTGAGAATGTTGAGTTCATTAAAGAAGGAACTTGTATGATCTCTACTTCTTAAATTACAAATTACTCTTACTGCATGTTTTTGAGCCTTTATAATTGGCAAAAGATATGTTTTACTACAATTACCCCATAATTCGACACAATAATACAGGTGTGACTGAAAGATACTACAATATAATTTAAGCAAGGCTTCTTTATGCAATATTGGTTTAACTTTTTAAGAACTGCTAAATTTCTATATAATTTATTTTTTATATTTACAGTTTGTGGTTTCCAAGACAATTCTGAATCAATTAACACTCCTAAAAATTTTGTTACATATACTCTTTCTATTTTAAAATCATTAATGTATATATTACAATCGGTTTTCAAATGTTTCTTACCAAATACCATAAAGTTGGTTTTACTAATATTCAAAGACAATTTGTTGGCTGCAAACCAAGTGTGAAACTTATTTAATTCAAGTGAAACTGTTTTACATAAATCTTTTATATTATCAGCAGTACAAAAAATATTGGTATCGTCTGCAAATATAATCAGATCCGTTACTTTTGAAATATTACACATATCATTAATATACAGGATAAATAACTTTGGGCCCAGTATTGAGCCTTGCAGTACACCACATATAACATCTTGTAATTCTGATTTTATACCATTAAAGCTAACAAACTGCTTACGGTTTAATAAGTATGATTTTAACCAATTACTTGCTATACCTCTTACACCATAATGACCAAGTTTCTTTATTAGTAATGAGTGATCTATAGTATCAAACGCCTTTTTTAAATCTATGAATACACCTAAGGTAATCTTTTTGTTATCTGTTGCACTTCCTATTCGTTCCATAAAATCTAACAAAGCCATAGCTGTTGATCTATTACCCCTGAAACCATATTGTGAATTACTTAAAATGTTATGTGTTTCTACAAAGTCTGTTAATCTTTTATCAAATAATTTTTCTAGAATTTTAGAGAACTGAGGTAATAAAGACACAGGTCTATAATTAGAAAATATTGATTCATCACCAGATTTAAATAATGGAACAATCTTAGCAATTTTCATGTCATTAGGGAATACACCATTACTGAATGATAAATTACAAATATGCATAAATGGCTTAATAATAGCATTAAATGTACATTTCACAATGTTCATACTGAGATCATTAAAATCACATGAATATTTATATTTACATGAGTTAATTGTATAAACAAGTTCTTTTTCTGTTACAGGATGTAAAAACATCGAATTAACATTACTAGGACCCATAGTGTTAAATATACATTGGTTATCATTTGGGGCTGTAATTTTACTGGCTAATGATGGCCCCACATTTGTAAAAAAGTTATTAAACCCATTGGCTATAGCTTTACAATCTGTAATACAATTGCCATTATCATTAAACTTTTCCGGGTAGCTATTACCGCTACTGTTACCTTTAATCATGCTGTTTAGAATTTTCCATGTACCTTTTATGTCACTTTGTTTACTGTTCAACAATTTATCATAATAATCTTTCTCGGCATTTCTCAATATTGTTGTTAATTTATTTTTGTATACTTTATATTTATTTAAACTGTGTTTTGTTCTACTTTTCAGAAAACATTTATACAAATTATTCTTCTTGTTACAGGCATTATTCAATCCTTTGGTAAACCACGGTTTATTTTTACTAACATGTTTTACTCTTGATTTTTTTACAGGACAACACTCATTGAAATCAGTTTTAAACAATTCAATAAAAGTTGAGTAAGCCTCGTTAACATCTGTACAGTTTTGCACCTCAAACCAGTCCCTCTTTTGTAACGATGTATACAATTCTGCAATACTGTCTTTGTTTATAATTCTGTTATACTGGTATACACTGGCTTTTTTGTGTTCAATTCTTTCTTCACTACATACAAAGACTGGCAAATGATCACTTACATCGCTAATTAACAAACCAGCCCTATTTAACCTTTTTATATCATTGGTAAATATATTATCAATTAGAGTGGCACTTGACACAGTAATACGAGAAGGTTTTGTAATTAAAGGATAAAAACCTCCACCAAACAAGATATCTACAAATTTCTGTGTATTCTGGTGTGTTTCACAGTGCAACAGATCTAGATTGAAATCCCCACATATATATGTTAATTTACCCTTTTCAGTTATGGCATTTATTAGCTCTTCAAATTTATTATTGAATATATCAGTCGGCCCACCTGGGGCTCTGTAAACACAACACACAATAACATTTTTATCTTTACCCATATCAAGTTCAACACAAGCACACTCAATCCGGTAATCCACAGTAAAACATTGATTCTTAACTATATTAAATTTGACAGCACTGTTTACATAAATAGAACATCCACCACCTTTTTTGGACTCTCTAACTATATGAATTACCTGATAGCCTTCAATATTGAAGCAGTTCACATCATGTGTATCCAGCCAATTTTCTGTAAGTGCAATAATATCAAATTTATAAGAAATATTATGCAGCACATGAGATAGACTACCATAATTCTTTTTTAGACTTCTAACATTTTGACAAAATATTGAAAAGCCATGATGCACAGAGAAGTTTTTCTTAAACTGTTCTACTGTGTAATAGTTACTGGTACGAGTTGTATAATTTACATCTGCCTCATTATTAACATAATCTCTACCACTAAAAATATGTTCATAGTTAACAGAATCGTAAGCTTGACACTTTGAAAGTAACCATGATTGGTCTAATTGACTGCTACCACTGGAACATTGATCATCATAAAGTCTGTCACAAGGACACAGCAATTCCTCATTTTCGATATCATAGAATGGAAAAACTGTTTTACAATTCTGACATGACCAAAAGGTATCACAACTGATCTCAACAAGATCTTTTTTTCTTAAATTGGCACATTTTAGATGAACCTAATATGTACACAATGAACATTCAATCGCATTGTTAACCACATTTTTACTACAAATACCACATGGAAACGGAGTTAAATTGACAGACATATAAATATATCAGTGTTTGGATATATTAAGAATTATACAAGTCCCAAGTCTCTCAGATCTTTGTGACAGATATCAGTGACAAACGCCCAGAAAGTCACTTAGATATAACAAAGGCCTTTTGAAGGAAGAATATTTATTCTTATTCAGTTGTCACAAGTAAAACTCATGTATATCTGCATACCAAATAAGGAAGTGGAAGTGACTACAAAAACAATTTAAATATCTTCAACGATTTCCGTATACAAATTGTGAAAAGTTGGGGTTCTGATTCCTAGTAGAAATTATATTATTGTCCATTAAAACTATTCCAAAAAGGTTCATTATTTTGAAATTGTGTTAGTAAAATACATTTTAACCTACGCTTGTGTCAGTGCTATTTTAATGAAAATAAATCCACGAAAGTACACTTAAAATGAGCAAAAACAAGATTTTTGTGTCCAAGTTGTGGGGATGAATATTGTTATTATTATTATTATCAGTAGTATTATTATTATTATTGGTATTATTATTGTAAAGGAAGTAATCAAGTGATGAAATGCCATTCTTTTTTTAATTTTTTTTTTATTTAGGGTTTTATGTCGCTTTCAACACTGTACAGGTGATATCACGATGGGTAGTTGGAAGGGCAGAGGAAACCAGTACATAGAGTTTGCTGGGGTTGTGTACTGTAAACTGCTGACAAACGGCAAGCAACTACCAGCTTTCCGACTTGAGCCCGTGCGGGGATTGAACCCCGGTCTCAGAGGTGGGAGGCGAGAGTGTTACCAGTCTGCCACCGTGGCCCCTGAAATGCCATTCTTATATCTATCCATAAAGGGAGCTCCATATTTCTATACCTCAACAATAAAATTACAAAGAAGATTTTAGGTACACATTATTCATTGCCCACATATAAAGGTTACTCTTGTTAGCTTAATGGCATCCCTGTAATAAGATAATAAAGTATATTTGATCCATATTGATTTATAAGATTGAAACCATAAGGCCCTTTACTTATCTTGTGCAAATTAAGTAGACAAACCCGAATTGTTTAAAGAAACTTTTATTTCCCTCTTCTCATTCTCATATCATTCATGACATTCATTAGAAAGTAACATGTGATAAAGAGTTTCTAAAATCCTAATTTGTCATTCCCTCTGGTGCAGGCTGAATTGGAGGAGAGCGAGTGTTGATAATTTGCTTCTGCCTTGTTGACAAAAAGATATACAGGACAGTGTCCTGTTAGCAATGTGTACTTCTTTAGCCAAGTCTCAAAAGCTTTGGTGCAATGTCAGTGGGCTTTGTGATCCACACCTGTTGTAAAATGTGGCAAATGTGGTGATTTATAGTCTAGTATCTGTTTCTATACTCTCACTCGACTTTAGATTTACACCCTGGCCTGGGTTTCAGAACTTTATTCACACACGTTATCTGTCTCAGTTCCCTCTGGGAACATACTAGGGAGCTGCCACAATACAGCGCTCACACTACGAACCCACTAGCAGCCAGGTACCCATTACTCCTGGGTGGAGAGAGTACAGCACAGTCCAGGTTAACATCTTGCCCAGGGATGTCATCCCAAATGAAACAGTTGGCATCACCAGGGATCGAACCCATGACCCTTGGATTATGAGTCCAACACCCTACCAGCTGAGCCACAAGAGACCCATGTTACACTGTGTTTCATCTTATATAATTCTGTATATCTTCCATTTAGCAAATCAAAGGTTAAAGATGGGTTGTTATGTTCCATCCAACAATCAGGATTATTTTGGGACAGGCCTTCAGCATTTGTCACTTGTCAGAATAAAAACTACACAGAGGTGACAGCCTGTGATTAGATGCCACTCTTGGTAACCTGCTAGGCCAAATTTAACAAATTGTCTACGCTGTACAGTTATGTACATGTAGCAAAAGAGAAAAAAAACAAAGGTTGTTGCATAATTTTATTGCAGTGAAAGTATATGAAGAATGTATATCTGATGTCAAACCAGCTATTGCAGTTTCAGACCATACCCGGAGAACCGAAACCTGAAATGAATCAAAATGTATGTTTTAATGTACCATTGTATGGCGTATTGTATGTAAAGTCCTACAAATTGGATATACAAAAACACCGTAAAATGTCCTTATTAAAATAGTTTCAAATTTATCTTCAGTTCATTTTGGCAATGTATCTGAGCATAGAATTCTGTTGTATTCTAAGAACAGTATATGTTTGGAGGATATAGGTTCAGTCACAGGTACAGACAGATGGTCATCTGTCATTGGGTCCTGTTCCCAGTGGAAGGCTAAGGGCTGAGACCCTGTCTTTCGATTAGGGGATGTAAGTCACTAGAGATCTTGGGCTATACTTGTAGAGTCAATGGGCCTTAACACAATAGAATTATAACAACTCTCTTGATTTCTATCTGTAAGTAGATTTTTACAGTGCTTAATATCCCCCTGTATAAGGGGAATCTACTGCACAACATCACCAAAGCTTCTTTCTGAAACAGACAATAGGGGGGGATGTGCAAATCTCATACAGAAGAGCATTCCAAACAGTGGGAACAAGCTATAACCAAACTATTTGACAAACTTTTGAGTAGATGGCTGGTACATCAAGGAAATACTTTGACTTACTTGATTTAACACCAAGAAAAGTACTTTGGTTTTCAGGGTTCCTGCTTTATACAAGCATCTATAAATAGACCCTTCACTTTAATGTCGCATTTTCCACACTGTGTAGCACTCCTGAAACCAATATACAGGGAACTCTGAACTCCCAATTTCTTGAACTTATATGTGGTCCATCTGCAAGGACTTTTCACTGGCTGTTAATGATGAAAAAAGATAAACAACAGTTGAACATATTAATTACTCACAAATATAACTGGCACATTATCCGTAAAGGAAATTGTGTAATTGTTATATGTGCAGAATTTACATGAAATTTTAAATAGGAGATGGGTCTGGGTCTTTTAAAGAACTGATTCAATTTTGGGAATGACCTACAACTGACCCTGGAACCAGGATGTTGTGAAAGTTTTATGTAATTCACCCAATTCTCATAGTTCTCTTTTGGCCCTCACAAGATGCATACAAGCTTCAATACTATTAATCTTGTCTTTGCTCATTTCTGGCTCAACGCGTTTCTTCGTTAGGTAGTTTCCATAAGGTTTGAAAAGTTGGGATACCACAATACTGACAACATTTCCAGCTTGTAACAACTTTTCAAAAATGTGTATAAAACCTGTAACGAGCTTTCACATGCTAAACTTAAATTTACAAGCAGGAGGGGTGAAGGGGGTGGTATTGCCGTGTGGGATGGCTCATTTTAAAACATGCACTATCAAGATCTAACTTCCATCTATGGGGCAGTTTCTGGATCAAAAATCAAACACAAGTTGTCACAAGCAAACTGAACTTTGTGAACATTGGGCCCGTTGGCAATGGTGGAGCTGTTTGGTCTTGGTGGATGTGTGCACTCTCGGAATAATATGTAGAATCTATGTTTGTTGTATAAATTATTATTGTACAGAGAATGTTACACAGATTGTGTATTTGATATTGTGTGCGATCATGTCAAATCCGTTGAAGTCAATGGAGAGACTGCAAACAAGGTTTTTCACTCCCACTGAGGCTAAAAATAGTTCTGTGATGTCATTTATTATTGTGTGACACGTCTTGTCTATAGAATGTATGAAACAAAATTAATGTTTTATACACATTAATGTGTGTAGTTTCCCTTAAAGTTTTAGTGTACTGAATTATAGTGTTTTGTAAAAATTTATGTGTAAGTATGTCTTAACAAAAATGGGTAGAATCATATTCACATAATGCCAAATGATCAGTAACAGAAAAAAGACAACTAATTCATCATTTCTTTGAAAGGTCTTTCCACAAGATGAGGGAATTTAAATCCAAGAACATGTAAATTATTAAATGATATGCAATAGTTTAAATATTGTTTTTTATGGTTTGGGTTCAGTTATCATAGACATTCTACTAAAGTACAGATCCTGACACTTACGGAACCTAATGAATGTTGAGGAAATAAGAAATACATTGAACCACAAGCAGGCCTCAAGGAATTAAATATCTGACATTTGTATCTAGCTGATGAGGGCAGCACAAAGAAGTGTGACCTAGGTGTAAGTAAATGTCCAATATTTGAATATAATGGACTGCTAATGCAGTCCCTATTTTAATAACATCTCTCCCTTGCTTTATAATTTTTAAGATGTCAAATACATCATTACTTTTATTTATATATCTTTTGTAAGTATATTACCTGGTTTTATGATCACTTTGTTAAAACAGCTGTTTGAAATATTATTTTAGAAATATGTGTAAAAAGGATTAAAATCACTGACCAGAACAACTGTTAATTAATTAAAATATTCGACACTATATAAGAAAAAAAAACTCTCATGGGTAATTAAATTAAAGTTAACATGGAACATGCAACAAAAACTCTTATAGGGGAATATTGGGAAAATATCTCCGTATTTGCACCAGGGCAGAATTCATAGCACATCAATTTATTTATTTGGATATTAACGTCTCTTTCAATAATGTATAGAGCATATCACGATGAGTAGTTTTATAGGTAGAGGAAACCAGTACATACAGTTGGCCAAGGTTCTGTACTGTAAACTGCCGACCATCAGTAAGCAACTACCAACTGTCCCATATATGGTCGTGGGTTTGAACTGCAGACTTTAGAGGTGGGACATCAGTGTGTTATCACTGCACCATCTTTGCAACACCAAAGTGACTTACCCGTTCTACATCATCTATTTCAAGGAATGAAATACACCTCATTTTCATCTGCAATTTCCTGACAACATAACTGCTATTACCTGTTTTTACACACAAAAAAACACACTGTAGTATATTGATGATTTTTTATAAAATGTCATTGTCAATATGGTTTCATTGATTGACTGATTTAAGCCCCTGTTCCACCAAAGGACTAAGTCCCGATCCTGTCCTCGACCCTTAATCATGGACAATTGGTGAAAAAAAGGTAAAATGGGCGAGAATACAGAATCGGTATTAAAGCCTGGGATTAAGTTCAGAGAGAGGGGCTACTACAGAGAGAGGAGAGAGAGAGGGGCCTACCACAACATTATGGCTGAACTGTATGCCACAGATATTCCAGGATTCACCAATTTCATGAGGATGACCCCAGAATTCCTTGAAATGATAAAGACCAGAGTGGAACCATGTCTAGCCAGGCAGGCCACCAACGACAGAGCTCCAATCAGTGTTGGGGAAAAGTTAGCCCTCACCATCAGAAATCTGGCTACTGGAGAGTCATACACATCATTATCCTGTCAGTTCAGGGTTGGCAGATCCACCATTTTCCACCAGAGGTCTGCAGGGCCATCCAGGATGAGTTCACCAGAGAGTACCTCAGATGTCCTACTATTCCAGATGAGTGGAAAGAACTTGAAATGGAATTCAGGATCAGGTGGAACGTTCCACATGCCCTGGGAGCCCTTGATAAGGGATAACTATAAGGGATTCTTTTCAATAGTAATGTTGGCCTTGGTTAATGGACAGTACAAGTTCAGATGGGTGGATGTGGGTACAGCTGGGTCTTGCTCAGATGCCCAGATATTTAATACCTGTCACCTAAAGAGGAAGCTTGATGATGGCAGCATAGGCTTCCCTGACCCAGCACCTATAACCCAGGGTGGTCGAGATGTCCCCTACTTCATCCTGGCAGATGATGCGATTGCCCTGAAGACCTGGCTAATGAAACCCTATGGCAGAAGGATGTTAACCAGAGAGGAAAGGATAGAGGAACTACAGAATATCAGGGGGCAGGAGAGTTATTGAGAATGCTTTTGGCATCCTGGTCTCAAAATTCAGAGTGATGATGACCACTATTGAACTACCCCCAGAAACAGTGAGGGATGTGGTCTTGACCTGTGTGGTTCTGCACAACATACTGAGAAGCCAGTATCAAGGTCAACATGGTGGTCAACAGCCTGGTGATGATGATGATGATGATGATGTGCCTGGTAATGGTCGCTTGATTAGTGGTGCTGCTGATGGTGGTCGCAACAGAAACCCTGCCAGAGAAGCCAAAAGACTGAGGGATGGCAGATGGCAGAATATAACTGCTACTGCAGTAACCAGTCCTTTTCAGGACTAATAACCAGTCCTTTTTAGGACTACCAAATATTCCAAAAACAATTAGTCAGGTGTGTTTGTTCCAAATAACCCAACCATTTCCAAACATAAGTCACCCAACCAACAAACAGACAAACCCAATGCCCAACATAAGTCACCCAACCAACAAACAGACAAACCTAATGCCAAACATAACTTACTAAATGGAATAAATATTGCAGACATTTTGAAAGCTAGAGCCTATTTTGAGTTAAATTTTCTTGTCTTCTGGAAAAATAACTGAAACTAAAAGTTTTTTCTTAATTGCAAATCTCAAAATAAAATTTTTTGTCCTCTACTTTCTGTAGTTTATCTGTCTGTTGGTTGTGGGGAGTTATGTTTTGCAAATTGGTTTGTCAGTCCTTTGGTTGGGGGTTGTTCAGAAGACAATTCAAAAGATTCATTTTAATTATGGTCAGTCGATTAATTTATAAAAAAGTGGTTATGATATTTAATATAATGAACAAAGTAATGAGTATAGTCAATAAGATTTGAAGGCTTTTGTAGTTTTAAATTTAAGTATGTTTATATTTTCTGGAAACCTCAATAATCTATGGCAGATGTGTAGTTAATTGAGAGTGTGGAGAGAAATGATTAGAATGTACCCAATATCACCACATACATTAGCTTATGTGTTTGAGAAAGAGATAGCCAGATAGACATCTTGTAGTCTTGCACAAGACCTTTGATTCATTAGTTTTCTGTGTATTTCTTTAATACTTTTTGGTTATACATCATTAGTTTCAGTTTTGTATAGGCTATGCTTCTGTATGCCAGATGTAAGGATTTATTTCTTTTTGTCAAATATCTCAAATGTAGAGATGCTACTGGTTTTTAGTTGAGTTTCAAATAAGCTATAGATAGAAACAGTCAGATTTGCATGGAATACATATAGAAAAGGACAGTAAATAATCTATGGTGTAATATTGAATAGAGTTCAGATGAAAATAGGATATAGATAAGAACAGTTGGATTATTGCCTTGAATAGAAAGTATATACAGTAAAGAATAGCAAATAATATATAGTGTGATTTTAAATAGTATACAGTGATACTTTCCATAATTGTTCAACTCATAAGTTTAAATATAGAATAGTAACATTGTGAAAGATTGCTATAACTGGGAAGTTGTAACCTGGAATTAAAATATTAATAGTAATTAAAAATAGTACATGATTAAAGTGTGACATTTCAAATACTGACATTGATATCTGTTGGGAATATTTAACTAAATATATCCTATGTGACTATATTTCATGACCATTAAACATTTAAATTAGTTAATGGTTGTTTTTCATTCAAACGCTTCCACTGCATATAAAATATTAATTATAGACCTATTTTTGGACTCCTCACCGCCATCTTGCTGGTAGCAGAGCGTGGTTTATGGTTTATACAGTATTGATAGTCATAGGATAGTATTGAATAGTATTGGATATTATCAGAAATAGAACAGACCTACATTTCGGATATACCTGAGTGCTGTAGTTGTGTCATTCAACCAAGATAAAATGCCAGACACAGAGAATACTGGAACAGCTGAAGAGCTAAATGAAGACAGTGTGGTCAGATTGGAGGATGATATAAAGAAGCTCAAGATATCAAAGGCTAAAGCAAAGACTTGCTTCACTAAGCAAAAGAATTCGTTTCTACAGTCCATTGGCTGTAAATCTTCACCGGATGACTTGATCAAGTCACAAAAGAAGTTAGATGACCTGGCCGAAAATGTGATTGACATTTTGAGTGAATTAATTAAACTGATGGAAATGAAGGATAAATCCCAAGTCGATACCCTGATAGACGAAATGACAGTATTTGAAGGAGAGTACAGCAAAATTCAAAGTTTACAGGTCTCCCCTCAGCCAATTGCCATTGACAGCTTTGCTGGAAGCTCAATCAAAACTTCCAGTAATGATTTGGGTCAGGATATGTGGAAGCAGTTGTCACGTGTAAACATTCCACTTTTTAGTGGGAGTAAAAGCAACTATGACAGTTGGAAAGCTGCTTTCACTGCCTGCATTGACAAGGCACCAGCCACAGCAGAATATAAATTGCTACAACTTCGTCAAAGCCTTGCTGGGGATGCACTTAAGGCAATAGAAAACCTAGGGCACTCGCCAGAAGCATATGAAGTGGCAAAACGACTAGAGCGAAAGTTTGGGGGTGAGAGACGTCAGATAGCACTCCATCTTGAAGAACTTTCCACTATTAGACCGATTCGACAAGGAAATTTCAAAGACCTGGAAAAATGTGCTGATGTATTAGACTTGGCTGTTTTGAATTTAAAGCAAAATGGAAAAGAAGATGAGCTAGGGGGTGGCTACCTTTATAGTGAACTTACAAAGAAGATGAATGAACCACTACTGGCGCAGTACCAAAGGTGGCTGTCAGATCACAAAAAAACTAGGTACAGTTCTGACACTTAGAGACTTTATAATACAAGAGGCTGAATATCAAACAGTGGCAGCTGAGACAATTCATGGTATGGGTCAGTCAAATTACAAACAGTCAGACAAGCAGTTCTCAGCTACAAGAAATCAAAGGAATGTGAAATCATACTTTGCCAAGGAAACCCGTATTTGTAAGGTGTGTAGAGAGTCCCATGGGGTATGGGCTTGTTCAAAGTTCAAGTCTTTGGACCTGAATAATAGATGGGATGCTGCGAAACAACATGGACTGTGCTTCAGATGTCTTGGAGAGGACCACGCTGGCAGGGACTGCAAAAGGACACGCACCTGTGAAATTGATGGGTGTCAAAAGAATCACCATCGACTTCTCCACAAAAAACAAGCACAGGTTGTGGATAAACGCTGGAGGTCAAGTAGACCCAGGCAGGGGGATTTAGTAATGGTACATCAGACACATCATTCCAGAATTGAGGGTTTAGCTCTGCGAACTGTGCCTGTGATTGTTAGAAATGGCACCAAAGAAATAGTCATTAATGCATTACTGGATGATGGAAGCACCAAATCGTATTTAAACAGTGATATAGCAGCAGCATTAGGGCTTGAAGGCAATTTTCAAAGAGTGACGGTAGATGTTCTAAATGGCCATACAGAAGTTCTTGAAACCATGCCCGTGGATCTTATCCTGGAAAGCGTAGACAGAAACCTGTGTAAACCAATGAGTGCCTTCACAGTGAATAAAGTTGCAGGTGACATGAAAGTGATAGACTGGGCGAGAGAAGCACAGAAGTGGCCTCATTTGCAGAATATAAAGTTTCAGAGCATCCAGAGGGAAACAGTGGACATGCTTATTGGGGTCGATTACCCAGAGCTACATCTGTCAGTGCAAGAAATCCAGAGTCAACCCGGTCAGCCATTTGCCAGACTTACACCACTTGGTTGGACATGTATTGGAGGGGACAGTGTGACCCGGAGTACACACTTTGCCAGGACTTACTTTGCTGACAACAAACTTGAAGATCTGACTCAAAAATTCTGGCAGATGGAAGAGGTGCATGAGTGTGCTGTCAAACCAATGAAACCTGAAGAGGCTGTCATCATGAAAAGGGTAGAAAATACACTGACTCTGGAAAATGGCAAATATAAGGTAAAAATTCCGTGGAAGGATGATGGCCAGGAGAAGCTCTCAAACAATTATCATCTTGCAAAACAGAGACTAGAGAACACTGAAAATAAGTTGAAGAAAACACCTGAGGTTATGAAGATGTATACCGAGACAATAGACAAATATTTAGAAAAGGGTTATATCACAAAATTAGACCACAAGACAGAGCCTGAGGAAGGCTGTCACTATATTCCACATTTCCACCTGGGTGTAATTTTTGACTCTGGAAACACCTTTTCCAACCACATAACTAATACGTGTCGAGCCTGCTACTACCACCTTAAGGACCTAAGACGTATCCGTAAATACCTCAGTATGGAAACTGCAGCCTTGCTTGCAAACTCAATGATCAGTAGTCGACTTGACTACTGCAATTCCCTACTTTATGGCATCAGTAAGTACAATGTTGCTAAACTCCAAAAGATACAAAATGCCCTTTGTAGAATTGTTTTTAGACTTGATAGAACTAGCCATGTCACTCCTTTTCTTCAAAAACTACACTGGCTTCCTATCACTTACCGTATATTGTTTAAGTACAATCTAATTACTTTCAAGGCTATAAATTTCTCTCAACCCACATACCTATCATCCTTGATCAAAACCAGTTGTCTAACACGTGGAAATCGTCTTTCTCTTTCCTCAGCCTCTCACAAAAAGGCCATCGGTAGGAGAGGTTTTGCAGTGGCTTCCCCCATAGAATGGAACAGACTCCCACAATCAGTACGATCACAACAAACAATAACAGGTTTCCGTAGCCAGCTAAAGACCTACTTGTTTAGATTAGCATATCCTCCACCATAGTACATCTACCTGGCGGGCGCTAACCTTGGATCATGACCTCGAACGTCCCTCGACTTTCCCTTTTTGATTTCAAGCGCATTAGAGGATGTTGCATCAATTTTGCGCTATATAAATGTTTCTATTCTATTCTATTCTATTCTATTTTTCAGTGGTGAAAATGGAGAGAGACACAACCAAAACAAGAATAGTATTCAATGCATCAGCAAAGGACAAATACTATGGAAATCTATCGCTGAGTGAAACCATCCACCAAGGCCCAAAACTTCACTCCAGCCTCTTTGACGTTCTTCTGCGTTTTAGACACAAACCGATAGCTCTGGCAGGAGACATTTCTGAAATGTACATGCGAATACTCATGGATGAAGGAGACCGGCTTTTCCACAGATTCTTATGGAGGGGGATGGATCAGTCTCAAGAGCCTGACACATATCAGTTTGCTAGCCTAGTTTTTGGGGTCAACTCATCACCTTTCTTGGCTCAATTTGTAACTCAGCATCATGCTAGGCAGATGTCAGAAAAACTTCCAATAGCAGCTGAAACTGTTCTGAAAGGCACATATATGGATGACAGCCTTGACTCCTTTGAAACTGAGAGTGAGGCAAAAGAAGCACATAATCAACTGGTACAGTTATGGTCTAGTTGTGGTATGAAAGCAAGAAAATGGATATCAAATTCCACAAAGGTACTTAGTGCCATTCCTCAGGAGGGCAGAGCTAAAGAGTTAGAACTGTCAGATGAACTGCCCACAACAAAGACCTTAGGAGTGTTTTGGATGGCAGAGCAAGATGTACTGACATTTAAAGATGACAATAGTCTCTTGAACAGAATAGTGACTAAAAGGGGCTTCCTTAAAAGATTGGCAGCTGTGTTTGATCCCCTTGGCTTTTTATCTCCATTTGTGGTTCAAGGAAAAATGCTCCTACAAGAGTTGTGGATAGCTGGAGTAGACTGGGATGAACCAGTACCAACAGACTTAAGTGAAAAACTGAGAAGGTGGATTGCCCAGTTTGATTTATTCAGCAGCATTAGAGTCCCACAAAATCTATGTGATCAAAATGCCATAGCAAAGACTTTTCATGTTTTCTCAGATGCCTCTGAGAAGGCTTTTGGGGTAGTGGTCTACATGTGGTCAGTACACTCCAGCTGTGCAACAACAAGCAGACTAATAGCATCCAAATCAAAAGTAGCTCCACTCACTGCAACAAGTATACCTCGACTAGAATTGATGGGAGCCATGCTGGGTCTGAAGTTTGTACGGACTATAGTAAAGGCACTTGAAATGGACATGAAAAAGGTGACATTTTGGACAGATAGCTCTAATGTACTTTGGTGGATTAGGGGTCATAGTCGACAGTTCAAACCTTTCGTAGCAAATAGGATTGGTGAAATCCAGACCCACACAGCACCAAAACAGTGGCAATATGTACCAACACTGAAGAATCCAGCAGATGTAATCAGCAGAGGACAGCATGTTGAAATGCTGAAAATCAATGCACAGTGGTGGGAAGGTCCTGATTTCTTACAGAAATCCGAGTTTAATTGGCCTGTGTCAAAGGTCAACATGGAAGTGAAAAGCACAGACGAAGAGAGAAAACAAGTGAGAAAACCTGCAGCGAATTTCAGCTTTGTAACATTGAATTACTCATCCATGCACATGCCTGACAGATTAGATGCAACAAGGTTTTCAGACTGGACTAGGTATAAAAGAGTGTTTGCCTATGTGTATAGATTCATTGAAAATTGTCATTCAGAAGTTGCAAAGAGAAAGACTGGTCCATTGACAGCAATAGAGCTAGAAGGTGCTGAACAAAGCATTTTGGCTTACACTCAGAAAGAAGCTTTCCCAGAGGAGTATGTGAACTTGAGTAAAGGAAGACCACTCCCTCAAAAAAGTAAACTACTCCCATTAAAACCCAGACTGGATGAGGATGGGATCATTCGGTGTGATGGAAGACTGCAACATGCCACTTATCTTCCACCTGAGACAAAGTTTCCCATTATTTTACCTTCAAAGAATCATGTTATTACCCTCTTCATCAAGGACTGCCATGAGAAAAACAGTCATGCTATAGGGACAAACCATACTCTGAGCTTGCTAACCAGAAAATATTGGATAGTATCTTGTAGGGAAGAAATCAGGCATTGGGAAAGACGATGCAACACATGTAAGAGACTGAAAGTGAAAAGTGCAAATCAAGTGATGGCTCCACTTCCCGCATGTCGACTGAAGGAACCTCTACGCGCATTTGCAAGAGTGGCCGTGGACTATGCTGGCCCATTTATGACAGTACAGGGTAGAGGAAAATGCCGTCAAAAGAGATATCTGTGTTTGTTTACATGCCTTATGTCAAGAGCAGTCCACCTGGAGATGGCACATTCTCTGGATACTAATGCCTTTCTAAATGCGTTTTTTAGAATGGTGAACAGAAGAGGACTACCTGAAGAGATTTACTCTGACAACGGCACAAACTTTGTTGGAGCAAACAAAGAATTGAAAGAACTGGTTACAAACTTAGATGAGGAAACGCTCAAAGAATCACTGGCAAACAGAGGTGTGAAGTGGTTCTTTAACCCACCATTAGCTCCTCACTTTGGAGGTGTCCATGAATCGATGATTAAAGCAGCAAAGAGAGCAGTTATGGCAATCCTGAGCAACAGTGATGTCAAAGAGTTGATCACAGCATTTACTGGAGCAGAAGCTCTTATTAACTCAAGGCCATTGACATATCAGTCTGCCAGTCCACATGATGATGTGCCACTAACACCAAACCACTTTCTATTCGGTCAAGCTGGAGGTCAGTTTCTGCCAAGTAGGGCTGACAGTGAGCAGTATCATACCGTGCAAAGGTGGAGACGTGTACAAGAACTGGCTAGCCATTTTTGGAAACGATGGATAAGAGAATGGCTTCCTACCTTGAATGCAAGAAAAAAGTGGTTTAAGGAAGAGAAGGACATAGAGGTAGATGACATAGTGATAATCCTTGATCCAGACACTCCGAGAGGACATTGGCCTTTGGGTAAAGTGAGAAAAGCTTGCAAAGGACATGATGGACATGTTAGAGTTGTTGAAGTACAAGCAGGACAGCGACTAATGAAGAGACCAATAGCAAGGGTGTGTCCATTGGAACTGTCAGACAGTTTTTAAACTTTGGGACAATAAAACAATCTTTAGTTGTTTTGTTTTGTTAAAATAGCCAATACTGAAAGTGTACTGCGAAAGCTATAAAATGCTGTGAATTTACTCATGGATTATGTATATAATTTTGAATTAGTCTGTCAATATGTCAACATGTATATTATAGTGAACATTTATTATTTGTTGAAAAGGAATAGAGTAGAAAATGATGAGCTACTTAGGAATTAGATAGGAGTACAATAATAATTAAAAGAGAAAATGAATATGTAAAATATATTACTTAGGTGGTATCTATGTATAGTCTTTTGTAGTTAGTAAATGTATACCACTTTGTGTGTAAGTTATAGTAACAATTTCAATAGCAAACTTCACTTGTAATACTTGCAAGTCCATAAAGGAATATTAGTATCAACAGTGTATTTAGATCACTGTTGAGGAGGGGGAAATGTTCAGAAGACAATTCAAAAGATTCATTTTAATTATGGTCAGTCGATTAATTTATAAAAAAGTGGTTATGATATTTAATATAATGAACAAAGTAATGAGTATAGTCAATAAGATTTGAAGGCTTTTGTAGTTTTAAATTTAAGTATGTTTATATTTTCTGGAAACCTCAATAATCTATGGCAGATGTGTAGTTAATTGAGAGTGTGGAGAGAAATGATTAGAATGTACCCAATATCACCACATACATTAGCTTATGTGTTTGAGAAAGAGATAGCCAGATAGACATCTTGTAGTCTTGCACAAGACCTTTGATTCATTAGTTTTCTGTGTATTTCTTTAATACTTTTTGGTTATACATCATTAGTTTCACTTTTGTACAGGCTATGCTTCTGTATGCCAGATGTAAGGATTTATTTCTTTTTGTCAAATATCTCAAATGTAGAGATGCTACTGGTTTTTAGTTGAGTTTCAAATAGGCTATAGATAGAAACAGTCAGATTTGCATGGAATACATATAGAAAAGGACAGTAAATATATGGTGTAATATTGAATAGAGTTGAGATAAAAATAGGATATAGATAAGAACAGTTGGATTATTGCCTTGAATAGAAAGTATATACAGTAAAGAATAACAAATAATATATAGTGTGATTTTAAATAGTATACAGTGATACTTTCCATAATAGTTCAACTCATAAGTTTAAATATAGAATAGTAACATTGTGAAAGATTGCTATAACTGGGAAGTTGTAACCTGGAATTAAAATATTAATAGTAATTAAAAATAGTACATGATTAAAGTGTGACATTTCAAATACTGACATTGATATCTGTTGGGAATATTTAACTAAATATATCCTATGTGACTATATTTCATGACCATTAAACATTTAAATTAGTTAATGGTTGTTTTTCATTCAAACGCTTCCACTGCATATAAAATAGACATATATTAATTATAGACCTATTTTTGGACTCCTCACCGCCAGGGGTTATGTTTGGTATTGGGTTTGTCTGTTTGTTGGTTGGTGGCTATGTGATAGCATAATATCTTTAACTCTAGGGATGGTGTCTGTGTTGGACCTTTTCATTACAGATTTAAACCAATCCCATGGATTTTAAGCAACAAATGGGCACATTATTGGCCATATTTGGAGTTCATTTATCTAATTTTTTTCTAGGTGGCCTGTTTCTAGGTTTCTGTTGTTATGTGTATTACCATGAGTTATTTGTTTCATGTTTGGGGTGGAGTGGGTGTTGGGCATTTTTGTGTTGTGATAAGTATTTGTACTAAACTGTTATGTTTTGGGAGGGGAATTTGAACAACTCGTAGCTATTAATTGTTTTTGGAATATTTGGGCGGCCCTGAAAAGGGCCTATGGGGGATCAGAGACTGCTGCTGTTGAGGCGGTGCTGTGGTGGTGATGGTGTAGGCTGCTCAATGATCTGTGTTGTTGTTAGATCTGGTAGCTGGCTTAGTATTCCACTTAGGTTAGTGTACTGCCCTCGTCCTGTACTGTGACCACTGATGGAGGGTTTCAAAAGCCAATGGGGCTGGGTGTGTAGTAGACGTAACTGCTGGAACTGCTGCCTGCTGCTGCCTGGGTGGAACTAGATGCCTGTTGAGTGGTTGTTGGCAGTATCCCGACCCTCTGTGACTCTTTGGTAGTAGTGGCTGATCTCTTGGGTAGTACTTGACCCTCCTCCTGTCTGACTTCTGCTGCAGGAAACCTGAGATCAGTGTCCTCATCTGGTCGAAGTGCTCAAGTATCTTGGAATCTGTAGAAACTGGTGTAGATGTAAGTATTGGCGGACTCCTATTCTCCCTCAGGACACTGGTCTCTAGATGTTCTTTATCAGTAGTAGATCCACGAGATTCTTCATGCCTGCTGGTGTTGCGACTGGCCTCGAACCCAGAGCATCTGTTGGCCCCCTTGCGTTTGATGTGGGTCTTAAGGAAACCCATCTGCTGGTAGATCCAGGACTGTCTCTTGGTCATCTCCCTTGGGGCTTAACCAGACTGTTGCTTAGAGAGCTTGCCATAATGAGTTCTCTGGTACTCAAACCACCTTCTCACATCAAAGGGCTGGAGCTTCAGTTCTGCAGAGATTTCTGTCCAGAGAGCCTCCTTCCTCTGTCTGTCGTGGAAACGTCCATGCTCCTTGTCGTACAGCTCTGCTGCTGCTTCACAAACTCTACAATGGCATGTTCTAGGCTGTCAGAGAATGTAGCACAAGCCCTGGTTTTCTTGGCTGCTGAGTGGCACTCTGATTCTTCCTCACACCTCTCATCTTCTTCGCAAGCTTCCTCAGTAACTTCTAAACCATCCTCTGTATCCTCTATCCTCTCTTCTGTCTCTTCTGTCCCCTCCTCTGTCCTTTCCTCTGTCCTCTCCTCCAAATCTCCACCTTCCTTCTCCCTCTCTTCTTGCCTCTCCTCCATCTTCTTCTTTTGTCTCTTTCCTCCTTTCTCTTTTCTCATAGCTCCAGCAAGTATAAAAAAAAGTTTAAAAAAATATAAAATGTGTCGCCTAATTGTGAAATTTGCTCTAAGCTCAAGTAAAATATAAAAAAACTGAAAACCCCTAGCAGAAAGTGGCAACCAGTCAATAACACAGAAAACGTGTGTGCGGTCGCTTATATAGTCTCAGACCCCCCTTGCCTCTTTTTGGTTTAAAGTGCGTGGAAAAGAGTTGGTACTTAATCGGTATTTAGTCCCAGGCCACCTGGGGCGTCCTCAGACCGTTGCAGACTAAATTTGTGTCATCCCAGGTGGTTGAGGCTTAGTCCCAGACTCATATTTCTTAGTCGCAGGACACCTGAGACGGTCTGAGGCTTCCTGGGACTAATGAAACCATTCTTTTTCACACGCATGAAACTTCAAGGATCTGTTATGAGTTGGAGACTGACAACAGGCTTACTGGGACTAAGCTAGGGACGCCTGGGGCTAAGGGTCGCAGGAGGCCTGACACAACATAGGACTGTGTAAATTTGGGTCTAAGGAGGTCTGAGGAAGCCTGGGACTGGACATTTTGTTGACCGCGGGAAATAAGAATCGGTTCGGGTCGTGACAAATATCAAACATGTTTGATTTTTCTCATGGCCCCAACCGACAACTACCGATCCATACAGAATGCCTGGGACTAAGCAAATTTTTGAAACCGACTACAAAAAACCCTTAATCGGGAAGCTTAGTCATGTGGTGGCACACCCACATTAAAATTTATCCAATAACATTTGGCTATATTGCAACAGGACCGATCATATATTAACCTCCTTCCCATGGATAGTTAGTGTCAACAGGTGCTGCTTTTCGTTAATATTCATGAAACTATTTAATGATCCACAAATATGTTATTTAGATTATTCATTTTTACAGTGCCTCTGCTTGTTTTGTTCCATAAAATCTATGCAAACATGGCGGAGAAATTGCCGGTTAAGCATTCACTAGTGCCTCTGCATATATCATAACCTTTTGAAATTCTTTCTTTAAATATGGATTGATTTTACTCATTAATCAACCAAATGGTAGATACCAACAGTAAAATATTCCTCATTAGACATTTATAAAAATTATAGCACTTATGAAAAAAGAAACATTATAATTTTCATGCTACACACTGGTATAATATTGTCATCTTCATTACAAATACATGTAGGCCATGACAAAACTATCAAATCTGATAGAATTTCAAATTCTGTGGACAGAACTTCCAATTGGATATAATTGTATAGATAATGTTAGCTCTTAGTTAACTGTAAGTTAACACACTCTTGTGTAAATCAAGCGATTAGGTAGTTTACTGTTAATTTTCATAAAAAATCCTCAAATTTAAAGATAACACAGACTCAGTTATTTAAACCCCTGTTCTTTACATCCGACAAAATATAAAGTTTTCATTATTGTATAAAACAAACTGATTGAAATGTTGTACAGTTTTTCTTTGATGATAAGGTCAAAAGGTCACACCCAAGGTCAAAGGGTGATTTCTGATTTGCAGAATTAGGTATTACAGTGTGCTTTCAGAGATAAGGTCAAAGGTCACCACCAAGGTCACAAGTTCATTTCTGATTTGAGAAATTTTATTTTACATGTTAATTATCTATGTACAGATTGTTAAAAGAGAAATAGTTTTAAAATTTGTTACAAGGTAAGAATTTTAAAGCACCATATGTAAAAGTAAAATAAATCAGTTACTCGAACATGACATTAAAACAGTTACTGGAACATATACTATTGAGAAAAGCATGTAAGCGAAATGTTAAGCCAGGGTAAAAGTTGACAATCCAGTAGGGGCCACCAGGGTCAGCCTTTGGCAGCCTATCCCTAATACAACAACACCCTATATCAATCTATCCGGAGAACTCCCCAGCCCTGGGACCAGGCTAGGGGTCAGGGGTGGTAAAAGTCTAAAATTTCGGATTTCTATGTGGATAAAATAGAATCCTAGATCAAATTAACTTGGGGTTGATCAAGTCCTAAGCTTCGGCTGCTGCCAACGAAACAAAAGGTATAACCAGTGGGGGCTACCATGGTCAGCCTGGTGCAACCTATCCCTAAATATAACATGGGCCCATATCCATCCAAAAGGAGAACTCCCTTTCGCTGGGACCTAGCAAGAAGGGGTCCAGGACCATGAGAGCCAAAAATTTTCATGACCCTAGTTGGCTGCCTGAGTCACTAGGTCTCCATTGAATGGTAGAGACAAACCCATTACTCTGTCAAGCAGTTGTGTTAGGTGTGGGCAGGTGGGTTTTCAAAAATTTTCATCCGTCCTGTACAACTTCCAAATTCAATATGGCCTATCTGGTTTCTCTCATTAGAACCCCAGTTGGGTAGCATTCTCATTGGCTATCAAAACATGACTTCCAGTTCAAAATCTTCCGTCAATGTTAAGATAGATGCAAACTGCCACTCCAGGCCTGGCCATCAACAGTAAGGTTATGCATAATTGACCTAAATTTTACAATAATTGAGCATTTCAATTAACATTTCTGATCTGGAAGGAATTTCTAATGACAACGTAACTACTACTGGCAGTGTAATGACTCAACAAAGAAATCCCTGAATTCTGTTGTTGAATTGTCATTAACTATTCATTAATGCTTCCATGTACAGGCCCCAGTTCCAAAAAAGCTTCATGCTCCTGATACTAAGATTATCTGCTTAGCTTTTTAAAACCTGTGAATTACCTGTTAATACCTGAACAGGTTTTCCCTGAACATAATGCTACAGTTATTATGACATTATTTTAGATTACATTATCTTAGAGCCAGAGTTTAGAATAGATTAATAGTGTGGTTCAAAAACTTTCTTAAATACATATTTTAATGGGGTAACCTTCTATGTTATTCATCCTTTGTATTACAAAAATTCACCTGGATGGCTCACTTACAATCTTCAGTGGTGTTTGTGATAATTTGTGTATTCCATTACTTTACTGAAGCATAACGTGTCTTCCAATATTGCACATCTCGAGATGGCCAATGATGTAGTGGAAATCATATGAATTTTATGCTAATTTTATACTGCATTTAATGGTGTTGTATATATCAGTACAGTATCAATAATTTTCAGGAGTCACATTTAAAAAAAATTTAAAATGTTGAACTGAAACAACAGGCTCAGATGCCTAGTAAGTGTTAGAGAGATAAAGAGACAAACAATTAAAAAAATCATTAACTGAACCAACTGTCCCTAATAAGACTAGTTGGCCACAGTACAATAGTTTGAACCTTTAAAAAATTTACTGATGTTTTTTTTTATTTACTCTACCTGTAATATACAGATCAGTAACTCCCAGTGGGTCAACAAAGGTAACTCCAGATCCTTTGAGCATGTCAGTGATGTTCATGGAGTAGGCTGCCCAGAAGTTATAGTATTCTCTGTTATTGAAGTCAAATCGGGATTTTACTGGATACTCTGAAGATCGATCACATTTTTTTGCCAGTGAATCTAAAATATAACAAAACTACATCATTGAGGGCATTGATCAGCAAAAAAACAATAATTTACACAAATCAGTCTAAAATTGTTAAATTCAAAAGTAAATGTATTTACGGGTTGGGCACCAGTTAGGGGAAGGTTACCAGTTAATCCAGACTGGTGCAACGTGTATCCTTCATTCAACTTCATAAAACTCAAAGGGGACAATAGTCTTTTTTACATCAAATGATTTTCCCTCTACCTAAACTGGTTAATTTTTACATTTCATCGGGAACAAGTTTCAAGTGGGCTTGCCTCCTCTGAACCTGTCTGTATATGTTTTGGTAAAGGGGATGAGATGAGTGCATTTTGTATATTTCTATCTTATTCACAGTATTTGCACTTATTAACTAGTAGGGGACCTTCTTCCTTGTGTCTTCGAAAATTTTAACCCTGACATTTCATCTTCATCTTGCATCACACAGGATGCATTATATGGCTATTGGTAATGTAAATGAATAATTTTCACTTATTGTTGTTATTTCACTAAGATTGTTGTTTCAAGGCTTGTCTTATGCATTTATTTTGTGGCTATGCTAAACAGGCGTTTCCCCCTTTTTTGTAATGGTTGATTGGCAAAGTCAGAGTGTTGACCAAGTACTTGTTAATTTTTTATCATTTATTATCACGCCTAGTCAACTGCCCACCGCTGGCTAGCAAGTACTAGCATTTTTCTGGAAGTTGCAACATGATTCTAACTCTAATCTCAGAGGTGGGACACGAGTGTGTTACCGTGGCGCCACCATGGGTCCCCATCTTACCAAATACACACAGGGCATGAATAAACATATCATATAATACCGTAATGTTTTATTTCATGGCTTGATGTTTGTAGGGCATATTCAAACATAAAATATTTTCAAACTGTGTGTTGTTAAACATCAGGAACCATATTATTTGGTTATGTAAGGCTTGAGGTGAGGTCCTTTGTTTAATGGAGGTTTACATCTACCTCCTTTTAAATTTGTAAATATCATTTAATATTAAGAGTATTCATGTATTTCGAGGTAAAACTCAGGTAAAGATGCCTTTCTAAACAAAATAATTAATATAACACAGGACTCAGAGAGCCCATCCCATTGACGAGGTAGATATTTGATGTTATTTTGTATCCAGGCACTGATCTGGATCACTCTCAAATAGGACCAAGGCCCATCTTCTCATTTTGTTCATGAACATCTAACAAGCAGTATTTGTGCAATCTGTTTTAAGATAGACAAACAGATGAAAAAATGTTCCTAAGTTTAATATCTCGTCAAAGGTAATACCACCCCAGTAGTGAGCTTTATTCTGTATAATGTTATGCTCACACTAGTATGGTACTGCTTTCTGTTATGTCTCCATAACGGCTGTATTATTATGCATCTAATTTGATTTTATTTGAAGTTTGCCGTGCCTCTTACTGTGGATATATAAGTCGTTTATTGCATTCTGATGATATTTTCGGTCCTTGAAATGTTTTCCAGATTCTCAGAATATGTGTTTTCTAATTTATGCTAGACTTTTATAGCACTATATCTCTGCTGAAGGCAAACTCTTTGGCACAACAAGAGAAACCGATTCTGTGATCATTATTCCATACATAGACATGGCCAGCCTGATAAAGAGGCTGGGTAGTCTAAGCGCTGAAAGATGGGAAAGCCTTTTTGGGGGAATAAGATTTTAGCTTTTTCCTGAAACAGGTAACAGTAGGGACAGAACAACTATCATCAGGTAAATTATTTGAATTTGTGGGGTCATCAAAGTAAAAATTTGACCAACAAGTTTTTTTTATTTATGTACAAATGGGAAGAATTGAGGAACCCCCAAGAACCTTTTATCTGGTCGGTTATATTTTGTGCCATATCTACCACAATGAATAGAAACTTAGCCTACGTGGTCCATTTCAGAAAGATATGTTAGTTTTTGCTGATCCCTGGAAGTGTTCAAAGCTTGTCTGTCTTGAATAACTAAAATGCAAAGTCCTCGGTGTAACTCAAAAAAGCAAAAAAAAAAAAAAAATACTGCAAAAAAAAGCTCTTTCATTAACATTGTTGAGCTTTCTGGGAAATCTGATTGCTGTATACTGAGATTTCCAGACTGTGAAAAGCAGACTTCTTTATACACTGTGGGGTTTCATTACTTTATGCTACAAAATAATTCAGTTATGCAAAGTAGCTTATTTAGTATTATCAACTTTTGTGTATCAAAATCTGGTCCAAATTCTGCACACTGTTTTGTAAGAAAGTAAGTCAACTGTTAATACAAAACAAGTCAGTAAAGTAATACAAAATACAACAATTTTACTACAAAGCAAGTCATCGATACAAGAAAATTTGTTACAGGTCCATAAGGTAATAAGACACAGTGGTATTCACAATATTTTGGGATTGAGGATTCCTGTGAAAACACAACTCAATGTTAGCAGTTGGAGATACTGTTTGGTTGAGCATTTTGAGCTATTACCTGATTTCCTTGTGTTTGGGTTTCTTGCACTTCAGTTTGAAACTATGACCTTGTCACAGAAATCAACCAACGGGCCATGGTGGTGCAATGGTAAGACACTCGTTTCCCACCTCTGAGATCAGAGTTTGAATCCTGACTTCAAGTGGGAAAGTTGGTAGTTGCTTGCCATTGGTCGGCAGTTTACAATACAGAACCTTGACCAACTGTATGTACTGGTTTCCTCTGTCCTTCCAACTAACCATCGTGATATGACCTTTACAGTGCTTAAAGTGACATAAAATCCCAAAATAAATAAATAAAACAAAACATAAAGCAACCATATGTCAGCATGGATACTGAGAGATACTATGATACATAGAGAGGAAGGGCTGGCTTATAAAACTATGGTGGGACCTTCAGAATCTTTTAGTTTTCCTCTGCATTTTTCTCTAATTTTGACAAGGGATAAAGTTGATTCTAATACAATGCACAGGCTTACGATCCTTGCCTGGAATAAAATCTTGCATTGAACCATAGAGCTGATTGGTTTCAGACACAATGGTAGTATTTTCGTTGATTATTCATGAATGTTTGGTTGTCGGATTATTCAGCTAAAATGGGGAATTTAGTCATGGCCCTCAAATTTTGGTTTGAAGTTTTTGCTTATAAGTATATAAGTCAACCGTGACAATAAAATTGCAATTGATGTTTTTTGCAGTCTATTGCAAGAGACCCCATAATGTTGACATGTGGCAGTAATATCTGGCTTTTTATGAGCCATTCACACTACAGGCGATCATCCCATGTTTAGAAGTTTTTCTTTGTGGCAGAACTGATTCCCAGGTTACCCATTTCGTCCGAGTTGTTCACATTACTGGCGAACAGCCACTGATTGGACATGGTGTTTTAGCTGTCAATAACAGTTGGATGACGGTACTAAAAATGTTGGTTACCGTGAAGCGAAATCCAATAACTTTAACTCACCTTCGGCGAAACGACCAATACCTTAACTCACCTTATGAAGCCATATTACACAGAAAGACAAAGAAGATTTATACATGCATGCATGAAATCGTCTGCACATGCTCATGTTATCGAAATCAGAGTCAGAAATTTTAAACAGTTTAAAACTTCCGTAGGACTCACAAGGTAGTGGATGGTTTGTCACTGACTCAGTAGGTCACACACGGTCTTCAGAAGGTGATCCAAGGACAGGGACATTTCCCCAAATGCGGCCTACCACAGGTGATACTGCCTGTAGTGTGAATGGGTATTACAGTCATGTATGAAATCACTTAAGTTACAGCTTATATTAAAGGTATACACAGTAATGCTGCTGACATGTTAAAATGGCAGAGTCGGATAGCAAAAGAATGTTGCAAAATGTTGCCAATTCTATTTGGTTCAATGTGCATATAGATTTTGTAGGACCTGAAGTGACCACAAACTGCTTAGCTTATGTGGTTAATGCAAGGCTTTTTCAGGCTTTTAAGCCTTCATGTAAAGTAGCTTAGTAAAATAATTTTAAGGAAAAAATCTGCATCTTAATATCTACCTTTTACAGAAGATAATAAAACTAAATATCAAGAACAAGACATGCTATCTAAAGTAAATATTAATGATAGTAAATTTCCAAAAGATGGTCAGTTAGGAAATAAATCTTTTTGTTCATTAAAATCTGATTATTGCTACCAAAAATAGTAAAAGAGAATGACATAGTTAGTGATGACTGTTCAATAATGATATATGGTGTAATATGTTGTAATGGTTCCTGGTACATATGCTCTTGATATATGAACCAAAAATAAATAAAAATGATATATAAATATAAAATATGTTTAAATATTTTTAGCATTTATTTGTTTCTTTGGCTAGCAGTGTCTCAGCTGTCCACTTTGTCTTAAGTCACAGTACATTTTGCACAGATGCCTTTGCAACAAGTTTGTTTCTTGTTGTTTGGGGTTGTTGGGGTGGGCAGGAGTTGGTCTAATCAGTTTTGCCAAATCGGCCCTCTAAAACCTCGGCCCCTGGCAAATCGGCCCCCGTGCAAATTCGGCCCCCAGGTAAAAAAATAAATGTAATGCAAAAACAGTACTTTATAGCGATCAATCTGCATTATATGACATACTCTAAAAGTGAAAAGTGGATTAGGTAAGCACATATTACATTATTAATGACAAATAATTGGGGGATAATTCTTGGTGTTATCATGTTATGTCTATTTCACAGAGGTGACAACATCCAAATTAATATCTGGTAAACTGTAATTAACATGTATAAAAGATATTTAGATTTACATCAAATCCTTTTAACTTATATCCTTCAAACTCTAGTTTATGTAAGAATAATTAAAGGTGCAATTAATAATAATAATACTTGGATCTTATATAGCGCTTTTTCTATCATTAGCTCAAAGGGCTTTACACAGTATTACCCCAGCAAGGATAGCTAGGCTTGGAAACCTTACCTGCCATGCAAGGCAGGTGAAGCCAGTATCCCTTAAAGCTGGGTACCCATATTTCCCCTGGGTGGAGAGAGGAACAGACCAGGTTAACATCTTGCCCAAGGATGTTATCCCGCATGAAACAGTTGGCATCACTGGAGATAGAACCCACGACCCTTGCGTTATAAGTCCAACACCCTACCAACTGAGCCACATGAGACCTATTAGATAATCACATTATTTCAAAAGTGATGGCTACTTTAGTGACATTTAGCAAACGTACAATTAACATATATCAGAGGTTTTAGGATACTGTAATCAATACCTTTTTATCCTCAGTTCTTTACTCATTTTTGTATTAGAACTTTTAGGAGTGCAATGTTAGGCTTCTTTTCACTGACACATTGTTTTTGTTGTTGTTGTTTTAGAGTACAGTAATATTGTGGGGTCCAATTTGACTAGAATATTTTATCTTGGAGGCCGATTTGAAGGGGACTGATTTGTCTATGGTTCAGGTGGGCGGCTGCTGACAGAAAGTAATTTTAAATTTTAGTTGTGTTTGAATTATATATGTATGCTTTATGATTGATGAAACCTTTTAGTACCTTTTACTAGAGTGTTATTTAAATATATTATTTAATCCCTCAACATCTCTCAATGGCCCAAGGGAATAATATTAGCTGAACTGAGTCCAAGTTCAGAGAAATGAAAGACCAATAAAGATAATAATTTGAATGAGAAATGTATTTTATATATGTTGGCAATAGTGAGTAAAAATTATTTTTCAGAATTTTGAAAGTCCCAAGCCCCATCTAAATATTATGACACGTATGTAAGATTTAAATAAGTTAGTTGTAAATGTTTCATGCTACCACGCCAAATCTGAGAACCTGTCCTTATATGACATAAGCTTTTGAACACACATAAAGACTTAAACAGTTTTTAAATTATGATCAAAAATAAATTTTACTCACATTTGAGGCAGAGAAAGATAAACACCAAAAATATTGCAGTTCTCTCCATTTTTGTCTGTTTCGTCAATCTTTCGAAAAAAGCAATTGTTCCACCACAGTTATATATGAAATATTCTGTTGAGAGTCTGCTTATAAATACTGAATTTGCAATCTTGAAAAACTGGCTAAGCTACTCTTGATGAAACTTCCTTAAACAGGGAAAGATAGTTTTTTCAAAGATTGCAATAGATCAGACACTACTTCCTCAAACTGTTCCTTGAAAGAGAAAAAAAAGACTATGATATTAAAGTGTTTGCATTCTGTAAATGTTACAGGTAGTTTATGACTGGTCAATGCATTTGAAGCCGCACATATGTCATTGCAAAACATGCTAGTATCGTGTACAAAGAACATGAGTTTTGAAATGAGTCTGAGTGGCCACAGTTGCGCAGTGGTAACACACTAAGTGTGTTTCGGAATTTAACTTTTTTTGCAATTTAATCTTATCGTGGCTAGTGTAGCAAATTAGAACTGAAATATAGAAGTGCAGTAATAAATTATTAATTGGGGTGAGTGATTCCAGTTTTGTAAATTGTATATCTCATGTTTACACATACACTGGTAAACAAAGGTTTATAAACAAAGTCATCCACAAAATATGTAATCCTCAGTTTGTTTGAGGATGAGACCTAACATGGTACACACAGAAAAGAGCCTAATCCCCTTTGATACTGGACAGTGACACAGGTATAATGACTGTCACTTTAAACAGGGATATTACCCTAGTAAAAATAGATCTTGGGGTGGGGGGATTGGAGGGGGGCGTGGAGAGGGACAAAAAGCCCCAGGACTAAGGGTTTCAAAGTCTGAAAGGGGGGGGCGTGCTGCACTTGCCTCCCACCTCTGAGATCAGAGTTCGAATCCCGGCCTGAACCCATGTGGGAAAGCTGGTAGTTGCTTGCTGTTGGTTAGCAGTTTAGAGTAGAGAACCTTGACCAACTGTATGTACTGGTTTCATCTGCACTTCTAACTACCCATCACAATACAAGCAATAAGATACTAGGCATGACATAAAACACTAAATAAAAGAAACTAGTCTGAGGTAAACTTTGTCTATTTGCCAAAAAAGAAATACAGTTTAGTATTGTGAAGAATTATCCATTTACTAAAAATACAATTCTAAGATGCATGATTGTTTTTAAAGGAAAGTCTTCCTTCCTCATTGTATTGTATTTATACTCAGAACAATAAATCATTTTATTACCCATTACACAATGTAGTGATATCTACACTTGCACATAGAGATATAGAAATAGTTTAATGTATGCCCAAGACCCTTAACCTGGATAATCAGTATTGTAAATGTGTTAATAAGTGCTGATATTTTGTGACTATTTCATTAGTTATGTAAGCTAAAATATGTTAAATATGTTTTACATCATTAAAAGTATATTTGTACGCAGTATCTCCTGCTTGCATTAATGGAGTTTAAATCTACTCATGAATGGCTTTGAAATCCAAGATTAAAAGGTGGAGTCTATATATTCCCTGGTTCCTGCCACTTTGGACATGTTTCACAGCTTTTTTTATAATCTTTTGGTAAATATGGACTTATTATTGACACAAAGTGGTAGATAACAGTTTTAGCCACAGATTGTATTGCTATATCTTCTTTCCTGACAATTTTTTAAAAAAATACACCAAGAAAAATATGTCACCTGTTTTGACTGCACAAATGCCGTCCAGCCTCTGACATTATCCATACTGAAAGACACAGTCTCACGGAAGATAATTTATTAGTTATTATTCTTCCCTGCCATTAACATCCATATCCTAGCATGACTGACACAGTCATTTTTTTCAATTGTGTGCACTTAATCTCTACTTGGCAAGAATATAATGTGCCTCGTAAAGAAACAGATTGGATGAGATTAGATGATCTGAAGTGTTTTAGCCTGGGGATAGAACCCTAAGAGGGAGGCAGTGTTCCAATACAAGTGTGTTGCCCCCAAGGCCATATTATTAGTATATTAACCAAGATTTTATTCTTATTCACACTGTAATTAATGCTTTGACAATACTTGCTAAACGAATCGCCTTTCTCTGGATTAAATCACATCTTGATATATGTAGTACATCTTTAATAATTTGTTTCACAAAACTGCTTGAAAATATTTCAACAAGACTGTGGTTAACCTGCAAAAAGATGTACAAGAAATCAGTGTGTCTTTGTTTCATTGCAACATAATTTGAGAAGTTAGAGAAGTTTTGGATAAAAATTATAGTAAATGGCACAAAACAAATTTTGGTGGTAATCTGGATCATTGTCTGAATCAAGACATTTTTTGAAAGATTTTTAATAATTACATTCATAATCAATAATAAAGAAGTTGGGCTTTGGCGGAGGTAGGCTGTCTAAGAGTGCTCCTGTTCTTTAATGCTTTCTTCAATGGCTGGTTTTCAATTCAAAGGCATCATAAAAGTATGATAATTTGATATTTTTGTACTTTGCAGGAAGCAGTTAATTATTGTAGTTAATTATTGTGAAACAAGAAATATTTACTTTAAATAGCAGACAAAAGTAACATCTGTTTGAGAATGCATTACTTCAACTTCCTTGTTAGCGTCTTAGTATTTTCACTGCTACCCACTCACGTTTCAATTAATTTTTACACTGTGTTCAATAAAAGGAAATATTCACAGGTCCATAAAAACTGATAACTTAAAAGGTTAAGTTTCCAAATGGGCACAAAATTGCTATTTGTAAAAATACAAATTATATAATAAATAGACTTAAATCAAAAATGGCAATTCTATTCTATTCTATTCTGTACTTTTATATCGCTTAATCTCTGCAAGGCAGACTCTAAGGCGCAACACCAAAAATCAAGTTTAAGAAATCATCTGTCCATAGCTGTTGCCAAGTCCAGTACCACGGAGACGCCAGATAGAGTGTATGCTAAGGTGGGAATGCCTTGTGGAAGAGATATGATTTTAACCTTTTCCTGAAACAGGTGAGAGTTGGGGCAGAAAGTACCTCATTAGGCAAATGATTCCAGACTGTGGGGGCATCAAAAGCAAAGCTGTGGCCAAAGTGATTTTTGGATTTATGTACAGATGGACAGAATTGAGGAACCTCCAGGAACCTTTTATCTGGATGGTTGTATCTTGTACTATATCTTCCGCAACGAGTGGGCAGAAGAGGACCAAAGTAACTGGGATGACCACTGTGAAGAAACTTATAAACTAGAGTGGCAGTTTTGAAGATACAGCGAGATTCAACTGCGAGCCAATGGAGTTGTTTGAGAATAGGAGATGCCCGCGTGTATTTGTTACAGTTTGTGACAATCCTGGCAAGTGTATTTTCAATGCACTGTAGTTTACGCATATTGAGACTGGACAATTGTGCTTGTCCATCCAAGTAATATTTGTTAGAATTTCTCCGATAGTAAACCCCACACATATGTTTATAAGCTACCCCCATACTTTATGCCTGATAAGGTCTAATGGAGGATCGAGTTCATTAGTTGATGCAATAATATATAACACTGGTTGGGTGATTGTAATTTCCATTGCTCCTGTACAATTGTGCTAAAGTATTGTTGTTGGGCATGAAGTATCAATCCGCGCCCTCTCAAGATGGTACTTGCATGATCCCATCATTAAAAGATCACGGGCCCGTCTCGAGATTGCTCAAACAATCTCGAGAAGGAGCTGCTCCAACTCACAATGATTTCTGTCACAGACTATTGCTGTGATTGGCTGTATTTATTTTTGAGGTGGTCACTGATTGACCAATTTTGTAACACACTTTATTATGAGGTCTAAGGATTTTCAGTTTAAGGTGTTACAGTTTAACCTATTGTTCTGTCTAATGCTGACTGATCAGAGACAAACAAGGATTAATTACAATCTATTCATCACTGTTAAGACAGTAGCAAATTAACATCAAAGGAATAGCTTTCTTTTTACATGGGACTGGAGACACAAGGCTTTCTATGACTAGTTGCCGATTAGTTAATTGCAATTTCAAAGGCCTTATGTTGTGGGCCCTCTCCTGTCTGTTGTCTCTGGTTTAACTAAAGTCCAAGGATAGATGGTGAGAAAGGGTTTACAGGTTATTCTAATTGCAATAACAGGCTGCTTCTTCCAAGCCAGGGAAATATTGATTCACTCCATAATCCCCCATAGCCACCACTGGCTATAATTATCATGAATTAGTAAATTGTACATACAACCACACACTTATATATAATAATATATTATTTTTTATTTTTGTTGTATTTATTATAGTGACATGCAATTCACAAGAAAAAAACATACTTTTAAATAAAAAAAACAACAATTGCCCAGCCTCTAATGAGCTTATAAATCACTTCAAATACATAGCACATGCGTGTCATATGTTGGTTGAACATGTTATAATTACATAATTGGTTATGTGATACAAATACATTTAATTTAAATGTGTAAAAGTGGCAGTAAATAAGTATATCAGCTACTTATTGTAGCAAGACTTTGATCTTCTGATATCATCTATGGCTATACCAAATCAAAGACCTTTTCAAAATCAACCATTAAAAATCATCCTTAGTTGGAGCAGCTCCACCTCGAGATTGTTTGAGCAATCTTGAGATGGACGCTTAATCCTTTGACGACAAGATAACCCAAGTACCATCTCAAGATGGCGTGGATTGCTACTTCGCACCCAACATTGTTATCGTGTCCATTGGTTACTTTGCCAAACTTTTGCACATTATATTACTCAATCTGTTTGCTTGTTTGTTTGCTTGTTTGTTTACAGCATAACTCCCAAATTGTTGTAATGATCATTCTGAAATCAGAACTGTTACAAGGATGAACTGATTTAAATTTGGGCATGGTTGGGTCAATATGCTCAAATTCTGGAGCAATTTGTTGGCGACATTACCCTACAAATCAATGAATGAGATCATTTATATAATGCCTTCAGCAAAACGTTTTTCAAAGTCATTCGTCTCTCCTCCAAGTTCTCTTTATTTGTCTGTGAGTTTTTAAGCATATCTGTATGCGTATCTCAAAACCTATTAAACAGATCATGGTTGTATTTTCACACAAGGTTGAGATCAACCTGTGGCTTGGACCATCATCCTAAAGTGAACTTTTCGAAATATTTTCTTTAGATTACCTTAAGGAGGGGATTTGTTCTCTGTAAGGCACTGATATTTGGTTTTCAAGTTAACAATGATCAGCTCTGAGTTTGCTTAAGGACATCTGGAGGTTTATTCCTTGGGCCCCTCCTTAAACACGTATTTTAGGTTACACGTATTACCATAGTTTAGTAAGTTCTACTATGATTGGTCTTAAGGGTCTGTCCGTGTCTTTAGCAGACCATGCCGCCACTATAGCTTTTGATGGTGACCAGTGAGCATAAAAATTATTTGCAGCACTATACATAATTTACGCACACTTAAGTATTATTTTTGGTGCAGTTTTTATTGAGAGAGTTTGTATTGAGGATGTCATGTACAATTTAAGATCTAGCAAGACAAATTGTAATGTATTCCAATACTGGTTGGCTTCGGATGATGACTTTATGTGGGCTTCAAGACTAAGGACAGGTAAAAATTCGAGAGTACTAAAAAGGTGTAGTGGTACTAAAACACATGTGACCCAGATAAGATCACAAGCAGGGTTTTGTATCACCTCCTTCTTTTTGCAGAACCTGTTGCAACAATTACCTAATGCCCTTGTTCCACCAAAGGATTAAGCCCCGATCCTGTCGGCGACCCTTAATCGTGGGTAGTCTTGGAAAAAATGGAAAAAAAATTGACCAATGGGGTGGAAGACAGAATCGGTATGAAGGTCTGGGATTAACTACAGATCGGCCTCAGGACGCCCCAGGAGGCCCCAGACAGTCCCTAACTGGTCTGGGACTAAGAACCGACTAAGCCATTTTTGTGGTCGGTTTGAACCACGATCCTGTCGTAGACAAACCGACTGGGTCCCAGGACGCCTCAGGCCTCCTGGGACTAAGAGCCGACTAACCCAGGATTAAGTCCCGACCCCACAAGGTGTCCTGAGGCGTCCCCAGGCGTCCCCAGACCGAGATAGCCGATTTTTGTTTTGCAATGGGACTAAGGGTCGCAGGAGGCCTGGGACTAAGAATAGAGGGTCTGGGACTAAGGGTCGGCGACTAAGGGTCGCAGGCGGCCTGGGACCACATAGGACTGTGTAAATTTGATCTGAGGAGGCCTGAGGACGCCTGGGACTGGACATTTTGTTTATGGCGGGAAAAAATAATCGGTTGGGGTCGTGTGAAATATCAAACATGTTTGATTTCTCACACGGCCCCAACCGACCACAACCGACCCTTACAGAAGGTCTGGGACTAAGCAAATATTTCAAACCGACCCTCAAAAACCCTTAATCGGGAGCCTTAGTCGTGTGGTGGAACACCCACATAAGTTAAGGAAAGAGACTCACATTCAAGAAGTGGCTCAGTCTAAATTAGGATAGATGGCAGGTAACGCATTATGAAAGGGGGTTATCAGTTGAGGTTTGTCCTAGAAACTGGATCAAAATACCCCATGAGTTTGTTTTGGCCTTGTAAAACTAAGACAGGGTTACATAAAACCAGTTATCTCAATTCCAGTTTGTAGTTAGATTTCATAGAACTGTCAAGGAGGAATCCAGCACATGCAGGACGATCGATTCAATATATTTCCTCTGGGCTTCTGTCAAAGACAAGCCATATTGTTTTTCTATGTTGTAGGGAGCTAGGCAACATTAAGAATCGACCTGAAACAGAACATAAAGATAGGATTCGCAGAGCTCATGACAAACGATACACAGCTGGTTACACACACCAGACATGGGTATATCATATATACACATATTTGCTCATCATGTTGGTCAATATCAAACCAGGAGGGAAATCATTCACTCATCTGGAAGCAAAATACAGAGAAAAGTACTGCCAAAGAAGCAAACATGGTAAAATCTTTCTGGTTGTGTTCATGTCCATGGCCATTGAATAATCACTATCACATTCAAATTATCAGTTGCTGCTGACAGACGAGAAATGTTTGATAAAAGTGTGTCTCCTTTCAAAAGATATTATAGCAGGACCTATGCAAAAGTCGTTTCAGGTAAATGGGACAGGAGATTTTCAGTTGATACTTCTGTGTTTAGTAGTACTGAAGGTATCAAATATTTGTTACACAGTTACACCTCAGTTTAAAAAAACATACCCGCATCATCAGAAGTTGGTACATCACAAAAACAGTTTGGTAATACTTCAGTACTGGTAAGCAGAAGCACCAATTTTCTCAAGAATTTGGATAATCAGGAAAAAAGAGAAAATATAGGGGCACCACGGGCACCAAGAGTGCAATAAGAGAGCACTATCTATCACATGTATTGTTAACTGTCAAACAGTTGTGTTGGGAAGTCTAAAATATATACAAAAAACACATGTACATGTTTTTAAGAAAGATTTCCTATCTAACACACTGTAAAACATGCAGTTCTACACCCATATCATTATATTTGTATAATGAAGTAGTACAGATAAACAACTAAGCTTTTCGTTTTTTATAAAAAATTTTTGTGACCTGTAATTTAACTATCTGAAGGCTGGTGATTTATCTATGAATTCATAAAATAGTAATTATGTTTGTCATGGAATATATAAAGTTAACCTGCGTGTAGTGAACTCACTCCACAACTCAAATAATGAACATTATCATTTAATTTGATTTTAATTAATAAGGGATTGTGTCCCCCAGAGTGCAGAGTTTTGGAACTATGCCAGTTATATGTACCAGCTGTAACTTGGCATTGTAAGGAGATTATTGTCTAGTCTAGGGTGATGCCAGAAATAAAACAGAATCAAATTGCAACTGAACTAGACTCAATTTCCATTTGGATCAACATGATACATGGTCATTGAAATTCTATGATATTCTCAAGCAATTTAATTTTACTCAACTTGTCAGTACGTCTACTCATATGCATTGTCATATTTCAGATGTTCTATGTGTCAGGGATTCCTTCTCTTGGGCCATTACTTCCAAAGTCACTGCAGGACTATCAACAGCAATCATGTTTATCCTTGCTTTCCCAGTTAGAGCGTCCTGTAAGTATCAACGTGTCTACATCTGTAAAATTCATAAAATAAATGTCTCAGATTTCAGAACAGATATCCTACAATCCGACCACATTAGATGCCCACATAAAACTGCAAGTCTTCTCAGCCATCAATATTTTAATACCTTGAGGAGCCTCCTTGACAAGCATGCCCCAATTAAGAGGAAAAATATTCCAAGACATGCTGAGACTGGGATCATGAACAGTGACATTCTCAAGGCAAAGTACTCAAGAGGAAGTGTGAGCAGGCATGGCGCCAGGAAAAATCGTAGCCGATACTGGGCTGCAATCAATCACCACAATTTCCTGCTTATTTCCAAATATAATCATTACTCGAACATTGTTGCTGAAAATAAAGGAAATCCAAAAAAACTCTGTGAAATTGTTTCAAAATGATTTTACACAGGTCATTAGCAGTCATTCTACCAGATAGTACAAATAAAACTGATCTTGCCAACACTATTTGTAAGTTTTTCCATGACAAAATTGTTAAAATAAAGTCCACTTTGCAGTCATCGCCATCAGCATTCAGCCACCAGACCCAATCCCATTAAAAATCTCTGTCCTTTTTCAAACCTGTGTCTGAGGAAGATTTACTGAAAATTTTAAAGTCTACACCATCGAAATCCTGTGAACTTGATCCCATTCCTACCTCATTGCTCAAGGAGTGTGCTAATATTCTCATAACCCCCATCACTAGTATTGTTAATTATTCAATCGCAGAAGGCAGTTTTCCCAACTGTTTTAAGATGGCATATGTCACCCCTGTTCTAAAGAAGCCAGGCTTTGATAGAAACTACAGGCCTTAGCTTCATAGCGAAACTGATTTAGAAAGTTGTGACAAAGCAGTTAAATGACTACATCTCACGTGAAGGCATCTTAAATGTCAACCAGTCTGCATACAAGAGCTTCCACTCCACTGAGACTGCATTTTTGAAGATTCATGATGATATATCTCTATATATCTCGTTATCTTTGACTCAGACAACTCCTTTGACAACCGTATTTCCAAGGTTTGCCAGGCCTGTTACTATCATCTTGGTGATTTGCGGCAAATTCGCAAATTCCTTAGTGTTGACACTGCAATACTTGTGGCAAACGCTATGGTCAGTAGTTGTTTGAACTACTGTAACTCTTTGTTTTATGGGGTCGACAAGTCCAACATTGCTAAACTACAGAGAGTTCAGAATGCTCTTTGCCGTATTATTTTCAGATGTGACAGAATGGGTCATGTTACACCCTATTTGAAAAAAATCCACTGGCTTCCAATTCAACATCGTATCCTTTTCAAGTACACTCTTCTGGTTTTCAAGGCTATCAATTTTTCCCAGCCTCCATATCTATCGGCTTTAATCAAATCAAGCAGTCTTACTGATGGCAATAGGCTATCTGTTTCCTCAACCCGCCCCAAGAAGCACTTCAGTAGGTGTTGCTTTGCAGTCACTGCACCAGTTGAATGGAACAGGCTGCCACAAACTGTCAGAACCCAGCAGACAATAAATCGTTTTAGAAGCAAGCTCAAGACTCATTGTTTAATTTGGCATACCTAACCTTAATCATACCCGGGCTGGCGCTTCTTTGGATATTGACCCATATCTGTCCCTGGGCTCTCCCTTCGTGGACTTAAGTGCATTAGAGGATTTGTATTAATTTTGCGCTCTATAAATTCTTTTATTATTATTATTATTATTGTATTAACCAAGTAGTGTTTGGCAATATTTCGAAAAATTATTATTTTTCTCATCATAAATCATCCCATTTTGTCCTGAGGTACAAAATGCCTATCCGCCTAGCGCCATCCTATTCTGTTCTTTTTTGTACTTTTATAGTGCTTAATCTCTGCTGAGGCAGACTCTAAGGTGTAAAAACCAGAATCAAATTAAAAAATCATCATCAGCTTTTTTGAAGAGATAAGATTTTAGCTTTTTTTCTGAAACAGGAGATAGTTGGGGCAGAACAGATCCCATCAGGTAAATCATTCTAAATTGTGGGTGCATCAAAAGTAAAGCCCTGACCAAAGTGTTTTTCCATTTATGTACAGATTGATGGAATTGAGGAATCTCCAAGAACTTTTTACCTGGACGGTTGTATCCTGTACTATATCTTTCACAACAAGTAGACAAAATAGAATCAAAATAACTGGGATGACCACTATTAAAAAGTTGTAAAATAAAGTGGCAGTTTTGAAGATACAGTGGAATTCAATTGGGAGCCAATGGAGTCGTTTGAGCACAGGAGATGCCAGTGGGTATTTGTTACAGTTTGTGACAATTCTAGCAAGTGTGTTTGAAATATCCTGCAGTTTGTACATGTTGAAACTGGACAGACTCCTGGAAAGAGAGTTGCAGTAATAAAATAGACTCTTCACCAAGGGATTGGCCACCAGGACAGCAGTCTCGTCTGTTACATGCTGTCTAACCCACCTGAGATGAAACATTTGAATGAGAGGATTGCACATGATGGCACATGAATACAGATTTAGTGTGCGTTACTCTTAAGTAATTGAAGGTTTATCCCTGCATTGTGGCTGTAAATAAGAATATTCTTGTGTCAAATGCTGTCATGTTATTGTGATACATGTATATCACCTTGAAAATATTTTTGACATGATAGTTGTAAAAGGTAAGTTAACAGTTATAAATGGGTCTGTAAAATGACTTACATATGTAAACGCAACATATTTTTTACGTAATATAATGATTATCCTGGCTTTGTGATACCGACTAAGAAGGTCCTTGGGTCAATGGCTGTCATTAATTATGGTATATGTATATCAATGAAATTAAATTGGTATCTGTTGGTAAATTGTAGTCTTAACAGCATAACCACTGGGTGTATAAAGGACTTGCATCCTTAAAATGTATTGTATACATGTATAAAAGGTATTTAAAAAAATTTGAACAACAACTATGATTAAACTGGACAATAACTGTAAAAATATGTTAACAGTAAAACTACTGGGTGTACAAAACAACATATATTTTTAATACAATGGCAAACATTCTTAAGTAATAGAAGTGTAAACCCTGCATTGTGGTACTGAATAAAAGTATTCTTGTGTCAAATGCTGTCATAAAGTACTGTGCAAGCATATCACTGAAAATAAGATGGTAACTTTGTTAATTGTAATGTTAACAGTTTTAATACTGGTGCAAAAACAACTTACATTGTCCCATGCATAAAACAATTTACAGTGGTTAATACAATGACATACTTTCTTGCGTAATTGAAATGTCACCCCTGCACTGTGGCACTGAATAAAAATAATCTTGTGTCAAATGCTATAAATAAATGTATGCTATAATGCATAACATTGAAAATAAGACAGTAACTTTGTAATTTGTAATGTTAACAATATAAGGGCAGGAAAAAAACCTACTTTGTATTATTCTAAAATGTTTTATACATGTAAAAAGGTGGTTAAAATATGGTTTTATTCTTTTTGTTTGTTGTCTCCTTTATAAATGTAAGGGATAGTGAATTTGAAAACATAAGATGAATGTGTAATCAAAGTTGGTTTCAGAAAGATAATTCACTTAATGCGGTAAAATTACCCTAGCATTAATCCTCTGCAAATTTAGCTAACTTTGTTTTTTCTCCCTCATTTTGTCAAACCATACTAAACTGTTCATTTTTTGTCCTGTTTTAGTTTAATAATATTATTTTTTGGTTTCTTATGTTCTTACGGTTCACATATTTACCATTTCTTTTTTTCAAATGTTACCCAACTGCAGCTGGTACCTTGGCTTTGCTTGACCTGTAAAAGGTGTTTTAACATAGAATACTTAGATTCCTTGTATAATTACATTAAAGGTTTAGTCTGTGTGTATATTGATGTGAAACATCAAGACTCCTCGTTAGAGTGGTCAGTTTTAAAAGAAGTTATAAATGGGATAATTTTTGGCTGGTAATGGCTGGTAATTTAAAAATCTGTAGTTTGAATGTCAGGGGAATAACAGATCCCACAAAGAGAAAAGACATTTTTAACTGGTTAAAAGATAAAAATTACTCAATTTACTGTCTGCAGGACATTCATTTTGGAAATCAGAATAAAAATGCTTTTGGAAAAGACTTGGGTTCTGAGGTAATAATCTCATCGAAATCTCAAAGAAAATTCCATTAAATATACTAGACCTACAAAAGAAAATACAAGAAACATACAATGAACAAATGCTGGTTGCAAGGCTCAATTTTTTTGAATCTGATTTTGAAAAAAAATGGTTTTCTTTTAGAAACCTAATAAAATAGCATATTTTAAATTATATTGCGATACAGTTAGGTAAAAGGTATCAATAATTAAGATTAAGGATTTGTTAGAGTTATATTTTATTGTTTGTTTCCAAGACTGGATCACTTATGCCTGGGTGTTTGTAACTCCAGTCACAATGTAAAGGCAAGTCTAAGTGTCTCAATAAAAAAATCAAAAAAAAAAAAAAGAAATCTACTGACAGTTGAGGAGTTGCTATTTTATTCAGGGGAGATCTTAACTTCAAGATCAGGGAGATAGAGAAGGACAATGCAGATAATCCATTTCTGACACAACTACAAGTATGTGACCTTAACTTCTACTTTTGTGTAATATATGGTCCAAATACTGACTGTCCTGAATTTTACATAAACCTGAGAAATCAACTAATGCGAAAGGAAAATCTACCAGTAGTAATATATGGGGACTGGAACTCGGTAATGGATTACAGTATTGACACTTTAAAGGAAAATAATGCTTAGGCCAGAAAGGAGGTTCTAAATATGATAGAATGGCTAAATCTGATTGACATATGGAGATCAGAAAATAATCAATCCAAAAAATTCACATGGGTAAGCAGAAAGAAGCCATTAAAAATGGCAAGGCTTGACTTCTTTTTAGTAACCCCTGACATTCAAGCTAAGATGAACAAATGTATAAATAGTGGGATATAGGAGCGACACACTCACTAATAGAAATTGAGATTGATGTTAACAGTATGGAACATGGTAAAGGGTTTTGTAAATCTATTTCAGCCTTATTACAGGATGTTGAGTATGTAAAAATGAAATTTAAAAATGTAATTGAGGATCTAACTGTGGATTATGGATAACAAGATAACATGGTAACTTCCAGACAAATGTTTTGGGAAATTCTAAAACTCCGAATAAGAGGTGTCACTATTTCTTACTGTTCCAAAAGAAAAAAAAGTTGCAAGAACAGGCAAAAAATTTAGATATGGAAATTCAAAAGCTAGAACAGATGTTAATTGAAAGCATGGTAAAGATAACGTCTATTTGCAAATTGAAACCTTAAAAGTAGAATTGAAGAGTTTAAGGGAAAATCAGCTAAGAGGTGTTCTGCTGAGGGTGAGGGCACAAAGCTATCTAGACTAAAACCTACTAAATATTTTAGTAATTTGGAGAAACAAAATTATATCAGTAAAGTTGTAAATAAAGTTAGGACAAGTAACGGAGTGATAACAAGCCAACAAGGTATTTTAAAGGAACTAAAATCTTTCTATAAAAATCTTAGGCAAAGTAAGTGTAATAAAGATCAAGCATTACATAAAAATTCCTTTCTTGATAATAGTAATATTGAAAGGTTAAGTAGGACAGAACAAATAAAGTGTGAAGGGGTTATTAGTGAAAATGAAATTAAAATAGTATTAAAATTATGGAAAATGGTAAATCTCCAGGAACAGATGGATACACCCCAAAATAAATATTTTTGGTAAATTTGTTTTGGATAGTTTGAATTGATTCTTTCACCAATGGGGAATTGTCAATTACACAAAAAACAGGTTTTAATTACCTTAATTCCAAAGGGAAACAAACCAAGAGAACTAATAAAAAACTGGCTGCCGATTACTTTGCTTAACGTTGATTATAAGCTTTTGTCAGGAGTTTTGGCCCTTCGGATAAAAAAGCTGCTCCCTAGTGTAATCCAAAGTGAGTAAAAAGGCTTTTTGAAAGATAGATACATTGGTGAAAATATTCGCACAGTATCAGATTACTTTTATTATATAAAACAAAAACAACTAACCAGAATGTTACTTCTTATAGACTTTGAAAAAGCTTTTGATACTTTGGAGTGGGATTACTTAGAGTCAGTCTTGAAAGCTTATAACTTTGGAAATTATTTTAGAAGCTGGTTCTCCATTTTGTATAAAATATAGTAGCAGCTGTGTTATAAATAATGGGTTTTTCACCGATTTTTTGGCTATAGAAAGGTCTTGCAGACAGGGAGATCCTCTGAGCCCATACTTGTTTATTCCTGCAGTAGAACCAATGACATCAACAATAAGGAATAGTGACAAAGTTGAAGGTTTTGTAGTGAATGGAAAACATATAAAAATTGGGCAAAATGCTGATCATTCTTTCTCCTTTTGGATGGTACAGACTCATCTGTAAAAGAATGTTTCCACATCCTAAAGCTATTAATAGCTACTCCGGTTTTAAAATAAATATTGAAAAAACCCAAGCAGTGTGGCTCGGGGATAAAAGGTATAAGGAAACTCTGCATTTGGACTCTAGCTTAAACTGGGTAACTCAGTTTGAGCTACTTGGAGTCATTTTTCATGTAAAACAAGAAAAAGTGATTCAGTTAAATTTTGATAAAAATAAGTGAAATTGATAAAATCTTCAACATGTATAGCAAGTTTAATTTGTCCTTATTTGGGAGGATAAATGTTTAAAAAACACTAGCTTTATGAAAGTTGGTGTATTTATTTACAGTATTACCAACTCCCCCTGAATTTTTGTTTGATGTTATGGAAAAAAGTTTAAAGATATCCTTTGGAATAAAAGTACTGTAAAAATTAAAAAAAAACTCAAAAGGATATTTCAGAAGGTGGGTTAAAATTATAAATATTTCAATAATTTCAATAATTCACTGAAACTATCTTGGTTAAGAAGGCTAATAACTATAGATGGTGGTTGGCAAAATATTTTCGAGGCATCTTTGGGAATAAATAAGAAAATGGCATTGGAATTGGATAAGCAATCACTGTCTGAAATAGGCGCAAATGCTCAAACACTTTCTGGAGAGATGTTTTCTAGATTTTGCAAATCCTCAAGCTACATTTTAGTCAAAATGTGGATTGTAGAATGTACGCTATATGAGGATTCTTCTTTATGAAGAATCAAAATATCTTCATCAGGTCAGCTGAGGTGATGCAACAAGGGATCACACATGTAAATGACATTTTAACAAATACTGGCCAACTTCTAGGGTACAATGAATTTAAGGAAACATATTCAATTGCAAAAAAAATTGTAGATTTCTATGGTATAAGGCACTCTTTTCCAAGGGATTGGTTAAAAGGTCACAGAAGAAAACTAAATGATAGCGAAATGAAACCAGTGTTTATTACAAAATCTCTTGCTACAAAAACAAGTTAGTAAGTGGGCATATAACAAATGAGGTCGCTAGTTAACTATTCCAGAGGACACAAGGCAAAATGGGCTGAAATTATGTTATAGAAACCTCCCTGAGAGCCTTTCAGTATCAGATTTTGCTAAGACCAATACCAACCCAAAAATTTCTTGCAAAATGTAAATTGGTCGATAGTGACAAATGCTCATTCTGCAAAGTAAGTGTTGAAACTATAGAATATTTGTTCTGGTTTTGCCGAATAGTAAAAACTTTCTAGCTCCAAATATTGGATGCAATTCATTTAAGTATAGATATTGTAGATATCAGAGATAATATAAATGATATAAATGCACTTTTTTAGGGGTGGTTTGGGGGTGCAGCGGGTAATAAGGATAGTTTGAACTAAAAATATGTGTACAATACAAAATGTAAAGTCATTAAGTATTCAAGGTTTTAAAAATAAATATCAGAGATAATATAAATGATATAAATGCAATTTTTTTTTTTTTTTTTGGGGGGGGGGGGGGGGGGGGGTGTGTGCAGCGGGTAATAAGAAGGATAGTTTGAACTAAAAATATGTGTACAATACAAAATGTAAAGTCATTAAGTATTCAAGGTTTTAAAAACTTGATAACGCATTATTATTCTGTAGAAAATTGGATAGTAAAAAATGATTACAGTATAGTCATGGGTTATGCAGATACATGGGAAATGCTGAATTGTTTAATTGAACCAGGTTTTTAGTTTTAAAACGAACTAAATAAGTATCAATAAAATGTAGACACACAAGCAATACAAAATAGTAGTGGGTAACCATTTATTCATTTATTTTATTTTTAATTTTTTTTAATTTTTCCTAATACATATATATATATATATATATATTTACCACATCCTGCATGGTGCTGCTTCTTTGTAAAGGTCTTGGTGAGAGGTGTCCGAACCCCATCTACTCTGCACCAGGTTCCAAAAACAATTTTTAAATGGGGGAATAAAAATATGTACATATATAGAAAAAACATTTGAATGAAACATTGTCAAACAAGACACCAAGATTCTTTACAAAACTGCTGCATGCACAAAATTACCAAATATCCTGACAGGTAGGTGGGAATCTAATTTCTTGAGATGGGCATGAGATCAAAATATGCTAAATCAGGGTTTAATTTGAGCATACTTGATGACATCCATTCTTAAACACCTAGAAGACATGAATTCAGTTTGTCAAAAGCCAAAGCTGCATTTTTGTAGGACATATGAATAAACAACTGGATGTCATCTGCATAAAAGCAGAATTTGATGTTGGAGTGCATTCCAATAGCTTTACTCAAAGGAGTGGTGTGACCCATTTCAGTCACTTGGAATTTGTAGCTGAGATAGGAGGTAAACCTCTCCAAGCCCATGCCACACACAGAACGATGATCTAAGACAATTAAATAGAGTAGTGGTCAATTGTGTTGAATGGAGCTGACAGGTTGAGTAAGCCGTGTGCTGTAGGCTCGCCATGTGAAAGTGACAGGTGAATCTCACTTCTGGTATGCAGCAGGGCAGTTTCAGTGGAGTGACCAGTTTTGTATGCGGATTGCTGAGGATTGTCTAGATTGTTACTGCAGATATTTTGCATGACCTGTTTGACAACAACCTGCTCCACCTATTTTGACATGAAACATAGTCCAGATACGAGATGTTAGTTCTTCATATCTTCACTTGGAAGAGATGCTTTCTTTATGAGGGGAGTAACAACCACCTTCTTGACTTTTTGAGGAAAAACACCCTCAGCCAGAGACAAATTATCATGTTTTGTAATTGATGAGAATAAAATATCCATACAACCTTTCAAAATGAAATAGGCACTGGATCTAAAAGAAATACTGTCAACTTTTCGTACCACAGGACATGCAAAACCTGGATGAAATTTTACCAATGCGTGATCCAAGACTAAATCACTAACTGTCACATTGCTGATGACAGAAGAATCACTTGGGGTGAGTATCAGATCCAGTATGACCATGAAAGTTGGTAGATTTGTTTACATTTTGAGCAAGGTTTAAAGTATCTAGAATATTGAGACATTTACTTTGGTTCATACAGTCTGTATCCACAGCAACATTAAAATCTCCACAGATGATGAAAGAAGAAGCGAGAGATGATGAAAAGCTGCATAAAAACAGGAAATCATCAGGAAAGGCAGAGGAACATGAACCTGGTGTGTGATCAACGCAAACAACAGCAAATGATTTTGAATGGGAGACAATTGATATGGTACTTTCCAAAGTGAAATAAATTGGTGCACAACAGTCTTAGAATGTAAGTCTTTCCTAGTAAATAAGCCCACACTGCCAATATGACCAGACACCCAGGGCCTATGAGTCAGTTGAAAACCAGGTGGGGTTAAAGACTTCAGTAGGCTGTCAGTATCAGAATTTTGCATTTGAGTTAAGGGTCAAAATATCAAGATTATTTTAAACAATTGTTTCACCAATCAAGGGGCCCATATTCCTGATAGAACGTAAGTTCACAAAAACAAAGTTTACAGGACCTGGGTTAAGGGTGATATCACCGGATAACAGCAACAGAATCAGAAAATACTTGACATTAGCATGTGCACTTGACATTAGCATCAGTAATCCCTAACTGGGCCAGAAACTTTGGTCTGCGATTTTAAGCCAGAAGAGAGTATTGAAGAATAAAATCCTCGTCAGCATCATGACAAAGAGCAGAAAAGAATGAGTAATGGACACCTAGCAAACTTAATGAATGAGGTGACTCACCATAACATCCCTAGTACACTTACACTGTGATCTTCGTCTTGTGAGAAACGCATGGGCACCCTATGCACCCCAATTAGCCTCAGACCTTAAACTGCCCTCAAGGTAACCACAACATAGTTATAACACAACAAACACACAACAGTAAAAACAAAATGTTCCTAGAATAACACTGTGCAAAATGGAGTACTAGTAGGGATGATTCAACAATAGTTGGACAGTGGCTCAGTAATTCCCGTTAATGTGGGCAATAGTACCCCATTTGAAATGAATGGAGGAAAAGACAGCAATAAACTACATAAAATAGAGTCACAACATAATGTAAATAGCAAAAATTAATATAAGTGGACTAAAATGTGTGATACTCTATTGAAATGGCAAAAGACCTGAAGGTTATATATTTCTATTTCGAAACAACGTATCCATGATTCATAATAGGTCTTAACAAAACAGGAAAATATCCAAAATATTATACTGACACATAAATTGATGAAGGACATTTACCTTTTCCAAATCGTTTAGAACTCAAGGTCCCAATACAACCAACCTTAAGATCCCAGCAACTGGAAAAAGCACATATGTGGCTTTTTTGACAACAGCTTGTGGATCTCACTGAGTTTAGTTTTCCTTTGGATTTTAACCAGAAAAGGCAACTTGAAAGTATTCATGTCAATTATTTGTCTGGCTCTATGTACTGTCTGCATGTGGACAATTATCTTGAGAAAGAGTTTAAGTTTTAGGCTATTATATCCCCTTTGACAGTGAATCATTTGACATATATTTCGCCATTCATGAAATGATAATATTCCTACTGACTTAGACATCAGGCACACCATAGGAGACTTTAGCTTTCCAAAAGGCTTTAGGTTAATGATGGATTAAAAATACTTATTGAGAAACAGATTTTCAACTCAATCATCCTCCCATAGATTCCATTATTTAAAAACTTTCGCGTCTGTACCCAATATCTTTAAAGTAGACATAAGTTGTATTTTCAGGCGTATCAGGATATATCAGGAGAGATGGATCTCATAGGCCTACAGCAGAGGGATTAGCTCTGTGTCAACTTATCACTCCCTTTTGAATTATTGGGTTCTTTTTATCTTTTGTAACTTTACAGATGCAGTTTGGTACATTATGGTAAAAATGGTCATAATGCCCTCTGAAGTTATAGTCTTGACTTTAGCGCATTGCAGTCTTCCTTCATCTATTTACAAAGCATATAGTTTTTCTTTGATATATACAAAATTTAGGTCTTTTAGTTGGTACCAAAAACTGCACCCATCTGATAAAAATGTGGTGTATTTAGCTTTCTCATTTGATAATACTAACTCAACTGTGGCTACTGTAATGGTGAAAAATTTAAATGAAACTATTTAATTATTAATAGACTTTGAATTTCATAATATACAAAATGTTGCATAATATACTCTGTCAGCATTTGTATGGGGCCAAGTTTCTTTTGCAGACAACAGTGCATTAATACTTATAAAGTGGTTGAAGACCACTTGTTTCTATTCAAGATCAGGGACAATCTATCTTATTCAGAAAGATCAACCGTATCTCATGCATGGCCCCTTCTGACAGATGCAGTAGCTGGAAAGCCCTTAAAAAGAGTATCTGCTATGTTTAATCTCACCAATTAGTCTAACTTATCATAATTTAAGAAGGTTTCGGACCACGCATATACAGACACAAGGATCTTGGGTCTCTACCTGTGTTTGCGAATAATACTGTTTTTCTTTAGTTTCACCACTTTAAATGATGCATTGGAGGCTTACTTAGCCCTTTAAATGTTTTAAACTGGGTCACTTATTCCCCCCCCCCCCCTCACGTTCACTATTACTTTGACCTTAGCTCTTATTTATCCTAACCACTTTCCGCCTTTTCTGCTCTTAACTTTCTAACCTTTGACATTTCAATGGATTATACTTAAAATTGTGTTTAGTTTTTAACAATATACTTGGACAGGGTACCATTATTTATTGATTTTCATTGATTTATTCGTACTTTGCTATGTAACACATGCAATTTACATGTTCAAAATGTTTCAAATCTTCAAAACCGTTAATATTGTACATGTACTTTATGCTGTGGTTTATTCTGTTTATGTATAAGTCTTCAGTAGGTCAATTTATCTGTGTGTTATAATAAAGTATAAATCCTATTAATTTTAGTTTTATTTGAGTTGGACCAGAGCCTAGAAATTTTGTGAAGTTCCAGACTATTAAATAATTCAAGCAGCCAATCTATGGAAAGGTCTTCAACAGAAGCTCAGGACTCTAGACCAGAACACATCATCACTTTCACTTTTACATTTGGCTCTACATCCGTGAAGATGTCAAAATTCTACTTGGAGCAGTTATTGGACGTATGTTTTCGGTTTGGAAGATTAATAAAGTTAGAGAACTGAATATCTGCCTCTTACTCTAACATGTTAAGCAGCGGCCCTTGTAGAGAAGCAAAGAGTACCCTAACACTGCTTCTCTTCTTTCAAAAAGGCCAAAACGTTTTTAAAATATTTTCTTGTGGCTGTTACTTAGGAAGTTTGGACTCCACATCTATTCAATTTACTGTCTCAACGACCGTGCCCTATGGTATGAATCTGTCAGCCACTCGGCTGTCACTTAGATGTGATAGGTGCATGCTTGTCAAGCACATAAACAAGACCATCATCATACTGGTTATACATTTCTGTACTAGCAGTATCTGGAGATAATACAGAGGGGATATTTCTGATATCGTTGCAAAATTGGTCGATATCAACCCTATGATAACAACAGCAAGAAAGTTTTGGTTCATTGATGGTTTTAGAGTGGGAGAAATCCAGATGACACCTATATCTGCATGGTCCAATATGAAATTGTCCACTCAGACATCAGGAACAAAATCAGAGATACAGGGGGAGATTAATACATAAAGCTTATGCAAAAAATATGTGTCTGACCTGTGACACCCTAGACCAAATTGCAAAATGTTGTTAAAATTGGACTTGTTCGTACACTCAATGTCCAAACAGACATTTACATCACCACAAATAATGTATGGTTATCATCAGTCCTATGGATGGGGAAAGGAAACAACTCTGTTAAACTGACTTGGCTTTATTTATTAGTATTGTTACACATTAAAACTTGTTAATAAACAATGTTACTGCTACTAATAGATTATTTCTTTTTAGTTACTACCATCAATTAGCTTTAACACTTTATTTACATAGTTCCTGATTAAGTTTTCAAGTACATAAGACTATATCACTGTTAAGGAACCACAATGCATTAAGAGTTATTTAAGAACATTTCTTATGCCTGTTAACCTGTTGCATTGTTACATACTGATTACTTCTTGTACATATAACCTGACATTGCAGTTCAAGGTCAAACCCAGTAAGTTTACTTTCATTATAAAACTACACAACCCAAGGTACTGGTCAAAATCTAGATAATTCATCAACTAGCTATGCCAATAGTACCATCTGGTTGGCTATCACAATGTTATACAACTTGACCTTGCAATGACCTTTAAACTGCAGTTATGTTATATAAAGAAGCAGGTCCTCGGTGGCCTAGTGGTTAGCAAGTTTGGCATCTAATCATAGGCTGTCACCTCTGTGGGTTCGAGTCCCACAAGTGGCAATTCTGAGTACCTGTCCCAATATGACCCTGGTTGTTGAACGGGACGTTAAACTCCAACTATATAAAGAAGCACAGCCAAATGAAATGTATTATAACCAAATAAAAGCGAATTAACAAAATGTTAGGCTACCAGAACAGCCATGTACCAGAGGGAGGGAGGGTTTGGGGTAAAACACTGTTTTGGAATACTGGCTAGCGTACACTACCAGCCCCCTCAGTACTAGTTAAATGCACAGAACCCATGCTGTCCACAGTATTTAACCTCAATTGCAGACATCAGGTGATTTTTTCCCGCAATATAACTCATGAATATTCATGAGGGAGACCCCAACAGAGTAGTTCAACCTCCCCCACATTGCCAATACATGTGAATCAATACCAACTAACTAGTTTTAAAAGCCCCCATAGGAATACCTTCCCCCATCAGGACTGAACCACTGTGCTACACCTCGACGCACCACCCCTACAGTCCTATGGATGGGGAAAGGAAACAACTCTGTTAAACTGACTTGGCTTTATTTATTAGTATTGTTACACATTAAAACTTGTTAATAAACAATGTTACTGCTACTAATAGATTATTTCTTTTTTTAGTTACTACCACCAATTAGCTTTAACACTTTATTTACATAGTTCCTGATTAAGTTTTCAAGTACATAAGACTATATCACTGTTAAGGAAAATTACAATGCATTAAGAGTTATTTAAGAACATTTCTTATGCCTGTTAACCTGTTGCATTGTTACATACTGATTACTTTTTGTACATATAACCTGACATTGCAGTTCAAGGTCAAACCCAGTAAGTTTACTTTCATTATAAAACTACACAACCCAAGGTACTGGTCAAAATCTAGATAATTCATCAACTAGCTATGCCAATAGTACCATCTGGTTGGCTATCACAATGTTATACAACTTGACCTTGCAATGACCTTTAAACTGGAGTTATGTTATATAAAGAAGCACAGCCAAATGAAATGTACCAAGCCAAGAGAGTTCATAAGAGTGTAGGGGTTATGTAATATGTTGTTGAAAAGCAGAAGCCACAACAGATTGGAACTCATTGTCAGATGCAGTCATTTCTTTGCACAGGCCTGGATGGACAAGTCCTTGACCTTTATTTTGCACTTTGTTTCACAGAGTGGATTTTCCTCTTTACGTCCATTTTGAAGAGTGATGTACAATAAAGCATGGATGCCCAGACTTTTTAAAGTCACATCGGTCCACATTGGAGGATTTTCAATTACACTCTAAAACAGAATACAGAGAATATGTTTCATTTTATTGTGTTGATCGTTACCCTTTCAAAGTCATATAGAAGTTTCAACTTAAAGATCCTCAATTATCTCAGATCTTTCATGATTATTGCCTAAAACAGTAGCATTTCTGATTTTGTTTCATTATCTTTTCCAGTCAAGTATCCCATTTGAAAAAAGGATAAATTTGTTCACCAACTGTAAATTTTCAACTTGTTTAGGGTAAATGTTGGCTTCTTCAGTCCTTGGCATCATAACTTGACTTATACCTCAATTTTGCACAAAAACATAGTGTGCTGTATTCAATGGTTCTGCTGGGAGTCGATCCCACAGCAATTGGATTACACACAAAAATAAACACAAATTTAGGTCTTTAACCAGCTGAGCTAAAGGGGAATCCCCAGAAGCCCAGGTAATATTAGAACTAATATATGAGAGGATATTACATACCACCCCAAGGAAACACCTGTCCTCAGGTCTTACATAAATAGATTACTACGCTACAACTCGCTTGGCTGTAAGACTTGGGAATCTTTTAGGCATCCACCAAGTGTTGTATGGAGCAATTATCAATTGTTTCTGCTGGGTCTTGATCTCACAGCCTACTGATTACACAATGAAATAAACAGAAGTCTGGCTCCTTAATCAACTTAGTTAAAGTGGAATCCCCAGAAACCCAGGTATTAATGGAAGTGATATACATATTACAAAACAAAAGTTTGACAGTTGTTGTCACCAGTAACACTTGCAGTGAGTCATAAGTATTAGAAGAGAAGTAACACTGGAAAAAAATGAAACATATTCTGGAATCTCTGAAACCCAGTGCAGAAAGCCAGTTTTGTGACAATTTGGGATGCTGGCTTCAAGTAGAAATTATATTATTGTCACTTTAAAGGTACAAGCAAAGCTTATTTGATGTGATATTTTTAGTAAATCAGAATTCTAACTTATTCTTTGGTCAATGCATATTTTAATCAAATGAAATGCACCTTATAACTCTTAGAACAATTAAAAATTACTACCCAATTAAGATGTCAAACAATAATAGGTCTGTGTCAAGTATATGGCGATACATTTATCCTGTTTGAGCAACGTTATCCCATAAGTGGCCCTATTGCATGGCCAACTAGTATACATCAATGAAATACTACAAAATTGGCCAAATTTAAGTTACTCCAACTCCACCAACAATTCTGCAAATTTTCAGCCGTTACACATCTACTTTCTAGAATTCTTTTCCTCTTCATACAAGAACCAGTCCCCCAATAACATCTTTTCTGCAGAATCTTTTTCTTGAAGTCCGATTTCCCCACCTAGTATTTTCCCTCTCTCACATTCATAACCCTCCGTGCCCAGATTGGTCAGAAGTAATCTTTTATAATCTATTGCTCTGCAGGTGCAATACTTTCTCCACATGGTCAAGCTATGTGCACTAAACTACCAAAAAAGAACAAAAAGAATAGTCAAAGTATGTTCTAGGTCGGTAATCCAACCATATACTAACTTATGGCAGAAAAGCTTTGAATCTTAAGATATTTTATTAAGGGTATTATAGAACAACTGATTCTTATGTAAAAAGGAAGAGAATTTAAAAAAAATTCGGATAACAACAAAAGGACTACATAAAAATTTTGTGGGATTATTGGACTTTATAAATTGAAAGATATGACTTGAAGGAATGCAAAATTTTGGATAATCTGTGTCTTTTATTTCTGGATAATATCTGTGGTAGGCGTTTATTCACAAAGATATACTAGTTACCCATGTTTTAGAAATGTATATGTGCCCACATTTTGAACTGTACTCTATTTTTACAGGGCACCAATGGACTTTTTAAAGTGCGGTGATGTGGAATGACTGAGACGATTGAGTGTGTACACCGCAGAGTAAAATATGTACAAACTGGAGTCTCCTGAACTCAAAATCCATGAAGCACATAGTTCATACAGTGAGATGTGCAAACCGCCACAACTTACTCTGACAATTAACATACCAGTTTATGATCCCATTCATTTCCTGGTGTTCGGTAACCTACTGTAACACTGCAGGAACACTTGATTTTCATCTGTAGCTTCTTTATTTTAACTTCTTGCAGGGCTATTATTCACAAAAGCAATAGCTAACATCAGGACCTCTATATACTGACATGCTCTACCTTTGTATTTATATTTTTCTTTGAAAATAGGCCATCAGAGGAGTTTTACACCTTCTACAAGTATCTTTTTAAGAATTTCAAATGTATACTGTGATTTATTTTATCTCAGAATAACTCTTCTTTTAACAATTCCTTCTTTAAAGAAAGCAAAAATAATAACAGATAGATATCTAAAAAATTTATCTTCTGGAACAAAACTTTTGCTTGGAAGATTCACATACATCATCGAATGTATCTGGATCCATATGGCCTGGCCATATACATTTACATGAACCCTTGTTTGTAATTGTTGTCTTATTTGTCTAAATGACAAAATAATTAAGATATTTGGAAGAAAAACTTGTTATAGCACAAACATTGTATAATGCATTGTATCTTAACGTCAGAGAGACTGTAGGGCACGTGACACTGTGGCTTTTTATAGCAAATCTTCTGGCTGATGCCTATATATATAATTATAAAGGGTCATGTGATCACATTTATATTTTCATAATTACTCATAGTGATTACTATATTATAGAATGGTATTAATACAGTCTAATATAATTTTAATGAAAAGTTGACTCACAGAGTGAGAGTGCATGGCTAAGATATAGAAACGTACATGTTAACTTATTACAACCCCTTTTCTGGTTTATATTTATTTTTCCAAATAGCTGAGGGGTATTGTAATGGCATCTCTTTGTTTGCCCATGGGCATAATACCAAATGAAAGAATGAGGGGTTTACCCATAAGTCAAGCCATCTCGTATCTGGATCCGACTCCAGATGAGGATTCTATTTATTTTTTTTCTTGGGGGGGGGGGGGATTTATGGATAATGTCAGGTCCATAACTATGAATCACATTGGGATCTTATTTTGACTCAAAGTAGGGTGCAGCCCTGGCTTGGTTCGCACACTCTATAGCACTTTTGCTCTCTGTTTAAAGAAATTTTACTCATCAAATATGAATGTTGTCTCATTTGTCGTATATAAGTCAGTTTCGTTAACTTACTGGAATTTGTTTTGAATGTCTCAATTGTGAAATCAAGGACAGGATTTTCTTCCATATAAAATGATCCTGAGCCTTTCAGTATGTCACTGATATTAATAGAAGTTGCAACCAGCTGGAAATAGGTTCTTTCTTTGAAGTTAAATGGAGCTTTCACTGAATACTTGGAATTTGGCTTGCATTTCCATGTGGCATAACCTGAAATGTAAGATATTGTCGATATACCTTATAAGTTGCATTTTTCACTGGGCATTAATTTTAGGTATTTTAGCTAATGAACTTGGATAGTAAAAATAGATTTCTTGTGAAATTTTAAATCTGTATTTTATCTAGCCATTAGTAAATATTTATTCGGGTGAATTTCGTCAAAATGAAAAATGATATTTTGCTCTAGCTAAAATTCCTATGAACTTTCTACAGAACCTGATACTGGTGAGACATGGCAACTACTTGGACTTAAACTTAAGACTTATGTACAAACTTGGCAGATTTCATGAAACAGCAATGTCTAAGCCTGGGTCAAGTTTTGGGATTAAAGTTAAGCCCGTCTCAGTATAGGCTTTAGCTCCGTAGCCATCCTGTGTTCCCTTCACTCCTTTGATGGGTATATTTTAGTTAAGTACGAGAGAACAAGTTTTTCAAGCATTTCAAAAAGTATTTTAATTAAAGTGTGTATTGTACCAAATGCATTCTACCCAAATAACAATAATGGCATATATATTCTTATGAAACCTAATAGATGATGCAGTTTCTACTGACACCTGGTAACCCGGTAATGCACATGTTGTTGATGGAATCTAAATTTTCTTGTGGCTTCATTGGCATAAGGGCTTTGTTTTGTTACCTTATTTTTATGTATACTTTATTTTTTCCTATAACTACTTATATCCCCATGAATTGGGGCAACAATTTATGATCCAAAAACGTATGACCTGTTCCAAAATTAGTTTGCCAAGAAATAATTTTTTTGACCTTGGGCCTACTTGACCTGAGCTAACTTTCACCTTATCTCGGGTTATGATAACATTTTCTTGATTAAACTAATGCAATAATAATTATAACAACCACAACAGTTTCTTTTCTTACCTAAAGTTATCATAACTGATTCAGTCAACTATTACTAACATTCTCTTATAGATCTTAATCTCACTAACATAGCCATTTACCGGCTAGTTTTCCATTTTTAATTTGTCAATGTTCTTTCATACAACTCTTCTTTGCTCCAGCTTTTACTGCTACATAACTCCTGGCTATGTTGGAAGGGGACATTATGGCAAAGGAATGTACTAACTATTTGCCCTATGCTAATTACTAACTGTACGGACCTTGAATTCACATTGGTCACATGGGTCTGGCTCTTTAGCATTAGGCCAGTGTTTTGCAATTGACATTTTCTTTACCATGTGTATAATTTGTCAAATCTAGTCATATATAGTCATGGTCCAGATGACATGGCCATGACTTTAATAACTGTTTGGCCAGAGCTCAGGTGTGCTAAAGATAATTCATACAGTATAGTGGTAGGCCTTAACTGTATTGTAGTTGGAGCAAAGTAACAAAATAATGGGATTTTAAATATAGATTTGTGTGATACTATTTAACTGATACTGTTAAAGTAAATTGAGTTAGAAATGCAATATTACAATTTAAAAATTTTAGTAGAAATAAATATTATTAATCCCAATTGCTTTTAATTTGCAAATGGTGTTTCTGGGGAATGTGGAAACATATAAGTTTTGAGTTTTTCCTGAAGGGGGTAATAGAGGTTGCATTGTATATGTTGCCAGGTAGATGTTAGAAGCATTTAGGGCAAAACTATGAGCAAAATGTTGAATTGCAAACTGAAGAACGGAAACGTGCAACACCCAAGTATTGCTGGTCCAAGAGACCTTGTCTGGTGTTGTAGGAGCAACTGGTAAAAGACAAAGAAGGTACAAAATAACTCTGGAACCCCTATCAAGAAGTTTGTAGACTGGCATAGAGGTTTAGAATATGTAATGATACTCAATAGGCAACCGCTGGAGTGTTTTTCGTTGGGTGTTACATGAGCAATCTTTCTCAAATTTGTGACTATACATACAAGAATGCTCTGAATACACTGGCGCCGAATTAGGTTGCAAAAATCCCTATTTGTGCTTAATTTAAATGTGGTGCCATGGATCCATTGATTGAAATATCCACTAGCACAAGCTAAAGTTGTAAATGTACTTTACCAATTATAAATTAAGCTAATGACTCTGTAAAGTGCTTTGTAAGGGACAGTAATATACTTTCAACTTGAAAATTAGTGTTTCAACTTAACAGAGACATCAAAATTCATGAACCGATATTCCGATGTCACTTCAACTTCCCTCGTTTTCACCTTATATGGTGTGGTAACAACTGTGGATATTTTTTTTTGTATTCTATATTTTCTTTTGCACCAGCTTGAGGCATTTGCAAATTATGACGACATGCAGTACAGGTAGGTTTATTGTTAAAAATCCTGTTTTAGTTAATATATAGTCATGGATGGAAATATTACTTACCTTCAATCCATGAAAAAAGCATAAGTGTAACCATTAAAGCTCTCATTTTCAAAAAAATCCTAGTTAATGCTCCCTTATTATTTCGTATATATGTAGTGGAAAATTAAATCACAACTGACTATTAAGACAACCCAGCTGGGTTTGCCAGCATTAAAAACATATACTTGACTTAGAATATTAAAAAGTAACTAGGAATAGCCTAAAATTGTAGAGGAAGATATGCACCTTTCCTGATGTAAATTTATCCGTATGTTAAAAACAACAAAGCTCTTGTGCACAAACACAGAGAGAGAGAGAGAGAAAAACAAAACCATTTCATTGTTAAAATGACAATTGAATTGTCAGTTTCAACTGACTTTCACACTTTGCTAGAAAGTCATTAGATAACAATTGGGCCATTTCCAATTTCTATTTTAAGTATTAACTTAGGTTTCAAGTAAGAAATTATGAAACCATATGCACTAAAATTCCTAACTCCAAGGTGACATTAGACTCAGTATTAACAATTTAAGTTTATTGATTCAGACAAAAAAGATACTCAATGAAAACTTTTCAGTGAGATAAAGGTCGCCTATCCAAGTATTGTTCGTGAATATGGCTCCTACTCTTACAATATCCCGTATTTCATGTATGATTTTAACTTTTGAGAGCTGTCCCTCTCAAAAAGGCCAAGAAACTGGTTGCAACAACTGATGAAGATGATATCTTAAACCAATTAAGTCCCAATTACCAAACTTAGAAAGCAGAGATTTATCAGCACACTATTGTGAATCAGGTTTTATGAAAGGCATTACAAATTACACAATGTTCTTATGTGTAACACACAGCAAAAAAAGCAATAGACTCATAAATAGTAGCAGATGTTGTTTATTGAAGGTTTTACATTTCTGCATATTTACTTTTGCATACTGGAAGCGATTTCAAAGTAAATATTTGTTTATTTTTATTTCAGTTGGTTTAAAAATGTAATGTGTAACAAAGCACTATGTACCCAACCTATATATTAGCAAATGCAAAAGACTACTAAAACACTTTTTGTACTTTGATTTTGGACAACAAAGGATTTTTACTTGTGCAATGTCCACTTGGTTTTGTGATTCTGGCATCTACATTTGACTGAGTTGAGTTGAGACAGCCAAGTACTAAAAATGTCACACGCATTTACAGCTGAATAGTACACATTTTTAAAAACAATTCATTGGAATACACTTTGAAAATGTCTTAGTACGACGTTCCACTGTTACAAGTTTGTCTTTCAACTACCAGGAAAGTAGAATCCCAAGTATAATCTTATTGGTCACATGATTTACCTTTATAATTCGTAAGGCTCAAGGGCCAGCTTCACAAAGGGTTTCAGATCTGGACTTAGGCTAAGTTGGGGACTTACATCGGAGCCTTTTGTCTTTGCTAAGTCCATGACTCAAATGGATTTCATAAAGGGTGACTAAGCTAAGTTACAACCTATCCTATAACCACAGTGGTTTTCCATGTCATGTGACCCTTTATATCTGGTCATAATATTTTAGTGGTACCATATATCATTTGTTTAACTCATTTTATCTTTGAAAATCGCTGTTTTTCAATGGGAAGCCTTGTAACCACATTTAATATGTCCAGATACTAATTTAGGGAGGTGTTTTATATATTTATTCTTTATTTTCAAGCATTTCAAATTTTGAAGTGAGGAAAATATATGACGGCCATATTTAAGTCTTTTTACAAAAGTTAAGCCTGTTCCCAGGCAGACTTGGCAAAGCTTAGCAGTTTTGTGAAATCTTCCAAGTCTAAGACCAAATACTTAGCTTCATTTTAAGACCTTTAACTATAAGTCTAAGTCTAGGCTAAGTCCTTCAGTAAAACCAGTCCCTGGGGCATAATTGTGGTGATCATAAATTAACTCATCGTAGAATATGTTTAAAAACCTTTGAGGGTAAGAATTTCTCTGCTCAAAACCAATTTGTTCAATCACAAGGCAGTTATGACTAAGCTGTAAGGTGCTACTATAAATCTTTTCACTTCTATGACTTTTGACTGTTATGACCTGTAATATCAACTCTTCTGTAAAACTGAAGCCACCTGGATTAAGCCCCTGTTCCACTAAAGGACTAAGCCCTGATCCTATCGGCGACCCTTAATTGTGGACAGTTGGTGAAAGAAAAAGTAAAATGGGCGGGAAAACTGAATCGGCATCAAAGTCTGGGATTAAGTTCAGATCGGCCTCAGGAAGCCTGAGGAGGCCCCAGGCGGCCCCAGACAGTCCCTGACTGTTCTGGAACTAAGAACTGACTAAGCCGTTTTTCTGGTCGGTTTGAAGCATGATCTTGTCGTAGACATACTGACAATTAAGTCCCGGCTTCCTCAGGCGTCCTGAAGAATCCTCAGTCTTTCGAAGACCAAGATTGCCGATTCTTGTTTTGCAATGGGACTAAGGATCGCAGGAGGCCTTGGACTAAGGGTCTGGGACTAAGGGTCGCAGGAGGCCTGGGACAACATAGGACTGTGTAAATTTGGTCTGAGGAGGCCTCAGGAAGCCTAGGACTGGACATTTTGTTTATGGCGGGAAAAAAGAATCGGTTTGGATCGTGAGAAATATCAAACATGTTTGATTTTTCTCACGGCCCCAACCGACAACTACCGACCCATACAGAACGCCTGGGACTAAGCAAATTTTTGAAACCGACTCCAAAAACCCTTAATCAGGAGCCTTAGTCGTGTGGTGGAACACCCACATTAGATACATAAATCTCCGATTACTGCTGAAAAGTGTCTGAGCTTGACTCTACATGTGATCTTAAAAAGCTCCTGCTGGACCTCAACACATCAATTTTCTTTGCAAATGCTCAAATAAGTAGTACACTGGACTATTGTAATTTGCACTTAATGTCACTCATAGTGGTTGAGTTTGCCAAAAGCCACTCAGGTAGGGTAATCACTCATTACTCTAGCTCTTACCACTTTACACTTGAAGCCTTGAAGCAACTCAACTGGCTACAAATAAAATATAAGAAACAGCCCAAAATCGAGCTGATCTCATACAAAATTCTACAAGATGGTCAATTAGTGTACATCGGAAAATAATTCCAACCATATACCCTGTCTAGAAATATTACCCACAGTTGTATAATTAATTTATGTTCTCTCAAAGCCCTCTCTTTCAACTATGAAGCCCACACGCCCCACATGTATTTCTGAGTATTTTAGTCACTGTGCACTGGAACTTTCTTCCTCTTCTCGTAAGAAAGAGTTTCTTGGTTTTATCCTTTAGGGTACATCTTCGGACCCATGTCTTTAACACAAGCTTGCTCTCTTGCCATATTTCCTTTTTTCACATCCACAAAACCTCGATTGCTGCCCTGGAATGTCCCTTATTCTAATAAGAAGAACTCTCGAAAGAAAAAATAACGAATGAAGATGGCAATATTAGCACGAGTATAATATTGTAAATCTTCATGAGTGATATATCGTTTCTGCATATATCAAATAAGGGATGTCTTACTTTATCCACAATTTCGTACGATTTATGGGTTAAATGACATGAATATTTCATGAGAGACTTCTGAAAAAGGCTATCAAAAAGCACAGGCAAGAGTGAATATAAAAACTTTAATCTTTAACTTTCAGTATCTCAGTCATTTCTACATGGATTTTTATGCAACAAACACGAGCAGAAACACTGCAAAATGACTTTTCTTATGATATGTAATAAATATCTCTAGGTAGCATAGTTGACGAGGTATTCATGAAAAAACCCGGAAGTTATTGAGACTAATTATCCATGGTATGGAGGCGCCATTGTATACAAATAAAATATATCTCGCTCCATATATCTGTCTATACTGGTCAAATACAGCGCGCGATAGATAATAAATGACATATCCCGAACTGTATCAATAACATAGATTAATTGCCAATGTGTACAGGAAGCCATTATGATTAATAAAAATATATACATATGTAGGCTAAAGGAGAAATCTTAGTTCAACATAGAAAAACTATTTACTTTATAAAATAAACATTAAATACACACAAGTTACAGGTTTAGATTTATTTTTTTTCGTTTTACGTTGCATTCAACAGCCAGGGTCATATTGTGAAGGGTAGTTTACGGATGGAGGAGCCAGTGCATACTAGTTGGTCAAGATTCTGCATTGTAAACCACCGGGCATCAGCAAGTAACTACCAACTTTCCAACTTGAAAGTGCCCGGGCTGAGATTCGAACCGGCGACCTCAGCTGTTGAAGGCGTGCAAATAAAACAGAGAGTCTCACAAAATACAGTTGCACAGTTTGTCATACTGAGTTCCTCCAATTGGAAATATATTGCTCCTGTAAAGCAGTAGATTAGAACTATTGTAGTTTGGAGCACATCACAAGCACAGTGTGTAAACTATACAACTTAGCTTTTAACCCATAGTTAATAACATTGTCAATTTCCCTGCTAATTTTTAAGAGGATGAGGCACAGCAGCGCTGTGAGTGTTATAATAACTCACAAAAGAAGCACAGCAGTATAAAAATTAAAGAATGAGGTAATACAGTGCATAGTTATTGTTTGTGTATGAGGAAATAGTAAATATTTTATCAATAAACAAAAGTTACAAAGAAAAATTATATACATTCTTCTAACAATATACAACTAAGAAAAAATAATGTACATCATTAAAGTTACTGTTAAGTGTATGACTTGCCTTAGTAATTTGGTATACTCTTTAAAGTGGCAGAAAATAAAGTCAATAATGAACTTTAAAAAGATATCTACACATAACAGTGATATAAAACAATGATTTGTAATCTGTTTTCTCATTTGTGATGTACCAATTTGTGGGGCTATTTTTTGCAGTGTTCCAATTTAGTATTCATAGTCTCTTCAGACCTCCTAATAAAACTCCTTTCAATAATATTTCTACTAGTTTTTGATGCTCTCACAGTTTGGAATGATCTACCTGATGATATTCGTTCTGCCCCATCTCTTGCCTGTTTCAGAAAAGAAGCTAAAATGTAACATCTTCAAAGTGGCATTCTGACCTTAGCATAGACTATGGCGACAGTGATGTGAACTCAGAAAAGGTAAGACGTACTTTGATCTAACCTCACAACAGGTGTTGTGCATACTCAGACAATCTGGTGTTTAACCTGGGGCAGGTGTTCTGTGAATGTAACCAATAAGTGCTACATGACCTCGCTAGAGGTATCTGGAGTTATTTGCAAGTGATTGTGATACAATCATCTTATGTGCTAGGCATTATGGGAATAACCCAGGGTACGTTTCAAGCCCTGAAAAATATATATCTTTCTTTCTTTTCAGAGGCAATATTTTTAATACTTTTTTATTTTTATGTTTTGTTTGCTGTGTTGTTCTAATTTTACTATTGTTATGTTTGGTCAGTTATGTTGTTCTAATTTTGAAAGGATGTTTATAAAGCAAGAATTATGCTTAGGGTTGTCTTGGAGTGAAACCCTAGTCAGTGATAGATACACACCACATTATATTATGTAAATTATCCATTAAGAAGTTATCCCTAATAGATATTATTCAATAAGTGGTGTTTTACCCTGGATTTGGTATTTATTCAAAACACTGGGAGAATCACTAAAATTCACTAACCAGGGTCTTATTAGGACAGGACCTAAGTATTGCCACTTGCGGGAGCAAATTGCAAATTCATTTCTTTCAAGTTATTCAATATGTATCAGTAACAAGTTATTTGACATTGCTCCCAAAAGGCAACTGTCTACTAAAACAAATAAAACATCCACACTAGTTGTATGGTTTAATTACAGGTCCTTGTTGGTCAAGTGGTTAGCAAATGACAAAGTTTGGGTTTTTACATCCCATTCAACAGCCAGGGTCATATCGGGATAGGTACTAGTGGTTAACAAGATTGGTATCTTATCACAGACTGTTATCTCAGTATGTGTTTGATTCCCACAATTGGTAACTGCTAAGACATTGTCCCAATATGACCCTGACTGTTGAACAGGATGTAAAACAGCAGCTTTGAACTTATTTTTAATTACTGAATGTTTCTGATATAAAATTGTCAAAGGACATTTCTTATAGAGGATACATTTATTACAACATTTACGGTATATTAATTATCAGTATTCGACTTCAAATATAGGGCGGTATTGGAAAAAGAAATGATGAATGAAAGGACATCAAGCACACCAATCTTAACTATTAATCATATTGTTTATACAAAATTATGGCAATAATAGTTGGAATATGTTTACTTCCACATACTTATTTGACATACAGCAAACATGATTATTTGGAGTGTAAGTCTGGTAAAAATACTGCATTATTAATGCATTAAAATGAATGTTTTTAATTTTAAATTTCAACTTTAAGAGGTGGAATTTACCAAACTGAGTTCATGTTGGCAATATGTCGCATTTGTTAATTAACTGATTTTAGTTAATACTTAAAGAATGGATATTATATATTATATGGAGCAGTTTCATAATCTTTTGGTGCTGTGTACTTTAACAAATAGTGATTAAAATTTGGTGACTTATTATCAATGACATACATAGTTAATATTTATATGCAAGTATATTGAATTATTTATTCCAATATCATTTTAACTTTGAGTTGTAGCTAATTTTAGCAGTGAATGTAAAATAAAAAGAAACGGTTCCTCACATCTCATACAGATTTTAAAAATAATCTTTCCCCATTGACACATGATTAATTTACATATTAATAAACAGGAGTTTTAGCAGAAACACTGGTGGAAACACCAGGCTTACATTTTTTAGTAGACTGGGGGATATGCAAATTACTTTGGAGTAGGGAAAAACACCACTCATTGAATAATGTCTTATAGGAAGAACACAATGCAGGAAACAGCTGGCCTGTGAAGACTACATAGTTCACTGTATCACTATGCTATGCGTAATGGAGTGATAGTATTCCAGGAAACCTAGCACACGATGAAATTAGATCCCTTTCTAAGGTATATCTTAAGAGGAGCTGCAATTTAGCGTCTCAACTACAGTCACACCTACCTACCTCCACATATTGTAATTGCATATTCCAGGAAAAAATATATCCGATGAACAATGGCATTTTGCCAAAAATAACAGGATAGCTCATTTGTTGTTTACATGTGTCTTTTCAAACCAGATTTTATTAATTAGCTGTATCAGCTTTCTGGACATATTATTCTCTAATTAAACTCTTTAAAAACAACTATTGTGGAGCTAATGTTTCCATTATAGATCACATCTTCAAAAGTCTTTAACATTATTTTGAAAGATGCCTTTTGTTAACGTTAATACCTGCACACCTGTCACACCCACCTCCCCATATTGTAATTACATATTCCAGGAAAAAATATATCATGTGATTTCTTTTGTCAACGTTAATGCCTGCACACTCCCTACTTTGACAATAAGGATATGAAAAGATAACACCTAGGTCACACAGTTCTGATGTGGCCTCACTACATACAATCCGAAATATTTGACCCATCTGTTGTTTGTGACTTTGTGAATTTTGTATCATTTAAAAAAAGGTTGAAAAACCTCTGACAAGTTATCACGTGCTAATATAAAAGGTACATGCTGGGGGATGGTCATTTGTGGCATCTGACTTTTGTAGTATCCACAGATAGTATTCTTGTTTTTTAAACAAACTGGGAGGTTAAACTACTCTGATTATTACCATTCTCATGAATGTCCCTGGGGATAATATCATTGGGATCCCCTGATTTCTGCCAAAGTAGGTTTAATATCATTGAAACAATATGAATATTTTGCATTGTAAATAATAATGTTGAACTGACAGTGTGTGTTAATTGAATACTAATGAAATTTCCACCATCCCTCCCTTTTAAATCTTTAACGGTATATTACATGGTTTCTGGCATAGCCAGCTGTCACAGTTTTCCGAATTTGACCTGTTCCTGTAACAGTGGAGTACTTCGAAATTTGACTTTTCAGCATCCTGCCAGATATATATATATACTTTTATGTGATGACATAACAGAAAGTAGTTGACTAAATAACCAATGCAACAGGTTACAGACGAATGAAATGTTCTTAAAAGTTCTTAATGCATTGTGGTCCCTCAACACTTGAAAATATTGGGTTTAATTGAAGAGTAAATGGGAATATAAACAGAGTAGTAACTAATGGAGCAAGAACTTGTTGTAAATGTAGGTTTTTTAGTTACATGTTAAAATACATGTAAATAAAATAAAAGCCAAATGTGTTATAAAGTTACCAGTGATCTTTTACTGGATCCTTCCCATTGGACTGAATGGACCTTTATAGATCTTCATGCTTGCTTGTTATTGTATAGTAACAGAATGGGTTGTAAACTCAAACAGTACAGCATTACAACTGGATGAAATACAGTATCTGTTTGATCTTTGCATTCTCCAAGGTCACTCAGTAATCTAATTTGACTGGAATTAAGGAACTGTGGTAGATTTCCGATTTAATTGAATTGCTAAATACAACAGAAGAAGTTTACCCTCTCCTCCCCTTAATGCCAATTTTGTTTTCACACAGTAAATAGAAATGCAATCAGTGTGGTATCAGAGGTAATGTATAGTGTTTACATGGTTTTGTTTATGTGTGAACGTAGCTTTACACAAGTTGTCTGTAGCTGCAGTATTGTATTTCATTGAATACTTGTTGGCCAATAGAGTATCGGTGTGCATGATAGTTAATTATGTGTCGGCATTTAAAGGCATGGTCATTATTCATAGTATACCCCATAAGGGATTTGACCATCCACAAGTAAAGATAGACTGAGATAAAGCTTCATACTCTATATACAGTAAAGCAGAGATATTCATAGTGTATGTTAGATTTATGAAATACAAAGTTTGTCATTCCAAAGGTAAAATGAATGTGTCAACAGAAAATGACGTGTTAGATGTAACTTTGGACAGACAGCAGTCAAACAGATCATCAATGGCTGATGCTAACGAAACTCTTCATGTGTTTGTTATGAGACATCCATCTGCTCCACTGGACTGGTATGGCATTATGAATATAGTTATCTTATCAGTAATATTGTTTGGATCAACTCTGAACATGCTTATTTTGTTGTTCATTCGGTACTGCAAAAAGATGCAGACACCCTTCAATATGATTATTTCGGTCATTCTTTTGGGAAATCTCCTGCGCTCTGGTATTGTCATTGTGATGGAGATTGTAGAGACCTACAACAATTACAGCATTCAGGGCAAAGTGTACTGCATACTGAAGGTGTTGCTGCGTGGCAGCACCTATGGTTTGAGCCTTGTCACTATAACAGCCATCGCCGTCATGAGAGCATACATCTGTATCAAAACTGTGGTGATTAAGCTGAAAATGTCTGCTGCTCTTACAGTGATAATCATTGCCTTCCTGCTGAGCATGATCTTGGTTGCTCCATATTTACTGCCAGGAAGTACATCTCAAAATACATGTCTGGTCAACTTCCCATTAGGTGGAGACGATTCCCACAGATTCTACCCTGCAATACGATCCATCTTGGTGATTCTCCTCTTCATTGTGGTCTTTGTAAGCTATCTGACCATAGCCCTGTACATCAAAGTAATGAAACGCAACTTCAAGGTAGCAAAAACTGAACTGTTTACATTAAAGGCTGGTGTTGTATTGAGTTTAGTTTTTCTCTTCACTTACATCTCACCATACCTTGGTGTGGTGATGCTATGGATACCTGGAGTTATGCAGGATCCTTTCATGCTTCTAAGCTTCACACGCTTATTTAACAACTTGGTCTTCATCGACACTGCTGTCATGCCAATGACCTTAATTTTCCAGAACAAAAATCTGAAGAGGGGTATTATGTCAATGATCAATGCAAAAGTGAATTGTCCAGTTCCCCTCTTCCGGAATGCTGTTGTAACGCCACTGACAACCAGAACACAAGACAGAAACACTGAACAACGTGATCATAGCTAAAGTAAATGTGGGCATTTCAAAGTTAAATGCATTACAAAGATTGCACAGGATAGAATGAAGTGGGTTGATTCATAAAGTGGGTTAATTGAAATTAAAGAAATGCTACATATCTGCAAAAAAAAACTTTTGGAACTAACTCACCATACGAAGTCTCACTGTAAATTATGAAATTATTTTAATGTGATATTTTCTCTCTTGGTTTTCATGAACTTATAATTATTATGCATAGAAAGGTTGATTTTGTAATAATTCAAATACATTTTTTTTACAAACAAATCCACTCACTTGATGAACATTTTGTGCAGAAGTTTTTTTTAAATATTATATGATAATTGCAGGTGAAAGTGGAAAATAAACTATTTATATAACATGGCCGTTAGGACATACTTAATATCTTTCTATTTCTCTAAGGTTCAGTGTATATATAACAATGAAAATAACCCATAACCAACCCATTTTATGTTAACCCGTGCAGTTAAGACTGTGGAAGAAAAATCAGATAAATTCCCCACGTATATGTAGCGTATGGTGGGAGCTAGACAAATCAGCCCTCGGCAAATCACCCCCCCCCCCCCCCCCCAAAAAAAAAAAAAAATAAATAAATAAAAAAATAAATAAATAAATAAAATTTAAAAAGCAAATAGGCCCCCTAAAAACTCGGCAAGCTGGAAACTCGCTTCCCAGTTAAAACAATGAAATGTAACACAATAATAATATATTTATAGCGCTTAATCTCCATCATATGACATACTCAGACTGAAAATTTTTGAATAGTATATCAGGTTATGTTGTTTCAGAAGTGTGACAACTTCTGAAGTGATATTTAACATAGTGTCATTTACACATATAAAAGATATTGGGATGTTGTAATCAACTACTTTTAACATATGTCCCTTAGAAAATTGTTTATGACAGAATAATTATAAGTGTGATTGGATTGCACTTAATGTATAATACTTTTGTAATCATATTTATCAAATGTTGTCCAGGCTGATAATTTCTGAAGAAGAGGAAATGTATATTCTGGGAGGAGCCAAGGGTATTTTATCTTAGGGGCCGATGTAGCAAAAGGCTGATTTGTCCATGATCCGTGTTTGATTATATATTTTCAAGAAAAATCAGAATGAACAATGATAATGCTATAGATTGACAGCTAAATTTATAAAAGTGTAAAAAGACAAATTATAATATTTTCCTATCTTTAATTGAGTGAATGTTTATATTATTTTCTTAGCTTACACTGTGAGATAATTAATTTAATTTAATCAATGATTTGAAATTATTTGAAATTATGTTTAGGAAATCGTATGTACAGCATATGTATCATGTCCCTTATATACACATCTTTTATCTTGTCGTCTCACATCTGGTTTAAATCTGAATGTGTATTTTAATAATACTAATTTTATTTGTATAAAATTTGAATATTTCATGCAAAGGGCAATTGAAATATTAAGGGCATAAGCTATTCCTGTATATCTACGTATTTTATAAGTGTTAAATACTAATTCTATTGAAATGCAAATGCTTAAAAGAGCACACCAGAAGCGGAATTACAGACTAAGGTCTTACTGGGGGAGTTTTGCCAAACAAGGATGAGACTTTTTCCTATTATATCATGTATTGGTGTTGATGGATGGATAAAACAGCTGGGAGATTTTATATGGAAGCTGTAATGCTTATATGTTCACAGCAACAGTTTCGCATGTTGAGCACCATCAGAACAGGTTCAAAGGTTATGCTTAATGTTGTGTTTTTAATTTATTGTTATGTTTGATACTAAATTTGTGCAATAGTCATATGTACATTTAAACTTGTGTTAATCAGGGTCATTACTCACGGAATGGATCAAGCTCATTTGAGCTAAAAATCAGCTCAAGTTTATAATTGTTTAACTTGATCTTGATCCCTTTTTGTACATACAGGCCATGGCAATGAAATGAAGTACTAATATCATATCTCAAACTATGAGCTGTAATATAAACTTGATAAATGCCCTGTCAAGAGTTTTTAAAAGTAAGATGGACTCTTATGCTCATAAAATGTACAGTGTATCAGATTGTTTCTGTGCTAGCAATATTAAAGATCTACTGTATATTAGTGATAGTGGCTAACTTATTCATACAATAAAGAAGACTGCAAATAATTATGTATCAGGTTTTGTAAAAAAAATAATATGAAAATACATGTGGTTACTTACAAATTTTGTAAGAGCATATCAAACACACATTCAAGGTTCACAGATAACAGGTTAACATTTACAGTCATAATACTTTTTCCCTGTATTTTTAAATGAAAATTATAGAAATAATTACTTGTGAGAATAGGCAAATAACACTCCACCAGCCCTAATCTTGTTTACTGTTACTGTTAAGCAACTGACAGCAGAAAAGCAGATTTATCTGGATTGTTGTTTTAGATTGTATTTAAACTTGTAGATATTATGCGTCTAATTTGAACTTTGTATATCTATTGATATTGTTTCTTGGTATCGCGCATAACTGCAATCTTGTGATGGTGAAAAAAAAACAAAAAAAAATATTGTTACAATATTCTGTAAATTTTATTTGCACAAAGTTTGATTGTTGTTAGTATGTAATATTTTTCTTGGAGAATTGTATATAAATAGCAGCACATGACAGTCAATAATACACTTAGTATCCATAGATTTTGATCAACGTTTCCTAGGGGAAAGTATTTTTGTACTCCTGAATTTTGGAAATGCAATCATGGTGGAAACAGAGGCTTTTAAAAAATATATAACTAGTTTAAACAATTTAAGCTAGTGAGCATTTCAGTCGTAGTTACTTGGGCCAAATCTTTTTTGTTTAAAGTCAGTTAGCGCACATCTTTTGAGTCCTATGATTAAATAAAATCTGCCTCTTTGAATAATTTCAATATATTTAATTTACCTTTTAATGAACATTTTATAAACACATGTATTACAAATTCATTTGGCTTATGGCATTACAATGGGTATTTGTAACAATTAATGTTATCTCAATTGTAAAGTGATTTTGTGAGTAAGCTAAATGTTGTGCCAACAAGTTTTTGTAAGTGCTCATTTGATGTTAAGGACAGTCTGACGAAACAATATATTTTATTACATGGTTATGTGTTGTGGGATTTCCTAAGTTCGTTATATTTGAATGTTCCTCAGATTGAGAGAACTATTAAGACCACACTTGTTTATTATAGTTGTAGAACCAATAACTATTGAAATAAAAATTGTTTGTCAGGTGTGAAATAAGGAATGATCAATGGAATTTTGGCCAAAATTCATTTGTATGTAACAATATATTAACAACATATTTACCTATTGATGGACCATAAAACTGTATTTTGGAAACTATTAACGTTATCAATCTTTTTTTCAATGTTCAAGTCCTTAAAATTAAAAGTCAAAGATGGCTTGGATTGCTCTGTGTCAGATTGAGAATAATGCCTGTCTTTCCAAATTGGATAAAATAATAAACACACCTTAGTTTTCAGAATTCAGGGTTTGATAAAATTAATTTGTAATCACAGTTTGTTCAAAAAGTTAATTTAGAGCAAGCCAAACCAAGACAGTGAAAGACTTTTCCGAAGGGCAAAGGTTTAAGTTGATAAATTGTGTCGTGCCTAATCTTGTGCCTAAATATGGAAAAGTGAGGAAAACGGTAAAATAACATAAATAATTTTCTTAATCAAACTAATCTGTAATGTTCTTTGCTATTAGATGTTGATATGTTTGTTGTCTTGTTTAGTTGTTGACAGAAAAATAGCTTTTTCGTCTCTTATTTTTGTCGTCTACTTGGCAAATGGTTCATGAAAATTTAATGCTTTCTTAGTCCCCTTTTGGTATAAAATACCCCCCAAATACAAAAACTTGTTCTTAACATGCTACAAGTAGATGTATACAAATACTCATTATTTACTTAAATTTGGCAAATTTCTGTTCTCTATGAAATTGTTTCTGTTCCCCTTGTACCTTCATTTCGAGTACAGGTGCTAGTTCTTTTATAAAAGCATTAGAATGCTAGAAATGACCCTCAGTCATCACAGCTTCTGGAATGTCAGAGGAAATGGTGGTCACATGATATAGCCTCTAAACAACTTTAGCATTAACTTCCTGACTTAATTTCCTGATAAATTATGTCATGTGACATGTATGACAAGTGTTTCCTGTGAACCACTGAACAATATATTGAAATAAACACTACCTATTTTAAGGATCATGCTATTTTCCTTGAATGTTGTGTTAAAAATCCCTTATCTGTAATATTAAACAACACTGATAGCTTTAGATATTATTGTAGAAATAAAGTCTTTTATTTAGAGGGTACTTTTGTGATTGAATCGCCAATAAAGTCCAAGCAAAAGTAGTTTATTTCTATTATAAAACAATTATTGATGTTTTATCCAATGTTCACTGATTTTGTTTGTTTTCAATTTTATTTTCGAGATTATATTGCACAACCATGTTCATAGATTGGAACAGCGTACATTAGTTTCTCTATTAAGTACTCTCACGAAATGTGCAGAGATGCATATTCTTCAACTGCTCAGGTGTCCGTTTTATAATGAAGGAACCTCATAAATACTAGAACTCACTAAGCAGAGTATGGCAGTTTGTATGGTAACTTGTAGGCCTCAAGTTTAAAGGAAAATAACTTCTTTATTTCTACTCTGCTTTTAAACATTTGTTTTCACCAGATTATATCTAAATATTTGGTGATTTTATTCCTTAAGAATTGAAAAGTCTGTTAAATCAAATGTTTAGCTGAGTTGGATAGTGTTAGCACAAGATAATCTGTTTGAAAACACAATTGAGAAATTGGTTCACACATGTCGAAAAGGTTTATTTATTTATTCTCAGTGTGGTAGACCATCAGCTGGACTAGAACATGTACTCCGTAAAAGCATTCAGTAAACTTAAAATTAACCTTTTATAGGAGAAAGTAAGCTCTCTGACTGAATTTAGTCAGTCCCACCTTGTCAGTAAAATGAGTGATGACATACAAACACAAGTTCTGTTTTACGTGTATAGAAGACCATTCTATATTATTATTTTTGACTTGATAAACTTGCTCATCATAAATGCACAATATTTGACCAAATTACAATCTTTATTTATTTATTTGGGGTTTTACGTCGCTTTCAATACTGTACAGTTTATATCACGCGGGTAGTTGGAAGAGCAGAGGAAACCAGAACATACAGTCGGTCAAGGTTCTGTACTGTAAACTATCGACCAATGGCAAGCAACTACCAGCTTTCCCACTTAAGGTAGAGCTGTGAACCGAACACCAGCCTCAGAGGTGGGAGGCGAGAGTGTTACCACTCTGCCACTGTGGCCCCAAATTACAATCAATAAATACTTTGAAAGAACAGTAATATTTTCAACCAGACAGTAATTTTAAACACTTATTCAGAGTTCCATTATAAATCATCTGAGTAGAGTGGGTTTACAAGTTTGGCATGGCTCATTTGGCTGTCAACTATGTGCCTGATGGTTCAAGTTCAAGATCCAATTTTACATAGCCTGCTTTGGAAAGGTTCCCCTTAAGTAAAGATGGTCAGTATCTTTCCTTTCGGATGATCACCTAAAATTTATGTTTCACAAAGCCTTAACTACCCATAATTGGCCATACTAGTTCCTAGAAACTAAAGGAGGGAGTAAAAATTATAAAACATTCACTGAAGCACTTCTTAAATTTAGGATAGCACCTTTGGTTCCATTAGATTTGTTAGAGTTTATTTGAAATTTCAAGATCTCCCTTTAATAAAGGAGTCTTTGTAAAACTGACTTTCATTAAATGAGGGAGAAATTCGAGGGAAACATTTGTCTTATTAGGTTTTGTGAAACTGGGCCCTACTCAACATGGATGTGTAAACAGGTGTCATTCCTCCACCCCATAAATTGTTATAATTAAAGGTCACTATCCTTGACCCGAAGGTCAAATCTGTAAACCATCTAGGCCATGAAGAATCAAGAGTTTAACATGCCACAGGTACAAACCAAGCTAAGATTTCTTACTTCACCAGTGCCTGTGTAAATCATCTTTAACACTTACCTCAAGGTCATCCGCATAGGGTCAGAGATGGGCAGAAAGGTTTTTACATGTGCCCTAATCACGACAATTATTTTCCTGATTAATTACAGTGGGATCAACTCTTTTCTTAGCCAGTGCTTTATCAAATTTATCCAAATCTTGAATGCTTTGAATCTTTCACAAACCCCATGTTTTACTCAGCACCATAAGTTACAGCATAACATACACGAGTATCAAAAGCAAGTATGTTAAATTCATCATACATTAAATCAAACCCCGTTAGGGGTTCAAACCTATTTTGACATGAAATAAAAGCGCTTTCATTACTTTTTGATTTTGAGGTGTGACTTGACCTGGATTTTCTTTGATTTGCATGATGTGAAGTATAATAAGACAGCTTAGTATCCTCCTTGATCACCTGAAGAGGCTCACCTGATTTGCTCACAACTTCAGTACCCACCAGAGGTCAAGCTTGTCTGTGGCCCTTTTGGGCCAAGTTAGCCCTTGCCACATATACCTGCAAAGCAAGTACCAAGGATAACATGCTTGTACATACTGCTAGTGTTGTACCAATAACACCACACCTCTCTGGACACCTGACATTCATTATGAACAGTTTCTCTACAAAAAGAACTATTATATACATGTCTATCAACAAATCTTTTAATTTGATCATCAAATATGCAATCTTTCTGGACATAATCAGGTTGTAATGTAGCCTCATTGACCATGCCCAGAGTTAATAGTATAATGAGTGTTTAATGTTGCAATCTTGACCACTGTGAGCTCTGATTTTACCATCCCGAGCAAAAAACAGGAGCTATATATGTGTTGGTAGAAGGCACCTTTTGTCACATATCTGAGCATTAGCCCGCCGGATCTAGTCAATTTTTTCTGTATCTGATGAACTGGTCACCTCGCCTTGTTACATTGGACTTAACAACACAGCATGACTAGCTTTTGTGTGTCTGCCACAAAAAATCATTGGAATCATCAAGGAGGGCAATAAGACAATCTAGCAAATGATCTTTTGTTTGTCGACAATTTTCTTCCCTCACAATCCTACAAAATCCAGCCATCCACAGTATGATGTTCATTTGGTTATAGCTAGTAACTCTGTCCTTAGTATTACCCACCAACACTAACTCATAAGGAAATTTTACTCTTTCTTTAACATAAATGTCAGCAGAACCATCCCGTTGCCATTTGTATTTCAGATTTGTACCTCTTGAATCATTATCTGACAATTATCTGATCCTAGCTTTAACCTCAAAGTATGTAATTCTGGCAATTTTTTGTACGAATCACCTTCAAGTATACTCCCGCTGAGATTTGAACTAGCAGTACCCCTAGTAAAAACAACTTTTTGGGGCTTAGGCCAGGCTGTAGAAGTCGAATTTTTTTCAATTGCAGTTAAACGCTTACCAATTGCGTCCAGTTGAGTAAGAACCTGTTTATTAATCAGTGACTGGTCTGGTTGACTCCCCTAGTATACTCACTGGGTCTAGAATTTCTGAAACGAGAGGGCCTGTCCAATTTTTTTTCTTCTGACAAACAACAGACAATTCTTCAAGAGAATCCTGCTTTCCGGTGTCACTATAGTATCAATATCTAAATCTATGCTGGGAGATAGTATCAGTATCAGACCTAGACTTTGAACCAGACTGACCCAGTTCCGGGTTGGGAGCCAAATTCATTTAAAAAGGCACTATCATTGTGTAACTGAACTTCAATGGGTATCTCAACTTTACAACTCAAAATGTAAGAGTTACCTGCAGTTCTGTGCTTCAGTTTAGCCACAATGTAGATGATTCAGCAATGAAATCAAAGACAGGACAAAATGTTAACATGTATGACACTTCAACATAAAACACAGTAAATAAAGCAATGAAAATGAAATAAATATAAAATTTTAAAATTAAGGTCTTGTCTTGTCAACTTCCAGTTCAAATCTGACCATTTTCCCCTTGACTAATACAGGGCTCAACACACTAGCCCATATGGCCGGTCAGCCTATTATATTTACAGGGGTGTTACAAAAATAGGGGTGCAGGAATGATTAAGGTTGGCACCTCAATGCCAACCTGCAAAAACAACAACTTTGGCCTTTCTCTTCTTGAAGTCAAAATTTGGCCATCACTCAAATTTGCCATAAAAGTCTCATTCACAGGAAACTGTAAAATCTAAGTAACATATACAAAACATGGTACTTTGGTGTAATAAAAGGTTCAATAATGGCAGTGTACAGATTACTTTTCGAAATAAGCAGGCAGAATATCTGAAATACAGTTAAAAATTATTGAGAAATATTTTTGGCAAATTAGTTAAACTGTTGTTCTATTGTACCAGTTATTGTAAACTCTCCCAATTTAAACACTATTGGGGGATGTGCTAGTATGACTGATAATGTTTGAAAGGGATTAGTGTAAAAATGTACTCACAAGGTTCTCTTTAGTTACCTTACACAAAGCAAACATAAACCTTTTTTATATCACTATTGTCAATAGGCAACCAAAGTAGGACTATTGATGCAGTGCAATCAATTACATATTACCTACTTCATACCATTCCTGTCTGACAATACTAGCCTAAAACATTAAGCTCATCTGGGCTCATTTGTTACTTGGCATGCTTTGAGTTTCAAAAGAATCCTAAGATTTAATAGTTCGGGATACATATTTTGGTAGGTTATGTTCGACCTAACATTGACAGCTGTTTCAACACATAGCGGATTTTTTAAATATATGAAGTAATTGTTTTGTATCCTCATAAGCTAAACTAAAATGTAGTTTGCAGGAGGAATAAAGAGTAGGCAGAATGCCTGTACAGGTTGACTGGTTTTTAAATATGTACTATCAGCATACAAGGCAACTTTGTGGAGTCGCAAGGTTCTGAAGCAAAATTCATCTAATGATTGACATGACTGCACGGAGGAGCAATATGAACAGGCCTTAAGTTAACAATGGCCGGTAAGTAGAAAAAAAGATGTATGTCATAAAGGCCATTCAACAATTTAGAACTAATAAGAATGATTAATGTAGCCAACTGATTAAACAGAGTATAATCAGGTGGTATAAAAAGTTTTCTATTTATTTGCCAGGGGAAGACTGTGGACACAAGGTCTACTTTCCTATCTACTGAAGGTTATGTCTTCTATTTTAATCTGTTGTATAATGGAATTAAGCAATTAGCAAATAATCTATACATAGAGGCACAACCTAAGGCATGAAACCAAAAGTTGATTTCAAAGTCCTTTAGTCCATGAACATAGCAAACACAGAGACACAGACCGGGTAATAACCTTGAATGGAAGACCTTAGAAAACAGACATAATTTCAATTTCTTTCTAAAGAAGGCCATAGAGGAGGAAGAATGAACATCACTGGGAAGTTCATTCCATACTGTAGGAGGCAAAAAATGTAATCAAAATGCTTCATAGATTTGTGTCGAAACATCTCCCTATCTACTTTGCTAGAACTCATGAGAAATCATTACATCCATCAATTTACCAGCAGCTCCTTGATCTGCCACCTTTAGTTTAGCTAAACAGACAGTAATCTGAGCCCCTTCTTTTGTCAATGGCCCAGCCCTCACTAATTAAGGGCAATTAGGGCGTTTCTAAGCATAAACAGTATTTGGGTAGAGGAGTTTGGTTCACCAAGTGAGGCATTAAATTAATTAACCCCTTTCCATACAATAAACTGAATTATCCACTGAATACATTGTTATTGAAAAGGTAGTGTCTGGTGGATATGGTGTTAGGTTATTATTAAAATACCGATACCATTTTGTACCATTCAGTCACTGGAAGCCTTTACATAAAAGAGAGAGTGTGCCAAACGACTCAACACCTAAGCACTCCAGTGCTTAGCTGCTGTCAAAAAAGAGGGGGAGTTGCTCTGTGAAGACGAGATGTAAGCCACACCATGAATACAATAATTAAGTAATGTAACCATATTGTTATCCTTAGATGTAACTTATAAAAATGGAACTGGGAAAAAAGGAGGATCTGCCAATCTGGGGGGGGGGGGGGGGGGGGGGTTCATGGGGAAAAGGGTGAAGGGTGCATTAATTCTCATGAAACGGTTTAGGAAATGTTTGCAATGAGAGACATACGTAAGAAGCTCACGCTTCAGACTGACTTCTCTTAGTGAATATTGTAATTTTGACACAGTTAAAAGGAGTGACCAAGGAAATAAAGGTAGTAGGCCAACATGTAATAATGTACATTAATATTGTAAGTTATAATATATAATATTGACTTACACACCTGCATAACCAGATGAGCTGGACTGTCATGTATTAAAAAGTTTTACTGTTAAAAATGCTAAAATTATCTAGTGCTATTTAATCACTGGACACTATTATATTACATAATGGTACACATTTCCTCCATTAATATACAGTAAATGATATTTCAGTAATTTTCAGTAAATAAATTAAATGAGTTAAATATCTTTCAAATTGAATGTGATCTTATTTTGAAATCAAGTATGTTTTTTGTACAGGTCAGATAGATTCAAGACGTGTGATTATGTGTGACACTCAGTCACAAACAGTTCTAGGTTTCAATTAACTATTTGCATATCATGGTTAATTCCTGCTGGGAAACCATCTCAGAGCCTAGAACAAGACTATCCACAACCAAGTAATTATACACACATGCTCCTTTGAGGTACTTATTTGTTCAGTGCAGAACTGAATTATATTTGGCAGCGCTATTTGAGAAAGGTGTTGTCATTCATCCCTCCAAGAACATGGATTTATATCAAACATTTCTTGTTAATAAGCTTAAATACCACTTGTACACTTCTGATCACCTATACTACAATCGGTGGTAACTTCAAGATCCACCCGCATGCCTGCAGAATAGACAATTTATAAATAGGTCAGTGTATTACCCCCGATAGGAATGGTGACAACTGTTTTTATATTTTCATTGATCTTGACTGCTCTCAATTTTAAAGATAATAAGAGAGTTCCTTATGGAAGGTGACCCTAAATAGTGATGAATTAAAGTGTACTCAAGCCCTACATGAGGGCATACAAAGTAAAATTATGAAAGAGTACATTTTCACCCAACATATGTTAACATTTATACAACATCTGAATACTAAGCTATGACTAGAACACATAAAACTTAAAATATCCTTAATGAGCATGTAAAATGTGCATTAAACCTATTACCTGCCATTTCCTGCAGGGTTACTGCAATTAATGCATAAAAGGAAAGTAACCTAAAATTAATGAATGATGTCAATATTGCTCTAACAACAGATAAAAGAACTTATACATAAATAGTAGAGTAACAAGAAACAATTATTCTGAATTTACCTACTGATCAAATGATACTCACTCTCATTGTCTCAGCAGATGTGAATTATTACTTCAAGAATATATAGCAATGGCTGAAGACATGACTAAAATAAGACTAACTAGCTATTTAGCAATTACGTTATAAATTACCCCACTAGGGGGAATCTTCGTGAGAAGCATCAGTTACACATAATGAAACAAATGCTGCTATAAAATTAATCATAGTTTCAGCAATATACATAGTTTACATACTTAAAATTCATACATAGACATTAATGATATCATCACCAGGTAAATGGCAGTCAGAATGCTGGTCCAGTCAATATGTAAACAGTTACTGACTAGCTAGATTATCAAGTACCTGTTCCGACAGGGCACTGCCTCATTCAACTACACAAAAGAGTAGAGATAAAGGACTACCATTACAAGTATAACACACAAACACATAGGCGGCTGTTGGACAGCCTGAACCAAACACATAATACTCTAATTTGGTTAACACAAAACTAAGATATGTACACTTTAATGCTCACTGTCAGTTACAAATTTACACCATAGCGTCTAAACACACATAGCTATGTATACACAACACAATGACAATCACACCAACTGCAATACTGTGAATGACAATTGAAAGTCATTCCTGTTGCCAGGTTGTAGGATCAACTAGTGTTATGGTTAATTAAAATACTAATAACGAGCCACATGAATTATAACTACAATCAATGAACAATACATACTTATTGGTTGAGCAAGCCCAATTCAATTCATGGTTATGTTACCAAATGCACTTTGAGACCACTGTACTGTGGGAATTTTAATTAAGTCCATTCGAGAAATTGAAATAGCTTATACCTGGGTTAAAACCCAACTGCTCCTACTACCCATCAGAAGCTCCTTTTCAAAGACTCAGAGCCGCCCTTAAGGAACTGAGCAGTACAGCCCCTAGTCCATCTCAACCTTAGACTCAGAGCCAGTAACGGTAGAGCTAATCAACTGACCATTTAAAAATGGTGAACATGAGCCAAGCACTGTCTACATTTAAGCGTCAGAAGCTTAAGCACTCAGATGGAATCACAGCCTAACAGCAAGCTTTGCTCTGGTAGCAGCAGCATGGCCTTGCTCCAACCAAGCTGTCCTGCTTGTAGTGTATCTTGGCACCTGCAAATACAGTAAATACAACTGAGTACCACATCCAATTTATTCATGAATATGGGAGAGGAATATGTACATAAGGGTGGGTTCAAAATTTTGATGTGTATTGTTCGAATCCAAGAGTGTTGCGTGAAATTCAAATGAAAGCTGGCTTTTATAGTCGAAATCAATGAACCATTAAATACCACAATGCAACATTCTAGACTGGTACCAGAACTGAAGGTTATGGCCATAAGGTGGTCACATCCCCAAAGTAGAATTTTATGTTGTGGCTTTTAGAAAGACAATTTCAAGTGTTTTTCATCACACTTTTATCTTATGCATTCCAATATTTTATTATTGTTCATCAAAGTTTCATTGTATGTATTAAACTATTTTAGTTGTGTTTTAATATTACTGTAACCAATAAAATGTTTTAGTATGCCAAGCAAGAAAATCCTTCACAGAAGACTCTTTACTGTTGGGATTCCGCAAGTGAAACAGTAAAGTCGTTACAGTAAAATTGTTTGTATTTACAGCTTGTTGCTGTTAATATTATATCTAAGATACTGTCAACAAACAGTCATCTTTATTTGATTCCCCATAGACTGATGTAACAGTACACCACTGGCGTTTCTTCAGAGGTTGTATGACTAACACTAACTGGTGAGTCATGTTGATGACCTTAAAAGACAGAGAACAGTCACTTCCTCATATCTCTCCAATGATGGTCAGGCCATTCAGTACCCTTGACTTCACTCTTCGCATGAGAATATACTTCCTACTGCTAATTTTCTTCACATTGACACTTATTTCAGGCAAACTGGTGACACCGTCAGTAGTCAGGCTGCACTGCCCAGCTTGGATTCTATCAGTACGATGCCACATATCAAGGATGCCATTACACGGTTTCTAACTCATTATATACAATATAATGGTCATGAACCTATGCCAGACCAGAAAGTGTCTAAAACATCTGGTGAATATAATAAGTACAGTTACATGTAGCCTGAAGTGGGCAAAATTAAGGCTTCTCTAGAGGGACAGCCAAGATCTAATCTTTCATTACAACAATAGGGGAATGGGTGACAAACTATTTGGAAAAAACCTGTTATCCAGATAAAAGGTAATGAATTATTAAGATCAGTGCTTATTCAGACAAAATCTTCTATGAGAGATACATCATTTTAACAATGATGACCTGCTGTACACGGACGGGGCTTATTCTTGATCAATTCATGAGGTGCAGGAAGCCAAGGTGACACAGATTAATGAATAGGCTATGTACAGGCTTAGTCTTTCATACATATCTCTGGTAAAATTCTGCAATTTACCTCAACAACTAAAGGAAAGAATTTTTTTACCAGATGTTTCCATAGTCATGATTCTCTCCATGGTTAATATAAATTTTTATTTATTGATGTAAGCAAGGTAAGATCAACAGCCACCCAAACACAAATTTGGGTGTCATTTTTAGGTGTGCTAAAAAGCAACAGGATAGACAACATGGTAAATAGGACAACCGTTTGACCACTAGTAAACCTAAATAAATGGATTACTGTGAGTTATAACTTTAAAGACCATGGCAACTCTAACTTTTAGTGCAAACATAAAATAAACCATTCCGTTAGTGTAAAAGTACCCTAACTACAGAAATCAGTTGTTATGACTTTCGTAAACATACTCTTATAATTATAATGAATTTCTGCTTTGCTTCCTGATGAACTGGATTCTGATAGAGATGTTCACAGGGCAGCAGCTGGTGAACTAACACTCTTCCTATTAATTCTAACAAGGCACATAACCACTATGACTCTCACCTTCTAGCTACATGCATAATGTCACAGGTTTAAGTTTAAGGGCATACAAAGGTCACTATCTATTACTGTCTGCCAATTGATAGCTGTAATGAATTGGTTTATGCAACTTAACAGCATGTCCCAGGCTTAATTGGGTTGTATACAGCTTGGAAAATATTCTGAATGTAAGGAATTTTAATATAATTGTACAATTTTAGAATTTTAAAATATTGTGCTATTGTGCTCATAAATTAGTACCATTATTTAGGATCTCAGATATCCACATTTGATGTTTGAATCCCTGCATTTCATTTATCTTTCAATTAAATATTATGTGTCATGAGAAGTTAATGAAATTATCAAAATGGTTACTTGAAGCGATCCCCAGTGTATTATCACCATGGTTGAAATTATAGACAGCATCCATTAATTAACTGATTTGTTTTGTCAAATACAAGATGTTAATAAATATTGTTGGTTCTGCTTTAAATCACATCTTTGAAAAGTTAACTATTGCTAAAATACAATTTCTTGCAACTATATAGTATTATAAACACATGTGATGCTGTATTTTATGGGAAAAGTCTGGGATAATGTCATAAGAAAACATGAAAAGCACTTGTAATCCACCGAATAGAGCTTTTGAATCCTCGCCGTTCCGGGTTTTTGTACTGAAAGGGCTAATAAAGATATAGACTTAAAAAAACTATTGCTAAAATAAAATGAAAAATATGATTTTAAAGTTACAGTTGCAACATGAAGGTAAAGTTCATATGATACAACTTGATAGCCATGATGCTTAAATCTTTATATTCTAAGTACAGTATTCAAATGGTAAATCCCATATATGAGCTTAATGGTCCTGTAAAACTGAAACGTGGAACCTAGACAAGTAATATTACAATTTAGTTCAAAGTAACAATCCACACATTTTATAGTCCATTTATGATATGTAGCTACAGTAATTGGCACAGCCCAATGTTTCATTGAATTTGACACTCATGGGGAGGGCTTAATAAAAATGCGGGGGTATGTTTTGATATGTGATCTTCACTTTCCAAAATCAATTACACCATATGTCGAGATTTGAACTGAGGCGCCATATTCTATACCAGCTAAAGTATAGATTACATAGTGTGCAACATGAAAAGGAAAAAAAATGTCCCTGAAACTTATAACTGGGTTCCAACAAACAAACCAGAGATACAAAAGAAGTCGGATTGAACTTTATTCATTAAACTAATTATTAGTCAGTGACACATTTCTAAATGTGGTTACATAAGAGTGTCTGACCATAAAAAGTATGGCTGGGGTATGATCACTTAAAGAGAAAATAAATTGATGTTATCTTCTTTCTGTTTCATAAATACTGCCCTTCCACAGACTCTGGCAGTAGCCTCCACCTTATTTGTGAGGAATACTTTTCCTTGATCAAACTGTATGCGTAATCCATAATAATTTCCTCCATGCTCCAGAAATAAAGCTAATGTCTTGTCGGTGTAACTGTAGAAGCCTCTATGATCAACAGTCCTTACTTCAGAGTCCCCAATCATCCAGATGAATCTCACGGTTACCTAAAATTTCAATGGGAAGAGTGGACATGACTGACACAAATTCTGATCATAAATAGTAGATATTCAATAGCTTCCACAATCACCAAACTGTATAACTTAAGGAAGATATTATCCTAATTTCATACAAGCATACATGTTTTGTGATTTATAATACTTTTAATTAATGTATTTGCTCTGCACCAAATACAGTCCCCAACCCCCAAATTACAGATTAACACATTGTACGTCTGAGACATTTTAAGTTTTATTTAAGAAAATCCTGATAACTATACATGTGTGGTCATAGCTAGAGAGAGTGTAAGTTGTCAACCAGAGGATTTATTTCTTGGATATACCTCCAGACTAAGTCTGGTGTTCAGGTGCCATGTCTCCTGATCTGCTGGATTGACACATGGCATTAAAGGCAAATGTAACTCCAGATCTACAAAGGTGAGGAAAGTGTAAAAATGGGGATGCAGGGGTAGCACCTGGGGAAAGTGCATAAGAGGGCATAGCTTCTCATATTCATATTGGTGCCTGCTGCGTAAAGGGAAGTGAATTCCAATAAAATATAGATTTTTTTCTGGCATTTAGACCTTTGGGCTCAGGTCCAGTGGTTTTCCTATCTGCTCCAATACAGTATACCAAACTCCATGTTTTCTATGCCCAAACCACACTACAGGATGCATGTTTACAACCGGTTTGTAAATTTTCTATTTCCTGCCATATTTTTCTCACTAAAGTTTGTATTTCGTCGCATTTTTTTTTTTTTTGCTTTCTGTAGCTTCAAAAAATATATGCCAACCATAAGTGGTATCTAGTTCTACAATGTCGCTGCAGGATCTCCTGTCACTTTTTGAGTTCATAACAAAAACATATTCAAGGGTCGAAATTGGAAGTAAATTGATTGTTCATTGATGAGTGATTAGTTTCTATATACTTGTTAGTAAGACACATATGACTTAGTGTGTTACAGTTCAAATTATGAAGTGCCCATTATTTTCCAGTAATACTGTAGTATCTGTTAACATGCCCAATAAACATTCTGCGTGAAGAAAACAAAGGCAACTAACCTTGGTGTAAAATTTCATGACATTTGATTGGGAAATATCTATAACTGTCATTTGTGCTCGCAGTGTTGTTCCCTCACTAGAGACACACGTGAAAAAGGTGTACGTCCCATGGTATGAGTCTCCAATTCCAGCTGAAACATCCAAAAAAGAGACAAAAGAAGGAAATATTGTTATTTTTACCATATACATACCTTATATGCTGAGCTGCCCATTGCAAAATTGAATATACAGTAAACTGAAAATGTCACACAGAAATGTATAATTATTTATCGCTTGCCATATTTGATCTAAAAAGCATAAAATAGTGACTCCCTATTATTATTATTATTACTATTTTAATTTCACACTGGATTGCTCACTGTGGACAACAAGATTTTATTAAACTAATTTAATAACTTTGACATGTCCAGAAAGATACTTTTACTGCATTCAACTCAATGTAGAAATGGTGTTCAAATCTAAAGTTGAAATTAGAAGTTATCATGCCAGCTGGCAGACATACTACAGTTATTTACATATAATTGTTTATAATTATCTAGTTTTAAACTACTAATTTTCTACATCTTGCAGTTGAAACTTTAGCATACCTTTTTCATGTACAGTAATGTCTCACACTAAGTCTGATTATCTGTGTCATGTATCCAACAAGGAAGTTGGCACCACATTAAATTAATCAATCAACCAGTCAATCATCAATATAATACGAATATAATTGATCTGAAATAACAATTCTTCTGCTGTAAGGCAGAAACTTAATTAAGACCTATCTTTTAAGGCTCGCCTTTTCATCAACATAACAAACTCTCTCACCTATAGATGTCCTAAAGATGACCACCCATTTGGGATTCTCTTGATTATTTTATTATGTGCCAGTTTAAATTCTGTGTTAAATTTTTAGTGTGTCCTTTAGTCAGTTTGTATGCCTATCTTTGCAATTACTTCATAAATAATGGATGGATCTTCATGATATTTTACAAAGGAAGATGCAGTTTAATGTAGAGAATTATTTGGATTTCTTCAAAGGTCTGATTCGCAATTAATTTTCAATAACTTTGGCTTCCTGCTGAAGGAAGAAGTAATTTCACTTTGAGAAAGATATAGACCATATTCTGGATAGAAAAAAAAACACCACAATCATTATCCATCCCTTTCACGAATCAAACATCCCTTGGTGTAGGACTTCTGCACTCTAAGAATGCGCTCTAGTTAATTATATACCTGTCCTAATTCCAATAGTTATTGTAAGACCTTTGTAATTTGTAACTTGGGGGGCTGTTACGACAAATCTTTACAAAAATAATAATTGGGAAAGCTAATAAACAATATGATTTTTCACGAGTGAAAAGATAAACCCTACAACCTTTCAGCCTACTCCTAACTGCTAAAACCTATGAAGAGAAATCACAAATAATCCTTGATCCCCCTTTGCAGTATCTTTCAAACTAACCTTCTCTTTGATAATATTACTTAGCTCCGATTTATAGAATGATCTGCATGATTTATAATATCACCAAAATTATGAGTTATAGCACTATTATCTATGAAGCTAAAATGTTTAAATGTATTTTTTTTTCAATCTTATAACGTCAATCTAAACATTACAAGGAGGCCATATATATTGTTCATGTATATCACACTCATCTAAACACTTCCAGAAAGCAACAAATGTCACCAATACAAATTCATTCTTTATATCACATCAACCTTCAAATTACAAGGTCAGATATACATTTTGACCACGTCATAGCATTTACTGGATGCCGAAAATAGCTTTAATATGTCTGCTTTTTTATATAATATTTATCCGCATTTGAACAGGAGGCCACAAATTTAATAATTATAGATACATATAAATATGCCTACTCCCATATCTACCTATGTTTAAATCAGGAAGCTACAAATGTCATTTTATGTATTGTTTCTTCAAATCACATCAATCTACATATTTCCAGGAAGCCACGAATTATGTTTTTATATATGCTTTCTTAACATCCCATCAAAATAAATTTGAATCAAGAAGAAACAAATGCCATAAATATATATTTTCTGTATTTTCTGTAACTCTTTATTTTCAAGAACTGACTATAATTAAATTTCATTTCAATTCTAGTTTCCACTTCAGATATTAATACAGATGTTAAAATTTAAAAGGGATTTAATTTTCACTATACAACTCCATTAGATAAAATAGCTTAAATGGTGCCTAGTTTAAATTTTAACTTATACAATATTAGCCCATTTTATCATCACAATTCTAGTTAGTGATTCTTGCACTATATGAATATTTTTTGTTATATCGTTTAAAATACATATTATTAAATGCTACAAATTGGAATATCAATCTGAATAAAGGATACTTTAGAAGGTCTTAACTTTTAATCCAGTGTGACTTTTGAACTATTATTGCGTTGGTGGGGACCGTAAATAAAGATATAGGCCCCATTACAAAAAAATACTGTAAATATAGCAATTAGAAATTAAAACACATTTCAGCAGCTAACACTTTTGTGGTTCTGTGCAAAAAAACATATATAAAAAGTCACTTTTATTGGCAGCCGAACTGGACACAGATGTTTTTTGTACGATTGTTGAAAATGTAATTTGCAGCAAGTGTCTTTATATGTAAACAACTTAGCATGTGTTGAAGAATGACAAACTGACACCAGTTGGTACATTCACAATTTGCAAAACGTAAGTTCTTCAAGTCTTAAGAGCTTTAGTAGAGTACATTAATATATAGCATGAGCTCTAGCAATGCTTGTACTTCTAGAGATCACTTTTTTTTTCTTTTGTCTCTGCACTTTCATGAATTGTGGCTTAGTGTGATGAGTATCTGTCTCATCACTGAAGTTAAGCAGCAATGGGCTACCTTAGTACTTGGATAAGTGACTGCCTCGGTGCACTACTCTTGGCTCTGATGGCTTTGTAGCTACTGCTGGTAGACTAAAACCCCTTTTGGCCTTATTTTTTGTCAATATTAGCAGAGGAAAACTACAGATCATTTAGTCTTTATTTAAATTAAAAATTACTGATCATGAAATGTATTCATAATATGCAACTTCTACAAAGCTTTTTATCCAGCAAAATAGAACAAAAAGTTCTGTAAAAGTACTTTTGCTAATAGTAAGTATTTCTAATTTGCTCTAAGTGGGTTAAAATGCCTTACATGTATTTTCTCCGTCCATGAATCTTGACCAAAGACCCAAGCTAGTTGTCACTAATATAATTTTAGCTAATGTGTAAACAAGCAATGAAACATGTTTTTAATTATTATATTTTTCAGATTTATACGTATTGTGTTTATCAGTTCTGAATGAGCATGTATTCGTGTACAGTGTTTAAATACAGTGTCCAATATATGAGGTGTTAGTAATTATCTTTGCAAGTTAATAGGCGCTTTTTATATAACTCCATTTAGTACATTTATGTGGGGAAAAGTGAAGTGTCCATAATGACTTATTTATTAATTTATAGGTGACACACAAACAGAGACACCCCAAGACACACAAACAGAGAAATATACAGAGTTGAAGTAATTGTGGGGAGTCATAATAGGGAAGTCAAACACCAGCTTTGCTTGTTACTCTCCCTTTCTATCCCTTTAAGTAATTTAAAAGGAACTATATTTATGTTGGATAAAATCCCATAATAAATATTACTATACCCGTCTACTTCTAGGATGGGAAAATATACACAGCAAATGTTTATTTTCACATTCATTTTAATTAAATATAGAATTTTCGTTCTGATTTCATAGCCAAATCACAAATTAAACACAAGTAAAAAGTCTGCCACTTCTTGCTTGGTGAATATTATCTTGCCACACTTGGACCCATTTGCTAAGACGTACATGTCCATGGTAATGACGTCATCCATGAACCTCGTTTCCACTGCAAAGTATTTACCATGGAACAGTACAAGATTCATCATCCCCTGTTTACTATAGCTGTAGAGTGACGTCATCAGAAAAGCTTGCGTTGCAGAGTTTTGGTAATTCCATAAAATGCTTAGCTGTATCTACAAAAGAAAGGTCATGTTATTAGTTTAAGACTATTATTTTCTGAGAGGTGATTAATAGATGGTCAGGTGCTCACTACATAATAATTAGGTCTTATGCCTTTCTTACTCTGTATGAAACTGGACTTATTACTCAGCACTGAAGTTATGGAGGTGGCATTTGTGTTTCAAGCTTTGTGATCAGTTAGAGTTTTTTCAGTAGATATAGGATGAAGTATTATGTAGGTTATGTGTCAATTATAATTAATAATTAATTTATATTTATAGTAATAATTAATATATAGTTGTCTTCTTTTATCCACTTACCTGTTTGGTCAGCCCAAGATGGTGACTTTATAAAGTTACTCACTTTACTTATATACATACTTGTGGACTGGACTTAATCCATGACTGTCTCACATTGTGAAGTGATAGAATTTCTTTGATATCTCCTGTTTGAGATGCCAGGCAGTTGTGAAAGATATATCTGCCGGCATATTTCTCCCCAGTGGCCAAAGGAATTCCTAGTAATTACACAAAAAATAGTATTTGGTCGCGAAACTTATGAGCATGACACTGTGCAATTCTCAGGACACAAACATGTTATCATTGTATCCAATTTTAACCTACAAAACACTTGTGAATTTCTTTCCCTGAAACCATAGCAACTCTGGTGTATTTCCAGGTTTTTTACAGGTTCTTATATCGAGTCACAGCATTTGGGAGTAGGACACAAGGCTGATTCTTTCAGTCATTTCACTTATATGTCACTCCTGACATGTCACACGGTTTGTAGCTTTTCCTGCTCATTTTCTAAAGGACCGTTAGCAGCATACTGAATCACAAGTCAGATAAATCTTATGGTCAACCATAAAAGTGGAATTCATGTGTAGCACTCAGATGACCGATAATTCCATAGCTATTCAGTCATCAGATTAAGATGGGATTTTAAGAGGCACTTTTGGGCAGTATGTTATTTAGAATATATTTTATTTTCTAATGTCCACCAGAAGTGATATTATTCATCAGACTATTTGATGTTTCTGTCACTGTTTCTCAAATAACTTGCCTTAAAACATCCCTTCCTTAACTTTAATTAACTTGTGTTAAACAACATCTAGCCTGTTCCCTACTGCTCAAGTACAGCCAAAGCTTTATTGGTTGACAATAGCCTAACTTACAGAGTTTCAAGGATCATCCTTCATAAACGTCCCTGATGTTCTTTACCTCAAGACGTTTGAAAACAGTTCCCCCATTTAAAGTGGTTATCTGAGCCAGAGTGTGTCTGTCTTCGCCGGGGACTGAACCCATTCCTAGATTATTATGTTGCAAACTAAGGTTACAGTGACAGATGTTAAACCTGAGGTTGTGCCTCCTTAGCATAAAAATCACCGCAGTAGCAAAATTTTAACATTAAATATTCACATTTATGAACACATTGAGTGCATGTAATTGTAAATAATGTCAAACATTTCTTATTCAAATATTTACATTATGTAAGCTTATGATAATCCCACAAAAATGTTTTCATTCACAAAGAATAAAACTTTTTGATATACTAATTTCAAAATATTGTTTTGTGAAACTTATATAAATATGATCTTTGTACATTTTAGTAACAGATGCTGTTTGAACATTAACAATATCAACAAGTAACATTTCCTTCATTTAACATATATTTTCCTTTAAGTTGATACATTTAAATTAATTTAAATAGCACACCGTCACTTTGTTGAAACAAATAGGAAAATAGTAAAACTTTAATTAATTCCAATATGGCTTGCATCTTGATAGTTCTTTCAGCCTCGACTCATAAATGTTTGTGGTTATTTCTGTCAGTTTAGGTTATTGTGATTGTGTTGGAATAATGTCTACCAAAAACAAGGACTGTCACTCAAATAATATTTTTATTTTTGCATCACTTTTTAGCTTTATGATAAGGAATACATGTGCTGGGTTTTTGGTCAAATATCATGTTATTAATGTGATTTACACATTGTCTGAATGCAGATGCAGGATATAGAAGTAAAATGTTGGCATATACCATTTTATGTCTTAAACACTCATAGAATTTACACTAAAACTTCTCTGCTCTATGAGAATATTTCCGTTTTGAAATTAAATAAAAATTCACATTTTCAAACTGATAAAAATATTTTTGGGTCCTTAAGTTCATGCAAAATTATTTATTTCACTGATAAACATAAGAGTAAAACCTCTTCCACTTCTGAATGTCTGCTATCCTCTTCTACTACTTCAGCGAAGTCGGTTACTCTGACTGCATTTATGTGAATTTGAGAATTTAGTTTTTGTGTCCTTCGCACTACTATGTGACATGCAAAGAATGAACAAGTTCTTTTAATGTTGTCATACTTACTATGGTTATATCTTATACTGTTCAATTTTAGTACAAGTCTTTTAGTTTTATGTAAAGTGTAACTAGCATGACGTTTCATGTATCTTTGTGGGGCCTTTTTGTCCTTTGTAATTTTGACTGATAGTCTAACTATGCTAATTTCATGTGTATGTAGTTGTGCAAAACATTTTTGTAAAATAAATAGTCTTTGCCCAAACTAGTTACTGTTATTCAATTGCTTGTTATCACTATAAACCCCATAAGGGTGAACGCAGTTTAACCTGCATCTCAAAATACATTAAACTTGGTTTGACTGTATCTGAATTTGAGAATTTATAAAGGAAGTTTGTTCTCGGGCTTTCAGCTTAAGTTCTTGAATGAATTCATACTTAACTCCAGAGTTTACTGAGATAAACAGAGGAATGAGTCCAGACAGTGTTGAAGGTTCAGAACTTTTATTTACAAGTTAGTTTAAAGAAGAATACAGAGTTACAGGTAATTTCTTTAAGCTGTGTCACACACTCACCTACCCCAGAGGATGATGATCTACTAATAATGATAACTAGAAGATATAGAGTTGCATAACCTTGTAGGTGAATAAGATATAAAATGTTACTGATAAAATTGGCTAACACTGAACCTACCCAATGTGTGTGCTCATACTGTACACATAGTTCATAATGTGAAGTATAATATTCACCCCCTCTGGGGTCAGTTCTGCATCACACAGAAAATTTAACACAGTTAAGAAGAAGCATGTCCAGTGGTCGAACAAGGCTCCGTCCGTCTTCTATGCACCCTTTTTAGGCAGTTGACATTCTACAGAACAGTTACTGAGCCACTATACAGTCCTGACCACTAGGTATTGCACTGTAGTACACAAAGCTTACTTTTCCTATAACATACATGTAATAACCGACCATTAAGGTCACCATAGTGTCGATCAGTGACTTCAGGTGTAAGATGTGACAGCTTGTAGCGGTTGTAAGGGTCCAAATGGGTAGCCATGGTACTACTGACTATTCAACCTTATGGGAACTCCCGGAGGTGGAATCACACTAGCAACCAGAAAGAGGGGGCAGGTAAAAGGGTTTTTAATTTGTTCTAAAACGACCTTTCAGTTTGATATCTATGCAGATTATCTGCCACTGTGGCCTATTAGGCAGCACACTAGCCTAGGAAAACGGAGGAAGTGGGTTTAAACCCAGATACAGGCATATTCTAATTCGACTTTTATAGCGCTTAATCTCCACTGACTAGTGGATTCTGTGACGGTCACACCACTATAGATGCTTTCACAAATATGAAAGGCTCTGGTTTTTGTGTTGATTAACAAATAACTATTAATAGCCACTCATTAACCTAGCTCCGAGCCCCCAGTCAACAGAAGTTGACAAAATCAAGCAAGTCACAGAAAAATCACCTAAGTAATGCCCGCGACATGCCCGGTCCATTTGTTATCCTAAACTAATAGGGAGGTTTGACCTCTTGTATTATTGAGCAAACACAAATCAATGGCTCGCACCAAACAAGAAACAGTCATGAATAATTTGGAATATATTATATTTATTAAAATAAATATGCACCAAATCAATCAGCTTACAAGAACTTAGTTAGAACACTTAGTTTATAAAATTCTTACCCAAATGACTCTAATCAAATAAAAAAAAACAACTTAATATTATCCTTATAGTTTCTCAGACTTTTAGCCTTAGCATAGTCTGATAAACTTAAATAAGGCACATTCTAAGTTATATCAACCAATAGCAGAATCAAACAAATGAAATGTAAATCTTAGCAACATAGAATTTACACTAAAATATGTCATGTCAAGAAATAAATATTTGTATAGAATCTGTCATTTATATAGAATCCATCAGAATTACATAGTTAAATATATCAATATTTAAAATAGAAATAAAGTTGCCCCTGACAGCCCAACCCTTGATTGGTGATTTAGTCTACTTCCCCTGAAAGTGTGGGTACAGCCTGCACATTCTGCACAGCGTAAACCCATGGATATTAGCGGAATACACATTACTGCAAATTCCTTATCCATTAATTTACCTAAAAGTCTTAATTAGATTTACCCAAAAGTAAAGTTATCATAAAATATTGTGACTCCATATACACATTCTCTGCAAATATGGGATTCACAAGGAAAGTTTTACTGTATACACATACTGGCAGATACAGTAAACATAATATTAATTCTCATAAAATCAGTACCTATTTATTATTATCCCAATAGATATACTCATATGCAGACATAGACATACTGCCCATGAATCAGTTTTAAATGCACATTCATGCACATCTAATACTGGTCCTATATGAGTATTTTACCCTTTAGAAATACCCCAGATAACTTATGAATTTCCCGAAATATCAGAAGCAGAAAAAACATGACACTACATTGAAATCTCAACAATCTGATATAATAATCTCATTATAGCTTCATGAAAATATACAGAATAAAATACATGTACTACAGCAAAGCAAACTACACATACCAAATGAAATTTTACATTTAAATTACAAATCCATATTCTTAATCCTAAAATCAATTCCAAATTCATTACCAAAGACAAAGTTAAGTTAAAAGAATCATTTACCCATTATCAAATAACCACATTTTCATAACTTACCTGGAAACTTGCTGCTAAGTTTACAAACACAAAAAAAACACTGCTTCCAACAACTGTCAAAGCTTCTCCTCTCAACTACCTTTTCCAAATTTTCCTCTGCACCCCTAAGCTTACCATGCTTGCCATATTTATAGATAAAATCCACCTACACAAAAGTATGACTCATCAAATGTAACATAGAACTTCCGTCCTTTGGTCAGTCATTTTAGTGACTCCAAAAATTTAATTCCTTATATTTAATACCAAACTTTCAACCGGAAGATGCCCATAAATTTTACTGTGAATTGATGCATCCAGTTCTGACTCAAAATGTAGCCAGGCACTAACACAAGTACAAATTTACATTCTTATAAATTTTAATGCAATTAACAGATTAACATACAATATACCCTATCACAAACTATTATTACATTACAATTAACTCCCAAAGCACATAGGTAAAATAACATCAACATTACATATCAAATACAAGAAATCAATGTTAAATAAACCACCTCAAGTTTCAAGTTAATATCAAGTTAAAATAAAAACATACAGAAACAGGCTAGCATACTGCCTGCACAACTTACCCAACTGTACTGATTTATTACAGTTCACATCAGTACACAGAAATTTACTGAACTAAAAAAAGACAGATTAGTCACAAAAACTCTGAATGTCCAACATGAGTACAAAACAATTTTGCTAATTACTAAAACAACCTACACAAAATCAAATACCAAATTTAAGCAACATACTTAATAAAGAAATTAATAAAACAATTAAAACAAGGCAATGGTCAGTGACCATGCCGTCACACTACCCCCTTCCAAAAAAAAAATGGAAAGTTGTAATTTAAATCTCCAAGTATAAGCATTATACCAACAAGAGCATCACTGATCATATACCACAAGTTTAAAAGATTTTCACATAACAAGCCACCATTCCATACAGGATAAAAAATAAAATCAGCATCATCAACAATAATAAGCAACTACATTATTAACTCATAATTTAATTCATAATAAGATACCATGTTTTCTCAATAAAAACACAACACTGTACAGCAAGCCAATAACCAATTCTTTGACACAGCATTTAAACAAGAGTCTATTTTCACAGCAATCAGTCTTTAATATTAAAAGTTCTATTGGTTACTGTCATCATTCCTTGACACAAATATGGACAGTTAAGTTGGTTACTTTCATCATCCTTGACACAGATGTTGGCAGGTAAGGTGATCATCATTATTCTTGACATGGACACAGGCAGTTGCAGTTGACACAACCCTCTGTTGATCCATTTCATAGTGGCTGACTCTTGAACTGTGTATAGACCATTGGAGCATCTTGTTTCCCAGAATGTTAACCAGTAATTATTTGTGGCGATTAAATTTACACAAAATTTTATTTTAATTTAGAATTTTGAAGGTGCATACTGGTGTCATTCAGTAACTGTTCAAAATCATGGCTGAATGAGTTATCAATGTCACCTTTGCTCTCTATTTTATGAATTTTGAGATGCTCTTGTAGCATTTGATCATCTAAACAGGAATATTTACAAAAGTTACAATGTTTCAGGTCATTATATCCAGAAGGCACTTCAAATTTGGTGTCTTCTATGTTCAAGCTGGACCTATGACTGAGCAGATGTTTTATCATATGGGCTTTATCAAACTTGCCCTCAAAATGCTTGCACAATGGGCATTGGAAACCCCATGTTTTCCTGACGTGATATCGTCTGGTGTGTTTGTTCAAATTTGACACCATATTGCCACATTTGGCACACAACCTCTGGGTGGCTTTGGAACTGCCTGAGCTACTTAGAACCTTCATATCTGAAATGCAATTTCATTTCATCACAAAGTGTTACAGATGTATTAACCTTTCACCATACCAAGTTGGTGCTTTCCTATTTCGCTTTGGCCTAGTATTTTCTGTTTCTGTATCATGTTTTGCTTCTGTTTCTGACATAAATATTATATCAGACTCAGTATCTGATGGCATTAAATTCAAATCTGGCTCTAGAATCTGTTCAGCTTCTGCTGGATCAATAGGTTTTGAATTTTGAGATTTCAGTTTTTCACACCAAGATAGGTCAATCTTATTTCTTGAGTGTGCAATCTTAAGTTTATCATGATTCACAACAATAGGTTCAGATTTCGCATTTTCTTGAATTCTGAAAATTCTGTCTGAAATTTTGTCAACAACTACATATGGACCCTTCCACTTATAGTAGCATTCCTTGCCAACTTTACTGTTCTTAATTGGGTAGTAGTAATACACTAGAGAACCCCTTTTGAATTCATTTTCTTTTAGCCTGTTGTTGTACAACCGCTGTTGCTTTATAGAAGCTTTTTGCATCATGCTTCTTGCACTATGATGGGCTGTTTGCAATGTTGACTGCAAATTTAGAACATACCCTGAACTTGAGATTTCTGATTTTTGTTTCAAATTTCCAATTGGACTTATCAGATCTATGGGTAGTGTATATTCTCTGCCAAATAACATAAAAGCTGGAGTTTGCCCTGTTGATTCTTGAACGCTAGAATTATAAGCAAAAGTGCATGACCTCACAAGTTCATCCCATGAAAATGGATTTTCATAAATGACACAGTTTAGAATGTTACAGATAGTTTGATTCAGTCTTTCAACAAAGCCATCTGATTGGGGTCTCATTGTGGTGGTTCTAGTCTTTTCAATACCAAGCAACTTGCATGTTTCTTTGAACAGCATGCTTTCAAAATTTGTACCCTTATCAGTATGGATTTCAAGAGGTACCCCAAAATATGATATCCAGTTATCAACCAGTTCTTGAGACACTGTTCTAGCAGTCATATCTGGCAAAGGTACTGAAACTGCAAATTTGCTGAAATAATCATCAATAACCATTAACCAGGTGTTGTCTCGATCTGTTGTGCTAAAAGGACCCATAATATCTGTTGCTATGCGTTCAAATGGTGCACCTACAAGATATGTTTGCATAGAAGCTCTAGGTGTTTGCTTTGGACCTTTTCTCATTTGGCATGGTTTGCAGGTTTGAACCCAGAGTTTTATGTACTCTCGCAATTTTGGCCAATAGAATCTCACCTGTATTTTGTTGTAGGTTCTCCAGAAACCTAAGTGACCACCGGTTGCACTATCATGTAGCTGTTGTAATATTTGATCTCTATACTTTGTAGGAACAATGATTTGTAGCCAATGTTTGTGACCATCTTTGCTCTCCCACTTTCTACACAAAAGGCCATTTTCAAATATCAGTCGATCCCAATCGTTAATCAGGGTTTTTGTTTCAGAACTAAGCATAGAAATTTCTGACCATTTAGGTTTGACAGGACTTTCTTTCAAGAATTTATATACGGGACCAATGTCAGGATCATTGATTTGTTCATTTTCAAATTCTGTAGGTTTCCACACAGGGGTAAATTTTACACCTCTGGCAGAATTGATTGATTCTGTGGATGGTAAATAGTGACACTCCACTTCATTTGTTTGGGTACCTATCTCTCTCTCTAATTTGGTTTCAATCACTTGGGGAGGTTCATACTGCAATTCTGCAAATTTACAGCAATGACATTTTTTCCCACTACAATTGACATTTTTCCTACTCAGTGCATCTGCATTGCTATGTTTAGCCCCTGGGCGTGTTATTATTTCAAAATCAAAGGCTTGCAAGAAATCTATCCACCGGGCTAACTGACCCTGTGGTTCTTTAAACCTATGCAAATACTTCAAGGAAAAGTGGTCAGTTCTTACCTTGAAATGTTTCCCTAAAAGATAACTTTTGAACAATTTTATGTGATGTATTATGGCCAAAAGTTCCTTAAAGTTTCTGGTTACACAATAGTTTTTCTCCTGAACTGACAGAGTGCGACTACCATAGCTAATGATTCTTTCCTCACCATTTTGAACCTGAGGTAACACACTTTCTGTACCTACTTCAGATGCATCAGTATCAAGAATGAATAAACCATCATCTTAGCCATACTTGGCCCTTCTGTCTCAAAACAGAAGATTGACTTACACAGTTGGATTGCCCATTGGTGACATCCTGAAAGTTGCAACATCCCTGTGATATACTTAAAAATAAAAAAAAATAACATGTAAAGTATACTTTCAAAACTTACACAGAGACTTGTATGATGTGCCAGATTCTATATAGTTAATAAACAAATAAAATTAAAATTCAGTTCTGCTATTGTTTGATACAGTAAAAGCATAATTATGATAGCTATAACTGTATTAAATCCCTACACTGTTGCCTGATATCCAGTACTTAAGTTTCTCATTCATAACTATACCACCTAAATACCTGCACCTATTTCCTATACCACTCTACCACCTGTAGTTATTTGATACATGTACGTACTCCCTTAAGTATCTGTATCCATTACCTATACCCTATACCTAGAACCTAAGTACCTGACACAAATGTCACACCAATGAATTAATTATTCAATAACAACAAAAACAAAATGAATCACTATCTCAGAATATCTTGATATTGTTTACACTGTCAATAGTAGCAGTTTTACTGTAAAGTATAGTCAACTTACTTGAACACAATAACTTTAAAAACCGAATGCACAGAGTAGCATCTACTCTGGATTGAGGTAGCTGTATCGGCACTCCTTATTTAACTTGAATCAAAAGTAATATATCATCGAACAAATACACCATTGTCAATCTAGAAGGGGGAAATACTAATAGCAAGTTTATAAGTCAGTGACAACATCACTAATGGAACCAGCAAATAAGAGCCTTGCACTAACACTCAACTTTTAGAAGTGACCATGAGCACCGTTACTGTTAAGTAGTATCCTAAGACAAGCCTATCCCTAGAATATCAAACTTCAACTTTTATTAAGCACTCAGATTGACCTTATGGGAAATACAATTTACGGCTGGAGTAGCACTTGAAGGAGCAACTTAAGAACTACGAACTTCAGCTTTACCCAGTATCCCCAAGATATAGATACTTTTTGAAGTACTCGTCTGTTAGCCAGCAACTGAATAGATAAGCACCATACACCAACTAACAGATTCTACTGGGTATCTACACCTTAATAACTTAAGTTTGTTTTGTTGTCTAAGTTAACCAGATTTCTACTGCTTGTTTGTAAACTGTATCTTAATAACTGAAAAGCGAAAGTCAACTGAATCCCATTTGGATTCACTGACAAATTGATTTCACACAAATCAAATCACCTAAGAATTCCACGAATTCTTAAACACAAACAAATCACATAAGAATTCCACGAATTCTTAAAACACAACAGAATTTCACACAAATTCTGAACACATTGGATTCCACGAATTCAAGCAACACAACAATTGAATTCCACGAATTCAAACAACACAACAATTGAATTCCACGAATTCAAGCAACACAACAGAATTTCAAACAAATTCTGATCAATTGAATTCCACGAATCCAATCAACACAATAAAATTCATATTTTGCACAACTGAAATTCACACTGGAATTTCATAGCAGTATTAATTCAAAGCATTACAAGTTTGCATCCCTAAACAAGCACTTAAACTGCACCTCGCAAGCTTAGTACTTCACTCATTTATTATACCCTTATTTGTCTGACATGGTAGAATAACTATTTCACCAAGCCATTCCTAACCTAACCTTTCCCAATTATACAAATTATATCCCTGAATTTCAAACATCGCAATTACACAAGGACATCCCTCAATAAAACAAATAACATCCCTCAATTATACAAATAACATCCCGGACGAGCCCCCATAAAATGTGACGGTCACACCACTATAGATGCTTTCACAAATATGGAAGGCTCTGGTTTTTGTGTTGATTAACAAATAACTATTAATAGCCACTCATTAACCTAGCTCCGAGCCCCCAGTCAACAGAAGTTGACAAAATCAAGCAAGTCACAGAAAAATCACCTAAGTAATGCCCGCGACATGCCCGGTCCATTTGTTATCCTAAACTAATAGGGAGGTTTGACCTCTTGTATTATTGAGCAAACACAAATCAATGGCTCGCACCAAACAAGAAACAATCATGAATAATTTGGAATATATTATATTTATTAAAATAAATATGCACCAAATCAATCAGCTTACAAGAACTTAGTTAGAACACTTAGTTTATAAAATTCTTACCCAAATGACTCTAATCAAATAAAAAAAAACAACTTAATATTATCCTTATAGTTTCTCAGACTTTTAGCCTTAGCATAGTCTCATAAACTTAAATAAGACACATTCTAAGTTATATCAACCAATAGCAGAATCAAACAAATGAAATGTAAATCTTAGCAACATAGAATTTACACTAAAATATGTCATGTCAAGAAATAAATATTTGTATAGAATCTGTCATTTATATAGAATCCATCAGAATTACATAGTTAAATATATCAATATTTAAAATAGAAATAAAGTTGCCCCTGACAGCCCAACCCTTGATTGGTGATTTAGTCTACTTCCCCTGAAAGTGTGGGTACAGCCTGCACATTCTGCACAGCGTAAACCCATGGATATTAGCGGAATACACATTACTGCAAATTCCTTATCCATTAATTTACCTAAAAGTCTTAATTAGATTTACCCAAAAGTAAAGTTATCATAAAATATTGTGACTCCATATACACATTCTCTGCAAATATGGGATTCACAAGGAAAGTTTTACTGTATACACATACTGGCAGATACAGTAAACATAATATTAATTCTCATAAAATCAGTACCTATTTATTATTATCCCAATAGATATACTCATATGCAGACATAGACATACTGCCCATGAATCAGTTTTAAATGCACATTCATGCACATCTAATACTGGTCCTATATGAGTATTTTACCCTTTAGAAATACCCCAGATAACTTATGAATTTCCCGAAATATCAGAAGCAGAATAAACATGACACTACATTGAAATCTCAACAATCTGATATTTACTTTAAAATTCAATACACAATAATAATCTCATTATAGCTTCATGAAAATATACAGAATAAAATACATGTACTACAGCAAAGCAAACTACACATACCAAATGAAATTTTACATTTAAATTACAAATCCATATTCTTAATCCTAAAATCAATTCCAAATTCATTACCAAAGACAAAGTTAAGTTAAAAGAATCATTTACCCATTATCAAATAACCACATTTTCATAACTTACCTGGAAACTTGCTGCTAAGTTTACAAACACAAAAAAAACACTGCTTCCAACAACTGTCAAAGCTTCTCCTCTCAACTACCTTTTCCAAATTTTCCTCTGCACCCCTAAGCTTACCATGCTTGCCATATTTATAGATAAAATCCACCTACACAAAAGTATGACTCATCAAATGTAACATAGGTAACATAGGTCAGTCATTTTAGTGACTCCAAAAATTTAATTCCTTATATTTAATACCAAACTTTCAACCGGAAGATGCCCATAAATTTTACTGTGAATTGATGCATCCAGTTCTGACTCAAAATGTAGCCAGGCACTAACACAAGTACAAATTTACATTCTTATAAATTTTAATGCAATTAACAGATTAACATACAATATACCCTATCACAAACTATTATTACATTACAATTAACTCCCAAAGCACATAGGTAAAATAACATCAACATTACATATCAAATACAAGAAATCAATGTTAAATAAACTACCTCAAGTTTCAAGTTAATATCAAGTTAAAATAAAAACATACAGAAACAGGCTAGCATACTGCCTGCACAACTTACCCAACTGTACTGATTTATTACAGTTCACATCAGTACACAGAAATTTACTGAACTAAAAAAAGACAGATTAGTCACAAAAACTCTGAATGTCCAACATGAGTACAAAACAATTTTGCTAATTACTAAAACAACCTACACAAAATCAAATACCAAATTTAAGCAACATACTTAATAAAGAAATTAATAAAACAATTAAAACAAGGCAATGGTCAGTGACCATGCCGTCACAATTCTAAGGCGCAACAAGACAATAGCAATATGCAAAATCAAAGTCCAGGGACAAAAAAACAGGTCGGCACCACGGAGAAGCCATAAGGAAAATAAGCTAAGGAGGATATGCCTTTGCGCAAAGATAGGTTTCGAGCTTCTTTCTAAAAGAGGCAATAGTGGGTGATACACAGATGTCTTCAGGAAGTGAATTCCAGACAGTGGGGGCATCAAAGGCAAAACTGAAGCCAAACTGCTTAGTGGACTTGTGAATTGTGGGCTGAAATTTTGGTACATTGAGAAAATGCGTCTAGTATTGTAAGTCGCGGCAGTATGTGGATAGATGTGGAGCAAAATATTTAGGGAAACCAGTATGAATAAATTTGTATACCAAGGTAGCCAGTTTAAACTCTGAGCGGAACTAAATAGGGAGCCAATGGAGTTTCGGAGTTCTGAGTACCGGAGTTATCCGAGTGTATTTGCACAAATTTGTAACAATTCTAGCAGCACTATTTTGGATTGACTGTAATCTATGAAGATTGACATAAGAGAGACTCCTGAAAAGTGAGTTATAGTAGTCCAACCGACTACTAACAAAAGCATTGGCAACCGACACAGCTGCATCCTGAGTCAAGAACTGTCTGATACTTCTAAAATCCCTTAGTTGACTAAAGCAGCCTTTACAAACATTCTGGATGTGTTTTGAGAAGGAAAAATCAGAGTTGAACCACACACCCAGGTTCCTCACAGACTCGGTGGGGTAAAGGGGGTTGCCCAGGATATCAATTGGGAAACAAGCCTTTAACCTTTCTCTCTGCTTCTTGGAGCCAAAAAGTATGAACTCAGTTTTATCAGAATTAAGTTTGCTAGCTGACATCCATTCTTTGACATCTTGAAGGCATCTATTCAACTTGTTAAAGGCAGCTGTGGCATTCCTGTATGAGGGATGAACATAGAGGTGTGTGTCATCGGCATAAAAATGGAATTTTACACTTTGGTGTTTACCAATCAGTGTACTAAGGGGAGATGTGTACAGAGAAAATAGGAGAGGACCCAAAACAGAACCCTGAGGTACGCCGAACAGGAGTTTATGTATATTGGACAAAGTAGAACCAATCTGATAGTGTTCAGTCAAATATGAAGAAAACCATTTCAGAGCTGAGCCACCAACATCAAACCAATCCCGAAGACAGCCAAGGAGAGTAGAATGATCAATTGTGTCGAAGGCAGCTGAAAGATCCAGAAGTACCAAGGCAGTAGCTTCACCCCGAGATAGTGACAAGTGAATATCGTTTTTGATGTGAAGCAGAGCCGTCTCAGTTGAGTGACCTGGCTTATATGCGGACTGGTACGAGTTATCCAAGTCATGTTGATGAATGTGATCAACCAGCTGTTTAGCAACCACACGTTCCACCAGTTTAGAAATGAAGCTAAGTCCAGATACTGGGCGGTAGTTTTTCAAGTTCTCAACAGGAAGAGAAGCCTTCTTGATAAGTGGAGTGACTACAGCTTTTTTGAAACCGTCTGTAACTAGTCCCTCACTGAGTGAAAAATTGACCAACTTGGTTATCGATGGTAGAAGGAAGTCAATGCATTCCTTAATAAGGAATGTGGGTAATGGGTCCAACAAGCATGATTTGTTGGGGGGATGTACCGTGTTACAAGACTCAGATGAAGAAAAACTCTCACAAATTTTCATGATTTTATTTGAGAAAAAAGTAACAAAGCGATCAGCCAATGACTTTGAGGATTCACAAGTAGGCAGAGTAGTGCTCTGGGATCTATGTAGGACTTTATGTAACTCCAGCCATAGTTTCTTCGAATCATGGCTATTGTCGGAGATTAGTTTCTTTCTAGACAGTTTTGTCCCTGTTTGTAAGACGATTACACCAGGCAATTTGACGTCGAAGATGACTCCTATTATATTGGCTTTTATCAAGCTCGTTCAAATTGACGTCTCAGTGACTTAGCAAGGCGATAGGTCTCAGACAACCAGTCAGCACGCTATTTTGTCTTCAAACTAGACACAAGAGGAGCATGCTTGTCAAGGATACAACTCAAGTCCTGTACATACTGATCATAGAGCTGCGAGACAGAATTTGCTGGACATTTGACAAAAGGTATTTCTTTAAGTTCAGACCGAAAGTCGGGCATATTGATGCGATGGTACCTCCTATAGGAAATTCTTGTTTGACAGGTAGCAGGAGAGGGAGCAACATCCATAGCACATTTAATAACTGCATGATCAAATATCAATTCACAGATTTCAACATGCCCACACATATCTTGATCCCTGGGGGAAAGAATGAGATCAAGGATATGACCGTGCAAGTGAGTGGTATTGTTTACTGACTGTCTCAGATTACATGAGTCTAAAAGGGCTTTCAATTTGTGGCTATCAGTACAAGGTATATCTACATGTATATTGAAATCACCACATATGAAGTACTTGCAATCAATAGAAGACAGAAAACAAACATAGGACATAAATTCATCTAAAAACATGGAAGAACACGGCCCAGGAGGGCTGTAGATAGAGGCTAGGAGCAAAGTTTGGCATGAAACTGAGACTGATATGACCATATTATCAAAGGAGCTATAGTTAGGGGTATCCACCTTGCGGTATTTGTAAGAATCACAAATGAAGAAACCCACACCACCACCAATACCTGATGAACGTGGATTATGTATCAAAGAGAACCCATCCGGGGTAACTGAACAAAGGAAACTCTCCGAGTCAGTAGTTCAAATATGTGTTTCTGTGAGACAGAGGAAATCCAAGGTGTGAGATGCTATTGTGTCAGTGATGAGAGGGCCCTTATTCTGGATTGACCTTGCATTTACTAAGCCAAGCATAGTCGGTCCAGGATTCATGGCAACATCACCGCACATGAGAATCAATAGCATAAGCCCACTCTGTTTTACAGTAGAGGGAAAAACATGGCAGGTGGAGCCGTAGGAGTAACTTTTTGCAATCCTTAACATGGATGGAGTGAGGAAACCCCTTCCAGTAGAATTATGCGAGACACTCCTGAGATGAGTAGCAACCATCAACATGTTGCAGAAGAGTAGAATGCGCATGGCAAACATCTTAGTTGGGTTGGTAAAGGGATAAATGCCCTAGGATAAAAAATCACCTGTGGGTGGCCTAAACCTTTATGGCCTTAAGGACTAACCCTTGAAACTTCGTCCCATGGGCAACTCATGGGCACCCTAGCAACCCACACTAAAGCCAACCTTAAGAAACAACAGATACATAGTGGTTCCGATGACAACATAAAATGGCGGTCCTCTGTCACTGGCTCCTATCACCAGTGGCAGGCTAAAGAACTTCAAGGACAATGATAAATGGTCATCCTTGAGCCTCTGTCTTTGAATTAGGGGAAAGTCAGTAACTTGAAATTTGGGCAGTACTTGTCCAATCAGATGGGTCATATTGTGCTTTGAGTGTTGTTATTCTTAGAGATACTGCTCTGAGTATAAATGCAATACCATAAAATACAATAAAGAGTGTGAAAGGGATGTTAGCCAAAATGACTAAGGTGTGACCACCTCAGTGCGTAATTGACATTATATAATAATGGACAGAAAGTAGCAAAGGGAAAGAATCAATTAGATACGGGATCAACACTTGGTTTTACCAGTCAGGAGGAAAGGAAAGAAAATGGAAATGTAAATAGAAATAAATTACATCTGAAGTTTTAAGGTAAAGGCAAACCAGATGTTACAGCATGGGCCTCAGAACAATGTTCTCACCTGAATATATGCAACAATGAATATAATTAGATGTATAAACGGTCAATATCACCCCCCAAAGAGACTTAGTATGAGTAGCAACCATTATGGTCAACCTGTGTACCTCAAGGAAAAACTTCATCCATATACCTCATCAAGGAACACCAGACGTAGCAGTCCAAAATACAAATTCCTTCAAGTTCCTTCTTTTGACTCGAAAATACATAAGTCTCATAAGTATCTTACCAAATCTTTCAGCCATCATGCACCTGCTTTCTGGAACTCACTTCCTGTCCATGTAAGAACCAGTTCATCTGTCACATCCTTCAGGAAGCACTTGAAAACCCACCTTTTCAAATCTGCTTTTCCGACCTAGATATATAATTAGTTAGCACACTGAGTTCCCCTTCGGGGAAGATATTGCGCCTGCAAAGCAGTAGATTTAGATTTTTAAACTAGCTGGGTAGATGGCTTGGGGGCTGTTACATTCATTTTTTGTTCAATTTTGAAAGACTTTGAAAACACGAAAACAATTTTGAGGGAGATGAGGTCAATCATCTTAGACAAGGGACAAATATAAAAGTACAAAATATCTTTTTAGCTATTTATAAGCTAAAACAAGCATGAGATTAATGCTAATTTGGAATGAGGTGTGTAGTTTGAATAATTTCATTTTATTTTCACCAAATGAATTATACAATACCATGAAACAGTAAGATTCAAAAATTTTGATCCAAAGTTAAAGGCAAAATAGAAATCATATCACTAATACTCATTATACAATGGTGATAATACTGTTAGTTTATAGAAAAACGACAGCCATTTTGAGAAATAAATCCAGGAGGGACAGGCCAGTAGGCCGGTGAACCCTTTAGGGACAGTTTTTTGTGAGTAACCTGTATCAGAATTCTGCAAGCGAGAAATGCTGATGATTTATTTTTTAGTTTTTTAGTTTTTGAAAATGTGTTGTTCCAGTGTTATTAAAACTGACATTTGAACAAGAAAATAAAATTAGAGCCAGGAAGTGTAATGCTCCTATGGGGGTTTCACTAGTAAAGCAGCTAAAGGTATTCCAGTCCCAGCCATCGTAATCTTAAAGTGAATCATCAAGACCTTGGTCAAAATTTCATTTTTTTCCAAATGCTGTCAAATTTAGATGTGTGACAAGTTATAAGACCAAGCAGTTACAATAAATATTTCATTGAAAAAACGTAACAGATAGTCCAAAGAATCCTAAAGATTTGTGAAGAATTTCCATTACCATTGAATGAAATGATACAGACAAAAAGAGTTTAAAACATTTAAATTGCATTTACACAAGCTATTTTATGTTTTATTATTTCAAATGAACCCACTCGAACTGAGCCATCCTACATTTCTTTCACATGGCTTCTGTGAGGGCCTGATGTTGCTGAAATAGCTCCCAGCCTGTGGATACTGTATGCAATGACAAGTTTGACAGACATATGACATTCATCATGAAGGTTTTGTAAGGAGATGTTTTATTTCAGTGCTTTCCTTTTGTTTTGTTAAAAAAATTATGTGTGTTTTAGCCATTTAAATGTAAAATAAAATCATATGCTTTCAAATATTAGCAACCATACAAACGTTAGACATTGATTCTTTTTTCCCACGGCATGTGAAAAACCACCTGTGTTGTATTTTAGCAAAATTAAACATTTTGCAAACATATTTTAACTTCAGTACTTTCGAGAAAATGTGTTGAATATTACCATGTGATATTATGTGTAAATATTCGGAAAGTATCGTGGATGTCAGTATAACATGAAACTTATGCTATATGTGCAATGAATACAAAGCAATATTTATTGTAATTGCAATATTGAGAAATGTGTATTCTGTTTGTAACTATATGCATGCATAAACATATATAAAGATGTATTTATATTTTCTAAAATATGTGGAAATGTAATCAATCAAAAAAGAATTATTGAGAAATTATTGACAGAATATAAAAAATATTGAAAAAAAAATTAATGACAAGGAAGAAAATAGGGGTGTTTGTGGTGACCTTTTCTCTTGTTTACATTGATGTCATACTTGCACATAAGGTGAGATCTACCCATGAGTCGGTCCTCTTCAAAGATGATCCAATTAAAGATCACAAATACAGATGAGTACAGAACTCACTTAAGGTGGAACTCCTACCAGTGGTTTGGTCGTCCTCAATGTGGATCCAGATGTGCATCAATGAATTTGATGTAGATTGCAAATTCAGATTTGCTTTCATTTTTTTCTTTTCAGTACTGCCTTCAAGTCAAGGGTTGTACAGTGTGGGTTGAGCTCAGGAACTGCTTGTTTTAAATTGTAAAGAGCTTATGTATAGAAGCTCCCTTTTAAAGTCATTTGGTCCTTAAATCGACAGTTTGGATTGGATAACATCAAGGTATCAGCACTTACTGATCTGGTGTCAGAAACCAATATCTCTGCTAAGAATGGTTGTACAAAAAGTATTATCTTAACAACATTATTGTGCAGTTGATGAAAGTAAAACAAAAAAGAGGGGTCTCGACTTGGTTTTACAGGTTTGTCCACAATGTGATCAGAATATAGCTGGGTTGGAGAAAGAAGGAAGGGATATGACACTGGCAATTATTTGTACTCTGCCATTTAATGATAAATATTAAAATCCAATACTTCAAATTAGAGACAGTTTTATTTGATTTGATTTTTGTAGTTCTTCCTGAAGTCGGGGCTAGCTATTATGGCAGATACACATTTTTCACTTGTACCGCCACAGAGGGAACAATCCTAAGAGCAAAAATTACAGTGACCGATGTTACAAAATCCAGTAACTGGTCTTTTTTAAGGTTTGTGTTTAAATATTTCTTGCTTTCTAATTTTGAATTCAGGGAAGCAGAAAAATAAGCAAACAACAACGCGATCTGGTTTAATATCCACAAAAAGCCATGTTCAACTGGGACTAATTTATTGGTGTCTTACATAATTATTATGAAACTTTAAAGATAAATGGAATTTGTTGATGCATTTGTAATGCAAATTATGTACAATAATTGTCACTTTATACTATAAAAATATGTCCCTGTCTCTGTGGTAATTGTTACGGGGTACTATAAAATTATGCCAGTCTCTATGGTAATTATCATCAGGTGCTATAAAAACAGTCTCCAAGGCCCCTTCCCAACTCATTGATCATAAATGTGGAGGGTTATTTATTTTATTGCACCTTTTGACAAATAATTAGTTTAAAAAATAATGTACACTATATATATATACACTTAGTATGCTTATATATATGAGTAAGCATATAATAACAATTGACATAAAAATAATGTATGCACCTAATAAAACAGTTACAAGATAAATTTATATAAAATATCATATTTAAAAAAATAAGATTGACAAACTTACTCATAAGAAGTTACTAAGTAAAATAGGTGGCAAATCATACATCACCATGTGATGCTAAGCTATTCCATACTGTAAAACCAAGGTTGCACTTATACCGGGTAATGCCAAATTGACTCTCACCATATGATTCTAATCACAACAAATTGGTTTGTTTGCCTACCTGTTGGACCTCCACTATGGATAACCCAGTAAGGCAGTGCACCCCAGGTGGTGGAATTTTGAACTAAAAAGCCATAAACCATGTATTTAAAATGCACATATTACACATTCACTTGCAAGCATTTAATTAAAAAAACACTTCCAGCCCAAGAAATGTAGGAGCATTATGGCAATACCTGTCTAAATCTGCAACCTAAGTACCAGCCTACATTGTGGTACTACAAAATTATGCCTCTGTCTCTATGGTAATTGTAAGTAAGAAACACTTATAAAGCGCCGAAATTGATGTAAATATCCTCTAAGGAGCTGATGTGCAAAAAGGGATAGTCCAGTTCCAACAAGAGGTCCGTTTCCATATTAGCATCCGATAGGGGAGATAGGCTATGGTGGAGGATAAGCTAATCTAAAAAGGTATGTTTTCAACTGTTTTCTGAAACTAGAAATGCTTTCTATGGTTCTAATGGCTTGAGGAAGCTTGCTCCACTCTGTGGGAGTCCCTGCTATGAAATTGCGCAGCCCTGAGCATTTATTTGGTTTAGATGAGGAAATTGATAGGTGATTGCCCCATGTGAGATCAATCCTCCTAATTAGAGAGGAGAGATATGGAGGTTGGCTGAAATGTATTGCTTTATAAGTGAGGAGATTATATTTGAACAATATACGGTAATGAATGGGGAGCCAGTGTAGTTTGTGCAGGAAGGGTGTGACATGACAGTATTTATTTATCTTGAACACCGTCCGACATAAGTAATATAAAATACTATGTCCTTGTTTGAGTGTTCTGGTATTTAGGCGAAGTACAGCACATGTTGGATAGTAAATATTACATCTATTCATTATATTTGTAGGTTTCCTTGAGATTTCTGTGGAGAGTACGTGATACAGAAATCAGAAGCTTTGTGCTCACTGGTAACTACAACTTTGCCACAAGATCTGTTGCTGTGCCTTTTGTGTATGATTCCTATGGATTTACGATGCACGTCAACTTTACAAAAGAAACACTGTTTATTTACTGTATTGTGAATGTTACAGGACAAAAGTGTCATTCAGCTATTCTGCCTCGAGATTACAGTGGAAATGAGCTGGCAGTTTGAATACTTTGGATGCGAATAAAAAAATACTCATTTGAAACTTTTCTGTATCACTTCAAAAATTAAACTTTGTTTTACATTCCCCATGGACCCCCCAACAACCAACTGCCAAAGAAACAAGCAATTGGGAATAATATATTATTTATTTAATTACTAAAATTTATATTTAATGACATGTAATACAAACATATAATTTAACCATTCTACACTTTAAGTAACTTTATTTTATTAGTTCTACAAAAAAATTCGTGTTCGGGTACATTTGTATAGCTCTATAAGTAATAAACCGATCTTCTGTAGGATTTGATCTTTTATGTGGGCATAGATCGACCAAAGAAAGACATGATTAAATTTCGGCAGCTTCATCATATTCTGGATACAAAAATATCCAGATTTTTAAAAGCTGCCATTATTATTGCATTTTCAATGAATGTGGCTTTCTGGTTGACATAACTTCACAAATAATGAGCAGATGGTAGAGCTTTGCCAAAGGATAAAATAACTGAAATTGGTCAGTTAAGCTTGCTATGGATGCTCTGGACTGCCAAAGTTTTTTTCACTAAGTTAACTAAGTTAAATATACAAGTTATAAAATTGAATATACGAGTTAGTAACTTGAATTTTCCAGTTAGTAACTGGTACATAAAAGCTAATAACTTGAATATAGTAGTTAACTTACTTAAATTCGCCAGCTAACTAACTATAAAATGTCAGTTACCTAAATTGCATAGACAGCTAACTGGAATGTATGACTTTTTAACTTGAAGAAATGAGTTGTTAACTCGAATGTGCTAGTTAGTAAATTGAATATGCAAGTTAGCTAACTGGAATATACGAATTAGCTAACTTGAACATATTTATGTTATAATACTTCAACTGAACTCTAGCCAATCTGAATCCAAAGTATTTGATATTGCCCATTTTTGTCAAAATAATATCACTCTAACTCCCATTAATTGTTATTGCTCATACAGTAAGTGGGATCCAGAGATGACTGTCACTGTTTCCTGTACTGAACTATATAAGCTTTTACCAAAGCTGAGATTAGGAGATTGAACTAATAAGTTGCTAAAGACAGGTTGAACTGCTGAGCTGTGGAATGGTTTTCTGTGTTACACCAGTTCTATGAACCTAACACAGAACAATCAAACTACTTAAAGCAGCAACCTCTATATATGTTCATATTTCAACTATACAAGTTTGACTTCATAATTTAAGAATACAAATGCCATGGAAGATCAATGATAACAGTGAATTAAAGTTTTATTTTATGTGATTTACAATTTGGAACTATTTTTACACCCCTTGTGATGAGTGGCAGACAACATTCACACCCAACATAAACTAAAATAGTCAACGCTCATACATAAATACACCAACCATGCTCTTGAAAACTGTAAAACAGATTTGTTACTTTTTTGTAAAATTTTGTAAAAATAGTAGTCTTTGTGTTTTATTGTGAGTCAGCCATTTTATGACAACATGTTTACCACAAGAAGGTAAAATGTTGAAATGTACGGGTAATTAAATTATGTAAACTTCTATTACAATCCACAGAATTACTTTTATAGGAAGTATAGATCCCCATAGTATATATTTTGTTGGCATAACAAAGGGTAAAATGTAAATACATGCAATGGAATATTTTAAAAATGCCTTAAGTCTGCCCTGCAGTGGTCTTAAAATTATGACAAAATCTAAGACAATTTTTCGCCTTTGACGTTAGTCGAAGTGGTTTTTGACATCACATTTCATTGCACTGAAAGAGACTTTTCTAAATCATTCTACTCATTTCTCCTATACATATACAGTGCCTAATCTCTGCAAAGGCAGACTCTTGCACTTTTGTATACCATTACTGCCAAGTAATAACATTTGCCCTTTGACTTCGAAATCACAATATTGCCCAGAAAGAAGTGTTTTAGTCTGTAATTATTTATTTATTGTAGACCTTCGCAGATATGTAAATATACAATTTTGTAAAAAAAGGTAAACTATGAAACAATATTATAGATGAAATGGTTAATTGGGGCTACAAAAGTTCCCAATACAAGCAATAGTATCAAATGATGCATCTGTGTATAAACACCTAAAATCATCACTTAAAACAATCTCTAACAAAAAAATGAACAGTAGACACTAATGAAATATCACTGATACGATTCATAAGTTCATAAGGATTTCCTTCTTAAAACCCTGAAATGGTTTACTCTATTATCTAAAACATTTATGTGGCACTAGTACAAATCTTATGTCCCATAAGTCTTCTAAAGCAGTTATCGTATGCCACTTCAATTATTTTGTATATTTCCGTGTAATAGTATGAATAATACATATTTGCACAATAAGACGGAAAGAGTGTGGTTTTGATGTTTGATGTACAGTGGCTAAATTAGCAACCAACATTTTAACTGTAGCATATTTGTGTCTTTACATCTTTAGAATCATTTAAGTCATATATACTTATATGAGCTCACATATGCCAGATGTGCATTGTTTAAGTAGACCACAGATTTTTAGGTTTATATCTCTTGGCACTGATATGCAGACAAACACTTTTGCTGAAATTGAAAACTATTTCATATTCAAATCTGAGTAACTTGCACATATATTTTTAAGATTAATTAGGGGATCATTGCTGTTATATCATCTGCATACACTGAGTGGTTAAATTATGTGTTTACAACCTGCACTACAGGATGACAGATTTATGCTAAACTTATCAAGATAAAAATTGACAAACACTGGTGACAGAAATCCACACTGCCTCGGGCCATTATACATATTCATGAAGCATGAATCTGCATTGTCCCATTTGACACAAATAGACTGTCCATGCACACAGAAATAGAAGTTTCTGTAATATTTGATGACTTGCTTAGGAGTAAAAATACACATATCAGTCAAGCTGGTTATCCCTAGTTAACAGTAAGTGACATGTTGAATATTATAATTTTAATTAACTTGGAAATCACTGAATCAATAGCAACTGGTCTGTAATTTTCTTTTTGTTGTTATATCACAAAAAGTGTTTTAACCAGTGGAACTACGGAGCTTAATTAGGTCCCTTGTGTAAATAGCTGTGTACGAAAATCATTGTAAAGAGCAAAGACAACAGAACTGGTATATAGTTACTAGATATATGTGCTCACTATAAAGATCAGGAGCTTTAGCTGATTTACTACATTTAATTACAAACCAAACCTCCTCTTCTGTAACATGCAAAAACGTTATGTTACTACAATTATTAATGGCCATTTCTTTATGTGAAGACTCTGATGAGTTGCAATTTTTTTGTTATGCTGACCCACATATCAACAATATTTTAGCATCAAAATCTTGTGCACACATTTCTGCCGCCATTTTAATGAACAAACTCACAGCTTGAGATTTACAATAATGCAGAGCCGACTTGATGTTTGCTGTAGGTTATCTTTGTATTGTATAGATAAGATCCTGCCTGAGTTTACCACAGCCTTACAGAGAAGAAATGCTTTTCTCTTGTTTTCATGAATCCCTACACAGATCATTTCAGCCAGCCTTTTGTTGAATAATATTTGACATTTTGTTTTGTTTAATAACACATTATGCTGTGTTAGGTTGTTTCTCTTAATGCATGTATTGTTATCCCTAGTTTCTTTTACAACACAGAAGCTATGAGATGTTTATCATTATATGCATTAATTTTAAATGAAATACCAAGACGCTAACACCAGAGAATGGCAAGCCCTTCATATGACCTACCAGCTAACACAATGCTGGTAATGTTCACGGATGATAATCCTTGCCCATAAAAATCTTTGCGCAGTGTCTCTTGCAGCAGAAGTATATCATGTGGCACAGATCTTAAATGATATTTAACAATGACCATTATAACAATTGTAGAAAATAACATTGGAATAACAGCTTCGAATTTTTATATTCTTTAATAAGAGTGTGTTTTTACATGGTTGTAGTCAGTTTCTGTTAAGCGTGAGGAATAAGTGTCATATTTTTTTGAAAATTCTTTTCACTTCTTTCATGTGTGAGCATTGAGAAATATAGTCTTTTACCAGTTTCTTTGTTGTTTAAGGTTGCAATCCTTTTTGTAGTTCCAGTCTTTCTAGCCTTTTAGTTTGTCACTGAAGCTCATGACTCCTCAGCACTTGCCTGGGTCCGGTAAACATCAAGTCCCACTCTGCTGTGCATATGTTGTTTATCCCCCAACGCCCTTTCTGTCTTCAATGGAATTAGACTTGATGTCAGTTGCCACAATCCTGCATATGGAAGTTGCTGTGGCCATCATAGTTATTGTAGTCTCTGTTGGTTTCTTCATGATTTATGGCTTACGAACTGGATGGTGTGCCTTAGAATCCGTAGATACAGAGATTAAGCGCTTGGACAACTGACTGATTGATTGATTGATTGATTTACATCTGCATCCATAGCAGATTCAGGTGACCCAGATGTTTAACATCCATAATATCTAGCTTTGACCGACCTGTGATGCAATAGTAACTTCGTCACCAGGCCAAGTTGCAACCACTGGTTTTTTACATTAGATAATGGGAACATGTTGACCTCTGACACATCGACCTTAGTCTCTAGATCATAAAGCAATTTTGAAATGTCAAACTGTTCATATGACAGAGGATGTTGTTACATATATAAACACTGTACCATTGTATTGTTTAATCTAAGCATTATATGAATGTACTGACATTTAAGGTAATCGAGTTATTAAATTTTGGTGGCACTGATGTTTTCTGTTATATTGATCTCTTTATGGACTTAGGGAAATCCCTCTAAGCTTCAATAACCTCAGCGATTATAATAATAGATTTGGGGAAACCCATTTAAACTGCTTATGGTGAAAAGTGTTAATTTCCAATTAGTTCTATAACATTTTAGATATTTCCATAAGTATATATAAAGACTGTGCATCTGACCACAAATGAAAATAGTATTCGCAGGCTATAAGGAAAGCCAATGGTGTTTTAGAACTATTATAAAATAGATATAAACTTCTTGTGTTGTGATGAGCTCTTGTCAGAGCGAATTGGATACAGTGTCTGGATAGATTGTGCCTTGATATACTAGAGAGTGGATTTGCTGTATTGTGGACATTGTTTACCTCTGAATATAGTGTGTGGATCTACCATAGAGTGGATTTGCTGCATTTTGGACATTGTCCATATCTTGGAGCAGACACTATAGTTGTGCAACTCGCTGATTGAACTTTGAAGGGATCACAGTATAAGGACATTTTGTGTTATCTGACATTGAACTAAACACAGGATACAGATACATGTGTGTTAGTAGATATTGAATAGATACAAAGGACAAACTTAAAGATCAAAGGCAACACTTTTGAAACTACCATAAAATTTATAGATATATAAGAAATGTCTAAGAAGTGTAAAAAAATGATGCGCCTCAGAAAGGTTAAACATACTATTCATCTAATTTTTGTTGCATTTTTCCATACTCTTAACTGCTGCCACCTATATTTTTCATTCGATATATTTTGTAAAATATATAAGCAATTGCTACATAGGTTCACTGACAATGTAAACAAGTAGTTTTCTTTTTGGTGTGACCTTTTCAAACATATATATGTTAAACAGTATTGTGCTGTATTTTATTTAGTTTATATGTTTACCAAGTCTCAGTCTGATGGAGTCAACTGGATAAGGGATATGGAGAGGTTGAATGCAAGTTGGAACAAAAAACATATCCCTTTGGTGCCATATGACATTAATAGTCTTTCCTCATTTAAAAAAGTTAAATGTTCTCATTAGAGCTAATTCTATAGAGGATTGATCCAAAATATTGTTATGCAACAAAATGATGGTATTTTTAATCATAAGGTTCAAAGGATTACTTTGAACATCTAAAGTCATGCATACATAAGGGGGCTCGGTAGTGTAGCGGTTAGAGTTCACGTCTCCAACCTCTGTGGCCGCCGGTTCGAATCTTGGGCCGGGTGCTTCATGTTGGAAAGTTGGTAGTTACTTGCTGATGCCCGGTGGTTTACAGTGCAGCATGCACTGGTTCCCTCCACCTGTAATTCTACCTGTCACAATATGACCCTGGCTGTTGAACGCAACGTAAAACAGCAACTAACTCACTGTCATACAGAACATAAGTTTCGAAACTATACAGTTTATACATTTCAGAGAGGTCTATAGTGGCCTAGTGCTTGGTAACTTTCATATCTAATCACAGGTTGTCACTTCTAGGTTCAACTCCAACAATTGACAATGTTTTGGTCCAGTCCCAAATGACTTTGACTATTAAACAGGATAAAAGACTCCAACTTAAAGCTTTGACCTATACACTTTCAATTGACTTATTAAAATTTGAAATTAGGGTCTGTGTACCTGGCTGTCTGTGTAAAATGTGCATCCTGGTAAATTCTTGGAATTCCATATGGTTTCTGCGAAGGTTTGTTTTGTATGTATGGATACATACATAATAGCAATAAGTCTGACAGACTTGTGACAAATATTATGACTGCTTTATAAGCAGGTGTTTTGTTTCTAAAAGTTCCTTATGTTTTATTGAAACATTTTTTACAATGGTTAACCCTGTAAATGTGAGAAAAAACATATACATTGAAATATACACAGCAATGCAAAAGTTAGGCATTCGTTTTTTGGCATGGCATAGAAAACCTTCATTAATCATTTGTAGCATTATAGATTATTGAGAAAGAAAATTGTTTATCCTTCAATATTTTGTTAAAATATATGGTTTGGTATGTGTAAAAAAAGTATCATATATTGATAGAACATGAAGTTACACCTTAAAAGGAATGGATATTGATCATGTTTGAACTATAATTGAGAAATGAATATTGTATCAAATGTTATGTTTATTCACAAACATTTATTGAATATTTGTGAGTTCATATCTCCTAAACATTTGGAATTAGAATTGTTTATCAGTTTATCAACCAAAAAAGGAACTGTTTATTAAATTATTGAAATAAAATAATTGAATTATTGAATATATTAAAAAAAGAAAAACAAGAAAATAAGGTTATAAGATCATTTGGTTTGTGGTTGTCTTTTTTGAGCAAGAACTTTTTTTCTCTTTTTTTACATTTTTTTTTGTCTCCAGACTTTCATGAATTGTCGCATAGCGCATACATGTCAAATGTGAATGTAGATTTGGTTTTACATGTTCTCATCACTACATTCAGTCAATAGCTATGTGCTCTCTGGCACTTCATATTTAATTTACAAAAGGGCTTAGGTTTAGAAGTGTCGTATAAATGTCAAAAAGGGCAAATGTTTATTTGGTCATATTATTAACAATGGAGATTGGATAGCATTATCCTTAGTTACTGATCTTGTATCAGATAAGCCAGAAACCAGTATCAGTGATGATAAGAAAGAATGGTTGAACCATTAATTAGTATTATCATGGTATTTGGAAGTGATGATTATGAAACAACTGAGGGATCTTTTTCTGCAAAACATATATCTTCCCGATTAGTCCATAAAGACCCCAGAATACGGCTAACTGGTAAGAGGTAGTATGAAAGGACTTTACACAGGTGTGTCAATATAGACTCTACACTTTAATGAAGCATACTTGAGTTCTGTGTTAAACATTGTTTTATTTTCATCGGATTTTGTAGTTCTTCCTAAAGTTGGAGATACCTATTATGGGACATACACATTTTTCACCTGTGTCACCACAGAAGGGACCACCCTAACCACAAAATTTACAGTGGCTACTGTCATAAAATCCAGTGACCAGTCCTATGTTAAGGTACAAATCAACATTAGCAGAAAGCACACAATCTACTATCTAATGAAACATCTATGTAGCTGACACACAAACTTGGACCTTTTCTTGTAAGCCATATTATTTTGATTCATTTATTTATTTATATGCGGTTTTATGTCGCTTTCAACATTGTACAGGTCATATCACGATGGGGAGTTGGAAGACAAAGGAAACTAGTACACATACATTTGGTCAAGGTTTTGTACTGTAAACTACCGACCAACGGCAAGCAACTACCAGCTTTCCCACTTGAGGTAGAGCCGTGGTCCAAATTCTGGTTCCAGATGTGGGAGGCAAGAGTGTTACCACTCTGCCACTGTCGTACCCATATTACTTTGAAGTATTAATGACAAAGACTTTACTCGTTCACACTAATAATCTATAGTAAGGAGGTCACCGCTGGATGCAAGTAACATCTTGCTTACTGTATCCAGCTGGATATGCCATATAAATCTCATGATGGATAATAATAATAGACTAAGCCAATATTTAATGAAGAAATGCACAAAATAACAGTGAAGTCTGTTGTACCTATGAATGAAAGGATTTCCAAGTTTTAATTTGACATTGCTCTGCCATTTCTACATGGATTTATAAACAAAGTAAATACAGAAATGAGAAGATATACTGTGAATGCCATTCTAATGATGCATATAGAGCATATTTCTGGCTCACTTAGTTATCACAAAATATCAACAAAAACGGCACTTCTTGAAAAATGAGTTACTCCAGTCTTGCAGTTTTAACTTTACCCCTGTTTGTATGTGCTGGTACCTATGATAAACACAGTGTATGATGGACAATAAAAGTTCCATATATTCATTTTATTGCATTAGCTTTCTTTGAATTGGCTATGGTGAGTACGTGACTCAGAAATCCAAAGCTTTATACTGACTGGTGAATACAGCTATTCCACAAGATCGATTGCTATGCCATTTGTGTATGCATTTACGATGCATGTTAGGTTTGCAGAAGGATAAGCACATGTTCACTGCGTTGCAAAGGTTTCTGGAAGAGTGTGCCTAAAAGGTGTTCTACCTCCAGATTACAGTGGAAAAGAGATGACCATTTGAATTACCAGACAAAAAGCAATAGCTTGTTTGGAACTTCTGTGTATCATTTTCAAAAAATAAAATCTGAATCAGTCTGACTTTGTTTCACTGGTTCTACTTAGAGTTGATATTTTTGAGTGGATTTATACATATTTGTTTGTGTTTCAGATAACTACACAAATCATAGAAATATATTTCTTTGTGTGGATAGGGACTAACCAAAGAAAGAAATGATTAAATTTTGGGGAAATATGTATTTTCAAGAAAAAAGAATGTCCAGAATTTTATTAGTTCCCAATATCAATGCATTTTTAATGAATTTGGCTCTCTGATTAGCTGTAATTTCTTCAGGCTGAGTATATATTTAGAAGCAAGATGACGGTTGTAAAATCTCATCAGAATATTTGAGCAAAATGTTCTCCATATCGAGAAACAGAGTCTGGGTTCATGACTGGGTTGCACTTTTATGGCCCGATTTGATAAGAGGTCTGCAACTATGTTTGAATCCATACCTGTAAGTCAATATTACCTGAAGTATTGAAATTGAATATTCCTGACTCCCTAGCCCTGCCTGAATTGAGAAAATTAATAACTGCTTCAGTGTCGCAGGCAACAGAAACTTTCTTATTGACCCTACTTGGTGGCAGACCCTTAAGACCATTAAAATGTTGAAAAACTCAAGATGGGATAAGTTCAAATTAAGACAATCTAGAGGTAAAAATTTTGCATCACCATCTGCTACCTAAGCCTCTAAGGTTGGCATCCAGTTTAATGGAAACATTGGCGGACTTTATGTCAAAGAATATGAAATTAGGGGCGGATCCAGCATTTAAGTAAGGTGGGGGTTCACATCAGACATACCATAATGAGGGGGTCGAGAGACATGCCCCCGCCGGGACAATAAATAATTTTGGTAAAGATATAGTGCATTTCCTGTAAATTTAACACCTCTCTCAAGAAATAATATTGTACTTTGGGTTGAACCCATTTACATTATTTTTTGAACCCCCTGTCTATTTTAATTAATAGATTTAGAAGTCGATTAAAGGAGAATCTAGACGTTTGAACACATTTGCTAACGTATAAGAGGCTGACCAACAATAATTGTGGCTGCCATTTTTACAATGAGTCTTGTGATGCCAAAGTGCACACACGTTCAGTATTTCCAGCATTTTTCTCTGAGGATTAGCAAGGGAAAATCACCTGAATATACTCTTATTTCCAAGAAATTCATAGATGTTGTTGGTGATACCAATTTCTTCATCGAAATGTAAAAACATAATATCTTTCAGGAGAGAACAACAGAGGTCATAGGCTGCATCAATAATGCTTGCAATAACCACTTCAAGTATATCGTTGATAAATGTAGGATTATGATTAGATATGTTGATGCAGTGTTGATTAGCCATTGAAATGATGCCCTGCTATGACAATAACCGAGTAGTATGGACATATCGATGTACCAGTCAGCGTGACATAAGCCTTATAAGTCATAAACCCTAGGTTTTGGGAACCTTTCTGACTATGTTTTTATTTGGTTGAAACCTGCCAGTCTTGCATATCTGATCAACATCTTCATTAACACACCTCTGCCCAGTGGTCATACTGTAACTGCCCACACTTTGAGCTTTTTAGCATTTAAACACCATCAAGGTATGAGAAAGCTTCTTTAAATATGTTAGGTTAAAGTTTCTAATTACTGCTTACCCCACAAAAGGCATTGTGTGGACATTCCTTGTGTTGTATATGGGACTACAGCTTCTGGTGCCGGCATCATTTTTCGACTCAGTGCACATTTGACCATAGTTTCTTGCTTTGCATATAGTCTCTCACTCGTTCTTTTATTATTGACAGTGTTTCTGTGTTTCCGCAGTCTTTCTTGGGATGAGGGAAACCTATCCAAAAGCTAAGTTGCATATGTGCTTTTCATTTTGGCCATCAGTTTGGTGGGAACATTTACCATTCTGATAAAATTTCCAGGGAGTCACCTGATTTTTATTCTGCGTTTTCTTACTTTGAGAGTATGGAGCATTTGACAGAATTTTCTGTGCATGAGTTCCTCTGAGTCTGTCAATTTTGTCAGGCATGTGTCAATCTACTTTGCATAGGCATAGAAACTGGGGGGACAACGGGGACGGCCACCCCCACAACCATAAAGTTGGGGGGGCGGGGATATCTTTTCGCCCCCAAATTTTTGCTCCAATTTTGACATTATGTAAACTTTTACAGATTACTCAATAATATGTGGTCAAATTACACTTTTACCCTATTCATTGCTGACATTTACCATTGTGTAAGCTACCGTTTGAACTAAAAAATATTTATATTTATGATTTGTAAAAGGAACATTTTGAGTTAACCTGTCATGGGATTTGCAAAATTCTATGAAATGTTTCACTTATGCAGACCAAAACTATACATATAGTAATCTTCTACATTTAATTTACCGTATTGCTAATTTTTTAGAACTTAGACATGTAGTTTCAAATTCACACAGAACATCAGTTTAGCTCTGCAATTTGTCAGCTGATAATATTTTTCCCAGAAAACTTTTCTTTCTTTACTGTGCCTTTATTGGAGAAAGCCAGTACAATGATTATACATCCCCTCAGTTTGGGGATTAACCTTGCTAAAAATAGATCTTGTATCAGCTCAGCTCTTGAAGGAAAGGCCACAAGTTATGGAAACATTAGAAATACCTTTCAAATGCAGAGGTGACTTTATGTATTTCTATACCTGGACAAGGTTGTCACAAAGATTTACTTTGGCAAAGGAACTTAAAGAAATTTTAATTGGACCATTTGAATTGGTATATTACCAACAGGCAATATATTCTGTAAAATTAACCAAAATTGTTAGACATCATAACATAACATCCTTACAAAAGACTAGTTAATTCTGATAACTAAGTGTCCTTGAAAGGGCGTTTATTTGTTTTTGCCTCAGTTGCCGCCACCACCACCGCCGCCGCATTATGGTCTCACTTGAATATCTCCCTTATTATTAGAAGGTTTCAAATCATATTTGGCTGTTATATACCTTAAGCATGGGAAAATGTTTTTGCATGCTTGAATTTGACCTTTATGGAGGTCACATGATCAAAAACAATTTTTTTAAGTACACCCGCCCCCCTGTCATCGCAGTTCAGGTAAAACTACTTGCTCCACAGCCTTATAATTTGACACACCTGTTCATACTATCAAAACCACAAGCTGATTAGATTTTGGGAGCAATCCCTTGAAAAATTTATCTTTTATGAGTGATTTTTGACACCTTCCAATGTGAAAGCCTTAAATTTAGGTCAACCCCCTATTATCTTCTTAAGTATTGCATTTAGAGCCATAAAATGTATTTGGAGGTAATAGGAAACCATATGTGGAGAGTCTATATAGCCGGTCAGTTTTACGCCCCGACCCTTCCTTATGGGCCAAACTGGGGTCATAAAATAACTGATTTTGAGTTTTTGCCTTATATCTCCTTTATCGTTGCTTTTATAGCTTCAGAATGTATTAAGAGGTATTGGGAAAGCATATGTGGACTATCTAAATAGCCGGTCAGTTTCATCCCCCGACCCCCCTTATGGCTCAAACTGGGGTCATAAAATAGTTGCTTTGGAGTTTTGCCTTACATAGCTTATATATTGGAGTTATACCCTATATACAACCCCTCTCAGATGACACATGGCAAGACCATGGAACCAGCTGAATCAGTCAAAAATCTTGGTGTCATCCTGGATGCTGAAAATTCAATGCAAAGGCACTTGGCTAATCAATTTTGTATAAGTTACTACCATCTCTGGGAACTATGAAGGGTCCGCAGGTACTTAAATCATGAAACAGCTGTAAAGGTGCAAATGCCTTGGTTAGCAGTCGCTTGGATTACTGCAACTCACTGCTTTACAACACAAAAAGGCATATACTAGAATATACTAGCATATACTACAGAGAGTTCAAAATGCCTTATGTCGGACAGTGTGCAAGATAAATAAATACTGTCATGTCACACCCTTCCTGCACAAACTACACTGGCTCCCCATTCATTACCCTATATTGTTCAAATATAATCTCCTGACTTATCAAGCAATACATTTCAGCCAACCTCCATATCTGTCCTCTCTAATTAGGTGGAGTGATCTCACACGGGGCAATCGCCTATCAATTTCCTCATCTAAACCAAATAGAAGGGGCTCCCAGAGAGTGGAACAAACTTCCTCAAGCTATTAGAACCACAGAAAGCATTTCTGGTTTCAGAAAACAGTTGAAAACATATCTTTTCAGATTAGCCTATCCTCCACCATAGCCTATCTCCCCTATCGGATGCTAATATGGAAATAAACCTCTTTTTGGAACTGGACTATCCCTTTTTGCACACCAGTGCCATAGAGGATGTTTACATCAATTTCAGCGCTTTATAAGTATTTCTTACTTACTTACTTACTTACTAAATAGCTGGTCAATTTCATCCCCCCACCCCACCCCCTGATGAGTCAAACTGGGGTCATAAAATAGTTGTGTGGAGTTTTGCCTTATATCTCCTTCATTGTTGCTTTTATAGCTTCAGAATGTATTAAGAAGTATTGGGAAAGCATATGTGGAGAATCTAAATAGCTGGTCAATTTATCATAACCTGTCTGCCAGTCCAGACTCTGGAAAAAATTTTGATCGCCACTAGAAAGTTGGCCATTTCTAAATGAACAATGTACAGCAATTAGAATCCACAAGGAATGGGCAAATGTTAAACCACATTACCCCAGCATCCACTAAGACCTGTAAGACATGTGTCAAGTTGCAACACAAAATCTAACTGCTTGTGTCCATACAAGGAAACCCTGTTGTACACTGGCAATAATTTTTTATAAAAATTGTCTCTATAAAAATCTGGGGTGAGAACGATTCTACCAGGATTATTAACACTTCTTAGTACTTCCAGGATTCTCTTGAAAGAATACCTTACTGGTTTGACACATTTATGAACATGGAATAATAACCCGAAGAGGGATTGCAGTTGGCGTTTTGTGCAATATGTTTTGTTTGCCATTCTAACACTACTTTCTTGATCAGGTCTAATTTGTCCTGAGGTATTGATACCGTGCCCTTTACTGTGTCAATTTCCACCCCCAAACGGGTGTGGGTCGTACAAAATGAGGAGTCTGCAACCGAGGGAGCACCAAAAACAAACCACGTCACTAGTGGGCTGGAAGAAATGCCTCCTATGCCTGCTCCCCAACGGCAGCAGTTGTCGATATACAAGCCATTCCAATTTACTCCTAACAGATCAAAGTCAAATGGATCCATCCTTAAGTGCCAAAAGGCCCGACTAACATCAATTTTATAAATATGGGACCCTGGCCAATTTAGTCAATTCGGAGGTAAGGTGATTGATATTTCTGTGCTTGTCAACTCCATCATTTACCGATTCACATTTAGGTCAACTGAGGTTCATTATGACTCTACTAGAGTCGGAATTGGGCTTTGGCCTTGACATGAAGGTAGAAACATAACAATTCAATAAATAGTGAACGGACTTGATTATAGCACCCTAATATCTTTTTATATCATAACTGACCTGTAACAGATGTACACTAATAAGTTGTGAAATTTAAAAATAAATCTCAAATGTCCCAAAAATATATTATTTCGGAAGTTTTTTCTGTTTATTATAGGGCAGATTTTTGAGGGGTTAAAACTTCTACAGCACAAATGTCTTAAGTATGCTTGCTTCTTGTTGTTGACCTTACTTAGAAAAAATTGTGATAACTCTAGAATTCGTTTTGGTGAATCTTTTTAAACGTGACCCTTAATTGGTTAAATACCTTAAATACCTTCCTATCAGTGTATTATGGTGTTACTTTTTATAGCATGTTATTTCTAGGATGGTGCGCCTGGATCATTGCACTACTGGTCTGTGTGCTATGTATTAGAGTGTTGATTCATTGTGATAATCAGACTGTTATATCAGTATTTAATCCTGGTAAATCATGTGACATGTTCCTGAGCAAGATTGTAGCAAGAAACTATCAAACCTAGTTCCTCATTCATCTAATGGTTTCTCCCTACTAAAACATATGGCTAGGAGACATTATTTTTAAACTGAGTAAAATTATTGTACTTGTAAAGTGGTGTTAGACCATGCAGAATAACCATCACGTTAAACCTATTTCTGTACCTAGTATTACTGATTCATCACTGTGTCCAGTTCGTGCCATTTCCAATCTTTTAACATTAGCTCCTGAGGGTTCGAACTTTCCCTTGTTTCAATTCAAGCAAAATTCTAACAGGACTCCTCTCACCAATACCAAAGTTAGGAGACCATTTTCTTTAATCTTATCTAGGTTGGACTTGGCTGGACCTGGTGATACCTTACACACCGTATTGTGTTCAGGTGCCACTTTTGCATTCAATAATAATGTTGCATGCAGCACATTCAGAGGCACGGCAACTGGACGTTGGATTGTGTGTGGAGGTATATCACAGACAATGTTAATACTGGAGATCAAGTAGCTGAAATATTTAAAATGAAGTTGTCTTCTGCCTAAATTCTACTCCTACATTTGGGGCTTGGCTGGTTCAGGTTCTTTCTGTGCAATTATAAATAACCATGTCATCACTTTAACATTTTAAATAATTCATTTATTGCGGGCACAGGCCCACCTCCATTATGCACACTCATTATCTTTCAATCTGTATGAGTTTGTTTTACCTCCATTAGGTGAGGTTACCCTAAATTCATGCTTAATTTAAGATAACTCTGTGCCAGTTATGGATGACAATATGGATTTTAAATACTCAGTAGTGTGGTATTATTGATTTAAAATATTAATAAATATATTAACCCTCAATGCTTCTGTAACTTTGCCCCTGGAGTTCACTTACTTCATTCCACCTTTGGTCTGAACTCGAAGAACTGTACAGGGGTTAAGTATTTTGGGGGTTGATTTAGCAAATAACTAATTCATCAAGATCTAATATCAGAAAAAAATAAATTGAAGTATAATTGACCTCTTAGAACTAACCCAACTTTAAGGGGCTATAGGAGCTGTGTGGATCTAGTGTGTAAGGGTTTTAGACGGTCCAGACTAACCCTTGCTTCTCTCATGACAGCACCTGACTCTCTATCCCATCTTTCCTGAACTCAGTTTAATGAACACACAACATCCACATCCACATAGTAACGTTCAACACTTTGCATATCATATTGTGACGGGTAGTTTTGTGGATGGAGGAAACCATTACGTAGAGTTGGACAAGGCCAACCATCAGTAAGCAACTACCAACGTTCCCACATATGCTCCAGGGTTTGCTCAGTAAACTACCCTGGTTTGATCCAAGGTGGCAGGTGAGTGTGCTACCACTAGGCCATCGTAGCCCCTGGTTGTAATTCAAATACGTATCCAAATATTTAAAATGTGAAAACGATTATTTAGAAAAAGCACTAGAAAATTTAGATAATAAATTACAATTATCCACTGATATGGCATTAAAAATTGAATTGCAAGAAAAACGAAACCTGATTAAAAAGAAACTTGACAAAAAATTATATGGTATCACACATGCTGCTTTTGTAAGGTCTCGAAGTAAATTGATAGAGGGGGAAAAAAGTACATCGTACTTTCTAAATCTTGAAAAAACCCGTCAAAACAATAACAGAATCACGAAATTAATTGACATCAATAGTAAAAAACAATACAATTCAGAAAAAGATATTTTAAAACATTGTGCATCCTTCTACTCCAAACTATATGCAAGTAACAACAGGATCATATTGATGAATATTTGGCCGAACTTCAGCATTTACCTTTTCTATCAGATAAAGATCAGTTAATCTGCGAGGGTAAAGTAAGTGTTTTAGAATGTGAACAAGCTCTGAAAGGTATGAAAAATAACAAGTCACCAGGATATGATGGACTGACAGTGGAGTTTTATAAAACTTTTTGGCAAGACTTATCCGATTTAATGATAAACTCTTTTAATGAATCCTTTCATGATGGCAAGCTTTCTGAAATGCAAAACACATCGGTGCTTTCATTGACTCACAAGAAAAACGAACGCACTTATTTAAAAAACTACAGGCCGATTAGTCTGACAAATGTAGATTATCGTATTCTCGCTTTTGCCCTGTCAATGCGCTTACAAAAAGTTATCACAAAAATAATCTCAACAGAACAAACAGGATACATTAAAAAACGGTTCATTGATACAAACATCAGAGCTATACTTGATGTATGTGAGAATATTGAAGCCCATAATTCTGCCGGAATACTCCTTCTTTTAGACTTTGAAAAAGCCTTTGACAGTGTGGAATGTACTTTCTTATTTTCTATTCTTAAAAAAAATCAACTTTGGCAAAGAGTTCATTCAATGGATAAAAATTGTGTATACAAGACCAAAAGCTATCTTAAAAAATAATGGATACCTGTCAAATAAAATTAATATTAAACGTGGAATAAGACAGGGCTGTCCAGTGTCTGCCTTACTTTTTACCTTGGTAATAGAGATATTGTCACATAAAATACATAATGACACTTCACTGCATGGTGTAGTTGCAAAAGTAGGCCAAAAAAGTCTTGAATATAAATCGTTTCAATATGCAGATGACATAAGTATATTTCTTCAAAGTGAATCTGATTTGCAAAAAGTACTTGAGCTTATTTCAAAATTTACTGAAGTAGCTGGACCAAAATTAAACAAGTCAAAAACAGAAGGTATATGGCTAGGTCATTACAAGGACAGACAAAGAAACTGTAATGTAGCGGGCATAAAATGGCCAACTGAGCCAGTGAGATGTCTAGGAATATATATTGGAATTGATAAAAAAAAATGCAACAAATTAAATTGGGACAAAAAGTTAGAAAACATAAAGAAAAAATTATCTTCTTGGCAAAAGAGAAAACTTATAATTTTTGGGAAAGTCACTGTTATAAAATCATTATTGATACCCCAATTACTATTTTCTGCACATTTCTTAGACATACCAACTGGATACATTAAAGAGGTCAACAAAGTTTTTATAAGTTTTTATGGAATAGTCATGACAGAATAAAAAGAAATACATTAATTGCTGATATTAATGAAGGAGGTATACAAATGATGGATATTGAATCACAATTTGAAGCACTCAAGGCCTCCTGTGTTGTAAAATTGATAAATTCAGATGAGTCTTGGGGTTTTTTAGGAAATATATATCTGAATTTACTTGAAAACCACAACATTCTTAGGCTAAATTTCACTGAGAAAAGCCATTTTCCTCTACTACAAAAATTACCTCATTTCTATCAAGATGTAATTACTTCTTTTAATAAGTCAAAAATTTGTCCATTACCGTTAAATAAGGGTGAATTGCTTCAACAGGTTATATGGGGCAACAGACACCTGACATATTGGTCCAAAGAACTCAAACATAAAGTAACACCTTATTTTAAAGAATGGGCACTTGCAGGAATTACACATGTGCAAGATATAAAATTTATAAATGGGAAAATAGATTGTGGTTATATATATGAAAAGGTGAAAAACAAAAGAAATATATTTCATGAAATAAGTATCCTCAACAAAGTATTATCGCCATTTAAGGATAAGATTGGTATGCATATACCTGTTTCGAGCAGCAACAATATCTTCCCTCTATATAAGCTGAATGAAAAAATTTTGCAAATAAATGATAAAAAATAAAAATTCTTTTATAAAAATATCATTACACAAAAAATTGAAATTCCTTTGCAAGAGAATTACTGGAAGAAAACATTAGAAAGTGAGAACTTAAAATTTAATATAATATATTCCAATAAAATTAAACACATTAAAGATACAAAAATTGCTGAATTCAATTACAAGGCTACTGCACTGTATTCTGCCCTGTTTTGATAATTTAAAAAAGTGGAAAATTTTGGAATATGACTCATGTCCTCTGTCAAACATGATATTGTACACTTGCTTTTTTCTTGTGTTAAAGCAAAAGAAATATGGAAACATGTTGGTATAATATTTGATATGAATATAACACTTTACAATATTGTTGGTGTTTTGAATATCAGTCCCAATTTTGATTGGTTCTTATCTTTTCTATCTTATTGTATATACAAAGAGTGGTTGTGTCATTATACAGACCTAGATATTTGGTGTAATGTCAATGTGTTAAGTTATGTAAAATCATGTGTAGAAATTCAAAAAGGTATTTATAGAAATTTAGACAATGATTTTGCTGATATTGTAAAATGTTTTGAAAGATTTACTCTTATGGTCAAATAAATAAACAATTGATTGCCATATGATGAAAACAGTTTGTCCATCAATATATTTTTAAATGTATATGCCTTCAGTGATATTTACCCTTAAAAAGTGCTTGATTCTTTATAGACAACTGTGTTCAATAAAATACTTGTTAGTGTGTAGTGATATACTTGCAATTACAATGAATCTAAGTCACGTGACCATTCTATACTTCCGCTTGCATTTATAGAAGGCATGTGACAACTGAATTCTGATGGTGAAAAAAAAAAAATATGTGTCGCTGTGCATGGATGCTGGTTGACAACAATATGTTTTTTTTGTGTATTGATTTTATTTTGACATGTATATTAGAATTATTTGTGAAGGTGGTGTTAAAAAATCTTGTGACATTTTTTTAAATACCCTTCTTAGCTATACAACTTAACTTGTAAATAAAAAGTGGAAATGATTCCCCACCAATATTAGCCCTCCAATGCTGGGTTTTCTCTAGACTGAATCTCATTGTCTGCTTTTCATCTTTATCCTAAGCCTCCCCTGTGACCTTCGCATGACCTAACTCTAGCCCTCTGACTTCATTTACATATTTGTAACAGATCTCTTTTGCTAATACTGTAGATTAAATATAAGATTTGGGCAGCCACTCATTTGATTATGATTCATAGGATATGTTAATAATGAACATCCCAAAACTATAACTACAACAATGAAAGATGTTTCATATCACTGATTTCATTTGCTTATCATGTTTTGCCTTACGCAATATGATGGAAAACACATGCATTCAAACAGAAAAAGTCATAGTTAGACACAGTTTTTCCCTTGCAAAAATATTATTTCTTCCCTCTGCAAAGTGTCAGAAAGCATATTTTATCAAACATACAAAATCCCAAAATCAGACCGTCTAGGAGCTTTTAATCATTAACTGTGTTAACACAATGGAAATTATACAAAACTTCAATAAATATTCACTTGGATGGGTTGTGATTCCAATATTCTGGAATATATCTTAAATATTACATGCAATCGTGAATACTATGTTCAACTATGTTTGATATTTTTTCTAACTAGCCACTTACTTATCAATTAAAACATATTAATAATATGCGGAAAATGACACAAAATGTGTTTGAACACTGGAACGTTTTATGAAAAAACTATTTGTTCAATTGAGAAATGTACCAAGCTCGTCACATTTAGAACTACTAAGACAAGTCATACTTAATTATTTAGTATGAATCAGTTACACATAAATTCTATATAAAATTTGGAACAGTCTAAAGATGAAGCAACAATAATTTATCAATGAGCTGCTATAACGTGTGAAAGGACACACTTGAAAAAAAATAGTAAAACTAAACTGTTTGTTCAACTTGGATATGTTGCTAGTTCATTTAGAAATTTTAAGTCAGTTACTAATTTAATAATAATAAGTCATTCATTGTAAATCAATTTTACATTAATTGTGAACGTAATTCAATGATTATTTGCATATTTTATTTCTGCAGGTGTGTTTATGATAAGGTTAACTGGGACAAACAAGATCTGGGTGACAATTTGATACAAAAGACTCAAAGAAGTTGTTGTCTGTTTACAGGACCAAAAAGATAATCCATTGTTTATCCAGCCTTTATCCAACACATTAGCACTCGAGTCGTTGAGTAGCTTATTTCAAGCTTTAATTGAAGAAGTTGTAATACTGTCTTACAGTTCAGAACCAATTTAATATGTGTTTATGCAATGTAGCCTATGGATATCTACATGGTATCAGTATTAATTAAATTGTAAATGGCGTGCTATATCAATGTTACATTGCTTGCAATATTATTGTAGTATTGTGGATTGGATGAAGTTATATTTACTGATACATATGCAGTTAGAGAAGTGAAATCCTTGATGAATCGGGATGGTTTAATCAGTAGCTTGTAATATGGAAACTTCCCCTTTGTGTATTTGATGAAATTAAAAAAAAATTGGTGATCTCACATATTTTATCCATATGTAAATATTACTAGTTGCTGTTGAATAGACCATACAGGGAGAGGTAGGGCCTGGATAGTGATTTTTAAGCGTGAGCCTCAAAAGAGCTCGCGCTTCTATAGATCACTTTTTCTTCTCCGGACTTTCATCAGCTTTGGCACATCATGATGAGTATTTGTCTGCTCACTGAAGTTAAGCGGCAATGGTCTATGCTAGTACTTCGATGGGTGACCGTCTGAGTTCTACACCAGCTGTGGGATGTGTTTCAGTTGGAATTTCTTTGCATAACCAGACTTTTGCAAATTGTACTGCACAACTTGTGTCTCTGATGGCTTTGCTCTCGTGCTAGGTGACCAAAATGCCTTTTGGCCTTGTTTTAAAAAAGTTACTATATAATTTAATTGCAAACAACAGATTACTTATTTTCAAATTATAAAGGCTGTTTGCTGTATTGGTTTTTATTTTGCAGTATTTCCTCCAGTTGGAAATACCTATAGTGGGAGGTTTGCATACTTCACCTGTGTTACCACAGAGGGAACAGTCATGACTTCAAACATTAGAGTGTTCGAAGTTATACAATCCAACTTTCGGCCACTTGTTAAGGTGTGTTTTACACGATCTTATGTTACTTGATATAACATTCAAGCCAAACGCCAATAAGCATCAAATTTTTTTAAAATCTTAGAAGAAATAAAAATAAACTTAATTTATCATGATCACAGGTAAGTACATACTAAAATTCACATCTTGGTATGTTGCCTTTTTAGAAAACTCAGACACCAATTTATTGTTGTTTGTTTTATTTAATTTTGTGGCAAAAATAAGTTGAAACATTATGGGTGGATTTTAACGAAATTTGAGAACAGGGACCACACTTGGGGCCATTGCTTTCAGTTTCCTAGACCGACAAAGGGGCCACGGTGGCGAAGTGGTAACACTCTTGCCTCCCACCTCTGCGGCCGGGGTTCGATCCCCGTCATGGCCGTAAGTGGGAAAGCTGGTAGTTGCTTGCCGTTGGTCGGCAGTTTACAGTACAGAACCCTAGCGAACTGTATGTACTGGTTTCCTCTGCCCTTCCAACTACCCATTGTGATATGACCTGTACAGTGTTGAAAGCGACGTAAAACCCCTAGACCGACAAATGAATGGTGGTGAGCAGTTTTGCAGTAGTAATTTCCACTGAAAGTAACAAGTTCCCCCAATTCAGCAGAACATAGGATAATGTCACTGGATTTTAAATAGTTAATGTCTTACTTATTCAGAATATCACAATCTCCACCTAGTCTTCTCCCCTGTTAGATGCTAAGATGAATGTGGACTTTTTCTGGCATTTGAAATATGCCTTCTTGGAGGTTTATAGTTTGGAACTTTATAAATGTTTTCCTTCGTACCTTCCTTGCTTCAATCCTTCTTTCCTTGTATTTAGGCAATGTTTTCAATGGTATATGAGAGGGCTCGGTGGTGTAGTGGTTAGAGTTCTCGCCTCCAACCTCAGAGGAGAAAGTTGGTAGTTACTTGCCGATGCCCGGTGGTTTACAGTGCAGTGTGCACTGGTTTCCTCCACCTGTAAACTACCCGTCCCAATATGACCCTGGCTGTTGAACGCGACATAAAACCTCAAATAAAACAAATCCATGGTATATGAAACAGATGGTTCAATTTTGATGGTGATCTGGGCCACCGTTCTAGAACAAGTAATTTCTTTAAGGATTGTTTTGTATCATTGCACACTTCGGCAAAACATTGGTGTTGTCTTGCCTTAGGAGTAGGTTTTATCATATTTTTTCCACAATTTATAACATTTCAAGAGAAGTGTTTCATTTATTTTTAAAGAGATTTACAAAGATTTGAAAAAAAATATTTTATTAAATAAAATATGTAAAATTCATGCCTTGAAATTAATTTCTGTTTGTGAACAACACCACTGATTGTATATTTTCAGATTTCTCTGAGATTTCTATGGCGTGTACGTGATTCAGAAGTCAGAGGCTCTGTGATGACTGGTCACTACAGCTTTAGCACCAGATCTGTTACTGTTGCTTTTGAGTCTGGCGGCCATGGGTTTGTAACACATGTCCGATTTGGCAGAGGCCTATTGTATATGCAAACTATTGTAAAGGTATCTGGGAAAGTGTGCTTGTCAGGTGAACTGCAGCAAGATTTAAGTGGAAAAGAGATGATGATATGAATAACTGCATACAAATAAAGGTGCTTATTTTAAATTCCTTTGTCTGCTATTCCTTGGATTGGAACTTGAATTGATTTAGCTTTACCTTTCATGTGGAGTGCCTACACAGGTCAAATATTTTACAAAGTAGTTGTTTGCAGTATGAGTTATGGTTATATTATTTCACACAATTGTTTATGGATGAAAATACCAACTAACGATAAAAAGGGGGATAATCAGAAGTATATGTCATTTGTACAGGGATATGTGCGAAGACGTTTGACAGTGCATAGAGTTAAAAAACATAAATGATGTAATTGCTGCTAATTTTATAACCAGTGTTCTGAAAATATTAAAGACATATTAATTATTTATAAATAAGGCTGCAACGATTCTTCGGTTACTCGGAAGCGAAACGATTCACTTCAATAATCGAGGCAAGAATAGTGAACCGGGTCTTCGAAAACAGCTAAACACAGACGTAAAATCTACTACAAAATTCATTTTTTTCTTTAAATATTTATATATTTTACAAATATAAGGTGTTTCCATTTCAGTATTTTATATTTTAAGTATTTGCAAACTTTAGTTCTTTGTGTAACAACGTTTTATAACACGGCATTTTATATAACGTATTTCGAAGACGCCTCAAATCTCGCAATATAAAGATGGTTAAAGTTTCTTATATTTTGCATTATGAATGCGTCTTTTCCCTAAAATTCAATAAATTATCAAAATTCTTTCTTGTTGTGTGGTTTGTAACTATTTAATAAGGCGTGGTATTGCAAAATATGAAGCAGTTTATTTCGTGGGCGATAATCAAGCGATTAACCGAGTCCGAGTCGAATCTTATAAAACGAGGAATCGAGGCGCATTTTCCGGCTCGCTTGCAGCCCTATTTATAAAATATGAAAATTTATAGCATTTTATATGATATATTTATCATTGTATTTCAAAATAATTTACATAATGACTACATAATCAACCCCCAGGGAGTCCCAAGACAGAATAAAAAGACTTTATTGGAGTTTAAAAATCGATTTCTACTTCTTTTGACACCATGTGCACAACATTACTTACAATTATGTTTCTAACCAGTACTGGCATTGGAATGAACTTATGGTGAACCAAGGTCACTGGTATTCAAAGTTGAAGGCCTGATGACCACCTTCACACTTGACCTTGAAGGATAACAACTAATATTACACACACAAAGGTTAAAGGTAAGGTAGTGACCTTGAAACGATCTATGCAAAGAATAAAGGTGAAAAACAATACCCCACCACAGATATGACCACGTGATGGTGTTCATAGGTGAAAGGTCATTCCAATGCCAGAAGGTTACTGTTGTTATTGGCTGCTGGTGGAGGAAGAGTCTGTTTCACACATGCAAATCAGTGATCAAAAATTTAATAAAGGTTGTTGTCTACATTATAATCCCACAAAAATATCTAAATTATTGCCAAGCATAATAATTCACTAAGAAACTCTATACATACACAACTTCCAGAAATATTTTATAAAGCTGTTTATATTTTATTTGCTATAAGTAACCTCGATCAACTATATAGTTCCCAAATCACTTAAAAAGTCCTTCAGCAATTATGCACCAACTTTCGGGCTGTTTGCTGAATCCCAATTCAACGAAGGTAGCGATGTTTTATGCCAAACCAGGATGTTAAAGGTCATATATTCTGGCATACAAGTCATAAATGAAAGCCATTATATGCAACGGCAAGTGTCCATCCGTTAAAGACATATTAATTATTTATAAAATATGAAAATTTATAGCATTTTATATGATATATTTATCATTGCATTTCAAAATAATTTATATGATGACTACATAATCAACCCCCAGGGAGTCCCAAGACAGAATAAAAAGACTTTATTGGAGTTTAAAAATCTATTTCTACTTCTTTTGACATCATGTGCACAACATTACTTACAATTATGTTTCTAACAAGTACTGGCATTGGAATGAACTTATGATGAACCAAGGTCACTGGTATTCAAAGTTGAAGGCCTGATGACCACCTTCACACTTGACCTTGAAGGATAACAACTAATATTACACACACAAAGGTCAAAGGTAATGTAGTGACCTTGAAACGATCTATGCAAAGAATAAAAGTGAAAAACAATACCCCACCACAGATATGACCAAGTGATGGTGTTCATAGGTGAAAGGTCATTCCAATGCCAGAAGGTTACTGTTGTTATTGGCTGCTGGTGGAGGAAGAGACTGTTTCACACATGCAAATCAGTGATCAAAAATTTAATAAAGGTTGTTGTCTACATTATAATCCCACAAAAATATCTAAATTATTGCCAAGCATAATAATTCACTAAGAAACTCTATACATACACAACTTCCAGAAATATTTTATAAAGCTGTTTATATTTTATTTTGCTATAAGTAACCTCGATCAACTATATAGTTCCCAAATCACTTAAAAAGTCCTTCAGCAATTATGCACCAACTTTCGGCTGTTTGCTGAATCCCAATTCAACAAAGGTTGCGATGTTTTATGCCAAACCAGGATGTTAAAGGTCATATATTCTTGCATACAAGTCATAAATGAAAGCCATTATATGCAACGGCAAGTGTCCATCCAAGACCAAATTTCAGATCTAAATGTTGATTCTTCATTCAGCAGCTATATCCATCCAAGGGGCGAACTCCAGGATGTGGGTGGATATTATCCCGGGGTCCCACTGCTTATGAGACCCAGTTCCATGAACCCATGTACCAAGGGGAGCCATATCAGCCCACAGGGTATTCTCAAGTAGAGGGAAAGGCCAAAAGAAGTCAAGCTCACCTATCCGAAACAAAAGTGTCAAGTCTAGAGGTGGAGCCCAGGTCAGCCGCGTCCAGCCTAATCTCACCTGAACCTCGTAAGAGGGAGGAACTCCTACCAGGCGTAATCACTGGCATGGTCTAGATGTTGATGGAACAAGTCCCAGAACCCAAAATCCTTATCTACCCGAAGGGAACTCTCAAGTTTGAGGGTAAAGTCACATGCACAAACCTATTTTTGTTTGTGTCAACCTAGGCAAAACTGTTCTAGTGAGACTGCAACTTGAGCAAGTTAATGCATGAAACTCATCTTAACAGAGCATAGTAATAGTTAAGCCAATTACTTAAGAAAACAAAGTGTACTCTTAAAGATATTGCGCCTTAGAGTCTGTCTGGCATAGATGAAGAACCATAAAAGTACAGAATAATATTGCTTTTTAAATCATTGGCATAAAAAGCTCTGATGTGACCAGTTCATGTCATAGCTTAGTTTAAACTAAAACACAACTTGAGAGGCAAGTATTATCACAACACTACAGAGCTCCAAAAATAACTCACTGTTAGATGAAGTACTTCCATTCCCTGTCTGGTCATGTATTTTGTCAATTCATGAATGCCTGCCAATAATACCTTTGATATACCAATAAAATACTGGGCTTCAGGAAACTTGTATTTCATATCTGAAGAACTTTGCTCATCTGAAAAATGAAGGCTTGTAAAATTCTTTGCCAAAAATTATAAAACTAAATTACATTTTTACCTTACCTTGAGAATGGAATGAACAAGACTGGCCCTCAATATATTCAAAATACTGTTTTTGTTTGGATTCAAGACTACAATAATAATTGATATGTAAGTGATAATTTGCCAAATTTAATATCAAAATATTAAACTAAAAACCCAAATATGGAATATTTTTGGCCATTAAACAATGTGGCCCATTGTTCTTTAAATTATTATTCAAAACCAGTGAGTAGAAACTACAAACATTTATCACATGTACCATATTTTAACTGCCGTCTTCTTCTGCTTCTTGTTTTTGTTAAAATGTAGTTAACTTACTTATATATAATGTCACAAAGTCAGTCATTCAAAAACATAGGAGTTAGTTTTGCATACACTACCTAACTTTAAGACATAGCCTTTTCCTCTGTTCTTTTTGTTAATTCTTGCAGCTTTCTGTAAAATAGACTTGCCTCCATTGACCACTGTGAATGCCAAAAAGGAAACCTGGACAAGTAGACACATAATAGAATTCAAATGGCATGATTTGAGAAATCATTCAGAATAAGCATCTAAGAAATGTTATTCATTAGATCATAACTAAGCTCTTCTTTTAAACATGATAATACCCGGAGGCAGCATGTAAATTAGTGGATAATCAATATAAAATAAGTCCTATAAAGTATGTTTCTAACTTTCAAATTTTTAAATTTCTAACTACTGACTCGATAGTTTGTTTAACAAATAATTAAATATATAGATCAACAAGAGGGTCAAAAAGCCCCAAAAGGCGGGTTACACAGGCAGCAATAACGTTAGCAGCTGCTGTAATTACATTTACAAACAAGGAAAAAATGTTAGGTTACCCAGTTAAGGTGAATGTCTTAGACGTGCTAAGGAATGTAAACTTGCAATCTAGGTTACATAATTGTATCTATGCTATGAACGGCCAAATGAAAGGATGGAATTACACCAATTTCGAAAGCAACTTAGCTGTGATGGTGATGTGTCTCCCTGTGAAATTTGAATTTGATTGGACAAAGCATTTCGAGTTAGAGTCCGGAAACAGAATCGTTGACAAACAAATGGACAAACAAACCAATAGAATTACACCAATTTAAAAAGGAACCTAGCTATGATCGTGATCTATCTCCCTGTCAAGTTTGAATTCGATTGGACAAACTGTTTTCAAGGTAGAGTCCAGAAACAAAAATGTGGACAAACAGATGGATGGACAGACAAACGAACAAAAATCGGATGGACAAACAAACAAACAAACAAATGGAATTTCACCAATTTCAAAAGGAACCTAGCTATGATGGTGATCTATGTCCCTGTCAAGCATGAATTTGATTGGACAAACCGTTTTTGAGTAAGAGCCCGGAAACAAAAATGTGGACAAACAGACGGATGGACAGCCAAACGGACAAAGAACGGACAAACGGATAGACAAATGGACAAACAAACAGACGGAATTTCACCAATTTTGAAAGGAACCTAGCTATGATGGTGATCTATGTCCCTGTCAAGTATGAATTTTATTGGACAAACCGTTTTCGAGTTAGAGTCTGGAAACGAAAATGTGGACAGACATATGGACAGACAAACGGACAAAAAACAGACAAACAAACAGACTGAATTTCACCAATTTCAAATGGAACCTAGCTATGATGGTGATCTATCTCCCTGTGAAATTTGAATTTGATTGGACAAACTGTTTTTGAATTAGAGTCTGGAAACGAAAAATGTGGACGTACGTCGGACACATCAATCTAATAGGCGGGTTGGTTACATGCAACCCGCCTAATAAAAATTAGAACTTAACTACCAAAAAGAATTAAAACCAGCATACCACAACATTGTCAATTTCCAGCACATAGCATTGGGTCATTAATAAATTCTTCATCAACAATTGGCAAATAATCAGCTCCCTCAGATACATTTTCATCAATGGCCACAACAGCTTCAAAATCTTGAATTGTTGCAAGCCGAATACATTGTTTCTCAATCCTTGTTGTAGTCATCCTGAAACAGAAACCACGGGTATGGATGATTAAACAAAACCTCTGATACCATAATAGCAGACACAAACTATAAATATTAGCAAATACTGTTTGTGTGAAACTTTCTTCAATCAAAAAATAACTGATCCAGTTATACTAGATCTGCTTTAATTTTTTTTTTATTATTGGTACTCGACATAAATACAATGCACAATATAATACATTCATATTGAAGTACAAACAATTTTAAACTGAAAAACAGACACACACACAGGCACACACAACACATACACTTTCATTCATAACTACAGGTAACTCTTTTTGGATATTATTATTATTTGAATATATATTACCACTTGTATTGGCACTATAGCTTTTGTAGAAAATTTAGGAAATCTAAACAAATTTCATGGAAGTTCTCTAGGTTTCTTTCCTTTTGATGAACTAGTTATAAGACTTCTAACTTGGTTCTAACAAAGTGCAGATATTCTTTGAAAAAAATTGGACATTTGGCACTTTTCTTGTTATTCTAGAACCATTTTCCCAGTAAAATGAGGTAGTTTCTACACTTTATTTTTGGATTAGTTTGTAAATGTAGGCCAAGCAGAATTTCACATACAGTGAAACTGATCTCAAAATCAAGTACTGTAACAATAGCACATGACAAATCCTTCCAAAATTTCCTACTTTTAACACAGTAAGAAAAGTGATGCTCAATAGTATCACCTGAGGTGCAATAAAAGCAGGTTAGGTTGTCCAAAATTTTCCATCTGAATAGATTATCATTACAGTTAGTTATTCTGTGTAACTTTAAATTGAAAACTTTGAAAATATGGTTCATGCATGGTTTGGTATGGTAGTACGTAAGTGTTTTGCCAATCATGGGTTTCCAAAAAGGGATACAGGTTTATCCAAGTGTTAAGAGACACTGGGGCTTTTGAAAATCTTTTCACAAGTTCTTGATATATATCTTTTGTCTTTGTTTTATTTAGTAATTGCATTTTATTTTTTATTTTTATATGATTTCCACAAGCCAGGTGAGAAGCATTGATAATAGGAGATTGACTTATTTGTTGGATCATTGATGAGACAATACTTTTAAGCCTCATGTGTTGTAAGAAGTTTAGGTTCCAGTTTAGCTTAGAATTTAATGTGCTCAGATTTAAAATGGTGCCTGTATCAAGATTTTAAATATCAATTATCTTAGTATCATACACATTACTTTGATCTGTTAATCCAAACATTTTTGGTGTTAATGAAGTATTTCCGGCTTTTATGTTATTATTATAAAAAATATATTCATTCAAAATCTCATTATCCCCTATGGGTTTAATGTTCTTAAGAACAGACCAACATTCTAATAATTGTTTATGAAAACTACTTTTGCATTTGTTTATCAAGACGTCTGGTATTTTATGTGATAGAATACATTTATTTAGTGAAAGCATGTGGAGCATCAACATTTTCCATTTACTGTTACCCTCCGAAGACAACCTTTTAATCCAACTTATTTTACTTGTTTTCTGGATTGAAAAAATATCTGGCATTTTCATCCCACCTTCATTAATATTACCAATTATTGTATCCCTCCTTACTTTAGGAGTTTTGCCATTCCAAAGAAAATTAAATATAAGTTTGTCTATCTTTTGCAAGATTGAATCAGGAACAAATAAAACTGATAATAAATATGATACTTGTGATATTATAGACAATTTTAATATAGTTACTTTCCCTTTCAAAGACAGTTTTCTTTGTGACCATATGATTTATTAATGTTTCCATTTTTCTGATTTTGTCATCAAAGTTCAAAGATATTTTTTCATTTTCCTTGTTCAAAAACCATATTCCCAAAGTTTTAAAAACACTTGTCTTACATCTTAGCTTTTTTAGATTTTGTGGAAGTGTTATATTTTGCCCACATTTTTACCAATTGGTATTATTTCTGTTTTGTCTAAATTAAGTCTTAGACCCGAAAAGTCTGAGAAAAACTTAAATAGTGCAATACTGTTGCTGACAGTCTCCAAGTTGGAGAGAAACAAGGTAGTGTCATCTGCTAATTACGCAATTTTAAAAGTTGTATTACATAGTGTTATACCTTGGATGTTCTTATTTTGTCTAATACAAATTGCAAGAATTTCTGCCACTAAAATGAACAAGAGGGTTGATATGGGGCAACCTTATCTCACTGATCTTGAGATCTTGAAAGATTCAGAATAATAACCATTATTGCCAACGCATGATTTAATATTTGTTAATATATTATATTGTCTTGATCCAAGACACAAAACTGTTACCAAAATTGAAGCTTTTTAAACAATTGAATAAAAAAGGCCATTCTATACTATCAAAAGCTTTTTCAAAGTCTATAAGTGTAATAAAGCCATGTATTTGTTCCTTTTCTGTCAGTATCATTATATTATCAATTGTCCGTATGGTTTCTCCTATATATCTCCCTGTGATATAACCTACTTGGTCTTCATTAACTAATTTACTGATAACATTTTGAAGTTTTCCTGCTAATGCCTTTGCTAGGATATTGTAGTCTGTGTTTAATAAACTCACTGGTCTCCAATTTTTCAAGTATCTCAAGTCTTTATCTTTTTTGGGTATTAAATTTATTATTGCAAGTCGTTGTTCTTGTGATAACTCATTAAAATTAAAAGAGTAATTATAGGAGTCTATGAGCAAGTCACATATGTCTGGCCAGAAAAATTTATAAAAATTAGTTGACAATTAGTCGCTTTCCGGAGATTTATCATTTGGAAGCTGAGATAGGGCTTTTTTATAATCATCCATCTGCAGTGGATTGTCGCATATTTCTTTATCCCATTGATTCAACTTTGGGATGTTCAACTTTTCCAGAAATGAGCTTTGAATGGTAATCATATCATTTAAATTTTTTATATTTTGATTCATATAGATTTTGATAATATTACTTTTGCTTTTGTATGATTTTTTCTGGATTAGTAATAATGGTATCATCTTCAAGAATTAATTTTTGTATGTGTTTTATATTATAGTTACGTTTTTCTAAATTATGAAAATATTTTGTGTTTTTTTCTCTCTTTTCAACCCAGACTGCTTTAGAGCGCATAATAATGCCATTAGTCTTCATCATTTGAAAATTTTCCCATTCTTGCTTTGCTATCAAATATTCCTCAAGATATTTATTATCAATTGCAATCAATTTTTCCAAAGTTTCAAGTGTGTTTGTTATCAGTTTTTCTTTTAGCTTTGTTTCTTTCATTTTCTTGGTTGAATAGGCGATTGTCTCAGACCTTATATGACACTTAACATAGTCCCATAATACAGTTTTGTTTTCCATAACTATGTCATTTTTGATCTTTTGAATAGTTTCTTTTATTAATTTAGTGTAGTTTTGATCATTAAGAAGACTATTATTAAATTTTAGAAAATATTAGAAAATTAACCAGTGCAAACTGCACTGTAAACCACCGGGCATCGGGAAGTAACTACCAACTTTCCAACATGAAGCGCCCGGTCCAAGATTCGAACCGGCAGCCTCAGAGGTTGGAGGAAAGAACTCTGACCACTAGACTGCCGAGCCCCCTACTATATAGTATATATAGTACACCTGAAAGTAAATTAAACTGATTAAACTAACATTGCTTTAAACATTTTACTTTTTTTTCATTCAACTCACACAGACCCGGCAATGAAAATTGACATGCACATTTTCTCTGCATGCATGCAGTATTCCCTTAAACACATCCATACCTCAAGGGTAACTTACAGTAGACTTGCACATGTGCATTCCCCTTGCTGGTGGTGCAAGATCTCCGCATTCACTTGCAGGGTTTGCATGTGCAGTATATTACACCCATGTTTACCTTGCATCCATATTAACCCACTATGTGGTCTGTAACTAGTCACAGTATGCTGTTTGATGTTCAAGTAATGATACTCTTGTTAGAATACACCTTGTTTTCTTTGTCTGCCTACATTTTAGTACGCACCACGGAGACACTTTTCTCAGAAAATTCCTCTCAACAACGGTCTTTTTAATGCATATATAGAGTATTTTTACACTGAAACTACCTCAAAATATATCATAATATATATTATCTGTAATTAGATCGTGTTTTTATAGTTTTATCTTCAGTAACTCATTGTTATACCAACTTCCTAAAATACCGGGTATTATCACCCATTATACTGGGAATTATCGTTGTACATTTCCTTGAAATATTTGATCTAAATCAAATATTAGGTTAATACCACCAACTAACTTGAGCCTTGTTTGTTTTCTTTTGTCAATATTCATTCAGTTTATACATACTACTGTTGTTGGTGGTCTGGTGGGTTTAGCTTAAGGTGAGGCTGTAGCGTGGGGTGTTAGGGTGCCAGTGAGTCGGCCACAGGACGAAGAGTTGTGATTGTAGTTGATTAGGGACACATTCTTGAGACCTCCCACGGTAGTGTCTAGATTAGGGTAACATACCTGACCTGTCCCACCAGTCATGATTTGTCTTCGGGCGCTCCTCTTTGTTGCTCTATTCATAGTAGCACTGGCTCATAGGCCTGAGTGTTTCCACACTAGTGTATCCAATACATTGAGTACTACAATGATCACAATTGTAAAAAATTTCTCATATTCTGGTTCATGTCATAAATTTTCAAATTCGGTGAACGGCAGAGGGTTGATGTTGTTACTATTATTGAGTGGAGATGTGTTCGTCAATCTTGGTCCCCCTTACGTTGGGGGTAGTGAACACCAGATCCATAAGGAATAAGGGCCCCCCTCCTTGCTGATATTGTGGCATCAAATGATCTTGACATTCTTTGTCTCACCAAAACACATATCCGCCCCTATGATTCAGACAGTATTTTACGATCCATCACTCCTGCTGATTACATATTTCCTCAAAGGCCTCATCCCTCAGGTATAGGTGGCGGTGTTGGTTTTTTCATTAGATCAGCCTACAGTCTACATAATATGGAATCTCCTTTCTACCAGTCATTTGAAAATATAGTGGTGTCTCTGGGACTTCATGGCCATTCACTGCTGCTTGCCTGTGTCCATTGCCCCCCAGGATCATGTACCTGCAAATTTCAGGAAGAATTTATGTCCTTTGTAGGTTTCGTGTCATCCATCAACTCCTCATATCATATTTTTGGTGATTTCAACATTCATGTCGATGTTCTCGGTGGTGATGGTTATAAATTTATGACCTTTCTTGACTCATGTGATCTCAAACAGTTTGTTAATCTGCTTGGTCACACACTTGATCTCATTTTTTCTCCCAGCGATCAGGATACTATTATTGATGTCAAAATTGGTGATTTTGTATCTGACCATGCACTAGTCAAAGGCTCAATTATCCTACCTCATCAAGCTACTCATACTCAAAATAAGGTTAAATATAGAAGGTACCACCGTACCAACATATACGATTTCCGCTCGGATCTAAAAAATACTTCCTTTGTGAAATCACCCACTGATTTTGTTGAAGACCTATACGACCAATACATTCATGACTTGGCAGATGTTCTCGACAAGCATGCACCACTGATATCTAGATCGATAAAGAAAGATTCTACTGATTGGGTGTCTGATTCTTATCAATGTGCTAAATCCCTTAGACTTCAGTTTGAAAGAACTTGGCGCAGGACCAAGAATCTATTGAATAGAAGTCGGCTTCGTCGCCAAATTGCAAGATGTAATTCCCTGGTTAACCAGGATAAGTCAAACTACTATAGTAAATTTATCTCTGAAAGTAGTCAAGACCCTAGAAAACTGTGGCATGTACTGCGTAAATCCCTGGGTAGGGTCTCTGACATGACACTTCCACCTCACGATTCTGACAAGACATTGGCAAACCAGTTTGCCTCCTATTTCCATAATAAAATAAAAAAAATTAGAGATACTTTTATCCCCTCTGGCATTGAAATGGATGTTCATCCTTCTTCTGACCCCCCCAAAATTACTACCTTTACTGAAGTTTCTCAAGATATTGTTGATAAAATCATCAGAAACTCGCCTAAGAAATCCTGCCTGTTGGACTCCTTGCTTACTTTTCTCATCAAAGAGTGTAGTGACATACTATTACCATCAATAACAAAGCTGGTGAACTGCTCATTCATGGAGGGTTGCGTCCCTGATGGTTTCAAAACTGCTGTAGTTAGTCAACTTATTAAAAAGGCTACTCTTCCTGCAGACGACTTTAAGAACTATCGTCCTGTATCTGGCCTTAGTTTCATGTTGAAATTAGTTGAACGTGTGGTTGCAAAGCAACTGCTAGAACATATTCATGTTCATAGCCTAGACAATCCATATCAATCAGCATATAAAACAGGCCACTCGACTGAGACTGCTCTTCTTTCTATAAAAAATGAAGTTCATCTATCTCTGTCACGAGGCGAACCAACTGCTCTTGTACTGCTTGATCTCTCGGCAGCATTTGATACAATTGATCATTCCACCCTTCTTCATTGTCTTCAGAACTGGTTTGGTATTGGTGGTTCTGTTCTTAAATGGTTCACCTCCTACCTATCTGAGCGCTCTCAGTCAGTAAAAATTGGCTCTACTCTCTCCGATCTTTGTAAACTCCTGTTTGGTGTGCCCAAAGCTCTGTCTTGGGTCCTTTGTTATTTTCTTTGTATACAACCCCCTTAGTTTGGTTATTGGTAAACACAAAGGAGTAAAGTTTCAGTGTTACGCAGATGACACGCAAGTCTATATCCATCTATCCCAGAAGAATTCATCAGCTGCCTTTGAAAGTTTGAACAGGTGCCTGGACGATATAAAGGAGTGGATGTCAGCCAGCAAACTCAAACTTAATCCAGACAAAACTGAGTTTATTGTATTTGGCTCAAAAAGACAGAGGGACAAATTGAAAGTTCATTTTCCACCTACCATTTTGGGTAGTCCTCTTTGCCCTGCTGAGTGGGTCAAGAATCTGGGTGTGTGGTTCGATTCCTTGTCCAAACATGTTCAGAATGTCTGCAAAAGCTGTTTTGCTCAACTCCTTGATTTTAGACATGTCAGGCGGTTTCTTAATCATGATACTTCTGTACTTGTGGCCAGTGCTCTTGTAAGCAGTCGGCTGGACTACTGTAACTCACTTTTCAGGAGTCTTTCTAAGTTCAATCTTCGTAAATTACAGTGCATCCAAAACAGTGCTGCCAGAATCGTATCAAATACCAGTAGATACACTAGTATAACCCCTGGTCTTAAGAATCTGCATTGGCTTCCTGTTGAACATCGCTCAGTCTTTAAAACTGCTACCCTTGTCTACAAGTTTCTCCACACTGGTTTCCCCAAGTATTTTGCTCCATACATCTCCTCCTACAGCAGCTCCTATAGTACCAGGCGCAGCCAGAGTGGTGGTAATTTCCTTGTCATTCCCAAGTTTCAACCCTCAATCCTTAAATCTGTCAAACAGTTTGGTCATAGTTTTGCCTTTGATGCTCCCAATATTTGGAATGCTCTTTCCGAGGAGATTCATGCGTCCCCCTCTCTTGATTCCTTCAGAAAACGGCTCAAAACCCACCTTTACACCAAGGCATACCCTCCTCTGTTTCATTCACCCTGGCATTCTCCGTGGTGCTGAACTTTTTTCTGTCCCTGGACATTGAGATTGGTTGACTGTTTTTGTTTTGTTGCGCCTTAGAGTCCCCTTCCTATTGGGGGGATTAAGCGCTATAAAAATCCAATTAGAATTAGAATTGTTTGCACATGCAAATCTCTGATACCCCACTACCAGGCTACGTTCATATTTTTCAACAATACTTGAAGCACACTTATGTGGGTGTTCCTCCACACTACTAAGGCTCCCGATTAAGGATTTTGGGGGGTCGCTTTCAAATATTTGCTCAGTCCCAGACTTTCTGAAAGGGTCGGCTGTGGTCGGTTGAGGCCATGTGAAAAATCAAACATGTTTGATATTTCACACGACTACAACCGATTCATATTTCCCGCCCTCCACAAAATGTCCAGTCCCAGGCATCCTCAGGCCTCCTCAGACCCAAATTTACAGAGTCGCTCCCAGGCCGCCTGCGACCCTTAGTCCCAGATCTCCATAGCTTAGTCCCAGGAGGCCGGTTGTTAGTCCCCGACTCAAATATGATGTGTATGAATTTCATGCGTGAGAAAGTGGGTCGGTTGCAATAGTCCCAGGAAGCCTCAGACCATCTGAGGTGTCCTGGGATCCAAAAATCTAGGTCTGGGACTAAGCCCCGACTAAGGGTAACCGACCGTAACCGATCCAAGCCAGCGTCCTGGGGCAGGATGCCTGGGACAACACAAATTTATTCTGGGATGGTCTGAGGACGCCCCAGGAGGCCTCGGACTAACTACTGACTAAGAACCGACTATTTTCTGCATGTCTGAAATTCAAACAAGGCAATGAGGAGGTCTGGGACTATATAAGCGACCGCGCACACATTCTCATTGTTACTGACTGGCTACTGAGAGACGTGTGTCACTGATTTGTAGGGGTTTTCAGTTTTTATTTTATATTTTATATACTTGAGCTTAGGGCAAATTTCACAGTTAGGAGACACATTTTACTATTTATTTTGATTTTATTGTCGACCGGATTATGAGGAAAGAGAAAGGAGGGAAGAGAGGAAGGAAAAGAATGGACGACAAAGAAAAGGAAGGCGAAGTTGAGGAAAGAGTTGAAGTTCCAGAACTTCCAGAGGAAGGGGTGGAGAGAAGAGAGGAGGAGATAGAGGAAAGTCAAGCTATTGGGGAAGCTGTAGCAGAGGAAGAAGAGAGGTGTGAAGAAGATCCAGTGCCATTCTTCAGCCAAGAGAGCTAGGGTGTGTGCCACTTTTACAGACACTCAGGAAGTTTCCATTGTGGAATTTGTCAAGCAACACCCTGAACTGTATGACAAGGAACATCCACGTTTCCATGACAGAACCAGAAGAGAGACTCTCTGGGCAGAAATATCCGCAGAACTCAAGCTTCAGCCCTTTGATGTGATATGTTGGTTCGAGTCCCAGCCAACGCGTTATGGCAAGCTGTCTAAGCTCCAATCTGGCCAAGCCCCGAGGGAGATGACCAAGAGACAGTCCTGGGTCTACCAACAGATGGGTTTCCTTAAAACCCACATCAGAAGAAAGAGGGCCAACAGAAGTTCAGGGTTCGAGGCTAGTCCGAATACCAGCAGGCAGGACGAATCATGTGGGTCAACTACTGACACAGAACACCTCGAGTCAAGTGTTCTGAGGGAGAGGAGTCAGTCCATAATTTCATCTACACCTGTTTCAACAACACACTCCAAGATTCTGGAACATTTTCAACAGATGAGGACACTTATCTCAGGTTTTCTGCAGCAGAAGTCTGACAGGCAGCCCTTCTTTGACTACGTGGCATCAGAGGCCGTAAAAATGACTCAAGAAGAATTTGAAGAATTAAAGGGCAAGATATTCAGAGACTTTGAAACTATCAAGAGCAATCACAGACGTCAGCAATTGCCCAGAAGATCAGCCACTATTACCACGGAGTCACAGAGGGACGGAATACTACCACCAACCACTCAACAGGCGTCTAGTTCCACTCAAGCAGCAGCTGGCAGCAGTTTTGTCTACTATACACCAAGCCCCATTGGCTTCAGCAACCCTACATCTGTCCTAACTGTACAGGACAAAGGGAGCAGACATCATCTGAGTGGAATTTTAAGCCAGCTACCTGATCTGACATCTACACAGATCGTAGAGCAACCATAGCCATAACAACCACAGCAGCAGCTCTTTACTATCACGACTTCAGCGCCGCCTCAACAGCAGCAGCAGCCTCCTCAGTAGCCATCCAGTCAGGGCGGGTCTTTGACCTGCCAGGCCCTTTTCAGGGCCACCAAATCTTCCAAAAACAATTAATAAGCTACAAGTTGTTCACATTCCCCTCCCAAAACAAAAAAGTTCAGTACAAATACTTATCACAAAAAAAAATTAAAGTCCAACACTTACACCACCCCAAACATGAAATAAATAACCCATGGTACCACACATAACAAAAAAGGCCACATAAACACAAATTTAAAAAACTCCCAATATGGCCAATAATCAGCCCAATTTTAGATTAAAATCCATGGGATAGTTTAAAATCTTCAATTGAAAAGTCCAACACTTGCACCTTCCTTAGACTTAAAAGGCCTTCTCACATACTACCAACCCACAAACACACAAACCCAATACCAAACATAACCCCCAACTGACAGACAAAACCACTGACAAACATAACTCCCAACTGACAGACAAACCCACTGACAAACATAACTCCCAACTGACACACAAACCCAATGACAAACATAACCACCAACCAAAAAACTGACAAACCCAATAGTAAACAAAACCCAAACCAAAAAACTGACAAACTGTTTTGCAAACATAATCTCCCATTATTAAAACCATTATTTAGTATTTATATCAAATAAATATTTGTCAAGTGGGGTAGAAGAATTTATTTTTTACATTTCTAGGAAAGCATTTCTGTTTCAAATATATTTGCAAAATAAATCTCAAATTATGTGAAATGATCATGTAGCTTTCATATTATATGCAACATTTATTCTACTTAGCAATTTATGTTGGGGTTTGTGTCCTGCTTTTGAGAATATTGTTTATCACTTGTTTTGTCTGTTTGTCATTTGGGTGTCTTCTGTTTGGCATGGGGTTTGTCTGTTTGTGCATCAGTACTAGTTATTTTTGGCATGGGGTTTGTCTGTTTGTGCGTCAGTACTAGTTATGTTTGGCATGGGGTTTGTCTGTTTGTGCGTCAGTACCATTTATTTTTGACATGGGGTTTGTCTGTTTGTGTGTCAGTACTAGTTATGTTTGGCATGGGGTTTGTCTGTTTGTGCGTCAGTACTAGTTATGTTTGGCATGGGGTTTGTCTGTAGCAAACATAGCTCATTAATTGTTTTTGGAATATTTGGTAGTCCTGAAAAGGACTGTTTTTTAGTCCTGAAAAGGACTGTTTACTACAGCAGGAGTTATATTGTGCCATCTTGCCAGGCCACTGCTCCCTCATTGTTGAAGTAGTCCTTCAGGTAGTCTCTCTGTCTCTTGACTTCTCTAGCAGGGTTTCTGTCTTGTCCACCACCAGCAACACCACCAATCAATCCACAATCATCAGGCACATCATCATCATCGTCCTCCCCAGGCTGCTGACCACCAGGTTGACCTTGATACTGACTTCTCAGTATGTTGTGTAGAACCACACAGGTTAAGATCACTTCTCTGACTGTTGCTGGGGGTAGTTCAATGGTGGTCCTCATCACCCTGAATCTTGACACAAGGATGCCAAAAGCGTTCTCCACAACTCTCCTACCCCTTGAAATTCTATAATTGGCAATCCTTTCCTCTCTGGTTAACATCCTTCTGCCATAGGGTTTCATGAGCCAGGTCTTCAGGGCAAAAGCATCATCTGCCAGGATGAAGTAGGGGACATCTGGACCACCCTGGGTTATAGGTGCTGGGTCAGGGAAGCCTATCCTGCCATCTTCAATCCTTCTCTTCAGCTGAGATGGATTAAATATCTGGCCATCTGAGCAAGATCCTTCTGTACCTACATCCACCCATCTAAACTTATACTGTCCATCTACCAGGGCCAACATTACAATGGAAAAGAACCCCTTGTAGCACCAAATTTTTGAATTGTCTTGACTCATGCAATATTGCACAGCATGTGCACTCACCTACTCACCTACATGGTCACATCCTCGACCTTGTTCTTGCACCCACTGAGCCGAAGGTTGTTTCCAACGTACGAGTCGGTGGATTTTTTTCTGATCACGCCGTTGTTCATGGTCAGCTTGATTTTGCCAGTCCCACTGCACCCAAGTCAAACACAATCACCTTTCGAAGGTATCATAAGATAAACATGCAGAGTCTGATCTGTGATCTCGAAAAGTGTTCATTTGTTGCAAGTCCTGGCAGTACCGTTAGTGCACTTCATGACCAATACACAAGGGATCTGAGTAACTTGCTCGATAAACACGCTCCTCTGGTCACTCGTACCTTCACCAAAGGTGCTGCAGGTTGGCTATCAGACACGTACTTGCAGGCCAAAGCAGTCAGGCGTCAATTTGAACGGTTCTGGCGGAAAGACAAGTCCCCACAAAATAGGGCTAGACTCCGTAAACAAATTGCTAGGTGCAACGCCATAATTACTAAGGATAAGACCAACTATTTCAGGAACCTCATTAGTGACAATGCTCACGATTCTAAGAAACTGTGGCAGATTCTACGCTCAGTCCTGCACTCTGTTCCTGAGAAGGTACTCCCCTCTCACGCCTCTCAGATATGCCTTGCCAATCGTTTTGTCACTTTTTTCTCAGATAAAATCAGAAAAATCAGGGACTCTTTTACTAACACTTACTCCTTCACTCTTCCTGCTCCTTCAGATGTACCCAAATTTGACCTTTTTAAAGCAGTTTCTGAGGATGAAGTACGGAAAGTAATTACCAAGTCACCTACCAAATCTTACCTCCTCGATCCATGGCCTACTTTCCTAGTTAAAGAATGTTTGGATATTCTCCTCCCCTCAGTTACTAAACTTGTCAACTGTTCTCTAACTGAAGGTGCTGTCCCGGGTGGTTTAAAAAAGGCTATTGTCTCTCCTCTGATTAAAAAGTCTTCACTACCACCGGATGAATTAAAAAACTACCGACCTGTCTCTGGCTTGAGTTTCATCTCCAAACTTGTTGAGCGTGTAGTTGCTTCACAGTTAAATGACCATGTTGCCTGTAACGGACTTGAAAATGTCAGTCAATCAGCCTATAAGCAAGGTCACTCGACCGAAACTGCACTACTGTCTATTAAAAATGAAGTCCACCTTGCTCTTGCTAGAGGAGAAGCTACTGCTGTTGTTCTCTTGGACCAATCAGCAGCATTTGACACCATTGATCATGGTACGCTTATTGAGTGTTTGAGTTCCTGGTTTGGTGTTGGAGGTGTGGTTCTGAACTGGTTCAAGTCGTACCTCTGTGACCGCTATCAGTGCATCAAGATTGGTTCTGTTTTATCCGATGCTAAAAGGCTATTGTACGGTGTGCCCCAGGGCTCTGTCCTGGGGCCGATCTTGTTCTCATTATACACTACCCCCCTCAGTAAAGTTATTCAAAATCATCCTGGCATATGTTTCCACTTTTATGCAGACGACACACAGTTATATGTTTATCTCACACATAACCATGCCACTCAGGCCTTTGATAGACTGAAAAACTGCTTGGATGATGTCAGAAAGTGGCTTTCTGCAAATAAGCTTAAACTAAATCCAGACAAGACAGAATTTATTCTGTTTGGCTCAAGAAATGTCCGCACAAAACTCAGGAAATTTTTCCCAGTTAATATACTTGGCAACCTCCTTTCACCTGTTGATGCAATTAAGAACTTAGGTGTCTGGTTTGACTCTGATTTTTCCTTCTCTTGCCATGTCAGGAATACCTGTAAGGCTAGTTTTGTTCATATCAGGGATTTAAAGCGACTCAGAGGATATCTTACACGTGAAGCTGCTCTTTTAGCTGCAAATGCCTTGGTGGGAAGTCGTCTTGACTACTGCAATTCCTTGTTCAGAGGTCTCTCTGCTCTAGACATTCGGAGGCTCCAATGTGTTCAGAACAGTCTTGCAAGAATTGTGGCTAATACCACCAAATACTCACATATCACTCCTGTAAGAAAGAGTCTTCATTGGCTGCCTGTCTTGCATCGCTCTGTCTTCAAGACAGCCCTGTTGGTGTACAAGTTTCTACATAGTGGCCATCCAAAATACTTTGAACCTTTCCTTAAACCCAGGCATAGTGTGTATAGAACACGCAGAAGTCAATCTGATGGTGTGCTGCTTGAGGTCCCACATTGTGCTTCAATATATAAGTCTAAAAAGCATTTTGGCCTTAGCTTTGCATACGATGCCCCAAGAATTTGGAATGATCTTCCTGATGATGTACGCTCAGCTAAATCTCTCTCCTCATTCAGAAAAAAGTTGAAAACTTACCTCTTTGAAAAAGCTTACCCACCCTAGATCACCCCTAGTTTTTCATTTTGTCTCTCCGTGGTGTCGACCCCTGCAATGTCTCTGATTTAACGATTACGATCTCTGATTTTGGCTTTCTGCGTCTTAGAGTCTATCATTAGATAGAGATTAAGCGCTATAAAAGTACTATTAGAATTAGAATTAGTTGTAGTAGAGGCCTCCAGTGTTCTTGGGTTTCTTGAGGGCCACATGCTTTCCATCCAGAGCTCCCAGGGCATGTGGAACATTCCATCTGATCCTGAATTCCCTCTCCAGTTCTTTCCACTGATCTGGGGGAGTAGGACATTTCAGGTACTCCCTGATGAACTCATCCTGGATGGCCCTGCAGACCTCTGGTATAAACTTGGAAATGGTGGATCTGCCAACCCTGAACTGACAGGACAATGATGTGTAGGACTCTGTAGTGGCTAGATATCTGATTGTGAGGGCTAACTTCTCCCCAACACTGATTGGAGCTCTGTAGTTGGTGGCCTGCCTGGCTAGGTGTGGTTCCAGTCTGGTCTTTATCATTTCAAAAAATTCTGGGGTCATCCTCATGTAATTGGTGAATCCTGGAATGTCTGTGGCATAGGTATCAGCCATAATGTTGTGGTAGGCCCCCCTCTCCTCTCTCTGCAGTAGCCATGGCCTGACCCACATGTTGTGCCTTCTTCTAGATCTCTGTATGGGTGCTGGTGGTGGTGGTGGTGCTGGTGCTGGTGGTTGCTGTGGTCGATGCAGAAATAGGAAATACATGATTATTTGTAACTGAATAAAAACCAAAAAAGCCCTAAGTTGTTGTTGAATCTGTCCTCCATTATAAGGTGGCATCCTGCTGTGTTCCCAGAAAAGCAATTATAATAGATTGCGGATTTTATATATATATACCCAGAAAATCCAGCAACTTTGAAAAACAATAATCGTGGATCCTGGTCTGGGGGAAGTCTGAGGAGGCCTGAGGACGCAGGGAGTTAATCGTGTGTTAGTCGAGGCTTAGTCCCAGGCATCCTGGGACCCAGTCGGTTGGTCTGCGACAGGATCGCGGGTGTAACCGACCAAAAACGTGGCTTAGTCGGGTCTTAGTCCCAGACCAGTCAGGGACTGTCTGGGGCGGCCTGAGGCATCCTCAGGCTTCCTGGGGCCGATCTGCTCTTAATCCCAGACTGTGAAACCGACCCAGTATTCCCACCTATTTTTGCTTTTTTTCCACCGACTCTCCACGATTAAGGGTCCCAGACAGGATCGGGACTTAATCCTTTGGTGGAACAGGGGCATTACGTGTGTAGACATGTAAGATGGGATTTAAGAGAAGCTTAAGGAATATCACTGTAAATGCGTTATTGATAAATGAACCAAACACTAGATAGAGTCAAACAACTTCCACTTAGTGAATAGTGTTATTCACAGAGATATTTTATTAAAGAAACATTGAACATATAAATAGGTATAGTGAACCTGAAAAAAAATGTCAAGGTTATAATTTGCTCCGGCTGTGGGGAACCAGCACAACAGGTTAGAAGGAAACCACTGTTCATTCTTAAAAAGTGCTAAGATAATAACTATAATAATATTCAGGAAAGTGAGAAAAACATTTTTAAGCCAGGACATTATGGTGGCGCAAAACAGCAGGTTGATAACGATTGAAGGTTGTATCACCAAAACACAGGAATAGCTACAGTCAGAGCTACTTTCTGTGACTGGCTTACCTGAACAAGAGATTAAAGCCCAACTGGGAATCAGCCTTTTGGGATCTGACAGCTCAGATGGTGACATTTTGATGCCCTGCATGTCACTACTGAAAGTAAGCAGACATATATAGAGACAGATATACGATAAAATCTATGAACTGTCTAACTCCAGTGACAATTATCATAAGTACTACTAAAGCTCAAGGTGGTGGAATTAAAAACAAAATTCTGAATCAGCATGACAGCACTGCAGATTTTATAAGAACAAATGCTGCCTGCTCAAAATAACCATATTACTGGGAACCAGTCCTACAAACGTATCTGTGCTACCTGTGTAGGTTTTGGTAAACGTTTACCTCACTATGCATACGAGTATAAAAGCATCAAGAAATGCAGTCACGAGCCCTAAAATCAAGTACAGAATTGCCTAAAAGTAGTGCTTCCATGTTTGTCTGTAACTACTGTGAACACAGTGAATCCCACGTGTGTGACAAGATTTTTGTCCAAGTGTAATGTGTTCATATTGAAGTCGCTTCACTGGTATTTTTACAGATTTAAAGATTCATTATATACAGATAGAATATATATAATTATAGTCTCACCCATTTATTTATTTCGTTTATCCACAACCCAATACATTTCACCCAAATAGTAGGATATACAATCTATATATTTTCTTTAATTTGTATCTGAGATACAGAAGATGAACATATAAAGAAGTCAATTCACAAAACGTCTCTGTAGAGTCTACATAAAAAACTAACTCTATATGTATGATGGAAGTGAAGTGTATTCTTGCAAAATGTGCGTCAAGAAATTTGCATTTATTCAGTATCCATTCAGTACCAACATTACCAGGGCAGGGATTCACAAAATGTGTTAAGCAAAAAATTGTCATAACTTTAAGAGAAAAGTCTTAACTGTGCAAGAATTTTGTCATAAAGTTAAGACTTTTTTTGCTTAGACAAAATGGGATTCACGAAAGGTCTTAGACAAAAATTTGTCTTAGATTTTGTCATAACTTTAAGACCACTGCAGGGCAGACTTAAGACAATTTTAAAATATTCCATTGTATGTATTTACATTTTACCCTCTGTTATGCCAACAAAATATATACTATGGGGATCTATACTTCCTATAAAAGTAATTTCTGTGGATTGTAATAAAAATTTACGTCATTTAATTACCTATAAATTTCCACATTTTACCTTCTTGTGGTAAAAATATTGTCATAAAAATGGCTGACTCACAATAAAACACAAATACCACTATTTTTACATAATTTTGCAAAGAAAAAGTAACAAATCTGTTTTATAATTTTAAAGAGCATGTTTGGTGTATTTATTGATGAAAAGTATTTTTGTTTTACTAAGATTAGTTCATTTGAATTCAAAATAGTTAAGGCTTTTTGCACAAATCTTGTCTCAGCTAAAATTTTGCTAAGCACTTTTTGTGAATCCCAATTTAAGAGAAATCTTAGCTAAGACAAAAGTCATAACTTTAAGATTTATCTTAGCAAAAAAATTGCCTAAACTTAAGACCTTTTGTGAATCCCATCCCAGAACTTTTATAACAATCCACGCTGATTGTATAGAGTAGAGACCTGCATCAAGTTCAAACCGATCAATAAATTCCAGACACTTATTGTTACACATATCAAGGGAATGTTTTGGGCCACTCATCGGAAAGTAAAAATGATAAATGAAAACACAAGAAGGCATATCTAGATAAAAGTGTATTTTGAGATTGCATGTATTTATTTAATGTGAAGTGTCAGATGTGTTTACAATTTGTTTACCAGTACATGTGTTATCCTACTTTCTTTGTGTTTTTAACTGTCATCTGATTCAACAAACAATGCTATTTTGCCCTGAAAAATGTTTCACAAACGTTTAAAAGCAACTGGTTTTACCCAATTTTGGAGGTGTTTTCTGTCAAAATTTTAAAAACATTCTAACATTTCAAATAGATGGTGGCGAGCACCAATAGGGGATTTTTAGTAAATGGGCCTTGCTTGACATGCCTACAGATAAAATTATTTTCTTTTCAATTGTCGACACATTGTGGTCACACATAGTAATCTTGTCAGGGCAACGTTTACTGGTGCATTTATTTATAGAAGTTATGGATGCATCTTGACATCATGCATTATTTTTAACTTAAGTATTTACAAAGCGATTCTTTTCACACGTTTATTTACCCTTTATGGACAGAGGTGCAAAGCATTTGGAGGGGCGAGGGTAGTCAACCCCCTATCAAATGCTTTACACTGCTACAAGTCATACAAAGTACAACTATTTCTGAACATGTACACTTCATATATATTTATATATACATATATGTAATTTCTCTCAGTCAAAACATACATACATACATACAAACACAGCACTTTTATTAAGAATTTATACTTATTAACTTTTTACAGATGGATAAAGTTTTAACATGCATACATCACAACATTTGTTCAAGTATAATAATGTATGTTTAATAGCATATCCTCCAATAGATTTTCAATAGTAAGGTGTATCTATATGGTTTTTATTAGATTACATTTTATTTTTCTTTATCGGGGCCACAGTGGCAGAGTGGTAACACTCTTGCTTCCCACCTCTGAGGCCGGGGTTTGATCCCTGTCATGGCCTCAAGTGGGAAAGCTGGTAGTTGCTTGCCATTGGTCGGCAGTTACAGTACAGAACTGTAGCAAACTGTATGTACTAGTTTTCTCTGCCCTCCCAACTACCTGTCATGATATGACATGTACAGTGTTGAAAGCGACGTAAAACCCCAAATAAATAAATAAATAATAAATAAATTTTTCTTCATTTTTAGGTTGTAAAGTTTATAAAATTAACAAATTAAAAGACTTAGAGCAAAATTCAAGTTTTAAATGGACTGTACCAAAGTTTTAACTTTACTCCATTTTTTTGGAATACTGTCTTTGTGGAATTAATATTTCATAACCATTCCTGCTTAAAGTACACTCTGAGAAGAATACCTAACTGGGTTTTTTTTCCGGAGCAGTCAAAAATATGTAAAAAAAAAATATTGTAACCAAATATATAATATTTAAAACCAGATGATTTGTGTCTTGTTTGTGGTAGCCAAATAATTTAAGTCAGTGTCCAAGTTGACTTGAATTTTTCTGAAAACGAAAGATTTTAGGTCAATCCATAATCTTTTTACCTAGGTGCAGTCACTCATTAAATGGATAATTGTCTCTTCAGCATTATTGCAGTAGCCGCAAAGAGGAGAGTCTGCAACTTTTACTCTATAAAGGTAAGACCTGGTTCCCAGAATTGAATTAAGGACTGTATACTGAAACCATTTTAAGATATTATCATCTAAGCATTCGAAACAGATTTTATAGGCTGTTTCCCAGCCCTTAATATTAATTGAGTTTTGTATAACCATGTCCCATTTCCGCCTATTCATTTCAAAGTCTTTCTGCATGTTATTATTCTTAAATTGACACAAATAGAAGTTTCTTGACACTTTGTTTGATTTTATGAGAGATTCCAATTGGGCGGGTATAAACGGACATTGAAAATGTTGATATCTTAGTTTGTTAACATTTTGTGTCACAAAAATTTTTATTCGGTGATAATCTAGAAAATTAATTTTAAGTTTGTACGAATTTTCTATACCCTGTTTGGAGAATATACTTCCATTATTATCTACAATATCGGCTGGACTTTAATGCCTACCCTAAACCAGGATGAGTAGAAAAAATTTTCTGTTTCAATTTGGGATTATAAGACAGAGGGGTTTTCAAGAAATCGCTGAAATCTTTAATAAGCCCTGCTTCCTTTATAGTGTTCCAAGATTTAAGCAGATCACACCAAAAAGAATTTGATATGTTATGTTGAATCAATTGGGACCAAGATGGACCTAGTAGAAATAATCTTGGTTTACAGATTAATTCAGAGTCAATAAATTTTGTCCATTACGATTCCTCATAATAATAGTAGGATTTATACAGCGCAAAATTGATACAAATCCTCTAATGCCCTTATGTCCAAGAAGGAAGAGTTCAGATAAAGGCATGGGTCGACATTTAAGAAGCGCCTGCCAGGGTATAACTAAGGTGGGGGGTATGCCAGCCTAAACAAGTGTATCTTTAGCTGGCTTCTGAAATGATCTATTGTTTGCTCAGATCTGACAGTTTGTGGCAGCTTGTTCCATTCAGCTGGTGCAGCTACTGCAAAGTCTCGTCTGCCTATGTGCTTCTTAGGGCGGGTTGAGGAGACAGATAGCCTGTTGACGCAAGTGAGACTGCTCAATCTTGTTAAAGCTGAGAGATATGGGGGCTGTGAAAGATTAATAGCCTTGAATACCAGGAGATTATACTTCAAAAGGATACAATGTTGAATTGGAAGCCAGTTGAGAATTTTCAAAAAGGGTGTAACATGACTCATTTTGTCAAGTCTGAAGATGATGCGGCAAAGAGCATTCTGGACTCTCTGTAGTTTAGCTATGTTGGACTTGCTTACCCCACAAAGTAAAGAGTTACAGTAGTCCAGACGACTACTGACCTTAGCATTTGCCAGAAGTATTCCAGTTTCATTACTAAGGAATTTGCGAATTCGTTGCAAACCGCGAAGATGATAGTAACATGCTCGGCAAACCTTGGCAACATGATTGTCAAAGGAGTTGTCTGAGTCGAAGATAACACCCAGATTCTTTACTTCCACTGACGGAGAGATATTGTTTTGGAGGAGTGGAACCGGGAAATTTGGTGCAAGCAACTCTGATGGCTTTTTGACCTATGATGATAAATTCGTTTTTTTTCCAGGTTTAGTTTTAGCTTAACACCAACCATCCACTCCTGTACTTACTTGAGACACTCGGTCAGCTCTTCAATGCTAGAATGAAAATTCCTGGAGTCAACTGTTAAGTAGATCTGGGTGTCATCAGGATATAGGTGATGAGTGACATTGAATTAAGAAATAACTTGGCTGAGGGGACTAGTGTAAAGGGTAAAAAGGAGAGGACCCATTACGGAACATTGCGGAACTCCGAAAGGGAGAATTACCGATTCACCTATTTTAATTTATTGTTTTCGGTTTGAAAGGTACAATTTGATCCACAACAAGACAGTGCCATCTAGACCAAACCAGTCATGCAAGCAGTCGCATAAAAGGGAATGATCAATAGTGTCAAACTGACTAATAATGTCATTGCCACTGCCTTTCCTGAGTCCACTGAGAAAGCTGTATCGTTTTGAATCTTCAACAATGCGGTTTCAGTGGAGTGGGAACTCTTATAAGCAGACTGGTTGACATTTAAGAGACCCTTGTGTGAAATGAACTCATTTAGCTGGTTTGCCACAACGTTTTTGATAAGCTTTGATTTTTCACGGCTTTGAGTTTTCACGGCGCCATGCCCTTTCATATTTCCTCTTGAATGGTTTGGCCTTGAGGATATCACAGTTCATAAAACGAGTCTCGGCATGTCTCAGAATATTTTTCTTCTTCATTGGGGCGTGTTTGTCAAGGAGGCTTCTCAAGGTATTAAAGTATTGATGACTCAGAAGACTGGCAGTTTTATAGGGGCGTCTAATGAGGTCAGATTTCAGGATGTCTGCTCTGGAGTCTAGAATATTTATCTTATGAATTTTACGGATGGAAATATGTTGAAACTTACAGGACTCTCTGACAGGGAAAATAAGGCTAAACATGATTGCCTGGTGGTCTGATAGTCCTCCAATAACTTTGGGACTAATGGCCCAGGAGGAAAAACCCCTCACACATAGAGCATCCAAAATGTGACCCTGAACATGTGTAGGCGTATTAACAAGTTGTGTAAACCTAAATTGCTCAAAGAGGTCATAAAATTTCAGGGTCCAGGTGTCGTGTTGATCCAGATGAAAATTAAGATTAGCAAGGAGAATGTTTTCACAGTCTGATAAAGCAGCACCTTTGAGGAATATGCTCTGTAGAGCACTCGAAATATAACATCTTTTGCCTGAAAATTGTTTTTTGAAACTTCCTCAAAACTCAGGTCCTCCTTGATGAAAAAGCCAAGTACGCCCCTGTTTTTGACATTTCGAGGAACATGAGTGAACTTATAACCAGGAGGGGTGATACTAGAGATAAAACCTTCAGTATCCTCTGGCCTAAGCCATGTCTCAGTAACAGCTATGAGATCAGTATTGCTATCTTTGACGAACTCCAGAAAGGAAGCCGATTTATTTTTGATAGATCTAATGTTGAGAAGACATTGATTGAGACTGATATCACCCGAAAGAGCTAGGAGCAATGATGTCCAGGGACTGACATTCTAGAAGCTATGTGTCATCCTTTGACAGTGACCCTGGAAAGCCAGATAGGTGTAATTGATGCTATCAGCACATGGGTGAATTCCCGGCTCAATGATCACAGGATGACCTGAGTGCATGGTGGGTTCAGATGAGTCACAGACTCTGATGCCAGTAAATATGAAGTAAACAGCAAAATGCAAGAGGAAATATATGTATGGCAAAAAATGTATCACTAAAACAAAAATATGAAATGATGACAAATCAACTTTATGGATTAGTTAAACAAAAAGTGCATTGCCAGACCAACAGAGGCCAAAAATTAGAATTTTAGAAAAGGTGCACTTACCTTCCCTATGTACAAACCTGTCTTTCACAATGGAACCAAAAGAAAAAAGTTGTAATAGATTATGAAGGTAGCAAAAGATTAGTGCATATCCATGGAGTAGGGGAAATAAAAATTTGGTCAAACCAAATTATGGTATGGATGGTCATTGTACATTTGGTTATTGGATGGTTATTGTACATTTTGACTTTCTATAAAGGTAGGTATAGATATGTGGTGAAATCTGTGGAGTAGATGAAATAAAAATTTATTTAAGCAATATCTATCAGAGCTATAATTTACAGTAAATGCAATTTATCTTTTATCTGGTTATTGTAGATATTGGGCTCTATATATAATACAGTTAATTTAGTTATTGGGGAGAACAATAAAATTGAACCGCGGGAATTATCGGGTGGGCGATAATACCCGTTTGTGGATTGAACAACAGTTTCACAATATTTGGAGATAAAATACACTTATAGTTTCATTGTTTGTCCAAGATCTTACATAATTAATATAATGTGACAGATACAGACCACTTTCGTTGTCAGAATTAAGAAATTTGAAACCGCATCATAAAAACGTCTACCCTGGCAAACACTAAAGTTCACTCATCATACCAGAATCTTTTTATCCAACTGGCCTTTAGGGCTATTATAAACTTTTCAGCGTTGCCATGTTTAGCCCACCCCTTGAATAGTGTTTGACTAACCTTGATCTGAGTATCTTATCTGGTTTGTTGTCCCAGATAAACTAAAAAAAGAGACTATTTATCTCTTTTAAAGTTTTCTCAGGTGGGGATGAGAGGGACATAAAGAAATGGTTGAATTTCGGGAGAATTAAAGTTTTTGACACTGTAATTCTGCCCAATGGGGTAAGAAGTCTCTTTTTCTATTTTTCCAGCAATTCTCTTATTTTAATAGTTATAGAATCAATATTTAATTCATTAATTTTGTCTAATGAGACAAAGAATTGTATTCCAAGTAAATAGAATTCACTGCTTCCCAAATTAAATTTTTCCCTGTTTCAATTTTTTTTTCGAGTGTCGTTTGTTCCCGATCCAAGCTGTGTTTTATCTGTGTTAACCAAGAGACTGGATATTGCTGTTTCCAGTGTGTTCAGTGCTGCCATGAGGGACCGCTTACTACCATCAAGAACTAAGGTTGTGTTGTCAGCATATTGAGACAGTTTTATATCTGCGTTATTAAAGGTAATACCTCTAATGCTTTCATTATGAATAACCGATAAGCACAAAATCTGTGCATGGATGATGAAAAGATAGGGAGCTATTGGATCATCTTGCTGACAACCACGTTCAATATCTATGGGGTCAGATAGATAGCCTGACAGATTTACGTATGCTTTGATATTTTTATTGAAGATAGTGATCCACTTTAAGAAGCCATCACCAAAGTTAAAGAATTTTAAAACAGCATAAAAGAAATCCCGCGGCACAGAGTCAAACGCCTTTTCAAAGTCAATGAGCATAAGTACCCTCGGAATTTGTTTTTCTTCTGTCATATGTAAAATGTCACTGATGAGACAAGTACTTTCGCCAATGAGTCTTCCACTTAAGAAACCTGTCTGCATTTTAGATTTAATGGTTTTAAGGACTCTTTTTAGCCTCTTTGCTATTGCCAAAGAATTCATCTTATAGACAACTGACAGGAGTGATATGGGCCTCCAGTTTTTTCAACAAGTTTATGGGTTTATTTTTTTTATATTTTTATTTCTTTTTCAGTTTACAAAAAAGAATACTGTTACACAATTACATTAAAGTTGCTACTTTCAGTTCTACATCAAATAATCCACAAATTTTTTACATACATTTTATACATGTGACATACAGAACTATTCAAGTTCGAAGACAGAATTCTTTTTATCCAGTTAACTTTTAAAGCTTTCTCAAAGCTAAAAATATCTATCATTTTTATCCCCCCACTCATATAATCTAAACATGTAGTGCTTCTTTTTATCTTGTAAGGTTTCCTACTCCATAGAAATGTAAAAAACAGTCATTTATGATTTTTAAAAAACCTTCCGATACAGGTAGTGATGTTAGAAGGTGAACAAGTTTTGAAAGGAGAAATGTTTTAATCACCGTTTCCTTTCCAATGATTGACAGATTACGACATTCCCATTTTTTCATTTCCGTCATAATACTGCGATAAGTTTTGTTAAAGTTTAACTCCGGTATTTTAGGAATGTCAACTGAGAATTCTAGGCCTAAGATTGAAAAAATTGTGTCCCCCCAATTTAATTTGTGTGGTGTTTGGAGTTTTTCTTTTGAAAATTTTCCAAAAAATATCCAAATCATTTTAGTTTTCTCCTTGTTCATTTTCAGTCCAGAGAAGTTACCAAAAATTTCTAGAGTATTAAGGGCTGCCTGCAGGGAAGCAGTTGATCCATTTAGAAAAAGGGTAGTATCATCTGCAAATTGTGTCAGTTTAAATTCATGGCTTTCTGTTCTAATACCTTTGATATCCTTATTAAATTTTATCATCAGAGCCATTACCTCTGCTGCAATCAAAAAGAGATACGCTGATATGGGGTCCCCTTGTCTACAACCCCGTCGAATAGGTATTCTTTTGGACAAGAATCCACTTTGCAATACATATGTTCCTATGTCATTATTAAAAAGTTTTGTCCATTGTATAAATGTTTCACTGAAGCCATAAAATTCAAGTGTTTTATATAAGAATTTCCAAGAGACAGAGTCGTAGGCCTTTTCAAAGTCTATAAGCATCATTAATCTGGGAATATTTTTATTTTCTGTGTATTGCATTATATTGTAAACCAATCTTGTACTATCACTAATTTGTCTTCCACTTAGGAAACCTGTTTGGGTTTTTGAGATGATTTCCTTCAATGATTCTTTTAATCTGCTTGCTATGACACCAGATGCTAATTTATATGTGACTGGGAGGAGAGAAATGGGTCTCCAGTTTTTAATAAATTTTCTATTTTTATTGCCTTTAGGGAGGCATACCAGAATACCTTGTCTATGTGTTAGAGATAAAATTCCTTTTTTAACGCAACTGTTTATGGACTTTGTGATAAAATATTGTAGCTTACTGTAGAAGACTTTAAAGAACTCCGAGGTAAAGCCATCAATTCCGGGAATTTTATTGTTTTTCATTCTTTTTAAGACTTGACCAATCTCTTTTACAGTGATAGGATCCCCTAAGTTACTGTCGCGAATTTTTATATCCGTGCTTTTTTTTAATAATTCGATTAAATTTACATCCATAGACCGTTTTTCATCAAAAAGATTTACATAGTATTCTCTGATGTGATTTAGTATTTCAAACTGATCAGTTACAGACTCCCCATTTTGTAGTTCCAGGTATTTAATTGTGTTTTCAACAATTTTTTTGTTTTCAAGACTGCCTAAGAATTTTGAAGGTTTTTCCCCCTCTTTTAGCCATTGGAGTCTTGCTCTTACACGCTCTCCTTCAAGTTTTATTTTTCTAATATCCTCTAGTTCAGCTTTCTTGTCAGATAAGAGTGTAGAATTTGACTCAATGAGAGTCTCATTGCTTTCTAAATATTCAATATCATTAATAAGTTCTTTTTCTTTCAAATTTTGCAATTTCTTCTGAAAAACTTGATACTTTCACCTCTAAGTCTTAAAAATAATACCTCAAGAAATATATCACTATCTATAACAAGGTCAATATTACCATAATTTACTGGATTGTTGAGAAAATTAATATTGTGTACTGGGATGGCATATTTAAAAATTTCATCCTGTATTGCATTGTTAATAAGGTTTAGATATTCCTTCTGTTTTAAGAGGCTATTATTAAATTTCCATATGCCTCTGCCACGCTTGAAGCGGTTCAGAACTATTTCTATTTCAGTAACTGAATGGTCTGATCGATAACCTGGTCTTATATTAGCTTTATGTATTATATCTATCATGTGTGAGGTTATAAGGAAAAAATCTAGTCTTGCCTGTTTTCTAGGATTTTTTTTGCGCCATGTATACCGTTTCTCGTTTGGATTAATATGCCTATAGACATCCATTAAGTCTAAGTGTTCCATCATATTTAGAACGGCTGTATGTGCCTTCGGATTATTAATGTTTTTATAATTTTCAGTGTCTTTAGAAGGATCCAAGGCTATATTGAAGTCTCCACATATAACTGTGTAGTCTGCTTCATTGAGGATATTTGGAATTTCATTATAGAATGCAGGATTATCATTATTAGGCCCATATATTGTCAAGAGGTTAATTGTTATATCATAAAGCTTCATTACCAATAGTAAGTAATTACCAACATCATCTGTTTTACAATCTAAAATCTCATATTCAAAGTTGTTTTTCAATAGTATTGCTACTCCCCTGGAGTTTGTACTTCTTCCACTAATGAAGCAATCACCCCCCCATACTTCCTTTACTTCAGAAATGTCCTTTTTACACAGGTGTGTATCTTCAAGGCATAGAATATTAATATTTTTATCTTTAAAAAAGGATAAAACATCTCTTCTTTTTTCTAAAGTTTGTAAGCCTTGACAATTTGCAGACAATACTACTAGATTATTTCTATTTGAGCACATATTTGTAAAAAGCTTCCCCACAAGTACAGTGTTTGATCTTCAAGAATTTTCAATTTTGGTTGACAGTATGATGTGTAAAGATTTGTCACTTTTACTGTAAACTGTATTTTTTCTATTTTTTTCCAATCTTTTCTAGGCAAATTTGATTTGCTATATTGGATGTCAATGTGTAACATGAATTGAAGGTAAAAGAAGGACAATGTCGAAGTTATGTGAAAACACAAAACAAAAAACTAAAAAACATATATACACTATATACATGCAGCATACATAAGCAAGTGCCATTATGGCCGTATGCACAAAAACAAAACGAAAGGACAAAGGGGGGGTCTTATAGGTGTCATTTCTAGTGCCCTCATAAAATACCAGATATGATACAATAAAACAGTATTGTATAACACAGATTTAGAATATAAGCATGATTACATATAAAATACAGCATGATTGCACAACACAATTTACTCTTATTACATTTCTTCATGAATGCAGGCAAAATATACCGTAAATGACCTATTTAGCACACAGTGCGCTAAGGAAAGTCCAGTTTTTGGTGAATATGGTGGTGGAAAGGTTCCCCCCCAAGTGCACCCATCATGAAACACCCCCTGGGATGAGGGACAGGTCAATCCGGTAAGAACAACGGTGTTCTGACATTTAGAATCTACTAAAAGTGCCTACTTGCTCTAAATATGGCGGTAGATCAAAACAAACTGGAAAGTCATTACAAAAATGTGAATCTATCAAGCAAAAAACACGTACAACACACACAAAAAAAATGTGGGCACCACGCACCGCCACCGACAACACTGCCAGGGCAAAGAGGCAGGGTAAGGTTACAAGGGTGGATGCACTAAAAAGGCCACTCACAGCATATGATGAGAATTGAAATTCTGATTTATCCTGCTATCTACTACCATACCTTAACAATAATAAATTGGAATATAATGAGAATAAGGGTTTTCCCAATAGTTTATGTGATTATAGATAGATACACATCTAAAAAGTCCTGACATCCTCATACTACTTACAATTTAACTCTACCAAACTTCAGTTGTTTTCATACAGGAGCCCTGGTGCAGACCAAGATTAACAGACAAGTGCTCCAAAATGGGTCACATTTAAACATGCAATTATAACTTTTTCACATATATTACCATGAAATTTGTGAGCTGGTTCATCCCTTTTATAAACAGCAGTTACAAAATATTAATCATACAAAGTCTTATAAAAGTTAAGTAGCCACACTATAACATAATCATACAAAGTCTTATAAAAGTTAAGTAGCCACACTATAACATTTAACATTAACATAATTTATATCTACCAAGTTCAGTCCTTTTCTTACTACAACCCTACTACATACTTAAATTAACAAAAATGTGATTAGGGTCTTGTCAGATGTCAATTGTGAGTAAAAAGTTCAAATATATTGCAGTAGTATGTAAGAACAGAATGGTTGATTTTTCAACACATGTCACCCTTAATTCACAGTATTACAAGCTGTTACTGATCAATGTCATTGTGAGAAATCTGCAATGTCTAATCATGCAATTAAAACTCTTTCAAACTGGGAATTGGAAAGTGAGAATACATATATTACCATGAGATTTATGAACAGATCCATCCATTTTATAAGTAGCAGTTGTAAATTATCAATCCTACAAAGTCTTATGAAAGTAGCAACAATGCTCAAAGTATAAACATAAAATTACTACTACATATAGTATTAATGTTGGAAATAATGAGTACACAAATTGGAAGAGATTATCTCCTTAAATGAAGCACTATTTTAAGTTACCATTTATGCAGATTCTTTTCAAATGCTCTTTTTCAGAAGTTTATGTTTTAACTAAATATACACATTTAAATATCATATAAATGCTTTTGTAAAAGAAATGAAATCAGTATTTTACCTCAAAGTGATTTTTTCACGTTTGCTTTTACCTCAGAGTTTTTATTTCCCATTTAGGGATGTTAGAGCCTCGATTGCTGATTTCCTGATTAGATCGAACCTTTGCTTGCCCAGGTTGTCACCACCAAACTTCCTTGTCACAATTAAGATACAGTCATTGGCATTGTTGACTTGTAACAGGTCATGAAGTATTGTCCCTGCTCCCCACTCACCGTCGCTATGGCCAGAAATGGTCTTCCCATCCAAGTCTGTTGTGCTGCATGCATAAATGATATGATCACATGAGACAGTATCTAGATTCTGGTTGAGGGCTCTCAGGACTGAACTTCCTTCCGATCTGGTGTGTATGCAGTGTGAATAACCCTGGAAACAGCTACCTTTCACCTCCACTGGAAGGGTTGATTGGATTTGGTCATAGCTTATTGGGGCCGAATCAACAGTTATATACTTGAGTGGGTTCGATTCAAAACTGTCGGTTTTCCTAGTACCATTAATAAACAGTTTATCCTTGGAAAGAATGGCTTTTGCATTAGAACCGGTTTCTCTGGCTTCTTTTCTAACTGAAGTTAAGAAAGGGATTTGGGCGGTACGTCTTTCTCTCATCATTTTAGGTAGCTGCTCACTTATTGAGTATGGTGTAGATTGTAAATGTCTTGCACAGGATAACACCACATCACGTCCTCTTCTTGTGGTAAATGACACCACCACTGGTCTTGGTTTATTTCCTTTAACCCCAATTCTGTGAGCCACATCTATTCTGATATTTGCTGATGGATTTTCACATGAAAAAATTTCTGATCGGGGAATCTTCAAAGCTGAGACTATGAATTCTTGTACTTTAGAGTAGACATTTTCGTCTGGTGTTTCCTGTAGCTTATAGATGACCACATTTTTTGACATACTGTGGGCTTCCATGGTCGTCAGTTTTTCTTCCAGTTTCTCCACCTTTTGTGATAGTTTGGATATAATACCGTCTGATTCAAGCTGGTGGAGTTTTAGCTGCTTATTTTCCCATTGTAGTGATTTTAGATCAAATGCTGAATTAATTGTTAGCTTTTTTAGCACAAACAGAATTTCTGTGACCTTTTCTTCCATAGTTAGATTTTTGATTTGCTCCTCAATGTTCCCCTGTTCTTCAAAGTCTGTGACTGTTGTGGCATCACCTCCTTCTGGGTTTATTGCCCTTTGGAATACATGATATGATGCATTGTTTTAGACTGCTGGACATTTCACCATTGTCATAGCCTGAATTATGCGATCTTAAAATTACAAATTTCAAATTACTCCAAAACACTTTATAAAACTCTGCTGGTACTCCATCTATTCCCGGAGTTTTGTTATTTTTCATTGACTTTAAAGCCAATGATAGCTATTCTATTGTTAAGTTTCCTTCTAATTCAGCTGACTGGTTATTTGTCAATTTAGTTACCGATTTGACATTAGTGAGTCTATAGAGTGAGTTGGATCAACTTCCCTAGCTTTAAAGAGTTTTTGATAGAAGCTTTCAACTTCATGTAATATTAATTTCTGATCTGACAGTGTCATACTGGCATCTGTTTTCACTTGTTTTATTGTTTTTTTCCACATAGTTTATATGTTCTAATGAGTAAAGGTATTTTGAAGGTTTTTTCACCCTGGTTTAACCAATCTACCCTGGCTCTTGTCATGATGCCTTGCAACTGTGAGTTCTGCAAAGATTCTAGTTTATCTTTTATATCAGATATTTTGCTTATGTTCGTGACACTATTTTCGAGTTCTAGTTTTTCTAATTCATGAACCAAATTTTTTTCAGTATTTTTGTCATTTTTTTTCTTATATGAGGCATATTTTATAGCTTCGCCCCTCATTTGTACCAAGATAATCTCAAGGAAAAGGCAGTCAGAAATTGTTAAATGTATATTTTCATTGGAGAGGTCTGAGATTTTATTGATGTTGTATACCTTAGCTGCATAGTTAATTGTCTCCTTGTCAATTATTTTATTAATTAGAGTTAAGTAATCTGGGTCTTTTTTAGAGTGAGCAGTTAAATTTCCAAACGCCTTTCCCTCTTATAAAATTGTTTAATTTTATCTTTATCTCTATGGATGAATGGTCTGACCAATAGCCAGGTTTGTTATTACAGTCAGTTACTAGATCTAGCATCATATTTGAGCCTATGAAATAGTCTAGTCTTGCCTGTTTAATTGGGTTTTGAACCATGTGTAACACTTTGAAGTTGGGTGCATGGTTCTAAAAACATCTCGTAGATTCAATATACTCATGGTGTCCAGAAGTACATTATGGGACAGTGGGTTATTAATATGTTTATAGTTATATGAGTCTATTTCTGGCAGCATGGTTAAGTTTAGATCACCACAAATCATAGTGTAATCTTGACGCCCTCCTTGAATTAATGTGTTGAGTTTCCAGAAGAATTCAGGTGAATCCAAATCAAGTGCATAGATATTGAAGATTCTGAAGGTTAATTTGTTAATATAGATATCTAACATTAGGAGATTATTGTCTGTATCTTTGTTGATCTTATTAACTGTATGTTCAGAGTTTTTGTTTAACATAATTGCCACACCTCTTGCATTGGTTCTGTTTCCATTAATAAAACATTCGCCATCCTAGACAGTTTTAATAAATTTTTCATCTTCTTTGATCCAATGAGTATCTTGTAGACAGAGAATGTGTGGAGTTTTATTTTGTAGATAGTTAATTACATCCACCCTTTTTTGCCCCTAAGGCCTTGGCAATTAGCTGACAACACCAGTAAATTGTTCTCATTCATAGGGCCAAGCAGTCAGTCCCCACAGCAGCAACAAAAATGCCCAATAAATTGCAACTGTCATACTGAATTCTGATATTTTATGTTGTTTTGTCCAGATAAGGTAACATGTGGGAAATAACGATTTCAACAAACAAACACTATATACAGTATTTACATTATAATTTCTACCATTAGCACCGGGAAAAACCAAAGGTAACTTGGTCAAGGATTTGGATTTCATTCAGAGTATGGATATATCATTGCTAAAAAAGGACAAACAAAAAAGAAAAAAAATTGCTTTCAACCATTACATCAAAGTTGGTATTAACTTGCGGCCAAATGTTTACACTTTACAGTTACATAATACATGTGAGAAGAATAACCAAGTGTATCGTATATGGGCACAAATAAGTTGTTTAAACATTTAACAAGTTTGCATTTAACTTTCCATTACACAGAGTTGACAGACAATAATAAATCTGAGTATGATATTACAATGTAATTGTGTAACAAAATCTTGAGATCACTATTTTACACCTTACACCACCCAGTGCTGGTACACTTGTCAAAAAGGTCTAGTAAAATTCTGTGGTCACTTTTAAATCTATAAATTGACAGTTAAACATTTAATACATTATACATGACAAAGATTACTGTTAAATTTAAATATGATTTAATACTGTATTTCTTACTCAAGTTTAATTACCACCTCATCAATGCAGACTCACTCCCCAATCCATTTCCGATGGAAGCAGCAACTCGGCAATGAGAGGCATCTATAATCAGAACTCTTGTGAAGATACAGAGAGCTTGTTACTTTTGCAACAGCTACGATTAATCATAATAACATGGGCAAGTTAGACTCCCAAGCCTGACAGCAAAGCAATATAGGTGTGTAATAAAATCTTATGTGCTCTAGTTTACACCTCACAAACCACAAAGCGATTCCTTGAATCAAAATTATTATGGTTCCTTATGTCATGATTCACCATCAAAGTCAAATATGTGATTGATGGGTGATCTCCTCAGTGCACTGCTCATGCCTCTGATGGCTTTGCTCACACTAGTAGAGCAAATCCCCTTTCACATAGTGCTAAGATTCAGGATTTTTGAGGTTTTTCCCAACTCTGGCATAGAAAGCATAGTTTGTACCTGTAGGTACCATGTGACCCATAATTTGTGCATGTCCCTTCATTAAAATATTTACACAATTTACTTGGTTGTGAGTGCGTTGAGACAGTCTGGGAAGTGACCATGGACATTTCATATGTTGAGAGGTGATTTAATGACTACTGAGTATAGTACCTCCTTGTCCGGAGTTCTTGTTCAAGTTGTTGCTTCAAGTTTCCATTTACAAATTCCAAACTGTAATGAGTGTCCACAGTGGCACAATGGTAAGACATTTGCCTCCCACCTTCAAGGTTGGCGGTTCAATCCCCAAATCCTATGTCGTTGGCAGATAACAGTACAAAACCTTGACTAACTACACTAACTGGTCCCCTTTGCCCATAAAATGATTTGTTGTGATATGAAATGTTCAGTGCTGAAATCAACCTTAAACCCTAAATATCTATTCATAGCATGTCACCTCTGTGGGTTCCAGTCCACTAGTGGCAATTTAAGAACCTGTCCAAATACGACCCTGGCTGTTGAACGTGACGTAAAAACTCCAACTTTGACACTGACTTAAACCTGACTTTAACAAAAGGATTGCCTGTAATACTGCACTTTTAACTGTTTGGGGTCTGACTTGCATAAATGTTTCACAAATGGCCAACGGCCCATTCCAGCAGTGAAAAGGCATCATAAGCAACTTTCTTTAATCATTGACCCCGTCATATCCTCCACTTGGCCACCTTAACTCTGGTTTAGCTGCAATGACATTTGTACTGTTATACAGAACTGGTTTCTTTGAGTTGATTGGCTTACCTTGTGCAATCTCTTTACGCAATTGTGATTAATAGTTTGCTAGAATCTGTGACACAGATTGAGAGATGGCTGGATTATAATGCAGTATATTTATTTCTGACAGGATGCCCTCATGATTCAACTGATCTGCTTGGCTAATGTGGTCTGCCCATGGGTTAGTAAATGGCTGTTGCATTTGGGGCTTGAATTACTGATTCACCTGTGCATGAGGTCATTATTATGTGATGTTGGATGAAAGTAATTTTCTTTTGCTTCCATTGGGCATGTCACATGTTCCGTCTGTATATGTGAGCAACTGGCTGTAGCCCCTGTGACTGTGGTTGTATCCTGTTGATGACCTGACTAGGACCACAAGCTATGCAGAGTTGAATGGGCTTGATTTTTATTTATATATTTATTTATTTGGGTTTTACGTCACTTTCAACACTGTACAGGTCATATCACGATGGGTAGTTGGGAGGGCAGAGGAAACCAGTACATACAGTTCGCTATGGTTCTGTACTGTAAACTGCCGACCAACGGCAAGCAACTACCAGCTTTCCCACTTGAGGCCGTGATGGGGATCGAACCCCAGCCTCAGAGGTGGGAGGCGAGAGTGTTACCACTCTACTATCGTGGCCCCTTTGAATGGACTTGATGACCTGATTCTAAACTGTCTTGTATTATTCATAAGCGTCTGATTTAATGCATTTATCTGTTTGAGGTAAGTCATTATGTCATATGCCTGTTCCTATCTGACCATTATTGTGAACCAGTTGAGATCCATTCAGGTGTGAAGTTGTACTTAATGTTTCTAGAATGTCGGTGGATAGAGGTGTCATTATTCGCACTCACTTTCTTTGTGGAAATACAGGCCATTGCTGAAGCAGTCACCTTTCTCCTTGGTGTAGGTACTGGTATTTGTTTCTTTTTGTCAGATATCATGATAATGATACATAACTGTGACAAAGTATGACAACTAAAACACAGTAAGTTTGTGTTTGTTGATGTTCATTCCTCGAATCTACATTTGAAAGCGAAACCTGTATATCTATTATCTTGTGGTCAAGGGCTAATTTTTATTTTGTTCATCACTCCCTCCTAAACAAGCTCACAGAAGATAACTACACATTTAAGGTACTACTGTCCATGAAGGCCTCTCTTCAGGCAGTGCTGAACTTTTTCTTAATACCTAAAGTAGTATTTACAAAATTGAGGGGTTTACATGGCTTTATGAGAGAGGATAGTAGTTCCGACTCTTCAACAAGAGCTGTGTTCAATCCCAAAACCTCAAAATGTAGAGCCATATTGTTAAAAAATTGGCCAGAGAGGCAAACAGTCTGACGGCAGCTAATTACCATAAATATATTATTATTATTTCACAGTGTTATAGTCCCATGTTTTGTCTTCAGCTGGATTCAAACCCAAGGCCACAGAGATGGTCCAGAGTTGTGGGTGTGACCAAAAGGGAAGGAGACTGAGTTTGGAAATTGGAGTTAAAGAGGTGGGTTTTTAGGTGTTTCCTAAAAGATGGGACAGAGGGGTTATTTCTTTTTTGGAAGGGGAAAGAATTCCAAAGAAAATGGTGTAGTGACTGAAAGAATAAGAAAACTGTTTGATATGATATATGAACCCTACTGTCAAAAGTGGGGATATGAAGGAACTTGAATTTGGGGATGCTTTGCCTTGTATTTATGGAAGAGGTGTAGGGGCAAATTAATTCTCTTAGGTAAACTGGTTGACCTTGGTTGAGAATTTTGTATGTAATGAGGCCTATTTTAAATTATACCCTGTACCTGACTGGGAGCCAATACAGTTTTTTTTGTAGAGGGGTAATGTGAGAGAAGTTAGAGGAACAGGTAACAATCCTGAAGAGTGAGTATTGGACTGACTGCAATCTCCTTAAAACAAAATTAGTGAGTGATAAGAACAGGGAATTACAATAGTCCAATCTGCTGCTCACCAAAGCATTTGCTAAAAGAACTGATGTTTTAAGGTCTAGCAGGGGACAAATTCTGTTGCAGTGTCTCGCATGAACTCTGGTGGACTTTATAACCTGTGTCACAGAGTGAGAGTGAAGCTGGAATCGAACACCACTCAGAGGTTTTTGACACTTTGTGCTGGTGAGACCTGACTACCAACATTATTGACTGGAAAGTGAGGAAGGAGTAGTTTATGATTGTTTTTGGAGCCTATCAGAATAAACTTGGTTTTGTCATTGTTCAGATTTAGTTTATCTATGCACATGACATTTTGAATGTCGCTTAGGCAGTTCTTTAGTTTTTGCATAGAGTGAGAGGAATTTGCTACTGAGAGTGTTATGTATAAGTGGGTATTATCGGCGCAAAAGTGATAGTTAATACTACTGTGAGAGTGAATGATTGAGCTGATTTAGTTTGTGCAGCAGGATGCAAGAGTGTGCTACTTACCTTGACCGAGTGTGTCCTTCCCAACAAGTATGATTTTGAACCACCAAAATGTTAGTTCACTGATTCCATAGTAAATATTAAGTCTGTCCAGGAGAATGGTGTGGTCAATAGTATCAAAGGCGGTGGGGAGATCCAGAAGGATAAAGCCTGTGACAGACCATTTGGCTATATTGAAAAGAATATCATTGTGAATATTAAGGGGGCACTCTCAGTAGAATGGGGTTTTCTATAAGCCAATTCAAAGGCAGTCATAAGCCTGGCTTCATCAAAGTAAGTAAAATAAGTTCAAATAAAGTTTAGATTAGAGACAGGCCTATAGTTTTGAAAACCTCTTTTCTTAGGATGATTTTTTGAGGATTGGGGTAACATTGGCCTGCTTGAAAAAAATTAGAACACTTAATTTAAGTGAAGGGGTTGATGAAGATATCCAGATAATCAAGGATATCCTGGGCCAAGGGTCAAGGGAACATGATTTACTTGGAAAGTTCATAATGATTTTGGTAACTTGATCCTCAGCTACAGTAAAGAAAGTGAAAAACATGGGGGGAGAAAAGGCTGGGGTGATGTTTTACAAATTCAGGGAAATAGGGAAAGTTGGGTGTATTTTTTTCATATTTTCTGTGAAGAACTCCACAAATCTGTCAGTCAAAAGCTGAGTGGAATTTATTGATGGAAGCATCTTGGCTGACAGTCTGTGTAACACATCACCTAGAATTCGCCATAATTTTTGTGGGTTGTGGTGATTGTCCTGAATTTTTGCTTTACGGATATCAGATTTGTCCTGCATGCAGATTCTATTGTAGCCTGGTGGGGTGGTTTCAGACAAATTTGCACCTGCGGTGTCAGGTCTAATCCCCCTCTCTGACATTAACTTATGTATTTTCAACACTAAATCATAAAAAGTAGCCGTATTTTAATGAATATATCTTGATGATTTGGTGCTGATAATTGGTTTTGATGGTTGTACCCATTATCAGCTTTCTTTAATTTATTTACATACAAATATACTTCATGTTTATATTTATATTTTATTAATTTGCACAAGTGTATGACCAGAAGGTATGTAATAATACAACAAGTGTAAAATTTCCATCTTGGTAAATTCTTGGATTTCTGTAAAGGTTTGTTTTTTAAATCTGTAGATATATCACAGTGGAGACTCTAATTCATGGGAATCAGCATTTCCCCTAGAGGAGATCCTGATCAGAGTTTCCACTAGTGAAGACTCTGATCCATTATTTCGGGCTGTAATTGCACTTTCTACTGAGGGAAACTCTGATCGGAGACTCCACTTGTGGAATTGCCGATTCCCCTGGGCCAGCAAAAATCCTTCAAAATCATTAAGTCACATTATTTATTTTTGTTATGAGACAAACACAACATCATATAATTTTTGCAATATTTCTCTTGTTTATTTGCAAACACATGTAACAGGAAAAACATGTACCATGTAAGCTTCTTTTCTGAGACACATGGTAAATAGCTTCAATTTTGTCAATATCTGACCATTGTATTCTTCTTGTACAAGCTTTGAATTGGCTAACAGAGCCTCACCAGTAAGTACCATCAAAACCGTCTTTGGCAGTCTCATATTCTTACTTCTGTATACCAACCTTCTTTCAGATGATGGGACCAGCTCATCAGATTCAGATGGACCCTGCAAGATGTACACTTGTTCCTGATCACTAGATTGATCACTCCTACTGTCACCAGACTCCATATTCTTGTGAGGAATTATAGGAAAATGATACTTCACCTTGTATTGTTTTGGCCCAGATTTGTATTGGACTGGTGTATGTTGTTTTACACCTTTTCCCCCAACATAACAACAATCTATAATTTTGGAGTTTATAGTGTTGGGGTATTATCTAATGCTTTGAGCCTGTTACATTGAACAGGTGTGGATGACCTATAATCCTTTTGGAAGGAGAACTTTTAGCTCAGATTTGTTGGTCACCAAATCTTTGCCATGAGAAACTGAGTTCTTTACCTCCACCTTTTGAAGTAGTCCTTCATGAAAACAGATTCTGCTCCTTTATGACCTGAGCTTTTAGATGGTCCACTTCTTCCTGCATGTCACTGATGCGTCTGTTTTGTTCCTCATCTTCCCTAAGATACCTGACAAGGAATGACTCCTTCTCAGCCTTCAGTTCGGATATTTCATGTATAGATTCATCAAGTTATTGGCAAACTTATTCCTTCTTTTGGGTATTGGCAGGCTGGGTGGGTTGTGCCATTGTGGTCTGCAATTGTCAAACATCAGCAGTTAGTGTTTCTAACTGTTTCTGATGACTGTGGCCCTCAGACTTGAAAGTTCCAACAATTCAAATCATAGTTCCAACCTGTTATTTAAGTTGGATTATGTCACCATGCATTCCTTGGCACTTCTAGTCTATTCTACTCTGGACGGCTGTCAACTCCTGTGGCACCTTGACACAGAGTTGAGTAACACTGTTAGACACCTTTGTGACATCCCCTCTCATGCTGCATTGGCTTATTTCACAAATAACCACAATTTCTTCTGCACAAGCACTAATCTTTTGTTCACAATTGCTAAAATTGATTACTAATTAAGTACTGCGTTGATAAGTATCAGATTTAATTCATCGATGATTTGGCTCACCTTTCTTGTTTGTTGTTGAACAACGGTTTTAACATTGTCAATGTCAGTTTTAACTTTGCCTTTATAATCTTCAAAATCAGCTTAATTTTTGGCCATATTGGATTTCATATCACTAATGGAGTGATTGAAACCCTTGAATTTTAATATTAAATTCTGATTTACAATTTTCAAAAGTGGTATCTGTTGAATCTCTAACCTGTGTTATTTCTGTATATAAATCAGAAACATCTGTCAGGAACTACTTTCCACCTTGTCAAATTTTTGTTCCAATTTTTCATGTTGTTTTGAAATCTCAACAATAACATGTTTCTACAATTTTTCTGAATCAGAATGGGTTGCTTTTTGGACACCTTCTAAAGTAGTCACAGTTGATTTTACTTCATTAAAACTTGACTTCATATCATCATTCTAATCTGAAAGCGACAAAGTTACTTATATGAAGTCATTGAATAATTTGAACTCTCAAAAATAAGCAAAGTACCAACTATCAAAAGTTCAAACAGGTGATCCAACAGGCTTTTCATCATGAAACACAGTCAGCTTTGAATCAGTGTCAGCATCTGATATGCAAAGAATCGACTTGGGTCGCAAACAACAAATTCAGTTTTTCCATGTAATACACTACCAACTTCACCTTTCTGACATTCAAAATCTGACTTATCAGAACCCTATATTCGTACAGAAAATTGAATGTAATTTTTATCCAATTGAATGGAAAACCAAGTTCCAGAAATTCAGTTTCGGAATGTCACTGTGACAAAGTCATTTTCTACCTAAAATGTGCATGACTGACAGTGTTGACATAAAATGACAGTACACACAAAAATAGTGACATTTAATAGTGGTGTTGCACGGGAACTGACCCTTCCCAATTCTAGGGTTGGTTTGCATTGTTAACAGTGTTGGTTGGGTTGGCTAAGGTTTCTCAGATTTATTTGGCAGCTCCTAGATGGTCAAGTCGAAATAAAAGGTACATTTGATTTAAACATTTCTATTTGACACTAAATCTTTTAACATGTGCAAAATTTATGACAGTTTATATTTAAAATAATTATACTGGATTAAAGATTGGAATCACATTTAAATGTTAAGCAAAAGTGGCATGCAGGTCAAAGTAATAGAAGGCCAATGCCACACAATTTGCTGAAATATTTTAAGTTCTAAATAAACAGTAAGGAGAATACACCATTAAACCTTTACAATCCCAATTTGAGTGTTAACAGGACACCACAGAGTTAACCTGGCTGGCTCTCCAAGCATTTGAAGCTCTAAATAAATAGTTCAGGACATTAAGGGATGACAATGTTACAGTCCCCATTTGAGTGTAAAAGGGCTGTCATGGAGTAAATCTGACTGACATTTTGAAATCTTAAATACAATAGTTAGGTAGATAACAGGGAATTGGGTTGAACTTCGGAATGTTAACAGATAATGGCTACAGTTTCATTCAAAATTGGTCCAATACCATTCAAAATCAAATTGTCTTGAGAGTTTGGACTTAATAACAGGAAAGTAAAATCATATTTCATTGCATTCAACAGTCTTTGCTGCACTGCAGTGGCTGAAAAATATTGTGTGTCATTAATTATAATGACATATATATTGCAAATTTCTTAGTCTTATTTCTGCTGCCATTTGCTGAGAAATTTGAGCGGGATGGGATTTACAGATGGTCACCAAGCTTGACTGCAGGACACAGAAATATCACATATCTTTAATATTTTGTGCACTCAATTTACAATCCACTATTGGTCAAGCATATTTGACTTTCCCACATAAAGTTAAAATACAACCTGTGGCAGACATGACTTTTTTCCTCGACCACCGTGAAACAGAAATTTGCATGGGTGATCATCAATAAATTCCACCATAGGAACACCACCAGTTAGTAGACAAGTTCCAAGAGAAGAAATAGAATGCTGATTTAATTGCTTCCTAGGAAAGCAGTTGTAGTTAATGCTGCACAGATGTAATGTTTTTTTCAAGGCAGCTGTGTTTTGGTAATACTTTTTGTATCGAGCATGAGTGTGCATACACTGCTTTGTTTCAGTGATTGTTGTTATATTTGTTTTGTAAATATACATTAGTAAAGTCGAAGGTTGAGGTAATATAAAGGATATTTTTGATTATGTTACACAGCTGGCATGCCTTTTGCACTTATTTTGTGACACAAATGGCAAGCCATTTTCAATTGTTGTATCACGCAGCTAGCAAGACACTTCTGTATTTTATTGTACAGCTGGCAAGGCATTCATGCTTAAATTGTCCCAAACTTATCAGAAATCCTGTAACATATTTTTCTGAATAGAATAACTGTTTTAGTGAATTTTAATATCAAATGTGCAACACAGAAGCACAAGTGGTTGCAAATTTATGGATTTCTGATAAGTGAACATTTTAATGGATACTTTCAGAAAAATAATAAAATATTTAAGAACCCTTCCTACTATTGTTATACTGTACAATATTTAATATATATAAGAAACATAAACTTTATGATTATCAGTTTGCTCATTGACTTGGAGTTTTAGGGGGATTAATATGTTGGGAGAACATATTGAAGGAACTTTGGTGGAATATGTCAAGCTATTTATATGGCGATACATGTGTTTTTGATTTTGGCAGTTTATTCTTATGCATCTTGTATTTTCTCAGCGAGAGAGCCTGTTTTTGTTTTACTACTGAAGGAAATAAACATATGTCGTTCAATATAACTTAAGCATATTATTCATTAAAAGTTTAAGGGCTTTGACCTAAAGTGTTTGGAGAAAGTATATTTATATTAAAAGTTAATTGTTACATTATTCACTCTCATGATAAATTTGTGAACAGAATGATCATCTGTATATTATAGTAAAAGTAATAAAAATTGTGTTTGTGATTTTATCCTGCATTTAATATTGTATATTTTCAGAGATTCCTGTCAAGCTTGCAGAAATTCATGAAGGGTTATATTTCTTCTGGACTTGTGATTCAGCAGAGAGTTCAGAGATTTATGAGCAAGTTATCTTTGATGAAATCCTTACTTCTGAGTCACTCAAATCAGTTGCCAAAGTAAGCAATTATTATTTACATGATTATGGTTTAATTTTATAAAGAAATTTTGAAAAATTCGTAATAATTTTTCATATTCTTAGAATATTTCCATTAAAATGCCTACATTCTGAGAAGTTTTTTATTTATAAGAATGTTTTTTTAACATGGGCCCTACTAACTTAAGTCATAATGACTTTATGTATCTTCTGTCTGTCACCTTCACCTTTTTTTGTGAAATCTGCAATGGCTTTCTGTTCGCTAAGAATAAGGTTGGATTTTGGCAATCCATGGCTTCTTGGTTGTATTTTCTATTCCAATCGATTTTATCAAATTTTGTTTGTGAGAGAGGTATGTGCTATTAATCATTCAACACAATTCCCATAAATTTGTGTATATAGAAACTCCAAAACCTCAACACTTTCAATTACTACTGCATATTTTATGCATGGTACTGTCACATAATTCTCTGTATTGAATATTAATGACATCCAAGCTTCTACAGTTATCCAAAACAAATTTGTTTTGATGATTACAACAAAATGATTAGAAGTCACTTGTAGGATGCTGACCTCCGCAAGACAGTGAAGTGTCCCAATTCTGTAATTTCACCAAAATATTACATTTCATGATAAACATGGGATTGTAAAAAAATTATGTTTTTGTATCCAGGGTATGATTTTCATTTTACTTTTAAAAATTATGGATATGTGGTGGTTAATATTGGAATAATCACATACATATACAGAGAGACAAGTAAATTAATGGAAACAAAAACATAACCTCCTTCATAGAGGTAATATATAGACCAAGTCATTATCCTAATGTGCTGTAACTAAACTATATGTTTTTTTTTTAAATTCTCTGTGGGTGCCTGTGGTTCATTTATTTAAAATTGAACAAAATTAAAGAACATTTGCAACAGTGCATATTGGAGCCACATTTTGCATCTGCCTATGTGGGTAGCACATCTCTTTAAGAAACAATACTTAAAATGGCAGCCCCAGTAGCAGGTTTAAAACCTCAGAGATGTTGATAAGTTGTCATATGTCTTATCCCTTGGCGGAATGTTGGTCACTTGAGAGTTTGGGCTGTACCTATGAAATCAGGAAGGACCAAACCTGTGGTGTTGTGCTAAGTATAAATATGCAATACAATACAGTGTTGTCTTTACATGGGAACTAACAACAGTGCTTTTTGCGTGTGTTTACAGTTAAAAGGAAGAATATTTTGGAATTACCGGGATTCTGAAATAAGAACATATGACCTGACATTCTACTACAACTATGGCACCAAACAATTTTCGACAGCCACATTTTATGGTCATTATTTGAAGCTACTGGGTGATTACGAGAATGGTAATCTAACACAACATTGGTATAACAGAGCATCAGGTAAACTCTGTGCAAAAATAATTTACCGAAGGCAAGATCATGACGAGGGTCTGACGTTTGCAAGGCTAAAGAAACTCATATCTGGATCAGTATGATTGTCATACTGGAAGTATTTGTTTTGAAAAGAAACATTTGACCACTATTGTTCAGTTACATAGGTCATCATATGTGATATTTGTGCAGAAAATGTGGATTAAATTTTCTTTTCTTATAAAATTGTGTTTATAATAACAAATGTGTAAGCAATGAAAATTACATATTTTCTAATTCTAATTGAGCTTTTATAGCATTGAATCTCTACCATGAATACCGACTAAGTGTATCAATCAAACATAAAATATCTAGTGGCATAAACAGCAGTCAGCAGTATGGCGAAAATGATGCAGAAGAAAAAAACTTGGAGATACACTTTTGAAAAGAAATGGAATTTCTACTTTCTCTAAAGGGGAAAGGAAGTGGCAGAGCAAATCTCTGGAGCATCATAAGCAAAGCTAAGGGCAAATTGCTTGGTATTTTTATGAGCCATACTCACTTTTCAGGAATCATGCCCCACTGTTTACTAGTTTAGAAACAATTATTTAAAGAAATAACATTTATATGTTGTATAGATACAATTGCTGACATAAATGACAGAAGATCTGAAACAAGTAAATAGCTGACACATTCAGCATTTTAACCATTTTGCTACGAATACTCCAGTAATTAACTGTATCAAAATAAATTATAAACTTTGACAATTTGCAGACAGTTGCTAAACCTCACACCACAAAAGATATATAAAATCTATCCACAACTGAGCTCTACATTCGTGGGTGGTTTCAAACCTGAAACAGAGAGATTTGACGCAAATTTGAGCACTAAGTTTTACATGCTGAAATTAAATAAACTCATTATTTTATATATAGGAAAGTGAGTATTTTAGAGTTGACAGAAAAAATTTGAAAACATGTAGGCAAGCATTAAAAACATTAAGAGGTCTTATTGAGATGGAATTCAAGCTCTGATCTCAAAACGTGGATATATGTGTTACCACGATGCCACCATGGTCCAGTTTTTTTTTGGATCTTGGTATATAAAAAGTGTGACAGTTCAAGAATTTTGAGAGAATAATTTATCTCAGAGATTATCTGAAATGATAAACCTCCTAAATATATATTGAACTTTAGTGCATCAGCTTGACCCAGCCCGAGGTATGCATGTGCAACTGTGTCACCCTAGTGAGGTTCCCTTATTCTTAGATAAAAACTTCTAATACATGTATCAGAACAAGTGCATTTAGAAATACCCTTATAGTGTTACAATCAGTTTGGAAAGATATGTCTTACTTTACAGTCAAGAAAGGAGATGGGTAAAAGTTATGGTGTAAGAAATTGGATAACATAATTAGTACTTATATCAGCAAAATATCTCCTTAAAGAGACAAAGTTAAATAAATATACTTATTGTTTCGTTAATGAGGTTTTCTCATTCTGAACAGTCTTATTGCAGTAAATATTAGAGAAAAACAGAAATTAATAATTGCTGAATTATTAAAAATATTAAAAAACAGATAGAATGACACTTTTAGGCATACAATAAAATAGTTTCCCTATTACAGTTTACTTATTCTTGCATTGTGTGTCCATCAATATAAATATATCAATAACTGAATGACATTTAACTGCACTAGAGCAGTTATAATGAAAAGATCCAAAGTTATATTGTCTAAAGTTGGATAGTGTGTCTTACATCTATATAAAGTAAAATGTTTCATTATTGACGCACAGTTAAATTTTGCTTGGTATTTCAACATTTTTAATATATATATCCAGTGTGTATATAAAGGATATTAGTAACTGAACTACAAAAAAGTTTAGAAAACAGATTAAGTCACACCTTTAGGCATGTAATAAAAGTGTTTCCCTCAGAATAGAAGTTCACTTATAATAACACCACTTACCACTAATATAAATATCACATTAACTGAATGACAATTTAACTGTACTACCGCAGTAGTATTTAAAAGGAGAAAAGCAAAACTGGTGTTATTAGAACTTTGACTATGCATTTACTATTTATTTAAGTCAAAAGTTTAATTACAGAGATACAGTTAAACTAACATATAAGAAAAATAAGTATCTACCAAATGAAGCTTACTTGTATTTCAGCATTTTAGCATATGTATCCAAACAAGTGCTTTCACAAAAACCCAAGAAGTACTGCAATCATTCTTGAATGACCTGTCTCACTTTACAGCCAAGAAAAGAGATGAGTAAAAGTTACAGTGTATGAAATTGGATAACATATTATATATTTAAATAAGCGAAATGTCTCCTTAATGAGGTACAGTTCAGCTCAAATGTATATCATTATCTCCTTAATGAAGTTTTCTCATTCCTACAACAGTTTTATTTAAGTAAATATTAGAACCAGAAAATCATATTAATTCACTGTTACATTAAACACTTTAGAATGCCTGTGAAACTTGTCATTAAAAGGAGATAAGTAATATTTGAACTATTCAAAATATATTTAAGAAAATCAGATACAGTACCAACCTCATGCATGCAAAAGAATGGTTCCTTATTGAAGTTCACTTATTCTTACACTACATACCCATCAATATACATATCATATTAACTGAATGACATTTTAACTGTACCAGAGCAGTTACAATGAGAAGAGCAAAAGTGATATTGTTAGAGCTTTGATAATGTATTTATATGAGATAAAATGTCTCCTTATTGAGGCACAGTTACTCTCATATATACATAAGTGCCCCCAATGAAGTTTTCTTAGTATTTCAACATTTTTATATTGTTTTATCTGAACAAGTGCAAGTAGGAATATCCTTCTAGTGTTGCAATCATTTTAGAATGATATGTCTCATTTCATAGCTGAGCAAGACAAGTGAAAGTTATACTGTATGAAATTGAATTCTATATACTGCATATAAGAAAAATGTCTCATACAGATATGCCGAAATATACATACTTACTGTCTGCTTAATGAAGTTTTCTCATTCTAATAGTTTTAAGTACATATTAATGATGTTCATTCAGTGCTATAATAATTATTTTAGAATACATGTCGAACTGTGTATTAAAATGGAAATGGAAAATAGTTAAACTATTAAAAATGTTTAAAAAAAAAGATGAAGTCACTCTTTCATGCATGCAATAATAGTGTTTCCCAATGGAAATTCACTTATTCTTACACTGTGTACCCATCAATATAAATATTACATTAACTGAATGACACTTTCTCTGTACTACAGCAGTTATAATCAGAAAAGCAAAAGCAATATTGTCAGAGCTTTGATAACATGTTTTACATTTATATCAGATAAAATATGTCCTTATTGAGGCACAGTTACCCTGTCATATATGTAACATAAGTCTCTCCCCAATGAAGATTACTTATTTTTCTGATACATCTATCCAAACAAGTTCAAGCAGCAATACTCTTGTAGTGTTGCATTACTTATTGAATGACCTCTCTCATTTTACAGCCAAAAAGATCTTTTGCTGTGCCTTTTGTGTATTATTCCTATGGATTTACGATGCACGTCAACTTTACAAAAGAAACACTGTTTATTTACTGTATGGTGAATGCTAAAGGAAAATAGTGTCATTCAGCTGTTCTGCCTCGAGATTACAGTGGAAATGAACTGACACTTTGAATACTTTGATAAGTACAATACAAAAAGATAAGTAAAAATAGTAACAATAGCTATACAACAAGTTGTTCTTGATAGCATGTCTTTAATTTCAGTATTCATTCGTTAAGACTTGGGGTTTTCAATTTCACAGCACATACAAAAATTTAGTATTTTGTTGCCATAATTAGAGAGTTGATAGGAAGGGAATGATTGTCATTTTTAAATGCCCTAGGAGGATTTCAAGTGATGCTTGACTCAAATGCTTATTTATTACCCGTTCCAACCAGTTATTGAGATCTGCCCATAGTTGTTCTGCTACTTCACATGTCGTGAATAAATGGGTTATAGTTTCAGTGTCTGTGTTACATATATGGCAGGCACTTTCTTTAGACCTGCCAATCTGGTGTAGAAGTTTTTTGTTCCCAATATCCGGTATAATAATTTGTACTGGAACCAAATTAGTTCATTATCCAATATACTATTAAAATATAAATAAAAAATTCTCTTCCAGGCTGCATTGTCTATTATTATGCTTAGGTCTTGGTTCCATTGGCTTCTGTATTTGTTATCACAATTCCTATTGTTTAAAATATTATATATGTTTTTACAGCCCTTTTTTCCCTTTACTAAGAAAGATAAGTGATACACAGTCTTTCTAGCCATTTACTTTCCTGATTCAGTTCTTCTAAAACTTTTTAAACATCTCTTACTTCAAAATAGTCAAGAAAAATTTTATTTTGAAGTTGTACATGTTCCAATCTCAAACATTGCTTTTCTGGTCTTATTGCTAATCAAGTCCCCAACTAGAGTAATTCCATTTTTGTACCATGTCTCTTTATAAAGCCCTCTTTTCACTCTGGAGTTACACCACAGATGAGATAACAAAGTGTCTTCAGATATTATTGATAGGGCATTATAAATAAAGTCCCATGTTTCAAAAACTTCATTCCAAAATTGTTTTTTTTTTCCTTTAGATACTATTATATATACCCGTTTGGGACCATAGTCAAGCAATCTTCTGATTGGACAACATTGATTTTGAAATAATGTAGCTCATTGTGTATTTTGTGACAGCACTAGATTTCTAATCCAAGTGGACGTCATGGCTTTTGCAAAAAAATCTATGTTAATCATTTTCAGACCTCCTTTGTGATAGCTCTGTGTTATATTAATATGTTTTACCCTGTCAGGTTTATCACCCCACAGAAAGGCATAACATTTGCTCTCGAGTTGCTTTATGTACTCTGTCCTCCCCAAGGGACAAGCCATTATTTTATGGTTCAATTTTGAGATTGCTAGATTTTTAATAACAGTTACCTTACCATTATGATTATTAAATTGAATGTACAAGTTAGAAATATAATATACGAGTTAGTAACTTGAATTTTCCAGTTAGAAACTGGAGCATACAAGCTAATAACTTAAATATAGTAGCTAACTTACTGGAATGTGCCAGCTAACTCACTTACCTAAATTGCATAGACAAGCTGGCTAACTGGAATGTATGACTAATTAACCTGAATATATGAGTTGTTAACTCGAATGTACTAGTTAGAAAATTGAATATACAAGTTAGCTAACTAGAATATATGACCTCAGCGATTATATGTTATATGTAGATTTGGGGAAACCCATTTAAACTGCTTCTGGTGAAAAGTGTAAACTTCCAATTAGTTCTATAACATTTTAGACATTTCCATAACAATATATAAAGACTGTGCAGCTGCCCAAAAATGAAAATAGTATTCGCAGGCCATAAGGAAAGTCAATGGTGTTTTAGAACTATTTTGAAGTGGATATGAACTTATTGTGTTGTGATGAACTCTTGTTAGAGCGAACTGGATGCAGTGTCTAGATAGATTTGCTGTACTTAAGATATTTTGCCTTGATATACCAGAGAGTGAATTCGCTGTATTGTGGACATTGTTTACCTCTGGATATAGTGTGTGGATGTACCAGAGAGTGGATTTACTGCATTTAGGACATTGTCCATATTTTGGAGCAGACCCTATAGTTGTGCAACTCTCTGCTTGAAGATTGAAGGGATCATAGTATAAGGACATTTTGTGTTATCTGACATTGAACGGAACGCAGGATACAGATACTTGTGTGTTAGTGGACATTGGATGGATCACAGGACAGATCACAGGACAGATTGCTGGATACAGAGGACAAACTTAAAGGTCAAAGGCAACACTTTTAAAACTATCATAAAAAGTTACAGATGCATAAAAATGTCCATTCTTGTTAAAATTGATGCACCTCGTAGAGGTCACTCATACTATTCACCTAATTTTTGTTGCATTTTTTCTTACTCTGAACTGCTGTCACCTTTATTTTTCACTCAATATATTTCACAAAATATATAAGCAATGATGTCACTGGTTCACTGGCAATGTAAACAAGCAATCTTTTTGACATGACCTTTTCAAACATATAGCTGTTAAACAGTATTGTGCTGTATTTTATTTAGTTTATTTGTTTACCAAGTCTCAGTCTGATGGAGTCAACTGCACAAACAGACTTGAAAAGGCCTAGTATTGGTTTCCGAAATAATGAAAGATGTGGAGAGGTTGAATGCAAGTTGGAACACAAAAAATAGACGTATCCCTTTTGTGCTATATGACATTAATAGTCTTCCCCATTTAAAAAAGTTAAATGTTCCCATTAGAGCTAATTTCATAGAGGGTTGATCCAAAAAATTTTATACAACAAAATGGAGGTATTTTTAATCATATTGTTCAAAAGATCACTAAAGCCATGCATACAGAACGTAAGTTTGGAAACTATACAGTTTATACATTTCAGAGAGGTCTATAGTGGCCTAGTGCTTGGTATGAACTTTTGTATCTAATCACAGGTTGTCACTTCTGGGTTCAACTCCAACAATTGACAATGTTTTGGTCCAGTTCCAATATGACCATGGCTATTAAACAGGATAAAAGACTCCAACTTAAAGCTTTCAGCTATACATTTTTAAGTGACTTATTAAAATTTTAAATTAGGGCCTGTAAACCTAGCTGTCTCTATACTGCAGTTTTCACTGAGTTTATGAAACAAACACAGCTGTTCCACATCCCCCAATTTTTGTCCCCATTGGGGACCATCTCTGTAGGTGCCCAAAGGCTATGTAGTACTTTCCCATACATCTGACAGATTCTGAGATGTTTTTCAGGTGATCCACATTCAAAAGTTTGTGTGGAAGAAGATTTTGAACACGTTGAGATCTTGCTCCTGGCTCTCAAAATTGTCACCTGGTCAGATTCTGTGGGGTAGCTGAGTTGGGTGACCCCAGGTGACCTATGTTGACTCCCAAGTCATCTGTGACAATTTCCTACTGAAATTCTAAATTGTTTCAGATGTTTTAACTCTCTGGATTTATCACAAAATACTGACATTTTATTACACTGAAATGTTAACTTTATCACTTCCAGGGTTACAATGATATGACACTGTGACATTTTATTATAAAAATGTAATTCATGACACACTTCAAACAAGTAGTAAATTCCCATGTTATATGTGGCTTGCTTTTATAAAAGCCCAATATGTGTTATGATCCTTCAAAATCCTTAAACTACCGAGAGGTACTCAGTGGCCTAGTGGTTAGGAAGTTTGGCATCCAATGACAGGCTGTCACCTCTGTGTGGTTGTTTACTGCCCCGCTGTTCATAAAAGTCATGGATGCATCATGTCATTACACATTAATTTCACCACTAGTATTTACAAATCAATTCCCTGAATCAACATTACTTTTGGTTCCTCATGCAACGGATCACCACCAAAAGTAGAAGTGATACCAGTATGACAGTGAGTGCAGATCTCATCACTGATGTTAGGCAGCAATGGGCTACAATAGTGCTTGGATGGATTAGTAGTTAAAATTAAAATTAGTAAAAATTAGTTAAAACTACATTAGTAGTTAAATGGGCTGAATGATTTGACTTATCTACTATTTTGAAAAGGGCCTGATTTAATACATCTATATGTTTAAGGTAAGTTATAATGTCATATAGGTAAAGTACTGGATTAAAAGGGAAAGTTGTATGTTAGGTGCAAATGTTGTACATGTGAACTAAATAACAATGTTTGTAGAATTATAGCTCAAGTTTTACTGAGCAAACACAACTGAAATACTTGTATAACTATTAAATGTTTTACTGCAACTGTTTTGTTCTTAAATTTATTGCATGGAAATACTAGGTAAAAGAACTAATTGTGTAGTGTAGCATTCTTAAAGAACTAGGATATTCTGAATGAAATAAAATGTTTGTATCAAATGTATGTATATCAGGCCTTTCTGATTATTTTACTTAATAAGTTCATTTTTTTTTTGTCATTTGGACATTTTCTGTCTGTTTTAAGCAAAAATTAATACTTTAGGTCAACTGGCCAGTGTTAACCACTTTTCAAGTATTGGCCAGGGCCGTTTTAACCAGCTAAAACCTCAGCTTAAAAGCACCTGTTCAAGTGACCGGCCAACACAGGTCACCGAGGGCTAATTTGTATTTTACTGGTCAATGTCTGCTAAACAAGTGCACAGAATACACTTATATATTTAAGGTATTGTCTTAGAAGGCCCTTATCCAGACAGTGATGACTTAGGTCTTAAGAACTCATGTCTAGTTACAAATTTGAGGGACTCACATGGCTTTTTCAAGTCCTCAAAGTGTAGAGTCATATGGTTAAATAAAATGACCACTAAGATCTGCAAATTCACAAGATCTAACAACAGCTATGTTATTATGCTTATTATCATTATTATTATTTCAGAGTGGTGTAGTCTAATGTTTCATTTTCAGCTGGGTTTAAACCCAAGACCTCAAAGGCGACACGAAAATGGTGAAATAATCCAAGTAACTTGTCGGCACTCGGAGAATACCTTCGGAGACTAATATTTCATCGAGTGTCACAGTAGTGTGTATCTTGACAGGTCAAATCCAGTTACAGGAATCACACATATTGTCAAGGGTTTGAACTAAACCCATAAAGGCACTGATTAGAACCAAGAAAGGTTTTGAAAAAGAGATTAAGACATGGGGTAGCAAAAATGAATTCAAATATACAGTAGCATCCTGCTACACAGCAGGCACAAACCTTACAAAACACGTTGATTTAGTGTTGAAAATCGATCCTGACTTTGATGTACGTATTTGCAACACTAAATCTAATTTAGTTGTCAGCCATGAAAAGGTCGGAGTATTTAATCAAGATATCATGATGATTTGATGCTGAAAACTGATTCCCACATTTATGTACCCATTTTCAACCCAGCTTTTAAAACATTATTTTACATGCAAATGTACTAATATACATATCATGTTTATATTTATATTTTATTTCTTTACACAGGTGTATCATATATAACAACAATACAACAAGTGTAACATTTGCATCTTGGTAAATTCTCGGATTTTCATATGGTTTCTCTACAGGTTTCTTTTTAAGCCTTTGGACACATACACAAAGCAATAAGTTTGACAGACTTGTGACAAACATCATGACTATTTTATAAGCAGGTGTTTTGTTTCTAAGATTTCTTTTTTGCTTCATTTTTCACTGTTTAACCCTGTAAATGTGAGAAAAAAACGTATGTATTCAAATATACACAGCAATGCAAAAGTTAGGAATTCATGTTTTGGCATGGCATAGAAAAACCTTCATTAATTATTTGTAACATTATAGATTATTGAGAAAGAAATTTGTTTATCCTTCAAATATTTTGTTAACATGTATGGTTTGGTATGTGTAAATATTGGAAAGTATCATATATTGATACAACATGAAAGTTACACCTTAAATGGAATGGATACTGATCATTTATGAACTATAATGGCGAAACTGAGAAATGTGTGTTCTGTCAAATGTTATGTTTATTCACAAGCATTTATTGAATATTTGTGAATTTATATCTCAACAAACATTTAGAATTGGAATTGTTTATCAACTGATAAACAAACAAGAACTGTTTATTAAATTATTGAAATAAATAACTGAATAATTGAAAATATTAGAAAAGAAAAAAAACATGAAAATAAGGTTACAAGATCAACTTTGTTTGTGGTGTTTCTTTAAGTAAGACTTTAATGGATTGTCGCATAGCGTGATGAGTACCTGTCTCATAACTGAAGTTGAGCAGCAATGGGCTTCACCACTTCAATGGGCTGACCACTTCAGTCCACTACTCGTGTCTCTGATGACTTTATAGATCAAGCTAGTAGACTGAAACCCTTTTCAGTCTTGTTCCTTATTTACACTACTTGAGTTTATCGTCTCAGATATATTTATAATGCAGTGTTTTTCTTTTTCTATTTTTTTTTGGGGGGGGGGTGGGGGGGGGGGGGGGGGGTGGGCAGACACAACTTCGACAGACACAGTTGGGAATCACAATCTGATAATATTCTATCTCAAAGAAGCTGCTGATGTGAATATCCCACAAATTCTATAACACAGTGGCATTTTTTATCTTGCTCCCGAAATGGAGGAATGGGGGTGTTCTAATTGAGTGTATCTGTTTGCCTGTCTGTTTGCTGATGCACATATCTCAGAAGCAATTCTTAGCATAAGGTCATTTTTTACACAAGGTGCTCTCTAGCCATGGCTCAATCCTTTTCAAAGATGGCCCAGGTCCAGATAAAAAAATAGCTTTTTTGTGATATGAGGGCAATATCAGTATGTACAAGTACAAATGTATTGTATTTTGGCTATATTTTTTGGACAAGGTGGGCGCCACATGTGGTTTGGTTCTACTTAGTATTGATCCAGATAGGGATTGATGATCCTGATCTACATGTGAATTGAGAATGTAGATTTGGTTTTACATTTTCTCATCACTACCTAGAGTCAATGGCTATGTGTTCCCTGGCACTTCATATTTAGTTTATAAAGGGTTTTTGGGTATAGAAGTGTCATATACATGTCAAATAGGACAAATGTTATTTGGTCGTATTATTAACCATGGGGATTGGATAGCATTATCCTTAGTTACTGATCTGGTATTAGATAAACCAGAAACCAGTATCAGTGATGATAAAAAATAATGGTTGAACCATTAATTAGTATTATCGTGATGATGATGACGATGATGATGATCTACATGTCAATTGAGAATCTAGATTTGGCTTTACATTTTCTCATCACTACCTTCAGTCAATAGCTATGTTGGCACTTCATATTTAATTTATAAAGGATTTAGATTTAGAAGTGTCACATACATATCAAAAAGACCAAATAATCATGCTATGATGATGATGATGATGATGATGGTGGTGATAGGTGTGTCAAAATACACTGTACACTTTAATGAAACATATTTGACTTCTGTGTTAAACATTGTTTTAGTTTCATTGGATTTTGTAGTTCTTCCTAAAGTTGGAGATACCTACTCTGGGACATACACATTTTTCACCTGTGTCACCACAGAAGGGACCACCCTGACCACAAAGTTTACAGTGGCTGCTGTCACAAAATCCAGTGACCAGTCCTATGTGAAGGTGTGTGTTTAATTATTTTTGCTTGCTTACTTTTTTAATTCAGAAAAATAAACAAATCAACATAAGCAGGAAACACAAAACTTGCTATCCACTAAAAGTTCTAATAGCTGACACACAAACTTGGACTTTTTCTTGTGAGCAATATTATTTTTAAATATTAATGCAGAGTCTTTACTGGTTCAGACTAATAACCCATAGTAAGGAGGTCAAATATGCAAATAATATCTCGCTCACTGTATCCAGCTGTATAGATCATATACAGCTCATGGTGGATAATAATAGTAGAATAAGCCATTATTTAACAAAGAAATGCATAAAAAATAACAGTGAAATCTGTGGTACCTATGAATGAAAGGATTTCCAAGTTTTAATTTGACATTGCTCTGCCATTTCTACATGGATTTATAAACACAGTAAGTATAAAAATGAGGAAATATACTATGAATACCATTCTAATGACGCATGTAACATATTTCTATCTTCCTTAGTTATTACAAAATATCGACAAAAACGACACTTCTGAAAAAAATTGTAACTCCAGTCATGCAGCAATTTTAACTTTATCCCTTTTCGTATGTCCTGGTTTTTATGATAAACACAGTGCATTATGGACAATAAAAATTCCATATATTCATTTTATTTCTTTAGCTTTCTTTGAACTGTCTATGGCGAGTACGTGACTCAGAAATCAGAAGCTTTATACTGACTGGTGAATACAACTATTCCACAAGATCTATTGCTATGCCTTTTGTGTACGATGGCTATGCATTTACGATGCATGTTAGGTTTACAGAAGAAAAAGCACATATTCACTGTATTGTAAAGGTCTCAGGAAGAGTGTGCCTGAAAGGGGTGCTACTTCCAGATTACAGTGGAAGTGAAATGACCATTTGAATAACTAGATAAAAAGCAAGTGTTTGTTTGAAACTTCTGTGTGTCATTTTCAAAAATAAAATCTGAACTGATTCTGGCATTTTGTGTCTTTGAGTCTGTCAATAGATAGAGGTTAAGTGCTATCAAGGTACTATGAGACTTAGAATTATATAACACAATTTACTTTCTTATTGTGTCAACTAGACTTAAGAACAATGTCAACCTACGCTGTGTAATAACATGCAACTGATCTCTCTATCTGCACCGATTCCTTTTGACTGCTTGAGGATTATATACATATCCTTCTTTCAAATATTCACATCATTTTGAGTAGTAAGTCTTGTAGGATCAAAATCACCCACAATACAGCGAACCAGATTTGAAAGACAAAGAAACCCCCTAAAGTCAATTAAACACATTGCCTTGTAAACTTTGCTATATTGGATCCAATCAGATGCCTTGACCCAACTTTCTGGGGTTAAATGGGTCTTGTAGTCACATTTATCAGTCTTGTTTATTCCTTCTCATGGATTTCAGGAACTACAGTAGGCGAGGATGATCCAGAAGAGAGCAGTCAATGCCATACATAACAAAATGTTATTTCATGGTAGATATATTGCTTGTCAGCATATGTGCAGACACATCATTGGTTGCCAATAGTTCTGAGAAAGCCATTATGACATGTAATTTAATGTTCCAAATACTGACTTTAGTCAATATACAAAAAAACAATGAATTGTTGAAGAGTTACTCCCAAGCTTAGGCCTGAAAGCATATTTGAATCCTTCTGAAGCCTCATCCATTAAAGTAGTGATATACTTCTGACCAGCATCCAAGGAAAATATGTAGTACCATTATGAATATTAGATCAGGTTGAAATCAATGCTGCATCACTTTGAAGACAAATGGGATTTCTTACCCTTCTGCACATCTACAAGATTTGGCTTTTAGTATTTTACCAACTAGGAAAAAATGTGTGCAACCACATTTTGATTAACAGGTAAATTCATATAAAGTAGATATACATCGTTTATGTAAAATATAACATTAACTCCTTCTTTGTCTTTTTGGAAGGGAGAGGATTAAACTTCTTAAACATTTTAATCCTATTTACTCTGGCATTTGTGTTTTTCTTGTGCTAAATTGCAAATCGTGTTAAAATTTATTTTACAGCTTGAAATATCAGCATGCTGTTCCAATGCCTAATGGTCAACATCCATTAATTGGTTCATGTTTGAACTTATCATACTTGCTCTTTGAGTCACAGAGTTTGACCTTCAGTATGACCTCTGGGGTTGAATCTGCAATTGAGATTTTTGAATTTTTATCCTGTGCACACATGTTAGTGATTATTTTTTATTACGAAGGAGATTTTGCTACTTTGTATTTATATCACTTGTATATGTAACACTATAATATATTTTAAAGGTGGTGTTAAAAATTTTAGTCAAAATTTTCCAAATACCTTTCGGAGCTCTACAAGTTAACTTGTAAATAAATTGTCCAAACTTTCTCAAACTATTTCCCATCTACTGCTGTTTTCTATGGATTGAAGATCACTGTCACTTTTTCACTTTGACTCAGTACTTGACCTGTGACCTTTATATGACCTAACTCTGGTTATTCACAGTTGACACCACGTCCTCACACAGTCTCACCTACCCCAAGAGGACAGACCACAGTAACCCATGAATTTCAGTAGTCTAGATTGGGGAGCAGGCCTTACTGAACCACGACCTGTGCTCTGTTAGGAGGGACGGAAAACTTTAGTTTTAAAGTAAATACTGCTTATAGTCATCCTGGTGTGAGAGTCAATGTACCACTAGTAAAGAACTAGCAGAGAACTTCAACTTGTTAGTGTAGAAGCCCCAGCTGAGCACTCCTCAGCTGTTCTGTGTCAAAAACCCAAGCCTCGTTACTAAATTCTGCCATCTAGTGGCTCGTCCATGGCACAATACTGTGTCAGGGCTCTCTCTACCAGGCTTTGCTTGAGAACTCTTTAGACACGTCTCTTGTGTTCAGATCCTTGTCACTCAACAATCTCAGGGGAGTTGGACACACATGACCACAAGCAGAAAACTATAATTTTTAAAGGCAGAACTGTAGTGACAATTCCAACACTCTGTTAATGATACTTATTATATATATGTATGTAAAGTACCAAGCATATTTTAGCACAGGAAAATTTAGTCACAGGCATTTTTATGACTCTTACAGTGTAATCTGATGTGATTAACTTTGAAACCCTGCAGAAATACTTAAATTGATAAGTTAAATGGTTGACTTTATACTTGTTGCGTTTGTTTATTATAAAATGATGTTAAGTGTGTTTACAGTTGGAGTGAAACCTTGTGAAAAGTTCAACGGGCACTTTTGTATTATAATTCCCTGATTTTTATAGTTGAATCAGTTTGAAAACTGCAGTAAAGTTCATTTAAAACTATACTCTAATTTAAGATACCACTGCAAGTTTAAGGCCACCTTAAATCTTCTAAAATTCAAACTTTGAAATCTAAACTTTAGATTGACCTTAATTCAGTCAAAGCCTAGTGCTAAAGCCATCATAATTGATTATAACTATTCATTTTCTCAACGTCATGTATCTATCCTCAAACTTCTGGTCATATCACCTCTGTATAAGAATGGATCAAGCATCATCAGGGGTCATAAATATTCAAAATTCGTAAATACTGATAAATGAAAATATTGATAATGTAATGATTAATAGCTATAGGTGTGTTTAAATACTTATGGCATGTGTATAAAATTTCTTCAAATGTACATAAATTAGATTAGTTATGTTATACTATCCCTAAAGGGGAATTTTATTCATTCAATCCCGACTAGAGGCAACGTTGGCGGTTTTGTTCCATGGTACGAACCCTATGGAAACATAAAGCACAAAAAACAAACAAATGATAAACGTCTGAGTAGTTAACTTTGTGACATTGACAAAAACGTTTGCAGTCCTGCCCCTCCTGCTGTCTTATGGATGAGTTTCTTAAAACGTCCGAAAGAGAGGGTAGGTAATTTTAAATAACTTATAAAATAGAGTGGGTTATACTCTTAAAATTAGAAAGAAAACTGGTAAACAAGAACCACTCAGAAATTTTAGCTAATTAATGTGCAATTACGAATATAGGGTTGACTCCGTAAGAACCAAACAAGCATAAGGTTGTCTATCACTGACAGATCATTCCCAGAATCTCTGTTACTATGAACACTTACAGTTAACAATTTTGCCCACTAAAACAATAAAAAACTCTATGAAAAGCTTTTGTTCCATTCTAGTATAAAATAATACATCTATCTAATCAATCTAATCTTATCTAATATACTGCTTTGCAAGCGCAATATCTTCCCCACGAAGGGGAACTCAGTGCGCTAACCAACAAAATCATAATCTTAGGGAAGTCGAGGGGCATTCAAGTTCGGCAATCCAGGATTATGGGTGTGACCGGGAGGGAAGAAAGACTAAGTTGGGAAGCTAGAACTCAAGAGGTGAGTTTTAAGGTGCTTCCTGAAAGATGCAACAGAGGGACTATTTCTTACATGGAAAGGGAAAGAGGTCCAAAGGAGTTTAAAAAGTGTTTTATTGACTTGTGAATTGTGCGATCAAAGGTGGGGGTTTGAAAGGAACTTGAGTTTCGGGGTACTTCGCCTTGTGTTTCTGGAAGAGGAGTAGGGGTGGATTAATTAAACTGGTTGACCCTGGTTGAATTGTACCCTGTATCTGACTGGTAGCCAATGGAGCTTTTTTAGTTGATGGGTAATGTGAGAGAATTTAGAGGAACGGTTGACCATCCTGCACAGTGAATTTTGGACTAGCTGCAATCTCCTTAACTCAAAATCTGTGAGGGATTAGAAGAGTGAATTGCAGTAGTCCAGCCTGTTGCTCACCAAAGCAGTCGCCAACAGGACTAAGGCAAAAATTTGTGTAAAGGCCCACCTTGATTACATAAACTTTTACAAAAAATCCTTAGAATGAAACGGCTATATCCAGTGGCCCAAGTTTTTGGACAATATGTTCCTGTTCAGACTGACCATCTATCTATGTGAGGTTTAAAAGCTTGGAACCCTCTCCACAAGTTACACACCTAGTCCCATTTATCACTCTGGTCACTGAGGTTCATAATGCTAAGCATAATATCCTCTTGTGTGTTACCTTCATTAAAATCCAGGTTTCCTGTGCAATAGTTAGACTAATGTTTATTTCTGTGTAAAATTTAAGGAGCACTGTGATCAGGTCCTATCAGAGGCAAAATGGAATTACTCCATAGTACATAATCAATGTCCACCTCTCACAGCCAAGGGATTTAAGTGTATTAATACATCCACATAAGACCTAATGAGAAGTCTTTCCTTTAGGGGTGGTATGCAATGCCCTCAAGCATATCAGCTCAATTAACATAGGGCTTACAGGATCCCCTTTAGCTCAGCTTGTTAAAAAGCTAGACTTGTGTTAAGTTGTGTGTGCAATTCAAACAAACTGTGATCGAGTCCCAGCAGAGACAATCAACAATCACTCTGTTGTGCACAAGGGACTATGCCACAAAGCTCTTTCTTTGAGCAGGCTCTTACCCATATAAATAGTCCACACCAAATATCTGATTTACCTGTTCATTTTACTTGGGTTTTAACGTCACTTTGATCACATTGGGCAGAGGAAACCAGTATATATAGTTGATCAAGTTTCTGTACTGTACACTGTCGCCCAACGGCAAGCAACTACCAGCTTTCCTACTTGAGGTTGGGCCAGGAACCTAACTCCAATCTCAGAGGTGGGAGGCGATTTTAATTTTGGGGCAGATTTTAAGGGATTCAAATTTCCATGCACAGACTGTACAGGGGATGAGTATCATGGGTTGCATTTAGCAAAGAGCTAATTTATCACAAAATGGTTCAACCCAATATCAGTGAAAAGTGAACTGAAGTAAAATTGGCCCCTTTAGACCTAGCCCAACTTTAGGGAGGTGTAGGAGCTGTGCTGCTCTCGTATATTAGGGGTTTAAGGTGGTCGACCCTAACACTGGCTTAGCTTTACATGATTGACAGCTCCTGACACACTGTCCGCTCTTGCCTGACCTCATATTATCAGGCATCCAGTAAGACGACACTGGTCACAGTTCAATGAACAGACAACATCCACATTGTGGTCACAAATGGGAGATGCTACAATGAGTTTGCAATTCAAATATGTTACTGTGCATGCATGTTGGTTAATAACCAATATGTTTATTTTATTTGGATGTTCTATGGAAACTGCTTTATTGTTGATAAAAAATGGGGTTCATCTCTCTCTGGCACGCGGTGAACCCACAGCTCTAGTACTTTTTGACTTATCAGCCTCATTTGACACTATAGACCATAATATTCTCCTTGGTTACCTTAAATCCTGGTTTGGTCTTGGTGGAACAGCTCTAAGGTGGTTTGCTTCCTACTTAAGAAATCATTGCCAGGCTTTCAGGATAGGCTCCACAAGGTTCTGTTTTGGGTCCGTTGCTGTTTTCACTCTATACAACACCACTTAGTAAAATTATTCACCTCCACCCGCATATTAAATTCCATTTTTATGCAGTTGATACTCAGTTATATATCCATCTCTCCCATAAAAATGCTTCTTCAGCTCTCGCAAAGCTAAATGCCTGCCTTCATGATGTCCAGGAGTGGATGTCCCTCAATAAATTGAAGCTCAACCCTGAAAAACTAAATTTATTGTCTTTGGTTCTAAGGCTCAACATCAGACGATTTCCTCTCACTTTCCTGTTAGCATTCTTGGTAGCCTTCTTCACCTGGTTGATTCTGTCAGAAATCTAGGTGTGTGGTTTGATGCAGAATTTTCCTTCTCTGAGCATATCAAGAAGATTTGCAAAGCGTGCTTTCTTCAGATGCGTGACCTCCGTAGAATAAGAAAGTATCTTACTCCTGAAGTGGCAGTCCTTGCTGCAATTGCCTTGGTTAGTAGTCGTCTAGACTATTGTAACTCTCTGTTTAGAGGTTTGTCAGGTTTCAATCAGCACAAATTGCAAAGTATTCCGAACATCCTTGCTTGTATTGTTACAAAAAAGTAAAGTATGCTCATGTTACACCAATTCTAAAGAAACTCCACTGGTTGCCTGTTAAGTACCGATGTATTTTCAAAACTGCAACACTTGTGTATAAATTCTTGCATAGTGGTTCTCCTTCCTATTTTGAACCGTTCTTGTCTTTTAGTAGTTGTCCCTTTAGTACTAGGCGTAGTCACCCAGATCGTAAATACCTCACAGTTCCTCCTTTCCATTCATCAGTCTTTAAGTCAGCCATTTTGGTAATAGTTTTGCCTTTGATGCTCCTAAGATCTGGAATGAATTCCCTCAAGATGTTCGCAGTGCAACATCAGCTGCCTCCTTCAGAAAGAAGCTTAAAACATACCTGTTTGCAAAGGCCTACTCACCATAGCCTCCCTGTCACATCTGTGTCTCCTTGGTACGACCTGGCTATGTCCCTTGATTAACATTAACTGCCTTGCTTTATGTTTAGATGCGCCTTAGAGTCCATCAGTGATGGAGATTAAGCGCTATAAAAGTCCACATTAGATTAGATTAGATATGTTAGGATTAATTGTGTAGGTGGTGTTTACAAATTCTAGTCAGATTTTTCAAATACCCTTCTTAGCCACACAACCCAACTTGTAAATAAATAGTCCAAATCATCATCTCAGCAATTTGCCCTCCACTGCTAGGTTTTTCTTTAGACTGTTTGTCATTGCCTGCTTTTCACCTTCACTCTGAACTTGACGTGTGACCTTCCTATGCCCCAACGCTAGCCAACTTAATTATATTTATTTTATGCTTATTTGTAGCCGATCACCTTTGCTAATACTGTTGATTAAATGCCAAATGAGGCAGTCACTCCTTTGATCCTGATGCATATATAGCATGTTGATAATGAACATCCTAATTTAAAAAACTAAGTTACAACAATGACAGATGTTTCTGATCAATAATTTTATTTCCTTTATAAAATGTTATCATGTTTTGCCCTTATTTATATGAGATACATGCATTTAGACACACAAAAAATCACTTTTTAGTCAATTTATCTCATTTGCTTTGTGACAAAGTGACAGAAAGCATATGCATTCAAACATACAAAATTCCCAAAATCAGACATTCACAGAGCTTTGAATCATGAAATATGTTATCACAATGGAAATTATACAAAAAATGATATGAATATTCATCAATCTGGACTGTGATTGCAATATTCTGGAATACATCTTAAACATTACATGGATTTGGGGATACTTTTTTCAAGAATAATCAATTTAATATTTCCTCTAACAAGGGTCTTACTTATCAATCAAATCATATTATTAAATGAAAAAATATGTTTGAACACTTGAAAATATAATATGCAAATTGCTTCTGCAATCGGGACATGTACTAAGCTTATCACATTTTGAACTTTTAAGTTAGTTTATAATTAATTATTTAGTGTGAATCAGTTTAACATAATTCCACCAAAATTTTGGAACCATCTAAAGATAAAGCAAAAAAAAATATTTTGTATCAATACTGCATCAATACTTAACACACTTAAACAAAATAGTAAAACCAAATTATTTACTCAACTGGGACAAGTTCCCAGTTAATTTCAAAATTTGAAGTCTGTTGCTAATTTATCATTTGAATCAGTTGCACATATATTCTAAACATAATTCAATGATTATTCACATGGTTTAATTGACACAAATATCATTTTTTTCTTGAACTGCCATTTGTTCAACGAGGTTATTGCTGCAAGTGTATTTGTGATACATTTTATTGGGACAAACAAGATCTGGATGAAAATTTGGCCCAAGGAGACTCAAGGAAGAAGGTGTCTGTTTCCAGGACCAAAGAAGTTTATTTTTTATTCAGCCTCTTACACATCAGTACTCAAGTAGTGGAATAGCTTACCTCTTCAATTGAGAATCTGTAATACTGTCTCTCATTTCATAAATTTTACAAACAGTTTAATGTATGTTTATGCAATACAGCCTATGGATATATCTATATCGCATTAATTATATTGTAAATCATTTAGGTACAGACATGCTGTATCATTGTTCTTGGAACAATGTAGCTTGGATAAAGTCATACTTACTACTAGATATGCAGTTAGAGAAGAAAAATGGTTGAATCAGTATTATGTAATATGGAAACATCCTCTTTGTGTATTTGATGATATTAAATGATTGGTGATTACACATTTTATTCAGATACAAATGTTAACAATTGTTGATGACTATAAAATACAGGGAGCATTGAGGCCAGGATATTGAATTTTGATTATGTTACTGTACATTTTATTGGCAAACAACTGCATCCTTCATTTCAATATTACAAATGCCTTGTTCTGTGTTGGTTGTACTTTACAGTACTTCCTCCACTTGGAAATACCTATTATGGGAGGTTTGCACACTTCAGCTGTGTTACCACAGAGGGAACTGTCCTGACCTCGAAAGTTACAGTGGTCAGTGTCACACAATCTTACTTTCGGCCACTTATTAAGGTGCGTTTTAAGTTTAGTTTACTTGCTTGATATAAAATTCAAGACACTTGGAAATACCTATTATGGGAGGTTTGCACACTTCAGCTGTGTTACCACAGAGGGAACTGTCCTGACCTCGAAAGTTACAGTGGTCAGTGTCACACAATCTTACTTTCGGCCACTTATTAAGGTGCGTTTTAAGTTTAGTTTACTTGCTTGATATAAAATTCAAGACAAACACCAATATGCATCAACAATAAAAATTAATCTTAATAGAAATAAAATAAACTAAATTAATAAGTATCACTAAAATTCACAGCTTTATATATTGCCTTTTTGAAAACTAAGAATTTACATTTTCATGATTTTAATTTTGTTTATCCTATTCATTGATTTTGGCAAAATAACTTGAAAAGTTATGGACAGATTTCAGTGATGTTTGAGCACAGGGACATCAGTTGACACAACTGCTTTCAGTTCCCTAGCTCAATTCGACAAATGCATGGAGATGAGCAGTTTTGTCTACTGAATGGAACAAGCTCCCTCAAGTCATCAGAAAACAGGATAATGTCACTGGATTTTTAGATGGTTAAAGATTTATCTATTCATATCAGCCTATAACTCCAACCCTGCACCATACTCATCTCCCCTATTAGATGCTAATATGGATATGTGCTTTTTCTGGCTATTGAAATATCCCTCCTTAGATATCAGTTCCCTAGCTCAATTCGACAAATGCATGGAGATGAGCAGTTTTGCAGTAGTTGTGTCTACTGAATGGAAGAAGCTCCCTCAAGTCACCAGAAAACAGGATAATGTCACTGGATTTTTAGATGGTTAAAGACTTACCTATTCATATCAGCCTATAACTCCAACCCTGCACCATACTCGTCTCCCCTATTAGATGATAATATGGATATGTGCTTTTTCTGGCTATTGAAATATCCCTTCTTAGATATCAGCAATTTAGAGGATATCTTAAAAGGGTACATAAATTTGGTCCTTCTTTCCTTCATTCCTCCCTACAAGGAACAGATGGCTCAATATTGGTGCTGATCAGGATCACCATCTTGAACAAGGAATTTCTCAAAGGATTTTAAGTATAATTGCACTCGTTGGCAATATATTAGTTGTTGTGTCTTAGTGGAGGTTTGCCATTTTTTCGCAACTTCAAAAGCATCTCATCAGTGGGATTTTTTTATTTATTTACACATATTTACACAGATTTTACAAATATATTTCATTAGATAAAATATATGAGTTTATATCTTGACACTAACTTCTATATGTAAACAGTATTGTTTATATATTTTTAGGTTTCTCTGAGATATCTGTGGCGTGTACGTGAGTTAGAAATCAGAAGCTTTGAGCTAACAGGTCACTACAGCTTTAGCACCAGATCTGTTACTTTGACCTTTGAGTATGCTGGCCATGGATTTATGTCACATGTCCAATTTGCAGAAGGCAAATTGAATTTCAACACTACTGTTAAGGTATCAGGGAGAGTGTGTTTGATAGGTACTCTGCATCCAGATTTTAGTGGAAAAGAGATGATGATATGAATGACTGCATACAAATAAAGGTGCTTGATTTAAATACTTTGTCAGCCATTCCTTGCATTGGAACAAGAATTGCCATGGCCTTTTCTTTGATGTCTATACATTGACCACAGCATATTGTACAAAGTTTTTGTTTCCAGTATGAATTAATTTATATTAGTTCACAAAATTGTTTATGAACGAAAATATCATTTAACAACAAAGAGTGATATTCATAAGTATATGGTGGTACACAAATATATGTGAGGAAGTGGTCTGAAAATATTAAAGGCAGATTATTTAATTCTAAAACACCAAGATATGTAACATTTTATATGATAGATTTATCTTTGCATTTATTGCAAAATAATTTACATAATCACTACTTTATAATCCAATAATACCCAGACGGGCGACCCTTCCATTGTCTCAACTCTCCATTATTTTTGCATAATGGAGAGCTAACACTTCATTATTTTTAACTCTTTCGCCGCGAGTTTCACTTAGTAAAATGCGTATAAAATGCGGCAGTCGCCTTTCGTCGACATTTCTATGAAGCGCGAAAGTCGACAATAATCGCCGTGACGTATAAAATTGTTTTCTGTCATAATGACGTGGTGAATACATCATTTCTTTGTGTAAATAGACTGTAAATAAGCTGTAAATATTTCGTTTGCATCACATAATTACTTAAAATGCCTAAAAGACATTATTCTGCAAAAGAAACAATGAATTAGTACTATTTTCTCATTTGGCAATGAACCTATACATGCTTACGTAAATTATTCCTTATTTCCAGCAGAGAGCCTGTCAATCAACAAATACTCAAATTCTATTGGATAGCCGTCGGCCAATCAAAAAACAAAGAAAATATAATACTTTCATTGGTCAAGGACTCAACCAATGAAAAAATTCCTGTTTTCTCATTCGCTACTTGCGAAAAACAAAGCCGCATTGAACAGATCAAAACTTACGTTAGCGTCGCGCTTGTTATATATGTCGACGGAAGTCGCCAATCGCGCCGAAAGAGTTAACAGTGGATTGTGGTTTAGTTCAATGCCAGTCTGTCAAGAACAAGGGGGTACTTAGTATTTGCAAGTCATCCTTTCAGGGTCTCAGGCCATTAAGTTTACATAATGGAGCTCCACTTGGCCATTATCTATATAATAAAATTTTTAAATCATAGCCAGGCATAATAATTCAGCAAAAAAAAAAACTCCATCCATGCACAACATTTAGACAATTATATGAAGCTGTTCATATTTTTTGTTGGTATAAGCAAGCTTGTTCAAGTATATAGTTCCCAAATCACCTTCAACCATTATGCACCAACATTCTGGATTTTCTTTCTTTTTATGTAAGAGGCAGTCCTTTGATAATGCAGGTGTTCTACTGGAGCCAACCGGCTGGTAACTATGCATTTTTGAGGAGTCGGGACCAATGTTTACATGGTCGGTTAGGGTCGGTCGTTTCCCGGCCTGTCATTGCCAACCCTTGTATCTGACCCTAAATCATACACCTAGCAACAGGCCTGTCACTTAACTTAACGGCCTGTTGGTTACACTTCCCAGCTTGTAGGTTAATAAAAAAGGCCTGTCTGTAACAGGTATCCGGCTTGTCTCAAATATGGAGTTCCCGACTGTACATGGAGACAAACAGACTGTTCGGGAAGTGTTACAGTACAGTCGGTAACTTTAGCTGCCTGTCTGTAAGTGTTCCAAACAGGCCAGTAAAGTGTACCGGCCAGTCGGTAACTTTAGCAGATTGGGTCCTAGAGTCGGGAAAATTTATAACCAACAGGCCTTAAACTGAAACCGACAAGTGTAAACAACAACAGACAGGCCTTAAACACTAACAGACAAGCCCGGAATTGTAACCGACAGGCCAGCCATATTTTTACCTTTTTAGGCCTGTCGACTTCCAAATCTGTGGGAATAAAAAATATTTGCCTTTGACTTGTCGAGAGACAACTGGTGTGCAGCTTTTATTTTATTTTATTTATGTTTTTTTATTTTTTGACAATAATCTTAAGTTTTAGATAGGCTGGACTGACTAGGAGTGAAATCTGGTCTATGAGGATTCACTTTTATTTTTTAGTTTTGTTTTTTTTAAACAAGCTGTACAATTGATTGATTGATTGATCAGCATGTCAAGGGGCAGAAGGAGAAAGATTGAAGTACCAACTGACACTCAACCACAGTTTGAATTAGGAATTACAGTTGAGGATATAGAGAGGAGGAGGAGGGTGAGAGAGGAGAGGGATGAGAGAGAGAGAGGAGAGGGACAGAGGGAGGATGTAGAGACATAGGCGTAGGAACTCGGGGGGCAGCGGGGGAGGGGATATCTTTTCGCCCCCCAAATTTTTGCAATGGAACTAAACTCTGACTTTAAAGTTTAGGCAAATGTTTACAGGTAACTTAATAATATGTGGTCAAATTACACTTTCACCCTGTTCACCCTTCACATGTAATATTGTACATTCTACCATTTGAACTATAAAATATTTACTTTTATGATTTGTAAAAGGAACACTAAATTCTGTGAAATGTTTCACTTGTGCAGACCAAAATCATACATATAATAATCTTCTACATTTAGTTTACTTTGTTGCTAATTATTTAGAACTTTTGTATGTAGTTTCAAATTTAGACAAAACTACGATTTAGAACAGCAATTTGTCAGCTAATAAGATATGTAAAAGAAAATTCTTTTTTCTTTACTGTGTGTGACCTATCCAGTTCAATGATTATACATCTCACCTGAATTTGAGGATTAACCTTGCTAAAAATAGATCTTGTATCAGCCTGGGATTTGGAGGAAGGTCACAAGTTCTGGGACAGATTTCATGAAAGGTCTCAGACTTAGACCAGTCTCAGACCTTTAGCTCAGCTAAATCTTTGTCTTAAATGGTTTTCACAGAAGGTGTCTCAATTGAGACCATGCTTATTGAATAACCACAGTGGTTTTCTGTGTCTCGCCCTTATTTGCAGTCACAATATTATAACTAATTACATAGGTGTTCCTTGTTTGACACATAATATATCTGGTCTGCCATTTTGCAATGTGAATGCTTGTAAATGTGAAAAAACATCCAAAGACTACTTCAGGAGGTGGTTTTATACAGTTGTACCTTATTTGCATACGTTTCAAATTTTTGAAGTGGAGAAAGAATTATGGCGGCCATATTTGAGGCTCTGTTAACAAAACTTAAGCTCACTACCTACCAGTCTCAGCATTTGAGCCAGTGACTCAAAAACAACCACCCGAGTAACCCTCTTTCAACATTTTTCCCATATTTTACCCTATGACTTGAAAATCGTAAGTGTGATAAGTCTCAAACTATATACATATGACTTCCTTATTTAATGTTTATCTGTGAAAATTTTGAAGTCTGTAATTTTAATTTTCAAAGCCACTTTAACGTCTCTAAAATGCCCACAGAAACCTAATTTACAGACTTTTTTGCCACTTTTGAGCCCTATAGCTGTCATAATATATGACTGATGGAGTTAAAATCTCATATGGGAACCTATTAATATGTTCTTTTGCATGCGCCAAAACCAAGGCTTTAAGTAGATATTTAACCTGTATATGATGCCCATGGACAGTCTACTCAGAGTTTGACCCCCCAAAAATTAATAAAAATAAATGAAAAATAATTTATAATAATTGTGATTCACAAAATGGGAGCTATTCCAAGTGTGCTACGGTAACAGCAGATTGACACATCACAGCCATTTTCACCCTCTCAACTTCAATCAGCACTGTCACCAGTGCCATCTTCCACTCATCATGAACAGTCAAGACCTCCCTGTCAGTCCAGTCAGCAGAGTCAGCCCAAATCAGTGGATTAGCCTGCACAAGTCGCACCAAGCAGGCCCTTTTAAGGGCCGCCCGAATATTCCAAATACAATTATTCAGCTGTTTGTGTTTGCCCAAAATACACAAAAATATCATGCCCAAAATACATAAAAATTGTGTGAATGAATGAGCGAATGTTAAACAAATATTAATAAACTTTCACCACAAAACAGAGAAAAAACTTAATAAAAAATCCCAGAATTCAAAGTAAAACCATCCCCACCCCCGAACAAAACTCATTTTCAATGATACACTTCCCCCACAACCAGACTCAAACCTACGTTCCTCCCACCCAAAACCAAACTTGAAATAAATGCAGCATCCACACAAGTAACATGTTTTCTATGTATGGCAGGACTTTCAGACAAACAAACATAAGGCCTAACAAAATATTCAAACATATGACTAGCAATGGAGTGACTAACAGACTGAAAAATTGAATAAAAATCATAAAACTGGGCCTGCAACCCTGTATAATTTTGTTGTTCAAGTTTCATTGCATTTATTTTTAATTCTTGGGATAAAATATTTCCTCAAAGTTGTTTCTCTTTTATATATTTTGGGGCTAAAATTTATTTGGAAACTGTTTTTTTTTTCAACTATTTTGTATGTTATTTTTTCTGAGAATAAAGCCAGGTCATGTTTGGGTGGGATGTCAACTTTGTAAATTGGAGACCTAGGTTTAATCTGTAAGTGATGAAATTTATTTTTGTGAAGTGAGTTCGGGAGGGATTTGTGTTTGTGATGGGGAATGTTTTGGTGAAATTTAATTTACATAAAATAGATAGAAAATTGGGGTTATTTTTGAGGCAACACTTTGCTAAATAAAAGTTCTTGGATTATTTAGGTATCAGTCCTGAAAAGGACTGACAGATGATAGCATTTTCTCCCCCTCAGCCTTGTCCACTCAGTCTTCTTAATCTCTGTCCTCCTGCCCAGCCAGCGCCCCCATTTGATTGAAGTAGTCTTTCAGTAGGTCTCAGTAGGTCTCATTGATGTTTGGCCTCCCTTCATGGGTTTCTCAAGTTCTTATGGTGTCCCTGTTTGCCCTGGTCTGCCTGTGATGTTACTATGTTGTCGGCTGGAGTGAGTGCTCTCTGCTTCCCCCGATGGCTTCTCAGCATGTTATGTGGTACCACACATGTTAACACAATGTCTCTGACTACTTTTGGCCTCTGCGCCATGGTGGTCCACTGAGCCCTGAATCTCTTGACAATAATACCAAATGAGTTCTCGACCACCATCCTCCCCTGGATCTTCTGTAGTTGGCTACTCTCTCTTCTCTGGTCAGTTGTTGTCTACTCTAAGGCTTGACCAGCTAAGACATAAGGGGAAAGGCATCGTCCCCTAGCCAGAAGTAGTGTAGATTTGGTCTCCCTAGGTCCAAGTGGCTCAGGTGATGGTAGTCCCAAGTTTCCATTCTCAATTCTTCTTTTCAGTTTGCTGCAGTTGAATATCTGAGCATCAGATGATGACCCACTGGCCCCCACGTTGACCCACAGGAACTTTCATTCTGCATCGACTAAAGCCAAAAGTACCATGGAGAAGTAGCCCTTGTAGTTGAAATATTCACTGCCTGACTTCTTGGGCTTTTTATAGCAATGTGTTTTCCATCTAGTACACCGACTGCATTGGGGGCATTCCATCTGTTTCTGAATATTTCTTCAATTTCTTCCAGTCTTCAGGATCAGTGGGACACATCAAGTACTCATGTTGAAATTCTTTCAATATGGCTTTGCAGACCTAGGTGACAAATTTGCATAGGGTTGTCTTCCAACCCTCAATTGGTATATCAGTGAAGTGTATATTTCCTTTGTGGATAACTCTCTCAAAGTAAATGCCAGTTTCAATCTGACTTGCAGAGGCTTCCTGAAGTTAGTCATTGGCTTCCTGAGATGGGGGGTGATTCTTTCTTCAATCAAATAAACAAATGCTGGTTGCATCCTGGTCAAGTTTCTGTAGCTTGGTATACCAGTATCCAGGGCATGACCTATATATTCCGTGACTTCCTTCTCTTTGTGGGTGGTGGGGATGATGATGCTGGCTGAGCAGGTGCTGGGTTCTGATGAATTCTGTGTCGTAAAATCATCATTTACAATAAAATATTTAACTCAATAATAAACAAAAGGACCCTCAAGTGATCAAGCAGTTGCTCTTGACATGTTCCGGTCATCTATAGTGGGATATGGATTCCGATTCTTGATCCCGACTGTAGATACTGACGCACAAAAACAATCAGTCCTGTCTGGAAGGATAGGGAACATGCTCCAGGCTTGTCTGTTTGTGATCCAGCGTTTCTGTTTGGGGTTTAGGGTTTGTCGTAATACTTGTACGACTGGCTGTGGAAAAAACATCCCTGACCCTATGTCTTGTCGTCATAGCCATTACTATCTATCTGTTACTGTACCATCCTGTTTGGGATTTTTTGCGGGCTTTTTTCCTATGACTCTACAACTTTGGAACAAACCCTAATTTCGTAGGGTCGGTTACAGGGTTGGCTCCAGTGGAACACATGCAAAATATATTTGCAAAAATATCTTAAGACACACCTCTTCAATATGAACTTCAACCAAATCTTCATTCCTGCAAAGCTGTCTATTAATTTTTAGGATCACACAATTATCATTTGTCCATTTTTCAAACATTAAGCTGTACCTGTGCTGAGAGCTTTCACAGTAGAACCTTTCAGTATTCCCCAAATTAAAAACTCTTTTTGGGATATAAAATCTTTTTAAGACTGACTCCTTCGCTCTTGCTTGCTAGATCCATGTCACACTAACTTAAAGAGTGTTTAAGGAGTGCTTAGATATTCTGCCTTCAAATACTAAGCTTTTTCCCTACCTAAAAGTGTTGCCCCAGCTAGTTAAAAAACATTGTCATTCCATTGATTTAAAAGGCCTATGTACCACCTAATGAGTTTTAAAAAACATCTCTTAAATCTGAAGCGTTAGAGTGGACTTGATAATGTCAATCAGTCAGCCTATAAGCTCGGTCAGTAAACATAAACTGCATTGTTGTTTTTTAAGAATGAATTCCTTCTCATGCTTGCTAGAGGTGAAGCTACTGCTGCTGTTCTCCTTGACCAATATCCAGTGTTTGACACAACTGATCATAGTACACTCACTGACTGTCTCAGTTCCTGATTGGTGTTGGCGGTGGGACTCTTGATAAGTTCAAGTCTTTGCTCTATGGCCAACGTCAGTGCATCAAGTTTGGCTCTGTTTTATCCAATGCCAAAAGACTTTTGTATTGTGTGCTCCAGGGCTCTGTCTTGGGACAAATCATATTTTCATTATGCACTCCCCTCTGCAAAGTTATTCAACATCGTCCTGGCATAAGTTTCTACTTTTATTCTGACGATGTTCACCTTACACACAAAAATGTAACATAGACTTCATCAGGCTAAAAACTGCCCAAATGACATGAAAAGTTTTTTTTTTGGCCTACAATCTTAGCCAGAAATTATTATGTTCGTCTCCAGGTTTCTGTGTACAAAGCTCAACAATATTTTCTACTTGATATACTTAGCAACCCCTTCTCACCACCTAAGGCAGTTAAATCCTTGGTTTTTAGTTGACTCAGATATTTCATTTTCTTGCTATGTCCAGAATATCTGTAATACTTCTTTCATTCATATTAGGGATCTTAAGTGACTCCCAGGTTGTATCACATGTGTAATGCTATTCTTTTGGCTGCACAATCTTTTGTTGGCAGCCATCTTGACCATAGAAATCGTACAAAAAGAATTGGCATTGGCAACTTGCTGCCTGGGAAAATCAGCCGCCATATCAAAATATTATAGTATCTTGAGATTGTGAGCATAATGTGCTGTAAAACAGGCAAACTTTTTTATGCCAATATCTCAGATAATAGGCTTTTTACTGATAAATATTTACTAACATGGCTCCGGTTGAGTTGCAAATCAGCTCTAATACAGACCAGAATCAAGCAAAATGGCCCATCTGATTTTGGCTCAAGTTTGTTTTCACAATGGAAGGATAAACTGGGACCAAAAAGGGGGGAAAATTGGCAAAGGAATGCAGTAATACAGATTAGGCTTATTATTTTTGGCAGAAGAAATTTTAAATATTTCTTATTTAGTCCAAAACTTTAGGTTTTGCTCTTTTTTGACATACAAACTTTATAGTTTAAATATAATATACTATCACAACAAAAAATGTGATCCTGGCCATATCAGCCAGAAATATCTGGCTGTTTGTAGCCATAAACAATAGCCATCCCTTTGTATATCACATTATGGCTTCAAAGAAAAAAATTCTGACTTCTTATCTAAGGCCCACCAAAGGCTGTGTTCAGGAGACTAAAATGTCTTCATTGCAAACTTCTGGTTGTCATATTTTTACTCCATATAGCATGGAGTGCTTGAGAGTAATTTTCACCCCTTAGCTTTATATGTTATTCAAAGAGATTTTCAGCAGATTTCAAAATAATATTTATTGCTATTTAAACATGCCTGTTCAATATTGTTGGCACCGATTTGAGATACAAAGTGACTGCCATTATGGATTTTTGGCAAATAATTAACCAGCTGTAAAATCTAAGATAATGAAGTTGACTTCATCAGATTCGCATTAAGGTTTATACATGAACTGTTTCAGAGTAATTTTCACCTCTATTTCTAAACAGAATGACCGTCATATGATGTTTAATGTCAAACAGGGATAAAGTAGGGGTCATCGTATTACAAAGGCCTTATATCTCCCGTATTATTGGTACTAGGGCCTCAGCATGTGAAACAACTTATAGGAAGTCATGACCTGTGAATCTGCATTTGTCTAATTTTACCTTTGATCCCTGTTTCAAGGTCGAGCTATGTCATCACACTAAGAAAGCCTTATTTCTTTATTACTAGTCTGCATTTCAAAGAATTATAATGTTTACTAATAATAATGATCATAATGATAACTAATTGTTTTCAGAATTTTTCATCAGCTAGATCTCAGAAGACCAATTCTGTGGCTAATGCCTTGGTTAAAAGCAGATTGGATTACTGTAATTTTCTGCAATCTTTCACTCATTCTGAATTTAGGAGATTGAAGTGTGTTCAAAGGTCACTCAACGGATTTGTCACTTATGCCCGCCAGGTGTCACAGTTTGTACTGTAGTTCCTGTGGTAAAGGCCATGGTAAGTAATCATCTTGATTACTGCAATTCCCTACTATATGGGGTCAGCAGGGCCAGTGTTGCTAAATTTCAGATAGCTTAAATTGCTTTCGGCTGCATTATGTTGAGCCTGGAAAGAATGAGTCATGTCACCCTATAGTTAGGAACCATTTCATATAATATTCTTTTAAAAATATCCTCAGTTTAAAATCATAAATTTCTCATAATTTTTTTATTTGTTATTTCTGCAGGAGGTACTTACTGGGTTAGCGTTATGACTTTTGTTTGGCTTTTGTATTGTCTTTCTTTGGATACAAGAGTATTACAGGATCCTCATCAATTTGCTGACTCCTGTAATGTTTCTGGCTAAATGATTATATATCTCTGCTTTATAGTATTATTTACCTTGGAGTTTGTCAATAGATGGAGATTTAGTGCTGCAAAAGAACTATAGAACTATAAATACAGAATATACTTATACCACTTTGTATACCACCTTTTAGAACTGCATCTTTTATTTGTACCTTACGTCCTGTATCCAACATCAATCGGTGTGCAAAATGGTACTTATAATGTATACTTTTCTACAAATAAGAGAAAATTACCCATGTTTATGTTTTTAAAATGATCTGTATGAGAATGGATTATACCAAAAATATCACAAATTGATATCTTATAATACTCAGAGTGAGATATATACCTTTGTTGTATTTAGGAATTGCAAATTAAAACAATATTTTACTGACAAAATCAAAACATTAACCAGGAAACTACCTAGAAACTACCAGTAGCCATAAACCTCTAACAGACAAGCCGTATTAGGTTACAACAAGCCATACTGACAAACCAACAGAACTTGAGCATTTTCCCGACTCACCTCTGACTCACTGGACTGATTAATTTCTGTAGTTGGAATCAAGAGTCAGGATCAAATCAATATTATATAAACCCCTTCTGCCTGCTTTAAGTCATCATTATCACTGTAAAGATGTCAACTACATATCAGAGAGACTTTTCAGAGAAGCTAAGAGTACTTTTATTTTTTATTGAGTTTAATATTTTGATTTTTATAATAATTTGCAGACAGAAAAGGACACATCTTAAACCAGGATCACGACCTGCCCTACAGCGAGCAGCACAGCCACAACAAGCCTCCCCCCAGGATAAGAAGAAAGCCAGCAAACCCCTGGGTCATGCCCTGGATACTTTAAGATGAGAAAGAGTATGCTACGAACCCTCACGGAACACTTAACACAGATTGATAAACCAGGCAACCAGAATTTTCTCAGGATGCCACTTGCCTTTTTTCCTAATTGACGAATGCATACACCACCGCATCAAGGCATTAGTAACCAATTTCAGGAAGCCCCTTAAAGGTCATAGGAAGCATTTTTAGATCATTCAATAATAATTACATATACACATGAAAGTTCAATTTCTGTAAAAATAAAATGCATCTGGACAAGGTTATGTGGTATGTTTAGTCTCTTTCTGTCTGTTTTTTTTCAAGATTTTCACAACTGTTGCCATTATTTTTCACTCAACAACTCCTGTAAAAAGTACTAGCCTTGATGCCACAGGTTCATGACAATGTAAATAAAGTATCATTTTCGTAAGCCATTTAATACATTCATATATATTTAAAAGATTGCGTCTTCTGTTTTTATGAAGTTTATTTGTTTACGAAACACTTGTCTGTCAAAGTAAATTTCTGAAATAGTCCTGAGAACATCTTTTATATTTGTTTCAGATAAAAAATTACTTGGAGAGGTATTAAGCAAGTTGGATAAAATCACAAATCATGCAGTCAGCCAGGTTCAATTGTGAGATAGTTATTCTCTAAGTTTGTAAGCTAACTATTGCTAGGAGATGAAATAAATACAACATAAATGTCTTTAGAACTGGGCCTCAAGCAAGGATAATCATTTATGTTCCCTAAATTAGTTAAAAAAATTCCCACCAAAACTATAAACAATGCTTTCATAGTATACATATTGTGTCTAGCCATCTACAATGTATAGTGATGATTACATTTCCCCCAAACACATTTCCTTTTTCTTGGTCTCAACAAAGTCTTAAATTAAGAAGAAAATGTTACCAACTAATTTCTAAAACTTAAAATTATCCAAGCTTAAGGTCAAAAAGTACTGAACTACTGTCTCAAGGAAAACCCATTATATACTGGATTATTTCATGAACTGATAATATAAAAGTTAGAGCTTTTCTGTCAGAATAAATTCAATAAATTTGACAAGAACAGCATGCCTTGATAAATGATTTATGCAAATAAGAACAAATATCATATTTTTGATTTCACTTTACATCATACCTTATCTTGATAGAAGTACCTGTGATTATAGGCAGAAAACAGTGTCCAGTACATTTTAATGACAACTTTTGAATTTATCAACAGATTTTTAGTTTTATGTAAATTTCTAACTTGTGAAAGGATACTCTACCACCACACTTTAAAACCTTGAGAAAAAATGGGATGAGGCAATATCTTATACAGATGTTTACACTTTCTGCATTCCAAGACAAGTGTACTTAAAGTATTTCTCCTGTGTTTGTTAGAACTGTTAGTGGTTAAAAATAAAGCAAAACTTGAGCAAAAACAGCATATGGAAAAAATAAATAATTATAATAAATTAAATAATTATCTTCCTTCAGTTTGTAAGTATATACATTATATCTCCGACTAAACAGAACTCTGATATGAAACTGTGACATCATCAATCATCTACTACAAGAAAACAATATGTCAGCTTTTCACTCCACTTCATTATATTTATTTTTTCTAATGCTATTAATGGCTCTTTTACCATATATTTCTTAAAATAAACCACGTTTTGATTCTTATAGGTTGTTTGTCTTTTGAATAAAGTTAGCTTCAAATTTTTTTGAAAATGTTTCCTATGACCTTTAAAGTTGGATTGAAACTGGTAATAATGCTGGAACACCTGGCAATAGCAGAGACGTACACTGGCCGAACCACCATCTATAAGTTTGTTCTCTGTTGTCTGCTGAGCCATACTTGCTGAATTTTAGTGAGAGTATTGGACCTGTCCTACTGAGCCTGAAGACTGAAAAAGGTGGAGGAGAGGTTCAGAACCAGATGGAATGTCCTGAACACTGTTGGAACACTAGATGGGAAACATATCTCCAAGAAGAAGCCAATGAAATCTGTGAGTGAATATTACAACCACAAGGGCTTTATTTCCCCAGCTAGCTAGCCCTGGTCAAAGCAGAATATAGATTCCTCTGGATAGGTATTGGCTCAAGTGGATATTCATCAGATACACAGATTTTAACCAAAGCAAGTTGAGGAAGAAGATTGAGGATGGGATCTTGGTGCTTTTGCCCCCTGAACCCCTGGGGAAGGGAATACCAGATTTGCACTACTTCTTGCTGGGTGACAATGCCTTTGCCTTGATGCCATGGATGGTGAAACCTTACAGTGCAAGGGAACTCACAAGGGAAGAAAGAATAGCAAACTACAGGATCTCCAGAGGCAGGTGGGTGGTGGAGAATGTATTTGGAATATTAGTAAGTAGATTCTTGGTACTACTATGTACCATGGAGCAAAGGTCAAAGGTTGTCAGAGACATTGGTTTTATGTGTGTTGTACAAGATGCTGAGGACACACCAGGGCAAGCAGATAGGGCACCAACCCAAACAAATGATGTAGCAGAAATACAAAATGAACAGGTGGCGTATGTGCCAGATGACAACTATAGGAATCAAGGGAGGACAAATATCAGCTGGTACCTATCAGTCCTTACCAGGTTTAACCAATTATTAAACAAAACTTTTATCAAAGCTGGTGTTGCTTCCCCAATCTCCCCCAAAATAAATCTAACAATTTCCAACAGGTTTTAAATTTGTTTATAGCGAAATCACAAGATCAAAACCTTTTTAACTATCCAAATCTTTAGAGAACTTCTAAATTTTTTCAATGGTCAAAACAATAAAAGGTCAGATCCAAAGGTCTAAGTCATTCCCGAAAATGACTTAGATTCTTAGAACTTAACGTGTTTCCAACTTTCTGATGTCCAAAGTTTCACTTTGGGTCATCTGCCAATCTTTAAGTTTTTTGGTCAAAGTTTTTTCAAGTTTATTTATTTATTTATATTTATTCCAAAAAGTTGTGATTTTTTTTCAAGGTGAAAATCATTTTTAAAGTTTTTTTTTTAATTTCAAATTTTAGAGCAGTCATTCACTCATTCACTTATTCTTTTGTGAGTGTGTGTTTGGGTTATGTGTTTGGTGTCGGACAGTGTTATGCTTCTTGTTCTGGAACTTCTTAAAAAACATTCAGCCAAATTTTTGACGTTGGAAGATTCAGGTTATCCTGAGTAGGATCTTTAAATTTTACAGTCCTGAAAAGGACTGATTGTATGCAAGTGTATCAGTTTTACTGTGGCTGCTGCTGCTCGGGGTAAGCTGACTGCTGGGAACGCTGAGACTGGGCTGGCTGTTGCCGATGTCCTTGCTATGCGTTGGTTTTTGGACGAGAGGTGGCTTGTTTACTTTATGAAAACAGATGTGGTGCATCAATCTGCTGGTAGCTTATGACTGGCTATGGGTTTCACAAGAAGCTAATGTCCTGATATGTTGTGTGAACTTTCTTCGCCTGTGGCTGAGGCAACTGACAGTGGGTTGAATTGCTTTGTCAGGGTCAGTGTGAAAGTCAGTTGTCTTGAAGGTCTAGCCTGTTGGTCATAAGCAACCAAGGTTGTCGCTGTGCACTGGATGTCACTTGTCCTGCTGAGGTGGTTGGATGACCTGGCCTGCTGGCAACTTAGTTTCTAGAACAGGTGGTTCCTGTTGCAGTGGCTGTTGAAAAGTGTATGACACATTTGTGGAAGCTACACTGGAGCTCCTAAAAGTATAGGTTGCTGGGGCTAATGCCCTCAATCTCAGATGCCAGGTGGTTGCAGAAGGCTGTTCTTGTGGTCCCCTGCCTTGACCTCAGAAAAGATGACATCATGGTATTTCATTTGTGGTAACTGATCTATAACCTGCTTGTCATATGTTGAATGCTTGAAAGCTTCACTGGGGCTATAACTGAAGGCTATATTGTACTGTCTGATCACATGCTGATGTGCATACCATCTTGTCGCTTGAACCTCTGCAGATGTGTGCTAAGGCAGTAGATGCACTGGCTCCTGTGGCCGGGAAGTTGAAGTCTGACAATTTGCTGAGTGCCTTGTGTCTGATTTGTGTATTCAAGAAGTAACATTTATCCTGAATAAAGTTCTGCCTCTCTATTATTTTGTTGGGAGCCTGGCCAGCTTTTGACTAGGTGAGTTTGACGTAGCGAGTAGCAAACCTCTCCAACAAGCATTCCTTTCTGGCCTTGTCCTTAAAGTGCTCCTTAGTCTTGTTATAGAACACCCCATGAACACTCCTCAGTTGAGTCTGTTAAATAAATGTTCTTCATATGCCCCTTTATATGCCAGGACTGCGATTGAGACATGCCTGCCTTTTCTCCACTGTCCATGTCAATTTCTGTGCCACACCCATCTCTCTGTGCATGCTTTTCAGCCACTCCCTTTTCTGCTTAGTGTGTTGTTTCCTCTCTCCTGGCTTCTTAACTCTCTCTTTCATCCATTTATTTTTTTCTGTATCCCCTCCTGCCTCTCTCTCTGCTCCCTGTCCTCCATCCTCCTCTGTACATCAGTAGATGTACCCCCAACTCAAACTCTGTAGGTGTGTTTGTGGGGACTTCCATCTTCCTCACTCTTCTGTCCTTTTTAGGACCCATATTTCATTTAAAAACAGCTTTTGTATCACATGACTTCTTCGACCTCCTACTTTAACATAATACATAAAAATCCACCAAGAAAGGTAACCTCATACAAGGCTTGTCAAAGAAATTAATCTGTCAATAAAAAGTAAAATAATTACTTCTTGTGTTTTATATTGACAAAAATGAACAAACTTACATCTACATTTTTCTGGCTCGAATTTAAAGATTTTGCCACTGGATTTTTAAATAGCTGAAGAATTACCTATTTAGATTACCCTACCCTCCTGTAGTATTCTCCAATATTGGGCACAAAGATGATTACGTTTTTTTTCTGGCAATTGAAATATCCCTCCTTCGATATCAGCAATTTGGACATTTATAACTAGGTTTTCTTTTAACTTTCCAGCTTAAATCATTTCAAGTTGATTTTTTATTTATTTTCAAGCGATTAACAAATATTTTACAAAGTATTTCCTTAGATAAAATATGAAAAGTTTATGCTTGCTAATTTTTGTATATGAACAGTATTGTTTATATATTTTTAGATTTCACTGAGGTTTCTATGGCGTGTACTTGATTAAGAAGTCAGAAGCTTTGTGCTAACTGGTAACTATATCTTTAGCAGAAGATCTGTTGCTATGACATTTGAGTATAATGGCTATGGGTTTATAACACATGCCCGATTCAGCAAAGGCATATTGCATGTACACTCTCTTGTAAAGGTATAAGGGAAAGTGTGCTTGAGAGGTGGGCCGCAGTAAGGTTTTAGTGGAAGAGAGATGGCAACATGAATTACTCCATAAAAATAAAGGTGCTTATTTTCAAGCCTTTGTCTATCATTCCTGGGATTGGAAAATCAATGGCTTTGGCTTTAACTATGATGTTGGGGGCCACGGTGGCAGAGTGGTAACACTCTCACCTCCCACCTCTGATGCCGGGGATCGATCCCCGTCATAGGCTCAAGTGGGAAAGCTGGTAGTTGCTTGCCGTTGGTCGGCAGTTTACAGTGCAGAACCCTAGCGAACTGTATGTACTGGTTTCCTCTACTCTTCTAACTACCCGTCGTGATATGACCTGTACAGTGTTGAAAGCGACGTAAAACCCCAGTATCAAAAATTAATTACATCACTTCACAAAATTGTTTGTGAATAAAAGTATAAGTTTTACAATGAAGGGACAATAAACAAAAGTACATGGTATTTGTACATGGGTACATGCAAGCAAATTTGATAAGTGGCCTTGTTAAAAATGAGTACTGAGATCGGTTTCACAAAATTTCCTCGAATTTTAAAGGAGACCAAAGTTATGGGAAAACAAAATTACAGTGTTGAAATTATTTTTCCAAAGTTTACTTTCACATTGAGATGTTTATAGTTTTATGTACTTGTGCGCAACTATACAAGTTTTATATACACTTTAAAGATCACATAAAACCTAATATGTGGCCATCTTAGATTAAGGAGACAAAATCATAATTTGTACCCAAACATTTATCTTTACACATATTTAAGGTGACTTCAATTTAAAATACCAGCGTCAATCTAATCCAGTAAGAATGATGTTAATCTTATAAATTTGACGCTACTTTTTCTCAGGTTTCATAACAGCCGATTGATATTTCTACTGTAGTAGTGAGGCTGCAAGTTTCTTATTTTTAAGAAATTTAATATTTGATTAAAAACATTAAAAGCACAATTGTACCACATAGTTACTACACTATTTACAATGTAATTTATTTTGTCTGATTATGTTACATATCTACATCAACAGTATAAGTCATCGTAACAAGCATAATATTTCTGCTTTAATGTATCAATCGAAAGCCAACACCAGTGGTTCCTCTAGTGGGCTAACCCAGGAGGTCCCTGAACCGTCCTGGGTTGAGTCCCGAAAGTTTGTCTGTAAGTTGGCAGCTAATCAGCTCAAACGACACAGCAAGTGGAATTTGCAGACCCTGCTTCTAACTGAGGGAGGCCCCATGTATGTTTTGGGAGCTAAAACTGAATGAGGGTGGAAATAGTTCATGAAATTGAATAGTTAGATAATAGAACGTCAGAAAACTGAGGTTGTACTATACCGAAATTACTTCAAGCACATTTTCCTTAAATTTAAGGGAGGTCCTTGGTTCACTCCTAATTTTTAAAACACCCCTATAACATAAATGGGTTTACTGGCCACATGGAAGTTTCTGATTGGTTAAAAGTCTGACCCTTGCTATGGTCAAGGGGAGAATGACCAGATTTGAACTGGCAGTTGACAAGGCAAGACCTGTTTTATTTTACAAAGAATTCATTTCTTTTCAGTTAATTACAATAGTCAAGGTGAATGTCCACAAGATTGCTGCAGACTAGTATTGTAGTCCTATCTGGGGGAATTCTGGACTCCACAAACCTTCTTAACTTCAGTTTCAAATAAGATGCCCATAGCTATGCCAAACTCAAAAGTCTCTTTCCTCATAGTAGGAAACCCAAAAGTATGCAAAATGTTGGTTTTAAAAATAACATTTAAGTTTCTTTGTTGTTTGAACAAATAACATATATTTGATTTTGTTAGAATTTAGCTGGAGCTTGTAACATAAATATACAGTCACAATAAATGCAAATTGCAACGTTTACTGCTCCCCACTGCAACATTGCACAACTAGGTAACAAAGCTGTTATTTTTGCTCGTTTTAAGTGCACTTATGTTGATTTCTTTTTATTGAAATCTACACTGATACATGTTCAACTTACAACAATCTTTACTGACATAACATTAAAAAGATAACCTTTTTAAATAGTTTTTGAGAGGCGATAATGTCATTTCTGCTAGAAATTAGTGAGTCAGTTTGCATAAAGAAATAGCAGAAGTTATATTTCATTTATTTTTGTCGTCACTTGGACTTCCTTCTTTGGAATGAGAAAGTGCTTTATATTTGCAAATGTTATAAAATATTCCATCTACCATTTTGTGTAAATTTAAGATTGTGCAAAATTACAGTGGGAGCAGTAAGGCTATGTGATACAAAAATAGAGCACATTAAGTGATACATTGTAGAAATAAACTATGTATGCGCGGACTTTATTGGCGATTCAATCACAAAAATAACCTCAAATAAAATTTATTTAGAGGTTATTTTTGTGATTCAATCGCCAATAAAGTCCAAGCAAAAATAGTTTATTTCTATTATAAAACGATTATTGTTGTCTCATCCAATGTTCACTGATTTTGTTTGTTTTCAATTTTATTTTCGAGATTATGTTGCGCAACCACGTTCACAGTTTGGAAGAGCGTCCATTTGTTTCTCTATAAAGTACTCTCACGAATTGCGCAGAGACGCATTTTCGTCGACTGCGCAGGTGTCCGTTTTATAATGGATGACCATCTGTGCTTCCACAGATGTTGCAAGAAGAAATGAATTACCAACACCCTTCCCCACTCAAAGAATTGCAATTATTTTATTATAATGGTTCATATTTTGTACATAAAACACACCCAGTGAGACAAAACAAGTGTTTATAATGGTTTGGCCTATAAATTGTGATGATCAGCAAGTTATGCCGCATGCTTTTACCTCTTCAGTACGGCATAAAATCTTGAGTGAGTGTTGATCTAGATTAGTTTTTTTTGTATCTACAAACTTCAAACCGGCAGTGAAATGGCTTCAAAACAGCATTTATTAATGATACTTGATTATACAAAGTTACACCTTTCATGCTGACATGAGAAACTTGATTCAAAGGTATAACCCCAAAACTGAGGATAGTTTCAAACAGGATCAGAGACTTAGTCTGCATTTAGACTTACTCATGGACTTAACGTTTTATGTCCTGTTCAGCAGCCAGTGTCATATTGGGACAAGTCCTCAGCATTGTTACTTGTGGGAGTTAAACTCACACAGAGTTGACAGCTCGTGATTAGTTGCAAATCCTGCTGACCCACTAGCCCACTGAGGGCTTAACTAAGTAAGCGAATTTCAATGGATCCTTTGCTGAGACCAAGCTTTAAAACAAGACAGTGGTTTTCTGCATCATGTGACAGTCATGCCCAGTCATACCATTGAGTTGGTGATATGTATTATTTGTTTGACACAATTTACCTTTAAGAAAGTGCTGTTTTGCAAATAGAAAATCTTATAACCATATAAAACATCCTAATACTATTAAGGATTTATTTTATAAATTAGATATTCCTTATTTTCAGACTTTTTTAATTTTGAAAGTGGAGAAACATTACTGTTTTCAATATTTAAGTTTGTATATACAGGCTAAGCCCACTCGCAGGTAGACTTAACTTAAAGCAAGAATCTTAATTATTCTGTAAAATTTGATATGTGTAATAAGCCAGAGATAGCCACAGTTTGAAACAGGTATTTTCTTGAGTCTAAGTCCAGGCTAAGTCATTTTGTGAATCCGACCCCAAATAACTATATCAGTACACTTGTAACAAAAGAAGCGTCAATATAATATGCTATAAGTTTTCAAAAAGATTTATTTAGTAAGGTTATCAAAACACTTTTGACATACGACAGAATATATATGTCCCATTGTTATATTCGTAAATAATTTGCCTCATACATTGTAAAGAATTTGTTTTAAAATATCATATTCTAGGATTGCATACTCTACTTTGAGAGGTCAGTATATTAAAAAATAATTTTGCTATTATTTATTAAAAGGTATACTTCATAATATATTTGCGGTTATTTGATTGACTTTCAAATAATATTGAGTAAAGTTAAATTGCACATCTCTTAAATTATATTAATTTTTGTGCCCTACAGCATGTTCGGTCTGTTGTATGAAATTTGAATGTGTAAGTATTCTGAGCAAGAAATTTGAAATTTTTTTATGGCCTACTCAGGAACAATGAGTGTATAATGATCTAGCATATAGTTATGAGTGCTTATTGATCAAGCCAACTACACTAGCAGTACAGTGACGTAGATAATAACATATAGCTCAGATAGCATTTGGCCATAGGACAGACTTTGGTTGTTGGTCACATGGTCTGTAGATTTTTGCCAACATTGGGCAAACTTTGGCCCAATGGTGGCTTTCACATTATTCACATTATTTATGAACATTATAACTTTATTACTGGATTATGGACTATCACCTTATGATACTGTTGCACCATTGTTGATGCTATCCATTGATTAGAATTTTTATTGGTGGCTTGCCTACATTGGGCCAATGTTACCTCAACCAGTCCAACCAGGGCTATCTGGGAACATTCTTCCTTCTTTATCAGATGTAATACAACAGGGAGGTAGGGTCGGTTCTCATTAATGCCAGATTGTAAGCTTGTAGCTTAAAAAAGGTACATTTAACCCATTCCAATTTTCCACTTTATTGCGATACAAAAGCTAATAATATTTGACTAAGTGCTGAATCACAATCGCTAGGTGGCAGTATTACAGCTAAGGTTGAAAGATAAGCCTTGCAGTAGATTTTCCTGGTGATTAATTCATTGGCATTTACGGATTACACTATTTAAAAGCCTCAAATCAGTTCCAAATACAGCACACACGCTGACAAGGTAATGCATAACTGGCAAATTGAATTGAGTTATAGTAACAACTGTCAAACAGTGCAATTATTTCTAGATATCTGCATTTTGTGAGGAAAGGGGATGAGTTCTTGACTCCCCACTCCAGCTAATAGTCTGCAAGGGCTTCACTATTTATTATTTGTAAGTTGCAAAGGCTTGACTTATTACCATTACTGGTCATGCATTTATATGCCACTCAAGTGAGCTCAGACAGAATTACACCTTCACAAAGACTTGTTAAGCTGCCACAACTGGACTCAGGTACATGTTGTTATCATTATCTGAATAGGTTAAGACTTTGTGGTAAATTCTGTAAATATATTATATGCTATACAGTGACATGCTTACATGATCTAGTCTACTCATACTCCACCAGCAAATGATTTCGAAGGCTCTTATGTTGTAAACTTTGACCCGGACCAGGTCTAAGGCTTGTTTGTGTGCTGCTTTGTGACATACCAGGGTAATCTGCTTTAGGCAAGAAGACAGCGTAGCTGAGCCAATTTGTGAACTTTTTGAAGGAGACAATTAGGAGAGATACTGTCACCTCTCAGATCCTTGATACGATCCAGATTGTATCCGGCACATACATAGTATACAGTCATGTCTTCTAACTGTCTATCCTATGCATTATTTAATGTTGAGATAATCACTAGATACCTACTTTGAGATCCTTTCCTTGCATAAATTCAACACGTTGTTTTCCTCCCAGGGAATGGATTTCGTTGCTGGCTGTTACCATAGGCCCACGCTGACAAGGCTGTTTTGCCTTGTTAGATATTTGATGTCTGGTCTTTCATAGGTTCAAACAGCTTCTTATTAAGCTCACTTAAAACAACAGAAACATACCACGTCACAAGAGATTCAGACACCCACTGTTTTGTAACATCAATATAAAAATCCAGGTTTAATTATATCACTTGAATACTATTACTACAAGTGCCCGTTAGGAGAGGTTTGCACTAAAGTGGACAGCAAACACCACCCGTGAAAAAAACAATGTTTCTCATAAATATTCATCAGTTGAATACACAAGTTTATATGTAATTTTGAACAACTAAATACAGATGTCACTTCGAGCTACCGTGCATTCACACATACTTAAATTTGATTAATTACTTCAACAGAAAATCCTAGCAGGCACTTAACAAGGGCTGCTCTCATGAATGGTCTTATCCTGGTATAAGGCTGAACAATTAAGACTTTTGTCTCAAAATTTTGGAATATTTTATTTGGGGAAATGGGCCCGGGATTTATGGACTTTACAAATAGTCTTGCACAATCCCTGGGACAAATGTGGAGACAAATAAGGGAGCGGCTTATGTTTGGTAAAGAAAGGCAGAAATATGGCCATCATAATTTTCTCCATTTCAGAAATTGAAATGGAAGGTAAGGTTTATTTTGCTTGGCACACCAGCCCACCCTGAGAAGTTGACTTCCATCCTCCATACAAATATACTTGGCACAAGTTTCACATTAGCTGAAGTACAGGAGGGGCAGCAATTTGAAAATTTGGATATTTGGATAATTGGAAATTTGCTTAATGTAAAGAAAACAAAAGATGTCACATTTACATACTATTAAATTGAAGAGGATTTTCTAAGTGAATACAAAATAGACTAGTACCCAGACAAGGTAATGTACCACAGATGCATTTCAACTACACCATGTGTATCATGATAACCTAGTTTAGATGACTCGGAAGTAGACAGTTTGAGTTATTTTTATCTAAAGAAAATGATTCATCGGTAGTGGTAGGTTGTGTTTATGTTTTTTTTTCACAAAGAAATGTGGTTATAGGTTCAGTATTTAATAGATTTTATGATTGCCCCCACAAATTGTTGTCACACAACATAATAAATCCAGATAAAAATGATGCAATATCCGCTTCATACTTCTGTTTTACATCACACTTCACCTTGACTGTATTTTACATGGTTTCATAGAGCAGACCAAATGGATTGGTGTGAAAATATTCACAAAATTGCTCTCATTGATGCATGTGTCAACTTTGTGTAATTTTATTAGGATGGAAACAGCTGGTCAATGGTTAAAAGATGGTTACTAGATCTCTAAAAATACATGTTAAGTTCAAAAACCTGAACTATTATTGCATATGGATTCTGCTACAACCTGTGACAGGCATGAAAGCTTAACTTTATAATAAACCTTACAAGTACTAACAATTGTCTTTGATTTGCAGTTTTTATATATCTGAATTTCAGATTTTAGACACTGTTAATTCACTTCAAGGGCAATTATGAAAATCTTCCTGTTGGCTGTTTTACTTACTGCCTGTAAAAGCCAGTGTTACATATATTGGACACTATATTAGTACATTGTATATTACATATATTAGGCACTATATTAGTGCATTGTTTAATTTAAGCTTTATGTTTATACATTGTCATAAAAGATAATTGTGTTGTTGGTTCTTTTTGTGTGCTGACATTTAAAGTAAGGGAGTTATTGATTTCTGTGTTTTAGTGTTTATTGATTTGTTCACAGACTGGGGGAAATCCCCCCTCAGTGGTTAAGATAGATTTGGGGAAACCCAATTGCCAGTAGTTTCTAGAACTTCCTCATTTGGCCTACATGGCTCAATCTTCTTTTGAGTTGGTTCTGTACAATTCCAGAGGAATCTGTGAATGTATATAAGGAATGTACATCTGACCACAAGTGAACTTTGTATTCGCTTGCTATAAGGAGAGCTATTGTGTTTTGGAGTATAATATATGCTTATATCACTGTGAACTTTTACTGGAGTGAACTGGATACATCATCTGGACAGATTTATTGTACTTTGGATATTTTGGATATTGTACATTCATATAACAGAGAGTGAATTTACTGCATTTTGGACATTGTCCACATCTTGGAGCAGACAGTACAGTTGTGTTAACTCTCTAAATATCTCCAGACAGACATTCTGTGTGACTGGATATATAAAGAATAGCAGGACAAGAACCTTTTGTGTTGTTGAGTGTGAGACAGGTCACAAGATATAGATATTCGTGTGTGAGTGAACATTGGACAGATCACAAGACAGACCACAGGACATTGGATAGACCACAGAATATACTACAGGACGGATTACGGAACAGATTGCTGGATACAGCGGATAAACTTAACTCATAATCTCTGTGGTCAGGTCAGCTAGATCTTATTATTGTATTAGTGTGTTTGGTTAAGAGCATACCAGTTGACTGTAATCATTATTGTTGACTATTAAATAAATTTGTTAAGTTCAACTTTTTGCTTTTTCTGTTACAACTTAAAGACAACCGGTAATTGCTACCGTGCTTGCCCGTGACCGTAACAGCCAGTCTACAACTAAGCCTGGGAGTGTGCCATCAGGAAACACATGTGATCAGGCCATTCTTGAAGAAATGAAGATCTTGAGAGAAAACTTGCTTAGACTGGAGAAACGTCAACAATCCGATCAGGGTTGGTTTCATGAAAAAATGGCACAGATTAATTTTATTAAAACTTTATAGCAATTAAAGCATGCATGTTCAGCTTCTAAGGTACGAAAAAAAAAAAATTTTTTTTCTGAATTCCCCCATTGAGCAGTTTTGTTGAAACTGGCTAGATATACAACAAATATCGAGAAAATTTTACATTTAAGATACTGGGAGTAAGGTAAAACGTCTTGTTGAAACATGTTTTGACATAAAAATTTTAATGTCATAAATGTAACAGCACGAAAGAAGTGGTTTAATGGTTTCAAGCGATTGAGGTTTGCCAATGAATTAAAGCCAATAAAAGGATGATATTTGTAGGTGTTCCACAGAAGGAATTAAAAATTTTGAGCAATAAAATTTCACAACAGTGTAACATACAGTAAGAAACATTGATCTTTCAGCAGTCTTGACAAGATTTATGAAATATTCATTAATCACACAATAAGATACATGTCTTAGCAAAACTTTGCTAGAGATAATAAAAATTTGATTTTTTTAAATTATAACTATGCTGTTTCATTACAGATATCATAGATGAGAAGTTCACCACTGTCAATGCAAAATTAGAAACAGTTGATGAAAAGTTCTCTTATTATAGAAGTACAAGCTAATGGTGAAATGTCTAAAATATACCCAAAAAGAAACTCTCGTATCAATCAATTTAATGTATCTTTCCTGAAGAGTTATTTCCTACGTATACCATTTATTATTATTCAAAGTGGGCTCTTTTTATTTTTTTCGGAAAATAAATGGTACTGCTTTTGGCAAAATAAAATATAAAAGAATCTGTGATTCTTAATATAAAGTTCAGAGGCCAAGATGGTGCATTTTGAATGTATTGCAACTCTGCCAGCAAATGCATAGAAGTATCCTTAAATTACTCACATAGTCAAAAGAGGTTAGGCCTTATGACTTGGATTATATTTAAATAAATTTTGCTTCCAATTCTTATAATATAAATTTCCCAATGGGAGAATTAGTACTCATTTCCATTAATCGATTAAAACAAGTTTTGTATATCAGAAGGCAAAATAAATGGTCTGAACCTTAAGTTTCATTCTAAACTCCTTATCACTTTAGTGGGGAGAGCAATTTATTTGGTAATGTAATTGTTGAGAGATTGAGACATGGTTGTTCTCTTTTATCTACACAGAAGTGAATTGAATCTGAATCAGTTTTGGGGGTTAATCATCTCAAGGTTATGTGAACTGAATCAAGTATCAGTCGGGTGTAGCTCTGCATGAGGGTTTTAATTCATTTTAATAACACTGTAAGTACTCTGGAACTTTATGTTGTAATAATGCATGTTACCCATACTCTGAAAATGTTTTCAGTTTTGCACACAACTGGTTCATATATTTGTTTGTCCACTGCATTTCAGTTATATTTCCAATTCATTGATGTTGGTTAGTAAACTCAAACTTAATCCAGATGAAACTGAGTTAAGTGTATTTGCTTCAAAACGACAGAGGGACAAATTGAAAGCATATTTTTCATCTACCATCTTGGGTAGTTCTCTCTGCCCTCCTGAGTAGTTCAAGAATCGGGGTGTGTGGTTCGATTCTGAGTTTTCCCTGTCCAAACATGTTCAGAATGCCTGCAAGTTGTTTTGTGCAACTCCATGATTTTAGACCTGTCAGGCAGTTTCTTACTCATGAAGGTTCTGTACTTGTGGCCAGTGTTCTAGTAAGTAGTCAGTTGGATAACTGTAACTTACTTTTCAGGAGTTTCTCTAACTTTAATCTTCGTAAATTACAGTGCATCCAAAACAGTGCAGCTACAATTGCATCAAATACCAGTAGATAAACTAGTATAACTCTTGTTCTTAAGAAACTGCATTGGCTTCCTGTTGAATATCGCTCATGTCTCTAAAACAGCTGCCCTTGTTTATAAGTTTCTCCACACTGGTTTCCCAAGTATTTTGCTCCATATATCTCTTTCTACGGCAGTTTCTACAGTACCAGACGCTGTCAGAGTGGTGGTAATTTCCTTGTCATTCCCAAGTTTCAACCCTCAGTCCATAAATTCATCAAACAATTTGGTTATAGTTTTGCTTGTGATGCTCCCACTGTTTGGAAGGCTCTTCCTGAGGAAATTCGTGGGTTCCCCTCTCTGGTCTCCTTCAGAAAACGTCTCAAAACCTACCTTTACACCAAGGCATACCCTCCTTAGTCTTACTCACTTCTGGCATTCTCCATGGTGCTTGACCTCCTTTCTGTCCCTGGATACTGAAATTGGTTGACTTTTTTTGTTTTGTTGTGCCTTAGAGTTCCCTTTGAATAAGGGAGATTAAGCGCTTTTAAAGTCCAATTAGAATTAGAATTATATTCTGACAATAAGTCAGTCTGTCCTGCTCTGTCATAGCCATAGCCCTGAAACTCATCGAAAATTGGAGAGACTCTGCATGTGTTTATATACCTGACAATATACAAATAGACAATCATTGTTAAATTTATGAATAAATTTAAATACAATAAATGGGGAAGACATGTTGCTCAAACACATTTGCACTGTTCTATAAGACCAATGTGTGGCCTAAATGGTTTTTAAAATGAATTTTATTGTTCTGTTGCTTGGTTTATCAATATCAATAGAGAAAGAAGTCAGGAGACTGTCCACATTCTTTGCAACAAGTCTTCGTATTGGCTATGGAGACAGTGCCTACCAGAGTGGAGACAGATTGGTGTATCGCGACATCCTTGTGAATCCTGGTGGACATTACAACAATACCAGTGGGGAGTACAGCTGTGAGAAAACGGGAGTGTATTATTTCACCTATAGCATTGATGGGTACAGAATACAGCATGGATTGGCTCACTCCAGGGCCACTGCAACTCTGAAAAAAGATGGTGCAGGGCAAGGTGAAGTCTATTACACTAGTTATAGCAATGAGTCAGTCACTGATAATTCAGTGCAACGCGGGGCAGAAGGTGTGGGTGGAAAGTACACATTGGGATAATTTTATTTATGGATATACATACAGAAATGTGTTTTGTGGTGTTCTTCTCTACATGAACTGATTGCTTCAATTGTTAACTTGGACATCAACCTTTAAGCTAAATGGAATGATTCAATCTGAACATTTTGTGTACAATAATGTTTAGAATTTGTATGGAGGTTGTGGTACTTCCTCATTTATTATCAGAATATTTTCACTAACTTAATATAATTAAGATTATAGTTGTATTCTATTCTACAACATTTAAAACAGGAGAAAGAATATAAAATTCAGTATTACAGAACAGAAAAAGTACAGAGATGCCGATATAAATACATATTGACAGTTTGAATGAATTTACAGCAAAATTATGTGAATCTTATTCTGTGTATGTCATAAAAGACAGGGATTTGCAGCCATAAATATGAATATCGTCTGATGAAACCACCTATTTGTTTCAAATACAACTTTAATGTAACGACATTAACAACAATGTATGCATGTTTTACCGAGATTTTACTACTTTAAATGATACAGAGAGTTATCAGAGAGGTATATAAAATAATTATACTGGAACAGTAAATGTAAATAAAACCTAAGTATCAGACAATAAATCCTTGAGCCGCAACTGCTGCTGCCTTAGGAGTTGTCTTTAAGTACCTCCACACTGCATCTGAACGCCAATGGCCATGGATTTGGATATTTTCAAGGGGAACCTTGAGCTCTAAGGGCAAACATGCCCCACTACGTCTAAAACAGTGAAAGCCATAGTCCTTAGGTTTGAGTCCCATTCGTATCAAAGCTTTTGACAATGTTGCCCCGACTTTAAAAGTTGTTAACAGGATCTTATCCTGGCCAGATTTAAGTACAAACAAGGGGTCTGAATGTATCAACTTTTGTGCCCGAATCATACTTTTAATGAATTTCACTGGACCAATTTCGTGGCATTCCAGCTTAGGAATATGAACAACTCTAAACTGGGAGACAAAATGCATGTTTTTGCACATTTTTGAATAACCTGCAAACCCCTTGAGGTAAATACAATATCCTGCACCAATGGATGTCTGGTCTTGTCCAAAGCATGGGTGGCAACAGGCACCAGTGAGGCCAAACAAAAGAAACCAAAGAAAACAAATAGGCAAACACTTTGATAAACAACAGCATCAGGCATATTACTAAGTACAGAAATCAAACACTTGGGCACATCAACCGACAGAATACCTTTAATTTTTGGTTTTAAAGGATTGTGAATTTTTACAGACTTAACTAGTAACAATGTCCGTCTCCCCTGGAGTGCAGCCACGCTCCAGTTATTCAAGGAAAAGTAATTATGTAGAACTGGCAAGTAACTCTGTACAGAAGAAGCAGACAATGAAGATCTGATGAGGTACTCACTGTAGAAGGCTACCACACCTACTTCTTGCCATGGGACTGTGAGTTCCATATACACAGAGATTGAAGGCTCGAGCATACGCACTGGCAATACGAGGAAGCAATCCAGTAGCAGTTCTCTAGACTGCTTGCTGCCATAACCATGTAACTGGCTGTTTACCTGCAAAAAGAATGGAGAGCAGTACTCAGCAATATTAAAGAGGGAAACCCAGTCTAAATATCAAAATTGGATATCATGTCATAACAATCGGGATTTATTCATGTGCAAGTCTTTAAAAATTTAACCTCTGTAATGTTGCAGTTAACATAACTATCCCATCTCGACAGTATATCTTCATACTGGTTACATGAACCTCTAATATGTGAAACTTTGAGTTTAAATTACACTGAGCACATAACAACCATACAGAATGTACACACGCCATAAGAAAATTACCTTTAATTTTATGAAATGCAAAGGCCTAAACCACAGGATTAATATCACACCATACAGTGCACTCTTGATTTTTTTAATCTAACAGCTCATGTATGCATTGCCAATAATACATTTGTGGCCTCATAGTGAAATATATACTTCTGCCACCTGAACCCCTAGGGAAGGGAGGGCAAGATTTGCACTATTTCTTGCTGGGCGACAATGCCTTTGCCTTTATGCCATGGATGGTGAAACCTTACAGTGCAAGAGAAATCACAAAGGAAGAAAGAATAGCAACCTACAGGATCTCCAGAGGCAGGTGGGTGGTGGAGAATGCGTTTGGAATATCAGTAAGCAGATTCTTGGTACTACTAGGCCCCATGGAGCAAAAGTCAAAGGTTGTCAGACACATTGATTTTATATGTGTGGCGTTGCACGACATGCTCAGGACACACCAGAGCGAGTAGATGGGGCACCCAGCCCACAAAATGATGTATCAGAACTACATAATGAACAGGTGGTGTGTGCGCCAGATGACAACTACAGGAATCCTTCGGAGGGAGGTTGCCATCTATCAGTCCTTCTCAGGTCTGTTCAAGTATTCAAAAAACTTTTATCAAAGCTGGTGTTGCTTCCAACAATCTCCATTGAATAAATCCAACACTTTCCAATAAGTTTCAAAATTTTTTCTAACAAAATCACAACTTCCTCAATACAAGTTCTGTAAACAATGTCCAGCATATAAACTCAAATTTTGTAGTTTTTTTCTGGCCAATTAACAAGATATCTCTACTTTTGTCCAAATCTGATGAGAACTTGTAAATTTTCTCAAAGGTCAAAACATTACAAGGTCAGATGCAAAGGTCTAAATCATGCCCAAAAATGTCAAAGATTCTTATAACTTAATGTGTTTACACCTTTTTGATGTCCAAAATTTCATTTTGGTCTTTTGCCAAAGCTTTTTTTTCAAGTTTATTTATTTATATTTTTTCAAAATTGTTGTAATTTTTTTTAAAAGTTCAAAATCTTTTAAATTATTTCAATTTTTTTTAACTTCAAATTTTGAAACACTTGTACACTCACCCATTCACTTATTTTTTTTTTTTTTTTTGTGTGTGTGTGTGTTTGGGGGTTATGTGTTTGGTGTGGGGCAGTGTTATGCTTCTTAATTTGGGATTTTTTAAACATTCAGCTGAATAACTGCTTTTGGAAGATTCAGGTGATCCTGAGCTATAAATTTTACAAACCTGAAAAGTACTGGTTGTAGGCAAGTGTAGTGGTTCTACTGTGGTGGTTGCTTCGAGTCAGCGGACTGCTGGAAATGCTGAGGCTGGGCTGGCTGCTGCAGGTGTTCTTGCTGTGCGGTGGTGGTTGGAGGAGAGACGGCTTGTTTACTTTGTGAAAATGGTTGTGGTGTGTTGATCTGCTGGTAGCTCATGACTGACTGTGGATTCCAAAAGAAGCTCGAGTCCTGATATGTTGTGTGAACTTTCTTAGGCTGTGGCTGAGGCAACTGACGGTGGGTTAAATTGCTTTATCAGGGTCAGTGTAAAAGTAAGTTACGTTGAAGGTCTAGACTGTTGGTCGTCAGCAACAAAGAAGGAAGTTAGCAGCCCTTTGGGTTGTTTATTTATTTGGGTTTTATGTCACTTTCAACACTGAACAGGTCATATCACGACGGGTAGTTGGAAGGGCAGAGAAAACCAGTACATATATTTGGTCAAGGTTTTGTACTGTAAACTGTCAACCAATGGCATGCAGCTACCAGCTTTCTCACTTGTGGTAGAGTAGTCAACTGAACCCCGGCCTAAGAGGTGGAGGTGAGAGTGTTACCATTCTGTCACCGTGGCCCCACCTTTGGATTGTTGTGGTGTACTGGATGTCCCTTGGCTCTGCTGACCTGGAACAGGTAGTTCTCGTTGTTGTGGCTGTTGAAAAGTGTGTGACACATTTGTGGAAGCTACACTGGAGCTCCTCGAAAGCATAGGTTCCTCTGGCTGATGGTTCATTTCCTCTGCCCTGCTCTGGATGCCACTTAAAAGTTTCACAGCCTCAATTCTGAATGTTTAATAGTCTATCATCTAAGGCCTCAACCTCAGTTGCCAGGAAGTTGCAGAAAACTGTTCATCATGGTTTTCATTTGTGGTAACTCTTCTATAACCTGCTGGTTGACTGTTGAATGCTTGGAAGCTTCGCTGGGGCTTTTAACTGAAGGCAGTATTGTTTGATCACATGCTGATATCCATATTATTTGTATCGGTTGAAACTATGGAGATGTTGTGTGCTAAGGCAACAGATGCACTGACTCTTCTGGCTGGGAACTTGAAGCCTGACAATTTGAGTCCCTTGTGTCTAATGTGTGTGTTCAAGAAGTTAAATTTATCCTGAATCCAGTTCTGCCTCTGTTATATTTTTGGGAGCATTTCAAGATTTGGACTGCATTAGTTTGATGTAATGGTTCACACTTTGACAGCTCGCTGCTGTTAGCAAACCTCTCGAACAGGCAAAGATTACAATAGCCTCCTCATGTGAGTCTGTTAAGTAAATATGCCTCTTCTTATGCTTGGACTGAAATTGAGACATGCCCGTCTGTTCTCCACCATCTATATCCATTTCTGTGTCACTCCTGTCTGTTGTTGCATGTTTTTCAGTCCCTCGCTTCTCTGCTGAGTGTGTTGTTTCCTCTCTCCTGGCTTCTTACCCTCTCCCTTTCCTCCATCTGTTGTTTCTGTGTCTCCTCTTCCCTCTCTATCTACTCTCTTTCCTTCATCCTCCTCTGTACATTAGCAGCTGTACCCCCCAACTCAAATTCAGGACATGTGTCTGTTGGGACACCCTTACTCTTCTGCCAGATTAAGATCAATATTTCATTTAAAAATAGCTTTTGTATAAAAGGAAGAGCCTAACTTCTAGTTAATTTATAAACAACAAAAGCCTTATGTTAATGCTGCCAGATGTTATTCTTCACATGCCAGATTCCAAATTATGTATTGCACAAACCCACTCACATTATATAGACAAAGATTTTATAGCAGAAACCTTTAGGTTGGTAAAACAAAGCTGACCTTTTCTTTTCACATCTCGGCTTGTGTATTGCTGTAACCGTGTTGTCAGTTTCTGTTTACAGCTTATCATGGTGTCTTCCTGGCCTGTCCTGCTGAGATACAACTGACTCCATTGTCAAATAGTTGAAGACTTTCCATGTTGATGGTAAGTGATTATGTCACATTGGTTACATTTATGCCAGGACAGTTTCCTTTCAAGTACAGTCAATTTGTGTGCGCAGCCTGTCGGAAGGTGGTGTTTCTGTACTTAACCACAAACAGTGCTTCCAGAGGAGACAGTTACACTATAGAACAACATGGGAATTGTGCCTGGAAACTTTAGATATTCAGGACGGGATAATTTTAAGGTGGGCAGAGCGAATGTCCGGATATAGGCTTTGGGAGGGTCAGTGAAATATCAAATATATTTGATATTTTGCTGATCCACCAAAACAAGCCAGGAAACTACAACCAATATCAATGGATGCTGTAAATATTGTATAATAGCTGTGTGGACCTAGTGTATTGCGGGTTTTAGTTGGTCCAGACTTACCATGGCTTTCCCCTATTGGATGTAAATGTTGCAATTAATTGCAAAGTTGATGTTTAAAACTTTAGTCACATTTTAGATACCCTTCTTATTTATTTATTTGTTGTTTTACGTCGCTTTCAACAGCCAGGGTCATATTGCGACGGGTAGTTTACAGGTGGAGGAAACTGGTGCATACTGCACTGTAAACCACCGGGCATCGGCAAGTAACTACCAACTTTCCAACATGAAGCGCCCGGCCCGAGATTTGAACCGGCGGCCTCAGAGGTTGGAGGTGAGAACTCTAACCACTACACCACCGAGCCCCCCTCAGATACCCTTCTTAGCCATACAACCCAACTTACAAATGTAAAATGGTGGCCTAGAATTTGCAAACAAACAATCATACAAATAAACAAAACAAACTACCTGACTGACCATACTTATTTTTTGCTTATTTATAGCCGATATGTTTTAATACAATAGAGAGTTTAAAATACCCATACACGTGATGACCTGTACGCAAAACTACAAGTACATGTTCCAGTTGAGGTGCTTTTCAGTTAAAATACACGTTTGGCGTGCAAAAGTGAAAACCCTCTTTCACATACCAACAGTCTTGGGCGTTGATGAGAGTGAAGGGACTGACTATTCACTTTTTCCTTTTGTGGAATATTCATGTATATAGTCTGCTATAAAAGCTATAAAACCAGTTTTACCAGTTTTAATGAACTTCAAATCACCCCCTTCATGCTGCAAAATTTCAAGCTAGAAGTTTTACCTGTGAGCTGATGACATCATTATAACACTTTGCAGTACCAGTCACAACGGGTATTTTAAACTCTCTAATATCTTCAAGGTGTACCTTCGGAAATTTTTCAGAATTTCAGAATATCAATGCCCACTCATCATAGTACTATGCATAAACAACATATTCACAACATTTTCATTTCCCAGTACCTTTCCATATGTTCAAATAGGGACTTTAACCTAAATAACAGCACAAATATATTTTGTTCTTGTGGTTCAACTATCCTTCTATGACATGACATCTGCCACCTCCCACTTTCGCATAATACATAAAAATCCACCAAGAAAGGTGACCTCATACAGCGCTTGTCAAAGAACTAAACCTATCAATCAATAGTAAAATAGTTACTTAAATAGTGTGTTGTATTGACAAAAACGAACAGATCTACATCTACATTTTTTGATCGAATTTAAGAAGAATTGTAACAAAATATCTGTCTTTTATATTTAAAGGCTATCTTTACCAAATTGTTTACTTGCTAGAATATTATACACAGCTGTTGAGAAAGCTGTATGACTATACACATTTAATTGCCAGATGTGACAGCCTTTTGCTTATGATGTATAGAGTATGTTAACAATTAAGAATATACGTTACCACAATGACAAATGTTTCTGATTAGTGATTTTATTTCCTTTCCTGATTTTATTTATTTATTTTCCCTTAGCAATATGATACACACATGCATTAAAACAGAAAAAAAACTCAGTTGGATACAGTTTTAGGTTAACCGTTCTAATTTCATCTGTATAAAATATCATTTTTGTCCTCTACATAGTGAGAGAAAGCATATCTATTCAAATATACAAAAATCCCAAAATCAGAAATTCACAGAACTTTGAATCATGAAATGATATTATGGAATATGTCTTAAATATTATATGGAATCGGGAATTCTATTTTCATTCAAAAAATTCTCTTACAAGCAGCTTACTTATTAATCAAAACATATTATTAAAATGAAAAATAACGCTATAAAATGTGCTTAAACACTTGAAAATTATAATTAACAAATTATTTATTCAATTAGGACATGTACCAAGCTCATCACATTTTGAACTTTTAAGTCAGTTTATCATTTATCATTTAGTGTGAATCAGTTACACATAAATTCTTCATGACTTTTGGAACCGTCCAAAGTTAAAGCAAAAAAAATATTTTTTATTAATGCCTTATCAATGAATTGCTATAAAATGTATTAATACACTTAAAAGCAAATTACTTGCTCAACTCCGACATCTTCCCAGTTCATTTTGAAATTTGAAGTCAGTTCTTAATTAATCATTTATTGTAAATTAGTTACACATTAATTTTAAGCATAATTCAATGATTATTCACATGGTTTAATTAGCACAAACATCAATGTGTTTCTTGATCTGCCATTTGGTCAAAGAGATTATTGCCGTAAGTCCATTTGTGATAAGGTATATTGGGACAAACAAGATCTGGGTAAAAATTTGGTAGAAGGAAACTCAAAGAAGTGGTTGTTTGTTTCCAGGACCAGAAAAATAATCCATTGTTTACCCACCGTTTAACTCATCAGTACTCCAGTAGTGGAATATCTAGTCTCTTGAATTGAGATTTTGTGATACTGTCTTGCACATCAGAAGTAGTTCAGTGCATGTCTTTTTTCAAAGCAGCCTATAGATCTCTATATCACATCAACAAATTGCTTAGGTGCAGACGTGCTATATCAATGTTAAAAGAACGGTGTGGAATGGATAATCTCATACTTACTGCTAGATATGCATTAAAGAAGTAAAATCCTGGATGTAAAAGGATAGTTGAATCAGTAGTTAATAATACTGAACCATCATCGTTCTGTATTTGATAAAATTAAATGACTGGTGATCTCACATTTTATCCAGATACAAATGTTACTACTTGCTGATGACCAGAAAATATATGGAGGAGTGGGGCCTGGATACTGAGTTTTAAAAATGTTACTATACAATTATTGGCAAACAAATGCATCCTTCATTTGAAATTAAAAATGCTGTGTTATGTGTTGGTTTTATTTTGAAGCAAACACCAGTAAGCATAAAACAACAATATAAAATGAACTTAAAATAAGTAAAAATAAGCTTAATTAATCAGGATCACATGAAAGTACATAATAAAAATCAAAACTTTGTATGTTGGTTTTTACAACAGTTTATATTCTAAGTTTTTATATTTGTCTCTTTTATTTTATTTTATTTGGTAAAATAACGTGAAAAGTTATATACAGATTTTAATGATGGTCTAGTACAGTGACCTCACTCGGGTCAACTACTTTCACTTTCCTAGACAAGACCTGACCAATGCATGGGATTGAGCAGGTTTCAAGTAGCCGTATCTACTGAATGGAACAAGCTCTGTCAAATCATAGGAACACAGGATGATGCCACTGGATTTTATATAGTTGATGGATTGCCTATTTAGATTACCTTACCCCCTACCATAGTCTTCTTCCCTATTGGACGGAAAGATAGATGTGGGTTTTTTCTTGCAAATAAAAGTATCCATTCTTCAATATCAGAAATTAGAAAATTTATAATAAATATTTCCTCCCTCCCCCTCCTTCTCCTCCATCCCCCTCTTCCTCCCTCCCTCCCCCTCACTGTCTTCCTATCTTCCTCCCTCCCTTCCTTAATTTCTTTAGAATGTTGCCAATGGCATATGAAACAGATAGTTCAAGTTTAATGGTGATCTGGACCACAATCTAGAGGAAACAGTTTCTTAAAGTACTTTTTTGTATCATTGCACCCTTTGGCAATATTTGGGGTTATTGGCGTTGGAGTAGGTTTTGTCATTTTTTTCCGAAATTTATATAATTTCATGATGCTTTTTATTTATTTTCAATTGATTTACAACGATTATACAAAAATATTTCATTAGATAAAATATGCAAAGTTTATGTCTTGACACTAATTTCTATATATGAACAGTATTGTTTATATATTTTAGATTTCACTGCGATTTCTATGGCATGTACGTGATTCAGAAGTCAAAAAATTTGTGCTGACTGGTCACTACAGTCTTAACAAAAGATCTGTTCCTTTGATTTTTGTGTATGATTGCTATGGATTTATAACACATGCCCAATTTGGCAAAGACATATTTCCTGTTATGCTAACGGGGCAAGCACAGTGGCAATTACCAGTTGCTTTGAAGTTGCAACAGGAAAAGACAAAAAGTTCAACTTATTTATTTAGGAATTTAAAATAATGATTACAGTCAACTGTTATGCTCTCAATCATACATACAATAACAGAATAATGAAACCAATCTAATATGACCACTGTAACTGACAGTTAAGTTTATCCACTGTATCCAGCAATCTGTCCTGTGATCTGTCCAGTCTCCACTAACACACAGATATCGGTATCCTGTGATTTGTTCAATGTTCGGTAACACAAAATGTCCTTATCCTGTGATCCCTCTGATATCAAATCACATAAAATGTAGATATCCAGTGAGTTTGTACAATTGTACTGTCCACTCCAGGATATGGATAATGTCCAAAATGCAGTAAATCCACTGTCTGTTATATGAAGGCACAACATCCAAAGTACAGTCCCAAATCTATCCAGACAATGTATCCACTTCACTCCAGTAAAAGTTCAAGTAGTTTATACCCACTTTATATTAGTTCAAAAACACAAGTGTCCTTCCTTATTGCCAGTGAATTCTAAGTTCACTTGTGGTCAGATGTATAGTCTTTGTATATAATTATGGAAGCCTCTAGAATGTTACAGAACCCACTTGAAGTTAATATCAGTAACCAGATCAAGTGAGGAGCTTCTAGAACCTACAGGTATCTTAGAGGGTTCCCCAAATCTATTAAAAGCATCACTGGGGTTAGCCTAGATGGATTCCACCCAGTCTATAAATAGATCAATAAACATCAGTACCACGCCATAAAATCGAAAACTCTTATTTTAAATGTTAATACATACATATAAAGCCTAGATCAAATGATGCACAGACACAGTGCCCATATATGTAACAATATTGGATATACACTCTACTGAAAAGATATCGGGGAAAGTGTGCAAGATTTTAGTGGAAAAGAGATGATGATATGAATGACTGCATAAAATAAAAGTGCTTGTTTTAAAATCCTTTGTTTACTATTACTTGGGTTTGAACTTAAATTGTTTTGGCTTCAGTTTTGATGTTAATACATAAAAAGGGGGCAATCAGACGTATATGGTATTTGTACACAGAAAAATGCAAAGAAGTTTGACAATGTGAATAACTGAGGGGAATTTCGGAAAGAAGTAACTGCTGCTGATCTTATAACCAGTGCTATAAAAATATTAAATGCAGATGAATTAATTGTTAACCATGAAAATATATACAATTTTGTATAATATATATTTAATTGCTTTTTAATAAATAATTTACATAATCACTACATAATAATCCCACGAAACTTTCTAAATCATAGCCAAGCATAATAATTCTTTAAGAAACTACATCCATACAAAACATCCAGAAATATTACATAAAGTGATTCATATTTTATGTTGAAATAAGTAACCCAAAATCACTTTAGAAGTCCTTTCGCCATTACACACTAATTTTCTGGATTTTTTTTCCTTTTTATGATATTGTTGCAGAAACATATTATGAACCACCTTCTCAACTTGAATTTACCCACTTCGTGTCATCACATTCTTTACACTGCCAGCCCTGGATTACCGCCTTTCAATTTTCTGTGATTATTGCTTTGGTCAAATCTTCCATAAACTTGGCTTCTTTGTCCACATAAGGATTTGTATGCTCCAAAGAAGAGGATTGATTGTAGTATCAGGCATTTGTGGCATAATCAGGATCCCATTTTCAAACATAAAGCTGAACTGAGCTGACAGATTTCACAGCAGAACCTCTCAGTATGCCTAAGGTTGAAAATTCTTCTCGGGGTATGGAATATTTCTAACACTGACTCCTTCAATCTTCCTGCATTAAGTTTCCATTTTTATGCTGATGACACACGATTAGATGTTCATGTTACACAACAAAAATGTAACTCAGGCTTCAACAGGCTGAAAAACTGCTCAAACGACACAAAAAGTGTTGTTTTTTTTTCGCTTACAAGTTTAGGCTTATACCCTTATTCCCGATAAGACAGAAAGTATTATGTTTAGCTCAAGGATTCTGTGTTCCAAAGTCAATGCATTTTTCCAGTTAATATACGTGGTAATCCCCTCTCACCTGCTAAGGCTGTTAAAAACTTGTTTGGTTCAACAAGGATTTTTCCTTCCCCTGCCATTTTAGGAATACCTGCAATGCTTTTTTGGTCATAACAGGAACCTTAAGTGCCAAAGAGAAGGTATTTCATGCCTCATGCTGCTCTCTTTGCTGCACACGCTTTTGTTGGGAGTCGTCTTGACCATAGAAATCAAATAAAAAAGCTAGAATTGACATCGGCATCTCACTAATGGGAAATATGGCCAACAGAGTGAAATACTACAGAATCTTGTGATAGTGAACCTAATGTGCTGTAAAACAGGCTTTTTTGCCAATATGTCAGTGAATATTGCATCGATTTTCAATCCGTAAAAAGCACCGCAAGTAGCAGATAATGGGCTTTTTACTAATAATAAAGTTGGTCAAAGTTGGGGTTTTACGTCCCGTTCAACAGCTAGGGTCATATTGGGACAGGTCCTCAGAATTGCCACTTGTGGGACTCGAACCCACAGAGGTGACAGCCTATGATTAGATGCCAAACTTGCTAACCACTAGGCCACTGAGGACCTGGGTTACTAATAATAAAGTGCGAGGGGTTAATATTCATTATCATGGCTCAGGCTAGGTGAAATATCAGCTCTTAATCATGCCAGACTCGAGGAACATGACTTATCTGATCTTTGACTGAAGTCTCTTTTCACGAATAAAGGATGAGCTGGGCCCAAAAAATTGGAAAAATCTTACAAAGCCATGTTTTAGTTATTCCTGTTATAAATTTGTAATGTACATTAATAACGATTAGGCTCTTTTTCAAAATAATAGATTACATATTTCTTATTTAATCCAAAGTTTAGGTTCTGCACACTTTTGATATACAAGCTTTATAGTATAAGTATTATATACTATCACGACCAGAAATATGATCTTGGCCATATGTACCAGAAATATCTGGCTTCTTGTAGCCAAAAACAAAAGCCACCTTTCTGTATTTTACATTATGGATTGCAAGAATAAAATTCTGACTTATTATCTCAGGAGACTGAAATGTACTCTGGCCCTCGTATTTTACATAACCAGTATATGTTATTCAATTATATTAAGCATATTTCAAATGAATATTTATTGCTATTTAAACATATCTGTATAAAATGTTTGACCACATTTTGAAAAACAAAATGACTGCCATAGGTAATTGTTAGAATTTGTCATCTTCTAGACCTCAGAAGACCAATTAATTTGGCTAATGCCTTAGTTAGTAGCAGATTATATTATTGTAATTTTCTACAATCTCTCACTCATTCTGAATTCATAAGGTTACAGTGTGTTTAAGCTCACTCTAAGAAGCCATCATTCTTATTCCCTAAGCTATCACTATAGCCAGTAATCAACTTCTTTGCTGTAATTCCCTACCTTATTGCAGGGCCAGTGTTGCCACACTTCAGAAAGCTCAAAATGCTCTTAATTACATTGTGTTCCGACTAGATCAGTTGTGTCACACCCTATTTAGGAAAAATTCGCCTGGCTTCCCATTTCATGTTGTGTCATTTTCAAAAACTAACCTTATTTTTAAAGCCATAAATTTCTCATTATTTTATTCTTTGTCATATTTGATCAAGTCCAGTAGTCTGACTAATAGAACTTGACTAGCAGGTTCCTCGACAGTGCTAAAAAGGCCATAGACAGAGGTGGTTTGGCCCTTGATGCACCAGTGGAGTGGTACAGACTGCCACTTAATGTCAGATTAGAGCAAACAATTTTGAACTTTAGATGCCAAATCAAGACTTAACTAGCTTGCTCACCTGTTATTAGTCATCATTCCCTAGCAAGTGCTTATTGGGTTAGCATTATGTTTTGGACCATCCCTCTTTGGATACAATAGCATTAGAGGAGCAGCGTCAATTTTTTACTGCAAACACACTTTTATTATATTATATTTATTATTAAAGTATTAATTTTTAACATTCAGTGTCTCAAAACAAATTAAATTAGAAATATTTTGAGAGAAATTTTACCCACTAGGGCTCTGCCAAGTCTACTGTGCATCATGTGTACAATTTTCACCATACTGGGGTGTCCTAGGGCCACATGACCTAAAACATGAGTATTTTTAAAAATGGCCAATAGGAACAACCCACACACCTCAGCTTAAGGAATCCTAATTTAGCCTTTACAAAAGAAAATTAAAAAAATAAACATGTCATATCTAAATACAATGTACAAGACCTATTCTAATGTTACAATTTGTTTGTTATTGTTCTCTAATACTCTTAAAATACAATGCCAATGTTCCTGTAATCAAAATTACTTTCTACATTTCTGTTAATCTTCTAGGGATGCTTTGATATTCTGTGCAAAAGCTGGAATTTTCTAGTTAGCTTGAATTCACTGCCCATGACCTGCCCTACTACCTCCCTAACTCAGTGCTCAACTTGAGCTTATTGTTAAACTCAAAGGTGATACATGTGAACAGTGTCAAATAAAAATGAGGTATTAGGCACTTTATTTTCTTTAGTATGCAGAGGACATTTAGGTCTAATTTTAATTAACTGTTTAGGAAATAATTTGGTAGTAAGGTTTGAAATAAGGTTTTAAAATTGTGATTTATAGAAACTGTTGCCTTGGGCATTTCTCGAAAATAATATGAAAGATTTTGAGCACTAGATGGTTAGAGAAAAATGTTAAATTATACAGTAATATGTAATGAAAACTTTGAGACTTTCTTCTGTTAAATGAGATATTTTTTACCACTCCTGATAGATTTCATGTGTTGTAAGCTTTAAAATGATATATAATTTGACAAAATGGAGTCAAAAATACATTTTTATGAATTTTAAAAATTCAGCATGTTGCTATTTTAGTTTGCCATAGTATAGCATTCACACAAGGTAGCTTTATAACGAACGTCCATTGTAGCTTTTTGTACAATTTCTACAGTCTTGACTGTTGTAATTCAGCCAAATCTCTCTCTACATTCAGGAAGCAGTTGACAGCCTATGTCTTTTCAAAGGCATACCCACCCTGGTTCTCTGGTCTAGTTTTTTGGTCTTTCTCTATGGCACGGACCAATATGATGTTTCTGGCTGAATGATTATGCATCTCTGCGTTCTGGTATCATGTAATTTAGAGTCTGTCAACAGATGGAGATTAAGTGTTCTTAAAAACATCTTGCATCTTTTATTTGTATATCTTGTATCCAACATCAATTGTTGTGCAAAATTGAACTTATAACAAATACTTAAAATAAATATTTACAAATACTCTAAATAAAAGAAAATTACCCTTTTTTATTTAAAATGATCTATTTGAGAATGGCATATACCAAAAATATCACAAATATAGTTGATATTTTATTATCCACCAAGCACTGTAAAAGTGGATATACAGATTGAGATATACACTTTTCCTGTATGCAATGGCATTCCTTTGCCACGAATAATTTGTGTCCGCAAGCATTTCATTAGATATACCATAGACTATATGACCTATAAATATGTTTTGAAAATTGATTAGTTTTCAAGGCATCAAGTATATATATTTTAAGAACTCAAAAATTCTTTGTTATTTATTATCTTACCGGGGTTTTTTTTAATACAATGGTTTTACACTGAAACTGGATATACTGCTTTAAAATGGATTACAATAGTTAAGGTGAATGTCAAAAACACTGCTACAGGCAAGTATTGCAACTTCACCCGGAGGAAATCTGACTTCTTAATATAGGTTCCCAATGAGATTCATGCATTGAAGCAAATCCCAAGGTTTTTGTCACTCATGGAAGGAAAGCAAAACCTACCCAGAATGCTGATTTGAAAATTTTAGTTTAATTTCATGTGGCTCCAAATGCAATAAATTTTGTTTTGTCGGACTTTACCTTGAACTTTTTTTTGAGAAATATAAAGTAACAATAAATGCCAATTCCAACTAACAATGCTGCCCACTGTGACTTTGTACATCCAGATCATAAAATTGTCATTTTTGGAAACTTAAAAATAATATTTCACTGACATAAATTCAAGACAATAAACCTTTCAGACAAAAATAGCTTTAAGATGTGACAATGTGTGTGTATGACAGCTCCATGCGTCATTTACTTAAGTTTTTCTTGTTCATGACCATTGATTATGAAAAGACCTTTGAACTTTGGTTTCCTTATTTTCCCGCTGAAATCCATATTGGCTTCACTTTTAAAGTAAAAGTCAAAGAGGGCAGATGGTACTTTTATTAGTTAAAGAAATTATAATTCCCCATGCCTACCCTAGAAAATTAATTAATTAAGTATCATTAGTATGTTTTCAGGGATTCTTTGTCAGAAGTATCACTTCACTGGCGCACACTAAAGTTCTCTGGCCTTTACAGGCTCACATCCTGACTCAAATCTTAATAAGCCTGCACAATAGTCTTAGTCAGCCTCACTGTACCTCTAAAGTGTCATGATGATCTTACAGGATCACCTCATGTTAGCAAGTCGTTCAGAAGTGATGTGTGTGATCTGTTTACTTGCGAACCAATGTTATCAAATTAAATTAAATGCAAGTAGAGATATATGTAATGCATGGGGACTGTCCACAGTCACTGGCACCTAGTTGGGGGGAGGGGGGGGGGCAGACTTCTTCTACCTCAACTTGTGCTCTGGAGACAATGCTTGTTAAAGGTTGAGATAAATGGTGGTTTCTTTTCATCTTGGTGTGAGAATTGTTGCACTTATCATGATGTGCAGGAGGGAAGAGCTAAGTCTGTTATTTAGAATTCCCCAGATGTGCACATCTCAGCCTACCAGTGTGAAGACTCTTGTTATTCTAAACTGAGGTCACCACTTAGTCCTTGTTTAGGATTTGGGAAGATATCTGGCTATGCACAGACTTAATCCACCTCAGTAGAGGAGGACATCTCGGCCTCACAACTCAAGATCACAGTCAAGGATAGACCTCTTGTTACTGAAAACTGCACTTTGGTGATACTAACCTTTTGTATATAAATGTTAATTTTCATGACAATGTGTAAAGTATAACACTGACTAATAGTAGTTCTTTTATATGCTTCTATTTCATATTAAATTCATGAGTCTTTCGCCACTGCATTACACTTCAACTGGTTCTTATTCCAGTTTTCATGATTATTTTGTATTTTACTTTATATGTATATATAAATGAGAAAATATGAAAGTCACACGTGTCCTGAATCCAACTTTCATGTGAATTATTGCACCTCTATACGCACAGATGGTGTGTTTCTCCAGTTTGTAACTATGTTTTATAGAGGTGCTGGTTAACAAACATCTTATTGCATCTATACTATTAAAAGCCTTACAAGAATGCTTTATATGTTACCTGTTAGCAACTATAACACTGAAAGTTTATACCTTGTGATGCTGGTAACCTGTTAGTTTCATGTAAATAATCGATTAAATCATAGTCTTAGTAGTTATTTAGTTATTTTTAGGTAGCTGTAATAACATAACATTATACTGGGAATCCCAGGGTTGTTTATTATGCATTAACTAATCATATTTTACTGTATTTGTGTTATATATATTATGTTTATGTCTGTTTTATTGTCTTCCGTCTGATCTGACACTCACTTATGCTTTCATTATGCCACAGGCTTCGTCCTTGAGCTGTGATTGTGGAGTATTTATTTCTTTGGGATTTAACGCCACTTTCAAAACATTGTACAGGTCATATAACCACGGGCAGTTTTATGGGTAGATGAAAGCAGTACATGCAGTTGGTCGATGGTCTGTATCGACCAACAGGAAGCAACTACCAGCTTCCACACTTGAGTTCTGGCCGGGAATGGAACTCCAATCTTAGAGGTGGGAGGGGAGAGTGATACCACACTGCCACCATGGATCGTGTGATTGTAGAGTAAGAGGTTGTAGTTTCAACCACCTCAGGTAATTTTCCTTGTAGTTAGATTGCGAATGGCATGTTTGTCGATTTGAATCACCCCACCTCTCACTCCACTAAAGAGGGTATGTAACCCTACGAGTTTGAGGCCACCGTATATTTGGTACTAAATTCAAAATTCAAGCTTTAAAAATCAAAACTTTAGGTTGACCTTAACTCTCTCTAAACCTAGAGCTTAGGTCATCCTAAATCTTTATTCCAGCTGTTATTTCTTACTATATATTTTTCGTCATTCCTCCAAGTTCCCCCAAAACGAAAAACACACTAACTTAATAAATATTTATTCTAAAATCCTTTCTCAATATACTGATATATACTGATAATTCACATGGGTACATCGTACATATTCAACCAAGTGAGAGCCAGTGGTAGAGGTAACACAGATTGTAAGCAATATGGTTAATTTAACAGCCTTACAACGGGAGGGGTTGCCCTGGTGACCAATGGGTGGCCAAGGGAGACCGTTCCTTAAAATAAGTGAAGCAGTAAAACATTAACACAAGTAACACCTAGATAAATAATCTAATAAAGGATCCAAGGTGAAACCACAGGTAAAGCTGCTGGGAATCTAGGGACCCGAAAGGTCAGAAGGAGGAAGAAAGGTAACAGATTGAAATGTCAGAGGAGGTTAAAGGTCATTTATAGTAAGATCAGGCGAATCACCTCAATCAATAAAATCTTGCTTATTAAAATATCATTTCAAGTTACAATCAAAATTGAAGATTTAATAACGATGATCTGAGGTAAAGATGATTTTATAGTTGAAAGTCAAATGTTATTTTCTAGCATAATAGCGTTGTCTAGATCAAGACATTATATCACCTTGGAGCTAGATTTAAAGCTAACCAGATAAAATGCTAATAATGATAGTAGTGGTGATCATGAAGTAAATGTTTTAGAAGAGTACAAGGCCCATTGGGCGGATTGGTCAAACCTGCTGTGAAAAGACAATTGATATTTGTGTGTGACAGGATGCATGCGACCCACAGAGGGTTCTGCCAATCCTACCAGGCATTAACTTCACAATTTAGTCTGACATAAAATGAGAGAACTGCACCAGCCTTTGGGATTTATTTTTTTGAGAATGAAGCACTATAAAGATCAATATAAAACTGAAGGTCAAATATAAGGCTGAAAAGACAAGTGAATGTGAGTCTGAATGGACGCAAGCCACCCACAGAGGGGTTCTGTTAACTAGCGTTAACAATTCAGTCTGGGAGTAGAGGAAGAAGTGCATCAGCCATTGGAATGGCTATAAAGCCCAAATTGGGTCAAATTGAACATCAAAAATTTCTTGTGTCAAGATAATCTCACCCAAGGCGTCGACCTCCCAAGGGAGCCTCTCTCATTCTGACTTTCCGACGATTTAGGTCGCAAAGTCAAAATAGTTGCATCATTTGAGCAACCTGAATGTTCCAGTATGATCACCAACAATCAATACATGCTAAAAGTGTGGGTAACTGTTCCAAGCATGACACTAAGAACATGTTAATACTAAGAATCAGGTCAAAAGAAAGGTCAGGTCAGCTCGATATAAATCCATAAAGATAGTTCTTTGCCCTAGCCAAGAATGATAAACAACAGCTAATAAACAAAACACATGGTTAATAATGTAAAATGAGCTAACATATTGTACGACTCTGATTATACAATATGATGGCATTCATTAGAAGTTATGTACATGTAGAAGAGGGAATAACTAGTATAAATACTCCAGTAAGGTGAAAATGATATCGATAATTAATATGAACTGAGCAATCTGACAAGAGTCTTTGTCTTCTGGTCTATAGCATTGCCTGTTATACACCAGTCCCGATACAAACATCTGCAGTCACTCACCACTAAGCTAGAATCTGCTGCCATACCAGCAGGTCTGGGTCAGTTTGCTTTGTAATTGGTGACAAGAGGAAGTAGTAGGCACGTGTACACACAAGCAAAGGAACATAGTACCTGTTAGTACAACTACCAGAAGTACTGCATTCAAAATAACTCAACTATATAACAAACGTACATGATTTATACCAACAGCAGCAAAGTCCAGTGTAGAACCATAACTTGAAAGTACACATGAAAGGGAGATCTTTCGGTGGACCCGAGGATGGGAGCTTGAAAAGATGTTGCCCCTCTGCTGCCAGTCGTACAAATCTCAGAATGAAGGGGATTTCTGGAGGTAAACCAATCAGAAGAAAGTTAACATAATATCATAGTCATGCATGCTAAAGCTGAAGCCAGACCCAAAATTTTTAAAGGGCCTAGAAGGGACTGTAACAATGGACTAAGTGGCACCCAAATACCACTGTGTAAAGCTGGCCTCAAACTTCTCGTGTATCTACATTTTTTTTCATGATAACTAAACTCATGAATATTCACAATTACATTTAACATATCACATATAACATATTAGAATACTAATGGTAAAATTGTTGTAATGAATGAATCTATATGTAATCTTACAAATGTACATAAAATTTAGATTAGTAATTAATTCTTTTATTTATAACGAGAGCACTCAGAGAGCGCAGACCTCCGCCAAAGGAGAGCAATTCCTGGACTATCATCAAAATCCACCCTAAAATTATCTGGCTATAACTTCCTTTAAAAAGCCTGGATTCAGATGATCCAGACAGTGATCAAGATCACTCTCATAATCTAATCGCTTGTTCCTTGGCCCATTTAGGACATTTCCTGAAAATTTCATCAAATTCCATCTATCTGTCTTTAAAAATTACATTTCATGGATCCAGTAGATATAGATAGTGATCCGGATCACTCGTCAAATTGAGTCATTTCTTCCTTTTACCACTTCTTCCTTCTACCATTTCTAACATATCCTAAAAATATCATCAAAATCCATCCTAAATTTATCTGGCAGCCTGGGTGCAGATGATCCAGACAGTGATCCAGATCACTCCCAAAATCTAAACACTTGTTTCTTGTCCCATTTAGTACATTTCCTTAAACTTTAATTAAAATCCATCCATAACTTTGCTAGGAGACATGTGGGTGTTTCGGGGCTCAGTCCTGGTACGACCATAGTCATGATTTTTATTGTAGGTTCTTGTTAACCATGTGTGCAGATCTATCACCTCTGTGATTGGTCAGTGGGGCGTGACCTTTGTTGTAGCAAGGAAATTGGTCACTTTGAATTTAGAAGGTGACCTTGTGACATTAAATATTTTCTGCCATTGGCCATTTTGTAATTTAGGTTTTTAGTGTTTTATACAACTGGCAATATGAATGAAGGCAGATACAATTTGAGATTGAATAGAGGAGAATGTTGGATTCCTATTCAACTTCAGCTAGTGTCAGATGCAGAATTTTTTACGGCGTCGGGAGGGGGTCCATCATCCTCATATTCTGGGCAAGTTGATGTTACTGATCTGTCTGACTCCGGATCTGATATTGACATAGATGCATTGGTTGACTATTCTGATCAAAATTTGTCCCCTACTTCCCACAATTCGGAAAGAGTTCACAATGCCAGCAAAGGCCACGCCCCACAGTCCATGGGTTCGAATCGAAATGATGTTGATCAAAATCATATCAATACCCAGATTTTGGCTCAGCTTAGTGCTTTGACTAGATAACGTTGAAAGTTCTATGAAAATCAGCAAAATGACAGGAGATAGTTAAAAAATCAAGAGGTCCAGGGTTAAGACTAGAGGTGGCGTTGCGCATGCTAGTTTTCCTGTTCATGCAGTCAGTAATTTTCCCCCACCTAGTCGTTAGGCTAGGATACAGGAAAAAGTTCAGAATAGACTCAGGCATTTGGCGGACAACGTGAAACCAGGTATGGGAAAAATTAAGTCCCAAAGGGGTGGGGCTGTGGAGGTTTTTGTTAGTCATAAGGTCACATGGCCGCATGAGTTTGTCCAATCAAGTCAAAATAAAGATAGGATCACATATAATCAGCTGTCACCGGTCCAATGGATGGCTGGCTTTTGCAGAATTATCCGGGAGGAGTCAGACACAAAAGTCTGAAAACATATGTTGGATTATGTAATAGAGTTTCAGATCTTGCATGGATGTGGGATGGTTGATGGTGTCATGGCCTGCCAAGTCTTCCTCCTGTCCACCAGATGTCCTCTACCAACATGACAGTTAGCTTCCTTTGATGACCTCCACCTAGGTATGGTGTTGTGGCCAGTGCTCGCCAGCATGGTCTGGTTGACCTTAGAATTTCTCATGTTTAAAGTTGTCTGCAACAGCTGTCAGATGTCTGCAGGGGACTCTCCAGCTTGTTTGGTTGGTCCTGGTCCAGCTGTGGTGCTTGGTTCACAGCTGGACACCTGCTGGTACCTTAGATGTCGTAGAATGCATGTCACCTTCAAGTTGCACCATGATGATTTCAGTTCTATAGGTGCCTTTTGTCACAACACCAGGAGATGGGATTGTTACACGGGGTGTGGTTGTGTGTGCATGTCTCTCTCTCTACCACTTAAGTCTAGCTTGCTTGATGTTCTGTTTATGTGTATTGGAGGATGGGCCAGGCGTAGGATTGCACCCAACAAGTGTTACTTCACTTTTATGGGGACTGTCCAGATGCCTTGGGCACCCAGCGGCGATGGATGGTTGGTGCAGGAAGGCACCTGTTCTGTGTATTATACCATCTGGATGATTGTAGCATTACATGGTGTATTGTTAGGAGATATTGAACTGCCCTGGCTTGTGCCCAACAGAGTTGCCCTGGCAGGAGTAGGATGGTGATCAGTGGTCTGGGGTTATTCGGAGACTGACCTGGTTTATGCCCAATGAACTTTGTTGTTGTATTGCAATTAATTTTATGGGAGTGTATGACCTTAAGTTATACATGTCTCATTGCCCCAGTTGTTTTGTACAGAACCTTCTTGTTAATGACCACTGAAAGGGATTGGTTGAAAGTGTCAGTTCTAGGTTAACTGCCATAGAACAATGCATTCAGAAGACTGAGGACCAATTGCAGAGAGGGGCCACGTCACTTTGTGACGCCGTCGCTTCACCTTCCTCTACTGTGGGGTCAGGTAGATCCAGGCAGGTTGACAGTGAGGATGAAGATGACGTCACCCCCACCACTGCATTCCTCAAGACATCCAGAGGCATCCAGAATGCTGTGGACAAGCGCTTACAGGAGCTCGCTACTCTCAATGAGCAAGGTACGTTTAGATCACAAAGAGGTGGTCATGACCAGGTCACAGTTAAGCACAAAATACCTTGGCCACAAAATCATATTTTGGCGGGTGCGTCAAAAAGTAGAGTAACGTATGATAGTCTGAGTACTTTTCAGTGGGTGTCTCGCTTCTGTGCTATAATCAAAGATGAGAGTGATGTGAACACCAAAAATTCTATGTTAGAATACCTGTCTGAATTAATGGAGGATGCCCAAGATTTTGGGTGGACCTCGGCAAAAGGAGCCCATGCGGTCCTCCTCTGCAAAATGGAGGAGGGCAAAGTGAACTGGGCCATGACAGATAAGATAGACCATATTAGAAGGGCTCATGCCCAAAAAGTAGTCAATAATTCGTCCAAAAAATCGACTTCTGAACTCCCAGGAATACCCTGCAAGTTCTTTCAAAACCAAAAATGTCCTCACAAAGGGGACCATCACACATCCGGCCAATTTTACAGGCACATTTGTAGTTTTTGCAATACCTTGGGAAATCATTTCCCCCATGCTCTCAAGGACTGCAGAAATTCAAAAAAATTCGGATTCAAAAAACGAATACCCAAAACCCAAAATTCAAAAGCCATGCGTCAGAATTGTAGTCATATCACAAAAGGTCGTGAAAATTTCACAAACACCAGAACTATAAGTAGTAATACATGGGTCAATGGTGAAAGTGGTAACTGGAGATCAGATTATCATAGATTCAAGGGTCACACATTTGCTCAGGTTCTTAAAAGTACTGTGACAGATGGAAGTTTGGCACTTAAAAAATCACGATCAATAGCCTCCAATTGTCACTCATTTACAATAAATTTGGCAAATAGTAAAGTTGAGAATGTGGTTAGTAATGGTCCACAAAACTGTCAAACAAAGAAACCTTGTAACCCCAGGACTGGAGACAACGTAAGTGCTACTGCTAAAGAAAGTAAAACAGTGAATGTGAGTACTGTTACTGACAAAAAATGCAAAAAACATGTATTCCTGGGAAAATCACAAGCAACAGACACACAGATGTTGGATCAAGTGGAGTCTCCACGTACAACAGGTATGAGGTGCTTAATCTGGACGACGGTGTCGTTCTGCATCATTCCGACATTGCCTTCCCAAGTCCACAATCTCGTTGTGACTCCAATGACTTAGGCAAAATGGATAACAGGAGTATCGCTTCAAATGACCCAAAAAATCATAATGCGTCACATTGTGACGCCATGACCAATACAAAGAACTCAGTATTTGTGAAGGTAGATCCTCCTAGCCAGGCCATCAGCAGTAGTGCTGATGACACTGATATGCAGGTCACAACCAAGTATGATCTACCATTGCGTTTAAAAGACAAAAAATTTGATTATGCAAAAACAATGGCGTCATGCCCCATCCTTCAAATGTGGGATAAACAAACAGTGCATAAGTTCGGATTTATTCCTATGGGAGAATTAGATGTACCCCTCACAAGGTCTCCCTCTAATGTCAAAACAGACCCTATCACCCTCCACAAAGTGATCAAAGCCTCTGGCAGCTATAATTAGCTATAATTTCAAAAATGGTCAGATAAATGTTAAATCACAATTGAACCCAGATGTTTGGGACAAGTTATTGGAAGGATACTGGGAATCCCAGCTCCCCTGTTTGGTTAGATTTGGCTTTCCCCTTGATTTTGATAGAAAATTCATATTAGAAAGTCACTCAGATAACCATACCTCTGCAAAAAATTACCCCCCGGAGGTTCAGGCCTATATGAAGAAAGAAATTGAATACAATGCCATTTTAGGCCCTTTTGACCACCCCCTCTAAACAATTTACACACTTCACCCTTCATGACCAGGGAAAAGTCAAATTCCACCACCAGAAGGGTCATAATTGACCTCAGTTTTCCCCAGGGTAAGTCTGTCAATGCAGGTAGTGCAAAAGACATATACCTAGGTACCCCCTTTGTACTCAAACTCCCCACCATTGATCATATCACAAACCGAGTTAGATTACTGGGTAAGGGCTGCATGATCTATAAGATTGACATCAAACGAGCCTTCAGGCATGTGAAACTCGACCCCAGGGACTATGACCTCCTGGGTCTGCGTCAAGATAACTGGTTCCTGGACACCTGCCTGCCGTTCGGGTTTCGGCACGGAAGTGTGTTGTTTCAGCGTCTAAGTGACGCACTGCGTCACATGATGCGTCAAATCGGTCATGACGTCATAAATTATATTGATGATATCCTTGGTATTGACCTGCCAAGCCGCGTTGATGCCTCATTTGACGCCCTGAGTTCCCTTCTTGAACAACTGGGCTTTGAAATTTCACAGAACAAGCTGGTCACTCCTTCCACATGCGTCAACTGCCTTGGGGTTCTAGTTGACACTAAAAACTTTACACTTTCAGTCCCACCCCCAAAAATGCAGGAAATACTCCACAATTGTCAAACATGGCATCGCAAAAGTACATGTACAAAGCATCAGCTTCAGTCCCTGCTGGGCAGTCTTCTATTTGTCAGTAAGTGCGTTCGAAGCTCCAGGTTTTTCCTGAACAGCCTGCTGGATGTATTGCGTAGCATGCATGATAAAGACCATGTGGCTTTGCCCCCAGAGGCCCAGAGGGACATTAACTGGTTCCAAAAATTTCTTTCCTCTTTCAATAGGGTCGCAATTTTTGAACATAGACCTATTGCTCATGAAATCGAACTGGACGCCTGCCTTCAAGGTCTTGGGGCTAGATGGGGATCCCAAGTATTTGCTTTCTCTCTGCCATTGGGCTATCTCAACAACATTGCCCATCTCGAAATGTTAAATATACTGGTGGCCCTCAGAGTTTGGAACAATTGTTGGGCCAAAAGCAGGATTTGTAGCTGGGTTCGGGTCGAACCAGAGATCTCACCCTAGCTGCAATTGCTAGGAATATCCAGCTACAGCTGGCTACCTGGGATATTAACCTTCAAGTTATTCATATACCAGGCAAGGAAAATCAAATTGCAGATTTACTTTCTAGATGGAATTTAACCCAAAATCCCCAGGCAAAGCTTTTCGCCTTGCTTCCCCACCAACAATGGGCCACAGTCCAAAAACATTACTTAAACATTGATTGGTCTATTTAATAGGCTTACCACTAAGGTTGGCTCCACTGGTAAAATTGGCTGCCAAGAAGATGCAATTGGCCTTCAGACCTGGCACCCAGAGAAGTTACCAAAGTATGTTTAGGCTGTTTTTGGCCTTTACTGTGTTTATGCAGGTTTCCCTGTTCAAACTCTCTCCCATGATCCTCATTGCTTATCTCCAATTTCTAACTACCAATGGCTCCTCCCCCCACTTTGGCCAATCATTTGTCTGCCATCAAGGCCAATTTGGCCCTATATGGCCTCCCCACCCAGTTATTTCAAGATCCCAGGATTAAATACTTTCAAAAATCTGCTACCCTCCACTGCCCTTTCAACCCCTCCTTAAAATCCATCATTGACATTGACACTCTCCAACTTATTATCAGGATGTGCGACTCCACCTATATGGGTCAGGTTTTCAAGGCAGTTTACACCCTGGCCTTCTTCTCATTTTTGAGGCTCTCCAACCTGGTTCCCCACACTACCAAATTATTTTCCCCCCTGTATCGCCTAGCCAGAGGGGTTATCATTTTTGCTCCTCCTGGCCTTCACATCCTCGTCAAATGGAGCAAAACCATTCAAGATAGGAAACACATCAAAATTCTTAAATTGCCTTCCCTGGGTGCTAACCCCATTTGTCCAGTTACTGCTATTAAAAATCTCTTGCAAATCACCCCGGGTTCAAATAACTCCCCCCTGCTTAAATACAAAAGGTCCACCAAATGGCTTCCCTTGACAGATAGCCAGGTCAGGCGCCACTTCAAAGCCATATTGGCCAGGTTCCAGTTGCAAAACACTAGCTTAACATTTCACGCCTTCAGACGTTCAGGTGCCTCTTTCACCTTTAACTTGAATGTCAGTTTACAAGATATCCAGAGCCATGGCACCTGGATGTCTGAATGTGTTTGGAAGTATATCACACTTGACCATAATGCCTCAGACCAAGTGGCCAGGAATTTCAAAAATCACCTCTACATTTCTCCTACTCCCTAAGGTTGGGATTTGGGGCTCTCAATTTACAGTTCTATAGCTTTCTCCACTTTCTCCATCATTCTAAGTGTTAACTAAATCCTATTAAATTCTCTAAATTCATCACTCATCTGACAAATCTACAGATGAACTGTAAAATGTAAACTAATTTCAAATACTACCAGCAAAATCCAATTTAAGGCAACCTTAAACTCCCTGAAATGTTGAGAAATCATAATTTCACACCAAAACTTAGGGTGACCTTACCTCTGGGTAGGCTCGGAGTTAAGGCCACCCTTTAAAATTTCATTTTGGCATACTTAATGAATCATATCTTTAAGGTGGCCTTAAGCTCTGCATAGCTATGCTCTGTTAGTTTATGAATACGTATATCTCATGAATATCCATCAATATATAATGTAAAGTCAAGTTGATGGATCATAACTCATTTATGAATAGGTATATCCCATGATTATCCATTAACATATAATGTAAAGTCAAGTTAATGGATCCTAACTGATCTATGAATATGTATATCCCATGAATATCCATTAACATAGATTGTAAAGCCAAGTTAGTGGATTAGAATTAAGTATATAACCAATTGTAAACATAGTGTGAAAATGTACATAAAATTTAGAATCTTAGTTGTTATGTATAATAAAAAATTATATCCCCATATGGGCCGTTTCACTGGCTCATATCCAACTGGGGGCAATGTGGGAGTGTATGACCTTAAGTTATACACGTCTCATTGGCCCAATTGTTTTGTACAGAACCTTCTTGTTAATGACCACTGAAAGGGATTGGTTGACCTTTGACCCAGGTCATCAAAGCCTCCTGCCAAATGCTTAGTGGCTTCACTTTTCAGTTAAAAGTCGAGGAGGGCAGTCGCCATTTTATAAAAAAATATATAAAATTTTAAGCCCACAGACCCACCCTCGCACCTTACTAATGCCTTTTATCAGTGTATTTTCAGATTTCAATCAGGAAGCTGTGGCTAGGAGCCACCCCAGGCTTCCCTGCCCTCTCAGTTTATTAGGAATAATTTTCTCAAGTAAATGGAATCATGTAATTCGCACAGTCAAGCCAGCAGAGTGTGTGATCAGTCTTGTTATTTAGTAATAAAGTAATTCATGTCAATGTAACCGTCATCAGACCTTTAAGAATATCATCAGCAGCAATGGTCACGTCTCCATCTTTCCTTCCGTCCCCCAGGGACAGTGCATGGATCCGAGGAGCCACAGGAAGCCAGTTTGGGGGGCTGGCCCTTCTTGCCTCTTCTACTGCTCTGTTAAGTGGACACAATAGTATGTTCAATCTCATGTGTAATTTCTGGTTTAGTTTCCTTTTGATGTGAGATACGTGCCACTTGCTTCATTTCTAATGGGTTATTCTATGTGGACCAGTCCCCGAATGAGCTCTGGTCAGCTGTGATTTACTCATATTGTACTTCAGCTAAATGCCATTTACTTTCATCATATGTCAGAAGTGAACAGTTTCACGCTAGTCTGCAGTAATAATACCATTTAAATGCATTAATTATGATGCTGGCACTTGTCGTGGCAACCTTCAGGTGCCCTCGACAGTGGAGTAGGACACTGATATCTGATACATGATGTCACAGTGTTGACTAGTGGTTAGCCTCTCTATACAGAAAGTGTAACGTATATGTGTATATGATCTGGCAGACTACTGACGTACTGCGACCTTACCTCAGATGTACCAGAACTGTTTTTTTTTTAATTTATGAAAGAACAGGACAGTCTCTCCACTGGAAGCTGGTAGAGCTATCAAGATGAACTCTGTAAACAGTTCATGACCTCAAGAACTTATGTTAATGATATATCTCAATACCTATGGACTCAGTGCTTCCATGTTTTACATATTTTATACATTTATTTATATACTATGTTTAATCTTATGCTTTAAAGTTCTTTTCCAATTTAGTGTTTTGGTATTTTACAACTGCATATACTATGCCTCTCAGGCACATTGGGGGCTATTTCCACTGATAGCTCATTGATATTGGTTGTATTACTTGTATATATTTTGTATGTGTATTCTTTTTATTGCTTTTACTGATGTCACACTCTAGGCTGGTGGTGTTAGTACACTGTTTTTGAACTCATCCTTACCTTTATCACCTCTGGGTTCGACCTCACCTCTGACCTATCTTGATCTGTTTTATAGTACTTGATTCTCTCCCCTCATCTGGGGCTCTCAATTTACAGTTCTATAGCTTTCTCCACTTTCTCCATCATTCTAAGTGTTAACTAAATCCTATTAAATTCTCTAAATTCATCACTCATCTGACAAATCTACAGATGAACTCTAAAATGTAAACTAAATTCAAAATTACGGAGGTACTAAAATTATTATCCCGTGTTCGGGTTTCTTTTACATATTGAAGCCCGACCATAGGTAATATGTCCTTTCAAATAAAAATCAGCCCTCAAAGTTTCTATTTTTTGCGTACGGAAATCCCCTGAGGTATTCAATTTATGTTTGTCGTCACATAGTTTTTCCTTATTTGGTATATGAAATTACTCGAGTATTACAAATGTAATAAAATATTCCATCTTCTATTTTGTACTATGTTTTTTTTTTTTTTTGCAAAGTTGCAACTTTAAGTGATACATTGGTTACAGAGGAAAATGAATTGACACCAAGCCTCCCCAGTAAAAGACTTGAATTATTGTTATTACAATTGCTCATGTGTTGTACAAAAGAAGCACTGTGCTAATGAGACAAATCAATTGTTTATAATGGTTTGGCCTACAAGTTGCATTGTATCGGCAAGTCAGCCTTTCACTTCCTCATCATAATCAGTCAGGGAAATGCTAGTCATGTTGCTCTTTTTCCTTCACCCTTGACAAAAAAGGCTGACTCTTTCCCTTCCCGCCTTCATCTTGATCTCACCCTTACATCTTTCTGTCCTCTTCACCTGTAGTACCTTCTTCCTCTATGGCCTCTCCCTTTCCCTGTATCTTCTGCCTCTGTGGCCTCTCAATTTCCCCTCTCTCTCTCTCTCGCTCTCTCTCTCTCTCTCTCCATTTCTTCCACCCTTTCTCACCCCTCTGAAGTCTCTCAACTTCCCCTCTCTCTGCTCCTTCTCCACCCTCCCGCTGTGAAAGTCAGCAGCTGTATCCTCGAACTCAAACTCTGTGGGTTTGTTCGTGGGGTAGCCTGAAATTTTTTCTTGCTTTCTTAGAAGCCATCAGAAAACACTTTACAGTGGTGTTTTAAATAACAAAAAAGCCTATCAGTTAGCCAGCCAAATTTAAGTCTGTGCACTAAATCCTAACTTTATCCCCCCCCCAAAAGAATATCTTAACGCTACCCTTTGTCATCTGTTGGTGTTGAAACTCAAAACGATGCATTTGGCTTGCTGACTTGCCTTTTATAGCTGTAGATCCCATAACCAACAAGATGTGAGACAAAGACATGAAACAGGCATGTCTGTGCACTTTCACTTTCTGACTTATCTGTTGCTGTAACCTCCTTCTCAGTTTTTTGTTAGGTCTTGTCCTGTTGTGTTCCCGGTTTGTCTTCCTGTGATGAAGCCAACTCTACAGACAGAGTTTGGAAGACTTCTTGTGTTGATGTGAAGCCACCGAGCAAAAAATACCTTCTCAGTGTAAAATTTTGCACAAAAAAGACAAATCAATATAATCTGAGTCCCCACAGAATATAAAAATCAATTTTTAACCTTAGATTTCACAGATATTTATAAAACTATTGCAATGCTATGAACACATGCTCTTTACAGATACCTTCCAAGTGATTCTAACATTTTTGCCCTAACGTATTACGTGAAGTATTTACAAGAGCACTTGGAGAGTGCAGATCTCCACCAAGTCAGGTAACATTGCAACATTGAAACATTTGGGGGTGTATGACCTTAAGTTATACACATCTCATTGCCCCAGTTATTTTATACAGAATCTTCTTGTTAATGACCACTAAAGGGGATTGGTTGACCTTTGACACAGGTCATCAGAATCTCCCGCCAAATGCTTAGTGGCTTCACTTTTAACTTAAAAGTCGAGGAGGGCAGTCGCCATTTTATATGAAATTCTGAAAATAATTTTTAAATTGTTTTACTTTACTTGGTTATACAGTATATACATACACAAGTTATTAATTGTTACACTTTGCTGGTCGACTGTCACCACTTCAAGGGATGCAAACGTACATGCACTGGTAGGATTTTTCCTTTCAAGGTGAGTTGGCGGGTTTTATACTATTTTAATTACTGACAAGTAATTTTTATTATATTTTAGTATTTTTAATATGTTAGCCCGCTAACTTTGCCTTGAATTACATGTAAATACTCAGTGCATACCTCGTTATTCTGCATGTTTGCTTCCTAAAGACGTGTTAAATTATAGTGACACAATGCCAAAGAATTTTCATTGTTCTGGCTGTGGTGGTCAACACAAACGACCAGTAGGTGTGAAATGCCAATTTAAGGACAATGTAGATTCTGATCTTGAGGCGTCAGGTGTCAATATTGACACAAATACTGATACTGTAAACCATGATATTTTACATGCCCTCAATAGTGTCAGTTCTAGGTTAAGAACAGCGTATCCAGAACACTGAGGACCAGTTGCAGAAAGGGGCCACGTCATTGTCTGACGCTGTCGCTTCACCATCCTCCACTGGTGTGTCATGTAGATCCAGGCAAGTTGACAGTGAGGAGGAAGATGACGTCGTCACCCCAACCACTGCCTTCCTGAAGACTTCCAGAGGCATCCAGAATGCTGTGGACAAGCGCTTACAGGAGCTTGCTACCCTCAATGAGCAAGGTACGTTCAGATCACAGAGAGGTGGTCATGAGCACCCCACAGTTAAGCACAAAATACCTTGGCCACAAAACCACATTTTGGCAGGTGCCTCAAAAAGCAGAGTAACCTATGATAGTTTAAGCACATTTCAATGGGTTTCTGGCTTTTGTGCCATAATTAAAGATGAGAGTGATGTGAACACAAAAATTCCATGTTAGAGTACTTGTCCGAACTTATGGAGGACGCCAGGACTTTGGGTGGTCCTCAGCAAAAGGAGCCCATGCTGTCCTCCTCTGCAAAATGGAGGAGGGCAAGTTGAACTGGTCCATGACAGATAAAATAGACCGAATCAGAAGGGCTCATGCCCAGAAAGTCGTAAATAATGCGTCCAAAAAATCAAGTTCTGAACTTCCAGGGGTTCCCTACAAGTTCTTCCAGAACCAAAAATGTCCTCACAAAGGGGACGATCATACGTCCGGCCAATTTTACAGGCATATTTGTAGCTATTGCAATACCGTAGGAAAGCGTTTCCCCCATGCTCTCAAGGATTGCAGAAATTCGAAAAAAGCCAATTCTGAGTCAAAAAACAAATAAGGCACTGCAGTAATGCAGTGCAAAATTCAGAAGCCAAGCGTTAGAAATATAGTCAAATAAAAAAAGGTCGTGAAAATTTCACAGGACAAAAAAGTAGTAATACATGTGTCAATGGTGAAAGTGTCAATTGGAGATCAGATTATCACAAGTTCAAAGGTCACACGTTTGCTCAGGTTCTCAAAAGTGCTGTGACAAGTGCAAGTTTGGCATCTAAAAAATTTCGACCAACCTGTTCCAAAGCTCACTCACAGACAAAAAATTTTTACAAACAGTAAAGTTGTAAAGGTGATAAGTGATGGTGAACATAATGGTCAAACAAAGAAACCTTGTAACCCCAAGACTGGAAACAAGGTAAGTGCTAGTGTCAAAGTAAGTAAAGCAGCAAATGTCAGTGAGGTGGCTAATCAAAAAATGCAAAAAACATGTGTCCCTGGCAAAATTACAAATAGCAGATACACAGATGTTGGATCAAGTGGAGTTCCCACGTACAACAGGTATGAGGTGCTTAATCTCGACGACGACGTTGTTTTGCGTCATTCCGACGGTGCCTTAACAAGTCCACAATCGGATTGCATTTCTAGTGATTCAGCCAAACGACATGACAGTACCATCACCTCAAAAAATCACACTGCGTCATATTGCCTTGAGGCGGTCCAGGCTTGGATGGGAAATAATAAGCTTAAATTAAATCCTGACAAGACAGAATTCATAGTGATTGGTGATGATCAAATTAGAAGTTCCCTGAAGTCATCTTTCCCAGTGAGTTTGCTTGGCAACACCATGGAACCAGCTGAATCTGTAAAAAAACCTTGGTGTCATCCTGGATGCTGAAAATTCAATGCAAAGACACGTGGCTAATCTATGTCGCATAACTTACTACCATCTCCGGGAACTACGAAGGGTCCGCAGGTACTTAAATCATGAAACAGCTGTTAAGGTGGCAAATGCCTTGGTAAGCAGTCATCTGGATTACTGTAACTCACTGCTTTACAACACAAAAAAGGCATATACTAGCAGACTACAGAGAGTTCAAAATGCCTTATGTCGGATGGTGTGCAAGCTAAATAAATACTGTCATGTTACACCCTTCCTGCACAAACTACACTGGCTCCCCATTCATTACCGTATACTGTTCAAATATAATCTCCTCATTTATAAAGCAATACATTTGAGCCAACCTCCATATCTCTCCGCTCTAATTAGGCGGAGTGATCTCACACGGGGCAATCGCCTATCAATTTCCTCATCTAAACCAAATAAACGCTCAGGGCTACGCAGTTTCATAGCAGGGGCTCCCACAGAGTGGAACAAGCTTCCTCAAGCCATCAGTACCATAGAAAGCATTTCTGGTTTCAGGAAACAGTTGAAAACATACTTTTTTAGATTGGCTTATCCTCCACCATAGCCTATCTCCCCTACCGGACGCTAATATGGAAACGGACATCTTTCTGGAACTGGACTATCCCTTTTTGCACATCAGCGCCTTAGAGGATGTTTACATCAAATTCGGCACTATATAAGTGTTTCTTACTTACTTACTTACTATTATGACGCCATGACCAAAACAAACCCTACAGTCTTTTCAAGGCCAGACCCACCCAGTGAGGCCATTGGTAGCAGTGCTATGGACACTGATATGCAGGTCACAACCAAGTATGATCTACCATTGCGTTTAAAAGATAGACAACTCGATTATACAAAAACTATGGGCTCATGCCCCACCCTTCAAACGTGGAACAAACAAACTGGTCACAAATTCGGATTTATTCCAATGGGAGAATTGGATGTACCCTTCACTACCACCCCATCCAATTTAAACATAGACCCCTTGGCCCTTCATAAAGTCATCAAGGCCTCAGGTGAATACAACTTCAAAAATTGTCAAATCAATGTTAAATCACAATTGAACCCAGATGTCTGGGACGAGTTTCTTGAAGGATACTGAGACTCCCAGCGCCCCCTTTTGATCAGATTTGGCTTCCCCCTTGACTTTGATAGGAATTCCAAGCTAGAAAGTCACTCAGAAAACCATGCCTCGGCCAAAAATTACCCCCAAGATGTTCAGGCTTACTTGAAGGAAGAAATGGAGTACAATGCCATTTTAGGCCCTTTTGACCAAACCCCCTTAAATAATATGCATACCTCACCCTTTATGACCAGGGAAAAGTCAAACTCCACCAACAGAAGGGTCATAATTGACCTCAGTTTTCCCCAGGGCAAATCTGTCAATACAGGCAGTGCAAAAGATATCTACTTAGGCACCCCCTTTGTACTTTAGCTTCCCACTATTGATCATATTACAAAACAAATTAGGTCTCTGGGTAAGGGCTGCATGATTTATAAGATTGACATCAAGCGAGCCTTCAGGCATGTAAAACTCGACCCCAGGGATTATGACCTCTTAGGATTGCATCAAGATAAGTGGTTCCTGGACACCTGCCTGCCGTTCGGATTTCGGCACAGGATTGCGTTGTTTCAGCGCCTAAGTGACACAGTGCGTCACATGATGCGTCAACGCGGCCATGACGTCATAAACTATATTGATGATATCCTTGGAATTGAGCTCCCAAGCCGCGTTGACGCCTCATTTGACGCCCTTAGTTCCCTGCTCGAACGCCTTGGTTTCGAAATTTCACACAACAAGCTGGTGACTCCAGCCACATGCGTCAACTGCCTTGGGGTTCTAGTGAACACCAAAGACTTCACACAAAGACTAAACCCCAAAAATGCAGGAAATACTCCAAAAATGTCAAACATGGCGTCAAAAAACCTCATGTACTAAACGTCAGCTCCAATCCCTATTGGGCAGTCTTTTATTTATCAGTAAATGTGTTCGAAGCTCCAGATTTTTCCTCAATCGCCTTCTGGATGTCTTGCGTAGCATGCATGATAAAGATGAGGTGGCCTTAACCCCAGAGGCCCAAAGGGACATTAATTGGTTCTAAAAATTTCTTCCCTCTTTCAATGGGGTCGCAATCTTTGATCATAGACCCATTGCCCATGAAATTGAACTGGACGCCTGATTTCAAGGCCTGGGGGCTAGATGGGGATCCCAGGTATTTGCATTCCCTCTGCCACTGGGCTATCTGAACTACAACATTGCCCATCTCGAAATGCTAAATATACTTGTGGCTCTCAGAGTTTGGAACAATTGTTGGGCCAAAAGCAGGATTCGGATTGCTTGTGATAATGAGGCAGTGGTTCGTGTGCTGGGTTCGGGTCGAACCAGAGATCTGACCCTTGCTGCAATTGCTAGGAACATCCAGCTACAGCTGGCTACCTGGGATATTAACCTTCAGGTCATTCACATACCAGGCAAAGAAAATCAAATTGCTGATCTACTTTCTCGATGGTATTTGACTGGTAACCCCCAAGCTAAGCTTATAGCCTTGCTTCCCCACCACCAAAGGGTTGCAGTCCAAAAACATCACTTACACATTGATTGGTCTATTTAATAAGCTTACCACCAAGATTGGCTCCATTGGCTAAATTAGCTGCCAAGAAGACGCATTTGGCTTTCAGACCTGGCACCCAGAGAAGTTATCAAAGTATGTTTTTGGGCTGTTTGTGGCCTTTACTGTATTCATGCAAATCTCACTTTTTCACTTATCCCCTATGATCCTCATTGCTTATCTCAAATTTCTAACCACCAATGGTTCATCACCCCCCACTCAGTTATTTCAAGATCCCAGGATTAAATATTTCTGTTTGTGGCCTTTACTGTATTCATGCAAATCTCACTTTTTCACTTATCCCCTATGATCCTCATTGCTTATCTCAAATTTCTAACCACTAATGGTTCATCACCTCCCCACTCAGTTACTTCAAGATCCCAGGATTAAATATTTCCAAAAATCTGTCACCCTCCATCGCCCCTTTAATCCCTCCTTAAAATCTATCATTGATATCGACACTCTCCAACTAATCATTAGAATGTGTGACTCCACTTATATGGGCCAGGTGTTCAAGGCAGTTTATACCCTGGCCTTCTTCTCATTCTTAAGACTTTCCAACCTGGTCCCCCATTCTATCAAATCATTCTCCCCCCTTTATCATCTAGCCAGAGGGGACATCATTTTTGCACCTCCTGGTCTTCACATCCTGGGAAAATGGTCTAAAACCATTCAAGACAAAAAACACAACAAAGTTCTTAAAATTTGTCCAGTCACTGCCATCAAAAATCTCCTCCAAATTACCCCTGGATCAAATAATTCCCCCCTCTTTCAATACAAGAAGTCAACCATATGGCTTCCCCTGACAGATAACCAGGTCAGGCGCCATTTCAAAACCATATTGAACAGGCTTCAATTGCACAACACCAGTCTAACATTTCACGCCTTCCGACGTTCAGGTGCCTCTTTCGCCTTTAACTCGAATGTCAGTTTACAAGATATTGAAGTATATCACCCTTGACCATAGTGCATCAGCCCAAGTGGCAAAAAATTTCAAAAATCACCTCTACATTTCTTCTACTCTGTAAGGTTGGGGTTTGGGGCTCTCAACTCACAGTCCTATCTTGCTCCACTTTCTTCAGAATTCTAATTCTTAGGTAAATCTCAACAATTCTCTAAAGTCATCCCTCATCTGACAAATCTACAGATGAACTATAAAATGCAAACTAATTTCAAATACTCCCAGTAAAATCCAGTTTAAGGCAACCTTAAACTCCCTGAAATGTTTCAAAATTTTAATTTCATACCAAATTTAGGGTCACCTTACCTCTGTGTAGGCCTGGAGTTAAGGTCACCCTTAAAAATTTTACTTTCCATATTAATCAACCATATTTTAAGATCGCCTTAAGTTCTGCATGGCTATGCTTTGTGACTTTTATGAATATGCATAATTTATCAACATCCATCAACATATAATGTAAAGTCAAGTTGATGGATCATAACCAACTTATGAATGTGTATATCCCATCATTAACCATTAACATATAATGTAAAGTCAAGTTAATGGATCCTAACTGATCTATGAATATGTATATCCCATGAAAATCCATTAACGTATAATGTAAAGTCAAGTTAATGGATCATAATTGATTTGTGAATATGTATATCCTAGTAACATCCATTAACATATAATGTAAAGTCAAGTTAATGGATTAGATTTAACTATATAACCAAATGTTAAGTAATGTGAAAATGTATATAACATTTAGAATATTAGTTGTTATGTATAATAAAAAATTTATATCCACATATGGGGCGTTTCACTGGCTTATGTCCAACTGAGGCAATGGAACTGTATTTAAATGATTTGAAGAAAAGATGGAAGGACAATTGCAGTGTGCATATTTATTGCGCAGTGAAATGGGATTCATTTAAACCTTCTCTTACATCACATGGTATGTGTATACACACGTACAGGTGCTGCAAATATGGTTGACAAATATGTGCATGGACTGGTCATGGGGTAGTAGAGACTTACACATGCAAACAAGGTGAATTCTTTCAACAAGAGTGTCAATACTTTAACATCAAAGAACAGACTGTGACTAGCTACAGGTCGCAAGTGGGTTTGTATACATGCAAGGTACATGTGTACCTTACAACATGTACAAACAATGTTAGTAAATGTTGGGAACCTACAACACTTGCCAGGAGAATGCACATATCAAAGTCTAATGTCAATTTCTCTTGCGGCATGGATGCATTTGTAGCCATACTGCGTGCACACAAAGAATAATGTACATGCCAGTTTTCAATAAAGTAAAATTGAAGTGCTCATTTGAAGTTTATGTGTCAAAATAAATTACACACAAAAAAACAGTTAAAATAGATTAAAACATCTACAATATCACAAATACTTGAACAGTAAATATCTGGGAAAACACATGACAGCCGATTGATATTGAGAGGCATTTGAAAACTATTAACCTGACTAATTTTGTATAAAAGCATTTTTGGGGGTGACAACCATGATGTCACCCGATGCAGTGCTTCTTGGTAAAATTGTTCTTGTTTGTTGACCTACATTGTGATTCGACACTCTTGACCCCTAACCTCTCAGTTTCCCACTTACAGCAGCCATATTCACTTTAAATTTAGAAATCAAGCGGGCAAGACACCCTTTTTACTTAAATAATAACATTTTGTGTCTAATTCTCCCCAAACCCTCCCTATGTGCCTTGTCTTGGTGCTAACGTTAACCTTATGTGATGATCGCGGATCGTGGTCGCTATTTACTTCTGTTGGGGGTCCCGTTCATTTTATTTTATTTGTTTTGGTTGTTAGTTCACTAATTCGCGGTATTTCCGTCTAAACCTCCGGTTTATTTTATTTGTTTGGTTGTTTGTCCACTAATTAGCGGTATTTCCATCTAAATTTCCCGTTTTTAATTAGCTTTTCCTGTTAATTCTTGGCTGAAATTGCCGACTTTTCTGGTTTATTTTGTACTATTTTGTGGCATAATTGTGTGTGAAATGCAGAAGATTTCCAGTAATCCCCATTTTGATCTAAGTGGGCCCACATGTTTCCTCCAGGATGTAAAACAAAGTGAGGTAATCCAGGCCTTGTATTAAAATAGATTTAGTGCCAAATAGATAAGCACATGGATGCAGCATGCATCTCCCCTATCCAATCTCCTCCCTCAGATTATGGGGTGACCTTTGCCTGAGGCATCCTGTCCAATCACAGCCCTAGATAAGGAAGCTACACATGTGCTGCTGGCTTGGGTTTGGCTTGGGATCAGTCTCTTTTTTTTCTGGACACCAGAGGAATAAGACCTGTTTTTTATGTGTGTGGATTTTTGTAGTTATTTTTGTGGGAAAATTTCATATTCTAAAGGTATGGTTTGATCTAATTTATCTTACTAACATATTTGCTGGGATGGAGGAACCCAGGGAAAATATCTACCCAATTTGATGTAGATTTGTTACTCCTAATTTTGACCTAAATAGTACATATTGAGTTTTTATTTTGAACTCTAAGTAGCGATTTGGGTTATATTTTTATATAGTGGCCACTGTAAATTATATTTCCTAAAATCCATTAATCTTTCCCATCAATAGTTTCATTCATATCATTTTGGGGTGGTACTTTGAGAGTTTACCCAGGCACTCAATCTTCCTACTATGATTTGGCAGTCATTGGGGTGCCCGGTTACTGGGATAAAAGGTGGGGTAGTACCATTCCAAGTAAATTGGGTCTTTGACATCTGCTTCTAATATGCATCTTATCAGAGGCAGATGTCATTCATTGGGAGTCAAGGTATAGTTGATACCAGTAGGACTCCCTGGTGGGTGAATGCACCTACCCAAATGTTAATCATGGGTCATCAATCATCAGGGCTGGTAGGGTTTTTATTTATTTGCCCTTTAAATCCTTCACAAACACAGTCTTTTCCTCTTTGGGTAGAGGAGGAGCTCTCCTGGATGGGGTCTGGTTTCCAGACACTTTCTGGGAGACCCCCCTCCCAAACCTGTGGAGTCACATGGTCCAGAACAGAGAGCAGGGGCCTATTGGTATGGTATGGGGAGAAATATTGGGTTATTATTATTATGTATTTATACTCAGAGCAATATCTCCATATATTACAGGACTAAAAGAGCTATTTTAACCAATCCACTGTACAGGTACAACCCCAACTCACAAGTAACTGACATTCCCCTAACTGGAAGATAGAGGCTCAAGGATGACCATTTATCAACGTCCTTGAGGTTCTTTAACCTGCCACTGGGGATAGGACCCAATGACATAGGACCGCCATTTTAAGTTGTCATCCGAGCCACTATGTATCTGCCTGTACCTGGGATTTAACCCACGTCCTCTAAGTTCCTAGACAAGTGTGTTACCCACTAGGCCACAGTGGCAGATGGTTAATGGGTCAGGTGTTATTTTGGGATAAAATTGGTAAATTTTGGAGACAACTCCTGTATATTTTGCTGTGTATTGTTTAAATTTACCTTTGAGGCAGACATATGTCTGTTATTCCAGAGTTTTACAGATGAAGTAATTTCTCTCATGTTGAACAGAGTAATTTAAACTTTTTATTTTAGTTCTAAGTGAGAAACTTCTGGGATATAAATATTTTAATATTTTAAAGCAGTAATAAAGTAATGAATTTATGTTAAATTAATATCTGAATATTTAACAGCTATAACCCTTTTTTTGTAAGTAATGCATCTTTCTATAATGTTTGGCTAAGTATGTTTCTGCCATGTGTATTTTGATTAGGTTCTGTTGATCTTCCCTCTTCATTTTAACTGCTCCACTTCTGGCTGTCAAAACTGTTTTTTTTCTCCCTTTTTTTATCCTGGTACAACATTAGCCTTTCTGATGGCTCCTTGGTCTTCCAATAAATTATATTAAATAAATTAATTTTAAATTCCAGTATTATTTTTCTGTCCGAATTATTATTGCTATTAACTAATTCTTGTGTAATATAACTAGCCTTGCACTGGGCTTTACATTTAAATATCTTATCTTTATGTTGAAGTCAATACTTCTGCTCATCCATTCAAAATATTCTTTTGATTGTTTCACTTCATGTGTTTACACAGCCAGTTGGTGCTCCAAATTAGCCTTGCAGTACACTTTTGTTTAAACCTGCTTTTATCATTATTCACCTGCCATTTGTTCGTATGATATCTATATTATATTTTGCACCTTCCAAATTTTATTATGCTTTGATTTCCTGCTTGATGCTTTTGTGTTTTTAATGGCATAAGATTGCTGTTGTGTGCACTAATTGATTGATCCATGTTAAATGTCATGTTATATAAATGTCATGTGTGTTGTCACTTAAGTTGGGTTTACAGGTATTGGAGTGCCATTTTTTGTAATTTGTTAAACTTTAAAACTTAGTACCCCTTTTTACAAAATGCTAATTGTAAATACTCCTTTAAATTTTGGTGTTTTGATATAATAGCCTTGCTTAAGTCTCTTATAAATTTTAGTATTCAGGTCCTGGATCTTAACTTAATTTAGCCTTCTCTGAACTTTGTCTTCCACTTTTTGAAACTGATTGGTCTTGTCTCAGTGGGACCTTTGAAAGCCAAGCAGGAACTTACCTGGATTGGACCTCGCACCCTCATGGTTATACTACATCTTATTGATGACAAATGGTTATATCATGTCAGTGAATAGTAACATCAACAGCACAATGGTCATATTGGCATCAATTATTAGCACCTGATTGAGAGAGTTTCAGACTTCAAGATACTGTAGTCCACATCTTCACCTTAGTAATAACATCTTTGAGTTTTGGCCATCTTAGTTAAATGAAACAATAATCTTAGTACTTTGAAGTTGGAATGAGTAACACCATAAAATTCTTAGTCCTAGAGCGCTCAGATCACAATAAGTCATCTTATTCACGTTCTCCTACTCTACAGTTTAGGTCACAATACCAAGAGTTCAAAACAATTCTATAGGTTGGTCAACCTTAAAATAGCCTGGTGGCAGCATAAGTAAATTCTATAGGTTGGTCAACCTCAATAATGACCTGGTGGCAGCATAAGTAAATTGGGATTATGGTTGGATTTTATGGTCCTTGGGTTAGTTAACTGGTAAAACAAGGCATTTTTGACAGCTTACCAGGTTTTACCAGGGCTTATATATTGCACGTCCACTCTCCTGCTCAGGATTAAGTTGGTTGGATTTGGGTTCCTTGTTGTGAACAATCTGAGGGGTCGCAGGTTAAAATTTGCACAGTTGATGGGTGAGCAGGGATGCGGCCCGTGCAATATATAAGTGGGGTCGCACCTTTGGGTCGCTTGAGAGCGGGCGTCTCTGGTCCGTAGAGTGCCGGGGTGCCGTCAGCCTCTTTGCCTGACAGGGGCTGTACCCTCTGGTGATGGGACGTGTCACCCCAGTGGTTCCAGGGCGGGCGGTAGGTGGTAAAAATCACCCCTCTATGTAGGTTTATGGTGGCAAGGGTGGGTCCCAGTCCATAATGCACCCATATAGAATGGATCCCTGTCCACAAGGCGCCCATTCAAGGAAATCTCTTACTTTCATGGGGGTCCCTGCCCATAAGGCACCCATGCAGGGCAGATTTATGAGTCCATTGGAATATGGTAATGGGACCGGGGGCTCGACTCTCTGTTGGGGTTTACACGAGGGTGGGGTCCCATCCCACCACACTTATGTAGTTGCAGATAACAGTGGAGTGGACTACGTCAGTGTGCTTGGAGCAGCCACAGTTTACAAGCCCAAGTTGGTCTGTCGGTCTGCTCATGTGTCAGATATGCCACAAGTGAAACTTTTCGATCTTATTAAAGCTAAAAGATACAGGGGCTGTGAAAGATTGATAGCCTTGAATATCAGAAGATTATACTTAAAGAGGATACGATGTTGAATTGGAAGCCAATCTAGTTTTTTCAAAAAGGGTGTAACATGACTCATTTTGTCAAGTTTGAAGATGATGTGGCAAACAGCACTATGGACTCTCTGTAGTATAGCTATGTTGGACTTGTTTACCCCATAGAGTAAAGAGTTACAATAGTCCAGACGACTACTGACAATAGCATTTGCCAGAAGAATTGCAGTCTCAACACTAAGGAATTTGCGAATTCGTCGCAAATCACGAAGATGATAGTAACATGCTCGACATATCTTGGCAACATTATTGTCAATGGAGTAGTCTGAGTCGAAGATAACACCCAGATTCTTTACTTCCACCAATGGAGAGGTAGTGTTTTGGAGGAGTGGGGCAGGGAAATTTGGTGCAAGCAACTATCTGATGGCTTTTTGACCTATGATGTTAAATTCGTTTTTTTTTCTGGGTTTAGTTTTAGCTTAACATCATTCATCTACTCCTGTACTGACTTGAGACACTCAGTCAGCTCTTCCATGCTAGATTCAAAGTTCCTGGAGTCAACTGCTAAGTAGATCTGGGTGTCATCAGCATATATGTGATGAGTGACATTGAATTTGGAAATAATTTGACCTAGGGGACTAGTGTAAAGAGTAAAAAGGAGAGGACCCAGTACTGAGCCTTGGGGGATTTCGAAAGGGAGAATTACCAGCTCAGAGAAACTATCACCTATTTTGATTTTTTGTTTACTGTTTGAAAGGTATGATTTGATCCACAACAAGACAATACCAGTAGACCAAACCAGTTATGCAGGCAGTCATGAAATCCCTAAAACTTTAGTAATTTTTTCACAAATTCACTGAATGGTTTTAAGAAATCTGTGAAATTTCTTTTATTGTACATTTGTCAATTATTGTGCATTTCAGTTAAGGTTTTGTATAACCTAGTGGAATTTTACAACAAACCCTTTTAGCTTTAAAATGATTTTGTGTGTCATTCACAATAACCCTGATTGTTTTCTTTTTAATTAAACCTTGTTAACTGATAAACTTTAGGAAACTTGTGGAATGTTGTTTGTAAAAATATATCTTTTATTTTACCTAGTTTAGGTTTTGTATAGACTAATATGATTTTCTAACTTATCTTTTCAGTCTTTTGTAATATTTTATGTGTGGTATACCAAATAATTTATACTACAATAATGATTGATTTTTATTTAAGTCTAAATTTGAATGTATTTGTTTTTTTGCCTTTAAAATTTAAATGTAATTTAAAGTATTTTTCATGGTAATATACCTTGCTTGAAGCTACTGGTATTTCTATATCACTTAAGTTCTATACTAAATATCATTACAGTTTGGATAAATGTAGAAAAATAATTGTAAGGAATAGAACAAACACTAAGCCTATCAAAACTCTCAACACATTAATATTACAACTGCTATTTCTGTTCTTTCATGTCTTAAAACTTACTAATCTAATTGCAATCTTCATTTACCTACAACAGAGAGAGAGAGAGAGAGAGAATTTCTTTGACTTACAGGTTAAAAGGATTCAATCTCAATTACAATTACCAGGAATTGTACACATAATGGATTCCATCAAAATGGTGCACTGCATGTCAGTTCAGACCAGACTGATCAATGAAAACTGAAAAATACTTATTTTATTTATTTGAGAAGGTAGCTGGTATTGGAGATTAAAGGCACCAATGGAACGGTATGAGATCCTAAGTAGAATAAGGTGTAGAAAGATTGAAGGTTTTGTTCAGATCTTTGAAGAGACAATAAATAATAGTCATTCAATAAATGTTAGCATTCTTGGGTAATCTTTTTTCCAAAAATATAATTAATTTTCCTTTTAATAAGTTTTATCTGTTAATAAATCTTGCACCTATCATATTATTCTATGGTGTTGTAAATATGGTCATAAAGAAGCATAATAATGACTTATGTGGATTAAGTTTTTCTGTTTAATAAATTTTAGAAGAGTAAAATATATTCAGGGATTTCATGAAATCCCTAGCTAAAATTTCAGGGATTTCACGAATTCCCTAGAAATTTTAGGGAATTCACGAATTCCCTGGTCCATTTATGGATTTTGCGACTTCCCTAAAAACATTCAGGGAATTCATGAATTCCCTGATTACACAAATTCACTGTAACATATACAAGTAGTTACTAAAAATTTAGTATGTGACATTGGAGTTACCATTACTTTTTTCCCGCCCAAATGAGCCTCTGGGAAGGCTATTAGTAAAATGTAAAACAAAACAACTATGTCGGCTTTCTTGGCTTGACTTTGTGATATTTTTAAAGCTGTTTATGTTTCAATGTATCACATAGTTCATTAAAAATTTATATTTTGTATTTTAACAGGTGTTGGTGCATACAATGGAGCAATATTTATATTCAAAGACATATATTTTTACTTTTTATGATTTTTGTATAATGGAAACACATTGTTTAGGTACTAAAATCATAAGACTGATTAACGTTGACCCCTGGGTCTCCTTGGTAGGACCCTGCTAAGTTATTGGACTTTCGATGATTCACATTGGTTTTCTTCAGTTGCGCTTGAGGGTCTGTCAATTGATGGAGATTAAGCACAATAGAAGTCCACATTAAATTAGATAAGACCTGAGTCATTGTGTATATGCCCATACCTGGGCCAGAACTCAGACGGTGACATGCCTAAGTATTGATCAAGCCCAATGCTGCTTGACTTCAGTGATTAAATGGGAACTGATCAAGCAGCTTCAGATAAGCAGATTTAATAGTTGTAGGGCAAGGACAAAGTAGGATCAAATTCATAATTACAAATAGTACAAGGCTTTTTGACACCAAGGTTTAGTATCAGTCCCATATATATAATTTAATTCAACACAGAAGCAGTCTAACACAAATAACAAGTCATACTTTAAACTTGGTATTGGAGCATTCTGCATCGTCTTCACTACGTTAATGTTGGTATTCATAAAAACACATTAAATTTCTTAGTAGAGAGCTGTTATTAAATTAATATTATAAATTTTGTTAGGTGGACTACAATCCATATGTTAACAGTACTTATTGGTGTGAAGACTGTGTATGACTTAATCACAATTTAAGATACTCCTACAATCACCAACGGCATAGCCATCCAACTTGAACATGTTTACTGTTAGTTGGCATCACTGGGCCACTCACCATGGATAATTAGCGGTATAAAATAAATTTTGCTCAACACAATGAGGAAAGAAGTATTTTCTTTGCAAACCAATGACAACTTAATAATAAAGATGGAAAATACTGCATTTCTAATCTAATGCGGAATATTATTGCACTCAAAGGCACAACTGAACAAAAACAAGGTGAAAAACTTAAGTCGAATGACATTAGCCGGGTCATTCCAAAGAAGTGGGGGTGATAGGGAGGCTATGGCAGATAGGATTTTACTAACTGGTGAGTTTTGAGCTTTTTCCTGAAGGAAGTACCAGATGTTAAACTACAGACATCATCAGGAAGATCATTTGTGGGGGTATGATTCTCATTGCTGCTGGTCGAATTTAAAAAGATTATTCTTGCTTTATAGTACTAATTTGTCATTGGATGACATTTGACCTTATAAATTAAAATATTCCCACGGTTTTGAAAGCATGCTTCACTCTTGAATGGAAAGTCAAGGTGTACAGACGCCATCTGTTAAGTTGTACAAAAAATTTCATTTTAAATTTTTAGTATTTTATTTATCTTGTCTTGTTGGTTTTGAAATTGTACAGCTTTATGGTTCTGTGATTATTACATTATTCTTCTGTGTGTACAGTGAGGTTGACGGGTATCATATGAAATATGTTATGGTAACGTATTGACAATGTAACTTTGTATTAGCAGATCATGTCAATGACAGTTGTTTGTATTAAAATAGTGTTGATTAGCATGGGTTTCTGTAACTTCTTGTAGGCAGTCATATTAAAATAACATTCAAGTTTGACAATTGAGGATGAGATTGATGTAGTTTGACGATTAATTGGGTTAGAATTTGAATTAGATAATGCAGTAATAATAGTATCGGTTAGTATTTATCATTTAATGATTGCTCTTTACTAGTGTAATTACCCATCTTAGTCCATATTATTTGCTGCATACTTAATAGTGGGTGTTTACATTCTCATGCACAGCATTATTACATATAGCTTTGAGTTATGTATTAACATTTGTATTACAGTAATAATAGTATTAATTAGTATTTATTATCTGACAATCCCCCATATTGATGTAATTATTTATTTCAAATCTCGTCACTTACTAAGTACCATAACAGTGAGTGTTCACCTGTTAAAGCGGGATAGGCAATATGGCTATTATTAATTAAAATCCATATTACAGTAATAATTATTTATTATCTGACAATTGCTGCATATTAACGTAATTACTTATTTAGTTCCGTTAATTGCAAAATACCGTAACAGTGAGTGTTCACCTGTTAATGCAAAGCAGTATACTATATAGCTTTGAATTATGAATTACATTCCGTACTGCAATAATTATAGTATTAATTAGTATCTATCATCTCACATTTGCTGCACATTAATGCTAAGTACCATAACAGTGAGTGTTCACCTGTTAAAGCGGGATAGGCAATATGGCTATTATTAATTAAAATCCATATTACAGTAATAATTATTTATTATCTGACAATTGCTGCATATTAACGTAATTACTTATTTAGTTCCGTTAATTGCAAAATACCGTAACAGTGAGTGTTCACCTGTTAATGCAAAGCAGTATACTATATAGCTTTGAATTATGAATTACATTCCGTACTGCAATAATTATAGTAAAGTGACTCCAATCTAATTTGAGACTATTCCGATAGTCTCAAATTTTGAATAATTTTCGCATTGTTGCATTCCCACTCTTAGAATGAACATACTTGCATTCTCTTGCTGTGTTGTAACATTGATCTGAAAAAATTTTTCAAATATTTAGTGGATCCAACATTTTTAATATCTGAGATAGTTATTTAGTCAACCTTTGATAGCTTAACTAAATAACTTTGGCTGGTAGAAATATGATCATTGTTTTGAGAACACACACCAGGTTACAAACTGGAGAGACCACTGAAAAAATTTATTCAACACGGCTGGTAGAAGTTTGATCAGTGTTTTCAGAACAAGCTGGTTTTGAATAAATTTTCTCATTGGTCAACCAGAGATCCTGCATCACACATCAGGTTACAAACTGGAGAGACCACTGAAAAAATTTATTCAGCATGGCTGGTAGAAGTTTAATTAGTGTTTTCAGAACAGGCTAGTTTTGAATAAATTTTTCCATTGGTCAACCAGAGATCCTGCATCACACATCATGTTACAAACTGGAGAAACCACTGAAAAAATTTATTCAGCATGGCTGGTAGAAGTTTGATCAGTGTTTTCAGAACCAGCTGGTTTTGAATAAATTTTTTCATTGGTCAACCAGAGATCCTGCATCACACTTCAGGTTACAAACTGGAGAGACCACTGAAAAAATTTATTCAGCATGCCTGGTAGAAGTTTGATCAGTGTTTTCAGAACAAGCTGGTTTTGAATAAATTTTTTCATTGGTCATCCAGAGATCCTGCATCATACATCAGATTACAAACTGGAGAGACAACTGAAAAAATTTATTCAGCATGGCTGGTAGAAGTTTGATCAGTGTTTTCAGAACAAGCTGGTTTTGAATAAATTTTTTCATTGGTCATCCAGAGATCCTGCATCATACATCAGGTTACAAACTGGAGAGACAACTGAAAAAATTTATTCAGCATGGCTGGTAGAAGTTTGATCAGTGTTTTCAGAACAGGCTGGTTTTGAATAAATTTTTATCTCCCGCCTGCGGCCGAAGGCCGAGGTTGGGAGATTATAAAACGCCTTCCGTCCGTCCGTCCGTTCATCATGTTTTTGCATAAACCTTAATATCTCATTCATTTATAAAGATATCTTCACCAAATTTGCAGGGAATGTTTATGGCTATAAAAACCTGTTTCTGCAAAATTTTAGCCTCAGTTTGAAAAACAAAATGGCCGCCATAGCCAATTGTTTGAAAATCATAAAGGTGCTCTAAATCTTGAAATGTTCCAGCTAGATTCTTCAAATTTGCACAAAAGCTATATGGCTAGAGAAGCTAGCCTGACAGTAATTTTGGCACTAGTTCAGAAAACAAAATGGCCGCCATATCACATGTTTAAAGTTCGTCACGTTTTTGCATAAACCTTAATATCTCATTCACTTATACAGATATCTTCACCAAATTTGCAGGGGATGCTTATGGCTATGAAAACCTGTCTCTGCAAAATTTTAGCCTCGTTTTGAAAAACAAAATGGCCGCCATAGCCAATTGTTTGAAAATCATAAAGGTGCTCTAAATCTTGAAATATTCCAGCTAGCTTTATCAAATTTTCCACAAAAGCTATATGGCTAGAAAAACTAGCCTGATAGTAATTTTGGCCTAGTTCAAAAATCAAAATGGCCGCCATATCACATGTTTAATGACAGGTTATCCTATTAAAAAGGCCTTATATCTCCCCAAATATTGCTGTAAGACATTTGGAATATGAAAACAACTTGTAGGACGACATGGACAGGGAATCTTTTCCAGGTGTTGAATTTGACCTTTGACCCCTGCTTCAAGGTTAAATGAGGTCGTCACACTAAAACATCCTTATTTCTCTGTTATTATTGGTGCTATGGCTTCAGAATATAAAACAGACCATCAAAAGTCCTGGCCTTCAAATGTTTTGCATTAGAAAAATTTCTGCCTTATTTCGAAAAAAAAAATGGCTGACATAGCCAATTATTTAAAAATCATTAAGATGCTCTGAAACTTGAAATATTGCAGCTAGCTTCATTAAATATGCGCATAATATATATTGCTAGGAAAGTAAGCCTGATAGTAATTTAGCCTAGTTTCAAAAACAAAATGGCCGTCATATCACATGTTTGATGGGATTATCCTATTAAAAGGCCTTATATCTCCCTTATCCTTGCTACTAGGGGTTCCAAATGTGAAAACAACTTATAAGTCAAGGCCTGAGACTATTTTGAATTGCTGATTTTTACCTTAGACCCCTTCTTCAATGTAAAATGGGGTCATCTTACTTCAAAGGCCTTAAATCTCCTTTAGTTCTCCATTTTTACTGATTCTAAGGCGGGAGATAACCGCTGCGTCAGTGGCCTTGTTTGACATTGAATTTACATGTTACCTTGCTATAGTAAACTTGACCCTTAAAATTCTCTCTAGGCTATATTACAGAGCCTGTGTGGTATTGGACATTAAGACTTGGTTAGTATTTTAATCGGTCTGACCTTGCTGTAGTAAACTTGTAAATTTTCCTTTAAATCTAGTCTTGGCTATGTCTCATCCCTTATTAGAAACTGTAACCTTATTGTTGCTAGTAAATGATAAAACATAGGGCCTACCAATATTATTTTTCTGCACATTTATGTTATTTCCATCAGATTGAAACGATGTTTCAACTTTCAAGTACACGGTTTCAAGCCCAGTCTGTGACACAGCCACATCCAATTCAATTTATTAAGTGGTTTTCATTATGAAATATTTACCGGAAAATTATTCTCCATGTTTTTATCCTTTCAAATTGACTATTTTACTTTCCATTTCTTTACTTCCATTTCTTTATTCTAAATTTTCATATATATCCTGTGGAATTATGGCCAATTTAAAAGCAACAAGTCATGGACACAACAAATGGCAACTGTTCTAAACTACATATTCTTAAAATAAACATTCATTATAGAAACTGAATCACACTTACTTGATTGATTCAATAGTCCACCAAACAGTATTTAATCCAGTATATACTTTTAAATACATGGTTAATGGTTCCAAAATTGTCTAAATGTGAATTTGTGCTAGATTTTAATCTTGACTTTATATTGCTATATGCCTCTTTCTAGTTGACCAATAATAAAATGGTATACTTCTCCTCTTAACTAAATAGTATGACTTACTATACTAACATGAAGATTTCCTTGTAAGATATGTTTTCATTAGCTGAGCTGTCAACATTTGCAGTGTTCACAGAAATTATGGAGATTAAAATGTTTGACATGTACGGACCACAAGAACATCTGGAAAGTATAAACAGTGAGCATTGGTTACACACTGCAATCCAGATGTGAGCTGGAGTTTATGGCATCAGATAAATGTAGGGAGAAGCTACATGCAGCTTGATGTAGTGTGAGAAGTAAAGGAGGGTTTAATTAGAAGCTTTAGGACTCTCTCATGTCAAGAAATGATTAATGTAATAGAGTACTATCTGAATACTTCCAAAGTTACATAGAATGTTACAGTGTGAATAACCCATGGAGAGCTTAATATTTTCTTATGTCATCCTTTCATAAGTATGCTAATTGGCAAACTTACGAATGGGTGAGTATAAAAGGTTTTTCTATTGAGGAAGAATAATTAAATTAATCTGAGTAATAAACAATTATTATAGGCTAGCTATACATCAAATAATTTTATCATGATATTCTGTTTCAAATTCGTTTTAAATTTATCCCCTATATAATTAATTATGTAGTAAATTTCATTTGTAAAAGATAAAACATGTATACCAACACCATGGGCTTATCAGCCAAAAAAAGAGATTTGTATCTCTTACCATGAATTAATCCAACAGCAGTATTTCCATTATACAAGACAAAACTTGACAAATTTAACTTAATAAACTAACAAAAAGTTACTGTGCTCAGTTTCTTCACAATCTGTCAGAATTTACATCAAGTGAAGAATCTTGTAACACATTAAAGATATCCTTTCTCAACAAGAATGTTGGTTAATTAAATAGGACATGTCAGACCCTTTAAATCCACAACAGAACAGAATAATATCAGAGAAGCTACCTTTGCAGGAATATTAGTTTATTGGTGGGTTTCTTTGTTTCTGTTGCAAAAAAACTAACATTAAGGTAAACAATGCAAAGAAATTACTCAGTCCAAGCTCTAATGATCATAATATTTTGGTTCTAAAATACAGTGAATTTAAGATTTGAACTTCAAGAATTCTGCTATGAACAGGATTTCAACATAATGGTATATTGTAGTGGAAAACCTGTTTCCAGTTCTATTCATTTCTACCCCACAGCCTTAAAAGGCTTTGGGGTATTGTTTTCACCCATGGTGTCCGGTTGGGTGGGTCAGGTTGGGCGGCGGGAAAACTTGTCTAGGCCATATCTCAAACAGCATAAGGTGTAGGTTGTTCATATTTGGTATGGACATTGGTTGGGAGGTGTAGTTGTGCAAAGTCATAGTGTGACCTTAATTTGACCTTGTTGTTGTGACACTGACCTTTAAAATCTTGTACCTGCCATATCTCTGAAACTGTAAGGTGTAGGATGTTCATACATGGTATGGACACTGGGTAGGGGATGTAGGTGTACACTGTCATAGTGTGACCTTGATTTGACCTTTGACCTTGCCATAGTGACCTTGACCTTTAAAAGCTTGTCCAGGCCATTTCATATTTGGTATGGACATTGGTTAGGGGGTGTAGGTGTGCAACATCAGCAACGTCTAAGTGAGACTTTGATTTGACCATGCCGTAGTGACCTTAACTCAGTCCGCAAAAAACACTCAATTATCGCCCACATGGGATTGATGCATCATTCGATGCATCGGCAGACATTAAAATCATACAAAACTTACAGAGTAAATAACTAATCCACACTTTCATATAATATTTTTGTACATTTCAACAATTCTAAGGCAATATTTTGGGACAAAACTGCTCCATATTTATTTTATGGAAAATCACTTCCTCTTTCGTTTGATTTGACTGGAAACATGCTAGACCTCAACCCCTTTCCGGCTTTCTGAATTTTGCTTTTTTCGATCGATGCATCGAAAGTGATGCTGTCATCGATCAATGCATCGAATATACCACTAATTGGCGCAGCACTAACCTTAACCTTTTAAAATCTCTTAAGTGTGAATTATTTTGTAAAGTTTTGATTCTGTAAGAAGTAGTGGTGGAACGATTTGCCGAGAACTCGATTTTCAAACTCGATTCCGCGTTTTAGCATCTACATCGATCCCTATTGGAAACTTCGGCGACGAAAAAAACGAAACCACAGAAGGCGTTTTGAGTGGACGATAATAGAAATACTGGCTACAATGCAGGAATAACGCACAACTAGCGTAGCTTTACAACGAATAGCATTATTAGAAACATGAAGGCAAACTAACTGGCTACAAGGTACAGTCTGAGAAACATCAGTGGTAAGTAAAGTGGTTTTAAATGGGCGATAATCAGGAATTTATGCGATCGCAGTACTTCGTTTTTATGTTTAATGCATGTTTAAATAGCGATAACTTCCTTATTTCTTGTCCAATTTTTATAATTTTTTCACCATTGTGTTCAGTTTAATTACCGTAAATGACCTATTTAGCGCACAGTGCGCTAAGGAAAGTCTATTTTTTTGCCAATTTTTTGGTGAAAAAATTCCCCTATAAGCACATCCCATCATAAACCACTTTCCGGGATGAAGTATAGGTCAATCCATAAGAATAACGGTGTGCCGACATTTAGAATCTACCAAAAATACCCACTTCCTGTAAATATGGCGGTAGATATAAACAAACTCAAAATTCATGGCAAAAATGTCAATTTATTAAGTAAAAATACGTGAATTATATAAAAAATATGTGGATATTGAGGAAAATTAAGAAAGGTAAGATTTAAGCAGAATAGTCGATCATTAGAAACCTTTTGTAACCAACCGCAAGTGTGCACTATCGCGGTCTACTGTACTGTAGTACTGTAATTGTCCACCCAGTGCTGTAGAAGTTGTCATGTATATTGCCTTGAAAAGCAATGGGGTGCGGTTACAAGGGCGGGTGCACTAAAAAAGTCATTTACGGTAGCTGTACTCTGTCACACTGAGGAAACTTATGTTATTTCAACACATTTGTCACTACTTAGAAGTTTACATAATTATCATCTATGAAACTTAACTGCAAGTTTTGAAACTGCTTGACAATAAAGTGACAGAACTTACATGCATTTTATTTTCAGAAAATAATTATTGTTATAACATATCATAATAACTATTATTGTAAATGAATTAAAGATAACACAGAACCACAGTACAACAAATATATCATTAAAATATCAGTAAAGATTAATATATTTCAAGGAAAATTACCGACAGTTATTTCTACTGGAAACCAAGATTATTATTTGTAAATCTGTCACTGACAGTAGTCCAGACCGTATTTTTATGCAAGGAATCTTGTAAAATGACCCAAAAATCGATTCGACTCGATTAATCATCTTTGAACTTTTCCTATTAATCGATTCAGATTTTCAAGTCCGATTCCCACCACTAGTAAGAAGCAATATTGCAAGAATAGAAGCTAAATTAAATTGAACAAGGATACATATTAACTTCATTAAGTAAAATAGGATATAATAAGAGCACTCCAAGAGCGCAGACCCCTGCCAAGCGTGGATCCAGATAAACCAGACAGTGATCGAGATCACTCCCAAAATTTAATCACTTGTTCCTTGTCCCATTTAGGACATTTCCTGAAAATTTCATCAAAATCCATCTGTAACTTTTTGAGTTATTTTTAAAATTACATTTCATGGATCTAGAAGATCCAGATAGTGATCCAGAACACTTGCAAAATTTAATCATTTTTTCCTTTTACCTTTTCAGACATATCCTGAAAATTTTATCAAAATTCGTCCATAGGTTTTTGAGTTATCTTGTTCACAAACAAATGGACAGATGGACAAACCCAGGCAAAAACATAACCTCCTTGGTAGAGCTCCTTGGTGGAGGTATTAAAAATGTGGTCTGTGGTGTTGTAAAATAATAATTGGGATTCCTGCATCAACTTGAAAAATTAATTTAGCATAGTTAATCTGATAAATTTGATAAATATGCTATCAGCCTTGTGCCAGGCCAGATAGTTATCAATTAAATAAAATGTTACATGGAGCATTCATGGAGATTTCACCCATCACTTTTATACACTAGGGGTGAACTAACAGTTTGATCTTCAAGTAAGCATGCACCCTGTTTATAGATAGATACTAATTTATAATGATTACAGTATCACATGTGTCAGAAAAATAAAGCAAGATAAAACATTGAAGGCACTCTTTCATCTAAAATTGTCTAAGGACATTATTATATAGGGTATACCACACACCTCATTAGAGTAACAACATCACACCAGAATTTTTAAACATCAAGTGTGAATACTGGATTAAATTATATTTTTTTCAGAGAAAAAATAATAATTGTGGAATACAAGTCGACTCAACCAAAGACCAGTTTCTAGAAATAAAGTTTCTATCTATATATGTTATGCATGTATATCAAAAATAAAAACTCTAGTATATTTACTTTTCACTATATGAAGAGTCAGTACAACAGTAGCTTCCTTACTGTGATTGTACCACAGTAAATTAAGCAGTTTTATCATCTTAATAGAACCAGAAGCCATCAATTGCACTCTCTGAGCACACTCTTGTAACCATTAAAATAGTTAGGGGCAGTGCAGAGATGAGGTGGGAAAAGCACCCACGTCAGAAAACCCATAGGCTTAATCATGATAATAAACTTCACCCTCTGTACATAAAACTAGTGTTTAGTCCTGGAATTATATCATCCAAGTCCCTCAAATCTGAGGGAAGGTCTATCTGCTCCCCTCTGACTTTGTTTATTCTAACTAGGTAGGGTGCTGATAATGAATTACCACAAATGATTCCACATGTGGGGTTTCTTGTCTAACAGTAATCCACACAAATTAGCCTTTTTATAAAGTTGTGTACAGGGGTATTTTATGTATCATTTTACTTGATTTTGTGCAACCTTGCAAGTTTTTTGAAGCTTGATTAAACAAAGTAGTACAAACATTTGGGTCAATTTTCAATTTAAGGAATAGTTTAATTGGTGCATTGTTTAAGGATGTGATATTCTCTTTACTGATTTGTTTTTTTTTTATCTATCTTTAGATAGATCTGTACAACCGAATTTATTTTGTGCTCAAAGGAATGTATCACATTGTACACAGATATAGCAATATTGGTCCATTTGTCACTAGCATCTAGTAATGTAAATAAGAGCACTCAGAGAACACAAACCTCTGTCAAGGCATGTAATATTAGCTGACCCTAAAGTAGGTGAATCAGCAGGTCATTTAGTGCATTTACTCAGCTATGAGAACCTGAAAGTAGCTATCGCTCAGCTATTCAATGCACTACAGCTCTTCAGTTTTACTCTGTTACAGCTAACCCAAAAGTAGGTGAATATTATATTTGAACAAAATACTTTAAATGCAATGGTTTTCAAGATACAAGTATTTACTCAACTCAACTCACCTTAAAAGTTTTCAAAATTAAGATTATTGTTGTATTGCTATTTTATTTGCAGTCTATCTTACTACTAACTGTTTACAGACACTTATACACAATTTTGCAAATTTAATAAGCAAATTAAATTTTTATAAGTTAATATCCTATCCAATGGACTATTGCTTTACCGGTCAGCGCGACCGGTCCCGCCAAACGTCAGAAAAAGTCGTCCGTATATGATACCGGCAGGACCGGCCAGGAGAGTGCATTCACCAGGTGGCGCATCGTACTTCCTCTTCCTGTCTAGACAATGTGACGTCATAGCATCTTTTTCATGTCTAATCCTAGTAAGACCCCTAGTAAGCTGATAGCGGGGCCGGTTGGGTGGGCCTTGCCTGTCCATTGGATAGGGTATTAACTCATAAAAATATAATTTACTTATTAAATTTGCAATTTTATTACATTAATACATCCTATTCAATGGACAGTTGCTGAATAACTACCGCTTGGAAGGCGGGTAAGCTGCTAGGGACATGTGTGAACTCATAAAAGAACAAAACTGAATATGCCCATATTTGACCCAGGGTCAGGTGACCCCAGAGGTCAAGGTAGGATAGGACTGACTGGTTAACCAGAAGTCCAAGTTCGCCCCCTCTTCTTTCTCAGGAAGACCTGAGAATAGATAGAGAGGGCTGAGTTCAGTCCCATAAGAAATAAACTTCCCAAGGGAAGCAAGTCATTTTTTTTTAGTTTTATTTTATATATTGTACATATTTGCATTTAACACTATGTACATGTTTACATGTATACAAAATCTCCTCAGTTCTGGGTCCGGTGGTGTACCTGTTGAGCGGCCACCACAGGCCCGAGATGGAAAAGCTCTGAGTCAGCCCAAGCAACATCCATCCATAAAACTGGGTGAAGGTGTTATGGGATTTCCAGTGACAGGCTGACAAAATCTGCTCTACGGAGATTTCTGATTGAAAAGCCTTAGAAGCAGCAAAGGCCCTAACATCATAGGCTTTAACCAGATGTAGGGTGAGGGACTCTTGGTCCGAGAGCTCATAGTATAGGATCGCAGTTTGTTTGATCCATGAGGAGATGGTGGCAGGTGAGATTTCTTTGTCAAAACCTTTCTTGAAGGAGACAAAGACCAACTCCTTATTTTTCCTAAGGTCTTAGGTCCTGTTTAGGTAGTAGCACAGAGCTCTAACTGGACATAAGGACCTGTCACCCTTGATTGACTTGTCTAGGGAAGGATTCAGGGCTGGTATGACCACTGGTGCCACACTATCTGGACCTTCCTTAGCCAACTGATACTTGGACAGAAAGCTGGGTGAAAGGTATAGGGAAACTTAGACCAGTCTGACTGGTGTCTAATATTCCTATGTAACCAAGCATGGTTTTCACTCCTGCATTTACCAGAACCCAAGGCCATTAGAAAAACAGTCTTGAAAGTCAAGTGTTTCAAGGAGGCCTCTTTTAAAGGTTCAAAGGGGGCCTTTGTAAGCTGGTGTAGCACCAGAGAAGGGTTCCAGGAGGGGATGCCCCTCCTGCCCTTGGGTCTGTCTCTATGGAAACTATTCAGGAGATGAGGGAGATTCTCATCTTTGCTGACATTAATCTGTAGCCATCAATAGTCCCAGGCTGTAACTTCTTGACCTAAAACAAATGCAGGAGGAAGTCAGCAGTGGCTTTCAGAGGTGGTTCCCTGAAGTCCACCTGATTACTGAGGCACCACTTTGTAAAATTGGACCACTTTGCCTCATAGACTGATCTAGTTGATCCTCTTTGAGGAGCTTCAATTCGTGCTGCCACTGCCTCAAAGAACCCTTGCTCCTTGATAGCTGGGGCTCTAGGAACCAGGCATGCGGGTTCAGATTTGTTGGTTCCTGGTAAGAACCTGGCTGAATGGTTGAGACACCAAGTTGGGTATGTTGGGCAGACACAGTGGAATCTGACTGGACATGGCCACCAGATCCCAGAACCAGGGCATGTTGGGCCATCCCGGTGCAATATGGATTAGCCTGTTGCAAGGGGCAAGGGTCCTGTAACTTTTCCACCATTTTGCCCAAGATGGCTGCTGGTGGAAAGGCATAAGGGTCCAGACCCTCCCAGGAAAGGCTGAGTGTGTCCACTGCCCATGCCTGGGGTTCTGGTACTGGTGACACAAACTGGGGTACTTTGTTGCTGAATCTGGTGGCAAACAGATCCACTTGAGGCTGGTGCCACCGGGAGCATATAGCTTGAAACATTTCTGGGTGAAGTGACCACTCTGTTTGAATGGTCTGGCTAAGCCTGGATAGCTTGTCTGCTATCAGCCGGCCGGAGATGTGACGTGCCCTGAGGGTCACCTGATTTCTGGTGCACCAGGACAGGATTCTCCACAGTAGGGCACACAGGGAGCCCGATTTCATCCCCCATTCTTTGTTGCTATAGGCAACAACTGTTGTGTTGTCTATAGCTATCAGTACTGTTTTGTTGCAACAGAAGGTTTGAAATTCTAGAAAGACTGTTTTTAGCTCTAAATGGTTTATGTGCAACTTGCTTTCTGGAATTATTAAAAAAAATTATTAAAAAAAAACTAGACATTGCGTCTCGACGCAGTGTATCCCCAGACGAGACATAGTTAAGGCGTGAATGTGTCGGGCTTGAGCCTGTTTCCTGGAGCACCAGGTCAGGATTCTCTATAGTAGGGCACAAAGAGGGCCTCACTTCCTCCCCCCCCCCACACACTCTTTAAATAGGCAACCACCATGGTGTTGTCTGTAGACCTCTGCCATGGGAGCTCAATTTCTGGACTATAATCAAATCCACCCTAAAATTATCTGGCCATAACTTCCTTCAAAAAAAAACCTGGATCCAGATGATCCAGATTACTCCCAAAATCTAATCACTTGTTCCTCATCCCATTTAAGGCCATTTGCTGAAAATGTCAACAAAATGCACCCATACATTTTTGAGCTATTTGTCTGAAAAAATTACAATTCATGGATCCAGAAGATCCAGATAGTGGTCCATATCACTCGCAAAATTGAATCATTTCTTCCTTTTACCACTTCTTCCTTTTACCATTTCTAACATATCCTAAAAATATCATCAAAATCCATCCTAAAATTATGTGGCAGCCTCAGATCACTCCCAAAATCTAATCACTTGTTCCTTGTACCATCTAGGCCATTTGCTGATAATGTCATCAAAATCCATCCACAACTTTTTGAGGTATCTGTCTTTAAAAATTACATTTCATGGATCCAGAAGATCCATATAGTGATTCGGATCACTTCCAAAATTCAATCATTTGATCCTTTTACCTTTTCAGACATATCCTGAAAATTTCATCAAAATCCGTCCATAAGTTTTTGAGCTATCTTGTACACAAACACATGTGGCAGCTTGGATCCAGATGATCCAGATCACTCCCAAAATCTAATCACTTGTTCCTCGCACCATTTAAGGCCATTTGCTGAAAATGTCATCAAAATCCATCCATTACATTTTGAGATATCTGTCTTTAAAAATTACAGTGGGTAAGTTCCTAGGGCCTTATGTGAACTCACAAGAAACCTACAGTCTAGACTGACTTTGTCAGGAGACCTATAGGCCCAGGCCTGGGTTGACCTTAAGGTCAGGAAACCCTGGAAGGCCTTGGTCAGTTGCCAACAGCCAGTTACGCGGAGCAATACCGACGTCGACCTGCTCTAAGGTAGGGGAAGGGAGGGATGAGTTCAGTCCCAGAAAGCCAATAAACCTGAAGGAAGCACGTCACATTGTATACCATGTGCTTGTAGAACTGTTACATTATGTACATATATACATATCTCCTCAATCTAAGAGCCACTTGTGGTTCTGCTGAGCAGCCCAACACCGAGCCCAATTGGTAAAGCTCTGAGTCAGCCCAAGCCACACCCTTCAGATAGGCTGTGTGAAGGAATTATGTGACTTCAGTGACAGGCTGACAAGAATGGATCTAAGGAGACTCCCGACTGGAAGACCTTAGAAGCAGCGAAGGACCTGACATCATGGGCTTTTAACCTGATGTAAGGGGTGGGCCTCCTGGTCAGAGAGCTCATGTGGGTGCAAGGATCTCAGTATTGGAATCACCTTTTCTAGTGACTCCGGTACCCTCCAGTTGTTTTTGAGATGCCATTGTGTGGGTCTCCTATGAAGTCGGCCTAGGTGAACTTGCTTTCCTGTGGCTGTTATTAAACCTATCAAGGGCATGAACTGCTGGACCGGACAGGCCGGCAGTGACAGTATTTATAGTATTTTGTCCTGAAGGTTCTGCCAGCGGTCCGGTGTAGGTCGGACTGGACCAGCCATGAGGTCAAACTGGTAACCTACAAGGTCAAAGACCTGCTTGGGTCCAGTTCCGATTTTCTAAATTTGCCAGCCAACCTAATTTGGCATATTTTCACTAGATCTTGTGTATGCTGGAGACACACCTGGTGGGATGTGGCTTTCACCAACCAGTCATCTAGGTACTGGTGGTTTCTTATACCCTTGTGCATAGCCATCAGTTTCATCTCCTTTGCTGCTACAGTAAGATCCATGGGTGCAGTGGACAGACTGAAAGACAGTGCTTTGAACTTGTATGTCCCACCCTAGCCATAAAATTTGACATGTCCCGGACTGTTCCTGTATTGGTACATGGAAGTAGGCGTCCATGACATCTTTTAAGGTAACCCACTCCCATTGTTGGAGGGTGGCCCTCATGGTCTCCGAAAGGTTTGGTTTGCTCAGGCCTAGAATAGGTCTCCAATGGTTGTGTGGTTTTGAAACCAAGAAAGGTTGAAGAAACCCAGAGATTTGGGCTCTACTGCATTTTGTCCATAAACTGATGTAATGCCTCCAACCAATATAGGTTCCTATGAGGATGTACATAGCAGTTGATAATTTTGGGTGACCTGGTCCGGTCTGGTGACAATGATCCAAGTGTGGTCCGGTCCGTTGGGGCTGACACCACTTTTCACATTTAAAAGACTCTTGCCCCAGGTCAACATCCTGCAAAGTTCAGCATTTACACAGTAAATTTCATTAGTGAGATGGCTGACCCTTGGCTGGATATGATGAGGAAATTGTCTGTTGACCATCTATTGTAGCACTGTACAGTAGGGACTGTGTAGCCTGCACCCGGTCAGCAGACTTGGTAACCAGTAGGTTGAAACCATATGTAGCCAATTGCTAAAGCAAGCGTACAAGGCTGTATAGCCAGTACCAGTCGGTACACTCTGTAGCCAGTTGTTGAAACAAGTGTACAAGGCTGTGTAGCCGTTACTGGTCGGTACACTCTGTAACCGATTTGTTGAAGCAAGTGTACAAGGCTGTGCAGCCGGTACTGGTCGGTACACTCTCCAACCAGTTGTTAAAGCAAAAATACAAGGCTGTGTAGCAGGAACTGGCCAGTGCACTCTGTAACCAGTTGTTGAAGCAAGTGTACAAGGCTGTGTAGCCGGTACTGGTGGGTACACTCTGCAACCAGTTGTTAAAGCAAGTGTACAAGGCTGAGTAGCTGGTACTGGTCGGTACACTCTGTAACCAATTGCTAAAGTAATTTTACAACTATGTTTTGTGTTGAATTCAGCTGGCTGTAGGTTTCTGCCATTAAAAAACGTATTTCTTTGAACGCACATCTTAATTGTAGATTTGACAGTTGCTGGGAAAGCCCTTGTAAGCTATATTTAGAAACAAATGTGTGTCACGTGACCAGCTAGCTGGTCGGAGGGACAACGTGATTGGCTGATTAGAGATGACGATCAGCTTCGTGAACTGTTCGGTGAAGATGCCCTCACTGGACGCATTCTTTCGTTTTTATCACAGTAAACGTGAGCTGACTGGTCGACTGATGCCTGTAGCAGAGAAGTCTGTACCAGTGTGCTGGAGGTGAATTCAAAGAAATAAAACTGGAGTCACAGTAGACGTGAGTGCAAAAAATGCACTTCCGACCTCCTTGTTCGGTGAATCACGTGATTAACTTCGTGACCTGGTCGGTGAATCACGTGACCAGTTTCGTGATCTGGTAGGAAGGACACGCAATTGGCTGACTGGATATGACATCAGAGGTTGCGTTCTTTGTTAGCTTGCCGGCCGGCTGATGCTTTAAAAGCAGAGAAGCCTGGACCAGTGCGCTCTGTTGAGGAAGTCCTGGCTGGTCTGAAGTAGGTTCTTCTTCTCAGCTGGCTGTACACTCAAACCAGTGTCCTGGCCATCCACAGCCCGTATTACCGACACAAGTGCCGGATCCACAAGGGTGGGACTGAGAGTGATTAAAGATGAAGTTCCTTCTTGCTTTACAGCAAAGATGTCTGGAGAAATCTGAAGAATTCATCTCTTGCTTCTGATGAAAAAATACTCGAGCTAGGCTGGTGTGACTGATGCTTTACAGCAGAGAAGTCTGTACCAGTGCGCTCTGATGAAGAATGCACCTTCATATGGGGAATTCCCTCTATATACAGTGTTCAAAACTACGTAGACTGAAGTATCCCGTGATTGCCATTTGTAGTACTACAAAGACGTTTCTATGGTGACTGTACTAGCTGAAGGTTACAGAAGGATAATTAAAACAAAAGACACAGATAAAAATACCTGTAAGAAGTATATCCATAATTCCTCAATATTGTCGATCTGCCCCTAACAACACAATGGTTGAGTGGGAGGAAACTAATAATGGCTGCCTTCATATTTCTCATTGATTACTGTCCTATCATCAAAATTAAATTGAGTCAACTAGGGAGCGTTTCCAGCAGATTTATAAATAAATATCCGTGCTAGATAAGTAGATAACACTTCTACACCAAATTCTTCATGTATAAGGTTGAAAATCCGTCATAATGCACACTTTTCCTTTAAAAAACTGGAGATTGTAGAAAATACGTCTGCACAGTACACGCGCCAAACAAAAAAGATGATATGACGTCAGGTTGTCTAGACAGGAAGGAAGTACGAGCCGCCATCTGGGGAGTGCACAGTACTACGGACCGGCCAGCCAGTGGAAACACAGGATGTCTTTTTCTGACGTTTGGCGGGCCGGTCTGCGACGACCGGTTTAGCATATTGTCCATTGGATAGGATGTATTAACGCAATAAAAATGACCCATGGTCAGGTACTTTGGCAGTCAGTGGATAACCTTCAATGAACATCTGTAACCAGTAAGCCTGGATGGTAGAAGTCCATCGTGTACTCAACCTCCAAAGCCATTTTCAATAGTTTCCATGCAATGTAGTAAGCATTAAGTGCGAAAATATCTCAAAAAAGGCCAAAAATGACCCTCGGTCAGGTACTTTGGCGGTCAGTGGATGACCTTCATTGAAGAACTTCAAGGTCAAATTTCTGCATGCTTAGAGGACATATATATGTATTATATATACCAGCCATAGGATGATCTAACTTTCCGTATGTGAGAACTGGGCCAAAATGTAAAAAATGGTCAAATTTGACCTTTAAGAGGCCATCAGTGACCTTGAGATTGAAGGTCAAGGTCACAAAACAATAGCGTTCGTGGCATTGCCCATATATACACACCAAATTTGAAAGTTCTAACTAAAATATTTTTTTAAGTTATCGCGTCAAAAAGGAAATCTCTGTGGCGGCGGCGTGACCGTACTGAATCCTAAGTATCCCCGACTTTCGTCCGGGGATAAAATAAGACAGATCCAGGTCTCATACTCACACAAGAGAAGCTACTTCTGGCCTAGTACATATACGCAAGATATGAGAGAAATCCTCGAACAGTCACTGAGAAAATTGTGATAAAGTGTTGAAATTTTCACACTTTTGGTGGGGGTACCTCCCTTGTAATGTCTCTAGCAAACAGACAAACAGACAGATTTGCATGCCTTGAACAATTTTTCATCCTCAATAGATAAGGTATCTTTTAAAAGAAGCAGCATGTCTCTAGGCCTTATAGTTTTAGAGAAGAAGTTGTTCACGCGGACGCCCACGCCGCAGAATAACGACATAATGCCAGCTGACTGACAAGTCAGCTGACATAAAAATTGTGGGTAGGACCTGACTGAAGGAAGAAGTTACTAAAAGAAAGATCTGAATTTTATTTTGGATACAAAAAAACTCATGAATATCCAGAGGTCCCCTTTCAATGTATTTTTAATGACTTTGGCTTTCTACTTGATATTTCTATGAAGATTAATTTACATATTTGGTTTTATTTTATTGTCTCCCTTAAAATACTTTATATCACTTGAGAGACTGGTCACATGGAGTCGAGCATTTTGCCCTCTCTGAGTGCATCTTGTTATTATTATTTTGCATGCAGACAGTGATCCAGATCAGTCAAAATTATTGGGATCTAAGTCAGACTGTGACCCAGCGTATGACTTTTTAAAGAAAGATCCAAGCAGTAGTATTTGTGTAATCCTGCTAACAAACAGACAAACAGTCCTGAAAACAACACATACTTTTTGGAGATAATAATTATGTGTACCAATAAAATATAACTCTTACATTACATTCTAGTGAATGAAAAATATAGAAACAGAATGTGGTTTGGGTTTGATAAGTATACTTGCTTTCTTCCAGTAAATGAGAGAGTAGTTATTTACAACCTCAAGACACATGCAGATGATGGGCTATTAATTACATGGTCTTCAGATAACATAAACACTTGCAGTGGGGGAGCAGATAAGCCCTCCCTCAGATTTGAGGGGGTTGGGATGGTATAATTCCTAGGACTGTGTTCCCGTTCCTTTGGCATTTATTACTGTAACATCTGGAGGCATGCTGCACTGACAAGGACAATATACATAGATAATTGTATAATGGGAAGGGTTGTTTTTTTCTAGACAGTAAACTGAAGGTGAATGCATGACTAGGATTATATACATTACTGTATAGGGGAATTATTGGAATATAATGCTGAGTGGTATGTATTTATATACAATTATGTTATTACAGTAGACATATTTCAGTAGATACTTCCAATCATATGTGTGTAATATCATATATTAAAGATATTGAACAACTGTTGCCAGTACAGAATAATTGTTTTGAAAAAAAGCATTTTAGTTTCATTTTGTTATTAGCTTGACATAAAAAAGGTGTTTATTGGTTCAAAAGTACTTGCATTTTTGCTATTAAGGAGGGGAAATAGAATTTTTCAAATATGAAATTCATCTCAATGATTGTATGTGAAATACATGTACATGTATAAGGAAGGTAAATTTGCTCAAGCCTTTAAGCTTTGAAAATTTGTGGATTAAATTCATTTTAATTTATAATCATACTCAGTATTTGGCAGAACAGTACTGTCAGACAGGAAACCCATTGCTCTAGGTAAAATGTACAAAGTATATTTGAAACACTGTTTTCTTTTATCTTGAGAGCCCATATCTTTACCCTGATTAAACTGATTTAGCACCTCTTTGACGAGGGAGGCTTATTGTAGCATCCGGTGGATACTATGGATTACGCATGAGTACGCCGCCGCTGCCGCAGTGTAGAGATTTTCTCATTACCCTTGTAGAGGCCAGGGTATTATACGTAGACTTCTCAAATTTGCAGTATATATATTCAAAGTATATATATTTGGCCTCATTTTGAAAAAAAAGATGGCCGCTATGGGTATTTTTCGACTTTTAGCAAGGAGTTTTGTTGGCCCTCTAGAACAAAGGACATTATAGGTTGAGATGTCAAATTCGCAGGATATGTTCATCATTACAAAATCTTGACTGGATATATTTTTGGGCTCATTTTGAAAAACAAGATGGCTGCCACAGGCATTTCTTTTCAGTCACCGAAGGTGCTTATATCTCCTTTGTTATTGGTCCTAGAGGTTTGCAATGTGAAACCAACCTATAGGAAATCATGGGCTGCGAATCTTTTGATGTGGTTGGATTTTACCTTGGGCCCCTCCTTCAAGGTCAAACGAGGATATGAAAACTTAAAAGTGGTCATAACTCACTTATTATTGGTCCTAGAGGTTTTGGATGGTAAACCAACCTATAGGAAATCATGGGCTGTGAATCTTTGGTGTAGTCGGATATGACCTTGGTTGCCTCCTTCAAGGTCAAATGAGGATAGGGAAACTTAAAAGTGGTTATAACTTGCTCATAATTTATCCTAGAGGTTTGGGATGGTAACCAACCTATAGGAAATCGTGGGCTGTGAATCTTTTGATGTGGTAGGATTTGACCTTGGACCCTCCTTCAATGTCAAATTTAGGATGCCAGACTTAGAATTGGTTATTACTTGCTTATTATCGGTCCTAGAGGTTTGCAGTGTGGAACCAACCTATAGGAAGTCATGGGCTGCGAATCTTCTGATGTGGTCGGATTTGACCTTTGGTACTGAGCTACCAAAAAAACAAGGCCACTGCCGCAGCGGTTATCTCCCGCCTTAGAATCAGTAAAAATGGAGAACTAAAGTAGATTTAAGGCCTTTGAAGTAAGATGACCCCACTTGACATTGAAGAAGGGGTCAAAGGTAAAAGTCAGCAATTTCAAAATAGTCTCAGGCCTTGACTTGGTATAAGTTGTTTTCACATTTGGAACCCCTAGTAGCAATGATAAGGGAGATATAAGGCCTTTTAATAGCATAATCCCATCTAACATGTGATATGACGGCCATTTTGTTTTTGAAACTAGGCTAAATTACTATCTGGCTAACTTCCCTAGCCATATGTATTTTGCGCATATTTAATGAAGCTAGCTGCAATATTTCAAGTTTTAGAGCATCTTAATGATTTTTAAATAATTGGCTATGGCGGCCATTTTGTTTTTCAAAATAAGGCAAAAATTTTTCTCAGGCAAAACATTTGAAGGCCAGGACTTTTGATGATCTGTGTTTATATTCTGAAGCCATAGCACCAATAATAAGAGAGAAATAAGGATGTTTTAGTGTGACGACCTCACTTAACCTTGAAGCAGGGGTCAAAGGTCAAATTCAACACCTGGAAAAGATTTCCTGTCCATGTCTTCCTACAAGCTGTTTTCTTATTCCAAACCTCTTGGAGCAATATTTGGGGAGATATATGGCCTTTTTAATAGGATATTTGCGATATGGCGGCCATTTTGTTTTTTGAACTAGGCCAAAATTACTATCAGACTAGTTTTTCTAGCCATATAGCTTTTGTGCAAATTTGAAGATGCCAGCTGGAATATTTCAAGATTTAGAGGACCTTTATGATTTTCAAACAATTAGCTATGGCGGCCATTTTGTTTTTCAAAATGAGGCTAAAATTTTGCAGAGACAGGTTTTTATAGCCATAAACATCCCCTGCAAATTTGGTGAAGATTTCTTTATAAATGAATGAGATATTAAGGTTTATGCAAAAACATGAGAAACTTTAAACGTGATATGGTGGCCATTTTGTTTTTTGAACTAGTGCCAAAATTACTATCAGGGTAGCTTTTCTAGCCATATAGCTTTTGAGCAAATTTGAAGAAGCTAGCTGGAATATTTCAAGATTTAGAGCACCTTTATGATTTTCAAACAATTAGCTATGGCGGCCATTTTGTTTTTCAAAATGAGGCTAAAATTTTGCAGAGACAGGTTTTCATAGCCATAAACATCCCCTGCAAATTTGGTAAAAATATCTTTATAAATGAATGAGATATTAAGGTTTATGCAAAAACGTGACGAACTTTAAACATATGATATGGCAGCCATTTTGTTTTTTGAACTAGTGCCAAAATTACTATCAGGCTAGCTTTTCTAGCCATATAGCTTTTGTGGAAATTTGATGAAGCTAGCTGGAATATTTCAAGATAAAGAGCACGTTTATGATTTTCAAACAATTGGCTATGGCGGCCATTTTGTTTTTCAAAATGAGGCTAAAATTTTGCAGAGACAGGTTTTTATAGCCATAAACATTCCCTGCAAATTTGGTGAAGATATCTTTATAAATGAATGAGATATTAAGGTTTATGCAAAAACGTGATGAACGGACGGACGGAAGGCGTTTTATAATCTCCCACCCTCGGCCTTCGGCCGCAGGCAGGAGTTAAAAATTTATTCAAAACCAGCCTGTTCTGAAAACACTGATCAAACTTCTACCAGCCATGCTGAATAAATTTTTTCAGTGGTCTCTCCAGTTTGTAACCTGATGTATGATGCAGGATCTCTGGATGACCAATGAAAAATTTTATTCAAAACCAGCTTGTTCTGAAAACACTGATCAAACTTCTACCAGCCATGCTGAATAAATTTTTTCAGTGGTCTCTCCAGTTTGTAACCTGATGTATGATGCAGGATCTCTGGATGACCAATGAAAAAATTTATTCAAAACCAGCTTGTTCTGAAACACTGATCAAACTTCTACCAGGCATGCTGAATAAATTTTTTCAGTGGTCTCTCCAGTTTGTAACCTGATGTGTGATGCAGGATCTCTGGTTGACCAATGAAAAAATTTATTCAAAACCAGCTGGTTCTGAAAACACTGATCAAACTTCTACCAGCCGTGTTGAATAAATTTTTTCAGTGGTTTCTCCAGTTTGTAACATGATGTGTGATGCAGGATCTCTGGTTGACCAATGAAAAAATTTATTCAAAACTAGCCTGTTCTGAAAACACTAATTAAACTTCTACCAGCCATGCTGAATAAATTTTTTCAGTGGTCTCTCCAGTTTGTAACCGGATGTGTGATGCAGGATTTCTGGTTGACCAATGAAAAAATTTATTCAAAACCAGCCTGTTCTGAAAACACTGATCAAACTTCTACCAGCCATGCTGAATAAATTTTTTCAGTGGTTTCTCCAGTTTGTAACATGATGTGTGATGCAGGATCTCTGGTTGACCAATGAAAAAATTTATTCAAAACCAGCCTGTTCTGAAAACACTAATTAAAGTTCTACCAGCCATGCTGAATAAATTTTTTCAGTGGTCTCTCCAGTTTGTAACCTGATGTGTGATGCAGGATCTCTGGTTGACCAATGAAAAAATTTATTCAAAACCAGCTTGTTCTGAAAACACTGATCAAACTTCTACCAGCCATGTTGAATAAATTTTTTCAGTGGTCTCTCCAGTTTGTAACCTGGTGTGTGTTCTCAAAACAATGATCATATTTCTACCAGCCAAAGTTATTTAGTTAATCTATCAAAGGTTGACTAAATAACTATCTCAGATATTAAAAATATTGGATCCACTAAATATTTGAAAAATTTTTTCAGATCAATGTTACAACACAGCAAGAGAATGCAAGTATGTTCATTCTAAGAGTGGGAATGCAACAGTGCGAAAATTATTCAAAATTTGAGACTATCGGAATAGTCTCAAATTAGATTGGAGTCACTTAGTATTAATTAGTATCTATCATCTCACATTTGCTGCACATTAATGTGATTACTTATTCCAGTTTACGTTACTAGTTAAATACTGCAACTGTAGGTTTCATTGTGTTGATGCATAGCACAGAGTGTTGCATTCTAGATTTGTATCAAAGTAATTGTTTTGAAACTATTCATCACCCGTCACCTTGCTGGGAATTAGTATTAATTAGTATTTGGTGTTATTAGATTGGCTATCATGCCAAAAGTACGTCATTGTTTGGCTTGTAATGGCCAGCAAAAAAGGCCAGTGGGCAGTAAGTGCCAGTTCAAAGGTGATGATGCTTTGGAAGGAAGTACTTCCAGTACTTCAAGTGCACAAAATTCTGACAATTTATATCAAGAAATACTAATGGCGTTAAATTCTGTCAGTTCCAGATTGTCAATTATGGAACAAAGAATGGATAGGACAGAGGAGCGGCTGCAGGGCACATGTCAGCAGGCACCTTCAACTTCCTCTGAGAGGGCAGCAGTTGACATGGTGTCAGATCAGGAGGAGAGTGATGCGGAGGATGACACTATTATCCCCAGTTCTCATATGTTGAAGGGATCCAAGCAAATTCAAGATGCTATGGATCAGAGATTGAAGGAACTGACTACACTGAACGAAAAAGGTACGTTCAAGTCACAAAGAGGGGTTCAGGAGCAAATATTTGTAAAACGCCAAGTCCCATGGCCCCAGAACTACATTTAGTCAGGTACTGCAAAAAATAGAGTATCTTATGACAGTCTCAGTATATTTCAATGGGTCTGTGGTTTATGCAACATAATTAGAGAAGAAAAAAAAGTAAAGACAAAAAATTGCATGTTAGACTATATGACTGAAATAATGGAGGATGCCCAGGACTTTCGGTGGGCCTCTGCTAAAACAGCCCATGCCCTGCTTCTGTATTGTATGGAAGAGGGCAAAGTTGACTGGCACATGACTGAGAAAATTGATCGTATCAGAAGGGCACATGCCCAAAAAGTGGCTTCAACTTCATCCTCCCAAGGTAACAAAGGACATATTCCTATGCAAGGTACTCCATGTAAATTTTTTCAGAGAGGTAAATGTTCCCACACCAGTGACCATGTCACAAATGGTCACAGTTATAAACACATATGTAGTCATTGTTTTGGAGTGGGGAAGCGTTTCCCCCACCCACAAAAAGATTGTAGAAATGCAAACAAAGAGGTAAAAAACGAATGAGGCACTGCAGTAATGCAGTGTCATATTCCAAAGTAGTCAAAGGTCATATGGGGCAGACCCTTCATCAAATGTTGACTAGTAACCAACCAAAACCCCATAAAAATTGCTAACAGAGCTTACAAATGTAGAATTGTAACCACTTCTCGTACCTTCAATGGGGTAAGTACCAACTGGAAACTGGATATATACAAGTATAAGAATTATTCTTATGCCCAGGTGGTCAAATGCCCCAGAAGTGAGGACTTATCAGCCACACCTAAGGTCATAAAGTCAACATAAAGTTAGTGGTCATTACAGAGATAGAATAAGCTCACAAAAATATGCAAATAACAATCACATTGTCACTGGCCTGGCCAGGCACCAGCCTGATCAGAGCAAAAGTTCACTTGATCACACTCGCAAGGATTTTCTGCCTTAGGTCAAGATAAGTGATCACCAAAATGTCATTGAATGCACCAAAAGGTATCACATACTTATGCCCCCTTCTCATATACACATTTTCAATAGGCGGCAAATTACGGTTGTAAAGCCGTCTCCAACCTTCCTAACACCTTCTTTAAACCTTATACTTCCGTCTCCTATCTTTAGCTACCTTCCCTGCATTTGTCCTTGCCACGGAAATTTTGGTTGTGCTCAAAGCTTCCGTCTACTTATTGAAAAATCGCTTCTGACCATCTCAGACCGAGGTAAAGCCGAACTTTATTGTATGTTTCCGAGATCTAGGTTGTCTCTTTCCGTGAATTTCCGTCTTGAAAACGTATATTGTAGATATAGAAGGAAACACAAGGTTGAGTCTCGGTTTATCAAGGAAACAGCAGACCTTGATGCGGACCTACTGGGACTTTATTATTCTAATGTAGGGGTGGGAGGCGGTTATACTCGGCCAGAAACTAAGGGACCATCCCACCATCAATTTTTCACCCGATTTTAGAAGAAAATCTGCGGCAAATTGACCGCAAATCGCCGCCTAACACAACCGCCGAGATGAGAAGACAATATCACCCATCAAATAAAGACTTTAGGGAGGGGTTGCCAGTTGTATAAAACCAATATAAGTAGGGCCTTTCGACATGTGAAATTGGACCCCAGGGACTATGACCTGTTAGGTTTGTGTCATGTCAACAGGTATGTAGACACCTGCCTCCCCTTTAGGTATCGGCACAGGAGCACTCTGTTTCAATGCTTAAGCAATGCTGAGCATCACATTATGCATCAAAAAGGCTGTGACGTCATGAATTATATCGATGATACCTTGGGAATCGACATTCTGAGTAAGACTGAGGCCTCTTTCGACATGTTACAGTCCCTTCTTCATGACCTAGGCTTTGAAATTTCTATGAAAAAGCTAATACCCCCTACAACGTCTATTAATTGCCTAGGCATCATGGTTGACACAATTTACTTCACTTTGGCCATTCCTCATGCCAAAATGCAACAAATATTACAGGCTTGTGACCAATGGCGGTACAAAAATCACTGTGACAAGCATCAGTTGCAGTCATTATTAGGCAGTCTTTTGTATATAGCAAAATGTGTTCGTACATCGTTTTTTTAAACCGATTGTTGGATTTCCTGAGGTCAATGGAAGACAAAGGTCACATAGCCCTTACACTTGATGCAAAGAGAGACATTAATTGGTTTGTAAAATCCATGCACATTTTCAGTGGCATCGTCTTCTTCAATGAAAAGCCAGTTAAATGCTCAATAGAGTGCTAGGTGGGGTTCCAGAGTTTACACCCTCAGCTTATCCTTGGGCTATCTTGACATGAATATAGCCCACCTTGAAATACTAAAGATTTTGGTGGCCCTCAGGGTCTGGCACAAATTTGGGGCTAATAGTAAAATAGCAATTGCTTGTGATAATGACGCAGTAGTCTACTTCCTTAATACTGGTAGGACTAGGGACCTGACTTTGGCTGCAATAGCCCAAACATTCAGTTTGTGGCTTCCAGGAGCAACATCAAACTGCAAGTACAACATATTGCAGATAAAGCTAATGTTATTGCTGACCTCCTTTCAAGATGGACCTTGACAGCCCACCCTCAGATTAAATTAAACCCACTATTGCCCACTCATCAGTGGGATGAGGTTAAAATACAACATACCACCATTGACTGGTCCATTTAGAATACATATTAATGTCATATATTATTGTCTTCTGTAGAGTTAGGCCAGCCAATTCCAACCCATATGTCCTTCAGACCTTCAACACAAAGAAACCACAATAGTATGTTTCGTTTATTTATTGCTTTTACTGATTGCTTATCTCCAGTTTTTACACACAAATAAATACTCTGTCACAGCCATGGCTAACCATTTGTTTGCTGTTAAGACCAAGTTGGCCCTGTTGGGATTTTTCACGCAGGCGTTTGAGGATCCAAGGATTAAGTATTATCAAAAAGCCTTAACCCTCCACAGACCTTTTAAAGCTTCACTAAAGAAAATCATTGATATTGACACTCTGCAACTGATAGTGAGAGCCTGTGATAGCACATATATGGGACAGGTATTTAAAGCAATATACACATTGGCATTTTTCTCATTTCTTAGGATATCTAATTTGGTCCCTCATACAAGAAAAGCATATTCCCCAATTCAACATCTGTCCCAAGCTGATGTATTTTTCGCAAAACACCTGGAATTCACTTACTCCTAAAATGGTCAAAAACACTGCAAAGTAGACACAGTTAGAATATTAAAAATCCCTGCTCTGGGTTCCAATCCAATTTGCCCAGTTATGGCCATTAGAAATCTCGTATCTATCACTCTGGCTTCAAAAAGGCACCTTTGTTTCAATATAAGACATCCCAGGTTTGGTTCCCAATGACTGATACTCAGGTTAGATGCCATTTTAAAATGATCCTTGCTAAATTGCAATTGCAAAATGTAAACCTCACATTTCACACCTTTGGGGTTCAGGTGCCCCCTATGCCTTCAACGCAAATGTGGCTCTGCAGGATATACAGAGCCATGGTACCTGGACGTCGGAATGCGTCTGGAGATATATCACAATGGATCACAATGGCTCTGATCAAGTGGCCAGGGCATTCCAAGATAACCTACACTCTACTTCCTACTTGGGGTTTGGGGCTCCTTCTTTTCCACAAAAGTTAGTTTTAACAAAATTCCTGTAAACTTCAAAGCTAATGCTTCACTAGAATAAATTATAAAGATTTGCTAAAGTTAACTATAACCGTTTCATGACCTTAAAGTGGGTTAAATTCACATAGTTGCTTTGAGGCCACCATAACTTAAATCAAAATCATTCAAAATTCACTTAGAGTGACCTTAATCCCTAACCGCAACATAGGACCACCTTAACCTTTATCTCCTGACATTATCTGTATATTATACATTTAAGGTGGCCTTGAAGTTTTCATGATGTAATTATAACTGTATAGATCACAACAGTGTCATCACCTCCCACTGGGATGTCAGCTTAACATTACTTTTCCAAATTATAAGGAGACCTTACTTGCTAACCACAAGATAGGGCCACCTTAAAAGTTTCTGTCTGGGCCTTAGTCACCTTGCATCACTAAGGTGGCCTCCAAGTCATCACCATACCTGTGTTACAATTGTATGTGTGATTAAATATGCATATGTTTGTTAGTAGAATAATATATATATATACATTCCCCAATTGCGGCTCTTACTACCTTTCTTTGGACCTGAGGCAATGTTAAAATGTAGGAGCATCAAAATGCAAATTATGATCAAAGAAGTATGTGATTGAACTGTAGAGTGAGGAGTGGGAAGGAGAAACTGTCAGGTATTGATGATCAGGAGGACTACCACTGGTACTGTAGAAGCAACTGCCGAGAGACAAGAATGGTCCAAAATAGCTAAGAGAACCACTCTGTAAAAATCATAAACCAATATTGCAGTTTTGAACATGCAGCAGAATTTTACAGGTAGCCAGTGAAGTCGCTTCGGGACAGGTGTAACATACTTTCTATGATTACTGGCAATATGTGCAAGAGTATTCTGAATACTCTTCAGCCTGTGCTAATTGAAACATGACAGACCTTTAAACCTCTTAACATATATTACTTATGTGACTTTGCGTCATACAAATCTAATGTAGTGAATGATTTTTTGTCAATGGTATTGCTTTGTTTTGTACAGATACATGTATAGCTTTAAATGTATTGGCGAAAGACCAGCTATCTGTAATATTTATACAACAAAAGTACAAAAACATCTGTTGTTTTTTTTTTTCATTTTAATAATAGTTTAATGAAGTAGCATCTGCACTATATGAAGCATTAAATTTTCATTTTGTTTAAGTGAGCCTTCATCGTAGTTATTTCAAGAGGAGGTAGCGCAGTTTTTTTTTCAAAAGAGCAAGCTTAGTATTTATAGACAAACTATCAACAAAATATAGCAGTGAAGGAATATTACAGCTTTCAAAAGAGTCATCAAAGAGAAAATATGGGAAGAATTGCAATATTTTTGATGTTCAACTTTCTCTGCCTCAAATGTGAGTAAAACTCCTTTATGGCATTGTGAAATATGCCGGATTCGAACCAAGGGCCACAGGAGCGAGTGGCAAGTGATTAAACATTAACTCATTAGGTCATAAAATTAATAAAATTAAGCTTATGTTGATGGAAGTGACTGAAACAAATACACAAATATCTGATTGACATAAATAGAAAATTTCACTGAGCATTATTTTAGCTCCCATTAGTAATGAACTTGGATGGTGAAAAATAATTCCAAGTGAAATTTTAAAACTGTTTTAATCCCTCAAGTAGAAACCAAACTTTAGAGAAAATTACTTACATTACTTTACAATCTTCAAAAGTTAAGAATTATTGAAATTTTCTTACAGTTAAAATTTGTCAATTTGTTTCATGAGACAAGATAAACAAGTACAATATTAATTCAGAGTTTTCGGATTATGTATTCTATCCTTCTCAAGAGTTAAAATACAGTAGTGACGTCACTCCATTGTTAAAATAGTAGATTCTTACAACAGAATGTAGTGTCAGTCCCCAGCACGCCCCCCCCAAGACATAAAAACACAAGCTTGGGTTTAAATATCTATTCAATCTACCAAATGTTTTTAATATGCACATAACAAGGTTACATTACATTTGCTTTATTCATAAACTTTATATTACTGAACTTGCTTTATAATACCACTGGTTGGAGGAACCCACAGAAGAGATCTAATGAGAATGAATAATTTTGTCAAGGTGAGTCAATTCGACCTGACCTTGAAAAAGAGGAGGTCACCCCAAACCAAAGTGAGAGAGGTGAAATTTGTTACAAGGTCAAGCAATTTCCTTGACCTTGAAAGAAATGTGTGGTGACCCCGAATATGGCATAGCCATAAGGACATGGGTTCAAACCCATGTAAGGAGTGAGAACATGCAACCAGTCGAGACAGTGTATCTAAGTATATACTACATGGTTATGGATAGACCCCATGGCAGAAAGGCAGGTAAATATGACTGTAGGTATGATAGGCTATAATGGATTTTTACTCCAAGGTGGAGGAAGACCATACTAGGTAGATGTAGACCAAAACATGAAAAGAGTATGGCTAAATGTTTAATGTAGTGTTTTTTCTACTGTTTTTTGTAAAGGGAGCAAAAGTACAAAGCTTGACCATTCACAGTTTAGCTTTCAAATATTGCTACATTTTAGATTCCTGTATCAGTATTTTACATTCTTTAAAATGCATTCAAAATAGACTGTTTTGTGTGTCATATTCATAATTTTAATATAATACAAGTTGGAATTTTAGAACTATGTACAAATGTGTTAAACTTTACCTGCATTAATTTTTGGGTTAAAGGGAAAATACTAAATGTATCAATATTTAAAGGTTTTACGTTTTGCAAGACTATGTGTAATATATATACTCAGTCAAAGGCCAGATTTATTTGTCATTCTAATTCTACAGTTTATTTAGGCTGAAATATTTATAACTTGACACATTTACAACTAAATGGTACTACTTCAACTTCAATCAAATGGGATTAAGCTATAATGCGAATATTTTAAAATTTTCTATATTCCGATTGATATACTAAAAAAATGCCAAAACTTATTAAACAGTATTTTAAGTCAGCGAAAGCACATGGAACATTAGATTCATAGTACAAATGTACTCAGGCCTTCGCCCTGGTGTATTTGTATCAAACCAATCTACTGTTCCTTGTGCTTTCTCCATGACATAAAATTCATTCATAGGTAATATTAACAACCCCATAAAACAATTAAAAGCTATTTGGGCTATTTTCTGTTATTCTATCACATTGTGGCATGGTATATTTTGTACACGCAAATAACAATTAAGCTTGTTACAGCAATAGTTTACAGTAGTAGTGACTTCTTTAGTTTGATATATTGTCACACTGCATTTGAGGCCCATGCCCTATGAGCTCTTATTGCTTGCAAAGGGACTTTGTGCAAGAAACACAACGTAACACCTGTTGTCAAAAAAGTGTGAAATGAGAGGCCTGTCTGGGCTAAATCCATTTTCATCAATATCATGTTTGTTCTTGTATTCAGTTTTCATTCTGCCAATGGTATACCTCTGAGACTTTTCAAGGGGACAAACGATGAGCATGGTACTTCTTGACCACAAATTCATAAGGATGTGAATCTTTGGAACTCTTACTAAATGGTATTGGTACATCCTCTGCAAGTTTTTTGACAACTTAAAGTGGATTACCAGACACCCCCAGATGTTACATCTGCCATAGTCAGTTGTTTTGAAGCATCAAATGCTGCTTTCGTCACTGGTACTAAGTATGAAATTAACAAATAAATGAAGAGCGCTAAAGAAAATGACAATGCATAATGGGGGAAATCAGGGAACACAAAATTAAACTTGAAGAATGTATCCAACTGTAAAATTGTTATCACACTCTTAATCACCACCTTTGTGAGCTTTATGTTCACTAAGGACTTCATAAATGCCTTGAATATATCATGCTCAAAATTCACTATTTTAAACCCCAACCCCAATGTAGATACATAGTTATTAATAGTCCTAAATGTCAGCCCTGTGTCCACCAAGTGTTGTACAACAGACAAGAGAAGGGCCACTTTGTGTGGCTTTCCAACATTGTCTGCCATCATGAATGCCATATAATCATTTGTTATCTGAGTGCGCATCTGCAAGGTTTGTAAAGTGAAAGTGCTGTCTGACAGGCTCTCTGTATTAGAGCTGCTGCCACCTCACTGCCGCTGCCAACAAATACAAACTAAATTTAAAGGCCTCATCAGGTACCCTCTATAGTTACTTTTTCCAAGACCCAATTATTCCCTAGATGACCGGTTAACAATCTTGATAGTGTGTTAGCCTGCCTATTCCCAATGCCAGGGATATGTACAGTCTGCAGGTGAATACTATACTGAGCTAGGATCATAAGTATGTTGTGAAACACACCTCCCAAGAATTCTTTGTTTATGCATAAATTATTAAGAGCTTGAACCACTGCCATGTTGTCACTATGAATGCACACAATGCGCTCCAACCACTCCTTTGTCCACATTGTTATAGCTACTGTGACATGATACATTTCAAAATTGTACTATAATTTTGCCCTGTTTAACCTCAGTTGGTATATCTACAGCATAATCCCTATTCCCCCAATAAGCACCCGAGGGCCATGGTGGCAGAGTGGTAACACTCTCGCCTCCCACCTCTGAGGCCGGGGTTTGGTTCCCGGCCAGGCCTCAAGAGGAAAAGCTGGTAATTGCTTGCCGTTGGTAGGTAGTTTACAGTACAGAACCTTGACCAACTGCATGTACTGGTTTCTTCTGCCCTTCCAACTACCCGTTGTGATATGACCTGTACAGTGTTGAAAGCGACGTAAAACACCAAATAAATAATTAAATAAATAAAAACCCAATAAGCACCCAATCTGTCTAATGAGGGATCACCAAAAAACTCAATGTGGTCAGTATCATTTAAGAACACCACTTTCTTGCTGTGTACATTGCAGCGACACTTCAATACCCAGTTGAGAATAGCCCTCAGTGGGATGATTATTTTACATACATACAAGAGCTTACCCAATAATGACTGTAAACACTGCCTAGAAGCATACTCAAACTGATCAAATTAGAACTAACTTCGATGAGTGTATCCTCTGGAATGAGTAGAGTCTTCCTAGCCACACTTATCTCGATTTCCGTACAGACCACTGTATCACAAGGGCTCACAAACTTATCTGGAATATTGGTCAGGTAAGTTCTTCAATCAATCTCTTCAAAGTTCAAAAATAACAAACTCAGCCCATTCTATGGGAACACATGCAAATAGATCATCTGTGTAATTCCAAACTATTATGTCATACCTTAACATGATCTGTCTTATGACATCAGTGACTCAGTGTCATTAGTAGCCCCAAAGCCTAAGCATTTATCTATCAAATGAGACTGATTATGAGAAATGCACAGTTCAACGCATCTACAGGGTCTAACCGTATATTTCTGAATGCCTTTGCAATGTCAGTTTTTATGAGTTTAGGATTATCAATGTTCATAATGTCACTTATCAAATAGACCAATGGAGGTAAAATGGGGTACGCCTGTGCAAAATAATGTTGAACTATTTGATTCCATTCTGGTTCCTTACTATTCATTCCCAATGGAAATCCATCAGTCAAAAATTCTACTAATCTATGGTCCCCATGCAAAGGTACATACTTAAGCCATGTTTTCAAATTCAAATCTGATGTAAGTGTAACCTGCAAACTGTCACAGTTTTGTTTGCCTTATCTTCTAACCTCATGTGCTAAAGACAAGTACTCATCATGAGTGAGCAGGTCTATGTCGTTATCGAAGACACTTTGTGAATCACCATCCACAATCTTATTGAACCCACCCTATACATTCAAAACCCAAGTCCTTTCCATTTGGTTTGGGGTAATACATACAGTGAGCCCGAAGCCCCATCAAATCAAACACATTATTATCACCATCAACATCAAGAATTTGCATAAAGTCAACATCCATGTAACTTTTAAAACACAAACAACATTTATGATCATTAGAGTCAATAAATGTTTTGATTACTTGCTCAAAATTACTACAGTTTGTGTTACTATTACAGTGCTTAACTAAAGTCTCAGAGTGATGACTGCCGTCACAGCAGTGGCATCCCAACCAATCTTAAAAGAACTCGTGGTGCTGGTACCCACTTAGCCCTGTTCACAATTATCATACAAAACAACATTATTATACTCATAACCAATATTGGCACTCTTAATGGCATCCATTCAAGCCTGCATGTCACACACATATCACGCACCAACCCTATTTCTTCCCCCCCCAAATTTGGCCCACACACTGGACATGTATCTGATTCACATGTTTGAGCACTTCTAAACCCACATATTTCTGGTACAAAACGAGGGGTGTGTCAACATGCCATTTAAAACTAGTAACCCCTTTTGATGGAAGGGGAATAGCATTATAATTTCCACACTTGACATCAGCTCCCTGTGAACAACCTGACAAGCCAATGTCAACACCCCCCCCCCCCCCAGCTGCACAGGCCCTTGTCATCCTGAAAGTGCTCAAAGTTTACATGCTAGTTATCATCTGTCACTGTTGCATTCTTCAGAACCAATAGTCATATCTGTTGGGGAGCAAATGCAGCTGCATGGGTATGTGTCATTCTACATTGCCAGATGATCCATCCATGATATCTCCCCTACTTTGATGTCATGCATTATCGCAATGAATGCTCCTTTAGCCACAGCCCATGAAGTGGATTCCATCAACTTGTATAACTCTGCCATCATAAATACTCTCATGAAATATTCTCTATTGTATCATTAACGCTTAGACATACCCGAGGATAAACTGGATCTGCATCTGTGGATCTTTGTAGGTTCAACGAGAACACTTTCATTAGGCCAACATCTGTTTAATGCATTGTTCAAACTATTAGTAACATTAAAGCACCTTGAATGATTTTGCTTATCCTGAGTAGAGTGGGCAAAGGAGTAAATACTGTGGAGAAATATCTAATAAGTACTCCCATTGTCATGTTGTTTACAAAATGGGTAGATTAAAGTGATGGGTATTTTTAATATGTATAAATGTAAATGAACTAGTAAAAGGTGTGAGCATAAAAGATGAGTAACATGGTAAGATCTGCACTTAAAAAAAGATAGTCAAAACTCATAAGTCTAAAGACCCACCCTGACTGGATGGCTACTGAGGAGGCTGCTGCTGTTGAGGCAGTGTTGTAGTGGTGATAGTGAAGAGTTGCGGCAGCTGCTGCTGCTGCTGAGGCTGCTCAATGATCTGTGTTGATGTCATATCTGGTAGCTGGCTTTGTATTCCACTTAAGTTGTGTCTACTGCCCTCGTCCTGTACTGTTAGAACTGATGTAGGGTTCCCAAAACCAATGGGGCTGGGTGTGTAGTAGACGTAACTGCTGCTAGCTGCTGCTTGGGTGGAACTAGACGTCTGTTGAGTGGTAGTTGGCAGTATCCTGACCCTCCAGGACTCTGTGGTAATAATGGCTGATCTTCTTGGTTGACGGCTACAGTTGCTCTTAATGCTTCCAATGTCTCTAAAAATCCTGCCCTTGAGATCCTCAAATTCCTATTGGGTCATCTTTTCAGCCTCTGATGCCACATTGTCGAAGAAGGGCTGCCTGTCTGACTTCTGCTGCAGGAAACCTGAGATCAATGTCCTCATCTGGTCAAAGTGCTCGAGTATCTTGGAGTCTGTTGAAACTGGTGTAGATGTGAACATAGGTTGACTCCTACTCTCCCTCAGGACACTGGACTCAAGGTGTTCTGTATCAGTAGTAGATCCACAAGATTCGTCCTGCTTGCTGGTATTTGGACTGGCCTCGAACCCTGAACTTCTGCTGGCCCCTTTTGTCTGATGTGGGTTTTAAGGAAACCCATCTGTTGGTAGACCCAGAACTGTCTCTTGGTCATCTCCCTTGGTGCCTGGCCAGATTGTAGCTTGGAGAGCTTGCCATAGCGCATTCTCTGGGATTCGAACCATCTTATGACATCAAAGGGCTTGGGCTTCAGTTCTGCAGAGATTTCTGCCCAGAGAGCCTCCTTCTTCTGTCTGTCGTGGAAACGTGCATGCTCCTTGTTGTATAGCTCTGGATGCTCCTTCACAAACTCCACAATTGCAGTTTCTTGGCTGTCAGTGAATGTTGCACAGACCCTGGCTCTTTTGGCTGCCGAGTGACTCTCTGAATCCTCCTCACACCTCTCTTCTTCTTTGCAAGCTTCCTCAGTAAGTTCCAAATGCTCCCCAGTCTCTTGTGTACCCTCCTCTGTACCCTCCTCCGTCCTTTCCTCCATCCTTTCCTCCACCTCTCTACTTTCCTTCTCCCTCTCCTCTTGCCTCTCATCCATCTTCTTCTTTCCTCTCTTCCCTCCTTTCTCTTTCCTCATAACTCCAGTCAATAGCAAAAAAAGTAAAAAACTAAAATGTCTCCAAACTGTAAAATTTGCCTTAAGCTCAAGTATTATATGATATAAAAAAACTGAAAACCCCTAAAAACAGTGACACACATCTCTCAGTAGCCAACCAGTCAGTAACAATGAGAATCTGTGCACGGTCGCTTATATAGTCTCAGACCCGCTCATTGCCTTGTTTTAATTTCAGACGCGGGGAAAATAGTCGGCTCTTAATCAGTTCTTAGTACCAGGCCTCCTTGGGCGTCCTCAGACCATTGCAGACTAAATTTATGTTGTCCCAGACGGCCTGAGGAGGCCGGCTTGGATCGGCCCAAGATTTGTAGCAGGCAACCTCAGGCAACCCCAGGCTGTCTGTGACCAAACCAAAGAATAATCGGCAATTGTCCCAAGACAGTTGTAAGACTTCCGCAGAACGTCTGAGGCCGTCTGAGGCAGCCTGGGACTAGTCGCAGGATGACCCCAGGGTTCCCCAGACAGCAATTGCGATTTTTGTTTTGACATTTTGCCCATTTTTGACCTAAATTTTGGATATAAATGTTGTTTTTGTAACGTATAGAATTTTGAAATAGCCAAATATCTATTTCTTCAACACTATTAATTTGGAAGAATGACAGAAAATTTAGAATAGCCGAAATCAAAAGCCCAAATATTTATTCAACTGTCCAACATATCTTTACAAATGGAGACCTCAGCAGGCCTGTTTTCTTATATTTTTTAAAGGTTTTTGTTTTGTTAAAGTTTTAAAAAATTATTCCTCTTTGAAACTTTAACTTTTTTATTTACCTAGGGGCAATTAAACTAGCATTTTTATGGCCATATTTGATAGGGGAAATTACTTCAAGTTATGTATGTGGCCTTTGTTGAAAATCAGTACTGTTATTTATGTGTTTTGAGGGGTCAGTGTGAGTGTTGGACTTTTATTTTTTTTGTTTTTTTGTAAGTATTTGTACTGAGCTTTGCATGTGTTTGGGGAAGGATGAGTATAGCAACACAGCTTAATAAAAGTTCTTGGAAGATTTGGGGGCCCTTAAAAGGGCCGAAAGCAGGCTGGGATATGGCTGGCTACTGAGGCGGCTGTTGCTGTTGCAGAGGTTGCTGGGAAGTTGAAGGTGTTGCTGGTGACGCAATGAAGACTTGTGGAGTGTTGACATCTGTAACTCCTGTGATGTCCGATAAACTTAAAGATCCAGATAGGTTGTGACGACTGCTCTCGTCCTGTCCAAATCCCACTTGTGACGGTGTGTAATACAACAGGCTGCTGCTGGAAGCTGAAGCTGCAGCTTGTCTCGTGGGTCCCTGTGGTGGTAATATCCCCATTGCCTGTGTATCTGAAGTTACGGTAGCTGTTCTTCTTGGCAGTGGTGCTGCTTGCCTTGGAGTCGGTGGTTGAGGTGGGGCTGGAGCTTTACTTGGAGTTGCGGGTTTCAAATTGCTGGCAGTGACGTTCTGCAGTGCGTTGAAGACCTGCCCCTTCTAAGTGTGGTACTGCTCTTCGCTCAACTTGCTCGCTTCAGATGCCACAAAGTCAAAAAAAAGTGTTCTTTCATCCGCTGGCTTCTCAACAAACTTGGACACCATAGTCTTCATGGTTTCAAAATGTTCCAAGAACTTGTGGTCTGTAGATAACGGCCCCAAGTTAACAGGTGATCTGCCACTTGCGTCTAGTGATTTAACGTCCGTACTGGAGCGAGTACTGTCGTTGTGCACCCTGGAACTACTGGCTTCTAGCCCTGCTGTTATGTTTTCCCCTTTCCTGCAGATGTGGCCACGCATAAAGGACATGCGGTCATAAACCCACTTCTGTCTTGGTGTGAAATTGGCTGGAGCCTGACCAGACTTGTTCTTCCACACCTTGCCAAAAGTTGTCCTCTTGGATGTGTAACACCGTTTCACATCATTCGCATCTAGCTTCAGTTCTGTTGCAATCTCTACCCATAGAGCTTCCTTGTGATATTTGTCTGCATATCTCTTGTGCTCCTTGTTGTAAATTTCTGGGTGGTTCTACAAAAATTCAATGATGGCATCCTCCTCCTTATCTGTGAAGGCTGTCACTAGCCTACATCTCTTCGAAATAACAGGTAGTGGTGCATTCTGTGGGACTTGCTCCTCCTCTTCATCATCAACGGCTGCCTCAGTAGTAGGCAGTATCTCATCACTAGGTGGAGTTTGGAGTGGTGTAGGCTGTGCAACAGTATCAGTGGGTTCCTTCCCTGTAGCCTCTTCTCTCCTCTCCTCCTGTTGCTTGCTCTTCCTTTTCCTCTTATACATCTCGTAAAATAAAAAAAAATGTAAAATGTGTCTATCTGTGAAACTTGCCCTAAGCTCAAATTATATATCAAAATAAAGACTGAAATCCCCTAAGTAAAATCCCTGTGACACAAACGACATTCTCAGTAGCCAGCCAGTACCAGTTAAAGTGAAAGCAAGCTAGAGATCTTCTTATATAGTTGCCGACCATGAGGAAAACTAGTGCGCATCCAACATGCGCAGACAAACCCACCACACATTCTGTCACGCAATCTTGCCGCCCCTGATCTCAGGCCGCCCCAGACAATCCCCGACGTTCCCAGGCTGTCTTTTCTTTGTCTGCGTTTGCCTGGGGCAGTCGGCTACTGTCTTGATGTTTGCACGTGCAAGAATCTTGTGTGAGTGTGAGAATTGTCGGCGACTGTTAGCGTCCTCAGACTATCTTTGATGTTCGCCGACAGTCTGCGACTAAGGTCATGGATAAGAAAGCGTGGGAAAAATATACATGCGTTAGTCCGCCACCAGTCGCAGACTGCCTGGGACAATATTTTCTTGGTCGGAGACTAGCAGTTCAAGAATGCATAAGACTGTCGCAGACTGACCAAAATTCTGTCTGAGGCCATCTGGGATAGCCTGAGGCAGTCGCAGTCTGCGCCTTTCAACAAGATTAAGGTTCACGATTAAGCCAGTCGCGAATAATATCAAACATGTTTGATATTGCTCACGACAGCTAACGACTACACAAGACGGTCTGCGACTTACCCAAGATTCACTCACAACTTGCAAATTTCCTTAATCGTGGACCTTAATCGGAACGCGGGCATTAGTCGTGTGGTGGAACACCCATATAAGAATGGCATGGTTAATGGATCCCTGAAATACAAAATAAGTCCAGACACCTGACTTGTTAAACAGAAAACCACCATATTTCACAATATTTTTCATCAGTGTTAAATATTTAAGTTATATTTTCTTAGATTAGGATGGCATCTCATCAGTTAAAACCAAGTAAAATTTAATAGTCTTAAAATTATCTCATTTAAAGCTAGTTTTGAGGAGAGTTTAGATTATAAGTGAATATGGGTTCTGATACAACCTTTTATAGGCATGAAATCTCAACTATATAATAAACCTCACATGTGTCTTTGAATTGCTGTATTTATATCTGGAATTCAGATTTCGAACACTGCTGTCCACTTCAAGAGGAATTATGAAGATATTTCTGTTGGCTGCTCTACTTGTTGTCTGTGAAGGCCAGTCTACAACTAAACATGGGAGTGAGCCATCAGGAAACACATGTTTCAGCAATCAGGCCATTCTTGAAGAAATGAAGATCTTGAGAGAAAACTTGTTTAGACTGGAGAAACGTCAACAATCCCAGCATGGTAGGCTTCCTGAAATAACGACACAGATTTATTTTATTTATAGTTTTATAGCACCTAAACCATGCATGTTCATCTTCTAAGGTACGAAATAAAGATATTTTTCGAATTAATTCCCCTATTGAGCATGTGCAGTTTTCTAGAAACTGGCTATAGAAGAAATACAACAGATATCGAGAATATTTTACATTTAAGATACTGGGAGTAAGATAAAATGTGTTGTCAAAACCTGTTTTGACAAAAAAATTGATGCCATAAAAGTAACAACATTCAAGAATTGGTTTTAATGGTTTGAAGCGATTGAGGTTCAGCAATGAATCTGAGCCAATAAAAGGAACGTATGTGCATAAACTATGAGAAATAAAACTTCTCAACAGTGTAACATGCAACAAGAAACATTTATCTTACAGCAGTCTTCACAAGAATTATGCAATATTCATTGATCACACACAAGATACATGTCCGAGCAAAATGTACTCGAGATAATCGAAATTTGATTTTGTTTTCACTTACAACTATATTATTTCATTACAGATATCATAGATGAGAAGTTCACAACGGTCAATGCAAAATTAGAAACAGTTGATGGGAAGTTCAGTATAGTTGATACTAAACTAAAAGATGTAGATGCAGACCTTGGATACGTTAAAACACAAATGGGGCATGTCAAACAGGGTTTGTATTTTACATTGGAAAATGTCTTTTTGATAGTTCTAAGAAAAGAATATGGAGGCAGACATAAATCAACACAAAAAAGGGTCTCATGTGGGTGAGTTGGTAGGGTGTTGGATTCATAATCCAAGGATGTTGGGTTCCATCCCCAGTGATGTCAGCTGTTTAGTGTGGGATAACATCCTTGGGCAAGATACTAACCTGGTATGCGCCTCTCTCCACCCAGGGGAAATATGGGTACCCAGGTTTAAGGCATACTAGTTTCTGCGCCTTTTATGGCAGCAATAGGTAAGGTTACCAAGGCTTGCTATCTTTGTTGGGGTAATACTATGTAAAACCAATGTATTACATGAAATTCATGTATAAAACACTTAAATACTACATGACAATATATTACATTAAGAAACTAATTGACTCTTTTTCTTAAATTAAATTTTGACAAGCAATAAAACTGTAATTTTATCAAAATCCAATAAGAATTATTATGGAATTTTTTGTGAGGCCTCAAAAACTGAAAAAAAAACATATCACTTATATTACCGTCCCCACCTACCGTGGAAATGAAGTTTATAAATTTAAGACAGTTTGACCTTTAAATTGACCTTAATATATGGCATAGTCTCTTTATAAACTTTGGATTCCTAAGACGCTTACTAAAAACTATTTTTAAATGAAATTATGTCTTTTAAACATTGGCGTCTAGTATGTAAGTTTATTTAAGTATTTATGTTTAAGACTGTTTTGTGTAGCAGAGACGTGCTGTGTGTTTAAGAGATAAAAAGTACCTAAACCAGTATTGAATTTATGAATTGATTTTAATGCGATAACAGGGGAAGATGCTTTCTTCAAATATCTTTAAGACTCTATCTTTCTTTTATCCATAAGACTTCTCTGTGGCCTCAATGGTTTTAAAACATATGTTAATGATGACCGCCAGTCGGCAATGTCCATCTTACTGTAAGTTTCCTTGTTACAAATTTTGTAAAAGCAAAAAATAACCTCCCCACAAATTTTCAATTCAACCCATTATCGGGGAATTCCCTTCAAATGATAAAATAATTCCATCGTTTAAACTTTTACTCTTTCTAGAATCATTTCTTCAGTTGTTGGTTATTGCCAAATATATTCTAAAAAGGAATTTTGGATTTCAACATTTTGCAAAGCATTTGTATTTAATATATTTTCATGTATGTGACCTTATTCCTGTTACATATATATTATGTTCTGTAAGTGTGGATAACCAATTATCATATACATATCGGTGGTGTAGTGGTTAGAGTTCTCACCTCCAACCTCTGTTGGGAAGTTGGTATATATTGGCTGATTCCCAGTGGTTTACAGTGCAGTATGCACTGGTTTCCTCCACCTGTAAACTACCTGTCGCAATATGACCCTGGCTGTTGAACGCGATGTAAAACACCAAACAAACAAATAAACAAACATATACACTTTCTAATTCGTGCATTTATCATTCTGTTGTTTTATCAACAGAACAAGAAACCAGGGCAATGTCGGCATTTTTTGCACAAGGTCTTCGCATTGGCTATGATGACAGTGCCTACGACACTGGAGACAGATTTGTATTTCTCTATACCCGTGTGAACCCTGGTGGATATTACAACAGCACCAGTGGGGAGTACAGCTGTGAGAAGACTGGTGTTTATTATTTCACTTAGCATAGACGGGTACAGAATACAGAAAGGATCGATTCGCTCCAAAGCCAGTGCAACTCTGAAAAAAAATGGCAGCTGGCAAGGTCAAGTGTATTTCACTACTTCTGACACTAATCTTCACTACATCACTATGAGTCAGTCTGTGATACTTCAGTGTAATGCCGGGGATAAGGTCTGGGTAGAAAGCACTACCCCAAATAATTTTATTTATGGATATACTAATCAAAATGTGTTTGCTGACGTCCTTCTTTCCATGAACTAATTGATGCAACTGTCAATTGTAATACCAACATTTAGCCTAAATGGAGTGATCCAATGTGAACATTTTATGCGGAATAATCTTTAGACTTTGTATAGATGCTGTGGTGCTTCATCATCTGTGACGAGAATATTTTCACCAACTTATAATTGTATTATAATTGTACTCAAATCTACATCGTTTAAGACAAATGGAAAAGATAACAGTCAGTGTTACAGAACAAAAAAAAAGATAAATACTTATTGACAGTATTTTGTGAGTTTACAGTAAAATTTTAAGAATGTTATTTTGTGTATGTCACTAAAGACAGGGATTTACAGCCATAATTAGAGAAAAAGTCTGATGAAGTCACCAATTTGTTCTGAAGACAACTTGCAATAAAACAACAATAATTAACACAATCTATGCATGTTTTATCTAGGTTTTATTACTTCGAAATAATAGTAGAGAGTTTTCTACAGGTATACAAAATGTACATACTTACACAGGTTCTTGTAAATGTTAACTACTTATTAGATGAATTAGCAGTCTTTAATTTAGTAAGACAATAGTATCAGATGATACATGCCTTACACACAACTCTGTTATGCCCTACATTAGTGTTTTTATTATAATATAAAAACTTCCTTAATGACTCATACAAACATTTTTATCACAAATGAAGATGATACGTAATTCCTAATTTGTTCCACTTAATTACCCACTATGTTTTATTAATAATAAGTAGAACAAAAAATCTATAATCAATATGTTTCGCTAAAGATTTCTCTAAAATTTCTTTATCGATTTTAATGCAACAAAAAGAGAAAAGGATCTTTAAAAATACCTTTTCAATTATGTATATAACTCATGTTTAGCTTACATAATCAATGAAATATATCAAAGTAAAAATCGGAACTTGCTTAGAAATTTGTACGGCTAATTATGCATAGCAGGGGATGCGCATATGATCCTGTCTGTGTTTCTAGGTATTTATGTTAAATACTGCGAGTGTAGGACAATAAAATTCAATGGAAAATTGTATATTTATTACCAATACTTTGTTGTAGATCAAACTCATTTGATCCAAGGGTGATCCTAGTTGGCACATATTTTCTAATGCATAGAGAAAGGATACACAACGACTGTGACATCTTAGCAATATATCATATTTGTCAGTTGTGTACGTGAAGTCAAGCTGACAAGATCTGTTTGAGGATATTTAAAAAAGAATCAATATATTGTTTCTGTAAAGGACATAGAAAATTAGGACCGAAGAAGTCAGTGCATTGTTATGTCAAACATAATTGTATTTTGTAAATTTGATTATGCTCTTTTCAATTTTCAAACAAAAATTAAATAACATATTCAAGTTTCATTTCTAAGTAAAAAAAGAAACTTTAGAGTTTAGACATCGCACACATTTTAAAAAGCTAATATCTTATATTATTTATTTTTTTATTTATTATTTATTTATTATTATAGTGACATGCAATTCACAAAAAACATGTTTTAAACAAATTATACCAATTGCCCAGCCCCCAATGGGCTTATAAGTGACTTCAAATACACAGTATTTCATTTGTTGGTTGAACATAATACAATTCCATAATTAGTTATGTAACACAAATATTTTTTATTTAAGTCTGAAAACATGGTAGTGACAATAAAAAAATATTAAATTCAGCATAAAAGAGAATAGCAAATTGTATAAATTTATCTATTGGCTATAGTTTGTCTAATATTCCAGGATGTCTTTCAATAATCAATTATCAAGTTTTCAAAATCTCTTAACATTATTTCAAATTTTTCTTTATCAGTCAAACTTGCAAAATTTTTTACCTTTAGACATATCTCATTGAACATTTTTTCCCTTGGCTCCTTATATATAAAACATTTACAAAGAAAGTGAATTTCATCTTCCACTGATTCTGTATTACATATGAGGCATGTCTGAAGTGTATACAGCATGATTACTATTGAGTATTATTAAGGCCCATGTAACTCCAGTCACTTTAGGATTCTTAGTCATATTTAATTTTTGTTCAGAATATGAATGTGACACACAACCAGCTGAATTGCAAAACATAAACACATTACAGGATATTTAAAAAAATATCTTGGGTTCAGGAATATTCTTGTGGCAAACATGTCTAGCTGATCACTCTATTATAGCAAGGCAAGCAACAGACTAAACCTCTGCTAACACCATAGTGAAATCACTTAATTTGTTACCGACTTGGCTTATTGGGTTTCTAAATAAACAAAACACACATTGCTTTCAAAAATCATTTAAAATCCATTCAATGAATTGTAAATGGTCATGGAATGTGAAAATGTGTACTGCAAATATGTTTATAAGTATATCAAAGCTTTGTGTAAGAGAATTTATTTATTTATTTATTTGGGGTTTTACGTCGCTTTCAACATTGTACAGGTCATATCACGACGGGTAGTTGGAAGGGCAGAGGAAACCAGTACATAGAGTTCGCCAGGGATCTGTACTGTAAACTGCCAACCAATGGTAAGTAACTACCAGCTTTCCCACTTGAGGCCATGACGGGGATCGAACCCCAGGCTCAGAGGTGGGAGGCGAGAGTGTTACCACTCTGCCACCGTGGCCCCTTGTGTAAGAGAAAATCCCTAAAATATTTCAATACCGTCATTTACAAATACAACAAATGCATTCAAACTTAAAATGCCTGGCTTAAACAAATGTTGAATTTACAGATGCACATAATTTTAAACAGATGAGGACAGGCCTCACTTAACCATAGCATGTTGTCATGAGTTGGATTTAAACCTCTAAGCAGAGAGCCAAGACACCAATTGCATATTTCAAGTACAAAAATAACAAATACTGCTTGAATTGAATTTTAATGTTGTATCATCAAATGCTAACAGCCCAGTCACACCCTTCCTTATTCTAATCTAATGTGGACTTTTATTGCACCTAATTTCCACCAATGACAGACTCTAAGGTGCATATGAACATAAAAAAGGCAGTAAACGTTAACCCAATGACATAGTCAGTTAACAGCTGAGACTACAGCGGATGGGCACTTGCAATCAGGTACTTTTAAAGCTTTTTCCTGAAGGAGGTCAAATCTATAGGCATTTGCTTTCATTTTGACAATCTTTTCCATATTGCGATGAAAAAGACCATTCATATCTGGCTGGTAGATGATGAAGAAGAGGCTCCGGCTGATATCCATTTATCCTTCCAGCACTACATCTCTGCACAGCCATTGAAGCTGCACAGCCATTAAAGCAAATGAGCTCTGTGTAAGCCTTTTAATAAAACCTTTTCTGACTGCAAAATGTGTTCTGAATTTTGTTAAATGCCACCAGAGACGTGTTTTTAAAATGCCAATCCCAAGAAACATATCCTACCAAAATACAAGGCCGGTCAAATCACATGTGTTGGAAGAGAAGCCCATTTGGTTGCAGCTTTTGACTCTATTAAGGAAATGGAAGAACAAGGTATTTATTATACACTTATTTAAGCAGAAATATTGTAAGTATAGTGATAACATGGGCAACATTATAACATACATATTTGCAATGCAGTTTATTTTCAGTGCTTGACCTATGATGAAACATATACATCAAGCAAAATAATTCACCATTACTAGGTCAGCAGTCATCTGTTAGCACCGAATATCATTAACTGGTGCAACCAAGTCAGATTTCTCACAGATTTTATCAGCCTCATCCTTAACTTCATTTAAAATAAACCATGTGGTTTTACTGCAATAAATCATTACATGTACACATCAGTTGCCACTAGCCTTATGTCTTATTTCACAAATAGTATGAATTAAAGTATGATCCCTTAGAAAATCACAAATATTCTTGAAAACAATCCAAACCAATTTTTCACTGTATGTTCTTGTTGGAAAATGTCTGTCGTTGCCTGAAGAAACTCAGTACTAACTCAGTATTTGTTCTATGGATGCTTTTAAAGCTCGTATAATACTAATTAATGAACATGTTGTTCAATGTTATTGTTCATATTATTTATTACTGTCTTCAAGGCTACCTTTTTTGGAGTTTGACCCACACAAAGAGAAACTCCTGATGACCTGTCCCAATATGAGCTTGGCTTTCGAATGGAAGTAAAACACCAACTGTGACTTTTGGTTTAACTTATTGTTTTTTCCTAACTGTCTACAACAGGTTCGGCAAGGCTCAATTTTATTATTTAATTTCTAATAGATACTATGACAAAAGTGTTAATTTAAGTTCCTGTTGGGGTTGTTGTAAGGTTTTTTGGTTACTAAAACATTTTTACACTGATGTGTATACCAAGAAGAAAAATTAGAGTTTATTTTGTTTCTTCATTATAGTGACATGTTATGCAATAACATTTTATTCAGATACGTATTACATAGCCAGCCCCCTGGGGTCTATAAGTTACTTTTTTTAAAAAAAAAACTTATGTAATGTATATTTAATAAAACTGGACACACATAATTTACATATTACACATTATGGATAGAGCAGTGCTTTTTGTCAATGCCATCATATCTGGAATGATGGTCTCAACCTGAAACTTTTCACAAGACAGGTTTGTGTAAAATCCATTGAACTTCACAATGAAATCAAAATTTCAACTGTTTCTCCCTAAACAAACATGGAACTCTAACCATGTGATATTGTATACTTTCAGATGTAAAAGTACTTACTGTATAATCAACAAAATCTGGACTAAATATCTCACACCCCATGTGTTGCACTTGACAGGGACGTACCCTGGTACACAAGTGTCTACCAAATACTTTTACATTACATTACATTTCATCAGTTTCTCAGTAATTAACCATCCAACTCAAAACCCTCTTATGTTTTATAAGTTTGGATTGGCCAGTACTCAGCACAGTGTTTTGCACACAACATGAATTGAATAGGAGCACAATTTTTAAGCCATTATCTTTCAGAAACAAAAATAATATTTTTACTAGGAAATTTGACCTCTGACACTAGTTAATGTTAATATTCCTAAGCAATGCCAAAGCAATATTTTTGAGATATTATTTTCATTTGTAATGTTTTTTTTTCTAACGTTTCTTTTTAAACGTTGAATAAACAGCATACGTGAAACGTTTTTAAACCTTCTTTAGTCCCAATGATTTTCTTACCTTCACCAAACGTTTCATTTCAAAAGTATGCACAACTCCAAAATGTTTACTGGATCAAGGACACAGTTGTTATTAAATAAACCAGAGATTTTCAAGGTGGCTGCGTGTTTGTTATTCTTTTAATAGCTAGCTTCAGTGTGCATGCACTTCTTGATTTCAGTGATTGCTATTATTTTTGTTAATGTACAATAGTTAGGTCAAAGGTTGTGCTAATATATAGCAAATTTTGATGATGTTACACAGCTGGCATGACATTTGAAGTTACTTTTTGACACAACTTGCAAAATATTTTAGAAGACTTTCTTAAACAGCTAGCAAGACTATTTCTTCTTATTTGCAAAGCTGGAAAAAAGAATTTATCTTTAAATTGTTCCGAAGTTATCAGAAATCCTGTAATGTGTATAGTTTATTCTCTCCTCTGTGCAGAATTACTCTATTTGTGGATATTTAAAACAAATGTGTAGCACAAAAGCTAAATATGGTTTAAGACTATTGGTTTACCCCTTGATTTAGAGTTTTAGATGAATAAATATGTTGGAAGAACATGTTCAAGAAACTTTGGTGGAATATGACAAGCTATGTATATGGACATACATGTGTTTTTATTTTTAAAGGTTCATCTTTATGTAACATGTATTTTGTCTGAAGTTTAGTTTGCTTTTCCTTTCTGCTGAAGTAAATAAAAAATATGTTGTCTGATATGGACTAAGCATATGTTATGTTGACTGTTTAGGTTTCTGTTCATGGCTTTGATCTGGAGTCTGTGAAATTTTATTTTCGCAAGCATAATCCTTAATTGATTTCTAATTATTATAAGTTTGTGAAGAGAATGATCATCTGTGTATTGTAATACAAATAATCACATTTGCTTCCGGTTTTGTATCGTGCATAGTATTTTTCAGAGATTCCTGTCAAGCTAGGAGAAATTCATGAGGGATTATATTTTTTTCTGGACTTGTGATGCAACAGAGAGTTCAGAGATATATGAGCAAGTTATCTTTGATGAAATCCTTACTTTTGAGTCACTCAAGTCAATTGCAAAAGTAAGAGATGATTATGTACATGATTATGGTTTCTTTTATGCCCTTGTTCCACCAAAGGATTAAGCCCCGATCCTGTCGGCGACCCTTAATCGTGGGTAGTCTTGGAAAAAATGGAAAAAAAATTGACCAATGGGGTGGAAGACAGAATCGGTATGAAGGTCTGGGATTAACTACAGATCGGCCTCAGGACGCCCCAGGAGGCCCCAGACAGTCCCTAAGTGGTCTGGGACTAAGAACCGACCAAGCCATTTTTGTGGTCGGTTTGAACCACGATCCTGTCGTAGACAAACCGACTGGGTCCCAGGACGCCTCAGGCCTCCTGGGACTAAGAGCCGACTAACCCAGGATTAAGTCCCGACCCCACAAGGTGTCCTGAGGCGTCCCCAGGCGTCCCCAGACCGAGATAGCCGATTTTTGTTTTGCAATGGGACTAAGGGTCGCAGGAGGCCTGGGACTAAGAATAGAGGGTCTGGGACTAAGGGTCGGCGACTAAGGGTCGCAGGCGGCCTGGGACCACATAGGACTGTGTAAATTTGATCTGAGGAGGCCTGAGGACGCCTGGGACTGGACATTTTGTTTATGGCGGGAAAAAATAATCGGTTGGGGTCGTGTGAAATATCAAACATGTTTGATTTCTCACACGGCCCCAACCGACCACAACCGACCCTTACAGAAGGTCTGGGACTAAGCAAATATTTCAAACCGACCCTCAAAAACCCTTAATCGGGAGCCTTAGTCGTGTGGTGGAACACCCACATTATTTACAGAATTCCGAAAAATTATTATTCTTAGAAAGTTTTTATTATTCTCGCAATTTTTCTATAAAAATGCCCATATTCTAAAACGTTTCTTATTCTAAAAATAAGACTGTTACTAAATAAGGCCTTTCTAGCTTAAGCCTGCATCTTAGCAAGATCATACACCTTTCATTTGCTAACTTTGACCCTTACTTTTTGTGAAAGTTGCAATGACTTTCTGTTCATTTGAATAAGTTGTCTGTTAGCAATCCATAGCTTCTTATTTTCTATGCCAATCGATTTTATCAAAGTTTATTAACTGGAGAGGCATGTGCCGTAAATCATTCAAAACAATTACCATAAACTAGTGAACACAGAAACTCAAGAATCTTAACCCTTTCAATTACTACTACACATTTTATATATATACTGTCGCATTATTCTGTGTATTGGATACTAAAGATATTACAGCTTCTATAGATTTTCCAAGTGGAAATCAAGTGGCTTAAATAGTTTGAATGATTACAACAGTAATCAGTCCAGTATTCACACTCTGTAATTTCTCCAAAAATACTACTTTTTATCAACATCTGATTGCCAGACTTTGATTAAAGTCATAAAAAATTGGATTGTAAAAATCTCTGGGCATATTTGTATCCAGGGTACGATCTTCCTATTTTAGGAAAGAATTTAATCATTACTTCATTTTATTTGATAAATGAACCTCCTTGGCAGAGGTAATAAATAAACCAAGATAACTTTTTTACCAGATTGTTACAATTATTTGTGAAAGTCAAAGTTGAGAACTTTTACATAAATCCATATTGGTCAGACATTTGACATTTGCCTATGTGGGCCAAGTTAGTAACAGACTTATCCAGGAAGACCACTTCAAATGGCAGACCTATATCATTGGGCCTAGTCCAAAGTATCAGGTTTAAAACTTCAAGGATGTTGACAAATGGTCATCCCTGAGTGTCTGTCTTATCAGTTAACAGGATCTTGTTCAATTGAGAGTCTATGTTGAACCTGTGAAATGAGAATGGACCAATAATGCTTTGAAGTCCTGCGGTATAATGTAAGTATAAATATTTTAAACAATACAAACTTGTTTTAGCGTTGAAGCTTATTATGATACTTTTTTCTGTTGTGTTTACAGCTAAGGGGAAGAATATTTTGGAATTACCGGGATTCTGAAATAAGAACATATGACCTCACATTCTACTACCGCTATGGCAGCAGACAATTCTCATCATCTTACGGTGATTATTCAAATCTGGTGGGATATTATGAGAATGGCAATCTAACACAACACTTTTATAGCAAGGCAACTGGCAAACTCTGTGGAAAAATAATTTACCGAAGACAAGGCCATAACAAGCCTCTGACGTTTGCAAGGCTAAAGCAACTCCAATCTGGATCAGTGTAACTGTCTGGAAATTATTTATCATTGTCCAGTTATATTGGTCACTATGTGTGACATTTATGCAGAAAATGAGGACATTAAAGAAGCAGTAAAATTACAATAAAAACTAAATATGCTGTCTTTTTCTCTCTAATTGTGTTATTCAGACAAATATGCAAGCACTGAAACGTACATATTTTCTAATTGTACTTCAGCCTCTTCTTGCATTTGATCTCTGCCATGAATACAGACTCTAAAGTGCAAAAGGTAAAACATCAGTTATGCCCCTGTTCCACCACATGAATAAGGCTCCCGATTAAGGGGATCTGTTTTCTAAAAACGAGTCCCAGACAATCTGCTTGAATCTGTTTGGATCTGTTGGGGTCTGTTTAATGCCCCTGTTCCACCAAAGGACTAAGCCCTGATACTGTCGGCGACCCTTAATCATGGACAGTCGGTGAAAAAAAGTAAAATGGGCGTGAAAACTAAATCAGCATCAAAGTCTGGGATTAAGTTCAGATCAGCCTCAAGAAGTCTGAGGAGGCCCCAGGCGGACCCAGACAGTCCCCTGACTGTTCTGGAACAAAGAACCGACTAAGCCGTTTCTCTGGTCGGTTTGAAGCACGATCTTGTTGTAGACATACTGGCTTCCTCAGGCATCCTGAGGGCTCCTCAGTCTTCCCCAGACCAAGATTTCCGATTCTTGTTTTGCAATGGGACTAAGGGTCGCAGGAGGCCTCTGACTAAGGGTCGCAGGAGGCCTGGGCAACATAGGACTGTGTAAATTTGGTCTGAGGGGGCCTGAAGAAGCCTGGGACTGGACATTTTGTTTATGGCTGGAAAAAAGAATCACTTTGGATCATGAAAAATATCAAATATGTTTGACTTTTTTCACGGCCCCAACCAACTACCGACCCATACAGAATGCCTGGGACTATGAGAACTTTATATACATGTTTAATATGCAATATCCACTCTTTATACAGAGTAAAATCAGTGGTAAAATAATTTTCAAAACATCAAGCCAAAGGTTATAACGATGAGATCATATTTGGGCTAAATTTAAACTTCTATATCACAGGTGGGATGTGAGTGTGTTACCACTACCTCACTGTGAACCAATTACACTTTAATTTGACACTTTAATGTTATGTGCAAAAGTGGCTCCTTACCTGCTGAAAGTGTGGCCAATGTGAGGGGTGTCAAGGAATAACATTTATCAAAAATTATCGAAACTAATAATCTGCATTGATATAGTGCCATGGCTCCATCAGTGTAATATTTGGCGATCCAGTCTATGTCAAATTTAAGGAGGTCAGCTTGGTCTGTGTTGAGATTATGAAAGAGCATTACAAGAGCAATGTTTAAGGGCTACTGTCATTTTTTGTTTTATCTCTTTTGGTCAAAATTTCTTAGCCACAACTTGGTGCCACTTATTATTTATAACTTCTTCTACCATAATGTGCAAAGTTGCAAGGGGTATCTAACTACACATTCAGTTGCAGCTTCCAAGTATCCAAGTTGTGGATCTAGGCAGCTGGCATACTCCACTGAGTGGTGCCAATTCAAAGTATGATCACCTGTATCCTGTATAAAAAGGTACTACTTGTAAAAGTAGCCAGCTAACTCTTAATGCTAGCCATAGCAAGGTTGTATTTTTGATAGAAATTAGGTCAATAAATTGTCATCAGTGCTACTTTGATTTCAAAAGTTCATGTTCTTCTGGCACGAAGTGTCATTATAGTGACAAAGAAAAGGATAGACCATGTCCTGAGAAACTGAAGAACAATATACGTTTACCAAAGAAAAGGGGAGACCTTCAAAAGAAACCTACAGTGGTTTCAACAGTCATTCAAGCCATTGTAGATTAAGTTCCCTTAGTCAAACTTTTGCACTGACATGGTCCAAGCACTTCTAATTTAGGATAAACATAGACATCCATCAGGAATCACCTAAAGAATGGTCTTTTCTGAAAGTGTGGGGTCCTTTATCTGATTAACAATGCCTAGCAGTCTTGATACTTACTGAGGCATGGAAAGGTTGTCACATAATATACTTTTGTTGGTAACAATTCTATGGAGGCCCTTATTGGGTCATCTCTCTTCTGTTATTTAAAAGAAATAAAAAGAGTCTGTTTAGTGTTATGTCTTCCAGCTTTGATTTCTCAGAAACACTAGTTATGTTCAGTAAATTAGCACCCTTGTTTTTACATGGAAACATATTTACCAGTAACTGGACATGAATATAAATTACTTTGTCCAGCCGGGCTGCCTTCTCTAAGGTTAGTACCCCTCTGTGATGAAGCATGTAAGGTAGACTGACAATCAGTAAAATAATTTCTGCATTCGGTATAGGGGCCAGTGAATCCTTTTTGGTGGGGGACCTTTCCATCAGAAATATAAGCCTGTCTTTATTTAGTTTGCTTTAATGTAAAACATGGACATAAACGACATATTTTTAGGAGGTTCAGAAAGCTGCTAATACAAATAATTTTAATCAAATTTTATAGCATTTAATCTTCACTGAAAGCAGATTTTAAAGTCATAACAGTCAATAATAACACCTAATTTCAAAAATCTGTAAGACAAAACAATTTCTTTTACATTGTATGACATATCTTGTACATTTTTATGCTAAAAGTTTAGTTGAGTGTTCTATCAAAAGAAGATTATTTATAAAAGTGTTTCTGAGGGATAATTATTATCGCTTTCAGTTTCAATCAATATTTACAAATTACATTGCTGTTAATACTTTTACATGAATGACAAATTGTGTTGGAAGAGACAGTGCTAAAACACACCAAACTGCACAATGACACAAACTAAATGATGGTTTCACTGCTAAAACACAGAGTTCTGTGTATCAACAATAATAAGAATTATAAATTGCATTAAATATTGAATATGTAGTGCCTGAGAAGTCATTATATCTCAAACGTTTTGATAGCAATCTCATAGATAGGGTTTCATTTCCATCAAAAAGAATAGTCTCCCTGCTGCTAAGTGGGTGTAAAATCATCTGTTCTACCTGGCCGAAAAACTATTCTGTTTAGGGTCAGGGGCAATATTTAAAAGGTTAAAATATTTGTATAAATATATTTTGTCTTTATATAATGTGATTGATAAAATATGCAACAGACTTCACACTTATAGTCCAGTTACCTATATGTGTATTAATACTACTTCTGTGTATTTTTGTAAAATGTCTAGTTTATTTAGTAGTTTAATTGCTTTATTATTTGAACTTTTTTTTGAATATCCAACCAGAGAAAAGATAGGCAGTCAACTGTAAGGTTCAGTCTCTGGCTAGAGAAAGAATAAACAAATAGCATATCCTGCCACAATGACCACCCGAAAGGTTTGCCTGTTACCAAGTAAATCATCACCAAGTTTGTACAATCTGTGTTCCAGGTAATAATAACTGAAATTACAGAAAAATCATTCTATCATGTTCCTCCACTCCAAAAGACTTAAAGATATAATAAAAAATCGTCAGGACCATACAAAACATCCCACACCTTGTAAGATCCAAACATGACAACCATGTGGTCATAAAGAAAATGCTTTAAAGATTTCCACTACACGGTATATCCGCCCCTGATAGATAGAAACTACAAATGGATTTGGGACAGTGTTTGCTGAAGTGTGTTTTGTTCCAGTGGACAAACTTTTAATCACTCTTAACTAAACGAAAAACTGGAAGATGGATAAACAGAGCTATCGAGACCTGAGCCACTAATTGAAACAGATATTGTTTCCTTCTAAGGATGACACATTTGGTATCAATCCATGGCTAATGAAGCCCATCTGCAGGAGAGCCCTAACTTGAAATGAAAGGATTTGGAACAAAAGGAAGTCCATGGGTATAACAGTGGTCGAAAATGCACTCAGGACCCTGGTCAATCGATGCAGTGTTCTAAGTACAATGCAACAAGTCCAAAGCTTTGGGGCTGCAGAGAAACAGAATCCTTAAGACAAACCAAACTTAAGCAGACAAAGAGCTAGCTGCTGGAGAGCCCGGAAATGAGATGGAAAATCCATCCAGACTAGCCAATGAGCAACCCAATCTTCTCACAGACTACATTATGAATGAACGTGCAGCAGGTTGTATACATTATATTTTATAAAATTGATTTTTGAACCCAAGTACGCCTGTCTTACAAAGTAGACTTAAAGCAACATATATTAAAATGTCCTAAACCGATCTTTAACCCATAAGCACAGTAGACTTTAAAAAGTATCTGCAGAGATATCTCTTACCATGCTGTCGTAATAGATTTCACGCAAAATAGGAAAAGGATCTTGGGTCACACCAAGCTGGAACAAGCTGCTACAAAATGTCAGATCTCAGCAAACAATAGATGGTTTCAGAAGCCAGCTAAAAACACACTTGTTTAGGCTGGCATACCCCCTACCTTAGTAATACCCTGGCGGGTGCTTTGTAAATGTCAACCCATGTCTGTCCCTTGACTCTCCCTTCTTGGACTAAAGGGCATTAGATTATTTGTATCAATTTTGGGCTCTATAAATCCTACTATTTTTATTATACCGCTGAACAATAGATCAAAATACACATTTATTGCAATAGGGGACTTCATATTGCATAGCTACCTTGCAATCTGGGAGGATTGTTCTGTTAATGTCTAGTCCATTATTTACCAGGGATAGGATTTTTCTTGCAAAATGTTTTGTTAATTTTTTTTGTTGCCAAAGTTCTTTTACTATCTTCTGTTTAATTTTTAAAACTGTTGTTATTTTTAAAACTTTCCTCTTCAATGAGTCTTTAAAACTTTTTTCCAAAGTTCTTCAACAATGTTTTTCCTAACTTTCTTAATGCATTTTTCTTTTTCTTTGGGGATTTAAATAACATTCTAAGATGAGACAGAAGTGGAATTGTTTGGGATAGGAATAGGATTTTTCTTGCAAAATGTTTTGTTAATTTTTTTTGTTGCCAAAGTTCTTTTACTATCTTCTGTTTAATTTTTAAAACTGTTGTTATTTTTAAAACTTTCCTCTTCAATGAGTTTTTAAAACTTTTTTCCAAAGTTCTTCAACAATGTTTTTCTTAACTTTCTTAATGCATTTTTCTTTTTCTTTGGGGATTTAAATAACATTCTAAGATGAGACAGAAGTGGAATTGTTTGGATTCGTGGCCTTGGTGTGCAGTGGTATGTACCCTCAATGACTGTTCACAATTGTGTTTCAATCCTGGTAAGAATGGTGTGTGTTTCAGTTTTAAAGATAATATAATCAACCTGTGAAAGCCCTTCCATTTTTGGGGGTCACAAAGTTGAAAAAATACAGAACGCCTTAGCTCCTAATTCTTCTATTGCTCAGTCTCTAAAGTGTTCTTCCCTTCGGGGGAAAACTTGATGTAAAAGATTCTCTCATGTGGAACCACTCATACCTGTGCAGAGATCACAGTATGTCTCGGCTTGACTTTTATTTAATCTGTTCTGTTGGGACAGATATTAAGTTGTCTGGAGTGCATCTCAACCTATTAGATGTGACCTATTGTCATCAGGACATACTCCCTGACTGATCTCAATTTTTAGATTTTTTTTCAATATATTTAACATGTTTTAAATCCTTGGCGACCTTGGCAGAATGTAGAGGATATTTATAGATGTTCATCTATATTTTGGAGAAAAAGTTGTTTGTTTAATCCTTAACAGGTGTAATTTGAGAGTTTTTGTGTACTTCGCATTTGTGTTTGGAATATTCATTATGTACAGCATTACTTTTTGTATGATGACCTTTGCAATTCTTGAGTGTTTTTTGTTACGTTTTGGCCACAAACATTTTTCGGCTGACACTTTCTTTTACTTTGTGCATGTTAAAATTCATTTGTGCTTTAAATATAAATGACTCATAATATATAAAGTTTTCAATCTGATGAAAAAGGAATTTTTGTGCATCTGTAAAATCATGAATAGCAACTAAGAGAAAAAAAGGATTAAACAATGCAGAATTGAATGGTTGATTCAAATATTTTTATTGGATATTTAAAGAAAAAGTTAAAAATCATTTTAGAACTAGTGCTACATAGATAATGAAGCATATTTTAGAAAATAAAGAAACAAGAATTAGAAAAAATGAAAGAAATGAGTCTAAAGTTTCTGGTCAGAATATAAAGTGACTAATTTTATTGCAAAGAACTGCTTTTATTGCAAATAAATAAATCTATTTCAGAGTTACATGAATGTTAAATGAAAGAATGAAAACAAATAAAATTACATTACTTCCATTGATTTGTCTGTCACTGTGTATGTTTGTGTTGTGAAAAGAGCAATGTAATGTAACTCTAATGAGCTCTTGATATAGGTAGACTTTGAACAAAGGAGGAATTGAAGTTTCTAGAAGCATCTGGATGATATAAGAATTAATAAATAAATTAATTTTAAATTGCAGATTTTTTTTCTGAATGATATAAGAACTAATAAATAAATTAATTTTCAATTGCAGATTTTTCATTTGGAAAGATGAACAGATAAATTTACTGAATGTGTGAACTTAAAACACAGACTTCCTCTACAACTTACTATATATTCATAAAAACACATGATCAAAATTTAAGGATGTATGCGAACATAAAAAATAACCAACAAAACAGTAAGTGGATAGTAAAAGCTAATTTTTTACACTATTAAAGCCTCAATTTGCAATAACCCCTTATTTTACAGATTAACAATGGGACATATGGCTAACCTGTAATAAGATGTAACAATATAGGGGTAAGACTGGAGAGGTGGTTGAATAGTTTTGCCACATACATTTGAAATTTCAAAGTGAGAAATTGCTAGTGTCAAAGAAGTATGGTAAACAAAAATGCCAGCTAATGACATAAAGTTTAGTGCCCACCAGGACCATACGTGACAAATATAGACACATGTGTATTGACAACAATGGCACGTAGTAACAGACATACTCTTGAATAATACAACATAAAGGGACAAATATATTAAAAACTATGATTTTAATTAGCAACAGTTTCTTTTTTTCTTTATTTGGGGTTTTATGTCACTTTCAACACTGTACAGGTCATTTCACAACAGGTAGTTGGAAGGGCAGAGGAGACCAGTGCATACAGTTTGTCAGGGTTCTGTTCTGTTAAATGCCGACCAATGGCAAGCAACTACCAGCTTTCCCACTTGAGGCCATGTCGGGAACCCAACCCTGGCCTCAGAGGTGGGAGAAGAGAGTGTTACCTCTCTGCCACCGTGGCCCCTTAATTAGCAACAAACACAATCTTTGTCTAGTAATTGCTGTGGCCAAACATCAACATTAAGAGTCGATGCTTGCTTGCCTCAGATGAGATTTTGTTTATGATTAAGGATTATGCTGCATTTACACTATAGAGGTGGTAGTGTAACACAGCTGTGTGAGTGTATATCATTGATAAATGAGGTTCGAAAAGAGCCTTTATTTCAAAGACACCAATTTATACAGACAATACTTACATTAATATTACATAAATAAAAACAAGCCCTCAAATGTGTGAAGTAGTTAATTTAGTTCAGAATTTTGCACCTACAGCAGATTATGCTATATGATGTTATTAAAATGAGTTTAAATATTAAGAGCAGTGGAAGACATGCCTCCATGGGTTACTAATTTAATTTTTAAATTTTATTTTAGAAATGCCCAACGTTTCAAGTACATATTCTGGAGAATATATTTTCTTCAAATGTGTGGCTACTGAGGGATCGAGAATGGTTGGACAATCAACAATTACAGCAGCTACACCCTCCAGTTACTTATCCAATGCAAAGGTAAAATCACATATAATTTATTTGGTTTTCATGCTTCTCCAATCTCACATGCACTGCCATAATTGTAACAAGGTCCTTTGTGGATAGTAGTTATTAAGTTGTGCATTGGTGTGGACTCGTTTCCATGGGTATGGGAAATAGGCTTCAAGAAAATGGTGAGGCTTGAACCTGTATCTTAACAATAATAGTGTTGGAGTTGATCATTTATCTACTGAAAGACTGTTTAAAATTCTTGCTACATCAAATTCATCAATTCATCAAAATGAGTGTTAGACTCATAAATTTGTGGATTAAAGGTGGGAACAATTAGGTTTTTCTTAACAGCCTCAGTATGTCTGGTATTAACTAAAGCACTTAAATATGTTATATATTCATGGAAGTACTATGGCATGCCACAAATCTAGATATTTATAAATGAGGGTTGCAGTTTTGAATGCATTTGTCTTTTTGACAGGGAACCAGTTGAGATACTTTAATACCAGGGTGATGTGGATCCACCTTGTTTGAGAAAATATAACTTAAAAAGATAACACTGTGTAAACTTATCTATTAACAAAGCTCACATATTTTTTCTTTGACTTTCACTTTTTAATTTTCTTTGCATTCAGCATAAACACAAAGTTGACCTAATAAATTCTTCATTTTTCTTTCTCTTTCAGATTTCCCTGACCTTCCTCTGGAAATTCCGTGATTCTGAGATAAGAAGGATGGTTTTAAGTGGCTTGTACAACTTTACCCAGAGAAGTGTTCGGTTTCACTTTATATATGGAGGAAATGCATTTGTGACAGATGACCTTTTTAGGGAGAAACAGTTAATCTCAATTACTAGGTCAAAGATAACAGGAAAAGATTGTGCTATGGCTGTGATGTCTGAAGACAAAAGTGGAAGTGAAATATCTCTTTAAATAATTCAATGGAAATAAAACAGGAAAATCACAAATGCGACCTATATGTTGAAATATTATTGCAAAAGAAGGCAAATGCATATAATCCAAACCTTCAGGACAAAGTTTATGTATTTTGCCCTCTTGAGTGAAAATAATTTTAAAAGATAGAGGTATTTTATTGCACTTATTATCATTCCCTTTGCTTGAAAAAATAAGTAAGATAATTCTATATTGAAACATCTAAGAATTCAAACATTAAACATCTTCTTTATTTTGACTTAATATAATAACAAGTCCATGGATGACCAGCCCTTGTTTTCAGCAGGTCACTGGTCAGAATCCAATCCCGGTGACAAAAGTGAAGTGTTTTCTACAGGAGATGAAGAAGTTAATGAGGAGATATTATACCAGGAAACTATCAGGTCTGTGCATAGCTTCATGGGATTGACTCATATCCCTGAGTTTCATTTTACCTATGGTAAAGATTGGGAACGAGCCAACAACCTATGGAAAGGAAAGAATGCTAAGCCCTCTAATAAAGTTTGTTGCCTTACCTCCAGATGACTGGTTGCATCAAAAGCTAGAAAAGCTCAGTTAGAAGTTGAAGGCCACCCCTCCTTGTCACAGGACTGTTGTGGACTTAAAGTGGACCAATGTGTCAGGACCCCAAAGTTTCAGTCCAAGTGGTATGACATGAACAGACAAGATGCACTCAGAGAGAGCAAAACGCTCGACTCCATGTGGCCAGTCTCTTAAGTGATATAAAGTATTGTAAGGAAGACAATAAAATAAAACCAAACATGTAAATTAATCTTCATAGAAATATCAAGTAAAAAGCTAAAGTCATTAAAAATACATTGAAATGGGATCTCTGAAACTTCATGATTTTTTGTATCCATAATAAGATTGACATCTTTCTTTTAGTAACTTTTTCCTTTGGTCAGGTCCTACCCACAAATTTTTTAATAAAGATCTGTTCATTGGTTTTGGAGTACTGTAATCTAAACAAACACACATGCATACCCCCCCCCCCCCCCCCCCCCACACACACCCCCACACACAAAAAACAAACAAAAAAAAACCAGACAAATAGGCAAACAATTAACACACAAAAACATAAACTGCTGGTGGAGGTAAAAATATTGCTTAAAGGTCACTTCTTGATGAAAATCACGCATAGTAATTTTTTGTGATGGACTGTCAAGGAAATGAAAAAAGAGAAAATAAAACAAATAATATTTTAATAAAAATGATGACTATACCACCCCTCTCTTTATTATCTTTATGTCAATTTCAAGACATAAAATGAGAAGAACTATTTTTACTTAAAGACAGCAAGTATCACAAGCTAGGTTTGTGACCTCACAATGACAATTGCATTGTGACATCACTGAGTAATGACATCATCAGAAAGCAAAATATTGATTTTTACGTATGCGATAAAGAGAAGCAGTTTCACTGTGTATGCCCAATTAAAAATAAGAGAAACTCTCTACTGGTTTTAATTTTCACACAAATTACACCAAATTTGAAAGAATCTGTCTGTACAACATGAAGTATGTGCCCACCAAATTTGAGTTTGATTAGTGTTATAGTTTTTGAATTATAAGGGCAAAATGGTGCACAGACAGACAGAAACAAAGTGATCACAATAACCCTCTCCTATCGTCGAGCATTAATAATAAGAAGTACACATTTTATCATAATGGAAGAAGAAATTATCATATTTGTAGCATGATAGGTTATACCTTCTTTTCATGTTGTTGACATGAATGACTGGAACAATAGTTGTTATAAAGCATCTCGGCCAATTTTTGTCACACAACTGACACCATGGCCCGGTGGGTAATACACTTGCCAAGGAACACAAAGATAGTGCATTTAAACCCATGTACAGGCAGATACATAGTGGTCTGGACAACTCTCTTGAGCCTCTGTCTTTCAGCTATGGGGCTCCAAGAAACTTTTGACCTTCGGCTATACTTGTGAGGTCGGATGGGGTAAATAGTGCTTTGAATCCTGTAGTAAATGGATATGTTATGCCGAGTACAAATATACAAAATCATCACAATATTATATTATTAGTATACAATATAATATCAAAATATAAAATTTAAATGAGCCATTCCTTCATTTACAAAATAATGTAGTACATATTATTAGATTTCTCAGGCTATATAAGATACTTTTTCAGGAAAGTGTGAGGCGAGAACAGAACATGCATTAGAAGGAATAACAAAACAATGTAACACGTAACAGCTGTTATGGTTTAACAATATTTTTGCAGTTATTTTATGTTGCCTCTACTTAGTAATTCTGCAACATGTCAACACAAACATATTTCTACACTCGTATTACTTTATATTTCAAATTTGTAGGTTGTTTAACAATGTTGCAAAGAAATTTTTGTCATAGTATATTTCACAATGTAAATTAATTTTTACATGATAGCACAAAAAGAGACATTGAGATATGGAAGTGAAACAACATTGAAGGGTTTGATGCCAATTTAAATGTTGGTAGTGTGAAGAATATGAAATCATATGTAAACATAATCACTTTTTGTATGGTACAATAATGAGAACAGTACTGCGAGCAATTCAGGTGTAACATACATATTCATCATAGCCATCACAAAACATATAGGTGGTCAATGGTATTGATTGCCAGCGAAGACACATGACACTAAATAAATACATTTTCAAGCTCTGTGGACCAAAAACATGGGTTATACCTCTACCAATATTTCAAAATCACAGGCAGATTAGAGATTAATGATCAGATTATATTTAATGAAATCATTATTTTTGGTTTATTTAAACCAATTACAACAACAAGCTGAAACCATTAGCTTGATCCAGTTATTTCATCTATTTGTGTTATATGCCACTTCAACACGTTGTATCAGTTACACCATATTAAAAATATGAGTATGGGTGACTTTTTTCTGCAATGTGGATCCAGAAACCACAGTTGGACAAATGGCTTCTGAATAGCATTTTTCAAATTAAATATTTGGATTTTCATTCTGATTTGCAAGCAAATAAGGACCCACCTTAACCTAGGACTAGCAACTGCCACACATCCAATTTTTACCTCATTTAAAAGCACACACTGCTTGAAGAATTAAGCCACCAATTTCAAACAGTCCTTAGAAGTGACAATAACTGTCAGACACTAGACAAACTTACAAGCCTTTAGCCTGTCACTAGATCAAATCTGTTGACAAACAGCCATATGTAAATTCGTCCCTAATCTCTGCTGTGCCATAATACAGGAATTCCAGTACAAGTATCTGGAATACCTTGCCACTCCTGGACAATTGAGATAGATTGAGATGTTCACAGGCAGACTAACATGCTGTTGGGGTGCTAAATGGGAAACATATCGCCATAAAGAAGCATACCAGATGTAGGAATTAATTTTATAACTACTAGGGTTTCTTTTTCCTGACTCGCTAGCCCTGGTTGACACTGAAAACACATTCTTTTGGGTGGTTATTAAATTTAATTAAATGTTTATCTTTATAAGCTAAAGAGAATAATAGAGAAGATCACCTTCAAGGTGGTGCTTTCTACACCTAAAGTCCTGGAAGAGGAAGGACTTGCTTTGCACTTTTTTATTGCTGATGATGCATTTGCCTTGAAGCAATGGTTAGAGGTCCTGCTTATGATGGAAAGTCTAGTTTCAGTGATTTTGTAGTTCAGTTTGAGCTCATTTCCCAGTTGTCTGGCTGGAGTTTAAGCACAATGGCTTTGGAACTAGCGTCTTGTTTAAGGGGTACAGCATTCTCTGTCTTGAGTGAGTTGGAATTCCATGAGAGAACTCATTATCCTAGTTTGAAGCAAGCTTTTGCAAATAGATTTGATTCAGGGAATCTTAGTCAGATATAAAAGGCACAGCTGAAAAGCAGGGTAAGGAAATCAGAGGAGAGCATACCTGAGTTGGCTCAAGAAATAAGTAGATTTGTTAGATTTGCATACAGTGATCTTCAAGTTCATTAAGGGAAGGCATTGCTAAGAATGCATTTATTGAAGCATTGAGTGACAGAGAGCTTCAGTTAGTTGCGTCATCCCAGATCTCTTCAAGAAGCTGTACAATTTGCACTTGAGTACGATGCTTTTAGAAATTCTAGGCAAAAGCGGACTTTGGGAAGTGTCAGGGAAGTTCTTAGCAAGGATGAAAGTGATAGTTATGCTACTTTACAGGATAAAGTGTTAGATTTAGAGAGACGTTTAGAAGGTCTTAGAATCATGAAATCTGATAATACAGATCATTGTGAGTTAGGTTCTGAAACTGGGAATTCTAAGGGTGTATCTGTGGACAGAAAATCATCCAAGAAGTGTTTCTCCTTTGGGGAAGTGGGTCACTTCAAAGCTAATTGCCCAACAAAAGTTTCAGGGAAAGTAAGTCAAAGCAACAGAGTGAATGCCCAGTGTGATTTTGTGGTCGAATGGGTCATACTAGGTTGAAATGTTGGAAGTATAAGGCTGATCAACAGAATGTTGAGCCTACTTGTGTGTTTTGTGGTATGAAAGGTCACTACATGATAGACTGTGATAAGTATAGGTCTCAGCTTCCATCTGGCAGGGGTTCAAATGTGAGAACTGTTTCAATGCAGGGTGTTACTGAAGGTTGGGTTGAGGGTAAAACCTCAACAGACATCTGTGAAGCTCAGAAAAGGATCCTTACATTGGAATTGTTAAAGCTATGATAGAAACTGACCAAAGACCAAAGTGGGTTCAGATAGCACACCAGAATAGTGTTGTGAAAGCATACTGGTCTCAGTGGAATAGACTGGTTTTGAGGGATGGCATTTTGTATAGGAAGTGGTGGCCCACAGGGAAACATAACTTTGTGCTTCAGTTGGTCCTGCCTGAATCTCTCAGAGGTTTGACTTTGAATCAGTTGCATGACCAAGCCAGTTCTGGTCATCTAGGCATAAGATATACTCTTCCATGAATGCGTAGTTGTTTTTATTAGGTAGGGTGTAAGAGTGATTTTATAGCGTGGTGTCAAAGTTGTGAGGCTTGTCAAAGGAGGAAGTCCCCAGTGAGAAAATTTAGAAGTCCAATGCAGCAATACAATGTAGGTGCCCCTTTAGAGCACATTGCTTTGGATATATTAGGTCCTTGGCCTGAGACTCATAATGGCAATAGATACATTCTAGTCATTGGTGATTATTTTTCTCTTTGGGTAGAAGCTTTTGGTATGCCAGATCAGGAAGCTAGTACTATTGCTGATTGTTTAGTTCAAGGTTTTGTTTCAAGGTTTGGAGTTCCAAGCCAGATTCACTCAGATCAAAGAGCACAGTTTGAGTCCAACTTGTTTCAGGCCTTGTGTAGAATTTTAGGAATTGAGAAAACTCGTACAACATCTTATCATCCCCAAAGTGATGGTCTCGTAGAGAGATTTAATAGGACTTTAGGGGATAAGCTAAGTAAGGTGGTTGAAACAAATCATAAGAATTGGGATGATTGTTTACCATTAGCTATGATGGCCTATAGGTCATCTATCCATGAGACTACTGGTGAAAGTCCAGTTAGGATGATGCTAGGTAGGGATATTCAGTTGCCAGTTGACTTGATTTTAGGAAAGGGCATTCCTGAGACACAAAGTGTGGTATCTGGTGTTGCTTATGTGAAAGAGTTGAGAGAAAATCTGCATAGAATTCATGATATAGCTAGGGAAAAGTTACTCAAGTCTAGCGATAGGCAAAGAAAGGCTTATGATTTCAGGAAAAATTTCAAATCTTATGCAGTGGGAGATACAGTATATCTGCACAGCTCAGCTAGGAAACAGGGCACTAGTTCTAAGTTTCATCTTCCATGGACAGGGCCATTTCTAGTAGTTGGGAATGTGTCAGATCTTGTGTATCAGATTCAAAGGTCATCCAAATCTGATTTGAAGTATGTACATCATGACAGGTTGAAACCTGCTCATGTCAGATTAGACAATTGGTTACAAGGATCAAATGACAAAGTTTTAGGATCTACTTTAGATCAAGGAAATAAGAATGTGAATTCGGAGTTGCATGATTTCAGCAATTCAGCAGATGATAGGGAAGAGATTTTGATTTCTTTTCCAGGTTCTGAAGAAGCACCAAGTGACCAGCATGTTTCTAATCCATCCAGTGGTAAAACACTGAACAATTCTTTTTCTTTGTCAGAACCACAGAATTCGACTGATTTGTCCAATGGTGAAACATTGACAAATTCTTCTCCAACAAGGCCAGTTTTGCAGTCTAATGGTAAAACATTGGATGAGGCTTCTCTATCCAGATGTGAGCGTACTACCAGGGCTGGTAGAAAAACCAACTTGCCTATTTTCTTACAAGACTACGAACTAAGATTTGTTTGGCAGATCTAGTCAGGCATTGATCACAGCATAAGGGTAAAACCTTTAATGATTTACATTCATTCATTTTACTTCCTGTTTTCAGTGGTCAACCTACATGTGGAACTAATTGTCTTATCTTATGACAAAAAGGGTAAAACCTTTTCTTAATTAAGGTATTTAAGAACTAAGTTCCACCTTCTTTCATTGTAGGTTACTGAAATGTGTAAAGTGTGGTTTCCTTGTTGATTCTGACAGATATTTGAAAGTGCATGTGGATGAAGTTCATGTACCGAAAATGCCTTGCCCTGACCTGTCGTATAGTTTTATTTTTGCAAGCAGTAGATGGGATCTGTTCAAGGGACACCGCTTGAAGCATGGGATTTTTTATATGGGGGAACCGATTCCGATGTTGAAGAAGAGGAAGATGGAAAACTACCACCAGAGAGATACATCAGTGCCTAAATGAACTGTTGGGCTTATTATGCCTATAATTCCTTTGGAAAACATGAGACAAGTAGATTGTGTCACTACCTGGCTTCTAGCTGGGAATTCCAACCCGTTGGGTTTGATTATGGACCAAGTGATTGAACAGGAGGAGTCAGATAGTCCCTAAGATTGAGAAGAAGAGCCAGAGGGTGGATTTTTAGAATTATTGGACATTTCAGAGCCTGATATTATTGTTGGGGTCATAAAGGAACTGCCTGCTTGGAAGTTAATTCCAATTGATGTGATGGAACCAGCACCAAGGTTACTCAGAAGATTAACAGAACAGCAGCGATGCCACGACCCGAGATTGGCTTAGAATGATGAACTATTTTTGTTTTTTTTTGTGTTTTTTTATGAACATTATGGACATTGAAAACTGTTGTTTTACTGTGTGTTTTTGTTTTGTTTTGTTTTTTTTAAATTTTTTTTTGATGAAATATAACATTGACATGGAGTATATTTTAAATTGAATTTCATATTTTGCATGCTTGTATTGTGTTTCATATGATTATTATTATTATTATTTGTGTTTGTGTGGCATATGATGAGTTAGGTTATGGTAAATATATTGTCTGTAACCTACTGATGCTGCAGTTGTAAAAATTGGATGCCTAACTTGGGACAAGTTAGTTTTTATGAGTAGGGAGGTAATGAAGTATGTGGTGATATCGGCGAAATCGACGATGTTGCATTTTCACCATTTTGTTATGATACAGTATGAAATTGATGTATTATGATTGTAACTTGTATTTATTTACCTTTTTGGTGTCATATACTGTTATTCTTGTTGTATATGATTGCTGTGAATGGTTTGTTTTGTATCCTCATATCAGTGTACAGAGAGGAAGTTGTCACTTCAAAGTACAGGGAAAGTTGCAAGATGACTTTGGTAACATTTTAACCCTCAAGCGACCAAGTGGGGTCATTTATGACCCCGGGCATATATATTTGTGCACCATTTTTTACGTTTTAATATCCATAATGTCTTCTACCATGAATTTGTCAATCTATCTCTCTTACATTTGTTCACAGAGTTTCACAAGGATCGGCCAATCTGTGTGACAAGGGTAAGCAAAACTTCTGCGGGGTCACTTATGACCCCAGGAAGATCAATGAGATTTGTGACACCATTACTTAAGATAGTATTGCAATTTGTCAACTCTGAGCATTACAATCAACTATTATGGGTAAAAGCATGACCAACAAAGCTAGAATAGAAAGATTTACAGCTGGACAAGCATTGAGACAGATTCTGCATGCCCAAAATGAGGATAAAACTAGCACCTGTCCGTTGATGGTCAGCATCAGACAGTGACGATCATATCTCTGACATGTCAAATCAACCTATATAAAATGCAAACATGATGTACATACCATACATACAAGCAGGGCAAGGTATGCCTAGAAGAAAAGACCAAAGAGGCCAGACACAGGCCCATAGTGGTGCTAGAACTCATGGACAAGCATGCTTGTAACAAGTTGGCAGGCACGGGATGAGCTCAGGGAGCCTCTCTAAAAATCAAGCCAAGGTTTGCAATAATGTATTTACATGAAAAAAGAAATGATCAGCATGACCAACACAGACCTGACACAGGCCAGACTGTAAATTGGGGAAAAATCCTCCTGCATATCACCATTATGACAAGGGCATGATAGAGACACCACCAGGGATAACAAAACAACACCATTATATGAGGCATCAAGATTTCCTTTGCTTCTTACATCACAGATAGATCTCATTGCATTAGAAACCAACAAGGATGCTAATGAAAACAAAGAGAGCTATGATACTCATCATGAAAGTAAAAAATAACAGTGGAAACCAATTGACAGTACATAAATCTGTTATGATCGGACCTTTTGGCATTGGGTGGTTGTAAAGAAGCAACCATGACCCATAATAATTTGTGTAATTTGAAAGATACATTGTCTCAGATAAAAGATACATTGTCTCAGGTACAGTGCCAAGAACAATATTTAGATGCATTCTGAAGTGCCAAACTTTGATAACCGAACAACCAAAGGAAGCAGGCAGGCCCGGCAAATGTTGACATTATCATGCCAAACAAGACACAAATCTCAATGGCTATTTAATTATTACTTTATTACTATGTCCAAGCATTTAATAGATATGTTATTATACATTAGCAAACAATAATTTGATGTTTTGGACAAGCTTGAACAAAAGTAACTAATCTGTTTTTGAGTTTGTGAAAATGTCTTGGCATATTTGCAAAGCACTGCTTATTCTACACATTAATGCATGTTAATAGTTACAGTACCATATTGAAATATCTATTTCATACAAAGGAGCTTTATTTTTATTTGCTTTTATTACAATTTCATGAGATTTTAACAATAAAAGAAAATACAAAAGAAATTAAATTTAACATTCATATTGCAAGATGCAGCAAGCAGGGGTTGCGTAAATAAATGTAATAATGTTTATCATTGTGTCCTTTGGCAGCTTTTTTGTGAAAAAAAATAGGTCAAAACTATACATTTTAGCATAATGTGATGTACAAATATATTAGAAAGTGTAACAAATAGAAAAAATAATAAAATATTCATGTATATGTAAATATTTTAATATAATATCAATGGGGTCATAAATGACCCCACTTGGTCATATTAGTTGCCGAAATAGCTTGGTCGCTTGAGGGTTAAAGCAGGGAAAAGAGAATGTTCTGTACATAATTTCTGTTTGATTTCAGGGTAAAACCTGTTTGGGAATTTACTTCAAAGTATCATGAAATTTTAACTGTTTATTTCAGGGGAAGTTGGGTTTTAGTTTAATACTTTGCTGCTTGTTGTATTTAACTATGTTTGAATGAAATAATGATGAAGTAGTTTGTATTTATCTCTAGTGGCAGGGTAAAACCTGGCAAGAATTGAATTGACTGAGATGTTATAGTTGCATGTGGTTGATTGTGCATGATGTATTGATTTCAGTCATATGATTATAGGTTTTCAGGCTGAATGCCGGTGATTTGATGAATGTTTTATGGGGTAAAACTAGTGTTCTCAATAAACCCTTTTTAGTAGGACTGGGTATGCAGTAGTTTCAGCAGGCGGGTACCCGGGTACCCGCGCCGATGGGCGATAATAGCTGAAACTACAAACATCTCCATATTTACAGACTTAAAACCCAAAGAAATAATGGGATCCAACCATTTGCTTTATTTCTTGTTGGCTACGTTTTTGGATTCAAAACATTATTGCACGGAAGAAATGTTAAATAAAAAAATACTTCTATGCATTCAAAACACGATTGTTTATATAAAAATGGAGTCACATGACCTATCACAAAAGCATTAACAACTGCTCGAATGTAGTTTCAGAATTGAAACTTCATTTTTTTATTGGGTTGATAATTGAATTTGTAAAGTGTAAAATTATTAACTACTGTGTGAAAATATTGTACTCTTATTTATTCAAGGAGGGCATGTCACTATATAGCCAATATACAGCGTTTTATGGACTCGGAATTAAGTAACTGTGTTAATATACTGATGATTTTCAAAGGGTTCCGGTATTTGACAATGTATAAACAACCAAAATAAAAGACAAATAAATGCTATAAATGGTGTAAAAGGGTAAGAAAACAATATTATTATGCATTTGAATTAAATAGTTTCATTTTAAAGTGAATTAATGAAGTCCAGATACGTCTATACTTGGTCAGCCCACGTGGGCGATATTGACAGAAATAAGCTTAGATTCGGGTACTTGGGTATGAGATTTTGGATTCGGGTAAGTATTCAGGGTTCGGGTAACTGGATATCCGGGTACCCGTTGAGATCACTACCCATGACTAATTGAATTAATTTCAATTCATTTCATTAGGTACTGAATCTACTGTGGTACTTACTTGATAACGGATGGAACCAGTGTTTTAACATAGAGTATGATCGAAGGTCTAAGTGTTAGTAGACAGTAAGTTTCCAGTGTTATGTCTTGTTTTCAATTTTTAGGTGAATCTGGAGAAATGAGGTTTTCTCTTGATTTTAGTTCAACTCAAGACCCTTGGCACGTTACAATTCCAACATATTTTGGTTGGATTTATAAATCCATTTATGATAAAAGACTTGTCTGGTTTGCGTCCCAACATAGGTCTGACATTAAGATATGTCCTCTAACTGACCCCAATTTTTAGAGGTTGGGAAGCAAGTAGCCAACATTTTCAGAAATATTAATCGTTGAAATTGTTCCCTACCTTACCAGACTTGCCGATTTTGCTTCCTGACCTGTATCATAAAAATTGGTCCCACCTTCAAATCAGCAAGGGTAAGGGAATATGGAACACATCAATAGTGTTACTGTGTGTTTACAAATTTTTACAGTATATATTCCATATGTTCAATGACCCCCTCATAGCCATTATGTGGAGCCACAACAGTCTTTGTAGTTCTATGTAATTGCTGAAAATACTGCCTCTACTGAATTTTTTATGTCTTTGGTACATGTAATTTGGCTGACATGTTTTTATAAATTTGTTACACATGTTGAAATTCATTTGTACTTTCAATGTTAATGGCTTATTACATGCCCTGATGAAATGAACATTATTGTGCAGCTGTACAATCAAAAACTGCAAATAAGAATAAAAATGTATTAAATAACACAGAATTAAATAGATATTTTTAAAAGTTTAATGGATATTTAACAAAAAATGAATTAGATTATTGTATACAGTGCTATAATATCCATGAATCATATTTATAAATTAAGTAAAGTATTTCAAAAAAGCCTCACGTTATATTTGTCTTCTACCACAGTTTCTTAACAGGTGTCTCTTTAAAGAAAGAACCGTTGCTATATCCACAGACTGATGAATTGGAGTATAGTTCGTGGTAATTGTGGCTTTGAGTCTGCTTTAAATGCATACATTAAGTGTTATAAAAGTTCAGACTGGAATAGAATGTTGAATATATTGCACCAGTCGAAGCTTATTAAACTATGATATTTAAGGACTGGATCTGAAGTTATTTTTCTGGTTTGACTGCAAACAAACTAATTTTGTTCCAAAGAACTGACTTTATTGCAAAGAGAGAAATCAATTTCATAGTTGCATTAATGTTTAATGGAAAAAGCAGCCAGAAAAATTCTATTACTTCCATAATGAATAGACCTTTCTGAAATTCTTTTATGGGTAGAACCTCAAAAAGGAAGATTTCATTAAATATTTGGAAGGATCCAGGTGATATTGTGGATGAAAAATATCCCTGAATTTATATATGTCCCAGTTTGAATGCACTTTTAATATAAAAAATATTAGATTGGATATAACTGCTTTTCATTTGGTATGATTGACAGGAAGAAATGAATTTATTGAATGTGTATACTAAGAAGCACACATTTACCCTGCAACTTATTTTAAAAATCTAAGTATGTCACAGTTCAGGCAAAACTGATCAACTTTTTGGATGTATTCAACCTTCAAAAGAAATCAACACTACAGCAGATATATAGCTGCAGTTGTAATTATTTCAAAGCCTTTATTTGCAATACCCAGTGTAACAAACCATTTACTTTATACGTTACAGTTGGAAAATATGTGTGAAATGCAGATAAGCTATAATAAGATGTTGTGGTAATACAGAAGCCAGAGTGGGGAGGTATGTGGGAGCTTTGCCCACATCTGTTTGCAAATTAAACTTGAGAAATTGCCAGTGACAAAGAAAATGCCAGCAAGTGTTGACATGTAGTTCAGCTGCCACCTGGAACCTATGTGACAAATATTTTTTTTTATTTATTTTTTATTTTTTATTTCTCGTACATACAAGATATATACAGTCATGTACAATGTTACTTTAAAAAAAAAAAAAAAAGAACTACACAGAACATAAGAAAAAAAAAAAAAAAAAAAGCAGTGGAACAATACCATCATTCAGTACATACAGATTTTAAAATTTCATTAATCTCGTGTAAGGAAAACCCATTTTTTTGAACCCTCATAGTCAACAGATCTTTAATATTCCCAACCTTTTTAAAATCTTCTTCACTACTTATCATTACATCTCGAATGGCATTCATGAACTGACTTTTTGAATTACATAAAATTTTCAAGGACATTTTGGTATGAAAAACAATATAATTTAAAGTTTTGCATACATTGGAACAACTGCCTTTGGTAACTAGATTAGCGCACAGTTGAACAGTGGAATTAGAGCTAGACATTAGTTTACACATAAAGTTATTGACTCTTTTAAACAACTGTACTTGAACAGGGATATCATCAACAATTACATGTAGAAATCTAGAATGAGTACAATATGGAAGATCTAGTAACATCCTCAGACATTTACGCCACAGCATATAAAACCGATTCACTTTCTCACTACTTAGATCCCAAAATAGACTGCCATAGAGGTTCATACAAAAAGTTTTAAATAAGTGATATTTCACATTCAAAGAGGCTTTTCTGAATATTACATTTAATCCATTAAAACAGGTGACAAATTTATTAATGACAACATCATACAGTTTATTTGGATTAGGACCAATAATGTTTCCCAAATGACAGGCAAAATCAGACTTTTGAATGAAATTACTGCAGTGTTTAATACCATTAAATTTTTCATCCTTGTTATTGCTAAAATGCACAAGTTGATATTTAGTAACATTAAAAGTGACATCGTCAGAAGCACCAAATATATCACATATTTGTAACATTTTCTTTAATGACATGACTGAAGGAGCTAGGAGAGTAATGTCATCAGCATATCCAACAGCACCCATAAATTTAGTACCAATATAGCACCCAAGGCCACTTGCTCTCAACATATCAAACAACACATCTATATATATTGTAAACAAAACAGGAGATAATATCCCCCCTTGTTTAACACCATTAGAGACAGGCACATCACAGGAATGCTTACTACCCCATTTAACACTAATAATTTGACTGGTATAAATATACAACAGTAAACGACACAACATGGGACAAAATTCCCGCTTACATAAAAGATTAAATAATTTCAAATAATGCACTTTATCAAAAGCTTTACTGGCATCTAACAACATTACATATACGTCACTGTTTCTATTTCTATAATACTGAATAATTTCATTCACAACAAATGTACATTGCATAGTGGAGTGGTCTTGTTTAAACCCAAACTGTAGATCACAAGTTTTAAAAATATTTTTACTACTCTTTAATATCATTATATCCATAATTTTACCAGTAATACTGCCTAGGGCAATCCCACGATAGTTTTCAGAGTTATTAAGACTTTTCTTTTTATTCTTTGGAATAGGAATGACAACCGATTTTAGAAATTCACTGGGACAAAAGCCATGCAAGAGCATACTGTTAAACATTAACATTAAGCACACCTTGAGTCTATGACTACCATATATGAAATGATTAGAGTTACATTCACCATCATAATCAATCTTGTTTCTTTTCATACTGGAGATGGCATTTATCACCTCAGTAAGAGTAAATTTGTGACAACCAGAGCACTTATTTTTGGCACATTTTTCCTTTATGTTCTCACTAATTCTGACTTTCAAGTTGTTACATTCTTCAATATTATATGAAACACTATTGTATAAACTCTTATATTTATCAGCAAATAAATTACTTATAGTTTCCTCACTGGAACAATTGTCAACATTATTCACTAATAAAGTTTTACTTTTTGTAACCTTTTTCACTGCATCCCAGAAATTACTAGTATTACTGTTACTAAAATCTGAAGATATTGACAACTATGATACTTAGTTGCTAATAAGCGCACACTAATGAAATAAACAATGTAAAGGGACACATGTCAATTGAAATTATCAAGGGCAATTAATAATCCATTATCAATTATCAAGAGTTACTCATGTAAATGTCAAATTGGTTAATAATTATAGAGGAATTGTGGCAAGAAAAAAAAAGAAGTAAATTATATTGTTGATCTTTAGCAATTAAATTGTTATACTTATTCATTGTTTTCTTTATCCCAAAACATGTTTGCGCTGTTGTATACTATAAATTTCACTGATATGTATAATTCTGGTCAATATAATACATGCCAATTTAATAAATTAGTAAACTGATAATTAATGAAATAAATGGCATGATGGCCTTTATTTCCTGCAAACAAGTCCTCCACAGTTGATAGCTGAAATGAACTTTGTCGTTTAGGATTACGCTGCATTCCTACCATATGGATCGTAATGTAAAATATGTATGTGAGTATGTATGATTTATCACTTTGATTGAGAGAGACAAAAAAAAGACGTTAATTTATACAGATCATGCTTTATATAACTACATTAAATGAAAGTAGGTTTGCAACTGTTACGCAAATGCACAGAAATACAACAAAGTAACTCACTTATTTTGGAGTGTAGCACTTACAGCAGATTATGCTTTTGGAGTGTGTTTAAGGTATGAATTAATATCATTGGAGGGCAACTTTTTTCTCTATTTTTCAGAAATGCCTGATGTTCCAAGTGCATATTCTGCAAAATTTACTTTCTTCAAATGTGTGGCTACTGAGGGATCAGAAATGGTCGGAAAATCAATAATTACAGCAGCTACACCCTCCACTTACTTATCCAATGCAAAGGTGAGAACACACATCATTCGTTAAGTGTTCACACATATCCAATCACACATGTACAGACATTATTTTTAACAAGGTTCTTATCAAGCTAGTGGTTAGTAAATTTCTTCGTTTGTGTGTGTTCAATTCCCCCCAAAAAATGAATGTGTCTGATAGGCGTCATAAAACAGGTTAGCATTGAGGCTGTTTCTGAACGATGATAGTCTGGGAGCAGATCTTAAATCCATCTGAAAGCAGTTTCAAAATCAAAGTCCATCATTAGCAAAAATACCCAAGCAAAGGAGTTCTAGACTTTTGAATCTGCGGATTACAGCTGGGAACATCTAGATATATCTTAGCAACTACAGCATGTCTTTTATTTACTGCAGAACTCTAATAATTGATATGTTTACAAAAAATACTGGGTCAGACTCCGAGTCCAGATATTTATAAATGAGGGTGTCAGTTTTAAAAGCAGTTCTCTGCTTGACAGGGTGCCAGTGGAGGGACTTTAAAACCAGAAATATGTGGGTCAACATGAATTGAGAAAAATATGTCCTTATGTTGATAATATAGATTATAAAAAGTCACATAATTTTTCTTTGACTTTTTAAATTTGTATTTACTTATTAGTACTAAATTTTGTCTTTTTCTTCCAGATTTACACGAATTTCCTCTGGAAAGTCCGTGACTCTGAGATCAGAAGCATGGTTTTAAATGGCTTATACAACTTTAGCCAGAGAAGTGTTCAGTTTCATTTTCTATATGATGGATATGCCTTTGTAACTGATACTGTTTTTGTGGAGAATAAATTGATTCCAAGTATTCGGGCAAAGATAACAGGAAAAATTTGTGCCGTGGCTATAATGCCTCTAGACAAAAGTGGAAGTGAAATGTATCTGTAGATACTAGTGTGTTTGCAATAAACAAATCACACTTGTGACCTATATACCAATATATTATCATGAGGGAAGGAAAATAGATATAAAATGAGTCTGTAGGACAAATATTATACATTCTGTCTTCTTGAATGATAAACTTTAAAAAGGCACAAGGGTTATTTTGCCTTTATGAAAATTATTATAAGTAAAATATGTCCATACTTACCTTAGCATTATCAAAAGCCAACTGTAAAAAGAATTCATATTGGCGGGCACCAGTGAATATAAAAAGCTTCAATTTGGAGCAATAAATATCACAGACCATCATAGTTGTAGCATGACAGCTTATATCTTTATTTCATATTGTTAATCCCTATTAGTGGTCCCTAGAAGCAAACCTGGCTGGAGCTCACTAGAGCTTGCTCATTTTGATACACTTTCAAAATGATCCATAACCTATTGCTTAGCAAGTTTGGCATCTAACCATAGGCTGTCGCCTCTGTATCGGTTGGACCCCAACAATTGGAAATGCCGAGGACCTGTCCCAATATGACCCTGACTGTTGTAAGTAAGTAAGTAAGCCAGTGTAGTTTGTGCAGGAAGGGTGTTACACGACAGAAAGCATTATTTGAACTCTCTGTGGTCTGCCAGTACATGCCTTTTTGGTGTTATAAATCAGTGAGGTACACTGCTAACTAAGGCATTTGCCACCTTTACAGCTGTTTCTTGATTTAAATACCTGCAGACCCTTCGTAGCTCTCAGAGATGGTAGTAACATTGATTATTGCCAAGGTTCCTGACTTTTAAGCTTTTACTCTGCAGAATTTTTGACCGGAATTGTTGTGGTGAAAAAGACAGACAGGTGGTCTGATATGCTGTCAGTTACATAATAATGAACTAAGGAAGTCAGAAATTTACTAGTGCAGAGTACATCAAGGATATGTCATTGTATGTGCGTAGGTGTTGACACATGTTGAATAAAATCAAAATCTGACAGAACTGTGTTGAAATTATCTGCCCAGCAGTTTCTTTGTCTAGATGGATATTGACATCTCCCAGAAAGATGATTTCATGTGGTGGCAAAACAGTCACTTCCATGAAACAATTTAATTCTTCAATGAATTTACTTTTACTGGTGTTTGGAGGTTGGTAGATGACATGTACCAATAGCTGGCTTGCTATATACATGTGCACTTTGTGGGGAAAATGTGAAAGGAGAACATGAGAAATAACAAGGAATAACAACACAATGTAACACAAAACAGTCGTTATGTTTCAATTAGTTTTTGCAGTTTTTGGTGTTTTATAAACAGGTAATGCGTCTGTCTAGTAATTCTGCAAAACATCAACACCAACAGGTTATGATCCTTGTTTTATGCCATTCGGCTGAATTTCTTTGTTCTAAAATTTACATTAGCACAAATGTCACTTTTTTGTCTGGTTTTCGAGTTATTTAACATATGGTGCATATTACATTTTACTAAATGGCAGATATTGAGAGATGGATTAGAGACAAAGCTAAAGAGTTCGATGCTTGAAAAAATAATCTTAGTTTGGAGAATATAAAACTTAGGTGAACAGAATCATAGGACCTGTATGGTATCATATTGAGAACATCAGTGCACCTATAATATATAAAATATAACATCATGGTCATCAAAAACTATAACACAATAGCACTCGGAGAGTGCAAACCACTTCCAACACATGTGCAGTTTATATCATTACCTTATCTCTCATTTCGGAAGTGAAATTAGGATCATTATCAAAATTTAATGGGATCTTGGTTAGACCAAGACCCATGTTCTTCTTTTTTCATAAAATATCTATCCAGTAGTTTAAATGTAAAACAAAGAAAATAAAAATATGCAAACAAAGTGTCATGGATTTAACATATCATTTTGAGGTAATAAGGATAATCAGGCATGACACACAAGTTAACACACACCACACTGATGAATAGATTTTTGACCACTGGGGAGTAAAATTTAATGTTACTGATTATTTGGACAACAATTTTAAATGCTCACCAAGACTTACTTGTTTTACCTTGGCTAATCAGTATGCCTAATTAGTCTCACATTGTAACATGTGTTAATTGAAACAAAAATCATTAAAACCCTATTGCTGTCTAATCAATTTACATGTTAACCTAAATACAGTATCTAGAAAATAGCATCATGGATGACCATATCCCACAGCCGGTAGAATAGTGTTTGATATCATCAGATAAAAATGAGATGAAAGGTATAAAACTTCAAAGTTTGAGTGTTACGTTCACAATCCAAAAAACAGGGTCATAGTGTGGTAGGCATTCAGCATTTGTCAGTTATTAGAGTCGAACCAGAAAAATGTCACAGCGTGGCATTAGATGCCATAATTCCTAACCCACTGGACCACCATAGACATCTGAAACGTACAAAGATAATGTAATTATCAAAATAGGACAATTTTATAACAAGACTTACTGTACAAACTCAAAGTTATGAAGATGTTAGCTTATTGATTAACGTATTGATCTTAATTGAAGATTAACTGGTAATGGGGAGTAATCCTTAAAGTTCAATGATAGGAGAAAAATATCCCAAATAAGACAGTATAAAACCATCTTGCAAAAGTCAAACTCAAAGGTCAGATCAAGGTCAAACCATTAAGTTACAATCATTTATCTCAGAAATCAATATCCTTGCATAACATAAATTTCAGCTTCCGAGATATAGACCAAACAATACATTTAAAGTCAAGGCCACTCTGCCAAGGTCAAAAATCAAACCAAGGTCATGCCACAACATCAAAACATATGCCCTCTTAACAAATATCCTTGCCAACAACAATTTTCAACACCCTTTTTATTCCAGAAATAAAGCAAGATCAAGGTTTCAAATATCGGTCAAGGTTAATTTAATGTCACACCATTATGCCACTTACCTTAACCCCTAGTCACTTTATGAACTTTCTACACTTATTAGTTTCTTTGAAACAGCTAGTCATAATGTACTCGTTCTTAGAACAGGCAGAATGTATCAATGGAACCACTCAAGTCATTTAGCTACCATTACTTCAATAGCCCCCTATGTCAGTAATTTGAATTTAGTATCCGATTTATTGATAACTGTGAGTTTTACTTGCCTCTTTTTGACTTCAGGTTGTAGCATTTCATCCTGTCTGAGGGCTTGCATATCCAGAATTTGAATGACAATTCATGACCAGGCCACAATAGGAACAAGATAAGTGCTTTACTTGTGTTTGACAGCTTTATTCTGGATCTTGTTGGAGTAATTACTTTTAAGTATGAGCTCTAGATATGTTTTTCTTTTTGTTTTTTTTTTCTGGACTTTCATGAATTGTGACTGTCTGGCATGGTCATAATGGCTGTGTTTTACAGAAATTAAACTTCAATGGGCTACGTTAATACTGAGATGGGTTACAGCTTCAGTGCACCACTCATGTTTTTGATGGCTTTGCACTCATGCTAGGGGATGAAAACACCTTTTGACCTTGTTCATATTGCTTTTCCTCCATAGCATCTGAACACTTACTAAGCCACTGTAGTGGACACAATTTGCAGATTACTAGCTCCTTGTGAAAAAGCTTCGCAATCTGTTTTACATATGAGAAGAGTCAGAATCATGCACTCACCAGGAGCTATCTCTCTAGCTAGTAGATCTGCTAAGAAGTTGCCTAAAAACTTATCATCTCATAAAATGAACTTACACATCATAAAAAGTAATGCACTGAATTTTCAATGTCAACCTTGTCACCACTTGCTTTTAAATGGACGAGAATTTGGTCATGCCTCAAGTTGACAAATCTATAATAATCTATAGAGTATTGGATAAAAATCTAATTGGTGACTGATGGTCCTTCATGGTCGCCCCAAAGGCCGGCATAAAATACAGCTTTTGACTTGCACAAGATTGTATCACAGCATGTAGTGAAGAAGATGAAGGAATCGCTGAAAGGCACCAGCCAACAGAAAACAGTTACTAGTTTCCCCATTTAAGGTAAAAAATCAAACCAAGCATCGACTAAGCGAGATGCAAATCTCTAACCCAGTGTGGCACAATGCTGATTTCTCATTCAAGTGAATAGTATGCTTTTTGATTTCAGTACACCAGTACAACAGCCATAAGTCCCTGACACGCCTCTGTATTCCATTGTATTGCATTCCGTTGTGTCAATGCAAATTAAAACGTAACAACGGTTAAGTAAGGTCCACAGTGTGTTGTATAATTATACTTGTAGTGAAATAAACCCTTAACTATAGAACTCAAAGCACTATGTGACCCATCAAGACTACACTAGTTCAGCCCAAGCTCACCAGGACTGACAATTCTACTAAATGATAGACAAAAAACCTCAGGAATAACCACATATGATAGCCCCTGGGGTTCCTTAGCGTGTCTTTGGAGGTGGCACCAAATGAAAAAAGAATCATATTTTAAATAGTCCTCTAGGTCACTATGTAACACCCAGGTCCTATGTATTCTTTCTCGAGTGAGTTGCCCACTAGGCCATAAAAGTAGATGACACTGTTGGCCTGGAACAAACACCATATGATTTTGATATGGTCTAGTGGAACAGATTTGATCATTGGACAAACAAGTACCGCTGTGTAGATGGTGATTATTTTGATCGTCCAAAACAATCCACGATCAATTTTAATCCTAACCTGGAAGGAGCATAGGTGTATGGGTTAGTTTTATACAATCTGGGTCTAGAAGTTAAGGTTTGGTGAATGGATTGTGAAGATATCTCTCCAGATTTGCAGGGATGTAAAGTATTTCATACCTCTCTGCATCTGTTTAAGAACAGCACTTGTATTTTGTGACACCATTTTAATTTATGTTTGAATCAGAGTGCTAAAATGAACAAGTGCAAGCTGCATTTACATTTTACACAATAGGTCTGTTATTCTAGAGTTCTTAAATGAGACAAAAACAGAGGCAGGGGATATAAGAAAATGTAATACACAACAACTGCCTTTCTTTGTGTCTTTGTTCCAAAGCGCCTAACAAATGTTGTTTTCTTATCTTTTTTCCAAACATTTGGGGACTTTTTCGGCTAACATAACAGTAATTCTTTAAGTTTTTATTTATTGTTCCCGTGGTTTTATACTGCAATATATATTGACACCAACATAAGATAAGAGCATATTTGCAAACAGGATAATGTTCAGAGTTTTAATATTACTTGTAGTATTTGTGCTGTTCACAATAGCATTCATATAAGTGTATTGACAGATATGGCTCATAACACATTTTTAAACCTAACTGATTAATAAATTAATATATTTGCTGTAATTACTTTCTGAGTTAATGTGGAAGGTTTGGAAATATTGGCGATAATTTTTAAAAGTTACCTTTACTTTATATGTGAACAATATATCTGGAAAAGTACCCCAGGAAATGTGAAAATAATATACAAGTGTAAAAATTATTATATATTTTCGACATGAAAATATATGTTCTATCCACTGCTTAAGGAATCATACATGATACAACAAGCAGTAGATTTAAATATCAAGAATATAGCATTGGTTTGATGTAAGATAACAGACGTGTTGGTGCTGATTAATAGACATGACACTGGAAGATACATTTACTGTCACCTACTTGGTAACTAATAGGGTACTGAACGGTTTTACATAATGATGCTCCTTATGCCTTCTGCTTCCTCTATTGCCTTCTTCAAGAGAAACTTAAATAGTTCTTTGCAAAAACTTTTCAACTGCAGTTCTGATTTACGCTTTATCTACCATTGTAGTGATTTGGAATGATTTACCTGATGATGTTCGTTCTGCCACAACCCCTGCCTCTTTTAGAAAAAAAACCTAAATTTCATCTCTTCAAAAAGCTTTTCAACCTTAGCATATAAACTATCTGACATCTCTTTGGTATTGACCTGACTTTGTCTATCGGGCGATGATTACTGAATTAGACCTGGTGTAGTACCTTAGAGTCAGTCATGGCAGAGATTTAGTGCTATGAAAGTGCAGAATAGAATACACATGGATTGATCAATTTTAATCTTGCCCATTGTTGTTACACAACTGTCGTTGGTCCTATACCCAGTGACAGGCTAAAGAATCTAATGGACATTGATAAATTTTTAATCTTGAACTCTTGTCTTTCAGTTTGGCAATCGTCAGTAATTTGAGTACTTGGGCTGTACTTGTACAGTCAGATGGTTCAAATTGCTCTTCGAGTCTTGCATTACATTGAGATAAGGCACTGATTATAAATATACCATGCAATACAAATACCTTAGAGCATGTCTTTAATTCAGAGATTGAGACAGAATAGATCTTAAGTTAGAATAGCATGGAATAACACTGAATTTTTAACCTGAGAATTAATTTAGACACAATACGTTGCCTCTATATAACTTTGTAATATGGCCAAGTTGATAAGAATGTAAAACCGTTATTAGACAGGTACATATTAACAATATAAGTGTAATGAATTTGATCGAAATATTATGCACAAGGATTTTATGAATGACAAGGAATACTTTGTGTGTGTTTTGCCGATGTCAACCATCTGATTAGAAGTTTGCTTGATACCATTAAATAACACCAAATCGGTAAATGAATATGTTATGTTTCTAAAACACATCATGCCCTTCCAAGCCATGTTGTTGTAACCAAAGTCTCGTATGTCACCAGAAGAAGTATGAAGTGGCAACAGTTGCGCTGAAATGTGTAAATGAAATACACCCAAAAGAACAAATGGAATGCACTGAAATATATATAGGAGCTTCTTACAAGCAGTTAAGAGGAAAAAAGAATCACACTAGTTGTACCAAGAGTAATAATGTCCTGTTGAGACATATTTTCAATGTATCAGGTCTAAAATTATTAAGCAATAACCTATAATTTTACACTTTTCCTTAAGTAATTACCAACACTGGAAGTCTTTGAAAAATTAGGAGATAAACCAAAACGTTAATGGCTTAAAAGATGATGGATATGCTCTGCTGCTGATCACCAAAACTGTTTGGAAGTAAGGAGGAAAAACCTACACACTAACTTGACTTGCTTACATCAGATGGTAGCATTTTGATTTACTTGAGGAACTATCTTCATAAACTTGGCTGTTAACTGGAAAACTGCATAACTTATGAAATGCATATAACATTCATATGTTGAAATATTTATAGTTGTCTATATGGCCAGTTCTTATTGGTTGTTTTTACACCATAGGGTGATTAAGAGTATTTCTAATCTATTGAACAGAATACCAGATTGCCAAATATTTTCCTCACCGACCAGCACCAGTGTCTGAGGATGACTTTCCACTCAAAAGTTCTACCCACTAAAAACAAGCATAAAAACACCTCAAATAAACTTTTAAATGTATTAAAAATAACAAAAAACACTGATTTTATTAAGCTGAAGTTAATTTTTAAAGCATTGTGCATTTCAAAGTACTTTGAAAGCACTTTATTATTTGAGTATTACTGTCAACAATTTTGATATTTTGCATGGTCATTATATTTTTAGAGATTCCTATCAAGGTTGGAGCAATATATGAGGGACTATATATCTTCTGGCATTGCCGAAAGTTGGAAACTGCAGAGATGTATGAGCAGCTTATCTTTGAAGAAATCCTTGCAGTCGATTCATTCAAGTCTATGGCAAAAGTAAGCTGAAGATATTTGTTTAATTATATTGTGTTACTGTGCAGTTACCAGTTGGAATTTCAAATTGTAAAAACCATAAAAATTTTAATATTTATTTAGCAATCAAAATAACAATAACAGTCAACAGATGGTTAATTATCAATAATGAAATTAATCTGACCTGATCACAGGCCTCTCCACAAAAGTAATTTTGAACAATTTACTCCACTCTGTCCTGCAATCTGTCCAGTAATCTTTCTTATTGTTTGTTTCCAAATACTCAGTATAATTGACTCTCAATCGGCCACTCGACTAAAATAATTCATGAACAATCCACTATTGAGGATATTCAAACTGTAATTCCAGTTCTTTGAAGTAAAAATTCGCCACCTAGTTAAAGATGATTGCTAACAATTTGTATGTACTTGACACAAATAATAACATCTACATTTGAATGTAACAACTTCAAAGACTACTGTTCATAAATAACAGTTCAAAACTAGTACTGTTGTCAGGCTTTCTTTCTTCTGTGTATATCTGGGGACTCTTGAATTTTCAAGAAAAATATGTAAACAGTGTTTCTGTATGTTAACAATATATACCCTTATAATGAAACATAACTCAGTACAGTACCCTAACACGCATCGACTGTAACCAGAATCCCCTGTGTTGCAGCTAGGGGTATATTTCGTACAGATTAGCTGATTTTGAGCAAGATTGACATGCAATATAATAATGGTAAGCATGAAATGAATTTATGGATGTTTGCAGTTCTTTTGCAAGAGTTTCAGACATAGGCTATCGACCCTTTATTACAGAATATGACTCATTATATGAATAAGTTATTAAAGTGGGTATATAAGGATCTTTGTATTTACATTTACCTGTGACATCACAACCGAATAAATTTCCTTTATAGGTATTGTTCTATGCATTAAACTTTTATATAGTTACCTCCTCCAAGGAGGTTATGTTTTTGCCTGGGTTTTTTGTTTGTGAATTTGAGAACAAGATAACTCAAAAACTTATAGACGGTTTTTGATTAAATTTACAGGATGTGTCTGAAAAGATTAGAGGAAGAAATGATAAAATTTTGGGAGTGATCCGGATCACTATCTGGATCTTCTGGATACATAAAATGTATTTTTAAAGACAAATAACTCAAAAAAATTATGAACGGATATATAGACATATTTTACATTTAAAGAGAAGGAATTCAGACTGGAGCTTACACTTACTTAAGTCCCCAGCAGGACAGTTATTTTTAACTTGCTATTAACTTAGTGACAAAAAATTAAATAATCAGAAATATTTCTATGTTAATTGCCTATGGAAACACTAAATTATCAGAAGGTTAATTGAAATATATTCTTAACTCTCTATGTGCAGAACTGTAGCTGGACATGTGTAGTATAATTGTTCTTATTTTCCAATACAGTGTATATCTTGTGAAATTGTACTGTATACATATATGTCCGGCAAATGAATACATTAAGCTGAAGCAAATGAATTTAATTCTTTTCTTTTTGCAGCTCAAAGTTAGAATGTTTTGGAATCAACGGGACACAACAATCAGCACAGATGTTGCCACATATTTTTACCACTATGCCACCAGGCAATTCAGCTCAATCATAGTTGGTAATACTTACATGAAGCTACTCATTGATTATGACAATGGTACTTTGACCCAAAGATTCTACAGCAGGGCTAGAGACGAAGTCTGTGCAAAAAGTATTTATCGGAGACAAGAAAGTGATGAAAGTTTGACTTTTCCAAGGCTAAAGAAGCTTGGAGCATCTGGATCTGCCTAGACATTTGAAGTATGTGAAAAAGGAAACATTTTGACAACATGATTTTAAGTATTTTCTGGTCAATATTTATATCATTATGCAGATAAATGTTAATAAGTATTGCCAATAAATTTCACAAAAATAAACTTGTATAATTTATATTTTCAGTCGATATCCAATGAGTGAAATCTATTCCCCATGATATAGGATAGGGTTAATTTCCCCTACTCCAATGGTGTCACATTCTCTAAAAATGATATGGGTCCCCAGTGGCCTAGTTCCTTAGTAGATTTGTTATCTAATCACAGGCTGACACTTCTGTGTGGGTTAGACTCCCAAGTGTGAGGTCTTGAGAACTGTTCCAATATGACCCTTGCTGTTGAATGGGATGTAAAACCCCAACTTTGACTTTGTCTAGGAATAATGTCAAATCCATCTGCTATGTTTTGATAGTCTCCTGTCAACTAACATCCCTGTCAAAAACATGGTCCATACTGCAACTAGCCTCAACTGCCTTTCTCTGTTCCTGCATAGACTGCCATTCTTCTTACAAGTGTTTCTTCTTTGTGTTTCTTTTAACTTCCTTGCCTTTAGACATTCAAAAATTTTCATCTTCCAAAAGCTGTCGTATGCCAAATGAACTAGACTGAAATTCTTGGGATAAACAATCATAATCAACCATGAACTGTTTGTTATTCAAAAGGACTTAGCCTGAACTTAACTTATGTAAGTAAGCTAGAAGCATGCATAAAGCAATGAAATTAATGTAACCATCCTATAAGGCATAATGTCCAAAAGGGACAGTCCAGTTCCATAAAAAGGTCAGTGTACACGCTAGCATCCAATAGTGAAGTTAGGCTATGGCGGAAGGGTAATCTGAAAAGGTATATATCCAGCTGTTTTCTAAATTCAGTGATACTTTACACAGCTCTGATGGCTTGAGGGAACTTGTTCCATTTTTTGGAAGCAGCTACTGTTAAACTGTCTACTTTAAGCTACTGTCTTTGGTCTGGTTAAGAAAACTGAGAGACGACTGCCCCAGGTTAGGTTGCTCTTCTGAAAAAATGAAGACATGTTTAGGGTTTGGCAGAAATGTATTGCCTTGTAAAAAGGTTGTCTTTGAACAGTATATAGTAATAAATAGGAAGATATTTCAGTAAGTGTAGGAACAGTATCACGTGACTGAAATTGTTTAGTTTGCACAGAGTGGCACCTAAGGATTTGTGAAGTCTTTAAAGTCTCATAGTATACGCCTTATCTGTATGACAGAACAGTGAGTTGCTGTAGTCCAGGCGACTGCTTACCGAGGCATTTGCTAGCTTCAAAGGCATTTCATGGGTTAGATAGCTGTAGACTCTCCATTGTTCCCGGGGATGGTAGTAATATACACGACATAAATAGGCCATATGTCTCTGCATTGAGTTATCATCATCCAGGGTGACACCAAGCTTTTTCACAGATTTTGCTGGTTCCCTGATATTACCAAGAAGACTAACCAAGAATGATGACTTTAGTGGAATCTTTTTATTATTGTTTGATTATTAAAATATATTCTGTTTTGTCGGGATTTAATTTGACTTTGGCATTTCCCATCCACACCTGAATGACCTCAAGGGAATTCGCCAGTTCAGTTATACTAGAATTAAAATTCCTTGAGTCAAGTTCCAAGTACACTTGTGTATCATCTGCATATAAGCGATGGGTGACATTGAATTGAGGTTTGACTGTACTAACAGGAATTGTGTATCGGGTAAAAAGGAGTCGGCCCAAAACTGAGCCATGAGAAGCCCCATAAGGAAGTTGATAATCATCTGAAAATATCTTACTGACATGGTGGAATGCCCATTTGCTAAACAAAACATTGACTAAAAGGGGTTTACTTGGTTCACTACTTAACCAAACTCATACAACATTTGTGTGTATACAACGAATTACATAGTTTAAAAAATAAGTTATGACAGTGACAATGTGTTTTGGGTTGTGTAATGTCATAATTTATTTGTTTTTATTTTATCACAAAAATCATATAAACTAAACAGATAAGTGTGAAATACACCATGAAAGTGTCTCCGCTTGTTTCCCATTTTGGTTCCGGTGAGTGTGTGATATACAGCCTCAACTTTTTAATCACAACAACTACACATTCGATCAGACAAACATTTGCATATTTCACTGATAATTTGGGCATTTTTATTGATAACAACCAGATATGTATATGAAGTAACACTTGTATATATAAGAATCAGAAGAGATTACAAACAGAGTTCACACTGGTGGGCAAAGAGAAGTGTAACTTCAACATTATACAATGTGTCTTTCATCCTAATTTGATGAGACAAAAAGTAGAAACACAAAAAGACAATATAACACGAAACACCTGTTATCATTAAATAAAATGCTACAACACATATGTTACTTGCTTGCTTTTGTTTCCAAACATTTAGTGCTATTTCATGGCACTCAGCTAGTGTACCAGTATTTTTTTCAAAAACATACCAGAAGAAATTAATTAAAAAAACTCTGACATGTACGTTCCTTGGAATCCACAAATCCAACAATCATTTCAATCACTCTTTCAGTTACTGCATTGCACTTTAAATACACTTATTTCAATATGCTTTTTGAAACCCACTCCCTTTCATAAAATAGCCAAGGTCCCTCAGTAATATCCTTTGTAAATCATCTTAAGATCCTCTGTTCAACTCACACTTTCACTCTTAGCATCTCAGGCTAGTTAATGCCCAATACCATTGGTGACTGGACAGGAACGTCTCTTGATTATCACTTTTTGCCTGTTATTTTTGTATTAAGATTAGTATGATCTTTTATCCATGTGGGGAAGATGTTGCGTCTGCAAAGCTCAGATAAAATGGCATTAGAAATAAGTGCCAAATCTGTAATTTGATCATATTTGTTACCAAGAGTTTTCTTGTGTGATATCTTCCACTTTGAAAAATCTTTCACATTTAGGTGTCTTTCCAAAGTGAAAACTTGCAGAGTCACCAGAGAATAAGACCATCAGGACAGGCCTTATTTGTGTAACCATCTACCCAAAAAGCACTTATCTGGTATTTACAAAACTAATAAGAATTATGAAGCAATAAATATACCCCTATTTTTTCTGACATCTAATTCTGACATATTTTCTCATAGATGGTCCCTAGTGTGTCACTTGAAAATTGGGTATCACTTACTTTGACTTGTAGGGGGAGATCCTTAATGAAGTCATGCCTTCCCTTATACAGCGAGCCACAATGACTTTGCAAACAATCTCTTGTGGTGTTGGGTATTATGTTATCGGATACAGGGAAACCATACATCCGATCTCTGACTTAAAAATGGCCATATGAAAGGTTTTCCAGTTCCAATAGATGAGGTCCCAGGGAAGACAGAAATATGCTTTTTACTGGTGGGATCTTTTGCCATATGCATGTAAAGGAGTAAACCTTTTAGTTCACAATATTTGCTAAATGACCATAAAAACTTAAGTACAGACTGTTATTTGAAAGATGGGTTGTTCAAAATGCATGGGGATATTGGCTAGTAGATTTAGTTGTCTTCTAATAGGAATGTCACAGGAGCCAAAGAATATGGCATCTACTGTTTTTGTTTGTGTGTTGCAAAACCCCCTAAGAACCAGATATCCAGGTGATCAACAGGAATGTTTGGATAAAAAGGGTCATCAACACAGACATATACCAATGAAGTGGAGGTAGGGACTGGATCTTAAGACAATAGAGCTGTTACAGCCAACAGTTGGCATCACACAAATGCCAAGAAGTCCAGACTCTGTTTGAAGAATTTCTAATGCATACCAGTGAGGGCAGTGCTGTGGCAGCAACAGATGATGTGATTTACCAAATATATTCAAACAATGCCCTTTCAAGGACCACCCATTTTATCCAAAATTGGTACAAATTGTTAAATAAGACAGAAAAATGGTTTACCCCAAATTTTATTTGTTGGCGTGACTTTATGTTAACCTCAGATAAAAGGAGATGCATTTTGACCAGAGTTTATTTTAAATTAAACAAAATGCATTGTCTCCAGACCAAGCTATATGCACTGCACAATTACATAAATATATTCTTTTACCAGCACGGGGCATATTTCTTTCTTCTGGGGCAAGACTAAGTTTGTCCATAGTTGGATCAGCTTTATGCACGGTTTCATCCACCAACTGAACTTAAAACCATATGTTTTCTAGGCTAAGAAGAGTGCATTTTTTCTTACATTGTTCGGAGTCAGAATGTGTGGGGTTTCCTGATAAAATAGTTTGTATTATTTCTTCAATCAATTACAAAACAAGTGTGTGGTTTTGATCAACCGGTGTGCATTTTTACTTCACATGTAGACAGTTTTATCACTAATAAATGTTAGCATGATAGTTTTTAGGCGCAAGCTCTATGAGACTTGTGTTTTTAGGAATCACCATTTTTGTCCTTTGACTTTCATGAATTGTGGCGCAGTTTGATGAGTATCTGTCTGTTCACTGAAGTTAAGTGGCAATGAGCTGCAGTAGTACTGGGATGTATGACCACTTTGGTGTATTTGTTGTGTCTCTGATGGCTTTCCGGCTCACGCTAGTAGACCAATAACTTTTTTGGTCTTGTTACCATAAATATTAAGACACTAAGATTAGTGGATAATTTGTCCTAGGCTTATCTCAAGTTCCCAAGCCAGAGATACCTCAGATTAGCAGTCATATTTAAGGTCATATCACCTTACTGTGTGTTTCTAAGATCATGCACTAAGTTGCAAGGTAAAGATTTAAACCCATGACCAGATGATATAGATTCAAACGCTTAGAAGGGTATATGAACTCAATAAAACACAGTTTGCGGCATTTTATGTACCTGTTAGTCAGAATACCACAATATATATCTCCTAGAAGGAGTTTAAATATTTGTGATGACAAATTTTTAAAGCCACCAATAAAATATCATAATTGGTCACATGAAATACCAAAGGTCAAGTAAGAATGTAAATTGTTACAACAATAGAATTATACTTCATGTATCATAATGTAAACACATACATATATATAGCCTGCACAAAATAAATAAGGCATACACTGCTGTTTGTTAGTGCATTAGTATGGTAGTGTGAACTCTTCGAGACTATAAGTAGTCAATTCGAGAGAGTGTAGTCAGGGTCTACCTGGGCTGCCTAATCCTTTTCGTATACAGCTAATAATTCTGAGAGAATGAAGTTTATGGGGTTAGGTTAAGAGGTCAAAGGAATCTCAATCTCAGGGAGCCACATCAATCCAAGGTGCAAAACCTCTCCTGAATGGATTGGCCTAAGGAAGTTTAGCTCCGAAGTGGAAAATTTACCAGAGTAAGTCTGGGCCGCCTGATTTGTAAGTATATCACCTCTGTTACTTGGCTGTTGTCACTGGAAAGGCAGTTTTTGATAGAGATAAAATTTATTTTAATTTTTTATATTCTATCTGTTTCGCTCAAGAATATACATAATTTCAGGTTGAAAAGGAAATAATACAGCTTTCACATACAGCTTCAACTCACAAGTTGTGATTTTAACATTTTAGGCCTCATAAGAAAACCACATATGCACCAGGGGTCAAAGACTCAAAGAGGCTCAAGCACACTAAAGTTCACATTACCAGCACTTGGAGACTGGTAGGTTTTATTCTAGCAATAACACCCCATCTCTTGATAAATCAAGACAAGAGGCTTTCATTTGACCTGAAGAAGAAGATAGTCTGCAGTATTTTCTACAGAAAGCTCAACCGGGTACAGACACAATAAAATTACATAGAAGGGGTTCAGTTGACATATTCAATAGGGTTAAATGGTTTCGTGTGTTCTTTTTGTTAGACCAGAGTAAAGAGAGGATAACCTGCAACGTTCACCTATGCAGTGGATTTGTGCAGGTTTGTCGTGGAGGAATTTGATAGCACAACTGTTAAGCAATGTAAACAATCATTCGTCATTTTTACTAACATCCATAATGTTCTATTGCCCTAAAAGAAAACTGAATGATTCAAAATCCAGAAATCCAAACTAGGCCGCTTCCTCAGAAGTAGTCATGGCACACCAGCATGTCAAATTGCAAAAGCCTGTCTTCCAGTTCATTCAAGCCCATATCACAACACACACTTACCAGTTATACAATACTGTTGTACATATGTCTGTTTGGGGATGACAATAAGTAGGAGCTGAAGGTCATTGAATCAGAGCTCAGAAGCCCTCTAAGGTCGCCAGATGCCCTCATAGTAGGGGCAAGTGTAGCAGAGCCACAGTGAAGGCTGATGTAGCTTCGAAAAAGGTCTTGTCCTGTTTGAGAGAATCTGAATAGATTCAGCTTGTCCATTATAGAAATAAAAGACACATTCATGTGTTCTATGATGGCTTTAAACTATCGATCAGCTGAATATTAACTTCCCAGGTCCCCAAAGACAATGAAAATAATTAAACCTTGTGATTATACATTATATTTATTCATATAAAATTATTTTGGTAAATTGTTGTATGTAGAAACTGTTATCATACCATCACATGTATGTTATAATTACAATGTCACAGTTAATATCTACAGTCAGTGACACAGTGGGCCAAGCCCAAAATGTTATGATCACAGAGTTAATTATAATATATCCACAGTCACTGACGCAGTTCCAAGTTATAGCACTAAAAATGTTCCATGGCAATGCAAGTTCCATACAAAGTTTAAAACAGACAAGATCCCATAGAGTTTCAGTTACACAGTTCCAGATATAATATATGAAGCACAAGTGATAACGGTTATACACACAGTTCCATTGGTAAGTAATTAATGAGCACATTATAACATCCCAGTTCCTGTGAACAGTCATATACAAACTTATGGTCCTATGAGAATTTTGTGGTATTATAACACTAGAAACAGCACGTCAGGCAGGTGGGTCCCCCATTATGAGCAAATGTCAGTGTGTGAAACAAATACAGTTCAGAACTTTCTCATGACCCTTGTAAGGTCAAATACACAGATTAAGGTCATATGGCGATAGCAAACTAATAAAGGACACCCAAACACCCAGTAGGAAGTAGGGCTAAACAGCTAAGTGGGCACAAAATGACTCAGCCACTGTGGAAGCCCCTGAGGCAGGGAGATGTTAATATTGCCAGACACATTGCGAGGTCCATGTCCCCTTTGTCTGGATGTCCTGTATGGGCACTCCATGCTAGAACGACCAGGAAGCCCAAGTCCTCCTGAAGTCATGAAAGGCAAGGGGCTTAAGTACAGATATTTCCTGGCCATGGAGTCGGTCAATGGCATCAGGGCACCTGCTGTAGGAATTTGAAACAAAGAAGATTCTGAATCAGCAGGAAATAGGTGAAACATTGTCTGGATATACACCACAGTACACAACAGTGACTGCTCTAAAACAGGCATAGTAACAGTAGTGGTGTGACATCTATCCTGTAAAGTTTTTTCTGCAATAGTTTTTATATCTAGCATGATTTTTACAATGTTCTTTTTCAGTGTTTGATGTTATGTGTTTGTCACAAACAGATTTTTTTGGCTAAACAATCTCATACTTTTGCTATTACTCTTGCAATGAAATTTATTTGTGCTTTATATGTTTGTGACTTATTAAGTTTGAAGTTTTCACTCTAATAGAAAACACATTGATATGGATCTCTAGAATCAAAAACTGTAACTAAGAAGCAAAAGGGTCGTACATGCCAGTTTAATTGGATAAATCAACATTTGTTAGGATTTTTGAAGAAAAATGGATGATTTTGTTATAAAAAGTGTTGTAATACGAAATGCTTAAAATATACAGTATATTTCAAATTAAGTATATTATTATAATTTTCCTAATTAAAAAAAAGACAGTTTGATAAATTTTATATTAAGACACAAAAATCACTCTGCCTGCTTCAATTTGAATTGAGAGGCTTCACTGTAGCTGCTCCTTCTTGAGGAGCAGGAGGAGCTTCTGAAGTAGCAACTATGAATAAAAAGCATTAAACCAGCTATATATTTGTTCAGACGTTTATGACAACCCAACTTAATGACGCAAAACATGTCTTGTGATCACAAAGTATGGTGCGGAGTGACAAAGTGGACGTACAGTTAAATTTGAAATAAAATTAATGTTTGTCCATGAAAAATAGGAAATCTCTCTAGCATCATGTTGAACTATAGCATCATAATTTTTATTACTATATTTTCAAAAGAAGCAATATTGAATAGGAATGGGACTAGAAAAAGCCATGTTACAGAACAGCAACCTCCTTCAAGACTGTGTCATAACTATGGCTTATGAATGGAACGACAAAAAATCTTTTAAAAATACCTGGTCCGATTAATCCAAATTGCCACCAAAATTTAGTCATCAGTTCTTTGTGCATTCGTTCACATTTAATAAAAAATTCATCAAGGCCTTCCACAAATTTTCGGTTTGGGATACCACCTGTAGTGTAAATGGGGTATTATATATTTGATAGTTTACTATGCTATGGTCAGTATTTGTATGTGTATCTAAACTATATGTTTATTTATTTGGGGTTTTACGTCGCTTTCAACACTGTACAGGTCATACCACGACTGGTAGTTAGAAGGGCAGAGGAAACCAGTACATACATTTGGTCAAGGTTCTGTACTGTAAACTGCCGACCAACGGCAAGCAACTACCAGCTTTCCCACTTGAGGCCGGGATGGGAACCGAACCCCGGCTTCGGAGGTAAGACGTGAGAGTGTTACCACTCTGAAACCGTGGCTCCTCTAAAGGAATCTAAACTATATGTGCCTGATATGAGGTTTCAAATAGAATGTAGTTCATGTAATAATCATATGAGATACCTATGGGTTGATTGAAGTTGATGCACACTGTAAACTAACACCTACCGAACTTGAGCCTATGACTGAAGGGGTATGGCCTATATAATGAATAAAGTACAGGGCAGTCAACATAGGATTGTGTATTTTTGGCTGTGAGGAAGTCTCAGGACGCCTGAGACTGTGCAGACCCAAACAGATTCAAGCCGACTGTCCAGGACATTTTGAGGAAATTGATTCCATAAATACCTTAATCGGGAGCCTTAGTCAGGTGGTGGAACAGGGGCATCATTGGAATAATTTTACCCTGAAAGCCACCAGCATAACATGTATTTGATATGTATCTTTTATGTATGTTTTTCTGTTTTTAAAATCATATTGTAACCTTGCTTTTCATAAGAGAAACCTGTACATTATTGTATCAGTTAATTTTTTTTTCTGTGTCAGATAGAACTGTGTATTGTCATGTTTATTAATTTATAAAATAGAAAAAGCAAATTTTATAGGTATTTTATTTAGAAAATATAAGTACAGCATGGACGTGAAACTGGCAACTACCACTGTATATTCACAATATTTTATCTAAAGTTTCAGTCTTTCTTTTTCAGAAATGCCTGATGTTGGAAGATCCTACTCTGGAACTTTCACTTATTTCAAATGTGTGGCTACGGAAGGATCAAAATTAGTCTCAAAAGGAACAGTTACGGCAGTTACATCATCTAGTTACTTATCCAATGCAAAGGTGAATGCACACTTTATCCATTTTTCTACTTCTACAATCTTATATGTACTGACATTACGACATTTTAGGGTTCGCCAGGGGAGACATGATTTTTTAATTTTAGATTAAAATTTTTACTTGTGCAAAAGAAACTGGTCGGTATTTTATATATTTTACTGGTACTGTATGCATTAGATGAAAAAATCAGAAACCAACAGATTTGAAACTGTCAGTATGCTCAGATAATAGTTTAAAGTACTGTTTGTCATTGAACGGGTATTATCGCCCACCCGATAATTCCCGCAGTAACTCTTTCAATGTATCATACACAAACCACACCAAGTGTATTACATGTAAAATAGATATATATCATAAAATTTTGGTTACCAATCCACATTCCCTGTCCACTGTTTGCTAAATTTTAATTCTATACATCTATTAAACACATGCACCAATCTACTCCTTTCTAACCTAGTATCTTTTGATTTTGGTACAGTGATGCTATAATTAGAAAGGTTTATACGCAGGAAAGGTAGGTGCACCTATTTCCAAATTTTTAAATTTGGTCAAATACAATCTTCTTACTTATAAAGCAATACATTTCAGCCAACCTCCATATCTTTCCTCTCTAATTAGGCGGAGTGATCTTACATGGGGCAATTGCCTATCAATTTCCTCATCTAAACCAAATAAACAATCAGGGCTGAGCAGCTTTATAGTAAGTGCACCCGCAGAGTGGAACAAGCTTCGTCAAGCCATCAGAACCATAGCAACCACTTCTGGTTTCAGAAAACAGTTGAAAACATATCTTTTCAGATTAGATTATCCTCCACCAAAGCCTATCTCCCCTATCGGATGCTAATATGGTAACCGACCCTGTTTGGAATTGGACTATCCCTTTTTGCACATCAGCACCTTAGAGGATGTTTATATGAATTTGGCGCTTTATAAGTGTTTCTTACTTACTTACTGACATAATTTTAATGAAGTCATCAACAGCTTCCAACTCTGAGGTTACTGGTTCAAACCTGGAACTCCATGTGGGAAAGATGGCAGGTTCTTACCATTTGTTGACAGTTGACAGTACAGAACCGTGACTAGCTGTATGTACTGGTTTCATCTGCCCATTAAACTGCCCATCAGGAAGTAATGGTGTTGAAAGCGAAAAGTAAAATTAAAATTTAAAAAAAGGGGTGTGCTGGTTATCAAGAGTGGCATCTAATCACAGGCCATCAATCATGTGTAGACTTTCATGTGGCAATGCTGAGGGACTTTCCGAATATCATTCTGGCTGATCAATGAGACATTGTGGTTTACTAGTAAAGGCAGGGAATGACAAAATATGCAAAATTCACTGACCAAAATCTTGCAGTAAGTGGGGGTATTGTACTGTTATATGAATTACCTACAAATGTAGGAAATACCCTCTGTGATTTCAATCGACCATTACCCAGCATATTGTGCCGAAGTGCTAAAAACTTCACTTCTTTACTGAATAGCTATCACGTGCAAATGAAGTTATTAGTTTACTGATGGTAAAATTATTTGTGACTTAGACAATTTTGCTATTGTGGATAGCTTTTCGGGGATTTAAACAGGAAAACCAGTGAAAACTACTTGACCAATAGGGCTTAGCTGAGAGCATTGCTTATAAGTTAAGCTATTGAAGTACATCAAAATATGCAGAAAATATAGCATATACTTTAAACTAAAAGTTTATGTTTTATATCCAGTTCAACATTCAGTGTCATATTTGGATAGGGCCTCAGCATTGCCACTTGTAGAAATTGCACTCAAACAGAGCTGACAGCCTGTAATTAGATGTACGGGGTCACTATAAAACTCTGATTTACAAATTTATCCATCTGGTATAGCAAAAAGTGCTTGATATATTAGAATATTAAACTTAAAGCTTGTGCTTTTACATATGACTATTTTTTACCCCCACAGTCTTTAACAGTTGATCAGATAGGCGGGGCAGAGGAACTGGCAAGCAACAGATTTTTTTTTGTCAGAGCTGTTTCCACAAAAAACATGAGGTGTAAAATATTGACACCTGAGAGGGACATTGGTTTGAGGTGTAGGTGTGTAATGCCATTGTGTAACCTTCATTTGACCTTGCCATAGTGACTTTTAGTTTGAAAAGCTTCTCCAGGCTATATCTCAGAGACCATAAGGTGTAAGAGGTTGAAACTTGGTAGGGGCATTGGCTGGAGGATGTTGGTATGCACGGTTATGATGTTATCTTGATGTGACCTTTGTCTTTGTCATAGTGACCTTGACCTTGTATGGATCATACAGGTACAATAAATCAAGGTGTGACCTTTAATTTTGTCTCTGCCAAGGTGTATTTACCTGCGATATTTGAGACATATTTCTAATATCGTAAAGATATGTTGCTTGTTAATTTACTTAATTGTACTATGTTCATTGACAGCTATACTTCACTTAATAAATCTTACAGCTTCGTAAATTTAGCTTACTGATTAATACTGCCATCTTGCCATTAAATTGTTTCTTTACCTTTATGTACATTATGTCCTTAAATGTTACTTTCTGTACTTAGACATTATTTAGGACATTGTACAACTAACACTATTTACTCTGAAGTCTCCCAAACTTTATACTGCTTTGCTTTCTCTACTCTACTTTCTCTCTCATGTTGAAAAAACTATCCCCCTGTGTTATGGGGTAGAGACATGTCAGATACAATATTTTCTGTCGAGATTGTAAGAATTGTGCATTACTGTTGTACACTACTCGTGTTTCTGATTTCTTCTAAGCTTGCACATAATTATAAACAAAAATTCATTTTATTTCCTTCTTGATATAGACATGATTCTATCACCAGATGGTGATCCAGATCATCACCAAAATTTAATCATCTGTTTCTTGTGCCATTGTCGACATAGTAAGTAGCACCAGAGCATATATAAAATAAATGCCTGGACAGTGTTTCCCCTGTATTGAGAAAACTATGGATTTGAGTGGATAATAAAATTATATAATATACACCACTCGGCTAATTTGCCTATTAAATTTGATTTAATAATTTGCATTTTATTCAATATTAACCCCAATTTGACCAAATTACTACTAACGATATATTTATTATTCCAGGTTACCTTGAGTTTCTTCAGGAAATTCCGTGATTCTGAGATAAGAAGGCTGGTTTTAAGTGGCTTATACAACTTTAGCCAGAGAAGTGTTCGGTTTGATTTTCTGTTTGGTGGAAACGCCTTTCAGACTGATGTCTTTTTTGTGGAGGACAAACTGATTGGAGTTTCTCGGGCAAAAATAACAGGAAATGTTTGTGCTGTGTCTGTATTGCCTGAAGACAAAAGTGGAAATGAAATGTATCTGTGAATATTTCTTTACTGAAATAATGTAGAAAAGAAATAAACTTCTGACAATATATATTTTTATCATGTTTAATCCAATTCCTAGAGTTGATGGTTGTGTATATTATTTTTTACACAGTCAATATGACAGTCCCCTATTATTCTACACTATGCGACTAAGTTTGCACTCTAAGGTTTCAAAAATACAAACGAAAAGGTAGAATACATGTTATGCAATGAAGTTCTGGGTTGGCTGCCAGAGCCTACAAGGGTTCGCAGTGGCCTATTGGGTATCAGTTGTGGCAGTTGAGCTAATCACAGACAGTTACCTTCTTTGTGAGTTTCACTCCTACATGTGGCAATGCTGATCATCTGTCCTAATAAGTCGCTGGCTGTTGAATGGATGTAAAACCCCGACTTTGACTAGAGCCTTCAGACTCTAATTTCTTCTTATTGCAACATGTTCAAAATGTCTTCTCATACAACTACAATATTTTATACACGTTACACAGCTTCTCATTTATATACTTCTTTCAAAATGATGCTGCCTGTTCCTGCTCTTGGGGCACATATTGTCAAAAAATGCATAGATATCCTTCTTCCTTCATTGACAAAACTGGTAAATTTGTCCCTCAGAAATGGTATTTTCCCAAATCCTTTTAAACAGGCTATTGTCACACCTCTCCTTAAAAAGTCCACCCTTTCAAAAGAGGACTTGAAGAGCTATCGACCGGTGTCTGGTCTCAGTTTCTTATCAAAGTTAGTCGAGCATATAGTGGCTGCCCAAATCAGATCCCACATGGATTCTCATGATCTTAGTAACACTTTCCAGTCAGTCTACAAGGTGGGGCACTCAACAGAAACTGCTTTACTGTGCATCAAGAATGAGATAAACTTATCTCTGTCCAAGGGCATGCCTACAGCACTAGTGCTGCTCGACTTGTCTGCAGCCTTTGATACTATCGATCATGACACACTCCTTTCCTGTTTGTCGGCTAGGTTTAGCTTTGCAGGAATTGCACTAAAATGGTTCCGATCCTATCTCCAGGATCATTTTCATTCAGTCAAGATTGGTTCTACTCTTTCAAATTTGTTCAAATTGAGTTTCAGAGTCCACCAAGGTTCTGTCTTAGGTCCTCGTCTGTGCTCCCTCTACACAACACCCCTTGGTCAAGTCATCAGTAAATATACTGGAGTTAAACACCACTTTTATGCCGATGACACCCATCTGTTTATTCACTTATCCCCTGATGATAATCTCAAGTCTCTTGACCGTCTAAAATCCTGTTTGAATGATATTCAGGTCTGGATGTCTGAAAACAAACTGAAACTAAACTCTGATAAAACTGAATTCATAGTTTTTGGTGCAAAGACAGATACAAATGGTTCAGTGACTCTTTTCCTGTCAATATCCTGGGAAATTGTCTCTCTCCCACAGATGTTGCTTGCAATTTGGGTGTCCTGTTTGATGCAAAGTTTTGTTTCACCAATCACGTAAATTCTGTCATCAAATCTTGTTTTATTAGCCTCAGGGACCTTCATCATATCAGGAGGTTTCTTTCCATTGATACATCAGTGGTGATTGCAAATGCTCTGGTCGGCAGTCTTTTGGATTATTGCAATTCTCTATTTCATAGTTTGCCATCCCGTAATGCTACTAGGCTCCAATATGTTCAAAATGCTCTTGCTCGGTTTGTCACTGGTGCTTCTAAGTTCACCCATATCACATCTAGCTTGAAGACACTTCATTGGCTACCCATCAGACAGCGAATTATCTTTAAAACCCTAGTTCTTGTGTACATGTACCTCACTATTGGTCAGCCTAAGTATTTTGCACCATATCTCTCCTTGTACAAATCAGCCGTTAATACAAGATGCTCTAACCCCAAAAATTTGTTCCTCCAGGTTCCTCATTATTGTTCTTCCATCCATAAATCAAGGGTCCACTTCAACAACAGTTTCTCATATGATGCCCTGAAGCTATGGAATGATCTTCCACATGACATCCGCAGTGCTCGAGATCGCTTATGTTTTAAAAAAACGACTAAACACCTACCTATTTCAGAAATCTTTTCCACCTTAGCTTCGAACTACCAATCACCGGATTGCCTCCCTGGGTACGACTTGGAACATGTCTAACGGCCTGAATATTTATGCCTTACGAATTAGATGGTGTGCCTTAGAATCTGTAGACACGGAGATTAATGACTTGGACAACTGATTGATTGATTGATTGTTCTTATGAAATTGCATTAAAGGCTTTTCTAATTTATATCTTTGTTCTGACACCTCAGGATCTTCGAACTGGTTTACACTCAATACTTTTATACATCTTTTCTCCCCTTATCTTTCTTGTGGCCTAACACCAGATAAGCACATTTCTATTTAATATAACTACAATAGTCATATGCACAGTTTTAATATTGCTGCTCCTACTGATTGGAAGACACTTCATCTTGCCATCAGAACCCAGAATAGTGTCACTGGGTTCGGATGAGGGTTGATGACACATCTATTCAGAGTGACCTATCCCTCTCCATAGTTGTCTTCTTTATTGTATTGTAATAGACTGTTTCCATCTTTGGACTTTACTGTGTAACAATATGGCTTTACCCATTTATAATATTGAAAATTAATATTATCATTCAGTCTGTACAATATTATTGAAGTTCCACTCTATATTTACCTCGGTGAAACTCTTTTGTTCTCTCTTTCCATGGAGATGACACCAGTGAAAAAAATTCACAAGTCCAGCACAGACCTTAAAGTGAAAGATATAAATAAGTCTGTGTAAAATATATGACATTTGGTATACATTTTATTATTAATAATTTCCATTCTACGGGAGTTTGTTGAGTCTGTTAACTCGGAGAGGGTTACAAATTTTATCAGACTAAAAAGATATGTTATCATAGTGTTAATGGGTGACTACATTTTCACTATATGGTGAATGTTGGCATTGTACATTTAAAGGATCTCAAAAGCAACAGGAATGATTAGAAAAAGGACTAAGCCATGACAAAATCAGTCTTATTGCTTATTGCTGATGTTCAAGTCATTTACAGTCTACAGTGACCAAATTTGGGCGAGTATGACCTTGGTTCTACGTTTCTCATTGCTACAGGTTTTTTAAAAGCATTATTATTGTTACTAGACTTGCTCCAACCCTTTGTATTTGTATCCATTAGTAACCTAAACATTTAAATTTAAATGGAAACTTACAAGAGTTCATTATACCACAAGAATTCTGGAGTAAGATTGGTAATCACTGAAAATACAAAGACTTGTACCACCCATTTAACCACACTTGTAATGAGGGATGCATTTATTCAAATTGTATGCACAAAACTATGGAGAAATCACCAACATACTGTTATTTATATGATGGGGATTTTCCCTCTTGAAAAGATGCGGCTACAGCTATCGTGATGGGATTCTAACAGTGGATCTCTGTTATTGTAGAAACAAAATGCAGGCATGCAGCCACACTTGGAAGCCTCTTATTTATATACTTGTTGAGAGTTGACTTTGAGAATATCATAGTGAAAAGTATGTAAATGAATTTAATAGGTGTAATAGTTTCCCAGAGCAGAGTATTTGGATGGATAGTGCCTTATTTTAGTTTAAGGTTATAAATTTCAATGATTTTAAATTTAGTGTAGAAATTGGTAAATGTCCCTAAGAGGGCTGTTCTATATTGGCGATCCTATTGTATACCTTATGCCTAATGAATTAGTCGTGATCCATGGATAAAGAGGAATAGCCTTCCATCTGACATTTGATTGGTCCTAAAACCTTTTGATTGCTTCCCAAATATTCCTGTGTCACTTATAAACCTTAGGAAAGTCTTACCAATAAAAACTTAGGACACAAAAGATTGATATACAAACTTTACAAAGAGAGCTTTAGAAATGCATTCCCAAATATAAGTTCTGCTAATGATTGTACAGGATCACAGTATGAATTTATCAGGGGCACAAACTGTTCATCTCCAACTGCAATATAACCATTGGTTCCATGCCAGTACTGAAGGCTCTCATGATCATGGTTTATAGACTCTCGAAATGAAAAATTTCACTTCCTAACCCTTCCAAATAGACTATTTTCAGGACTTGAAATATATCACGGACGGAGATCAGCATAGTGGAACAGCCCTGTAAATTCCATTTGAAAGACTATCAACAAAATACAATGTAAAGTTTGCTTGATGGAAAAGATTCTTTTTGTTGTGCATGGAAAAATGCATCCATGAAAAATTATCTCCTGGAAAAAGCCTACTGCATATTTTGTAGCCCTCAAAAAATGGCTCCTAAGAAAAAAAAGCAATTTAACTAGACCAAGGACGTAAATGTGGCCAGATGCAATATGTATCCACTGGAAAAGAACAGCTAACATGGTTTTGAAGATAAACTGTATTTTCAAGATGGCAGCTGACATTAAGAGATTCTAAATTATTCACAGACATTAAAGCAGTCCATATTATCCAGTGGGACCAAAGTCGCTCTATCTGTTATAGTTTCAAGATAAACAGCATTTTCCATTTCTGCCAAAATTCAAGATGGCAGCCAAAATTTAGAGAAGACATAATTTTTCTGCCATCCTAGAGGAGTAGTGTACTCAGTTCTAAAATAATCCAAAATTTGCTTCAAATTACTCTATATATTACGGTTTGGGAAATAAACAACATTTTCCATTTAGTTTCGCAAGCAGCTACCTTTTCAACTTTTTCCCTTTGACAAGGTCTAAACTGAATGATGTTGATGTTAATAGATGCTATTTGTACTAATTTAGTGTGTTTTGCCACAGTGGTGTAGTGGTAATTAATGCACTTGGCTCCAACCTCTGACATTGGAGGTTCAAACCCCAGACCTTATGTGGGAAAAGTGATCATTGTTTACCGATGATCAGCAGTTTACAGAACCTTGTCCAGCTGTATGTACTGGTTTCCTCTGCCCACGAAACTACCCATTGTGATATGACCTGTACATTGTTAAAATCAACATGGAACCCAAATAAATAAATAAAGTATGTTTTATCAATTGTAAAGATGGATTTTTATTTGCCTTATCCCACTGTGATATCTATGCATGGAATTTTTTTTCTTTTGTTTTTAAATAATTCTGATTTATTTTTTCTTAGGCAGCATTCTTTCCCTATATTTTATGTTCAGTATCAAGACCACTAATGACAGTGCTAATGATGTTATAATGTTTAGATTAGGAGGTATTGTTTCAGAAGGTATTCTTTCTGGGAGACATTTTCTCTTGTTCTATTTTTCTTCACCAACTAGATCTGGTAAATTGATAAGACCACAATTGTAAAGAAATATGCTGAAACAAATTCATCTAAAAAAAGACTTCAAAATTGTGACAATTATTCTTTAATCTACAGATGTATCAATAGAAGAAAGATTTATGAAAATTTGTGTGAAAAGGATTTTGAGCTGTTTATCTTTGGGGCAGTAGTAAAATTGTGAAAGAAATTATTCAAGACTAAAACTGTAATTTTAGATTACAAACTTGAAAAACACTGAACACCTCAATTCTCCTTTGATTTGGACAATCATGATACTTATACTGACAAGCAGCACATTCTCTTGAAAGAGAATTTAACTACTCGGGAATGAGTCCGACAGAGTTCATGGGGGTTCTATTTTGCATATAAATTTCTTTCGGGTTAAATGTAGAACTATGCTATGGATATAAGAGAGGGTTTTTATTGGCTTTAAAAAGTGCAAAGAAATTCCTGAGTTCTTTAGTTATTTTAACGCTAGGCGAACAGCCACTTCCTGATGTGAGCAAGAAAGTCCTTTTGTCAGGGCTGGCTGTTTCTTCTTCCAAAGTCATACAGTACCCATATATTTCACAAAAGACAAACGGACAAATTAAGTGAGTTTTAATCATACATTCAATCCAATTAGTAAAGCTCTGTCATGCCTTTTTGGGCCGAAACTACACTCACTTGTATTGTTCTTTACTTGTTTGTTCATTTTTTATTAAGTTTTATGTGAAATAAACATTGTAGAGTCTTATTAAAATTAATAAAAAACAGATTATAAAAAACCGAAATCTCATGTATACTACTCTCTTCCAACAGGTATGTAAATTGCACTAAATCTGAGAAATTATAGATCAACTTCTTCAATGAAAAAATAGTTTGACCCCTATTTTTACACTTTTTCAATGAAAAAAAAAAACCAGTTTGACCCAGATTTTTTTCTGTGCTCAATATAAAACATCCAGATGAACTTATTTTCAAACTTTGGTGTAATTCTAAATGTTAAAAGTATATGATAGCGATTGTCTTTCAGTGATGCTGTGTATCTTGACAGTGCATTGTTTCAGCACATAAGTGACACTGTGCATCACAATATGCGTCAACATGGCTTTGACATCATAAATGATATTGATAATATCCTTGGAGTGGTCGTTTATAGCAAGATTGGCGCCTCCTATGTCACAATGCGTCCTCAAAGACCTACGTTTTGAAATTTCTGCAAAGATATTAGTAGCCCCCACAACAAGTATGAATTGCTTCGGCATCGTAGTCAACACGGTTAATTTTTTTACCTTGCCATTCCTCAAAGTGAAATGCAAGCGATCTTGACCATGTGTGGCTTTTGGCATCACATGACTTATTACTACAACAAATGCCAGCTACAATTGTTGTGAGTAGTCTATTATATGTTAGTAAATGCATATGAATAACTGTTTCTTCTAACATCACTTGTTACAATTTTTAAGGCCAATAGATAATAGAGTTCAAACAGCCTTTAACAAGCTTGAAGTCCGTGCATACCATAATTGGCTTCACAACTTTTACCAAAAGCCTATGGCTGGATCCCAGTCTTAGAGGCTTATGTGCATGGTGAGGCTCTAATGTTAATCTTCTAGACAGATGATAGAGTTCAAACAATCTTTATATTGTAAGCTTTGAAGTCCGTGTCTACCATATATGGCGTCACAATTTTTACCAAAAGCCTATGACCGGATCCCAGTCTTAGAGGCTTAGATGCATGGTGAGGCTCTAATGTTAATGCCCTCGCCAGACTCCTGGGCCATCTTGACTCTACTTTTCCTTCAGGATCTGACACCACTCATGGGTAACAAGAAAGACTCCATTCCAGTGACAATTTGGCAGTTGTTTATGCTTCAGGTGGCCACAAGTAACGTTCATTTACAAGGAAGGCATATTTCAGGAAAATTAAACACAGTTGTTGACGTCTTATTAAGGTGGGCCATAACAGTTCAACTTCATGACAGATCTAAATGCATTGTTTACCCAATTATGAGTGGAATCCTGTGGGAACAAATTACATAGTCATTGATTGATCAATTTAGAATGTTTTCTTTATTTTATTAGGGATCAGACCAGCCATGTACTCACTTATTCATTAAGGGCTACATGAAACACAAATGGACTTGAGATCTGCCAAACAGAGAAATTACAGTAGAACGTTTAGATCTATAGATCACTCAGATCACTCCTCCTTCTTTGATTGGTTAATTAAATTTCTTATATATCAGCAACATATCTGCCACTGCAATGGTTAATCATTTCTAGATAAGAAAAGCCAAATTGGCCCTATTAGGCCTTACATTTAAATGTTCAAAGACCCTAGAATTAAATCCAGAAGGCCATGATTACTCCATATGAGGTAATTGATACCTTGCTACTCATATTCAGACTTTGTGATAGCAGAGGTCTTTAAGGGCATTTATAATTTGGCATTCTTTTCTGATCCAAGGTTTTCCAATTTGTTTCCCCTTTACAAATTGGCCAGGGCTAACATCATTTCTGCCTCACCAGATATTCACCTGTTACTTCAAGGCTGAAAAACACTTCAAACCAGAGGTACAGTAAAATTTATTAAAATTCATGCTTTAGGTAGCAATCCTCGTCCAGTTTCAGCCATTAACATTTTCTTCTCATCACCTCTGGGTAAAAACAAATCCCAACTTTTCCAGTATAAAACACTCACTGGACCCCCCCCCCCCCCCCCCCCCCCCCCCTGACACACAGGTCAGACATCATTTTAAGTCATTTAGGTGTCACCTGCACCTTTAATTCAAATGTCTCTCTAGATACACAGAGCCATTGCACCTGGGCATCAGAATGCATAAATATGGATCATAACGTCTCTGACCAAGTCGCAATGACCTTCGAATGCTGTCTACACTCTAGACCATAGCTTAGGTTTGGGGCTTCTCTTTCTCATGCACTAAATTTACAATTTCATTTCTGTTAAATTCTATACTTAGTTATAAAAAGTTTTTTCCAGTAATAATAAAGAAAGAAAATTAATAAAATTTTCAACACTATTCTTCAGTACTTAAATTTCTAAATCTTTCACCTTGAGACCACATTAGCTAAACTAACAAATACTATATTCAAAATCACTGTAAGATAACCTTACTTGCTAGCCACAAGATAAGGTGATCTTAACTTTTTCCTCAATTTATTTATGAAATGTGTAATAATTAAGGTGGCTTCAAAGTTATTTAATAAAACTACATATGGATGTTACAATTGTAAATAGGCTGGATGGTTGTTATGAAATAAAATATATACTTTTTTTACTATCTTAATTTGAACCTGAGGCAGTGTCGTGGAGTATGATCCTGGTTATGCAGTGTTTCCACTGGAACCGACCATGTAACCAACCTTATGACCCTAGGGTTGGCTGTAAAAGTAGTAGGGTCGTAGAAAAAAGGTGCAAAAATGATGAGTGGGTTGTGAAATCCCTGACAGGATGGTAAAGTTACAGACAGGTCGTAATGGTCATCCCGACAAGCCATAGGGTCAGGAACCTTTTAGCACGACAAGTTGTAGAACTTTTATGACAAGCCCTAAACCCCTCACAGACAAGCCGATTCACAAGCAGACAAGCCGTAAAGACAAACAAACACACTGAGAACATGTTCCTAACCCTTCACGACAGGACTGATTACTTTTGGTGGTCTTTATCTAGAATCAGGATCCAGAATCGGGATCAAAATCACACTATGTCAGAGTATATAAACCCCCTCCCCTGTGATGTGCCATTCATTTCACACTTCAAAGATGACAGGAACACATCAAGAGCAACTGATAGATCACTTGGGGTCCTTCTGTTTTTTTATCGAGTTAAAATTATTTTATATGTTGTGATTATAACACACTGAAGACAACCAAACTGAGCACCTGCCCAGCCAGCATCACCATCACCCCCACCACCCAGGAGAGGGAAGCCACAGTATCCATAGGTCCTGTCCTGGATACTGCAGAGAGAGGAGAGAGGTTGCTACAGAACACTCTTGGACGAACTGATCACTAGTGACATACCAAGCTACAGAAATTTCACCAGGATGGAACCAGTATTTTTATTTGACTGAAGAAAGAATCGCCCCCCCCCACCTCAGGAAGTCAATCATCAACTTCAGGCAGCCAGTGGAAGTGGGCTTGAAACTGGCAGTTACTTTGAAACACTTATCCACGGGGGAAAGCTACACCTCACTGTAATTTGTTTTTGATTTGTTGTTGTCATAGGACCTGCAATTTTATTTAGTTTATTTTAGTTAATGGGTTTTACCACTGTGACTATGGGTTGGAGACCGGACCATAATGACATGTGGGATTCATTAATACCTAGGGCACACCTTTCTGTGTGGACAATTTGATTTCTGCCTCATGACCTTGTCCTTATGCTTCTGAAGAGTGACATCATATCTGAAGAAGTGTTGAGACAGAGGCCAAAACTATATTGTCTACAACTATTTATGTAGAAAAGTACCAATAGGAAATGTCAGGTATGTGGCTACCCCATGCATGGAGAGATTTTACCATTTTGGTCAAAGTTGGGTGCAACACAATTTCAGATGTTTTTTTCCTGTGGTTATAGATGACTGGTAAAGTAGGCCATGGTGGCAGAGTGGTAACCTCTCGCCTCCTACCTCTGAGGCTGGAGTTTGGTTCCCGGCATGGCCCCTAGTTGGAAAGCTGGTAGCTGCTTGCCATTGGTCAGCAGTTTACAGTACAGAACCTTGACCAAATGTATGTAATGGTTTCCTCTCCCCTTCCAACTACTCGTAATACAACAGTAATACAGTGTTGAAAGCGACATAAAACCCCAAATAAATAAATATATGGTGGGTAAAAAGAGACAGAATGCTGTTCCTTTGGTGAAAAACCTGCCACAAATTGGCGAAGACAGTGACAATGGTATATATGGAATAGCTGCTACAATTATAAAGTACTATTCCAGCAATCATTTACCTTTGCTGGAGATACAGAAAAAAAAAAAACTAATGCAGAATTGTGAGGAAAGGCAGCTATACAAATGACCCTGCCGGTATGACTGCTGAACTTCATACTGAATATGATATGTGGAACAGTTAGAAATCTCTGTGGCCAAAGAAAACAAAGAATATCACAGCATACAAATTTTACTGAAACAAGTGTGACAGTGCCTGGAGGAAGAAAGAGAGTTATTAAAAACAGCACAGAAATTTATTGACAGAAGTTGGGCAGTAAAACATGCAGGAATAACGAGTTATTTAAATTAGCAAAGACATTTATTGACAGAAGTTAGGCAGTACATACATTAAGGGATGACAAGTTATTTAAAAGAGCACAGAAAGTAACTGACAGAAGTTGGGCAGTACAAACATGAAGGAATGACAAGTTATTAAAAACATCAAAGAAATTTATTGACAGCAGTTGGCAGTACATTACATGGAGGAATGACAAGTAATTTAAAACAGCACAGAAAGTAACTGATAGAAGTTGGGCAGTACAAACATAAAGGAATAACAAGTTATTTAAAACAGCAAAGAAATTTATTGACAGAAGTTAGGCAGTACATACATTAAGGGATGACAAGTTCTTTAAAACAGCACAGAAAATAACTAACAGAGGTTGGGCAGCACAAACATAAAGGGATGACAAGTTATATAAAACACATATAAATGTAAGCAAAACTGCCTTAAGTATGATTTTGTCATTTGGAAAAAAAATTAAAACGCGAGATTCTCAACAACATTCAACTCCAGAAATCACAATCCTGTTTGCATCGAAAGACTTCAGAACCCTACAGACGAAAATCTGATTATAAAAATTTTACACAGGTTATGGGCACAGGTGGAATCAATTACGTGTGTATGTACTGAAATTAATAATAAACTAAGCTTATTTTAAATTAGGTTACGCCATATTAATCTTATATAAATTAACGGTTTAGTTTATACACACGGTTGCATTCATAATATGTGCATGTCCTACTCAGGCAGGATTTCATTATAGGAATGCTAAGTTGAAGTTACACTTACGTAGGATTGAGTTTCAGTTTAAGACTTTGAGTGAGTTTGAGTTTCAGATTTGCTTGAATACTAGAGGTGACAAGGATAATTGACAACATAATTAAAGGTTAAATCATATTTTGGAATGAATATTACACCAGGCAGCAAGAAGTGATAGGTGTAGGCAACACTGTAATTTTATACCATATGTCTTTCGTCCAATAGTATTCATTTGAGAACAAAAATTAAAAACGGCAAAAAATTTAAAAGCTACTGTTTTTAATCCAAAGTCGGAGACAAATGCCATTTCTTTGTTTTTGTCCTAAACCTTTTGTGATATTTTTGCTAACATTAACGGCAAATCTCTTTGACGTGAGATGAAAACCATACATCTAGAATTGTACCAAGTGATTTTACAAGAAAATATTAAGAGGATGTTGTTTTTGTAAGTGGAGATTTTGTTAGACTGCAGTATGTCCTGACACTATTACAATTGGTTATGTGTGCTTTTCCTTTGTGTGGGATATCTTATAACATTATATTACTAAGAGTAAATTATATTTACATTTTAATTCAATTTGAATTGTTTGTGTTTTAGTAGACAGTTCTTTTATATATATGCCTATGTAAAAAAAAACTTTGAGATAAAAATAGTATTAGTATATTTACATTTATCTTCAGTGAGAAGGCAGTCTGGGAAATATTGGATTTCATGCTTTGAAAATATATCTTTGATATATCAACTGATACATGTAGGATGGCTCCGAGCGATAAAATCAGAAAGTGGACTGATCAACAGCTGATCAATGAATACAGCTCATGGTTGTTTTGCCTAAGACACTGCCTTTAATGAACGGATTAAACTCTATGAAAATCCAGAGTAGAACAGATTAGATTGATTTTTTTAAATTTGAGTTTCAACTCAGGCGTAACTCTTCACCTCCATAAAATTTATTGGTACATATCAGTTGGTTAGTAAGCAGGGATATTAGATAGGCATAAAACAATGTAATATTGGCAATAGGTTACATGTAGGTTAAAAATGTACAACTTTGATAGACTTTGCAAATATCCACAAAAGAAGGTGTTGAAGTTTTAACATCAGACCTATGAGGTCATCAAGTGTCAATTTAAAACTTTAACTTTGAATATTTTCCTTATTTATAGGTGGACTTCAACAAAAAACTAGAAACAATCTGTCTATTCATGTACTAAATGTTTTGTAGGTTAAACAGTTTTTAAATGGACATGAAGTGCAAAGCCGCTTATTTTTATAAGTAGCTAGATATGATAGTGTGTTTGACATTGCATTGGTAAAATACGTGTCATGTGGTATCAGATATTTGACAAAACTAAGTTACTACATTACTTTATAACGTCTATGAAATGATCATAGTAATTACATGATATTGTAAGGGTTAGCTGCTTGCTGATCTAGTCTTTAGACTAGCAGTCGATAAAAATAAGGGCCAGTATTCATAAAACTTGCTGAGACCAAATTTTGTCTCAAGTCTTAAGTTTTGGTCTCAAGTCTGAGACCATTTTTGGTCTCAAACTTGTTAGCTATTCACAAAACAGTTGAGACCAAGTTTAGTCTCAGATTTGGTCTCAAACTTAAGACTGGTACATAGTTGTCTTAAATATTTTATTCAAAGTCTCAAGCATTATTTCATCTTAACTGAGATTCATATTTTTATTTTTTATGGCTTAATGTAAAGTAGAAATAATTTACAACATATATACTATTTGGCCTAAATTTTTGTAACAACTGATAGCACAAATTTTGGCTTCAAAAGTGCCTTACTTTGAGACAATTTTCAAAAGAGTTTTCTGACTGCATAGCAACAAAGAAGTGGATCATGTGACATGCAAAATAGAAAACAATTGACACAATTTTCTATTTATTTTTTATTTTAATAGACAGTTTAATTTTTGTTAACAATTAAAACACACAACAACTATTGATCTTTAAAAATGTAGGATATATTTGCAAGTTATAATGTTTTGTTTACATTGGGAAGACTTGAGACTGGTCTCAGCTTGGTCTCAGCTGAGAACCTATTTGTGAATACAAAGTTGAGACTTGGTCTCAGCTGAGACCAAATCTCAAAGCTGAGACTATTTTTTGTCTCAGACTTAAGATCTCTTTATGAATACGGCCCAAGGTTTATAAACTTGTGCATTTTCTGTCAGATGACTGTCAACACCACTTTATTGTCATTTTTTTTTTTGTCTCAGCAATCTGTCTTTTTTTCTTGTTTGTGTTGAAGGGTTAAATATTTAACATCGTTATGATAAAACAAGCATTATAATTTTCAATGTTCAGTTATTTTATTAAAAGTAAAATTGATGCGTTCAAATGTAAAAATAAAATGGCATCAAATGTGTGAGAAGTTCCGACATTATCCACTAAAATAAGCCATTTAGAGAAGACAAAATAATCATACTGATTGTGCAAAGGCTAAAACGGTCCTTTTGAGAAGGATTGTTTTTAAATGTCAGTGTTAAATTATGAAATTATTTTACATACTTTTTGCTATGTTGTGGCAGATTCTAAAAATAAAACAAAGTGTAAATGCTCAGTGAACACAGCCAAAAGGAATTTAAGATATTCTGTATATGTCTTGTATATTATCACCAACATATGGAAGCGAGATCGAAACCTGCAGATTAATACGACTTGTCTGAAGAAAATCACAATTTGGATTACATTTATCTGCATTGATCTATGGTTTATTATGATCTGACAATGAAAAAATGTGTGTCATGTACCATTGCTTATGTTTACTTCTTGTGTTATCGATGACATTCACTGATTTTTGACCATAGGTTATTACCAAGCTGTTAACATAGCATTCACTTAAATATATATGTATATATTCAAAACCTTAGCTGTTCAATGGAAGTTAAACACAAATTAAAAAAATTATTTTCAATATTTGTATTTAATGTATAAATATGGTTATATTATCAATGTTTCTGTGATATTACAATAGTTAATACAGTAGTTAAAGCCTTTAACTGGGCCAAGTGTTCCATGTGGCCAGTGCTTATATTTGTTTTGTGTGGTACAAAAGCCTCTCTTACATCCTATCGTACATGCACATATGTCCTTGTTACAGAGAATAATCGCCTAATTTGTCAATGGACACTTAACATACATGTGAGATTTTAGAACAGAATATCAAGATTACAGAGACCTCCCAGTGAAAATGGAGAGGCATATGGTTCTCTGCATGCACATAGTATAGTTACAAAGGAATCCATGTCTCAAGGGATATATACAAGAGACTTGGGCATGTGCATTCTCCTTGCTAGCGTTGTAGGTTTTCCCCATTTATTCACATTGTTTGCATGTGCCATACCATACACTGACGTGTACCTTGCATGTATATAAGCCTACTGTGGGAGCTGCAGCTGGTCGTAGTCTGTTCTGGGATCTCCAAGTGGTGACACTGTTTGAAGAATTCACCTGTTTGCATGCGCAAATTTCTACTGTCCCACTACCAGGCTATGGCTCATATTTTTCAACAAAAGGTGCAGCACACTTGAGTGTCTATACACGTACGATGGGAGCCAGAGAACCAGAGATTATCAGAATGATGTATATCTCAAAAACTAGCTCCAGTGCACGTTTGTATACCTGGATGAAGGTGCATGTGATTACTGTCTTGTCCAAGAGTAAAATCTTTGCGATCCATCTTAGTATCAAAACAATAATTTTCTGCTGTTAAAATCAGTACCTCAAACCCTGAGCCACAGACTTTGCAAATAAGTCATACAAATATCTGAAAACTACAGGCAATGATTTTATCAATTATTTTGCTGAACACAGCTTTAAGTGAATATTAGATGACTGTCAAGCATTTTATTATTGGAGTTATAGTTGTTTATATATTTTTGCAAATAATTACAGTTTTGAAATTCTGCATATTTTCCGTTGAATTTTCAGAGATTCCTGTCAAGCTTGGGGACGTTTATGAGGGAATATATCGCTTCTGGAGTTGCCTAGGAATATACAGTTGGAATACTTATGAACAAATCATCTTTGAAGAAATCCTTCCAGCTGATTCATTGAAGTCAATAGCAAAAGTAAGCTAAAACCTTCCTTTTTCATTCTGATAATGTGACAATGAGGGTTATATTTAGTACAGCCTATCAATGTTATCCACAGGTTAGGAGGAGTCAAAAGCAATCTCACATCAGTTATTACCAAGTGGCCTCGAGGATGCCTGCATTTCCTCTGTACGAATAGTCTGAGATTATCTACAGTAGAACATAGCACATCAAATTGAGCATAAAAGAATGTCCATGTTTACATGAAGCTGTGGTATCACAATGGAAGATTTACCTATATATGTATTATTTTATATCATGCCTAAAACGTATATCGTGATGAGCATTGGAAGGTTGAAAGAACCAATGTGTGTTGTTCGTCCCTACTCAGTACAGTATTTATTATTACTAGCTAAGCGTGCGTTACCAGTAGATTATCAGTGCAGAATCGAGTCTTTGAAAACACAGTATTTTATTGATTGCCGGTCCGTGGTCCAATAATGAGTATAAGCCTAATCAGCATTTCGAGTACGCATGCGTGAAGTCATTGTCCCGACTTCCGTTTCGGGATAAACAAATCTACGTAGATCTGAACCAGGAAGTGATTTTTATATGAATGAAAGAGTAAATGATACATAATTTCCTCCATAAAATACACAAAACTTATTTTTTTATAAAAATATACCTAACGACCTATAAATTAAAGATTTGTCACCAGGAAAAGATATTTTAAAATATAGTTTTTAGTCTTCTAAGATGGGCGAAAATAGGGTTTCTTAACATGTACAGATATTTCTCAAGATGATTCTTCATTGATTATTTAATTAAATTTATATGTTAAAATTATTGTTGTTTGAGATATTTTTTAATTTGAAATAAACGTTAAAATATTAGCTAATAAATTTGGAAATTGGTTGAGAACATCAGCAATTGATACTTAAACATTAATTAGTTGAAAATACTTGTGTATTTGCCAAAAAAAAAATCAGCAAAATTTTAAGAAAATTTTAGATAAAATAATATCTACACTACACACGCTGAGTTTAATTTTTTTTATAAAAATATACATATAGATATACAGAATAGTATTTTTGGGCCAAGAAAAGGTACTTTAAAATATTGTTTTTATTCTTCTAAGGTGGGGGAAATGGGGTTTCTTAACCTGTATAGTTATTTTAGAGATGATTTTTATGGATTATTTAAAAACGTTTTTAAAATTATTGTGGTTTCAGATATTTTTTATGTGAAGTAAAGTATTAACTAATAAATTAGGAAAATTGTTGAGAACACCAGCAGTTACATATGTTAATTACTTGAAAATAGTTGTGTACATATTTGCTCAAAATTTTTTGATAAAATGCATGTTGTCCTCACTAGAGATATGCAGTTGAAAAAAATTAGTTTCAATAATTTTATTATTTTTTTATTTATGGGCAGATTTTAATGGAATGAATATGAGGAGAACCGATGTTGGGGTGTGTGTAAATAAAAATAGAAAAAAATGTGGGCAAAAGATGGGTATGTTTGTACATGCATGATCCACTTTCTTAAAAATTGGACAAAAATTAAAAATAGGGATTACAATTCCTTAAAAGTGAAATAATTACTCTTACTTTGATGTTTATTATCAGTGCAGCTTGTCATAAATGAATATTTTCTGTATCGTAAAATTAAAAAAAAAAAAAAAAAAACAAGCAACTAAAGGTCACATAATGCTCTTCAGATTAATGCATAATAAAGCAAATAAATGAGGCAGAAAAAAATAATAGGAAAATAGTACAAAAATATTCAAAAATATTAGGAAATAAGTACATAAATATACGAAGCAATTTAATGAGTGCTTTATTTATTATCCACCAGTTTGTTTAAATAATTAGTAAAATAAGTCCATCAATAAAGAAATGGGAAAAATTTGGAATGAAATTCCGAAAAAAAAATTTTTTTTTTAAATAAAAATTAACTTATGGTTCCTTCTCCAGTTCTTCATGGATTTTAATGTAATAAATCGAGCAGAAGCTGTCTAAAATTCCTTTCCAATGATGTATATTGCATATTTTTAAGTTAAATAATTTTTTTTGGAAATAATCAAAGAAAAAAGACGAATTTGTAACACCAGTTAGATCTTGGCTGCAACTGGGCGAAAATAGAGGATTCATGTTAAAACTGCTACAAATATATCACAAAAAAATCCACATTCTTCACGGAACTAATTTATTACACAATTTCCATTATATCTTTTATAAGATAAAAGCTTATATAGAGAGAAATCACATAAATTAAATATTCGCTACTTCCTGTTCTTCTGTCACAGACGTTTTTTGTTTATCCCGATACCTTCCCATGATGCATTGCGCGAATCGAAATGCTGATTAGGCTTATTGACTGGGTTCTAACGTCACCAAGTATTTGTTTACAAATATTGTACTCTCACTTGAAATTTTTAACTTGCAATATTACACTTATTACTGCACAGATTTAAACCAAACAAAAAAAACCAAAAAAAGCAGTGTAATGATATATTTACAATGATATGAAGAATTTGTTAGTTGGTTAACGGATTACTGTAAAAAAAATTACACTTGTTTACGGCCCAAAAACATACAGAAACCACTTCAAAAAACGTCATGCTGACGAATTTTTATCAGCCTCTACTTATATGATGTCACAACATTATATTTGATTAGTGCAACGTCCAGTTATATGAAATTCAGCTAGTAATAATAGTAATAATGTAACTTTTATGTGCAATATACTGTAGAAATGGACCTTCATCAATGATTATCAGCCTTTCACAGCCTTTTCACAGCCTCGGGCACTAATGGATGTGTCAGGCTGATAATCATTGATGGCGGTCCATTTCTACAGTATATTGCCCTATAAAATTACATTATTGTACTATTATGTCAGTTTTTATGTGGCTTTCAACGCTGTATGGGTCATATCACGACAGGTAGTTTTATTGGCAGAAGAAACCAGTACATACAGTTGGTCAAGGTATTGTGCTAAAACTACAGTCTATTGGTAAGTAACAACAAACTTTCCCACATAAGGTCCAGGATCTGAACCACAGAAATCAGAGGTAGGAGGCAAGTGTGTTTCCACTGCGATACCATAGTCCCTTCTATACAGTAAGCCACCAAATAGTATCAAGGGAACCCCGTGAAACAAGCATATTCCTTAACTATAAAGTCAATTAATAGAACTTAAAATTATGATTACCTTCATATGGGTTGTCAAATTTGAAGTAGGAAAATCCGTGTTAGAGATGATCTTGGTGCTTGCTACTTTGAGTTTTTAATTTCATTAGTGTCTCTTTTACAATAGTGGTAAAGAGAGTGTCTTTGTGAATCTATCAATTGCACACATTCTGCACATGTGGATTCTATCAAGTAAAGTAGGTATCTCTATTTAAAAGCTTTCACAACAGAGGTATAATCCTATCAAAGTGTGCAATGGAGAGAGCCCAGACTTGTGATTAGTGTAACAATGGTGTTTCAATTGAGTTATCAAGCAAGGTGTAATATAATCCTACTGGAATTGAGAAATACAAAAATCAATGTTTTGCATAAACTGACTCACAACAATAATACTAATGAAGCAGTAGCTGTATCTATGGTTGTTCAAGTTATTTTATAAGCAATAAAGTAAGACTATTACATTTAAAATTAATATGTTAACACTTTCACATCCAGACTATAAACCTTTTTTTTTAAATTTTCATTAGATACGATATATTTATGATCTAATATATTTCATACAACATAGCTTGTATCACTTGCCCTAAATAAAAAACAACAATAAAAATACAAGAAAGCATCTGTAAAATCCAATTTGAGTGAAATGTTTATAGAGATATATTGAAAAAAAAAACAGTTGTCCAATGTAATATGTACGGAAGCTCTGGATTGCTAATTTTTTTTTTTATTTTACAAACTTGAATATACCAGTTGTTAACTGGGATATACCAGTTAGTAACTGGAATATACAAGTTAAAAACTGGAATATACCAGTTACTAATTTGAACATACAAGTTAACTAACTTGAATGTGCCAGTTAGCTAACTTGAATATTCAAGTTACTAACTGGAACGTACTACTTAAATATTCTGGTTAACTAACTTAAAAATATGAGTTAGCTAACTTGAATATATGAGTTATTAACTTGAATGCACACGTTAGTAACTGGAATATGTGAGTTATTAACTTGAATATACAAGTTAGTAACTGGAATATATGGGTTAAAAATTGAAATATACGAGATATTAACTATAATGTACCAGTTAAGTAACCGGAAAATACCAGTTAGCTAACAGGAATATACTAGTTAGCTAACTTGAATGTCCAAGTTAGTAACTGGAATATACCAGTGAGCTAACTTGAATATAGGAGTTAGTAAATCGTATGTATGAGTTAGCTATCTCATATATTCAAGTTAGGTAACTCGTATATTCAAGTTAATAACTCATATATTCAACTGAGCTAACTTGTATGTTCAAGTTAGGTAACTTGTATATTCCAGTTAGCTAACTGGTATATTTGAGTTAACTAGCTGGAATATTCCAGTAACCTACTGGTATATTCAACTAAAAGGTATATTCCAGTTACTAACTCATATATTCCAGTTATTAACTTGTATATTCCAGTTAACTAACTGGTATATTCCAGTTATTAACTCGTATATTAAAGTTAGTTAACTTGTATATTCCAGTTAGCTAACTCGTATATTAAAGTTAGTTAACTGGTATTTTTAAGTTAGTAATTTGCATATTCCAGTTACTAACTTGTATATTCCAGTTAGCTAACTTGTATATGCAAGTTAACTAACTGGTATATTCCAGTTACTAAGTCGCCTATTCCAGTTATTAACTTATATATTCCAGTTAGCTAATTTGTATATTCCTGTTAGTTAACATGTATATTCCAGTTAGTTAATTTGTATGTACCAATTAGCGAACTTGTATATTCCAGTTAGCTAACTCGTATATTCAAGTTATTAACTAGTATATTCCAGTTAGTAACTCGCATATTCCAGTTAGTTAATTTGTAGTTAGTCACTCAAATATTACAGTTAGCTAATTCGTATATTCAAGTTAGCTTACTCATATATACAAGTTAGTTAACTGGTATATTCAAGTTAGGTAACTGGTATTTTCAAGTTAGCAACTTGTACATTCAAGTTACTAACTCGAATATTCCAGTTATTCACTCGAATATTCAAGTTAACTAACTGGTATATTCAAGTTAGTAAAATAAAAAAACACTTTGGCAGTCCAAAGCTTCCGTAAATATGAAGTAACAGAAAAAGTAAAAGATCATTTCTAGTACTGTACAATCTATCTCTATAACATTTTCAATTTCAATCTATTACTATTGTATTTACATTTCAGCAAGTCTTTACTTTTCTACTACTTCTATTACAACGACCCCATCCCTGAATGAGGGTAACTTCCAGTTTAACGGATGATAGAGAATTCTTCAGGTGGACCCAAGACTAGCAGATGTTTGTCTCAAATCTAAGATTCTTTAAACGAGAGCTCTAAGGAGGCGCGTGCTTCAATGGGTCACTTTTTTCATTTTTTAATTGTTTTTGGACTTTCTAATGAATTGTGGCATAACATGATGAGTACCTGTCTCTTTACTGAAGTTAAGCAGCAATGGGCTATGTTAGTATTTGGATGGATGTCTACTTCAGTCCTCTACCCGTGTCTCTGATGGCTTAGGGGCTAGCGCTAGTAGACCAAAACAACTTTGGTCCTGTTTTAAATAGGCTTTGCACTCAAAACATAATCTTGGCTGAAAATAGACAACTCATATTGGATGGACTTTTCCTTAAAATCACGGATCCTTCATTTTTTTAATAAAACCACTGTGGCAACATAAAAAATAAGCTTTATTCTGTTTATATTTGATCTGTAACTTGAGAGACAACTCACTTTTCTAACTTTAAGGAAACGTGAATGAAGAAAATTGCTAAATTTAGTTTTATTTAAATTGAAGATTTGTGACTTATGCTGTTTTGTGAACCATAAGCCTCATACTTCTGCCCTTTATCCCGTCACATATTTATTTAGAAATTGACTTTTATACAAAAAAAGGTGCTTTTTGTTTTTTATTTTCACAGCTCAAAGCTAGAATGATTTGGAATTACCAGGCTACAGAAATCCACGTGGGTGATCATTTTACATATTACTACGACTACAGTACCAAACAGTTCACCTCAGTTGTATTTGTTGATTCTCACTTGAAGCTACTCACTGCTTATGAGAAAGATACTTTGAGGCAAAACTGGTACAACATGGCCACAGGTGAACTCTGTGCAACAGTCCTTTACCTGAGACAAGAAAATAATGAAATTTTGACTTTTCAAAGGCTGAAGAAACTTGAGGCATCTGTGCCTATCTAAGTATTTGAAAGAAAAGAAATATCTGATATCATGGCTTGAAAGGAATTACTGTTAGTAGTTTGGTCATTTGTGCAGTAAAATCTTGTTATTTATTGACAATAAATTGCAGGAAAACAAGCGTGTTTTATTAAAATGTATCTGATCACATATGCAGAGTAGATGTTAATCAAAGCATAGTCAAAAGTTCCAGAAATATTTTAATTCTCCATGGATTATCAGTATTAGTGTAAATACGTTTTGTAAAAATAATTCCTTTAAAATTTTCAGATAGATCACCAGATTTTAAATACTTTAAAATGATTTTTGTGAATAGAAACTTTATTCTAAACTTTGTGCTACTAACTGGCTTAAATGTTAGAACATTCAAGTTTCTGACAAGCTATGTAGTAAATACAGGTGTATACGTTGACTGGTTCTCCATGTAACAGTGCAAAGCATTGGACTGTGGTATAGAAAACTCATAGTTTGTGTTCTAATGAAAGAGTACCAAAATATTAACTATAAAGCCAAGAATGCTGAATATTAGTTGTCTAAATACTAAATGTCCCCCCCTCTTTGAACTGATAGCCAATGCCTTTATTCCTCATATAGGATTACCGGATGTATTAGACTAGGGTGACTTCAAAGCTGAGCTGGGACCTTCACCGTCTAGGCCAGTTTCTTTATCTGTACTTACTGCCTCGGCTAGTAATTTGGACATTGACATTTTGGATGATTCATAAAGGATTCAAATCACTCCCCAACCAAATTGGCTGATGATACTAATTCTTTTCCTTCAGTGGGCAGGCCCCTGTTGATTATAAAGCAGAAAGTGATGCATTTGTTTCTCAAATTAATACAAATCATGGCTCAACTTGCCAATTTAGTTGAAAGTCTGGCAACCATACTAGAGTAAAACTAGCACAAAACCTCATTAGAAAACCACAGATGCACAAAGGGTGAAGGGTTCAGAGAGGGTCAAATGCTTTAAAATTGCATCACAGACAATTGGAGCTAATAATAATCATAATAATAGAAACAATGGGCTGCGACATGACTCACTCTGTCCAGTCTGAAAACAAAGGAGCTGGGGAGCCATTTGAACTTTCTGAAGTTTAGAAATCCTGACCTTGGTGCCACCTTATAGTAGGGAAGTACAGCAGTCTAGCTGACTGATGGCCATGGTGTTTGCTACAGGAGAAGCAGTATCAACAGTAAGGATTTTACGAATTGATACAAACCCTGAGATGATAGTAACAGGCACAACAGAACGTATTAACTATATAATTATTAAAGGTGTTTTCTGAGAAATTGATGACTGGAATTTTTACTTATTCTGAAGGTGAAATAGAGATTTGAGAGGATGACACAGGGAATTTGGAATAAGTGACCCTGCAGTACGCCATGCATCACAAAACATTGGAATGATGCAATGGTGAAGGAAGAGCACTTTGCCCAAGAGCACTTTGCCCAAGAGCACTTTGCCCAGCTTGTAGCTGTCTCTTGGAGATTTGAGAGAGAGTCCTGTAGGGATGACATAGATCAAGTATCTCCAGGCACTTACTCAGAAGTACAGAAAGCTGACCAGCATCAACAGACACAATGACGCCCATATACATGAAAACTCTAGTAGCTTTAATCTATTTATTTGGGGTTTTATGTCGCATCATGTAAAGGTCGCATCATGATGGGTAATTGGGAGGGCAGAGGAAACCAATACATACAGTTGGTCAAGTTTCTGTACTGTAAAATGCCGACCAATGATAAGCAACTACCAGCTTTCCCACTTGAGGTCTGGCCAGGAACAGAACCCCGATCTCAGAGGTGGGAGGAGAGAGTGTTACCACTCTGCCAACCTGGCCCTGTACAAAAATTATAGTAGGAGGCACAACTTTCTTGGGTATACCCAGAAACTGAAACATGGAATACAGAAAGACAAATTCAGCCCTGGCATTTTCACGTTTATGAATGTATTTGATGTCATCTATATACGACTCATTCTTGCTACTCATAATGTGTCTGGCAGAGGGCACTCATCCCCATAAGGGACACTTACATCCAGGTAGGAGGCATCAAGACCACAAGGTGAAAGTCCTGGGGTTTGATCTTGAGGTTCTGGAAATCCTTACTTAATGTGAATATTTGAAAATAATAGTCAAAATTCTGAGCTTGAATTTCATCGACAATATCTTACAATAGATTGCAAGGTATTTTAACTTGTAGAGTACCCCATCATGCATGTCATCAGCTATGTGATCGTTAAGTGACATTCCTTTTGGATAGCTTAAATTTTCAATTATTCAATTATACTCCTGGTGTTATCTGGCTTTAGACATGATAACATAGGAAAATAGTGAACAGGGAAAGGGAATCAGTGAAACGACCCAGTGTTTTACTAAAGTACACATCATCAGGGAAGATAACAGCTGATTGATGATTCTCAACGTCTGCATTAAATTGAAAGCCTGTAAGAGTCGGTTGGACTACTGTAACTCACTCTTCAGGAGTCTTTCTAAGTTCAATCTTACAGTGCATCCACATAAGTAGTCTGGACTTAATATAAAGCTTGTTAGTGGTCGGTTGTATTACTATAACTCCTTTTTTCAGAAGTTCCTCAAAGTTCAATCTTCTTAAAATACAGTGCATCCAAGATAAAATCATACCAAATACCAGTAGATACGCTAGTATAACTCTGTGCTTGACAAATTGCATTGGTTTCCTGTTGAACACCGCTTAGTCTTTAAAACAGCCATCCTTGTTTGCAAGTTCACACTGGTTTTTCCAAGTATTTTGATGCGTATATCTCTTCCTACATCAATTGTTGCAGTACCAGGCGCAGTCAGAGTGGTGGTAATTTCCTTGTGTTTCCAAAGTTCCAATCCTCTATCCATAAATCTGCCAAGCAGTTTGATTGTAGTTTGTTTTAGATCTAACCTTATCTATTCTAATGTGGACTTTTATAGTGCTTAATCTCCATCAATGACAAACTCTAAGGTGTATCTGAACATAAAACAAGGCAATAAACGTTAATCCAATGATATAACCAGGTCGTAACCAAGGAGACACAGGGTTAACAGGGAGGGCTATGGAAGATAGATGCCTCAACTGTTTGGAATGCTCTTCCTGGTGAGATTTGTGTGTCCCCCACATAAGACTCTTTCAGAAATCAGCTCAAAACCTACCTCTACAGCAAGACATATCCAACTTAGTCTTACTCACTCCTGGTGTTCTCTGTGGTGCTTGGCCTTTTTTTTCTATTCCAGGATACTGAAATTGGTTGACCGCTTTGGTTTTGTTGCACGTTATAATCCCTTTTGAATAGGGAATATTACATGCTATAAAAGTCCAATTAAAATTAGAATGGAAAGCCCCTTCTGTCAATACAAAGGGGGCATTTAAACTCCAAATAATTAATAACAACTGTTTTTTGTAATTCTCACACATTGCCCTCCAATTTGCAATGTTGTTCTGTTGGCACTCTAATTCTGACACTTAGATAATTAGGGCAGCCACTTCGCCTAACAATAGTGTGGGAGTCACATGCCCATCATCTCAAATCAATAAATTCAATATCCCTGGCTGGCTTAAACAATGGGATGTGAAGTGTTGATTTAGCCAAAACCCAAATTCTTTTGCAGTGAAAGAAGTGTCACCAGTTGTGGCCCCTAAAACCTTTTCACGACTAAAATACCAATGCTTGCCCTTTTATACACAATTGCAAAGTTGACATACTAGTTTCTACTCGGTTTGCACGGCATTAAGCTCTTCAGAGATTGAACTGCAACTTTTAAACTGTCGCTGAAACTAGCCCTTGGATCAGTGATCAAAGATACCTTCAGCAAGAAAATGCTAGATAATTCATTAAAACTGTCTAGGCCCTCTTTTTGTTAATTTAACAAACACTGACATGTGGTAATTTGTACTCACAAGTCCGAATAACCAATTTTACTGTCCAGTTACTGGTTTTTTTTTTCGACTTTTAATGTGAAAAGTTCAATTTGGTTTGCTGGTCTCTGGGTTAAAGTCCCCACAGATTTTGTCTTTGTTCCTTTTGCTGCCTTTCTCCGGGTCTGTAGTTTGTTTGAGCATTATGACTTCTGTCGTAAATCTAAAATGAATCTCTTTCACCATGTCAAGGGACCTTCATGAGCATTTCCCCCCTTCAATTTCTTGAAGTAAAACCATATGGACATGCTTAGCTGTGGTGCAGTTTGTTTTCAGCGCATCCTGGAACAAATGGCACCCTTACTTCACATTTGACTTGATAGTGTCCTACAGATAACCAAGAAACGCCACCATGAAGTGAAGTGGGGAAAGTTCCTTATATTCAAGTAATTGTCCCTCTGTAATGTTGAAACAGTACTGATAAAACCATCCTATGATATGTCTTACAGCATTGTCGCCAGAGCAATGTAACCCAGATTTGAAATTTTTATTAGCTTTTTTTGCTGTGTGATACCTTCCTTGGAGTTTTTCTGTTTGACGACGGACTTGACGCTGCACTCTTTCATCTGAGTCAACAGAAACATGATCGTTTGAAGCCACAGAGTTCCTTGCTTGTAAGTCATGCACCAATGAATCGCTAGTGAAAAAGGCATCCAACAAGTCAGCAGAAGTATCCAACCAACTGGCTTCTGACCCATTGAAAACCCTTCTTTTTATGCTTTGCAGATGAACACACGTGGGACATTTTGGGCAAACTATGACATAGTTTTGAAGTTGATCTGATGGTAGCCTGCTTGTGAAACTTCCAACTGATCCATCGTCCTTAGAATTAGATCAAGCTTATTTTCGACCCGGGCTTCTCCAGAATGTGTAGATCCTGAACCTGACGACCCAGATGATGAGCTACCTTCTGTGGAGCGGTGACCTTTTTGAGGTGGCTAGTACTGGGCTGGCTCTGGAAGTCAACTCGGATGCTGCTATTATCCGAATCAGGAAGGGGCATTGATATTCAGATTCCTACGACACACCACTCCTACAGTTCTGGTATGAGAGATTTGAAACTTAGTGCTGTTAGCCAAGGCGGTAGCTTGCATGCTTTAGATATTTTAGCTGATCCAGTTACTCAGTGAACACATATAAAATAAAATGAATTAAATACATCCAACACACATAAAATAAAGATTCAGTAAAATCTAGTAATGTGCTAGTAAATTTCAAAAAGCTATCATGCTCTATCAGATTCAGAACTTCTAATGCAGAAGTAGTGCAAGAAAAATGGGGGAATGATTAAGGTGGTGGGAAAGCATTGAATAATATTCACTGTCATGCCATATTGTTGACACATTTTTAACACTTGCATACCTCGGGATGTTGACACTAGCTAACAAACAATCAAGGTCCCCGGTTTCAACTGAGAAGTTGTGACAAACAATAACAGACAAAGTAGCAACTGTCCAACATTGCCTCTCCCAAGGTCACATGCAAGGTCAAAGTTCATGACAAGAAAAAGCCGCAATTGGGCTAAATATTTATTATTATCTATGTTCTATGTACATATGTAAAGACATTAGCAAAAATAAACTGAATAAGGTTACACTTAACATGATATATAAAATTTTAAGGCCACCTTAGGAATAGTATTACAGATGATGAAATTACTGGTAAAATATTAAGTTAAGGTTACATTAAAACTTTAAGATTAGTATCAAACTTTAAGGTGGCCTTATATTTAGGTTTTAAGAACTGAAAATTTGTAGGGTTTAATTGATTTTACTGCAGATACGACCCCACATGCATGTATAATTGTGAAAATGGTATGTACATACAATATATCTAAAATGATGAAATCAGTGGATGAAGGATCCAAGTGTCTAGCTAAAAATTTCTATTTAAAAACGCCTTACGGGATCGAGCAATACGACCCACCCTAAAAGAAAGGACTCAGGTTTGACTCCCCATCAGAGTTTGTGACTTTAAGTTTTTACTTGGATAGATGTGGCATTTTTTTTACTGCTTCACCTGCACTGTGAACTTCGCAGGCAGTCTGAGTACAAAGACATCTGATTTGTTAGTGTTACTTATGAGAGCAATTATCTATATGTTTGCAATAGTATAGTCGCACCCAGTTTACTATCTCTTCTAACTTTACTAATTGGTGTTTTACATGCAGGTTGGCCAGTTAAAACAAAGCAGCACACTAAATGAAATTACTTTTTTACATTACTTATTGTTTATTGTGGACTACTATTGTGTCTCTAGCCAGCAAAAGCACAGAAGGGGAGACCTGGCCCCCCACATTCAGGCATCACCACTCCTGCAAGGCTTGAACTGGACCTGGGGCTGTGAAGAAGGTGACTGCTGATTAACTACTGAGCCCAGCAGGCGTCATTTTCTGATGCATGTTGATGCCAATGGAGTTATTCTGGTGTGTAAGGTTACATTGTGAGTTGACTTCATGAGGTTGTTGCTACATGACTTCCTACACACTGTCATTAAACACTGATGATCCACTAGACATACAGCTGTGAACAAGGCGTTGATCTATGCATTTGACGCCCCATTTTATGTGCCTGTTGATCACAGACACAGCTATAGTTGATTTGGCTGTCAGTGGATCTTGCATTGAGTAATCTTCGTAATCCGAAACTACAGCTTAGAGTTAGTTCCTTGTATGGCTATCAGGGAGGGATAGAGGGAAACTTTTAGTTCTTTAACTTTAAGAGGGCGTGTTGCCCCTTCAACTTTAAAATAAAATATGGCTACTTTCCTATAAATTTGCGGAAAAATATTAAGAATAGGTCAAGGGTCAACCAATCAAAAACTTTTAAGTTACAAGAATATTCTTTACATGGGGCTACAACCAGTAATATTGAATAATAAGTGATAACAATAAAGACTTATACAACTGATAAAAAGCCAACGCTAAACTATTATTATAACGATTTTTATACCGTCTGTTGTTATTTTTGTGTTTACTGCCGTGAAGATCATCTTCACTATGCAATGTAAGATGCTAGTGGGGAAGACGATGGGGAAGAGTGGACGCAATTGAATCTGAGCACTCTTCCAGCTGCACCCAGATATATGTAGCAAAACTATGCTGAAGGTTGATGAAGCCTTGCTAAGAACTCTTCCTTTGGCCAGGACACGCACAAAATAAATATTCTTATGAAGATCCATGAAGTTCCTTTTCTTATGTGAGAAAATCTGAGCAGCTGCAGCCGAGGGTTAATTAAAGGTTATTAAAAGTACAATGTATTTGTTCTTTGTAAATAACACACAGATTCATCTGGATAAACAGAAGACTGGTCAAGTAATTCGCAAACATGCCCTTAACAGAGGAATGATGGGGCGACATTACATGTTATTTATTACACTTCCTGGATAACTACACATGGCAGGCTCCATGTTACCTAAACCACAGACCAACCCTCAGCAGAGGTGTACCATCTTAACCTCGACTTCCATGTTACATACCCAGCAATTATACCAGCCACAACAGTGACTACAGCAGCAGTAGTCCCAACAGTAACAACAACCACAAAACACATGTCCCCCCTAACCCCCCTGCAGACTGATGTACAAAGGCCACAGAGAGAGCACAGCACCTCCTTGGTAAGAACAAGCCAACAGGTAAATACTTCATGCAATAAGTTAGTTGGTCTGTGTATAACTTAATCACTTGTGAAAATGGTTTCATAAATTAGTTTAAACTGTAACCCAAAAAGAAGTAGCATACATGGAGAGAAGTAAGATGACTATATTTTAAAAGAACTAGCTCAATTACTGCAATTTACCAAACCACAAATAACATAACTGCAAGAGAAACAAAGTGAAATAGCTTGATCAGGAAAAGTATATACATAACAAATAAAAATCAAACTCGTTGTTAAATATATAGCTTCAGCAAAAGTAAGGAAATACAAAGTTTATTCTTCAAATGAAACTTCATTGTTTTAACTGTAATTAATATCACAGTTATATTGTCACAGAGTTAATTGGTTCTCAAGCCTATTACACACATATGTGGTTAAAACATTAGAGATTAAAGAACACAGCACAAAATGATTGCAGTAATCCCAGTACAAAAGAGTGAATATCACGTAATAATGGTTGGATATCCAGACATAAAAAGGATTATTATTACAAACGAGGTGTATTTAACTAAGTTAAAATATAATTGCACCAATATCTGCATAAAATCTAATGTAGAGTAAGGTACAATAAGTGTGATTATCATTTAATAGAAATTATTCCCAATCTCCCTCATATTAATTCACTCCAGTGTACAATTTCATTTAGGTAAGAGACTTTTAAAAAGCTTTACATATTCAGTTAAACAGTTCTGAAGATTAACGTTAAAATTGATACTCTACATGCAAAGTATGATAAAATTTGCACAGAAAATGTATGAATTACTAGTATTTGAGACACACAAAGATGAACTATAAATCTAATTCCAATACATTAACAAAGCGTACTTATGTGCATATGTATCCGATAGAAAGGTGGTTAAGACAGGCATGTTCTTGCTAACAGATAAATCTTGAGCTTTTTCTTGAAGAAGACAACAGAGGAAGCCTTGCATATAAAGACAAAACCATTACCAAAATGTTCGACAGACTTGTTAAGTGGAAAGGTGAAACCGCAAGACACAGTGAATCAGGAGGATCATGCTTGGTGCCAATGGGGCAACTGCTCAGAGAAAACAATGGCAGGAAATACTTCACGGAGCCATCATGGAGAATTTGAAGACTAATGTAGCAGTTTGGACAAAGAACTGTGCTCAACAGGGAGGCTGTTATATAAGCAAGCTTGGTTAGTGTCTATATATGCATTTGAAAGACAACTTACTTACATTAAGATCAAGCATATTTCGTACTTCTATTATATGGGTAATATGAGTGTAAGTACGACTGCTCTGACGTTTCCAAGTACTTTGAACACCCCAGCCAGTGTCCGATCTCTAGTTCTGTCTGTGTTGAGTACGCTTACTACAGCTTGATTATCACAGGCAATGACCACCTTTTGGTTTGCCCAATGATGTTGCCAGACTTGTGTTGCCACTAAAATATTTAGCATTTCCAGGTGAGTTATGTTGAAAGTGGCAAAATCACTACTTAATTTTAGTGCATAGATATGTGAACCCCATTTTGCACCCAGGCCTGAGAGACAATCTACACTAGCTCAATGGCAGTTTTACTGATTCTTTGATCGAAATAAGTTATGCCATTAATTTTTTGGAGAAACATTATGAACCAATTTAGATCCTGTGCAAACGAAAGAGGCAGTGTTATACTAGTTTCTTGACCCATTTCTCTGAGAACCTCAAGCATTCTATTTAAGAAGAATCTTCATTTTTAAGCATAGAGAAACATAAGGCAAACTACCTAACAGGGATTCAAGCTCGTGTTTTGTAGTTTTACTCTTATAAGCCCACTTAAGGCACATGTCTTGTAGCTTATCTTCAGGGATGGAGGTAGTGAAGGTTGTAGTGTCAACCACTATACCAAGACAACTGAGTTTTGTTGTGGGAGGGACTATTTTCTTTTGACGGAGTTTAAAGCCTAGGTGTTGTAATATAACTTGCAAAGGAGTGAAAGAAGAATGAATATTACTTGGGAGATTAATCCCTATTACGTCATCCATATAATTTATGACATCACAGTCATGTTGACTCATAATATGATGCACTGCAGCGTTGTGTTACTGGCACAGAGCACTTCTGTGCCTGAACCCAAATGAAAGGCATGTATCAACATAATTCATGACATGACATAAACCTAGTAAGTCGTAATCAGCCGGATCTAGCTTAATGTGTGGGAACGCCCGTGAAATATTGGCCTTACAGAGGCTACAGCCTCTACCTAGAGCTTTTACTTGATTTGTGATAACATCTATGGCGGGAAGAGTTAATTGATAAGATCTGTCCAGATAGATATCTTTACAGACACCTGCATTGACAGATTTGGTAGGAGGGAAATTTAAATCCACTATCACCCTTCTATGAGAGCCATTTGGTTTTGGGCTAGTCATAAAGGGAGAAATATGCAGGTGTTTTATTGGTGGGCTATCAAATGAGTCTAAAATCGCCCAAACTAAGATTCTTGAGTGAGATAACCCTGAATTATCCGAGAGATACTGTTTGGCAGAGGTGTGATTGTCCATATGTGATTCTAATTTTGTTTCCCTATCAAAATCAAGCGGAAAGCCATATCTGACTAATAAAGGAAGCTGGGTATTCCAATAGTTCATCCCATTTGTCTGGATTTAAGTGTGACTTGAGAGTTATTTGGTCTGACATGAAGTTAGGTTTTTCTGAATCACAAATCATTTCATGCAGTTTGATTGGATCCGAGACCGTTTCATTTTTAGACGTGTTTGGAACTTTCAGGTGTTCTAGAGGGATAAAACCGAATGATGTTGCCAATGTTGATTTGTAGTTCTTTGCCTTTATGTAGCATAATGCCCAGGCATACTTATCATAGTTTTCCCGCATATTGTTATCTTTTGATGAATGCTGGCGATGGTTTCCCCTTAGTTCCCTTTTTAGGAGATTGAACCATATGACCTGTACACTTTTCATATAAAAACTCTTGTGTTTAAGAGTATCCTGGACTACCTTTTTGTGTACCTGAAATACTTTATTGTCCATTTCTGAGGCCATGCCGGGAACCAAACTCAGAGGTGGGAGGCGAGAGTGTTACCACTCTGCCACTGTGGCTCCTATGAGCCTACCAAAGGTGTGAATCAATTTTCACACTTCAATTTGCAAGCTGAACCTACCTGTTGATCCTTCATTGGACTGAAGTTTTAATCTGTCTTTTTATTTTGACAGAATTGAAGTGTACAGGGGAAAATTGTACTTAACAATCAGTTTTTGGTTCATTAAATGCAATATGTATTTTATACTTTTTGCCTGAGCCATTGACGCTCATATTCTGTTCTTGAGGCCAAGTTTTACATTTACGTACAATATAAGAGTGACCCCCAATGGTATGATCACCTTTTTGTGGACAAGAAAAACTTACAAGGTTGACCTATGTCACAACAAGCATTAGGTTGTCACAAAGCCAACCTCCAGAGGTATCGACAGATGCAGCCCACAAAAGTCAACTTAATCACATCGCCAATGCATATATACTAGTCCATAAACACAGCGTTTATCACACTTGTACAGTTAAAATAGTTAAAATAAGCAAGCCACTAAAATATATAAAATGGACGTTGTCATCAACTTCTTGGTTGATTGAAGTATAACTTAAATACTTCTTAGTAAAATGGCGACTGCTCTCTTCAAACTTTTCCAGAAAGTGAGGAAAAAGTATTTCTAGCGGAAAACCTGTCAAAGGTTAAAAGTTCACCAATAAATGAAAAGATACAAATTAACAAGCAAATCCTACTATAAAGAAACTGGGGCTGAAGTAATGACCCAGGTGACCCCTAAAGTGGTCACCCCGACACACAACTATATCTTTCCTACAATATCTGATTGTCTTTTACAATTGCATAAGTAGCAGACAAACATAATGGCCTGACAACGGTTGCTCAAATTGGGGAAAATGGGCTTGGCCCTGACTGTTGTATAACTCATTATCAAAAGTCTGTATTTTTGCATCATATGTGAATCCTTCACGGTTAAAGGATTAAATAACATAAATTTCATTCTCTTGGGTTGTCCCCCGGTTTCTAAAGTTAAATTTTAAGTGTACATTATGGTCTGGTTTATATGGGTCCATTGTTGTTCAAATGTATTGATGTTGGCTCTACAAGAAATTTTTAGTGTTATAATATTGTAAAATATTAATAATTCAATAAATGTTAAAAACCCAACCTTGGGTGATTCATTGTCTTGAGGGAGATTATGTGAATGTACCTTTTGACCTTCAACTGAAATTTGACCTGTGGTGTGTTTGACCCTGTGTCAGATATTGCCTTGAACTTGATCTATCCAACCTGCTCGAGCAACCACCTGCGAAGAGCAACCACCTACAAGGAGCAACCACCCTGGAAAACCACCAAGGCATTTTACATTAATTTGAACCTGCGAAGAGCAACCACCTGCTACCTGCAACCAGCAACCACCCTTTTTATGCACCACCGGAGCTCTGAACCTGCGAAGAGCAACCACCCCTTCTATCCCCCCCAAAAATTAACTTCTTGTGTTAAAATAAAAGAATTTAGAATCACTTTGCTCAATCTACCTACATCCATGTATTTGATTTAAATAGCTACCACTATTATTATTAATTTAGATATTTACAAAAAAGCTAATAATAATCTTAATACTAATAATATAGCATTTTATAAAATAAACATAGACATAAATAATGTACAAATGTGACCCTAGCTAATTTATGTAAATGTTATTTAAATTATGAATATTATTGTGTGTAAGAGGCAATCTTTAAAAAGGGCATGGACATCATTATTTACATTGTGGTTCACTGAAGATGGCAGGTCTTTTGTCTATGGGATTACACACCACACAGTTAGGCTGTGTCACCTGTTGGCTAGAAAATGGATTAATCCCCCATTGTTGAGCATGGCCCCATTATTTCAAATCACCTTAATGACAAACAGATCTTCAAAGACATAACACTCACTCCTGAGTAGAGTGCAATACCTCTGTTATCAACAGTTAGTTTGGGGTTATGAAAGAGCACCTGAATTTCAATTGTTTTGGAGAAACTTTTAATTCCACTCTTGAAAGACTTTAAAAAGGCCTTTGATATTCTGTAATTAATGTAAATCAAAAACACATCAATGAAGGAAATCTTTTGAAAACATTCTCCTGAGTACAGTTCCTAAAGCTTTTAAGTTTAACTGTTAGGATTTATTTAATCCTTATGAGTATAAAAAGGCCTACATTTTATCAGAATGTCATATTGTCTTCTTATGTTCATAGTAACTGTGAATATGCCTCCAAAAGCAAAACAAAAAAAACATTCTAATATATGTAGTTTGTTATTTGTTCATGTGTATTAATATGTTTTAATATGTTTTTATGTGAAACAATGCACATGTTTACCTATATACAAGTTTATCTCTTCAAGTCTACCATGATGTATACACAAGTATATACTTATACCCGGCATGCCACCTTAAAGCTAAATAAAAAACTAAAAACCCCTAGGGGTGGAGTGACGACCCCAGTTGCAAAGGTTGTAAGTGTTAATATATGCTTTATTATATGGTTAGTAGCAAAGAATATGCAGAGCTATTATTTATATTATAGTCACTGTGAATCACATATGATATATAAAACAGGTTGTAGATATACATAATACTAATATACTAAAATGCATTACAGTTCATAGTTCTTGTATGTGTAAACTGGTCCCATGAACAGGGATGAAGCTTCCAGTGGTGAGAAGACAACACTGACTTCCAGATCATGTGATCACGCTTGTGAGAACTTGATACTACACTTCGTGGCCACAAACAGTAGCCAAAATGATAACATGAATAACTCTGAAGGCAATTGACATCATATACATAGCTTCAGATGACATTTCTGTAAACTGCTGTGAGTGCTTCCTGATGATATTGAGGTGTAACATGTTAACTTGCTGCTGTTAACTGCATGGAGTTGAGATCTAACACAATGTAGTGACTACATAGCCAACATGAGAGGAAGACTGTTCACAGACTTATTCATTTAAGATGACACCCATGGCCATGATGAGGACTCATACTTAAATTTTGGTAAAAAGAAGGTATTTAGGGTGGGTTAGGGGAAAATTATTTTTGTAAAAGGTGTTGCATGTTTGGTTTCAAAATTTAGAATGAATATGGCTACCTTTGGCGGGAGGTTAAAGTTCAGAAACTGGGTTAACCAATTATATAACTATGTCAGTTCACAAACAAGAAAAACCTTTGCTAGCACTGAATAGGGTAGCACCCTACTTGCTACCCCAACACAGTGCCCAAGGAAGGTTATGTTGGAGTAAGGATACTACTGAGGTTGGGATACTATTTATTCTATGATTAACAATACTAAGATAATATTTACATACAATATTGAGATGATGAGGCCACCTTAACATAAAATACAAAATTTAAGATCAGGTTACATAATGGTAAGTTAAGGTGGCCTTAGCCAAGGCCCCAGCCCAAAAGAGGTGACCTAAACATATAAGTCTATAGGAGGAGAGTGACCTTAAGGTTGGACCTTAAGGTGGTGAAATTTGAGGATTTACAAAGGTCACCCTAGCTTGGGAGGGGGCAACAGCTAATTATATATGATGAGCAAGTTACATGTATGATACTGAAAGTTACTGGTTGTAATATAGCAATATATAAGAGTTGCTAAAGATAGGAAGGTAAGTATACGAGCTACCCCAAACCCCAGTAGTGTAGAATTTAGACAGAAAGTAGGGACTGAAAAGTAGAAGCGACTTTATCAGTGACATTATGGTCCTGGATGATATAAGACCACACACAGTCAGAGGACCAAGTCCCATGACTCTGAATGTCTTGGAGTGGAACGCTGGAATTAAAAGCCAGGGTGGCACCGCTTCTCCTAAAGGAGTGGAATGTGATTTTGGAATTATGCAGGTGGAGGGAAAGGAGAATAGAGGACAACGCCCTTCTTAATCTGGAATCTGTCAAAGGTACCCATTTTTGTTTGTATTTTATTTGAAATAGAGGTTTGTTGTCACCAGATGGTGTGATTAGCAATAAGGTTTTAAGGGCAGATACTGGGCATAAGGGGGATTTAGCAAGTGAGGGAATTTTTAGAAGACGAACTTGATTTTTGGATTGGAGTGTCTTAGACCATTCAATCAGAATGTGGGCCCCAGGGGTGGCAAAAAATACATCAGCTCTCGCTAGTTGTTCCAGTGGATTGAATGACTGCATGGAATGTGGAACTAAGTTGGAAATGCGTAGGAAGGAAAATAATGACAGGAGGAATGCAGCTTTAAAAATCTGGCCCATATACATATTATCACACTTTCATAGAATAGCCTTAAGGGTATCAACATCAATGACCGTTTTAAGTGAGATTTTCAAAGGGGCAGCAAGGGTAAGAGATCTGGTGAAATATTTTATCTGCGGATGAGAAAAGGGGGAGACATCAACCCCATCGATGGATAGCTTAGCTTTGATAGCCGACAGGTAATTTGCAATACTGGCAGTGGAGGTACCATTAAAGACTAAAAATTTGAGGAAAACTAGTATGTGATTAGTATTAAGGTGAGAAATTGAAAATTGAGCAAAAATACAGAAAGCTATGAAAATCCAAAACTTGGTAGTATCAGCCTTTGAGGTGGAGTGTCTAAATGCCAATTGTAGACGCTGGTGGGCCTTTGACAGCAATGGAGTAGTCTTTGAAGGAAATCCTATAGAAAATATTATATATCATAGTCAATAAACAATGTACTATCAGCCGGGACTACCCAGATGGCCTGGGGAAGTAAACTCTTAACCTTATTTTTGTGTAAATCACTAGTATAATATCTGGATAAGCTATCGGCCACAATGTTATTTTTTCCCAAGATGTGACTTAATCTAAGATTGATATCAGCTAGAGCAACCTCCATAGCAATGTTACGTGCAATTGCACTTAGAACCACATCTTTAGTTTTTCCTGTATTTATGACTAAAACCACTGCTTGGTTGTCACAAGCTATTACAATGGTTTTTCCTCTCCATTGGTTTGCCCAAACCCGAATAGCTACCAGGACATTCAACATTTCTAACTGGACAATGTGAAAGTGGTTATAGCCTCTAACCAGGGGTATAGCATAAATTTGATCATTAAAGTAAGCACCTAAACCTTCTAAAGAAGCATCCAACTCAATTTTTGCATACACCTGAGCATGGTTAAAAAATGATGTGCCATTGAACTTTGGAGCAAATTTCAGGAACCATACCAAGTCTCGAATGAACTCAGGGGTGAGATTTATTATATTTTCTTTGTGAGTTTGTCGTAACAAGTCGAGCATACGATTTAGAAAGTTACGGGAGTACCGTACACATTTTGCAATGTATAAAAGGGAGCCCAGTAGGGATTGAAGGTCTCTCCTGGTATATTGGGTTTTATTTTCCCATTGTTGACAAACAGTCAGTATTTCAGTAAGCTTTTGTTGTGGAATGGACAGAGTGGAGTTAACAGTGTCAACCTCGATACCCAGACACACATTTGGTGGTAGGAGCTACTAACTTGTTCTGACTAATTGTCAGGCTTAATTCTTGGAGCAATTTTTTTAATTTTTGAAAAGCAGGTTCTGCTTGGCTTACAGTTGCATTCCCAACCAGATCATCTATATAATTTGTTAAAGAATAACCAGCTTTGGCCATAATATACCTAATTGAGTCTGTTATTCGCTGGCAGATGGCCGAACCGTGCCGATAGCCAAAGGGTAGGCAAGTATCAAGATAGTACTTATCCAGCTTAAGACCTAACAAAAAATAGCTATCAGGATCTATCTTAACATGTCTAAATGCATGAGAGATATCTATCTTGTAGATTAATGAACCTTTACCATATTTACGAATTTTCTGAGTAATATTATCAATAGTAGGCAGGGAGAGAATGAATGAAGTATTAAGATATTGGTCAGAAGAGACACCTTGGTTAACAGATTGACCTTTAGGAAAACTAAGGTCAATTATAACACGTCTGTGATCAGAAGATGGCTTGGGTCTGGTCATAAAGGGATAAATATGCAAATTTTTAATGGGAGGTGCATCAAAGGGACCCAAAATAGCTTTAAAACCCATCTCTTCTTGCAAATAGTGGGATACATCTTTAGTAAATAAGTTGGCTGAAGCATGGTTGTTTTCTTCATGCTGGAGAGGAGAGGCATTATCAAAGTCAAGGGGAAATCCGTACCGTATTAACAGTGGAAGTTGTTTGTCCCAATAATTTTTTAAATATTTGTCCCATACATCGGGATTCAACTGTGATTCAATTTCAATTTGTGCTTCCATGAAGTTGTGAGTCTTAGTGTTGACAATAGATCTATGCACGTCGAGTATGGTGGCCAGAGACGAATTTTTAGGTAACATCATCTGAGAAAGGGGGATAAAGCCATATTTATCGATTGTTTGATTATCCCATTCTTTAAATAACTCACAATTTTTGGCCTTAGCCACAGCTTCTCTATGACGAGGTCTGAACCTCAGGTCAAGGTCATATTTATCAGGGTTTGAGTCAATGTGGTTTCTAACCCTTTTGTTAATATTTGAAGACACTTTTGAACTTGTGAAATTGGCATTATCAATAGTCTGTACTGCCTGACTACTGGTAGGGCTATCGACTGTAAAAACACTAACTGCTGACTGAGCACCATCAACCACTTCACTTGTACAAGGGTTGTCTGTTAATTTTTTGCAGTTGTTGTTAACTTTGACCCTTGCAACATTACAATTTGAATTGGAAACACAAGTATTACTACTATGTGGAACCACATCGTGAGTAGATATTTCACAATCATTTTTGACATTATTTTTACTGACAGTTGAGCTGACAGACAATACTGACCAAGTATTATTGTCTGACACTTGCTGCAAACAAGCAAATCTATTTACATCTTCAAAAACACCATTTGTTTGCAGTTGACTATTATTTTGACACGGCAAACTAACTCTGAGTTTGTTATTTGAACTATAGTTAACGTTACTGACATTACAACTACCAATGTTAAGGTTCTTACCTTTAGCTACACAGTTAGTTGACAGTTTGTTAACATTTTCACGAGGTTTTCCAACATTTTTACATTGAACATCTGATCTTTTAGCACATCTAACACATTTAACAATATTGAAATTAGTATTGCCAATGTGTGTATTCAGATTTGACACCTTTCTATTTATATTCTGCGCTTTCTTAGACTTTAATTGACAGTTAACCTTTAAAGGACCATTGACAGAATTTTTACCATATACTTGGTGAATTGTGCCTTTAACAATATCTGCATACGAGACATTAGAATAATAATGCCAAGTTGCTTTCCAGTTATGGGCGGGTATGCTTCTCAACTGGGAGTTATAAATAACTCGATCTGGGAATTTTTTGCAATTTTATTCCTTTTATCCCAGAAAGGGGATAAGATTTTCCCTGTGCATAGCAATGCTGACAAACGTGAAGGTACATTTGGCCATTATTTTCATGGTCACCTTTCTGCATACAAGAGCCTCTCTGGTAAAATTTACATACTAAGGGACCCTTACCAGTGGTACATTTGGTTTGACGGGTAGGGGCCACTCTCTGGGCGTGAACTCGACGCAACCTATCAATTTTATGAGTATCTTGCCACTGAATTTTGTTATCCTCCATTCTACATAGGATGACAGCAGGACTTCCCTTAGCAGACTGCCACCCGAAGTCATGACTGTCCTCCATTAACTCAGCCAAGTAATCAAGCATATGATTTTTGACAGTTATTATTTTCCAAATTTTATTATTTATTATTTTTACAAATTATTTTTGTAAAAGGTGTTGCATGTTTGGTTTCAAAATTTAGAATGAATATGGCTACTTTTGGCGGGAGGTTAAAGTTCAGAAACTGGGTTAACCAATTATATAACTATGTCAGTTCACAAACAAGAAAAACCTTTGCTAGCACTGAATAGGGTAACACCCTACTTGCTACCCCAACACTTCCACCAGTTCTGATCAAGGTATTTATTTTGTAAAGCTGAGGTCAAATGTGTAAAATACATAAATGTAGTCTTATCATCACATGTGTACAGCTCCAACAAAGTTTAACTTTCAGGGGACGTTAAGGTGACCTCTGCTTTTATGATATATTCATATTTAAATGCACCTCATCTAAGCATAATAGTGCCTGTCCCAATTTCAGTTCGTAAAACAAGTATTTCATCCAGGACTATTTGACACAAAAATGAAACAGAAAAAACCCAAAACTTAACACCTGTTTTGTTTCAGGCAAAATCTCAAATAAATGTTATTTGCTAGTTTTTCGTGCACATGTTTGGTGATTGTCACTCGTTTTTAACTTTTATTTTATGTTACTAACTTACTAGTGATTTGTTTAGAATGCATATATTTTGTGGCACTAGGATAATTTTATGTACGATTTCCTTCAGAAAGGGAGCTATCAATAAATGGGACATATGCAGGAGAAATTATATTTACATTTGTGTTATTTTATATTATTTTCTTTCTAAACATTGATATTTGTGTACAATAAGTATGAAAAGAAGAAGTATTATTATACATATCAGATTGATATATTCTTGGTGAGATTCTGTACAAAGATGGGAGGCTTGGAATTATTGGATTGGAGAAAGAAAAAATACCTTCACTCCAAATGTAAATGATATATGAAGAAAAGTATCAAATCATCATACTTGAAAATGTAAAAATGATGTGCATGGGTGAAAATAATGCAGATTTGTACATATGAATCTATATTTTGTACAGTGTTTAATTTTATTTATTTATTTATTCATGGTTTTACGTCACTTTCAACACTGTAGAGGTCATATCACAATGGATAGTTGAAAGGGCATAGGAAACCAGTACATACAGTTGGTCAAGCTCCTGTACTGTAAACTGCCATCATACGGCAAGCCACTACCAGCTTTCCCACTTGAGGTAGAGACGTGAACCTAACCCCAGCCTCAGAGGTGGGAGATGAGAGTGTTACCAGTTTGCCCAAGATGAGCTATAAATGCCCAAGGTCAGCTTGACCCTTGCAAAGGTGAGACAAGACTTGAACCCGAAGGTGAGAAGTAGAGGTCATATGTTTGGCTCAGGTCATGTATGGCTAAAAGGTCATACCTGAGCACAGCTCGTCCATGAAGATTCAAACCCAGAGTTCGGTATACATACATAAAAAGACAGTGAAACACAATTTGAGGAACTTTTATTTAAATGTTAGACATAACTTGGTAGAATCCTCAAAAGTGGGGTTTTTAAAAACATCTGTGAAGGATTTTTTAAAAAAATCACTAAGCCTAATCAAAAACGTGTGGAGATAACAGACGCAACTGTCTTGCATTCTGGAGATAGGTCCCCACTAACTGGCTTCTCCACAGCCCATTGCCATGATATTTTGGAGGGATACATTATAGCCAAACGCTAAAGTAGCACCTGCTCTTTGGAAGATATCAAAACCATGCCACTAGGGGATATTTGCAAGCTACCTGTTTTAAGTGCATGTGAGTCTATTATTTGTGAATATGGGGATTCTTTATTGGCAAACAAGGGGGCCAAAGGGAGAAGGATGATAAGAGGGCTTTTAATAAGATGATAAGTTTTATGGGTGATAAGAGGGCTTTTAAAGCCCTGATAGGGTATAGCCAAATGTTGACAATCTCTGGGGTTTATACAATGTCATGTGATTTGTTATGCTGCATAGTTTTGCACCGTTTTAAAATTAAATGGTCCCCTGCAGGTGCAAAAATCACACAATGCCTTAAAAAATTGTTTAAGCTGTGGGGAGCTACATTCAACATCCTCAAAAAGCCATAAAAATGTGAGAAAAATTGCTCTAAACAGGGTTGGGTCAGATAAAATTTTAGTTGTTTTGAACTGAGATATAGGATGGGAACATCAAAGACACCCCTAGGCGTAGGTCTGAAGGGGGAGGAGAGAAACAGTCCCCTGAGGTATCTAACAATGATTGGATAAGATATAGCAGTATAGTCAAGGTGATACAAAAAGCCATGGTAGAAATTGATGGCAAATAATTTTTGATAACCTTGACAGAAAGTGAATTTTTGTGTAAATAATCCAAAAAAGCAAGGATGTTGTGCAGATTGATAACTAATGGAAGTTGCATAGAGATAACAAAAGTTTAGTAGGATATGAAGTGAGTTCTATGAGCTGATGCAGTTGATGACCTGAGTTCAGTAGTGGGGTGGATGAAGCGGTAGCTCCTGAATTTAAATATTTAAATCAATATTAAAATAAGAAACAGGACCTTTAAACTATTAGTTATTTTGTTGTAAATCCTGCCAGAGCTGCTGGTCAATGAGTTTATCTGAAAAAATGTTATAAAGTAAATTAACAATGATATTGTTAGTGCCTTATGCCTGATATGCTCTATTTGTATGTGAATGTATTGAGTGGCTGTAATCAGCCAAATGTTGCGAATAAATGCTGCCAGGAAGGGGTCTTTGGTCTTATTGGTACGGACCACCTGGACTACAGCCAAATTATCACAATAAAATCTGTCAATGGAATGCTCTCACTGTCGAGAGCAATTTGTCAAGAGATTCTATGAAAAAGAGTGAGGGGGCCATGTTGGCACAGCAGTAATACGCTCTCCTCCAACCTCTAAACCTATGTAAGAAAACTGGTACTTGTTTGTCATTGGTAAAGCACTAAATAAATAAATGATATAGAAATGAAAATATATAAAATAACCAGACAACGGTGTCTACCGCGAGCTATGTGACTTACATGTGCAAATAAACTGGCACTGAAAGATATATGGGAGTTTCTGACAATTTCAACCAAAAACAGCAATAGGCTGCCATTTTTTAATTCTTTGTTGTTGTGTTATGGCTTACACAGGAAGTCATTAATCAGTTACAACATGAAACAAAGTGTTAATGCTCAGTGGAACAAAGCAGAAAGTTTGTAAAATCATCTGAATATGTCTTGGATATCAATATTGGAAACCAGTGAACTAATGTGACTGGTAAAAATAAATAAAAGTTGGATATTTATCATAGATCTATGTCTTATTGTGATTTGACCACTAAAAATATGAAATAACTAACACTGCTTATGTTCTGTTGTTGGCAAGGGTTCTCACTGATGTAGACAAAAGTTTTAACCGAGCCAGTAGCATGACATTGGTTTCATTGGGGAACTATCTACATCATTAGAGTTAAACCCTTGTTACAAGTTAAACTTGTACTATCAACTACATTTATTTTCTTTCAATCTTTATATTTCTTATATATTTACAGTTATTTAAAAGTATATCTGCAATAGTTTAAATAGAAGAGTTGAAGTAAAAGTTTTTCTCTGGGACTAGCAGCCCACATGGCCAGTACATATCTTTCATTTTTTCTGTGATATTAGGTGAAGCAGCATTTCTACTTACAGGATACAAGATTACCATGTAGGTATTTAAACTAGCACAGAGCCATTGATGTCATTAATTTTGTACAACACCACTTAAACAAACTTCCTCATTAATGAATGTCAAAACATTTTAGTATAAGAGGTAATAATTGTTAATATAATTATGTGATTTAATTACAGTTTTAATAATTTGCACACTCTATTGTATTTTGTAGAGATTCCTGTCAAGTTTGGAGAGATTTATGGGGGATCATATCTCTTCTGGAATTGCCAAGGATTAGGCACTTCGGCAATATATGAGCAGATTATCTTTGAAGAAATCCTTAATGCTGATTCATTCAAGTCAGTTGCAAAAGTAAGCTAGAATAATTTTCTAGATTATACTCTGATTGGCAGTTTCTTACTACCAGTTGGAGTCATTTTAACACAGGCAAACAATTTAACCCATATGTTCAGCAGGCTTCAAATCCTCTATCACAGAGTTTAGTGCCAAATGTCCTCATGAATGTTTGCAGTTCTTCTGTGGCAATAGCTCCAATCTTAGATTATCTACAGAAAACCATGGCTCACCAAATAAGCTATGAAAGTAGGAATAAGTGGAAAGCTAGCTATAAGCTAATCCGCTGACAGACAGTAACCAACTGCTATCTTTCCCACTGTAGGGGGGACGAGATTAAAACTCCAATATCAGAGATGGAAGGTATGTTTTTTTACCACTGTAACACTGTTGCCCTAAAAAGGTATTATTATATGCCTAACTTGTTATAACATACTGCACCCTGTTTATTGCCATTTGACTGTTTTACTTTGATATAACATTACATGAATTGTTCTACTCATATCACGTACTGCAATAAAATCCATTTGATATGACAAAATAACTACCAACTTTTTGCAACGTTGGGAGCAAAAAATTGAATCCATGACAGTTGGACCATGCCAACATGCTGTCTCACACCTTGTTTATACTATCCAGACTTTTGGGTGATTGAAAAATAAAATGCTTGTCACTATTTTGTTTGGTGGCTCCTGATGGTTCTGATGAAAGTTAAAGAAGTCATCAAAATAATTTGGGTTTTATATCAGCCAATATATTTGTCTAATGTCTGATATTCTTGTCTTTGTGACATTCACACTTCAACACAGCACCTTAGTTAAAAACACCTGCTAATCCGGATTTTTTGATATGTTTACACAAAAACAAAATTGATGAAATTTTATATATATATATATATATATATATATATATATATATATATATATATATGTGAGGCCCAATCCACGAAATTGCCCATTTCATGAAATAGGCAAGAATTTTGTCCATTTCATGAAATAGGCAACTGACTTGCCCATTTTTGTGAAATAGGCAATTTATTCAAATGTAGCTTGCCCATTACATGAAATAGGCAATCTTTTGTATGAAAATATAATTTCTACGCATAGATCAAGAAAAGAAAAAACTTTGCCAATATCTTTAAGAAACCTCCTATTGTGTATAGACGTTCTACAAATATATAACAAATATTGAAACTGTTATTTCAAAAGAAAAAAGTACAACAGTCCCCAAGCCCTCTTCCAAAACAGTCAAATGACCACTGAGGGTATATCTTTATTATATATATAAAGTAACTTGTAATGTTATACCATATCATGCTACATACAGTGAGTAAATGCACACTAACTACTGACTATGTACAGTTCATGTAGGTTATATGTAAATGTGTAAGTATTAACATTATCAGGCATGCATGTAAATTAGAGTTCCATGTCCATATGATAATGAAAACATGCCCTGTTACTGACTGATTGAAACTATAGATTAAAACTGAATAATATAGGTTATACAAGTTACTGAGTAAGATACTTCCAATTACATGTTTACAATACAAAGTTCACATTAAAAGTTACATGACTAAAATAAACTATGAAGACTAGCATTGTTACACTTATGTAATAAACAACCACAGGTGTAAAGTACCACTAAGATAATATAAGAAACACATTAAGAAGAACTGAGGTTAACACTTAACCAGGTTATAACTAATTAACCATGCAGAAAGCGACTACAGTAATACATGCTGTAAATACCACATATCCACACTATAATGTAATTTATTTAGTGATAATACCACTGGTTGGTTGTACCCATTTATAAACCAAAAAGCCCCAAACCCAACACGTAGGGCATCATAGCAGCATTTTTTTCATTGCATTAGCAACTTTAGATCCCTTATCAACATCAGATTGAATATACCTCCAGACGCAGTCCGACGTCCAGGTGCCATGTTCCTTGATTTCCCTAATAGGAGCCTGAGCCTTGTATGCCAAGGTGGCACCTGAACGTCGGAAAGCGTGAAAGGTAAAAAAATTTTTTGGGAGATCCAAGGCCATGTTGATGGAAGCCAGAGTTTTTCTAACTCTAGAATCCGTCATCACTTGCCACCCATGCATAGTGTGACACTGGAAAAGCGGATCCATGTTACCAGGGGCATAAAGATGAAATATCGCCTTGAAAGCTTGATATGGACAAATTGACAGAGACTTCAGTCTAGGAAGAGTGATAAGTTTGACCTGATCATTCGTTTGCAAGGTCTTAGACCATTTTAAAAGTAATTTAACTTGGTTTTTCTCAAAGAATACATCCCCTCCTGTGAAGTGTTTGGTTGGATCAAACTCAACTACGGAATGCGGTGCAAGGTTTGAAAGTCTGAAAAAAACCAAAGTACCCCGTTAAGAAAATGGCTTTGAAGGTAACTGCATTCAACCTACCTTCACACAAGGCAAGTATCCGTTTTAAAGTTGATATATCAACAACATTTATCTTGGAAACTGTAAGAGGGTGATTTATCTTCAATGCACGCACAAAATATTTTATTTGTGGATGTTCAAATACTGAATGTGGAATACTATAAATAATGGCCATAGCCTTCAATGCTGAAATGTAATTGACTACCATACACACTGACACTCTATTATCCACTAGGTACTCGAGAAAACATAGTACTGAAGCAACAGACAAATCATGTAAAGCTACGTTCACACACAAACAAAACCCAATAAATACTTTGAACAACCTTTGGTAACACATCCTAGTTTTGAGCCTGAAAGCTGTGGAGAGCCTATTCTTGACCTTTTCTTGCAGATTTTGACATTTTCGTGCTCCTACAAAACAAAGCATAGTATCTGTCAAATTACAAATACTTATTAATTTCCAGGCAACCTATATCGGCTGCCAACCAAATGGGGTTACCAACAAGTGAATCTAATTCATTTTGGTCACACACAGACCCAGTCCATCTGGACAGTAAGTCAGCAGTGCGATTTTGTTTGCCTGGAATGTGAACATACTGGAGATCTATATCCAGGATTGCAGTACTATACCAAATGTTGCGGCCACAAGCCCCCAGAAAGGGGTCCCTGGCCTTACCTGTTTTCAATACAGACACTACAGCTTCATTGTCACATTTTAGTCTGACTTTTTTTCCCTTCAACATATTACCAAACAGTCTGATGCCAACCAAAATGTTTAGCATTTCTAGGTGTACTATGGATAGATTTCTATAACCTAATGGAATGGGAATATGGTAAACTATATTCTTGCAACAGCCCCCAAGGCCTGTAAGGCAGGCATCCAAGTCAACAGAGAAATCTGGAGTAATATGACCATACATAGAAATGCCATTGTAATCTGCCAGGAAGGTCTGGAACCAGACCAAGTCCCTATGAAAGGCATCATTAAGTACAATATAACTGGAATCATGAGCTTGTCTAAGAACTTCAAGCATTCTATTTAGAAAGCATCTCGCGGGGCATTCAACCACAGTTTCTTTTATCTGTTTTAACTTGTCATCAGGAATAGAAAGTGTACCTTCCACTGTATTCACGAGGATCCCCAGGCAGACGGCTTGCGTACTGGGAAGGACCAACTTTTTCTGGCTGATGGTTAAACCAAGATCCGTGATGACATTGTTTAATGTGTCAAAAGACTGCTTTGCAATGGATGGAACGCCAAAACCAAGGTAATCATCAATGTAGGCGATGACGTCAAAACCACGACGACGCATGATATATCGGACGGCGTCACTGGTGCGTTGGAAGAATTGGCTTCCATGTCTGGTCCCAAAAGCCAAATTTTTATCGATATAGAAGCCATCCCACTCTAGGCCTAAAAGATCATAGTCAAATGGATCTATTGGAAGGTGCCGGAAGGCCCTGCTAACATCAATTTTGTAAATATGTGCTCCCTTACCAAGTTTGACAAGTTCAGAAGTGAGATCATCAATAGTGGGGAAAGTGAGCTTAAAATCTGAACCCATATAGGAGTTCTTGTCCACCCCATCATTAACTGAGAGACCCTTGGGCCAGCTGAGGTCCATCATAACCCGCCTATTATCAGAATTTGCCTTGGGACGAGTCATTAAGGGTGAGATATGACCATTTGAAATGGGGGAAATCTGTAGCCGATTTGTGGTTCCCCTCATATTTCCCCAATTTACAAGTTCTGTTAAAACCTAGAGGAAAACCGTACTCCAAAAACTGGAGAAGCTGTTGGTCCCAATAGTCTCTCAATTCATCCTTCCATTTGGGAATATTGAGCTGTGATTCTAGGGGAATCCGCGCCCCTAAGAAGTTTGGCTTACCATGCATTTTAACCATTTCATGCAATTCAAGAACCGAACTAGCCCTTAATAATCCAGCATCTGTGCAGGTTGGCATGATTGGATCAGACAGGGGAACAAAGCCAAATGGAAATCGAGATTGTGCCAAAAATTGATTATAAACTGTGCAGTTGTGAGGTACTTCTGATCTCTTGTGTGTACCATTGAATAACAAGGAATGAAGAAACTTATCATCACCACATGAATTTATGTCAAATAACAGTTTTTGATCACCTTTTTGTGCATCACCTACCCCTCCAGGTGCATTGTGAACGTGGTCTAAGTGTTTCACACAATCTATGTCCCTAATGTCTGTATGACCATTTAATTCCATGCAGTCTTCACTGACCTTGATGTTACTTTTATTTTCTCCAATGTCCCTTTTAACACACTCTGAATGCACACCAATTATGGGGTTGTCATTTAAATCTAGCACAGTATTATTTGTACCTTTATAGTGGGTTTTTCCATGTTTAACCACGTCAGAATACAATCTACTGTTGGAAGCTTTCAAAGAAACATTGAATGACTTGACACAGGCATCTAAGGGACGGTCCAGTGAACTTTCTATGTCTTGGGGGTTGTAATGTTTACTGTAAAAACACTTAGTTCTGTAAACAAACTTCTTCTGACCACTTACAACAGAGTTATTTCTGTTACGACTACTGCACACCAAATTGTTGTTAATGTTTGTTTGAGTATCAACTTTTTTGTTTTTTTGCTGATTCATTTTTTCAGGAAACGCCATTTTATCACTCCAGCTGCCCATTGAAAATGAGTGCTGTTTTTTCGCCACCGTACAATTTTGCTCAGAATGAGGTAAGACACGGCCTTGTTGCAGACAGAATGCACAAATGTGTCTGTGCACTTTGCCATTGACCTCATGATCTTTACTGTTTTGACAGCTGTTACTCTGAAAGGCCTTACAAAACCATGGTTTTCGCCCAACCTCTCCCGACTTGAACCATGTTTTAGAATATTGACCGACATGTTTTTGCGCATGCGCACGATGAATACGATCTATTCTTGTTGTATCATTCCATGTAACAGTGCCTCTCTCTAACTCGCAACATAATACAGCATGAGCGGCTTTGGCTCCTGTCCAACTAAAATCTGTTGCATCTTCCATCAAATTGGCCATATAGGCCACCATTTTTTCACGCTTACCTTCGTCTTTCTCGTCTAAGATATTTTTGCAGAAGCCCTGCACCCATTGTGATAAAGTCAGTTGATCGTAATTTAATCTTGAACGGTTCACACCCCCCAATATGGCCTCATGCGGCCAGGCAACATCAACCGGACCGCCTCGCTTGGATTTTAATTTTGAATTTACAGCCGTACCTGTTTGATTTTGCAATACCTCTAACTCGTGCAACCTTGTGTCAACATGCCTTTGAATTGCATCTGAGGTACGTAGTGTGTGCAAATCAGGAATGCTACTGTCACTATCTGAATCACTGTCACTTTCAACAATTTTTTTACTTTTCTTGACTTTTTTAACACAATGTTTATCAGAACCTGTACTACTTAACTTAGACTGTTCTTTTGACTGACGCTCCTTCTGCCTTGCTCCTCCATTGCTGCTCCCAACTCGTCCTTCCACTGCATCAAGTCTGGCATTGACCTTCTGTAATTCTTTTAGGATTTGCGACTGCACCGACAAGCTTTCCTCCCCTTCAAATGACTCCTCACTGCTGCTGCTAAGCATACTAGCATCGTTCACAGACTTTTTATTTGACAACATAGAAAGTTCTTTGAGATTCATATCACTTTCACTGTCTTTGTGGTCTGAATGTTTATCTAACCGACATTTTTTACCAGTGGGCGGCAAATGTTTGTGGCCGCATTTAGAACATTTGTTTTTATGTGGCATTGTTAATTGTCACTTTCTGTAAATCTGGAAATATATAAGCAATACCCACAGTGCTCTTTCCTTGACTGATTTACTGCCTGATTTCAAAGCGATACAATGAAAGAAATGAATGCTTTCCAGCCCTTAAGTGCCCCCCACAAGAATATAGGTTAGACCATCCCTTTACACTGGTGAAATCAAGCATAAAGTTGTCAAGGAGAGAGCTTTCTGCAGACAGCAAGAACACACACACACAAGTCCAGTATTTCGTCCATAAAAGTAATGTTCAAGTACACATGAATAATCCCAGCACAACACAAAGTAACTAAAATCAGTAAAATAAAAACAATGTCTTGTTGTTTCAGTTGCTGGGTTAAAACTGACTCTGAAACAATTCCCAGCTGGGTTCAATATGAATAAACCAATCACAGACCCTGTCACAAGTTGACCCCAGTTGTTTATCAAAACAAACACTTGAGTACAAATAGACTGGTATCCAACCCTTCATATAACATTGACATAAGACTGTTGCCCAACCCTTCATATAACAGGGGTATGTGCATACCCCCTCAGATCTGGACGCCACACAAAGCAGAAGTGGGGCAGTGGACTGACATCTGCACTGCCCAGACATTGCAATCAAAAATTGTGTTTTTCTGTCTCAGTATTTTTAAATATGTTAAAGTTTTTTGTTCTATAGTTATATGAAAGTAACTAAAATATTACACAGTTACAAAGTCAAAGTTGGGGTTTTACGTCCCGTTCAACAGCCAGGGTCATATTGGGACAGGTCCTCAGAATTGCCACTTGTGGGACTCGAACCCACAGAGGTGACAGCCTATGATTAGATGCCAAACTTGCTAACCACTAGGCCACTGAGGACCTCTACACAGTTACAGGTAGCATTAATAAAATAACTACTTTTTAAGAGTAAATTATTTACACAACTTACAATATTTATGTCACCAAAATATTAAATAAAAAGGGTCAATTTTTTTTTATTCAATGTGCATTCTTTAATCTTACATAAAAAACTAAACTGCAAATTGTGTGTCCTAATGAATGAAAGAAATTGTAATGGCCTCTTTCAGTAAGATTGGTATTTATTTTGTATGGCGTCAGTCTTTTACTGTTGTGAATTGCAATTAACCATTTGGCTCTCTAGAAACACAGGTCCTGTGATGTGGTTACAATTGGATTGTGTGGGTAGCACAAAAGTTTTAGCACAAATTTGGTGACAATGTGGATAAATAACAAGACAATGTGCTATGACTTGTAAATCATAATCACTGAAGATGGTATTTATTTACAATACATATATATGTATAATGTTATAGTTGAAGAAGGATGTTTTTATTTGAATAACATAATGTCTAATTGTGTGAAATATATTTTGTTAATAAAGTGTACCAGCACGGTTAACCATTTTGGCAGAATAATATATTGTAGTTCTATAAAAAATATTAAATATATGTAGTGTTTACAGTAACATTAAAACAATAAAATACTTTTATACATGAAAATTTATTTTTCATACATGCTATTGCCCATTTCATGAAATAGGCAATCCAATTTTTGCCCATTTCGTAATGCTGGATAAATTGCCTATTTCATGAAATTGGCAAGTCAGTTGCCCATATTTTGCAAAATGGGCAAAAATCTTGCCTATTTCGTGAAATGAGCAATTTCACAGATTGGGCATAGCTACCTTAAAATTTAAACAAAAACCTGAGATAAAAACACAGTTTTAAACCTTTAGTAAATTGGAGATTGACAAAATTATTCAGGTCTCACACCTCACGTTATTTAACTACTCAGATACTCAGATGTGAGACTTGTATTTTCTTATGTAAATGAGGAGTCTCATATTACTTCTATAGGTCCCTGTGAGATATTTATTTTGTAACTTACTATAAAAGTGAAGTATACACATTTCACTTTATTTTAACAGCTCAAAGTGAGAGTGTTTTGGAGTTACTGGAATGAAGAAATCAACACTGCTGGTATGACAATTTTCTACAACTACGGTACCAAACAATTCAGCTCAGTTATATTTGCTGAGCCTTACTTGAAGGTGCTCAGTCATTATGAGAGTGATAGCTTGATCCATAGCTGGTACATCATGGCTACTGGCCAACTCTGTGGAAAAGTAATTTACCATAGACAAGACAATAACAAAGGCTCGCTCGTCTTTTCAATGGTATAATAAACCTGGAGTATCTGGGTTTATCTAAGTATTTGAGTTGTTCAAAACTAAGGATATATTTGACCACATGATTTTTTAAGGTATTCATGAACAGTATCACATAAATGTATGCACATATTGGTACTGATTGGCAATAAAATGAAATGCAGAAAAACAAACCTTTTTAACTTTGTGTTGATGAAAGTCAGTGTACTCCCTGTTGTATATGATTAGGTTGACTCTACAATGGTGGCACCTGCTCCAGGAATAATGTCACATTTATGTGATATTTAACACGGGCCAAAGTATTGGAAATAAGAATAAAAATGTACAATATAAGTTTTTAACTTTTAAATGAGGGGTACATGAGGTATAAGCCTCTAACTGACAAGCCGTAGCAGGCAAAAATAAGCTGTGGTGACAAAACTGAGAAGACTGGAGCAGTGTCCTGACCCCACACAACTAAACTGATTTTAATTTCTAGAGTCGGGATCGCGAGTCAGGATCACACATATAGTATATAAACCCTTTCTGGCTACTATAACTCATCAGTTATCAATCCAAGGACACCAGATACACACCAGAGAGACATTCTACAGAAGTTTAGGGTCCTTTTTACTCTGACTTACAGACAAAAGGGAGAGATTTGAACTTAGGACCAGTGGACTAGACATAGATTCCATAACATAGTCACATATAGAAAGTTCTCTCATGTAAAACCATAACATAGAGATTCCACTGGTCTATGAATTTCTTCATGGTGTCTTCCCAAGCTATTTTGGACCTACTTGTCTTGAAGCACTAGATGTGGTCATCCTGACCAACTGTATTTGACTGCTCACCATTGGACTCTTCACTTCACCAATAAAACATTTCAGTCATAGCTTCTCCCTTGATGCTCCTAAGATGTGGAATCACCATGAGACAACATAAAACATGTCACTTTTGTTGTTGGCTTCATGAAAAGGTCACCTGCTTAATAATGATCATATCCATCTTATAAAGTCCACCAAACAGTTCATTAGAAATCAGTAAACAAATGAAACACTAAATATTTAACACTTATCCACTTGAAATGTCACAAACAGAAACGATATCATTTTCAATTTTAAAGAATCTTGAGAATATAACATATCTTGAATTTCTCGTTAGTAATGCACAATCCACAATGCACAGTTCTGCAAGCCCTTTCTAATAATAAATCGTTGGTACCTAATGGATTTACAGTCAAATTTACAATTTTTGGCATGAAATTGGAAGATAAGTTTATCAAACTTATACTCTTTCAAAAGACACAGTTATTGTTATTCAAAAGCAAGGGTAATACACCATATCCCCAAAAGGATAAAGTTGGCATCTTCTCTCCCTTTAAATATAGATTATAAGATCATTGCAATGTACAAAACCAACCTTTTTGCAAAAGCTTTTCTACCATAGCCACCCCAATTCCCTCATACCAGAAGCGACCTAGCTATGGTAAGGGACCAACTCTTGCTCAAAATGCTTATGTATAGTTGCCTTTTTGTGTGTCAGATAATGGAGATTAAGTGTTATAAAGTCCTTATTAGATTAAACTCGATAGGCAGATTACAGTATACTTTGCTGCGGACAGCTAGCTGACAGATATTACACTGATAAATACAAATTACCAAATACTGCTAGATGACAGTTATGGCACTGATGAATACACTTTGCTGTAGACTGTTAACAAGAGAGCTGGCACTGAAAAAATGTTTTGCTGTAGAGTTCTAGAAGACTAAAATCAAAATGATAAATACACTTTGCGGTAGACTGCCAGCTGAGATGTCACTGTTGGATCCCTTTTGCTGTTGGTTTCATCAAAAATACACTTCACTGAAGATTGCAAGTTGACAGGCATGGTACTAAAGATCGCAGTTTCCCATCAACTACTGGCCGACAGTCATGACAATTATAAAAATGAAATTAATGAATACAATTTTATGCAGACTGCAGACTCAAGGATAGGGTACTAAAGCACACTCTTGTGAATATTATTAGCTGATAGGCAAGGTATTGATGAATAGACTTTGAATAAGACTATTTTCCAGCAAATCAATACTGATGAATATATTTTGCTGCAGACATGTTGGTGGTAGATAATATTTGCTAATGAATAGACATTACTGCTGACCCCCAGCCAATGTAAATGGCACTGATGAATACAAAATGCATGGATGAAAATATTTTGCTGTCAAATTATTTTAGAATGCTAGATGTTGGATACTAGACATGATTGCTAGACATCTGTGAGCTGTGAGAACACATGATATTGATGATAAAAATTGACAGTACATTGCTGGCTGACAGATGTGGTGCTATAGATGATTAGACAATTTTCTACTAGATAATTTTACTGATTGAAAATGCTATGGAGTAAATACAGGACACCAGATATCCCCAATTCTTTTTAATTGACACTTAGTCTACTCTCATTTAATAAGAAATTTTATAGTGCATAGAATTGTTGTTGGACAAATAACCAGCAAAATAACAATAAGTATTTAACTTACAGGCATGATACTAGACATGATTGGTAGACATTGTACTGTGAGCACACATGAGATTGATGATAAACATTAACAGTACATTGCTGGCTGACAGGTGTGGTGCTTAGATCGTACTGCAGATGATTAGACAATTTTCTACTAGGTAATTTTACTGATTGAAAATGCTGTGGAGTAAATACAGGACGCCAGATATCCCCAATTCTTTTTAATTGACACTTAGTCTACTCTGAATTAATAAGAAACTATATAGCGCATAATGTCTAGCACACGACAGACTCTAAGGTACAACCATACAACATATTCAATAACAGTTGGTCCATTATCATAACCAGGCCATACCACAGAAGGTTCAAATGCAAACTGTGGGTACACTTTAGCAATTATATAAATTTTTAGTTTTTTTCCTGAAAGATCATAGTCAATGGTCTTGTTGAATGGAATGATATAAAGTAAGAAGAACCTATGGATAACATTACATCCATCAGATAACAGCCGTTGTAATGATTAATCCAGTAGAAAACAAACCACTCTGGCAAACCACAATGGCAGTAACATTGACACCAAACAAGGACCTGAGATAGTCAAGGAGGCATTGGTGACAAATAGTATCAAAAGTAGCTGAGAAATTAAGAGCCGTAGGTTGGCTCTGAGCTAGAGGAAGATGTACCTCATATTTTTTGACAATAGAATAGTTTATGTTCAATGACCTGATTTGTCAGCAAACTGACGAGGATTGTTTTGTTGGTATTGTTACAAATCATTAATTAATTGGCAACAACTAACTTCACAACAATTTGGAGAAGAAACAGAGCCCAGACAGCCAGCAATAGTTCATGTCAAGATAGATATGTCTTCTTCATTGAAGGAGTCACAACCGCCTTTGGAATTCATCACAAAACAATTCTTCTATAAGGAGCAATTTGTTAGTGTAACTTTGATTGGTAGCAGGATGATGATACATTTGATAAATTTGGGGTTTACATCCCATTTAACAGCCAGGGTCATATTGGGTCAGGTCTTCAGCATTGTCACTTATATGGGATGTCGATATAATCTTTCACAAGAGATGTAGATTAGCCCTGGACCAATTGAACTGTGACTTGTCTTTGCTCTTAAGAAATAGTTGCATTCCTAAGGAATATGCCTATGGTATGAATCTGACAGCAACTCATCATAGCACAATGGATGCATGGTTGTCAACCATTCGATCCATCAATGGACTGGATGTATAATCAATAGGCAGTAGATTCTAGTGATAATACAAATTGGGTATTTCTTAGGTTGTCACAAAACTGGTCACTGTAAATCTTGCGGTATTGCTATTGTTGATGTCTTCAGGACAGACCAAAGCGAAGATTATACCTTATGACTTCTTGATCAGATATGAAGCCACCCAAAAACAAATTTAGTGTCACGGGTAGAGATCAAGACATCAATTGTGATTTAAAGGATATTTGTACAACCTTTAGTACTATGGAACGAATTTCAAGACTCAACAACGTCTGTCAAATCTGGACTTGCCAGTATAAATTACAATCAAGTAATTTTTTTGCATCAACACAAATAATGTACTTTGATACCATAAATGGTCTCACTGGTATCAACCAAGCCAGGTTTTGGTTGCTTGGCCAGTCACCTTTCAAGTACAGTTGGTGTTGTTTTGTGGCCTGTTATGGAGTGAGGTTTAGGGTTACTTGAATATGACAGGCCTTCAAGTGTTTCCCTCAAAACAGAAACAGTATAGGACAGGTCTGGAAATGACCTGACATTGTGTAGTGCATCCCATTTTACCTGTATCAAGATCCTGCCCTGACAGGAGGTTGGAATGCTTTTCTCCACGACAATACATGACACAACCAAGTCATAAACCCCTAACAAACAAGCTTTATCAGGCCCATACAAGTTGTAGAGATCAACCGACAGGACTGGAGTAGTGTCCTGATCCACCCCGATTGATTCATTTCTGGAGTTGAGATTGAGAGTTGGGATCAAACCAACACTATATAAACCCCTTCTAGCTGGTTTAACTCCTCATTTATCACTGCAATAATGCCAGCTGCACAAAGAGACCTTGTACAGCTCCTTTTGTTTTCATTGAGTTCTATATTTTGATTTTCATTATCATTTGCAAACAGAAAAAGAAGGAAGAATCCGAACCCATGACCAGAACCTGCCCTTCACTCAGCACCTTCTTGACAGCCCCAGCCGCCACCCAGGATAAGAACAAAGCTACAAAACCCCTGGATCCTTCAAAGAGAATAAAGAGGACAGTATAGAACCCTCAGACTGATATCCCGGGATACAAGAACTTTTGTCAGGATGCCACCTGAATTTTTGACCTCATTGAGGAATACATATACCTCCCATTAAGAAGTCAGTAACCAATTTCAGCCCTTACAAGTTTGATTGGAACTGGCAACAACGGTGGGACACACTGTTACAGGACAAAGATACATATCTTTTCAGTATCACTCGATGGTTGGCCAAAGCACCAATGTAAATTCGTCTCTATTGTCTGACTGGCCATCCATGCTGAATACTATGAAGGCATTTGAAATGTCCTACCAACCATGAAGACTGTAAAAAGGTGGAAGTGAAGTTTAGAACCAGATGGAATGTCTACTATTGTCTTGGAGTATTAAATAGGAAACATATTGCCATGAAGAAGCCAAATAAATCTGGGAGTGAAAACTATAATTATATGGGTTTCTTTTCCCTGGAGACATTGTATTGACATATGTTGAGTTGCACAACATGTTCAGAACACACCAACGCAAAGTACCTAGTGCACCCATCCCATTCGATGACATAGTAGCCTTACAAAACGATCAGGTCATGTATGTGCCTGATGACAACTACATGAATCCTTCAAGTGTCTCATCAATGAGACCTACTGAAAGATTACTCCAATCACCTTGTTACATTGGCTTGGCAAGAACTGGAAGAGGAACTGCCCCGGCGACAGAAGAAACTGGCATCTATCAGTCCTTTTCAGGATTAGCCAATTAGTGTAAGAACTTTTGCTTAAACTAGTGTTGCAAGATGTTTACAAACTATTTCCAAAGAAAGCACAAGTCCCTTAATACTGTTGAATAGCTTTAACAGGAGTTTCCTGAAAATGTCCCTCATGAAAAATCAAATTTTATAAACCTTAAAACTAAACAAGTATCTTTTTTTCATTTTTCTTTCTTTTTACTCAAATCTGCAAGATATTTCTAAGAGCTTCAAAAGTTTTTTAAGGTTTTTAGAGAATGAAAATTTCTTAAAGTTCAAATGTCAAAATTTTTTTCTTTGTGGACAAAGTCTTTCTTATATTTTTTCTTTGGTCAAAGGCTTTTTTCAAAGTTATTATTTTTTGTACTTTCAAAATATTTTAAATCAATGTTTAAATTATTTGAAGTTTTTTAACTGTTAATTTCCAATCACTCTATCACTCATTCATTTATATGTTTGGAGTGAGGTGGTGCGAGGTGGTGTAATGTTGTTTGTTTGGGGATTTCTTAAATGTGTAGCTTATAAATTGTTTTGGGAAGATTTAGGTGTTCATGAGGACAAATGAAGCAGAGTTTCCCTGAAAATGAAATTTTACTGTAGTAGTCTTTAAAAGGACCGATTGTAAGCAAGTACAGTAGGTCTACTGCAGTTGCTGCTTGGGTTTGGATGACTACTGGGGGCTGGGGCTGGGCTGGCTGCTGAGGAGGCTCTTGCTGCTGGATGGTTAGAAGAGAGGCGGCATGTTGATGTGGGTTACTTGGTGAAATCTGTTGAGGTGTATCCATCTGCTGGTAGCTCATGACTGACTGTATATTCCCCCCTCCAAATCCCAGAGAGTAATGAGATGTTGTATGCACTTTCTCCGACAGAGGATCCTGACAGTGGGTTGAGGTGCTTTCTTAGGCTGATGGTGCAATGTAGCTTCAAAGACCTGTGTGGTTGCTAATCAATAACTACACAGGAAGTTTGCTGCTCTTTGGACTGCTACTGTACTCTGGGTACCCATTTGGCTCTGCTGTACTGGTTGGATGGCTTAGCTTGCTGGCATCTGCTGGAATAGTTATGATGTATTCTTCTTGACAGCTGGTGGTGGTTGCTGTGGCTGCTAAAAAGGCACATGTATGGAAGTGGCACTGGAGCTCCTGGAAAGTGTAGGTTGCTGGGACTGACGGCCCCTTTCTGCTTCCCTGCTCTGGACCCCAACTAAAGGTTTCACAGCATCATTTCGGAACAATGAAGTCTCTTTCTTCTAAAGCCTCAACCTCAGATGCCAGGTATCTGCAGAAGGCCGTTCTGGTGGTCTCTTGCCTTTGCCCAAGAAAAGATAACAGCATGGTCTTCATCTTGGCAAACTGGTATATGACCTGCTAGTCGACTGTTGTACATTGAGAAACTACACTCGGGCTTGCACTTGATGGCCATTGTGTGGTGTCTGGTAGTTTCTTTATACTATCAATATCAATGGAACCTCTGGAGATGTGGTTTGGTTAGGGTGCGCTAGCTCCTTCTGACAGGGGACTTGAAAATTTGCTGCGCCCTTCATTCTGATGTGTGCCTTGAAGAGGTTGCATTTGTCAGCCAGTTCTGCCTCTCAGTCATTTCCTTGGGGCTTGGCCAGCCTTATACTGGGTGAGTTTTCCAAAGCAAGTCCTTTATCATTTGAACCAAGTCTTGCACAGGTTACGGCTGCTGGCAAAACTCTCCCTTACAGGCAATCCTTCCTGGCCTTGTCATAAAAGTGCTCATTGGTCTTTGACCTCCTCATCTTCGACTGTTAAATAAAGGTTCGTCACATGACCCTTCTTGTGCCAGGATTGCAACTGAGATGTGCTGGCCTCTCCTCAACTCTCTGCACAACTTTCACTCCTCTCAGTTCTTGATTCTTTTTGTCCACTCCCCCTTTCAGAGAGATTCCCTCCCTCTATAGTTTCCTTGACTCCTCTCACTCTCTGTGATCTCTCCCCACCCTCCTCTGTGTGTCAGGGGCTGTATCTCCCAATTCAATTTCTGTAGATGTTTGTGTGAGAATCTCTGTCTTCCTCAAATCCCTTCCTCATTTTAAGGACCATTATAAATTTAATCAAAGCAGCTGTTACAAAAACCAAAGCCTATCAGTAAATCAGCCCAACTTGTATCTCCAACTTGTATTTCCCAGCTTGTCCGTTGCTCTAACCACCTTATGAGTTTCCTCTCTTGTCGTTATTCCTGGCTTGACCTGCTGAGATGTTACCAACCCTGTGACCAGAGACATGGAGACTTCCCGTCTGGAAGAGGAACGACAGGTTGCTTTCCTTTCAAGTGCAGTTGGCTTACTTCTATGACCTGTCTTGGATTACTTGACTATGACAGACTGGCAAGTGTGTCTAGACAAGATGGTCACAGCATAGGACAAGACGAGAAGTAATTGCGATAAGCCGTAAACAGACAAGACAGGATGGTTACCAGGTGGGCAGAGCCAAGATCGGGATCAATAGTCAGGGAAGATAAATAAAATATCACACATTTTCATGAATAAAAATCATCATGAAATAAATTTAAATTATATGAAAATTTAGTTCGGTGTAAAATGTACAAAAATGAAATTCTTAATACAAAATATAAAAGTGTAACAATATACAGGTTAATTTGTGTTGTTGTGGACGTTGGACATTGAAGGTCTTTGGTTTTGTTAATGTCAATGGAGACTTCTTAATAACACCAAATATTATAATAATTACACTATGGATGATTCTGACATCGGTACGTACCTAAGGGCTGACTTTTTAGGAATCACCCCCATCCATTTGGCTCGTTAAGTTAAAATACTCTGGTGAATTCGGCCCCCAGGAAAAAAATAGCCTAGACAAATTGGCCCTCAGGAAATTGATTTATTCCAAAAAGACAAAATCCATCAAATTATGTATCAGTGTAATGGTGAAGAATATAAATGAAAATGTTTAATTATTAATAATCTTTAAATTCCATAAAACACAGACAAAGTGCCCAAGTAAATTAAGTCTCTTTGAACTTAACAGTAGAAATCAATGGTCACATACCACACTGCCTCTAATAATAGCCTCAGCCAATCCCTGCTTCTGTGAGATAAACCTCTTAGAAACAAACCCAGTAATTAGTGACAGATAATATGTGTTAGTGTACAGTCACCAGTACAAGAACTTCAGCCTTGAGCTTAGGAGAGAGACACCAAGATAACAAGTGAAAGAACATGAAATAGTATGCAGAGGGGGGAGCTTAGTTTGCTCTCTCACTCAAGAGAATGTGTTGAATTGTAATTGGGACTTGTGTTTATTGAACTAGAATAAACTGTGAAAGAGTTATCAAGTGTTTCGCATCTGTCTTTGTGGCGGTCCTAGACCTCTCAATAGTTGCTGCCAAGCAAGTACAGACAGAAGTGGAGATCCGGGAATCCACAGCTGCCCCAAGGTACTGCTGGATTCTACCTCAAAACTATCCCCCCAAAAGAACATTTGGACAACTAGTGAACAGAAGTCATCAGTTTAACTCAACATATGACAAAACGAAAACTTTTATAGCACTTAATCTCCTTTAAAACAGTTGCACTTGAAATAATTCTAACACAAACAAGTGAATAAAAGACAGAGGATAAAAGGTATTATTTACTGTATCCAAAGTGTTTTTATCGAGGTTAATTGTATTAAATGTCAGTAAAGTAACTATCTCCCTTGACATCATGTGATTATCTAATTGCAATTTTCATTATTAAAACATAAACCAGGGTCTGAAGGATATGAAGTTAAGAAGCACATGAGGTTACATCCAAATGTCTTTGATATATGTCACTTGCACTTTGCCAATATCACCTCAGTGAACATGGGGACAATTTCCCAAGGTCCAGTTTCGCAAAATGCCGATTCATCCAACTCCTCACATAAAAACAGTACTTGCAAAAAATGTTCCATTTATCTTGCGAGAAACATATGCTATGTATTGTTGATATAGGGATAATTTCAGTCTAATACATACATGGAACCGAGAAATGCACAATAAGGAGACAGTATTATTTCAACACAGTTGACATATTTTTTTCATTGTTTCAGTAAAGTAAAACAATTTTCAGTTTAGGTTTCACAATGTCACATACAGAATACGTTAATCATTTTAGTTTCATTTTTGAGTAGAGTTCACTTTCAGTTTCATTTTAATGTATAGTTTTACACTTGGAAATATTTTTTGCAATAAAGAAAAGTATAGAAAAATGATTTAAATATAAAATGTGTGAAAAGTTACTATTTCATATTGCCTGTTAGTTATGAAATAACTTTTCTATAGCTTCCGACCAAAACAACCATCATTTCTTAACACAACCCTTATGTAGTAAGAATCAATATGTGACTTTCAAACAACACTCCTTAACGGTCAATGAGACAACACCCAAGTCAGTAGACCATAACATAACAGGATATAGCAAAGATTAGCAAACACATACATAGCTTTGGTAAATTTGTTGGCAATTGTTTCTGCTGAATCTTCTCAAAAAAAGGATACTAGTCCAGGTAAATACTTAATCTTATTTTGTGTAACATATTTGCTATTAAAAAGGGTAAAAATATTCCTGAATAACATATATTGGTAAAATTTATGTCACAAGGTAGATGGCAAGATTATTTGAGTGCTATATTATTAATCTTAATGCATGATATGTATTTGATTATGTAGAATGAGGAGACGTTTTACTTTAATTATCAACCCTTTAGTTATAATAATAAGCAAATCAAGAGCACTCAGAGAGTGCAGACTTCTGCCAAGGCATCAAATAATAATATTTTCAGACAGTGATCCTGATTACTCTCAATATTTAATGGGACCTAAGTTGGACCAATACCCTTCTTCTAATTTATTCCACAAAATTCCAACCAGTAGTATTTGTTTAATCCTACTAACAACCAAACAGACAAACAAATGGGCAAAAAATAATACCTTCTTGGCAGTGGTTATAAGTCACCATTCAAAGATAAAATACAATAACAGCCTGTGATATATATAGGGTATCCAGTGAATACAGAACATCAATATTTATTTGTTTGTATGCGCAAAATATATCAGGGCTGTATGTTCCCAGTTTGGAAAAAACACAACATACGGTAGATAATGAAATTAAAAAAAAAATACCTGGGTGAATGTTTTAAGATTTCATACGGTCTTGGTGGTCCATCAAGAAGAGTTTATGCCCATTTGAAACTGTTTTGAAATTTCCGTAAAAATCTTTGTAGCCTTATCAAACGTTTAACATCTTAAAACGTTCATAAACCTATCTTTCGGTCTGTATATCTACCTTAACAGTCGCAATGCAATCTTTTTAATCTTTTAGCGATTGTAAACTTATAACTTTTATCTTAAGGTATCAAAAACCTAACAGTTTTTGAGCCAATGGCAACATCAATAAGAAAGCTATCGCGAAAGAATCTTATACATCAGGAACACTTCTTAAACCCTTCTTAAATCTTATACATCAAGAACACTTCTTAATACCTTCTTAAACCCATCACAACCCTAATTTTAAACTCAACCCCTTGATTATACACTTTTCATTGCCTCCATTGGTTAGCCTATCGTAAACCAAACTTGAAAAAAATGGGACATGCCTGGAATGGTTTACTTTTATTATGCACTATTTATTCAATGCTTTACAGATCAGTTACAATGAAATACTAGCCTAGGGGATTGCTATATGAGAAAAAATGTGTTCTAGTCTATATTTCCTCAATTGTAAACAAGTATGTCCTTGAGTGGATACGAAAACTGAAAACAATTTTCTTCCAAGGTTTTGATATTAGCCAGAAGTTTGATATTATTAACAAGGACGTGGATTAATGGTCATCCTTGAGAATCTGTCTTTCAGTAAGGGGGAATGTGAGTAACTTGAGAGTTGGGTTGCAACTGTATAGTCACATGGGTAATTTAATAGTGCTTTGAATCCTGCAATACATGGACTATAAAACTGACACAAAAATACACACAAATATCGGTCTGAAATAATACAATTGCATACTTTCTAGGACTTCAAAAATTCCTTTTACAACAAAGACACTGGAAGTTTGTTCACTGTTTGTGTAATATAATATTAAAGCTTGTGAAATTTTAAATCTGTATTAATATCTCGTAGAAAACATTCATTGGTGAAAATGAGATCTAGTGAATTTCTTAGTAATAAAATATTAGTGAAATTTTTATTCTGAATAAGTTATGAACTTGCACCGTTCCTCCCCAAGTACCAAAACTTTATGACTTCAACAAATAGATTACATAGATATTACCTGAAATTTGACAACATGCTTTGTACAGTACCATAAAATCTATATGTTATTGAGGTGTTGGCTATTATGTTCTATTTTATTTATATACTTGTTTACACCATCTGCATAGTTTATTGGGATCTGTGCCAAAAATATATGTGCCATCTGAAAAGAGTGTCTTATTGATTTATGATTACATTGGTCTAGTTTTTATTTCTAAACTTGTTTTTCCCCCTAAGTGCCAGTCAATATGCAAACTATTATTCAAGAAGATGAAATATTTGTTTTGCCAGACACCACAAATGTACTGGGTTGGTTTGTTTTTGCACCACTCAATAACATGGGATTCTAAAGAACAGAAATAATGGAAGTTCTTTGATTTGTAAATAGAAAACAATCCCAAACTTTGGATTCAATCAAATGCATATATCACCTTAACCTTATCTGTTATGCCTGGAGAAACCAATGTGTTTACTTAATTGGGCAAGCTATTATTCACAGAAGTTTTTCAATGAAGGTAACCTCATAAAGACGGCACTATTCACGCAATGGTTCAATATATGTACATGTATTTCATTCATAACTTTCGACAGCTAATATCTCTGCATCCTCCTCTATTGATTCTTTCAGACCTCTACACCAAGGCATACCCCACCATAGTCTAAGTATTCCCCTGGTGTTCTCTGTGGTACTTTTATCTTTTTTTCTGTCTGTTGATTATGAAATTGATTGGCCATTATGGTGATATTGCACCTGAGTTCCCTTAGTTAAGGGGAGATTAAGCACTACAAAAGTCCAATTAGAATAAGAATCAAGATTTACAGTCAAGCCAGTCCTTGTTTGCAGAATTTAACTTAAAATTTATCCTTGAAACAAATTGTGCTGACTTCACAAGCTACATATGAACTGTCTGTGTGACACCCGTTTGTGGTCATCTGGTGTCTTAGCAGTCCTGGTAATGTTTGATAAGTAAGGTCACAGTTGGGCTTTGTATCTCTGTCAGCAGTCAGGGGTCATATTGGGAAAGATACTTAGCATCGTTGCTTGTGAGAGCCAACCCTACACAGAGGTGTCCTGCATATGGAATCCAGAGCATAATGTTATTTGGTGCTGGACTGAACTTATAACTCTTATTGGTTGGCAGCTTAATTGCAGTAATTATACAATAGGAAAAAGTCTTAAATTGTATATAGCATATTTTTTGGCACGAGAGTCCCGACTTTCTTTGTGTTTTTTTGGCCTATTTTCTCTCACTGGATATCAAATATGGTGGTCTGTGTTGTTGTACTTTAAAGTCCGCTTACTGAGAGAAGATTTAGTGCTCCGAAAGTCTAATTTTGATTAAATTGGAGTACTTAACTTTTGATCTTTTGATACAAGTGATATATTTTTCATTCTTTAAATAGGTTATGTGTTACTTTTATTATTCATTACTTTGATCAGTTAATAACCAAGGATTGAATACATAAATGGCTGTCATATATAGATGGGTACTGGAAAATACAAAAAGTTCAAAGTTTAACCTGTAATTCCTGTGCCATTTCCGCATGGGAATTTACTACCTTGTTACTTAGTTCCATGCTTGCCTCATGAGCTACAAGTGTAATTAAGCACTGTCAGATTTAAAAGGGAAAATCCAGACCTTTCCCTTTTAGACCTTAAATTTCGCAATATGCAGGGTTTTGGTGCAAATATGGAAATTTCTTTTATGAAATATGGCAGTTTCATGCAAAAATTTGCACCATTTGAGACATTTGTCAAAATCATGTAAGTGAAAAAACTCAAAAAGCCATCAGAAAAACAGCAAATATCCACCTGGAAAAAGGGTGCACCCTAATCACGAAAATGGCAAATCTCATCTATTTGTAAATAGGGTGTGCCCTAATCATGAAAACTGCAATTTTCATCTTTTTTGTAAATAGGGTGTGCCCTAAACACGAAAACAGCAAATTTCATCTTTATGTAAATAGGGTGTGCCCTAAACACGGAAACAGCAAATTTCATCTTTTTGTAAATAGGATGTGCCCTAAACACGAAAACAGCAAATTTCATCTTTATGTAAATAGGGTGTGCCCTAAACACGGAAACTGCAAATTTCATCTTTTTGTAAATAGGGTGCACCCTAAACATGGAAACAGCAAATTTCATCTTTTTGCAAATAGGGTGTGTCCTAAACACGGAAACTGCAAATTTCATCTTTTTGCAAATAGGGTGTGCCCTAAACACGGAAACGGCAGATTTCATCTTTTTGTAAATAGGGTGTGCCCTAAACACGAAAACAGCAAATTTAATCTTTTTGCAAATAGGGTGTGCCCTAAGGACAAAAATGGCAAATTTAATCTTTTTGTAAATAGGGTGTGCCCTAAACACGAAAACAGCAAATTTAATCTTTTTGCAAATAGGGTGTGCCCTAAACACGGAAACTGCAAATTTCATCTTTTTGTAAATAGGGTGCACCCTAAACATGGAAACAGCAAATTTCATCTTTTTGCAAATAGGGTGTGTCCTAAACACGGAAACGGCAGATTTCATCTTTTTGTAAATAGGGTGTGCCCTAAACACGAAAACAGCAAATTTAATCTTTTTGCAAATAGGGTGTGCCCTAAGGACAAAAATGGCAAATTTAATCTTTTTGCAAATAGGGTGTGCCCTGAACACAAAAATGGCAAATTTAATCTTTTTATAAATAGGGTACAACCTAAACACGGAAACTGGAAATGTCATCTTTTTGTAAATAGGGTGTGCCCTAAACACAGAAACTGCAAACTTACTCTTTTTGTAAATCGGGTGCACCTTAAACACGAAAACAGCAAATTTCATCTTTTTGTAAATAGGGTGTGCCCTAAACACGAAAACAGCAAATTTCATCTATTTGTAAATAGGGTGCACCCTAAACACGGAAACTGGAAATTTCATCTTTTTGTAAATAGGGTGTGCCCTAAACACAGAAACTGGAAATTTCATCTTTTTGTAAATAGGGCATGCCCTAGACACAGAAACTGCAAATTTCCACTTTTTGTAAATAGGGTATGCCCTAAACACAGAAACTGCAAATTTACTCTTTTTGTAAATAGAGTGTGCCCTAAACATGAAAACTGCAAATTTCCTCTTTTTATCTCCCGCCTGCGGCCGAGGTTGGGAGATTATAAAATGCCTTCCATACATCCGTCCGTCCGTCCGTTCGTCACGTCTTTGCATAAACCTTAATATCTCATTCATTTATAAAGATATCTTCACCAAATTTGCAGGGAATGTTTATGGCTATGAAAACCTGTCTCTGCAACATTTTAGTCTCATTTTGAAAAACAAAATGGCCGCCATAGCCAATTGTTTGAAAATTGTAAAGGTGCTCTAAATCTTGAAATATTCCAGCTAGCTTCATCAAATTGTCACAAAAGCTATATGGCTAGAAAAGCTAGCCTGATAGTAATTTTGGCACTGGTTCAAAAAACAAAATGGCCGCCATATCACATGTTTAAAGTTCGGCACGTTTTTGCATAAACCTTAATATCTCATTCATTTATAAAGATATCTTCACCAAATTTGCAGGGAATGTTTATGGCTATAAAAACCTGTCTCTGCAAAATTTTAGCCTCATTTTGAAAAACAAAATGGCCGCCATAGCCAATTGTTTGAAAATCATAAAGGTGCTCTAAATCTTGAAATATTCCAGCTAGCTTCATCAAATTGTCACAAAAGCTATATGGCTAGAAAAGCTAGCCTGATAGTAATTTTGGCACTAGTTCAAAAAACAAAATGGCCGCCATATCACATGTTTAAAATTCGGCACGTTTTCGCATAAACCTTAATATCTCATTCATTTATAAAGATATCTTTACCAAATTTGCAGGGGATGTTTATGGCTATGAAAACCTGTCTCTGCAAAATTTTAGTCTCATTTTGAAAAACAAAATGGTCGCCATAGCTAATTGTTTGAAAATCATAATGGTGCTCTAAATCTTGAAATATTCCAGCTAGCTTCATCAAATTTGCACAAAAACTATACGGGCTATGAAAACTTGTCTCTGCAAAATTTTAGCCACATTTTGAAAAACAAAATGGCCGCCATAGCTAATTCTTTGAAAATTATAAAGGTGCTCTAAATCTTGAAATATTCCAGCTAGCTTCATCAAATTTGCACAAAAGCTATATGGCTAGAAAAGCTACCCTGATAGTAGTTTTGCCACTAGTTCAAAAAACAAAATGGCTGCCATATCACATGTTTAAAGTTTGTCATGTTTTTTGCATAAACCTTAATATCTCATTCATTTATACAGAAATCTTCACCAGATTTGCAGGGGATCTTTACGGCTATGAAAACCTGTCTCTGCAATATTTTAGCCTCATTTTGAAAAACAAAATGGCCGCCATAGCTAATTGTTTGAAAATCATAAAGGTCCTCTAAATCTTGAAATATTCCAGCTAGCTTCTTCAAATTAGCACAAAAGCTATATGGCTAGAAAAGCTAGCCTGATAGTAATTTTGGGCTAGTTCAAAAAACAAAATGGCCGCCATATCACATGTTCAATGACAGGTTATCCTATTAAAAAGGCCATATATCTGCCCAAATATTGCTCCAAGAGGTTTGGAACAACTTGTAGGAAGACATGGACAGGGAATCTTTTCCAGGTGTTTCCAGGTGTTGAATTTGACCTTTGACCCCTGCTTCAAGGTTAAATGAGGTTGTCATACTAAAACATCCTTATTTCTCGATCTCCCTTATTATTGGTGCTATGGCTTCAGAATATAAAGACAGACCATCAAAAGTCCTGCCCTTCAAATGTTTTGCCTGGGAAAAATTTTTGCCTTATTTTGAAAAATAAAATGGCCGCCATAGCCAATTATTTAAAAATCATTAAGATGCTCTAAAACTTGAAATATTGCAGCTAGCTTCATCAAATATGTGCAAAATACATATGGCTAGGAAAGTTAGCCTGATAGTAATTTAGCCTAGTTTCAAAAACAAAATGGCCGTCATATCACATGTTAGATGGGATTATCCTATTAAAAGGCCTTATATCTCCCTTATCATTGCTACTAGGGGTTCCAAATGTGAAAACAACTTATACCAAGTCATGGCCTGAGACTATTTTGAAATTGCTGACTTTTACCTTTGACCCCTTCTTCAATGTCAAGTGGGGTCATCTTACTTCAGAGGCCTTAAATCTCCTTTAGTTCTCCATTTTTACTGATTCTGAGGCGGGAGATAACTGCTGCGGCAGTGGCCTTGTTGTATATAGGGTGTGCCCTAAACACGGAAGCTGCAAATTTCATCTTTTTGTAAATAGGGTGCACCCTAAACACGGAAACTGTAAATTTCCTGTTTTTGTAAATAGGGTATGCCCTAAACGCAGAAACTGTAAATTTCCTGTTTTTAGGCAGGTTGCGTGTAACCAACCCGCCTATTAGACGGATGTGTCCGACGTCCATCTGTCCATCCACATTTTTTGTTTCCGGACTCTAACTCGAAAATGGTTTGTCCAATCGTATTTTCAAACTTAACAGGGACATAGATCACCATCATAGCTATGTTCCTTTCGAAATTGGTGTAATTTTATCTGTTCGTTTTTTGTATGTCTGTCAGTCAAAATTTCCATTTCCGGACTCTACCTCGAAAACGGCGTGTCCAATCAAATTCAAACTTGACAGGGAGATACATCACCACCATAGCTAGGTTACTTTCGAAATTGGTGTAATTCTGTCTGTTCGTTTGTCTGTTTTTTGTCCATTTATCTGTTCGTCAACATTTCTATTTCCAGACTCTAACTCGAAAACGCTGTGTCCAATCAAATTCAAACTTGACAGGGAGATAGATCACCATCACAGCTAGGTTCTTTTCCGAAATTGGTGTAATTTTGTCCGTTCGTTTGTTCATCAACATTTCCGTTTCTGGACTCTAACTCGAAAACGGTTTGTCTTTACAGACATTTTCTTTCTCTTAGATGTTGTTTTCTCTACTTAAGCATTATTTGGAGGTTTATGTAACTGACACTGCTCTGAAAGTATCCAGATCTTTGCACTGTTTTATTACTCCTGTATCTCATGGTGTTGAAAATCATTTCCCCAGGCTCATTGGGTACAGGCATCTCTGATACTATTTTTTATTTACAAAGAAAAGGCTTTTAAGAATTACACTCAGCATTATAATATAAGCTTTAAAAATCAATTCTTAGCCATAAATATTAAGAATATGTAGGAAAAGTTAACTTTTTGATAAACTCCACTCAACAAGGAAAAATATACATGCTGATCAAAATAAGGGCTCATGAAAAACATAATAAAGGATATTGTATATCAAAAGTCAGCTTTCCTCTGGTTTGTGCTGTATCTTTTCACGCTTTTATGTAATTAGTGTAAATACACATACAACACATTGTACAATCTCAGTCAGTCACTTTTTTATGTTTAGTTTGTACCAAAAAGTTAAAGGTTTAACATCTTAATATTGGAAATTGACCTTAACAGCAATACATATATGTACAGTAAATAGGTAAAACCAGTAAATTTGCATATTTACTAAGATTTTGAGTAAAGGGATGCATTTGCCGAATTGATTAGCAAATATGCATATTTTTTTAAAAAAAATCAATATTTTCTTAGTTAAATCTAAAATGTTTTTACTTATTTTATTTTTACTTATTTTATATTTTGATGCATATATTTATCTGCAAGATTTAATAAACCAAACCTAGCTGGATATTTTAGTATTTTACTTAATAAAATACACCAAATTTGTTTCAAATGAAATGTAAACTGTCCTCATATTTACTACAAATGAATACATAAAACCCTGTAACTGATCACAAAAAATGGTATAAATAAATCTTATTTTCATTAATCTTGGTTTGTTGTTTGAAGGCTTTATGTCCTCAACTTGATCTGATGTTTCATATGAAGTCACAATTACCTGATGGCCACTGACTTTTAAGCACCAATCCATTACAGTAGTCTAATTTTCACAGAGCTTCCATAATAAAAATGTATTTAAATTATTTCCAAAAAATGTGAGCAAAACACACAAAACACCTTGAACACTCAACTGTATCAAAACATATGACTTCTAATCCACCACACTTCAATAGTCCTTCTTGTATAATGTTAACCCATTATCTGACTTTCAGTCTTATCTTAATTGAGGTCACAGTGGGGGAAAAGTCTGACCTATCTTGCCACTGAGAAAAATAAATACATGTTGCTTGTGTAATTTGAGTGGGTGTCCCTTAGTTTATCTAGGCTCTCTCTTGTAGGTATGTACAACATACCAGTGGGGTTTATCAGTTCAGCATATATCTCTGACATTATAATGACCCCTTTACCCCACTGCACACACTTGATTTACACAGTCTTGGAAAAAAGTCTTTGAGAATGGTGGTAGTTGAGTAAACATACAGGCACAAAATGAACACACACCCAAGTGAAAATTTCTGTAAAGCCTGAATCCTGATTTTTTTTTTTGCTTAAATAAGTGACTCCAATCCAATTTGAGACTTTTCTGGAAGTCTCAAATTTTTAAAAGTTTTGTAAAGTTTACAATTTGATGTACTAATTGGACATATTTTCTAATGTCATGAGAAAAGGGTAAACTAAGTGAGAAAAAATGTCTTCAATGTTACAAGTCATGCACTTTCCTTCAGTTTCATTATGTAGGCATAAAACATTTTGAAAAAGTAGAACTGGTTTGTAATCAGAATAAATTTATTCAATGAAACAGTGATACTCGACAATAATCAGCTCGGGAAAAACGACACCAAGTATTTGTGTCTAAAGAACCGATCCAAATTCGGGTAACTGTGTTTTAGTTGTCACCCATTGAAAGTATAAGAGAAACAAAATGGTGGATGATGTAAACAAAACGTTATGAAAAATAATGTTAAATATCTGTCTAAATAAGGAAAATTATGTGAAAAACTAATATCAGTTAAAGAAATCTGACAGAATACCAAAGTTTGTCTGAGTATTTCATTGATTTTTGCTATATTTATATTTTTCGGTTACCTGCTTTGCCAGTTTATACTTGGTTTCTCAAGGAATTCAGACTGTTTTTGGGTAACCGGGTAACCTATCACAGCCTTAGTAACAACCCACAGAGTTGCCACTTTAAACACCAAATTGTTGCTTTAAGTCTCCACTGAAAATATTTATTCAACACTGGAAAGAATTTGATCGGTGTTATCTCAGCTAACTAGTTTTGAATAACTTTATTTAGTGACAAACCCACATGTTATCTTTTAAAACTTTAGGCTTCACACAGCAGTATCAATTGAAAAATTAATTCAGTGGTGGCATCCCTTTGGTTGGTCTTACAATTCCTCTGTCAGTGGTCTAAATGAATTTATTCAGTGACAACCAATCAGTTAAAACACCACATAGTTGTATTCAGTAATTGCAAAGTCACCTGAATGGAACATATATATTTGCACCTGAAAAAAGCCACATCACTCTGGATAATGAACAGTTACATGGTGATTTAAGAGCAAAGTAGACTTTCCATCAACATCATACTGGAAAAATTTATTTAACAAAATGTAAAAATTTTATTGTAATTTAAAGTTTTGTAAGTTAAATACTTACCTTATCCTCACTAGTGCTTGCGTGTTAGTGGGAGCAAACATGGACGACCAAATGAGAATATTTTAAAAATAAATATTCTTGTCTGTACCAGTATATATACGCACGACCGCGCATGCGCGTGCACTGGAAGAACCCCATTAAGCCTCACTTTAATTTTGGGAGCCAATATAATATATTGTAAACCCAAAAATCTTGAAAATGTGGGGTTGGGAGGGTGGGAATCTGAATCTAGTGAGGATAAGGTAAGTATTTAACTTACAAAAAGTTAAATTACAATAAAAGTTTTACATTTTATTGTGTAAAATACCCTTACATTATCTTCATTAGTGCTTGATTACAACCATACGGGTGGTGGGATTTTTAATATTTTTGTCACCAAAAGTAGGTGTAATCAAATGAAAAGTACAAATCTCAAGCAATCTTGTGAGGATAAAGTACTAGACAATATCATGCAATAAAAGTAACTTAACAAAATAACATTTAGTAGTTATATATGTAAGCACTAACCTGGCAACCTTCCCAAAGGTGCCTTGGCCCTGCATGATCCAATAAACTAATTTCAAACACACTTGTGATGATAAGTACAAGAGTATGACAAGCATACTCAGAAAGTTAAAATAACATATGTAGTTATATTTTGTTATTACATAAACTGGAAACTGTCCAGAATATGCATTGAAAAAATTCCCACACATTTGGAATTTTATAGCACTAAATACCAATGTGTTCCCCAACCACTGACAAGTGCATTGGTAAATAAAAGGAGATTGTGCTCCTCTATATGGAGAAGACCACCTGTTAACACATTCCTTGGGTCTTTCCACCTGATCAGATGCTTTTCCACAAAAACTCCGTACAGGGGAATTGCATGTCCCATGATTGGGTATTTCCAATGGGTTTTCAGGTACCTCTAAAAAGTGTGATCTGGCCATTGGAACTGTACATATACTTATAATTACTGTAATGTATTGACTTCCAAGTCACAAGTTAAAGTATAAAACTGTGACTCGACAGTTTTATACACTCAAAGTTTTATTGAAAATATAGCACAAAAACAACATAAATTAAAAGATCATGGCGGAGATCAATATGGCAAAGCTCTTTTTTAACATGAAATACATAACAGCTGGTACTTTTGATGTTGTGAAATGATATTCAACACAGAAATCAGTGACATGTAACATAGTGGAAAACAGATACAGGCTTCAAAAACAGTGTTCGCAACCTCTTTATTTATTACATAATTTAATTACTTTGTTTTGACCTTTGATTCTGAACAACCAATAAAATGGAACCATTATGTGATATTTGGTTAACTTCTGATTCTGATAGCTAGAATTACAACAGAAATGAAATTAATTTGACTGAAGAGTAACCTAAATAAGTTACAATAAAAACTGGTCCTGGCTTGCTATCAATATAAATAAATGGCTAGTTGTATAACATTGTAATCCTGAGTAAATTACACATGTACATGGCAAAGTAATTCATCTAATATAATCTAAAAATAGATCTTCTATTGCCAGCCTTGTGCCAGGCTAGATCTTTGCTGATCCATGTTGATCTATCACTATAAAATCTTGCTTTTGAAGTAAAGAGATACTTTGTTTACTGAAAAAACAAGGATGATGACCACAGTACAGTCTAATCTGCCACTGCTTCTCCACCCTACCAGGCCCAGCATTGCCCCCTCCCTCCCCAATGTTTTATATAATTTATAGTTGTCAAGAGAGTAACCTTGGTATCTTGTGGTTTCTACCATCTTGATAAACTAGTGCCTGTGTACACTTTTTTCAGAGAAGTAAAAGTTTAGACTAAATACTCATTTTTCACTTGCATATGTTACACATATTTTGCACATAACTTAAACATGATAAAACTAAAAAAAACTGTTCATCTAAATAAATTAAGAGCAGGAAATGACTTCTGAGTATTAATACATAGAACATTTATTGCACAAAAATTCTCGGATTACCTAGAATAACAAATTTTAGGATTATTTGAATAAAATATTAATTATTTTATCATTCTGCAAACCAGATAGCACTCACAGAGCACAGGCCTCCTCTTGGGAGCTTTCCATTAATTCAGAATTTATTGTTTCTTTGTATTCTTATTCAGAATTACTCCAAAAGTAATGAGCACATCTGTATATTCTAGAAAAGATGAGATCAGATCATATTCTTAATGCAATAAGCCCTGAAATTTCAGAAATGTTTCCTTATAGGTCTGCACTCTATGAATACTTTTTTAAAATTTTATGCTGTGCATTGACATTACAGCACATAAAGAGATAAATTCAGATAACTTTATCCAATTATCACAACCAGATTCATCTGGTTAAATTATTAATCTTTTACTCAAATCCCATTGCTGTTAAATTTAAATAAAAAAATATCCAAAATATATCCAAATTCAAGTCAAATGCAAATTTCAGTATTTTTGCAGTGCCAAGCTACGCTGTCTGATCAGTCACTTTCCATTGGCGGTAATGCTGAGGTTGCTGCGGAATCTGAAAGTGAGGCTGAGTTGGTTGGGGAACCGGCTTCACCAGCTAGTATTCACGACCAGAGTGATTTGCCAGAAACAACTACTGATCAGGACCTCTCTGAAGATGCCAATTACAGGGAAACTATTAGAGGGGTCAGAAGTTTCATGGGCTGGCATCATATACCCGACTACGACAACTCAGCTGCTTCTATGGATGATAACCCTTTCGCCGGGTCCAGAGTGAAGAGAACTGGTAAAGTGTCTGTTAGATTACCGGTAGATGAATGGTTGTGTAGAAAGATGGAGAAATTAAACCTGACTGTTGCTGAGGGTTATCCTTCTAGCCACAGTGAGAACAGTGGCTTACTACGTGACCAGTTTGTTCGTGACCCCTCGTTGTTATCACGTGATAACTTCTGACCAATCGCCCTACTTTCTCATTGAAATTTTCTAAAACCTACCCCTCAGCTGTAAACAGTGGGGAGGCAGGGTGGGACTCTTCTGAGTCCCACATGGTAAGCTTGTAGCTTATAAAAGTTACATTTAAGTAATTAAAATTTTCAATTTTATTACGCTACAATAGCTTACCATATGGGACTCAATGCTGAATCCAACCGCCTGGTGGCGGGATTACAGCTGAGACTGGAAGGAATGTCAATTTTTTCTTAGATTTGAAGCAATAATTATATTAGAATAGTGCTAGAAATACCACTTAGAGGTCTAAGGGTCCCTAGGGGCCCATCACTAGTGATATGTGAGATTCTGTATTTTATGCATATTTAGGGTTTATTTTAAAAAGTAAATAATTTTATGTTGAACTAAGATTTCTCCCTTAGCCTACACATGTATATATTTGTATTAATCATTATGACTTCCTGTACACACTGACAGTTAATCTATGTAATTTGTAGACCAGGATTCTTCAAAACATGTTATAATTGTTTCTAAAAGTTTATAGTGCACTAGCTGCAATATTTCACTGTCATAAACAGTCACTAGATTAAAGAACAACAAAAACAGGAAATATGTTAGTAATACAATAATTTAATCATAACTGCAGCTTTCAACCCCATATGTACTCTATGACTTCTTAGTGGTGACCACACAGTTATAGGAAAACAGATGCTTTGATGTTATTGATACAGTTCAGGATATAATATCAGGAAGTCTTTCCCATTAATTATTATTGCTCATACAGTAAGTGGGATCTAGAAATGACTGTCACTCTTTCCTGTACTAAACTATATAAGCCTGTACAAAATCTGAGATTTGGAGATTGAACTAATAAGTTGCTAAAGACAGGTTGAACTGTTGATCTGTGGAATGGTTTTCTGTGTTACATCAGTTCTATGAACCTAACACAGAACAATCAAACTACTTAAAGCAGCAACCTCTATATATGTTAATATTTCAACTACACAAGTTTGACTTCATAATTCAAGAAATACAAATTCAATGGAAGTTCAATGATAACAGTGAATTGTAGTTTTATTTTTATGTGATTCTATTATCTGAATAAAGAACATTATCTACAATTTTGGAATTATTTTTATACCCCCTGTGATGAGCTGCAGACAACACTCACCCCCACATAGACTAAAATAGTCACCGCTCATAGATATACCAGCCCATTGGTTGGAATTCTCATAAAATTTTTTGCCACCTGAATATGAGATTAATGACAACTTAATAAGTCCTTAATACAAATTACTTTGATAACTAAAACCAAAAATGACCTTACCCGTAACATCTTGAAGGTAAAAGAATACCTAGATCCTGGGAGAGACTCCTGAAGACTTGGTTGTAGCGGATGTGCCCCCCCCTTTTTTTCTGGTCTGAGGGGAAGGATCTAGGACTTGTTGTGCCGCCACTACGGGTCCCAGATACATATTGTTGTCGTTGTCTGACCAAGTAAGGTCTTTTAGGTAAAAATTTGTAAATGTGTTGTGAGCTTTCCAGTGACAGGCTTGCATGATTTGGTCCACCGATACTCCACCATAAAAGGCCTTAGAGGCCGTGAAGGCCCGGATGTCATGCGCTTTAACTTGGACCAAGTCCAAGGCTTGTTGGTCTACTTGTTTATAACAAAGTAGGATGGTTTGTTTCAACCATGAACAGAGAGTAGCGGGTCTGATATCTGAGGTATGTCCTTTCTTGAAGGAGATGAAAAGGAGGGAACGAGACCCCCTCAGGTCTTTGGTTCGATCCAAATAGTACCTCAGGGCCCGCACCAGACACAGGGTCCTGTCTTCTTTGAATTGTCTATCTACAATGGTAGTCAAAGCAGGAATAGTCACCGGAGACACACTTTGAGAATCTTCTCTTGCTAGTTGGTTTTTGGCTATGAAATCAGAAGAAGGGAACAAGGCGACCTTTTCCCATTGGCCTAGATTAGATACTTTGTTTGCGACCCAGGCATGGATTTCGCTGTGGCGTTTGCCGGAGGTCAAAGCTAGTAAGAAAGCAGTTTTGAGGGTAAGATGTTTGAGGGTCTGTGTCTTTCATAGGCTCAAAGGGTGCTTTTGTGAGCTCATTGAGAACAACAGAAAGGTTCCACTTAGGCAGATTTCTGGAACCTTTTGGACGATCCCTGTGGAAACTGTAACCTATGAAGGTCTGCATTGTGTGCAATATGGTGGGCCGTTGGGTCCAAAGTGTCAACAATTGCAGTCCTGTAACCATCAATGGTCGAGGGGCGCCTGTTTAGGTCTTGGTACAGGTACATGAAAAAATCTGAGATTTGTTTCACAGATGGAGTGGAATTTTCTCTGCACCATTTTGCAAATAGGGCCCACTTTGACCTGTAGATAGTCCTTGTTGACGATCGCTGAGGAGCAGCAATTCTCTCTGCCACCTCCACAAAGAAGCCTTGTTCTTGGAGTTATCCGCTCCTAGACACCAGTCATCCGGCCCCGCTATCAGCTTACTAGGGGTCTTCATAGGATTAGACACGAAAAAGATGCTATGACGTCAATATGACCAGACAGGAAATGAGTTTCCTTGTGCCACCTGGTGAATGCACACTCTGTGACCGGTCCTGCCGGTAGTTTTACAGGATGTCTTTTTCTGACGTTTGGTGGGACCGGTCACGCCGACCGGTAAAGCAATTGTCCATTGGATAGGGTATTAACTTATAAAAATTTAATTTACTTATTAAATTTGCAAATTACTCACTTAGCTATTCAGATAGACTCCCAAGTTACTCATCACGTAGCTATGGAAAAAGTAGGGGCACAACATATTTTAAGAAAATGCTCTGAGTGCAATACTTTTCAAGTTATAAGTGATTTACTGCATGAATTCATAAATTTTTTAATGCATTCAAACTTATTTTAACAACAGGAGAGTGCCCGTGAACCGGCACTGTGTCAGCTGAGTGTTTTTGATTTGTGAAGGTGATAATGAGAGGAAAGCATAATTATCATGGAAAGTGCTGTACAGAAGTACAGTAAATGGTAATTGAAAGCATGTTCAAAAGAAATTCTGAAGCTGACAGAAGAAAATTATAAAACTGTTGTGCCCTGCAAATGGTATTATGAAGGAAAGTAACAAGGCAACTGTTTAAGTGTAAAAAGTAGGTTAAAACATATTTAAAGAAATACTGCAAATGCAATCTCCTCGTTCGACCTTGAAGAAGGGGTCCAAGGTCAAATCCAACAACACAAAAACATTCCCGGCCCATGATTTCCTATGGGTTGGTTTACCTTCCCAAACCTCTAGAACAAATAATGAGCGAGTTATAAGCACTTTTAAGTTTGGCTGTCCTCATTTGACCTTGAAGGAGGGGTCAAAAGGTCAAATCTGACCACACCAAAAGATTCCCAGCCCATGATTTCCTATAGGATGGTTTACCATCCCAAACTTCTTGGACCAATAATAAGTGAGTTATAGCCACTTTTAAGTTTGGCTATCCTTGTTTGACCCTGAAGGAGGGGTCCAAGGTCAAATCCGACCACACCAAAAGATTCCCAGCCCATAATTTCCTATAGGCTGGTTTACCATCCCAAAACTCTAGGACCAATAATAAGTGAGTTATAAGCAATTTTAAGTTTGGCTATCCTCAACTGACCTTGAAGAAGGGGTCCAAGGTCAAATCTGACCACACCAAAAGAATCCCAGCCCATTATTTTCTATATGTTGGTTTACCATCCCAAACCTCTAAGACCAATAATACGCCAGTTATAAGCACTTTAAGTTTGGCTATCTTCATTTGACCTTGAAGGAGGGGTCCAAGGTCAAATCTGACCACACCAATAGATTCCCAGCCAATGATTTCCTGTAGGTTGGTTTACCATCCCAAACTTCTAGGACCATTAATAAGTGAGTTATAAGCACTTTTAAGTTTGGCTATCCTCGTTTGACCTTGAAGGCAGGGTCCAAGGTCAAATCCGACCACACCAAAAGATTCCCAGCCCATGATTTTCTATAGGTTGGTTTTCCATTCCAAACCTCTAGGACCAATAATATGCGAGTTGGTACAAGGCTGGTATTCTAACACCTCTCGATTTGCTTAACAGTGACGGTAACCTGAAAACCTTAGAGGAAATCAGGCTTCAATATGGAGTTAAATCAAATTTTTTTAGAGTATTTGAGAATTCAGAGATCTTTGAAAGGGTTCTTAAATAACTATGATCTCAGTGAGCTCGATCTTACAAGACCTTTTTGGGGCCACGGTGGCAGAGTGGTAACACTCTCACCTCCCACCTCTGCGGCCGGGGTTCGATCCCCATCATGGCCGTAAGTGGGAAAGCTGGTAGTTGCTTGCCGTTGGTCGGCAGTTTACAGTACAGAACCCTAGCGAACTATATGTACTGGTTTCCTCTGCCCTTCCAACTACCCGTCGTGATATGACCTGTATAGTGTTGAAAGCGACGTAAAACCCCAAATAAACAATCAACAATACAAGACCTTTTTTGCCTCTCTACATAAAGCTGCTTTTGTATCAGAATAAAGGCTGTCAGCAATTCTACAAAATTTTGCTAGAGGAGTTTGATAATCACACTCTCAGAAATAAATGGTGTACCATTTTAAACATTGATATAAGCAAAAATGATTGGACTAATATATTCAAAATTTGCTTTAAAACTTTGCAAAGAAATGATTTAATTTGGTTTCAATACAGGATTATTCACAGATTACTCGGAACTAAAGCATATTTGAAAAAGCTAAATATATATGCCACTACATCCTGTAATTTTTGCAACTTGTCTGATGAGACACTTCTCCATCTTTTTACTTCATGTCCTATTGTAACAGAATTTTGGAATAGCTTAAAAACTTGGCTCCAGCAAACTTTCGGTCTATACCTTGAACTCAATCCACAGTTGATTATATTTGGCATTCTGGAAAATGATTTAGATTTTTTCCCCAAAAATTGCATTATTCTGACTGCTTAAAAATTTATTTTTGACAGTGCAAAAAATTCTAAAGTATTGAATTTGAATAGATTTAGAGCCTACTTTAAAAGTATATTTAGTGACCAGGAATATATTGCTAAAATTAATTGTAACACTGAAAAATTCCAGGCAAGTTGGTCTGTATTTCTGAGACTGAAGAATATTTGAGTATTATTCAGTACACTTTGCTTTGTATTCCTGTGTGTACATAATATTTCTATTGTGAGAAATTGTTTTTGTGTACTGTTTGATTTTTATTGTTAATGTGTGACCAATATATGTGCTAGTTTTGCAATTCTTGTATGCCATTTTGTTTGTACATATGTTACTTAAAAAAGAAATAATAAAAAAAAAAATTAAAAAAAAATAATATGCGAGTTATAAGCACTTTTAAGTTTGGCTATCCTCATTTGACCTTGAAGGAGGGGACCAAGGTCAAATTGGACCACATCAGATTCCAAGCCCATGATTTCCTATATGTCCTGTTTACCATCCCAAACCTCTAGGACCAATAATAAGGGAGATATAAGCACTTTTCATGACTGACAAAGAAATGCCTGTGGCAGCCATCTTGTTTTTCAAAATGAGGCCAAAAATATCCCCGGGCAACATTTTATGGTTATTAATATATCCCGCAACAAGGCTAGCTATAATATTTTTTTTAGTTAGAGCAGTAATGGTGAAATCTCTCTACATACTGCGGCTATCCAGTGGATACAATGATTTACTCAACAGTGAGAACCTGAAAGTAGCTATTGCTATGCCATGACATACAGGTCTGCAATTTCACTATGTTATAGCTGACCAAAAATTATGTGAATAACATATTTAAACAAAATACTCTAAATGCAATAGTTTTCAAGTTTAAACTGATTTACTCAACAGTGATAACCTAAAAGTATCTATTACTCAGCTATGCCATGAGCTACAGGTATGAAATTTTACTATGTTATAGCTGACCCAAAAGTAGCTGAATAACATATTTATACGAAATTCTCTAAATACAATAGTTTTCAAGTTACAAGTGATTTTACTCATGATGGAAGCTACTGAAAAGCGCCAAATTAGCTATTACTCACTTAGCTATTGAGACAGACACCCAAGTTACTCACCATGTTGTAGCTATGAAAAAGTAGCTGAATAACATATTTTAACAAAATGCTCTAAATGCAACACTTTTCAAGTTGTAAGTGATTTAGTGCATGATTTCATGAATTTTAATGCAAATTCAATAGCTGAAAATTGAATTTAAATTATTTAAAAAATTTATTTTAAAAAAGGAGAAATCCAGGTCTCATACTCACACAAAGGTCAAAGGTCAAAGTTGGAGTTTTACGTCCCGTTCAACAGCCAGGGTCATATTGGGACAGGTCCTCAGAATTGCCACTTGTGGGACTCGAACCCACAGAGGTGACAGCCTGTGATTAGATGCCAAACTTGCTAACCACTAGGCCACTGAGGACCCCCATACTCACACAAGAGAATCTACCTCTGGCCTAGTACATATATGCAAGATATGAGAGAAATCCCTGCAATAGTCACTGAGAAAATTGTGATAAAGTGTTGAAATTTTCACACTTTTGGTGGGGGTACCTCCCTTGTAATGTCTCTAGCAAACAGATGAACAGACAGATTTGCATGCCTCGAACAATTTTTCATCCTCGATAGATAAGGTATAGATAGGTAAAACAGCATGTCTCTAGGCCTTGTAGTTTTGGAGAAGTTATTCACGTGGACGCCCACACCGCAGAGTGACGACTAGTCAGTCAGCTGACATAAAAATTCACAAAAAATTAATTTAAAAATATCCAGGCCTGATACTCACAAAAGGCAATCTACTTGTGTTGTAGTACATATATCTAAGATAGGGAGAAATCCCTTCAATGGTCAATGAGAAAATTGTGATAAAGAGTTGAAATTTTCACACTTTTCGTGGGAGTACCTCTTATCTAACGGCTCGTAGAACAGACAAACACACAAATCTGTATGCCTTGAAGAATTTATCATCCTAGCTAGATAAGGTATCTTTTAAAAGTAACAGCATGTCTCTGGATTATTATTATGTATTATAATTTTGTATCCAGACAGTGATCCAGATCAGTCAAAATTTAATAGGATATAAGTTAGACTGTGACCCAAGCAGTAGTATTTATGTAACCCTTCTGACAAACAGATAGACAAACGGTCATGACAACAATACCTCTTTGGTGGAGATAATAAATGTGTGTACCTATAAAATACAACTCTTTCATTAAATTACAGTGAAGGAAAAATATAGAAACAGTATACACATGCTTCTTTTTACAAGCATATATTCAACAGGTAAATGTGGTTTGGGTTTGATAAGTATACTTGCTTTCTTCCAGTAGTGCAACACATTTTAAATGAGACAGTAGTCACTTACAACCACAAGACACATGCAGATGATGGGCTATTAATTACATGGTTTTCAGATAACATAAACACTTGCAGTGGGGGAGTAGATAAGCCCTCCCTCAGATTTGAGGAGTTGGGATGGTATAATTCCTAGGACTGTGGTTTGTGTCCTCTCCCAGAGATACATGCTTTTAAACTTAAATCTCATCCCAGTCTTTCAGATAATTAAGATGAGGCTAAGAAAACCAAAATAGTGGTGTGTTTGAAAGGCAAGAATTTTAGGGGTTACTTTTGAGTGGGACTGAATACATTTTACAAATATGTTCTATTTTAAGATATACAAACTTTAATATACAAAGAGTAATACAAAATTTAATACTCCAACAAGAATAAGCACTAAAAGTATATATTAAGTAAAACAACTGAAGGAAAGTGCATGACTTATAACTTATGAAGACATTTTTTTCTCACTTAGTTTACCCTTTTCTCATGACATTAGAAAATATGTCCAATTTGTATGTAAAATTGTAAACTTTACAAAACTCTTCCAGAAAAGTCTCAAATTGGATTGGAGTGACTTATTTTAAGTAAAAAAAAAATCAGGATTCAGGCTTTACAGAAATTTTCACTTGGGTGTGTGTTCATTTTGTGCCTGTATGTTTACTCAACTACCACCATTCTCAAAGACTTTTTTCCAAGACTGTGTAAATCAAGTGTGTGCAGTGGGGTAAAGGGGTCATTATAATGTCAGAGATATATGCTGGACTGATAAACCCCACTGGTATGCTGTACATACCTACAAGAGAGAGCCTAGATAAATTAAGGGACACCCACTCAAATTACACAAGTAACATATATTTATTTTTCTCAGTGGCAAGATAGGTCAGTCTCTTCCCCCACTGTGACCTCAATTAAGATAAGACTGAAAGTCAGATAATGGGTTTACATTATACAAGAAGGAGTAGTGAAGTGTGGTGGATTAGAATTCATATATTTTGATACAGTTGAATGTTCAAGGTGTTTTGTGTGTTTTGCTCACATTTTTTTGAAATAATTTAAATACATTTTGATTATGGAAGCTCTGTGAAAAATTAGACTACTATAATGGATTGGTGCTTAAAAGTCAGTGGCCATCAGGTAATTGTGACTTCATATGAAACATCAGATCAAGTTGAGGACATAAAGCCTTCAAACAACAAACCAAGATTAATGAAAATAAGATTTATTTATACCATTTTTTGTGATCAGTTACAGGGTTTTATGTAATCATTTGTAGTAAATATGAGGACAGTTTACGTTTCATTTGAAACAAATTTGGTGTGTTTTATGAAGTAAAATACTAAAATATCCAGCTAGGTCTGGTTTATTAAATCTTGCAGATAAATATATGCATCAAAATATAAAATAAGTAAAAATAAAATAAGTAAAAGCATTTTAGATTTAACAAAGAAAATATTGATTTTTTTAAAGAAAATATGCATATTTGCTAATCAATTCAGCAAATGCATCCCTTTACTCAAAAACTTAGTAAATATGCAAATTTACTGGTTTTACCTATTTACTGTACATATATGTATTGCTGTTAAGGTCAATTTCCAATGTTAAGATGTTAAACCTTTAGCTTTTTGGTACAAACTAAACATAAAAAAGTGACTGACTGAGATTGTACAATGTGTTGTATGTGTATTTACACTAATTACATAAAAGCGTGAAAAGATACAGCATAAACCAGAGGATAGCTGACTTTGATATACAATATCCTTTATTATGTTTTTCTATGAGCCCTTATTTTGATCAGCATGTATATTTTTCCTTGTTGAGTGGAGTTTATCAAAAAGTTAACTTTTCCTACGTATTCTTAATATTTATGGCTAAGAATTGATTTTTAAAGCTTATATTATAATGCTGAGTGTAATTCTTTAAAGCCTTTTCTTTGTAAATAAAAAATAGTATCAGAGATGCCCATACCCCATAGCCTGGGGAAATAGTTTTCAACACCATGAGATACAGGAGTATTAAAACAGTGCAAAGATCTGGATACTTTCAGAGCAATGTCAGTTACATAAACCTCCAAATAATGTTTAAGTAGAGAAAACAACATCTAAGAGAAAGAAAATGTCTGTAAAGACAAACCGTTTTTGAGTTAGAGTCCGGAAACAGAAATGTTGACGAACAGATAAATGGACAAAAAAACAGACAAACGAACGGACAGACAAAATTACACAAATTTCAGAAAGGAATCTAGCTATGATGGTGATCTATCTCCTGTCAAGTTTGAATTTGACTGGACACAGTGTTTTCGAGTTATAGTCCGGAAATAGAAATGTTGATGAACAGATAAATCGACACAAAACAGACAAACGAACACACAGAATTATACCAATTTCGACAGGAACCTAGCTAGGGTGGTGATGTATCTCCCTGTCAAGTTTGAATTCGATTGGACAAGCCGTTTTTGAGTTAGAGTCCGAAAATGGAAATTTTGACTGACAGACAAAAAACGGACAAACGAACAGACGAAATTACACTAATTTCGAAAGGAACCTAGCTATGATGGTGATCTATGTCCCTGTCAAGTTTGAATTCGATCAGACAAACCATTTTCGTGTTAGAGTCCGGAAACGAAAATGTGGACGACAGACAAACGGACAAACGAACACACAGAATTACACCAATTTCGAAAGGAACATAGCTATGATGGTGATCTAAGTCCCTGTTAAGTTTAAATACGATTGGACAAACCGTTTTTGAGTTAGAGTCCCGAAACAAAAAATGTGGACGGACGTCGGACACATCCGTCTAATAGGAGGGTTGGTTACATGCAACCTGCCTAAAAATAGGAAATTTACAGTTTCTGCGTTTAGGGCACACCCTATTTACAAAAACAGGAAATTCACAGTTTCCGTGTTTAGGGTGCACCCTATTTACAAAAAGATGAAATTTGCAGCTTCCGTGTTTAGGGTGCACCCTATATACAAAAAGAGTAAATTTGCAGTTTCTGTGTTTAGGGCATACCCTATTTACAAAAAGTGGAAATTTGCAGTTTCTGTGTCTAGGGCACACCCTGTTTACAAAAAGATGAAATTTCCAGTTTCCATGTTTAGGGTGCACCCTATTTATAAAAAGATGAAATTTGTTGTTTTCGTGTTTAGGGCACACCCTATTTACAAAATGAGGAAATTTGCCATTTTTGTGTTTAGGGCACACCCTATTTACAAAAATATGAAATTGGCTGTTTTTGTGTTTAGGGTGCACCCTATTTACAAAATGAGGAAATTTGCAGTTTCCTTGTTTAGGGCACACCCTATTTACAAAATGAGGAAATTTGCAGTTTCTGTGTTTAGGGCACACCCTATTTACAAAAAGATGAAATTTGCAGTTTCCGTGTTTAGGGCACACCCTATTTACAAAAGGAGGAAATTTGCAGTTTCCGTGTTTAGGGCATACCCTATTTACAAAAAGATTGAATTTGCAGTTTCCGTGTTTAGGGCACACCCTATTTACAAAAAGATGAAATTTGCAGTTTCCGTGTTTAGGGTGCACCCTATTTACAAAAAGATGAAAATTGCACTTTTCATGAATAGGGCACACCCTATTTACAAATAGATGAAATTTGCCATTTTCGTGATTAGGGTGCACCCTTTTTCCAGGTGGATATTTGCTGTTTTTCTGATGGCTTTTTGAGTTTTTTCACTTACATGATTTTGACAAATGTCTCAAATGGTGCAAATTTTTGCATGAAACTGCCATATTTCATGAAAGAAATTTCCACATTTGCACCAAAACCCTGCATATTGCGAAATTTAAGGTCTAAAAGGGAAAGGTCTGGATTTTCCCTTTTAAATCTGACAGTGCATAATTGCAGTTTTCTGGATTTGCATTCGATGACTCCACTGGCTGCCTGTTGAGTACTGTTTGCATGTTCAAAACCACAACATTGGTCAATAAATTTCTTTCGTAGGATTTTTTCCGAGCAATTTTGGACTATCATCTCACTGAGAAGTTTTACCTACAGAACCAGGTTTAGTCACACTGACCATCAGCAGCTGGCAGTTCTCCCTTTTCACTGTACTCTCAATAACACGCAGAAATGGTTTGGCCTTCAATTCCCCTAATATTTTGAATGACTTTTCCGAAAATCTATGCAATTCAACATCCATTGCCTCCTTTAGGAAGTGCTCAGAACTTACCTGTTTGCCAATGCCCTTTTCCCTAAGTGATCCCTGTGTGTTCTTGAGTGTGATCTGGCTATGTTCAATGGAACTATGACCATTGATTATGTATATGTATAGTTGCACCTTAGAGTCTATCAATGATTGAGCTTAAGCACTGTAAGAGTTCACATTAGATTAGGTTGATGTGTTTCAAAATTTCGTGGTTTTCATAAGGTGTTATAAGCTGCCTTTCACTTTTGGGTAGTGTTATTGGAATAGTCATCTCTGTTCTCTAATCGGATTTGGCTTCCCCCCAGATTTTGATAGATATATCCCTCTTAGAAGTTACCTGGACAAAAATAAACCTTGTTGGGCCTGCGTCATGCCACCGGGTATGTCCATACATACCTGCTGTTCAGTTATTGTCAGGGCAGTGCATGCTTCATTGTCTCAGCAATGCTGTGCATCACATCACCATTGTCGTTTTGATGTCATTAATGATATCGATTCCATCATGGACACTGACTTACCAAGTTGCATTGACACTTCTTTTTACGCCCTGTTTTCCATTACGTCAGGACTTAGGTTTCTAGATATCCAAAAAAGCTAGTTTCACCCAGTACTTGCATAAATGGCCTTGGTATCTTAGTAGATACAAAATAATCCCCCCCTCCAAAAAAAAATTAAAAACTCTAGAAAAATTCCAAAAATTGACCCACATGCTATCAGTGATTGTATGAATGGAGACAATTTATAAGCCACTATCTTACAATGTTAGACATAAAAAGAATATTTTCATAAGGGTACAACCTGAAAGGATATTGAATTTGACTTCTAACCCAGTTTAAGGTTCATACTGTTGAGCTATGCCAAGGTAATTGAGTAGGTAATGTTTTTCTAACGTTTGTTATTAAACATTTATTAAATGGTATACATAAACGTTTAGAAAACATTCTATGAAAAATGGATTTCATACACATTATTTTTTAACCTTCAGAAAATGTTTCCTTTCAAACATTTGAAAAACTCAAAGAATGATACTGGGTTATCTTAACATTGCATGTAATATATGATCTTGAAATACAATTTTTCTTCATAATTCAGGAAAACTAAAAGGATGGCTCTGATTCACAAGAAAACCCAGAAAACCAATGAAGATGGCACAGTAGAATGTTGTAAGTTATTTGCCAATCATTTTGTTTCTATTTATTGTAATCTACTTGAGTCAGTGTAACCTGAAATGTATCACTAATGGATTGAAGTCCATTTGTTAAAGTATCTACAAAAGATCCATTTATGTTAATAAACATTAATGCACTTATATTTAATAGTACATGATAAGTACACAATAGTGTATGATAATTATGTTGGTATATTTTGGCATATTATATGGCAATCTTGGGGATATTTTATACTTTTCAAGTAGAAATTCAAACTTCAAACTATCTTAATTAAAGCAATGCTGATGAGGAACTTTATTAAGAAGTCTTTGGTTGAGTTTTTTATGAATCCCCAACTTATGCCATACTTTGTACTTACTTCACAACTTCCTTTACTAGAATCAAAAGCTACAACTTTACTTTTTGATTCTGGCAGGATGTTATTGTTGAGACGTGAGTTTGGGTCAGATATCTTATTTGGAACTTGACACTAGTAGGAAACAATTATTGTTTAAAGCTGCTTTTTCACTGTTTACAAACTTCCATAAGAAACTCCTAAAGGTCTCTTTTCAGGAGGTATAAGGACAAAGTTGTCAAGGGGAAATATTTACAGAAACAATGATTAGGGAAAGGTCTGAACAGGCTATTAGCATAGAATCAGATCATCAAAAGTTTGCTGTGAATCCTGCCCCTTGGTTGGTACTCAAAAAAACGGATTAACTGATATTTTGTTGATTACAGGCGAAGTCACAGCTTTCAAATTCCAGGGTGCTGACCAGCAAGGGAACTTTAACCAAAGTTACCCACAGGTGGGTAAATTGATATTTATATACAGTCTCACACCATGGAATATTTTATGCTAACTAGTCCGTTATAAAACAAGTAACATAATACTACAAACCAAGTAACCAGAACTTTTCTTATAAAAAAAACATTTTAAATTATTTATGTTGCTTTCCAGCTTTTGTATGGGGTAAGGTATTATTATTATTATTTGCATACAAGTTATATTTTAACCTTTCAAATGCATAGCTTTTTATTGCATTTCTTCTTCATTGTTTACGCATAGTTAATTTGTCATTATAAATATTTATTTACTTATTTGGGGTTTTACGTCGCTTTCAACACTAAACAGGTCATATCACGACAGGTAGTTGGAAGGGCAGAGGAAACCAGTACATACAGTTCGCCAGGGTTCTGTACTGTAAACTGCTGACCAACGGCAAGCAACTACCAGCTTTCCCACATGAGGCCATACTGGGACACTGAACCCCGGCCTCAGAGGTGGGTGGCAAGAGTGTTACCACTCTGCCACCATGGCCCCAATTTGTCATTATATAATAAGCAAACTTATTATCACTTTTACATGTTCCACTGTTACCCTTACTAGGAGGTTGTGTTTTTGTTTGCATATTCTTCTGAAATATTTTTTTGCTGATAGTTCCTGACCAAACGAAAAAAGTGTTGAAATTTCTGGAATGATCTAGATAATATTCTAGATACTAAAAAGCCCTAATTGTCAAAAACATTCGCAGGTGGCGGTCTGTGCTCTACAGGTACTTTCCATACAACGATGGTTTTCATTTGCTACCTCTTACGGTAGCTGGCACACATCATATATTGTCAAAAATGTAAAATACAACAAATAAAGAAAATAAAATTGTATTCTGTGGTCAGTCAGGTTCGCTGATTCAAAAGAAAAAATATCACTCTATGTTGTGTGCATATTAAGGGTGCACATTTCATGTACAAATTTTTTTGACCTTCTTCAAGGATACATTTGTGGCAAAGTGACAAATGGTCTAAGTAGTATCATTTTTGCTTATAATCGGGTACAATTTAAACAAAAGTCTGTTATTTAAGGACCGTATGCCAAAACTAATCTCCTATAATTGTTTTTCTTAAGCGCGAGCCTCGATAGAGCTTGCGCTTCTACAGATCGCTTTTTTTTTGTCTCCGGACTTTGATGAAAGTTACCTCTGTACTCTGAATTTACCCCTTTTGCTCTCCAGTAGCTACAAGGACGCATGTCCTTTTGATTTCTTCATATACATATGTCCTTCTGTCTCCACACTTTCATGACATGACAACACTGCACTAGTTAAAAGGACACATGTCCTGTCAGCTTTTCCCCATACATATGTCCTTTTCTCTCCGGAGTTTGATGACCTTTACAAGACCTGTGAATTCTGAATTTACCTCTCTTGCTGTGGGATGTCTTTTAGGTGGGATGTCTTTGTGTAACCAGACATTCGTAAATTCTACTGCACTACTCATGTGTCTGATGGCTTTGTGCTTGTGCTAGGTGACCAAAACACCTATTGGCCTTGTTTTTTATTTGTTTACCATTGTTTTTTCCCAGACCAATCCAAGGAAACGTCATAAGGTCCTTAGGTCCTTATGCACTAAAGTAGTCTCAAAAGAACTTATATAATGTATCACTATTTTACTGGAACAATATCAGGAAATGTCACGAGGCACATATTCACCAAAGTGACCCCATACGATCTGATATATTAGTTTACCTAAATCAATCATCATTGAAAGTACAGCATGAGCTATGAATCTTTTATGCTAAATTTGACCTGGTATCACAATAATTGTATCCAACCTTAAAAATCTGTATAACCCGTATGTAACTGGTTCCCCAGGTTTGGCATGTGAAACCAACCAATAGAAAATCATGTTCTGTGATTGCTTTGATGTAGAAGTATTTAACCTTGGTCCCCCCTGCCCTCAAATTACGAAAGCCAGTACCAAAAGTTCTAAGAACTAGCTTGTTATTGATCCTACAGGTTCGGGATATGATGCAAAAACTACCTTTCAGTGCATCTACACAACTGGCTGAAAAGCATTCACCCTCATATTTTAACTATTCTATGTGTTTAAATATTCTAGGGTTCTTCTCCTCAGAATGCTCTGGTGCCACAGCAAATGAATGCAGTGATGCCTTCACCAATGTCTTCTCAACAGGCAGGATGTAATTGTGGATCCCGACAAATGATGCCTGTTGGGATGGTTGGCCAACCAAATATGATGGGCATGTACCCTAATATGATAGGCCCAGGTCCTGGTATGATGGTCACTGGCCCAAATATGATGGGCATGGGTCCAACTGTCCCTACTATGATCGGAGTAATGCCTCAGAATGGATTTCAAATGGTACCTTCTGTTGTCCCAGGAGGGCAGATTGGAATGATGCAATGCCAAAATCCAATGGGACCATACAATTGTTATAAATTCTGAACTGGCTCACAGTAACACATAATAATTGGCTGTTGTATGTGACACACATTGATAACCTTGTTTGAATAACTACCATTTTTTTGTAAATAAGTGAAGGTATGTTTTTGCATATATTTAAAAAAATATGTCATCCTCAAATATTAAATATATCACTTGTAAATGTATTTTAACATTTGCTTATTTCAATTCATTGAAGTACTTTAAAATAAAGTACTTTAAAACAAAGGAGCTAATACAGTTTGTTTTATTTTATTTATTTTGGCACTTAAATAACCTTGTTGTGATAATAAATAGAATAAATATATTACTATTGATTGTATTGTGTATAATATGTGCATTTATGGACTCAATATTGCAGTATCTGTAGAACTCTTTGATGAAGTGAATAACATACACTTTCCATCTCTCAGGTCATATTTGTCATATCTATACATAATACAGGGTATGGCCACAATTTACTATGCGATTAAAGCTAGGGTGATTTTTGGATTGGCTGTCTGTGAGTAACACAAATTAAAATGAGCTGCATTTAAATCTGCAGTCAGAGAGGGGAATAAGTGGTAAAATTTCCTTTATTTTTTGTGTTTTAACAGTGGACACCATTTTAAGCTACTCTTACATCCCAGTGTATGGCTTAATACAATAGTTGTGTGTTGCACGATGTTTTTGTGAAATTTGTTTCTGTGTCAGATGGATATTAACGTGTATCTTCAAGGTAACCCTAGTTTTGGATATGGCTAGCATGTATGTGCTGCACTTGCAGTAGGATGTAAAAGAGGCTTGAGCCATTCAAACGTTTTAAATTTTAACTACAACATCATCAAGATATGTCAAAATCACACAGCTGGGATTACCTAGATGTCCAGTGAACATAGAACCTGATAGGTTTACAATATTAACAATACTATATGACTGTTATCTGCCACTGAACTAGCGTGATTGTTACCTCTGTTCTGAAAATGACACATAAGGATCATAATTTATATATGAGTACCTAGATCACACTCTTCCATGCCACCCTCACAAGCTACATACAAATTTAAAATATTGAAATTGTTGGGCTTGGTTGTGGGTTGATGCATTTTACGTTTTTGCAGTATCCGTTCAGTGCAATAAGCTTGATTTGTAGGATTTTGGTAGGATGCATGTTACAACTTTTCATTTTGTTTGAAAACTTCTCAAGAGCTCTCACATTGCTAAACTAAAATATACACGCTGAAGGGGCATAGAGAGGGGTTAAACCCTTAAACGACAATACTAAACGTGCACTTGCCATACAAAGGGCCTCTTATGGATCAATATGAATAAGGTTGTACACCAAATTTCAAATATAACTTGATAGGACTGCATGAAAGACATTGAACAGCCTTCAAAAACAAAAACTGTAAATATCTTTATTGTAGGTTGTTATTCATAAAGTTTTAAACTACAACCAAATAAACGAGTAAGAGGTCCACAGTGGCCTAGTGGTCAGCAAGTATGCCATCTAATCAGAGACTGTCACCTCTGTGTGGTTTCAGTCCCTACAGGTGGCAACACTAATGGACCTGTCCTAATATGACCTTGGTGGTTGGGCAGGACATAAAACCCAAACTTTCACTTTTATTTTAGCTGAAAAAAAAGAATTTAGGTTTTCCACTACATTGATTTAATGTGACATATAAAGTTAATTTTATAAGTGGCATTCTACCAGTAACTGCCACCTACCAACGAAGACCCGCCTTATATTTCCCTATAATTGGTCAGTGACAAGTGCTTCAATATATATAAAATGGGCATTCACTGTATTCCTTCAATAATAGAAATCATTTCTTAAAATATAGAGCTTTCGAAACAAATATAACAATATGTACTTCAGTTATTAATTGTAGTTCATACAATTTGACAATCTGGCTGTTGAAGAAATGCTGTCAACATAATTTGAATTTAAAATATCAGCTTCAGCATAGGCATTCAGTTGTAGAATACCACGAACAGACTGAACTTTAATACTTACAAAACGGCCATGGTTTCCAGTATATTAGTCATACTATTAGTAGGTCCCTACGAAAACATTAATAAATTGTCTTAAAAGTATTTTCCTTTTTCTAGCCAGCTAGTAACTCTTGACCCGACATCTTCTTCACATCTGACCCCTGCTTGACCTTTGCTGACTTAGATTAATTGCATCGGCCATATGAAAATTCAATTATAGAGTTTATTATGGATTCAGATTATGGTCAGTAATGCAAACATTTATGGTAGCCAATACTTTATAGATCTACAATAGCAAAATCTCTTGAATGACAAATACACAAAATATGTCATAATGAAATAATGAAAATATATTAAGTGACACGTTTTATTTTTTGTTGTTGTCTAATATAAACTATGTTTTAAGTTTGTGACCTACTTTTTACAAATCAGTTTTTCAGAAACATACAAGCATGATTAGGTTTCACATATAAATATAATTATCTGTGTTTTGTCCATTTTGAGAAAAGGCAATATTGGGTAGATGATAAAATACAATATGTTATTGGTGTGTTCCACTGGGGCCGACCCTACAACTGACTCTGTGACTCTAGGGTCTGTTTGCAGTACACCAAAAAATTGGGTAGGTTACACTTCCCTGACAGGACTTGGCTCATCCCGGACCGTCTTGATGCAGACCTTACATGAAGATGGGGGTGTTTTTCTCCATGACTAGATGGGAAACTATAAGAACAAACCAGAAACCCTTAATTGACAATCAGGTCACGATAAGTCCTAGTGACAAACCAACAAGACTGGAGCAATGTACCCATCCATCTTGACTAGCCTCAATCATTTCTTGTGTTGAAATCGCAAATCGAGATCAAACCAACATAAAATAAACACCTTCTGGGTGCTACAACTTATCATTTATCAATGAAAAGATACCAGCTACACACATCAGAGAGACTTTGTATAGCAGCTTATGTCCCTGTTGTGATTTATTCAGTTATTTTTTTCATTCATAACACCAGTTTTAAATGCTCTATGATCAATATGTCAAAATTTGTAAACCTTAGGATTTAGTTCATCTTTCAAAAGGGATTAAAGTTAAGAAGTTTGCCAAAAATAATAATTTATTTTATTTTTTCTTTGAAATTTAAAAACTATTTCTAGCTGAGACACTTTATGAAGTGTAAAAATCTATTTATAACTTTCAAAGTTTCTCAAAGATCAAAACAGAAAGGTCAAGTCCGAAAGGTTAAAATAATTTGAAAATTGTCAAAGATTTTTAAAAGTAAAAATCTTTTTCCAATTTTCAAACTTAATTAAAATTTGTTGAAGTTATAGAACTAAAACTAAAGGCAAGGAAATGAGATACACATACCACTAGTTGGTAAAATGCTGATGATATGATAGTCTTGTTTAGAATACCATAATTTATGATAACGATAAATTGTGGATTAATTTAAGTACAGACGCCTATTAAAACCTGAAAATATGAATTTAGATCTCGAGCTCACCCCTGACAGAACCGGCTTTACAACAGGTACAGAACCCTTGTAACCCCTAAACAGGTTCAGAACCGGTGAAGACCGGGATTTACACTAGGATCCCAAAGAGTACTTCAGGGTTTTGGGACAGAGATAATTCATAGCCTCTGATGAGGCTCTTAAAACAAAAGAGTCGAAATACAATTATCCTAAGGTTAATTGTATCAGACATTCGTGGTTTTACATGTGCCCAGTTTGCCCTTTTGCAGGAAGTTGTTTATTTTATTTGGCATGTACAGCTTTACCAATGGATGAATGTGTGGACTATAACTATGTCAAAAATGCCATTTTAAAAGCATATTGGTACCAGAAGCATATCATCAAAAATTCTGAAATTATCGTAAACAAGAGTGTCAAACTCATGTTTAATTTACGCATGAGAAAGAGGTGTATATTGACAGATGGTGTAATTATAGAGAAGGAGATACAGACTTTAAAAAACTTAGCTATTTTGATTGAAGAGTACAAAGGTGAATGCATTTCTATGTTAACCCAGTGTGTCCTGTGTTTTGTGATTGTGGATAAAATCAAAATCAGACTTATCAACCAGTTGCACCTTGTGTGGTTTTCATCATTAGAAATGTTATTTGTATTGATAATGTAGCACTGTTTATGGAGACCTCTCTAAATGTATTACAATAATCCTGTATAGAGTGGAATACAAAAGCAATTCTAAATTGCACTGGAATAAATCATATAACTGCAATTTACCAGAAAATGCACCAGTAATTCGGCCCCCGGAGTATAATATGTGTAAAAGACATCATAGCTTGCATCTCATATAAAGTTAAAAATGGCAGCTAATAATGGATTACCATCTAACTGGGCTGACCTTGATACCAGTGAAAAACTAGATGAGATAATGATTACATTATCTAAAGTGGATATGAATCAAGAAGTAATGGTTGAAGAAAAAACCCTGAGTGAATTATCATTGAGAAAGTTACAACTGAAGGTCACTCAACTTGAGGGAAGGAATTCAAGACTAGAACAAGAGCTTGGGTCACTTCAGTCCAAATACCTTGACCTGCAGCAGCGCTCCATGCAACATAATTTAGTTTTTCATGGGCTAAAGGAGACAAACCATGAAGACTGTGAAAAGATTACCATAACATTCATTCTCCAAAGCCTTAAGATCAGTCAGAAGGACATCTACAGCTCAAATAACTTGGCAGGCGAGATCAGAATAGATGTGGCACACAGATCAGGGAGCGAAGAGTGATCTTAGAGGGAAGCCCCGCCCAATGGTTGTCAGATTTGTGACCAGGAAGGGTAAAGATATGGTTTTGAAAAGTGTTAGAAATCTCAAGGGAACTAGCTATAGTGTTACAGAACAACTACCACCAGTTATACGGGAACAACGCCAAGCACAAATACCAAAGTTGCAACAACTGAGAAGAGACTTCCCGGATAAAAAGAAAGACTCAGTGAAGTTAGTTAACAATAAACTGATCCACAATACACATATTGTAGATGGAGAGTTCATCAAAAATCCCTTACCGGCAACACAGGATACAAATGATGTTTATGACTACAATGACTTGCTTCACTCAGAGATCGCAGAGTGCAATGACAGTTTCTTTCAAGCTCATGCTATAACTGTGGGCGCTATTAGAGAGGCATGTCTGGCTAGGGATGCTTTGTATCAGAACATGTCATTGAGTCAAGCTCATCATGTGATTTATGCATACCGTTTCACGGATAATTCAGGAGAACAGCATGAAGGTTTCAGTGATGATGGTGAAGTTCGTGGAAGCCTGGAGTTGAGAAAGGTTCTTGATAGACTAGGCAAAAACAATATTTTTGTTGCTGTAACGAGAATTCATAATGGCCCAAACATTAGTCAAAGGCGATTTGACTTTATACGAAAAGTAACAGAAGAGGTACTGGACAATCCGATCTTGTAAATTTCAGTATGCTTTTGTACTGCTATTGTTGTTTTGATTATATCTATGCTATGATCCATGACTATTTTGGTAATATATTTCTACTAATGTTCCAGCATGATCTTTTTACGGATGCTACCGTACAAGACTATTTTGTTAAACTAATCTTAGAAATGTTGCAAATGTTGATGAAGTTATAAATTTTTCCAATAAGTCACTAAAGGATATATTTAAAGAGAGGTTTTCAGTTTTTTAGATGCTGTTAAACACTCGTTTTCCATTATCATCATTGCTAGTTTTAGATCAATTAATAAATGTGTACAAGATGTGTGGTATAGGAAGAACATTTCTTGACGTTATTGATTATGTACGTGTTGTAGCATTCTGTGGCATTTCACTTCTGCTTCAAACATATTATCCACCATGATGAGTATGTCTCTGGTTAATGCAGCAAGTGGGCAACACAACGGACTCAAAATTTGTCACATAAATGCATGGAGTTTGTGCATAAATAATTTTCTTAAGGTAGACGAGATAAATTCTAAACTCTGCATACATGAGGGCTATGACATTATTTGTATAAGTGAAACCTGGTTAGATTCGACAATCGCAAACAACAACAACATAACTCTGATGGGCTATGCTGCTTTTCGTAAACATCGTAACAGACAAGGTGGTGGCGTTGCTATTTTGGTATCTGATGACCTAGCTGTTACTAATAGAACTGATATAAGCAGTCAAAATTTGGAAACTGTAGTGGTAGAAGTATTGATTAAAACAAAACATATCTTTGTAATATGCTGCTATCGGCCCCCTGGAGCAACAGTAGAACAGGTGGACTCTTTTATAAATGACTTTCAAACTATGTTGGACAACATATATCAAAATGGCTATGATTCTATATTCATACTTGGAGATTTTAATGACAGATGCATTGACTGGCTTGATGATCATCCGGCCAGTGAACTTAAACAAAAGTTTAAATCCCTTGTTTATCAAAACAACCCGCATCAAATAATAAATAGTCCAACCCATATTACGCCAACCTCAGCCCATTTACTTGATCTCATCATAACTGACTCACCAGGTTTAATAATGAATAGTGGAGTTGATGAACCTATTGGTGACCCTTATCATGGTATGGTTTACTGTGAGACAGTTTTGTTACAATTGAATGAGACTCCTTATTCCAGACAGGTATGGCACTACAATAAGGGTAACTTTAAAGCTTTGAAGTCAGAGTTAAAACACATACCATGGCATGCCTTAATTTTCCTAGATGTAGATGAAAGAGCTGAGATCTCGACTGAACATTTTCTGAATACTGCTAAGGAATTTATTCCATATAGGTCATTGAAAATAAGGCCGAATGACAAATATTTTATCACTTCTGACATTCGATGGTTGCTTAGAAAGAGGAAACGGCTATGGAAATTATGGAATCGTACCAAAAATCCAGATCATTACACATTATTTAGTGAGTGCCGTAAACAAGTTAAAGAAGCCATCAAAACGTCCAAAGAAAGGCTTTATAGCAATAATCTGGAAAAGCTAAATAATCCAGAATGTTCTCAGAAAGTCTACTGGCACCTTCTAAAAACATTTTATGGAAATAAGTCCAAACCCAGAATACCCGTTCTCATAGAAGGGGGAGAATCTGTATCAAGCACTAAATTTAAATGCGAGAATTTTAAGAAACACTTTCAAGAAAAGTCGAAACTCCCCAGTGAAGTAAATTTACCAAAACTACCTGACTTAGTTGAAAGCATTCCGTTTAAATTAGATGAATTTAAAACATCAGAGAAAGAGGTAAAAACTATTATAAAAGTGTTGAATACTAGCAAAGCAAATGGATCTGATAATGTAAGCAACAGGCTTCTCAAAGAAACTGTTGAAGTTATCTCAGGACCTCTTGCCGCCCTCTTTAATGATTCCCTATCAAAGGGCAAATTCCCCAGTTGCTGGAAAAGGGCAAATGTATCACCTGTTTATAAGGGCAAAAAAGTAGACAAGATAAAAATAATTATAGACCAATATCTTTGCTGTCAAATGTTGGCAAAGTTTTAGAAAGAATAGTGTTTAAACACCTGTATAAATTTTGTTCTGATAATAATCTACTAACTTGGCGAAATTCTGGTTATAAGCCAGGGGACTCTACCATCAATCAGCTCATAGCAATTAGTCATAACATACTTCAGTCACTGGAGAAAGGACAAGACTATTGTTTCATATCTCTTGATGCAACAGCAGCCTTTGATCGTGTTTGGCATGCTGGTTTGATCTATAAATTAAAGAAAATAGGTATCTGCGGAACAGCTCTAGATTGGCTGATAGATTACTTGAAAGACAGAAAACAAAGGGTTGTAATTAATGGTACCAATTCATGTTATATAGTCATAAACTGTGGTGTCCCACAAGGGTCAATTCTTGGGCCTCTTCTCTTTTTGATATACTTCAACGATATTGCTGACGTCAAGTCTGATTCTTTCTTATATGCTGATGACACATCAATCTGTTGACCAATAACAAATCCAGAAATAGACTTTAATATACTGAACAAAGATCTTGATAATCTTTCTAACTGGGGCAGTCAGTGGTTGGTAAATTTCAATCCAGCCAAGACCAAATATATAATTTTTTCGAAGAAGCACTCAAATATTGGATATCCAAGGTTAAACTTGGGCAATAAAGAACTTGAAAAAGTAAAAACACTGACCCATTTGGGTATTACGTTTAACTCTCGAATGACCTGGGACAGTCATATACGCAATGTTATAGATAGGTCTCTACTATCACTCACTCACTTAAAACATATTAATTTCAAAGTACCACGCTTGGTAAAACGACAGATATATATAAGTTACGTATATCCATTGCTTGAGTATGGGGCAGAGTTGTTTGACAGTTGCACTATCGAACAAGATCATTCTCTAGAAGTTGTGCAGAGACAGTTTTGCTTGATAATTACAGGCGCTTATAAAGCAACAAAATATGAAATGTTATTGAGAGAGTGTGCCATTGAGTCGTTACAATCCAGGCGAAAAACAAAAAAATTAGTTCTAATGTACAAAATTGTCAATGCATTATCCCCCAAATATCTTCAAGAAACACTTCCCAGGCAAAGTAATGTTCATTATAGCTTTAGAAATAACAGAAATATCCAACAGTTTCTTTGCAAAAAAGATTTCTTTTATGAATCATTCTTCCCTTCCAGCATCAGACTTCCCTTCCAACAATCTTAATTTTAACCTCAGGGATATACAGTCACTTAATGAGTTTAAGTCAAAACTGAACAGAAAAATAAACTTTAATAAAGCTTGCCTGTGGCACACTGCAAATTCTGCAGTACAACACAGTAGAATGCGCATGGGCCTGAGTGCTTTAAATTCTCAGCGTAAGGCATACAGTTTCATATCTGAAGACTTGTGTCCAAATTGTCATGAAAAAAAAAGAAACTGTCACCCATTTTTTTTAATGCCCATTTTATGCTGCTTTTAGACAGGAAATGCTACAGAATGTTGAAATAATTATACAAGATTACTCTAGTTTTGAAACATATGATTTAGTTAAATTATTTTTATACGGAGCAGGAATTTTTGAAATAGATGTTAATTTATTTGAAAAAATTCAAAACTACATATTTCAAACAAGAAGATTTGTTTTTAAACAGTAATCCTTTGATCATAAAAATTAACACACACACTATGTACCTGTTATTTTTAGATTGAAAATATACAATCACTTAATCATTCATTTCACCCTGCTGTATTTTAAGATAACTAAAAAGTGTCAATGTTTTAGAAATGGTTAAATTGTTTGTGTATTTATGTATTTTTATGTATGGTATAGAGTGAATATTTTTGTTATGTTGGACGAAAGCCCCTCGTGGCTATAAAGCTGTAGGCAATCGTCAGAAAATATATTATGTTTAAATAAAAAAAAAAAAGTGTGTTCGTGATGAAATTAAAACCTATCTAGATGAACAGAAAATTGAAAATTTAGCAAAAGCAGCAGCTTATGCTGATGATTATTTGCTGACTCACAAGTCCACTTTTAACAAGGGTAGATCCTCTGATTCCACCAAGAAGTCTTACCCTGAAGAAGGAAAATATCTGAAAATGTAGCTCCAGAAAAGAGTTTAGGTAAGGGTCAAAAGTCAAATCAGGCTATGAGTTGGCTCTTAAATAAAGGAGGAAAAAGGAGGTAAGGGCCAAGGTGTTTTTGTCTAGCAAATCTAACTACCATTCGAATCCAAATAGAATAAAATCTGGTATTGGTTTAAACAAGTCTGGGATTATTAAGAAAAACTTAAAATATTTTATATCTGAGGGTTTTGTATGATTATAAAGTAGATCCAGTCAGGTTCCCATTAAGATATTGAAAGACAGTGGGGCTACTCAGTCCCTACTTATAGAAGGTGTATAGCCATTGAGTGTAAGCACTTCTACTGGAGAGTGTTATTGCTCAAGGTAATGAAGAAGGATGTGTGAACATTCCCTTACATAAGGTCAACTTAGTATCAGACTTAGCTACTGGTTCTGTTGTGGTAGGTACCAGGCCCACTTTACCCATTAAAGCGGTATATTTGTTATTGGGAAATGACCTAGCAGGTGGAAAGGTGGTTACTGCTCCAAAGGTTACTTCTAAGCTGATTACTTTGGTTAGCACTGAGAAATTAGAAGATGCTATTCCTGGTATTTTCCCTCCTGTACTGTCACTCAAGCTATGGCTAAAAAGCCCAGGAAGAACCAAACAATTGTAAACAATCAAGAGATGTCTTAGTTAATTTGTCAGATATGTTCCTGAATAACTATGACCATGATATGCAGAATTATAGTGATATTGATCTTAAGATTATGGTAGATTCTGAGGATAAAGACACAATGGATGATCCATATTTATCACTTTTAAAATCATGATTGATTCTATGGGAAGAATATGACCCTGAATTTGCTCCTTTATTCAAGTTGATCTTGCCACCAGAAGAGCTAAATATGGTTCCTGTGGGCTATTATGTCCGAAATGGTGCGCTTATGTGAAAATGGAGGCCTCCAAATGCCCCTGCATCTGAGAAATGGTCAGCAGTACACCAGATTATTGTGCCAAATGTGTACCAAAGTGAAATATTGAAGTTAGCACACGAGTCTTCAATGAGTGGCCATTTAGGCATCAATAAATCCTACAGAAAGATAACAAAACATTTATATTGGCCTCAAATTCGGTGCTGTGTGTCACACTTGTCATTTGGTAGGGACACCAAACCTAGATTTCCTGTTGCTCCTCTGAAACCAATTGCAACATTTAGGGAACCATTTAGCAAAGTGATAACTGATTTTGGCCCTTGCCAAAAACAAAATCCACAAACGAATATCTTTTGACAATCGTGTGCGCTTCAACCAGATTTGCAGAAGCCATACCTTTATCCAACATCACAGCCCCAAAAATCTCAAAAGCTCTGGTCAGTTTTTTTACTTTAGTTGGCTTACCAAAAGAGATTCAGTCAGATCAAAGGTCATATTTCTGGTCACATGGAATCACAAGGTGCACTTGAAAGTTTAGGACATATTGCACAATGAAAAAGACTGGGATAAACGTATTGTTTGTTTGCATTTAATGAATCAGTTCAAGAGGCTTTAGTAGCTCTGATTTGGTCAAACTCAAGTTGTTGACATAAAAAATGATTATCTGAGAATGCTGAGAGCCCAATTATGTCTCAAACTTTGGAAGTAAATTGAAAAAGGCTTTTGAGCTGGTGCAACAAAATTTGAAAAATTCTTAGTCAAAAATAAAGATGCTTATGATAGGAAATCCCAAAACTACTTGACAAGGTTTTAGTGTTACTGCCTGTCTTTGGGAATATGTTACAGGCCAGATATTATGGGCAGTACAAAGTGGTAAAGAGAGTAGGTGATCTGGACTATGTAATTGAAACCCCTGACAGTAGGATGTCAACCCAGCTGTGTCATGTAAATATGGTAAAGCCATACTTTGAAAGGGGTGTTAAAAAGCCTGTCATGGTTTCTGACTGTAGTGTCAAAATGACAGTAATCAGGAGAATGAAACATGGGGGGTGACACTCCTGATCTCGGTGTTGCATGTAAAAATTAGGTTGAGTAATTCTGAGATACTTGATGATCTGGAAACCAAACTGAATCATGTACCCCAAGGTAGGAGGATATTGGCAAGACGTGGATATTGGCCATGCCAGTCCGGTAAAACAGCATACATATCAGGTAAACCCAATTAAAAAATTTTCCAACTAAAAAAGAAGTGCAATACATGTTGGACAAAAATATCAGTGGCCAAGGAGGAGAAAAACCGAACACAAACATAAAATATACTTGCAGTTTTATTAAGATATTCACATAAAACATTAAATCTAACATTACTTGCTGGCTAATCACTAGCATCAAAGCACAATATAGTTCAAACTTTAGTCATTTATTGACCTATGGCAAAGTGTATAAATTTTCCAACTGAGAACCATATTCTACCCTTAAGCAAATTTAGCAGAGCTACTAATCTTAGTATGTGTATAAACGTGTTACTCTTCAAGTAGTCGTTGCTACTATGCCAGAAAAAATTTACAATAACTAAATTAGCAAAGCTACTATCCATAGTATGAATAAAGCAGTGTTTCTCTATCAGAAGTCCTGTGCGACTATGCTACTATGTACATGAGGGACAAAGAATTGTTATAAATTTAAATTTGTGAATACCTACTGCTCTCGATTGGATTGTTGCAGGAGAATCTAATACTTTACCAGGGTCAATGTAAAGTCAAAGTGTATAACCTAACGAAGGTAACGGTGACAAGAATAGAATGGAGATATAAGGCTCCCTAGAACCATAGCTGAATACTAAGCATGTTATCGCTATTTTTGATACTAAGGAGGGAGTGGGGGAAGTTTTCATGTGCCAAGCATCATGAACCCCACAGCATTGATTCTTAGTCTACATAGGGGTTATATAATCAAATTTGGCAGGAATTTGCGCAATATTTTAATTTCTTCTGGTCTACAGACTTGGACTCATGCATAGGTTATATAACTCTGAGCATAACACTATTTGTTTTATGCTTTTGAGAAGGTGGTCAGTGGTGTAGCGGTTAGAGTTCTCGCCTCTAATCTCTGAGGTTCAAATCTTGGGCCGGGTGTTTTATGTTAGAAAGTTGGTAGTTACTTGCCGATGCCTGGTGGTTTACAGGTCAATATACTTTTGGGGACTAACCATTTCAAATACATGTAAGTACACACCAAGCTTCCCGTCCCTGACCACAGAATGGGTGTCCTACTTTGTACATCTCACCCTCTAAACTGAACCAATGGTTCGATCAGATATTGCAACGACTAGATGAAAATCAATGTTTTGAGTAAAACTAATTCATATCCTATCCCAAGTATGGAAGACAGATTGATAATGCCAAATATATCACAAAGTGTGATGCATTGAAAGGATTCTGGTGTATACTTGTTACTGAGCAGGCTAAAGTAATATAAGCCTTTGTGATTCCATATGGTCTGTATCAGTACAAGGTAATGCCATTTGGCATAAAAAATTCCCAACCCACGTTTCAAAGACTAATGAATATGTGTTGGTAGGTGTGGAGGTGTATGTGGATTTTATTGTCATCATTAGTGATACTTGGGCAGAACATTTAATAAGGTTTGAGCAAGTTTTGTTGTTGGTCAAATAGGCGAACTTTACTGTAAGTTTGTCAAAGAACGACTTTGTGAAATGAAAAGTTATTTACTCAGGGCATGTAGTAGGTCATACATGAATTAACGTAAAGGTCAAAAGCATCATTGACTACCCCATTTCAGTTTAATAAGGTTCTTTGAAATGTTGCAGAAAATTTTACAAAACTATCTCAGAGATGACTGTTCCACTGACTGAGCTACAAATCTGAGCTGAGTTTCAAATCATACCTTTCGGTAAAGACACAATCGGTCAAGGTAGGTAGTGCACTCTCACATCCTGCTGCACTCCTGTATAGAATCCCCCAGGGCTCTGCCCTTGCTTCAGTTCTTTTCTTTCTCTACCCTAACCCAATCAGCTCAATCTTTCATTCCTACAGAAGTATTAATTACCACTTTTATGCCAATGGCACCAAGTTATACATCACACTCTCACCAGCAAATTTCACTCACTCTATACATAAACTCCTTCAGACAGGCTGTGAACACTAACCCACCTTATTTGAAAGCAAACAGGCCTGTCGTAAACAGGAACGACCTGGCAAGTTGGGAAGTCTTCCATTTTTCAACCATAGAGTCGGTAACAACTCAGCAGGACAAGCCAGGAACACATACAGACAATTGAGTTGAGACTGCCCAAATAAGGGAGCTTTCCTCAACCTTGTGTATGGACGAGGCCCAAGCTGACTTAACTTCTGCCCAAGGAAATGATACTGCATCTCTAATAGCCAGGGTGATCTGGAGGATGGTCTTTTTTACTAAAACTAGATCCAATGTTGCAAAAATGTTTGTACGTTTCTACAGCAACCTATTGAGGAATACATAGCTCATTGTATCTGAGTCACATTTTTCCCATTTGATACATGGATCCCTTCGTTTGCCACCTGAGGTGTGGCTTTGCTGAGATTGTATCATGTATATTGTATCTGCCTGAGCGTTTTGCTGGGTGCTGCTTACCTTGTGCTAAGTCTGCATGCACCCAACCTCATACGATTCCACTATGTTGGTTACCCCTTCTGTTGGGTTGATCCTATACATTTGGAGATTGGGTATGACAGCATCACGATGGTCCATTGAAGAGGATCGTGATTTAAGAGGATCCTGAGACTGTGGGTGAGCTGAGAGGGTGGCACATCGATGGAGCCTCGCCCATGAGTTTGTGTTGGAGAAGTGAGGGGATGGTCCTGCCCAGTAAACATTTTTGGGGTTTGCAAACGTTTGAAAGGAAATGTTTGGCAAAGGTTAAAAATGATGGGTACGAAAACCATTTGTAATGGAATGTTTTTAAAACGTTTTATGAAAACTGTTTATTAAACGTTTAACAATAAATGTTAGAAAAACATTATGAATGAACATAATAATGTCTGAATAATAATGGAGTCAGAGGTCAAATTCAATATCTGTATGCCTGCGCACTATTGAAAACATTATTTTCATATATAAAATTGCAAGATAGTGGCTTAGAAATTGTGCCCCCATTGAATTCATACTTTTAGGGATTGCATGTGGGGCAATTTTTGAAAAAGTCCTCTAAAATTCGCTATTATTGCTCACCGCCATCTTTGTTTGGACATGTTTGAAGGTAAAGGTTTAAAAATATAGGCTTAAAAAACGTTTTTGATTGAATGTTTTTAAAACATTTGACAAGCAATGTTGTTTAAACATTTTATGTGTACTGTTTATTAAACATTTCATGATGAATGTTTGAAAAACATTTCCAGCAAAACCTTCATTTCTTCAGCTATTTTATAAATGTTTTAAAAACGTTTCCTGTCAAACCTAGCATCTCGAGTAATTTTATAAATGTTTAATAAATGTTTTCAGTAAAAACATTTTTATAGAGAATGTTTATAAAACGCTTTTTAAACATTACAGCAAAAACGCTTACTTACAAACGTTTAGAAAACCAAAGATAGAGTTTACTTAGGTTTTAAAAACGTTTTGTAAATATTTAAACCATTTTAAAACGTTTCTAATGTTTACTGGGTGGTTGTACCTGAGAATCCAGAAGCCTCAAAGGATCTGCTTAACCACATCCATGTGACTTGGGTTCAACTGAGGAGAACCAAGTTAGGAAGAGTGTGGAAGAGGGCCATGCATGTGTGACTGTGGATTAGTGGGTGTTGCATCCCTGACTGACGTTTGCTCCACTCTATCTATCCTTTGAGCTAAGGCTGGAGTAGATTCTTTGACTTCTTGCAACATAACCATAATTGCATAGCTACTTGACTATGATGATGTATTGTGTGGGTGTTCCACCACACGACTAAGGCTCCCGATTAAGGGTTTTTGAGGGTTGGTTTGAAAAATTTGCTTAGTCCCAGGCGTCCTGTAAGGGTCGGTTGTGGTCGGTTGGGGCTGTGAGAAAAATCAAACATGTTTGATATTTCTCCCGACCCAAACCAATTCTTTTTTCCTGCCATAAACAAAATGTCCAGTCCCAGGCTTCCCCAGGCCTCCTCAGACCACATTTACAGAGTCCTATGTTATCCCAGGCCTCCTGCGACCCTTAGTCCCAGACCCTTAGTGCCTTAGTCCCAGGCCTCCTGCAACCCTTACTCCCAAAACAAGAATCGGCCATCTCAGTCTGGGGATGACTGGGGACACCTGAGGAGGCCTGAGGACGCCAGGACTTAGTCGTGGGTTAGTCGGGGCTTAGTCTCAGGAGGTCTGAGGGGCTTAGCACCTGTGCTAGCATAAGCATGGAGCATAAGCAAATACCAATTTTGCCACATAAGGTCTTAAATACTTTGACTTACAAGAAACGAATTACAATTCTTCATCAACTGGATTCCCATGAAATGTTGTGCAGGGCAAAGTTGAAGACACAATATCTTGTGGATATTCACGGAATACTTTGTGACATGACAAAACACTTACAAAAAGACAACATTGATATCTGATATTATCAAATTATGCCAGAAAATTAATGTGATAGATTTTTTTTAAATCAATGTGTTCTCTACTTTATACCCAAGTATCAATTGGCAGAGTTTGTTGATTGACAGTCCCCCCCCCCCCCCCCCCCCCCCCCCCCCCCCCGTGGTGAGTTGCTGAGAAATGCGTGAAAGGCATGCTTTTATTAAAGGTTAGAATCTAAAAGTCTCCAAATTAACCGTTACTAGAATGTAAAGGATCAATCTTTTTTCAATCTCCATTTAATATTTCTTCTAATTTTCACATTTGATAAATTAATGAACCTTTACGTATTATTTAGATTATTTGAAGGTATTGAAAACGTAATTTTGAAAATAATATTGCATTCAGACTTGAAGAAATTAAAAATATTTACATTTAAAAATTTGGAAAGTATTTGTATGCGCAAATTTTTTGGAAAGTGTTTGACCCCATTTGGGACTGACTCGCAAAAAGCTTTCCATTAAACATTTACCATCTTCGGAGGGAAATTGAAAAAGAAAAATGTACAAAACAGAGAACTTTTTCCGCACTTGAATAATTCAAATCAATTGTTTAAAAGAAGGTATAGTGTTTGGCAAAACATGTTTAATCATATCACATATAATATTTCTTGTTTCAGAATGAATGAAATTTCGTTTCTTTGCTTTCTCTATTTCTTCCAATGTTTTTTTTTCATATATATATTAATAAGTGTACTGGGTGCCTAACTGCGCTATTTTTTTTAGAAATGATAAATTAATATTATTGGGGCCAAAGTGTGCAGTGGCAAACACATTCGCCTTCCGCCTCTTGGGTTAGCAGTTCAAACTACTAACCCTACGTGGGAAAGATGGTAGTTTTTGCTGAAGGTTGGCAGTTTATAATAAAGGACCTTGACGAACTGTATGTACTGGTTTCCTTTGCCCATAAAACTACCAATCGTGATATCACCTATGCATGTTGAAAGCAATTTTAAAAACAAAATACATAAATACATGAACATTGTTCATCACTTGTCATATTAATATATTAATGTTTACCTTTGTCAGTCCTTTTTGAACTTTTTACCTGTGCAAACTTATGCTATACAAAAGTATTTTCGCTTTGTTTACACGCTGTACATTGTTTTTCTATATTTGGTATAGATATCATTGCTCTGAAATATAAATAGAATAAAAATGATTGACTACAAAAGGGTATTTGACAAGCCCTGTTGCTAGACGACAGGATTTTTCAACCTTATGGCTTAACTTCAATCCTGCATCCAAAGATAGGAAATAGGGTACATTGCCCCCCTCAAAATTATTGGTGACTGGCTGCAGGTTGTATGAGCAGTCAACAGTAAAGTCTGCCATTGAAACATGGATATTATTATATGAATAATAAACTGCCATTTACTACTTTTTATAAGTTGGCAGGTTTATATGTTTTGATGGAGCTATGTGTAAGTACAATTCCTTCATCTCTGATGCCAGGTTTCAAGCCACATTTGAAAGCAATCTGCGATACTTCCCCAAAGCGCATATGGATGGGAAACAACACAAAAATATGAAAGTTTTCATCCAAAGAACTTACAACCTTTTGTGTGACATATTTCATGTGGGCTTTAAAGTGCACTTCAAAGTCACTGCAAGTTGACACTTTGAAACAAGTAAAAACTACCAGTCTAGCTTTCACTCTTTCACTTGTGTGAAAACTCATTCCAGTAGCCAGGGCATCTGCTGTGCTTGAAACTTCTGATTCAGTGCTTAATAAACAAACTGGGTTCAAGTTGTCATCTATGTACTTGATGTTGGCACTGGTGATCTCATAGGGTTGATAAGCTAGCTGGACACTAGGTCTGAGTAGTGCCTTGTTATTTTCCATGACAGCTTGTAGTTCTGATCTCTGTACAAGTTTAATCAGATTTTTTGGACCTTGCCTTTTGTGAATATATGAAGAAATATCATTTGCAGTTCCTTGTAGTGATATCCCTTTCTGGAAACACATAAAGCAAAGATGTTATGAATCTATAAGTACTAAAGCATTTTTATTAAGTACATTCAAAAAAATTCTGCTTATAACATTGCATTCAATATTGACATGCAAATTTCATTTTCATAAATCCATGAAAAAAAATTGTACACAGATTTCCTGGAACTGTGATTAAAAGATGTTAAAACAATGTCAGAGAAAGGTCCATATTAATTCAATATAGTGAAGTAGGCAAGATATACTGTTGGTATGTCATGCCTAATTTTTGCCTAAAATTTAGTAAGGCTGCGATAGGTTATTGGTTACCCAAAAACAGGCTGAATACTTTAAGAAACCTAGTACAAACAGGCGAATTGGGTAACCGGAAAAATATTAAATATAGCATAAATCAATAAAGTACTTGGCTGAAGCTCAGTATTCTGGCTGTCAGATTTCTTGAATTACTGTTAGTTTTTCACGTAATTTTCCTTATTTATACAGATATTTAACATTATTTTTGTAAGATTTTGTTTACATCATCCACCATGTTTGCTTCTCTGTCAATTCCACTGGATGACAACTAAAACATGGTTATAGCAGAATTCAGATCTTTTTGACAAAGTCACAGCCTTAAATTTTAGTAGGAAAATTAGTGCTCACTTTTCCATGTCTAATGGTTTTAACAGCTGAATGTTTAAGTAGTAACATGCACTAACATACACTGATGACTATTATCAAGTTTTGGTCATGAAGAAATAACACATACTGGAAAGCCTTTTGACATATTATGACATTGATGATAAGTGTCTGGTTTTGGAGAGTGCCTTAAAACGTTTAACAGGTATCTTGATATATTAAGGTTTTAGCCAATAACATAGTACTTTATCTATGGTAAATGGCAACCAGTAGTTTGAAAAAGAATATATTAAAGCGGTGATTCTGTAATATATAATTCTTGTCATTTGCTACAAAGTTTAAAGGTTGTCATTTGAAATATAGATGCATTAAAGCAAATAACTTACTATAAATTCGAGTACTTTAATTCTCTTACTGGTCAGGTAGTTCACCAGATTGCCTATGTTTCCCAACGGGACCATTAACATGCCAGCAAAATACTGAGCTTCTGGGAAGAGGTACATCATATTAGCACGACCTCTTTCAGCTGAAGATAAAGGATAACAGAAAAATCAGATTATAGTTATCAAATTTTAATGAAATTTTTTACCACTTCAGAGTGCATTAGCCAAGGGTGGCTTATAATATCTACTCAATTTTATGGTATATTTGAAGCCAAAAATGATAGATAAATAATGAACAACTACTAATTTTTAAGATATATTTGAAGCCAAAACTTGATAGACAAATAATGAATAACAAAATTTGTAGAAAACATTAAATTCTGGTCGAGGTCGCGAAGATATGTAAGCCATTATTAATATATTTTGAATCAAAGCTTGATCTTACAGGGCATGCCCAAGTAACATTCAGAGATAAAAGTCACCCTTTCTTGTTTATCAAGATTGTATGTTTTATAGGACAAGTAATAATGCAACATCTTAATGGTATAGTTAAATAGCAGAGACAGATAGCAGAAGTCTCAAGTTTTTTAATTATTTATATAATGATAAACATTAAATATCCCTGTATCACTTTATCAATGTTAGCCTGTTTTAAGAATCTATATTTTTATCATTTATTTTAATAAAATCATTGTCATTATCTCTTATAGCTTAAAGTTAACAATTTATAAAATATGCAAAATATAATAGTTTACAGAGATTGATGTAGTAGTTGCTTCCTCTATAAATTTTGTTGATTCTTCCAGCTTTTGCCAGAATTGTCTTGCCTCCATTGACCACTGTGCAAGCAAAAAAGGCCACCCAGAAAGGAAGTCAGATACAGATTTTAGCCGACACTATTCCAGTAATAATAGTACAATAATGTAATTTTATAGGGCAATATACTGTATAAATGGACCGCCATTAATGATTATTGGCCCGACACATGAAATATATTCCTCAAGTTTATTAGAACTTGGGGGCTGCCTATCTGGGCCAATGAATGAGTAATCACAGGGTTCATGATATAAAAAGCCTAATGTTTTGTTAGTGTCATTGTAGTCATGGGAGATAACATCTGATGTGCTGCCTAAAGTATCTGGTTCAGGCATAGAGACGACGACAGGCCGACGGTAGGTGATGGAATGAGGTGGTTCATCAGCATAATATAAGGTGTCGAATACACAAGGATATGATTCTTGTTGCAGAATAATTGATTCTATTAACTTTTGCATTTGGTCTTTTGCCAATCATTGTGTATTTGTATATATTTGTGTGTTGTAAATATTAATTAGTGTATTTGTTATTTTATTTTTAGTGCAGTATGACACATTTGTGTTTTCGCACTGAAATTTTAATTATCTATCTTATCTATCAATGTATGAAAAACCATATAATTCGTGATAGAACTGATCTCTTTTATATTTTTCAACCACAAATCTGGGAGAGTTATGTTCACTGTAACCAGTGTGAAACATAATGGGCATGCAGACTTTAAAGTATAACTCAGGATAACCTACCTCAACACCATGACATTCCGAAATTATTGCAGTGTTCTGACCAAAGTACGTATCCCAAAAATAAAACTTATTAATGTCACTGTGATTGGATATCTAAGTATCTAATCATACCCAACTCAGTATTCACAAAGTACTTGTTTATGAAGGACACAGTGCATTTGTGTATTTCCCCACATGTTTTATTGTTATTTCTATTACCACTTGTAGTTGGAAAGTCATGGTGGGGTCGCACTCCCCTCACTGGGGTAAGGGATTTGTGGTAATTTACCTGTTGGTTATGGTACTCAAAATTACTGGAATATAAACCTGCACTTTGGTAACCAGCTGATTCAGAATCAGAAGTAAACATACATGTGGGATAAATAAAATCCCCGTTATTACCACTATATGAGTTACAAACCATTGGGTGGTCAACATCGACCTGAGAGCCCCTTTGGGCTGAATCTACATTAACATGAGACATACAGTAAGGCGTATCATGACATACATACACATTGTCCATATAACACAATTGATATTCATAATCATATAATCTACCAGAATATGCACTATTATTAGCAACTTTATGCAAATGAGAAGGTTTTTGAACATTATTACTGTCTTTGGCATAAGTTTTTGAAAACCCCTCCCCCCAATATCTATGATTTCTCTTGGCTGTTCTGAAGGGTGGAGGGTCGTCCAAGTGGCTGGGCAAGTCTCTAACTGTTCGATTGTCTGTCCTTAGTCTTTGACTTGCTGATGCATTTGTGCTCAGGGTGGTTGCCTACCTTCCCTTGCTTATCACAGAAGGCACAGATGTGTTTTTATATTGACCATGGCTGAACTCGTGGGAACAGGAGCCTTCATTAAAGAATTTACAAACTTTCTTATGTTGAGGTAGTTGATGTTGGTGACTTGTGGCCATGGATATCCGGGAGGCACTCAGCCGGTTAAATGACCATTGTTTAGCATCCTGCCATCCCAGGTGACCCTCCTCCAGGTCATGCATTGAGTGGCCCATGCCCCTCTCACTGCAGTCCATGGGAGTGACATCGCGTCCTTCAGTCATAGCTAGGATGACCTGGAGGAGGGCATGTTTAGCTGTTGTCTGGTCCTTCATGTAAAATATGTTTGACAGTTGGAAACAATCCATTGGGGTATGGTCAAGTCATCACAGGCCACCCACTTTTTACCCCCTTGGGCGTGGTAGCCTTTATTGGGCCATCTGAATTCTGGGACAGTATGAACTAGGTCTGTGGTGTTATATCTTCCTGACTTTTTACTGGAAGGCCTACCTTGGAGTGATGTTCTAGCGGTTAGAGTTCATGCCTCCAACCTCTGAGGCCGCCGGTTCGAATCTCAGGCTGGGCGCTTCATGTTGGTAGTTACTTGCCAATGCCCGGCTGTTGAACGCGACGTAAAACAACAAATAAATAAACACTGTGTCAGAGATGGAAGGAGTCCTCCTGAGAGTGTCCAGTGTGGGGATTATGTCATCAGATTGTATATCTGTCCTGGTGGGAATCTGTCCTGGGGTAGGATCTGCTGCTCTGGTGTCACTTCTCACATGATAAGCCACAGGGTGGCTCCTTGACATTGAGGGGACATGAGTCGAGTCGGTCCTGGGCTGATACTGTGACTGCAGGAGCTCCCCTGAGTGCCCTGTGTTGTTCTGTATGCTCAGAGTGCCGCCTAGTGGGTACTGAACTTGGCTGGCGGGACCGGTGGCAGCAGTAGGAGGTTGAGATATGTTTGCTTGCTTCTTCTGTTCTATGGATTCAGTACGTTGCATCATAGCCTGGTTCTAGTCAGCCAACTTATTTAGCATAGTTAAAATCATATCAGAAGAACTGTTCTGAGGTGGGTTTGAACCCTCGTGGGTTACTTGGGAGTCTGTACTTACAGCTGTAGGTGTAGACTGGATGTATGACTCGTTCAATATCTTGTTGTTGTGCTTTTTAACCTTCCTGGTTGAAATTCGAGCCCTAGCTGACGCTGTTACCTTCTTTCTGCTGTTTGCTGGCGTTTTCTGAGTAGAAAGCATTATGCACTCTGATTATAAAACACTAAGATGTGTGATAATAATAAAGTACATAGTAATTCACGATGTTGAATTCCTTGTTTCCTTGTTGAATTCCAGAACACAAAGCAAATTCAAATGTGGTAAGTGAAGTGTGACCAGTGATGCTATTGACCAGTAGATGTAAACAGCCAGTAACCACAGTATGCTACAGAAGGAATGAAGTGTTGAGTTAAGGTCCACCCCAACTGATGTAGCAGGCCCCTTACAAGCCGTGCTGAAACAAGTTGAAAATTTCAAGTGAGAGAACAATATTTGTAAACAAATGCTTGGTAACATCAGAACCCAGTCAATGATACTCATTATTGGACTGCGGACCAGCTGGCAATAAAATATGGTGTTTTCAAAGACTCGATTCTGCACTGACAATCTCCTAATAATGCACGCTAAGCTAGTAATAATTCACAGTAAGACTATTGACTGAGGGACTCTTATCTACTTTGAAGTGAAATGGACTCGCTCATTCATCCAGATAAGATGATAAGTGACTACACAACATGCTTGTCAGTTTATATATATTTTAAGTTGCAATTCTATTGTGCAATGCCGATCTCTAATTGCATGTATCTGATCATTTGATAGTAAAAAGTAGCCAGGTTATACCATAGTAAAAGTCTTTACTCTTTTAATGTAGTAATATGTATCACCCTTTATCATCTAGGGTTTTCTATAGCCAGGTAATTTGCTTAGAAATATTTAGTTTATTTCTCAGTCCCCCCTATTATAGAGATATGCTATAATGTACACATACCTTTCTTTACAATCATCGATGTATCCTTGTTTTAGTCTTATCTCTAAACGTTTGGAGGTTGTACATGTATGCAAGGATTGTAATCATCATTGTATAGTATATTTTTAAAATTTGTCACTCAAAATAATTTGTGTACTGAAACATAGTCTGATTAGCACTAGACTTGGAAGTAGACCCAGTCAAGAAGGTATTTTTCATCAAAGTAGCTGTTCCACATTCAAGATGGAACTGTAGCAACCCTGATTTTGTTAATCCAATGACATAATCAGGTGTTGTTTATACCAGCTTATTTGAAAAAAAAACTGCCCTGGAACAATATTCTGAACAAGTTTAGGATTTCCATCTGTAAGAAGAAATATCATCGGCTGCTCTCAGTGGTCCTGACTGAAATGGGAGTTTTACTTATTCATGCAGCATTTTCTGTATGGTATATCTTAACTGTCGGCATTAATCCAAATTAACTACTCTTTTGTGCTGCTATTGTCACAAAGGAACAAAATCAGATGATCAGCAGGATTTGGTGATCTACCTGATGCCCCACAGAATCATGCACTGTCTATGCTACATCCCAAAAAGATTTGACACTTTATACTCCTATATTTTTTGCTGAAAAGTTTTTCAGTTTGCATAAAATTTTAAACAATTTGTCTCTTACTATTTTTAATTCACAGACTTTGGCCCATTTTTCTTAATGCTCTTTACTGTACTGCCGTACTATTCTAATTGTCACTAGGTAAGAGAAAAACAACTCACATGCAGTATAATTTAGTAGAAAGCTCTTATTCATCTCAGATTTAGGTGCAGCTCTCTCTCTCTCTCTCTCTATAGTCTGGATCTCAATTTGGTCCTTCACCTACCTCACCCTATCCACCCCTCAAAACTTAATTCAAATAATACTTTACTTATTTTTAAGTCTACATATAATATCTCCTCACAACCCCTCATAGCACTTACCTTCACATTACCGTCAATCGTTTATAACTTTACCATAGAACTATCATCAAAATTAAGAATGGTCTTTAATCTACCTACCTCTAGAAACCGTCCTTACAACGCAGTATGCCCCTTGTTTTGTAATGGCATACACCATCAACTAACAATCACTAAATAAATGCCCCAATTTACGATTTTGTAGTTTTAAGAACAAAAATTTGACACCGAAATCTGGACACATTTCATGCCCAACTACTATCTCATGCTAATTTTCCCATACAGAAATGATCACATGTAAAATTTTGTCTTTTAACATTTCCTATATGTTTAAAATGGATTCAGCAGATACCTTGACACCTGAAATACTGGGAAATATGATATCATCTACAAGGCATTACAGCAAAATGCCAAAAAATTAATTTTGGGATTCAAAGAGACGTTACATTTGTGTGGTCCTTCAGCTACCAGAGCTGGTCCTTTTTCTACCGAATGTTCTGCGGATACTTAATAAAATTGGAGTTTTTCTCAAGAGTTGTACAAAATTCATTAAACAATATCCTCCATAATTTCTGTAGCATACTTTTTCATAATAAAATGCAATATCGAGGTCCTTCAGCCCTATAGCGACTTCTAGATGGCCAATAAATCACTTACATTTTCATTTTCTCCCAAAAGTTTGAAACTTTAGAATTAGAACTTATGTTGAAATTTTAAAATTGTTTCTTATATAGTATTTCATCAATGACTTTTAAGCATCAATTACACCGTTAAAAACATGAAATCGCCATTTAATTGGCTATCCAAAAGCTCAAGATCTCTTTTTTTCAGTTCTATCACCCCTGTTAAACAATATTTAATTGATATATTTATCCCTTATCAACATTTGCATTTAGCCAATACACACCAACATTATAATTTATGTTATTGAGCCAGTAAACACCTTAGTAACACCACAATATTCTTTTTAATAAACATTTTTATAGTAAAGCAATGGGTTAAAATTCAATTCATTAATATTAAATACTGTCACTATCACAATAATTTCTAAATATTGTAACAAATTACAAGTGGCTTATTTTACATGAAATCATTTTCTCCTATAACTTTACAGTGTTTACTGTAAATTTTATATGCCTACAGCTTTTATATTCACCAAAAGGTATTTGTTCTAAAATTAGGGTGTGCAAAAAATTTCGGGTTCTAGACATGTTAAACTTTTGTCTTTTCTATTTACACAGGAAGCAAGGGGTAGAGTCTATTTCCTATCCACCACAAGGAGGTCAATGAATAAAATTAACATAAAAGCACGTGTATTTATATATGGCATATATGGTTCTAGTCTGGTACCCTAATGCTGTATTCAAGTGATACAGACGTTCATTTCAGATGCTAGTAGAACCAGTAGAACTAAAACAATTAATTAAGTACATAAATTAAGTACATAAATTTAACTTTCATAGGCTCAAAAAAATTTAATTTGCTTTATATTAGGTCACTTTATCTCTGAGGTGGAGATTTGGGAGCCACCTTGTTCTTCTTTGTTGTTATACTGTTTGAACAAAAAAATAATTTTTTTTAAATACAGTTTTCTGAAAAATAAAGCAAATGTCCGTGATAAGATCAAAAGGTCATAATAATCAGTTCTTGATGAATTTTAAAAATATGTACCCATTTTAAAGAGTAGAAGCTATAGAAATCTAAGTATAAGACCTCCCTCCTGTGGATGAGATTTAGACAGTTCTTAGCATTGACCACCTTGCAGTGGATAACATTTAGACAGCCATAAACATGACCTCCATTCACTCTGTGGATGAAATTTAGACAGTACTTAGCATGACCTCCTTGCAGTGGATGACATTTAGACAGCCATAAACACGACCTCCCTACACTAGAAAACATCTGATCAAGACATAGATATGACCTTCAAGTGGATAACATTTAGACACATAGATATGGGACCTCCTTCCTGTGGATGGTATTTAGACAGTTCTTAGCATGACCTCCTTGCAGTGGATGACATTTAGACAGCTATAAACACGATCTCCATGCACTAGAAAACATCTGAGCAAGACATAGATATGACCTCTCTCTAGTGGATAACATTTAGACGGTTCTAGATATCGGACCTTTCTCCTGTGGATGGGATTTAGACAGTTCTTAGCATGACCTCCTTGCAGTGGATGACATTTAGACAGCCATAAACACGACCTCCCTACACTAGAAAACATCTGATCAAGACATAGATATGACCTCCCTCTAGTGGATAACATTTAGACACATAGATATGGGACCTCCTTCCTGTGGATGAGATTTAGACAGTTCTCAGCATGACCTCCTTGCAGTGGATGACATTTAGACAGCCATAAACACGATCTCCATGCACTAGAAAACATCTGAGCAAGACATAGATATGACCTCTCTCTAGTGGATAACATTTAGACAGTTCTAGATATCGGACCTTTCTCCTGTGGATGGGATTTAGACAGTTCTCAGCATGACCTCCTTGCAGTGGATGACATTTAGACAGCCATAAACACGATCTCCATGCACTACAAAACATCTGATCAAGACATAGATATGACCTTTCTCTAGTGGATAACATTTAGACAGTTCTAGATATCGGACCTCCCTCCTGTGGATGGGATTTAGACAGTTCTCAGCATGACCTCCTTGCAGTGGATGACATTTAGACAGCTATAAACACGACCTCCCTACACTAGAAAACATCTTATCAAGACATAGATATGACCTCTCTCTAGTGGATAACATTTAGACGGTTCTAGATATCGGACCTCCCTCCTGTGGATGGGATTTAGACAGTTCTCAGCATGACCTCCTTGCAATGGATGACATTTAGACAGCCATAAACACGACCTCTCTACACTAGAAAACATCTGAGCAAGACATAGATATGACCTCCTTCTAGTGGATAACATTTAGACACTTCTAGATATGGGACCTCCTTCCTGTGGATAACATTTAGACAGTTCTTGGCATGACCTCCTTGCAGTGGATGACATTTAGACAGCCATAAACACGACCTCCATGTACTAGAAAACATGTGATCAGGACATAGATATGACCTCCCTCTAGTGGATAACATTTAGACACTTCTAGATATGAGAGGTCCTTGTACTGGATAGGATTTAAACCGTTCTTAGCATGACCTCCTTGCAGTGGATGACATTTAGACAGCCATAAACACAATCTCCCTGCACTAGAAAACATCTGATCAAGACATAGATATGACCTTCAAGTGGATAACATTTAGACACATAGATATGAGACCTCCTTCCTGTGGATGGTATTTAGACAGTTCTTAGCATGACCTCCTTGCAGTGGATGACATTTAGACAGCCATAAACATGATCTCCATGCACTAGAAAACATCTGAGCAAGACATAGATATGACCTCTCTCTAGTGGATAACATTTAGACACTTCTAGATATGGGACCTCCTTCCTGTGGATAACATTTAGACAGTTCTTGGCATGACCTCCTTGCAGTGGATGACATTTAGACAGCCATAAACATGATCTCCATGCACTAGAAAACATCTGAGCAAGACATAGATATGACCTCTCTCTAGTGGATAACATTTAGACACTTCTAGATATGAGACGTCCTTGTACTGGATAGGATTTAAACAGTTCTTAGCATGACCTCCTTGCAGTGGATGACATTTAGACAACCATAAACACAATCTCCCTGCACTAGAAAACATCTGATGAAGACATAGATTTGACCTCCTTCTAGTGGATAACATTTAGACACTTAGAGATATGAGACCTCCCTCCTACAGATGGGATTTAGACAGTTCTTAGCATGACCTCCTTGCAGTGGATGACATTTAGACAGCCATAAACACGATCTCCATGCACTAGAAAACATCTGCGCAAGACATAGATATGACCTCTCTCTAGTGGATAACATTTAGACGGTTCTAGATATCGGACCTCCCTCCTGTGGATGGGATTTAGACAGTTCTTAGCATGACCTCCTTGCAGTGGATGACATTTAGACAGCCATAAACACGACCTCCCTACACTAGAAAACATCTGATCAAGACATAGATATGACCTCCCTCTAGTGGATAACATTTAGACACATAGACATGGGACCTCCTTCCTGTGGATGAGATTTAGACAGTTCTCAGCATGACCTCCTTGCAGTGGATGACATTTAGACAGCCATAAACACGATCTCCATGCACTAGAAAACATCTGAGCAAGACATAGATATGACCTCCCTCTAGTGGATAACATTTAGACACTTCTAGATATGGGACCTCCTTCCTGTGGATAACATTTAGACAGTTCTTGGCATGACCTCCTTGCAGTGGATGACATTTAGACAGCCATAAACACGATCTCCATGCACTAGAAAACATCTGAGCAAGACATAGATATGACCTTTCTCTAGTGGTTAACATTTAGACGGTTCTAGATATCGGACCTCTCTCCTGTGGATGGGATTTAGACAGTTCTTAGCATGACCTCCTTGCAGTGGATGACATTTAGACAGCCATAAACACGACCTCCCTACACTAGAAAACATCTGATCAAGACATAGATATGACCTCCCTCTAGTGGATAACATTTAGACACATAGATATGGGACCTCCTTCCTGTGGATGAGATTTAGACAGTTCTCAGCATGACCTCCTTGTGCCAACATTGGCATATCTGTTGGCCCGACGGTGGCAGCCACTGTTGGCCCAATGGCTTTTTGGCCAGCGGATGCTATGTCGGTCTGACAGTGGCAAGCCACTGGTAAAATTTTACTATCACTATAGTATACCATAAGCCAATCAGATTGCAGCATGAAGTTATGTGGCCATTGTTTAATAGAAAGCAAATAATTGACAGCTTGTGGGTGGATTTTAGTTGAGGGAATCCCTGATAAGTCACATGACCAAACATAAACAATGGTGGAACAGTATCTTAGGATGATATAATCCATAATCAAATAATAAAATTATAATGTTCAGAAACAACTTTTCTTACTGTGAATTTATAATGAGAATGTTATTTTTATGTCTAAAATTGTAAAATAGTTAGTTAAAAATTGTGGGCTCACTGAAATATGATTTTTAGACATACCATAATGAATCATTTTGTACTAAGTGTCTTAAAATCCCCTATTATTGCTCGCCGCCATCTTGAATAAAAGGCCACTATTGGCCCACCGTTGGCCCAACCTTGGCAGCCTGAGTTTGGGTTGGCAAGCCTTCATTGGGCCAACGTTGGCATGGGTAATTCAGCCACTGATAGGAATAGATTTCAAGGGTAATTCAGCCACTGATTGGAATAAGTTTCAAGTGTAATTATTCCTTTCAATTTAAGACACTTTATATTTTATCGGACACATACATGCAGCAGCTAGAGGACCAAGGGTAGTCCAGTGGTGGCTACATCTCAACCCCAGTTAATTGTTTTGATTTAATATTCATATTTTTTCCTGTACATGTTTTATGGTTTGTTTACAGGGGAAACTTTCACTTCTGTTAACTTTTCTGTGCAATTCTCAGATGATTTTATTGATTCGATCTAAAATCCGGATGAAAATTAGAAAATTCCCATCATAGCTTATATACCACTGATATAGTTGGTGGGCTGCCAGTGGTAAACCTTGGAAGAGATTTGTGGCACAAGAGTGGGAAAAAAGAAATATATATTAATGCAGAGATGTGACATCTGTTATTTAAAAATGTCGGTGTCTCAGTGATATACACACACATACATAAAGTATCCATTTACTTTGCTGTCTGTGGGCCACCAGTGGACCAACAGTATGTGTACCATTCAGGCAGAAGGTGGACCACTGACGGATCACCAGAGGCAAATCTTACAATTGTTTTGTGCAATAAAATTCAGAACAACTACTTTTGGAAAATAATTCACTTAAAACAAGTGAATTTAAGCCCAGACAGTCTGTTTTCAAGATCTGTCAAAACAAATGCCGTTCAGCAGACCTTGAGGTGTAGCCACCAGTGGACCACCCAGATAGGGAGACTCTGTAGGGCCACCACTGGCCCACCAGTGGCATAGCAGTCAGTCTGATATTGGCTGTAGCTGGTGGCTAGCCATTGGCGTGACCAGCTGGTGGACAGTGGTCCACCATTGACAGCTAACAATAAGGTTTACTGGTGGTCCATCAGTGGCCCACTGTCGGCAACCAATGATAAGCTTTTCTATTGATCCACCGGTGGACCACCTTCAGTAACCAACAATGTTGACTGGTGGCCACTGTTGGGTGCCTTTATGGTGGTTGTGTGGTGGCGTGACCAGCTAATAGACAATGGTCCACTGTTGGCAGCCAACAATAAGGTTTACTGGTGGTCCATCAGTGGCCCACTGTCGGCAGCCAATGATAAGCTTTTCTATTGGTCCACCGGTGGACCACCTTCAGTAACCAATAATGTTAACTGGTTGCCCACTAGTGGCCCACTGTTGGGTGCCTTTTATGGTGGTTCTGTGGTGGCGTGACCAGCTGATAGACAGTGGTCCACTGTTGGCAGCCAACAATAAGGTTTACTGGTGGTCCATCAGTGGCCCACTGTCGGCAGCCAATGATAAGCTTTTCTACTGGTCCACTGGTGGACCACCTTCAGTAACCAACAATGTTGACTGGTGGTCCACTAGTGGCTCACTGTTGGGTGCCTTTTATGGTGGTTCTGTGGTGGTGTGACCAGCTGATAGACAGTGGCCCACTGTTGGCAGCCAATGATAAGCTTTTCTATTGGTCCCCCGGTGGATCACCTTCATTAGCCAACAACCCAGAGAGCATACAGACGTTAGCCTAACACTGGTATATCTGTTGGCCGACGTTGGCAGCCACCGTTGGCCCATTGGCTTTTTTGCCATGGGTATGACATTGGCAAGCCAATGATAAAGCTAACTGACTTTGGTAGTTGGTGGGCCAAGAGTGGGCCACGCAATATATTTATATTTTAAAATAATGTGTTTTTAACATTGAATATTGTTAAATAATATGTCAGAAAACAATAGTTGAGGTTGCTTATGAAGTTATTTATAAGCTTTAAAAATTTTGAAAAAAATGCAGTCAGTGGTCCAGCAGTGGCTCAGAGGTGGCCCACTGGCTATATTTTGCCACCCATAGCCACCGGTGGCCCACTAGGGTCTTGCTATCTGGGACCTGACTCCACTTTATTACAGTCTGGTCACAATAAGTCAAACATTTTGCTCCCTCTCTTAGTGCATCTTGTTTTCCTTGGTATGTCCTTTTGTGTTTATATATTCATACTAAATGAAAATTATTCAACCTACCACGTTATTGTCAATTTCCATGACATAGCACCTGGTCATTGGGTCATTGATAAAGTCATGATAAAGAACTGGCAAATAATCTGCTCCGTCATATATGTTATCATCAATGGCCATCACAGCATTATAATCTTCAACTGTTGCATACCGAATGCATTGTTTGTGACTCCTTTCAGCAGCCATCCTGAAACAGAAGCAGAAATGGCAGATATGGTTAAGTACAGATATCTGTTACCTTTTGAAATAGTATCATGACAATATAGATATGTTACAGGAATTAAAATATATCAACCTATTATGTTAAGCCCTTAATTGGTTCTTTGTGTACACTCTAAACCTTTGGATCAGTTGTATCACATATGTGGTCAACTCAGTCACAGTTTCACACAATACTGTTTTGTGACTCTTCCATCTGTAGTAAATCATGTCTTTACTCATGTTTAATCCCAAAAAAACCCCAGTGCATGAAGAATTAAAAGTAACAGCTTATTTATACCTTATGTGTCCAGAGCAGTTGTAAAATAATATTTATTATCCACCACACGCTGTATCAAGGCAGTGATGACAGAGAAATCGCAAGGTAAATATCTGAGTTCTTATATGCACTTGTATGCATTGAACTAAAGTAACTGCTATCTGTAGTATCAAAGTACAGACAATCGTCAATGTAAAACAGATCTTACCATATGATGGGATGATAAAATCACACACATCGTCATATAACATATGCAAATTTATGTAGCCACTATGCAATACACGTCACATAAAAATGCTGTATTCAGATTGGTGCATATTTTTAGGCCCAAACGATACACCTTTACTTAATACCAGCAGGGAAAAATCTGATAAGCTAAGATGTAGGTTCAAAATATTATACCCCTTACCAAAAACACTTCTTGGAAAGAAAGTTTTTTATTTAATTCAATGATAAGTTATATACTACAAATGTTCATAATAACTTATAATTACAACATGTAATGATGTAATTTGCATTTGTGAAAGGGATTACCATTTGATGAAAATCTGTTAACACTATTTGGTTACAGTTGACAAAGAAACAGTCAAGTTTGCAGAGGTTTTGAACTGCTATTTATTTCTGCTATATAGTAACTAGTATCCACAAATTAATATTCAAACATATAGTTTATTCCCTATAGACATGGCATGATGTCTGTGTGATGAAAATGTTAATGTCAAGTGTGTGTCCCATGCATGTAACTTCAAGGGTAGCCCTAGTTTTACCCATGACCAGCATGTATGTGCACGTCCATTGGAATGTAAATGTCGGTTGAGTCGTTCACACTTCTTTTACAATTTCAACTATAGCACATTAGTACTTAGATGTCCTGTGAAAATATAATCTGATGGGTTATACAATTACAAGAGTATACATGTTGCTTCCTACTGACTTAGTGTGATTGTTTCCTCTCTTGTCAATATAATATGCCACATGAGAATCATAATTGATAAAAAATACAATTAAGTGCACTTAATTTTATTTGTTTAGTTTTAACGGTGATTGTGGCATTTGTAAGTGCAAGTTGTTCTACTCTGGTTACTTCCGAATCTAGTCCTGATCCACAAACTGAGGGCCTAGATGTGGGATCTGCATATACTCCTATGCCTAGGATGGCAGATCTCCACGCTGAAATAGTGTCTCTAAAGCAAAACACCCTCAACCTGTTAACAGATTAAAAAGCATGAGCAGGGGTTGATGTGGAACACTGGAGATAATCATCCAACAGGCATTATACAGGCTATATAATTTTTGTACATTCCTGGTCTCAATTCACACTCATAGGCCAACCCCGTCTTTTGGCTTTATTAGGATCTTAATATATACATGAATACCTAGGTCACACTGTTTTATACTGGCACTACAAGCTACATGTAAATATTTAACTTGTTGAGATTTTGTTGTGGATCAATGTATTTTGTGTTTTAATACTATCTACTCAGTGCAATAAGTTGGAATTTGTAGGATTTGTAGAATAATAGAAGTTTGTATGTCAGTGACAGACTGTTAATCCCTCAATTAACTGCCTTATATTGACCAATATGGCTGGCAATATTTAAAAATATATTCGATTTTTCTCATCAGAGGCTGAAAACTCATCCCACTTTGGTCCTAAGGTGCAAAACTCCAATCTGCTATGATCCTCTAATTTGAGAGGATTATCCTCTGGATTGATCCTCTTACTGGAGGATCAGGAGGATTATCCTCTGGATTGATCCTCTTACTGGAGGATCAGGAGGATAAGTCCCAAAATTTCATTTTTACTTATAAAATTGCAAATAATATGACATAAAGTCGGATTGTCTAATTAAGTCATATTTGAATGAGAAAGCATATAAAAGTAATGTTGAAATTCAAGAACAATCAATACACTTTCCATGCAAAGTACTGATCAGGAATTCTTAATTATGGTAGCCATGTATAGAATAAATCACTGGAATTTTAACCATGATTAGGGATTATAGGAAGATAGTGGGTGATAAAAGTATAATAACTTCATTTGATTGTAGTAGTGACTATAAGTTATCAAATTGTCTCAACAGTGTTATTAGGCTACTGAGTGATTGATTGCAATGTGCAGTTTTTAATGTTAGACTTGCAAATGTGTCATAATAGTGGTTATAATTACTCAGACGTATGTGATTGCACTAAACTGAAAATCTGAGAATATTGTGTCTGGAATGTCTCAAACTAGTTGGTACCTAGTATATATAAAAAAAATATCAACTAAAAGTTGATAAATCAGTTGATGAAGCCAAAATTGATGATGTTGGAAGATGTTATGTTTACCCTTGTTTTTTTCAATGGCAGATGTGGAAAACGGTGTGATTTTCCAACAAATTGGCCATTTTGGGAAAATGGTTAGTGTCAAAAATGTCCAATTAAGTTGGGTAATTGGTTAAATTTCTTGATGAAACCAAGATATCATGTTAATCACCTATTTTACTTTATAAAATAGTGGTTCGTATATGGAAAATCAAAATTAAAATATATGAAGAAAAAAACTGATGTTGTCATTGTACAAAGTTTATTTGTACACTATGAATGTGCCTTCTCAAATTGCATTTTAAGGTGTATGTCTTATAGCATTTATGACATGTGAACTACATAATAATCGTCACAATATAACAGTTGTAAAGAAATATATCAAAGCAGCTAAAACTGGTCAACAATCTGCAATATAAAATCATTGGCATCTGTAACATGGGCCATGTAGTTTACCAGATCCTGTATGTTTCCAAATGGGACTTTTGACACGCCAAGAAAGTACTGGGCTTCAGGAAAGAGATACTTCATATTAGCACGACATTTTGCAGCTGGAAATTATAAAACTGTAAACATATCACTCAACAGTTATTGGACTAAATTAAATTTCTAAGCCACTTGTGCAATAACACAAAGTGTCAAATGATGAATTAACAAATTAACTGAGAACATACAATTACATAAGAATAGTCAGAGATTACATGTTATTCAATATAAATACATTTTGAATCAAAGATTGATATGCCATACATCAAATAACATATCACATATCTAAAGAGATATATCTCATTTATGGCCAAGATTCTACATTTTGCACCGGTAAGATTCATTCTCTTAAGGTTACATTCTGAGGAGTAACAAAAACAGGTCTTGTAATCCTGATAGCCTTTATATAGTAATTAAATAGCTGAAGGGCAAACACTGATGATGGTATGTACTATGGACATGGCCTTCAAAGCTGACAAATAGTTTTGTGGCATATGTATTAAAACCCTATGTACCACTGGGTATTCAAAAAATAAAAAAAACAACGGACAATTGAGGTGAAGCAATAGGTGCTTTCAGACAAACACAGAAACAAGTAAAAGTCCTATGCATTGCAAGAATAACAATAATGTCTTGAGACAAAAGACAGTAGATGATCGCGGTTTTGCCCTTTGAAGCCCGAACTTGCATGCTTCAGCACCTGCAAAACTAAGTATAGTTCCTGACAAAAATTTTTAGATAGTGTTAGGTCAGGTGTTTACTGGTATCCAGACTGGATTTGTGCGCCAGCTTATTTAATTCAAATATGTTTCCTTTATTTTTTTATAGTTTTTTTAAATCTGACCAATGTGACAGCAGGTATGCTGCTCTATTATTTTTTACAAGCAGATGAATGTGATGAACCTTCTGGGAGAGGGAGGTAATTGCACCATACTGCTCCATCTGGCCCCAAGCCCCTCAAACATGCATCTAGATGTAGGACATGATTAGTTTCCTTGTGACCATATGTACCGAAATTATGGTGATGAAGAAACTTCTTGGATCAGCGAACGTCTGCCATTTGGGTTATTTTGAGAGGTTTGCAGGTTGTCCAGCATACAGTTTGGAAAACACCTAGCATGTCGAACACATTTTTGAATGTAGAGCAGATGACCCATTAATGACTGCAACTTTATTTTGGTACAGTGTTTCTTATCACCGCATATCATTGTATGTATTTATTATTATTATTTGTTTTGGTTTATTTTTGTCGCTAATGGTGAAACCCAACTGATGCATGACTTCACACAACGTGTCAAACAACGTGTGAGCAATAGTAGGCATGCTAAAACCTAAGAAATCTTTAAGCTGTCAGCTCTGGAGCTGGGCACACTCTCACTCACACTTTACTTTTGACCTTCCATCCAATGAGAATTCTAATTTCAGTGGAACTTGAGAGCAGATACTGGACTTGTTACTTTTGTCACCCTGTGGAGTTAATAAAGGAAAGAACAATAACATTTTGTATCTTACTCTACCGAGTTACATTTTTCAACGGAAAGGTCAGGATTTAAGTCTTTGGATTTAATCTAGTGTTTGTAATTGGTACAACTGGTGTTGTTACAGCCCCAGTGGGACTATATTACATATTTCCCTTTAACCACGTCGGCAATTGACCTATCTGACGCATTATTCAGCACCCTTCTGCACAATATGAAATAACATTGCAAGGGGAAACCATTTGACTCTCAATGTCCTTTCATGTACAATTAAAATTATACACAAATATGGTAGTAAAACGTATTACTTCCAGTTTGCAAAACAACATTGTCCCCAGTCTTCCCAACAGATTTTTGAGATTTATTCTTTGCTTGGGTCCAGCAGAAACAACAAATTGCTTTCAATGAGCAGCCATAGTCTCGTTTTTTGGGTATGAATTTGATTTCACCATTGCACAATCTTTCTTGGAATGATTCACAATACGAACTTGTTGCAGGAAATATGCATAAATGTATCTGTGCATCTTTACATTCACGTCCTGATCCCAAGAATGTTGACATGTCCCATTCTGGTAATACCATGGCCTCTTGATATTGCATGACTTCAACCCTGTATGCTTTTGTGCATGCACCCATCTGATGTGATCATTGCAGTGCATGTCTTCCCCCAAAACCATACTATTCTATATGTTGCAACAGAGGACATAAGCTGCTTTGGCTCCCTGCCAGCTAAAGCCTGGCACGTTCCTCTATCAAATCTGACATGTAAGTAATCATCTTCTCATGCTTCCCATTATCATTCTCGTCTGACGTTCTGACAAAACCTCTGAGATAGAGATAGAGGGTCATACGGGACCTGTTTACTCCCCAGAGTATCGCTTTGAGTGGCTATGAACCTTGTTTTTGACCATTTTAACCCCTGTGGTCTTTACCTGAATCATTCTGTAACACATTGACAGACTTAACAGCCTAACACTAAACTGCTCAATGTTGACAAACTAGCAAACTAATATTCTACTCTACTTCAGGGTAGATTTTAGTACTACTGTCACTGATATTTTTTACAGATTTTTTCACAGATGAATAAGAGCCATGCTTTCTGCTTAACTTAGACTGTTCATAAGATCTGTTCTGCTTCTTCTGGTGATAATCTGCCTCGACCTTGACTGCTGCTACTTGCTCTTCCACTGCGTCCAGTCAAAAGTTAACCCACTTCAACTGCTATAATATCTTTATTGATGCTGAGTCTTCTCTCTCACTGGAACTACTGTCGATACTATCATTTGAAATCCTGAAACTAGCTTTTCTCTTGCATTTTTTGCATAACGATTGTGCCATTGTTTACACTAGTTTCTTCTGCAGGAATGCTACTTGATGGCAAAATGTAAGCACGTAAGAATATTGTTACTGTTTAGTTGCATTTTTATGCCATATTTACACATTTCCCCACTGGCAGGAAATGTTTTTCCACATTTACTACATTAGTGCATTAGAAATACTTGCAATTACAATGTAACATACAATTAAAGAGGGGGCCAAGGTGGCAGAGTGGTAACACTCTCGCCTCCCACCTCTGAGGCCCGGGGTTCGATCCCCGTATGGGCTCAAGTGGGAAAGCTGGTAGTTGCTTGCCGTTGGTCAGCAATTTACAGTACAGAACCCTAACGAACTCTATGTACTGGTTTCCTCTGCCCTTCCAACTACCCGTCGTGATATGACCTGTACAGTGTTGAAAGCGACGTTAAACCCAAATAAATAAATAATACAATTAAAGATGTTCTAAAGCTACTTTCATCCCAACCACAATGTAAAATTATTCTGTTATTCGTTGTATTTTTGATTAATAAATCATGAGCCCATTTGTTACTAATTGAGTTAGTGTTTCGCCGGTCATCTTACAAAAAATATCTTTTTATATGAATCTTGCAAATTCAGTTCAAATACAGAATGGTCACCTTTTTATTTCTGAGAAAACAAATACATATATTCCAAAATATACACAAGTGACAAACAACTAAGCCTTAATATAACCTGAAGGAAAATATAAGCACTTTATAAGTTTGGAAAATGAATACACACTGGATTAAATGTCACTTAGGTGCAATGCCACCAAGTTAATTCCTCAAAAATATTTGGTTGGGCATAGCTCAGCTTTACCTAATCACTATTCATCTTTGTTTCTTGTGAGATATAAAAGCTGAACCAAAAGTTTTCTTTACATATTCCTCTCTGTATTTCATTTCTGGTAGCATTGGCAGACCTCCATCTACATAGTCGGTGCCTTCCTTCACCCACTCTCATGGATCACAGCTCAATTTTGACATTTCTGTTGTTGCAGCAGTTTACACTGTGGGATACAATACATTAATAGGCAGGCTTCCTTTTCAGTTAATAGATATAGATTGATACTGTCCATTATGAGCAGGTTCTCAAATTCTAATCATGTTCTGAGATTGATATATGTTTTGACTAATCAAATCTTTAGTGGTTCTTTCATTAATTACTTATTTCATGAGGCTATTCATATGCCAGCATAACTAGAAATAAGTTAAAGTGCCATCATGTCTTAAAGGAATAATCTTCTCTACTTTATACACATGTTCAATTTTGCGCATCTTACTGACAATTTGCCACACAATCCCCGTTTGTGCTCAACTGCTGAGAAATTCTTGTAAGGCTTGCATTTTAATGTTGATTTGTGATAGAAAATTCAAGCTATCAAGCTATTGTGAACAGTATTATGGCTATGCATTCTTAAATCATGATTTATGATCCACAATGGTGGTTGGTAAAATGCAAGGGCAGCTAGACATTTTAGCGAAACAACAGTAACCATATGACAGTCCACATATTACATAAAACATCCACATTAATTTCTTTAAGTCTGGCTTTTCTTTTTAATGAGTCAAAAAATTAACTTCATCTCTACAGTTGTACTTATATTCAAAGCAGCTTTGACATTATTAATCAATAGCTGTATTGTAAAAATAATCTGTAATGAGAGGTAATCTGATGATAAGTCATCACAGGTATATCCAAGATCTTTCAAAATTGCTGACCACTCTGTTGTCAAACAAAAGGACAAAATACAAAAGGGTACAGACAGTGTTTGCTACCATAACTTTAACAGTGGCAGACTTTAAAAGTATTTGATATATCTGCCATCCTGCTCCCAACAATAGTAACTACTCTTTACTCCCCTTCACCCTCCAAACTCTAGGTTACTGGCAGCAAACTGCAGGTTGTGTGGCCAATCACTTCTTACGTCTGCCATTGTAACATGAATATTAGAGTATCAATTATTAGGTGAAACTTGCCATTTTTATAGTTTGGCAGGTTCATATGTTTTTGTGGATCTATGTACAACCAGGATTCCTTCATCTCTTATTCCAGGTTTCAAACCACATTTGAAAGCAGTTTGCAGTATTTCTCCGAAGCGGATGTGGATAGGAAATGACACCATGATATGAAAATTTTCATCCATTGAAGTAACCAACTTCTGTGTGATATATTTCAAACGGGCTTTCAAGTGCATGTCAAAGTCACTGAAAGTTGACACTTTGAAAGTAGTATAAATTACCAGTCCAGCTTTTGCCCTTAAACTTGTGTGAAAACTCATACCAGTAGCCTGGGCATCCACTGTGCTAGAAACTTTAGACTTACTGCTCATGTAACAAACTGGTTTCAGGTTATCATTTATGTACTTGATATTTGCACTTGTGACCTGGTAGGCATGATAAACTAACTGTACAATAGGCTCCAACAGTGTCTTGTTATTTTCCATGACAGCTTGTAGTTCTGACTTCTGTACAAGCTGAATCAGGTTTCCTTGATCTTGCCTTTTGTAAAGAAATGGAGCAATATCATTTGTAGTTCCTTGCAGTGTGATCTTTTTCTTGAAACATACATAAAATAACATAATTAGCTTTATGTATGAGAGCATATTTACTAGCGTAATTCAAAAGAAATGTCTGCTCACAAGATTACAGGTTGGTGCAATTACTGACACATACATTTTATCTTTGGTATTTCATGATAAAGTGTTGCACATTAATGTAATGAAACATATCCCCTCAAACTGTGATTAATAGATATTGCAGCGAAAATGGTTAGAAAATGTCACAGAAGTTAAGTAAACACAGTAAAGTGTGCAAGATACACAAGTGTTATGTGTTATGCCATGCTCACTCCCTGCCAATATTCTTGTGTTATATTAGTGCTTACTTGTCAATGTCTAATGGTTTAAAGTGCAGAAATCTTTATGTATTATTATACAATTATACAGTTTGGTGATTCACGTGCCTTCTGTCATCAATATCAAGTGTTGCTCATGAAGAAATATACAGATTTTAAAGGCTATCAAAATGTTGATATGGTTCTAGTTTCTATAGAGTAAAAAGCTTAGGAAAATGTCCAAGAGATATTTAGGGCATTAGCCCGTAACAAAGTAATTACACAAAGGCATAGACATTGAAATTACAAAGAAGATAAATTTATGAACATATGCATTTAAACCAGAAACCATGGGCTCTTTCAACATACATTTGTAATATAACAAGTAATAATTTTAAAGGAATATATTAAAGAAGTGTATAGTAGATTAATTATGAAAATATAGATACAAAAAGCACATAACTCACAAGAAGTTGAAGAACTTTCACTCTGTTGCTGGCCATGTAGTTTGCCAGATCCTGAATGTTTCCCATTGGCACCTTTGATATGCCAAGGAAATATTGGCCTCCAGGAAAGAGGTACTTCATATTAGCACAGCATTTCGCAGCTGTAAATTAAAAGATTGTAAACATTTCACCCAATTGTTACTGAACTAAACTTAAATTCGTGATAGTAATGCAATAATCCAAAGTACCCATTAACATCTATAGAGTTGATTTGTAGCTACAATCACAACTGATAGGCAAATAATGAAAAAATGAACAAATTTGCTGAAACAAACAGTTATACAATAGAAATTGGGAGTTACATGTTACTCAATATAAACATAATAAATTTTGAATCAAGGATTTATTTAAATGTCATATATTAAATAACATTTCAGATGTCTCAAGACAAATCGTTTCTAACTGGTCCAGAAAAAAATATTCTGTAAGAGTATAGCTAAGTATCACACACAGGACCTGAAGTGTGAAAGAGAAGTTTAGATCACTGTATCATGGGCCCTCATATTATTTAGTTATTTAGATAAAGATAAAAGAAACAGATTATCCAACAGTACAACCTTAGAGGCATTTACCTTATGAGAGCATATGTATATTGTCATTTTTATCACATTCTCTTGTAATTGAAAACTAATTATTTGCAATGTGTATAAATAATGTAAAATTTTATATTACTGAAATTGAGCTGGTAGCGTTTTCCTGTGTGCTTCTTGTTGATTCTTCCAGCTTTTGGCAAAAATGTCTTCCCTCCATTGACCACTGTGCATGCAAAAAATGCAACCTACAAAAGCAGCCAGCTACAGTTAGATTCTAGCTGATGCTGTCCAATTTACAATTCACAGTGAACATGTCAGAAACATTATTATGGAATCAGAACTGAAACAGATTGACTCATTCATTCACATTTCATTACATGCATCATAACTACACATATTGCAAGCGACAATACATTTTAAAAACAAATCACAGTTCACACAAGAACAAGATATTGAACAAGTAACAAGGATACATCTAGGACCATTAACACTTTTCTCAAATATCTCAAGATTATTTTCATGTAATTTTCACTTTGACATCAACTCTATCCTTCAAGTTTTACAATAATAATAATAATAATAATAGTAGGATTTATAAGCGCAAAATTGATACAAATCCTCTAATGCACTTGAGTCCAAGAAGCGAGAGTCCAGGGACAGGCATGGGTCGACATCTAAAAAGCGCCCGCCAGGGTACAACTAAAGTGGTGGGTATGCCAACCTAAACAAGTAGGTCTTTAGCTGGCTTCTGAAACCATCTATTGTTTGCTGAGATCTGATAGTCTGTGGCAGCTTGTTCCATTCAGCTGGTGCAGCTACTGCAAAGCCACACCTGCCTATGTGCTTCTTAGGGCAGGTTGAGGAGATAGATAGCCTGTTGCCGCGAGTGAGACTGCTCGATCTTATTAAAGCTGAAAGATACGGGGGCTGTGAAAGATTAATAGCCTTGAATACCAAAAGATTATACTTAAAGAGGATGCAATGTTGAATTGGGAGCCAGTGGAGTTTTTTCAAAAAGGGTGTAACATGACTCATTTTGTCAAGTCTGAAGATGATGCGGCAAAGAGCATTCTGGACTCTCTGCAGTTTGGCTATGTTGGACTTGCTTACCCCATAGAGTAAAGAGTTACAGTAGTCTAGACGACTACTGACCATAGCATTTGCCAGAAGTATTGCTGTCTCGACTCCAAGGAATTTGCGAATTCGTCGCAAATCACGAAGATGATAGTAACATGCTCTGCAAACCTTGGCAAAACGATTGTCAAAGGAGTTGTCTGAGTCGAAAATAACACCCAGGTTTTTTACTTCCACCGACGGAGAGATATTGTTTTGGAGGAGTGGAACAGAGAAATTTGGTGCAAGGGACTCTCTGATGGCTTTTTGACCTATAATGATAAATTCGGTTTTTTCTGGGTTTAGTTTTAGTTTGACACCGTCCATCCACTCCTGTACAGACTTGAGACACTTGGTCAGCTCTTCCATGCTAGAGTCAAAATTCCTGGAGTCAACTGCTACTTAGATCTGGGTGTCATCGGCATACAGGTGATGAGTAACATTGAATTTTGAAATAACTTGACTGAGGGGACTAGTGTAGAGGGTGAAAAGGAGAGGACCCAGCACAGAGCCTTGGGGGACTCCGAAAGGGAGAATTACCGCCTCAGAGAAACTATCACCTAATTTATTTTTTTGTTTACGGTTTGAAAGATACGATTTGATCCATGACAAAACAGTACCGTCTAGACCAAACCAGTCATACAAGCAGTCATATAAAAGAGAATGATCAATCGTATCAAACGCCGCCGAGAGGTCTAATAATGTTAGGGCCACTGCCATTCCTGAGTCCACTGAGAGAGCTATATCATTTTGAATCTTCAACAATGCGGTTTCAATAATGATATGCTGCAGGTTTGTTTTCATCAATTACAATTTAAAACAATATTTCACTAGGATCTTCAAAATTTGTCAAAGAAAGATATTATTTAATCTGATGCCAAAAATGCTTAGTACAAAAAACTAGATGATGTTCTATTAAGTTATTACAATAACAGCTACCGGAGATCCTTTCAACTTTAATTTTTTTCAACTATAATTTTGTAAAATAATTATTTTCTTCACAATATTGTACTAGTGTGAGTGTAAATGTGGCTTTTTGTAAAATTCTATGTTATAGGAATAAAAGCCATATTCAAGTGCTTTATGATGGTTTTAAACTATTGATTGGCAGAATATAAAGCACGAATCCCGAAGGGCTAAGTGCTTTAATACAGCAGAACGATAGTTTAAAACCATCATAAAGCACGAAAATATGGCTTTTATTCCTATAACATAGAATTTTATGCTGTTCCATCATTACTACATACATAGTGTTATCTATTGTCAAAATAAAGGATATACGTTACTCTATTTTTCACAGAATTTGTCATCAAATATTAAGAAATTAAAACGATATGCTATTTATTAAAATCAAGCAAAAATAACAATTTTAGGAATATTTTAATCACATATTTTACCGCGAGTCGTTTGTTTACATTTGTACACAAAGAAATGATGTACACAGAATTCAACAGCGCTACTTTATTTACTGTTCTATATTCGTGATTTCCGAACTGCGCAAAAGACGTGTCCATGTTCACTGCACAGCCTACCATTTTAGAATTACTCTTAAAATTTCATGTCAAGGTGCACTTGCACGAAAGGAATAGTTGGCTGTCCATGTACCAAGGGCAGTTGGTTCTTTAAATGCCCTATTTAACCAATTCCAATTCTACCAATACTCCAAAACCTGTTTTTTAAAAGGTCAAATATTTAACTTTACTTTTTGCAGTAACTCATGCTGTAGTATCTATTTATCAATATTCAGAAGATATAGAAATAGAGATTACCAATTACCTTGATTACAGGAATCTGTTAAAAACCTTTAAATCCATTTAGTCTTTGCTTCCACATTCTCAGTGAAATTGGCTGACATTTTAAGACCTCCACTGGCATATTTTTTTGCGATTGCACTAATTTTCACCTTGGGTAATTATTATGATCATTTTGTCTATTTATTTGAAAATGTGCTATTTGTATTTTCACTGTTAAAGACAAACTGCTCCCTCACCAAATATTTAAAACCATATGCAGGCTCTATGCATAGAGTTTTATTAAAACCCACATTAATAACACTTTGTGATATTGTTTTGGAAGTTTTATACCTTTTGGTGTACAAGCACCTATTGGTATAACTTAGCTTTATCCAGGTTAATTTTCAGGCCAGTTCAATTCTCTCTTGCAAAGATTCAATATCTTGCAAAAATAATGTTGCATCATCCACCAACTGGGAAATCTTATTAATCTATTTTCATACTTTCATACCCACAATCTTATTATTATTTTAGATATGAATTGCTGTAACTTCAGTTACAAGAATAAATAGTACATCATATATTGGACAACCTTGTGTAACACTCCTACTTAATTCAAAATAAGAATTATTAGGAATTAAAGGATATCAGTTTTCAATAAGAAATTACAACACTATCAAAATCCTTTCGAAAGTGTACAACAGTAATGAAACCTGAAATATGCCTCAGATCTGTATAGGACATGATTTCACTTATGATTCCAATATTGTCTGTGATTTGCTGGCCTTTAATATAGTCCAGTTGGTCAGATGCAATACTATTTTCAAAGGTCTTAGTAATTTAGTCAGTGTTTCGTATAGCCACAGGTCTCCAATTCTTTAAGTATCAAAATATTCAGTATTCCTAGACCTTGATTAATGGAAAACAAATTATTTTCAATGGAATATTTAAAAGTATCATACAAAAAAGTCTGAGTCAGACTAACAGAGGTTGTACAAATTGGTACTTAACCCATCATTTCCTGGAGACTTTTCACTTTTAGACCTTTTGCAGCTTTATCTAACTCTTAAAGTTTAATGTTCCATGAGATTTGCTTATCTATTTCATTTAATCATTTAATTGTGGTGTAGTTTCAGATTTACGAAGAAATGATACACATCTTCACAATGTTTGTTTTTATTTTGGAAGTATATAGAGTTTTATTTAAAAGTTCATCAAGTATATGGTGCGTTTTTGCCACACTACCATCTACCTTCAGCGTTGCTTGCTGGCTTGAGTCTGTTTACATCCTGCAAAGCTTGGATTTCCTTAGTGCTATCTGAATGATGAACAGTTGTAAGGCTATAGTGTATCATGATTACTTAGTAATCTGCCCTTACATTACTAGTCCGAGGTCTAAGGTTTGAGAGACAGTGGGGCTGTAATGGTCAGTCCTGTAGGGTGACCTCTGGATTTTTGAAGTAGGGCTGTGCACATGTAGGTAGCAGCAGTGAATCAGGGCTTCATGCCCGGTCAAGAGTTAATTTCTAGTGAAGGGTGGTTTCTAATGGTTAAAAGATTTCTTTGTGTAGCTTGATACAATTTGGCTTGCTCTGTCACATTTTGTAAAATATTTAAAAAGTAAAAGAAATAACGTCATTCAAACGTGGCTCATATGTAACATTTTAACATGTAACTTAACAACTTGCATCAGTAAGTACTTGAGTATATGTAGTAGTAGTAACATCTCTCAGATGTACATGGCTATTTAATAATAAGAATTTTAATTGTATATTCATGGAGGACCAATCGCAAGAGTTAACTGCAGCAACGTTAGTTACTTAATCTGTAATTTTCTAAGGTTTAGTGTTGCTTAATTTACACATGTAACCATGAGTAACTGTAGGTAACCTCTATTACATTATTGTGTAAGCAGTAGTGTTCCATGCATGGTCTTGTAGTCACTGACCAGATAGTATGCAGTTAACTTATGAAATTCAATAACTAGATTCTCATGTAGATTACAAGTTTCTTTTATAGTATTGTTTTAGTAGTCACTTGTCTAGTCATACTGTCTTATCTATTCTTTTATCTCATTGGTCAATGTATTATAGTGTTATTTAACAGATTCTTTTATCTTATCGGTCAATATATTATAGTATTGCTTAATACTAAAGTAAATTGGTGTGATTGTGACACCTCTCATTTTAGAAATTGTCATGATAATGTCTACATGGTGTGTCGTAGTGGCTGGTGTAATTTCTTTATTTCATTTGAAATCACCATGTCTTCAATTCAAATATCTACTTAAATTAGTGCTTTACTGGCATAGGGTCACTTACATTATGTACTATTATACATTTTCTTCAAATCTTTTAGGTTGTTTTAACCTCCTTTGGTTAAGGTCACCTCAAACTGTCATTAGTCTAAGGTGACCCTATGCCTGTATTGTATGGATGCAAGTTGTAATGAATTGTAATGATTGTAATGGATTGTACATATGCAGTAGAAACATATATACACTATTAAAGAATAAAAATTTATATCCGCAATGCTTCTTCACCTTTGACCTTTTGGGTCATTAGTTGTCCAACCTGATATTGACCTTGGGGTCAGTTATCCAACTTCTGGTAATCGAGGAACTGGCAACAGTACCCCCCATACACTTCATTTACTGGCTTGTTTTTCGAATCATATGATTCATATCAGTATGTGAGGTATGATTTTGTTCGTGGACACATGGAGATTCATGAAATACATGCATTTGTTACAGATATTTATATAATAGGAAAACTTCCTGTAATGACATATACAGAAAAAATATTTCACCAATGCAGATATTATATGAGTGCATAGCATGAGTATTATATTGTTAATCATCATGAGTGATATGTTTATTTTCTGTATATGTCTAATGAGGTATGTTTTTTCCTTTTACTGTCCACCATTTTGTATGATTTATAAATTAAATAACTCCATATTTAAAGATGGAATGTGAAAAAGTCAGTCATATATACACGACCACCAGTGAATATAAAAACCTCAATCTTAACTTCCGATTTTTCTGCCATTTCTGCATGGATTTCTATGCAACAAAATGAACAGAAGTGCTGTAAAAAGACCTTTCTTATGATATATATTACATATATGTAAATTAGATAATTTCTGAGATCTAAGATATCAGTGAAAATCGGAAGTTATTGATATAAATGTCCATGGTAAGGGGGCACTGTTGTGTAATATATATATATATATATATGTATATATGTCGTGTACAAGTTGGAATTTTGTACAAGTTATAACTTGTACAAAATCTTGTACAAGTTATAACTTGTACGGCTGAGTTGTACAAGTTATAACTTGTACAAAATCTTTTTCAAATTTTGTACAAGTTATGACTTGTACAGATTTTATGCTTCTAAAAAGCTGAACTTGTACGAATGAGTTGTACAAGTTAGGCCAATACACATTTTAATGGTTTTGAAGTTGTTTTGGGCTCCTATAAAGCCTGCCTTAATTAACTGATTGCATATAATTTAGGTGAACAAGTTTGGCCAATGGTTTTTTGATAGTTTTCAAGCTCTAAAACTTCAAGTTCTATAAATAAGTTTGAACTTCCTTTTTCCAAATCTTAACAAGTAACAAGGATAATGTGAATTTTATTTAAAAGTACATCAATAACAATTGAATAAAGTAGTAGTGCAAGGTAACACAGGTTATAATTGATAAGGAAATTAGAAAGTTGAAAGTTACAGAAAGAACCGAGTTACATTTCAGATACACAGTTTTGCACCAAAATCTAATTACTCATTTTAAACAGTGTGGCATTATACAGGTTGCACTTGAAAGACTTCAGAAACCTTTTGTTGGTTAAGATGGGTTAAATGGTGACCGTTAGTTTTTAACATGATTGTAATTGACTGACAAAAGGGACTTCTGGAGGCTGCCACATATTTTATAATCACTGTCAATCAATGCAGAGTTGATGTAATTATAACTGCCTTACAATAGGGGCTTCTTAAGCCTGCCTAACTTTTTATTATTAGTTTCAATCAAAGCTATAAGAACACCTTCAATAACAGTAATTCACATGTGGCTTCCTTTGGCTTGGGGTCCTATCTGTGCATCCTTAAATGACAATAATCTTTTTTTGCTTAGATCAAAGAAATGAGAATTAAGAGGCTTACCATTTCATGTTAATGTTCTGCTTATGGTGCACTTTGGTAAACAACACAAACATATCATGAGTATCACCTAATATTTCACAAATTTATTCCATTGATAACTTTGACAAATACTCACTTTAAAAGTTTAAGTTTTTCCTAGGTTAAATGAAATATCAATATTAAAAGCTAATTTAATTTGAAATGTTCACAGCAAAAGTATAAGAAAAACATACAGTCAAGACAATAAAAAATATTATCTATCTATTTGAATCTTTCTGTATAAACTGATATAGAATTTGTCACTTTACTACAGTTTCCTTAAATCGAATACCTATATTAAAGCCTACTGTAATCTGTAATTTGAAAAGTCAAAAGCAAAATCATATTACCAAACATCAATGAAGAAGAGTGCTGTACAAGTTATAACTTGTACAGGCATAATTTTTGTACAAGTTATAACTTGTACAAAATTTGAAAACGATTTTGTATAAGTTATAACTTGTACAACTCAGCCGTACAAGTTATAACTTGTACAAGATTTTGTACAAGTTATAACTTGTACAAAATCCCAACTTGTACACGACATATATATATATATATATATATATATATATCCCCCTCTACTGGAGAAATATGGCACATAGTGAATAATAAGTTATAATACACACTCACGTTGTGTAAATATCATTTTAATTGCCTCCACCCAGGAGGTATAATTTTCCTGACTGTCCGTTTGTTAACAGGATCACACAAATACTACCGGTTGGATCTTCTAAAACATCAGCAGATGAGTCTTAGTCCAGATTAGATCCCATAAATTTTAAGAGTGGTTTGGATCACTGTCTGTATACAATAAAAATAATCCAAATCTTCCAATTCACGTATTGTTAACTCTTTCGGTGCGATTGGCGACTTACGTCGACATACATAACAAGCGCAACGCTAACGTAAGTTTTGATCCATTTAGCGCGGATTTGTTTTTCACAAGTAACCAATGAGATAACAGAATTTTTTTCATTGGCTAAGTCGTTCACCAATGAAATAATTATATTTTCTTTGCTTTCTCATTGGGCGACGGCTATCCAATAGAATTTGAGTATTTGTTGATTGACAGGCTCTCTGCTGGAGATACGGAATAATGAATGTAAGTATGTATAAGTTCATTGCCGAATGAGAAAATATTACTAAATTCCTTTCCTCTTTTGCAGAATAATGTCTTTTAGGCATTTTAAATAACAATGGGATGCAAACGAAATATTTACAGCTTATTTACAGATTATTAACACAAAACAATGACGTATTCTCCACGTCATTATTACAGTAAATAACTTCATACATCACGGCGATTATTGTCGACTTTTGCGCTTCACAGAACTGTCGACGAAAGGCGACTACCGCGTTTTATGCGCATTTTACTACGTGAAACTCGCGGCGAAAGAGCTAAATGCCTTATATGCACTTTCAGAGTGGTCTGCTTTGCAGAAAACCACCATTTTTTTCAATACATAACATTCACTCATGTTTAACAGCAGCTGTAGATGATTATAAAAATAAATAACATGTATATTTTCCAATATTGACAATTTTTTTGTTCATTATTGACATTAGATTTTTAGAGTTCTTAATCTAAGAATTCTGACCTGAAGGCTTCAATGGAACATTTTATTTTTCAAATTTTAAAATTGTTAATATGATGACTGCTATAGATATGGGCCATGAGTTTTCATAGGAAAATACTCAAATATAAAGTTATTTATTTAAAATCTTTTTGTTTCAGTTTTTTTTTTTGAAGTTTTCATCTTTTGTTTAACATATTCATAGCTAGAGCATATTTTCAACTGTATATATATTTGTGTATGTGTAGCTAAATAATAACAAAAATAAATCATACAAGCCTACCACAGTATTATCAATTTCCAACACATAGCATCTGGTCAATGGGTCTTTGATAAAGTCATGGTAAAAAATTGGCAAATAATCTTCTCCCTCATATACATTATCATCAATGGCCATCACAGCTTGATAATGCATACCGAATGGATTGTTTCTCAGACCTTGTGGTAGCCATCCTAAAACAGATGTGGTAAATATAAATTAACAAACAGATCACTGTTACTTTTATGAATAGTACCACTGCATATAAACAGGTTACAAGTATTAAAAATAAATAACTTGCCTTTTAAAGGCTTTATGCAGTTTGTCTACACTATAATTCTTTGGAGCTGTTGTATTAGTGATCTAGTAGTTCACTGTTTCAAAAGATACTGTTATCTGAATCTGCAGTAAAGGCTTTATGTTTGTCTTCAAATATGTACAATAACTGCAAACAAAAAAACCTCAGTGCAAGAAATAGTGTGATGTTAAAGCAACAGCTTATTTCTACCTCATATGTCAAGTCCAAATGTGAAATATACTTTAATATCCACCATACGCTGTATCTATGCAGAAATGGCATAGAAATCGCAAGTTCCAAACTGATGTTTTAATATTCACCGAGTATCCTTACATTTATACATATTATTATTGAAAATGATTTGAAAAAAAACATATTACACATGTGTGTATTGAAGTACAATACGTGTGATCTATAGTATCAAAATACAGACATTTAACAAGTTTAATGAGATCTTACAAGTATGACAGATAAGATATAATCACACACAGCATATATTCTATACAAATTTATTTATCCACTCTGTAATACATGATACCTGAATAATTTGATACACAGATTTGTGTATATTTTTTATGGTGTCTACTGTGGATGGCTATTGCTAACCATAAATGAGCTAATCTAAGGTCTGCATCAAACCTGACATATAAAAATTCGAAATACACTCAGATTAGATTTAACTGATACATTACCGATGTTATAAAGAGAGAAAAATAGATGTCCTACACTAAACCTAACCTTAAGCCAAAAATGGATATCTTTAAGTAATGTCAGCAGAGTGCAGATCTGAATCCGAAATATCAAACCCCTTACTTCTTTCAAGGAAAGAATAAAATATAAACAAATCCCCATGTTATCTCATGAATTAAACAGCCAAGATTGCAGAGGTCTGGAACTGCTATTTGTTTCTAATATGTTAAGTTGTATGTACAAGTGAACACACATGTATGTACAAATTATTGATGCACAACAACTAATAAGATAACACCTATTTTGTTGTATATTCAAGATAGTGATTTATTTACAAAACTTTAAAAAACTGCTAGTCAGTTAAGGCTTAAATGTGCTATCTTACAAAGAACGAACTTTTCAAATGTATTGTTATTGTTATCAAATGTTTTGGCGTTATTATGGTAATATTAAAGGTAAGAAATGATGAAATATAGTTAAATCACACAGTCGACTTTGATTATATCTTATTCCAAAGTTCAATGTTTCCAATCCGAAAACTTGCAAATTATAAAGTTAAAGAATTGCTACAATTGATCTATATTATATGAAAAGGGTGTGAAACATGAATAAAATTACAATTTGTACCGGGCGAAAAAAGTAAATCATACAACAAAGGCTCATCCTCAAAAAGTTTTAAACATGTTGATTACGTTTGAATAGTATCCATGAACTCTGTAATGATGGTCGTGGGAGGCACTGTTTTAATGTAACTCTTATACTACATTATCTAAAGCTGCTTAGTGGACTGAACTTTAAATTGATGTTTTACTTGATTTTGCTAACCATGACTGATATGGACTGCAGATTCCTTTAAGTGGATGTTGGGTCCAGTGAATCTTGATCAGATTGCACAAACTTTTAACCACTGCAATCTGAATGAAAGATAGAGGATGAGATACTGTGTCTTCCCCCATCTGAACCTCTGCTGGAGGTAGCGCCTTCTTTGAATTATTTCTTGCTGGTGATGATAGCTTTGCATTGAAACGATGACTAGAGACACCTTACAGCAGAAGATGTCTGGGTAGGGAAGAGAGAATAACAAACTATAGGATCCCCAGAGACGGGAGAGTAGTGGGAAAGGCTTTTGAAATATTTGTTAGTAGAGTCGTACTCACTACAATCGAGCAAAGACCAAAGATTTTCCAGAGACATAGCATATAGTTGTACTACAAAACATCCTGAGGACACATCTAGAAATATGAGCCCAGCAATTGAAACCACAGAAAGTCCTGGCAACCATAAATGGACAGTTATTAGGTTTGGCAGAGCAAAACATCAAAGAGACATACATCAGGATTGTTTTACCAGAAAGAACATTGTGTTGGCAGGGTGAAAGGATCAGATAATGTAAAATGAGAAGGAGATGACCTGAAGACAGAATGACCAGTTTAAGTATCCCCCTGTTGTTTCAAGGACTATTGTTTCAGTGAGTGATCAACCAATTTTCAAAAATTTTAAAGTTACAGTGCCTCTCATTAAAGAAAGATTGCACCCACATTCAGAAAAAAATTGTCAGTACATTAACCTGTCCACGGAATATAGAAATATACTTTTAACTCAGCTGTTTCCTGAAAAAGTTAAAAGACCCAGACAGCCTTCATGTTTTATTACTGTCCCTTGCTGTTACAAAGTTGTCATAAAATGTACATGAGCAATTTTCCCAAAATATTCGGTATAAGTAATTATTAGTACTCAACTTCAAATGTAGGTTGGTATTGTTAAAACAAATAATGAACGGCAAGGCAATGGGGACTTAGATCTGTTACTATTAAGTACATTTCTATGCAAGATTATGACAATATTAACTTATTTTTATTGTCATACACATATTTTCTCTACAACACTGGATTGTAGGGCTGGTTAGTACTAGTACAAGATAAATGCATCAAAATAAAGGTTTTTAAAATAAAGGTTTTTTTTTGTTTTTACCACATGGAGTTATTCTGGCATATGTCACATTTATTTTCTTAGAGTTTATAGTTATTAATTGAAAAGTGAATGTTCTATAGATTACGGAGGTTTGGTAGACTTTGTGTATTGGACATTAAATTAATGATTATAATGTAGTTTCACTTTAACATAGATTAAAAACCAGTCTAACTTTCTAGCACCCCTTATAAATTTGACGAATCATTCTCATGTTTCTCATTTGTTACACAAGATCAATCAACATTCTAATGAAGAGGACTTATTTTGTAAAAATTCCAGGTTTAGATTACTTTTTAGCTGACTGGGAATATGCAAATTTTTCAAATTAATTTTGATTAAACTTCGTCCTTATTCCGTATAAGTGTTTCATATGTCTCTCCAAGTTTCCCTTTGAAAATTACTTATTCTTTTTTCCAACATCTTGACCTGCGCTGGATCATCAGTTCTCAGTACAAGATCTTCTGTAGTGTCATCTTTAAAGCACTTTGAACACCAGGTACTGTTTCACTGACATGAATGTTGTACCATCTTTACTGAAGGTAGTGATTTGAGAATTTAGACTTTTTGGAAAAGAAAACTACATTAACTACTCCAGTTTTTGTGCTAATGTGAAGTTTTAAATCTTCTGGTAAGTTGTCAAGGTCTTCAACGGCAAAGGTGTCTATCATTCAGAAGTAATTTGTCCTGCACAAGTTTTTCCTTATATTTACCTCCGGATCTGAAGATTGAAAATATGTTGCTGTCGCTGCTGAATTGCAGTCAGGAAGTCTTCTGCCACTTTAATATTCTGTGTTTTGAATGTTTTCCTAACTCTCAGAATTTTTGGCTTTTTTTTGTTCTTACTGAATTTACCATAATAGGTCGATCAATTTTTGTACTTCTGCCGAGGCTATGCGCTGTTTTTATATCCCTAAATTCTACTTTATGGTATGCACAAAATTTCAAAATATTTTCTTCACAATTTTTGAGTTCCATTAGACAAGTTAAATAACCTTATGACTTTTAAACTATTGTATTACTAACATACAAAGGACTTCCTGTTTTGCTAGTTGTTTAATGTAATGACTGTTTGGTCTGTTTATGACAGTGAAATATTGCTGTTAGTCTAGTATAACCTTTAAAAACAATTATAACATGCTTTGGTAAGCTGGAACCCTAGCCTACAAATTACATAGATTAACTGTCAATGCGTACAGGAAGTCATTATGATTAATACAAATATATATATGTGTATGCTAAAGGAGAAGTCTTAGTTTAACATAAAACATTTACTTTTTAAAATAAACCCTAAATACATATAAAATACATAGTCTCACTGATCTTTGATATTTGAAAACTTCAAATTATTTTTTCTGGGATACATTTCCAACTTAATAACCTCTTTCTGTAGTTCACTACATTTGTCTGGTTTGAACGTTGTCTACCTTAATTTCCAATATGCTTTCCTTGGCCTTTACAATAGTGATTGAATCAAGTTTTCACTTTACCTCATCTAAGTCCGCCACTAGAGGTTAGATTGCTTCCTTTAATAACACCTGCATATTACTGAGGTGACCTGGCCTTGAAGTGAAATTAGCGAAACAAGTTGGTAATCTCTATTCCATGACTTAGGGGCTAAAATAGTACTCTACCTATAGTAGTAAAATAGTACTCTCAGTTGGAGATCCTATCAAGGTCAGATGAAGGTCAAGTTCAGGTGATAAGTAATAAGATAGAATTCAAGTTTGGACTTTATTTTACATGTTAGTATGATATGAATGACTAGATACAAGGTATTTAAAACATTTATATGTGACATAGAAAATTTTTAAAACCACAACAGCGGGTACCAGACCCATGCATAAAACACATAACACCAAGTTACAGAACACAAATATTAAAGCAATTCCAGTACAATATACAGTGAAGATAACCTAGAAGTTGATCCTCCTTAAAATGACTCACAGAGCCCGAAATGTCATATTCATGGCGAAAGTTACATATTACAGAGTTGGAAGTCAATTGCATGGCAGGGACTTCAGAGGAACCGTTAGCGTCAGAAATCAGATACGAACCGTCGTTTGACTGTGAGTTCCTGACGCCCTCCCTGGCAGCCTTCCAACGTGATCTAGATGATGCAGCAGGTAGTGACTTCTTCTTGTTAGTCGATGCCGGAGTTTTCTTGTTCTTCATATTCGACTTCATTATGATATCACAGTATATGTATGTATAATATATGTGCAAATAAAAAAACTAAAATACTAAAAGCAAAGCACAATCCGGCATGAAATCACACATAGCCACCAAACTATTTTCAAGGTGTTCTTTCAATGATAACTCAAGTTCAAATGATCATGCATTCAGGGATGAAATCAATCAAGCATCAAGGACCCCTAATTGATTGGTTGACCCAGATGTCATAGGTTAGTATTCTATAGTTCATAGTATACAATCAACCGAATACTAGTTAAGGTAACAGCAAACTAAATGGTGACAACTGCCGAGGCAGGCCCCTATCAGGCCTTGCCCACAACAATAGGTTAATGTTCCTCTTTACATGTTTTCAGTGTTTCAGTACGGTTTACAATGTACATGCTGTTAAAATATCACTAAATATTGCATTATTATTCAATAAGATAGTAATATTTTTCAGTTTTATTAAGCATTCCATAAGTGGTGCTCAGGGTTTGTATTGTTTTGAGGACATTTGTACACTACAAAATGCTTAATTACATTGCTTTTTACAAATTTATTTTGTGGTTATTTTTTTCATTAAAAATTGATCTCCAAATGCCATATTATTTACACACAGATTGCTTATATCATTTCTGCTGCACTTGACAGGTATAAACAGGTTTAACAAAACTGGAAAACTTGTGATTTGATATTTTGCTTTTTTATAATTTAGCAGGTTTGGACATTTTAATGGTCTTGTATATAACCTCTATTCCTTCATCTCTAATACCTGGTTTGAGGCCACACTTGTAAGCAATTTGCAATATTTCTCCAAAGCGAATATGGAGGGGAAATAACACGAAAACATGAAAGCACTCATCCAATCAAGTAAGCAGTTGTTGTGTAACATATTTTAGATGGGCCTTAAAGTGAATGTCAAATTCACTGCACTTTGACACTTTGAAACAAGCATAGATCACCAATCCCACTTTCATCCTTAAACTTGTGTGAAAACTCATACCACTAACCAAGGCATTATTGCCTTCATCTGAGTTTTTACTTATGAAACAAACTGGTTTCAAGTTATCAACTATGTACTTGATATTTGAACTGGTGATTTCATAGGGTTGGCTTGCTAACTGTACACTAGGTTCCAGCAATGTTTTGTTATTTTCCATGGCAGTTTGCAGCTCTGACTTTTGCACAAGATGAATCACACTACCTCGGACTTGCTTGTTGTTAATATATGGAGCAATATCATTTGTTTTGCCTTGCAGTGATATATTATTCTGAAAAAAATATATATATATAAAAATACTATGAACCTCCAAAGTGATTCTAGTAAAATAGTCAAAAGTTACTGATGGTGACAAGTTTGCACTCAGATGGAATTTCAAAAATACACACATTAATTGACTTATCTATCTTTTAAATACACGCTTGTATTGGATGTACGTTTCAAATGGGATAAATCATGGTATAGCTGTTGATATGACAGCCTTATTTCCCAGTCTATATACTTGGCAAGCAGAACAGTCCCACTCTTCTCAACAGAAATTTGTTTCTGACTTTCACTTCTCAGATTGTGTTCCGTCTCTCTGTAGGTCGTGTTTCATACAATTGGGGGCAATGAGGGTTTGACACTACCTTGGTTAGTAGGCGCCTTCACTGTTACAATGCTCTGTTTATAAGAATTTCATGATTTAACGTGTTATTATTCACAATAATCTTGGTGGGACTTTCACTAATAGTAATAGATATGTCCATGTGACACCTATCTTTGACTTCCTACTGAACATTGCTCCATTTTTAAAACAACTACACTGGTATACAAATAGCTTCATTTGGGATATCCTAAATAATTCTTCCCAAACTTATCTTTGTATACTTTTTCTCATAATACCAGGTGTAGTAGATAGAGTGTTTGTAGAGATTCCAACTTTTTTTGTAGCTGTCCATCAATCAAGCAAAATTTCAACCATATTTTTATGATGCAAATTTTGTATGGAATGAGTAGCATGGTGATATTCAATCTACTCCCTCTCTATTCTTCCCTGGTGTCTCTATAGTTGATGACATATTTGATGTTCCCAAATATTATTGGTGTACAGACAGAACATGAGGCAATGTATTGAAGATACTCCTTATGAGTCAAAGTCTCAAGTTTCTTACTTGTGGAAGTTGAGGCCACAGAGATGTGACTGTCTATGATTAAATACAAAGCTTGCTAATCGGTGGGCTACTAAGGACCTTTACCCCATGTAAAAAATTGTACACCAGTGTTGTTTTGTAAAATAAGGCCAGTGTGGATTTCTAAGTATGTGTCTTACATGCACAAACCTATTTTTGTTTGTGTCAACCTAGGCAAAACTGTTCTAGTGAGACTGCAACTTTAGCAAGTTAATGTATGAAACTCATCTTACCAGAGCATAGTAATAGCTAAGGCAATTACTTAACAAAACAAAGTGTATCCTTAAAGATATTGCACCTTAGAGTCTGTCTGGTATAGATTAAGCGCCATAAAAGTACAGAAGAATATTGCTTTTTAAATCACCTGGCATAAAAAGCTCTGATGTGACCAGTTCATGTCATAGCTTAGTTTAAACTAAAACACAACTTGGGAGGCAAGTATTATCACAACACTACACAGCTGCAAAAATAACTCTCAGACAGATGAAGTACTTCCATTCCCTGTCTGGTCATGTATTTTGTCAATTCATGAATGCCTGCCAATGATACCTTTGACATACCAATAAAATACTGGGCTTCGGGAAAGTTGTATTTCATATCTGAAGAACTTTGCTCATCTAAAAAATGAAGGCTTGTAAAATTCTTTGTCAAAAATTATAAAACTAAATTACATTTTTACCTGACCTTGAGAATGGAATGAACAAGACTGGCCCTCAATATCTTCAAAATACTGTTTTTGTTTGGATTCAAGACTACAATAAGAATTGATAGGTAAGTGATAATTTGCCAAATTAAATATCAAAATATTAAACTAAAACCCACATATGGATTATTTTTGGCCATTGAACCATGTGGCCCATTGTTCTTTAAATTAATATTCAAAACCAGTGAGTAGAAACCACAGTCATTTATCACATGTACCATATTTCAACTGCCCTCTTCTTCTGCTTCTTGTTTTTGTTAAATTGTAGTTAACTTACTTGTATATAATGTCACAAAGTGAGCCATTCAAAAACACAGGATTTAGCTTTGCATACACTACCTAACTTTAAGACATAGCCCTTCCCTCTGTACTTTTTGTTAATTCTTGCAGCTTTCTGTAAAATAGACTTGCCTCCATTGACCACTGTGAATGCCAAAAAGGAAACCTGGACAAGTAGACACATGATAGAATTCAAATGGCATTATTTGAGAAATCATTCACAATAAGCATCTAACAAAAGTTATTCAATATATCATAATTAAGAAAGCTCTTCTTTTAAACATGATAATACCCGGAGGCAGCATGTAAATTAGTGGATAATCAATATAAAATAAACCACGGGTATGGATGATTAAACAAAACCTCTGATACCATAATAGCAGACACAAGCTATAAATATTAGCAAATACTGTTTGTGTGAAACTTTCTTCAATCAAAAAATAACTAATCCAGTTATACAAGATCTGTTTTCAGAATCAAAGTGAAAGCTAGTGTTTAATGTCCCATCTAACATCCAGGGCATATTAAAATAGGCCCTCAGTATTGTCACTCGTGGGAGTTGAACCCACACAAAGGTGGTGTCCCGTGATTACCAGCCATACCAGCTAACCAACTAGTCCGCCAATCACCTGCAAATTTGTTGTCAACAAAAGGTTTCTGAGTTTTTCACTTGCAATACATTTTTACACTCTGTTAGTAACAACGCCCGATCTATATTAGAGGTGCAATATTCAAAATATGATATATTTTTTAAAAAGGCAATTAAAACAACCTATTTGTAACTTATACATAAAGCGTAGCTGAGAAATATTTCACATACAAAAAAAACTACAAAATTATACTCTCATATGTCATATTAAATATTTAAGGAGAATGCATAATATAATGTAAATTTTTGTGTTATGCTGTATATAGTACACCTGAAAGTGAATTGAACTGATTAAACTAACATTGCTTTAAACATTTTACCTTTATTTCATTCAAGTCACACAGACCCCGCAATGAAAATTGACATGCACATTTTCTCTGCCTTAAATGTATCCATACCTCTAGGGTAACTTACAGTAGACTTGCACATATGGATTCCCCTTGCTAGTGGTGCAAGATCTCTGCATTCACTTGCAGGGTTTGCACGTGCGGAATAATACACCCATGTGTACCTTGCATGCTCTTTGATGTTCAAGTAATGATACTCTTGTTAGAATGCAGCTTGTTTGCACATGCAAATCACTGCTACCCCACTACCAGGCTACGTTCATATTTTTCAACAATATTTTCAGCACACTTACGTGTGTAGACATGTACGATGGGATGTAAGAGAAGCTTAAGGAATATCACTGTAAATGTGTTATTGATAAATGAACCAAACACTAGACAGAGTCAAACAACTTCCACTTAGTGAATAGTGTTATTCACATCTCAGTAGTGTAGGAAGCATATAATCAATCTTAAATGAATCGATCTTTAATGAATATACAACAAACTTTTATATTAACAGAACATACTGTATCATTGAGAAATACAAAAAAATAATCAATTGATACTTTTGATAAAACAGTAGCATGATTAAGCACTAAATGATCAAATTCTAACTTGCAAGTTAACATTAGCAAAATCTGAAAAGTAGTTGGAGGGGAGGGGGGAACATTCAGATACCTGAAAATCGTTCAGAGAAGACCTTCACTAATCTTCAAATAGTCAAATGTAAACTGTATAAAAGTTAGTTATAGTTGTATTCGGCATCTAATCATAGGCAGCCATCTCTGTGGTAATGAATTCAAATGCTCAGGGCCTATCCCTGTATGATACTGGCTATTGAATGGGATGTAAACCCAATACTTTTACCTTTGTTGCATTCAACCTTACTATATATTTATGGGAATAAAGTGCTTTAAAAATAAGTTGTGAACCTGGGTTTTTAAGTCGAGCATTAATAGTGTCAGTGGGTTATTCACTTAAAACATATTAGGAGGCTTGGACAATGAATGTCACTGGGCTACAAAATGACTGGATTTGGTATCCCATGAAAACAACCACTCAGGCCAGGAACAACATACAAAAAACTCACTGAATCAATGACCATTTCCCCCTTGCAAAAAATGGATGCACTATGCATATAGAACTGAATAACAAGCAATGTGGTTCTTGCCCAAAATCTTGGAAAGAAACAAGAATAAAGTTATATAAATGTATTTATATTTTGATTACCTATAATTTGATCTTTCAATGTAACTTATGTTACCCATATGCCAAACATAAAAGTTCTAAGTAAAATATTTTTTAAGTTATTACATGCTGAAACAAATCTATGTGGCGGCAATGGCGGCATGATTGGGCTTTATGAATCATATGCTTGTTTCCATCAATATAATACTCAAAGATCCAATTACAATGATCTCCCAGAAATTGACACTACATGTAACCAAGGTATACACATCCCTGTTTTGGTTATAGATGATCCCCCCATCTATAGCATCCCTTCAAAAATCTCTTTCATGTAATTAAAATACCATTAACAACTTTCATTTCATGCATCCATCTTTGCAAAAGAAAATGCAGATGGAAACTGTTCAGGATACAAACCAAAATCACTCTAGTTGAAGCGTAGTGCTGTCTGATAGGTCTTTCTGTCAAAACTCAAGTTTTTTTAAAAAGTTATATATACTACATTTGGGACATTAACACACTTTCAAGACCACATGCTCTTATGTCTCAGTTACCTACTACACACTGCAGTGACATCATAAAGTCTCTAACAACAGTCAAAGGATGTGACATTACTCATAAATTTAGCAATATATTTAAAATATACAGTGGATACTACATCGGTATCGCATTCTACTTTGAATTACATGCACATGTTCTTAATATTATATGTTTAAGGTTATATTTTTCATAAATTTAAGCTGTGTTTGATTCATCTGGTTAAAATAGTTTAAATGGTTAATCTCAAAATATATTTAACCCTGATAGAATGTGAATTTATTCATTTTACTGAAATTATTTTCAAAATTTATCAAATATCATGGGTTTCCAATGTCAAAAAGGGGGGGGGGGCAAAATATATGATGGTCCCCCCACTTTTAAAAGTGGGGGGGCCATGGCCCCCCAGGCCCCACCGCTCCCTACGCTACTGCATCTCTGATTTCAGCTCCTTGATAATCCCATACTTGTTGAGTCTAACTTGAAAGGGACAGCCTACCCTATTTTTGTCACAAAGTAATGTCAAATTTAATTTAAGAATTTCTTTGTCATCAAGCTCAACTGCCAGCGTAGTGATTTAAAGAAATATTGAACATATAAATAGGTATAGTGAACCTGAAAAAAAATGTCAAGGTTATAAATTGCTCCGGCTGTGGGGAAACAGCACAAAAGATTAGAAGGAAACCACTGTTCATTCTTAAAAAGTGCTAAGAAAATGACTATAATAATATTCAGGAAAGTGAGAAAAACATTTTTAAGCCAGGACATTATGGTGGCGCAAAACAGCAAGTTGATAACAATTGAAGGTTGCATCACCAAAACACAGGGCATTTTGATGCCCTGCATGTCACTACTGAAAGTAAGCAGACGTATATAGAGACAGATATACGATAAATTCTATGAACTGTCTAACTTCAGTGACAAAGCTAATCATAAGTACTACTAAAACTCAAGGTGGTGGAACTAAAACAAAATTGTGAATCAGCATGACAGCACTGCAGATTTTATAAGAACAAATGCTACCTGCTCAAAATGACCATATTACTGGGGACTAATCATACAATCGTGCCTGTGCTACCTATGTAAGATTTGGTAAACGTTTACCTCACTATGCATTAAGTATAAAAGCATCAAGAAATGCAGTCATGAGCCCTAAAATCAAGTACATAATTGCCTAAAACTAGTGTTTCCATGTTTGTCTGCAACTACTGAGTGTGCAAGTATTTCAAAAAGTAGTTTTCATTCTAGAAGGGTGAAAAATGTACAAAAGTACAATTTTTGCAACTTTGTGTGTATATAATGGTGAGGGTGATAACTGGAGGATTGATTGGAACAAGTACAAGAATCACTCATATGTTGATGTCCTAAGGAAGACATTAAGTGACAGGTATGCTCAAGTTCCAGTAAAGCAGTGCTTAAGACACGCAACCCTAATAAACAAAGTGTAAAAGTACTAACAAACAGAAATAAAACAGAAGCCCCAATCAGTCTCATTCAAAGAAATACCCACCAAAAACCAAATGAACATGTTGGTAATAACAGGCAAGTCAACAATAATTTCAGTATTATGTGTCAAAAGAGATTTATACCTTTGAATAGCCATGATAATAAAAACAAAATCAATAGGTCGAAAGAATCCTAATCAAAGAACAGGACAACCACACAGTTAAGAAATGGCAAACTTAATGTAAACAAAGTGAATCCTACATTAAGATTTTTGTCCAAGTGTACTGTATTCATATTGAAGTCGTCTCACTGGTATGTTATGAGCTTTTTACAGTTACTATGCCAATAAAGACGTATTTTGACAGGCTTAAAGATTCATTGTTTTCAGATAGAAAAGATATAATTAGAGTCTCACCTATTTATCAATTTCTTTTATCCGCCACTTAATCCATTTCACCCAAAGAGTAGGATATATAATCTATATGTTTTCTTTCATTTGCATCTGAGATACAGAAGATGAACATATAAAAAAGGCAATAAGACAAACATCTGAAGTCTCTGTAGAGTCTACATAAAAGAGTCTAGAGTCTACTTACTGTACATGTATGATGGAAGTAAAGTGTACACTTGCAAAATGTGCATCAAGAAATCTGCATTTATTCAGTACCATTCAGTACCAACATTACTAGAACTTTTTTTACAATCCACGCTGATTGTGCAGAGTAGAGACCTACATCAAGTTCAAACTGATCAATAAATTATTGTTACACATATTAAGGGAATGTTTTAGAAACTCACTCGAAAATAAAATTATAAATGACAATACCAGAAGGCATATCTAAATAAAAGTGTTTATAAAGACTGAATGTATTTATTTAATGTGAGGTGTTAGATGTGTTTACACTTTTTACCAGTACATGTACATGTGTTATTATTAGTCGAATCTTTGATTCGAGTTATGTACTGAGTTGCGGTCACGATTTTAAATTGGCCGTTTAAGCCCTTAAATATCAATTCTGCATAATATTTTCTTCACATATCTGTACATTAAGGTGTGTAGTATACACTCTGCCATTTTGAAGATTTTTAATGCTTTTATTCAGTTATATTTTATAAAGTAAAAAGCTTGTCTGGCACTACGTCTGGCTTTCTCTAAGGACCGGTATGTCCTGGAAACTATTGTCTTTGCTATTGTAATGGTCTACTCGAACGAGTCTTTTTTAACCGTTTCGTCTGCTGGTTTCTAGATGTGAACCCCCAATTAATTTATTTGTCTGCTGGTTTATCACGCAGTGACTGTTAATGTAAAATTGTTGTCTGTGCATCTACCCATTTGTCAAACAAATAAACCGCAAAGAAATTAATGAATGAAGTGACGTCACGTTAGTACTACACCTTTGTCGTCCAGCCAATCAGAATCGACAATGAAAATATTCAAACTCCGTAGTTCTACATTCAACCACTCGAGGGCGCTTTTGCATGTCCTAGAAGTGATCACGTCATTTCAACGAAAAATACAGCATAATCTATGGTTCCCTATTTTCGCTCATTGTGGCTATTCGTAGTATTGTAGAAACAACACACAAATATTTTATTTAAATACTTACAATTTGCTTCTGTAAAATATCCATGTACAGTACTGTCAGGAAACCCCCTCAAAGAACTGCCGTGAGTGCGCATATTTGCTCATTAATATTAACGAGGCAAGTCCGTGAACAGGAAATATGCTGGTAGTTTTCATCTTAAACCAGTCTTGTAACCCCCACAAAGAACTGCCATGACTGCGCATATTTGCTCATTAATATTAACGAGGCAAGTCCGTGAACAGGAAATATGCTGGTAGTTTTCATCTTAAACCAGCCTTGTAAAATATTGTCGAAAAACCCCCTCAAAGAACTGCCGTGACTGCGCATGTTTGTTCATTAATATTAATGAGGCAAGTCCATGGAAAGGAAAATGCAGGATCTACAGACCCTTTATATTTGTAAACAAATACCCATCTCGCAACACAAATCTGAAAACTTCACTGAAAATGGTTTCCAAATGTGGGCGATAATACAGAGTTTACAGATTTCAACCCAGTCCTGTCCTAAGATTCGACTCTGTGGTTGGGTGAAAGCCAGCCACTGGACTCTAGTATTTCCTTGTGTTTTAACTTGGTTTGGGGACTTCATGGACAAGAACTTTACAGTATTTGTCCCCTGTAGTGTTTTTAAATACCTTTTGTCTAATTAATACCACATTTACATTCTAACTTTAAACTTAAACTACAATATATTCCACTTAAAGGCCACCTTACCATCTTTATTTTTCTATTCCAACTTTAAGGTGACCTTATGGCCACCTCTCATTCTTAACTTGACCATACCTCAACTTTAGGGTGACCTTAACTTCAGCCTACCCTTACTCTTCGGACCTTGTTCGTATGGTCCTCAACTTAACCTATGGTAAGATGGCCTTAAACTGTAAATATTTATAGTTCAGTAAATGTTATATTACTTATTCATATATTGATTATTCATATTTACTAGTTTGTACTTATTTAAATTTATTAGTGTTGATAAAAATGGATTGTATATAAACATTAGTATTACATAGTGTAAATAAAATATTATATATCCCCACTTGCCTTGTTTTCATTATCTGTAGTTGAGGCAATGAGTTAGATAGCTGGAAAACGTGAGACTGCACATACATATATTAACATAGAAATAAAATTAATTTTATCCCAGTGATATTTTTCATTGGATTGCTATGCTAACTTACCAGATCTCATACAGAACACTGAAACAACATTTGTTGACAATGTTTTGTGCAGTTTTGGTCTGAAAAATGTTTCACAAACGTTTAACAGCAACTGGTTTTCATACCCAATTTTTTGAGGTATTTTCTGGCAAATTTTTAAAAACATTCTGTCAAAAACCTTTTTAAACTCATATTTTTGGAATACTTGTGAAACATTAACCTTCAAACGTGTCCAAATAATTGGGGTTTTTGGTTTTGCTTTTCATGCCTACAGATATAATTATTTTCTCTTCAATTGTCGACATATTGTGGTCACACATAGTAATTTTGTGAGGGCAATGTTTACTGGGGCATTTGTTTATAGAAGTCATGGGTGCATCTTGACACCATACATTATTTTTACCATAAATATTCACAAAGTAATTCTTTGAATCAATATTATTATGGTTCCGTATGTCATGGTTCACCATCAAAGTCAAATATGTATTTGCATTAAGTGCACTGCTCATGTCCCTGATGGCTTTGCTCACACTAGTAGACCGAAACCCCTTTCACATAGTACTAAGATTCTGGATTTTTGAGGTTTTTGCCCAACTCTGGCACAGAAAGCATAGGTTATGCCTGTAGGTACCATGTGACCCATAATTTGTGCATTAAAATATTTGCACAATTTACTTGGCTGTGAGTGCGTTGACAGTCTGGGAATTGACCATGGACATTTGATATGTTGAGAGGCGATTTAATGACCACTGAGTATTGTACCTCCTTGTCTGGAGTTCTTGTTCAAGTTCTTGCTTCCCAATTCCCAACTGTAATGAGTGGCCATAGTGGCACAGTTGTAATACACTTGCCTCCAACCTTCGAGGTCAGTGGTTCAATCCCCAAACCCTACGTGATCGCCAGTTAACAATACAAAATCTTGACTAACTACAGTAACTGGTCTCCTCTGCCCATAAAATGATTCGTTGTGATACGAAATATTCAGTGTTGAAATCAACACTAAACCCCAAATATCTATTCATAGGGTGTCACCTTTGTGGGTTCCAGTCCACTAGTGGCAATGCTAAGAACCTGTCCTAATATGACCCTGCCTGTTCAACGGGATGTAAAAACTTCCAACTTTGACTCTGACTTAAACCTGACTTTAACAAAAGGATGGCCTGCAATACAGCACTTTTAACTGTTTTGGGATCTTGACTTCCATAAATGTTTCATAAATGGCCAACGGCCCATTCCAGGAGTGAAAAGGCATCATAAGCAACTGTTTTCAATCATTGACCCCATCATATCCTCCACTTGGCCACCTTAACTCTGGTTTAGCTGCAATGACATATGTACTGTTATATAGAACTGGTTTCTTTGAGTTGATTGGCTTACCTTGTGCAATCTCCTTGCGCATTTGTGATTCATAGTATGCTAGAATCTGTGACACAGATTGAGAGATGGCTGGATTTTAATGCAGTACATTTATTTCCGACAGGATGCCCTCATGATTTAACTGTGCTTCTTGGCTGCTTGAGATACTGACTGTAGTCCCTGTAAAAATGACAGTATCATGCTTGTCACCTGACTGGGGCCACCAGCTATGTGGAGTTGAATGGGCTGAATGACTTGATTCTTAATTGTCTTCTATTTTTCAACAGCGCCTGATGTAATGAATCTATCTGTTTGAGGTAAGTCAATGTCATATGCTTGTTCATATCTGGCCATTATTGTGAACCAGCTGAGATCCGTTCAGGTGTGAAGTTGTACTTAATGTTTCTAGAATGTCTGTGGATAAAGGTTCTCATTCCTCGCGATCACTTTCGTTGCTGAAACAGTCACCTTTTTCCTTGGTGTGGTATTTGTTTCCTTTTGTCAGATGTCGTGATAATGAGACATGACTGTGACAAAATATAACAGCAAGTTTAGTGTTTGTTGATGTTAGATTTGAAAGTGAAGCCTGTAAATCTATTCTCTTGTTATTAAGGGCTAATTTTTATTCTATTCACCAGTTCCTCTTAAACAAGTGCATAGACGATAACTACACATATAAGGTACTACTACTGTCCAAGAAGGCCCCTATCCAGGCAGTGATGAACTTCTTTTCTTAATACCTATTTACAAAACTGAGGGTCTTACGGGGCTTTATGAGAGAGGAGAGTAGCTCCCACACTTCATTAAGAGCTGGGTTCAATCCCAAAACCTCAAAATGTAGAGCCATATTGTTAAAAATGGCCAGTGAGGCAAAAGGTCTGACAACAGCTATTTACCATAAATGTATTATTATCATTAAATGTGTTATAGTCCCATGTCTACAGCTGGATTCAAACCCAAGACCACAGAAGTGACACCAAAAATGGTTAAATGTGTCTATCTAATCTAGTCTACTGCTTTGCGGTCACAATAATATATGCACTTTAAGTTATTTTTCAGACATGAAAAAGTAGCTGTAGCTTAATGAATATATCCTGATGATTTGGTGGTGAAAATTGGTCTTGACATTTGTTGTACCCATTATCAGCTTTCCTTAATTCATTTACATACAAATATACTGAAATATATATATCATGCTTATATTTATATTTTTTTTTGCACAAGTGTATGACCAGAAGGTATATAATAATACAACAATGTAACTTTTGCATTGAATATATCCTTGTGATTTTGTGCTGAAAATTGGTCTTGACATTTGTTATACCCATTGTCAGCTTTCTTTAATTCATTTACATACAAATATACTGAAATATATATTATGTTCATATTTATATATTATTTTTTTGCACAAATGTATGACCAGAAGGTATGTAATAATACAAGTGTAAAATTTGCATCTTGGTAAATTCTCGGATTTCCTTATGGTTTCTGTAAAGGTTTATTTTGGGGGTGGGGGGTAAAGACGCCACACATTTCATTGCTCCAGTTCCTAGTTAAAAGTCATTTCTTGTTTACCCTGTTTAATGTTTATTGGGTGACCTTTGACCTTTAAATTAAATATTTCCCGCTAAAACCTTACTTTCCTCACTCTTGAGAGGGAAGTCGAACTGCAAGGACGCCATTTTATTGCTTTATGTAACATGTGTTAAAAAATTTATGTTGGTTGTAAAGTGATATCTTAGAAGTATTTTACAAGTTTTATTTTAAATTATTTTTAGTATATTGTATTAGGCGTCCTAGTGTGTATATAACATGGTATTATACTGTTTCTGTTTTAACATGTTGTGACGGGTGAGTTGACAGGTTTTCTATTTACATTGGACTATATATATCTATGCAATACAGTATAAACGTTGATACTATTTTCCTGTCAACTCTGTGATACTTTGTCTTGCATACTACCAGGCCCTGTGTTATATGGAATTTCTGTTTGTTTTCATGCGGGTTTGTTAATATGCTTAAAGTATTTAATACAGTATAAACGTTCATACTATTTTCTTGTCAACTCTGTGATACTTTGTCTTGCATACTGACGGGCCCTGTGTTATATGAAATCTTTGTTGTTTTCATGCGGGTTTGTTAATATGCCTAAGGTATTTAATACAGTATAAACGTTGATGCTATTCTCCTGTCAATTCTGTGATACTTTGTCTTGCATACTACCAGGCCCTGTGTTATATGAAATCTTTGTTTGTTTTCATGCGGGTTTGTTAATATGCCTAAGCTATTTTACTGTTCTAAATGCGGGGAGGAACATAGGAGGCCTGTGGGTAGCAAATGTCAACTTTATGTAGAAAGTACCTCAAGTACTTCCACTACTCTTAGGGATGAAAACGTGAATGACAGTACTAATTTACAAATTCTCAGTGCACTTAATGCTGTTAGTTGTAGGCTGTCGGCTATTGAGCAGCGGATAGACAGAACCGAGGAACAACTTCAGGGTCACGTAAAGACTGGTTCTGACATAGCCGGTTCCCTGAATGCGAGCAGCACACCCTTACAGGATGTGGGAGAGGAAAGTGACGCTGGGGACGTCGTCATTCCATCTACAAAATTTCTTAAAACCTCCAAGAGTATACAAGATGCAGTAGACATCAGGCTCCAAGAACTGGCCAAGTTAAACGAGCAAGGTAAGTTCAAATCACAGAGAGGCAATAATGATCAGGTCACTGTTAAACAGCAAATACCCTGGCCTCAGAACTATATTTTAGCAGGTACTTCTAAATCGAGAGTTACTTATGACAGTTTATCCAGTTTTCAGTGGATGGCAGGTTTTAGTGCTATAATTAGAGAAGAAAAAAATGTTAAGATCAAAAATGCCATGCTTGAGTACATGACTGATATCATGGAAAATGCCCAAGATTTTGGCTGGGCTACGGCTAAAGGGGCTCATGCCCTTATTCTCTGTCGATTAAGACCAGAGATCTAACCTTAGCTGCCATAGCCCGCAATATACAGTTTCAGATTGCAACAATGAAGGTAGATTTAAAAGTTACTCACATTCCAGGTAAGGTCAATGTAGTAGCTGACCTTCTGTCTAGATGGAACACTCGAACTAATCCAAATGCTACCTTAATTCAATTATTGCCTTCATACCAATGGGTGCCTGTAAATGACAGCCACATTATGATAGACTGGTCCATATAATTCCCTTAATTTTGGTAGGCCTCCACCCGTCTATGGCAAAATTGATACAACTGGGTATTCAGAAGATCTCCATGGCCTTCAGACCATCAACAGACAGAAATTATACCAGCATGTTTCGATTATTTTTAGCTTTCACAATATTCATGAAACTCAATGTTTTCCAACTCACACCCCTTATGATTCTTGCATACTTACAGTTCCTGGAAAGTAACAATACATCCAGTTCAGCTATGTCCAACCATCTATCAGCCATAAAAGCAAAACTTTCACTCTTGGGTGTGTCCATTCAGCCATTTCAGGACTCCAGAATAAAGTATTTCCAAAAAGCCATGACACTTCATAGACCATTCAAAGCACAGCTAAAGAAAGTTATAGATATAGATACCCTACAGCTGATAGTTCGGACCTGTGACTCCACTTACATGGGTCAAGTCTTTAAAGCAGTGTATACTTTGGCTTTCTTTTCTTTTCTAAGGCTGTCAAATCTAGTACCTCACAGTGTGCAGGCCTTCTCACCCCTGTATCATTTAGCAAGAGGAGACATAATTGTGGCAAATCCAGGCATGCATATAGTCATCAAATGGTCCAAAACTATCCAGTCAAGAAATATGGTAAAAATTTTAAAAATTCCCACATTGGGTGCAAATCACATATGCCCTGTAACTGCAATAAAAAACCTACTGGCTATAACTCCTGGATCAAAAAATGACCCCTTGTTTCAATATAAAACCCTTAAAGGTTGGGCCCCTCTCACTGACACTCAGGTCAGGCGTCATTTTCACCTGATCCTGAAAAAATTAAATCTCCACAAGTCCAACCTTACCTTTCACGCGTTCCGGTGTTCAGGTGCCACCTACGCCTTTAATTCTAATGTGGCATTGCAGGATATCCAAAGCCATGGCACCTGGACGTCGGAATGCGTCTGGAGATATATCACACTTGATCACGAGGCATCTGATCAGGTTGCTTTGGCCTTTCAGAAACAGCTTTACCTTCCTACATCCTACTAGTTGGGGTTTGGGCACTTTTTTCCTTCAGTTGTAGACTTTAAAAATTGTTTATGTCCATTCAAAACAACTAGTTAAATAAGTTCACCTTAAATTAATAACCCTAACTTAAATAATATCCCTAATTGCTCATTTAAGGCCACCTTTAATTTGGACAACCTGATGCTCAGCTCATAACTATTTTCTTGTAAATTTTACTATGGTTAAGGTGACCTTATGGCCACCCTTATGTTAAGTATGCCTTAAAGTGGCTCTGGTTAAGGTGACTTTAGGTTCACCATCTATGAGCAATAGCATCAGGTTCCCACATTCAAGGTCCCCTTTTCTTTTCACATAAAACTTAAAGTTCTTAAACTATTGTGTCACTAAATATTCATATATTAACGTAAAAATATTAAATTATGAATTATACAACTTTTATTGGATTGTAAATAAACAATAGCTTAATAGTGTATAAATTGTAAATAAATATATATTTTACCCCACCCCTGCTTTTTATTTATACTTGTAACATAAGGCAATGTTAAAGCTATGGATAACATACACAAAGGTCATATGTTTGACAGACTTATCGCAAACATTATGACGGTTTTTGTAAGCAGGTGTTTTGCTTCAAAGATTTCCCTTTGTTTTGTTAAAACATTTTCTCACAGTTTAACCTTGTAAATGTAAGAAAAATGTATTCAAAATGTGTTCAAATATACACGGAAATGCAAAAGTTAAGCATTCACTTTTTTGGCATGGCATAGAAAAAGCTTTAGTATTGACTTGTAGCATATTAAAGATTATTGAGAAAGAAAAATGCTTATTCTCCTGTATTTTGTTAAAATGTATGTTTGGTATGTGTAAAAAAAGGAAAATTGCACACAATATGAAATTTTCACCTTTAATGGAATGGATACTTATCATTTATGGACCATAATAGCATTATTGAGAAATGTGTATTCTGTCAAATAATGTGTTTATTCACAGGCATTTATATAAATATATGTGATTCCATTTTTCCTGAAAATATGTGGAATCGGAATTGTTAACCAACCAAATAAAATATTTGTCCAATAAATTATTGAAAGAAAAAAATGAATTTTTGAAAATATTATTAAAAGAAACACAAGAAAATAAGGTTATAGCATCACTTTGTTTCTGGTGGTCTTTTTTCCTTATTTACACTACTGAGTACTCAAGTCTTTATTAGGGCCGACATAACTAGGACAGACACAGTTGGGATGATAATCTGATCAATGATATGACTCAAGGAAACTGCTGTTTGTTCAAACAACTTAATCGTTGGATATTCATCTATCACCACAGCAGCACCACAATTATGCCATAGCGATTAAGAACTTGTCATAATGTCTAAAACTTCAAAAAATAGTTACAATCTTTTAATCTAAAGCAGCATATGACTACAAACATCCCATAAACACCACAACAGTATTGTCCTTGCTCCCTAAGTGGAAGGATGAAAGTATTCTAATTGGGTGTATCTGTTTGCCTGTCTGTCTGTTTGCTGATGCACATAGGGTCCTTTTCTCACACAAGGTGAGGTCTAATCATGGCTCAGTCCTCTACAGGGATGATCTAGGTCCAGATCGCAAATCATATATAGTTTTGGTGAGATTTGTGGGCAATATCAGCAAGCACAAGTGCAAAAGTAGTCATTATATTTAGAAAGTATTTTCCCACAAGGCAGGGCTTACCTTTGGTTTGGTCCTCCTCAGTTTTGATCCAGATGCTGATTGATGATCATGATGTAGATGTAAATTGAAAATCCATGGTTTTGCCTTTTTTCCAGCACTGCCTTCAGTCAAGGGCTTTGTGTTTACTAACACTTTTTTTAAATTTATGAAGAGCCTAGAAATATAAGTGTCACATAAATATAAAAAAGTGTCATTTGGTCTTGTTATGAACAGCGTGGATTGGATAACATTATAACATTATCCTCGCCTATTGATTTGGTGTCAGGGAAGGCAGAAACCAATATCAGTGATGATAAAAAGAATGGTTGAGCCAATAATCAGTATTGTCATAATATCTTCATTGTAGACGTGATGAAGATGAAACAATGGAGGATCTCTATTTTGGTTTAAGATGTAAGTTCTCCTGGCTAGTAGATAAAGACTAGGAGGGAATATGACTGACCAGTAAGAGATAGGATGAAGGGCGGTTACATAGGTGTGTTAATTGTACTCTGCACTTTCAATGATAGCTACCTAAATTCTATGCTAAAACTGTTTTATTTTCATTTTTTGTAGTTCTTCCTAAAGTTGGAGATACCTATATTGGGACTTACACATTTTTCACCTGTGTTAGCACAGAAGGGACCACCCTCACAACAAAACTTACAGTGGCCACTGTTACAAAATCCAGTGACCAGTCCTATGTTAAGGTGTGTGTTTTATTTTTTTTTGGCTTTTTTATTAAAGAAATACACAATTTACTATCCACTGAAAGCCATATTTGGCTGACATACAAACCTGGATGTTGTATTTGTCAGTGTCACTTAAAATGCTTAATTAGTGTAACAAATTTTGTCAGCAAGTGCCATTTTTTCTGTGGGCCACTGAGCCTCTGAAATATTAATGCAGAAACTTTAGTAGTTTGCACTAATTATCCATGGAAATGGGTATTTCTGTATACAAAAATATTCTGCTCTATCTCCCTATATAAGAGGTCATCTGTAACGTAGCAAATTGTGTATCTAATTACAGGTAGTCACAAGTCCCACAAGTAACAATACTGAGGACCTGTCTCAATATGACCATGGTTACCTCCCTTATATAGACCATATGCAGTTTATGGTGTCTAATAAAAGTAGCATAAGTCAATATTTATTAAAAAAATGAACAAATGTAACAATAAATTCTGCAGTACCAGTGAATGAAAAGACTTCCAAGTTTTAATTTAATATTATTGCTTTGATATTTCTCAATGGATTTACATACAAAAGTAAGTATGGAAATGAGCATATATACTGTGAATACCTTTCAATGATGCATGTAACATGCATGCAACTCACATAGTTATTACAAAATATTAGCAAAAACAGCACTGAATCACAAATTTGTAACTTTAATTATGTATAGTAATTTTAACTTTATCCCTGTTTTGTATGTCCTGGTATTCATGATAAACACAGTGCATGGTGAATAATAAAAGTTTCATATATACATGTTATTTTTTCAGCTTTCTTTGAGATTTTTATGGTGTGTACGTGACTCAGAGATCAGAAGCTTTGTGCTGACTGGTGACTACAGCTATTCCTCAAGATCTGTTGCTATGCCTTTTGTCTACGATGGCTATGCATTTACAATGCATGTTCAATTTGCAAAAGGAAAAGTGCATATTCACTGTGTTGTAAAGGTTTCTGGAAAAGTGTGCCTGAAAGGTACCATGTCTCCAGATTACAGTGGAAAGGAGATGACAATTTGAACAACTAGATAAAAAAACAAGCATTGCTTGAAACTTCTATGTAGCATTTTCAAAATTAAAATTTGAATCAATTTTTGGGGGGCTTTGTTTTATTAGTTCAACCAAAACATTATGTGTTGGGTTGCATTCATACACCTACTTGTTTCTCCAGATAACTACACAAAGTCATAAAGTCAGAATTTCTTTATGTGGACAGAGACTAACCGAAGAAAGAAATAATTGAATTTGGGGAAAGACATCCATCATATTCCAGACACAAGAATAAGAATAATTTTTTCAAAGTCCCAATCTCAATGTATTTTGTCGTTCTAGTTGGCATTAATTTGAAAATAATGAGTGGATTGTTATGACATTTTAATGTGAGTAGGGCCTTGCCAAAGGAAAAGTCCATTTTGTCACCTAATTGCTGTAACTGTAGTAGAATTTGCTGTGAAACTGTAGCATTACCGGCTGTTTCTGTGGAGGGGTGGTGCAGCCACTTCCACTCACCTTCATACTGGCACTTCTTTCCCACGGGCTGTGAATACTGTAAAGCACATTTAGAACAATAAAACACCTTAGGCATCGTGAACTGAGCAATAATAAAATGCAAAATGTAAAACATGTAAAATGATAAAATAATTTGAGATAAAATAGAAGAAAATAATTTTTAACATGCATATTGTTCAAATCCAAGAGTGTGGCGGCAAATTCAAAGGCAAAAGCATGAAATACCACAATGCAACAGTCAAGACTGGTACCAGAACTGAAGGTTAAGTTCGCTGTGTGAACTTATCCCCATAATTATTCCCAAGTACATCTTAGACTGTCTCAAGACCCCTCCCCTCCTCTTGCAATCAAGTTGAAGTGTAATAATGTATTCATGTAAGGACTATGGAGAAGTCTTTTCTTGAAGGAAGGAAGATTCCATACAACATCCTCAAGCATATCATTTTGGTTAACACCAGGGTTTCCAGCGATTCTCATGGTCCTCAGTTGTATAGTGGTTAGCAAGTTTGGCATCTAATCCCAGGCTGTCATCTCTGTATGAGGTAGTGTACCACAAGTGGCAATGCCGAGGACCTGTCCCAATATGACTCTGGCTGTTCAGTGGGACAGAAAACCCCAGCTTTGAACTCCAGCGATTCCCCTTCAGCTCAGCCGGTAAAAGAGATATGCCATTTTGGTTTTATCAGTTATTTCAGAAAAGGATAAAAGGGGCTGTGTTAGTCTAATGTAATGAGGGTTTTAGATGGTCTAGGCTAACCCTGACTCCACACTAAAATATAATCAGCTCCTGACATTTTGTGCCCACCTGCCTGACCTCAAATTATCAGGCATCAAATGAGATTGCACTGGTCCTAGTTTAACAAACAGACAACATTGACACGCTGACAGACAACGGGACACGCTATATTGAGAAACCAAATCACATTTGTGTTATTGTGTTTCTTAACATGTGACCAATGTTAGATTGAGTAACTTTGACTATAACCTGTAAGATCAGGATAGTTCTCTCTGTCATGCTAGTTAATATGCAAAGATGTCTTTTTCTCCTTTGTATTTAATTTACTTGTATGTGCGACACCATAATATGGGATAAAGGTGGTGTTCAAAAAATTTTAGTCCAATTTTGCAAATACCCTTGTTAACTGTACAATCCAGCATGTGAATGAATTGTTCAAAGTTGTTTCCCTCCCACTGCTGGGTTTTGTTCAGATGGAACCTCATTGGCCTAGTTTCACTTAGACTCTGAACTTAGCGTGTGACTTTTTTATGACCTATTTCTAGTCTCCTAATTATTTTCTATTTTGCTAACCCTATAGGATAAATGCAAAATATGCCCATTGCTTTTTCTATTTTGATGTGTTGGTTATGTTTAAAATAAAGGTCCCAATTAAAGTATAATTTACAATATATGCAGATGTTTTAGGTTAATGACTCAAATTTGTTTTGTGAAACCTTATACTTTTTGCCTTTTGCAATGTGATAGAAAACACATGGATTCAGACATAAAAACTCTAAAGTCAGACATTCACATAACCCGTGATGATCAATTTATTAACACAATGGAAATTACACTAATGTGCAATGAATATTGATCAATATGGATTAAAATTAAGATATTCTGCAATACATTTAGATATGGAATCTCAGATACCAGTTTCATAATAGGGAATTTCATAGTTTCTCTCACAAGTGGTTTTCATGTCAATCAAAACATATTATTATAATGGAAGTAAAATATTTTTAAAATGGAACAATTTGTAGAAGCAACTATTTTTTGCATTTTGAAATTTCAAGTCAGTTTATAATTGATCACATATTGAAAATCAGTTAATCAGTTAGTATATTTTAAACACAGCATATGGATCTCAAAGCCTCATTGACATTTGTTAAATATAGTTGGCTGAGACATAGAAGCAGATATCAATGTCATTGTTTGCAATGCTAATGGAACAGTATGAACTGGATAAAGTCATCCTTACTTACTTAGGATCTGTGGATAGAGATGTCAAATCTTTGATTGAAAGGAATGGTTGAAACTCCACATCAATGTCACTGCTTGCAATGTTATTGCAACAGTGTGGGGCAGATAAAGTCATCCTCACTACTACATCTTTAGTCAGAGAAGTCAAATCTTTGATTAAAAGAGATGGTTGAAACCCCATGCCAATGTTATTGAAACTGTGTGGAATGCATGAAGTCACCCTTACTTTGGGTCTGTGGATAGAAAAGCTAAATATTTTTACTAAAAGGAATGGTCAAAACCAATAGCTTAAAATATGGAAACATCCTGTTTGTGTATTTAATAAACTTCAAAGACAGTCTTAAACTTTATCCAGATCCAAATTTTACTATTTCGTTGTGACTAGAGAATATAGAGTGGAGTGTGGCCTGGTAAATGATTAAAAATATGTATATATAATATAGGTATACAATTCATTAGCAAACGACAGAGTCCTTCACTTAAAATTATAAATGTTGTATTCTGTGTTGGTTTTATTTTGCAGTACTTCCTCCAGTTGGAAGTACCTATTCTGGAAGGTTTGCACATTTCACTTGTGTTGCCACAGAGGGAACTGTCATGACTGCAAAGGTAACAGTGGTCAAAGTCATGCAATCAAATTTTCAGTCACGTGTTAAGGTAAGTCTGCAAATTGTGTTTAGGTACTTGATATGAAATTCAAGACATAACATAACGAAACCTAACCCAGTAACCATTGGAAAAAATCTTAAAATAGTTTAAATGTTTATAAAAATATTTCTTAACCCTATCCCTTGAGTTACTAAACACTTCCAAGTAAACATATCCACAGTAATGTTTAAGGTTTTATAAATACTGTCTAATCAAATGTTTTTGCCGAAAACATTCAACAAACACTAATAAAATAACTCAAAACTAGGATTGACTGGAAACGCTTTTTAAATATTTATATAATAAGTAAAAGTTATACTGGGAATGTTTTTAAACATGTAATGTTTTACGAACAATATGCAAACAACATTTGTTGACAATATTTGGTAAATATTTGCTCTGATAAAATATCTTACAAACAGTGCATAGTAACAGGTTTCCATACCCATTATTTTAAAACATTTTACAATTTTTATCTATGATGTTTTGAAAGATTTTATCACAAATGTTTTTTGTACCCATGTTTTCAGAATGTGTATTAAACATTTACCTTCAAACATTTGCAAATAAAGATTGCAGTGAGCAATAATAGAGGGAGGACTTTGTCGAAAATTGCAATGCCTAAAATTGAATGCGGCCACAATTCTTTAGTCACTATCTTACTAATTTAGAGATAAAAATAATATTTTTATTGGTGAGCAACCTAAAAACATAGTGAATTTGATCCCTATCCCAAATTAAGGTTCATGTTACTAAGTAAAGTCAGTGCAATATTTTTGAGACATTAATATGCTCATTTGTAATGTTTTTTCAACATATATCATTGAGACTTTAATCCACAGTATAAATAAAGCGTATTGAAAACCAGTTATGGATGGGTTTTGTACACATCATTTGTTTAACCTCCGTCAAACATTTCCTTTCAAATGTTTGCAAAATGCATAAATTTTCACTGCAAAACAATGAAAAATAAAAAAATTGCCCACATGTTTTGAATATTTATGCATCTTTGTTTTGTTTTATTTGCAAAAACAACCTGAAGAGTTATGAGTGGATTTTTATTATGTTTAAGCACAGTTACCTTATACAATTCAACCTCCTTTCAGTATCAGACCCAGGGGCCACGGTGGCACAGTGGTAACACTCTCGCCTCCCACCTCTGCGGCCGGGGTTCGATCCCCGTCATGGCCGTAAGTGGGAAAGCTGGTAGTTGCTTGCCGTTGGTCAGCAGTTTACAGTACACAACCCTAGCGAACTCTATGTACTGGTTTCCTCTGCCCTTCCAACTATCCGTCGTGATATGACCTGTGCAGTGTTGAAAGCAACGCAAAACCCCAAATAAACAAATCAGTATCAGACCCAATAAATGAATGGGTGTGAACAGTTATTTAGTATTTGCTCATAAGTAGTAATGGGACAAGTAAGTGAGTGAGTGACTGGATGCCTGAGTGACTCATTCATTCACTCACTCACTCACTCACTCACTCATCCATTCATCTATATATTCACTCATTCCCTAATTCATTCGTTCATTTATTCATTCGTTCTTGCTTCAATATTTTGGTGATCCATATCACCATATACTGGGCAATTTTTAAAGGACTTTTTGATTGTTGTACTGATAAGCAATATTGGAATTGTTGGGCTATGGACGAGAAGTATTTCAGTGTTTTAGTGGAATCTTAAAATGCACTTAAAAATTAGGACAAAGAACCCCTACTATGGCCCAGGTTCATAGATGACATATTTATGATCTGGACACATGGTGAAGAAGAATTACAAAAATTCTTAAAATACCTAAACAGTATAAATAAAAAGATCAAATTCACTCATGAATGCAGTCAATACAACTTAGATACAACTGTAAAAGTGGACTCAAACCAATACCTATATACTACATTGTATGAGAAACCCACGGATACACACTTGTATTTACACTACAACTCAGCACATCACAATCCCTGCCATACAAAAGGGTCGTATGGACAATTTCTAAGGATAAGGAGAATATGCAGCAAAAATGATGATTTCATCCACCATAGTTTAAAACTCATGTAGTATTACTTAAACAGAGGATACCCCATTAAATCCCTCAAAAAGCACATGCTCAGGGCTGCTAAGTTCAGCCAAGACGAATTGCTAGTAGTTAAAAACAAAAACACCACTGACACCCCAGTTATGATAACTACTTTCAATCCAAGCAACCCAGACATTAAAAAGTTCATATCAAAAAATGGAACATAATTAAACACAGAAATGACTGTGCCCACACATTTCCCTCTAAACCCATAGTTGGTTTTAGAAAATTACCTAATCTGAGAGAAAGCATCAATCTCATACCCACCACAACCCAAAGCACCAGCCAAGTTAATTCCTAATGTTTGCACCAGATTAGGAAAATGCACCTACTGCCCACTTATTAAAAAAAATAGTAAAGTAAAGTGCAAAATCACCAACAAAATTATACCAATCACTAAACTCCCAAAGATCACTACATGTGAATTAAGCGATATAATATATTTAATCACATGTAATAAGTGTAACAAATATTATGTGGGCGAGACAGGATGCCGTTTAGGAAAAGAATGTATGAACATAGACTTTCAGTTAGTCAGCCTAGGGAAAACAGAATCACCCCAGTCTCCAAACACCTGACTGAGAAGGGACATTCTCTTAAAGACATGGAATTCTGAGTGCTGGAAGTACCACATCCCTGAAACTAATCACAGAAAGATGAGAGAGAAATGGTGGATGTGGAATATTGGGGCAATCCATCTAGTTGGCATTAACCAATTTATTTAATTATTCGTGCATTATCGTGCCCCTCACACTCAGGGCATACTCAGTTATTCTCATATGAACGAGATTTACCGTCTTCTAATACTCTTGTCAATATTACATTTTGTCATTTTTCTCCACTATTTAAAACATTTCATCAAGAGGAATTTTAGTGCTTAAATACACAGATTTTACAAAGATATTTCATAAGCTGAAATATGTAATGTTTATTCCTTGACACTAATTTCTGTATGTATGTTCTATAAAGTATTATTTACATATTTTCAGATTTCTTTGAGATTTCTATGGCGTGTATGTGATTCAGAAATCAGAAGCTTTACTTTAACTGGTCTCTACAACTTTGGCACAAGATCTGTTGCTATGCCTTTTGTGTATGATGGTTATGGATTTACATCACATGCCCGATTTGGTGAAGGCAAATTGCATTTGCACAGTACTGTTAAGGTATCAGGAACAGTATGTTCGATAGGTAGTCTGCATCAAGATTTTAGTGGAAAAGAGATGATGATATGAATGACTCCATTTAACTCCTTTATCTACCATTTCTGTGATTGAAACTTGAATTGCATTGGATTTAACTTTGATGTTGACACATTTTTACATTATTGTCTTATTGTACAAAGTAGTAGTTTGCACCATGAATTCATTATCATTTCACAAAATTGAAAATACCTGTTTATGATAGAATAAGCAGAAGTTATTTGGGGAGCAGGATAAATCGGCCCTCGGCAAACCGCGCACACCCCCTAAAAACTCAGCCCTTCAAATATGACACCAGTAAAAGAAATAAAATGTAATGCAATAATTGTCCATTTTGCACTTAATATCCATCCTATTAGAGACTCTAAGGCTGACATATATTTATATATGCACAGGATATGAAGTAAGCATGTATGTGATTATTTATGACAAATAATGGTCAATAAATCTTGTGTTTTCTCAAGGGTGACAAAGTGATATATGGCAAAGTATGATTAACATGTACCAAAGATATTTCAATATTGTAATCAACGCTTTTTAACTGATGTTCTCTACACACCTGTTCATGTTAGAATAATTAAAAGTACAATCAGATATTCACATTATGTCAAGGGTCACAACTACTTTAGTGACTTGGATGCTGTAACCAGTACCTTTTATCCTCTGTCTTCTACTCACTTGTTTATGTTAGAATTGTGTTCATAGAGATTAAGTCTTATATAAGTTGTTGTTAGATTATATATTAGGTAAAACTCAAGACTTCTGGTCAGTAGAACACAAGACAGTCACAACACCAGCATGAGGGTACCATGAATTGATTTAATACATTAACATGATAATGCACACTATAAGACTACATAATTATTCACAAGTCCCATAGAATACACAAGACTGAATACACAATACACACATGCCTAAATACACAGTTTCCAATACACAGATTTTTGTTACACAAGTTCAAATCCAAAAATAACCAAGAATACATATTCTTTGGATACACAATTTAATACACAATATCAAATCCAATAACACTGTAAAAATTTTGACATGTCAGATAACAAGCTTAAGGTCACCTTAACTGGAATATATGAGATTACTACCAAACATAACACAATTACACAATAACGTGACCATTGGAAATTTAGAAATAATTTATGTACATGTTGAATTAAGATTTTGACAAACTTTCATTGTGATAACCTATAAGATGACAAAGTATATAAAATTTTGAACAAGTACATTATGAAAATAGAACCCTCAAACCCAACCTGCATTCATAAGCTATATAGCCTAGCAAAAGTAGATGCAACTTGATTGGCATTATCTGGACTAGTGTGTATATAATTCCATACACAGTCGGACGACCATGTGCCTTGCATTTTAATTTGTTTGAGGGGAACATGAGATGCAAAAGCCAAAGAAGCACCAGACCTTCTAAATGAATGGAAGGTAAAGTAGTGAGGAGTGTAACCTATGTGAGAATTGATAAAAGATAAGGTCTTTCTGACCTTGGAATCTGTGAGTACCTACCACCCAGAGGGATATTTGAATTGGAATAATTGGTCATTCTTGGTGGGATGGTATAATTTGAATAATTTTTTTAATTGCACATAGAGGACAGATAGCTGCTCTGCTCAAGGCAGGAAGTGTGATAATTTTTACCTTATCCCGACTCTGCAATGTTTTGGACCACTTTATTAAGATTTTTAAGGAATTTTCATCCCAGAAGACATCACTCCCAGCCAAATGCCTTGTAAAATCATATGTATTGAACGAGTGGGGGCATAGGTTTGATAACCTGAAAAAGCCAAAGAAAGCCAAAAGGAATAGTGTTTTGTACACCTGACCCATATACAGGGAATCACAACATTTAACCATAGCATACAGATCTTCAATGCTAATGATGTTACATTTAGTAATTGAAAGAGGACGATTAATTTTTAGAGATTTTACAAAATAATGCAATTTCCTATCATCCAAAGTCACAGTGGATAACCCATACATGATGAACTTAGCCCTAATGGCTGCCAAGTAATTACCTATCATACCAACTGATACCTTGTTGACATTCAAACACTCAAGGAAAGCCAGTAAAACACCCACATGAACATCACACATTGCCACTCGCATATAAATACAAAAAGCTATGAACACTCTGAACATGGATGTGTAGGGTGCTTGAGTAGATGGCCTAAATGCAACTGTGAGCCTAGATATGGCTTGAACTGTAAGGGCTTCCAACTTTGGATGACCTAAACAAAGCATAGTATCATGTCATTAGTATCAAATTTCACAATCTAGATCTAACAAAGACAGTGAAGTTTTCATCCACAGAAATCCTGGCACTAAGGAATTAAGCTCCTGTATATCTTTTAAACTACCAGTCCAACGGGACAGCAAATCATCAGTTCTATTCTTTTTACCAGCAATGTGTATATAAGTAATTTCAATATCATGCTTGGCAGCCAGAAGCCACACATTTCTAGCACAAACAACCAGAAATGGATCTTTAGTATGACCAGATTGTAGTACCTGGACCACAGCAATATTGTCACAAAATAGCCTCACCCCTTGTTTTGCCCAATTCTTGCAAAATAACTTCAAGGCAACAAGTATATTTATCATTTCTAAGTGGACAATAGTTAGGTTGCAGAAACCTTGAGGTATGGGGACATGGTAGACTAAATTGTGAAAGACAACCCCTAAGCCTTGCAGACAGGCATCTAAATGCACCTGAAAAGCCACGTTTTTGTGATCATACAAAGCTACTCCATTGAAATCAGGGAGAAAAAGCAATGCAATCATCAATGTAGCCAATGATTTTGTAACCAAATGTTTTCATAATGAAGCATACGGCATCGCTGCAATGCTGGAAGATCTGGGAGCCATGCCTGCTCCAGAACGGAATGCATGTATCGACGTAAACATGACGTCACGACAGACCCAAGAGGTCATAGTCCATAGGATCCACCTTGATGTGCCTGAACGCCCTAGATATGTCAATCTTGTATAGATGGCATCCTTTGCCTAATATTTTTAACTGCTCAGTTATGCGATCAATTGTGGGCAAATGAAGGGCAAAATCAGTGCCCAAATAGGAATCACCTTTCGAAGGTATCATAAGATAAACATGCAGAGTCTGATCTGTGATCTCAAAAAGTGTTCATTTGTTGCAAGTCCTGGCAGTACCGTTAGTGCACTTCATGACCAATACACAAGGGATCTGAGTAACTTGCTCGATAAACACGCTCCTCTGGTCACTCGTACCTTCACCAAAGGTGCTGCAGGTTGGCTATCAGACACGTACTTGCAGGCCAAAGCAGTCAGGCGTCAATTTGAACGGTTCTGGCGGAAAGACAAGTCTCCACAAAATAGGGCTAGACTCCGTAAACAAATTGCTAGGTGCAATGCCATAATTACAAAGGATAAGACCAACTATTTCAGGAACCTCATTAGTGACAATGCTCACGATTCTAAGAAACTGTGGCAGATTCTACACTCAGTCCTGCACTCTGTTCCTGAGAAGGTACTCCCCTCTCATGCCTCTCAGATATGCCTTGCCAATCGTTTTGTCACTTTTTTCTCAGATAAAATCAGAAAAATCAGGGACTCCTTTACTAACACTGACTCCTTCACTCTTCCTGCTCCTTCAGATGTACCCAAATTTGACCTTTTTAAAGCAGTTTCTGAGGATGAAGTACGGAAAGTAATTACCAAGTCACCAACCAGTGTCGCCCACGGGACGGAATTTAGAGTGGACAGACTGTGTCACATAGTAACTAACTAATTAGCATTAGGGCATACTGGTGTTACTCCTCACGGTCCTGTTCTTAGTTTAGGGAACTGGAGTGCAATGAGTACCATCCGCTGGTTGTTCCTCTTACTGTTGTTTTGGAGACTGTCAGTAAGCAGTGATCCTAATGTGTTTATTCCGTTGTCTGCTCATGGTCTTACGTCATTACCACGTCCCTACAGACTCCACAGCTATGTCCTGAATACACATCTTTTCCCTTGTGTGGCTAAGCGTCATGGCCTTGCGACCTTATTGTTGCTTTGTGGTGACATCTCCCTTAATCCTGGACCAATCTCGTTTGGGGTGGTAAATTGCCGATCTGTAAGGAACAAGGGACCCTGCATCGATGATACTGTAACAGTACATTCTGTCGACATTCTTGCTGTCACTGAAACACATATTCGCCAGGAGGAAACGGACAGCCTTCTACATTCCATCACCCCGACAGGCTTCAAATTCTGCCACAAACCCCGTATTCATGGCCGTGGTGGTGGTGTCGGATTTTTTATCAACAAAGCTATACAGTTTAGATCTGTGGACACACCTACTTTCAGTTCCTTTGAAAATGTTAGCATTGCAATTGGGTCGGCGGCTCAACAGCTTGTGTTGACTTGTGTTTATCGTCCACCTGGCTCATGCTCTGAAAGTTTCCTGGACCAATTTCTCAATCTTTTAGAATATTTATCCTCTGTTTCTCCCTCTTTCCTAATTTGTGGGGATTTCAATATTCATGTGGATACTTCTTCAAATGACAGTATCAAATTCCAGAACTGTTTAGAATCATGCAATATAACACAAAATGTTCAAACGGCTACCCATCTACATGGTCATATCCTAGACCTTGTTCTTACTCCTACTGATGCCAGTGTCATCTCTAATGTACGAGTTGCTGAATTTATTTCTGATCATGCTCTTGTCCTTGCTCAGCTTGACTCAGTTAATCCTCCTTCACATAAGGCAAAAGTTGTCACTTTCAGGAGGTATCATAAAATTGACATGGACAGTTTCCGTAAGGATTTGGGAAATAGCGCATTCGTAAAATGCCCTGGTGATACAGTCAGTGGTTTGTATGAACAATACTTAGATGATTTGAGCAAATTGCTCAACAAGCATGCACCATTGGTTACTCGCACTTTTACTAAGCAAGCTACTGGTTGGCTATCTGACACCTACAGGCTGGCAAAAACCATCAGGCGACAGCTGGAACGAATCTGGCGTAAAGATAAATCTGCCTATAATCGAGCTAGACTTTGAAGACAGATTGGTCGCTGCAATTCACTGGTCAACAAAGATAAGGCAAATTACTTCAGAAACCTGGTCAAAGAAAATACCAATGACTCCAAGAAGCTATGGCAGGTCTTGCGTTCCGCACTGCACTCTAGTCCTGAAGCAGTACTCCCTTTTCATGAATCTAAGAAAGGTCTTGCTGACCGGTTTGTCACTTTCTTCAGTGACAAAATAGATAAAATCAGAAACTCATTTTCCTCTAGTGACTCATTCACTCTGCCTCCTCCACCTGATGTACCCAATTTCAGCTGCTTTAAACAAGTTTCTCAAGAGGAAATTAGAAAAATTATCATGAAGTCACCCACTAAATCTTGTTTGTTAGACCCATGGCCTACATTTCTTGTTAAGGAATGTATTGATATTTTACTGCCCTCTATCACCAGGCTTGTTAACTGCTCGTTGTCAGAAGGTGTTGTACCTGATGAATTCAAGAAGGCTATTGTAACCCCATTGATTAAAAAGTCATCACTACCACCCAATGACTTAAAAAACTACAGACCTGTTTCTGGGTTGGGCTTCATATCCAAACTGGTTGAACGTGTTGTTGCTTCTCAGTTGAATGACCATGTTAGTTTGAACGGACTGGAGAATGTCAGGCAATCTGCCTACAAACTAGGTCACTCAACTGAATCTGCATTGCTTTCAATTAAGAATGATGTTCATTTGGCTTTTGCTAAAGGTGAGGCTACTGCTGTCGTTCTCTTGGATCAATCAGCAGCGTTTGATACTATTGATCATGATACGCTACTTAATTCTCTTAGCTCCTGGTTTGGTGTGAGCGGGGTTGTCCTCGATTGGTTTAAGTCTTATCTCTCAGACCGTGTTCAGTGCATTAAGATTGGGTCAATTTTATCTGATGCCAAAAAGTTATTGTATGGTGTGCCTCAAGGCTCTGTCCTGGGGCCAATCCTTTTTTCACTCTATACTACTCCACTGAGTAAAGTCATACAGAATCATCCTGGTATTAGTTTCCAGTTCTACGCTGATGACACACAATTGTATGTACACCTCACACATAAAAATGTTGCCTCGGCCCTTGATAAGCTGTCACACTGCCTTGAAGACGTAAAGAGATGGCTCTCTACAAATAAGCTCAAGCTAAATCCAGATAAGACCGAATTCATTGTGTTTGGCTCAAAGTGTCAGCGCGAAAAACTTAATCAGTCCTTCCCGGTCAACATACTTGGTAATCTCAAATCACCAACAGATGCAGTTAGGAACCTTGGTGTCTGGTTTGATTCTGATTTCTCATTCTCTTGCCATGTTAGGAAGGTCTGCAAGGCTTGTTTTGCTCATGTCCGGGATCTTAAGCGACTCCGAGGACATCTGGCACATGAAGACACTCTTATGGCTGCCAATGCTCTGGTCGGAAGTCGACTAGATTACTGTAGCTCTCTGTTCAGAGGTCTCTCAGCTCTAGATCTGCGCAAACTTCAATGTGTTCAAAATAGCCTGGCCAGAATTGTTGCCAACACCACCAAGTACTCACACATCACTCCAGTTAGAAAAGCACTACATTGGTTGCCAATTAAGTACCGTTCTATCTTTAAGACTGCCATGTTGGTATATAAGTTCCTACACAGTGGTAACCCCAAATACTTTGAACCTTTCCTCATTCCCAGACATAGTGCATATAACACTCGTCGAAGTCAATCTGATGGCATATTTCTTGAGGTTCCCCACTTTGGTTCAATTTTCAAGTCTCGAAAACATTTTGGACTCAGTTTTGCGTATGACGCACCTATGATTTGGAATGACCTTCCTGATGAGGTCCGCTCTGCAAACTCACTTGCCTCTTTCAGGTCAAAGTTGAAGTCATACCTCTTTGGAAAAGCATACCCACCCTAAATTTCCAATCTCCTTTCTGCTTTCTCCGCGGTGCTGACCCCTGCAATGTCTCTGGTTTTTGAATATTGAACAATGTTTTTGTGTGATGCGCCTTAGAGTCTGTCTTTTGACAGAGATTAAGCGCTATAAAAGTGCTATTAGAATTAGAATTAGAACCAAATCTTGCCTCCTCGTTCCATGGCCTACTTTCCTAGTTAAAGAATGTTTGGATATTCTCCTCCCCTCAGTTACTAAACTTGTCAACTGTTCTCTAACTGAAGGTGCTGTCCCGGGTGGTTTAAAAAAGGCTATTGTCTCTCCTCTGATTAAAAAGTCTTCACTACCACCGGATGAATTAAAAAACTACCGACCTGTCTCTGGCTTGAGTTTCATCTCCAAACTTGTTGAGCGTGTAGTTGCTTCACAGTTAAATGACCATGTTGCCTGTAACGGACTTGAAAATGTCAGTCAATCAGCCTATAAGCAAGGTCACTCGACCGAAACTGCACTACTGTCTATTAAAAATGAAGTCCACCTTGCTCTTGCTAGAGGTGAAGCTACTGCTGTTGTTCTCTTGGACCAATCAGCAGCATTTGACACCATTGATCATGGTACGCTTATTGAGTGTTTGAGTTCCTGGTTTGGTGTTGGAGGCGTGGTTCTAAACTGGTTCAAGTCGTACCTCTGTGACCGCTATCAGTGCATCAAGATTGGTTCTGTTTTATCCGATGCTAAAAGGCTATTGTACGGTGTGCCCCAGGGCTCTGTCCTGGGGCCGATCTTGTTCTCATTATACACTACCCCCCTCAGTAAAGTTATTCAAAATCATCCTGGCATATGTTTCCACTTTTATGCCGACGACACACAGTTATATGTTCATCTCACACATAACCATGCCACTCAGGCCTTTGATAGACTGAAAAACTGCTTGGATGATGTCAGAAAGTGGCTTTCTGCAAATAAGCTTAAACTAAATCCAGACAAGACAGAATTTATTCTGTTTGGCTCAAGAAATGTCCGCACAAAACTCAGGAAATTTTTCCCAGTTAATATACTTGGCAACCTCCTTTCACCTGTTGATGCAATTAAGAACTTAGGTGTCTGGTTTGACTCTGATTTTTCCTTCTCTTGCCATGTCAGAAATACCTGTAAGGCTAGTTTTGTTCATCTCAGGGATTTAAAGCGACTCCAAGGATATCTTACACGTGAAGCTGCTCTTTTAGCTGCAAATGCCTTGGTGGGAAGTCATCTTGACTACTGTAATTCCTTGTTCAGAGGTCTCTCTGCTCTAGACATTCGGAGGCTCCAATGTGTTCAGAACAGTCTTGCAAGAATTGTGGCTAATACCACCAAATACTCACATATCACTCCTGTAAGAAAGAGTCTTCATTGGCTGCCTGTCTTGCATCGCTCTGTCTTCAAGACAGCCCTGTTGGTGTACAAGTTTCTACATAGTGGCCATCCAAAATACTTTGAACCTTTCCTTAAACCCAGGCATAGTGTGTATAGAACACGCAGAAGTCAATCTGATGGTGTGCTGCTTGAGGTCCCACATTGTGCTTCAATATATAAGTCTAAAAAGCATTTTGGCCTTAGCTTTGCATACGATGCCCCAAGGATTTGGAATGATCTTCCTGATGATGTACGCTCAGCTAAATCTCTCTCCTCATTCAGAAAAAAGTTGAAAACTTACCTCTTTGAAAAAGCTTACCCACCCTAGATTATCCCTAGTTTTTCATTTTGTCTCTCCGTGGTGTCGACCCCTGCAATGTCCCTGATTTAACGATTACGATCTCTGATTTTGGCTTTCTGCGTCTTAGAGTCTATCATTAGATAGAGATTAAGCGCTATAAAAGTACTATTAGAATTTAGAATTTTTGTCAATGCCCCATTCACCGAATAGCCAATAGGCCAACTGAGATCAACTATGACCCTTCTGTTATCCGAATTTGCCTTCTCTCGAGTTAAAAAAGGGGATATATGACCACCTTGACATGGATGCTCCTTAAAAGGGCCAACAATTACATTGTGGGGAAGTTCCTCAGACAGATATGTTTCAATATCCTTTGGAAACTGAATGGCCAAGTTATGGTTGATCCCTTCCCATTTTAAAGGACAATTTCTATTAAAATCTAAACGGAAACCGAAGTACAGGAGGTCAATGAGTTGCTTGTCCCAGTAATCTGACAAGTGAAATTTCCAAGCATTCAAATTCAACTGGGAATCGACTTTCAAATGAGCACCTAGGAAATTTGGCTTTTGATGCTGGTTTACAATAGCATGGACATTGATAGGGCAGTAATGCAACATTTCATGAACTCTGAGCCTTCCAATTGTTGTAGGATTCTAAGTCACAATCGGGAGTACTTAAAAATTGAGTAGATCTGTTAATAATAGAATGCATGTACTTATCTTCTAGTCCATTAATGTCAAAAATCTTGATATTTTGATCCACATCAGCGCATCCAACAACCTTGTGACACCCAACAGCATGGTTTTCAATACTGGTACTATGTATTGGTGAAGTAACATGACCACGTTCACTTTCATCTGTTGTTAGATCAGGGGGCCACGGTGGCAGAGTGGTAACACTCTCGCCTCCCACCTCTGCGGCCGGGGATCGATCCCCGTCATGGCCGTAAGTGGGAAAGCTGGTAGTTGCTTGCCGTTGGTCGGCAGTTTACAGTACACAACCCTAGCGAACTCTATGTACTGGTTTCCTCTGCCCTTCCAACTACCCGTCGTGATATGACCTGTACAGTGTTGAAAGCGACGTAAAACCCCAAATAAACAAATAAACTGTTGTTAGATCATTAGAGTCAGCCTTGCCAGGGGCTCTGCCTGCAACTACAGAATAAAACAAACGGCCCCCACACAAAGAATGCAGTTTGCTCATAGCAAGGTCGCATTGGTGGCCATCTTGGGCAAATCTGCACCAGTTATTCCAGTGCGCCTTGATAAGGTACAAGTCTTTCCATACACTTCTAATGCCTGTTTTTTGACATAGCCATCATAGACTGAATTTTAGACTGACTTAACTTTGAATTATTCACAAATCTGGTTGTGTACACCATCTTCTTATTTACACTACAGTTATTTACATTGTCAGTCATAGCAAGTTGACTATCATCTCTATTAATTTCATAGCTGCCCAGAGGTTTTTTGGGCTTAGAGCAGCTGACTGCTCGTTTTTGACTGTTTTTGGAAAACAAACAATCTTTCTCTGGGTGATTTAATTGTCTACCTTTGTCTAAACAATTGGCACAGATATGTCTGTGCAATTTGCCATTACTTTCATGATCTTTTGCATACGTACAGGCACCTGACTGGTATAGTGTGCAAAACCACGGCCTCTTGTTGATCATCTCACCATTCTTGGCAAAGTTTCTGAAATTTGAAACATGTTTTTGGGCATGTGCCCATCTAACCCTATTAATACAAGCAGTATCATCCCAAGTAACAGCCCTCCTTTCCATATCACACATCAAAACGGCATGTGCCGCCTTTGCCCCATGCCAACTAAAATCATTGGCATCCTCCATCAAATCTGAGAGGTAGTTTAACATGTTTTCCCTTGTTTTTTCAGACTTCTCTTCTAATATATTTCTTGCAAAGCCCTGAACCCACTAGCACCAGGTGAGCTGATCATATGACATACGTTGCCTAGAGCTACCACCTAATACTGTGTCATGAGGCCAGGAAACTCGCTTGCTTACCATCACATCAACATTGCCACCTTTTAGATTTGATTTTATGTTTTTTACCTTTGGGGGAGAAACTACAATCTTCAAGCTCACATAAGCGTTGATCAACCTGATGCTGAATGTTTTTTGCTGACTTTAAATGACTTAAGCATGGGACTAATGAATCATTAGATGATGAGTCGCTATCTTGTTCTTGGTCACTGTGTGGACTTTTAGTCAGAGAAAGGCTACTTATCTTGTGAGATGCAGAATTCTGTTTAATATCAGCCACCTCCCCTTCCATGTTGTCTAGCCGCTTGTTGACAGTCGGTAACTGTTGTAATATCTGCATCTGCACATCTGCTGCTGCCGCCTCTCTCTGATGACGTGTTATTGGGGACTGGATTCACTAGATTCACCTTCAGCATCGCTTGAAGCTGTGACTTGTTCCAGCAGCTTGCACTTCTTCCCTGTTGGTGGAAAGTGTCTACCCAGACACTTGCTACATTTTATTTTTTGATTGGGCATTGTCCAACCCTTTATTTAAATTATGTCTATGTCCTAAAGATCTGAAATCAATAACATATGCAAGCGTGTTGAGTGATTGACTTTATGGTTGACTTACTGGAGGTAAATAATCTAAAATATCAATCAAATCTCTGCCATAGGCTAAATTGCAAGAATAACATAGGTTAGACCGTCCCTCAGAGTTGGTAAATCAAGCTTAAGGTCATCAATCAACAAGCTGATGAAAGTGGGCATCCCAGACTTGAACCCATAGTCACAGGCATAAGAGATCAACAGTTCCGTCGCATGCTACAGCCATGAAGCACATCATCATATAATCAGACGTTAAAATATTCAAATTTAAAAACAGGTTCATATAAAACACTAAAATTGATAAAATCCAATCATAAAACAGTATAACATTCAAATCCAATCGCACAAAATTCATAGAGCCAATGTTTACAGTTCTGGCTCTAAATTCATAATGAAATAACTGAACCCCAGCTTCCCAGAAAATTTTTCGAGGAACCAATAGCAAACTAGCAAAATTTTCCTTTCTCACATGAAAACCCCACAGCTCATGAATATTCATGAAGTAATTCCCGCCAGGAAATTTCCCCAGTCTCCTGCCAATGAAATCAAAATAGACCCCATAGTTGACTAGTGATGGAGATATCTTCCCAATGGGTACCCTAGCCTGGTTACCAACCCACATGCACTGAACTTATGGTCTGAGGGACTGACCCTCTGAGTGTCTTAACACCCAGGAGGACAGAATGGTTTTTAAGGGGCGATAATATAATTTCTATTAGAGAGGTTGCGAACAACGTTTTTGAAGCCATTATCTGTTTTCCACTACATTACACTTCAGTGATTTCTGTGTTGAACGTCATTTCATAGCGTCAGAAGTACCAACCTTACATAATTCACGTTAAAAAGAGCCATTAAAAATCTGCAACAAATAGAAATACTATAGACAGCTGTTCATAATATATGCTCCGTTATGTAACTTCTTTCAACCCTATAGTCCCCAAATCTCATTAAAAAGTTACTGGTCCAATCAATATGCACCAACGTTGTGGAATTTTCTTTATTTCCATATAAGGGCCCATTGTTCACACTCGCAACACTGGATTACTGACCTTGAATGTTCCTTGAATATTGCTTTGGTCAAACCTTTCAGTAGATTAGCACACTGACCTTCTCTCTGTCGGGAGATATGAGAAGTTCTCAGTGGCCTAGTGGTTAGGAAGTTTGGCATCAAATCACAGGCTGTCACCTCTGTGTGTGGGGTCGACTACCACAAGTCACAATGCTGAAAAGCTGTCCTGACATGACCCTGGCTGTTGAGCAGGACGAGTTTGAACTTTGGTAGATATGGTGCCTGCAAAGTAGTGGATTCGATTGATAGTTTCAGACAATTGTTGATCAATTAAGTTCATCCATCCATTTTCCAAACATGAAGTTGTGACTGGACTGACAAATTTCTCAGTAATACTCCATGCCTTAGATTTAATACTCTAATAAGGGTATACTAACTACCTTTTACCATCTTCCTTTTCCACCTTTTAGATATCTTTCATTTGTACATGACATCTCATATCTAAGATCAATCAGTCTCCAAAAGGGTAACATGGAACACTTGAAATTTTACTTTTCTACAAATAAAGAAAATCACCCATGTACCTTTTAAACATGTCCCACTCGAGAATAACATAACAAAAATATCAAATAAAGGTAATATTTTATTGCCCACCTTTGGCCTGTATAGAAGGATATACAGAGTGGGATATTTTTGTATATAGCTGAATCTCCTTACCATGGAAAATTAGTATCAACAAGTGGCTACATTAATATCTTGTTATTTGTTTTGAAAATGGAGCATTTTTCAAGGCATTGTGTGTGGAAGTCTAAGAAATTATGTAATGTTCAAAAATTTTCTACTGTTTATTAAGAATCTTGCCAGGCTCTTTTGGATAGACTGTTTTATTTTATATTAAATTAGTATAGACTAGTGTGTGTCTGTGTGTGAGTGGGGGGCGCAGCGGCACTGTGGTAAAACACTTGTGTTCCACCTCTGAGATCAGAAGTCGAATACCTGGCTTGCCCTCAAGTGGGAAAGCTGGTAGTTGCTTGCCGTTTGTCGGTATTTTACAGTACAGAACCTTGACCAACTGTATGTGCTAGTTTTCTTTGCCCTTAAAACTAGCCGTCATGATATGACCTATACAGTGTTGAAAGCGACATTAAAGCCTAAATAAAGCAATCTTTAACAGTGTATTACAGTAGTCAAGGTAAAGATTGCTACAGACTTTGTGGCTAAACCAGGAGGAATTCTTAACCTCATATTCAATTAAGATCCCTATATTGAACCAATCCTCAAGGTTTCTGTCACACATAGCAGGAAACCAAAAGTATCCCCAATAACCATTTAACAATAGCATTTTAGTTTTATTTGTTTTTTTGACAAATGCAATAAGTTTCGTTTTGTCAGAATTTAAAGTAACAATAAATAAATGCCAATTCCAATTAATACTGTTCCCTGTCGTAATTTTGCACAACTAGGTCACAAAATTGCTATATTTGATTTTTTAGTTCACTTATTTGGGTTTTACTTCATTAAACTCTGCGTTGACACAAGCTCAACTTACAACAATGTTTACGGACATAAAATAAAAGCAGTAAACCTTTTCAAATAGTTTTTGAGAGGCGATAAATGTCATTTCTACTAGAAATTAGCTCCCCAAATTAGCACTATTTTGAATTCCCTGAAGTTATTTATTTTATTTCTGTCGTCAATTTCACTTCCTTCTGTGGTATGCCACAAGTGCTCTAGATTTACAAATGTGATTTTGTTGAATTTTGTACAAAGTTACTGTGCCGAGCAGAAAGGCTCTCTGATAACAAAATAATGCATCAAGCAATATGTTTATTGGCTACGTCGTGCTGGCACAAATTTTACACGAAAAAAAAGAATTACCAACAGCTCTCCCCAGTAAAATAATAGAATTGGTATTATTATAATTGCTCATGTTTTGTACAAAAGTAACTTGCAGGTAAAGAGACAAAACAAGTGTTTATAATGGTTTGGCCTATAAATTGTGTTGAATCGGCAAGCCACGCGGCACGTTTTCTCCATATCAGTAAAGCATAAAATCTTGAGGAGTGTTGATCGAGATTAGTTTATATGTATCTAAGAACTTTAACCCGGGTAGTTAAATGGCTGCAAAATGGTATGTATTTTTTATTCATGATTATAAAAAGTTGCACATTTCATGCTGACATGAGAAAATTGATTCAAAGGTACAAGGTATGATTGCAAAGGACAAGGGACCAGTTTCACAAAGGATAAGAGACTTGGTATACTTTTAGGCTAAGTCAGGGACTCAAGACAGATTGGTGATTTACGTCCTGGCAGTCAGTGTCATATTGAGACAAGGCCTCACCATTGTAACTTGTTGAACCCACACAGAGGTGGCAGCATATGATTATTTACCAATGCTGCTAACCCAATGGGTCGCTGAGACCTTTGCTAAGATCAAGCTGATATAGTAGTTTTCTGTCTCACGTGACAGTCATGCCAGTCAAAACATGATGTAACAATTTATCCTTGAGAAAATATTATTTTGCAATAGAAAATCTTTAACCACATCCTAACATAATCCCAGCCCATGTGTGCCCATAGAGGAACACAGGAAAGGTATGACCAAGTGAACTTGACAATGACCTTTAGGCTAGGACAGTTGATAATGTTTCAATATAACCTTAGTTATGAAATTATTTACGAACACAAAATAAATAAAACAGTTTGGGCTTTTATTAGTATCTCTTAGTATTTTTAGCAAACAGTTTCTACATTTAAACTAGCCTGTTAGTATGGATTAATGTATTTACAAGCTCCCAAACCCAATAGAGGATGTAGGAATAGTTTGTTGGAAAGTTCTGACCACAGTAGATGCAGCCTGTGGAGTAGTTTGTAAATATTCCCAAATGGCATCACTTTTCCAACCACCATGAATCTTGATATTTTGGAGATTGACATTATGCCAGAGCACCTAAAGACATGAAACCCTAACTTTTGTTGATGTAAATTCAGGCGCCTAAGTATGTAACTTTAACTGATTTGAACCCTAGATGCAGTCATGGGGACAACATTGTGTCCAATTTTCCAAACAAACAAAGGATGATCAGATTACAAATCCAACTCTTGAATCATAAATGGGCCTTTGAGGTGATTTTCTAGTTGAGGGATCTGGACCACCTGAACCTGATCTGCACCCTACATGACCATGTGCCACTTCACTATGATGTGGGCCCCTGGGTGGCCAAAAATAATATTACCAACTGAGAGGTGTCTGGTGATATCAAACCCATTTTGAGTATTAGGAACCAGGTTGGATAGCCTAAAAACCATAGAAGGCTAGCAAAAATATAGCTCTGTACACAAATCCATTTGTAATGGCTTGACAAAGGGATGAAATCTGATAAATATGTTGAATGGAAAAAATGGACTTAGGCCTTGGGTTGTATGGAGCATTGGTATGAACTGCTTTTGGTATGACTAAGGTGACTAGTGGGCAAATCATATAAAGAGGCAAAATGACTAAGGACGGACAAGTATTTTTTTAGGGACTGGAGAGAATTACCTAAATGCAAGAGATACACCAAAAGCATTAAAACAGTATCCAGCTCAGAAATGTTACAGGAAAAAAAAACTTGCAAAAGCAAGGAAAACTGAAAATTTGCCTGTGTAAGCTTGTTGGGTAGCTGGTCTAAGTGCTGTGTCGACTCAATTTGATGCACTATGGAGGAGATTATTTCCTAAGGTAGTACCTAAAATCAAATGGAAAAAGCTGGATAAAATATTTCATCATGGACCTGCCACCAATTACAAGATTTAAGTTCCTCCACAATTGTGGAATGACCTATATGCCCCCATCTAGAAAGTGCATCAGCATATACATTTTTCTTGCCATAAATATGAACGTAGGTTACTTTGATATCCCACCATGCTGCAAGAAGACAATGTACGGGCAGAAGCCATGAGGAAGTTATCACAAATCCAGTGTAAATTGAGAGAACAAACAACTGCCTCATTGTCACAATGGAGAATAATATGTTGGTGAGCCCAATGTTTGCCCCATGTACTAAAAGCACCCAAATTGTTGGCCATTTCGCAGTGTACTATATTATAGTCCATGAGAGGGGCATCTGGGATGGCCCCTACATACACATTATTCAGCCACTTGGCGCCCAAACCTGTGAAAGAGGCATCCACATAAACATCCATGCATGTTCTTTTGTTATCAAAAACTGAAATGTCATTATAATTGCTGAGAAAGGAATTAAACTGTGCTAGATCTTTGTGAAATTTTGATCAAGTTGTATGGATTTACCAGTGACGCCCTTTCTGAAGGTCTGTAGCATCCTATTGACAAATAGGTGTGCTGGATGCACACATTTATGAATGTAGATTAATTTACCTAATAAACTTGAAGCTGACACCTGGAGGCCCAACGACGCCCCATCCATTGTTGACAAGCAAGTCTTATCTCCTTCAATTTACCTAGGGGAATTCAAATGACGCCCTGTTTGATGTCTATTTCTATACCCATCCAAACTAAAGCTTGGGATGGTGGATCAAGTTTGTCTGGGTTAACTGGTAAGCCCAGATACTGAAACAAAGCTTTCAAAGTGGAAAATGCATGGTCTGCATTTTCTGACGACTCAACACGAATTACGTCATCAATATAGTTGTAAACAGTGCAGTTATTGTCCACCATGACGTCACACAAGACATCTGTGATGCGTTCACAGAGACTTTCAAGCCAAACTTTCAGGCCAAACGTGACTGTCAGATCGACGTAAAATTGCTGGTTATGGGTGATGCCAATGAGATCATAATCCTTCGGATCCAAACATAAAGTACAAAAGGCATGACTAATGTCGATTTCATACTATTTTGCAGATTGGCCTACTGCAATTACCCTACGAACTATGTCATCTATGGTAGGATATTTCAATTTTCATTTTCAACTTAGGTCAACAATGATACGCCGAGATGCATTAGGCTTGGGCCTGGACATAATAGGATAAATATAAAGGTTTGATATTATTTTGCTTTGCAAAGGACCAACCATGGCTTTATGTTGCACGTCTTTCCTCAAGTAAATGTCTACATCTTCAAGAAATTTTTGAGCAGATGGATGATTTACAGTATCAGTGTTGAGTTCTAACTTTTCCCTACCAACAGTCAAAGTAAACCCAAATTCCAGGTATTGGGTAAAAATGGCATCCGGATGGTTAGCCATGACAGTTTTCAAGTTGCTTATGTTCAAGTCAGACGGAACTATTATTCTAGCACTCTGATAATTTGGCAAATTTGATGCCTGGATCCGATTATGTGCCTCAACTACCCATTGAACTAGTGAATTGGTTTGTATTTTTTTACTTTGATGCCAGTCAATAACTCTACCCATCGGATTAGCCAAAAAACCTACTGTTTTTTCATCCATTAAATGAAATTGTGCAGATAAAAGTTCACTATTAACTAAAGTGCGCTTGCTGTGAGATGATGTAGATGTGCTAAAGTGGTGATTGATTGACTGATCAATGTTGAGCACTTGATTGCTCGAGGCTTGAGAGCCTTGTTGACTGAGAGCAGTACTATGTATAGTTACGACATTTTGATCAGACAAGGTTTGAGAAACTATAATACTGTGAACAGTATGACAACATGTATTACTGGCATCATAAAAATGATTTATCAGATTCAACATACCCATCTGTCAAATCATCTCTGACAGAATTATGCAGACCAGTAAACATTTTTACATCAACTACAACACTAAAATCACTACACAAACTAAGATCAATACTAAGATCAACATCACTATGTACATAAGAAATCCTGGAAACTTGCAAAGCATTATATGCTACCTTTTGCGTACTACCAATTCTATTTGAATATATATTATAAGTTACATTCCTAACATCTTCAAATGAGTTTCTCTGCAACCCCTGAAGATTAAAATTGCAAACCCTATCTGTAAAATAGTTGAGTTTAGACCTAACTTCGGCATTGCAATCCCAAAATTTTCTTTTTAACTGGAATTTTTGTTTTCTTTCTTTTCCCCATTTTTTGGCAATCTGTTACAATCAGATTGTTTGTGGCTGAAAAACCTCTTTATGACCAAATGACAATGAGCCCATGCATGCTTATACAATGGCGTGCCCTCCACATGATCTTGAGTATGCAAGCATATATTTGCATTGTGTCTGATACAAACAGCTTCTATTTTGTATTACTACCTGAATTTCCCCCCCCCCCCCCCTGTATGTCTTTGGTAAGTTTGCAAAGTTCTTTGAGTACATCTCATTCTGATTTTCAAACTCTTAAAACTCTCCCCAATGACATCCACCTCACTCCATAGTTTGTAAAAAAACACTACGAGCCCTCTTGACAGTTGCCCAATTTGTTTCAATGGCATCCATCATCAATAATTTAAGATATTCTATCATATTATCTTTTACCTGTTGATTTGTTTCCTCCTTGATGCACCCAATATACCCAAAGATAAATTGAAAAGGTCATAAGCCTTCATAATGTGGGGACTTACCATTATGTCCTAAGTAACAAAAATCATTGGGCCATGCCACCTGAACTTTCTTTTTACTTTCAGAGACCCTCAATAATCCGGATTTAAAATTTTCCTACCTGTGTCCCTATGCTTTCCTTTTAATTGTCTTAGCTGCTCTTGCACTTGCACCTGGATCAACTGATTTTCCTTAAGGAATTGTGCATCAGGAAGTAAACTGTCAGAATCATCTGGATCCAAGTCCTGAGAGCACTGTCGAGTACAAGAATGATCACGATTAGGTGAGCTATGAGCTACTGGCATTCCTGGTGTCCTCTGTTCAGCAATTTTCTTCTCCAATCTTCTTTTGTCCTTCTCCAATGCTTCAATTTTCTCCAAGATCAATGCCAGCATAGTGGAAGAATCATGTTTCCTTAAAGTTTCCTGATCCGCCTGATCCCCCTGAGTCAGTTGCTCCAGAGACCTTGTTGTAGGTGCAATTACATTCAGTCTACAGTGCCTTCCCACTGGACGGGGATGCTGTGATGATTCCTTCCCCAATAAAGCACATCTCTGACAATGAAACGTAGCCATTTTGTCAAACCACTAGCTAGCAACACCAACCTCTGACCTCTGACTTCGGATGACAATCAAGTTAGAATAACACCCGAACTTCAGTGAAAAAAAACAGAATTTAAAATTATAAAGTTTCTGCTTCAAAATCAGTGCTGCCAGGAGTTGTTGTCAAATGCTATGCAAATTTCAGAATACCCAATTTTTTACCACACTTTACAAAGAAAACTTTCCCCAGACAGAACATGACCCGATGAGGTAGGCAAAAATACTTTTTTTTTAAAGTTTGACTTTGAAACCCAATTCCTTTGCAAAGGACAACTAAGGCCAAACTAGTGTAAAATTTTATAGTTAATTCTTGGTTTTGACTGACATGCATTACCTAGTACACTTCTAATTTCCAGGATTGCACACTGTACTTTGAGAAGTCAGTGTATTGAAACTCATTTTTTTGCTATCATCTTTTACAAAATATACTTCATGACATATTTGCAATTATAATATTTGATTGGATAATCAAGATAAAGCTAAATTGTGTACCAATAAATTGTATAATATAGCTATAAGAATCACTTGTTCCCTATGGTATGTTTGGTCTATTGTATGAAATTTGAAGGTTTAAGTATTTGGAGCAAGAAATTTGGAAATTTTAATTGATTAATTGTAGGTTTTATCAACTACAAGCTTACCTCTGGACTAAGTGTTGATCTAGGTTGGCCATGTCATCTCAAGAAAAAAAATGAGCATATAATGACCAAGCCTACTGCTAAGTGGCACTAGCAGTATCGAGGTGACCTAGATAATGACATATAACATTCTTCTGTCTTTTGAGACTAATATTACATTTCAGTTGCAATGCAGCAAGGAGGCAGGGTGGGACTCTCATTGTCCCCAGATTATAAGCTGGTAGCTTATAAAACCTACAGTTAAACAATTAAAAATTTTCAACTTTTGCAACTCCATGCACTAGGTGGAGGGATTACAACTGAGGCTGAAGTATTGCAGCAGATTTTTCTTGTGATTAATTTGTTGTCATTTACTGATTACACTATTTAAAAGCCTCAGAGTGCCCAATACACAAGCTGCAAGGTACTTTATCACTGGCAAATTGGATTAAATGATAGTCACAACTATCAGCCAGTACATGTACTTCTAGATATCAAGAGGGTGAGTCTTTGTCTCTTCACTACAGTTGACAGGCTGCAAGGGCTTCATTTCTGTCATTTGTGAGCTGCAAAGGCTTGATTTATTACCATTACTGTTCATGCATTTATATGCCACTCAAATTTTAAAAAGATATTTCTTTGGTTGCCCAGTGAACACAGAAAGTATTACTTGATAAAGACTTGATAAAGTAACATGACACTCAGGTATTCTGTTGATGGTATTCAAGGTACCTCATGTTTCTGGGTTGTTAGACTCTGTAGAGGCTGAGCCCCCCTCATCTTTTCATTTCTGTGAGGGGAAATGCCTACCACTCGTAGAGCTGCCACAACTGGACACAGGTACAGGTCCTGTTTATGTGCTGTTACGTATTGTCTAGTAGTCTATCCAATACATTGGTTAATGTAGACGTAATGAGACAGAATTGAGATCCTTTCCATGGTAGTTAAAATTGGTATGAATCCAAAGATGGAAACAGAGTCAACCTTTTGCACTACACTAAATTCAACCTTTGTTTTCCAACCAGGCCTGGGTTACATTTCTGACGGTTACCAGAGACCAGAGCTAGATAGAAGGTTTTTTAGTGCTAGATGTTTCATGCCTGTGTCTTTTTGTATGGTATTTATACTCAGCACAATATCTCCATGTACAACAGGACTCAAAGCACGATATAACCCATCCAACTGCATAACTACAGGCCAACTCTTAAGTCACTGACATTCCCCTTAGTGAAAAATAGAGGCTGAAGGATGACCATTTATCAACGTCCTTGAAGTTTTTTAGCCTGCCACTGGGGGTACGAGCCAATGACAGAGGACAGCCATTTTCATCCAAGCCATTATGTGTCAGCCTTTACCTTGGTTTGAATCCACGCCCTCTGTGTTCCTAGATGAGTGTGTTACCCACTAGACCCACTGGGCCAAAGTGGCAGATACATCTTTCAGCTCATATAAAAACAATAGAAAGGTACCACTTACGCAGATTTCTGGAAATTTAGGCTTAGTCATTGGACAATTTGAGAAGCGTTGGAGACACTGGGAAATGGAGTGAAATTTCTGTTGAACGTTGAACAAGGACAAAAAACCAGATTGTGCCTGACCAGTCTGGTTTTAGATTACCCTGACAAATGCTGTCACTGGATGGAGGATATATGCTATGAGACCATACCAGTTTATGTTCAGAGCATCCATTTCCCATGCTTGTTGATCTGGAACTGGAATATATGAAGTGACACTTGTGGTTAAGACAAGTGGCAAATAAGGTCTATGTAAGGAGTGAACCACTCTCAATAGACATTATTCAATAAGCATTATTTTACTCCACTCCAAAGTAATTTGCATATAGTCCAGTCCATTAAAACTAATGTAAACCTGGTTTTGCTGCCAAAACACCCCTTCATTATTATGTAAATTAATCATGTGTCACAAATGGATAAGTTGATTCTTTAAATTGGTAAGGCATGTTAGGAAATTAGATTTTTATTCTATTTTCACTATGAAAGCTAAATGGAAAATGATATTGTAGCAATGCATGTCAATGCAATAGCAATGCATGTCATTTATAATAATTCACTAAATTTTAATCACTCTTTTTAAAAGTACAATACAAAGGATTACGAAATTGTTCCACATGATATATAATATAAATTTTTAATTTTAATACGTAGAACCCGTTTCTGCACAAATGTGACATATTGCCAAAATAAACTCTGTTTGGTTGAAACAAATTTATTACCTGATGCAAATTTCACCTCTTAAAATTGAAGCTTAAAATTAAAAGCTTTCATTTTAAAGCATCAATATTATAGTCGTTTTCACTAACATTACACCCTAAATAATAATATTTGTTTTGTATGTGAAATAAGTTTGCAAAAATAAAAATAATCAGACCTCTTATTGACATAACCTTGCCAAAACAATATATTTAATAGTTAAGATTCCAGTGGTTGCTTCCTTTTCTTTTATCACATTGTTTTTTCAATACTGACCTACTGAACTTGAATACTGACCATTACATATACCGTAAACTTTGTAATAAATGTCTTCTCTATAGGAAATGCTTCTTTACAATTTATGAGAATTTTATAACAGAAAAAAGGGGGCCCGGTAGTAAGTACTCATTCAAGCTCCAGTATATTATGAACTTGAAAGTATTTTTATTGTAGACACATTTTTTTTCAATTAGTTTAAACTGGTATGGTCTCATAGTATACATCCTCCATCCAATGGCTGCATTTCTCAGGGTTATCTAAGAAAGATATCAGCCCCAGGCTGGTCAGGCATTATCTGGTTTTCTGCCCTTGTTCAACTTTCAACAGAAATTTCACTCCATTTACCAGTGTATCCAACACTTCTCAAACAGTCCAATGACTAAGTGTTTCACACAACCAGCACCTGAACCTCCTTATATGATCTTTAGGAGCAAACAACTCCAGGAACAAGGTTTCTTCTATAAATTAAAGTGGGATGTGTTTGAGAAATACTTCAGAAAGAATTTGGTGGTTTTCTCTAAACATCCCGTGAACAAGTCTCAGACTTATTATGCATCTGTACTAAGATTTGAATAGACTCCTGTCAATCATAGATGGCTATAAGGCTACTATGTTTGACTACTATGGTTGACTTCTCACCAGTTTAACAAGGATAGGCCTAAAGTTCCAGAAATCTGCCTAAGTGGTACCTTTTTATTGATTTTGAATGAGCTGAAAGATGTATCTGCAACTGTGGTCTAGTGAGCAATACACTCATCTAGGGAAAAGCTGACGAGGTACTGTATAACTAGCAAATTGGATTGAATGATAGTCACAATATCAGCCAGTACAAATTCTTAGATATCAGAATTTTGTGAAGGAAGAAAACGAGTCCTTGACTCCCCACTCCAGTTAGCAACTTGCAAGGGCTTCACTATCTATGTGTAAGCTGCAAAGTCTTGATTTATTACGATTACTAGTCATGCATTTATATGCCACTCAGTGTTTTATAAATTTATTTCTTTGGTCGCTCCAGTGAGCACAGACAGAATTACATCTTAACAAAGACTCGGTAAAGTAATATGACACTCAGGTATCCTGTTAATGGTATTCAAGGTACCTGATGTTCCTGGGTTGTTAGACTGTGGAAGGTTTGGCTGAAGACCCTGAGACCCCCCTTTCAATGGTGATAACTTCTGTGAGGAGAAAGGTCTAACACTTATTCAGCCTGACCGGGTCAAATATTAAAGGTAGATTTCATAAATATATTATCTGCTTTCCAGTGACATGCTTAGATGATCTGGTCTACTAATACTCCGCCAGTGAATGCTTGGGAGACTGTGAAGGCTCTGATGGTGTGAGCTTTAACCTGGACCCAGTCCAGGGCTTTTTTATGTGCTTGTTTGTAACGTATCAGTGTAATCTGTGTTAGCCAAGAAGACAGGGTAGCTGACCTAATTTGTGAACTTTGTGGAGGAGGCAAGTAGGAGATCCTAGTAGGAGGCAAGTTACTTCTCAGATCCTTGGTATGATCTAGATAGTACCTGACACATACATGGCATAGCATCTTGTCTTCTAATAGTGTATCCAATACATTGGTTAATGCTGAGATAATTACTGGAAGCACACTTTGAGATCCGTTGTTTTCCACCCAAGCTTGGGTTATGTTCCAGAGGCAAGAGCTAGGAAGAAGGCTACTTTTAGTGCAGGATGTTTGATGGCTGTATCTTTCAAACAGCTTCTTAGTAATACCATTTAAAACAACAGAAAGGTACCACTAAGGTCGATTTCTGGAACTTTAGGCCTATCCCTGTGAAACTGGTGAGTAGTGAACCATAGGAGTCAACCATAGCAGTCCACTAGCCATCTATGGTTCACTAGCAATCTATTCAAATCTTAGTACAGATGCATTATAAGTCTGAGATTTGTTCATGGGAGGTTTAAAGAAAACCACCCAATTCTTGGTCTTGGTACAAACACATAAGGAGTCCGAGATTTGTTTACAGCAGGTTAAGCGAAAACCACCAAATTCTCTCTGCATTATTTCTCAAATAAGTTCTTCATTTGATTTATAGACGGTTCTGAATGATGACCTTTGTCAGGCAGCAATTCTCTCTGCCACTTACATAAAGAACCTTGTTCTTCGGATTGATTGCTCCTGAACATCAAATAAGGAGTGATATCAATAATCGCAGGTCCATAAAACCAAGATATGACAGAAAAGTTTTAAAATGCCTGACATGGGAGGCTGCAGTAGATGGTATGAATGCTGCCGGCCCCTGTGATATGCAGATTCCAGCAGTGGAATGAACCGAGTATTGGGACATGCAGTATATATGAAAATCCAAGTAAAACGTATGGTGAGGTACGGGATCCAAAACACAGGTGTGCACTAAATCCTTAATAACATTCCCCTTACCCCTGATGTGGTTTACTTCTGAAGAAATATCATATTTAGCCGTTAAAAGCCACATGTTTCTGTCACAAATTGCCAAAAAGAGGTCCATGGACATGTGTGATTTCATCACCTGGACTACAGCCTGGTTGTCACCATGTATTATGATCCTGCAATGGGACCCACATTCTAATGGTTATTATTATATTCCACATTTCCCGGTGGATACTTTTTTGATCAAAACCAGGAATCTATGGAACAGGTGTGGAAAAGACTCTGTTGTTCTCTTATGGCTCCAATTCCTGTAAGGGAGGCATCAAGTTTCCTGCTTTCCAATTGGGTTCCTGTCAAAAAAATGATATCATGAAAGGAGGGTATGAAATTGAGGAACCACTTGATTCCCTTGTAGAATTCCTGATCCAACTTGCTTGTGTTTCGGTGGCTATTGGGTCTGAAAGAATTCTATTGAAAAGGACCTAGCACAGACCATACATTTGTGGATATATAGCAACTTGCCACTGGATGTTCTTGTAGAATTTCTGATCCAACTTGATTGTGTTTTGATGGCTATTGGCTCTGAAAGAATTCTATTAAAAATGACCTAGCACAGACCATACATTTGTGGATATATATCAACTTGCCCAGTAACAATTGGAAGGATCTTCTGCGAAAATATTTTTTTCTCATAAACGTAGAACATACACAGCTTATTTATTTATATGAGGTTTTACATCACTTTAAACACTGTACAGGTTATATCACGACAGGTAGTTGGGGGGACAGAGGAAACCAGTACATACAGTTACAGTTGGTCAAGGTTCTGTACTGTAACCTGCCAACCAACTGTCAGCTTTCTCACTTGAGGCCGGGCCAAGAACTGAACCCCTGCCTCAGAGGTGGTAGGCGAGAGTGTTAACTCTCTCCCACCGTGGCCCCTAGAACATACATATATCATATATACTGTGATGTTTGTCTCGGGCAATTTTCAGGATTTTGTCAAATAAGTTGACCTCTATTCCCAAGCAAGTAAGGACCTTTATATGACACGGTCTTCTTGTTAGGGTTCATGGGAAGGCCTAACCCAGAGACAACATAGTACAGGAGACATCAGCCTTTCTCTAGGACAATGACAAAAATTCATCAATGTAGGATCTTACATGACACCCAGCCTTGGACATATCTATGGTGGTTTCAGCCACCATTTGAAACAAGGTAGAAGCATGCATCCAGCTGAATATGACGCCCCTATTGATATATAAGGCGTCATTCCATGTAAGACCAAATTTCAAGGCATCCACTGGGTCAACCCTGAGGTTTTGCATGCTCTTGATACATCTATTAAAAACCAAGGGATCAGTGATTATCTTAGAGTCAATTACTATGACATCTATGGAAGGAAACGTTAAAATGAAACTTCTGCTATCAAATTTCTCATTATCAACCGTATCGTTGATTGATTGGCCTCTGGGATATGATAAATTCAGTATGATTCTCCTCATCGTTATCTTTAGGGTGTAGTGATGAAGGGAGAACAGTGTACATGTGGACACTGGATATTAAAAACAGGACCTAAAAGTGTGCCCTGGGCCTTCTCTTTGGCAATGTATTTGACAAAAGCACCATGAAAGTAGAGGGCAGAGTGGAGGTTATAAACAGATTGGCTGTGTAGACCATGGGGTCAGTCACGGAAAGTACAAACCCGAAGCTGATGTATTCTATTAGGTGTTTCTCTAGATAATCCCTAAGTAGATCCTCACAAACTCACAAACTGGGAGGTTAAGTCCTAATTTCAAAGGTATGTGAGCCATTCTGTAATTAGGGAGGCCAGTATCCCTGATACTATTAGCCAATTCAATGCATTGTTCTGTTTCTATCAACACTGGTTCTCTGTCAGGGCCTGTAAATTGAAAATCCAGGCCTTAATGACTGAGGAATAAAAGTGTTTTATTGGAATATAAGCATCTCTGTCTGGATGTTATGGATTTTTATCAGCCAGAAATAAGTTGGTAAAACCACCTAGAGTGATGTCTCATATACAGTCTCATAAAAGTTGTATATTGCCATATGTTGTATCATTAAATACACGCAGCAGTGCTAATTTGCCTGTCAGCTCTCTCTAGGAGTTCATCAATGATATATTCCAAATAGCGTTGTAACTTATTGGATATTTTTATGCATGCAGAGATCTTTGATATAATGTTGATATACTAATTCAGGAAACAATTGATATTTCCACCGTGCTTACAGTAGTTTTACAATTTGCAAGCAATTTTCCAAAGTATAACTGGGACCACAGTGAAACCAAAATCAGTATTATCACATTTTACCAAATGTGAATGACAGACATTGAATGAAATCCATAACATATTTATGACGTGTATCCTATTCATTATTAGCCTAGTGGTTAGCAAGTTTGGCATCTAATCATAGGCTGTCACCTCTGTGGGTTCGAGTCCCACAAGTGGCAATGCTGAGGACCTGTCCCAATATGACCCTGGCTGTTGAACGGGACGTTAAACCCCAACTTTGACTTTGACCTATTCATTATTAACAGTCTTATCATCACTCAAAGTCACTCCATCATGATACAAATTCCAACTATTAATACGAATGCTTTTGCTTTGTCAAAGTACATCTAGTGTCAATATTATATGTAATCAGACCACTTATGCTAGAATTAATGATGTGACCCGTCACCGTATCAAAATTCACGTCAATAGTGTTCACATCATGACTATTGGAATAACACCTACGTTGACCCCAATTACTGTCATTAGTGTACTTGTTGGCATAAAAAGAGCCATTAATAGGTTCAGCATGGGAAAAAGGGTTATTAGTATTAGAAACGTTGGATGAAAATGTATAATATCGTGGGTAGCATATTGATTCACAAGGGGCTTGTGACAGTAAACAATGAGGTCAACACATGAAGTGCTCATATGTGCACATCTACAAAATACTGAGTTGAACTTTCTGCAATCTATTTGATTTATTTTCACACTCTACAATAGTGTTATTGGAGTTATTTACATTTGGTCAATTAGAATTGTTAACAACTACACTGTTCCCTCCCCTATCCCTGTGATTGTCCTGAGGTCCATTATAGTTTCATTAGTGTCGTTCATATGAACAACTGTTGTCATTCTATACTACTTTCTTTGCAGACTTTCTTTGCAGGATGCTGTGGGGTCAAATGTGAAGAACTGACCATGACCATTTGTGATGTCAATAGTCTTCTGGTGCCCAATGGGTAGCATTCCTCTATTTCAAATTACCCTGTTTCAATTCAAGCATGGAGTGTGTCCATGCCCCTCTTACTGCCTGCCATGGCAATCAGGATTGTTTAACCGAGGTAGGGTCCTGCAAATGATATATGTTGGACAACTGCCCCACTGCTCATTCATGCATTGTAAGATCATCATGTAGGGCCCTTCTCCATCCCTCACTGCATGGCAGCCCTCATTGGGTCATCTGAGTTCAGGGTCTGAGACTAAGGTATTACTGGCGTTATATCTACCCATTTTTTGGCTATGGGCTTACCTTGAAGTAAGCTACTATGCTATGTGATTCACTTGTGGCCATGATGTTGAACATATACCATGATAAAGCTAGATTTGACGGTTCTCATGGCCTACAATAAGTATTTCCTGTGTACTGAGTTTGGCTGAATAAAGGTATTAGCATGGTGATGCGGTTCTCTGAGCACAAAACTGCTGACATATAAAAACCCAAATATGACATTTATGTTCCACAAAACTATTACAGGCTTAGCAATGAAGAATATATTTTGCAAACAAGGACTAAGCATCCTGAAAGCTAAAGTCTTATCACATGATGACAAGCCTATGACCCAAGTTTGTGCCTGAATAGGAAGTCATCATGCAAATGTGACTGGAACTTTTTACTCTTTATTTAGTTTCCCAATACCTCTCCAAACATTTTGAAGCTCTAAATAAATAGTTAAGGAGATTAAGGGATTACAATGTTACAGTCCCCGTTTGAGTGTAAAGGCTATGTCATGGGGTAAATCTGACTGACATTTTGAAATCATAAATGCAATATTTAAGTAGATAACAAGAGATTGGGTTGAACTTCGGAATTTTAAGAGATAATGATTACAGTTTCGTTCAAAATTGCTCCAATACCACTCAATACCAAATTGTCTTGAGATTTTGGAATAACAGGAAAGAAAAATTGTATTTCACTGCACTCAAAAATATTGTGTGACATTAATTATAATGAAATATCAAATGTCAAATGCATATTTCTCAGCATTCTCTCTGCTGCCATTTGATGAGAAATTTGAGGGGGATAGAGGATTTACAGATGGTTACCGAGCTTGATTGCAGGACACAGAAATATCACATATCTTTGATATTTTGGGCACTCAATTTACAACCCACTATTGGTCAAGCATATTTGATTTTCCCACAAAAACAACCTGTGGCAGATATGACTTTTTTCTGTGACTGACGTGAAACAGAAATTTGTATGGGTGATCATCACTAAATTCCACCAAAGGAACACCACCAGTTAGTAGACAAGTTTGAAGAGAAGAAATAGAATGCTGATTTAATTGCTTCCCAGGAAAACAGTTGTAGTTAATGCTAAACAGATGTAATGTTTGTTTTTTTTCCAGGCAGCTGTGCTTTGATAATACTTTTTCTATCGAGCATTAGTGTGCATGCACTGCATTGCTTCAGTGATTGTTGTTGTATTTGATTATGTTACACAGCTGGCATGCCTTTTGCACTTATTTTGTGATACAAATGGCAAGCCATTTTCAATTATTGTCCCACACAGCTAGCAACACACTTTTGTATTTTATTGATCAGCTGGCAAGGCATTCATGCTTAACTTGTCCCAAACTTATCAGAAATCCTGTAACACATATGTTTCTGAATAGAATAACTATTTTAGTGAATTATAAAATCAAATGTGCAACACAGAAGCAAAAGTGATGGAAAATTTATGGATTTCTGATAAGTGAACATTTTAATGGATACTTTCAGAAAAGAATAAAATAATTAAGAATCCTTCCTGCTATTGTTATACTGTACACTATTTAATATATATAAAAAACATAGTTTGCTCTTTGACTTGGAGTTTTAGGGTGGATCAATATGTTGGGATAACATATTGAAGGACCTTTGGTGGAATATGCTAAGCTATGAACATGAAGATGCATGTGTTTTTGATTTTGGCAGTTTATTCTTATGTATCTTGTATTTTCTCAGCGAAAGAGCCTGTTTTTCCTTTACTGCTGAAGGGAATGAAACATATGTCATCTAATATAACCTAAGTATATTTTTCATTAAACATTTTAGGGCTTTGACCTGAAGTGTTTGAAGAAAGTATATTTATATGTATATAAAAAGTTGATTATTGCAAAATAATCATAATTAATCACTCTCATGATAAATTTGTGAACAGAATGATCATCTGTATATTATTGTAAAAGTAATAAAAATTGCTTTTGTGATTATATCCTGCATCTTATATTGTATGTATTCAGAGATTCCTGTCAAACTTGGAGAAATTCATGAGGGGTTATATCTCTTCTGGACTTGTGATTCAGCAGAGAGTTCAGAGATGTATGAGCAAGTTATCTTTGATGAAATCCTTACTTCTGAGTCACTCAAATCAGTTGCCAAGGTAAGTGATGATTATTGTCTGTCATTTGGTTACATCCCCAGTAGCAGGTTTAAAACCTTGGGGATGTTGATAAGTGGTCACATGTCTTATCCGTTAGCGGAATGTTGGTTACTTGAGAGTTTGAGCTGTACCTGTGAAATCGGGGAGGACCAAACTTATAGTATTGTGCGAAGTATAAATATGCAATACAATACAGTCTTGTATTTACATTGAAACTAATTACAGTGCTTTTTTGTTTGTGTTTACAGCTAAAAGGAAGAATTTTTTGGAATTACCGGGATTCTGAAATAAGAACATATGATATGATATTCTACTACAATTATGGCACCAAACAATTCTCATCAGCCACATTTTATGGTTATTATTACTTGAAGCTACTGGGTGATTATGAAAATGGCAATCTAACACAACATTGGTATAACAGGGCATCTGGGAAACTCTGTGGAAAAATAATTTACCGAAGGCAAGATCATGACGAGGGTCTGACGTTTGCAAGGCTAAAGAACCTCATATCTGGATCAGTATGATTTTCTGGAAGTATTTGTTTTGAAATGAAACATTTGACTACACTATTGTTCAGTTGCATAGGTCATCATATGTGACATTTATGCAGAAAATGTGGATCAAATTTTCTTTTCTTGTAAAATTGTGTTTATAATAACAAATGTGTAAGCACTGAAACTTACATACTTTCTAGTTCTAATTGATCTTTTATAGCACTGAATCTCTACCATGAATACAGACTAAGTGTATCAATCAAACATGGATAAAATACTTAGTGACATAAGCAGCAGTCAGCATCATGGCAAAAATGCTGGAGAAGAAATAAACTTGGAGATGCGCTTTTGAAAATAAATCGAATTTCTACTTTTTCTAAAGGAAGAAAGGAAGTGGCAGAGCAAACAGCATCACAGAAATTATTCAAATCTCTGGAGCATCGTAAGCAAAGCTAAGGGTGAATTCCTTGGTATTTTTATGAGCAATATTCACTTTTCAGGAGTCATGCCCACTGTTTACTACTTTAGAAACCGTTATATAAGGAAAAAACATTTATATGTTGCATAAATACAATTGTTGACATAAATGACAGAAGATCCCAAACAAGTAAATAGCTGGCACATTCAGCATTTTAACCATTTTCCTACGAATACTTCAGTAATTAACTGTATCAAAATAAATTGTAAACTTTGACAATTTGCAGACAGTTGCTAAACCTCACACCTCAAATGATGTATAACATCTATCAACAACTGAGCTCTACATTCATGGGTGGTTTCAAACCTGAAACAGAGAGATTTGGAGCAGATTTGAGCACTAAGTTTTATGTGATGAAATTAAATAAACTCATTATTTTATACATAAGAAACTGAGTATTTTACAGTTGACAGAAAAATATTTTAAAAAATGTAGGCTACCACTAAAAACATCATGAGGTCTTATTGAGCTGGAGTTCAAACTCTGATCTCAAAGCGTTTATATATGTGCTACCACTATGATACCATGGTCCACTTTTCTTTTGGGTCTTGGTATACAAAAAGTATGTGGGATGACACCTTGGTGTCAGGTAGATCATTCCTGAGAGGGAACCTTAAGTTAAATTTTAGTATGTGTCACCATGCCTTTTGTAAATTGGCTTCTGATTGGCTCCTTGGGCCTTTTTATGCAGAGAATTTCAATCATTCTTCCATTTACAGCTCACACTTGGAAGGGGTAACACATCAAGGACATTTTATTTATCTTTCAATAGTGAACACTTCCTTCTAGCAGGTGGTACTGACATGGGCCATCTTTATGATCTGAACCCATTTCACCCAATTATTAAATTCTCACATGAATTTAGTACCATTTCTATTGATTTGCTAGACATAACTGTGAAATTTGGCCTAGTGGAGTTTTTTTTGCATTGTACACCATTGGAATGTAAGCTGGGTAGTTAAGTTCCTAATATGGAAGTTCCAGAAAAATATAAAAATAAAATAAAACATTTGAGCATGCATAAAATGTGAGCTGCGGCAACATTGCATATGTGTATTTCAAAGATTGTGTACACATCCAAAACTGGACAATATTTTATGTTGTCTGTTGGGACCTTTTAAGTGTTGGTCAGTGTGATGATATCTCAGGTTTCTTGTTATAAAAAGAGTGTTGTGCCTGTTTTCTAGTTTTTATAAATGATTGTGTGTGTGCTGTTGCTAAACTGCGATCATGTTTATGGGCCAAAGAATTAACACTTAATTATTTTGTGGATGATTTAAGGTATGACTGTAATTTCAGAGTTAGTATTTTCAATTTAACAGGTAAATTAACTATTGGAGGTTACAAGTGAAGCAATCACATATGATTAGTGTAATGTTCCAGCCCCTCACTTATTGCTTGGAATCTTGGAGAAAAATACTCCAAAGAAAATCCCTACAGGAGAAAATCCCTACACTTTTTGATACTGCGTGTAGGAAAGTCATACACCGTTTTTTAATATCATAGAGAAAGCCCTACACATCATGTGTAATTTGCTTATGAAAGGGTTAAATCATTACTTAAAGGGGTATTACAATTGCTATCCAAACTACCCTAGGCTGTAATTTTCAATCTTAATGACCTCTTGTACTTATAGGAACAAAGTACAAAAATTATTTGATGAAAAGGTAAAACCTACTCTGTGTTGCATAAACTATGGTAGCTAACTCAAGGAAATTTTGAGTAAATATCCAATTTCATCTCTTATGAAGTCTATTACAACTGTGTGAATAGAACATTTTATCATTGCACATTTCTCAGATTATGTATACATACCATGGCTTTTTTGCTTATTTTTTACAAGGTTTAGACCTGCTATTAAACACGATTAAATTCGATTTACAGACAAAGTAACATTAAATGTTAATGCTGTCGATCTGTTCCAATATAACCCCGACTGTTGAATTCTGCACAAAACGTTAACCTTAAACTTATAAACTTAGTCATTTTAGAAATGTTGATTATCATTTAGTTAGTGCGTGTATTTTGGAACAAAGTTTAGCCAATAAGCGTTCCCAAAATTCATTAAGACATTAACTCACTCACCTACATACTTTCAGTAGGCCAAACCCTGTGTTTATAGTGACTTTCTAACCTGACTTATCTTACCTAAATATGAATAAAGAGGATAATTTGTTTCAGTTTCATCATCATTAGGGATAACAATCGACAGTATGTGTTATGTGGATAGATAATGGTTATTATGAGTAAGCAGAAAAATGGGTGGTAAACTAATTGTCCTTCAGCACTTCTTGATAAAAAACAAGTACCAACCGAGTTGCTTCACTTTTATAATCCATTATTTTAATTCAATAGTTAGTAAAATAGCTCCATATTATGGGGAAAAGAATGTAGATGATATTTGTAAGTTGAAGGAAAAAAAACGAAAAACCGGCACTTGTTGACAAAATGATGTAATGATAACTGTGTAACTGCCACTAGTGAATATAAATATGTGTGTCCCAATCTATATTTTCCCTATTAATTATTATTATTATTATCTTTCCTTACAAACATTTAAAGAACTTATTTCGAAAAACAGCAAATTCTAAGGCATTTTGTAGCTCAAGGGTAAGGCAATAACATACGTCCATGGGCAGCAAATAGGTCTCAACCAAAAGCATTTGCACAACCAGAATAGAAGATGCTATGGAGGACAGGTTTCCTGTCAGAGGTGAGCCTTGCACCCGCTCCTGAATGATGAGGGTGTGTTAGCAGAGTGACTAATTATCCATCCAATCAATATCCATCAGAATGGGGTTTAGACTTACGATCTAAGAACTAAAAGTGAGAACATCTAGGTATATCTTATTAGCCACAATATGTCCGATATTAACTGAATAAAATTAATAATTGACATATTTATGAAAGTAGGGCAGTTTAAAAAAATATGCATCACTTGTACAATTTTCCTTGACTTGACTTTTTAATTTGCATTTCATTCAGCATAAACCTAAGTTTGACCTAATTAGTTCGAAATTTTTCTTTTTTCTTTCAGGTTTTCCTTAATTTTCTTCTTGAAATTCTGTAACTCATAGCAACAGGTCACGTGACATGGAGTGGGCTGGGCCTAGTGACGTCATCAGTCACTTGATGGGTGATTGACATGTAGAGGGCGGGTGACTTGGAAAATGGAGATTTGGTTTGGGGACTTTTGGGTGTTGAAAAAAATGTACAAATCCGGACTTTTCACCTTGAAAAAAGCGTTGCTAGGGAACCCCAGTAACCATAGCAGATGATGTCATGATGACATCACAGGCCAAATGAACCAATCAGAAGAGAGCAAATTATGTCATGTCATGGGCATTATATAAGGCCTCATTTGCCATTTCGATATGGAAGAGTGCACACCTGCATTTTGAGCAGAAGCGATGATATTGCCACTATGACCACTATGATTGGAGATCCAGCTGTGTTGAGCACCACACCTGTGTACAACCCACCTCCAGTGACCCGTGCACCTCAAGGTCAGCTGATGACCCCTTCTCCACAAGGTCAGCAGATGACCCCTGCACCTCATCAAGGTCAGCAGATGACCAGCACCGGCCAGGCAGCAGTCTCATTGCCAAGTGGAGAAGACCTGTTGAGCCGTGTCAGATCTGACCAAGTTGCAATTAATGGGGATAAATGCATGTTTGCATTAAGTCTTGGCCATTTTGCAGCCATGTCCAAGCACAGGGGGAGGGTTCTGATACATGTTAGGGATTACGTAATCGATGCACTATCTGGTAAAATGTATGCCACAAAAAGGGGTGTAGCCATGAAGGTAGATGAATCGGAAAATCTCAAGTCTATTGATGCTATTGATGCTGCCATAACCATCCTCTTACAAGAAAAATAATTTTAAAAAAGAAAAGTGACATTTGCTGAGCTGATCTAAAAACACACAGATGACTTTTTGATGTACATCAACGTGTTTTGAGGGGCCATGGTGGCAGAGTGGTAACACTCTCGCCTCCCACCTCTGAGGCCGGGGTTCGATCCCCGTGACGGCCTTAAGTGGGAAAACTGGGAGTTTCTTGCAGTTGGTCAGCAGTTTACAGTACACAACCCTAGAGAACTGTATGTACTGGTTTCCTCTGCCCTTCCAACTACCCGTCGTGATACGACCTGTACAGTGTTGAAAGCGACGTAAAACCCCAAATAAATAAACAATCAACGTGTTTTGTGTATTGTATAATTCCAGTTGAACTCAATAGACGAGGTGGAAAAATCTCTTATCTAGACCATCCTGGAACTCAACTTTAAGAAAATCTTTACAGCTGGAGCTGCCTAGGCAACTGGATCATAAGTGTTTGGGGGAAAATGTGCTGACCCATTTGAACACCTACTGGGCTGAGGCATTGGAGATACTTTGTCATGCAGTGTGGTTTTTGAATATTTCACCTGGTGCCAGGCAGAAGGGCTATCTGCTGACCAGCTGTCTATCACCAGGGCATTCTACAACGCGGGAGGTGTGTGGACCCAGGACATTAAGGGACTGGCAGCGAGCTACTTTGCCAATAAGAATAATAGTAATTTGTGAAATAAAAAGTAAAATGTTTCTTTTTTTAATTTAATTTTCTTTATCAGTGGGGGAGGGAGGAGGTAAAATGATGGAGAGAGACACAGATAGCAGACATTTGTGTGTGTGTTTTTATAGAAAATACATTGTTCATTTGTGTGCATGCAGACATTAGCTCCCTTTTTTTCGCTTTGCTTTTTGTTTTGTCTTTTTTGTTATACTTGTTATCCTTTTTTGTATGTATGTTTTATTTTTATTTTAACACAAAAACACTTGACTAAAACAACAACAGCAAAAATTCATCTTATATATCAAGAGAGAGAAAGCAAACAACCAAATAACAACAACAACAATGCATCAAAGCATCAAAGATGTCATATCATGGAATCAAATTGCTTAACTAGAAAATCACTGTACATTGGTTCTGGTCCTAAACTTTTGATGATATCTTCACTGGAAACTCCTCTGGCTCAAAGTAAGAGGAAATAAAGGCAATAGTGACCACCCGTAGATGACCAAGGTCCTTGTACTCTTCTTTGATAGTAGAATAATTGGGCATTTTTCTTTGACACAACACTTGTCACCCACTTTTTAAAATTTGGAACCAGACTGCCTGAGGGATGGCCATAGGATTCAAAGAAGTCTCCTTCCCTCTCAGAAAACAGGTAGAATGAAACCCAGTGTTCACCCTTCTGATTACTTAGTTGGGTATTGGCTATAAGGGCTGCTGGAAACTTAATCGCTTTTGGTAAAGGGTCTATAGGATAAACACATCGAAACAGTTTTGAAGTGTATGGATCTGACCTCAAGACAGGATGTTTCTATCTTTGTCGATTTCAATGACATTGTCAAACTGAGATAGGATCAGGATATTTATAGCCTGAGTGAGCTTATTGAAGAACTCCATCTCTAATTTGACTTTACCATGGTCCACCAGATAATAGTGGTCACCATGGTTAAAGTCAGCTGTGAGATCAAATGCCAACAAGGCATATCCCTTAGACCAGTCTTCCCTTTTAATGATACTTCCGCTCTCCTGCTCCAATCTATGCAGCCCATAACACAGGGTTTGGAAACATATAGTTGTATCTCCATCTTCGATTTTAAGTGGAGTTCCAGGTACAGCCACTGGATTGGTGCTTAAGATAATAGATCTGAGGTCAAAACTTTTGAAATTGTAGGGATTTTTGGTGCACAACCACTGAACGCATCATTCTCCACCATTCCAGTGACTATTGTTTTAGGTAATTGACCCAGGTATAAGTTATCCTCATTGTGGGTGGAATGGCCTGCTGATACAGATATGACACTGCAAGTGGTTCTGGTTACAGGGAATTTGGCACTGGCCTTCATTAGGGCCTGAGCATGACCCAGCAAAACTCCTGGACTGAGGGAAATTTTTCTAATGTATAGATTTACACTCATCAGTTCTATTTTGAAATTATCCAGTGCTGACATTAAAACAAAGGGATGTCTTTGCTCTTCAAACCTCAACTTCATTTTCACACCATTGGGAATATATCTCACTTGTTCAAAAATGTCCCACCCAATTGGTCCTACCAACTCAGTCACAGCACTCTTCTTTGTGTAAAGCTATCTTTTGTGTAGCCCATTGTTGCCTATATTATTAGCATCGGCAGGAATTATACTCTCATCTACATCTTTTCTGGTCCAGCCAGGAATTACATTCATTGTATTGGGTAGAACAGGATAAGTCCAATTTAATCTGCCAGGAGTATCTTTGAAAAACAACTGGTTAGCTTTTGTGATGTTACTGACTCTTCTGTTGCTGAACAGCAGAGTCTTTAGATATACCCATGGCAGTTATTAGACTGAGATACCAGACGGTCATTCAGGAACAATTCTACATTTTTCACAGGCCATTAAAGATAGGTGCCACATGGTTATCTACTGTACACTGAGTGCCATCTTTGTTCATGATGTGAAATTTTATCCTCATGTAGTTGTTCTTCAGGTCCATATACTCATTTACCTTGGGTGATTCATAAAATTCCACAAGGACACTATCATACGAAAGGGAACCTATGGATAGGTATTCCTCCCATATACTTTTATTTAGCAATGGTCGTCTGGGTGGGTAAAACATCAAACCATTCCAAGCTTCATCTACGAGAACCCCCATTTTTTCTTCAACATTTTTTCTCTCTCTCTTTCTTTTTTGATTTGTTCTTTCTTCTATTTATTTTTTTTTGTAGAAAACTAATCTATGTCTGATGTGTCTTGTTTGGGCTGTTTCATCGAAATGGTCTACTTTGTTGTAACTTTTCTCTTTATACCTTTTTTCTTTGGTCTTGGTATGGGTGCCATTGCAGAGCCATCCAGTAACTGTCCAACCAACTCTCTTCCTATACCCTTGGCCTTCAGCACATGTGGTGCTGTTATTTTTGTCCCTTTTGACAAGAGAGGAAGGGCCACCCTTTTGAAGATACTACCCAAACCTTTTCCATATTGCATACGACATCCCTTAAATCTATTAAAATAGACTTGGCTGTTTTAGTCTAATATGGAGTTTACAGATCACTTTCCCAGATGTAAATGATATAATATTTCCAGAGTCATCGCTTATATTGATTTCAATGACATCAATGTATTTCTTCCTCAGTGGAACAAAATGTGGTTGGCCATAAAATCTCACAATAATTTGTCCATCCTTTCCCTTGCTGTCAACAATTCTCAAAAGTAGAGCCAGGGTGTCTTCCACAGTCTGGGGTTCACATAAATTGCAGTACATATACAAGGCTGTCAATCCCTTGTTGATGTCCACTGAATGCAGTGCTGTCATTGTCTGGGAGATAACCTTCAAGCCTGACACCCTCAGTATCTGTGCCAAGCCGTCTTGCAGTCTGAGTGCATAGTAGGCCTTGATATACACCTTGATTTGTCTGGTATAATCCCATCGTCTCCATTCTTATTGATGGCCTTACCAATCTGGTTTATGATTGCTTTGATGTTTGCGTAATACCCTTGATCAATGCAAGCCTCTCTGAATCCAGTCCCGTCATTGTACCACACTTTATTGCAGGATGCATTCAAAGTGTCCCATGTTCTTGGATACTGTATTTCACTCAAAGCAACTTTGTAGTCGTGTTTCAGTTGAATAGGTCTTGCCAGACGTATTTTGTATTCACCAGCACTATTTGACGGGTACTTACTTTTGCAAGCATTGCTTGGCAATGTGATATAGAATGACGATGATGTGAACACCATGATGACTAAATGATGAATAACTTTTTATTCTGATGCCTTAGAGCTTCAGCAGAACTTAGAACTTCAGCAGGAGCCCAAGCATTAAATTTCTCTGGATAGCCTTTGTACTTGACCAGGTAGAATTTCTTTCTCCCCTCTGTTTTCTGAGCTATAATTTTTTCAATCTTAAAGTAGGTGTCCAAGGGTTTGATCACCCATTGGAACTCCCAGGAGTTAAATGTCCCATCGAGTGTCTCCCCTGCAACATCCTTTAACTTGTACACAGGTGGCACCTTTCCCACACATTGTACCACTACAAAGACCTCATCACTCCAGTTCTGTAAAAAGCCTTGCCCGAACCAACCCTTGGGTCTGGGAATGCGAACCTGGTCATCCACCTGAAACTGAATCCTTTCATGAAATGTTTTAAGATGGTTTTCATATTCTTTATAGTTTCCCGTTTCTATTTTCTTTGATGGCAAGAACATCTTAATGAATTCACAATCTGGATTTCTTCTTTTGTGAATTCTTAATGGCTCATCAAATTCATTCCAGTTCTCTACTACCAAGTAACACCAACAACAAACATAGCAGTCTCCATAGCCTGTATACCTAATCCCGCCTTTCTCAAATCTGCTGTATGAACTGGGACACCTTTTTGGCCATTGTTTGAAACTGGATAATCTCATTTCATACACTTTGGTGTCTACCCAGTCCATACACATTTCACAGGACTTCCTTTCATAGCACTTCTTTTCATAGTCCTCTCTTAATTTCATCTTCCTATCATGGTCTTCCTTTATTCTCATCTCTCTCAGAGCCTGAGACTTTGGGTATGCATTGGAATCCACTCTTGCACACTCCACCTCATCAGTTGATGCTGCTCCAATCATGATTTTTTTCATTTCAGATTTAATTTTTTTCAATGTCTCGGCTCTCACTGTTGTGCACTGTGAAATATGAAAAAAGTGATAACAATGAATGCATGGATATAATTTTTTTCTAAATAAAAAAAGTAAAAAATAAAACATTGTAAAAAATTTAAAAAACAATTTGTGCCCTGGCCGGGGTTTGAACCCATGACCTTTAGATGATATGCGTGTAGTAGACTATAGTTGAATTTTAATGCTTTTAGCTTGTTTTTATATTTTATTAAAGAAATAATAATCGTGAAAAATACAGTAAAAATTGTGCCTCAGCTGAGATTTGAACCCACGACCTTCAGATGATATGTGTGCATAGTATGATACAGTTGAAATATGGGGTTGTTTGATTTATTTATTTCTCTTTTTTGGTATTGAAGACATTATAATAATAATATATTAATAAAAATAATGCAGTAAAAAATAAAATAAAAAAGTTTACCCCCAAGATGGGACTTGAACCCCAGACCTCCCACTCACAATTGCAAAGGGTTGTGGTTATACTACCTCTTGTCCAGTGAATGCAATTGTAGAGGTTAATAATTATGACCAAGCAAATGTAAGAAGTCTGGTAGAAGGCGAAAAATTTGATGTTGCAAATTCTACTCAGGTGATCAAAAATGTGTAATCATACCAGCTTATGCAATTTTAATGTGTTAAACTTGATTGACAAATGTACTGATTTGAAAGCATGTATAAATCAACAAAAGACAGTTTTGGGTTTCTTACCAATTAGTAACTTGAAATATTTTAGAATCATTGGTGCTCTTAAACCAAACAAAATCTTATCAGATAGTGAATTTGATCCAGTTACAGTTCCCAAGTTGGTAAAATCAACAGGAAAACCAAACTTTGAGCAAGCTAGAATACAACTTCCATCAAAAATACACTTTGAATTATTGGAGAATATTACTCAGGGATATTGGGTTTATCAAGTACCATTACTTCTCAACTACGGATTTTCCTGTAGAATATGAAAACAATTTACAATGTACAGTGGTTAATCATGAAGAGTGGTTCATCTCGGCTAACTTGTATGGTGATCATGTAGACCATTATATTAAAGTTGAAACGGAGTATGGTGCCATATTGGGCCTTATGATGAACCTTCATATGGTTCTACTATGCAAGTTTTACCATTTATGACAAGAACAAAAAAGTGATAGTGAGCACAGACAAATAGTCATAGACTTAAGTTGGCCAAAAGAGGCCTCCGTAAATTGTTTTACAAATCAAATGTTTATCTAAATGGAGTATACAAACTCCCATACCCAACTATTGGCAATATTACTGATAAACTTCAAGAATTTGGTACTCAAGCTTGATTGTATAAAGGAGATTTATCAAGAGTATTTCTACAACTTAGGATAGATCCTAAGTACTGCAATCTCCTGTGCTTAAAAGTGGATAATAAATACTTCTCAGATACATATTGCCCGTTCGGACACAGAGGTGGAGCAATGGTGTGCACATGTATGACAGACCTTTTCAGATAAGTCATGAGTCGACACAATGACATTATATACAATTACGTAGACGATTAAATCCAGATGGGCAATAATAGTACTATAAATGATGCTTCTCAGTATTTAGTAAATTTATTACAGGAAATAGGATTCCATCAGTCAATCCAAGTTAATTGGTCCTACAACAGAGTGTAACTGTTTAGGTATTGTTATAAATACAATGGATTCTATGCTTTCAGTTCCTAATGACAAACTACAAGATGTAGTTGGAAAATGGGAGGCTGTTTTTACCAATAAGTTTATCACTTTGAAACAACTACAATTTCTGATAGGTTCTCATCATACACAAATGTGTTAAACCAACTCCATTTTTTATGAATAGGAATGCAACTTCAAAACGTATATTGGACTCGTCTGAAACGTGTAGAGACTTGTGCTGCCAATTAAATGGTTAACATTTTAGTGGTCCTGATAGCTTGGTTTAGTTACTGGACAAGTAAGAGAGTGATTAATAAAACTGATAACATGGCAGTTGTTGAGGTATGTAAAAATGGTTATACAAGAGACATTCCTTAGCTGCATTTCCAAGAAACATATGGTTTCTCACTGCTCAGTGTTGTATTGAACTGAGTGTATGCTATGTATATGGTCATAATAACAACATTGCTGACCTTCTGTGTAGGTGGTGTAATTCAAGTCCTGACATTGAAAGAATCAATGAATGGGTTGAAAATCTTGTTTGGCAGATCATAACAGATGATCATTTCGAAGTTGCTTATGAAATATGATGTCCAATATGTATTTGGATGTATTGTAGAAATTGTGACTGGTCTGCAAGCCTTTGTTGAGTTGTTTCCACCAGGCTAACAAAAGCATGCAAGCCTAACACATGGACTTCATATAAATCGATGAGTAGTGATATATAAGCAATATACACCCCCACTGGTGAGCCACCCAAGTGACGTCATAGGTCAGGTGACTTCTCCTCCCCCCAGGTCAGGTGACTGGAAGGGGCGGGGCCCAAAGGGGTCCTCCCCCAATCTAACTACGGTATTGCCTCCCCCCAAAGGGGGGAGGAGGGGGCCCAATGCAACTTGGGTTTTAGACATTGGATGTCTTGGGTTTAAGATGTCTTGGGTTCCCTCCAAAGTTTTTAAATGGTTTGAACCCAGGACATCCAATGTCTAAAAACGCGAGCTGTGTTGGACTCTCTCCAAAAAATTATAAAAGGTTTGAACCCAAGACATCTAATGTCTAAAAATGTGAGCTGTGTTAGACCCCCTCAAAAATATTATAAAAGGTTTGAACCCAGGTCATCCAAGGTCTGAAACCCAAGTTGTGTAGGACCTCCTGAAAAAGATTTATAAACAGTTTGAACCTAAGACATCCAAGCTCTGAAACCCGACTTGTGTAGGACCCCCTGAAAAAGATTTATGATGGGTCTGAACCCAAGACATCCAAGGTCAGAAACCCAAATTGCGTTGGACCTCCTTGAAAAAGACGTATAAATGGTTTGAACCCAAGACATCCAAGGTCTGAAACCTAAGTTGTGTAGGACCCCCTGAAAAAGATTTATAAAGATTTGAACCCAAGACATCCAAGGTCTGAAACCCAACTTGTGTATGACCTATAAACGCTTTGAACCCATGACATCTAAGGTCTGAAACCTGGTTTTAATGAAAATGGTACAAGGTTTGAACCAAGAGACTTGTACACTAAAAGACTATTTTTGTAAATGTACGATGGCATCATACAGATCTCTTATAGCATACTAGAGTACATTATGAATGGGTAACACAACTGATTTACTCTTATTTGTTAAAACAATTGATATTTAAGTCTGCTAGCATCTGAGTAATGCAAAATTGTACAATTGAACTGTAGAACAACTGTAACATGAACCTTGACCATATCTACTTGTGAAATATTATTATTATCATTTTATTACAGTGTTGACAGTCTGGAAGAAGATATTCAAGAAGCGGCAAAAGCGAATTCACAGAAACAGAGGTGGCAATCTCTCTTTGGCCCTGAAGACTCGCCGCAATCCCCCGATCCAGTGTAAGTATGCTATGTTCTTTTTTTATTTTACTGTAATTTCGTAAAAGAACTTACTGCAACCCCTGTATATATATATATTATAGTTATTATCAGTAAATTTGTAGTTCACCAAACTATTCACACTTTATTTACACCACAACTCATAAGTAAATTGTTTAATTTTAATAGAGATTGTAGCATTTAAAAACCAGGGAATAATATGTATATATGCATATATCAACTTTGATGTGCTTATCAATGTTTCTAGAGATGAAGATGACTTGAACCAGTCTGATGCTGAGTCCATGAGCAATGGTAATGGAGATGACAGTGACGAGGAAGTCGCTACAATTGCCGGTGGTGAGGAAGCTGGGGAGGTTGACCAGGCATTTGAGGATGCTGCAGACAATTCGCCTGAGGGAGGGAAAAAAGAATACAGGTAACACAATTATATTTGTTACAATTTGATTGAGACTTTTACAATAGTAGGAGCAATACAAATTGCTAAGATCAACAAAAATATCTAATCAACAAAACATTGAGATGTCTGAATTTTATAATTTTTCCTCAATAGTTTCAACATAGGTAACATATCTCGATATTTACACTACCATCTTTGCATATAAGCATGTTATGTCAATGCTATGTCAATATGGAGAGTAAACGTAATAAAAGACTGTAACAGATTAGATCAAACTATGAAAAAAGCTACAATGTATACAAGCAGAATATGTAAAACATACTAGAGGACATTATTAAGCTTATAACACTTATTTCATTAGCAGTAATTTGGACATCATGTTACTTAAAGCTACTATGTTTTGTATAGGCTGACAGATGGATTAACAATGAGCATTGAGGGAGAGACCCTGAAGCTAGAGCATCATCAAAACAAATTGGTGCTCTACAAAGACCAGATCCTGGAGTTAACAAAGGAGGTCTGCAAGCTGTACTGCAGTTTGTATGATGTACGTGAGGGGCGAAGAGCAGACACAATGATAGAACTTCCCTTCCACATAATAGCTACTGTTAGAGACACATTTCCAGATTACATAGTTTTTAGAAAAGTGTACAGAAACAAATGGGTCGGATTGCATGGCTGTAAAAAAATCAGTAATACCCATAAATCTGAATGATATGTATGTTGTTGAAAGTAAAATGAAAAAAATGTTTAAGAACTAGTGAAAGAAATAAAAACTTGTTTATGTGATATTATGTTTTTTGTTTTGAAAAAAATGGTGTTATATTTGAACCTATAGACAAAAATCATTCTTTATTGATGTAATTAGATGGTACTTAAAAGCTACTCACCTAGAGCTCGGAACTGTCATAGGACAAGTTCCAGAGGTAAATTGGGCTCTCTTCTCTTGTTCTCACTCTTCTGTGTTTGGTCTTGTACCAACATCGGAGACAGACCCCACAGCTGAGCAGAATAACAACACCGCACATTGTTGTTACTAACCCAATGATAATCTTGTCTGAAAAAAATAATAATACTTAATTTATAAAGTAATCGAGATGCTACTATCTATGTTTTACTTAAAAATGATAAAAAAGCCCATTCTCCTAAAGTCAGCGCTTTATAAGAATATAAAAGACAATTGAAACTTTTATGGTGCTTAATCTATGCAGTATCAACTCAAAAGAACACTGCTCTTAAAAACACACACTGACTCTGTAAAATTGAGTATGTCTGTCTTTTATAGCACTTTATATCCAAGCTGAGAAATCTCTACATTTTGGTACATCATAAATATGTACACACTATCATCTATTGGTACATGATGAAGTATTTAAATATATATATATATATATAAGAACTACATCTACCCTTATTTCCACCTGTTGATGGGGTTGTTGACAGATCGGGAACTGCTGACCTTGTTGGGTGATCTGAAAAAGCATTACACATAAGATGTAGAATGTAAGTGAGTGCTCAGATGTGCACACACACACACACACACCCACATGCACACTCGCCCCCCCCCCATCCCCACACACATACATTATGTCTGCATTATAGAAAGGCACAGATAATTACACACCTTGGGTAGTGACCGCTGGGGAGTGGGTGCTGGTGACTTCTTGAGTAGGGATGGTGACCTCTTGGAAGCTGGTGACCTCTGGTGATGGGGTGGTTAGCTCTGAGGAGGTGGTGACCTCTTGGAAGCTGGTGTCCTCTGGTGATGGAGTGGTTAGCTCTGAGGAAGTGGTGACCTCATGGAAGCTGGTGACCTCTGGTGATGGGGTGGTTAGCTCTGAGGAGGTGTCGACCTCTTGGAAGCTGGAAGTAATGTCTGAGGGAGGGGTTATACAGTATAACCTCTATTATCCAACCCTCTTGGGAGAGGAACAATTGGTTCGGATAATAGAAGGGCTAAAATGACAGGTTTAAATGGAGTTGGGAGAGTGAGCTTGAGATCGGATAATTGAAAATTCGGATAATAGAATAGATAACAGATAATCAACTTACCAGGACAATCTGTACCCAGCACTGGTATGCTAACATTCCATACTGGTTCACAACTGACTTGCACTCTATCTAGAGCCACAAATTGTAAATTAGGAAACTCCTTTACAAAATCAAGTGATGTTAAATATCCACCATTTATATAAACCCCAATAACAGATTGGGGTTCAGCCACAAAAAATCTTGGTTGGTGATATAGATGAGAGCAGAAAATGTACTGCTCTTGGCAGGAGCACTGCTCCAAGGAATCATCTATTTGTCCCAATCCAATGGGAAAGAGACACGCAATAATGATCAGCAATTGTATTGTACAAATAACAGTGAAAAACTACTTTAAAAAATAGAAAGACAGTTACAAAATACTGAGATAAATAACAGATGCACACACTTAAGGTAGAACGGCAAATAGGCTCTGTAATGCTGAGCAAGAGTTTATAATATGGTGAGATTATTGTTTCCAGTTTCTAAGGATTGGCACAGATATACACATGGAACCCATTTCCTAGATATAGTGAACCTGTTACAGAGTTTTATGGAGATAGATCTAAGCAAGAGACAAACAAGCCCAGGCCAAACAAAACAAGCAGATCTGGATTTATGATCCAAATTTTTCTGGAACCTGTAGTAAATCTTTTACACTGTGCACCTATCCACATCTCTACAGACAGTTTGCCAACATGCAGAAAGGCCGGTAAAGACAGAGTGATTGATGAAATCAATTACACTAAGATCCAAAGACCTTGAACAGTCAGAGTTGCTTATATTGCTATGACAGGCTGTATCAATAATGTTGCTCACACACATGTGTATTTTACAAACCATGCAGGATTATCAAAAGGGAACTATTAAACAAGTAAAATACCACTGCATATTTTGCAATATATTATTGTATATGCTTTGTGCTTTTCATCAGCCAATAAAATGTGCTTATGCTACCATCAACCAATGGCAACTGCATGAAAGTAGTCCATGTCAGCTTTATAATTTGCTCCATAAGTATCTTTAAACCAATCAGATCATGAATAAATCTTGACCAATCAAACAAGATAAATGCAGTTATAACTTAACTTATAATGACTATTGGCAAAGAGTGAGCAAGCAGTTGAACTGTGAGCATTGGATTGTTAAACCAGGTTGTCTGTGCGCATACTTCTTTGCAATTTCATTGCTCCAAACAAGTCATTAAAATCTGTTATCATTCAGAAAGATATCAAGTAAGTTTTACAAATATTACCAATAATAATAATAATCAATATCATAATGCTTTCATAAGAGTAAATTTGTGCAACAGCTTAAATGTAACATTGCACTCATATATGCTACAATTCAACAAAGTTGCTAGAACCACATATATTGAAGCATACAATTAAAGGATTTGTACTGTGGACGGTACACTTTTACTTTTTGCACAGACAGCATATTTTTAATTAAGAGGTTTTTTTTTGTCAATCATGGCTTCTAACTATGCTCCACTGACAAAGACAGAGAAGGAGCAACTTAGAACACAACCCAATGTCGACATGATTTTAGCATGGGCATTGGTGAAGGGCATAGTTAGACATCCTGAAGTGTTAGAGCAGATACAACACAAGTCAATAGAGGTAAGCACTTGATCACGAAAAGAACCATTGAAAATTGAATAATGTTTTTAAAACTTTTTAATATATATAACAGTCTGTGGAATAAAACATATGTAAAATATCCCATATACACACACACATATATATACATAAAATTTTCCCATATATGCAAATTAAAAACTTACCAAAACGCATGAACGTTTTTATGTAATAATAATAATAACATTATAAAACTATATAAAACAACTTTAGAATATCTTTGAGTAATAAATATCTTCTGTTATAATAATAATAATAATTATTCATGATGCCTTCATATATCTGACCTAATGTTAAATAAGTGTATCTCAACAAAATATTTAAAAAAATGCAATATTGTGATGCCATCAGCAAATTGTATTGATGTCACTAGTATCAGTAAAAGTCTGCACTTTAATATTCTTCAACCTTCATCTGATCATATCTAAAAATTACACCATAAAATTATGACTTATAATCACAATGTCTGTCCATTGTTGTCAATGTTGTATAAACATCTTACATAAAAAAGTCTAAGCCTCAGTAGTCTGTGATCTTGCTCTTATATAAAAAAATTACAGCATAAAATTACACCATATAATCACAATGCATGCATTCATGTTTATCCATCTGTACATTCACTTCTTTATATCTTTCTTTTTAAAAGTACACCATATAATCATGAATAGCAATCCTGTTAGCTGTGCATTGTCAATGTTTTATAAACATCTTAAGTAGAGAAAGTTTAAGCCTCAGCAGTCTGTGATCTTGCTCTTGCTCGTGTTTGTGATCTGGTCCTGGGTCCTCTTCTTTCAAAGCCTTGAGCCATTTGGAAAGCCCGAATATGTCTTTGTTCTCGTTTCTCTTTAATCTTCTTTACAATGTAAATAATCCAATATATAACAACAATGCCATAGCCCAGCGAAGTCAGAATGATCCCACACCAGTTGTCTGTCTTTATATGATTTAGAGTGTCAATAATGCGCCTGACCAATAAATCATATTCCTCTTCATCAACCATTTTTACCTGCTGAATCTTGGTATTTTCATACTCTGTTGTATGGGTGTTAAGACTGTTTAAACTGTCAATCATGCCTTTTACAAACTCCGCATATTTGTTATCCTTATCCATTAAATTGTGGTTGACAGGTGTGTCATCATTGCCTGCAGTCTGGCATGCTCCAGTAATGACCAATTGTGTACTTCCGCAGGGGCAGTTTATCGCCACAGAATTAAGAAATTCTAACATCTCTAAATGTTCATAAGCTTTTATAACCTTTTCCACATTGACTAGACTATCTTGAAAAGTGACAGCTGTGATAAGAGTACTGGTGTAAAACACAGTGTTTTGGTTTACTCCTTGACATGTCATTGTTGATACTTTGCATTCACACCCCTGCGGGCAGCTTGCAACAGCTGTAATATAAGCACAGACAACTGCAAAAGACAAAACACATTTAACTAGCATCTTTTAAGTTCTTTTGTAAAGTAGTAACATGGAGGTTGGTCGCGTTCTTTTTCAAAGCGCATCACAGTTTGTAAATATTGTTTAAAACAAGATATTTTACTGCAAATATTCAAACCCAAATGCCAGCTTATATAACGTAGAAGACGACCGCTACATACACTGCTCCATTATTTTGCAAAATAGACGAAGAATTCACCATTTAAAGCAAGGAGCTATCTTTCCAAATATTCCTGCGCCAGCTGTGACAAGGCAGTAGAGGTTGCTATCGTTCTTTCACAAAGCCCATCGCAGTTTGTAAATATTATAAAACGAGATATTTTACTGCAAATATTCAAACCCAAATGCCGGCTTACATAACGTAGAAGACGAGTGCTACATACACTGCTCCATTATTTTGCAAATAGATGAAGAATGCACCCATTTAAAGCAAGGAACTATCTTTCCAAATATTCCTGCGCTGGCTGTGACAAGGCAGTGGAGGTTGGTCCCGTTCTTTCTCAAAGCGCATCGCAGTTTGTAAATATTATAAAACAAGATATTTTACTGAAAATATTCAAACCCAAATGCCAGCTTATATAACATAGAAGAAAACCGCTACATACACTGCTCCATTATTTTGCAAATAAACGAAGAATGCACCCATTTAAAGCAAGGAACTATCTTTCCAAATATTCCTGCGCTGGCTGTGACAAGGCAGTAGAGGTTGCTCAAGTTCTTTCTCAAAGCGCATCGCACTTTGTAAATATTATAAAACGAGATATTTTACTGCAAATATTCAAACCCAAATGCCAGCTTATATAACGTAGAAGACGACCGCTACAGACACTGCTACATTATTTTGCAAAATAGACGAAGAATTCACCATTAAAAGCAAGGAACTATCTTTCCAAATATTCCGGCGCTGGCTGTGACAAGGCAGTGGAGGTTGGTCCCGTTCTTTCTCAAAGCGCATCGCAGTTTGTAAATATTATAAAACGAGATATTTTACTGCAAATATTCAAACCCAAATGCCAGCTTATATAACGTAGAAGACGAGTGCTACATACACTGCTCCATTATTTTGCAAAATAGACAAAGAATTCACCATTTAAAGCAAGGAACTATCTTTCCAAATATTCCTGCGGCGGCTGTGACAAGGCAGTAGAGGTTGCTGTCGTTCTTTCACAAAGTGCATCGCAGTTTGTAAATATTATAAAACGAGATATTTTACTGAAAATATTCAAATCCAAATGCCAGCTTATATAATGTAGAAGACGACCGCTACACACACTGCTCCATTATTTTGTAAAATAGATGAAGAATTCACCATTTAAAGCAAGGAACTATCTTTCCAAATATTCCTGCGCTGGCTGTGACAAGGCAGTGGAGGTTGGTCTTGTTCTTTCTCAAAGCGCATCGCACTTTGTAAATATTATAAAACGAGATATTTTACTGCAACTATTCAAACCCAAATGCCAGCTTATATAACGTAGAAGACGACCGCTACATACACTGTTCCATTATTTTGCAAAATAGACGAAGAATTCACCATTTAAAGCAAGGAACTATCTTTCCAAATATTCCTGCGCTGGCTGTGACAAGGCAGTGGAGGTTGGTACAGTTCTTTCTCAAAGCGCATCGCGGTTTGTAAATATTATAAAACGAGATATTTACTGCAAATATTCAAACTCAAATGCCAGCTTATATAACGTAGAAGACGACCGCTACATACACTGTTCCATTATTTTACAAAATAGACGAATAATTCACCCATTTAAAACAGGGAACTATCTTTCCAAATATTCCTGCGCTGGCTGTGACAAGGCAGTGGAGGTTGGTCCCGTCCTTTGTCAAAGCGCATCGCAGTTTGTAAATATTATAAAACGAGATATTTTACTGCAAATATTCAAACCCAAATGCCGGCTTACATAACGTAGAAAATGACCGCTACATACACTGCTCCATTATTTTGCAAATAGATGAAGAATGCACCCATTTAAAACAAGGAACTATCTTTCCAAATATTCCTGTGCCGGCTGTGACAAGGCAGTGGAGGTTGCTGTTGTTCTTTCTCAAAGCGCATCGCAGTTTGTAAATATTATAAAACGAGATATTTTACTGCAAATATTCAAACCCAAATGCCAGCTTACATAACGTAGAAGACAACCACTAGCATATAAGGTCTGCATATATTATTAGATTTTTTTTTGCTTTTTCTTTTTGTTAACAGTTGGAGCAACAGCACAATGCAAGCAGCAACAAATCATTGGAAAATGAAATCACACCCACACATAATGAGGTTTGTACTATATTAGTTTAATCCTATGTAATAAAAGACAAACATATATGTACATTTCTGCACCCTCTCTCTGTTTCTCTATACAAATGCATAGCTATTTTTATTTTTGTTTAGAAATACAAATGCGAAAAGTGTGGAAAGCAGTCCGTTCACCACATGAGATATGTGAACCACAGTGGCAGTTGTGAGGGAGCCCTGACAGTCCCACAGAAAAAGTTTTCATATCACAAGTGTGGTAAACTGTATAACAGAAAAAGAGGGCTTTCTTGTCACTTAAAAAGATGTGAAAGCGATGAACCTCAGTTATATGTTTGTTCTATGTGTGCAAAATGTTTCAAAAGAAAAAACAATTTGTGTAAACACCAAAAGCAGTGTAAAAGTATTAAAAGTCCTACCAAAAGTTTTAAATGTCGCTCTTGCAATGCCATATTTAACAACAGAAAGGATCTTTACAGTCATAAAGTGAGTCAACACGGTGGTGCTGATAATAATAATGTACAAAATTTTGAACTAGTTGCTCCTCCCTGGAAGGATGCAGAAGGTAATATTGTTGCTCGAGATTTGGAAAGGGTATATAATGATAATGCTGCCTATATTTTAGCTCCTCACACTGATGGAGAAGTGGTTAAAACTTATAACTATCCCACTGAAAACTTGGAAGGCGGAGAAGACGAAATCATGTCTCATGTTGAGGACATCTATCAGGAACAAAATAACAGTTAAATATTAACCTTGGTTTCATTTTAAGAAACAGAGAGACGGGGGAGTATTGCTATTATACACCCTACTCCAATTCTTACTTGTTCCCAACACCATATACGATAACCCGTCATGGTAGTCTCAGAGCACTTAGAAACAAAATCAAAAGGATAAACCCTGAAGCAAATGTTCTTCAACACAGACCCAACAGTAAATGGGAAGCTGTATACATAACAAACATCCATTTTGACATATCTCTGATGGATTACATCCTAGGTCATGTAGACACAACTGTTCCAAAGCATGTGAAAGATGCAAAAAGCGTGCTAACTTTTACAGCATGCCCAAAAAAGGGAAAGGCATACCTTGATATTCTATGCTTCTTTAGGTGTTTGGCATGGCACGAATCTCAAACTAGCGTTGGTTTAGAAGTACTGACTGCTCGTAAATTTCGGAAATGGGCGGAATACTCACATTTTGATGCATCAGCCAAATTTCATGGTGTTCAGTTACATGATATTCCAGATCTGGAAAATTGTTTTCAAACAAACATTACCGTCTTTCAGCTTTTAGAAAATCAGGCTGTTTCCGTGCACTATAAATCTTTGAGTAATTTTGAAAATACTCTATACTTAGATCTACAGGGGAATCATGTGTCATATATTAAAGATGTAGATGTATATGCTAAAAGATTTCAGTGTGCTCGCTGTCATCGAATGTTTAGAAAGTGTTGTAATCTCAAAACTCACTACGCAGTCTGTTCTAAGGTAACAAAATTAAAATTTCGCGGCGGATTTCACAAAGCACATCAAAGTGTATTCGATGAACTAGACAAGTATGGTATACATGTACCAAGCAAAGACAGAATATTTCCACATTTTATCACATATGACTTTGAGGCCGTATTACAGAAACTGAACATAAACTTGTTTGGGAAGAGAAGCATATACCAATATCAGTTGGAGTGGGTTCCAATGTGCCCGGGTTTACAACCGGTGTTTCCTTAGTGAATTACGATTTAGATGGTTTACTAGATGAAATGATTGGTCATATGCACACCATAGCAAAACGAGTGAAAGACATTCAGAAAGAAAAATTTGCTCAGGTGTTTCAAAGATTAGAGGCTATGTTAGAACAATTTAAAGATTCAAATCTTGTTGCAGACTCAGACATTTCAAACACGTCATGTTCATCTTCACAGACTGCTACTTCTGTTACATTTAATGATAGCGCTCATGAGGTCGATGATTACGAACCACCATTTGTTTATTTGGGGTTTAACGTCGCTTTCAACAACGAACCACCAAGCAAAAAGTTTGCTAAAAGGGTAAACAAACCAAACAGTTTCGATCAAATGATAGGTAGGTTGCAAGACACAAATGAACTCCGTGCTCAGTATCACGACTTCAGTTCCGATAAAGATGAGTTTGAGGAAGAGCTTTTAGACAACGCTGAAGAAGAAGACAGAGAAAACACCAGTCCGAGGGCAAAATTTGCGAAAAACATGTACAGAAAAATTTTAAAATTACGAGCACGTTTTGAGAGTTACTGCAGCTGTGTCCCTGTTCTAGGTTTCAATTCTTCCAAATACGATTTGAACTTGGTGAAATCCAAACTGTGTACACATTTAGATTTAACTGACCCTGACACACAATCCTTCACGGTGAAGAAAAATAACAGCTACTTAACGATATGCACACCATCTTTGAAATTTTTAGACATTAGTCATTACATTGCTCCTGGATATTCGTACACGCAGTTTTTAAAAAGTTATAAAGCGCGAGAAAAGAAGAACTTTTTCTGTTATCAGTACTTATCCGATCCTTCTGTCGTAGATGAAACTAAACTACCTCCTTACGATGCTTTTTATAGCGATCTCAAACAGTGCAATGTGCTAGAGCAGGAAATGATCTGTTGGTGGGAAAAACATAATGTATGTTTGAAAACACAAGATCTGGAAAATCATACCTATTGCAAAAAGTATGTAGACACCTCTTTACCCTATTTAGACATGTGCTTGAAGCAAGTTTGTAGTTATTGTAAATCTTCTACTTGTGTATGTCATGAGAAACCCTTGACCGGCTTTCAAAACTATATGGATCTGAAACAGAAAGTATGGGATTATCACGGCATGCAGACTGTTAAGGACTTTTTGATTTATTATAATTTAAAAGATATTGACCCATTTACAGAAGCTGTCACCAACTTGCAAAAGTTTTATTTTGATAACAACATTGATCTCTTCAAAGATACCATATCGGTTCCAGGGGCAGCAAGACAAATGCTTTTTCAATCAAAAGATGCAAACTTTGCCTTATTTGATCAACAAAATGAAGATCTATACAGAAAAATAAAGCAAAATATATGCAGTGGGCCATCCATAGTTTTTACCAGATCCATGAAAGTAGGTCAACGGTTAAAAGACGGCAAAGAAACTTGTGCCAAAATTTTTGGGTTTGATGCTAATGCGCTTTATCCATACTGCTTACAGAAAGAAATGCCTTGCAGTGCATTTGTGAGGCGACGCGAAGTAGACGGTTATAAACCGGAAATCCAAAACAAGTATTTAGACATGTATGTTTGGATGGATAAATTATCTGAAATGCAAAACATCAAAATTTTACACAAGCTTAATTCTGGAAAAGAACACTACATCATGGGTTTCTTTGTCGATGGGGTTCATAATAGAGACCTGTATGAATAAAATGATTGCTACTACCATGGTTGTAAGGCTTGTAGTGAAAAGTTAAAGCACAAAAAGTTGCATGACTGGTTGAAACAACAAAACCTAAAATATGAAAAAACGGTTATCAGAAAGAAATATCTTGAGAGCCTTGGTTACACTGTACATGAAATCTGGGAATGTGACTTTAAAAGACAGTTTCTATATTCAACGGAGACCATTCGAAATAGATACACACCCAGATATTATTGCAGACATAAATATGCTCAATCCCAAGACACCCTCCTCAAAGCAATCCAAAGCGGTGAATTATTTGTAATGGCTGAGGTAGATATTGCTGTGCCAGAAGCTTGGCAAGGTGATTTTAGGTCAGAATTGTCTCCCTTTGAATATTTAAAAGAATTTTCTCCAATCTTTTGCACAACAGAGGTGCCGTCAGATGTCATAGGCCCTCACATGATGCAACATTGTCTCGATCATAACGTCCCATTAAATTCTAGATGTCTCTTAGTAGGAGGCATGAAGGCAAAACAAATTTTACTGTCTAATCCTTTGTTGCGTTGGTATCTTGATCACGGTCTAGTAGTTACAAAGATGTATGAAGTGATTGAGTTTTCACGTCTCTCCTGTTTCAAAAATTTTGTTGAGAAGTGTACAGATGCCCGCAGGCAATCGGACAGGGACTGTAGTCTGTCATTATTGGGAGACACCTTCAAAACCTTAATTAACGCAGCTTATGATAGTAGTTTGCTTAACAAGGAGAACTTTTAAGACACCTCATATATGAGAGGACACGCATCACTTAAGATACAGGTCAACAAACCCGAATTTCGAAAGGCCACTTTGCTAACAGATGAGATTTATGAGCTGCAAAAGGGTAAGAGGAGGCTGACTCTTGACATTCCCATACACATCGTTTTTTTTCATTTTGAATTATGCTAAATTAAGAATGTTAGAGTTCTATTACAACTGCTTGTGCAAATATATACCCAGAAACAAATTTGAGTGCGTGCAAATGGACACCGACTCACTATATTTTGCTCTGGCTCATGAAAATCTACTAGATGCCGTCTATCCACAACTGAAGGATGATTTTGACAATAAAATCAATGGAAAATGTAGTGTCTTACAAGAAGCAGACTCTGACACCTTCTTCCCTAGAATGTGTTGTCACAGGGACTCGCAGTTTGACAAGCGAACTCCGGCACTTTATAAGACTGAATCCACCGGTCGCTTCATGATTGCATTGTGTTCAAAACCTTATGTCATAGATAATGAAGGTCAATACAAACTCTCTTGCAAAGGTGTCAATAAGAAAAGCATCTCCAACCCTGTGAGTGTAATGTCTAACGTTCTACAAAGTCACATCAGTCAAAGCTCTGTTAACAGAGGATTTAGGGCTAAGGACAACACGATGTACACCTACTCTCAGCAAAGGATCGGATTTAATTACTTTCATGGCAAACGTGTAGTTCAAGAAGACGGAATTCACACCGCTCCACTAGATTTGGTACTCAGTCCATGGCCGGATTTTAAGCGTCATATATTTGCAGAAGATCCACTGAATCCGCTATGCAATTCTTTTTCATGTGCACTACACATTCAAGATTTCAACTTCATTTCAATTGATCATTTTATAGTCTATAGTCTGGTAGCATTTCACCAAGGAGAAGAACAAGCATCCGCTGTTCAGAAATTGAATTCTCCAAGTGAGATTTTCAAATTTTAAAATGATGTTTCTGTAACATTATCCTGATATTGCAAGCTAAGTGAAATCTTAGAACAAGCTCTAGCTGTCAAACACAACCAGTCTCAACAATTCAAACAAACCCTAGATAATATAGATGTAGAGGAGATTGTCTTTTCTGACCTGGATAACCATTTAGGTTAATTAAATGGATTCAGTGTGTAATCCCCGGTGAGGCCTTTGTGAGCACCATGCCCAAGATGAGTTTACTGGGTACACTGCCATGGAAAATGTCATCACTGGTCAGGGTACTTACTCCGGGTGGTATTGATATGGTTTTAAAATTTGACTTCCATTTGACTTCCATTTGAGCCAGGATCACTGCGTTGCTCACCTTGATGTGACACACTCTCAAAATGGTGGAGGTGATTTGTACTTTGTATTCTTCAGTATCGTCGGTCATCAAGGTGAATTTTCTGTTGGATGGATGACATTTGATGACAATTTTAACGCCATTCAAAATAAAACGATCCTGCTGGAACATGTCTGTGTGAATAGGTCCTTCCAAGGTCACTTCATTACCATTAGTCGTATAAGCAACACGAGACATTAAGCCGCTGTTGCTTCCAGATGGAACTGCGTCCATGTTTCCGGTATCTTTGTAGTACAGTTCACTCTACAATGGACCTTCTTTCACATCAAATCCGTATCTCAGCAAAACATCCATAATGGCTTTGTAAGGATAACAAATGTTAATTTCAGAGCTCACTAGTTTATCCTGCATCTGAACATCAACCTGGCCGAAAAGGGATGCTAAACTGAGATTGACCAATCCTACATTACTAGCTTGTGTTATAGGTGTGTCATCAGCATTTACAATTTTAGCCTTGAGCTTCAGACGGGACCTTTTCAGGTCTATGTATTCTGCACTGGTACCTGGATCCGAAATTCAATAACCGATCCATCAGAAATGGTTGATGTCGGTAAAAAATCAATGTACTGCACCTCTTCCACACTTGTCTCTGTGTACGGTTTTTGAAAGAGAGCCAGTTTAGATGAATATGTCTGCTCTGAATCCATTTTCACTTCTTTTTGCTCTTTTTCTTGGTACTGGATTTTTTATTGCTTGAATACTTCGACTTAGATTTTTTAGACTTGGTAGATTTCTTGCTATTTCCCCCTTTCTGCTTCTTCTTCTTCTTCTGTCCAGAACCAGACTGAGGGCTCGATCTCAAATGCTTAGGTTTATATGTAGAGGCTTCTTGTAACTTTCTTTTTATGTCCATTTTTGCTCTTTCCACTTCCGCTTGGGTAGGTGTGACCAATTGTATGTCTCCATTCCCCGTCTGAGTTTGAACTGTGTAGTACTTTTTCTTATGTGGCACCAAACGACTAGCCATGTCTGTGAAATGTTTTATCCAAGGACTACTACTTTCCATTTCGTTTCTTTTTGCAAAAACCAAGTGTGCACTTCAGACGACTGACAGACTCTGATGGTACACCACCCGTTTTCAAGTCTCTTATATAAATTCTAACCTGACTAATGTTGCTTCTATTCACTGGAATGTAATATGGATTTGAAAATGTACTTCTTGAATAGTACACCGCTCTTAAAACTGAGGCAGAAGTATCTTTAACATAATTCTGCTTCACAAGATCTGCAAAAACAATGAATTCTCTCTCAACTTGCGTGGTGCAGTTTATATCCAACAATACGGATTCCCAAGTTTTGTCTACTTCCAGTTCTCCCGGAAAGACTGTAGTGAAATCCTACCAAACATTATTTGGATACTGATGTAGAGAATCTCTGGAGGACAAAAATAAGTACATCACTTAGAAAAATCTTTCACTTGGTCTTCATCAATCCAACTGTCAAATTTTGATGGCCAGCCTACCCAATGCACTAAGACTTGCGTTTTACCTCTCTTCTTTCGCTTCCTGAGAATTTTGTCTATGTCGTACTGTGTGTCTTGATCCACAGATACCTTCTGAAGCTCATCATTAGAAAACTTATCTATTATAGGGTCATTTGCAAAGTCTTTTATTTCGTATTTAGGAATGGCTTGGTTCAGAGTGCGGGTTGTAACAGTAAACAATTCATCAGTCCATTTTTTGTCCGCCTCTTTGTCATAAGTACCCGGGATTTTTGATATTCTAACTACATCTCCCACTTTAAATTTAAATGGATTTTTTGACCTGGGTTTCTTTGGTGGTTTTTTCTTTTCTTCTTTCTGTCGATTCTTGATGGTTGCTTTATATTGATATTTCCACAGAATAGCATCCTTAGTCTTAAGAGCTTGCTTGGGAGACATTTTTATAGTTCTGTGATAAGTTTCATTGTAACTATCCATTACTTTCGGCAAAGCATCTACCCAGCGGCGAGATTTGTTGTGGACCATGTATCGGGCTAGTTTACCTTTTGCAGTTCTGATGACACGCTCTGCATAATTTGCCTTGGAATGTTCTGAAGTTTTTATCTGCTTCACATCCTCCCTCTGTTAAGAATTTGTTGACTGCCCCTGCAAATTCAGATCCTCTGTCTGTTCTTAGAAAGGTTGTTTTTTCTTGCTCAGACACTTTCTTCAAGGCATTAACCATCTCCTTGGAAGTCAGTGATTTTAAAGGAATCGTATATAGATAGTGAGACAGGACATGAATAAATAAAGCAAAATACTTGTATCCATCATTATCTTTACTATAGTCTGCATAGTTTGCTGTGTCAGCATCAAACATATAGCCTTTATTTGGCACAATCACCTTTGGTCGCTTAAATTTTCTGATTACTCTTCTATATAGTGAATAACTGGATTGTTTACTTAAACAGGTCTGAATGTCTCCTTTTGAAATATCATTTCTCTGTGTTTTCACATATTTATAAAGTTTCCCCAAACCACCAAATGAAGAAGGTTGCTTTGGATCGAACTATATTTCCTTCAAGTATCTTGCTTTCTCAGCAGTCAACATGTCAGTGCAAGGTCCACCGGCTTTCCCAGACGTTTTTCTTTTTTCTTGTCTTTGGTTTTGCTCCACCACCTGTTTGTTTCAACAGATCTGGTTTACCCGGGGGAGGTACTGGGGGAGGTGTGTGCGTTACTTTCTTTTGCTCTTCGCTATCTAAAGGTGTGGAGTCTTCTGTGGGTGCTGGTGTCTTTTGCTTTGATCTTGTCTTGTCTCTTTTCTTCTACTCCTTTTACCTTTTGCTCACTCGCACCTCCAGTTTGATTTACAGATTCTCTCAATGGTAGCTGTTCATATCTTTCCTGTGGTATTAGCACTAGTTTCTTCATTTTAAAAGAGTCAGTAAGGGTTGCTTGAAATGCAACAAGGTCTTTAGCAATTTTACTCTGTGTCTACCTATCAGTTTTCTCTTAGTGCTGAGTTTCAGTTTCCTATTGATTAGTTTCCTTAAAAAAGGTTTTCTTTTAAGAATGACTGCTTTGTCAGACTTGGATGCAGCAATGTTCATTAAATTGTAAACTATTTCCACTAGTGCTTCTGCTTGCTTTAAAGTGACAGTTTCTAACAAAGCTCTTGCCTGAGCTTTTTCGGTTAACAGTAGGAGGAGGAGAAAATTTTTTTGTCTTTTTCAACTTCTGTGACTTCTTCACTAGTCTAAATCATTTTGGGTTCTGAGAAGCACTGCACAGTTACCACTATTGATATATGACTACTGGGGCCTCATCTGGAAAAACATTGCTTCTTAATCTATACTTTTCATCACTCTTAGGTGAAAGATCGACCACCAGGTACCCATAAGGCTTTGATGTGGCATCCAAATAGGCGGATTTTAAGTCTGAACCCATACCTAGCTGTCTACCCAACAGCGCCACCTGTTGAGTGTTTCTGGGATTTTTCAACAGCACTGTATAAGCAGTATTGAGATTTAAAGTGCGTGCACACTTCCCTTGGTAATACAAATTCTGGTTTAGATAGATTACACTCAAGTTATTGTGATGGCTCAGTTGTGTAAATAGCTTTTCTGCTTCTTTGCTGATTGCTACCTCATGTTGCAAATCATCGAGGCAAATAATGTGGTGTTCACCATCAAATATTTCTTTAATCTTGTCAGGACAAGGCATGCCCTGTACAAAAGCCATGTCCGATGAGCATAAGATCTCAGAGCAAAATAAAGACAGTGCATACAAGCACAAGCATTTTATTGAGTATTTTTAGCACACAAGTATTGACTTGGTATTATTATTATGAATATTATCATTATTATAATTATTACATAGTTGCATTAACAGTGCACAATTTACAAAAAAAACTGAATTTATTTCATATTGCTTACCACATAATGTAATTTAATCCAAACATCTACATGCATTATCCACAAAAGTATATATATTAGAGTGTGTTGATAAAGCACATGCACTAAATTCAAATGTTCATGCTGTTCTTCGGTTCTTTCATCAAACAGCCTCTTTTTCATTGGAAGGGTATCGGTGGTTCGCTTTTTCGTCTTCTTCTTCTTCTGCATGGGAGAGTCCTCTGCTGCTGCTGCTACTGGACAGCAATCGGGACACATCATAAAGTCTTCCTGGTTCTGATGCAGTTCTTGACACTTGGCTCGCTTTGGAGTACAAAATGCCTTGTCTATGACGTTGAATATGTCCAGCAAACTAGACCACTGCTTTCTCTTCAGCGAAATTCCTGTCTTGGTAGGTAGCATCACAGCGCCGTGTTCGAAGAACTGTCGAATCTGTACACAGCAAAATGGTGACTTTGCATATGCATACAGGTCATTCCCCAGAGACACATTACAGTCCACGTCATATTTGCATAGACAGATTCTAACCAAGGCCTGAGATAATTCATCCGCATGGTTCTTCAAATCATTATACATCGTAGAAGACATGACTATTTCGACGTCAGCATGCGATAAAATCACCACCAATTCACTGTCCACTGTTTGTACTTGCACTTTTTTTCTGGTCTTCTTCATCTATTTGGTACTCCATGTCAGCTTTTCGGTTTCAAACTTCAGGGTTAAATGTAAGTCCTGTTGCTTCACAATCCCACTTGATTGCCTTAAGACTTTTGGTAGGAAAGAACTGTCTCAAAAATGCAGAAAATGCAGGTGTTCTTTTGAGAGGTCTAAAGTAAATAGTTCACCCGGTTTTAAACAACATACCACAATAGCAGTGCATAAACCGCATCCTGCTTTTTGGGTCTTTTGATCCATAGTATATCTTTTGACATAGAACTTCACAGCGAGCTTATGATAACAGTCCATCCGGTATATGATAACAATACACAATACCTCTTGCAAATCGCAAAGTTTGGCATTTGGCTTTGTCAGCACTTTGTATTACAATTGTTCTTTGTACTCTATATCCGCTTCTTTAACTTTTGCATTTCTCTGACGCCAGCATAGTACACCTGTTATTTGTCTATCTTGCAGGAATGTGCTTGATTCATTGTCTCGCATTAGTTTGTTCTTTAGAAGATACTGTAAAGTCCAAATGCCTTATAAACACTGAAGGCACAGTCCACTGGGGATACCACACTGGAAGTTCTGCATGGACAACATTTCTGCAATATATCTTCAATTCCCTTGGTAGTAAATCTTCGTTCAATTTATTATTATATATCTTTATGGCGCATAAATCCTTCAACGTTTGAGGGGTTATTTTATACTGATACTTGAACAGGTCCTGGCAAATATTCAAAATGGAAGACACCAAGCTAGGGGTGATTAAAGTTCCTTCAGAAATATTTAAACCATTCTTCTGATATACTCTCATGTAATCCCATTTCAAAATGTGTATTCCATAGTAATATTCGTGACACAAGCATTGGCAATTATCTTTTTTAAAATACAATGTCATTGTTAAAAAAATGCTTGTAAAAAACTGTATATTGTTTAGAATAATTATTTCATGAACTATGACTCATATGCCTTTCTAAATTACTACCTTTCACTTCCGTTGGGGCCCCCCTCCTCCTCCCCCCTTTGGGGGAAGGCAATACCACGGTTAGATTGGGGATGACGCCTCTATTGATTGACACCTCTCATGATTGACAGCTTCTAAGCCCCGCCCCCTTCCAGTCACCTGACCTATGACGTCACTTGGGTGGCTTACCAGTGGGGGTGTATATTGCTTAGATATCACTACTTCGATGTTTGTTTCATTCATGATATTTTGGAATGTTATGGCCACTGATCCCATCGATCCATCTCCTTTCATTATTATGCCTTTCATTGAATGTTCAGCTCATAACAACTTGGCTTTTCCTTCCTTCAATTGCCAACTTCATCTCGGCCACCAGATCTCAGGCAAAATGGTTGAATATTCCTATGTAAAACCTGGATCATCCTAAAGTACCTCTCATGTTGAAGGCAGTCAAGAATTCGGTTTCAAAATCTCCAAAATTTAAAACATTTTTTGATATCCCCACTCTTCATTCTTTCTTTCTTCATTCTAAATCTCCAAAATGTAAAACAGTTTTTGATATTTCCACTCTTCATTATTTCTTTGTTTTGGCCTCTTCCTGTTTTCCTGATTCATCAATGTACATTTCTATTTATTTATTGGCTTTCTCCGTCTTTTCTGCATTTGAAATCTTGTGTCTCCCTCTAGACTGTCTTTCAATCAACAAGTTCATCATTTGTTAATTCACATGGGGTCATTACCCAAACTCAAGTCAGAATGCACTTGAGAAGAGTTCTAATTCACCTAAATCTAGATCCCACTGTGCATTCTTTTCACACATTTCTTAGGTCCAGTGCCACCTTAGCATTCAATAGAGGTATAAATATCAGTCATATTAAAAGGCATGGTACATGGCTTAGCGATGCAGTGCATACATATATTGTCTCAGACCCACAGAATGCATCCACAGTTTCTCGTACATTTGCTGATCTACTTACTTCTCAACTACCCTAACTTAACTTTTATGGAATTATTTACACAGTAACTCACAAGGCCAAGTACATGGTCTTATCAATTTTAGAATTTAAATGTCTAGATTTACCATTGTTGGCAGCTATTTATAATTATTTGCTGCAAAATGCTATGGTGGGGCACAGGTTCAACCCCAGTCAATTAACTATACAATTTGAACATAGTTCTGATCGATAAATAACAAGTGTGTTTTAGATGTAATTTTAGATGTCAAACGTTTTATGTAATATCTGATAAAATTCTCAATGGGTATATAACAATGACAAATGATATAACAATGTTATCATGTAAAGTATATATTAAATGAACGAGTGTATTTATATATATTGGTTTTAGTATAAGTATATAAATACATTATTACTCATCAACAGATGAGGCTAGTGCAATTAGAATATACAATTGGGGTATAGTTACATAACCTCAACAACACAGATGGGTAGATGAATACCATAGAAATATTTTTAAATGAATTAATTTTGCACAGGTAGAACTAACAAAATAAAATATATTTATTTTTGTATATTTTTCGCATATGCGATCATTTACTTTACATTTTTTTGGTCTGTTATTATCTTTTAATTCTATTAAATGCCTTACAGTTGTCTCCATATTGAACTTTTTTGGCATCTGTTGGGACTGAGAGGAGACAAACCACTTTGGCCAAATACAGTGAAACCAAATCAGGATCTGAGGAGGGTATAATAGTCATTACTACCAATGGGTGTTGATATGTAATCACCTTATTACCAAATTAACAACTTTGTTTTAAGTGATACAGCTAAAATTTAAATTTATATGTATGGTTAAATATATTCCAATATTATCTGTAAAAAGTAAGGATAGACTAAACATAACTAAATGTAAATGGAACGATAGACTAAACATAAAATAAATGTAATATACACAAACACACAGCTGTGCATGTCCATAAATTTGTTATGTCTGATGTAAAACATTTGCCTGGGGTGGCGTGGGAACAACATCCAAATCTTGGACTTGGCTACTTATGTTTTACTTTTTTTCTTGGTGCCACGTAATATGCACAAATATGCATCACAAATGTGTCAAGATATAATAAATACACATAATACATGCAGGCAAAAATGTGCATCTACAGAAGTAGCTTTATGAAACATATTTTCAATGAAAAGATACTGAACTGAATGCCTTTCCACTTTTCCGGTTTCCCTATTGATTTCCAAGCATTGTTGTAATAATCTAAGGTAGAGTGGGGTGGAAAAACGATCCCAATACTGCAATGCTTTCACTTAATACCAAGGGTAGCTGTTTCAGAGTGTGGAGGATATTTAAATGCTTAAAAAGCTTTCACATGCTAAACTGAATGTAAATCCCAAAGGATTGGGTGAAAAAAGTACATCAATAAGTACTAATTGACATACTTTGAAGTTAGTAAATTTCATTTCACATTAGTTTAAGGTAACCTTAAGTTAAGTGATATTTTATTTATTTACAGAGTACTGAAGTGAAACGTGGAGCTTGCAGGTAAAGGTAACCTTTATTAAGCACGGCCTGTAAGGGGCCTGCTATGGCAGTCGCAACTAATATATTGTTGAACCTTAACTAGGAACTTGGTTCATTGAACCACAGTATTAGAAATTCCCAATGACATTGAGGCTGGCCAATCAGCCGTGGGTCCACCCCCAATGCTTGACCATTTGAACTTGGGATCACATTGAATCAACACTTAAAAATAAATAACAAGAAAGTCTGTTAATGTATGAATTAAAACAGTTTTACGTGTTTTTAGTTGGTCATTTTAGCATTTTAGTGTAGTTATTTTAACGATCAAGTGAATCACAGTGCATTATGAAGACCAAGAAAACTCCAGCTACTACCACAAAAAAGAAGACATTGGCTGCTGCCACTTCCAGATCACGTAGGAAAGCTGCCAGAGAAACGGCCAAGTCAAAACAACATAATGATGGTTCGTATCTGTTTTCTGACACTCATCTGTCTTCTGACGCCCTCGACATACCGTCAACTTCTGCTCAGGCAACTTCAACAGATATTAGTACCAGTACCCTGTTGGCTTTCCTTCAGAAACTCGATGACTCAAACAAACAGATAGTGTGTCGTATAGATGACCTTGAGAAACGTAACATACCCAATTCGACGCCTGTCCATTCACCCCCTCATCATGAACGGGCGGTTACCATTGATGACCATCCTATGGGCAGGACCGTTCACACATGGCAAGTTCTATGGATCCTCTGCGTTCCAAAGATCTCTTTGCATCACAACCGGTGCAAACAGGCAGTAGACTTCTCACGCGTCAGAAAGATGACGGTCACACCACTTCAAACTCAATACTCAATGAACCGATGGCTAGACCTATTCGTACTCGACCTGCGAATCTGGATCCACTTACAACCACTAACTTGCATATTAATGATGCTGTTTTCAGATCTGCTAATGACTTGATGGCTACTCAGTCAAATGTGCCAACCTTGGACAGTCTGAGGAGGATGCCAAGTGTCAACGACGCCGTTGCACAGCTTCTATCTCATTATGAGCAAGGGAATACACAGGAGTTGTTGCAAGGTAAGGCAGAATCAAAGAAATCAGGTCGTTATAATAAAACTGATACTAGTACTCTCCAACCACACTTAAGATGGCCAAATGAGGGATTTACTGGGGGTGGTGCAAAGAAGAGGATCACTTATGACGATCTGACTCTCCCTCAGTGGGTGGCCGGTCAACTAACCAACGCTATTCAGATCCATGATAATGATGTTTTAAGGTCAGTTTTAAATCAGATCATATTTGCAATGAGAGATGCTTCATCCCTCCCATGGACCGTGGTTAGGGAGGCTTATGCTTCTTCTATGCACGAGGTGGAGGAAGGCAGGTTGGCATGGTCGGACTCCACTCAATGGGCCTTGAACAGGCTCAGTGCATCACAGGGGGCTCTCATGAATTCACGAACATTATCCCAACAGAATAAAGGAAGGACATGTAAGTTTTATAATGAAGGTGCATGTAATCATGAAGGACATCACGGTTATAAGCATAACTGTTCTCATTGCTGGAAACAAGGTAGGACTCACAGTCATCCTTCTGAAAAAGTGTCATTATAAGGGTGTTCACAAGCAGCAGGATAAGCAGAAATAGGACAACCTAGGATCACTTGGACAGCCCAAAACTATCGCAATCAAGAACAGTAACTCTTATGTTGATAATGTTATTCTTGGTAATGAATGTCAACTCTTGCACAATGATTTCAAAGTATGTAATCAAGATCCTCTTTATAATAGTTCAAATGAGCGTTCTGAAGATAAACTGATACTGAAATCCTATAGCAGCTCATCTATTAATGTCAATCCAACATGGGTGCACTATTATTTGCAATATCATAATTGTATATCTTATAGTAAACCTAATGAACATCATGATGTAGCTGATATTGATTCACTTGTATGTGCCTCTGTTTCCAGTAAAGATGTCGTATATAGCAGCTGTCCAGTTGTCGACTCCTGTCATACTATTAACTCGCACCCCTTGTATGTCTGTCAGTCAAAGGTTGATACCAGCAATAACAGGTATGGAAGGTATGCTGAGATCCCTGCTAGTTGTCATATGTATGGAATTCAGACCATGGCTATATTCAACTGGTACATGCACAACGCTGATTCCACTGGAACTAAGTTAGTATATTTATATCCTCAAATGGGTTGTAGTCTGAAAGGTTTTTATTGGGCTAAAAGTGACATAAGTAACAGTTCTTGGGATCTCAGCATTTGTTCCAATATACCCTCAGGTTTCCTTGAAGTCCACCAATATTGTTTAGTAATGGAAGACTCTGATGGTTCTGTATGTCAATCCAATGCAGCAGATAACAATGCATATGCTAATTATATCCAGGATCTGCATTGTATGAAAACCTTTAGGTGCGACTACACAATGTATATGAACAGAGTAATTGATAAACTGTGTCAAATGCAAGTTGATGGTCTATCAAGGGAAATAGTCTCAAGTGATTTCAGTATACAGTCTTATGATAGGGTTGATATTGCTGCTTTTACTTTTCAGCATGATAGCCCCCAAATGAGTACGAGCGACACTACTCAGCCTGCAACAAAACACTGTGTTAATCCATTTACAGGTTCTGATCCGCTGCTCAGCTTGGATGGTGTCGTCAATGCCGATTCCCCGCTTTTGAGTGAGCATCTCACTCCCTCTGTAGATATTAATGACCCTCATAAGACTACAGGATATCTGGCGCACGACTGTACAGCTTTTGAATTTATTGGTCCTGATAGATTTCCTCTGTGTATGGACACTGTTGACCAGTATGTGGCAGTTGCGAAAATTATACAGTCCTCTGGTCTGCCTAATTACAAAGTGGCTAGAATTCCTGTTTCTTCTGGTCTAAACATACCAGCATGGGAAGCTTATTTGCTTGATTACCCTGATAAGAGGGTCATTCAATATTTAAAGTTTGGTTTCCCTCTTTCTTTAGATGAAAATAATAACTTACATAACATTGATATTTCGAATCATGTCTCTGCTTTACAATATCCAGACGCTGTTCAAGATTATCTCGATAAAGAAATTTCATTGGGGGCTATTATTGGTCCTGTAACTTATGTTCCTGATAAGGACTATCATTGTTCCCCTCTTCTTACTCGCCCCAAAGATACACACAAGCGTCGAGTTATATTAAATTTGTCACATCCACAGGGTAATTCAGTTAACTATCATGTTAATAAATCTCTGTTTGACAACTCACATTTTACTCTGAGATTCCCAACAATCGATGACATTGTTCAGGAGGTCAGGAACTGTACTGAAGACCCTTGCCTCATAAAAATCGACGTTTCTCGTGCATTCAGAAATCTTAGGGTTGACCCTAAAGATGGGCTTACGTTTGGCATCAAGTGGGGCGATAATTATTATATTGACAGGGCCCTAGCGTTCGGCTGGGTCCACGGCAGTGCGTCGTTTCAGTTAGCCGCCGACGCCGTCAGGTTTATCTTAAAACAGAAGGGATTTGACGCATTTGCCTATATTGATGATTTCATTATGGTCAATCCTAAACATAAGGCTCAGGAAGCGTTCCAAACTTTATATGATGTATTGCAAGAGCTAGGTCTACCAATTAACCCCGACAAATGCAATCCCCCCTCAAAACTTCTCACATGTCTTGGCATTGATGTTAATATTACGGCCAATACTATTAGTATTTCTGAAGTTAAAATTAGAGCCATACATGCAGAGTGCATGGCCATATATGGCAAATCTCGTATTTCTAAACACACATTTCAATCTCTTCTTGGCAAGTTATTGTATGTCCACAAGTGTGTCGCTCCTGCTCGCATGTTTGTAAATAGAATACTTAAGGTGTTCAGATCAAATTCTCACAAAAAATTTATCAGTATTAATGAAGAATTTAGGAAAGATTTGGCTCGGTTTATACGGTTTCTTCCCGATTACAATGGCATTGTTTTTATTGATAAACAGAAGCTATATGGCAATGAAACTTTATACATTGATGCTTGTCTCACTGGTATGGGGGGTGTTTGGAATGATAAAGTATATTCCACTCCTATATTCGGCATTCCACAAAAATTCATTAATATTGCCAACTTGGAAATGTTGAATACCCTTATAGCCCTTAGAGTATGGGCTGATCAGTGGGAACACAAGGAAGTTCTTTTTTGCTGCAACAACTGGGCCGTGGTCCAAGTGATCCAAACCAGTAGGACCAAAGATGAATTTTTGACATGTTGTCTGCGAAACATATGGTTGATTGTATCTAAGTATGACATTCAGCTGAGAATAAAGCATGTTAAGGGAATTTACAACAAAGTGGCTGATGCCCTTTCTAGGCTGTATTCACATAAGTTAGTTCCTGAGGCTGTCACATCTGAGCTCAAAACTAAATATCAGAATTATTATGTTCATCCTAGTTACTTTAACCTGGACTTAACAATCTAATTTCAGGTGCAACTGCGGCTTCTATGCAACTCATCTCTTCAGCCAGTAATAGGATTCGTACAGCCTTTCGTCCTTCCACAAGAAGTTCGCACAGTTCCCACCTCAAGACTTTCCTGGCTTTTACTGTGTTTTTTTAAGCTGTCCCCTTCTTTTTCATTGCATAACATTTTATGTTTTCTGGAATATTTGAGAGCCAATGGCATTTCACCTAAATTTTATGGCTAAATTTTATAGAATCCCATCTGAGAGTTTACATCACCACTCTGTCACCCTCTTCATGCACAGCATCACCATAAATTCAACATTTCGACCTATTCCCAGGGGATCTTTTGATATCCCCACTCTTTTGCAAATTTATCAAGCATGTGACTCATTATCTGACCCTCCATTGTTCAGAGCTGTATTTTTGTTAGCTTTTTCGGCTTTCTGCGCATGTCAAACATAGCACCTCATTCCATTGCAGGTTTTGATTACTCAAGGCACCTTAATCGGCAAGATATTATCTTTGCACCTCCTGGTGCTCATGTGCTCATAAAATGGGCTAAAACCCTTCAAGACAGAGTGGGTCATCATATTATCCAAATTCCCGAAATTCACCATCCTTATTTGTGTCCAGTTCAGGCCCTATTGCAATTATTGCAATCCCGCCCTCTCCCACCCGCCTCCCCTTTATTTGCTTCCAAGGATTTCCCTCATCATCCTATCATTGATACCAAAATCAGGGATGCCCTTAAACCCATACTCTCACTTCTAAAAATTCACATTAAGGGTCATGATTTTCATGCTTTTCACAGATCAGGGGCTACCCTAGCTTTTGATTGTCAGGTTCAAAATATAATGGCACATGGCTTACGGAAAAGTCCTTCCGTATGGACTTACCTTCAGAATGCTTCTACTGCGGCCTCTACCATTCCCTCTACTTTTGCCTCTGTCATTCCTTCCTCTTTTTGATTGGGTTTGGGTTAGTTTTAAAAATTTTACAAATTTTTATCCTGTTTAACATGTGTGTGTATATATAACTAACATGTACAAAATAAAATTCTCAAACATTTGTTTCACTGTGTTGTAATAATGTCGATAGAAATAATGTTATCAGTGGTTGACCTTTGCCCTCTCTCTTGACCTTACTTCGACCTCTGTAGGTCATGTCAGTAACAACCTCTCTCTCTGATTTGTTGCAATCACAGATTGGTCTGGGGCTACAGTCGTTCTTAATCTGTCATGTAGCTGGTATTATATAGCATATTCAGATTTGACCTTTGAGGCCAACTGAAGGTCACCCCTATGACCTTCTGCACTTTAACAGCTGAGGCATATTGGGCTAAGATCAGGTCTAGTGTGGCGACTGAAGTGGTTAATGTTTGCTTTATGAGTAATATAATTTAAAAGTCATATAGATTTGAAAAAAGACAACCAAACTGATTTATATCAATTTGGTATACATTTAAAATATTGTACCATTTATTATGACAATGATATTATGGCGCTTAAACTTATGCACATGTTCCAGTAAAACCATCAAAAGGAGACATAATACCAAAGTGTGCCCCGAAATGCTTGAGCAGAAATACATTATATTTACTTTTTTCTCTATTATTGCTAGGTATAACTACGGCGCCAATTGTCCAAAATAGTGGTCAATACCTGGCCATTTATTGCAGAGTAAAGGGGGTCGGGCAACCAGACAAACTACCCAAATACAAGTTTCCCTTATGGAGTAATCAGAACAAGGTAGTGCAGTTCAAATATGTTTTGACATGACCCCACTTAACAGTGAAAATGGTCAGTAGTATCCTGGAATTACATACTATTTGTTAATCATTGTGTTGATTCAGCTGCTTGCAGTGGCTACTTATTCTTACCTAACTCTCTGCACTACTCTCTCTCTGCAATATTTATGTTATGTTGATAACGTTGCAGAGTTGGTAAAAATTGCACTGATTTTGACACACAGCTGGCAAGACCTTCATGCTAAAATTGCTCAGGACTTATAAAAAAATCATGTCATATGTAATGGTCTCTTTGTCTGGTATAGCTGTTTGGGGTGTTTGAAATCAAATGCGCAACACAAAAACACAAATGGATGCATAATCATAGCTCAGCTGGATAGTTTAATGGATATTTTGTTCAGAAAAAAAAATGAGATTTATGAATAGTTCTCATCAATACATCAATATCATACTGCTAAATATAGTTAAAATATATAAGATAGCTTAGTTTAAAGATTCTTAGTTTTGATACAATTGAAGTTTTCGGTGGATAAATATGTTTAAAGTAATTTTTGAAAGAATTTTGGTGAAATACAACAAAATATATATACAAGCAAATATATACATATAAATTGTTCATGATAGCTTATGCTTAAGTGTCATTTATGTTCTACAGGAGCACTTGATTTTCCTCTATATTGGAGTTTTAGGTGGATAAATATGTTGAAAGTAATTTTTGAAAGAGGTTTGGTGAAATACAAACAAATATATACATGCAAATATATACATATAAATTGTTCATGATAGCTTATGCTTTAGTGTCATTTTGTTCTACAGGAGAACTTGTTTTTCTTCTGTACCTGTGATGAAAGAAATTGATGTTGTCTTTTGCACTCTACGCCTATTTTCCAATTTATTAACATTAATATATGTTTGGTTTCAATGTTTATAGTCTGGTACAATGGGACAGTTTTATTTAAATTGATTCTTGCAAATATTTAAAAAAAATATTGATTGCTTTTAAGAAAGTTGTCAACAGAATTGATCATCTGAATATTATTATAAAACCAACCACTGACTTAAATTATATCTGTTATTAATTACGTATTCTGCATTGTACTTTTTAGAGATTCCTGTCAAGATTGGAGAAATGTATGAGGGCCTGTTTCTCTTCTGGAATTGTGGTTCAGAAGACAGTTCAGAGATTTTTCAGCAACTTGTCTTTGTTGAAATTGTTTCTTCAGAGTCAATCAAATCAGTTGCAAAAGTAAGCAATGATTATGACAATGATTAAAACATCCTTTAAAAGACCCAGTATCAGGCCACAAGTCTTCCTCATATGCTGTTATCAGCTGGATTTAAACTCAACAACATTATTGATAAGACATCTAGGTACCAATATAACATTTATGTTGATCAGGACTTGTAATCACTAGGCATATAAAATAGTCATTTTCTAAGATGCATTCTCACAATTAGAAAAATTTATAAGAATGAGAATTCTGAAATTCATGGGGTATCTTAAACTGTAGAAGCTAATAACGACAAATTGGAAACAGCAGCTGTGTTGAAGTGAAGACAAGTAGCATTAGTATTTAAGTTGTTATTCAAAATGGAAGTATTATTAGTGTAAAAATGTATTGCAACTACACATTTTATAGAAATTTTGAAAAATTTCCTTTTTCTTCAATTGTTAAAACTTTTCTAAGAAAATGCACAAATTCTAAGAAATGTTTTAGTCTAAGAATAGGAATATTCGTGAATAGGATGAGCAAATTTAAGCCCCAGTGACACGAACACATATATCTTTCATTTGTTACCTTCACTCAGACCTAAAATGAAGCAGAATTTAATGTATTTCTAAGAAGAAAAGCTTATCTAGACATTTTATCTTGTATTAGCACTGTCATTGTAATTATATTATAATGCATGTTTACATTCATTTAGCTGAATGTATAAAGCTAAAAATTTACATGGTTTTCTGTTCATGAAGGAAAGGTTCTATGTTTGCAATACATATCTTCTTCTTTCTTATATTAATGTCATATGTATTTGGTTTGATCACCCTTTCTATTTGAGGGGTATTTGCAGCTAATTATTAACTGATAAAAACTCAGACAATAAATTTGTGTACGTCACAATAACTACTTTGTGCAAATCACTGTAAGTATCTACCATAGATGAGGAGTTGTCTCAGCGACGACATAGGAGATTAAGTATAAGACTCAAGTTACAAAACCTATCCTTTCTTTTTCAAATCTAATATCTTAAACTACAGTTGATAGACAAGCATGTAATAAACAGTATTACTGAAGAAGAATAATCACTGTAGAAAATATCTTTTATGTGGCAGTGTACCATAGTGTACAATTTACAATATGTACAATTGTGTATAATATAATATTAAATAGTCTTATTACTCTAAATTCATAGTAAATATTGTAAACATAGCTTTTTGTTGTGAATACTTTTTTCCTTGTGTGTAATCATTACTTGTCTATTATACCTTGAGTAGGAAGAAAATTTATAAATGAAAACTAAACTTGAGTACAATTTTAAACTTTACACACACTCCCTCCATACACAACGAATTGCTCCAGCTGAAACTAAACATTTAAAATCACTTTTACTATGCTTAAATAAATCTTGACTGTGTTATAATTATACACAAAGGTTTTAAAAGGTACCTTGTAAGATAAATATTATTTGTGGTATAACCACATTAAAAATGCTTTGCTGACAACATCAATGATCCACAAATAATTGCCTGTAAATTAACAGATTCCAGTTGCACATGACACTGTTATGTTGGCTAGAAGGTATTACAAATCATAATTTTGTTACATGCAGAAAATGATGTGCAAAGAAACATGCTACATCAAGCATGTAATATTTCCAGACACTGACACAGCAGCTGCAATAGAAATCATTTATATCATTGGGTACTTTAAATACCTTGGACAACTGAGGTAACTTACCCAACATTTGCTGTCACATCAGAGAAGTGTTCAAAATTCCCAGGTTCAGCCCTGAAGGAACAATGTTACTTTCTGTCATGGACAGGCTAATAGCTCTTGAAAATAAGTTTTGCAGCATACAATCTGTGGTTGACAAGTGTTTATGTAAAAATCTTGAATTGAAAGATAAACTTTGTGAGAAAATTACTTATTCTTCAGGGATCACCAATCAACTGAATTCAATTGTTACTTCTACAGTTAACAGTGTGGACACAAGCAAGAAAAATCACTGTACCATGTCCACCTTACTCAACACTGTTTGCAACAGACATAAAAAAAACAAAGGAGGAACAAACAGTATTCTGATTCACTCCTGTCTTAAAACTGACTAATGCAAACGTGATGCTAATTATAATCTTGCTTGGACTCAGAGTCTACTCTGTCTGGATCACAAAAGTGTAGTGTCCGTCAATTCCGAAGATTTCAAAAAGTCTAAATATGCCATAAAGAAACTTAGAAGTAATGCCAGTAGTCAGTAAAAGTCAGCCTCGGGGTGTCTCAGGCATGTCTCATCCGGATTCCCTCTCAAAGTCATTCAAACTGATTGTATCTGACAAACATTATAAAGATCTTCTTTGGTCAACTGGAGTTAAAGTAAGAAGATTGAAGACATAACCCCCCCCCCCCCAAAAAAAAAAAAAATAAAATAAAAAAAATAGATAAAAAATAAATAAATAAAAATAAAACTGGATATCTTGCATAAATCGGACATCCTGTTAATTCATGAACATTGGTTCTTATCTGATAATCTCGATATCTGCAAAAGTGTAATGGCAAATTGTGAATTTCCACGGCATTCTGTGGAAGTACACCCTAGATGCATCTGTAGCTCCCATCAACATCCCAAGTCTGAGGATAAGTGATATCAACCTCAAAATAGGCCAGCAACACCTTCTTGACGTTTACATGACATGTGAATGTGACACTTTTCATCGGGACAATTTCTTGTGCTGCTTAAGTCTAATATGTGGCTACTTTTACTCCCTCAAATACAATGTGATGATTCTCGGGGGCATTTCAATACTTCTCAAAGGTGCTTCCACTCATACCAAATGTATCATACCAAATGCCTGATTTTTTGTCCAATGAAGGTCTGAGCATCGTGTCCCTATCTAATCAAATCAGTTTTTCATATTAAAACAAATCTTGCTACGAATGTCCATGGTTCTATCATATGGTTGTATCTAATCTGTTAAACGACTCTGTGCTTGAGTACTATGTGTCGCATGAGGGTCATAATATATGAAATTATTCTCTAATTAGTACCTCTCGTGATATAACATGTACAAATGTTTGAAAGGGTGATGGTAACAACATGCACATTCCCAAATCAATATGGATGAAGGCATCTGCTGCAAACCTGGACAAATACAGAAGTGATTTGAATTACTTGCTGGCCCAAAGGAAGATCTTGTGTTTCATACCTTGTAACGATATGGTGTTTACTCAAAAGACACACAGGAAAATCATTGCAGAACAATATGACCACATAGTGTCAGTCTGTCTTACTGTCTCAAAATCTAATGTCACATACTCTTCCAACACACAAAGAAATAGGTATATCATCCCTGGCTGGAATAAATGGGTCAAACAGTACCATGCAAAAATATTTTAACAAACTTATAGAAGAGTTGTGGTTTTCCTCATCAAGGATTAGTTGCAGATATACATTGATCCACACATGCTCAATATCACAGAGTTGTCAAACCAGTGAAAATAAACCAGGATTTGACTAATGCTGCTAGTTCTCTTTGGGCAAACAATACTATACAATTGTGGGACAATATCAGACAACTATGTTCAAAGTCCAACAACCCAGCATTCAGTGTGGACTATATATAAGACAGAAGAGGCATTATTTCTTTATTTAGAGATAAATATTCTAAAAATTACAGGAGTGTTCCAACAAGCACAATGAATCACATTGAAAAGTAAATAACTTCATGCTGCATCACAAAAAATGCTGTCATGATCATCAAATTCAGGTTAAATGTCAAAGCATCCACAGAACAGTTGAAATCTGGCAAACATGGTGGTCATAATACTTTTTGACTTATCACCTCATGCATGGGAATGATAGACTGAATCTGATACTATCTTTACTTTCTTAGTAATATGATTACTTATAACACTGTGCCTGATGATCTCCCCGAATTGGTCTTGCTGCCTATTTTGAAGGATAAAAATATCTCTGAATGACTCAAAAATTATTGTACAATTGCCATGGGTAGCATTCTGTTGAACTTGCTGAACTTTTGCATATTATATAGGCATAGACACACTCTCAACACCAGTGATCTGCAGTTAGGTTTTAAAAAGTGTCATTCCACAAATCAGTGTTCATTTGTTGTGAAAAATGTTATCTAGTACTACAACAATAAAAATACTGATGTTCATGCCATGCTACTAAATGCCTGCCAGGCATTTGATATAGTGCAGTATGCTAGCTTGTTCAAACATAGTTACTAGATTGCTTCTTAATCTATATACATATCAAATAATTTGTGTCAATTGGATAAATACACTCTCTGATCTAAGGATCCCAGTGAACAAGACATTGCCTTAGCTGGTAGTGTTAAGCATTTTATTGAAATGAGAGATTGTACTCTACTGCCTGACAAAAATAAAATATCCCAAATTATAGATTTCCTCAGCTATAGTTAGGAGTGAATTATTTGCAAATAATATATAAAATATATAGTTAATCTCATTTGTCTTCTGGGTTCAATTTGAAGTTTTATTGCACATGCTTGAATGATTATGTGTAACTTAATGATTAAATAATTAAAGGTATAAAATGATCAGATTTTACAATTTTCAAATGCACATAACTCTTTTATTTGAAATTAAATGAAGTCAAGCTTACAAACTTTTGCATAAATTTGTATAGAAGAGCCATCTTGCATCTTTATATCGAACCCTATTACAGTAGGCTTTTTTGTGTTTACAGCTGAAAGGAAGAGTAACGTGGAATTACCGTGATTCTGAAATAAGAACATATCCCCTCGCATACTACTACAGCTATGGCACCAAACAGTTCTCTTCGACCACATTTTATGGTCATTATCTGAAGGGAGTCGGTGATTATGATTATGAGAATGGTACTATAATGTTAAGTTGGTACAACATGGCATCAGGTTCACACTGTGGAAAAGTAATTTTCCAAAGGCAAGATCATCAGAAGGTTCTAACATTCGCAAGGTTACAGAAAATTGTATCTTCATCTGTCTAATTTTTTGAAAATAAATTGAAAGTAAATGTGGACAACTATTGACAACAAATTGCATCGAAACTAAATTTTGTAGTTCTTTTTTCAATGTATTGAAAGTAACTTGTATTTTTGTCAGATTTTTAAAAATTGAACTTTTAAGGTACTTAATCTCTGTCAGGAAGACAGGTTCTGACAGACATCTTGAAAAGTACAACATAAACCAGATATCCAGTGACATAGTGGAGGTCAGTTCTGTGGAAGAATCACTGGAGAAGAAAACATATGCAAGCAGGTGGGCGTGCTTTTGGCAGAGAGAAAAGATTACACCTTTTTTTCTAAAGGAGAAATAGGAAAGTGGAAGAGCAAAAATCACCAGGCTAATAAATTCTAATTCGCTGGAGTATCATAAGCAAATAAAATTGCTTTCCTATTACCCATTTACCCTTTTCCGATATAATGTCCAACTGTTCTCAACTAGTTTGGGAGGGGCCACGATGGCAGAGTGGTAACATTCTCGCCTCCCACCTCTGAGGTCCGGGTTCATTTCCCAGCCCTACTTCAAGTGGGAAAGCTGGTAGTTGCTTGCCATTGGTGAGTAGTTTACAGGACTGAACCATGACCAGCTGTATGTAATGGTTTCCTCTGCCCTTCTAACTACCAGTCGTAGTATGACCTGTACAGTGTTGAAAGTGACCTAAACCCCCAAAAAAATAAAAATAAAATTAACTAGTTTGGAAATATTTCAAGAAACAACTAACAGTGTGACATAAATGCTATCATTGATCAAATGAAACAAGACTGAGAATCAGTAAACACATTCAGTATTTCATGTGTTTTTTTCATAAAAACAACAGTAATTAACTGTACTGAAGACAATTATAAAGATTAACCATTTTGAAGAAGCTTAGTGTGTTATAATTCACTCCATCAGTGATCTATATTATGTAACATTTCCAATTGAAAAAGGTAATTGCAGTAGTGTAAAACCTGACAGGTTCTTGGATCAGAAAACTTATTTAAGACCACTTTAGATTTTTACATGGCTCAAGCATGACTCAATATCAATGAAAAATTTGACCCATGGATGTTGAGGTGAGATATAACAATTCTGAGAGCTTTCTTATATGATTTTATTTTAGAGGCACCACACGGCTATATTGTCAGTCGTGCAGAAAATTTTGTCTTTAGCAATTATTATAGCTTCTGAAGCCTCTTTTCTTAACATACAATACCTCTTTGCCAGTTTACACATTCTGTAATAACACAATATTTGCTGCCTCTATAAAACAATATTGTTTGTAGTTATGATATTTCCCTTTTGTGTTCAATTTAATTTTTGGTCAAAATTTATTATGCTTACACAACTCGCCATGTCTGCAAGCCATTTAATATTCATAACGTCTTTTTCAAAAAGTACTAGGACTAGGAGGCAGCTAGCCAAACTTAGATAGTTGCACCTTTAGCATATCTAAAATGTTATCAGGCAAAGTGTGCTGAGGTCCAAAGCCCTTAAACCTTCTGTGGAGTACCTTGCCTTCAATTGGTTACTTAGATGATCATATAGTGAGTAAATTTTGACAGGGTAACATCAACCACCAATCACCAAGGCGTGGACCAAGAATCACATATTTCACCAGCTTGTGACTGGCAAAAATAGTATAGTACAACCGGTATCCTGTGTGGAAAGGTAATTACTTATTATAAAAGCATCCTTGTAGCCAATATATTTTGTAGGCGATGGCCATATCAAAGTTATATACATAACAGTATACACTTGTTAGGATTGCCACAAACTGTAATAGACCTATATGAGTATCTCCTTTTCTCAAAGACACCATTAGCTACAACTACAATATCTCTGCCTCTTGAAAACGGCCATTTTGGTTTATAATTTTTTACAGTAGTAACAGTAGTTATTTTGACTTTCTATTTTAATCTATTGTTTGTTGTAGATACAATTCTACCCATCTATACATACCAAAGCCAATACAGTCACATTGTTCCCTTTGATGCTCCCACAGTTTGCAATGATTTGCCTAGTGTTATTCGTTCTGCCCCCACTCTTACCTGTTTCAGCAAAAGGATACAGTCTTTTCTCTTCGAAAAGGCTTATACCGTTTATCGATAAACTACCCACATCTCCATGGCATTCAAAATGGTTATCTCTATGGAATAATGATTGTTGTACTGGGTTCTGGTTATAGGAATTAATGGAATAGTTAACTGTTCAGTACATTGGCAAAGGTGTTAGCTTGTTCCTATAGTAAAAGTACATGTTCTGAAATGTTTTAATGGTTGGGAAAAACCACAGAATATATCCTTAATAGAAATTCAATCCACTGCCAAGGCCAAACCGGACCATGATGAAGAACAATATATGTTTCACAAGGGAAAGAGGTGGACCTTCCAAAAGAGTTTTCCATTGGCTTTGGGATACACACCCCTCAGGCAATTTATTCATATGCTAATTGATTCTGGGTTAAAAGGGAAACTTTTTTTCTAATTAACCGGTAAGGTATGAAATTCTAAAAACAATTAGTCAAAAGTTAGAAAGAAGGATATATGAGAAGCAACAGGGAGGGGAGTAAGCCCCTCCCTTGATCCATATCAAAGTCAAATATAAACTAATTGAAGCATAATTATTTACTGTGTAAAGCTTCAAATAAAGTGTATAAAATACATAAGTGTAGTCTATACCATCATGTATGTACAGCTCCAACACAGTTTAACTTTCAGGAAGCTTTTAGGCAACCACTACTTTATAATATATGGATATTTAAATGCACCTCATCTAAGCAGAGTAATGCCTATCACAGTTTCAGATCTTACAATATGTGTTTCATCCTCAACTATTTGACACACACAAAAAATAAAAAAAACAGAAAAAAACAGAAAAAAAACCCTAAAACTTGCCACCTGTTTTTGTCCCAACGAATGTTATTTGCTAGCTTTTTGTTGTAAATGTTTGGCGGTTGTTAGGGTTACTTTCAACAGCAGTTCATGTTTACACTTAGATTTTGCATTGCTATGGATTTATTTTAAATGCAATGTTGTACTGACACCAGCAGAATTTTATGTACAATATCCTTTATGAAGGAAGATGTCTATGGACGGGATATTTTCAGGAGAAATTATATTTCTATTTTCTGATACAATTGCATTGATATTATCTACCAAGTTTAAGATTTAGGATACCAGGGCAATACCCAAATATATTCGATTGGGCTTCCTACCGACAGGAACTCCAATTGTCTTTTCTACCAGATCTGTCTTAGTATAAAACCCAGCTGGGTGATCCTTATTATTTTTGCATAATAAAGAGTAAACACTACATTATTTTCTAACAGTGGAATGTGGTTTAGTTCAATAGGCAGTCAGTGGTTGACACTTCTGCACCTTAAAGTGCTAAGGTTAGCACTGAAATCAGTACTAATAAGGTCAAGGACAGTCCTGTCAATACAAGAAAATACAAGGTATTTCAGCCACATTTTGGTCGGATTCACAATAACAGTAGTGGTTGTTTTGTCATGGGTAGGTCCATTTCAGATCTAGTCAGTGTGTACATTGACAATGGTAATATGGATAGGTATCTGCCCATACCATTAAATAACAGACACCAAGTGCTTGAGACTTTACAGGTACCAAAAATTGGTAACAAATTTGGTTGTGTACCTCTTACCCCCATTTATGTGTACACTGGTCATCCCAAAGTCTGGAATCAGATCCCAGACGTCCTTACTGGTCATTAGCTGATCAAACATACTGGTATTCCCAAGTTTCTGGGTGTATACACGTCAGTTCAAACTAATTTGAATGTTAGGAATTGGAGGAAGTATCTAGCCGATTACTTTGACCAGCCTGATCTCATAGATTTCAGATTTTCGGATTTTCAAGCCATGCTCAGTCCATTAGATAACAATCCTTTTGATATCTATATTTCCCCATTTATGACTAGGGAAAAGCCAGATTCAAATTCACAAAGGACAATTATGGATTTGAGTTTTGCCAAAGGTTTGTCAGTAAATGATGGAATTCTTAAAGACGCATACTTGTGGACTAATTTTGAAATGCACTATCCATCAGCGGATTTGATTATATTAATGCAATTGGAATTTCTGCTCATGTTAGCTGAGCATTTAGGCAGATCCTGTTAAATCCGGGGGATATCTCCTAAGGCTACAACATAAGGGTAAGCTGTATCTGATCTGTTGCTCCTGTTCGGATTTCGCTTGGGAGCTTTTTTCTTTAGTAAAATAACAGGCACACAGATTTATAATGAATAAGAATGGTCATAATGCACTCCTAAACTACATAGACGATCTTATCTATTGTGGCCTGCCCTCCACTATATCTCACACTTATCACTTTCCTCTGGATCTACTTCAGGGCTGGTATTCACGAAAGGTCTTAGACTTAGCCAAGTCTTAGGCTTAAATGTGGTCTTAAAGTTAAGACTTTTGTCTCAGCTAAGTTTTGTCTTAAAACCGTATTCACAAAGGGTGACTTAGCTAAGTCCAAGATTATCAAATAGCCACAGTGGTTTTCTGGGTCATGTGACCTTTCTTTTCTATTCAAACTATACTATTGGTGACATATATCCTTCATTTAATGCATTTTATCCAAGGAAAAGTGCTGTTTTGAAATGGAAAACCTTGTTACCACATATAAGACTGCTTTAGTGAGGTGTTTTGTATAATTATACTTTATTTACAGCCCTTTGAAATTTTGAAGTGGAGAAAAGTTTATGGCGGCCATATTTAAGTCCTCTTTACAAAATTTAAGCCCACTACCAACCAGTCTTAAAGTTGAGCCCTTGGCTAAGCCTAAGACTGGTTTTAAATTCTTTGTGAATACCACTAAGCCTAAGACAAGGGTTTTAGCAGTTTTAGCAACTTTAAGCCTAAGCCCTGGCTAACACCTTTCGTGAATATGGGCCCAGGACCTTAGACTAGATATTTGTGTTAGCAAACTCTGTCAACCTGATACTAAGGTCATATGCCTAAGTATATTACTTGATACAGTTAATTGAACCATGTCTATTCCTGATAAAAACTTACAGGAATTTTGTCGGGTCTGTGATAGTTGGTCGGATAAGAGAGTTTCAACCAAAAGTGGCTTACAGTTCTTATTGGAACTGTTGCTTTACATCACTAAATGTGTTAAACTGGCTAGGTTTTTTCTTAACCGGGTGTTTCAACTATAATGTGATAACACTGATAACCATATGGTCTTATTGACAGAGGAGTTCTTTTAGGACTTAATTTATTTTATTTGTTTGGATGCCTCTTTAGAGGGCCTGGAAGGTTGGTATGATCACTATGTGTACTCTTTGTCTATCCCCAAGGTCTTCAAAAAATATAATATCGCACATTTGGAGAAGATTAATGTGATGTTTGCCCTAAAACTTTGGGATTATTCTTGGGCTAACAAATCCATACAAATCATGTGTGATAATATAGCAGTTGTGGAGGCTCTCACTATTGGCAGAGCCAAGGACCAAATTTTGGCTACTTGTGCCAGGAATATATGGCTTTTGCCAGCTATTTATAATGATAATGTTGTCATTACTCATATCAGAGGTTTATATAAAACTGTCAGATTTATTGTTTAGGTGGCAACAAACCCCTGATAATCTTCATAAGCTCTTCCAGTTGGTGGAGTCACCTGTATGGATTAATGCACATCGGGATGTCACTTTACTTGATCACGATATTTAGCTAGTTTGTGTTTCAGAATCCTGGGCAGTGACAGCTCCCCTGGCTTCCCTGGCATGCATGAGACTTTGGTCTGACTTCCTCTCAGCCAATTCGGCTTCATATCAAAGAATGCTTAACCTCTTCCTGGCCTTCCTGGTGGTGGTGGACCTGTCGCTTCCTTGGATTTCTTAAATGGATATTCTGTCTTGTTCCCTTGAGCCTTACTCAGATATTATGATGCGTAAGCTGATACTGCTGCCAAGTGGGGTTCGATCCGTTTTTGGTTTGAAGTTCCAATGTCTGTACAGTGATGTTACTTATTACTATCTTCAAATTGAGCATTGTGAGATCAACCACATACTGACTTTATTTTTGAAGATATGTTGGATGTGTTGGCATTTATGTGTTTATCATCGCATGTAAAACTCACATTTGAATGTTGGAGTTTATGTGTTCATAACTGCATGCAGAACTCACATTTGTTATGTTACAGTTTCTCACAGTGTTTTGTTGGTGTAGGACAGATTGTGGATATTTCAAAAAGGGAATTCCCTCCTTCTTACAAGGCTGAAGTCAGCTACTGGAGGGTATTTCGTTATAAGATTGGAAAATTTTATAGTAATTTGAATTTTATTAGAAATACTTATAATTTCATAGCACTTGGATTCTCTCCTGCCTCCCCACAAGTCATTCCTTTAATTTGTAACAAAAATAATGAGGTAAACAATTCACTTTTTGTATACTTGTAGATTCACTTTGGCAGAATTCTGGCTTTTGAGTTCCTTTCGAGATTAACTTATAAAACACCAAATTGGACAATAGTTATTTGTTGGTACAAGAGCCTATAACATAAGTTGGCATCTTTTAGTGACTAAGGCATTATTTGCTCAGTAATATTATAATTAGATGCAATGAAAACTTGAAATAAAATTGCCTTAATCACAAAATAGATCAGGGGCTATAAAAGATCAGGGGCTATAAAAGTTGAATCAGAAGTCTTAGTTGCATTTGAATAGTGATGTTTTGATAGCTGTGTGCTAATGTGCATTTATGTAGCTTCTCATTCGTGCATCCTGACTTTCTTGCAAAGTTGGTGTTATTCTGAAGTTAAATATTTACTTATCTTTAGACTGTGTTAACACTATTGTTACTGTATTTGCACTGTTTTAATCCGTGGCCATTGTCATCCCTAAATTTGATTTTCTTATGTAGCAAAACTGTAGCCACAGATGTTTGGTGTAATGTCGTACTATTCCATTCTATTAGCTAGTCAAACAAAAGCCATGAGAAAAACAAATCACACGCAGTGAAATTAGTAAATGGAGGTTATTCATGGCCTTATACTATTTCAACAGTAGGCCTGAAACATTCCTTAAACATATTTATGCTATAATTTGTTTCATGTAGAAGTAGTTCAAAGAAACAAGTAAAATTAGACAAGATTACAGAAGTTTGCCATTACAGAATTTCGCAGAAACCAAGTACGTGTGAGTTCTGCCCTTCACCATTCCATCAGTATATCAATAGCAATTGGCTATTTGACAGAAACTCAGTCTACAATTGATGGCGTTGCTATACCAATCGAAGATGTCAAGTAGAGGTCTCCTCATGGGCCAGTTGATTAAATCAGCCAGTGGTCTAGTCACTTCATCATGTTTATGTTATCAGGAAAATAATATTAAATATGTAAACATGCAAAAACGTGTTTAATGGAATGTAACATGTGCATAACAAATTACACAGTAGCGTAATCTGATATAACCAGAAATATTAAAATGGCTTATAAAAGCAAGATTTATAATCTCACTCAATCTGATGCCACAGGTGTTGAATAAGCAGGACGACACTCAGTAGTATTGATCAATGCCGTGCAATGAATCCCACTGTAAATTTCCAAATGGGAATTAATGAAAAAAAACTCCTTTGTGTAATTTGATATTATAGAATTATTGCTGACAAAATTTTCCAAATGGCAAACAATTAAAAGTAACTGTAGAATTCTTCATGGAATCAGAAAATCTGATTGCGTATGACTCTGTAAAAAGGTGATCTGGTGCAGATATAAATTTTAATTTAGTGACCTGCTGTGTCATGTATGCCTTTTATAAAACTAGAGGCATAAAAATAGTTTCCGTTTCCAAGCCATGAATGATTTATGTGTTTATTTTTCGCCTAAATAACTATAAGGTCGTGGTTCCATATTCAAAGTATGCCAGGACAGAGACCCCGACAAAATAGATTGAAGTACAAAAGTGCCATATAATATGGGTAGGATTTCAAATGCATCTAGACTCTGGAGATTACACTAGGAACTATCCAATTTGTTAAAATGTTGACCAAAGTTTTGATCGCCAAGACTTGTAATCCATGTCTATACAACTCCAATACTATCACATTGACTGCTGATAGAGTACATGACTAGTTTCTATCCCCTACCTTCTGAATCTATCAGCAATACAAAAAGGAAAATTCAGGAGATGGTGATCATACAGCCATTCCATTGAGTCCCCAGAGCTATAAGATTTTATTGTGATCGGTCACAACAGCAATATGATTTTAGACATATCGGTGATAGGATCTGACATGTGTCCCAACCTCTAAGATTTGACCCTAGAGTCAGGCCCAGAATCACGAATATGAAACTAACACTTAATTTTACAGTCTGGCATTGAGGTAAAGCTACTTCACTGTGATGGCATTTAATGAATATTGTTTCATGCTTATTTGTTTGCGGGTACAACTACACAGTAACCAGTGACCTGCATGAACCTTTGCACAAACCTACGCAAAGGCAGCCAAGTGTCCCCATATTATAATTTCAGCCATAATACTACTTTGTTGTTGGTATTATAACCCTAATATTCAGATAGTCTGGCAATGAAGAGATCTGTTGAAATCATTGAAAATGGAACTTTTAAAAATTATTAATTTTTTTCATCTAAAGTGTGATCCAGTTCTTTGCTATTTCATCACTCCTTCACTTAATCGGAAACCAACACACATTTAAAAAACGCGCCCCCTCCCTAAAAACAGATTTGAAAAATGCCTTTACCTCTAAAACTTCATTTTTTTCATATGATAAAGTCCCCCTATGTTATCAACAGATCCATCTATTACTTTATTATGTCATATCTTTGTTATGTGGTATACACTATGGGACAGAACTTGTGCATTTTAAAAACATGTCCTTCATTGATGTAAAATATTGTATGTATTTGAAACAATAAATACAATATGTATCATTTCGTAGGAGTTTTTTTTCCTCTTGGGTTTTCTACGCGTTTTAAATTCAAGTATAAGAAAACAAATTTTAAAATTCTATTGTGAAATTGGTAATTAACAGATTAGCCATTACACATTAAACGTAAAAAGTGGCAATTAACAGTATACATTAAATTTTAGAGGTGTCTGATACATTTTGGCTGAGCAACCAAGAAAGATTCTATATAATTAAGATAGTAGCCCCATACAACATCGGCTTATAATGGTATACACAAAGTCTGAATTAGCTTATATTGTACTTCATGTGATGGACTTCCAAATATTACATGATCTGGATTCACAATAAGTTTAGTAATTCTACTTGTAATGACTTTGTCACCAAACAGATGTCCATTAAAATATCCAACATGCAGGGAAAACATTCAATGTATAGTTATACATCAATGGAATATTATTTATGGCTTTACCAAATATCATTACTTATGTCTTTGGAGGATTAAACACAATGTTATACCTTTCACTAAAATCTTTACTGAGTTTGTATATTAGTGAGTGAAAACATAGTGGGTGGTGTCGGAATCAAAATGGCCGCCATAATAACTGACATTTTCCATATTTTTGGTTTTGCTTCGTAAATATCTATTAGTTTTGGATCAAAACTTTTTCCATATTTATAAATATAGGTGGCCTGAATATTTTGGTTAAGTGTTGCCCTTCATCCCTTAATTTAGGATCAAATGGTTTTTTTTACCCTTTTAGTTTTCTGTTTTTCTTTATTATTAATTCTCTATGTTTGGGATTTGAAAATATTGGTTCATTTACTTCTGAAGTACTACAAAGCTGTGATAACTTTACTGTACCAGCCTCCCTTCACTAGTTCTCACTTTTGCTTGCATTTGTTATACTAATGCCCAGTAACTCACCTGACACAGAGCCCATTCATGGAGAAAAATTGCTATTTTTCTTTTTATGAATGATACAAAGTTTCAATCTACTTAGCTTAATAGTTTATAAAAGGTTTTGACCCAAAAATAATACATGATTATGAAGCAAAATAAAAACTATTGCAAATACTAGTTATTATGGCAGCCATTTTGAAAAACGTTAATATCTAAAATTGCTCAAGGGTGAGGTATCCACAGGGACCACAGGGGTACATAATATGCAGCGAAAAAAACTATTACTGGCACTTTTTTTCAACCCACCTGGCTGCCTGTCTATTATAAGGTAAGGAATTTATAAACTAAAAGTTCTCTGTACTCTTTATATTTTTGTTGTTTCTTCCCTGTCTGAACTATTGCACAGAGGCATGGGGTAATACATACGTGAACAATGTAAAGCTCGTATATTTGCTTCAAAAGAAAGTTATTACAATAAAACATGGTGTTAGCTATAACAAATATCCAAATGATCTGTTTTAAGATAGCAAAATAGTTAGGTTTTATGATTATGTAAAATTTTAAAATGCTTGTATTATGTATAGAGCAAAACCCCCCAAAAGTTACACAATATTATACAAAAATTATTTAATGAAAAATCATAGAATGGTTATCATCTTAGAGATGGCAGTCATTTCAGTACAAAGTATTGCAAAACTACAAAAATTCAATGTGTGTATCTATAAATGGTATCTCAGTGTGGAACAATATAGATATTAAAATTAGACAAGCTAAAAGTTTTTCTCTATTTAAACAACTATTAAAGAAAAATACTTTAGAACTGTACAAAACTCAAGCCTCTAATGACAAAAAGTAATAATGTTATATGGTTATGGTTGAAATTATATATGTTGTAATTATACAAGGTATATAAACTCACTGTGGTTATATTAACGATTTTGTTAAATGCTCTGAAAGTAATAATAGTAAATAAATAAATTGCAAAGAGGGGTTAGATGTAAACAAAACAAAATGTAAACAGGTTTGTTATATACGTATAATTTTCATGTTCTCCCAATTAAAAAAATCGATACGTTTGTTTATGGATGGTAAATGCTCAGTGGCCTTGAAATATTTTAAACAATGATTCTGTACAAGCGTTGGATGTATATATTTACCTGCATGTTAGACCCATATACTCTGTCTGTTGAAGTGGGGACATTTGTTTTCATTTTAGTTATAACACAAAATATCAGTAAATTTTCTAAGCTTGAGATACTGGATAACGTCTGCCTTTGATATACATTAATCCAGACAGTGCTTTTAGTGTTCACAATAATGGCCTTTAATTGTTGAAAATCTTGGGTTTGTGTGTGTTTTGTCCTGTGTTTCCTGGCTGTTGAACGGGACGTAAAACCCCAACTTTGACCTTTGTCCTGTGTTTCACTTTGCAGTTCTGGTCTGATGTTGGAGCAACAGAACCCCAAGGTAAAAATATCAACAATTTGATATAGTGGTGGTGGATCAATTTAGGCCTAACCTCAGTTTTCTTGGAGATTTATAATTTTTCATGGAGATGATGTTTACCACATCATAGAGAATCATCAAATGGATCATTTACATTTGTAATTCATTGTTTAACTGTGATTGTTTTGGATAAATTTAGGGGTGGGTGTCAAATGGTACCCGGGCGTGAATTGGTCCACCACCACTAGGTGTATTGCTGAACCAGTGAACTTTATCGCCATATGAAACTCATCAGTGGGAGTTTACACCAGTATTGAAACATCTTCATGATGAACTTTAATTTTGAAATCATGACAGCTATAAGTACTCATTCCATGTCTTTAAATATTATTTGTAATTTAAAGCTGGGCTGTATTCTACAATAACTAGATAAGGTGATCTTAGATTTAAGTATGGTATGGTTTTTCACTTAAAATTTTCTTACACTTTGTATTCACGAAACAAAAGTTAGGAATATTCAGTTTCATAATTTCTTACTTGAAGTCTAAGTTAGGAATGATCTTCGTATGGTAGAATACAGCCCCTGGTTTGGTGAGTGAAAACTTGACTGGCTGATCAGTAATGCTTAGGGCTTAAATTACCACACAATAACTCACACATACATTTAGTAAAATTATTCATTTAAAACTGATTGATTTGGCTACAGTATAGGATGGTTTAGCCATGAAACCAAAACCAATTTATAAACATTCTGAACCAATTATTTTCAGTCATTTTAAATAAAAATTTTTGTGCAAGTTTACCACTCAAAAGCAAAGGTTTACTTGTTTACATTTGGACTGAGTGTTTTATTGCCAGTCCTCTAGTTTTGTCACTTTATATGTTTGTCTTATTTGCTATCGAGTGTTAGTTTTGTGTGAAATAAGGAGATTTTGTGGAAAAGAGAATAGCACGCTCAATTGCCCCTGAGTAATAATCTGAGCGGAAGACGCGGAAAACTCACAAAGACGTTATAAAACAAAAAATACAAAATGGATACTTCCCAAACTTTGACAAAAAGTGCTATATATATTAATAAAAGAAATAATAAAAAATAGACATCCAACAATACGTATATGCTGAGAAATCAGTAAATTCTTGAGAGCAACTTCAATTGACTTTCCAATATGGCGGCCAAAGAGAGAAGGAGGAAGAACGATCACAATGCACTGCTAGGGTACATGCTAGTTCCAGGACTCCGTCAAATTCGGTTATTTTTCTTAATCGTTGGCGGAGAGTCCGGGTGGCCTCTGATAAAGCATTCAGTCCCACATGGTAAGCTTGTAGCTTATAAAAGCTACATTTACGTAATTAAAATTTTCAATTTTGTGGAAAAGAGAATAGCATGCTCAATTGCCCCTGGCCTCACAGGTTCTCTGTTTAATTTTACGATTGTATTCTTCCTATTCCTCAACTACCCATTGTCTATGCATTGAATGTTTTCACCCAAATCAAAGTCCAGTTGATGATCACCAGTTCCCAAATACAGCTGTTGAATTTAGTACTATATGGTGGTTATAGATGAATTAGAACATAAACAGCCAGATTTATGGCTAGACATTTTTAACCCACATCCCTTCAGGGCTGTCATAGGCCGGCAGGTAGCAGGAAAAGTTTGTCCTGGCTGTATCTCAGAAAACATAAGGTGTAGGAAGTTCCTAATTGGTAGGGACATAGGTTAGGGGGTGTAGGTGTGTAATGTCATGGTGTGACCTTGATCAGACTCATGACCTTGCTGTAGTGACCTTGAGTTTGAAAATCATATCTGGGCTATATCTCGAAAACTGTAAGGTGTAGGAAGTTGATACTTGGTAGGGACATTGGATAGGGGCGCGTAGGTGTGCAACATCAAGGTGTGGCCTTGATTTGACCTTTGACCTTGTTGCAGTGACCTTGAGTTTCAAAATCTTCTCTGGGCTATGTCTCGCAAACTGTAATATGCAGAAATTTCATACTTGGTAGGGACATTGGTTACTGGGTGTAGGTGCGCAGTGTCATGGTGTGACCTTGACTTGACCTTTGATCTGGCGATAGTGACCTTTGACCTCAGAAACCATAAAGTATAGGAAGTTGATAGTTGGTTAGGATATTGCTTAGGGGTAGTTGGTGTGCATCATAATTTTTAGTTTTCTGATTAATGCTGTCATCTTGAATTGTCTTGTTTTAATACTTGATCTTTACATATATTTTCTTTCTCTTAAATGTTATATTCTTTACTTAAACATTACTTGGCCCTTTATGTAACTGACACTGTTATGAAAGTATCCTGATCTTTGCACTGTTTCTCAGCTTCTATATCTCATGGTGTTGAAAGCTATTTGCCTAGGCTATGGGGTACGGGCATCTCTGATGCTATTTTTACCTAAATTCCTATGTGGTGGGATGGCGGGGGTTGTGGTGCAAAATTTCGCAGTCACCAACCAACAACACACCTCTCGTGGCTCAGTGTTAAATGCCTTTTGAGTCTGTTTCAAGGTAGATTGGATGTGCACCCAGAAAGAAAAGTTCAGAAGAATATAATCATCTCCAAAATTTAATTGTACACATTCAATTCATTTGCAGAAAATATATTGTTGGATATCTGGATGCATGCATAAAAAGTAGAGTGACAGTTTTAAGACTTACCAACTATTTTCACAAGATCATTGAAAGTCTAGAACTTACTGGCACATTAAACACAGCTGGTCATTTATTTTCCAATGTGTTTGTACCATGCCAATGTCTCAATGCAAAATATTTCTGAGACTATGAGAACTAACCAATTTTTAACTATCAGAAAGGCATTGGTGCCACTGATGTCCACAACATCAAAACTCTCTAATAGCGAATATATGAAAAGTAATTATCCCACTTCAGACTGAGGCCAAAATTTGAACCCACAGTGTGACAAGTGATAAGTGCATTATTGCCAGTATACCACTGTGCCACCCTAAATTTTTAATGCAGTCCTACACCCAATTGCAACTGATAAATATCAGTTGTTACACTTTCATCAGATATTTTGGAGGTTAAAAAATTATAGAATAAGGAGTAGCTCATATGTCAGTCAGTTGCCCAGTCCACATGGGATTATTATGTCACTTTAAAATTACTGAGGAATAATGATATATGATGATTTAAAAAGAAAAATCTAAAAGGAAAAGGATTACATAACTTCTTTTTCCTCAAGTTTCTAACTAAAATTATATATATATAATCAAATTACACCAAAGATGTTTTCAACACATAAATTTCCTGTGTTCCGAAATATTGTAATATTCATTAAATAAAGCAATATTACAAGTAAAGCTTCTGTCTTAAATTTTGGTAAATAGGACAAATAACTGGCTACAGTTACGAAATCTGCCACTTTAAACCCTCAGTTGCAAAACTCCACCTACAGGACAATTTACAAGTACCATTTTACACCTATTTCTTTCCATGTTTCACTGGTTTTGAATATGGATAATAATTAACAAAAGTAGGGACTTTATTTTTATTCATTTGTGAGTGTGAATTGGCCATCTACCACTAAAGCTTATACAGTGATTTCAAAACTGTAAAACTTTAGTTTTTCACATTGCTAAAACCATATTTAGAGCAAACTACAGTTGCAATTTCATCAAGATTTATGAAAAAAGGGTATATTTGGTTAACGGTCCTCCTGAATTGAAATTTAGCATAATCCTTTGAAACTCAATATCGATTCATTCTACATTGAAATATGGATTCAGATATGGGTCAGGTGGTCCTGTAAAATTTTCGGATGAACACCATACACTGGTAACAAGGACTTTGTGTGATCTGTGTGTATCATTTTGTTCCAATCATATCTGACTGATGCCTGATCTTTTCAAACAAACAACTTTTCTGTTCTTTATCAACAGAAGGAGTCATAGCGGACCCTCGACAATATTAAAATAGGCTATGTCTGATTGTGAAAGTGTAAGTGGTGTATAAGTTGTACTAATTAATAAATAATAGCTATATTTAGATCCTGTGTCTCCTTTCAAGGGCACAAATTGGTTGGAAATTCACCCTCAGAGCATGTACTTAGATTTGGTTTGATGAATACACGGTGACCTACAGAATTAAATGAATTTACCACTCCACTATTTATGGCACTCTGTTTATCAAAATAATTATGTTGTGCATATTCTAACAATGTTTTCATTGGAAAGTTTTCACATTGTAGTAAATCACTTCAAATCACCTCAAGCTCACACCAAGTTTTCAAATTTTATATTATGTTAAGTGAAAATATGTTTTGTGCCATCATTTTGCATTTTTTATCATTCAATATTAATTTACCAGTTGAATCTTTCTAAGTGCTTTTTATCAACTAGGCTTTCTGTAGTTAGAATTCTCAAGCCCTGTATAATTTTTTAAAATTATTTTCGTTGAATTTTGCAACTTTGTGACTTAAAAAAAAGAAAATTACACTTCAGAAATGATAGTAAAGTAATTTCAATCAGTAATTTTTGACCAACATTTTGGTGGCTGTCTAATAATTCTCTGATATTTCAATTTACTTCATAAATTAAGACACATGATGTTTCTCAGTACTTTTTTAACTCAAGGGAATGTTAACTAATTCTAAGCAGGCAAGAAACTGTTTCAAGATATTTCATTGAAACATTATCTGACACTATTAGGGAGAAACCTTTAGTATCATTTTTTTATTTACACTTTCTCTTGGCGGACAGTGCATTGGTGTTAAACCAGATTGGTGTTTGGTATAACTATAGACCGGAGAACTCATCAGCTAACTGAAGCAACTATAATAAAAATATTGGTAAAAATGTAGCATCTGAACATTTGACATTTGAATATATTCACCATATGTTCTCACTCAGAATACATGATTTGTAGTAGCAAAAATAGCATCTTTCGTGAAATCCTGGTGACTTCTTAACATTTTGTGGAATCCAAATTTGAGGCTGAAAAGCAGTTGTCTTCTTGGTGGGAGTTTGTATATAGAAAACTTTCCACTGGACCCTCAACTGAAAAATATTAGATCTACAGGTCTGTAGAAAAAGTTGCGAGTCCGCCTTTTTGTGTAGGATAAATCATTGTGTTTCAGATCCTCAAAATTTCAAAATCTTGTCAATATCTCAGAAACGGCAAGGTGTAGAACGTTGATACATGGTGAGGGCATTGGTTGGAGCATGTGGGGGTGCATCATCATGGTGTGACCCTGATTTGACATTTGACCTTGTTTCAGTGACCTTTATCTATAACATCTTATCTGTGTCAGGATTTTATCTGTTAAACCAAAAGGTTCAGGACTTTGGTACCATTGGATTTGCGGATGTAGGTGTGAAATGTCATTGCGTGACCTTTTTACCCCACAGCCCTTAAGGGCTGTCGGGGTATTGTTTTCACCCATGGTGTCCCGATTGGCAGGCGGGTGGGTGGGTGTCCTGTTGGGCGGGCAGGCGGCGGGAAAAAGTTTGTCCAGGCCTTATCTCAGAAACTGTTAGGTGTAGGAAGTTGATAATTGGTAGAGAAATTGGTTAGCGGGAGTAGGTGTGCAACATCGTGGTCTGACCTTGATTTGACCTTTGACCTTGCCGTAGTGACCTTGAGTTTGAAAATATTGTCCGGGCTATATCTCGGAAACTGTAAGGTGTAGGAAGTTGATATTTGGTAGGGACATTAGTTAGGGGGTGTAGGTGTGCAGCGCCATGGTGTGATCTTAGTTAGACCTTTGACCTTGTGGTAGTGACCTTGACCTATAAAATCTTGTCCAGGCTATATCTCGGAAACTGTAAGGTGTATGAAGTTGATATTTGGTAGGAACATTTATTGGGGAGTGTAGGTGTGCAACGTCATGGTCTGACCTTGATTTGACCTTTGACCGTGCCGTTGTAACCTTGACCTATAAAATCTTGTCTGGGCTATATCTCAGAAACCGTAAAGTGTAGGAAGTTGATACTTGCTAGGGAAATTGGTTAGGGGGTATAACTGTGCAAAGTCATGGTCTGACCTTGTTTTCACCTTTGACTTTGCCGTAGTGACCTTGACCTATAAAATTTTGTCCAGGTTATATCTCAGAAACCGTAAGGTGTAGGAATTTGATACTTGGTAGGGATATTGGTTCGGGGGAGTAGCTGTGCAACATCATGGTGCGACATTGATTTGACCTTTGACCTTGCCGTAGTGACCTTGACCTATAAAATCTTGTCCGGGCTCTATCTCGGAAACTGTAAGGTGTAGGAAGTTGATATGTGGTAGGGACATTAGTTAGGGGGTGTAGGTGTACAACGTTATGGTCTGACCAGGATTTGACCTTTGACCATGCCGCAGTGACCTTGACCTATACATTTTTGTCCGGGCTATATCTCAGAAACCGTAAGGTGTAGGAAGTTGATACTTGGCAGAGACATTGGTTAGGGGATGTAGTTGTGCAATGTCATGATCTGACCTTGATTTGACCTTTGACCTTGCCGTAGTGACCTTGAACTATAAAATCTTGTCCAGACTCTATCTTGGAAACTGTAAGGTGTAGGAAGTTGACATGTAGTAGGGACATTGGTTAGGGGGTGTAGGTGTACAACATTATGGTCTGACCAGGATTTACCTTTGACCATGCCGTAGTGACCTTGACCTATAAATTCTTTTCCGAGCTATATCTCAGAAACCGTAAGGTGTAGGAAGTTGATACTTGGCAGAGACATTGGCTAGGGGGTGTAGTTGTGCAATGTCATGGTCTGACCTTGATTTGACCTTGCCATAATGACCTTGACCTATAAAATCTTGTCCAGGCTATATTTCGGAAACTGTAAGGTGTAGGACGTTGATATTTGGTAGAGGCATTGATTAGGGAGTGTAGTTGTGCAATGTCATGATCTGACCTTGATTTGACCTTTGTCCTTGCCGTAGTGACCTTGACCTATAAAATGTTGTGCGGGCTATATCTCTGAAACTGTAAGTTGTAGGAATTTGATATTTTGCAGAGGCATAGGTTAGGGGGTGTAGGTATGCAGCATCATGGTCTGACCTTGATTTGACCTTTGACCTTGCCATAGTGACCTTGACCTATAAAATCTTGTCTGGACTATATCTCGGAAACCGTAAGGTGTTGATACTTGGTAGGGACATTGGTTAGGGGCTATAGGTGTGTATTATCATGGTGTGACCTTAATTTGACCTTTGACTTTGTTGTTGTAACCTTGACCTTTAAAATCTTGTTGCACCTTTGGGTCTGTCTTTTGATGCAGATTAAGCACTGTTAGTTCATATTACAATTTATTAACAATTTTACTTTCATAACTTCCCATTGTAAGAGATAGAATTTCATCAAGTGGGCCACACATTTTGCTCCAACACCACACATAAGCATTCATTAAATGTATTACCACTTCTGTATGCATGGTAATATTCAAAACATCTAAACCATAATTCGGCCATGCAGATATAGATAACGAGTGTTGAATTTTGGTTACTGATTAATGCTGTCATCTTGTTATTGAATTACCTTGTTTTAATACTTCACCTTTACATGCATTATCTTTCTTTTAAACATATATTCTCCATTTAAACATTTTAGGAACTTTATATAACTGACAGTGCTCTGAAAGTATGCTAAACTTTGTACTGGTACAGTACTTCTGTATCTCATGATGTTGAAAATATTTCCCTAGGCTGTGGGGTACGGGCATCTCTGATGCTATTTTTTAAATTATGTGCATAATTTCCATTACAGACTGTCCATACGATATTGCTTTGGTGGTTGATCAATCCCAAAGTATGACTCAACAGTCATCTTCTGATGGAACCACAATTCAAGGGGAAGATGCTTGGTTTTTTGTTGTGAAAATGGTTGAACAACTTTTCTCCACCCTTTGGCAGAACCTAGGTCTTGAAAATGCTCATATGGCTCTGGTTACATTTTCACATATGTAAGTGCATTGTTCCTCTAAAGAAAGAAATTGTACCATTTTAATTAGCCTAGAGCCTAGATAGATGAGTCGATGTTGGCTAGGTCTCGAGTCCATTTAAACTACTCGGTTACTTGTGAGGTATGGTATTATCACCCGTGTAAAATGTGCTATACTTCTGTATTTCTGTCACATAATATCAATTTAAGTTGTGGTTTTCGCTTAAAAATTTTTACATCCATGTTATACAATATCTGGTTAAATGGAGGACTTTTTTTTTCAAAAGTTTCATTATCGGATTTGACCAATTGTTTACAGAAGACTTCTAATGGCAGGTACTAAATCTCATGTTTACTCAAATTCGGGCTGGTTGTCAGAGGGAGAGTACTTGGGGCTGTTTTGGCACCCGTCCAAGCCCTAATTTTAATGGAATTTACTGAACATTGTATCACTATTCAAACTTCCACGTCACTATTTGTTCAGTGTTGAGTATTTGGTCAGGGATTAATGGTAAAAAGTAGCAGGGCCAATCTCAAATAGTATTGAAGAAGCCTTTAATCTCATTGATAACCTTTATTCCGTCAAACTATGTGTACAACAGAAAAACTTCCCAAATGACAAATACAAAAATATGCAACATAAATAAAGATGACAATGTTATACCAGTGTGTAGGACAAGTGTTTTGGCGTTCATCTTCATCCTTACCATATATGACATATGTCTAGTCAGAGGTGTTTGATGTTTATTATCCACTATTTGGTATGAATAATATGCAAAAAAAGTCCAGGTTTACCAAAATATAATGCAGAAAAAAACAGCTGTAAAGCAGTGGCACCAATGAATATAAAAACTAGGGATGGGTGGGTAGGACCGGTGTCTTGGTATTTGAGAGCCTTTTACTGAAATGCCATGATAGGATTGTACAACTACCACTTCGCTTGTCAACACATGCAATGGAAAGAAGAGTTAAAATATTTGACATATAGCCAGACTCTGAATAAGTTATTAACTTTTATGTATGGAGCACAGGAAGGGATATAGAACTGTTTCCTATCATTTTTTATCTTGCTGCCACAAGATAGCAAGTCATTCCCACGAGATAGTATGTCTTTCCCACAAGATAGTAAGCCATTCCCAGAAGATAGTATGCTGTTCCCACAAGATCTTTGAAATGAAGTCATTCCCACGACTTACTAAGTCATACTTTGACGCCGATGTACAGGCAATTTCTTTGTATCTGATAACTAATATCTTGAGGGAGCAACATAATATCTTATGGTAGCAACTTTTTAACTAGTGAGTATGAGTTAGTAAGTGGTGGGAACTACTTAATAAGTGGTGGGAATGAGTAAATGAGTGGTGGAAATTACTTAAATGGTGGAAATGAGTTAGTAAAAGTGGTCGAAATGACTTAATAATTGGTGGGAACGAATTAGTAAGTGGTAGGAATGAGTTAGTATGTAGTGGGTATGAATGAAAACACAAGGATTTACTATCTTGTGGCAACCACTAAGTATCTTGTTCTCACAATTTAGTATCTTGTTCCCACGTCTTAACATCTCATTACTACGACTTAGTATCTCATCACCACAACTTAGTATCTCATTATCACCACATATTAAGTTGTGGGAATAACATATTATCTTTTCGGAATGACTTAGTATCTTGTGGTAATGACTTGTTAACTTGTGGTAATAAGATAAAAAATTAGAATGGAACAGATCTATAACCCTTCCTGGGATTCGTATTTATCCCACATTTTCGTGCATTTTTTTTTCAATTTTTTAATTGGTTTTGTAACTTCACACATGTAAGGTGTAATGAATTTGCACAGTTTTACTAAATTACATGATGCTAAGTGTGCAAGTTCACGGGGATCAATATAAATGGGTGATAAACAATGCGTAAAAATATTTATCTCAAACTAGTTCTTGAAAAAGCAATTGTGAGTCATATTGCAAGCAGTTATTTTTCAATAAATCCCTGATAACCTCTGGATTCTTGGACATTGGAAGGTGCATACAATTAAACATTGCTAGGTCCATATGTCATATTTTTTGTCATATATCTGGTGTAGCATATTGCATTACATGACGATTTTATAGGGTATTGTAAGTTTCAACAGCATGCAAGTAATCATCAAGACCCGAATTGATGGAAGACAGAGGACCTGGATACGAGTCAGGCAGACACATAATGGCTCAGAAGACCACTTAAAATGATGACCTATATCATTATTGGCTCCTATCCATAGTAGCAAACTAAAGAACCGCAAAGATCCTGATCAGTGTTATCCCTGCCCCTGATAGTTCTGCCCTCTATCTTTCAGCTTGGGGATTGCCAGTCCCTTATGCTTGGGTTTATGATGCACAGGGTTTATGTATTATACTTGTAGTGGGGATTTCTATCATTTAGACTACGAAAATACAATATTATTTACATCAATGGAAAGATTTTTGCAATGCTTCTGCTCATCGTAATTTGATCAAACTTCATACAGAAATATAGGAAATACCCGGCAGCTTTCTATGTGAGAGTAGAATAGTTATAAAGTATAATTTTTGACATAATTCCACATTATGGTGCAGAGTTTAGTGCTTCAATTATACCATTAAAATCTACATTAGTAAGAAGTTTTACCTATATACTAATAATGCATACCTAGTATTACCTACCTAATTTTAATAAATAATGTAAATCCCAAACTGTTACCATCTCACATTTTCAGCTCTTTTGTAAGGCTTGATTTAACTAATGAGGACGTAGATGAAGTTGGAGATGCCATATCCGGACTTATAAGTGATTACCATATAACCCAAGGACTCTCAGATCCATACAGTGCACTAGTATATACGGCTGAGAATGTATTCTCTGGAAGTGGTAAGTAAGTTTGTTTTAGTTAGTACTAAATTAAATGGAAGTAAAGTGTTTTATTGATACTATCATTGTTATAAAGTATCTGTTGATAAGTATCATTGTTGAGAATTGCTATTGAAGGATAACCCAAACTTTCAACAAATGTTCATATATTGTCATGGTGCTGTCCATAATTGTGAGAATGTGCTTCTGTGTCATTAAATGCTTCCAGGAGACTACATTACTTAAAGGTATGGCTTGGTGGCTGATGGATTTATATGATAGCATACTAACTTGGCTTCAGAAATTGTTCAAAGTATTATGACCTATCTGTTGCTTTGTTTTGCCGTACAGCTTCATGGTCAGCTACCCCATACTTGTTTGTTAAATTTTTAAATACTTTCTTATAAATACTTTTTGGGGTATTCCTGCCTTACTTGGGCGAATTGTGTTCAAATTGTGGCAGCTGTGTTCAAAATAAAGATCATTTATGGTAACTGATCCCATGTAAAAATGCAGTGTTTGGCCTATTTTCTCCATCCCTGTTTTATACCTAGGTAATGTTTCTTTGCATAAATCACTTTTTATGTCATTTTCATTCCAATGTTTGACAATAAAAGATGTAATAATAACTGGACCCTTAGTTCATTGGAGAACCAGACTAATACAGACTTGTATTTTGAATGCTTTTTAAAATCTGGATCTACTATTTTTTATTGTTTTCACTCATGGTCTCCACATGGGCGGGCGGGCAACGGGAAAAAGTTTCTCCAGCCTGTATCTCGGAAGCCGTAAGGTGTAGGAAGCTGATACTTGGTAGATAAATTGGTTAGGATGTGTAGGTGTAATGGTCTGACCTTGATTTGACCTTTGACCTTGCCATAGTGACCTTGACCTATAAAATCTTGTCTGGGTTATATCTCAGAAAACCATAACGGGTAGGAAGATGATACTTGGTAGGAACATTGGTTAGGGGGTGTAGGTGTGCAACGTCATAGTCTGACCTTGATTTTACCTTTCACCTTGCCGTAGTCACATTGACCTATAAAATCTTGTCTGGGCTATATCTCGAAAACTGTAAGGTGTAGGAAGTTTATACTTGGTGGGAACATTGGTTAGGGCAGTGTAGGTGTGCAACATCATGGTCTGACCTTGATTTGACTTTTGACCTTGCCGGAGTGACCTTGACCTATAAAATCTTGTCCAGGCTATATCTCGGAAACTGTAAGGTGTAGGAAGCTGATACTTGGTAGGGACATTGGTTAGGGCAGTGTAGGTGTGCAACATCATGGTCTGACCTTGATTTGACTTTTGACCTTGCTGTAGTGACCTTGACCTATAAAATCTTGTCTGGGGTATATATATCTCGGAAACTGCAAGGTGTAGGAAGCTGATACTTGGTAGGGACATTGGTTAAGGGGTGTAGGTGTGCAACGTCATGGTCTGACCTTGATTTGATTTTGACCTTGCCGTAGTGACCTTGACCTATAAAATCTTGTCTGGCTATATCTTGTAAACCGTAAGGTGTAGGAAGTTGGTATTTGGTAGGGACATTGGTTAGGGGGTGTAGGTGTGTAACATCATGGTCTAACCAAGGTTTGACCTTTGACCTTGCCAGAGTGACCTTGACCTATAAAATCCTGTCCGGGCTACATCTCGGAAACTGTGAAGTGTAGGACGTTGGTACTTACTAGGAGCATTGGTTGAGGGTGAAAGTGTGCAACCTCATGGTCTGGGCTAGATTTGACCTTTGACCTTGCCGTACTGATCTTGACCTATAAAATCTTGTCCAGGCTATATCTCAGAAACCATAAGGTGTGCAAAGTTAATGCTTGGTAGGGACATTAGTTAGGGATTGTAGGTGTGCACCATCATGGTGTGACCTTGATTTGACCTTTGATCTTGTCGTAGTGACCTTGACCTTTAAAATCTTGTTGCACCTTTGGGTCTGTATGTTGATGCACATAAGCATTCATTAAATGTATTACCATTTCTGTATGCATGGTAAAATTCAAAACATGTAAACCATAATTCGGCCATGCGAGATGTAGATAGAGTATATGCATTGTCTTTCTCTCTATTTAAACATTGTTTGGACCTTTACATAACTGACAGTGCTCTGAAAGTATTGATACAATACCTCTATATCTCATGGTGTTAAAAATATTTCCCTTGGCTGTGGGGTACGGACATCTCTGATACTATTTTCTCGAGAATGCTACACAGTTGCTGTCCTTGTTATTTCAGCCCAGCTGCTCATGCATGCACAGATCCATTAATCAGATATATGACTCTCCTTCACTATTTATCTCTATTATGTACCACCAAAGCTGCAAACATATGCATAGCTACACTTTTTGTTTGCATGCTCTTGAAGCGACAATATCTCCTTCCCCACATATAAAAATTAGGGTCAGGTTATATATGTGTGCTGTGTATTCATGTTTAGAAATAAGACGGATTTAGAAGTATATCTTAATTTATTCATTCCTGAATCAGATAACATCCGTGTGACAGTTCAGTGGACACACTGGTGACATTGACAGACGCCTTCCATATTTTGGAGATAATTTTTAAAGATACACCATTAGTTTGGGACTAAAAAAATTATACAAACATACTAACAAATAGGCAGCGAACATAACTTCCTTGGTGATGGTAATAATAGAATATTTTTTATCCAAGGAATTATAAAATAGATTATTACTTTGCAGTACAAATCTGGACCTGACAAAAATTGTAAAATTCTTTTGCAAGGCCTGTTCCATGTGTTTTCTATATTTCTTAATATCTTGAAATGTTCAGGTGGCAGGTACAGCAAGCCAGATGTTATTGTGTATTTTGGTGATGGCCGAAATACTATGAAGGGATCAAATGGCAATTTGACTGCACTGGTAGGTAGTACCATCGATCAAAAATATCAGTGTTTGCTCTTGTCAAAACTCAATGCAAGACAAACTGTCTCCCTTCACTTGAAAAGGCAAAACAACTGTGAAAAAAATGTGAGAGATGCTTTACTTCAAGATATTGTGGAATCTCTATAAAATATTTTCCAATTCAGTAGATGATAATAACATTAAATGGTTCCAGTACAGGGTGATAAACATGTTATTGAGCACAAGAATATATCAATTCAAAACAAAAATACTTGACAACACGATGTGTGGATATTGCAACATGTCTGATGAAACAATGTAACCTCTATTTTGTGAATGCACTGCAATTTATTCTTTTTGGAATGACCAAAGGAACTATGATCATCAAAAGTTAAATTTTCGATTGAACTTAAACCCTGACTCAAAATCTAAAAACTGACTCAAATTATATTTTTTGCATATCTTGTACCTAAGTATATTTTTCAATGTTCAGAGACTAGTAAAAATCCAAATTTATTAGGTCTACTAAAAAAGTTGAAACTGTATATGTGGATTAGGGCTACAAGTGAGCCCGAAAATGTGCCTCAATTCTTCGTTTTGGAAGAACCGACTCAGACTTGGTTAATCGCTTGATTATCTCCCACAAAATAAACTGCATCATATTTTGATATATTACACCTGAAAAAATGGATTAAAGTCATACAACAGGAAAGAATTTTGATAATTCGTTAAATTTTGGAAAAAAAGATGCATTTACAATGCAAAATACAGGAAACTTTAAGCATTTTTATAATGCGAGATTTGAGGCGAAATATGTTATATTAAAATGTCATCTTATAAAAAGATTGTTACACAAACAATTAAAGTTGCAAAAGCTTAAATAGAAAAAAAAACAACTTATAGTATTAAAATATTCATATCTTTAAAGAAAGATCTAATTTTGTAGCAGATTTTATGTCTATGCTTAGTTGCTTTCAAATAGTAAGTTCAGTTTAGTTTTCGAGTAACCAAAGAATCATTACAGCCCTAATAATGATATGTTTGAAAGAGAATGGTAGAAAGTAAAACTTCCAATCCAGAATATATGGGTAAAAATTAGGCAGAGGTAAATAACAGACGATAGACTTTATTCCTGCTACATTACAAAAGAAGCATTTCAGCAGTAGAACTTGCATATGAGTATCACATTTTTATGTGTAACATTTATTTTTGTATTTCCATACTGCGTACGAAAATGCACCTGTACATCCACCATATGGGAGGGAGTTGGCTGCCCTTGCGCCTCTGGGTGTACTTGTACAATATAAAAAAGGGCAAATAAAAACTATAGAACCAGGAAAAAAGATAGATATTTTGGAATATTTACTTCCAATTTGGAATTGCATAACATCCACTTTATTTAAAAAAATTAGAAAGAGATGCTGAAATAAAAGTTTAAATAAATATTAATTAATGCTGTTTTTATTTGTCATTTTTTATATTTCACTTCAGAATCAAATCTAAGCCTTAATGGCTATGTTTATGTTACTGTTATTTCGATTCATCAAATATAATATACTTCATTTCTTCTCTTTTACATTTATTTCTTTGAAAAACTATGTATTTTGTCTGTTCCGATAATAGACAAATTTCTTTGGTCAGTATTTGTTTCGACTGTTGCGAATGTGAAAATATATGAATTGTTACAAATTCATGTAAATACACTCGGATAACTCCGGTACTGAGGAAACTCCATTGGCTCCCTATTCAGTTTCACTCATAGTTCAAACTGGCTACCCTGGTGTACAAGTTTATTCATACTGGTTTCCCTAAACATTTGCTCCACATCTATCTACATACCACATTACTTACAATAATAGACGAAGTCAGAGTGTTGCCAATTTCCTCAATGTACCATACCACAATTTTTGACCAAATTCACTTCATAAATATGCACTAATCTTTTTCCTACTTTCACAATCTATTCAACTCTCTCTTTTGGCTCCATTGTTAAAGACAGGTTTGTACATAGGGAAGGTAAGTTGCACCTTTTCTAAATTTTAATTCTTGGCCTCTGTTGGTCTGGCAATGCACTTTCCATTCAACTAACCCACAAAGTAGATTTGTCACCATTTCATTTTTACTAACACTATTCTTCAAAATGCACTTCTTGCATTTTGCCATTTACCTCATACTGAGCGGCATCAGAGTCTGTGACTCATCTGAACCAATCATGCACTCAGGCCATCCTGTGATCATTGAGTCGGGGATTCACCCATGTGTAGATAGCATCAATTTTGCCTATCTGGCTTTCCAAGGTCACTGTCGAAGGGTGACACATAGCTTCTGGAATGTAAGTCCATGGACATCATTGCTCTTAGCTCTCTCGGGTGATATCAGTCTCAATCCAGGCCCTGGTTCTAGATCTCTTAATGGTTGTCTTCTCAATGTTAGATCTATTAGAAATAAATCGGCTTCCTTTCTGGAGTTCGTCAAAGATAACAATGCTGATCTTATAGTTGTTACTGAGACATGGCTTAGGCCAGAGGATACTGAAAGTTTTATTTATAGTATCGCCCCTCCTGGTTATAAGTTCACACATGTACTTCGAAATATCAAGAAAGGGGGCGGAGTTGGCTTTTTCATCAAGGACGACCTGAGTTTTGAGCAAGTATCAAAAAATAATTATCAGGCTTTTGAAAGTATCTCCATTCAGATTATCACTGAGGGTGCTAAAGATGTCATATTTCATGTAGTTTATAGACCCCCAAATCTCTCAAAGTCGCAGTTCCTGGACGAATTTGGCATGTTCCTCAAGGGTGCTGCTTTATCAGGCTATGAAAATATTCTGCTTGGTGATCTTAATTTCCACCTGGATAAACATGACATCTGGACACTGAAATTTTATGATATGCTTGAGCAATTCAGTTTTACACAACTTGTCAATGCACCAACACATATTCAGGGTCATATTTTGGATGCTCTATGTGTGAGAGATTCCTTCTCCTGGGCCATTAGTCCCAAAGTTATTGGGGGACTATCAGACCACCAGGCAATCATATTCAGCCTTATTTTCCCTGTCAGAGAATCCTGTAAGTTTCAACGTGTTCCCATCCGTAAAATCCACAAGATAAACATCTCAGATTTTAGAATGGATATCCTGAAATCCGACCTCATTAGATGCCCGTACAAAACTGCCAGTCTTCTCAGCCATCAATACTTTAATACTTTGAGAAGCCTTCTTGACAAGCATGCCCCAATTATGAAAAAAAATATACCGAGACATACCGAGACTGGTTTCATGAACTGTGACATTCTCAAGGCAAAACGACTCAAGAGGAAATATGAGCGGGCATGGCGTCGTGAAAACTCAGCAAGTAATCGTAGCCGATACCGGGCTGCAATCAACCACTATAATTTCCTGCTTGAGAAGTCCAAATGCAATCATTATTCCAACATTGTGACTGAAAACCAAGGAAATCCCAAGGCTCTGTGGAGCTGTTTTAAAAAGATTTTACACAGGTCCTCTGTTGCTGTTCTACCTGACTACACAAGTAAAACCGACCTTGCGAACACTTTCTGTAAGTTCTTCTATGACAAAATCCTCAAAATAAGATCCACACTGCAGTCATCAGTACCATCTTTAGTTACTAGACCCAACCCCACTAAAAATACTCTATCCTCTTTCACACCTGTGTCCGAGGAAGAATTACTCAAAATTCTAAAGCCCTCACCATCCAAATCATGTGACCTTGACCCGATTCCGACATCACTGGTCAAGGAGTGTGCTGATATTCTCATTACCCCCATCACTAAATTTGTAAATTATTCAATCACAGAAGGTAGTTTTCCCAACTGTTTTAAGATGGCATATGTCACCCCCCTCCAAAAGAAGCCGAGCCTTGATAGAAATGTCCTCAAAAACTACAGGCCGGTGTCAAACCTCAGCTTTATATCTAAACTTATTGAGAAGGTGGTGGCAAAGCAGCTAAATGAATTTATTTCGCACGAGGGGCTCCTAAACGTCAACCAGTCTGCTTATAAGAGTTCCCACTCCACTGAAACCGCATTGTTGAAGATTCAAAATGATATAGCTCTCTCAGTGGACTCAGGAAAGGCAGTGGCCCTAACATTATTAGACCTCTCGGCGGCGTTTGATACGATTGATCATTCGCTTTTATATGACTGCTTGCATGACTGGTTTGGTCTAGATGGTACTGTTTTGTCATGGATCAAATCTTATCTTTCAAACCGTAAACAAAAAATTAAAATAGGTGATAGTTTCTCTGACGCGGTAATGCTCCCTTTCTGAGTCCCCCAGGGCTCTGTGCTGGGTCCTCTCCTTTTCACCCTCTACACTAGTCCCCTCAGTCAAGTTATTTTAAAATTCAATGTTACTCATCACCTGTATGCCGATGACACCCAGATCTACCTAGCAGTTGACTCCAGGAACTTTGACTCTAGCATGGAAGAGCTGACCGAGTGTCTCAAGTCTGTACAGGAGTGGATGGACGGTGTCAAACTAAAACTCCAAAAAAAGCCATCAGAGTGTCGCTTGCACCAAATTTCCCTGTTCCACTCCTCCAAAACAATATTACTCCATCGGTGGAAGTAAAAAATCTGGGTGTTATTTTCGACTCAGACACTCCTTTGACAATCATGTTGCCAAGGTTTGCAGAGCATGTTACTATCATCTTCGTGATTTGTGACGAATTCGCAAATTCCTTGGAGTCGAGACAGCAATACTTCTGGCAAATGCTATGGTCAGTAGTCGTCTAGACTACTGTAACTCTCTACTCTATGGGGTAAGCAAGTCCAACAAAGCCAAGCTACAGAGAGTCCAGAATGCTCTTTGCCGCATCATCTTCAGACTTGACAAAATGAGTCATGTTACACCCTTTTTGAAAAAACTCCACTGGCTCCCAATTCAACACCGCATCCTCTTTAAGTATAATCTTTTGGTATTCAAGGCTATTAATCTCTCACAGCCCCCGTATCTTTCAGCTTTAATAAGATCTAGCAGTCTCACTCGTGGCAACAGGCTATCTATCTCCTCAACCCGCCCTAAGAAGCACATAGGCAGGCGTGGTTTTGCGGTGGCTGCACCAGTTGAATGGAACAAGCTGCCACAGACTGTCAGATCTCAGCAAACAATCGATGGTTTCAGAAGCCAGCTAAAGACCTACTTGTTTAGGCTGGCATACCCACCACCTTAGTTATACCCTGGCGGGCGCTTTTTAGATGTCGACCCATGCCTGTCCCTGGACTCTCCCTTCTTGGACTTGAGCGCATTAGAGGATTTTTATCAATTTTGCGCTATATAAATCCTACTATTATTATTATTAATGTACCAAAATTTCAACCCACAAACCACAAGTCCACTAAGCAGTTTGGCTTCAGTTTTACCTTTGATGCCCCCACTGGAATTCACTTCCTGAAGACATCTGTGCATCACCCACTATGGCCTCTTTTAGAAAGAAGCTCAAAACCTATCTTTGTTTAAAGGCATATCCTCCTTAGCTCATTTTTCTTGTGGTGCTGACCTGTTTTTGTCCCTGGACTTTGAATTTCCATATTGCTATTGTCTTGTTGCGCTTTAGAGTCCACTACTCAGTGGAGATTAAGCGCTATAAAAGTCAACTAGAATTAGAATTAGAGTTGCTTGTGACAATATATGCAGAAGACAAGTCAAAACATTGACAAAAGCACTAAAATCTCATGATAACAAACAAATTCTCGTGTGAATTACTGTTAGCTGGACGCATCAAATAAAAAAAGCTCACTATCATGTCTTTCTCACCTATTTCCATAAGAAATTATGTATGTCGTCACTTTCGATAATAAACAATTTTTTTTTTTGGTCAGTAGTTGTTTTGAGTGTTTCGCTTGGTAGCAATAGCACAGATGGGTTGGTGAGTTGGTTTTGCATCAGTTTGTCCAAGAGTCTGTACCAACTCATGAAATCGCACTCAAGAGTGAACACTGAAAAATACCATATTTTGACTAAATATTCACAAATATTATACATGGGGTGCCACTGGCACTTTGGGGACCCAATAATCTTAATGCCACAGATTTATTGTATAGTGTATGCAGCACTACATAGTTACATGTTGGGATAGTTACGTGGCAATACATACAGGAATTCATCTCTTCACATGAGTTCACTGTTTTGTGATCACTTACTGGCCAAAGTGGAAGAGGAGATAGCCCACCACGAAGAAAACATTCTACTAGTACCTCTCATAGGAAACCTGCTTGTTTTCACTCCTACACTCAATCTGGCAAGCAGGCAATGGAACCTACCGGACCTAATCAGTAGTCCGGTCCACCCACTTGGAAGCAGTTGAAACAAAGTAACAGAGGTCAAAGCAAGGCCTCAAACTGTCAACAGCGACCAGCCAAGGATCAGAGTTCTTATAAATTATAATTACTGTTACCCAGTTGGGTGGTGTAAATGTGAGCGGAGTGAAGGACTGTGTTGTAATTGTGACTGGCAACAAACAGACATTTGTGGACAATTTAAGTGTAAACTCACTTGCTCCAAGTTATGTCCTTATGACAGGAGGGATGCCACAAAAGAAAGGCGTAAATCCCAATATTGTCCAACAAAAGTTATTAAAATATTTGACAAAAAATGCTTCCTGTGTACATCACTTGAGTTCTATCTATACTGTAACAAAGGTCCCAATTGTTGCTCCAGATCTGCCTGCAGGAGCCAGGTTGCACCAATTTGGTAAAAAATGACCACCCTGTGGGTCAGTCCAAATGTCGTTACAGTTCTCAGAGATGGCTACCTGGTGGAGGCATTACATGTACTTATACAAAAGAATGCAGTAGAACCAGTCACAACTCAGAAATCTCTAGGGTTTTACAACAGACTTTTCCTGGTTCCAAAACCCAACAACCAGTGGAGACCTCAGTACACTGAAGAAATTTTTAAAGATAGAGAAATTCAAAATTGAAACACTGGAAACTGTAAGGACCTCCCTTCAGCCAGAGGAGTGGGTAACATCCATAGATTTCAAGGATGCCTTCTTCCACATCCCAATTCAAACCCAGGCATGGAAGCACCTACGTTTTCACATGCAGGGTCAATCCTACCAGTTCAAAACACTCTGTTCACAGCTCCCATGGAGTTTATGGTTGTGGGGAAGGAGGTCAAACTGGAGGCATTACAAAAGGGTATAGGAATCCACCAGTGCCTAAACGACTGCTTCCTCAGAACCAGATCCCACCAAACCTGTCTCCAGCATTCACAATCTGAAGTAACTCTGTGTCAGGAGTAAGGTTGGATGTAACATGAGAAATCAGAACTGGACCCCAAGCAAGTCTACTGCTTTTTAGGTTACCAGTTCAAACTGAAAGAGTGCAAGGTCAAACCCTGCTTAGCGCAGTGGCAAAAATTCAAAAGCTTCTCTCCAGGCCCATCTGCCCGGTCAGGCAGTTAATGTCCCTGATAGGGTTAGTTACTGCCACAGAGAAGCAAGTTGTAATATCATCACGTAATGTAGTCATGTAAAACCTGAGGACAGGTCTTTCCTTGGAGGGGTGGTATGTTATATCCTCACATATATCAGGTCTGTTAACACCTGTGCTTCCTCAGATTCCCTTTTAGCTCAGCTCTGTAAATAGCTACATTTGTGTTTGTTTCTGTGTGTAATCAGTAGGCTGTGAGTTTGACTCAAAACTGAACAAATCAATAATTTCTTCCCCCACTACAAAGTCCATCTGGGTCGACACCACATGAGGCCGATAGAGTGGCACTTGAAAAACAGCTGGAGGGTACAGAATCACTGGAAAATGTGATCCCTATCTCAAGGTCACTCCACCCTCACTTAAAATGGAGGCTTCAAGAAGAAAGTGTTCTGTAAGGCCAACCATTACACCCCCTCAATCATGCTCTGCAGATCTTTACAGATGCACGAAAGGAAAGGTGGAACACTCCCTTAGGGGACCACACTACAAGGGCAATCTAAATCTTCATGCCTGGTTCCTAGAGCCTCAGGTCTCAAGGAGCAGGGTTTCTCTGAGGTAGTGGCAGCAAGAACTGAGGCAACTCAATGAGTCTCAACAAGCTCAGTCTATGGGGCAGAGTAGACTATTTTTACAAAGTGGTGCCACAGTAATCAGGTGGACTTCGTGGCACCCCCTATAAAGTCCATAGCCGACTTCCTGCTGTATTGTTTTAGGACAAGAAGTTGCAACCGATTACAAATGATGACTATAGGTCAGCCATTTCAGACAAACTGGGAAATTTTCCTGTCAGTGTCAGCAAAGATTATAATCTCACCCATCTCTTTGATAGCTTCCATAGAGACAGCTTAAGGGTCGGAAGGCAATCCCCTCTTGGAATCTTTCTCTGGTGTTTCACCACCTGACAAAGTCTTCCTTTGAAAACCACAAGGAGGCTTCTCTGAAAGATGTGACCTTCAAGACTGTTTTCCTCCTGACATTGGGTTCTGGTTCAGAATATCAGACACCAGTCAGACTGGTCCAAAGTGTCTCTCGACCCCTCTCCCAGCTTTCTTTATAAGAACCAGCTGGAACCACTAAACAGGGTCTGGACTGTGTTGCCCCGGTGGTTATGCATGCCCTGGCCCCAACTCTGGTTAAATATTTAAAGATTGGGTCTTTTTGCCCTCTTAGAGCCATGCACTACTACCTGGATAGGATCTCAGACCTCAGGCAAAACAAGGAGTTGGTATTTACCCCACAGCCCTTGAGGGCTGTCAGGGTATTGTTTTCACCCATGGTGTCTAGATGGGCAGGCAGACGTTCGGGTGGGGAGAGCGGCGGGTAAAAGTTTGTCCGGCAATTTATACTTGGTGGGGACATTAGTTAGGGGTTGTAGGTGTGCAACATCATGGTGTGACCTTGATTCGAAATTTGATCTTGCCGCAGTGACCTTGAGTTTGAAAATCTTGTCTGGGCTATATCTTGGCAACCGTAAGGTGTAGAAAGTTGATACTTAGCAGAGACATTACTTAGGGGTTGTAGGTATACAATGTCATGGTGTGACTTTGATTTGACCTTTGACCTTGCTGTAGTGACCTTTATCAATAACATCTTGTCCGGGCTATATCTCAGCAACCATAAGGTATAAGAAGTTGATACTTGGTAGGGACATTTTTAGCGGATGTAGGTGTGCAATGTCATGGTCTGTCCTTGATTTGACGTTTGACCTTGCCTGTAGGAAGTTGATACTTGGCAGGGACATTGGACACTTGGCAGGGACAAGGTCAGTGTTCTGTGTGAACAATACTTAGCCAATTTGAGCAGATTGCTTGATAAGCATGCACCATTGGTTACTCATACTTTTACTAAACAAGCTACTGGTTGGCTATCTGACTCCTACCGGCTGGGAAGAAACATCAGGTGACAACTGGAATGAATATGGCATAAAGATAAATCTGCCTACAATCGAACTAGACTTTGAAAACAGATTGCTTGGTGCAATTCACTGGTCAACAAAGATAAGACAAATTACTTCAGAAACCTGGTCAGAGAAAATGCTAATGACTCTAAGAAGCATTCTGCACTACACTCTAGTCCTGAAGCAGTACTCCCTTCTCATGAATCTAAGAAAGGTCTTGTTGACAGGTTTGTCACTTTCTTCAGTGACAGAATAGCTAAAAACTCATTTTCCTCTACTGACTCATTCTCCCTTCCTCCTATACCTGATCTGCCTAATTTCAACTGCTTTAAACAAGTTTCTCAGGAGGAAATTAGAAAAATTATCATGAAGTCACCCTCTAAATCTTGCTTATTAGATCCATGGCCCACATTTCTTGTTAAGGAATGTATAGATATTCTACTGCCCTCTATTACCAGTCTTGTTAATTGCTCATTGTCAGAAGGTGTTGTACCTGATGAGTTTAAGATGGCTATTGTAATCCAATTGACTAAAAAGTCTTCACTACCACCCAATGACTTAAAAACTACAGGCCTGTTTCAGCGCTGGGCTTCATATCAAAACTGGTTGAAGGCGTTGTTGCTTCTCAATTGAATGACCATGTCAGTTTGAACGGACTAGAGAATGTCAGGCAGTCTGCCTATAAACTAGGTCACTCAACTGAATCTGCATTGCTTTCAATTAAGAATGATGTTCATCTGCCTTTTGCTAAAGGTAAGGCTACTGCTGTTGTTCTCTTGAATTAATCAGCAGCATTTGAGACTATTGATAAACTATTGCAAAACTGTTTTATTCTCTCAGCTCCTGGTTTGGTGTCAGCAGGGTTGTCCTCAATTGGTTCAAGTCTTATCGCTCAGACCATGTTCAGTGCATTAAGATTTTGTCAATTTCATCTGATGCCAAAAAGTCATTGTATAGTGTGCCTCAAGGCTTTGTCCTGGGGCCAATCCTTTTTTCACTCTATACTACTCCACTGAGTAAAGTCATACAGAATCATCCTGGTATTAGTTTTCAGTTCTATGCTGATGACACACAATTGTATGTGCATCTCACACATAAAATTGTTGCCTCTGCCCTTGAAAAACTCTCATGGTGCCTAGAAGATGTTAAGAGATGGCTCTCTACAAATAAGCTTAAGATAAATCCTGATAAGAATGAATTCATTGTGTGTGGCTCAGCTCAGCGTGAAAAACTTAATCACTCCTTCCCAGTCAACATACTCATTAATCTTATATCACCAGTAGATGCAGTTAAGAACCTTGGTGTCTGGTTTGATTCAGATTTTTTATTCTCTTGCCATGTTATGAAGGTCTGCAAGGCTTGTTTTGCTCATGTCCAGGATCTTAAGGGACTCCGAGAACATCTGACACATGAAGCTGCCCTTATGGCTGCCAATGCTCTGGTTGGAAGTTGTCTTGATTAATGTAACTCTCTGTTCAGAGGTCTCTCAGCTCTGGATCTGCACAAACTTCAATATGTTCAGAACAGTCTTGCCAGAATTGTTACCAACACCACCAAGTATTCACACATCACTCCAGTTAGAAAAGCACTACGTTGGTTGCCGATGAAGTGCCGTTCTATCTATAAGACTGTCGTGCTTTTTTTATAAGTTCCTATGCAGTGGTAACCCCAAATACTTTGAACCCTTTCTCATACCCAGACATACTGGATATAACACTCACCGAAGTCAATCTGGCATTTTTCTTGAGGTTCCACACTTTGCAAGTCTCAAAACCATTTTGGACTCACTTTTGTGTATGACACACCTACAGGTAACAGCTGAAGTCATACCTCTTTGGAAAAGCATATCCACCCTAAATTTCCAATCTCCTCCTGCTTTCTCAGCGGTGCTGACCCCTACAATATCTCTGGTTTATGAATATTGAATAATGTTTTTGTGTGATGCACCTTAGAGTCTGTCTTTTTGACAGAGATTAAGTGATATAAAAGTGCTATTAGAATTAGAAATTTGTTGGGTTTGTAGGTCTGCACTTGTCATTGTGTGACCTTGATTTAACCATTGACCTTGTTATAGTGACCATGAGTTTTTTCTAGGTTAGGGACATTGTTGGTAGGGACATTGGCTAAGGGATGTAGGTGTGCATCATGGTGTGACCTTTAACTTTGGCTCTGCCAAAGTTTTTTCACCTGCCATAGTTGAGACATGTTTGTCTTATGACAAAGATACATGGATTGCTGTAATTGATTATTATATGCACTTTTACTTGATTGTACTTTTTTTCCATTGACAGCTGTTCTCCAATTATTACGTTTTACAGCTTCAAAATATTTAGTCTGCTGATTAATGATGTCATCTTGCTATTGAATTATCTTGTTTTAATACTTTATTTTTACACACATTTTCTATCTCTTATTTTTTTCTCCACTTGAACATTACTTGGAGATTTATGTAACTGACACTGCTCTGAAAGTATCCAGCTCTTTGTACTGTTTCACTACTTCTGTATCTCATGGATTTTAAAGCTTTTTTCCCAGGCTGCAGGGTACAGACATCTCTTTGTCTCCTTCAAGTAGGGCTTCAACAAAGACATCTCACCTCCCACAATCTCTTCATGGATCAAACAGACTGTGATCCTATGCTATGAGCTCTCAGACCAAGACTCCCTCACCCTACATAAGGTAAAGCCCATGATATTAGGGCCTTTGCTGTCTCTAAGGCCTACCAGTCAGGAGTTGCCTTAGAACAGCTTTTATCAGCCTGTCATTGGAAGTCTCACAACACCTTCACACAATTTTATCTGAAGGATAAGGCCTGTGCTGATTCAGAGCCATTCCATTTAGGTCCAGCAGTGGCTGCTCAGCAGATCCACCAATAGCCCATTTGACTAATGGAACTTTGTGTGTATTGTATAAAGATGTTTTAAAAAAGTTTTAAAAAACTGTGACGTGCTTCCTTCTGGAGGTTTATTTCCTTGGACAGAACTCATACCTCATATGCCAATCTGTCCCATGAGTTTCAACTGAACATTTTTCTTTGAAAGAGAACTTCAATTGAGCATTTTTGGGGTAGGATCCAATCAAATTTGTTACCAGGACAGCTGCTTATAAATAGAGTTTCTGTTTTGGGTACTTTATGCTGCAGACTAAAAGCTGTAGCAGTTTTTTATAAATGTAACAAAAAATGTGTATCCTAACAACACCTATGCGTTTTGGACGTAATAAAAGTAAAACTGTTGCCAAGTTAACCCATACTTTGTTTGAATGTTCAGGTTTATTTATCCCCAATCAAGAAACCACAGTTTTCTGAATTCGCTTGTTTCCTTGTAAATTTAGGCTGACGAACTTCAGTCAAGAGGTATTGCAATCATCACTGTTGGTCTCGGGGTGACAAAAGACATAGATGTACTCAAAGAAATGGCTTACACTGAGGAGTATTTCATAGATGTACCAGATATTAGGGATGCACGGAGTAGTATCATGGAAGTCATATTTAAAGTAAGTGCACTAATGTGTTAATAAGTGTGTGTAATTTGTGAGGTTTGGATGGCTGGGAGTGTAACTGTGATATTATGAGTGTTATCAGTATGACTCTAACGTTGGGAGAAAAACGAGTCCAGGTATCTATTGAACAATAACCAACCCAAATTTGGGTACTCATATATTTATTTCAGTGAGCAGGAAGTACCAGTAAAAGGAACATGGCAGATAATCATAATAAAATCAAGAAAAAGTAAAAGTCAAATATATATGAATATAATTGAGGAAAATGATGTGAAATATTGGGTGGTTAAATCTGGTTAATTATTGAATTCTCTCATTTATTTTCAGAAATAAGCCCTACTTAACAGTTTAAATGAATACCCTGTTGGCTAGTTTGCACAAAGTTTATCAACACACAGCACATTCTGGGCATTCTTTCACAGCCCTAGTTCCCACCCGTGAGTATTAATAATCCATTGGTTTTAAAAGGTGCAGCCAACTGGTAAGTGTGAAAACTACAGAAACTTGATTCATGTGTTATTTGCAGATGTGTGAAAGTCGAGATCTCACAGTGCCTGTTACGACCACGGAGCCAATAACTACAACAGTAGTAATTCCAATCTGTGAGTTTCAGTAACATTATTATGACACACTGAATATAAAATGTAAATTTACTGTTGAATTCGCAGGATTTCCAGCTTTATAAATAGTCCTGCTGATGTACTTGTTCAATAATGGTGTAATGCACATTATGTTTTGTCACAGTGTTGGCTTTATGTATCACTTACATATCAATTGATAATTAATGATTCTGTTGTGTGGTATGATTATTAATACTATCAATTTCAATATCTTTCCCAAGAAATTGTTGAAAATTTTTTCAAGGAAATGAAGACCTTTTTTAACTGTGATACAAAAGATAGTGCTATATTTAGTTGTGACGTCAGTGCAAGTCATATGAATTCATGCCATTTTTTCTCCCTCTGTTTTTCATCAAGTACATGTACAATGAAAATTACAAAACAAATGTTTATCAGACACTTAAATACTAGGCAAAATCTTGTGTTATCATATAATTATGTGATCATCTTCACAAAGTCCAAAACTTTATCACATTCGGGAGTTATTGTAAGATTAAAAGGATCTGTCCTACGACCTGATACCTACTGCTATACCACCTGTACCACATTGGGGAGTTATTGTAAGATAAAAAAGATCCTTCCTACGACCTGATACCTACTGCTATAACATGTTACAATAAGGATAAAAATGCAATAGTGCAAGAGTAAGGTTAATGAAGACGTTTCCAAATACGAACCAGGAGTATCTTATCAGAACAGTTTGATTCAGCACTCCTTTGCTTCATATTTATAATATATGTATATATATTAAAAGGGGAATGAATATTCATTATCCGTGCTCACTAGCTGAAGTACCTAAAGTGAAGGCCCGGTGAAAAGCTGCACAACGACAATATACTATAAACATGTGCAGAGGAGTGAGAATTGAGACTCTTTCTATCCCCTGTCAGTGAAAGTTGAAGGGGAGACGTAGGAATAGTCAGCATCCGTCCATACACCTTTCTGTCTATCCATCTGTCCTTCTATCTCTCCATACATTTATCTATCCGTCCACCTGACATCAATGCCTTCTTACATCCATAATACTGGACCGAGTATTACCTAATTTTCACAGGATGTGTATTCCACTAAAATATCTTACTACAAATATTTTTGCCCAGATTTGACAGAAAATTGTTGCTTTACCATTTCAGTTTTTCTTGGCACTTAAAAGATTATGTCTCTAATTCTAACATCAAACCTATCTGTGAAAACTGGTATGCATGCTGTGAAATAACAGTCTACGAATTTATTTCAATGAATTTTGTTGCTATTTATTTATACATTCTCCATTCTTGATGTTATACCGGTAGTACCAGAGCAAGTACTAGCCATCACAATCATTTTATGTGTAAAATACTGTCTGAATCTCCTAAGATGTCTTAGTTAGACAAAACAAGCCTTATGACACTCTGATCATGCCTAGAAAGGATGAATCAAGAGTGAAGCCACACACTTTTTGCCACCTCAACAGGATGCAGCGGATTTACAAGTACATTAACTAGCCAACAACTACTCGGCTTTTCAAACTACTACTGTGAACCAAAGATGATGACATATTTTTCGTCAGGATTAAGTTTTGAGTCATTTGTCGACAGGCTTTTTTGACTGTTTAAACCTGTTTAATCTTTCAAATGACTGAATCACATTCTTTTGCATGAGACTCATGTCTAGTGATATGTCATCAGCATTAGAGTGAAACTTAATATGAGGGTGTTTCCTGGGACTGTACTGAGAGTGCAAGGTCCAAAGACATGCTGTTACTTTTAAGATACCTTATCAATCGAGAATGACAAATCGTAAAATGCATGCACATCTATCTGTTCGTCTGTTCCCCCAGAGCTGTTAGAAGTGAGGTACCCCCACCCAAAGTGTGAAAATTTCAATACTTTATCACAATTTTCTCATTGACTATTGAAGGGATCTTACATGTATGTGCTAGAGCACAAATAGATTCCCTTGCATGAGTATCAGACCAGGATCTTCCTTAATTATTTTTTATGAATTTTTAAAATATTTTTTACCCCCATAGCGCTTAAGAGCTGTCAGGGTATTGTTATCACCCTTGGTGTCCGGATGGGCTGTTGAGTGGGCGGGCGTCCGGGCGGGAAAAGTTTGTCCATGCCACGTCTCAGAAACTGTAAGGTGTAGGAAGTTGATACTTGGTAGGGACATTTGTTAGGGAGTGTAGGTGTGCAACATCATGACCTTGATTTGACCTTTGACCTTGCCCTAGTGACCTTCAGTATGAAAATCTTGTCTGGGCTATATCTCGGAAACTCTAAGGGTTAGTAAATTGATACTTGGTAGGCATATTGGTTGTAGGTTCTAGGTGTGCAACGTCATGGTGTGACCTTAGTTTGACCTTTAACCTTGCCATAGTGACCTTGATCCATAAAATCTTGTCTGGGTTATATCTTGGAAACCGTAGGGCTTAGGAATTTGATATTTTGTACAGACATTGGTTCGCGGGTATAGGTGTGCAATGTCATGCTGTGACCTTGATTTGACCTTGTCGTAGTGATCTTTACCTATAAAATCATGTCCAGGCTGTATTTGGGAAGCCGTAAGCTGTAGGAAGGTGATACTTTGTAGGGATATTGGTTGGGAGTTGTAGGTGTGCAGCGTTATGGTGTGACCTTGATTTGACCTTTCACCTTGCTGTAGTGAGCTTAACCTATAACATCTTGCCTGGGCAACATCTCAGAACCGTAAGGTATAGGAAGTTGATACTTATGAGGGACATTGGTTAGAGGTGGCAGGTGTGCAACGTCATGGTGTGACTCTTGATTTGATCTTTCACCTTGCTGTATCTCGGCAACCTTAAGGTGTAGGAAGTTGATACTTAGTAGGGACATTGGCTGGGGGCTATAGTTGTGCAATGTCATTGTGTGACCTTGATTTGACCTTTGGTCTTGCTGTAGTAACCTTGACCTGAGGTTCTCGCCTTTGAGTAAAGTACTTGTAACTTGAAAACTGTTGCATTTACAAATTTTAGCAAATGTGGTATTGATCTGCTTTTGTGTCAGCTTTAACATAGTGAAATTGCAGGCCAGTACTTCATTGCATAGCTGACCAATAGCTAGTTTGATGCATCCTTTTCTGATTTCACTTGTACTCTGAAGCTCATAACAGATTAAAAGTATGTAATGATTGCTTGTTCAAATATAATTTACTTCAAGCACTATTCTCTCATTTTCAGATAGTTGTCCAGTTGATATTGTGTTTTTATTGGATGGTTCTGGGAGTGGAGATGAAGCCCAAGATATGTACCAACAGCGAAAGGAATTTGTTATCCAAATGATCAAAGGACTCAATATTGGTCAACTGGGAGTTCGTGTAGGCCTAATAAATTTTGCAAATGAGGCTACCAACCATTTTTTTCTAAACGATGAATATGATAGAGGTAAAAGCATCACAAAAATTCAGGAGGCACCTTTTATCGGAGGAAAGATGGGTCTCTATGATGCATTAGAAATTTTGGTGCTTGAGCAGTTCAGTGATGAACATGGTGATAGAAATGGCATAGATGATCTGGTTTTTGTGGTGTCTGATGTTTCTGCAAGAGATCCAGAATTGTTTGTGGACTATTGGGTCGATAAATGCAACCAGAAGAACATAACCCTGGTACCGATTGGGATGACAAACGGAGATACAAATTTTGATGAGGACTTTGTGGAATATATAGCTTCTGGAAATCCACCAGTAGAAAACAGAAATTATTTCCTGAACATGAATGACCATACCCTAGATATAGTAAGTAGCAAGAAGTAATTAATGTTGATTGGAATTACTAATTTTTCTCGTCTTTTACTTCTTTATAGTCTGCAGCTGGATTACCGAGTGTGAGATTATAAGATGCAATTTTTGTGCCTGCTCTGCATGATAGCATGCATTAATGATGTTTTTTTTATTTGGACATTAACTCCAAAACTACAGCAAGGACTGTGTTTATGTTTGCTATGTGGGTGTACTTCGGTGTTTGAAAGAAGACAATTCTATGGTAATGTTAGAGTATTTATTTGGCTGGTGTGGCTGCAGTACAGCAAAATGTACTCCAGATTGTGTGCTGCAGTTCAGATTTCCGTACTCGAGATTTGTTTCCACCGAACCATCTGCTGCACCATAGAATGTTGGATTGAGTGCACAAATGGTTCAAATGGTCATACATTATTTCAAGGATTGCACAGCAAGGGCCTATTTGGAAGATGACAAGTCAGAGCCCAGATCTTGCATTATTTCAAGGGCTACACAGCTGGGGTTTGCTAGACCAAAGTTAATGCAGTTGAGACTAATTACATAAGTTTATTTTGTTCTTGATTCAAAACAATCCACAAAACTAACAACACATAAAACACACTACAGAAAAAAATACTTACTGTCCATGTGCCATACAAAGTACTGACACACTTGGGACATATATTGTGCCAGTTTGAAATAAAATGGTATTTAACTTTTGCTGTCATGATTCCATATAGTATTTATCCCACAGCCCTTAAGGGCTGTCAGGGTATTGTATTCACCCATTGTGTCCAGATGGGTGAGCGAGTGGGCGGTCAGTCTGACTGGCAGTGGGAAAAAGTTTGTTCGGTCTGTGTCTCAGGAACTGTAAGGTGTAGGAAGTTGATACTTGGTAATGACATCGGTTAGGGGGTGTAGGTGTGCAATTTCTTGTAGAAACCTTGATTTGACCTTTATCTAGTTACCTTGAGTTTGAAAATCTTGTCCAGGATATATCTCAGAAACCGTAAGGTGTAGGAAGATGATACTTGATAGGGATATTGGTGTGTAGGTGTGCAACTTCATGGTATGACCTTGATTTGACCTTGCCATAGTGACCTTGAACTATAAAATCTTGTCCGGGCTATATCTCGGAAACCGTAAGGTCTAGGAAGTTGATACTTAGTAGGGACATTGGTTAGGGATTGTAGATGTGCAACAGCATGACAGGACCCTGATTTGACCTTTGACCTAGCTGTAGTAACCTTGACCTATAAAATCTTGTCCAGTCTATATCTCAGAAACTGTAAGGTGTAGGAATTTGATACTTAGCAGGGACACTGGTTAGGGGTGTAGGTGTGCAACTTCATGGTATAACCTTGATTTGACCTTGCCATGGTGACCTTGAACTATAAAATTTTATTCGGACTATATCTCCAAAACTTTAAGGTGTAAGAAGTTCACACTTGTTAGGGACACTGGTTAGGGATTGTAGGTATGCAGCGTCATTATGGGACCTTGATTTGACCTTTGACCTTGCCGTTTTAACCTTGACCTATTGAATCTTATCCGGGATATTTATCTGGAACCATAAGGAAGTTGATACTTGGTAGGGACGTAGGCTAGGGGGTGCAGGTGTACAACGTCAAGTGTGACCTTGATTTGACCTTTGTCCTTTATGTAATGACCTTGATCTATAAATTCTTGTCTGGGCTATTTCAGAAACCGTAAGATGTAGGAAGTTGATACGTGTTCTTGGTAGGGACATTGGTTAGGGGTTGTATGTGTGCAACCTCATGGTGTGACCTTGATTTGACCTTTGACCTTGCTGTAGTGACCTTGACCTATAAAAATTTTTCCGGGCACTATCTTTGAAACTGTAAGGTGTAGAAAGTTAATACTTGGTAGGAACATTTGTTGGGGGAAGTGTGACATTGTGTGACATTGATTTGACCTTGCTGTAGTGAGCTTGACCTACAAAATCTTGTTCGGGCTATATCTTGGAAACCGTAAGGTGTAGGAAGTGGATACTTGGTAGGGACATTGGATAGAAGGTGTAGGTGTGCAACATCATGGTGTGATTTTGATTTGACCTTTGGCCTTGTCCCAGTGACACTGAGTTTGAAAATCCTGATCCAACCATTTCTTGGATTGCGGAAGTTGTAGAAGGTTTGGACTTGGTAGGGACATTGGTAGGGACATTGGTTAGGGTTTGTGAGTGTGCATCATTATTGTGTGACCTTTAGCTTTGCCTCTGCCAAAGTGTGTTCACCTGCCATATTTGAGACATGTTTCTCTTATAACAAATATATATGGATTGCAACAACTGATTGTTATATGTACTTTTACATAATTGTGCTATTTGCATTGATAGCTATACTCCAATTAATAAATTTTACACTTTTTCACTTCTTCTATGTCACATGGTGCTAAGAACTATTACTGGCCTAGTTGTTAAACTTACAATAAAAAAGATTGCGAAATGAAAATCAACAAGTTTTATTCAACACAATCAACAAAATAATTTTAGGTTAAATCTAATACCAAACTGTCCCAGGTGATGAAAATGAAAAAAAAATATGTCAAAAATTGGATGAAACAACCTATCAGCCTATCAGGCAGTATGGCATTACCATTGAGTTTTACCTTGTAGTTTAACATATTTATTTGGGTATTAATTTCGCTTTCAACAATGTATAGGTCATAGTTTTATGGGTAGAGGAAACCAGTACATAGAGTTGGTCAAGGTTGTGTAAGCTGTAGACCTTTGGTTAGCAACTACCAACTTTCCCACATAGGGTCTAGACCTCAGTGGTGGGTGGCAGGTGTGTTGCCACAGCACTACTGAATCTCCTGCCTTGTAGTTTAAATGTCGGTATACATTTGTATGTGGTTACAATTACATGCATTTCTGATTTTTGGTGTTTCTATCATAGGACTTTCATCTTATTATAGATGATACAAAAATAGTAATGAAATACTTCGAAAAGTACTTTGAAGATGTAGTGAATTCAAAGTGTTTGTTTCCCCAACTTTGCCTAAGTTCCTGGTTGCCAGTCCTCTTATTGAACCATAAAGGCCTCTGCAAAACTTGCAAAACACTTTTCCTTTTTGGTTATAAATTTATCAGACATGTTCTCAAATTGTACAAAGGGCACATAAAAATCAGTCAAAAAGACAACAAAATTGGCACAGAAAAATGAAAAAAACACACCATAATGTATTACAACAACCTTAAAGAGTAGAGTTTTTTGGATTTAGATGGCTAATATTATTTAACAACGGAAACGTTTTCAGTGGTTGTCTCAATGAGCGATAATAGAAGCTACCAACATGCGATAAAACCTGGACAAAAAGGCGAGTTTGTGTTTTCTTTTCTTTAAAATGAAAGAATTCTACATTTTATAAATGATGTCATTTACTGGCCAACCGGGCCAAGAAGTCCTCAAAGATGTAGACCTGCCACGATAGTTGCCAACGGATCTCAGATCCTGAAAGCCGGAATGGTTGGGATGAATAGTTTGTGTCTCTGATAAATTCATACTTTTAAATTGTCAAAAAAATTCTGTGATAATCTGCAATCCTAAAGCTGTCTTTGGAAAGTTTGTAAAGCAATGTTTTCCATCCTAAGTTGGTATTGGCGGTGATATAGGCCTTTTTCAGGTTTGTAAGCAATTTAGGAGGATTTGGGAAAGAATCGAAAGGTCTGTAACACCAAACAAAATGTCACTTGGAAGCTTAATGTAAAATCCATCCATCTTAATCTATGGACCATGACTAATTTAAATTTTTCCAAATGGGGATCAGCAATATGGAACAGCCCTCTTAGGGATTTTTACCAATTTCTACACTGTGTTGAAAACCAGTTAATTCTTTTGACAAACCATGGGAATTTATAACCGCAAAACTAAAACAATGAAATATTCATACAAATACTCTTGGAAAGTATTACACCTATTTGATTCATTTATTTTCTTTTCACCCTGATTTTATCAAAGTAAATAAAAGGTTCACAGTGTGGTATAGGCCTTTTTCAGGTCTCTGGGAACTTTCCTCTGGAACTACACCAGATCACAGAGGCTCCTTTGAACCCCTTAAAGAAGCCTCCTACAAACATTTGACCTTCAAGACTGTCTTCCTCTTAGGTTTGAGTTCTGACAAATGCAGAAATGAGATCCATGCTAGGCTTTTCAAAAACACCAGACAGATTCGTCCAAGGTGTCTCCCTATCCTTCACCCAGCTTTCTTTCAAATAATCAGCTGGCCAAAGAGGGTAAAGAGAGTGTGGCCCCAGTGGTTATTGCAGTCCTGGCCACAAAACTGAGTCAAGGCTGATAGATCACCAAGTCCAGTTACAGCCCAACGCAACTGGAGAGGATCTCAGACCTAAGGAAGATCAAAGAAGTGGTCTTTGTCTCCTTCAAGAAATGCCTTCACAAAAATATATCTCCTGTCCCTGTCTCATCGTGGATCACATAACTTGATCATATTAAAGCCCATGATATTAGGGCCAGTGCTGCTTCTAAGGCCTTCCACTCAGGAGTCCCCTTGGAACAATTATTATCAGCCTGTCACTGGAAATTTTGTTTTTTTAAACACCTTCACACAGTTTAAGTTGGTGGTTTGGGTTGATTCAGTAGTCCTTGACCGGTCCTGCCGGTGCATGCACAGGACGTATTTTCCCATGATTTTTGAAGAATTCTTTTCAAGTTTGTCACAAAGGGCCATATTCACAACACCTGATTTTGAAGAAATTTTCTTAAAATACCTACATTTGATTTGTAAAGGGTAAATATTGGAATCTGTTCTTAGCTAAGTTCTTAGCTAAGTATCCATGGATGCTTACTGTGGATACAATGGATTACACTTCATTACGCTCTGATAAAATTTTTACAAATATTTTATATTTGGGCTTCTGAAGTTTGCAGTATATATCCTTAAGGTCTTATTTTTAGAACCAGGTGACTTTATTTCAATTTTTCTAACCACCAAACTGAAGTTTGCTGTCAGCTGTAGATGGTTGATTGTTGATATGTGTTGAGATTCTGTTAATATTAAGTAGTGTCTCTTTGTGAGTGGATGAATATACAAATACTTGATTAAATGTCGGTGTCATGGTACAATCATAGTTGGTCACGGATAATTTCTAGAAATCGATTGTTTAGGATAAATCTTACCTTTATGTAACTCAATATCCACAGGTTCGTTTATACTTTAGAAAGTTGTTTAACAATTAAGTGCCTGTTCACTGCAAAAACACAAAGAATACAATGGCTTCTACTTTTACCATCAGATTGTATTTTATTCACATTTGTGTGGAAAGATCTTGACTGTAATAGTTGTGATTGTTTCCACTATTTGTGTTTTTCAGCTGTTTAAGCAAGGCTTACAGGAACTGTGCCCTGCACGTCAAACTGTGGGTGAGTGACTGGTATAGGGTTTGTAATGTTCAGGGAACGGATATTATATCAATGTATCAATGTAGATCAATTAAGGGCTGAACAGTACACTGTCATACAGCATTTTATTTTGTTTAGGTAGAAATAACAAAATCCACAAAGAATATTTAAGTACCGGTTATTGAAAACATCATTATATTAGGCTTTCTACTGGTTAATACTTCATTAAAACAATAAAGAACACATAAATTTGAGGAAACGTCTTACATTTTCACATTATAGTCATGGTAAATGAATTTTATAAACTTCAAAATATCATGCGAATACATATTTCCTCTCTACAATATAGCTCATGTACCCTTGCGTAAACTTTTCATCATATCTGTGCAAACTTTTGAAATCCCGGATTTTCATCAGTTTCAAAGCCCCGGAAACCGAGTTTTATTTTTTAGAGTCAGTCTGACCACAAAGATCAATACAGCCTTATGAGTTTTAATATTCATTTTTTGCATTAATATATCTTACCCAGTGGACCAATGCATTTGTCTGGTGCCCTGGCGGTCTTGCCAAACGTTAGAAAAAAATGTCCTGAGCTGGGCTCTGGCTGGGATCTGTAGTGTCTTGTTCATTCGCCTGTATAGTTGTATAGCCTCCTTGTTGGTGTACTGGGCATGTGCGCGCATGCATGCTTCCTCTTTTTGTTTGGCACGAAGTGGATTAAACGGTTGGAAATTTCATAGATTTGTTGATGGATTTTATATTATCAAAACAAAATAGCTTACAATGGAAAAACAGTATTATGTTCATTAATATATACATAGAAGCACATTTTGTGGATATTTTACACTGAACTTTGGCCCTGCATCCGTAAAGTATTTGTTGAGAAAGGCATCAGTACTACTGCATTTTATTACGTACTGCAGCATTTTATTGTGTGGATATCTACCTAGAACTATTATTTCCTGGCCATGACAGAAGAGTTTCCTTCATATCTACAGGAATACATTGTCTTCATATGATGTCATCATTTCCAGCATGTGCTGATCATGTGGCAATAAAATAAACTGGTCATGTGACACTGCAAGCAACAAGTCGCTTGGGATTTATAAATGGATTTCCTGTCTTCATCTCAGATATTGTAGGCGTCTATAGCTTACAAGAAATAAATATATATAAAAACGAAATAAACAGAAGAAACTTCAGGTATTTAAGCATTATTACAACAGAACTATACACACACAAGGTGTCACAGTCCGGTACTAGCTACAGCAGTCCTCTCAGATTCAACCATTAATATTTTGTCACCTGTCTGGTGCTGGTCATGTGACAACACAAATATACATACACAGGGTGCCAGAGCCTACCGGTCTGGTACCAGCTACAGTTTCCCTCTCACAGATTTACAGTATTTGTCACCAAAGCCCATCAGTTTGGTGTTGGTCATGTGACAACTCAAATATGCACACACAGAGTGCCAGAGCCTATCAGTACTGGCTACAGTTACCCTCACAGATTTTCCCATTATTTTGTCACCAATTCCCACCGGTCCGGTGCTGGTCATATGACAACTCAAGCGTACATACACAGGGTGCCAGAGCCTACCAATCTGGTACCAGCTACAGTTACCCCCTCACAGCTTTTCCTATTATTTTGTCACCAAGTCACACCAATCTGATGCTGCTCATGTTTGAGAAAACAGTATACAATGGGTGCCAGTTCCTGTTGGTCCGGTACCAGCCCTTGCCCTTTCCTAATTATTGTGTCACCAATTCTCACTGGTCTGGTGCTGTTCTTGTGACAACATATCACCGTACCTACTGGTACTGAACTGGTTACAGTTGCCCTGTCACAGAAAGAAATTTTCTAATTATTTTGTTACCAATTTTCACCAGTTTGGTGCTGTTCATGTGACAACATATCAACATACACAGGGTACTAGACCCTACTGCATCTGCCACTGTGGCCTAGCGGGTAACACACTTGCTTAGGAGAGCAGACAAGGGTGGATGACCACTTAAAATGGCGGTCCTCTGTCATTGGGTCCTATCCCCAGTGGCAGGCTAAAGAACCTCAAGGACATTGATAAATGGTCATCCTTGAGCCTCTGTCTTTCAGTTAGGGGAATGCAAGTCACTATGAGCTTGGACTGTACTTAGTTCAGTTAAATGGGTCAAATAGCGCTTTGAGTCCTGTAGTATATGGAGATATTGCGCTGAGTATAAAAAACCAATACAATACAATACTGGTACAGTACTGGTTACAGTTACCCTGCCACAGAAAATTTTTATTTTTTGTCCCTATGTCCTACTGATCTGGTACTGGTCATGTGACTATACACAAGATACATGGGGTGCCAAAGTTTTTATGATTTTGTCATCACCTGCCACCGGTCTGGTTGTGGTCATGTGACAAGACACAGTAATACAAGGGGTCTAGAGCCTACCAGTGCGGTACTTGCTATTGTTACCCCCTTACATTGCCAGAATATTTTCTGTTATGTCAACCACCGGTCCGGTGCTGAATATGTGACAATGCATAGAGACATACATTAGGTTCCATAGCCTTTCAGTCCGATACTGGCCCTAGTTACTAGTTACCCTCAGACATCCCCAAATTATTTAATATTTGTCACCCACTGGTCCTGTGACAACACTGTTTATCATTCAAAGGGTACCCAAGCATATCAGTCGGGTAGTGGCTGCAGGTGCACAAAATCGGTTTAAAGGTATTTTCCTTCATTCCTGCCAAGCAAATGAATAGATCTCTCATTACTTCATCACTGACCAGTCCATGACTGTTCACATGACACCCCTCATATACATACATAGAGAGCCACTGGTTTGGTACCAACTGTACGTTTACTCTCACAGGGATATCAGTTACAGTGCCAACAGATGTCTGACTCTGCCAGACAATGGAATGGCTTAACCTCATAGTATGGTCCCCACAGGCTGGTAAGGAGCATCTTTAGCCTGCATGAAACTTAGGCTAAACTGAAGCCCCAATTTTCTCCTTAAAGGTCTCTTCTGCACTCTAGAAGGCACCTACTTCGTTAGTCGACTTCAGCCAGTACATCAGTAACTTGACCATGTTGGTTCCCATCTAGGCCTCCTTCATAAGGGCAAGTCATCATGGGATGAGGCAGATCTCCAGATTAAGAGGATTTCCATGTCTATAATCAGAGTTATTCAACTTGGTCTGCAGGCAGTCGTATCTTGAGCAAGTAAAACAGGGTCTACACCTGGACACCTGGAATTGACTTGGGAATGAATCACCTTTGGGTTTGGGCCTTTTTCCTGATGAATATTTAAATTTTAACCATTTTCATGTACCTTTTGTAATACACCAGGGCATCCGCAAAAGAAAGGTAGAAGACCCGTTCAGTACAATAAATGATAAGTATGTCTAGGTGCTCCTTGTAGACCCATGCCCTTTTGCCGCACTGTTTCATGTGTCCCCAGTTCTATAAACAGTGTCAGTGTGGGGAGATGATTACAAAGGTTTTGGCAACTCTTATAGACAAGATGATAGTGCAAAGACTGGTTGTTCAGTCATCCCTAGCCTTTTGTAACCAGTTGTTTTGGGTCCCAAAGCCCAAAAACAAATGGACAATCAGACTACTCCTACCTGAGGTTGTTTCTTTTTGTCAACATATCGGTTCATGGCTCTTCCATTTGAATTGGCCACAGCCCTGTTGGAGTTTACCAAGGTGGTCAAGGAAGTGAAATTGATGGCACAGTCAAGGGGTATAAGGATCCGCCAAGATCTAGACGATTGGTTGCTCAGAGTCCCATGTCAGCAAACGTTCTGACAATATACCAAGACCCTGTGGGCCCTGTGCCATGATCTGGTGTGGGTGGTGAATATGATCCCTCAGTAGGAGTTCAATTTTGTTGGCTACCGGCTCATCCTGTTGACTGGTCGAATGTTATCAACCCAGGAGAGATGGTTGGCACTACAGCAAAAACTCCAGTTTGTCAAGGGCAGAAACTTGTTCAGTCAGACAGTTCATGTCCCTGATAAGCCTCTTGACAACCACGAAAAAACAGGTGTGGTCAGGTCGCCTTCATTTAAGGGACTCCACTGCAATGGGCATGTGGTCAGACATGGAAAGTCGCCAACACATCAATGTCCTGGAGTCAAAGGTAGTATTTCCGGCCCTCAAGAGCTTCGAGCATCTTTGCGAGGACTGGATTGTGTTGGTGGCAATGGACAACACGACTGTGGTGTCTTATTTCAACAAGGAGTGTGGTAGGAGATAAGGCTGTCTGTGTGCCCTCCTTTGGAGGATCATGTTCTATTGCCATCCCAGAGGGATAGTACTGAGGGCACGGCACATTCCCGGTTGCCTGAACGTTATAGCAGACAAACTGCCAGACAATCCAGACAGCATGATCACTGTCCCAGGAGGTGTTCAATCTCTTCTGCTCCAGATGGGGTACACCTCAGATACACCTGGTTCAACAACAAATTGCCCAGGTTTGAGTCTCTGGCACCGGATCAGACAGCTTGGGCAGTGGGCACCGTAAGCCTGCAGTGAGAGACTCTGGAGGTTTATGCCTTTTCACCAGTCTCCCTGCTGGGAATGGTAGTGTACAAGTAATGGACCAGGGTTGTCACAGAATGATCCTGGTTGCTCCAGGCTGGCCCAAAATGTCATAGTCCTGGGAACTGGTCAATCTGTTGGTTCAGATCCCCTTTGTACTTCCACTTTAAGAGGATCTGGTAAATCAGCCCTTCAGTGGAGTTCGCCACCATGACCTGAAGAATCTGAACTTACATGCCTGGCTACTAGAGCCTCCACAATTCAGGATGACGTGGCAACAAGAATAGAGGCTCCTCAAAGACCTTCAACCAGAGCCGTCTGTAAATCAAAGTGAACCGTTTTTCAAATGGTGCAGATCAAACAAGTTGGACCAAAGGTCGCCCTCTGTAACTTAGGTTGCTGATTTCTTGATGCACTTGTTTCAAGACAGGAACTGACAACCCAGCACCATTGATGGTTATAGGACAGCCATTGCTGATATGGTAGGCAATGATAAGTGGAATGTCAGCAAGGATGAAAATCTAACCCATTTAATGCATAGCTTTAGTAGAGATAAGCCTGAGGGGAGGCGAGGAATTCCCACATGGAACCTTTCCCTAGTCCTTAACCAGCTTACTAAGGCTCCATTTGAACCCATGCAGAAGGCCTCTCTTAAACATTTGACCTTTAAGACAGTCTTCCTGTTGGCTTTGGGTTCAGGTAAGAGACGTAGTAAAATGCATGTCTGGTTGTATAGGAATGTTTATCATCAAGAAAATTGGAGCAAGGTGTATCTTTACCCTTCGCCCAGTTTCTTATCCAAGAACCAATTATCTCGGGAAGGTGCTGCTTGTGTGGCCCCAATGGTTATTCCAGCTTTGGCCCCCAGTCTGGATAAGTCTCTTCCATAGGACAAATCTCTTTGTCCAGTGCGAGTTTTGTGTTACTATTTGGATAGGACTAAGGACTTGCCAAAGGGTGAAAACCTGGTCTTTGTGTCTTTCAGGAAGAATTTTCAGAAGGATATTGTTCCTGCAACTCTTTCTTCCTGGATCAAGGAAATAGTTTTGTTATGTTACCAGCTCTCTGGTGAGGAGGCCCAGAACCTTCACCAGGTGAGAGCCAATGATGTTAGGGCCTTTGCAGCATCCACTGCCTTCCAGCGGGAAGGGGTCCTGTTGGATCAGATTCTCTCAGCCTAACATTGGAAGGTCCAAAACACTTTCACTCAGTTTTATTTGAGGGATGTGGCATGGGCAGATTCTGAATTGTTCCAAACTGGGTCCTGTGGTAGCTGTCCAACAGGTCCAGGAATAACTCCAGTGTATACAGGGTATAGATGTATATGTGTATGTATGTATGTGGCTCTACAAAAAACATTCTGCTATTTCTCTCTTCTGGTATGCCATGATCCAATGTGGGACCAGAGATAAGGATTAGCATGTTTCCTTTCTTCCTCGTCTATATAATGGAACATCGCTTCTCCCTCTTTGTCTATGTATACTCGGGCCGCGTTTTGTACACAAAAGGGGGAGGGGGGGCATAGGGGTAGTCATTAGGCTAGTTAGATTAACCTTTGCATGTTACACCCTCTGGATTACTCAGAGTTCTGGTTGAGTCCCTTGTTTGTCTTACCCTTCATCCACTGGGTAGTTATTCTGCATTGGTCCACTAGGTAAGATATATTAACGCAATGGAAAATTTAATAGTAAATTAAATTTTTACAAACTAATATCTTACCTAGTGGACCAGGGGACTCCCACCCTACCTGCCCTGCTCTTTTAAGCTCAAAGGGGACCTTCAAAGGTAGGCAACAGAAAGAGGAAGCGCACATGCACGCAGCATACCAGCAGGGAGGCTATACAGCTACCTGGTGAATGAACAGGACACTACCGGTCCAGGCAAAAGCCCAGCACAGGATGTTTTTTTCTACCGAGACCGGCAGGGTGCCAGACAAATGCATTGGTCCACTAGGAAAGATATTAACTTATAAAAATTTAATTTACTCTTAAATTTCCAATTAAAAGTGTTAGTTTCATAGTTACTATTAGTACTAGCTTCGAAATTCTTGTTTATTAGTTCTTAAAGAGTATCTTTTTCAGAAAATGTATTTTGAGATATTTTGTAAAGATTGATTTATTTTACAACAAACTTATCTTATGTTTATGATAAGTTTTAATAATTTCTATTATAAACATAATTTATATCTGTGCCTGAGATATTAGTAACTCAAATATTGCATGAACAACATGAAACTTTGTTGAATAAATTAAGTCCTTATTTGTGCTCGTTATATGTGTAATGTGAATTTCTCTGTTTCCAATGTGGTAAAACTTTCAGGGGCAGTAATGTGTCGGCTTCAACCCAGTGTCCCAGCATGGCACAAAATGAACTTGGAGAAACCTGTGTCCCGTGTTATTTCTATTATTACTTTCGCTACCGTGTTTGATACGATATATCCCGGGAACTTTTTTCCTGGGAACTGTATATGCCCAAGGCTGAGGCTTACGTTGTCTATATTTATGTATGAAGGTTACACCTAAGACTTGCCTAAGAGCTTTGGTGAATTTTGACCCAGAAATATACAAGTGTTACTGATGGTAACAAATTGTTGATAAATATTACATATTCTGCCTTGTGCCATATTAAGGAGCATGCCAAGTTATGATATCAAAGAAAAAGAAACACTGTCACAGACTCGGTCCAATGCCTTTTGGTTTGAGTAGAACTTGGGACAATAAATAGAAAACCCTGCTGGAATAATAATTTTCTTGTCATGTGCAAAATGGAAAGTGAGTTGGATATGGATTTGAAAGAAACAAGCAAACACAACCTTTCAGCTACTATTACTTTTATTGTGTGCAGGAGATATCTATTGTATATGGTTGTTGTAACAAGTCAGAGAAGTCTTCAACATTTTAGTTAAATATTTGATGCAAGTTAAATACTGACTTGTAGTCACTAATTTTTCACATATTTCATTTTAAAATTTGTTCTGCCGTTGCAAATTCGATCTTCAAACAGTGCAGTTAAATAATTAAAATACCTCAGAGTCCTGGAAATTTCGCAGAATTTTGATATTGCTTTGCTGGTCTTTCCCAGAAGAAATTAGACATGCATTACTGTTTTGTAAGCATTTTGTAAATATTCTAGCCATCTATACAAATTTAACCTATAATTTGCTTTCAAATATTGCTTGTCACTGTCTCCCAACACAGCGACAGGTAACCTACAATCATATAATAAAACTGATTTAAAATCTTTAGAACAACTAAAATGGCGAGCCTAGAATATCTTGTCCATTTTCTTCAAATATTTGCAGATGTTTTCAAGAAATTCACATCTGGAGTTCAAGGTTCAACACTAATTCAACTACGTGGTTGAAAACCAACCTATAAATCATTTTCCTGAAGTTAAGGCAGTTGGTACATATGCTGAAATATAGTCATATGTTGCTTAGTTTATTTAGTCCGTTCTCTCTGATTTGAGATATACTGTGCTCCTAGTATGAATAATGGAATATATATGCAAATTAATTTCAGTCAGCTGCAGAGAGCCTGCAGATATTTTGTTTGTGCTGGAAAACAATTGGGATGAAACTAGAAACGACACTGATATCCTTAAGAGCCTGATCCATGATGTTGCTGTTGATTTACAGGTGCCTGTACAATTTTGTAACAGTTAGCAGTTATTGTTAGTATACAAGTGAAGTGTAGATATCATTGGTAGAATGGAATATAGAAACAAGGTTGCTGAGTGACCAAGTTGTAGGAAGTTGAAACTTGGTAGGGACATTGGTTGTGGGATGTAGGAGTGCAGTGTCATGGTGTGATTTTGATTTGACCTTTGGCCTTGTCCTAGTGACCTCCACATACAAAATCTTTCAGTCTATATCTCGTAAACCGCAAAGTGTAGGAAGTTGGTACATCATGGTGCAATCTTGATATGACCTTTGAGCTTGTTATAGTGACCTTGAGTTTGAAATCTTGTCAGGGTTATTTCTTGGGCTCCATTGGGTCTAGGTGTGCAACATTATGGAAGAAAATTGTGTATTATAGTTTGACAAGATTATGCACTGGAATCTGTTCGGTAGTTACAAACATCAACTTACCCATATAAGGTGGGAGGGATCTGTAGAACCAGAGATTTGGAGGCAAGCATGTTGTCACTACTACACCATGTCCAATATTAGATGACAATATTTGATGTATCAAAACAAGAACTGAGCTGCATAAATTTTAAACAAGAACACCTGAAGAATGTATGCTCCCATCAAGGCCAACATCCTTCTTTATAAGCACAATGAAACAAAAATCCATTCTAAACTAGGGACGGATCAGTAGACCAGGTGCCTTGGTATCGAGAGTATTTTACTGAAAGAACATGATGAGTTTTTGCAACCACCATTTCGCTTGTCAAAACAAAGAAATTAGAATTGAATAAAGTTTTAAAAAGTGTTCTCAAACCACCAATTTGAAGAAATTTTAGAAGTTTTGAAGAAGCTTTTATCCCATATTTTTTCACATTTGCAGACTTTTACAGTGATTTTGATCAGTAGAACTGCCACGTTTAGGTAAACAATTAGTAGAGAGTTTAAGATACAAGTACACGACGTGACGCGTACTGCAAAGAGAACGGATGACGTCATCTTAGACGTTTTTTCCAAACTCAGAACGTCAAGCTACAAGTTCACAACGTGTAAAACCAGTTCTACAAGTAAGGACAAAACGTGAGGGTTTACCTGAACTTTTTACTATTAAATCTTCATTTTATATAATCAACTTTTTAGCAATAATATATTCATGTATCTTACATTATATATATGTTGTTAAAATGCATTTTTAGATAAAAATGTACTTTAAAAGACTGTATTTAAAAAGCTTCTAGTTTTTGCTGTATTCCACAGATTAGGGCCGGACCATTCCTTATCATGCTGTATCATACTTACCTTTGTGGGAAGTATTTTTTTAAAAAACAATGGAAAACTTAAAATTCAATAGCTTATACATGTAATATATATGACCTATTCGGTTGTTAATCTTTAATTAACAATTGGATGATTTTAGGTCACTGTAAATGCTTAAGTTTACATTATATTGAATCATAGTAGATCATGAACATGAACAAACGGTCAATCCCTCCACCATATTTTCCTTGCAATGAAATTGAATCAGTTTCCAAGCATGAACAACCAAATGGGGAGGGGGCCTGCCTTCATCACGCAGTACTTGTATCTTAATCAGAAATGCCAAACGTGAAACGTCTACCTGTACTTATAGATTTTGCAGTACACGTAATTTCCAAAACGTGTATCTTAAACTCTCTAATAACACTTGATAATCCCCCCATTCTCGCTTGTTGGCAAAAAATGAAAAAAAAAGACTTAAAATATTGGAAAGAAATCACAAATCTGAAGAACTTGCAGTCTTTTATCTCATAATTTTGTGCATTTTGGGACTTTTATTGTCATATCATTGACAGTATACGGTACTATATCACTGAGAAGCATACAAAAATAGTGTATGCATTGGAATGGTGTTGTATTTAAGTCAATTTTGCAACCTCCTGATCTACACATTTTCTGACGCTGATCTATTCCTGAGTTAAAGGAACATATCAGAGCATATCCCCCACCAAGTCCAAACACCTCTAATATTGCTTATAAGTGCAGTGATGAAAGTTCCTTTAAAAACATTCCCAAATCCAGATCAGGATCACCACTTAATTCTAATCCTTTGTTACTTGTTTTACTGTCAACATATCCAGAAAAGTTTTCAACATTTCAATTTATTTTGCAAACAAACATAAAATACGAATAAAAGTAAAATGAGACAAAAACACATGAAATTAGTGATTTTACTGTTCATTTTTCATGCTTACTTTAGAGGGAAATCCTAAATATTATTATATACTTGTTATATCTCTCACTATCGTTTTGTTCATCAACAGGGTCATGTAGACAATCGTCTAGGACTTATGACTTTTGGTAAGAAGTCTGAAACCTTAGTTGATTTCAATGGCTACCTGGAATACTTACAGGTAAGAAAGGGATCATACTGTTTCCAGTCAATACTTGGTACAGCTTAGACACAAGAATATTATTTCTGATTGTTTTTAAGTGTAGCAATGTAATTTTCTTTTGAATAAAATATGCACTGATGCAAGCACAAGTACGAATACGAATAAAAGTAAAATAAGACAAAAACACATGAAATTAGTGATTTTACTGTTCATTTTTCATGCTTACTTTAGAGGGAAATCCTAAATATTATTATATACTTGTTATATCTCTCACTATCGTTTTGTTCATCAACAGGGTCATGTAGACAATCGCGAGTAGTATGCAGGACTTATCTGAGGGTGTCTTTATAAATGTTGCATACGTCAGACTGGCTAGATATGGACCAACAATTGAGTGCTGAGCAGACATACAGAAAGACTATACATGGTGCGAGGTCATGCATTGGGGATGGAGCCAGGTCTCTGAATGTGAGGTTGGAGGCGAGAGTGTTACCACTCTGCAACCATGGCCCCCTCAAGATGAATCTGCCCACAGTTGTAATTTCTATCGGAAGCTGGGGGGAGGGCAGTGCTGAGTCCCAGATGATAAGCCTATAGCTTAAAAAAGCTACATTAAAATTTTTCAATTCCATTGCACTCCAAGAGCTTACCATCTGAGACTTAGTGCTGAATCCCACTATTACAAGGCGGTGTTGGAGCTAATGTAACAACATAGGCATTTGAACTACTTTTGGGGGTACAATGTTACAGGAATTATCGATTTAAATTTGCAAATTTTATAATCCAATACTATTCTTATTAAATGTAGCTAACTGTTGGCTTTTGTATTTTAATACCGTTGTATACTAATCCTACAGGTTGTTGTTGACAGAATGACATAAATATACGTTAAATGTTATATTGGAATAAATAAAAACTATTTGAAAAACTTTTCTGACCAGGCACACTGTAGTTTTTACCCTGAAGCTTTTAGTGCTGTTCTGGTATTGTTTCACTTATGGTTGGGGCAGGTTGGCATTCAGGTGGTATTTGGGAGGAAAAAGATAGTCCAGGCTGTATCTCAGAAACCATGAGATGTAAGATGTTGGTCCTTATTATGGACATTTGTTACAGGGTGTAGGTATGCAACATCATAGTGTGACCTTGATTTAACCTTCCTTGCTGTAGTAACCTCAACCTTTAAAGTCTTGTTTTGGCTATATCTCAGAAATTATAAGGTGTAGGAAGTTCAGTCTTGGATGGGATATTGGTTGGGGAGTGTAAGTATGATGGGGTAACCTTTAACTCTGGCTCTGCCAAAGTGTGCCCACCTGCCATATTAGAGACATATTTCTCTTATGACAAAGATATGTGAATTGCTATAGCTTATTATTATTTTTAATTTAACTTAATGGCGCTATCTAAATTAACAGCTATACTTCAATTAATAAATTGTACAGCTTCATCATTTTTAGTTTACTGATTAAGGCTGTCATCTTGCTATCGAATTATCTAGTTTTCATACTTAACCTGTACATATATCTTCTGTATCTTAAACATTATTTTTTCTACTTAATCATTATTTGGACCTTTAGGTGACTGACACTCTTCACTGTGAAAGTCTTCTGCTCTTTGTACTCTTTCATTTCTTCCATGTTGCAAACTATTTCCATTGGCTGTGGTTATGGGCATCTCTGACATTATTTTTCTAGATGACACTTCTGAGTAATGTTCAGGCAGAACACAACCCACAACACCAACTCAGGCCACAAGTTGTCACAAATTGTCAGAATGTCAAATGTCAAATGTCTGATTATTATGATGGTCTCCCAGGTACAAATCCTGACGTGCTACATTAAAGCAACCCAATTGCATTGCTTTTTTCAGAACCTGGTGCTTTTAAAACCCTAGTAGAGGTTTGCATGCCCCAGTATGGGGTTAAAGTTCAAATTAATTTTATTAACACAAAGGGTTCACAGCCCCAACACACCAGGTCGATATGAAACCAATTGTGTGGGGAAATGTTGTTCAAGCATCAGAAAAGTGTGTTTGCTGTGCATTTACACATATGGAGGAAAGGCATACCATGGTATTGTAAACGCAACTCTCGAAAGAGGTGAAGTTATGATAAAATATGTGGTTATTAAGCATCTTTTTGATTTTGGGGGGAGTTTCCCCACCATCACAACAGCATCCTAATCTCCTGTTGTGATATCCCACTAAACAGTAAGCGACTTATTCTTCTAAAATAACTGTTACAATGATTGCAATGCATCTCATGATTAGGCTAAATAGAAGATTACATGAGAGCAATCTTGTATTTCACTGTATAAAATTCATAAAGATTCTATAATATTTGGATCTGGGTCATCCTATCAGTAACAAAACATTTTCCTTAAATATTTCCTTATAAGTGGGGTTTTTTACCATTTTTAACCCCTGCCCATGAAGGGTGGGGTTATATTATTTCCCTTCACCATTTGGGCGTTGCCTGTAATTGCAGGCATAGATCATTACTTCGTTTTGGGCTGGAACTCAGACCACAGAGAAATAAACATATATATGTATATGCAATATATCTTGTCTTTTTAGGTGTTTCAAATTTTTCAATGATGATTTAATTTAATTGTATTCAAACTATTATTTTTTTAAATTTCTTTACGATATTTTAAACAAATAGTTTAAGAAAAGTTTGTTCTTGGCATTTTATTTTATGCATTTTTTTTAACAGAATAAAGATTTTTTGTCCTGTATATTTGCATTATTGACTTTTTTGTATACATAAATAGAGTTTAAGTATACATAAATTGCCTAGATTAAAATATGACAACATTAATGCATTAAAATAAGATTAAATGTAATATTATGTATTTTTATTCACAATTAGTTTTTGCTATATCAATGTTATCAGTGAAAAGCCTATGTTCTGCCCTTCTCTGTGCTTTTTACGGATTAATAATCAATGCAATATTCACTGAGATATTTACGGAGCCCAGGAAGGCAATTAGAACTATTTTCTGGGCATTTTTTAATGTCGTTCCCATGAGATAAGAAGTTGTAGCCACAAGTTAGTGCATTACCACAAGTGAACAACTTGTGGCAATGTAACTTTTTAAAAACAATCAATCAATCAGTTGTCCAAGTGCTTGATCTCGGTATCTACGGATTCTAAGGCACACTATCCAGTTTGTAAGACGTAAATCATCAAGGCATAAGACATGTTCCAAGTTGTACCCAGGGAGTAGATCTGGTGTTTGGTAGTTAGAAGCTATGGTGGGAATGATTTCTGAAAAACATAGGTCTTTAGTCGACTTTTGAAACACGAGAGTTTTGGAGCAATGTGGATATCATGTGGAAGATCATTCCATAACTTCAGTGCATCATATGAGAAACTATTATTGAAGTGCACCTTAGATTTAGGGATGGAAGCACAATAATGAAGAACCTGGAGGAACAAATTTTTGGGGTTGGAACATCTTGTATTCATGGCAGACTTGTACAAGGATTTAAACATTCTAACATTCTAACAGGATTTAAGACGGTCAAAAGACTTGAAACTATCATTAGGGGATAAGTGAATGAACAGCTGTGCATCTTCAGCGTAAAAGTGGTATTTGACACCAGTATATTTTATGATGACTTGACCAAGAGGTGTTGTTTAGAGGAAAAACAGAAGAGGACCTAAGACAGAACCTTGGGGGAATCCAAACTTCAATTTGAACAAATTTGAAAGACTGGAACCAATCTTTACTGACTCAAAATGATCCTGGAGGTAGGATCTAAACCATTTTAGTGCAGATCCAGCAAAGCCAAACCTAGCTGACAAACAGGATGGGAGTGTGTCATGATAGATAGTGTCAAATGCTGCGGACAGGTCGAGTAGCACCACTGCTATAGGCATTCCCTTGGACAGAGATAAGTGAATCTCATTTTTGATGCACAAGGCAGTTTCCGTTGAGTACCCCACCTTATAGGTTGACTAGAAAGGGTTACCAAGATCATGAGAATCCATGTGAGATCTAATTTGGCCAGCCACAATTCACTCAACCAATTTTGACAAGAAACTAAGACCAGACACCTGTTGGTAGCTCTTCAAAGTCCTCTTTTGGAAGGGTGGATTTTTTGAGGAGAGGTGTGACAATAGCCTATTTAAAAGGATTGGGGAAAATGCCATTTTTGAGGGACCAGTTAACCAGTTTTGTCAATGAAGGAGGAAATATGTCAATACATACAACTCATTACCACAAGTTGACAACTCACTACCAAAAGTTAGAAAGTCGTTCCCACAAGTTAACAAGTTGCTCCCACAATATAGCAAGTTGTTCTTACAAGTTAGGAAGTCATTCCTACAAGTAAGAAAGTCATTCTCACAAGATAGCAAGTCGCTCCCACAAGCTAGGAAGTCGTTCCCATAATGTTAGAAAGTCATTCCCACAAGATAGCAAGATGTTCCCACAAGTTACCAAGTTTTTCACACAAGTTACCAAGTCATACCCACAAGTTATAAAAATTGTTCCCACAAGACAGCAATATAGCAAAGTGCCTGTGTTCTGACACTTTCCTTGGTCCTTCATATTTCCGTATGTTACATTGGACAGGGTGCTTTTTGGCACCGCATACCTTGTAGTATCTCCACTGGATTCACATACAAGCTATGTACCTGGATGCAGTAAAACTCGTGTTTGCTGTGCTGCAAAAAACAGGCATTTGGCTACATTGCCATCTTGTGATAACGACTTGGTAACTTGTAGAAACGACTTGGTAGCTTTCACAGTGAACAGTGTCAGTCACGTAAAGATCCAAATAATGATTAAGTAGAGAAAATAATGTTTAAGAGAGAGAAGATATATGTACAGGTTAAGTATGAAAACAAGATAATCAATAGCAAGATGACAGCTAAAAATGATGAAGCTGTGCAATTTATAAATTAAAGTACAGCTGTTAATTTAAATAGCACAATTAAGTTAAAGTAAAAATAATGATAAACTATAACAATTCACATATCTTTGTCATAAGAGAAATATGTCTCAAATATGGCAGGTGAACACACTTTGGCAGAGCCACAGTTAAAGGTTACACCATCATACCTACACTCCCCCAACCAATATCCCATCCATGACTGCTATTCATGCACCTTATAGTTCCTGAGATATGGCCAAAACAATATTCCAAAAGTTGAGCTAACATTCAGCAACTTACTTTTGCTCAGGGTGACATTGGTTGAACCCAAGTTGAACTACCTAAAATGCGACCTTTTTCCTGGGCGATCTCCAGAGATAGGCAAACTTACATTTAAGATAAAATTTGCAACTTTAAATCAATAATTTTTGTAACATTGCTCTCCAAAAAGTAGTTCAAATGCCCATGTTGCAACATCAGCTCCAACACCGCCTTGTAATGGTGGGATTCAGCATCAAGTCCCAGATGATAAGCTCTTGGAGTGCAATAAAATTGAAAATTTTAATGTAGCTTTTATAAGCTATAGGCTTATGATCTGGGACTCAGCACAGTCCCCCCCTCGCCTACCAAAGAAATAACAGCTGTGGGGTAGATCCATCTTGAGGGGGCCACGGTGTCAGAGTGGTAACACTCTCGCCTCCCACCTCTGAGGCCGAGGTTTGATTCCCAGCATGACTTCAAGTGGGAACACTGGTAGTTTCTTGCCGTTGGTCGACAGTTTACGGTATACCATATGTGCACTGTATGTACTGGTTACTTATGCCCTTCCAATTACCAGTTGTGATATGACCTGTACAGTGTTGGAAGCGATGGTAAACCCCAAATAACTATATAGATCCCTCTTGAAGAGGGAAGTACTGCACATGCTCATCATCCATATCAACGATGAAGTAGGGCACAACTAAACTTTGGCACGGTCATTGGAACTCTTTTTTCAAGGGTTTACCTCGTTGGGAGATTAGCACTGAGTCAAGCTTGTAGCTTATAAAAGCCATATTTCATCAAAATTTTAAATTCATCTGAAAATCTATATTACCCTATTTGGGAAGGAGAAGGAATTTTATTTGTTGGTGATCTACTAATTCAAAATGGTGAAAAACTAAAACTAGAATATATTTGAAAGTGTATTTAAATAACTATCAACACTTTTTCACCATTGTTCACCATTGTTTCATCATTGTTTGAGATTGTTCCTTTGCGAGCACTTAATCTTTTTATGCATTTCACTTGAAGTGTCCCAGTAGAAAAAGTTGATGTAGATTTTTATCCAAAATGTTTAACAACAATGCTCATTACAATATTGTTCCTTTGTGTATAATTACATGGAGAAACTTGTTAGGTCAACCTTTTGACTTTTGACTTTGCTGTAGTGATTTTGACCTTTAAAATCGTGTCCAGACTATATATTGAAACTGTAATATGCAGGAAGTTACTACTTTGCAGGGACATTGGTTAGATAGTGTAGCTGTGGTCATGGTGTGACATTAATTTGACCTTTGAGTTGCTGTAGTGACCTTAACCTATAAATCTTGTCCGGGCTGTATCTTGGAAACTATAAAGTGTAGGAGGTTGATAGTTTGTAAGGGCATTGCTTGGCAGTTGTAGACGTGCAACATTGTGATGTGACCTTGATTTGGTTATTGCGGTTACAGTGGTCTTCAGTTTGAAAATCTTGTCTGGGCTATTTCTTGGATTCTGTAAGGTGTAGAAGGTTGACACTTGGTGATATTGGCTAGGGGGTATAGGTGTATCATAGTGTGACCTTTAACCGTGGCTCTGCAAAAGTGTGTTTCCCTGCCATATTTAAAATATGTTTCTCTCATGACAAAGATATATGGATTGCTGCAACTGAATTTTATGTGTACTTTTACATAAATATGCTATAACAACTACACTTCAAAGTTTACTGATTAATGCTGTCATCTGGCTATTAAAGTATCTTGTTTTAATACTTATCTTTACATATATTTTCTTTCTCTTAAACATTATTTTCTAGAGTACCTAAACATTATTTGGACCTTTATATAACTGACACTGCTCTGAAAGTATCCCGATATTTGTACTATTTCACAACTTGTATATCTCCTGGTGTTAAAAACTACTTCCTGGTTCTCGGGTATGGAGATCCCTGATGCTATTTTTAAGCGTGCGCCTCTACAGAGCTCGCGCTTCTACAGATCACATTTTTTTTTGTCTCCGGACTATGATGAAAGTTAACTCTGTACTCTGAATTTACCCCTTTTGCTCTCCAGTAGCTACAAGGACGCATGTCCTTTAAATTTCTTCATATACATATGTCCTTCTGTCTCCACACTTTCATGACATGACAACACTGCAGTAGTTAAAAGTTTTGCTCTCCAGTAGCTACAAGGATGCATGTCCTTTTGATTTCTTCATATACATATATCCTTCTGTCTCCACACTTTCATGACATGACAACACTGCAGTACTTAAAAGGGCACATGTCCTTTCAGCTTTCCCCATACATATGTCCTTTTCTCTCCGGAGTTTGATAACCTTTACAAGACCTGTGAATTCTGAATTTACCTCTCTTGCTGTGGGATGTCTATTAGTTGGAATGTTTTTGTGTAACCAGACTTTCGTAAATTCTACTGCACTACTCATGTCTCTGAGGGCTTTGCGTTCGTGCTAGGTGACCAAAACACCTATTGGCCTTGTTTATGTTGAAAATTTCTTCACATGATGCTTCGATGTACAGCTTCTCACTTTCTGCTTTCTTTTCTATGAATACCACGGCAGAACATACAGAACTTTGTTTATATTGCAACTTAGCTAAGACAAAATTCTTAGACTTAAGTAATGGCACTCAGATAAGCCGGTCTGAAACTAAGTTCTTAAGTGAATTCCATCCCTGGAAACTTTTGTAAGCTTTCCATGTTGGTCTTACCATTACTTAATTGTGCAGGGATAAAAAGAATGAATATAATGTAGTACGTTTAGAGTTTTACTTTTAAAACTTGTGTCATAAAAATCACAAATTAAGACATTAAGGATCAATTTCATCTGGATGCAATGTTGCATTCTACACACTTTGCAGTTCGTGTCTTGACAGGTGAGATAATAAGCACAGATCACAAGATAATAATTGATGAGCATGCAATAATACATAGTTGTCACAAGATAATAAGTAGCAACCACAAAGTAATAATTATTGATGATCAAATCATAACTTTGATTATCTGGTTCTTTCAAATATTTTTTTCCTTAATAACAAGATGGTGTGGTGATGATGAGAGAAAATGATGATCATTTGATGATCATGGCTTGTTAAACTTTCTTGACAGAGACTATGTACTAAGATAAAGGCATTGCTGATTACCAAGAAAAGCATCAGGGAAGGTGAGCAAAACATGTCTCAAGAGTGTGTACATATATATACTGATATATTACTTTAATCTTTTCTCTACATACAGGACACAGACAGAAGCTTTCTTGGCCAGCTAGACAATATAACGTTTTCCAGCCAACCAGTTCTCTTTTGGGAGGCTTTGACGTAAGTCTTTGTTACAACTACAGTCATTCATTATTGACAAAAAGGAGTATCAGTCTTAGCATAATCCTGTCATTTACCATTTATTTATTCTTTCTCAAAATGTTTTTATATTATCACAATCAATATTATTGTGACAAAACCTGCCGAAAGTTTTTCTATAATGTTCCTCTTAAAAAGCTAATAATTACAATTCATGGTCCGGTGTAAAATTTTTTCATTGAAATGATAACAAATATGGTTCTTGCAAATTTTATAGTCTGTACAGAATATTATTTCTCCTGCATCTGCATGCTCAAGAAATGGTCTAATCATGTTGACAAAGAAGTAGACTTTGGATTTTATCACTGAACCTTTCCCAGTATATATCATTATTTTTCATTTTACTTGTTTTTTTTTAATTTGTTATGTGACTGAATACAAAAACATGGGAACTCCCTCCCTGAAAGCAATGGGTTTTTGTGTCACCAGCATTTATGCTGTGTGACATATAGAGATTGCTTCGTCATCTTATTTTGTGGTGTCGTCTTTTGTCATCATACTTTCTCAAAAATGGTTTGCCAGATTAAATTCAAATTTTGCATGTGGATGTAAAAAACAGTCAGGATATGCCCTATTGTAGGGTGACCTTAAACTCCCAGTAGTAACATACTTATTTTGAGGTTAAGTATTTTAATTTCTAGACAGTATCTCAAAACAGATTGACAGATTCAATTCTAATTTTGGCCTGTGGTTGTAACTGGTTTTCAAGGTGTGGCCCATTTTAAGGTAACCTTAAAGTTCCACATATAAAGGAATTATTTTGAGATTACGTTTTTATTTTTTCAGAGAATAAACTGAAAAAACTTAATAGATTTTATTCAAATTTTGCATGTATATGTAACTGGCCATAAACTCCTATTAATAACAGTATTATATTCATTTTAAGTTTTCAAAATTTTGAACAGTATTTAAAATACTATGTAATTCTGGGTATTTTAAGTTGTGGATGTAACAAACCTTGAACAAAACCTCCATTAAAAGATTAACTTAACTTCCTGCACAACTGCAAACTAACTTTGAGTATAAGGTTTGGACTATTGTTTTGGTGTTTGGTATATATGTCATGTGGTAATTGAATTTTTTCACATTAATATTTATCATGTACACATATCTAGGCCAAAAAGGTATCTTCTGTGAGGTTAGAGTAGATTGCTGTCATTTAAACCTTATGAGTTTAAGATTGCAACAGTTTTGTGTTGCTAGAAGCTATGATGGAAGACATGAATGAATGGTCTTTGTCGTTATCACACTTGGTTTCCAGAGTGTATCTAAAATGGCGTGATGGGTTAAATTCAGATATCTTATGTGGATGTACCAGGTCATCAGGGTGTGCCAGATTGCACAATAGTAACATACTTATATTGAGATTAACTATTTTCATTTCCTGACAGTATCTCAAAAATGGGTTCTCAGATTCAATTTTAATTTGGCATGTGGTTGTAACTTGTATTCAAGGTGTGCCCTTTTTTAAGGTGACCTTAAGCTCTATCTATAAAATAATTATGTTGAGGTTTAGTCGTTTTATTTCCACAAAGTGTACTGAAGTTAACTTAAGAAATTTCATTCATTTAACTTTTGCATGTATTTGTAACTGGCCATAGATACGTCCCATACATTAAGGTAATATTAAACTCCCAGTGATAACAGAATTATATCCACTATCAGTTTGGTTAGTTTAAACAATGTTTTAAATACAGTGCATTTCCAGGCATATTTAAGTTGTGGATGTAACAAGCCTTGAAGAGCACCTTCGTAAAAAGATTACATGTACCTTAATCTCCACACAACTGCAAACTTACACTGACTATATTTTATGATGTTTGGAAATGTTTGATGTGGTCATTGAAATTTTTTCATTGATATTCATCATGTACATGTATCTAGACTAAAATAAAAATGTATCTTTTGTAAGGTTACAATAATTAGCAAGTTGTAAGTTTTAGGTTGTAACAGATTCTTGCCACTCAGCTGTGATGAATCACATATATGACCAGCATCAGTGTTACACTTCTTTCTGGAAAATATGTCAAAAATTGCTTGTAGGATGTAATTCAAATTTGGCATGTAGATGTTGTCTGGGTTGTATCTCAGAAACTTAAGGTGCAGGAAGTTGATACTTGGTAGGGACATTAGTTAGGGGTTGTAGGTGTGTAGCATCATGATGTTACCTTGATTTGACCTTTGACCTTGCTGTAGTGATCTTGACCTATAAATAATGTTCAGGCTGTATCTCGGAAACTGTAAGGTGAAGCAAGTTTATAGTTGGTAGGGACATTGGTTAGGGGGTATAGGTGTGCAATATCATGATGTGGCCTTGATTTGACCTTTGATCTGTGTAAGAAGTTGATACTTGGTTTGGACATTGGTTGGGGGTGTAGGTGTTCAACATCATGGTGATTTGACATTTGACCTTGCCATAGTGACCCTGACCTATGAAATTTTTTCCGGGCTATATCTTTGAAAGAGTAGGGTGTAGGAAGTTGATACTTGGCAGTGACATTGGTTGGGGTAGTAAGGGTGCAACGTCATGGTGCGACCTTGATTTTGATCTTGCTGTAGTGACCTTGACCTCTAAAATTTTCTCCAGGCAATATGTCTGAAACCATAAGGTGTAGACAGTTGTTAGTTGGTAAGACATTGCTTATTGATTGTAGGTATGAATGATAATTTTTAGTTACCTGATTAATGCTGTCATCTTGATATTAGATTTTGTTAATACTTTATATATACATACATTTTCTTTCTCCTAGATGTTATTTCTCTACTTGAACATCATTTGGACCTAAATATAACTGACAATGCTCTGAAAACATCCCGGTCTTTGTACTGTTTCACTACTTCTATATATCATGGTGTTTAAAAAACTCTATCCCCAGTCTTTTGGGTAGGGACATTTTTGATGCTATTTTTGCTCATTACTAAGCCTAATTACATCATGAATTTCTCCTCCATCATGAATTTCTCCTCCAACATGAATTTCTGTAGGCTAGCACTTTCTTGTCTGCTTATATAAAAATTTTTTTATAATAACTTGCTTGTTCCATTTAAACTTCTTGTGGTTTTGTCACTAAAATACCTTCACCGTCTATTACAGCTTTCATGTGTTTTTTATTGCAATGTCTTTTCAAGATTTAACAAAAAATGTATTTCTTTCCCCTTCCTCCACTATTTGGGCTTAATATTATACCCTCAGGTTTTACCAGCTCCATATTTTGTCACTTAATGTTAAGCTCATTATATTGTAGTATTTCTTCTTTGTTACTGTTGTCTCACAAGCTTCTATGTGGGCTATAACGTTTAGTAGTTCACTTTCCTCATATTTAAGTGACTACAACTCTTATGGTTTCTATTCTCAGGAGACACTTTAAGTATTCCCACAGTGTTAATTTCTCCAGAGAATATTATTTTGTTTAACTTGTTTAATAGTATTTTTAATAAGCTTGATATATTTAAAATCTTTTAATTAATTATTATTAAACTTCTAGGTGCCTCTGCCTCTTCTTTGAGTTTGTAATAAATTTAATGAAAATAGTAAGATATAGTGCTGTAATGAGTTGACTGAAACTCTGGTCATAACTCAGTGGGCGATAATTAGGATAACATCACTTTACACAATTTAAACACGAGTTTTTAAGAAATGAATAATGCTATACAAATCTTGTTACAATCTAGCAATTTATTAAACCATAAAGTCGCAAAAATCAATGAGAAATGGTCGTTTGTTATTTCCTTTATTTATGTCACTGTTTATGTGCATACATATCTGCACAATTTAACAGGCAACAAAATATATTCCCTTGTAATAAAATGGTGCTAAGCACATAAATGTCCTATTTGGACATTGTTGTTTTATTTATATTTGTGTCATTTACTCGAGTTCAACTCGCATGTAACAGGTGATCCTCAGTCTTACTCCATACTCGTAATAAGGTAGAGTTAAGCCAAAAGTCAATTCTTGATTGAACCAGCCCTGCTTGGCCCTTCCCCCTCCAAGTGAATTGTCTAAGCTCCTTATTCCTAATTCTCCAGATATCAACAATTGAGTATTCAGTCATGAAGTTTAATCTGTTCAGCTGGTAACTTGAATCTTTCTCTGTTATATTCCCTTTTGTCAATGCTATTAAAATGAATATTAGAAACTGTCTCCAAGTAATGATTATTCATCACTGGGGTATGCAATTAAAGCTACCAGTTCTTACAGAAAAGTATTCTGTACATGTACATCATCTTTAGTCAGAGCATACACATTATTAATTACAAGATGCCGACCTTCTGTTTCACAATCCAATATTAATGCTCTTCCATTACTATCAGAAATTGCTTAATATCTTAATATATATGCATGTATCACTTGGAATTAGGATTGCTACCCCTATACTGCTTGAAGTCCCATGTGATAAAACAAAATTGAACTGTTATAATCTTTTTCCATTGGTTTTCTAACAGTGCATTTGAATATATTTCCTGTAGAAATTTAAAATTTTAATTTAATTTTACTTCAACCAATTTAAAACTGACAATCATTTGGTTTTTCCCTGAGACCCCTTCCATAAAAACAATTTAAGTTTAATTTATTCTTTCTTCCTTCTATATTCTTTAACTATTGATATACTAACATTTATTTAAATACTGAAGTAACTAAGTAACTAGAACATTTCCTTCCATTCATGCTACCAATTTGTATTTGTGTCATATGATATGCTTATTCAATGTAAAGTATACCAATTACAGAGGCAAATTATGGTAAATGAACCGTGTTGCATTTTTACGAGGTTTTTCTTTCATTTAATACGCCTAGTGAGAACATAATTTCAAGATATAGCTAAGTCTATGTACCATATGCTTCTAGGCCAATTCATTTGCCAAAGTGTCTGTATGTGTCACTACCTTATGTTCATTACACATGATCAATGTAGTAATTTGTATTTAATTATACAATTTACTTAACCACCAAACGAGTGGTAGTTTTGCTGTTTTACCATCTATCAACTAGAAACACTCAAACCACGTTTTGAGACCAATTGCACATGTCTCATTACTATGTCCAGCAAAGACAGCAAAGAACTTGACCATAATTCAACACATTATTAAATGAATTATCACAAAAAAGTCTTTCAAGCCAATGTAATTGCTTACTCAATTATATGTTTTAATACTTGATGTCCATCCCCAAGCACCTGAAACAGTAACTGTAGTTATTGCATGTTTAGTAAGAAACTAAGCTCTTATTGTGTTTCAGTGACTTTTAAAGTCTAGGCTCATCAATCTTTTGTTTCTCATTATTTTTGCATTTGTTTGCATTGTTTTGCCATATCTCTATATATGTAGGAATCACATGTGTTCTCAGTTTCATATGTGTCAGTAAAAGATTAAAACATTAGTTGCATCTTTATCAATATAACAAGTTCCTTATTTCCTTTATCTATAACAAGTTCCTTATTTATGTATTCATGTTTTAAATACTTTTTCAATCTTAAACTTCTTAATTGAAAAAGGGCATTATTAAGCCGATGTTACTACAGTTGTATTTTTATCTTCCACTGGTCAAGGCCGGCGTTGGAAGATTATGAAAAGCCTTTGGTGCATGCATGCATTTGTCATATTTTGTGCATCAACCTATATATCTCATTTATTTGTGAAAATATCTTGTCCAAATCGGCATGGAATGTTTATGGCTGTGAAAACATTCCTGCAAAATGAGTACTCATTTTAAAAAAACAACATGGCTGTCATAGCCAATTGTTCAAAAATCATTGATATGTTTTTAAACCTAAAATATTGCAGCTAGCTCTGTCAGATTTGCACTAAATGCTAATGGCTAGGAAATCTTGCTTGAGAGTAATTTTGACCTTGTTTTAAACAAAATGGCCATCATATCACATCTTTAATGTCAAATGGGGGCATGTCAAAAAGCCGTAATATCTCTCTTATCATTGGACACGGGAGATTGAATGAGAAAAAAACTTACTGGAAATCGTGGTCTGCAATTTTTGTCCAAGTGTCAAATTTGACCTTTTGGTCCCTGCTTCAATGTGATGTAGTGTCATAATGCTAAAAGGGTCTAATATCTCCCTAATAGTTGGTTCTAGGGCTTCAAAATATGAAAACAACTTATAAGAAATTGTGGCCTGTGAATCGTGCATCAGACAACATTTCATGAAAACGGTACACTTCTTACAACTGAAATTGATCTAAGACTTTACCAAATCTCAATTTTGTTAAACACATACTGGGGTTCTTGCATGCCAAGGCTGGCTACTTTTTTAAACTTGTTGGTTGCTTTTGAAAACCAAGAACTGGTTTGGAAAAATTTAAATTGTGTCTTAGTTTAACTTTGTCTAAACTTGAGACTGTTCGTTAATCTAGTCCTTAACAGATTTAGCTTAACAAGGTTATAACCTTTCTTTATACACACAGCCTATTTTTTGTTGTTTTTTTTTTCAGTGATATAGACCAAAATTTTAATGAGGCAAAAGGAGACAGGCCAGACAGCCCGAATGTTGCAATTATTTTTACAAGGGGACATTTTTCTCTGCACCCTTTCCCTCCTCTAGATGCCATTGCAAGACTGCAGCAGGATACACATGTCATCATAGTGGGTGAGAATAAAGTGAAGGTTTTCCTGTCAAGAGCATCTATGCTGGGAACATATACTGGCGGTTCTGTTTGTCATTCAGAGATTGTCTCTAAAACGAAGTAATGGATTCAATTTTTGCTTCAAAAACATAAATTTTAAAAGATGATTTAAGTTCAGTAAAACCTCTATTATCTGTCCCCCTTGGGGGAGAAACAGTTTGTATGGATCTCATAATAGAAATGCTAAAATAACAGGCATTTCAATACTGGATTGTGGGAATGTCATTTTAAATACAATTCCTTTATTTGACATTATAGATTTATATTTTGATTGCGTTATTACACATTACCTATTGGACAACATGCTATGCCGGTCTAGGCTGACTAGTAAGGCCAAACATCATACAAGGACGATGTGTGCAAATACTTACAAGGCAAGATGGGTGTCGGGCTCCACTTCTTCCCTGTTTACACAATCTGATGTCATAGCATCTTTTTCTTTTTGCGCATGTGCTTGATGCTTTTCAAAAATGAAGGAATATTTGTAAAATTCAGTGCAAAGATATTTTATTTCAAAAAAAGTTTTATCAGGTGAGTGTGTATGCATAATGTCCTCTACAGTAAGTAACCTACACAGTAAGTCTGTGCGGTGTTGTGATAATTTTCAGGGTAGTGATCCTTTGTTTTTTGGAAGAAAGAATGTGAACTCTGTAACTCTGTGACTTTATCAGAAGTCCCAAAGTTTCCATCATATATGTCCACTATGGTAATATTAAGCATAACCTTTACAATGCCATTTGTCAGAGTTGAACCAGTAGAACAAAAATAGTGACCCCAGTTTTGGCCCGAGTTCTAGTACAAACGTTACTTTTACAACAGACAAGGTAATAAATAAGTCTTGACATTATAGATTTATATTTTTATAATGTTATTACACATTACCTATTGGACAACATGCTATGCCGGTCTGGTTTGACCAGTAAGGCCAAACATCATACAAGGACGATGTGTGCAAATACCTACAAGGCCAGATGGGTGTCGGGCTCCACTTCTTCCCTGTTTACACAATATGATGTCATAGCATCTTTTTCTTTTTGCGCATGTGCTTGATGCTTTTCAGAAATGAAGGAATATTTGTAAAATTCAGTGCAAAGATATTTTATTTCAAAAAAAGTTTTATCAGGTGAGTGTGTATTCATAATGTCCTCTACAGTAAGTAACCTACACAGTAAGTATGTGCGGTGTTGTGATAATTTTCAGGTCAGTGATCCTTTGTTTTTTGGAAGAAAGAATGTGAACTCTGTGACTTTATTAGAAGTCCCAAAGTTTCCATTATATATGTCCACTATGGTAATATTAAGCATAACCTTTACAATGCCATTTGTCAGAGTTGAACCAGTAGAACCAAAAACGTGACCCTAGTTTTGGCCGGAGTTCTAGTACAAATGTTACTTTTACAACAGACAAGGCAATGAATAAGTCTTTGTTTTGTCACATCATGTAAAGTTTTGCAGTGGCAAGTGAATGTGAAGATATAAATTGTCTTCTGTTTTTTTGCAAAGTAAAGCCAAGTTACAGTTTGAAGCAGCAAACAGGCCCAAAGCCTATCTCATCAGCCATATTAAGACAACTTAACTCAAATTTTTGTACTAATTTAAATAGTGTTGGTCTAAAATTCACTTGCACCATTGTATAGTTAATGTTTGAATGTTGAAAGGAAGTAGAAGGTATGCCCATGAATGCCAAGGCAAGCAAGTACCAACCTTATGACAATACATGATGCAATGGGGAAAACTAACATTTGACTTATGATGTAATCTTTGAACAAGGCCTTCACATTATTGGCTTACTGATCATACAATATTTATAAATTCTGTTTTGTTAAATAATTTAAAGTCAATTATGTTATTCATTTAAGTTAATCATATAGAAAGAAAAAACAAGTTTACCATTAACTCTTGCATCAAAAATCTCCTTATATATTTGATACTGAGAACTAAGATCAAGCTAAGATTATAGCTCACCCATTATGTTTCCTTTAATCTTATTTTACGAATTTGAAGCTTACTTCACAACCTTCAGCTTTCACCTGCGATGTTTCATCCTTAATAATTGTTAATCAGAATCTGTTAAATGTGTCTTGGAATCTTGGGCCCAGTCCATCCATACTTCAACCCAGATAGAGATAAAATGCTATAGAAATAATATTAAAGTTAGAATTACATAATATTGGTTACTCAGCAAATAGACGGAACAGAAACTGAGCCAACTAAATCTGAACTTGCTGTATGTAACATGTGTCGAGGAAATCCTGTGCATTCAGCATCAATTTCTACTATAAATAAGGTAGAAATTAAAACACATGATTTAAATAGGTTTTAGTTTTTAGTGAATCAAAAGCTAGCATGGAACAGTGTTTTCTGATGTATAAATGACATACACTCTCTTTATAAATTTCGCATTAAAATAAAGAGGCATAAATTAGCAAATATATGGTCTATATAATGATCAGTCATTATCGTCATTAATAGGTCACTGTTTAAAATGTATAATGAAAAAGCCAAGCATAGGGTTTATATGCTTTTATGATGAGATACAGTTTATTTTGGATCACAAAAAAGTATTAATGTGGTGGCTTTACACATAAAAGCATATGGACAGTAATAGTTTCATCAATGAAATACAGCACATGACTAATTTAGTAAAGTTATTTGGATTCTGCCAATCTATTTAGAATTTTGCCCTTAGAATAGGTTATTTCCTTCTTTGTTAGGATTTTATTTGTAAATCTATCATGAAAACATATTTTAACAGTCTTGGTGAATGACATTATTCTATTGAAAAACACAACTTAGCATTTTGAAAGCTGTTGGGTACTAATGAGCTCTCTCTTTGTTACCCTTGCGGTTTATGTATATTGTTATCTAAACACAATGAATTGAAATCAATTATTCTGGGTTTAACTTAGCTTTAATCTAAAGATTCGACTTTGTGCTGTCTGAAAGCCAGCCACTGTTCCCCTGTTCATAGGTTAGCACGAGGTGCCTGAATATGAAAGCTCAGCCTCCTCACAAGATGACAACCCTATTGCTGGTCAGAGAGGTGAATCAACCAATAAAATCTTTGTCAAACTGCCATTAGATGACTGGTTGTGATAGAAATTGGAGAAACTTAACCTGACACTGACAGAAAGCTACTTAACCTGTATTACTGATTACCTGTCTAAGGACCAGTTTATAAAGGTTCCTCACACTCAGAAGTGGTACGATGCATACCCAGACAAGAAGACTTTTCCTGGTCAAAGGCTACTTTCTGGGAAAATGGACAGCAAAAACTCAATACCATCTATGTCTACAAAATCATCAACTTTCCCACCAATACAAATGAAAAATCTCACAGCAGAAAGTAGGAGAGGTCGGCCTTTCACAGTACCCAGTCGTGCTTTCAAGGTAGCAGTAGCCTGTTTAAAAGTCTATGTGTCAGACTCATCTTGTATCGGGGCTCTCTATGGACTAAACTCATACCTCTCTTCCACCACCTCAGAGGAGGTCTATAAAAAAGAAGGGTAATAAAGTTGCTTGGATCCAGTTACATCTTCACTGGCAACTGACGGAGGAAACCAGCTGATGTCCCATTAGAGACAGCTAGTGTCTCTTTTAGTTCTAACTTAAGTCCCTAGTAAGCTACCCACCTTCGAAGTACAGGCTCTGACAGTGAAGCTGAAATGGAAACAGAGAAGGACGTCGTACATTCTGTTCACCAGCCAACTAAAGATAAAGGCGAATTATCTGAACACAATAATAGAGGTGGGTTGGTAGGCCCAGTATCTCGGTATCAAGAGAATATTGCTAAAATACCATGTAGAGATTTCGAAACTGCCTTTTCGTTTGCCAACACATATAATGGAAACAAATATTTTCATGCATGTATAGACTTTTATAGTTATTACTTTGATCAGAAATGCTATGTTTTGGTTACAACACCTTATACCGTTGATCTCACTGGTCAGCACATACAATTGAAGAAAAACTTAAAATATTGAAAACAAACCAGAAATCTGAAGAAATGACACACATTTTGGGGCTTAAAAATCATTAATCTATCCTCGAGTTATCTGTGAACTTACCAAAGACTGGCTGTGTAAGAAAAATATGATAGACTGAACTTAACTGTAGTTTAAGGCTACCCTTTCACATTTGAATAGCTTCTACAACCACATCGCCAGTTCTTGAGGACTGCAAGTTACCCATCCCGGCATCCAGCCCAACTCCCAAGAAACCTTGAGGAAGTGGGAGAGAGTGGCAAAAGAAACGAGCTACATGTGTAACCAGTCCTAAGGTTTCATTTAATGCTTGCTCAAGGTACAGGACACTATTCAAATGCAGTTGAAGGTCATCCAGACTCCCACAAAGGAACTGCAATATCTCATGGACTTCAACCAGAGCATCAGTTTAGCAATGTCTGATTTGTATTTACCTCAATGGCGAAATTTCAAGGCATGAATCCTACTTGGATCACCATTGATCCGGTATTAAACGGGACACACTGAATTCACTCAGGATTGCTCCCATTCTCATGGATACACTCATCAAGACAATGTTCTCAAGACGGCGCAGGACCACATACTAAACTTTGAAAGCAAAGGCTATTCAGGATCACATCACAAAAAGGGACGTTATCACCCTTATGGGAGACAACAGAAGTCATCCAAGGACACTGTCTGGTCCATGTCACCAGTATCGAAGAACATGAACACAAAAATGTTCTAGTGATACAGTATTGTCATTGTTGAAGATCATGTACCTTTTTTGCTGAAAGGCAGCAAAAGGGCAGTCACAAACTTTAGACTAGTTATTGTAAAACAAGTAAAGTCATTAAAGTATATGAAATATGTTTCCTGTATAGATTAATTGAATTTTGTCCAGAATGCAATGCATGTCCCAGTTGTTATTGCAGATCTGCCTGTAGGAGCCAGATTGCACCAATTTGGAAAACATGGGCAGCCCTATGGACAGGTGCCAAGGTCAAAAGAATCATCGGAGAATGCTACACTTCCCCTTCCAGATCCGACAAATTTGGCAAGATCACGCGCTGTCAGCCACCTGACAAAGGAATGTGGCCGTACAAAAGAATTCAGTAGAACTGGTCAGAACTCACAAATTTCTAAGCGTCGTCAACGGATTTTTCTTGGTACTGGAACCCAACAAGTGGAGACCTGTCTCGACCTCAGTACCCTGAACACATTTAAAAAAAGAGAAATCAGAATGGATACCGCGGAAACTATAAGGACCTCCCTTCAGACAGGCGAATGGGTGATGTCCATACATTTCAAGGATGCCTACTTCCACATTCCAATACAGGCACAATCTAGGAAATATCTACATTTTCACATTCAGAGTCATTCCTACCAATTAGAAGCACTACCATTTGGTCTGTTCACAGCATCCATAGAATTCACTGTGGCGACAAAGGCGGACAAACTGTTGTCTTTACACATTGTTATAATAATCCATCAGTACTAAGATGACCGGTTGGTCAGAGTCAGATCTAACCAAACCTGACACTGGCATACATAAAACTCTAGTAGCCCTGTGTCAGGAACTAGGTTGGATGGTAAACATAGACAAATCAGAACTGAATTCCAAACAAGTCTTTGACTTCATAGACTACCAGCTTGACTTGAAAGAGGGCAAGGTCAGACCCACTAGAGCTTTTTCAGACCTTGCATGGAAAAGATACAGCAATGCTTTACAAGCTGACCTGTTTGGCAGCTGATATCCCTGATAAGGTTGTTAGCAGCTACAGAATACCAAGTCCACCTAGGTCGATTCCATATGAGGCCGATAGAGTGGAACTTAAACAACTGGAGGCCTTCTAAAAAGTAAGTTGCATGTACACTATGTGGAACTAAAAGCAGTCTTTCTGACCCTAAAAGAGTTCCAAAACCTCTACTCGAACAAGATTATACTTATAGCAACAGAAAACAGCACCGTGATTGCCTTCATAAACAAGTCGGGGACTTTGGGTTGGGCCCATTATGTACCCTGCTGTGGAGAATCCTGACCTTGTATTCCAAGAAACACTCAAGGCTCAATGCATTCCTGGCCAGTTTACTAACATAGCCTTTCAACCAGACTTCTCTCAGGAATCTGTTAAACCTAAATCTACATGTTAGGCTCCAAGAGCCTCAGCTATCAAGAGACAAGGCTTCTTTGAGGCAGTAGCAGAACGAATTGAGGCGCCTCAAAGTGGCTCAACCAAATCAGTCAATGAGGCAAAGTGGACCATTTTACAAAGTTGTGCCAGAGTAATCAGGTTGCCTTTAGGGCACCACACATAAAATCAATAGCCGACTTCCTGGTATCTGTTCCAGGACAGAAAGTTACAGCCAAGTACTACTGATATCTACAGCTCACGATTGTTCTACAGCTTTCTCATTGCAGAACACCTGGGGAATTGACCCATTGATGTCGGTGAAAATGAGAGCTCACTTATCAGTTGGATAGCTTCTACAGAGACAGATCCAATGGTTGGATGGCTCCATTTGATTCCCTAATAGAGGCCTTGTTGAAGAACTTGACCTTCATATTGTCTTGCTCTTAGCTTTGAGTTTTGACAAATGAAGGAGTGAGATCCATGCCTGACTAAATAAGAACATCAGACACCAGTCAGACTGGCCCATGTCTCTATTTTACCCATCACCAGCTTTCTTTCGAAGAATCAGTTGCCCAAAGACGGTCCGGACAGTGTGGTCCCAATGGTTATTCCAGCCCTGGACCCAACACCGGACTCAGGCAGAACAAGGAGCTGATCTTTGTCTCCATCAAGAAAGGTATTGAAGATATATCGCCTCCCCTATTTCCTCATAGATCAATTAAGCAGTGATAGTATGCTATGATCCCTTTGAGTAGCACTCCCTCACCTTACACAACAATAAGCCCATGATATGAAGACCTCTGCTGCTTCTAAGGCCTTCCAGTCAGGAGTCCCCTCAGAGCAACTTTTATCAGCCTGCCATTGAAAGTCACACAACACCTTCAATCGATTCTCAGATGTGGCCTGGGCTGACTCAGAGCTCTTCCACCTGGGTCCAGTGGTGGCTACTCAGCAAACAAGTCAGAAAAAGTCACCTTGCCCACTGCATAAACTTATATTTGCATATGACAAGCAGTTTAAAAGTAGAAAACCGAAATGATTCATAATAGAGTAAAATTCTGCGGTAGATATATTTTAGAAACTTGTAGGTGAAAGCTTCATATAATTATGCACATTCATGTTTGTCTCTTTTCGCATGAGCAGAAGTCAAAAGCTATACATAGTATCTGGAATATATTTTAAACATGTTGTGGTCTAACCACGACTTTGAGTTCCTGAAAGATCGTTTGCACCTGCAAATACTAAATGCTACTGCTCATAAAGTAACAGTTTTATTGCCCTACAATATTTTGCCATCTGAGACGTATTGCTATATTTGGGAGCCACCTTCAGATTCCATCCACTTTAGAAAAAAAATACAATGGTCTGCAAACAGTTTTGGGATGATAGATCCCCAGGATGACCAAGATAGTGTCATCTATTATTTCATTACTTGTGTTGCCGTATTGAGAAGAAGTTAATATTTAAACCATTTTTGTGATGATATCAATATTGGCTCAGTCTACAGTGACTCACATATATGGAAAACCTGTTGTAGTGCATATCTAGTGATCCAGCCAACTAACTAGTAAATATGGTGTAAGTGCACACATTACATCTATATTTATTGTCTTTTCAGGTATTGGTGAAAAACGTTTAATTGACCAGTTTGAGGTAAAGACTAGAGCTTCTTTCCCCCACAGTGTAAACTACTTGAACTACGACTCACTAACTGAACTAAAGAAGAATCAGGAAAACCTCAAGCAATTACTGAAAGCCAGGATTTGTAATGGTAAGGATATAAATAATCCTGTTACTGGTTCACATATTATTTTTGTGTCACCAGCATTGATGCTGGATGGCATACAGGTCCTTTTGCTGTGCTTTCCTTTCCTTGGCAGGGTCCTCTTTGTCGTCACATTTTCAGACAGTATCTCAAAAATGGGTTGACAGATTCAATTCAAAATCTGCACATAGTTGAAAGTGGTTTTTACGGTGTGCGCTATTTTTTAGGTAAACTTAAAACTCCCAAGTGTAAAAGAATTATGTTGAATTTAAGTTTTTTTCCATAGGGTATACTGAAAATAGCTTGAGATATTTCATTCCAATTTTGTATTGATATGCTACTAGCCATAGATAAGTGCTATACATTAAGGTGAAAACCTCCCAGTATTGTAGAATTATATGAGGCAGGGCAGCAAAAATTGAAGCTCCTCAAAGAGGCTAAACTTGATCAGTCTATGAAGAGAAGTGGGGCATTTTTTACAAGATGGTGCCAGAGTAATCAAATTGACTTCAGGGCTCCATTAAATCTATAGACAACTTTCTCCTGTATCTGTTCCAGGAAGCCAAGAACTATTGAAAGCTTCCACAGAGGCAAACTTAAGGATCACAGAAGCATCCCTTCTTGAAACCTTCCTCTGGTACCTCATCAAAATATGTTGCCCAAGTGCTTATTCTTGCCCTGGCCGAAAATCTAGATAAATCACTCAAGACTGACCAGTCTCTATGTCTAGTGAGAGCCCTAAGCTACTATCTGGACAGCACGTCAGACCTCAGGCAAAGGGCTGGCTTTAATAACATTTAAGAAATTCTGCAACAAAGTTATCTCTCCTGCCACTATCCCATCATAAATCTAAGGATAATGTGACCCTATGCAATGGAGAGGTCCTTACAAACATCAGGTTAAAGTCCATAATGTAAGGGTCCTTGCTGATCTAAAGGTATTCCACTCAGGAGTCTCCTTATAACAGTTATTTTCACCCTGTCACTGGAAATCCCACAACACCTTCAAAAAATTTTAATTGAAAGATTCAAGCCTGGGACAATTCAGAGCTTTTTCATCTGGGCCCATTGGTGGCTGCCTAGCAAATAAACTGCTAGTTCTTAACTTTAAGAAGCCTGTCACCTTGCTCAGCAGGGTCTACAAGGCGGTAGGTCCTGCTCAGATGGTACCAGCTCCACAATTCTTCAGTTGGACAGGGGTCGCTCCTTGTATTCGTGCAATAAAATTGCAAATTTATTAAGTTGCCTTGTTTATGAAATCATTATACTTGTTGTGTTTGAATTAGCTTTGATATTATTTCTTAAATTTTGCTGAAAATAATGCACAGAAAGTTTTATAAAGAACAGTACATTGAAAGAGATGTCATATAGACTTGAAAGGAATACATGTTATATATATGTGACTTATTTATAGTGAACAATAGAAAGGAAAAGAATTGGAAATTGTAAAGTTTACACAGTATTATTGAAGACATGTGTAGTGAAGCATGACAGGACATAGGAAATAATTAATCAAATGAACAAAGTAAATGAACTGATAGCTAAATAAACACCTTAGCACACAACATTAAATAAACAAACAGACCTTACAGAATATGATTGAAATCTATCTTAATAAGAAAATGCACTGATACATTGGCATCAAGACTGGGGAATGTAAAACTTCTGAAAAGAAAATAACTGAGGGCCCTAGTGTTTAAAGAATAAACAATGTGTTGTGTAATTTTAAAAGCTTGATAATTGCCCCGAAGGGCCTGACCAAATTATATAACTTATGGTGTTGATTAGTTTTGTGTTGTAACTTCTGGATAAACCTAATTTTCAAGGAGTAGTGCTAAAATACTGATAATAGACATTCAATATAAGCAATTTTGAAAATGATGCGTTTTAGCAGCCATTTACGCAAAACAAAAACAATGATTGAAAACTTGGAATAGTTTGATATTCAATGTAGCCAAACTTGGAGCAGTGTGCTTTAGTGGATGATTTTGAAAAAAAAGAACTAAAGTTGGAATTTAGCTGGACAATAAAGTTTGTAATTTTGTAATGAGCAAAAGATCTGCAGATGAGCTTATAGTTTCACCATTATCTGGACAAACAGCCAAAAGAATGGATCAAAAATCTTCCCCAAAATAAGCTGAAGACGACCAAATAATGGAGGCAAAAATCAGGGACATAAACGATTCAGCTCCAAAATGGTTTGTGGATGCCTTCTCTCTTCTACTCAATAAATTTGACATGTTAGAAAGCAAATATTATAGTGCAGAAGCTGTAAAAGCAAATATGATAATTGAAATTAGACAATTAGAAGAAAGAATTAGTGAATTAGAAGCTGAAAAAGTGCAAAAAGACAAATCATTAGAAAATCTGAAATTGGATAAATTCTGGTTAGAAAGCTACACAAGGAGGGATAATTTGCTAATTGATGGGATACCAGAGTCACCAAATGAAGAAATAAAGACACAAGTACTATCCTTTTTCAGAGACACACTTAAATTGAAAAATGCAAATAGTATTCAAATCACAAGAGTACACAGGTTAGGAACTCCCAATTTCATCACCCCACACAGTTCTCCCAGACCAAGGACTGTTATTGTTAGATTTCATTTCTACCCTGAAGAAGTAAAACAAAATAGATAAATTTTGTTACCCTGCTTAAAGGCAGCTAAGCGTGATCCCAAAGTCAAAAGATGCATACTTAAGGCAGACCAATTAACAGTAGATGGTACCAGCTACACTGCATCTGAGATAGATGAACTCCTGGGACATCTACAGTGGAGATTGAAAGGTGAGAAATATGATGCCAAAAGTAATTCAACCTTCTTCTTTGTAAAGGATAGCTACATTAGCAATTTCCACTCATCACCAGGCCTGGAGTAATGGCAATGTGTAATGCGTAATGCCCTGTAATGCATTACATTTTCCAATGTAATGTGTAATGCACATTAAAAAGGGCAATGTAATGTGTAATGTAATGCATTACTTTTGAAAAGTAATTTGAATTCACATTACTTTTACATTACATTGTCATTACTTCTTTCATGAATATTTTAACTTGTTCAATATATTCTTTTTATATGAAGCCAGAGTTGTTATTTAACTTCACTTACAGTTCCTATCTGTCCTGCTGCATGGGGAATAACTTCAAAGAAAATACTTTTAGATTATTCAGCGATATTTAAATATAACCATTTGTTGTAAGTAGTGCATAATTAATCAATTCTATTAATAATAAGTCATTCTAATGGTACACAATCTGTATTGGTGCACCATTGGTTTGCAGGGGTCAATAGCACTTAGGATTTGGGTTAAAATTCAAGAGACTTTAATCAATAGAATAAAAGAACAATACAACTACTCCTTATGATGCAAAGTACTAACAAGTTAATAATCTCCCTGAGTAGACATATCTACTCAGGCTGCCCTTTCATATAATCTTACTCAGGAACTGTGAGTAAAAATGAAAGGCCATCAACCTGATATAAAGGCTGCATTCAGATGTCACTTGGCATTCTAATATTCTGTTCTGAGTAATATTAAAACAAAGCAAAGTGTATTTGATCATTTTCACTTGCAAGCAGAAACTGGTGGTAAATTTAAGGCCCAGTGCAAGTATTGCTGTTTATTTTTTTGCTGGTTCAAAGAAAACAAATTCAAACTTTCTTACACACTTAAAGGTAAGATTTTTTCACTAGTGAGCCTCTGAAAATTGTACAATTTATGGATTTTAAAATGCAGGTATTGTCTACATAGAGAATATCTAGTAAAAAAATCTTAACATCTTGGTGCAAGATTCTTTAATCCTTTTTATAGGTTTTTAATAATGTTAAAAATCACATTGGATTTATTGTACATATTAGAACTTTTATACTCACAACTATTATAAAACATGAAGTTAAAAATAAGGTAAACTATTTTCCTTATACGATAATACCTGCTGTATTATGTATTGTAATCAATGTACCAATATGGACTAATTTTGTTTGTTTGTTTGTGAAAAGTAATGTGTAATGTAATGCATTACATTTAAAAAGTAATGTAATGTAATGCATTACTTTCCAAAATATAAAGTAATGGTAATGTTATGTAATGCATGTAAACTCAAATGTAATGTAATGGTAATGCATTACATTTGAATGTAATTGACCCCAGGCCTGCTCATCACCATTTAAAGATGGAGGTGTGCAGTATAATTGCTCAGAGCAGTACTACTTACAAAAGAAGTGCCTCTATTTCAATGAAGAAGAAAAAGCAAATTCAATAATGATGAGCAGTGAGCCAAGCAAGATGAAGGCATTATCACATCAAATTAAGATGCTTGATGAAACCAAATAGAAGCCACTTGCGATGAAGACAATGGAAAGGAATGCTTTCTTAAATTCTCTCAAAATCAGATACTAAAAGAGAAGCTGCTAGCCAGTCGAGGAACTCTAGTGGAATGCAACTGCAGAGATAACTTTTTGTCATGTGGACTAGCATTGCCTGATCCAAATATCCTTGACAGTAGTAATTGGCCAGGAGAGAATATACTGGGTCAAATCTTGACAAGCCTGAGAAAAAGCCTAGCAGAATAAAGACTGACAATTTCAGTATCGCTGGAAGAAATGGTTACTGACTATATACAGAACAATAATTAATAAATAATCATTCAGTTTAAACTTCTTTTGTTATATGTAATTGTCACAAAGGTCAATTGTGAAAATTATTATTAAATATATAATCATTATTTTAGTTCCTTTTTTCAGATTTAATGAATAGGAAGCAGTCAGTATTCCAAATGTTAAAAAAGAATGAAAGGAAAAAATACGTTAATGTTTAGATAAAGAAGCAATACCAATAAAATAAAGCAAATCTAATAGTTTGGAATACATATTTATCACGAAACTATTCATTTTAAGACAAGTGCTTCGTTGTCCCCAAATATTAGAGTCTGTTTGTTCTTCCTGGCGAATGTACTGAAAGAGAAATTGGTTACAAAAATATAGAATTAAATTTCTTAATATTATTAATTTCTTAATAATATTTCTGCTGTGGCATAGTCAAGTAGTAGGCTTGTAGATCATGGCACAGCTAAGCAATAGCTTCTTTGGTTCAAGTACTTGAAAGTACTGATGGAGTTATTGGTAGCGAAAATTATAGAAGTTGTCCTTACCTTGGAAATAACTATATTATACTATTATATATTATTATATATATACAGGTGCTGATAAGAGTGAAAAACAGTTTCTTCATATGATTTACAGCATGCAAAGTTAATTGAAACAAAGTTGGAAGACAGACTTTTTGTTAGCAAAATTTATATATGTCCTAACCTTGCAAGTACCAATCTTGTACCTATATTAGTGCTTATAATAGCAAAAGGCAGTTTCTTCATATGATTATCAGTATGCAAAGATAGTTTGCTTTTAGGGCCAGTCTGTCAAGATAATCCTTTGTTGTCTGCTTAGGTGACAAAAGATTGTTGGTTCTACTATTTGAAAATAATGAAAGAGTTATTGCTTTAAAAAAGTACAAGTCGTTTACATGGTTAGAGATAATGTCATTAGTTAGATTATTTGTTTAAATCTCAAACTACTCATCAAATTAATTAGGTTATTCAAATATAGAAACATGCTATTTTTTGGAAAAAAACAAAACTATGCAATGATCATCACTTATCATCAAAATAGTATAATTTAATAATTTTTCACAAAGCAATCATATTGATATATTGATCTTTGTTCACTCAGCATCGTAAATAAGAGCAATTAAAGGTTCCTTGAAATAGAAGTTTTTTTATAAATTTTCCCTTTCATATATCAGGATGTTTTTCACATGTTGGTTTGTATTTGTTATCATTATGTGTGTATATATGTCTTTGTATGTTACAATTTCTCTGTTGTATGTAAGATGTACACAAAATACCCCAAATTATACTACCTACAAGCTGCATACACACTCAAAATGAAAATGGATTCAAAACAGAGTTGTACATAAAAGCAATTAAAAACATAAAAGAAATAAACTGAATAATGAGCTGCAAAGAAATACTAATAAATTCATTCAATGCTAGAGGTCTTAGGGATAAAACTAAGAGGCCACAAATTTTTCATTGGCTAAAAACCTAACACTTTGGGATTACATTTTTACAGGAAACCCACAGCATAGAAACAGATGAAAATATTTGGAAAAGTGATTGGTGAGGCAAAATATTTTATTCAAATGGAACAAGCAACAGTAGGGGGTAGCAATTTTGATCCCAGAATGTTTTGCCATTGACATTAAAACAATATTTGAATGTAATAATCAGACAAGCAGAATATTAGTTATTGATTTTAAAATAGAAGGTCTGCCATTAGCCTTAGTAAATATCTATGCACCAAGAAGAGACCGTCTTGCCCAGCAAATAACATTTTAAGCTGAACTGAGAGATATTTTGCAAAACATAGCATCAACAAATTTAATAATAGGGGGAGATTTCAACACAAACTTGAATAATAAAATTGATAAAAAGGGAGGCACACATGTAATTTACTCATCATATACAAAGAATTTGCAAATTTTCATTCAGGAGTACAAACTAACAGATATATGGAGGCTTAGGCATCCGAATGAATTAACGTACACAAGACGAGAACGAACAAGATGTGGTCTTGCCAAATCAAGGCTAGATTTTTGGTTGATTTCTGAATCAATTTCTTATATAATAAAAAAAGTAGTATTAAACCAGGAAATCAGTCAGACCACAGTTTAATAAATATCAAAATTGAAATATTAAATATAATGAAAAAAGGTCCAGGGTATTGGAAGTTTAATAACAAACTACTTCATGACAAAGCTTATGTTGAATTAATTGAGTCAGAGATAGAAATAATAAAAGCTGAAGAATGTATGATTAAAAACAAAAGCACTTTTTGAGACTATGTTAAATGTCGGATATGAACAGTTACAATCACATAAATTAGGCTAAGGCTGTAAGAGAAAATGAATTGAAGGTAAAAACTCAACTTGATAATTTAGAAAAGGAACTGATCATAAAACCAGGTACCTCTGAAGAGTATTTTAAAATCAAAGCAGAATGGGAAAAGTTGGAGAAATGCAAAGCTGATGGGGCAATATTCAGGCCAAAGGTAAAGTGGATTGAAGAGGGGGAAAGAAATACTAAATATTTTATTAACTTAGAAAAGCAAAATTACAATATAAAGTACATTAATGCGTTAATTGATAGCAATGGTACTTTGATAACAGATGCATCAAGCATTATTAATGAGCAACGAAAGTTTTACAAAAACTTATATTCAACAAAGCAAGGCTCTTCCATTGATGAGGAATAAGATCTCACTGAATTTTTACAAGTAAACAATTCAAAATTAAATGCCATGGAGAAACAAATTTGTGAAAATGATTTAAAAATAGACGAAGTTGCTAGTGCATTAAAACATCTACTGAATGAAAAGTCTCCAGGGAGTGATTGCTTCACAACAAATTTTTATAAATTTTTTTGGCCAGCTATAAAAGACTTCCTACATGAAAGCTTTCTCTACTCTTTTAAAAATGGGGAATTGAAAAAAATGATCAAAAGAGGGGAATTATCAATCTTATTCCAAAAGAAGGTAAAGACCTAAGATATTTACAAACAGGAGACCATTAAGTCTTTTAAACACATATTATAAGATTTTAACCTAAACTCTTTCAAATAGATTACAAAAGGTATTACCAAAATTAGCAGATGAAGATCAAGTAGGATATATCAGGGAAAGCTATATTGGTCAAAATATTAGGATTATAAAAGACATAATGACATATACAGCAAAGAAGAACCTCCCTGGTTATATCCTTTTATTGATTTCGAAAAGGCATTCAACAGTATAGAATGGCCTTTTTTGATTAAATGTTAAAAACTTTATAACTTTGGAGAAAATTTTATATGCTGGGTTCAGCTCCTTCATAAAAATATTGAATCTTGTGTAACAAACAATGGATACCTATCCCAACCATTCAATCTTAGTCGTGGAGTAAGACAAGGGTGCCCAATCTTAGCGCTGCTGTTCATACTGGTTGCTGAAATATTTGCAATACAAATAAGGGAAAACTGATTTTTCTGTAAAATAAAGCATATGACTGAAGAATTTGAAATCTGTCAATTGGCAGATGACACCATATTATTTATTAGTTACATGAAGTCAGTAATAACCTCTGTCACAATACTTAACAGATTTGCAATGTATTCTGGGCTTAAAAGAGATTTAAAAAAATCCACCATAATACCCATTGGAAGTTGCACTAATAAACAAATAAACCTACCAAAAGAAATATAGCAACTTTGTGTTATTCATGGAGCTTTTAAAACACTAGGTATCTGGTTTTCCTATGACAAAGTTAAATTTTGAAAAAAACACTAGCCTCCATTGAAAAGACCTTGCAAATATGGTCCTCTAGGAGACTCAGTCTGAAAGGCAAAGCATCCATCATTAAAACACTTGTCATAACAAAAATAGTCTATGCATTAAGTTTTATCTTTTGTCCAACAAAAATACTTGAAAAATTAGATAAAATGCTTTTCAGTTTTCTGTCGGACAATAAAACACCAAAAATAAATTGCAAACTACTGTGATGGTGGATTGAAAATGACTGATGTATTTCTAGTGCATTAAAGCGCCAAAATTAGATTTCTTAAAAGAATACTAAAAAGTGATAACATGAAATGGACTAAGCCAACTTTGTACCTGTTAAACATAGAAAAAAAAACAGATAAAGCACAAAACGTTACTCAAAATGAAATAAAAGAACAAACTGCAGTGAATACCTGGACTGACCTATTTCCTCTTTTAGAATGTGTGCCATGGAAATTAATTTTCTCAGCAACACATCACATAACACTGGAAACATATTTGCAAACATTTTAATATAAAATACTAAATAGATTAATAAATTGTAATTTTAGTTTATACAAATGGAAAATTAAATCACAACCATATTGTGATACTTTTGTCATAGCGCTAGACAACATAGAGCATCACTTATTTCTGTATCCATTTTCTAAGAAATTTTGGGAGGAAATGGAGGTTTGGCCTAACAAACAAAATAATATGCCAGATAGAATACAGTTCACTATTTGTGAAGTCATCTTTGGCATAGGAATAAATCAGCTTAAAACGTCCTATTACAATTTTTTGAATATTTTCATCCTCTTGGGAAAACATTACTTGAATTTTTGCAGAAGAGACAAAAAATGCTAATTTTGTAGATTTTTAAAGTATTGCAAAGTCAAGAATTAAGTACTACAAAATAATTTTACAAAAGTCTGTTGCTGATAATGATAAAGAATTATTAGATAGGATGGAAAACATAAACTGGTCCCCATAATTTTCATTTTAAGCTCAAACTCTTTTTTGTACAAGAACATTACAATTTTATTAAAATAACCTTAATGTTGCATCTTTGGTAGTTATAGTGTATTAAAGTCAATTTTATTGAGTTTTACTGGAGTACTTATAATGTGTACTTTTTGTCTTATATTAAATGTGTTAGTTCTTGTAGCTATCTGATCGTGTCTTTTTGTCTCGGCACTTCAAGTAATGTATTATATCCTGTAATCTGACTTCTTGTATTGTAATGTGGTATATATATCCAATAAATATATTAAAAAAGGGAAAAAAATTATTAAGTTAAATTGTTATCAGTTAATATTTACCTACTGAAAAGGATACTATGATGTCATGAATGGAGAGCATGTAGCTGGCTCCACCAGAGGAAACCCAAAATATATTTTCTGGTATTTGGCTAGGCTGGCTTGCCCTGAAAGTATAGCTAATTGTCCATTAAGTAAACTATTAACTTAAAAAATTTAAATTTATATACTTAAATTGGCAATTTTCTAACGTTTTGGTGCCAATCTTATTTTTTAAAATGAACATAGAACTTAGACACAGAGAATATTACTTTTCTTGCTTCTAGTAAAAAATTTAAAATTTTATTATTTTTTTTTATTTATTTGTTTATTATTCTTTATTATTTCTATAAGTTATGACTGAAATTTTAAGATATAAAAATCAGTAACTGCTCTAAAAATGATGATAGAAAGAGACACCAGTAATTACAAATTAAGTTTATTGTATCCCCGGATGAAAGTCGGATATACTTAGGATTCAATATGGTAACGCCCCTGCTGCAGAGATTTCCTTTAGGACATGATAACTTAAAAATATTGTAGTGTGACCTTTCAAATTTTGGTATGTGCGTGTATGTGCCATGCCATGAACGCTATGGTTTTACGACCTTGACCTTCAATATCAAGGTCACTGGTGGCCTCTTAAAGGTCAGATTTTGACCATTTTTTCACATTTTGGCCCGGTTCTCACATACAGAAAGTAAGATCATCCTATGGGTGATATATAATACATATATATGTTCCAGAGAAATTTGTGTAATCAGGGAATTTGCGAATTCCCTGAATGTTTTTAGGGAATTCGCGAAATCCCTAAATGGACCAGGGAATTCACGAATTCCCTAAAATTCTAGGGAATTCGCAAAATCCCTGAAATTTTAGCTAGGGAATTTCATGAAATCCCTGAATATATTTTACTCTTCTAAAATTAATTAAACAGAAAAACTCACATACGCACATAAGTCATTATTATGCTTCTTTAGGACCACATTTACAACACCAGAAAATAACATGATAGTTACAAGACTTATTTACAGATGAAAACTTATTAAAAATGAATTTTTGGAAAGAAGATTACCCAAGAATGTAAACATTTGTAGAAGGACTATTATTTACTGTCTCTTCAAAGGTAGGAACAAAACCTTTAATCTATCTAAACCTTCAACTACGCAGGATCTCATGCCCTTCCATTGGTGTCTTTGATCTAAAATACCAGCTACCTCCTCAAATTTACTTGAGGGTAAATACATAAAACCCCCTGCTTCAACAGCAAAATATTACAAGGTGGCACAACCCTGTTTTGAGGACAAGCTTCAAGGCTCAGTACAGATATTGCCAAGATCTGTATTTCTCCTAAACCCTCAGGGGCTCCAATGGGCAATGTACCCTACAAATTCTAATAGAATCTCTCTACCATCAACTTCACAGCTACTTTCACTAAGGCTGCTTCCTCGTGTACCACTACTTTAGAGAAGTGTCAACACAGTGTTAAGGCTACTTTTAAAAAGCTAAATGCCCAATTTAGGTGGGTGCCGATCCTGAAACAGCTGCCAGGTGTGGCTTTGTATATTTGGACATAATGAATAAGAGAAAACTTATTCAACAGAGAGCCTTAACCTGCTTAAGCAAATCTGTAGCCCATATTCCAGAGGGAAATGTATACTATGGGCAACAGTGGCCATCTAAGATGCAAGGCTGAGATGACCCTCCTTCAAGCACATCTAGGGGATTCTAGGCATTAAGAATTCAGGAATTCGCCCTTTTGGCCATCTCCTCTGTTCAAGTCTCAATTAGTCAAGAATGGAGAAGAATTCCTTCTTCCTTCTCCCTGTCAAAATAATCCCTTTCATGGTCCCCACCAACATAAGAAAAGAGGCTCCTACAGGAAACACTACTATGTGGGCAACTACTCCCAAACCAGTACCCAATTGTTTTCCTCGGGTAGGGGAAAATCAAATAACAGAGGCTTCAGAGGTCGTTTTCAACCCCATCCAAGGGGACGAAGACGTGGAAATCCCTTCCCCCAATGACTCCTTATAGGCCTCACTCAGCCCCCCAGCAGGAGGTTGCCCTATTCTTTCAGAAGAGACTAGCTAGCAAACATATGTTCAGACAATGAGTTAAACATTATCACCAATGGTTTCATTCTACCATTCATATAAAAATCAATACTAGGCAAAACTCCTGCGATTCTGTGATGATACAAAGCCCATTAAAAAGACCAAGCTCTGGCCTATTGTATCCAGTCTCCTCTGTCAAAGAGCGCAATATAAAGGGTGGAAAATTTAAAATCTCTCAGGTTTTACAGTCTCCTGTTTCTAGTACCCAAGCCTCACCAAAGGTGGAGGCGAGTAATAGACCTAAGCAATCTGAACACCTTCCTACTTGTAAAAAGGTCAATAGGGAAACACCAGAGTCCATCAGGGCTTCTCTGATTCCAGAGAAATGGGCCTCGTCAATAGACCTACCAGATGCATGCCTTCCTATACCCATACAACCAAACTCAAGGAAGCACCATACAGGTTACAGGTGTTCCAAGGTCAAATCCCTTCCCTTCGGTCTGGCCACAGCCCCTCAGGTCTTTGCAATGATTGTAAAAGAAGTGAAGCTGATGGCCCTGAAAAGCGGAATCAGACTTCACCAACACCTGAATGACTGAATTATCATAGCCCAGTCTCAGGCAGAAGTACAAGAAGAAGTACAACACTCAGACAGTGGTAGACCTGACTCAGTCCTTAAGGTGGATAATAAATTGGGAGAAATCCGAACTAAAAACTGCTCAGTTTTTTTTTGTTCGTGGGCTACTAATACCCTCTAGATTCAGCCCTTGTAAAACCCACTCAATAGAGATTGGCTCAAACTTCAGGATTCCATCCTCTGACTCAAGTCAAAACATGTTTTGACTGCAAGATGTTTGATGCTGCTAGTTGGGTTGCTTGCCTTAATGGAGAAAATAGTCCTAGAGGGACGCCTTCACATGAGGCCCTTTCAGTTTCACCTCAAGGAGCACTGGAAATATCCTCATTCATTAGACAGTCTCTTTCTCTTTCCATTTCAGCACACCTAGAGTGGTGGCAGAATCCCACAGATATGATGAAAGGTGTTGAAAGGTAGTCTCCACAAAGGGTCTGTGGTCTCTGACAGGAAAAAGGACTATACATAAATGTCCGAGAGCTGAACGTGGTTTCTCTAGCCCCTCAAAGTTTCAAGGACCAGTGCCAAACAGTGTTGGTTGCTACGGAAAACTCAATAGTAGTAGCCAACATTAACAAAACAGAGGAACCCACTCGGCGGAGATGTGCACGCTCCTGTGGAAGATCATTACCTGGTGTCATCATTACCAGATAACCTAAAAAGCCAGACATATTCCAGGATGTCAATGTGATGGCTGACCCTCTGTCCAGGTCATCTGCAGATGTTCAAGCAGATCTGTCACAAGTGGTTCACTCCTCATGTAGGTCTCTTTTCCACTCGTCTGAACCACAAAGATCCACTGTACGTATCTCCAGTTCCAGACCAAAATGTTTGGGACATAGATGCTCTAAACATAAACTGGTCGGGTCTCACTGTTTATTCTTATCCTCCCACGGCTGTCTTTCACAGGGTGATCAAAAAAATCAGGCATTCCAGTTGTCCGATCATTGTAATAGCCCCAGGCTGGCCATTAATGCCCTGGTTTTGGGACCTAGTGCAGCTCTCAACAGAGATACCACTTCAACTACTAGTGTCAAGAACTCTTCTCACACAATCCCATAATTATGTGTTTGGCAGCAATCTACAACTTCTCAACCTCCAAGTGGACAGCTCCAAGAACAAGGCTTCTCTGAGGAGGCGGCAGAGAGAATCACTGCTCCTTAGAGGTCATCAACAAGGACTATCTACAAGTCAAAGTGGGCCCTACTTGAGAAGTGGTGCAGAGAAAATTTGGTGGATTTCTCCGCTCTCCCTGTGAAACAAGTCTCAGACTTTTTCATGTACCTGTACCAAGATCTAAGCAGACTATCTTCGACCATTGATGGTTATAGGATGGCCATTGTTGACACCTTGGGCCCAGTGGGGCTTCATATGTCCCAAAGTTCAGACCTTAATAGGTTCCTCTCCAGTTTTCACAGGGATTGTCCCAAAAGTTCCAGAAATCTACATCAGTAGAACCTTTCTGTTGTACTTGTTGAGCTCACAAAAGCTCAGGTCTTTCCAGGTCTTAAAATTTGCGAATGTCCCACATACTAAACCCCTGAATGGATTTTCGCCAAGTTTTCAGAATATCCCAAGAGGATCTACAGTAGATTAGGTTTTGGGGTATCGAGCCGCAATGGTTACCATGACAATACACTTTTAACATTTTGAGTTCTTAAAGTTTGTTGTAAAAATTTTAATATTTTCTGTAACCTAAAATATTGCAGCTACTTTCATCAGATTTTTCACAAGATGTAAAAAGAAAGGTTGCCTGAGAGTAATTGTGCCCTTGTTTTGGAAACAAAATGGCAGCCATATAACATCTCTAATGCAAAATAGTAGAGTCTTCATTTCAAAAGGACCTTATGTTGCCCTTATGTTGCTTCAAAATGTGAAAACTACTTGTAAGAAATCATGATCTGTGAATCTCTTGTAAAACATCTCATAGGTTATCTATACTCTTAAGACAGAAGTTGTCCCTGCAATTTTCCACAATGTCAATATTATTGGTCATTTAGCTGTACCTGTGAACTGGGGTTCTCGTTTGCTGACTCTGGCTATTTTTCTGCGGTCTGATTCAATAGCTATGTGAGTAAGAGCTATATAAATTTTTTAACCATGACCAAAATGAGTAAATGATATTTTTCTTTATAACTGTTACAGTTACAATAATTTTGTCAAATATGTTGTTCAGCTACTTTTTGCACAGTGTCATGGCAAATTTTCAGAGCTGTAGGTCCATAGCTAACTGAATAATAGATACTTTGACAGCTCACCATTGGGTAAACCATTTATAGATGGAAATCTGTTGCGTCTATCCTTACCAAGGGTTTCAGGATATCTTCCCTGCTATGCAATCTTGCCTGGCTAACCTTTTGGTCCAGCTTGTTCAATTGGGTTGGTTGCTATGGCAACGAATTAGAAAATCTGAGGTGACCAAACTTAAAGGAGCCTATATCTCCTTTATTAATGGTCGCAGAGGTTTTAAATGTGAAGAGAACTTATGGGAAATCAAGTGCCCCAAATCTTTTTGCTGGTTTCAGATTTAACCCTGGACCCCTCCTTCAAGGTCAAATGTGGTTCTTCATACCTATAATGGTCTATATCTCCCTTGTTATTGGTCGTACAGGTTTTGGATGTGAAGAGAATCTACATGAAATTGTTTACCTAATATTTTGGTCGTGTCAGATTCGATCTTAGATCCCTCTTATAAGGTCCACATACACCCTTGTGGTCCTTGATGTATCTAATGGGCTATATCTCTCTCATTATTGGTTGGAGAGGTTTTTAGATGTGAAGACAACTTATAGGAAATCATGTGTCCCAAATCTTTTGGTGGGGTCAGATTTGACCTTGGATCTCTTCTTCAAGGTCAAGTGTGGAACTTGATACCCATGATGGACTATATCTCCTTATTATTGGTTGCAAAGGTTTTTGGATTTGAAAACAAAATCATGTGCTCTGAATCTTTTGTTGGGGTAAGATTTCAACGGAGATCCCTCCATCAAGGTTGAATATGGACCTTGATACTTATAATAGGCTATATCTCCCTTATTAATGTTCGTAGATGTTTTGTTCATAAAGACAACTTACAGGAAATCATCTGCACTGAAATCTTATGGTGGGGTCACAGTTGACCTTGGACCCTTCCTTCAAGGTTGAATTTGGTCCTTGATACGTATAATTGCCTGTATCTCCTTTCTGTTACTCATTGTGGTTTTGGATATGAAGACATATGAAATAGGAAATCGTGTGCCCCAAATATTTTAGTGACGTCAGATTTGACTTTGGAGCACTCCTTGAAGGTCGCATGTAGTCCTTCATACCTATAATGGTGTATATCACTCCATATGGCATGCTTCAATCATGTCCTGTCTGGGAATAACCTGTGCCGAGATGCAATATCTAGTTTCACTGCCATTTTTGGACTTTAATGCAAGAAGAATGAGTTGAAGCTCTGTGAAAATACCCTTATTTTGATTTACATATATATATATTTTAGGATATATGGATTTAGAAATATTTGTGAAAAATTGATGCTTCGCTAATAATCAACAACCAAGGGGCTACCAGAAATTAAACCAGCTTAAATTTTTTTTTTTCAGATGTAAATAAGTGCATTCCAAATCCGTGTTCTTGTGGCGGGGAATGCACAGATCGAATTGGTAGCTTCTCCTGCAAGTGTCCTACTGGATGTGGGGGCTTGCGCTGTGAAAATCGTGAGTAGTTCAGAGTAGAGTAGGACTCTAATATATTGTTGGATATTGTTGAAAGAGTAATTAATATCAAAATGTTAATTTTGCAAGTTTACTTTGCAAATTCAACGGAAGTTTTGCTTTATAATATTGAATCATAGTGGTGTGGTTCTGTTAGGAAAGTACCGTTTTTGAATATCAGTTACTGATATTGTTAAAAATTAAACAGCCTCACTTTATGTCTGCCTTGGTGCTTTTATTGAATGAACCAATATAATAAGTTTTTAATATACCCCCTTTTAACAAAGTCAATTGATATTTACACATGCAAACTGCCCACTTTATCGTTTGATCCCCTTTTATCGCTCACATTCCCCATTATCGGGGACCATCAAACTCAAAACTCAAAGTCACCTAACCACTCTAATCCACTCTAAATACCTCAAACATGATTTTCCTATATTTTTCTGGCAATTCAACCAGTTATTGCTTCATATCAGCATCATAGCAACTCAAGCATTAAGTGTCCTGATGTCATCAGTTTCTGCCCCTTCAAACCCCCCACCACCACCTTCTGTCTACATTTTATCATCAAGTCTACAATTTCAATTCCACCTGCCCTACCACCTTTCCGTCTTTTCATTCTACTCCTGCTTGCTGGTGACATAAACCCAAACCCAGGACCACCCAGGTGCCCAAAGGTCACCTATGCAAACATTAGATCAATACACAACAAACATCTTGCCATTGCAAAATTTATTTCTGATAATGACACTGATCTCTTCGCCATGTCCGAGACCTGGATAAGACCTAACACCACAAGTGCAAATCTGTCCGAAATTACCCTACCTAGCTACAAACTCTATCAACAGCCACGAGCGGCCTGTCACGGAGGAGGATTGGGCTTTTTTGTCAAAGACGGATTGGATCCTTCAGTAGTTCCAACAAAGACCTGCACCACCTTCGAAAATTTCCTCCTCAACATAACCGTTCACAAAGAATCCTTTTATTTCCTGAATATATATAGACCTCCGCCCTCCAGCACTACATCCTTTTCAGACCAGTTTCAGTCACTTTTTGAGGTTATTCATCATACCATGGAGAATCTGGTGATTAACGGCAACTTGAATTTTCACCTCAAAACAATATGTTCAAATTCAAAAACCTTTCATTCTTTGATTCATTTGATTTAACTCAGAAAGTCAACTTTCCAACTCACATTCATGGACATACACTTCACAAGGTACTAACCAAATCTAACAATGACTATATTTCCATTGTCCATACCAGTGATGCCTTTTTTGACCACTTTTCAATCAGTTTTATCCTTGATCTCTCAACCCCTATACCCCAAACCAAGGCTACTCTCACCTTTTGTAAATACCATAAAATTGATAAAGACAAATTGAAAACAGATCTCCTCGCTTCTGAACTACTTAATAATCCTTCAAAGGAAGACGACTCTTTATGAACAATATCATACTACTTTGTCCATCCTTATTGACAAATATGCACCACTACACACCAAAAATACCAAGTCGAAGTTCATCCCAGGATGGGTTAATGAAACGGTAATTGCGGCAAAGGACACCAAGCGTTTGTTTGAACGCATCTGGCGCCGAAATAAATCGACCTTCAATAGATCCCAATACATCCAGAAAGTCCACACGTACAATAAGATCTGCATGCAGACCAAATCTGAATTCCTCAAAGAAAAAATTCGGGACAATCACCACGACCCACAAAAACTATGGCGAGTCCTGGGTGATGTGTTACACAGAATCCCAGCAAAGATTCTCCCGTCTATAAATCCCCAAAAGCTTTTGGCTGACAGATTTGTCGAGTTCGAGAAAAAATTGAAAAAATACACTCAATTTTCTCAACCTCACTCAATTTCCGACACATCACTCCAGACTCTCCTCCACCCACATTTGCCTCTTTCTCTGCTGTAACTGAAGAGCAGGTCACCAAAATCATTCAAGACTCTCCCACTAAATCATATTCCCTTGACCCTTGGCCCACTTTTCTTGTTCTTGAATTCCTGGATATTCTAATCACCACCATCACCTCAATAATCAATGCCTCTCTAGCACAAGGTATGTGTCCTAATTTCTTTAAGCAGGCCCATGTGACCCCAATTCTCAAAAAATCATCCTTAGACAAGGAAGTTTTCAAAAATTACAGGCCTGTTTCCAATTTAAACTTTATTTCAAACATACTTGAAAGGGTAGTAGCAGCCCAGCTACAAACTCACCTTGATAAAGCCGGCCTGATGACTGACTTCCAGTCAGCTTATAGAAAACACCATTCTACCGAAAGTGCCCTCCTTAACATTCATAATGATATTCTTCTCAATATGACCAAAGGGTCTGTTACAGCCCTCACCCTTCTAGATCTATCCGCCGCTTTCGATACCATTGATCACACTATTCTCCTGGACAGATTTAATGGTTACTATGGAATCAGTGAACTGGCACTTGGCTGGTTCAAATCATACCTGTTGGGAAGGACACACTCGGTCAAGGTAGGCAGCACACTCTCAAATCCTGTTCCCCTTCAGTATGGGGTCCCCCAGGGCTCCGTCCTTGGTCCAATTCTTTTTCCCTTTACACCAACCCAATCAGCTCTATCATTCAATCTCACAGTGGCATCAATTACCATTTCTACGCCGATGACACTCAGCTATACATTTCACTCTCTCCAGCAAATTTTTATCACTCTATACAAAAACTAAAAATATCCTAAACGACATCCAAAACTTCATGTTCACAAACAAATTAAAACTTAACCCTGATAAAACCGAGTTCATTTTGATAGGTTCGAAAAACAACTGTAAACAACTCCTTCCTCACTTTCCAATCAATATTCTTGGTAATCAGGTTTCACCAGCACAAAGTGTCAAGAACCTCAGAGTGGTGTTTGACTCCAATTTCACTTTCTCCGACTATGTGTCACAGGTTATGCAAGAGACCTCTACAGAATCTGCCCCCTTCTAGACCTTAAAACATCAGTTATTTTAGCCAATGCCTTGGTTAGCAGCAGATTGGACTACTGCAATTCCCTGTTTCTATCACTCACAGACTCTGAGCTAAGAGGATTGCAACTAGTGCAAAACTCACTCTGCAGGGTTGTCACCCATTCCTCAAAATTTTCTCACATCACCCCTCAACTCAAAAACTCCATTGGCTTCCAGTTAGGTATAGGGTACAATTCAAAATAGGCCTCATTACATACAAAATCCTCAACCAAGGTCAGCCTGTTTACCTGAGAGAATTAATCCACCCCTACACTTCCTTTAGAAATACTAGACGAAGTACCCCTAAACTCAAGTTCCTTCATACCCCCACTTTTGACAGTAGAGTTCATAAATCAATTAAACACTTCTCAAATTCTTTTAGTCACTATGCCCCAGTTCTTTGGAACTCTCTCCCCTTCCAAATTAGAAACAGTCCCTCTGTCGCATCCTTCAGGAAACACCTCAAAACCCACCTTTTCAACTCTAGCTTCCCAACTTAGTCTCCTTCCCTCTCGGTCCCACCCACAAACCTGGTACACTGACCTTGAACGCCCCTCGACTCACCTTATAAGATATTACTTTTGTTAATTAGCGCACTGAGTTCCCCTTAGTGGGGAAGATATTTTGCCTGCAAAGCAGTAGATTAGATTAGATCATTCGAATGTTGTTATCTTGTATGACCTTTTACCTCTGCCCAAATTCTCTGATTGTTGAATTCTGTTTGTTTGTATGTCAGCAAGATTACGAAAGAACTTCTGTTTCAGCATCAAATTTTAATGGTAGGTTGTTCTTTGTGCAACACAGAATTGGAGTAATTTGTAAGAATCAGAGTCTCCAGTAAATTGGTGAATTATCAACAACCAACCAATGCTGGATCACGGATTATATTGGGTTACTCTCTTGATCATTGTTTGTCTGTCTGTTTGTTAGGCTAGGTCATGTTGTTGACACATCCCACTACTGCTTCTCCAGCCATGAATGAACTAAAATCTGTGCTATTTATTAGTTCGCTGAGTGTTTGCCTAAACCAGAAATAGGAAAGATATAGACAAGAGTGTCCAATTAATTTTACCACTCAGCCTTTAAGGGCTGTGGATGTAATTTTTTCACCCATTGTGTCCAGATGGGCAGTGCGGGCAGCCCAAAAAGTTTGTCTGAATTGTATTTCAGAAACCATAACAGGTCATATTTGGTAGGGACATCAGTCAGGGGTGTAGGTGTGCACATCATGGAGTGACTTAGATTTGACCTTGGCATAATAACCTTGGGTTTAAAAGTATTTTCTGGGCTATATCTCAGAAATTGTAAGGTGTCGGAAATTGATACTTGATAGAGACCTTTAACCTTGGCTCTGCCAAAGTGTGTTCAGCTGCCATATTTCTCTTTTGACAAACAATGCTGCAACTGATTATTATGTGTTTTACTTACTTGTGCTGTTTCCATTGACAGCTATACCTCAATTTATCAATTTTTCAGCTATCTGTAACAGTCATCTTGCTATTGAATTATCTTCTTTTAATACTTTATCTTTACATAAATTTATCTTTCCCTTAGATGTTATTTTCTCTATTTAAACATTATTTGGAGCTATAATATAACTGACACTGCTATTAAAGTCTCCTGGGGTGTGGGCATCTCCTATGCTATTTTATTGCTATTTGGAGATCTTGCTTATAACCCTGGCACAACCAATTTCTGATTTAGACATTTTAAGTATAATCGCAATAAAGACCTTCTTATTCATGACGCCATCAACTGTAGTAACTTGGACATCATGGCTCCTGCAGAAGCTCACATCAGAGCCCCTGACACTGACACACTGAATTCTCTCACACCACCAAACTATAAATTTGTACGAAAGCTGTATGATACTGGACAAGGGGGAGGTGTTGGTTTCTTGTGCAGGAAAACCTTCTCTCCTAGTGTTGTTACATCACCAGGTTTTATATCATTCAGAAGTATCACCCTATGTTTCAAGTCTGCCCACAACAATTTTGAAGCTCTGCATGTCTTTACCATTTGCCAGGTGCATGTATTGCTGGGTTCTTAGAAGATTTTCTGGTGTTCTCTGTGTTTTTATCGTCAATTGGTTCAAAGTTCATTATTTGCGGTGACATAAATGTTAGTCTGTATGTCAAGTGCTGTGACAGGTTCAGCTTTAACAGCATTCTTCAGAATTGCTACATTGCTGAAGATGTTACTGGACCAACATATATACTTAACTAAAATCTGGATGTATTACTCTGCCCTTTGTGATTATGATTTCGTACGGATCCAGGACCAGGCCTGAGCAGAGTTATACAGGCTAGTTATCCGAGAGAGCATAAACCCAGCCAGGAGGCTATGGTGGAATGGAGACTTCCTCAAAATCCGATTCAAAGAAATTAAACCCTGAAAAGTCAAGTATTCATTCTGATAAACCCAAATCTCAGAATATGTGGGTTGTTTCTTTAAGGAATTAGACCCACACCCTCAGACAAAAATGATAGAAACACTCTCCAGAGCAGGAGCCTGATAGAGAAGAGATAAAGATAAAGAGATTTGTAGCCAATAAGGAATTGAAAAGGGATTTTACAAATATTTCCATCTCTCCTATACTGTACTGCTTGGTGAAAACTCCTCAAGTGGTGGTGGGAATTTTAGCACCAGGCCAGACTGTACATTTGCACACTTTTATTCCGGAGAGTAGCTCAAACATGGCTTGCTGGATTAAATTCAAATTTGGCATGTGAATGTAACTGGCCCTCAAGGTATGCCCTATTGTAGAGTGACCTTAAACTCAGGCTCAAGGATGACCATTTATCAATGGTTTGAGGTTCTTTAGCCTGCCACTGGAGATAAGAACCAATGGCAGAGGACCGCAATTTTAAGTGGTCATCCGAGCCACTATGTATCTGCCTAAGACTGTCTAACCCACGTCCTCTGAATTCCTTAACAAGTGTGTTATCTGCTAGGCCACAATGACAGATAAGTGAGTTTCATACAATAAGGTGACCTTAAAATCGTGGTAATTATAAAGTTATACTTACTTTACGTTTGGTAATTTTTCAACAGTATTTAAAATATTGTGCATTTCAAGGCTTCTTTAGGATGTGGATGTAACACCCCTTGAACAGAAGATTTAAGAAAAGAGTAACTTAAACTCTCACAGCTACAAACTAACTTTAAGTTTAAGGTTGGGACAATTTTTTGAGAGTTTGGAGCATATTTTATGTGCTAATTAAGACTTTTTAAACTGATATTCATCATACATAGTACATATACCTTGACTAAAAAAGGTTTTTTTTGTAAGGTTATAGGGTAAAATTATGACTTTAAGGTTGCATTACTTTTGGGTCTCTAGCAGCTATGATGGAGGACATACATAGCCCATGTTCACACATTTCCTTTCCAGACAATCTGTCAAAAATGGCTCGATGCAAATTCAAATTTGGCATGTGCATGTAAGTGTTTGTCAAGGTTTGCTCTATTGTAAGGTGGTCTTAAACTCGCAGTATTAGCATATTTATATTGATTTTTACTTTTTTTGATTTCCGAACAGTATCTTAAAAATGTGTTCACATATTCAATTCAAATTTAACATTTGGTTGTAACTGTTTTCCAAGATGTGCCCTATTTTAAGATGACCTTAAACTCTCATGTATAAAATACTTATGTGATTTTTTTTTAAATTTTTCCATAGAGTATACTGAAAATAACTTTGCATATTTCATTTAAATTTTGCATGTATATATGACTGGCCGTAGGTAAGTGTCATACATTAAGGTGCACCAGTCAATATATATATATATATGCAAAATTTGAATTAAAATGCCCAGTATTAGTAGAATTATATTTACTTTATCTTTACTAATTTTTAAGAGTATTTCAAATACTTTACGATTCAAGGTGTATAAGTTCTGCATTTGACAAACCTTGAACAGAACTCAGTGTGGGAAATTAAAGCCGGACTAAAGCTAGCATATATACAGTCAGGTCGAGAGAATTCATCTCCACCCTGACCAGGAGTTGGGCACAGGCACAACCATCTTGGTCCAAGTTTAGGCTGCTTCTTTTAACACACATCGTTCATGATCGAATTATGGTTCGGATGTGTTGAATATTACATAGACATACAGAAGTGCCAAAACATTCAATGAATGCTCATGTGTGCTGTTGGGTGGCAAAACATGTGACTCACTTCATAAGTAAAATCCTTAATGGATTCTAATTGTTTCCTTGGAAATTTTGTTTCAAGGGGAACTAGAACAGTAGTGATGACGCTTTTTGAGAAGTTTTTGGTAACAACTGTTGCCATGGCAACATTTTCTCTGTTTTGTGTTTGCACTTGTGTTTTTAAGGGTATTTAATTGGCAACACTCTCTCATGTTTCTTTGGTTTAAAAATCTTTTTGTGGGTTCTTTGCATTCCAAAACCCTGTATGGATTGGAGCCGATTAGTTTTTCGACAATACCTGGCAATAAGTGTTGCCATGGTAACACTCTTTTTGTTTCTTGGGCCTATATGAAAAAAAAATGTTCCTTGCATTCCATACCCCTGCATGGATTGGAGCTCACTAGTTTCTCGGCAATATCTCACGACAAGTGTTGCCATGGCAACACTTTTTTGTGTTTGTTGGACTTATTAATATATTTGTGGGTTCTTTGCATTCCAAACCCCTGCATAGATATGAACTGATTTTCGGTAGTGGGTAAATCGTTTATCAATAATGCTGATATTTATTGTTTTGGGAGAGGGTTGCCGATATCTAGGTAGAAGCGAGTATATCAATATTGCCAACTGATGCCTAACGGTAAAACTTGCACTGAAAATATTTGAAATAAATCCTAAATCTGAAGAAATTATAAACTTTCACCTCAAACGTTTTTGATCAGAACTGCTATGTTTTGTTTTGGTTAATTTTACTGCGCGTTCTGGTTTCCATTTGAAGTGGGATATGTTAAAATGAAACCTTTTCAGCCCTCCGGATTTAGACTGGTTAGTAGACAATCTAATTATCTTGTGATATCATTCAATATTGCTGTCCACACAACCAAATGATTTCAGACTATTTTTTCGGCAATACTGGCATCTATTTTACCATGACAACACTTCTGTTTCTTGGACTTATAAATATTTTATCTAATATTTTTATGTTTTATATCCTATACCCCTGCATGGATTGGAACTGATAAATTTTTCGACAATACCTGGCAACAAGTGTTGTTATGGCCCCTTTTCTCCTTCTTGGACCTATACATAAATATTTATTTGGGTTCTTTGCATTCCAAATCCCTGCATGGATTGGGACTCAATAGTTCCTGGGAAACATACCTGTGTTGCTATGGCAACACTTTTTCTGTTTCTTGGACTTATAAATAGTTTGATAGGTTATTTGCATTCCATACAACTGCACGGATTTGAGCTGATTAGGTTTTAGGCAGTACCTGGCAACTGTAGTCATGGCAATTTTTTTGTTTCTGTTTCTAGGTTGTGGCTATAAAAATTCTGAAGACCTGAAGGGTTAAGTGACCTTGCCCTGCACAAAATTAGACAGTGATCTCGCTCATTTTCTGTCTCACAAAATGACAGACAAATGTTGTTATTTCCTTCCTCCATGCACAGAGGAGACAGACAAGACAGAACCCATATATCAAAATGCAATAACTGAATTGGCCATATGACTATCACTTTAACAGTAGGTTAGTGATACTTTATTGAATTTCCTGCTGAGTGCTGACATCTTGCAAAAACTTGGTAAGTGATAGCTTCATGAGTTTGCCTCTCTGTCTGCCTGTGTGCATTTCTGCACATTGGATCGAGGTTATATTTTTCAACAATTTGGCACCTCACCATGACTCAGTCCTTCTCATGGATGGTCTGAATTTGCAGAAATACTACTAGTCGGCCAGCTATGGATGTCTGTCCAGCAAAAATTTTGTCCTCTTGAATTTCATCCACTTAAGTCTTTAACAAAAGATGGTGACACAGTACAATTCTTCTGAATTCTTCTCAACTGCTTCCATCTAGGTCATCTAAGAGAGTAACCTGATTATGAACAACTGGAGGGACAGCATAAAGTCTGTTATTAAACAGGGAAAACAACAGATTCAGAATGGGGTCGACCTAGGGTCAGCAGAAACAAAAGTTATAACGAAGCCAGAGGCTATCTGGATATGCTTGGTAAAAGAATTCACATCCAGCAAAGGGCCTTAAGCTTACCAAAGTAAGGTATATTATGGGCAATACAGACTGCAACAAAAAAGATCCCGAGATCACCTGTCGCCACCGTGAAATAGGTGAGACAAGATTGTAGGAGCTCTGAAACTCAACTTCCTCCCCTCCTGATTGTTCTATTCACAATTAGTAAATGAGAATGAATAATATCTACTTAAGAAAGGCGCTCCTAAAGTCCAGGTTCAGGCCTTCAGGCGATATTAGAACCAACCTTTCCGTGGCCTTCACAGTGGCAGAGGCAACTACGGAAATTGCTTTAGTCAAAAACAGCCCACAAGTTGGAGATTGGCTTAGTCTGTCTTGAGGAAAGGTGATCTAATATGTTAAACATTATCACTGATGGTTAGGTTCTGCATTTCACCACAAACCAGGGTTAACCAGACAGTTTCTGATCATCTCAGGAAACAAAGAACATCAAAAGACCTAGCCCTGGCCTCTTGTATCTAATCGGTCCTAGCAAAAAATGTATAGAAAAAGTCGAAAAAAAGAAAAGGATTCTGGGTTTTACAGTAGCCTGTTTCTAGTTCCAAAATCTCAGCAAAGATGGAGACCAGCCATAGACTGGGACATTGTTAAATATATCAGACTCCTTCCTACACTTAATCATCCAATCAAGGTCAACGAAGTTTCTCTGGTTCACTCACAAATCTCAGATTAACTGATTCACCTCTGTACCCTTTGGGCTAGCAAAAGCCTCACAAGTCTTCATACTGATAAGGAGGTGAAATTTATGGCCCTCTCAAAAGGAATCAGACTGAGCCAGTACTTGGACAACTGGCTCATAATTAAGTATACAGTCCCAAAAGGTAGTTTCCAAACAAACACTGTACTGAATTAAAGTGACAGAATCACCATGAAGGATTAATCAACCAAGGAAAGTTGGAGCTAGTGCAAATGCATGAGCTTTCATTTGTGGGATACCACTTCCACCTGGATTCACAGAGAAAATGGTCCCACAAGGACACCTACACGAGCCCTTTTCAGTTGCACCTCAAGCAAAATTGGAAATTTCCCGAGTGAACAACCTTCTTCCATGGTCAGAGACCTAGAGAGCTGCTCACGTGTATTGGTAGTGGAATCTCCCCAATTTGCTGAATGGATCACAGAAGGAAGAATGCTATACATTGCAATCTGGGTAATCTTGAAAACTGTCAGCGCCACCTAGCAGCAGGCTTGGCCAATCATATATATAGCTGTGTTTTTCTTGAGTGTTCCAAGAACTGCACTTAGTTCCAGGTGGTAAGGTGGTACCTTATTAAAGATACATTTAATCAACTGAAATTTTTGAATTTAATTAATTAATTACTCCCCTTATATTACTATTGAATTGTTTTTGTTTGGTACTTTCTCTTTCCATATAATTTGTCTTTTCCCTTGATTTTACACTTTTACACTATTACTACTTATCTTTTCTATATGCCATGGTATCCAACCCATCTCTAATGCTATTTTAACAGAATGCCTTCATCCCAGCGATGTGATTTTTGGTGTTGACAACTTGCACAAATTACTTTCCGAACGTCATTACAGGTAATAGCTTTGTCTGACCTACAAAATAGCAGTAATGAGTGTACTGAAACATGTATGGTATATAGTTGAACAGGCAGAATCCTTAAAGATACCGGTTTTGCTCATTCACTAGGCCAGGGTAAATTAAGTCTGATTTTTTTCACTAGCAGCTGCATTAGATATAGATAGCTTTTTCTGTTATCCGTGATGTCATTGTCATCATTAGAAATAATTTCCAGATAGTATCCCAGAATTCAACTTCACTGATTAAATTCAAATGTGACATGTGGATGTAACTTTTCAGGTATAAATGTTCTGTTCAGAGCATATCTCCCAATAATAACACAATTATATTGACTTTTAAGTTTTTGTTTTTTTTTACTTTATGGATAGTATCAAAAAGCCATGTCATACATTTGATTTAGATTTGGCACATGGATGTAAATAGTTAGAAAGATTTTCCTATTTTAAGGGACTCTACTTAAAGTCTCTGAAAACATTTTTGAAAATCTTACCATCTAAGTGTTGGAAATCAAGTTTTTTAAATGTAAAACCATTTGAGATAAAGCAATTTCCCGTAGTAGGGACTCCACTTAAAGTGTTTGAAAACTTCATAATTTTCCCAATTTATAACTGCCTTCTTGGTTTGAGATAAAATGATTTGAGATAGAGCAAGTCCTCTCTCTAGCAGAAGAGTCTATTTACTAAAGCTTTACTTTTTTCAAGTCTTACCTTAAAATTTAGACTCTTCCAAATTTATGCTGCTAAGATTCGTTTTAGCGTTTGCCAGGGTAGACGTTGTTTTTACGATGCGGTTTTAAATTCTCATTTTAACCATAGAAAAACGCTTGTAAAAGATAAGTATTTGCCACATTATAGCTGTCATGAATACATCTTGGTGAAATAAAGAGGTTATAAGTGTAAATTGTCCCTAGACATTGAAAAACTGTTTCTTCACCCTCAAACGGGTATTATCGCCCACCCGATAATTCCCGCGGTTCTTTACTATTGTTGTCCACAACAACCAAATTAACTGTACTATATATAAAGCCCTGATATACAATAACTAAACATACAATATTAATTGTACTGCCCAGGTAAACCATCTATACCTACCTCCCTTTCTACTGTTTTTATTCAACTACCTAATAAACTGTGCATACCAAATACAGAAATACATACAAAGATCAGATATGCAACCAAATTAATAGCCCTGATTGATCATCCATATCAAAATTTTTGGTTGACCAACAACCATATAAACTGTGTGTATTACATACAAAGCCCACATTTACAATAACCAAATTAATAGCCCTAATTAACCATCCGTACCACAACTTTTTTAGGTTAACAAAATTTCACTTCATAAATATGCACTAATCTTTTCCTACTTTCACAATCTATTACAACTTTCTGTTTTGGCTCCATTGTGAAAGACAGGTTTGTACATAGGGAAGGTAAGTTGTATCTTTTCTAAATTTTTAATTCTTGGCCTCTGTTGGTCTGGCAATGCACTTTTTGTTCAACTAACCCACAAAGTAGATCTATCATCATTTCATATTTATTAATAGTATTCTTCAAAATGCACTGCTTGCATTTTGCCATTTACCTTATACTGAGCAGCATCAGAGTCTGTGACTCATCTGAACCAATCATCCACTCAGGCCATCCTGTGGTCATTGAGTCGGGAATTCACCCATGTGTAGATAGCATCAATTTTGCCTATCTGGCTTTCCAAGGTCACTGTCGAAGGGTGACACATAGTTTCCGGAGTCTAAGTCCATGGACATCATTGCTCCTAGCTCTTTCGGGTGATATCAGTCTCAATCCAGGCCCTGGTTCTAGATCTCTTAATGGTTGTCTTCTCAATGTTAGATCTATCAGAAATAAATCGGCTTCCTTTCTGGAGTTTGTCAAAGATAACAACGCTGATCTTATAGCTGTCACTGAGACATGGCTCAGGCCAGAGGATACGGAAAGTTTTATCTCTAGTATCACCCCTCCTGGTTATAAGTTCACTCATGAACCTCAAAATGTCAAGAAAGGGGGCGGAGTTGGCTTTTTCATCAAGGAGGACCTGAATTTTCAGCAAGTATCAAAAGACAATTATCAGGCTTTTGAAAGTACCTCCATTCAGATTAGCACTGAGGGTGCTAAAGATGTTATATTTCATGTAGTATATAGGCCCCCAAATCTCTCAAAGTCGCAGTTCCTGGACGAATTTGGCATGTTCCTCGAAGGTGCTGCTTTATCAGGCTATGAAAATATTCTCCTTGGTGATCTTAATTTCCATCTGGATAAACACGACACCTGGACACTGAAATTTTATGATATTCTAGAGCAATTCAGTTTTACACAACTTGTTAATGCACCCACACATATTCAGGGTCATATTTTGGATGCTCTATGTGTAAGGGATTCCTACTCCTGGGCCATTAGTCCAAAAGTTATTGGGGGACTATCAGACCACCAGGCAATCATATTCAGCCTTATCTTCCCTGTCAGAGAATCTTGTAAGTTTCAATGTGTTTCCATCCGGAAAATTCACAAGATAAATATTTCAGATTTTAGAATGGACATCCTGAAATCTGACCTCATTAGATGCCCATATAAAACTGCCAATATTCTCAGTCATCAATACTTTAATACTTTGAGAAGCCTTCTTGACAAGCACGCCCCAATCATAAAGAAAAACATACCAAGACATGCCGAGACTGGTTTCATGAACTGTGACATCCTCAAGGCAAAACGACTCAAGAGGAAGTATGAGCGGGCATGGCGTCGTGAAAACTCAGCCAGTAATCGTGGCCGATACCGGGCTGCAATCAACCACTATAATTTCCTGCTTGAGAAGTCCAAATGCAATCTTTATTCCAACATTGTGGCTGAAAACCAAGGAAATCCCAAGACTCTGTGGAACTGTTTCAAAAAGATTTTACACAGGTCCTCTGTTGCTGTTCTACAGACTACACAAATAAAACTGACCTTGCGAACACTTTCTGCAAATTCTTCTATGACAAAATCCTCAAAATAAGATCCACACTGCAGTCAACAACACCATCTTTAGTTACTAGACCCAACCCCACTAAAAATACTCTGTCCTCTTTCACACCTGTGTCCGAGGAAGAACTACTCAAAATTCTTAAGTCCTCACCATCCAAATCCTGTGACCTTGACCCGATTCCGACGTCACTGGTCAAGGAGTGTGCTGATGTTCTCATCACCCCCATCACTAAAATTGTAAATTATTCAATCACAGAAGGTAGTTTCCCCAACTGTTTTAAGATGGCATATGTCACCCCCCTTCAAAAGAAGCCGAGCCTTGATAGAAATATCCTGAAAAATTACAGGCCGGTGTCAAACCTCAGCTTTATATCTAAACTCATTGAGAAGGTGGTGGCAAAGCAGCTCTATGAATTTATTTCACACGAGGGGCTCTTAAATGTAAACCAGTCTGCTTATAAGAGTTCCCACTCCACTGAAACCGCATTGTTGAAGATTCAAAATGACATAGCTCTCTCAGTGGACTCAGGAAAGGCAGTGGCCCTAACATTATTAGACCTCTCAGCGGCTTTTGATACGATTGATCATTCTCTTTTATATGACTGCTTGCATGACTGGTTTGGTCTAGATGGTACTGTTTTGACATGGATCAAATCGTACCTTTCAAACCGTAAACAAAAAATTAAAATAGGTTTTCTGAGGCGGTAATTCTCCCTTTCGGAGTCCCCCAAGACTCTGTGCTGGGTCCTCTCCTTTTCACCCTCTACACTAGTCCCCTCAGTCAAGTTATTTCAAAATTCAAAGTTACTCACCACCTGTATGCCGATGACACCCAGATCTACCTAGCAGTCGACTCCAGGAATTTTGACTCTAGCATGGAAGAGCTGACCAAGTGTCTCAAGTCTGTACAGGAGTGGATGGACGGTGTCAAACTAAAACTAAACCCAGAAAAAACCGAATTTATCATTATAGGTCAAAAAGCCATCAGAGAGTCGCTTGCACCAAACTTCCCTGTTCCACTCCTCCAAAACAATATCTCTCCGTCGGTGGAAGTAAAAAATCTGGGTGTTATTTTCGACTCGGACAACTCCTTTGACAAGCATGTTGCCAAAGTTTGCAGAGCATGTTACTATCATCTTTGTGATTTGCGACAAATTCACAAATTCCTTGGAGTCGAGACAGCAATACTTCTGGCAAATGCTATGGTCAGTAGTCGTCTAGACTACTGTAACTCTCTACTCTATGGGGTAAGCAAGTCCAACATAACCAAGCTACAGAGAGTCCAGAATACTCTTTGCCGCATCATCTTCAGACTTGACAAAATGAGTCATGTTACACCCTTTTTGAAAAAACTCCACTGGCTCCCAATTCAACATCGCATCCTTTTTAAGTATAATCTTTTGGTATTCAAGCCTATAAATCTTTCACAGCCCCCGTATCTTTCATCTTTAATAAGATCAAGCAGTCTTACTCGTGGCAACAGGCTATCTATCTCCTCAACCCGCCCTAAGAAGCAGATAGGCAGGCGTGGCTTTGCAGTGGCTGCGCCGGCTGAATGGAACAAGCTGCCACTGACTGTCAGATCTCAGCAAACAATAGATGGTTTTAGAAGCCAGCTAAAGACCTACTTGTTTAGGCTGGCATACCCCCCACCTTAGTTATACCCTGGCGGGCGCTTTTTTAGATGTTGACCCATGCCTGTCCCTGGACTCTCCCTTCTTGGACTCAAGCGCATTAGAGGATTTGTATCAATTTTGCGCTATATAAATCCTACTATTATTATTATATTTATTTTTGGCTGTGATTGGGAGTGAAAATGTTTTTGTCTTGAAAACTATTAGAGATAAGGCAATATTGAGCAAATTTTAATCCCTTTGGGTAGTCAGGATTGCTCATTTTAAAACTCTTTAACTTGCGTATGGACACAGATCCTTATTTCCAGTTCAATTTTGGTATGTTAATATAACTAGACTAATAGAAGTGCCCTATTTTAAGACAAATTTGAACAATGTATAGCTCAAAATTACGTTGAGTTACATCTTGTTTTATGTCTTATGATTCTGGACAGTGTTACAAAAGGGATTGACAGATGAAATCCTAATTTGGCATGGGTGTAAGGTGACCTGAAGCTCACACAAAATTATATTGTGTTTTATGCATTCTCTAAGATACCAAAAAAAACTATTAGATAGATTTTGTTCAAATTGAATATGTGTAGTGTGTTATGTTAAAACAACTTCAACTCTCAGTAGTAACAAATTTCAGGCATTTAGTTTCTGGACGATTGAAAAAAATTCAGATTTGGCGTGTACTTATCTCCAGTCATAATGGTGTCCAGTAGTTGAAATTGATCTTAAGCTCCTAAAATTCACAGGAAAAAATGTTTGTTTTTGTGTGTCTGTACAATATGTCAAAATTTTCTTCACATATTTAATTCATATTTGGCATGCAGATATAACTAGTCTCATAGAAGTGCCCTTTCTGAAGGTTGACTTCAACTCACAGGTATAACCTAATTAAATTAAGTTTATTTTATTTCTGCTTCTGGGCAGTATCTTCGGGTAGTATGATATTTGAGAGATAAATTTGTATTTGGCTTGGAGAGGTAACTGAACTATTTAAGGTGACCTTAAACTTCAAGCAATAATAAATCTTAAGGTTTTTTAAACATTTCAAGAATGTATTTAAAAAGCAGCTTGACGGATTTTATTTAAATTTGACATATGGGTTTAACTGATCGTAAAATTTTGCCTTAATTTTAGATGTCCTTAAATATGTACTGATAAAATACATTGAGTGTCAAGGGTTATTAAGGTATGTCAAATGGTATGAAATATGTCAAATAGTATGAAATAGGTTCGCCATTTTTATTCTGTGGATGTAAGAGGTCCTGTAGAGGTAGACTAGGGTCACCTGACACTACACAAGGTTTGAGATTAAAGTTACATAATTGCTGCCTCATAAAATGGGCTGACCAAGGCACACCCCAGGTTTTCCAAAAAAGGAAGAAGCAGACAAAACAAAGAGGAGCCATCTTGCCGAATCATTTTTAATAAACAATACTTATAATTTGTATTAGAAATCAACATCCACCTTGTCAAAATTCGCATACAGAAAGTACTGAAGTTATTTATTAAAAGCGCATGGGTTTTACCGATGACAAATGACGGTTTATAAATATTGAATCTTCCATTTGGGCCATGTTCAGGTTTGTGTCATGATCTGGCACCAAGAAATAGCATGAATATTTTTGGACTTATGTGACTTTGTTTGTGTACTATTGCAGCTGTTTATATACTCTTACGATCATGCCACTTATTTTGCATATATCTATATATAAATATACATTATTCACTCATTAACAACAAGATAGAATTCTACAAATATAAGATAGAGAGTGTACACTGCTTGAAAGAAAGTATATCAAATAAACTTGATGTACAGCAACATCAATACCCTTTGGAAAAGTTATACAACATCCGTCATTCTCACTATTTTCCCCAGATGTTTATTGATTTTTACATTGTCAATTATACAGCAGCAGTAATCGCTAAAACTGGGTGTAGTTGTAAGCTTGATTTTGAAAGAGTGTGCATGTACTTGTACAAAAAACAAGAAGTATGCATATGAGATATAGGATTTCTCCTTTCATGGTATGTTTGTTATTCTTGCAGATAGCATGAACATTATGTAAAATGCACATTATGTGAAATTATAGTTGATACGATGTGTGTCGTTTTGCAGTGTATTTCTTCATTTAAGAATATGTCAGAAATGTTTTATTTGCTTACAGGTATGAATTAGATTTCATAGAGGCAGTGATTATGGGAATGAACATTGACTCTGACAATAGCACTGTTGGATTACTGGGATATCCATCTGGCAAACCAATTTTTTATTTTGACCTTAAAGAATACGGTAAGCATTGTTTTGGGTTTGCATAGAAATCACATATTATATATTTTTGTTGGTTGATATTGTTTCAAGTTTTAACAATTTTTTCCAGTCCTTGCCTTGTAGTGGATGTGGCCTCACACATCCCTGATAGGATTATGTTACTCAGCTTATGTAGCTGTTAATAACAGGCATTTTACCTCAGGTATCAAGGCCATATTGCCCATTCCACTATAGCTTGATAAAGTGGGACAATAAGTGTTATCGTGCAAAATAATTGGTTGTAATTCTAATTATAATATGACTTTCATAGTGCTTATTCTCTGTAAGATACATATTTTGTTGCGTTAATGGGTCTTACCTAATGGACAAATAGCTACAACAGACGGTGTGAGCTGTCCCTGCAAATGCCAAACAAAGACGTTCTTGTGTAAGCAATGGCAGGCCTGGTCATAGTGTGCATTCATTAGGTGGGACATCATACTTCCTTTCTGTCGAGACAATGTGACATCAATTTTCAACAAAATTTTTGCTGTTTTCACAAAGAAAAACTAGTTTTATGGATACATTAAAGATATAGAATCACATTATGTCTTCTTCTGTTGGCCACCTTTGCGGATCATGTATTCACTTCGAAGCTAGCTTTACCCTGTGGCCCTGATGTTTTTTGGTTAAGAAAGGCCTTGTATTTCTGACTAACACCCAGTCTGTGAGCATAAACTATTTATTCAACCTACCAAAACGGTCAGTAAGAGCTAAAGCCAGCCAGTTACTGGTTCCAGTAAGATGCAAGTGACATATGCTGCCAGGCAAGCATCTGCCAGTACCAACCCAGAGGGTTAACCTACTATGTCCGTGACTGTTGATCAGTTGCCAGTGGCTCATTCTAATAGACTGGTCAACCAGTTTACTACCATCTAGGCCCCTGCTGGTACCTAACAGAAGAGTCAAACTGTCACTTCAGTTACTGTTGATATTTTGGAAAACTTCAGCCACGGTAAGGGCCATTCCCAAGGTCATAATAATCCTTAAAGAAGACTACACTCTTCCCTTCCAGAACCAACCAACTTTGTCCAGGTGTGTAATAATAATAAGTGGCTATGTACATGCCCTCACACAGCTACATGTTAGAAGCATTACCAGCACTTATTCAAATGAATGTAGTTGAAAATGTCCAAAACCAGACATCCATGGCTTTGTTTAAAGACTTTTATTGGTTCCAAAATTGCAGGCCAATCCTTGATACGAGTTCACTGAATAAATACCTGAAATATGAGAAATTAAAATGGAGACAATAGAAAGCAAAAGAACTCCCTTATAAACAGGTGAATGTGTAATGCCTCTGTTCCACCAAAGGATTAAGCCCCGACCCTGTCGGCAACCCTTAATCGTGGACAGACGGTGGAAAAAAAGCAAAAATAGGCGCGAATACTGGATCGGAATTGACGTTTTGGATTAAGTACAGATCCGCCTCAGGTACACAGGCGGCCCCAGACAGTCCCCAACTGGTCTAGGACTAAGAACAGATTAAGCCACGTTTTTGGTCAGTTTCAACTGTGATTTTGTCGTAGACAAACTGACTGGGTCCCAGGATGCCTCAGGCCTTCTTGGACTAAGCCCCGACTAACTCCCAATTAAGTCCCGGCCGCCTGAGCCGTCCTATGGCCTCCTCAGTCTTCCCCAGACCAGGATTGCCGATTCTTGTTTTGCAAAGTTGCTGGTTTTTCTGGGTATATATATATAAAATCCCCAATCTAATATCATTGCTTTTCTAGGAACACAGCAGGATGCCACCTTTTAATGGAAGACAGCTTCAACAACAACTTAGGGCTCTTTTGGTTTTTATTCAGTTACAAATAATCATGTATTTTCTATTTATATGTCGACCACAGCAACCACCAGCACCAGCACCAACACCAGCACCCATACAGAAACCTAGAAGAAGGCACAACATGTGGGTCAGGTCATGGCTACTGTAAAGAGAGGAGAGGGGGGCCTACCGCAACATACTGCTGATCTGTATGCCACAGACATTCTAGGATTACATGAGGATGACCCCAGAATTTTTTAAAATGATAAAGACCAGACTGGAACCACACCTAGCCAGGCAGACCACCAACTACAGAGCTCCAATCAGTGTTGGGGAAAAGTTAGCCTTCAGCATCAGATATCTGGCCACTGGAGAGTCCTACACATCATTGTCCTGTCAGTTCAGGGCTGGAAGATCCACCATTTCCAAGTTTCTACCAGAGGTCTACAGGGCAATCCAGGATGAGTTCACAAGAGAGTACCTCAAATGTCCTACTACCCCAGATGAGTGGAAAGAACTAAAGAGGGAATTCAGGATCAGGTGGAATGTTCCACATGCCCTGGGAGCCCAGGGTGGGAAACATGTGGCCATGAAGAAACCAAAGAACACTACAAGGGGTTCTTTTCCATTGTGTTGTTGGCCCTGGTAGATGGACAGTATAAGTTTTGATGGGTGGATGCTGGGACAGAAGGATCTTGCTCAGATGCCCAGATATTTAATGCCTCTCAGCAGAAAATGAGGATTCAGGATGGCAGGATAGGCTTCCCTGACCAAGCTCCTATAACCCAGGGTGGTCGACATGTCCCCTACTTCATCCTGGCAGATGATGCTTTTGCCCTGAAGACCTGGCTCATGAAACCCTATGGCAGAACAATGTTAACCAGAGAGGAAAGGATAGCCAACTATAGAATATCTAGGGGCAGGAGAGTTGTTGAGAATGCTTTTGGCATCCTGGTGTCAAGATTCAGGGTGATGAGGACCACTATTGAACTCCCCAACAAACAGTCAGAGAAGTGGTCTTCACCTGTGTGGTTCTGCACAACATACTGAGAAGCCAGTATCAAGGACAACCTGGTGGTTAGCAACCTGGGGATGACGATGATGATGATGTGTCTGGTGATTGTGGATTGATTGGTGGTGCTGCTGGTGGTGGTCATGACAGTAATCCTGCTAGAGAAGGCAAAAGACAGAGGGATTACCTGAAGGACTACTTCAGCAATGAGGGATCAGTGGCCTGGCAACATGGCAGAATATAAGACCTGCTGCAGTAACCAGCCCTTTTCAGGACTAAAAAACAGTCCTTTTCAGGACAACCAAATATTCCAAAAACAAACAGACAAACCCAGTGCCAAACAAAGCCAAACATAATTTCCTAAACAGAATTAATTTTGCATATATTTTGAAAGCCACATCCTAATTTAAACAATTTTTTTTGTTGTAAATTTATCTCAAACAGAAATGTTTTCATGAAAATCTTAATTTAAAAATCTTCACTCCAATTCACAAATATTTGGAAAATATAACCGTGAAGCTAGGTTTCTTTTCAATAATGGGGGATTATGTTTGCAAAATAGCTTGTCAGTTCTGTGGCTTGTGCTCTGTTTAATTTTGGGTTTGTCTGTTTTTTGGTTGGTGGTTAATTGCACAGGGTTTGTTTTTCATAGTTGGGTGTTAGGTTTGGTAGTGGGTTTGTTAGTTGGGGGTTATGTTTGGTATTGGGTTTGTGTTTGTGGGTTGGTAAGTATGTGAAAATTCCTTTTAACTCTAGGGAAGGTGTTAGTGTTGGACTTTTCAATTAAAGATTTTAAACTATCCCATAGATTTTAAGCTAAAAATGGGCTGATTAATGGCCATATTGGGAGTTTTTTTTAATTTTTTTTTGTATGTGGCCTTTTTTGTTATGTGTGGTACCATGGGTTATTTATTTCATGTTTGAGGTGGTGTAAGTGTTCGACTTAATTTTTTAAATTTTTTTTGTGATAAGTATTTGTACTGAACTTTTTTGCTTTGGGAGGGGAATTGGAAGAACATGTAGCTTAACAAATTGTTTTTTTGAAGATTTGGTGGTCCTGAAAAGGGCCGGCAGGTCAAAGACCCGCCCTGACTGGATGGCTACTGAGGAGGCTGCTGCTGTTGAGGCAATGCTGAAGTGGTGATAGTAAAGAGCTGCTGCTGCAGTTGTTGCTGCTATGGTTACTCAACAATCTGTGTTTATGTCAGATCAGGTAGCTGGCTTAAAATTCCACTCAGGTTATGTCTGCTCCCTTCGTCCTGTACAGTTAGGACAGATGTAGGGTTGCTGAAGCCGATGGGACTTGGTGTATATTAGACAAAACTCCTGCCAGCTGCAGCTTGAGTGGAATTAGACGCCTGTTGAGTGGTTGGTGGCAGTATCCCGTCCCTCTGTGACTATGTGGTAATATGGCTGATCTTCTGGGCAGTTGCTCTTGATAGTTTCAATGTCTCTAAATATCTTGCCCTTTAACTCTTCAAATTCTTCTTGAGTCATCTTTTCGGCCTCTGATGCCACGTAGTCAAAGAAGAAGTCTGTTGTTGGAAGGGGTGTAGATGTAATGATGGACTCACTCCTCTTCCTCAGGACACTAGACTCGAGGTGTTCTGTGTCATTAGTTGACCCTCGTGATTTGTCCTGCTTGCTGGTATTTGGACTAACCTCGAACCCTGAACTTCTTTTGGCCCCCTTTCTTCTGATGTGGGTTTTAAGGAAACCCATCTGTTGGTAGACCCAGGAATATCTCTTTGTCATCTCCCTCAGGGCTTGGCCAGATTGGAGCTTAGATAGCTTGGCATAACGCGGTCGCTGGGACTCGAACCAACGTCTCACATCAAAGGGCTGGAGCTTGAGTTCTGCAGATATTTCTGCCCAGAGAGCCTCTCTCCTGGTCCTGTCATGGAAACGTGGATGTTCCTTGTCATACAGTTCTGGGTGCTGCTTTACAAATTCCACAATGGAAATTTCCTGACTCTCTGTAAAAGTGGCACACACCCTGGCTCTCTTGGCTGAAGAATGGCACTCTGGATCTTCTTCACACCTCTCTTCTTCATCTACAGCTGCCTCAATAGCTGGACATTCTTCAATCTCCTCCTCGCACCCCTCAATCACTTCCTCTGTAACTTCATTCCTTTCCTCTGTTTTACTTTCCTTCTCCCTCTCATTCATCTTTTTCCTTCCCCTCTTCCCTCCTTTCTCTTTCCCTCCAATCCAGTCGACAAAATAATAAAAAAAAATAGTAAAATGTGTCTCCTAACTGTGAAATTTGCCCTAAGCTCAAGTATATAATATTAAAATAAAAACTGAAAACCCCTACAAATCAGTGACACACGTCTCTCAGTAGCCAAACAGTCAGTAACAATGAGCATGTGAGCGGTCGCTTATACAGTCCCAGACCTCGTCATTACCTCGTTTTAATTTCAGACGCGCGGAAAACTGTCCTCAGATAGTCACAGACTATATTTGTGCTGTCCCAGGTGTCCGGGGGAGGTCGGTTTGGATTGGTTAGGGTCTGTTACCCTTAGTCGGGGCTTAGTCCCAGACCTAGATTTTTGGGTCCCAGGACACCGCAGACGGTCTGAGGCTTCCTGAGACTATGGGAACTGATTCACTTTCTAACGCATGAAATTAAGACGCATCATATTTGAGACTCGGATTAACAACGGGCCTCCTGGGACTAAGCTACGTACGTCTGGGATTAAGGGTCGCAGGCGACCTGGGACAACACACGACTCTGTAAAATTTTGTCTGAGGAGGCCTGGGACTAGACATTTTGTTCAGGGTGGGAAATATGAATAGGTTGTAGTCGTGTGAAATATGAAATATGTTTGTTTTTAGCACGGACTCAACCAACCACAACCAACCCTTACAGAAGGTCTGGAACTAAGCAAATATTTTAAACCGACCCCCAAAAATCCTTAATCGGGAGCCCTAGTCGTGTGGTGGAACACCCACATAAAGTCCATACATTCCATGGGCACAGAAAATACTTCTGTTATCTCATTCAGGGTAAATACTTTTATTTCAAAGATATACAATTTGGTCTGGCCACTGCTCCAATGGAAATCACAGCAGTAGTTAAGAAAGTTAAACTGATGGCTTAAAAAGTACCTAGACGATTGGTTGGTCAGAGCCATATCCAACCAGACTTGTTTCTATCATACTGAAACCCTAGTAGCTATGTTTCAAGAGTAGGTTAGATAGTTTACATGGTAGTATCTGAACTGATAACCAAACAGGTCTTTGACTTTGTCGGTTACGAGTACAACCTCAGGGAGGGAAAGGTCAGATCATCTCAGGAACTTTGGCAGACCTTACAATAAAAAATTCTGAAGCTTGTTTCTGTCTTGTCAGGCTGCTCATTTCACTCATAGATCTGTTAGCAGCTACAGCTAAGCAAGTCAATCTAGCTTGTCTCCACACGAGATCGATCCAATGGCACATGAAAAATTACTAGAGGATTCCAGAATCACTAAAAATGTGATCCTGATCCTGAGATCTCTCCACCCAGACTTAAAATCTGTAGAACTTTAACATTTGCCTCAACAAAATAATAAGGCGCTCACTTTACAGATCTCACAGCACGAGGGGCTTGGTCCCTATCAGAAAACAGGTTACATATAAACTACCTGGAAATAAAGGTGGTATTCCTGCCCTAAAAGAATTCTATGACCTCTGTTCAAACAAGGTTGTGTTTATTACAACAGACAACATGATCATTGTTGCCATCACAACAAAGGAGGGGGCATGAGGTTGGGCCCATTTTGTGACCTATTGTGAGGAATTCTGACATAGTGTTACAGAAATCAGTTGACTCTGAAGGCCCAACACATCCCAGGCTGGCTGAATGGTGGTAGTGGACAAACTATCCCGGCTGGGCCAGATCATATAAACAGAATCATATAAACAGAGCTCTTCCGATTCATATGCATTGAGTTACACCTTCCTCAAATTGACCTTTTTATGTCCATCCCACTGGGGGGTGGACATATTATTTTTGCTTGTTCCGCTGTCTGCCGTCAGGCGTCCGGCGTCCCACTTTGTTTCCAGAAATTTTAGGCATCAGTTCTTATCCTAACTTTAACAAATTTAGCATGCAGGTTTATTGGGTTAACAGCTTGTATGGGATTGCTTTTGCTGATAATAGCTCTATAGCTGAGTAATAGCTACTTTGCTACTTTTGAGTATCTCTTTGGTTTCAAGACATTTTAATGAATACTATTAAGCCTATCTTTCTGAAATTTGGTATGGGGGTTCATTGGGTTAATAGCTTGTATGTGATTGCTTTTTGCGGGAATTCCTTTATAGATCAGTGAGTAATTAATTAAATAAATGAGTAATTAGCTATTTTGAGTACTTAAAAAGGCAAATGTGCTCATATCTCCTAAACCATGTGAGAAAGAGTGATTTGTCGAAATTTTGGACCCACCGGATATCTAAGGAATGTACTCTTTTGCAAAAATTGGCAAAACACAAATTTGCTTCTTTCTCATTATCTGTACGAGATAGAGCGATTTTGTCAAAATCTTTTTGACCCACAGGGTATCTGAGGAAGGTACTCTTGGCAATTTTCCCCTCCCCAAAAATGGAGGCCATTTTGAATTTTCAAATATTTACCAGAAATGGCAAAACACAAAATTGCTTCTACCTCCTAAACCGTGCGAGATAGAGTGATTTCGAAGAAATTTTTGACTCACAGGTTATCTAATCTATATACTCTTGGCAATTTTCAAAAAAAAATTCCCCTCAACGAAAATGGCAGCAATTTGGAATTTTCGAATTTTTGCTAAAAATGGCAAAACACTTGTCTGCTTCTATCTCCTTAGCTGTGCAAGATAGAGAGATTTCGTCAAAGTTTTCAACCCACCGGATAACTGAGGAATGTACTCATGGTTTTTTTTCAAAAAAATTTTCCCCTGCCCAAAAATGGCAACCATTTTGAATTTTCGATTTTGTGCCAAAAATGGCAAAACACGAATTTGTTTCTATCCGCTTAACCATGCAAGATAGAGCAATTTCGTCAAAATTTTCGACTCACTGGGTCTGTGAGAGCATATATTCATTTACCTTTAAAAACAATTTGTCCCTGCCCCAAAAATGGCCTCCATTTTGGGGGCAGGGACAAATTGTTGCCATTTCGAATTTTAAAATTTTTGAATTATTGCCCAAAAATGGCAAACTACAAAATTGCTTCTATCTCCTTTATCGTGCCAGATAGAGTGATTTCTTTCAATCCATATGGTATCTAAAAATGTACTCTTGGCAATTTTCAAAAAAAATTTTCCCTGACAAAAAATGGCGACCATTTTGAATTTTCGAATTTTTGCCAAAAATAGAAAAACAGAAATTTGCTTCTATCTTCTTATCTGTGCAAGATAGAGAGATTTCGTCAAATTTTTCAACCCACAAGATGTCTGAGTAATGTACTCATGTCAATTTTCAAAACAAATTTCCCCTGCCCACATATGGCAACCATTTTGAATTTTCAAATTTTTGACAAAAATGGCAAAACACGAATTTGTTTCTATCTCCTTAACCGTGCAAGATGGAGCGATTTCATCAAAATTTTCGACCTACAGGGTATGTGAGGAATATACTCATTTACTTTTGTAAAAAAATTTGTCCCTGCCCCAAAAATGGCGGCCATTTTGAATTTTAAAATTTTCGAGTTTTTGCCCTAAAATGGCAAACTACAAAATTGCTTTCATCTCCTTGACCATGCCAGATAGAGTGATTTCTTTGAAGTTTTCAATCCATATGTTATCTAAAAATGTACTCTTGGCAATTTTCAAAAAATTTTCCTCTTCCCAAAAATGGCGACCATTTTGAATTTTCGAATTTTTGCCAAAAATAGAAAACAGAAATTTGCTTCTATCTTCTTATCTGTGCAAGATAGAGTGATTTCGCTGAAGTTTTTGACCCAACCAATGCAAAAAGGCATGAAGCTGAAATAATTTACAGGTATACTAATAAATATTTAAGCATCATTGATATATTTCACAAATGAAACAGGGTCTTGTAAGACTACTGTACAATTTTGGCAAAAGGTTCGTGGGGTGGACAAACCACATGGTAATGTGTGTTTTTCTATGCTATCCTGTTTCTATTCATATGTCGCAACTACTATCAACAGGGAGTCCTATTTCTAGTTGCAACGAGGTTCACCAACAAGTAAGTGTGAATGTAAGTACTGAAGTCTCTTCTAAGTTACCCTTGAGACATGGATGCATGTATGGCCATACTGCACACATGCAGAGAGCAATGTGCATGTCAATTTTCATTGCTGGTTGCTGCGACCTTGAAATTCTGTTATAAAATTGCAAGTGTAGCTTAAGTGTCTCTTGCAAATCAGCAGATTTTTCGACATACGAAGGGATGTAAGGGAGGCTTTAACTTCAGTGAACAGACAAGGAGTCATCACTCTATGTCACAATTTCTGAAAGTAAGATGAAAAAAGAACATATGTATGGGAAAAAGGTCAAAGTTGTCCTTTCAGGTTTTGGAGGGGAAGAGAGGGAAATTCCGAATGCACAGCCAAGTGTCATGAAAGTCTGGAGACAAAAGGACATATGAATGGGCAAAAGCCGAAAGGGCATGTGTCCTTTAAGTTATTGGAGTGTTGTGAATGTCACCAAAGTCTAGAGACGAAAGGACATATGTGGGGGCAAAAGCAAAAAGGACATGTGTTCTTTTAGCTATTGGAGAGCAAAAGAGGGAAATTTAGAATGCACAGGTAAATTTCATCAAAGTCCGGAGATTTTTGTAGATGCACGAAATTAAAAGAAAAATCTGAAAGACAAATACATCCATTGTTACCTCTGCCTAGTGGTAGAATTCTGCACTTAGTCCCAGGTAGTGGCATGAAGTAGTGTACTTCGTCACTATCTCCTGCACCTTGAGGCTACTGGTGCTGCCACCAGTCATTCATCCGGGTGGGCGGTCAGGTGGGTGGGAAAAGTTTATCCTGGCTCTAACTCAGAAACTGTTAGGTGTAGAAAGTTGATACTTGGGACATTGGTTTGGGGTTGTAGGTGTGCATGGTCATTATATGACCTTGATTTGATCATTGACCTTGCCGAAGTGACCTTAAGTTTGAAAATCTTGTCCATTCTATATATCAGAACCCATAAGGTGCAGGAAGCTGAGACTAAATAGGGACACTGGTTAGAGGTTGAAGGTGTGCAACGTCATGGTCTGACCTTTGAAGTTTGATCTTGCCTTAGTGACCTTGACCTTTAAAATTTTGTCTAGGCTATCTCTCTGAAACCGTTTGGTATAGCAAATTGAAAATTGGTAGGTTTGACCTTGCCATAGTCATTTTGACCTATAAAATATTTTACGGGATATATCTCAGACACTGTAATGTGGAGGAAGTTGATACCTGATAGGGACATTGGTTGGTAGTTGGAGGTGAGCATCGTCATGAAGTGACCATGATTTGACCTTTGACGTTGCTGCATTGACTGTGACTTTTGAAAATCTTGTCCAGGATATATCTAAGAAACCATAAGGTGTAGGAAGTTCATACTTGGTAAGGACATTGGTTAGAGAGGGTAGGGTTGACACATTTTGGTGTGACCTTTATTTGACTGTGCCATTGTGATTTTGACCTTTAAATTTTTCAAGGCGATATCTCGGCGATATCAAGGCGAAACTGTAAAGAGTAGAAAGTTGATAGTTGGTAGAGACATTGCTTGGGGGTTGTAGGGATGTATCATAGTTATAGTTTACTGATTAATGCTGCAGTCTTTCTATTGAGTTATCTTGTTTTAAAACTTTATTTTTACATACTTAATCATAATTTGGACCTTAATATAACTGACACTGCTCTGAAACTACCACATTCTTTGTATTGTTTCACTACAAACTATATCTCATGGTGTTCAAAACTATTTCCCCAGGCTGTGGGGTATGGGCATCTCTGATGCTATTTTTGTCAAAAGTGTTGTTCATGTACTTAGAGATGTACTGTCATGGTAAATTATGGATCCACAGTTAACTGACTAATAGCTACTTTGACAGTTCACCACCGAGTAAATCTGTTGCTCCTACTAAGGTTTCAGGATATCTTCCCTGCTATGAAATCTTTCCTGGCTGACCTTTTGGTCCAGTTTATTCAATTTGTTTTGTTGCTATGGCAACAAATTTGAAAATCGGAGGTGACAAAACTAATTAGCCTGTATCTCCCTTATTATTGGTTGAGAGATTTTGGATGTTAAGACAAGTTATAGGAAACCATGTGCTGTGAATCTTTTGCAAGGTTCAAATTTGACCTTGGACCCCTCCTTCAAGGGGTATATTGGCCTATATCTCCCTTGGTATTGGTTGCAGAGGTTTTGGATGTGAAGACAACCTATAGAAAATCATGTGCTCCAAATCCTTTGTTGGGGTCAGATTTGATTCACATCCCTCCTTCAAAGCCGAATGTGGTCCTTGATACCTCTGATGGTATATATATCCCTTATTATTGGTCATAGAGGTTTCGGAGACAACTTATAGAAAATCATTTGCCCCTAACCGTTTGGTGGGATCATATTTGTTCTTGGATCCTTCCTTCAATGTCAAATGTGGTACTTTATAATTAAGATGGACCATATCTTCCTATTATTGGTGGTAGAGGTATTAGATGTGAAGACAACTTATAGGAAATCATGTGTCCCGAATCTTTGCTGGGGTCAGATTTGACCTTAGATCTCTCCTTCAATGTTGAATGTTGGATTTGATATATGTAATGGCCTATATTTCCCTTATGATTACTCGTGGAGGTTTTGGATATAAATACAACTTACAGGATATCATGTGCCCTGAATCTTTTGGCGATGTCAGGTTTGACCTTGGAGCCCTCCTTGAAGGTTGAATGTGGTCCTCGATAACTATAATGGTATATATATCATTTTGTATGTCATGCTACAACCATGTCCAGTCCAGGAATACGCTGCATCGAGATATCTAGTTTTTTGTTTACTGATTAGCACCGTCATCTTGCTATTGAATTGTTTTGTTTTAATACTTTATCGTTACATACATTTCCTTTCCCTTCAGTGTTGTTTTTTTGTATTTAAATTAAGAATGGGTCGGCACCAAAAATGTGAACATCGGGATGTCGCTAATGCAAAACCGTACCAACTCCTGGACTCCGCGTTTTAGTACACCCCAATCTAACATGGACGTTTCCTCTTAATGACATCGCAATTAAAGTCCCCAAATGCCCAAAATATGAGAGAAATCTGTCTTCATATTTCTTGTTTGTTCCCAATATTTTAAGTTTTCCTTCCATTTCATGTGTTATCAAGCATGATTTAGGTTATAAAGTGTCATAACCAAGTGTCAGTTCTCAACCTTTCGCTATAAAAGTCTGCACATGGACGAAAATATGGGATGAAAGCTTATAATTTCTTCAGATTTTGGGTATGTTTCTAATATTTTAACCCTGCCTTCCATTATATATGTTGACAAGCGAAGTGGCGGTTTTAAAATCTAGTCACAGTATATCAGTAAAATGCTCTCGATAGTGAGTTACCAGAACTACCGACCTATCCCTAACTTATATGGGCCTTTATATAACTGACACTGCTCTGAAAGTATCCGGATCTTTGTACTGTTTTGCTACTTCTATATCTCATGGTGACACATTTTAAAAATTATTGTAATAAATGTGCTTAGTATGAAATTGCTTGTTTGTAATGATATGGATGTCATTGTGCTATGGTGGTACTGTAAGCATTCTTGGTAACTTTAAATGAAAACTTACAGGGAGGAAACATGTAATATTTTACTTTTGTTTTAAAATCAGAAACCAAGCTGCAAATATTAAAGGCAGTTACAACCAAGATAGAACATACTATTAGCAAACCAGTGTATGAACCGAATTATGGAATTGCAAGATTTCGATACTTGTTCAACACTTCCAAGGGAAACAATGAAGCAGTATCAGATATGGGGATTTTGTTTGCTATGCATGGGTAAGCTTTTTCTTTTCTCCCCTTTTTATCTAATGCTTCTTTGAGAAGCAAGCAAACTCTTTTAGCTTATTACTTTTGGAAATAAAAGATTCTGGATGCCTACATTGCTAAAAAGTATGTTAAAAATACCTACTTTCCTTCTGAAACACTCTTTTTAAAGCTATGGAAAATGGTGACAAAATGTTTGTAAAAAATTAAATAAATGTTCACCTCAAAGAATACATTATCTTACTCTTCCCATTCCACCTACCTAGTGACAAATTAAATCTGCAGATTCAAGATTATTTTATCAATGTTTATTAAACACTAAAGTCTGATTATTTCAGTGATATTGATTCCTACCACGTTTGGATGACTGCAAAACGAGCCCGAGAAGCAGGTGCAGTACACTGATGCAATATACTTGTTACTGTCCTCAGTAATATTTCCATTGACCTGCCCATAAAAGCTTAACACAAATTTTATTGAGCTTAAACATCCCATCCAATGGACAGTTGCTTTCCCAGTAGGTGTGACTGGTTCCGCCAAACAACAGAAATAGCCGTCCTGTGTTTCCATTGGCAGAAACAGACTAGTATTTTGCATTCGCTAGGTGGCACATCATACTTCCTTCCTGTCTAGACAGAGTGACTTCACGCCATCCTTTTCATTTAGTGCGTGATGACATGTTTTTGAAGAGTTCTCAAAGGGTGAACAAAATTGGAAAATATTACGAATTTTGAACTGAGTTTATTGTGTTCCTGATGTATTATGGCCTCTCAAGGACAGAAATGAGGCACTTGTGGACGCATTACCTGGACACCGAAAACACAAAATCAGCCATTGGGATTAAAATTAATCTATTAATCATTAACATGAATAAATTTGACTACCAAAATATTATTATTAGACAAAGAGTTTTCCTTGATATTACATTATAACCACAAATTAAAAGTTATACAGTTTAAGAATGATAGTTAACATACACGAGTACATTATAAAGTTAGCAATAACATGGTAATACAGGAGGGGGTGGCCCCCAGTTAAAAGATTAACTGTAAAACATGTAGAAACAAAGTAAGTGAAGATTTAGTAAGATATTTACACAAACCAGGGGACACTAGAAGCCCTGTATGGCCAACATGTTACTAGTGGACTCGTGAAGAATGATAGAAAAAGAATTAAAGACATGACAACCAAACTGTATTACTGTCCTAACGCTATTGGAACAATATGACAATAATTGTTACCAGTCCTGTTCAGGCTTCCAGTGATGCTGCCAACTTTACTGCCACCCAGCCTGTTGAGATTCTAAATGCAAAGGTTGCTACCCAGCCTGTTGAGGCTCCTGGTACTAGACCTGTAGTTCACCCTACCACTTCCCCGGATGTTACCGGATCCAAGTCAGTGAAGATTTGCAGCTCAATGGTAATACTGCTAACTCTGATGTTCACTCTGATGGTTTATGTTAGGTGAGTTGTCTGATCGAGACTGTAGCAGGCAAGAAGGTGTGGACCAAGAGATTAGTCAAGAAACTAATTACTGGGAGACTATGGTCAGAGCTGAAATCCTTCATGAGGTAGCACCGGGTACCCCAATTCAGCTGTTCATCTTTCTCACTAGGTGACAATCCCTTTGCCAGTACCAGGACACATCCAACCTGCAAATCTTAGTCAAGCTGCCATCAGAAGATTTGCTTTATAAGAAGATGGAGAAGATGAACATTAATATCACTGAAGTGTATCACGTAGTTCTGATACTTCTCACCTAGTAAAGGAATAGTTTCTGTTACAACACGTACAGCACAAAAAAGGACTTTTTGAGATCCAAGGTGTTTTGTTTGTCTAGTGAGACAACTGGACTGAACAGTTGTTTTAGCAGGATTGCCAGACAGGGTTGCCGGACAGTTCTGCCCAGGATTAGACATATATGTTAAACCAATTTTCTAGACTTAGACATTGTCTCACAAAAGTGCAGGGTTCCATGGCTGCCCAGGTGAAAGTTTTGCATAGGGACAAGGGTAAGCGCAAGTCGTCTAGAAAAACACAAGAAGCTGTTAATTAATTGGATAATTTAGTCACCTTCAATAGAAGAATTACCCAGGCCATCGCTAGAACTAGTAAGCACAAGAAGCCAACTGAAAGTCTGGTGTACCTGCCTGGAACCAAACTTGACCACAGGGCGCAGGGCAAGAAAGGTCGTCCAAGGCCTCAAACTATCAACAGAGACAGGCCGAGGTGCAGAAAACTATGAATGACAATTATTATGTTACCCCATTCGGTTGTGTAAGTGTGGCCAGCAATAAGGACATTGTATGTGTGACTGGCAAGATAGACACTTTGAACAGGTTAAGTGTAAATGTGGCCGGCAAGAAGGACTTGGTATTTGTGATCAACAAAATAAAGATATTAACATTTTAAATTCTTGTGTTCTAACTCATGTTACTTTTGATGGAGGGTTGTAACAAAAGAAAGGTGTAGTGACATATGACATATAAAAGATGTCACCAGTGTGGATCACTCCAGCTCTGTCCAAACTGTCTCAAATAACTGTTGCTCCATATCTACCTGTAAGGGCCAAATGGCACACATTTTGGAAAAAAAAATGGCAGCCACGGGGGCAGTCTAATAGTCATAGTAGTCCTCGAAGAAGGTTATACTGTACCCTTCTGGATCGGGCCAGATCTGACCCTGGCACCTGCAATTATAAGTTGCTATGTAAATCCCCTCAGGAACAGCTACCTGAACCGGTCACAACTAAGAAATTCCTAGGGTTTTACAACAAGCTTTTCCTGGTTCCCAAACACAATAATCATTGGAGACCTATATTGGACCTCAGTACCCTGAATAAGTTTTTAAAGACAGAGTCATTCAAAAAGGGAGACACTAGATACAAAAAGGACCTCTCCAGGCGTGAGAGTGGGTCACCTCCATACATTTCAAAGACTCGTGTCCAGATTCATGTCCAGGGTCAGACCTACTAGTACAAAATATTGCCATTGGTCTGTGCACACTCATGGAGTTCACAGTTGTGCAAAGGAGGTATTAGGATCCACCAGTACCTAAACACCTGGGTGGTCAGAGGCAGATCCCTCCATAACTGTCTCCACCATACACAGACTGTAGTAACTAATAGTCAGGAGTTAGATTGGTTAATATACCTGGAGAAATCAGGACAGGAACAACTTTGACGTCTTTTGCTATCAATTCAACCTGAAAGAGAGCAAGGTGACACTGACTAGATCATTAGCAGACCTTAAATGCAAATATCCAGAAACTACTCTCCAGTCTCACCTGACCAGTCTGGAAGCTGATGTCCCTGATAGGGTTGCAGACTGCCACAGAAAAACAACTCCACCTAGGCAGCCACCACTTGAGGCTGATACAGTGGCACTTGGAGAACGACTGCAGAGCAACGGAGACCCCAGAAAAGATTATCCCAATCCCAAGGTCACTCTATTCTCACTTAAAATGGTGGTTTCATGAAAAACAAAGTTCTGCAAAACCAGCTATTACATCGCCCAAGTCACGCTTTGCAATTCTTTGCAGATGTATCAAAATAAGGTTGGGACATTCACTTCAGGGAACACACTACAAGGGGTACCTGGTCCCTTGCATAGAGCAAATTGCACATAAATTATCTGAAACTAACGGCTGTCTTTCTGGCCCCAAAACAGTTCGAAGACCTCTGCTTGAACAAAATAGTCCTCATAGCTACAAACAACATCACAGTAGGGGACTGAAGTTAGGCTCCCTGTGTGTCCTACTATAGAGATTCCTGACTTGGTGTTCCAAAAAAGAGGTGACTGTTAAAGCCTGACACATACCAGGCTGGTTGAATGTTATAGCAGGCAAGCTATCCAACCTAGACCAGATTGTCCAGACAGAGTGGTTTCTCCTCACAGAGGTTTACCAGTTAATATATCCCCTGTGACACCAGTCTAAAGTGGACCTGTTTGTCACCAGATTGAACAACAAACTGCCTGAATTTGTTTCATTGGTACCAGAGCCCCTAGCATGGAAAGTAGATGCCCTCGGCCGGCTTTGGGAGGATCATGACATTAAAAGGCCTTCCCACCTGTAGAATCATTCCGATTGCTTCAGGATAGCCAAACATGTCATGCTAAACCTGGCCAAGCTCTTGACTCATTCAATCAGATCCTTCATGTGAATTTGACAAACTTCAATTTTCATGCCTGGCTCCTAGAGCCTTAGCAATCCAGGAACAGGGCTTCACTGAGGCAGTGGCAGCTCACACTGAAGGGCCTCAGAGAGTCTCAAGCACATATTTACAAAGTGGTGTAACATTAATCAGTTAGAGTTCAGGGCACCTCATATAACGTCCACAGTCGACTTCCTTTTGTTTTTTTCCCGGAGAAGAAATTACAGTCAAGTACAGTCGATGGCTATAGATCAGCAAAAATGAAAATCTCACCCATCTCCTGGATAGTTTCCGACCTAAGGGTCGAAGGGGCGTCGTCTGTAGGAATCTTTCCGTAGTATTTCACAAGCTAACAAAGGCTCCATTTGAACCTCTTAAGGAGGCTTCATTGAGGCTCTTCACCTTAAAGATTGTCTTCCTCTTTGCATTTTGTTCTGGCAAACACAGGAGTGAGATCGATTCTTTTCTTAGTAGGAATAACAGATACCAGTCAGACTGGCCCAAGGTGTCTCTATACTCCTCCCTCAACTTTCCTTCCTAGAACCAGCAGGCAAAAGATGGCCCAGACAGTGCGACCTAGGTGGTTGTACCTGGCCCTGGCCATAACTCTGTACAAATCCTTGAAGGCTGATGGGTACAGTTAGAGCACTAAGCTACTACTCGGATAGGACCCCAGACGAAACAAAGAGTTGTTCTTTGTTTCCATCAAGAAAGGTTTTGACAAGGATATCTCATTTGTCACTATCTTCTCCTGCATCAAGCAAACTGTGATCCTATGCAATGAACTCTCAAACCAGGAGTCCTTCACCCTACAACAGGTTAAAGTCCATGATTTTAGACCCTTTGCAGTTTCTGAGGCCTTCTAGTCCGGCTTTTCCCTAGAACAGCTGTTATCAGCCTGCCACTCAGAACACCTTCACACAATATTATCTGAAGGATGTGACTTGGGCTGATTCAGAGCTTTTTTTCATTTGAGTCCTATAGTGGCTCCTTAGGAGATCCACCAGAAACTAGTGGGTAAATCATTTATAGTTATTGCCAATATTTATTGCTTTGGAACTGAACTCCTGTTGTCAAGATCTAAAGACATATTTAGTCTCGCCATTTTAAGTAAAACTGTTAATTTACACTTCAAATATTTCAAAATAAAGCCACAATCTGATGAAATTGTACACTTTTATCTCACATTTCTGAAGTTTTCAATATGTTTTTGATGAAAACTGCAATGTTTTGTTTTGATTTGATAAATTTTGCGTCCCATTTGTGGTTCGGGATATGCTAAAATAAAAGTTTTTTGGTTTCCCGAATTCAGACTATTTGGTGGATAATATCAACGCTCCCATATAGCCCCATGTTGAAATATTTTTGCATTCAATATAGATATCCACACAGCAAAATGATTTAGCCACTACCAGAAACCCATTTAGGTTGAGGGGTTTTTGTTATATATATTAGTATATAGCTGGATATAAAAAAATACAAAAAACCTGTGACGCATTTCCTTCGAAAGGTTTATTTCCTGGGACTGAGCTCATACCTTTCTTCTCCCACTTCAGAGCAGGTCTGTAAAAAGTGCACCTGGCAAGCTGGACACTGGCAGCTGACCTGGAGGACCCACTGGGATCCTGGTTTAAGACCACCATTGCCTAAAATTTTGAGCTCACTTAAGATCCCTAGTAACTGACCCGCCTACCAAGCGGTAATGATGTAGCAATTGTCTAACTGGACTGGATATATTAATACAATAAAATTGCAAATTTAATAGTAAATTATTTTTATAAGTTAATACCCTACCCAATGGACAGGTAAAACACTCCAAACCGACCTACTATCAGCTCATTAGCCACCGCAATAGGTTTAGACAACAAAAAGATGCCTTGACATTACTCTGTCTAGACAGGAAGAAATTCTAGTCTAGTCCTGCAGGTGGAAGCACGCTGTTTCCGTTGTTTGGCGGGACCAGTCATGTCAACCACCTGCACTGGTATCTATGCCAGAAGGATAATATGGATTGCTTTGACTTTTAGCATCATCATCCATCATTGCTATCTTCACATTTTGTTACTTGACTATATGTCGAAAATGGTATGATGGATTCAGACGTGGCATGTGGTGGTTACTGGTTCGCAAGGTAAGTACTATGTTAAGGTCGCCCTTAAGTCTCAAAAAAATTCTATGGCTATCCCTTTTGGTAATCCTGATCAACATCTCAAAGGCTGCAAGTTGATACTAAACATATATAGGTTTTGGATTTAACAAAGATTGAGAACCTACATAACACGATTACTGCATATTCCTTCACAGTTGCAAACTAGCATTGAGTTTTAAGGTTAGGGCAAGGTTAGGTTTGTTTGGTTGCTGGACAATATTTGCTGAGGTAATTGAGATATTTCATTGGCATTAAACACGTAAGTGCACCAAAAAGTTGTGATAGTTTAAGAAGCTTAGAGGTTAAGGTTATACCACTTTTACCCATTATACGAATCTGCTGGATGTGGCCATATAATTTTTTTCTTGCTCTCTTCATCTCCCTTTCTAGCAACAGGAAAAGGAACAGTCTTTTTAACCCAGCCAAATTTGGTGAGGAAGTTGCCAAGGAGGTATCATTTGCATGACAATTTGTTTGACTGTCGATTTTCTGTTAGCCAAGAGGATTACAAAAAAAGCAAATGTTGCACCTTCAGAAAATGGGTCTTGGTCCAGCCTACATCTTAAAATATTTTAAGAGTGATTTGGTTATCATCTGAATAAAAATTATAAATCAGATATTCCCATTCACTTGTTATTACATGTCTCAGCCAAGGTATGCACTCATTTTATGCTCTTGTTTTGTTAATATCTTGTAATTGACTGCTTTTTTGACAATAACTGGCAAAAACTATTGCCATGGCAACCGGTAGATCACAACAATGATATATAATAGCCTTTCCTGCTAAATATTGACGCCTAGTAAAAACTTGTTATGTGAAACCATCATTTGATTATGCAGATCTGTGATTCTGTGTCTCTCTCTGTATACTGTTATACAGAATTGAAAATACCACTGTTGCTAAAAATTAAAGCAAGACAAACTTTCTCCCTTCACGTAAAAGGGTTGGACGATGTGAAGAAGTGTGAGACATGCTTCACCTGAAGATATTTTGGAATGGAGTTTTTTCCCCACAGTCTTAAATGACAAATGACATCCGGATGAGCAGGCAAGTTGAGGGAAAAAGTAAGTCTGGTCTGTATCTCAGAAAGTGTAAGTTGTGGAAAGTTGATACTTGGTAAGGACATTGGTTAGGGGGTGTATGTGTGGAACGTCATAACCTTCATTTGACCTCTGACTTTACTGTTGTGGCCTTGATCTCTAAAATGTTGTCAGGGTTATATCTCGGAAACTGCAAGGTGTAGGTATTTGATAGTTTGTAGGGACCTTCCTTAGGGGTTGTAGCTATGGATCAAAATTTTTAGTTTACTGATGAATGCTGTCATCTTGCTTTTTGAATTGTTTTGTTTTAATACTGTATCTTTACATAAATATTATTTCTCTAAGATGTTATTTTATCTACCTAATCATCATTTGGACCCCTATATAGCTGACACTGCTCTGAAAGTATCCAGATCTTTGTTCTGGTTCACTACTTTATATCACATGGTGTTGAAAACTATTTCCTCATCCCTGTACGGGCATCTCTGGTGCTATTTTATTCTTTGCTTGATGTTTTTACAAGGGAGTATTTTATAAAATCAAAGCTTGTCTATTTACAAAGTATCTGAGACGTCCTCAGACCAACATTTACACAATCCTATGTTGTCTCAGTCTCACTCGGACTGTAAATGGCAGGGTAGGCTTTGTTTTTGTCTCAGGAGGTCTGGGCTTAATCCCAGATCAATCTCCAACCCACCATGCAAAGGAAAAAGCAAAATCGGCCATAGCTATCTGATGAAGTCTGTTATTAGTCCTAGGGTGTCTGAGGAAGTCTAGGACCCATCTGAGACCCAGTTGGTATATCCAGACAGGTTAGGTACTGAATGGTATTACAATTGTGGTTTAATCACCTCTAATTCTGAGAACAAAAGTGAGTACTATGAGGAGATCTGACACTTCCTGAGAACAATATCAAACCTGGATTCCGATTCTATTGCTCCACCCACTATTCATGTTTTTTCACAGACTATCGAGGATTAAGGGTCCCAGGACGAATTGGGGCTTAATCCTTTGGTGGAACAGGGGCATAAGAGAGCCATAAAGTACACGGGTCGTCATAAACTTGTCCGTTTTTACACGATTTATGTGAAATATGAAGAAAAACAGTCAGGCACACCCGATTGATACATACCAACAGATAGAAGATTGTAAGTGTCACAAAACTGCCAAGTTTGAGATCAATTCATGCACAAATGAGGACAAAAAAGGCCAAGAACATTTTTTGTTGTTGTTGTTACAGGAATCATAATCTTGTCCGTTTTCATATTTTGTGGATCAATAGCTTGGGCATATTTTTTTTTGGAGAGAGAAGGGCATATTTTTTTTTTTTTGGAGAGAGAGAGAAACACAGAGCATTAATTATTTCAAATGGGGTGACTGAACAAAATTTATATATATTGTCTGGCAAAATATTGATGAAGTAAGCATCTGTGAAGTTTAACTGGGGGATCACTATAAGTTAAACTGAAATATGTTGGATTTGCACACAAATAGCTTTTCCAATTCCTTTACAATTTATTTCTGTAACATCAGTGGAATTTAATGACTTGGAAAAGAAAAATTAATAACAGTTACTCATATTTAGAAATGAATGAAAAAAAAGAAAATTCCTCAATGAAATATACAGAATTAATGTATCAGAAACAAATATGCAAACTTGCAGTGTATGATAAGTAATATAATTAAGAAAAATGCAAATGCAGAAACATATAAATTCAGCCAAGTTGATATGTAAAGTTGTTTGAGTTTACAATCTTGAATCATTTAAATAGAAAGTATCTTTAAATCTGAACATAGAAAATTAAAAATAATGTTTCAAGGAAAAGTGAATTGAGTATCAGGCAAATTTATAGACCAATAATTTATCCTTCAAGTTGACAGTTAGGGCAAAACCAGCTAGCACAGGATTCTTTGTAAAACTTGTATTCAGTGTAGTGAATGTCTGGGAGACAGTCAGTATGAAAGCAATTGTAACAGTTGTCACATATTGCAAAATCATTTTCTCCCTCAATGAAGCACACTACACAAAGCTTTAACAGGGGGCATGCTGGGCATCTGAATAAAGTGTCACTGTCAATGAGTGAGAGATCTGCCATGGTCTGAAAGTTTGAGGGCAGGCAATGGTAGTGCCACCACTTTGGGCAAACATCGCAGCCCATCCACTGGATCGCAAACAATGTATCATTGGGGTGTTCCTCTTCTTTACAGCCTGGGCATCTCTCTGTCTGTGTCACAGGTTTTTTTTTTGAAGCGGTATGTTTTCCTGCATTGAACAAAAAATGTCATTACTTGGAATAAAATTTCTGATATCATAAAATTGTTATCAATGACACACTGAATTATTGAATAAAATGCAATATGTTTACAACTTTTGTTCATTGTAACAGGCATTTTTATCTGTATCACACAACATAGACAGTGACAGAGCCCTCAACTGGTGAATAGCAAACAACAAATAAATGTTAAAAAGTTGTCTTTCTTTATTGCACTTATCACTAAATATCATTGTTTATTTACTTTCCAATTTTCCTTTGTGTAAGGAATGATAGTCCACTTTACGGCAAATTCTTCCTGATTTGCTGACTGTTGCAGAAGTGCATGGTACCTCAATGTCTGTGACTTTATCTTCTGGAATTAAAATGTGCAAATTAAATGTTGTTAAAAACTGGTGAACTATTTCTGAAAACTTATATTAAGAAAACAAAAAAAAAGGCATTATAGGCGAAATCAGTGTTTTCCTGAAATTTCTAGCTATTTATGGATATTACAATTTAACTACATATTTTAACATGTTCATTCACAAAAGTTTATGGTATGCATCACCTTGTAGCAATTGACGTTTCTTCTTGGAGTAAGTCTTTATCTTCACAGGTTCAGGATCAGTGTCATTTAAATGAGGGGGGACTGCATGCCCTTAAAATGAAGTAATGGCAATTTATAATTATGCAATTGACTAATCAGAATAAGGAGTTATAGAGTAATCTAGAAAAGCAATATCATTACATAATGATTTCAAAGAGAACTTGTGGTAGACATTTTATTTACAAGTTATATTGCCTTTATGCTTTATGAGCAGTACTTTGATAAGGTATAATTATATATCAGAAGCAATGAAGCAGACAATTAATTGGAATAAAACTGGAATGATAAATCTGACACATCCTGCACAATATGAATTTCATGTGTTATTATGTAATATATTTTGATGTACCATGTAGTTCAGGATTTTTCTCTGATCTGCAGCTTTGGAGTTCCTCCAATAAAACCATCATGTCTGAATCTGAAATTTTGGTTGACAATGTTAAAGGTGCAGTGGTTGACAAAACATATTTCAGTTGAAATGCAAAATTTTAAAAATTAGTTCTTAAATATAAAACAGTTATAACTTATTGAAATATATAAAGCAGTAAACAACAGACATGCTCAGATATTATGACAATTTTTATTGGAACTCATATACAAAAACATTACTGAGTGATTTCTGTGGTGTTGCACTGCTATCATTTGTTGATGTAGTACACTGCATTGTCATTTGTTTCTTTTCAGCAATTCCTGCAACAAAATATTTTTTTTTAATTTTGGTTACTGACAATACATACAATAACATGAATGTTGTAACAAAGGATGTATGTGGAGTTTAACAAAGTTTTATGTCACATATAGCACGTAACAAATTTATAATTGATAATGTATTACAACTTTAATTATTACCGCAACGACTTTGGTTAGGCTTGGTGGGTGGCTTGAACAGGGGTTTCTTTCTTTTTCTGATGACTGGGCGAATTTCTGGTAAACCTGAAAGAAATTTGCAAGTATCAAAACATTACTGGTAACATGTAAACACATAATTATCTCAATATTGGTTTGAAATATATAAGCTTCATTACTGGGACATGAGGTTTGATTCTTACCATCCACAATGTTATCAGCAGTAGCAGTATGAGGAGCTGCTGCTTCTGTTACACATGGAGTGTCAGCAGGTGTCTGAGGTACTGTCAGTTCATCTACAGATTCAGCATCTAGAACAGAGTACATATGTACATGTATGGGCAAAAGTTAACAGTTATACTTTTACATTCTGTTCAACAATCTGGGTGCACATATTGCTTCAGGTCCTCATCATTGACACTTATAGCAGGTGAATTTCAACAGATGTTACATCCTGTGATTCAGTGTCGAAGCTGTTAAACCACTAGGCCACTGACAATGAGTAAATATATTTGACAACTCAACATAATTTATGGTTATAATTTGAAGCGTTAACTTTTTCATCTAAAATGTATAAATATGTAGCAGTCACAATGTTTATAAATAGGCAAACAAGAAATACATGGACCAGTGTCATTAAATTCATTTTTCTATCCATCTATCTATATCTATCTCTATGTCTCTCTCTCTCTATATATATATATATATGTACAATTGTACCCAATGTTATCATAGCTGTACGTCTTGCTTCGGTTTTCTTTGTTGCAGCAGCTTTCTTCCCTTTTAGTGATGCTATCATGTCGGCACCTATATTGAATTTACAATGTATTACCAGTATTTGCAAACATAAGAGAAACTTGCTGTTGCAAGGGTGAATAAAGTGACACAAGGCCAAAAGGTGTTTTGGTCACCTAGCGCAAGCACAAGCCATCAGAGACATTAGTAGTGCAGTACAATTTATGAAAGTCTGGTTACACAAAGAAATTTCAACTAAAACAAATCCCACAGCAAGAGAGGCAAATTCAGAATTTCACAGGTCTTGTAAAGGTCATCAAACTCCGGAGAGAAAAGGACATATGCTGCAGTGTTGCCATGTCATCCAAACAGGAGCAAAAGAGGAAAATAAAGAGTACAGAGGTAAATTTCATCAAAGTCCAGAGACAAAAAAAAGTTATCCGTAGAAGCGCGAGCCTCAATGAAAGAGATAATACATACATACATACATACATACATGAAGCAAGAGCATAACAATTGTCCAAGTACCATTGCCTGATAAGTACACTTGATTATTATATTGTTGTTAACCTGAAAGATACGATGCTCCAGGAAATCTGCTTCGTGATGGTTTCTTGGGACTTTGTTGTAGCTCTGGTAAAGGAAACAAATCAACCAGTTCCTCATCAACTAGACCATTTGTTAGTAATGGGTTATTTTGTCTCTGAAATCAGTGAAATGAACAAAATAGTTTGAAATAATTTAAAGTTGAAATGTAAATACACCTGTGTCACTGATTTTAATCAAAAATTATTGCTGCATTTTCTGTGTCTTTTAAAATTACACAGAGTGCAAATGTGTGCACTAAATTCACATAACTTTAGAATGTGTTTTTAAAATGTCTGGAGGGGCCACAGCGGTGTAGTGATAACACTCCCCTCCCACCTCTGAGGTAAGCCGTTCCAATCCCGACAATATTTAGGAAAGTTACAGTTGCTTACCAGTTGTTGGCAGTGCACAGCGCAGAACCTTTACAAAATATATGTACCGGTTTGCTCTGCCCATAAAACTACCTGCAGTGATATGACTTAGACATTATTGAAACCAATGGCAAAATCCAAATAGTTAGATGAAAAAAAGTCTGAGTCACAGCTAAAATATATATTTTCACAAATGTAACAATATGCATTCTTAGAATTCCATAGTTAAACTTCATGATAATCTGTAATGCTAAGTGATACATTGCACATATTTAATATAGGGCCAACCTTGTGTGTTAGGATGCATATGTCACATGGAGCCAATGCACCACATCTGATACATGGCTTTGGTTGTGGGACCTCTGTGGAAATCTGGTCAGCAACATCTCCGAGTGAGCTGCAGCATTCCTCTGCATGCTGAGTAGTGTTCTCAGCATTACTGACATAGTTGTCAAAATCTTTTTGACATGTGAAAAGTAATTTGCTTCTGTCAATTGCTCTGATGTCTAGAGGACAAATGCCTGTTTGTTGAAATTCATAAAATTAATTTGAAAATGTCAGGTGAAACAGCTGAAATTATTTTTAATTACATCTACTGAAATCTCCATTACAATCTGCAAATAATCATTTACATGAAACTTTAGGACAACTTACTTTCAAATATTTGATATAATTTAACATTCATGGACACAATGCAAGAGGTTACTGTGACCGCTCTTAGAAAACAATTTGTGCATAATAATTATGTGAAAAATGACTGCACTGGCATTTCAAACTACTTTAAATACCTAACCAATATTCTAGCACCTGAATTTAATATTAAAGTAGACAGTTATATAAAGACTTGAAATGTAAAGTGAATGAAATTTCTTCACTGCTCATCATTGCTAGCGTACATTATAATGAGAGGTATCTGATTGTAAAAGTAGTTTCACAGACCAGTTATTGGCTATAATTCAGCAGAGATGTAGTTCCTAAAACAACTCAAACATGGCCCTTTAGTGTTATAATATCATCTCAACAAAAGAGCTGAAAATTCGAAGCTCAAAATCAAACAAAATAAAAAGACAAACACTTAGTTTATAGCAACAGGAAATCCCAAATTATTATAGATATGTGTAAGAGTATATCTATCAAAATCATGCCATTATTGATTAAACAATTCAAACATAAAATAAATTAATGTAACAGATTATATTTCTTTCTCTTAATTCAATTTGGAACTGACCAGTATTTTTAAAAGAGTCCTGTATGAGCGAAGGTGTCCAAGCAGACAATGCTGATCGTAACAGTTGGGGAAATTGTGCTGGCCGTGCAATAAAAGATGCCTTGACAAGAGAGCACTTATAGGCCTCATTTGCAAAACGAGCTTTCAATGGAGAAACAATTTGATCCACAGGTTGAAGAAAGTTTGATGTTTTAGCAGGCAGTGAAACAACGTGAATATTTTCTTTCATAGCTAACTGAAGGACCTCTAGATCAAAATGACTAGATGCTGGATCTATGACAAGTAACACAGGTCTAGATCTTCCAATTTGTTTCAAGAAGGATTCTTGAAACCACAATCTAAATGTTTTGGAATCCATGTAGCCGGAGTCAGTACTTGTATAGGAAAAGGTAGATGGAATAGTGCTGGGTGTGAATGTTGAGGGAATGTTTTTGAGAAAATAATAAGAGGTGGCAGATTTTTTCCAGATGCTGAAATTGTGTGTACTGTGGTTATATGATTGTTAGTGAAAACTTGCTGCATTGAAGCTTGTTTTGCCCCTTTTTCAACCAAAACTGGTCTCTGTAGAACCTGTTGGCGAGACCATCCAACCTCATCCATGTTGTAGATGTTGCTGGCCTCAAACTGATCTTTACTATCCAGGTCCTTCAGTATTTGAAAATAATTTTTGATGTCTCCAAATGAGGCTGCAGCAGCTAATCTAGCCCTATCAACTTGTCTTGGCACTCTAGCTGACAGTCTGTGCCTTTTAATAAATCGGGCACACCAAGAGTGAGACAGTGTCAGGTTGTCCTTTGAGCCCTCTCTTTTACTGAGTATTTGAGCTGCAATCATGCCTAGTATCTCATATGTTATGGGCGTATTGTGCTGAGCCATCCACCTACAATATTCAGCCAAGGACTTTTCTTCATTGGTATGTAGTTTCAGTGGCTTCCCCCTCTTCAAAAATCCGCAATCCATTCTCTTCAAATTGAATTGTAACGTTGCCTTTGGTATTTGATAAATTTTGGCAGCTTTTCCACAAGTGATCTTTCCACATTTTATCTTTCCTATGGCCTCTATCAGAGTTGCCTCCTCATATAATCTGTTGGGCTTGCCCATGTTTATGTCAATACACAAACTGGACATATATTAGAAGATTGCATTAATGTGTAAAAAACTGTTCCTGAACACTATTCATTTATTACTTCAGAAATGTAAAAATGTATTTTAAATTTTGTACTGTAAGCTTTATGTTTAAGTAATAGAATTTTTTTTAACTGACATTGTACGAATTGAAATACCATTTGAAATATTTCACAACAAAAAAAAAATATTATTTAAAGCCAAAAATACAGTAGTTAACATATATTTACTTCATGATACCAGTTTAAGACTATTAGATTAATACTTTTTCAAAAAAAAATAATATTGGTTAATTATTAATTATTAAATTATTGAATCTTATTGTATTTTACCATAATCTTAAAATCAATCTGTATACCAAAAATATTGCACAAATTACAAATTTATTATAACTTGTATGTTATAAAGTTAACATAACTGATATGTTTTAAATTCTATCTAGATACTGCAATACATTGCTTCGGCTATTCTTGTTAGGTAATACTTAACATGCCTATAATACATTAAAAGAAACATCTGAAATATTCCAAAATTATACAGTATAACTATAAGAAGAACCTCATAAATCTCCTACAATTCAATTATAAACATAACTATTAAATATCACTTTGTGTTACTTCTTCAAAAGTGTTACTCACTGTATCATGCATAGTAGCTAAACAACAGTGTTGTGACACCTTTAGCACATTTATGAAATAATGCATGCTCTTTAGAGAAACATAAATGTAAACAAGCAGACGATCAACAAGCCCAATAATAATACTGTCATTTTAAAAATATCTGTAATTGTTAGTGACCTACATTTGGTATTAAAACATTCTATATTTTATAGTTAACACTCGATTATATAAACAGAAACAATATTTACCTGTTTAAATAGTTTTTTTTCACTTTTTACCAGATCTCACAGAACTGTCAAACAGCTGTCAAACTTGATCATGTGACTTAGAGTACAGAAATAATCTCAAAATGATAAAAATGTATTCAAGGTATCATTTACAATTATACACTTCCGTACTGTGTTTCTGAAAAAATATTATTAAATATAAAAAGAAGATGGTCCCCTTGTTTAACATACATTACTATAAAATATACTGTGCATGTAGAAATATATTTTGGTCATGACATCATGAGACTCCATCATAAATTCTCCATGTTTACATGTTTTGAAAGTGCAGCAAAAAAAAAAAAACCCAATAAATTATGGATATGTGTGTTTGTGTTCACCAATGTTACTGACAGATATATGGATACATTGTATATGTAAGTAAAGTTTGTTTTCCTGCATCTTTTTTATTATATTACGGGTGTGCAAGATACTGCTCTCCGATCGGACAAGATTATGACTCGGACAAGTTTACGACGACCCGTGTACATATTTATTTGTCTCTTAGTTTATCATGCAGTCACTGAAAATCGCTGTCTGCGCATGTATGTGACTTCATTCATTTATCAAAACATAACAAGTAATTTAAGCCCTCAAGTGTTGTGCAGTCATTGTTAGTGTAAAATCGTTGTCTGCACATCCTCCCGTATTTTTATTGGCCAATAGAGAATTTCAAATACCCGTACACGTGTTGACCCGAATGCCATAGCACTTTCCTGCTATATTCATGTATATAGTCTTTTATAAAAGCTTAGAAAAAACAGTTTTACTTTATCAGTTTTGATGAACTTCAAAACACCTCCTCCACGTTATAAAACTTCAAGCTAGAAGATTTACCTGTGAGCTGATGTCGTCATTATGATACCACAGCAATTCTTAAACTCACACACAAACTCATGCATAAACTCAGTCTTGAGTTTATAGCTACTGATTATAACAGAGGCTTTATACTAATTATAGTGAAGGGTTTTCATGTAAAACTGCAGTGCCAACACAAATTTTTATGTGAACTTCACTTAAAATCTGACACAGTAGCACAAGTTTTCAAATTTTCAAAGTAGAACTTGTTAATCCTGAGTGAATCCTGTGTGAATCCTGTGTAAATGTAGGAGTGATACTGAAAAAAAATCCATTATGTTTTTGAATTTTAGAATGACTACATCAATTCAATTTTTGTTCTTTTGTTTATGTATGTCCAAGATTTTTATTAGTTATTTTATTTTTTTTTTTTTGGCAAAACTGTGCAAATGTTATCTTACAAGTTCAAACATGTTCCGAGTCTTATCATGGCTTTTTTTTCTCAGTTAGTTAAAGAAACTACAATCTCATACTTATGTTTATGTATGAATTTAACCTAGTGCCATATGGGTGTTCTTTATGAATAATCACTAACTGTGGTTTATTTTGAAAGGACCAAAAAAGTAATTTCTGCATTGTTCATACTAGTAATTTAAGACAAATGGGTGAATCCTGACTCATAATAAGTAATATCTTTGTCAATATGGCAGATAACCGAATCACAGGAGTATATTTTTTCCAAAGGCTACCACAGATATTATGGCTTCGCTTTACTGTCATTAATTGATCATAAACTCATTTCTTGAGTCTTCTCCGATGCAAACTCAAATTTTTAAATGAGTTTAAGCATAATCTCAGCCTGAGAATTTTCAAAAATGCCAACAAATGTGAATTTAAGCATAAACTCAGAGAATGAGTTTATGTGTGAGTTTAAAGGTGAGTTTGAATTTTCTGTAATGTGAAAAGTTTGAGTTAAAGCATAATCTCATAAAGATGAGTTTATATGTGAGTTTTAACATGAATTTAAGTTTAAGAATCTTTGTAAATCCGGGCTCTGGTTTGCGTAAGAATGAAAATGTTAAAAATTTGCAGTTTATATTCACTCACTGACGAGAAATGTCTACATACAAATAATATCACTCAGATGCCCTTTTTGTCTAGAAATGTAAACAAACTATATGTGTGTATATATGATACGTCACTGTCACATCACATTATGACGTAATTCAGCATATCAGAAACACAGGATATTGATTTTTTTCATTCTCTTTGTAGAAAAACTGCAGTGTATGACGTAAATGGGATTGGTTTGTGACATCACATTGTATTGTAAGAGACTTTTCGCAAACATTCTCTTCTCTTTGCCTCTACTTTTTCTACCCATTTAGCGTTTAGCAAATGCAGGTTATAATAGAATGATTTCAAAACCCATTGCTGTCCTAAGATTCGACTCTGTGGTTTGCACAAAACCAGCCATTGCACCCTTGTTGACAACTAATTTGTACTACAATGACATCACTTAATTCATTAATTTCTTTGTGCTTCATTTGTTTGACAAATGAACAGAAGTAATCCTAGAAATTATTGCTTGATTTTTTGTACACCTTCTGTTTCAAAGTGACATATTTAATCTATTTGGTGTAAAATAAGTTTACTTTTTATCATACTTGAGGTTAAAATACTGATCATCCATAGTTTATATTAAAAGAAGATAAAACAGTTTGGTCACTAAGTGAATATAACTGCAATAGATCTATTTGTGAACCTGTACTAGTACGTCTTATTACAGTAATCCATGAGCTTAATTATCTGTGACATTTGGTTTTGAAAGTGTGACAGAAGAAATTGTTTTCATCAGCGAATATAACTACTACAAAGATCCGCAAAGTTTCACAAGCAATATCCCAGATAGCATGCTGACGTCGGGCCAACGTCGGGCCAACGTCGGCACATCCGTCGGCCCGACGATGGCTGCCGACGTCGGCCCAACGGCTTTTTGACCGGCGGCCCAACGTTGGCCCAACGTCGGCAAGCCACCGAAAAAAATTACTCATTGTATAGCATCAACCAATCAAATTGTCCACAAATAACTTTTTCAGTGTGAATTTATAATGAGAATGTTATTTTTATTTCTAAAATTATGAAATAGTTGGCTAAAATTTGTGGGCTCACTGAAATATGATTTTTAGATATACCATTATAAATAATTTTTTACTAAGTTCACAAAATCCCCTATTATTGCCCACCGCCATCTTGAATAAAAATCCACCGTTGGCCCAACGTCGGCCCAACGTCGGCAAAATGTATAGACATATAACCAGAGTTGGGGTTGGCAGGCAGCCGTCGGCCCAACGTCGGCCCAACGTCGGCAAAATATGCAGACCTTGCGACCAACAGCCAACGTCGGTCCGACGGCGGCATGCTATCTGGGATATTTCTTTTGAAAATAAGGTAATTTTATTTTACTTTACAGTATTTATAAATGTTAATCTGGCAGCGAGAAATATCAGAGGAAAACTCTGCTATATACTGTACATATTGCCTATGTCTACTTTCTTCATAAATTCATTATTTTAACTGAAATCTGAATATATTGTAAAAATACCAACAGTGTGCTTGTATAAAATATCCATAAAAGACACTTCTTTGTACGTTATCTAAATGGTTTTATACTTATTATATAAACTAGTTCAATAATCTTATAATGTCCATGCTTAAAATTTAAAATACGTCTTCTGCCTTCAAATCAAAATTCAAACTGCAAAGTTACACAAATAACCTCTATATTTGAAAACCGTTCATGTCATGTTTCTGGTCACTAAGAGTATCCAACACATGATGCTACACAGATCTGAAAACGTCTTTGCAAGCGGTTTGCAAATTGAGCGATAATGGATGAGTTTTACAGGTTTCAACACAGTGCCGTCTAAATATTCAACTCCATGATTAGCAGAAAGCCAGCCACTGGACCCTTGTTAAAATCTTATCAGATTCTGTAAGGCGTAGAAGGTTCACACTTGGTGGGGACATTGGTTAGGGTTGTAGGTGTCAAATTAGAAGTGCGCATATTTGATATATATCAGATAGCCAATATTTTGTGTTACATAATGAAACCCTACAGAAACATTTACTCATCTGGTAGTTGTAGACGCATGAGACAAGAAATGAGCACTTTGCTGGATTATGTGAATACTGTCTGTGGATAAAAATTCAATAAAAGCACTACAATCTGGCGACAATTCACTAATTCTTGCAAGAGTTACTGTTTGCTTGGTTATAACATCAAAATAAACTCACTTTTACACCTTTCCCTTCTATTTCTATGAGGCAACAACGCAGATGCACTGGTGAGTTGGTTTTGCAACAACTCATGCCAGAATATGCACAAACTGGCTTAAAAATGGTGGTATAAAAATGGTTGGGTCCTCCCAAAAGATGGTCTGGATCTGCCCAAAATACTTCCAGTCTAGTGACTATTTATGTCAGTCCAGTACAATATGTTTGCTTTAGAATGCCATCCATTTAAACTGTAACTAAAACTGCTGATGCAGAGCAGTTCTATTATTTCTGGGCTCAATATTCTTGAATTTTACTTTGTTATTCAATGAACATGTCTAAGTTAGTTACCTCACGGGTTCAACATGTGTATATAATTTTATTGTTCATTGGACAAGTTGTTGATACCTTTGAAGACAAATATTACTTTCACATCTCCAGTTGTAAATAATTAAAACTTATGTATGCTAAGGTATTCAGTAGGTTTATAAAGAAAAAAGATGAAACCTCGAATTTACAAGATGCAGTGTTGTTTTAGTATTAATAATGTTATATTCTTTTATTTTTATAAAATTTTCCACAGGAATCCACCTGGTATTAGTTTATTTAGATGAAGATCAAAACTCGTATTACTTTAGACTGGAAAAGAGTGATGCAGAATTGATGGCCACAGGACCCGCCAGTGCAAATATCCTGTATACCTACCCTTTTGCACTGTTAACAGACTCAGTCAAGTTTGTCATTGATACAATTTGTAACAGTGAGTATGGTTGATTTAGATACACTCCAATGAATAGAATAATCCTTATGTTGCTGTTGTGTTATTTGGTATCACACTTTTATGTGTCATTATATTAAATGTGTTGTTTTTCCACTTTCTAGGGTGAATACTGAAATATTAAGAAAAATGGCAAAATTTAAAATTTTATTTTTAAAAGAAGTAAAGGACCTCAAAGGTTGGGGTGAGAGTATTTAATCAGTAAGTCTGTCTGTCTATCTCTTTCTCCATCTGCTTAATTTGAAAATGGTTCATCAGATTTGAGTCACATGGTGGGGTCTAACCATAGCTAGTCCCTGAAAGAAGATGTAGATCTTTATCCAAATAGATTCTCCATAATTTTTGGTTGTTATAGATTGTCAGCTTAAGTAAACTTTTTATTACATTATTACATCTTACCTAACAGAGAATATTGTCTTGTGAGGTAGCAGAAATGATATTGAATTGAATGCTTCTAGTGTTAAGATAAATATGAATATTGATGTACCATTCTGCCCCCAGAATCTTCCAGTTTAGAAAACATTAACCTCTGAAATTGGAAAACTAAAGTTTTTTATGAAAAATAAATTATTAGTTAATATCTTATCAGTGTACAGCTTTATATTTCCTGCTAAATACAAGAAAAAGACATCCTGAGTTTCACCTCTGGCCAAATTGGTATAGTGCACTCCACTCACCAGGTGGCCTAGTTTGTGCCTCGTTTGGCTCGAGGGACATGATTTTGTAGCATCTTTTTAGTTTGGAGCAGGTTTTGAAGTCAAGCTTTTTGTTAAAGAACTTTAATTTGTGGATTACTCCGGTTATTGTGATATTTTTGTTTTCTGGTGATTTCATCTTGTGTAAATTATAATTATGGCTTCACAGGGATAATGTACGAGTGCATACAGTCATGCTGGTAGAGGGAAAAAGCCAGGGTATTGATCGCTGTGTTTTAAAGAAAGATAGTTGTAAATTTTGGGTGTTGCTTATAACAGATCAAGAACCATCCCTACATACAAACTTATGTAGAAAAAAGAAGACAGAATCCCTTTTGGACGCACCCCATCCCTCTTTTAGCCAGCCTATTTTTCCCCTTACAATTCCATCAAACCAAGCCGGTGTGGCTTTTGGCTAAGATCATGCTCAGAAATCTCAGTCAGTGGACATTGCCCCCTCTGCAAACCCTCTTCCTAGATCTTGATCTGGAATCAGTCATCTCCACTCAGCCTAATTAAGTCGGCACATTGACTGTTAAGCACTCTGCTCTTGAAGATATTCCCTGGACCAACAGGCTATTGAAAAAGGGAACGTATTGGAACCAGTTGAAGAACTGGATTCTAGTGGCCCTGAAAAGGCATCGAGTGAGAATCAGAACCAGAGGGAGATTGTCTAGGGTGAGAGATCATTTATAGGTTATACCCACATTCACGATATTGAATACTCTGCAACCTCCCTGGCCGACAGTCCTTGGACTGTTCACAGGACCCAGCTGGTGGGTAAAGTCTTTAGCCCTGCTTCCACCGGACGATTGGTTGTGCAAGTAACTAGAGAAGGAATGGAGGATATCCTTTTTAAGTGAACCCAGTGGTTTGGGCATGATCAGTATCTGGGTCCACATAAGTCACAGAGTAGATGGTCTGGGATTCATCTGGCTGGACCCAAGGGACCAATTATGCCAGTACTTATATCTGTAATGCAAAACTTTTTGCTGCTGAATCTGCTCCACATGCCTCACGTCCACTCTCACAAGACATAATACCCAAGTGAGAAAAGGCAGGCAAAGAAACAGTTACATCTACAACCAGTCAGCGGGTTTCAACAGATGTATCACCCAAATCCAGGACAGTACACAATACCAAATTAAAACTAGCAGGCAGAAATGAATAAAGGCAAATCCTCTTTAGTTCAACCAGAATGTCAGTTTTGCTCTTGGGAAGGCTTTACAACATCTTTCTGACTTTATCTTTGTACGGATGTTTGTATCTCCAATTCCAGACCCCAAAAGCTTGGGTAGTAGATAGTTTGGCTCTGTCTTTGAAGGACCTGGATTCTCAGTGGCCTAGCGGTTAGCAATTTTGGCAACTAATCATAGGCTGTCACCTCTGTGGGTTCGAGTCCAACAAGTGGCAAGGCTGAGAAGCTTTCCCTATATGACCCTGGCTGTTGAACGGGACATAAAAACCCAACTTTGGAGGACCTGGATCAGTGTGCCTTTCCTCCAGTGTCTCTCTGAGAAAAGTAAACAGCAAGCGGTCAGATCACTTGTACAAGAGCATCATTCTGATAGCATTCTGGTTGTCCCAACATACAATGCCTTTTGGGACCAAATCAATCTATCCTCCCAAATACCCATATACTTTCCTAACCAAACAAGTCTAGTAAGCCAACCCATCGATGGAGCCCTGCACAAAGACCTTGTGAATCTCAATGTCCATGTATGGCTCCTAGAGTCACATCAATTAACGAATAGAGATTCGCTGACCAAGTGACAGCACGAATTGAGATGCTCAACTAGTGCAGTATATGGAGCTTTGTTGGCTGTAAGGTGGACTTCAAGTCCCCATCTATCAATGAAATACCTGATGTTTTCCTGCACCTTTTCAAGGATAAATATCTGCAGCCTAGTACTATCAATGGCAACAGATCAGCCATCGCTTACAAGATTGGGAACCCTTTCTCAATATAGGTATGGATTAAAATGTCAGTCAGCATGTGCATAGTTTTCACAGGGATAGGCCCAAAGGGCATAGGGGTGTCTCCCCTTGAAATCTGTCTTTAATGTTCCCCTTTGAACTCCTCGAGAAGGCTGCCTTTAAATATTTGAACTTCAAGTTAGTTTTCTGTTTGCCCTGGTTTCTAGGAAACATTAAAGAGATATATATGTATGAAGAATAACATTAGACATCAGGCAGACTGGTCTAAAGTGTCCTTGTACCTTTCTCCAAGTTTTTTATCCAAGGATCACTTATTCAGGGAGTGCCGGACCCAGCCTTTAAGTCAGATCCCTCATATGAATCTGCAAAACCTAAATTTACATGCTTGGTTCTTAGAGCCTCAGCTATCAAGGAACAAGGTTTCTCTGAGCCGGTGGCAGCACGAATTGGAGCTCCTCATAGAGACAACCAGATCAGTGTATGAGTCTCATATTATTCATCACAATTAGGCCAACATATTAGTAACTTCAAATATGTATTCATGGTCACACATCAGGACTTTAGATGCTCCTAAAATAAATTTGATCTGTATTCACATTTTGATTAAAAAATGTGCCCCTTTCTCCCCCTTTTCAAAAAACTGTGTGCCCCTTTTATCTTGTGCCCCTTTTTTTGTAGGTCCTTTTTCCCTGTGCCCCTTTTTTCTGTGCACTGGTGATTCAAATGTAAAATGTAATTGAGCTTCTGGCTTGAATTAATTCTTAATATATTATATTGGTATTTAAATACAAAAAAGAGTCTTTTCTTCTTGCTAGTTGGAACTTGTCCTGAGGCGAAATTGTCTGTACAATTAATTTCAGCTACTGAATCTTGACTATCTGAGTTTCAAACCGAATAGAGAAACTGATGTATTTATTAGGGCTGCGAATGGTTACACATGCCTCAATAGACGAGTTTGTGTTTGCTTGGAAACGAGTCCATTTTAACTACTTGATTACTTGCAATGTATTGTATTATCGCTCGCCAATGAAATATCTGTGTAAAATATGCTACATTATAAAATTAAAAATGTACTTGTACTTGTACTCGAGTACTTTCCAAAGTACTCGTACTCGTACTTGAATACATTGCAAAAAAATGTACTCGTACTCGTACTTGTACTCATACATTTTGGATGTACTCGTACTCAAGTACATTGACTTGTACTCGGCCCCAACCCTGGTATGAGACAAAGTGGATCATTCACAAATTGGTGCATTAAAGCAATAAAATTGTCAATTAAATAAGTAAATGAAATTTGTATAAGTTAATACCTTATGTAATGAACAAGCAACGTCCTCCCAAGTGACCCTGCTATTAGGTTTTGTAAGGGTTTAAACAACAAAAAAAATGCAATGAAGTCCCGCTATCTGGACAGGAAGGAAGTACAACATGCCACTTACTGATTACACAGTACCAGGCCACTCCTGCCGGTGGAAACACACCCAGGACGTGTTTTTCTGATGTTTGGCAGGCCAGTCTATGCTAACAAGTTTGTAATTTTTTATAAGGTAAGGTATTAAGGTAGAGAAGCCTATTTACTAATTAAATTTTCAAATTTAAATTATAGGGTTTACTAATTAAATTTTCAAATTTAGTTTCAAAGTTGATATCTTGCCTAACAAACAGTAGATTCCCAGCCATCCTACCACGCGTCATCTTACTGCAGACTTAATCCGTGGAATAACTAGAAATATGCTATGACATCATATCCGTCTAGTGAGTGAGACAGGAACTAGGTCACCTGGCAAGTGAAGTGCACTGTACTGGTCCAGCCAGAGGTGAAACTAAGGATTTCTTTTTCTGACATTGGGTGGTGGCTGTTGTCTGTTAGGTCATATAATAACTATTAAAAATTAATTTACAACTTAATTTTTTAAATTTCAGACGTTGATTTTTTTTCTAAAATGGAAGATTCTGGGGGAGGAAGGGTATAACAATATTCATCAATATATCTTCTTCCAATATTAATGCCAGAAGCTATGTTGGATGTTTATATTTCTTTCAGATACAAATATGTATAATTTGTTTAATGCATTAGGTCTAGATAAAGATATCTGTGGTTGAAGAGTGTTGCTATACCTTTCCTTTCAGATATAGATGAATGTGAGGCAACTTCATGCAAAAATAGTGCCACTCCAGTGGATGAAATCAACAACTGCAGATGTATTTGCCCAGATGGGTTCTCTGGTGTTACTTGCGAAAGAGGCAAGATTACACGTTATATGTAAAAGGATTACATGTTACATGAAACAAAATAGCTCTATAATTTCCTTAAGTTCAAGTAAAGGTAAAAGATTCTTAAGATTGATACTTGTGAGTACTTGGAAAATAACATAAAGAGGCTGCTTAATTTTTAAAATATTGCAGTGGGAAATATTTTATGGGCTATGTCTCAGAATTTGTAAGCTGTTGGAAGATGATACTTGTTTGGGGCTTTGGTTGGTGTGTAGGTGTGCAATGTCATGATTTGACCTTGATTTGACATTTGACCTTACCATAGTTACCTTGACTTTAACATTTTTTGCGACCTATATCTGTAAAACCATATTGTGTAGGAAGTTGATACATGGTAGGGACATTGGTTGGGGATGTAGATGTGTATCATCATGGTGAGACCTTGATTTGACCTTTGACCATGCCATGGTGACCTTGACTGATAAAATCTTTTTGAGGTATATTTCAGAAACTGTAAGGAGTAGGAAGCAGATACTTGATCATTGGTTGGATATGAAAGATCTATGGATTGTTGCATCTCAATGTTATATGTACTTTTGTCTAATAGTGTCGTCTCTTTTGACAGCTTAGCATCAATTAAGAAAGTAACAGCTTGATAATGTTGTCATCATTGAACTGTGTTGCTTTTGCTTTTACATCTATATTTTTCACTTGGGTGTTATTTTGCTGCACCTTTACATAATTTACACTGTCTCTTCTGAAAGCCTCATCACTTTTATACTTTTTGCCCTATTCTATGTCTCATGGGGTTCAATGCTATTTTCCCAGGCCATAATGGAGGTGTATTTCTGGTTTTATTTTTAATTTCTAGGATGTTCATCAATGCAAGATATTGTCTTTATAATTGACAAATCAAGCACGGCAGAGGGAATTTCTGAAGTTGTGGAGTTTCTGGTCAGTTTTGTGCGACAGTTTCAGACAGGAAGTAACCTAGCCAGATTTGCAGTAATGACTTTCAGTGAAACAAATGTGACTGAGCTGATTTACTTAAACAGGTGTATTTTTTAACCCATATAATTTATTGCTAGATCAGTGTGGTGCTAAATTTTACTATGGCTTCTTTGAGAAAAAACTGAAATTGCCATGCTCCATGGCCATACAGATATGTTGAATTTATTTGTAACTTGCTTGACACAAAAAACACAAACTGGATCATATTTTTTTCTAGAACTTCATACATTGACCAGAGCAAGTTCAAAAACCAAGTAAACAGAAAACACCTTGGTGATTTCTACTGTTGCCTAGGTGATCACAAGTTAGCAGAGGTAAAATACTATATCGAATGATGTAGAGGTTTGTGACAAGTTTTAAGGTTATGTTCTAATTGTATTTGTGTAGGTAGTTTTGTGTATTTTATGTTAAATATTTGATTTAGACCTTGATTTAGATGTCATACTGGCCAGGCTAATCTTTTCTGTTGCATGACTTATCTTGATATAAATCACACGGTTTCTTGATTTTCATCGTCTTCTTTATCTGGATTAGACTGAGTCTCATCTGAAGCCATCTAGGTCTTCAACAATGCAAAAAAGTAAACCAGTGGTACAAAATAGATAAGTATATCCTGGACTTTATTGATAAGTTGGAAATTACATTTGTCCTGACATTTGGCTTAAAATTACAGTATGTTACACAATGGTATATTTTAGCTTTGAGGATGGTCAGGACTTTGTGGCGGGCGTGAGGGTTGTAAATTGGGATGATTATGAATATGGATACACTACATTTACTGCCCAGGGTATAGCATCAGCCCTGGTTGAAGTTGTAAGTAGATGTACTATTATAATGTTTTTCGTTACACCTAATACCTCTTGTGTTTGGTAGTTTGAAGGGTGGAGGACACCAGTCTTTTCAGCTGGCCAAGGTTCTGTACTGTAAAGCACTGACTGACGAAGCTGTATGAAGAGGAATCTGTGTAATAACCAGATAGATAATATTGTCATCAATTTATTACAGTAAACACATAAATATTATCTCCAAGCGGTGTGCATGCTTGAGCCATCTTACTAGTGCTGAATTTAAATGGTCAAGTAACCCTTTCACATCCAAGTTTTAACCTCTGTAATTTAAGTTGTGTCAACATTTTCCTTCCTTATTGTTGTAGTTGGGTTAAAAGTCATTTTCACCCCATTTTATAGGTCACATCAAGATTGATAGTTGTAATGGCAGAGGAAATCAGCACATGCTAGTTGCACTGCACAGTGCCGGACAGCAGAAAACACTACCAACTTCCCACATAATGTCAGATCTATATCTTGAACCCACAAATTCCGAGTTGGGATTAGAACAATGAATCTTTTAAGCCACCTGCTTTAGTTTAAAATACCAATACAACTAACAAGACTCCATGGGATATTTTATGCAGTCACATTTGACCTTGCATGATCGAAAATGAAAATTTTCTTGTGCATCCTTGTTAGTGATAATTTGCATCTGGATTGGTTAAGCAACTAGGAATTGGAATCATTTTATAGGGTTGGGTTGTTTGATGTAATCTTTACTGAACATGATGTGTACAGGTTGTGCTTATTTGTTTCACACTGTGGAGTAATACAAGTATCAAATTCCATGATAATATAGAGATGTCAATTCAATTTGTGATAGTCGAATTAGCACATTGATAGTGGAAACCATTTATTTTATCCCACATGCTTTAAAGACTATGCAGGTATTGGTTTTACCTATAACGTCCAGCTTGGTGAGTGGATAGGTAGGTGGCGTGCAGAAACGTGTCTAGGCTATATCCCAGAAAGCATAAATTAATACTAGGGAAGGACATTGAGTGTTGGGAGCAGGTGTGTAACGCCATGCTGTTACTTGGCTTGGTTTTTGACCCTGCTGTAATCACCTTAACTAGGAATTATATCAAGGCTATATTTTGTATTTGTATTTTGTATTTGGTTTTTATACTTAGCATAATATTTCCATATACTACAGGACTCAAAGGGCTATATGACCCATTTGGCTGAAATAAGAACAGTCCAAGCTCATAGTGACTTGCGTTCCCCTAACTGAAAGACAGAGGCTCAAGGATGACCATTTATCAACGTCCTTGAGGTTCTTTAGCCTGCCACTGGGGATAGGACCCAATGACAGAGGACTGCCATTTTAAGAGGTCATCCGAGCCACTATGTATCTGCCTGTACCTGGGTTTGGACCCACGTTGTCTGCCCTCCTAAAGAAGTGTGTTACCTGCGAGCCCACAGTGGCAGATATTTTGAAAAACATAAGGTGTAGAAAGTTGATTCTTGGTAAGAACATTGGTTACAGGGTGTGCAATAGTTACCTTGACCTTTACAATCTTGCAAGGTTTTATTTCACAAATCATAAGGTGTAGAAGAACCTGTAATGAGCTTGACCTTAAACTCTTCTCCAAGCTATATATCCAAAACCATAAGATGTACAATGATGATACTTGGAAAGGCCATTTGTCCGGGAGTATAGGTGTAGCATGTGCTGCTTAATTTGTTATGTAAACAGATGTTCCATAAATGAAGTGACAGAGGAACTGTTTCTTATTTGGAAAGGGAAATAGTTCCAAACAGCAGGTGGTTTTTGACAGAAGGAACTGTTTCTTTTTTGGAAAGGAAAATAGTTCCAAACAGCAGGTGTGTTTTGACAGAAGGAGTTCGAAATATGTTTGTGTAATTTGTGAACACTGCATTCAAAGGTGGCTATGTGAAGGAACTTTAGCTTAGGTCTGTTGCATCTGGTATGTCTAGAAAAGGTGTAAGGGTGGGTTAATTCACATAGGTAGGTGGATTGGCTTTGTTTTATTTTTATGTGTTTATATTGTCATACAATATCTCCATGTACAACAGGACTCAAACCGTTACTTGATCTATCCTACTGCACAAGTACAGCCCAACTCACAAGTAACTGACATTATCTTAACAAAAAGACAGAGATTCATGGATGCTCACTTGTCAACATCCTTTAGGTTCCTTAACATGCCACTGGGGATAGGACCTGTGACAGAGGATCGTCATTGTAAGTGGTCATCCAAGCCACAATGTACCTGGGTTTGAACCCTCTGTGTTATTAGGGAGTGTGTTACCCACTATGCCACAGTGGCAGATTTTAGAAATGTGTATATGATCAGATTTGTCTTAAAATTATACCCTATACATGATTGGCAGCCAGGACAAAAGAGAACAAAAATTGAAAATGAGGTATTTGCATTTTGTCCAAAAAAAATTTTATAATGCTGATAATGCCTGTGGTTATAGTCATTCCCTGTGCCATCTGTGAGGCAGCACGGATAAAGCCATGTGGCATCCGGGAGGCAGCAGGGACAAAGCCATGTGTTCCACAGCCTAAACCCATTCACAGATTTTCACCAAATTTTCAGGGTATGTTTAGCCCAAGAGGATCTAGAGCTGATTAGGTTTGGCATAATATTCGGCAACACTTTTAAGATTTTTGGGTCATAAAGTTTCGGGGTGTTTCATAGCCTAAACCCATGTACAGATTTTCACAAAACTTTCAGGGTATATTTAAGGATCTAAAGCTGATTAGATTTGGGGGTATCCCACAAAAACTGTTGCCAGAGAAGCACTTCTAAAATTTTGGGGTTTTAAAGTTTGTGGGTATTCCACAGCCTAAACCCATGCCCACTTTTAAGATTTTTGGGTCTTATAGGATTTGGGTGTTCCACAAACTAAACCCATGTTCTGATTTTCACTAAATTTTGAGGATATGTTTATGTTAAGAGGATCTAGAGGTCATTATGTTTTGGTGAGTATGTCACGGCAACACTTTTAAGAAGATTTTTGGGTATTAAAATGTGTGGGGGTTCCATAGCCTGAACACAGATTTCCACCAAATATCCAGTATATGTTAACTAAAAGATGATTTAGAGCTGATTAGGTTTTGGGGGTATCCAGCAACAACTGTTGCCATAGCAACACTTTGCATAATTTTGGTTTTTAACATTTGTGGGTGTTGCACAGCCTAAATCAATGGATGAATTTTTAAACAAATCTTCAGGATATGTTAACCGAAAAGGATCTAGAGCTGATTAGGGTTTGGATAGAATCTTGCAACACCAGTTGATATGGCAACACTTTAAATACTTTTGGGTCTTAAATTTCTTAATTGAAAAATGGTGGCCACTATAGTTGCATTTTCCTCTTCGTCAAGGCCAGGGTTGGGCGATAATGAAAAACCTTCCTTGTGTGCATGGTGCGTAAGTGTGTTCATTTGTCACATTGTACATCAACCTTTATATCCTATAGATTTATGAAGATATCTACACCAAATAATTATTTTTGTGAAAAAAATGTCTTTAAAAAGTTGTACTCATTTAAAAAAAACATGACTGCCATGGCCGATTTATGGAACAACATGGTTGCTTTGGACTCAAAAATACAGTTTACAAACTCATTCCGCCACTTTATGGTCATCTTTTAAAATAACATTTTCATTTGCTGAATTTAGCAGCAACAACTTATGTCATAAATAAATTAAAAATGTTTCCATACACAGCAGATCCCATCAATAATGTTCTGATGTTACATCAAAAGGGTTGTGTTTTTCAGATATTATGTTTTAATCGCTGCAAATATTTTCATGGTTGAGAAAAATAATTCAATAAAAAATTTAATACAAAATTGATAAATCTTAATATAAGTGAATTTTCCATTTATTTTATTTACGCCTGAGCACAATAAACAAATACATACAAAGACAAAGCAGCCTTAAATTTACTGAGTAAACTACCTTTTTATTTCACATTTGATTTTACTACCTCGTTGCCTTTTTATTATCCGCCAATACAGAGCCACAAATGCACACACACAAGTCGTTTTTAAATTCACACATAACCACACATACACAGAGTAAGACACTCAGTCAGCTGTGTTTAATACAGTCATTTTTCGGTGAGTAATGAAAGCCAAGACTGTCCCTAAAGTCTTAAAGATAAGATGATTGAAACAACTGTAACATAAGAGCTCTTATGAGTAAACTGATCTTGCTTAATCTCTAAGCGGGACCATTTCAAGCCAGTGTTGACGTTAACAAGCTATCATTTCGGGCATATACTTGCATACATGCAGCAAACATTTTAAACACACATTGGGCATACTTGCAGCAAACATTAGGCCTACATGCAGCAAACATTTTAAGCATAAATTAGGCATACCATTCTTCCTCTGCTTCTTTTTCAGCGGAATCACATATTCCAAAGCAATGCAGGAAATAGACCTGATGCAGAGAACCATGTCATTATTGTTACTCAGAGTAAGTTTCCTGGTCCACATACCTTCAATAGTGCCAGGAAAACAAGAGACACCAAAAATGTCCGAATATCTGTGTTAGCCATTGGGGATAATACCAATCATCTGGAACTGAGATGTAAGACCTTTTCTTGTATTCTCCACAATACTAACAAGGAACTAACATTTCAATGACAATGGGTGTAGAAAACACCTTAGAAGTGTCACATGATTAATGAAGTCCAGAAAAAAGTTCCAAATGAAAAGAATCTATTGAGACTTTATAATTTGAGATTTTCTTGTTAATCCGTCCTCTTTAATGTCACATTTCAGTTATGATAAATAACTACACTATTTTGTTGTAGTTCAATAATACTTGAACTTGTGGGCAGTGTTGAGGTTCAGTCCTTAATGCACATGAGGTTGTTATACTACATGAAGTGAAAACAATTTTAAAACTCTGTCCATGTTTCATTCTTTTATAATGTCTTGTTGAAGATTTTTTTGAAGAGTTTGAAACCTTTACGAGCAAAAGAGAGATGCTGGTTGATGTAGTGAAAAAGGGGGCATTGATAAAGCAACGAGCCAACTTCATAGATTTTTTTTAAAATAGGCTAACACATGTTCTTTCTCCCAAGTATACTAGTAAATTAGTTTTCAGAAAGCTATATTTTTCATCCAAGTGTGTTTCTCTAATAAAATTACCATTATAGTAGTCATTCTTGGCAAAGCATAGAACTTTAGGTTCAGAACTTGCCCTCCCAATTTTATTTCATGTTGCACAAGAGATCGAACTATTGATTGCTTATTATTTCCTGATTGTATATTTTCTCTTTTCTCAGCTATTGTAAATGAACCAATCGAGTCCTCATTTTTCTCTGTGAACTCAGTGGATTCTTTGCTGAGCCATCATTCCGACATCCAACCAACTCTAGATGCACTTGTTTCAGCAACCTGCAATGGTAAGATACACCAAGGTGACATCAATTCCAAATGACTTAACTTCAATCCTTGTAATATTCAAATCACCACAATGTTATTACTACTTGCACACAGAAAAGAAACATTGTTTCTAAAAGCCAAATTTCCACACTTCTTTCTGGATTCAGTTTAATGCCTGTTTCAAATCCTTGTACTCGTTATTATTCACCATGCGTTGTATATAACCCATACGGGGGGGAAATACAGTGTGGATATATTTTACAATGACGCCTCCATACTATGGATAATTAGTGTCAAAAAGTAACGGTTTTTCAATAATATCTTGAAAATTATGTAACCTTTAGATATGTATATCATTAGAAATGTCTTTTGACAGTGCATCTGCTCATTTTTGTTGCATAAAATTCTGTGTAGAAATGTCTGGGAAATCATGTGTTAAATATTGAAGTTTCACATTTACTGGGGTCTGTATATATATATGCCGGCCTTTCTCATATTCTCTCTTTAAATATTTATTTAAGTCCTAAATCACACAAAATGGTGGATAATAAAAGTGAAATATCCCACATTAAGTCGTATAAAAATATATATATATAACCCATGAAGACTGACAATATAATACTTATGGGCTGGGCTCTCATATAATGTTGTCTTCTTCATTCGTGATATATTTTTCTGCATATGTCATTCCGGAATTTTCCTATTGTATATTCCAGGGGCAACAGTGGCAGAGTGGTAGCACTCTTGCCTCCCAACTCCGAGGCCGGGGTTTGGTTCCCAGCCTGGCCTCAAGTGGGAATGCTGGTAATTTCTTGCCGTTGGTTGGTAGTTCACAATACAGAATCTTGACCAACTGTATGTACCGGTTTCCTCTGCCCTTCCAACTACCCATCATGATATGACCTCTACAGTGTTGAAAGCGATGTAAAAGCCCAAATAAATAAATATTGTATATTCCTAACTAAGACTTAGTTTAAATAAATGCCTGTTTGGTACAGAATTAGTGAGCATTGAGATTGTTCCACAGTTTTATTCTTTTATTTAAAAATCAGTCTTGCTTTTGATACATCAATTGAGTTGCGTGAGATACCTGTAGGGGATGCTATGATGATGTTGGTCATTATAGAAAAATACCAGTGATTTTAAAGTTGCCAAAAAGAGACAGGAAAGTGTAGTCACATGTTAAAAAATTTCCAGGCATCTACAATTTTCAAATTTCATGAGATTAGACATTAAATCTTGGAAACAAGCAAAAATGTCTGGCTCATTTACTGAGAACAAGAAACTAGTACTCTTGTTTTTGATTGTCCTACCTCTACTGGCGATTTGTCATGGCAAACTTAACAATCGGCGAGTACTTGCAAGAATTTTGAACATTTTGCTGTTGTGGGTACATTGTTTATTGGTATTGCTTATATATATTGCTTTGAGACAGTGTTGCCGATATTGAGATCTATTTTTCTATATTGAGACGTATTTCAAAAATGTTATTTTCAGCAAAACTGTAAAGTTACATTGCATATATGGGAAATAAAGCCTAAATCTAAAGAAACTGTACACTTTTATCTCACATTTGTGAAGTTTTTAATGCCTTTTTGAAGAAAACTGCAATGTTTTGTTTTGATAAATTTTGGTCCCTATTAGCGGTTGGCAATATCTTGCAATAAAACATTTTCAGTATCACGGATTCGGACTCTTTGGTGCACAAAATCAACTGTCCAATATCGCCCTATATTGAAATAGTTTGATGTTCAATGACGCAACGATTTACCCACTATTATGATGTTGTTGCCATGTGGTGGCCGAAAAAAAGAAGAGAACTGAAGATAAAGGGAGAATAATTAGTAATCTGCCAAGAACATTGAATCCACCACTGTCTGACCTAAGCACTATATCTTACCTACTTCTCAAAGCATATCCTCCACAACCTCTGCAATTACTTTTGCCCTCTTGTCCCTTGACTTTTTGCAGCTGAGGGTCTGCTTTTAGTGAAAATTAAGCACTGTAAGTTGATAAGAATTAGAATTGATCTGCTATATTTTGAAAAAAAAAAATTAAAAACAGGCTATGTTTGGGTAATGGTAATGTAATGTTATACCATTATAGATTTATAGTTAATTTGATCAACGTTTAATACTTGAAAATCTGACTTTTTCCATGAGATTTACATTTAGACCCTGATAACAGCTATGGTATCATAATAAGCTCAAAATCTGCTATTATGCAACTTTCATGATCACTTTCATGTTTTTTTTGTAAACTGTACGATTGAAGGTTGTAATCACAAGCCATATCATATTATGTGTAGTGTATTTCATACAGATATGATGATAATAAGATAATCTTATATCTAAGGTATTACTGATCAATCAAAAATCACCATCATTATTGATCAGTTAAAGTTTGAAATTGCAGTTTATGTTCCAATCAGATCTGTACAAGCTATCCATGAATGCTATGTTTTGTCATCAGCTGAAGTCAAAGCCATATCTAGAGATTTGACCCAGTCATTGCTCAACTGCACATTTAATTGTTGATCCACTGGTGCATAGATAATACATGAAAGATCATTTTTAGTTTAAAGCTAAAACTCTCCCAGGAGAATTTTTACTTAAATTTAAAAAAAAAATATTTTTAAATCTTGGTAATAAGTTGAGAGAAATAAAACTCAGTATGTATAACACTTGATTCCATACAACAATTTAACATAGATTGTTTTCAGTGTTATTTAACATGTGCTTGAATCAGCATTAAAGTGGTAAAACAAACTCATACACTTGCTATTTATGATCAGTGAGACAAATTGCAAGCTGCACGTTGATTGTGAGCCTGTTTCTAACACTTATTTTATGTTCAAAAAGATTTATGTCATTTACATTTTATCTATGCATGGGTTTACTAATTTGAATTTATCAATTCAAGCTAATGATTGTATGAAAAGTTTCAGTGAATTGCAAAATGAAGTTTTATAGCTACGTTTTGTCATCTCACTTTTTACATCATAATACCTGTGTATCATGAAATAAGCTTATGTTCAAATCTTCATTACTACCTGTTGTTACGCTAGCAAAACAAGCCACACATAGAACATAATGGTTTACAAAATATGTCATATGTGTTATATTTATAATTCATGAAAGACACATTTCAGAATCCAAAAGGAGAGTTGATTTTAGAGTTGGTGTATTTTTGATTAAGTTATTTCACAGGTAAATGCATTCATACTGCTTGTCTTCATATTTATTTGTTATTTTTTCTCAGATTTTGATGATTGTTCCAGCAATCCCTGTCTTTTTGGCGGCACTTGCACAGATTTACATCACATGTTTTCCTGTACTTGTAACATTGATCGTGATGTATTGCCATATTTTGCAGGAAAAACGTGTGAAAAATGTAAGATTTTTAATCATTAATTTGTACATAACATAACTAATGTGTATATATTTATAATCAGTTCAAAATCTACATAAACTACAGGGCTTAAAGCACTATTTAACCCATCAGACTGCACAAGTACAGCCCAAACTCTGAAGTAATTGGCATTCCCCTAACTAAAAGGCAGAGACTCAAGGGGACCATTTATCAACGCCCTTGAGGTTCTTTACCCTGCTACTGGGGATAGGATCCAATAACAGATGACATTTAACCGCCATTTCAAGTGGTGATCTGAGCTACTGTATATCTGTCTGGATTGAGCCAATGTCCTCTGTGTTCTGATGTTAACGTTATCCTCTGGGCTATAGTGGCAGATATAACAGAAACAACAACAGCAAAAACAAAACACTATCCCAACACTTTAAATATAACAAACGCAAATAGCAAACAGTTCCTCAGTATTGTTTATTTTTACATAAGTGATTTTAAAAAGTTGCAGGTTGTGATATAGTTTTATTGCATTAATACTTCCTACCGAATGAACAATTGCTAATCTGGTTAGTGCCACTGGCCCGCCAAACGACAGAAAAAGTGATCCTATGTTATCCACTGGCAGAACTGCTACTGCTGGTCTGGTACTGTGCATTTGCTAGGTAGTATGTTGTACATCCTACCTGTCTAGACAGTGTGACGTCATAGCATCTTTTTTGTTTGGCACATGTACTGTGCAGATGGATTTTTGAGAACTTAGGGCGGCTTTTGACAATCACAAGTACCGTGCCAGATTGCATGACAAGGGTAAGGGTAGTGATCCATGTATGTTGAAACAAGACTATAGTTTCTGTAAGCAGCAAGCTCGGCTAGCTACCCCCAGTTATAAACTCAGGAAAGAGAAGACAGATTGGAAACCTGACAAGTCTCACAGAGCAGAAGCTACTGACACTAGTTCCTCCCTCTTGGACCTGGCCTCAGTGTCGGTGGGGAGGGGGGGGGGGGGGGGGGGGTTGTGGATGGCCAAAAGTCTTTAAAATCTCCTGGCAATAGTGCCATGAAGGAAAAGAGCAAGAATAAAGTTCCTTCCCCTGCCAAGACTTCTGATAGCAAGCCGGCCAAGTCCTCTACAGGGAGTAAAACTGTCCAGCAAAAAGTCCAGAGCTATGGAAAAGACTGAACAGGAACTGACCTTTCAGATTGTGAAAGTCGTACCAATAAACATTCCTCCAGTTGGTGCAGTTAATTTGACTGAATCCTTTATCATGATTGGTCTCAATCTCTTCCTGCTGACAAACCTGTTTCTGTTCCTGTTGACCGACCTCTGCCGACCTACTAACCTTGCTAGCACCAAACCCCCTGTTCTGCAGTGACAGGTGCCGGACCCGTTGAGTAAAGAAGCAGCCAGGCAACTGAATAATTAAGATATGGACACTGATACTGATGTTGACTGACTGACCCCAGCTTATCTGTGCTATTGAGGAGGGTGAGGTGTTTGTACATGATCAGGACCCTGTTGCATCCGACCTTGAACAGGCCTTCTCAGAGGAACAGATTTATCAAGAGACAGTGAGAGGCATCAGGTCCAACCTACAGCCAGTTGGGAAGGCTAATATGCCAATTAACGACTGACTGTGAAAGAAGTTGGACAAGTTGAATGTGACACTGTAGAAGAGTATTTGCAGCCAAGCTGTTGGATTTAATAGATGCTTGAACAAAGTCCAGGACAGCATGCAAAGTTAGTTGAAGATAATACAGACAGAGCAGATCAAGGGCAGGTCGGCTGGTAAAGTCAACGCAGCATCTGAACTTCAGTACCTGATGGACAGGAGTGTTAGCCAGACCCTGGCCAAGACAATGGAATACGTCTGATTTTGTGTTCATATCCATGGAGAATCTGACTCTTGCTAGAAGGGACTCATACATGTGTCACCTGAGATCCAGCATCTAGCCTGGCACACTAACTTGCTTGGGGAAATTATTGCTAGATTTGAAAACAAAGGACACTCCAGCTCATCTCACAAGTAGGGCTAGTATCACCCTCACGAAAACAGGAGAAACATCATGACAGTAGCAAGTCAGTCAAGCCAGCTTGGAATAGTATTGGATCCCGTGGTCATGGAAGAAAGCACAAGGGCAAGGCAAGCAACTACTCTTCATGATCAGTCACTCTTCATTGTCAGTCATTGTACAAATGACAATTACTGTTTAATTGCTCCAGTGTGTGCATGGCAACTGACTCGGATCAATGAGACCCTAAAATCTTGTCAGTATCCAGAGACTGTGCTCTTTTGCAGAGAGACATTAAAATATTTGCAGACAGAACAGACTTTAAATGTGTACTCCATTGTTGTAAATCATGCACATTCTGTTACAGGGCGGCTGCCACAAAAGAAAGACGTATGTTCAGATATTGTTCTACAAAAGTTATTAAAATATGTGGAATATGTGTCCGGTGACAGTGTAGACCAATTGAGTTTGTCCAGAATGTCACAAATGTCCCAGTTGTAGGAGCAAGATTGCACCAATTTTGGAAAACTTCGGAAGCCCTAGGGGCCAGAGGAAAGGGCATACGAATCTTAAAAGGAAAGTAGTCTCTTGCCTTCTGGGTCCGACCAAATTGGACAAGGTCATCAACCATCATAAACTGCTATGTTAATCCCTTCAGGAACAGCTACCTGACAGAGGCATTTTATGCACATATGAAGACAAAAATGTGATAGAACTGGTCAAAACTCAGAATCTCTGGGTTTCTCCAACCGACTTTTCTTGGTATCCAAACCCAACAATCAGTAGGGACCTATACTAGATCTCAGTTCCATGAACAAATTTCTAAAGACAGAGAAATTTAATATGGAAACACCAGAAACAATAAGGATCTCCCTTAAGACAGGGGAGTGGTAACGTCCATAGATTTCAAGGATGCCTACTTCCACATACCAATACGGGCACAATCTGGGAAGTACCTACATTTTCACATACTGTGTCAGTCCTACCAATTCAAAGCACTACCTTTTGACCTGTCCACAGCTCCCATGGAGTTCACTGTTATAGCGAAATATGGCTTTACACAAGGGTATAAGAATCCACCAGTGCCTACACAACTAGTTGGTCAGAGTCCCTTCCAAGTGACTAGGGGTCTATATAGGTTTAGATAATGGAAAAAAATGCCATGTTTCACACTGTCTAGACAGGAAGTATGATACTCCACCTAGCGAATGCATAGTACCTGACCTGTCCTGCTCGTGGATATCACGGGATGACTTTTTTGTGGTTTGGCAGAACTGGTCACGCCGACTGGTGTGGCAAATGTCCATTGGGTAAGGTATTAACTTGGGTAAGATTTTTACTGATTAATTTTGTAAATTTCTTCAGATTTGGATATTTTTGCTCCTAACATAATATTGTTATAGTTTGTCACACTAATTTGCTACCAAGACTCCTTTCACAGTCAATGCTTGGAGTAGCTGAACAAATGTTCTCATTTGCTCGTCAGTTGGTACTAGCATTACCTGTGGAGGAAGACATTACCAGAGTAGCTGCAGTGACTTTCGATGCCTCAGCAACTATAGAATTCAAGCTGAAAAAGTATAAAGGGAAAAAGCTGGACCTTTTTAATGCTATAGCATTTGGGTAATCATCTTCTGTTACTCTTTACATCTTAATCTAATTACTGGGTTAAAGCCCTCAATCATACCCTTAATTGTCCTGCTGAGATGTTACCAACCCTACGGCTTCCCATCTTGACAGTGTCCAAGTCAGGTTAGTTATGTTTACTACAGGGTGGTTTGCTTTCACGTATGGTTGGTTAGTGTTCATGGCCTGCCTGGAGGTGGAGACTTGGTTCTTAACCATGACAGCCCGTGAAGTTTTTCAAGACTAGATGGTAACTGTGTATGACAAGACGGGAAGTGTAACTGACAAGCCATAGACATCCATGACAGGATGGTTACCAGGTGGGAGGAGTCAAGGATTGGATACAGATTCGGGGTGGGTTGATGAAATATCAGACATGTTTGATATTTTGCCAATCCACCACCACAAGCCGGGAAAGTGTAACCGACCCTAACAGACTGTTTAAACATTGCTCCCAATCTAAAAAAATCCTTGTTACTGGCCAGTCAGTTTCAGTGGAAACACCCCCATTAGTAAACTACAATCCCTGACTGGGTCCGTTCTTGGAAGATGTAGGTGTGCATTATCATTGTGTGACTTTGATTTAACCTTACCATAGTGACTTTGAACATTAAAATCTTTAATGAGCTATATTTCTTCTCCTGGGTAACATCACAGAAGTCATAATGTATAGGAAGTTGTTACTTGGTATGTATATTGATTGAAGGGTTTTAATGTGCAATGTCATTGCGTGGCTTTTAACCTAGGCTTTTTTCATCATTTGACACAAAATTCTCCACTCCGAAGGTATGTAGATTGCTGCAACTTATTATTATATGTGCTATTACTTATTATATTCTCTCTATTAACAGCTATACTGCAGTTAATCAATTAACAATGTATAGAACTTCATACCTTTGGTTAAAAATTAATGTTGTTATCTTGTTGTTAAATTGTCTTGTAGTTGTCTTGATAGTTTGTCTTTACATATGTTTTTCCTCTCTTAAGTATTATTCTTTCCAAGTATCATTGCCTCTCTTCTGAAACACTTGTTATTGTTGGTATTTTTTCACCTCCTTTATATATTATTCTACCCAATGCTATTTCCCCCTGCTGTGGATTACAGACATCTCTGATGCCATTTTTGTGTATATGTTGCATTGCAGGTTCAAAGGTGTTGATGACACAAACATTGGTGCAGCTATAGATCTGATAAATGAAACTGCAGATGACGCTGACAACGATGACAGAATTAATACATACCATGCAGCGGTGTTGTTCTTGGATGGTACCTCTACAAAACTGGACCAGTCTGCAAAAGATTCTGCAATGACAGCAAAAGAAAAAAGTGTGAATTATCTAAATTAGTAAAAATATCATAAAAACACTAGTACAGCTAAGACAAACAAATTTGTCACCAAAAGAAATTCCTCACTAACCTTGACAATTCAAGGTTGCCACCATTTAAACTACAATGCACATTATTATAGTAAAATACTGAACTTGAACCAGCTGTTAAATTCCTGGTAGTCCTTTGAGGCTGCTTTTCTATTGAAATTTCCACAGCATCATCAGAAAAATTATAATTAAGTATGAAGTTCTATTATGGCCCTTGACAGTTTCTTCAACTGTATGTAGTGGTATTAAATTCTAGTCAGTCTTGAGTGATTTTTTTGCTTTCAGATATTAACCTGTATGCCGTGACCTTTGCTGATGCTGGGAGCAACTTTAGTGACTTAGATGAGATCATTGATGATGGAAAACATATCAATTTTCAGGATGGTCATAACATTGAGGAAAAAGTGTCAGAGCTGATGAATAGTTTGGCAGCCTGTACAGATTAATGTGTTTGACATCAGAAAACTAAATCAGTTGTCTAGAACAGTGAAATGCTCGGAGTCAAAGCTTGGAGAATAAAGCAATAGGGAATTACAAGAATTGTAATAAAATATTTATAAAAGAGTTTTTTGATATTCAGATTATAGATCATTTTATAGAGATTTTTCTGTGTTTGATAGCAAATATTCTGATAAGGTCCTAGTATGTCATAACTGAATTTCCATTTCCGAAAGCACAATGTAATCTCAGTTGTCTGGAATTCATAGATGAATGTATTGTATGAGTGGTTAATTTAGTGGTAGATATAAGATGAAAACTAAGCATTGGTAGTGTATACTTATAATGGTAGAACAACAAAGCAGTAAAAAATACAGTACCAGAATGCCCAAAATCACTTGACTATTACCGGTTTAAACCAGTTTTATTGCGTTTTTGCATCCCAACTAATGCACAATTGCTAATCCAGTCATCGCGACCGGTCCTGCCAAATGAAAAAAAAAATCCTTCCTGTGTTTTCCTCTGGTAGGACCAGTCTCCTACTGTGCATTCAGTAGCTTGCACATCGACTAGACAGCATGAAGTCATAGCATCTTTTTATTTGGTGTGTGTACTGTGCAGACAGAGTTTTGATAACGCATCAGAAGTTGAAGTATTTGTGGATTTTTTGTGGATTTGAACTTTATTTATATCTTGTCTGCTACATACTGTGAGTATTATCACACATCATGGCATCACCAGGACAGAAACAAGGGTGTGTGGACAAGTGTTAAGAAGTACTGACCCCTGTGTTCTGGGGCAAGAAGACTGCCCTCACTGCAGCATCGTAACTACATAGAGACAGCAATTAGCCACATTTTCTTACCAAAAGAAAAAAAACGGAAAATTGAAATCTGACAGGGCAGAAGGCAATGATGACTCATGTAGCACCCTTGTCGATCCAACTTTAGTTTCGGTGACAGTACCTGCGAAAGAGTAGAAGACTAAGAAGACCCCTGAAATGGCTGTGGTCAAAGAAAAGAACAAGAAATAAAATGCTCAACCAATTCCAAGTCTGCCAAGTCATCTACCAATTGAAAATTGGAGGCCCTTGACCAGAAATGTTTGGAATGCTTTAGTAGGGTAGAAGCTTTGCTGATTTCCAAGCTTTTGGAGAAATCAAGTCAAAAATCGACCTTTCAGACTGTGAAAATGTTGATGAAGCCTCCAACAGCCAGTACAGTGAAGTCAGCTGAGCCCTTCCTAGCGCCAACCCAGCATGCTGACCTACCACTGGCTGTCGACCTCCACATGATGACCAACCTCAGTCTGTTGAACAAGCTCAGTGTGTTCAACGACCTGTTGACGCCAGACTAATGACTAATCTAGCATCAACCAGGTCCCTGCTCTGCAGCAATAGGTGCCCAGCACATCAGCTACAGAAACAGCCAGAAAGCTCACTGACTAAGAAATGGACACTGATTCAGATACTGAACTAACTGACAGACCCTACACTACTACCTCAGCAGAAGAAGTGTCCGATCAGGAGCAGGATCAAAACACAGCTGACGTTGACCATGCCCCAGAACAGCAAAGATACAGAGAGACAATGAGTGGTATCAGGTCCTTTATGGGTTGGAGACATATTCCTGATGTCAACATTGCCACGTCTGATGCTAATGACAACCCCTTTGCTGGGCCTAAACAGCGGCCGGTGGGAAAGATCTCTATGAATTTACCGACAGACGACTGGCTCTGTAAGAAGGTGGATAAGTTCAACCTCACCCTTGTAGAGGCTATTCACCCGGAAGCTTGGAAGTCGGTGGTTTGGAGAAAGATGAGTTTGTGAGGGTTGCCAAGTCCCAGGTCAAGTGGTATGGGCTACATCCCAGCAAGGGCAAGGGTACCAGTTCAGTTTCCTTTTGGAAGTGCAGCCAGAGTCGGATAACTAGAAGCTTCAGACTTGCTACTTCTCATACCAACATTTCATATCATTTCCAAGGACACGCTCAGGAAATGGGAGGTGGTACATGAATCTACATACATTTGTATCCAGCCCACAAGATTCAGTAGATGTATGTCTGAGCAAAGTACAGCAGAACATTTATGCCCAGTTAAATGTTATACAGATTGAACAAAGTAAAAGGAAGTTGACTGGCAAAATGACGAATGCAACATCTAGTGAACTTTAACTCCAGTATCTGTCAGTGTATAACCAAGATTATGAAACACCTTTCTGAATTTCTGTTCGTCAACATGACTAACATGATTCTAGGCTAGAAGAGGGTCTTATCAAGCAGGTGACAAGCAGGATAAACTGTCTGCCCTTTGACAGGCTCCTTTCCACCTGGCCATTCTGTTTCCGGACAATATCCTGAAGAAGGCAGAAGCATTGTCCAGAACGAAAGCAAGGGATACTCTCTAGTGCTTCTAGCCATAAAGGAGCAAGTCAAGCCACTAATTATCCCGACCAGCCAAGGGGCAGTCATCATGTAAATGACACAATTATTTGTTAAATACACCAGTGTGTGCACGTCGACTGACCAGTAGCAAAGACAGTGTAAAATCTTGTAAGTACAAAGACACTGTGAACCTGTGCAAAGATAGAGTTGCTTCTAGAACGAGTTTTACGCTGGATTGCGCATTAATTCACCTACAAATGCCGATTTTCTTGAAGTCTGCAGCTACCAAATTATATGAGAATTCATATTTCACCAGGTGAATCAGGAAATTTATAAAGCGAAAAGACAAGAGATCTAAAAAAATTGAAACACTGCAAAGATAGAGAGTTTATCAAAGGTTTGAATTCTTCTGTCCAAACACATTTCGGATAATGCTTGAAGAGAATGTGCTCAAGCGGGTGGTGACCCAGCTGACAGTCTGCTGTACCAGTAAATACCGAATAACAATATTTTTATTTTAAAAGCTGCAGTTGGAACATCACCTGTCCTTGTTTGCCCATATCTGTGGCCATTAAAAAATAAAACAAATCAAAGTATCACCGCTAGTCACACTCATCCATACCCCATAAATGATATAAGTGCCCTTCACACGAGTGGGGAGGAAGTAAACTTGGATAATGGAAATGGTGCTTTCATTAGTTTAAATTTATCATAAAATTGTCCCTCAGATTTTTCAGACCCTCCCCGACATTTTGTGCAGTGGTGGGGGATCGCCCTCTCTTTTTGAAATTCCTAGAATCAACACTGACAGATATTATAAAATTTTGTCAGAATAGAAAGACTTATGATGCACTTGTGAAGAAACATGCAGAACTAGTCGAAATCTCTCCGTTTCTTTAACTGACTTTTGTTGGTTCCAAAACCCAACAGTTGGTGGAGGCCTAGCCTCAATCTCAGTACACTGAACAAATTTCTATAGACAGAGAAATTCAAAATGGAAACACTGGAAACCACCTCCTGTGACGGCCTTTTCTGTCATTCGAGAGGGCCGATCACACTGACCAGATTAGTAATTGTTCATTGGGTAGGGTGTTAACCCAATGAAATTTAATTTGCTTATTACATTTGCAATATTTGCATTTTTGCATTTGCAATCCAACTTTTCAGGTCACTTGATCATCCCCAAATATTTAGCTCTTCCTACAGGTTTTGCACATTGGTTAATGATTTGAGATCGCTAGTATTAACTATGTAACAGCTTGTACAGTCAAATGTCTGAAAACATAATAGACGATGCACAAATGATATATTTTTCATATGTGTGTAATGAGTGATGTTTAACTTTTATTATCATCATTTTAGCTCCAAAATGTATCCATACTTTCAGGCACTAGTTAATACAAAAAGTTCAATCTTTAACTTGAGGTATCTGCATCATTTTGCATAGATTTCAATTCAACAATTATGAGCAGAAGCTCTATAAATACAACTAACTAATGGTCGTATATAAAACATATTTGTAGTCTACATAGTTACTGAATATTAACAAAAATGGCCTTGTTAATGAATTTGTAATGCTGATTAACCATAGTAAGTATCAACGGGAAATGTAAAATATAAATACATGTGGTGTGCATGTTATGGAGTAATCATTAAGAAATTGTGATTCTCAGTTTATCATGTAAAAAGTACTGACTTACTGAGTGGTAATCCCTCGAAAATGTCATAAGGGCCACTTGTGCCTTATTTAGTTGTGACAACTGCATCATCTGTTGTGAATGTCTAAAGGTTTTAGAATATGTTTGCCATGACAAACAAGTGTGAACAGTCCCGAAGTCTATGCCTTCCCTTCTGATTGTGACATTTTCTTGAGTATGACTGTTTTCCATATGATGAGTCAAGAAAATGTCTGTCTGACCTTGACCTTTGTGCAGACGAATTTGAGTAGATGTTTCTTTGAGTATGATTGTTATGAAACATGATGGGTCAAGTTAACATCTTCCCAATCGTGACATAATACACATAATAATATCCAGAACTATAGACTCCATCTTGACTGTACAGAATCGTTAGCAAATATCAAATTCTTTTTACCATAGGCATAGTCCTTAGTGACTTGTGATTAGTCTGATTGATATCTAATGAATCAGGGGCTGTCACCTGTGTGTGGTTTTATCTCCCACAAGTGGCAATACTGAGGGCTTATCCTTGTCAATGGGACAGGAAACTGACACTTTGACGACAACACTAAACACACTCGTGCTTTTATTAGTAGTCATGAAGTTTCTATATTTATTTAATGCCATCGGGACAGTATATCTGGACAGATTTTATTTTGATTTGGCACATATTTCCAAAGTGCAAAGTATGAACACAGTTATTGAGTACAATATTTTCCAAAAATATGAACTGTTTTGTATATGAGTGATATTAAGACTTGGAATTGCTGTGATGTGATCAAAATATTGTGCCATGAACGAAATTCCAATCTGTTTGCTTGTGATGTCACTATCAAGTTTTTTTAATCCCCTGGCAGCTTACAGGGTTGAATATGGGATTCTACTTTAGTCATACAATGTAACCAAAACATACATTAAACCTGTTATTCAGTTTTATTTCAATCTTTCAATTTATAGGACCAGCTCTTTATTGAGCATTCGGAAAGTCAAAATGGTGTCATATACATGTCATCGTGTTCCCATAGTGTCTTTCTAACTGTTAGATTGAGATCCTTTTGATTGAGCCTAGTTTATCCACCTGAATATAAAGTCCAACAAACGTTTTTGGAAAAATGAGATATTTACAAAATTGTTTAGTGTTTTATTATAAAAATGTGTTTTAAACACTTTTTGAAGTACATTATACAGTTTATTTCGAACAACTACTGCAAAATATATTGGTGAGGCATCTGACTTCCTAGTGTTTTCTGCTATAACTCCGTAGAATCTGAACCACCTCAGTGCCAAGATATGTTAATTATTTTGTAATCATTAATATATAGAATCCCAAACATAATTTTTTTCAAACTAATGAATATATGTGGGTTTATATGTATTCATAAGGTTTACAAAAAACAATGAAACATTCCTCCTGTGACGCAAAAATGTATGTTTTTGGCCATTAATTATATGTAATGTTATAATTAATGCATTTAATCATTCCATGTATGTTGGAATAAAGTAGGTTTAGTAAATCTGTATGTAGTTAACAATGTATGCATTTGGTGTTGGTTTGAAATAAAAGTCATTAATTCAATTTGTAGTTTTTGGACAGTTCTGAATATCGTGTTGATATGATATTCTTACATTGTACCAGATGTCATAGGCGACTAAAAGTGTTTGTAAAAAGACAGCCACTATGACTCATAAGACAGTTTTAGCCAAAGCCCAAAACAGTTTGATGGATTCAATCCTAATTTGGCATGTGGTCATCAAAATGTGATTGATGTTAAGGTGACTTCAGTGATAAGATAATTATATTGATATAAGGTTTGTCAATTTCTGGACTGTATACAGATGTAATTGGTCAGGGAGATGTGAGGAATGTTAAGGTGGTCTCAAATTCCCACTCATAACCATTCTGTTGAATTTAAATCTTTCATTTCCAAACAGCAGTTAAAATATTTGATGGATTCAATTCATATTTGGTATGTGAATGTACCTAGTTTGACACCATATAATGATATAATGGTATATTGAATTTAGCTTGTTTTTTGTTGATCTTGCTTTAGTGACCTTAACCTTTAACATCATGTCTGACCTATATCAGGGAAATTGTAAGTTGTAGAAAGTTGATACTTGTAAGTGACATTGGTTGGGCGTTGTAGGTGTGCAAGATCATGGTGTGACCTTAATTGGACCTTTTTGCCCTCCCCATAGTTACCTATTTGTTTTGAACGTCTAGTGATCATTTTCTGTTTCACTTCTGCTGTATCTGCTGGCTATAGAGTACAGGCATCTCCAACACTATTTGTATGTTATTATATTGTGGATAGAAAAGTGCTGATGAAAATCTTAAGGGTGGAGTGATCATTCACTCCAAATGATAAGACAATGAACTTACTTGTTTCCTGACAGTAGCAGACATTTCTTACATAAACAAATACAAACTGGGATTGCAGACAAGACAAAAAGGATCCATCTTACCCAGCATATTATCTAGGATGGTCATATGACAAGTACCTTAAAAATATGTCACAGCAATGATACATAATAGAATTTATTGCCAAGTGTTGAAATCTAACAAAAAGTGAAAGCTTAATATAATTATGTATATCTATGTATGTTATATTCATCAACAAGTTTGGATCAAACTACAGCTAAGTCTTCAAAAGATAAGTCAAATGACTATATGTCATAATATATTCAGCATGTGTGCTTTCAAATGTCATCTGTTTCAAGCTATAAAGTTGGTAACGAGGTAAAATTCTCCTGAATTCTTGTTCAGGATATTTATAGTTGGGTAGGTTTATATGTCTTGATAGATTTATGTACAAGCAGGATCCCTTCATCTCTAATTCTAGGTTTCAACCAAATTTGAAAGCAATTTGTAGCACTTCTCCTAAGCGGATATGGGTGGGAAATAACATAAAAATATGAAATTTCTCATCCACTGAAGTAGTCAAATTTTTGCATGACATATTTCAGAGGGCTTGAAAATGTGTTTCAAAGTCACTGCAAGTCACTAGCATAAAATACTACGCCAGCTTTCATATTTAAGCTTGTGTGAAAAGTCATTCCAGTGGCCAGGGCATCCACTTTGCTTAAAACTTTCGATTTACTGCTTAAGAAAGAAACAAATTGTGTTCAAGTTGTCAACCATGTACTTGGTATTAGCACTGGTGATCTCATAGGGTTGATTTGCTAACTGTACAGAGATCTCCAGAATATTACTTTTTGTAAACTCAATTCGATACAGATAGTATTTACAAGGCAATAAACCAATCAGACCTCAATCAATGCATATCTGATGAACACAAGAACAGATATCAGAATGAAAATTTTAATTCCTGTTCTGATGAAATTTCCCCTCCTGGGAGATGTTGTGACCACCATGTAGCATTAGACCAGCGTAGGGTTGGAATTTTTAAGGAGTTCCAAGGCTGTCAGATGATTTCTTTATGTTTCAAATCTTACATTATTCAAGATTCTGAAGGGAAAGAAAAGATATCCTGTAAGGGAATTTCTAAGAAACAGTTGGTTGACCCTATGTCGAAATTTCGACAAACATTAAATAAGAAGGAAGTTAATTCACCAATCAGTGTAGGATTTAGATTAAGTGGTAGCAATAATTTCACATATTCTTAAGAAAAAAATCGGTTTCAACAATTTTATTGTAAAAGAGTGGTTGGGAATGATGGTGTCATTACATCTCCTTGAGAGATGGTGCTATGTCCATGGTACGATGAAGTAGATCAAAAAATCCAATCATCCCTATCCAATATTTATTTTGTTAAATTATGATATGAGAAATATTGTTTTTATTCACTGGGGCAACTCTATTTTTATTTATTAGCAAAACATTATGAAAACATAAAGCTATGTGAACAAATAGCTCTCAAGAAATGATTGTTTAAAATTATCAGAAATTATGAAACCTTATAAAGAGATTTGCATGCATTCAGACCACAGAGAACGCATCATCAGATTTGCAGTGATTCAGAAGTTTACTTGGTGTTTGAGTTTTAGAGAGGATTTAATGATGAATAAAAATGAAATACTTGTGCATAAGCAGCCTACATTTAACAATGAGGAAGCCGTTTTTTGGTGGTTTCCATCCCCCCAAGGCTTGTAACTGTATTAAAACCATCGTCTCTTGCCGGTAATAATATGACCAAAATATTAATGAAATATGTCAGTAAAATAACTAGTTCATGAAATCTTTAAATTTAAAATTGAGAATCAAAAATAGAAAATCCAAATCTAATATCCTCATACAAAATAAAGAACAAAAAGTTATCCGAGGCAAGTGAGTAATGTATCAGATTTCAAAATTATAATGGCAAATCTTGTATATCTGAAAGGAGAAGGGTGCATTAGTTTGCTGGTTTCTAAAATTTGAAATTGGGAGAAATGTCTGCAAAGGGTTAAATGGAATCAATGCTTCAAAATAAATTGAAGTATAGGAATATAATAACAATGTTTTATTATGTTAGTAGTTTTACAATATACAATTCTTGGATATATACAAATCTGATTACAATATATTTACATATACAAATACATTTCTTTACTTTCCTCATGTAGTGGTCAATATAATGTTATTCTACTGTGTAATTTGACTGTAAAGATTTTTGAAAATCTGCTTATTACATTGTAGGTTACTGGTGAAATATGTCAATGTCATATTATAGCCTATCTTTATGCAACTGTAATAACTGTAGTAGAAGCAAAATAGCCAACAGCTCTCTGTATATGGTGACCGTAACCTTTTTACTGTACTTATATGTGACCCCTTTACTTGTCCATAAATTATGCATGGCTTTCTTTGGTTCTTTTCCTAATAAGTCTGAGTACTTCACATGTGTCTTTAAAAATGAAGAATTATCCAATGACTACCTTTCTTCTCAGAACTTCAATGATACACAAATTAGGAAGATTATGCGGTATTAGATCTATGGGATACACTCCCATGAATCTTTTACTGATTTCTGCATCACTTCTCATTAGGTTGAAAATTTCCTCTGTGTTCATGATCCCAGATTTACATTTCTACTGTGGTCAATACTTAAGGTCTCAGGAAAACTTCTGTAAATTGTAATATTTATAGTTTCTGACAAAGGTCTCGAAAATCTTTTTTGAAAATAGTTAGCCTTATATGACCTTTAATACCCTTACTCACAATATGACCCTAGAGATAACTTTGTCAAATAAGAAGAGGGTGTAACATTTGTCATATTCTAATCATTTTACAATAATCCAATTTTTCCTGTTATATTCATTATCCAATAATGATAAGTGGGATGAAATGAAATCCTCTTTCTCAAAATTAGGAGTTAATGATCTATTAGGTACAGGCTGTCCATCTACAGTCACCTCCAGGTAATTTAAGTTCATGTGTTTGACATCAAATGTATTCTTACTATAATCTCCAGAGCTGCCTGCATTTTAAACCATTCCTATTATCAATTTACTTGGAACTGTACCATGAACTGTTATCTGTCATAAAATTAAGAGATCCATTTACAACACTGAAACTCTTGATGTCGCTTCTCCAGAAAGGATATACTGCAGGACTGATATTTAGGGCTTCGTCATGTGCAAGTATCATGTTTGGGTTCCGAGAAATGTAACATACTTTCCATACAGCAGTAGTGATTACTAACTTGTAATTTTTAGTTCCTAATCTCATCAATCTGAAGTCATTTAAGGCATGGAACAACTTAAGATTTACAGAAACTCCATTAAGTTTTGCTCTATTTTCCCCTTGACAAATATCTAGATATAAGCATCCTCAATATTGGCTGCATCACCATCTTTCGTTGGTCTTCTTCTTTCTTTATATCCACTTTTACTCCCTATATATTGTAATCTATCTGAATGTCCTGCCTGGTCTTTGAAAAACCTGAGATAATATCATTTCGTTACTGAATCCTAAATTAAGTAGGTAAGAGACTTATAAGGATAATTATCATCTGGTGAGATAAGTTTCTGATTTAACGATAAGTCAATCTGTCTGAAAACAGAATGCAAGGTAAGATTAACAGGAGCTACTTGATCACTATTATCTATAGGCTCTACATTGAGATTTCTGTCATCCTTGATCTTATTTCCCTCTTCATCTGTGATTATACATTTTATATGTAATTCAAATTAATTAATACGAAATTACAACAACTAATACATATACAACAGTACAGATATCAAGAAAATGCAGAAATATCTGTTTTGATCACCACAAATAAACCAATTCAAATATAATTTAAATTCACATGGTGGATGAAAATGGCAGGAATTACACACATAGAGAAAAATTGTCACAAAACTAACTAACCAAAATGCTGTGGGTGAATGTATCACACACGTCTGGTACCAGTGTTGTGAAAATAAAGATTCACCGTTGGCTATCTGTAATAATATCTTTGGATTCTTCTTTGGCTGTTGACACTTTGAACATGCACTGATAACTGTGGAACTTAGGGTTACCTTTCTGGTGGGGAGATACTAAACCTCAGATGGTAGGCAAATGGACTTTCAGTCGAAACTACCCAGTGACTTTACTTCAATATCAATATTTTAGCATTTGTGTGTGGATATGATGTATTATTTGTATTAAATTGGTATATACTTGGACTCTGAGCTCTGGTTTAAAAATAAAGGGAGCGTATATTAAACATTAATGATATCTCTAAAAAGTGTAATAATGTATAACCTTTTTTTGTTTACATCTCCATCTCCATTTCTGTTAGAATGCACACAGGTAGTATATGCACAGACTACATGTGCTGTTTACATGACTGACATGTAATAGAATAATGTATAACCGCTATTTGGTTGCATCTCCATCTCTATTTTTGTTAGAATTTTACACAGACTAGATGTGCTGTTTACAATTGATTGATATGTAATACACTGATTTCGCTGTCATATATGCACAGAGTAGGTGGGCTGTTTACAATTGACTGATATGTAATACACTTATTACGCTGTCATATATTTTCTATGTTTACAAGGGTCAGAGGCGTAAATAATCATTGCTAAAGAAAGATACCACAGTTAGATGATTATATTAATTATCAAACTACAAACAACGACAAAAGGTACCAGCTGTGAATCCTTGCTCAGGGTGCAAGATTTGTGTGGAGCTCAAATATCAGACTATGAGCTATATCTTTAGCTCCTACTTAATTTCTATCACCCCAACATCTCCAGCTTTATAACTTGAACGTAAAACATTGCTGTATTTGCTCTCTTGTTTCTTGAGTAAGAAAACCCATTGTTTTGCTTATAAGGAAAGTTCTTGGTTGATACGACACCATCCCATTTCTTTTTCTATGCACTGTAAACATGTGTGGTTCAGTATCTAGTTAATCAAGATGATGTGGTCTGTTATTGTTTTCCTTTTTTATTTTTTTTCATTCTTCTTCTTTTTTATAATTTGACTGTATTTTGTTTCTAACTTCTTTGTTGTTAAATGTTTGTACATTTTACTATGAGAGTTTTTCTTCTGTGGCAAAGCTTTTATTCTAAGACTAACACAGTTGGAATGCAGTGCATAATAAAGGATATAATCAGTGGCTATCCATTTTCAAACAAGTTGACAGTTGAAAAAAAATGTCTATATATGAGGTATTCCTGAATCTATATTTTAGGTAGGTACTTAATATCCATGTTTCTACTACTGATCTGTTTATCCTTGTAGAGAACTTGATGCAAAGAACGATGAGTACCATAATGAATAATATTACTGTGTTGTACACAAACTGCAGTGGTTTACAAAACTACCAAAAGAGAATTGATGTACTGAACCATTTCAAAGAAACAAAGGCTGATATTGTATGTGTCCAAGACACACACTGGTTCGAAAATGACGAGGCATCAGTTAATAAAATCTGGCGTAAAAATGCTATATTAATGGAAATAGAACTCTAGAGGAGTGGCTATCTTGCTAAACACTAATTTTGAATATGAAGTCAAGATAAAGATGGTAATTTTATTTGCTTGACTATAAAAACAACTTCCATGACATTTAATATCTTAATCCTATGTGGGCTTAACACTAATGAACCTTAATTTTTCACAAATCTTAAAGCTGTGTTCCAAGAAAATAATCCCAGCTATTATATAATCTTTGGAGACATTAACCTAGTAATTAATCCGGCTATAGGTTATTCCAACTATCTTCCTATGAATAATCCAAGGGCAAGGCTTGAAGTTCTAAGTATGCTAGAAGAGTTCGTTTTAATAGATGTCTATCGTAGTAGCATCCTGAAACCCATAGATATTCGTGGACAATAGCTAATCCAATCAAACAAGCACGGTTAGATTTTTCTTGTTTCAAATTCCATGATGGGCATTATACAAAAATGTGATGTTAAAGCATCTTACAGATCTGACCACTCAATCATATCTTTAGAAATTATTCAAAATTGGTTAACCATGGGGAAGGGTGTATGGAAATTTAATAATAATTTGTTAAAAACAAAGACTACCTAAAATTATTAACAGTGCCATTAATGATGAAATATTAAAATATGCCACATCAGTCTATCAGCTTGAATTTTTACAGGGGAACTAACAAAATATTTCATTCACTATTGACAATGACTGCTTTCTAGAAATGCTTTTGCTTAGAATGAGCGGGAAAACCATAAAATTTAATACAGAGAGAGAACTAATAAAAGACATAGGACAAATAATGGGCACATGTTACTGCACTGGATCACTGTGTCATAATGTCCATCCTTATAGAGGTCATAGAGTATCATCCTGAAGACTTAATGTTTATCATGAAGTCTGGTTTTATTTAGGTGCCGAGTATAGGATTATAAATACTTTTATGCACTTATTATATTGTTGTATTATATTTTAACTGCACTGTTGGTTCTTGTATCAATGATAATCATCCATTTATTGTTCCAGATAGATAATGTATGGTAAAACAGGCGCACTGTATTGTTTCTGGCTGTCAGCACACTATAGATCTTTATAATGTTGTGTTCTCCCAGACGGTGATCACAAAAGCATGTGGATGGACGTGGAATAAGCTCAGATTCAATCATCTTCCAACAACATTTGTGCTGTTCTGGGGCGTTTTGATGTGGTGTTCTTATGTTTTCTGTGTACACTGTAAAATAACTGACACCAATGGCAGCTTCATGAATTTATTGTGAACAACCACCTAGGTATTTCACCGTTAGAACCTGTTGTTCCGGAAGATAGTCAGGTCCCTCAATTTTTTCTTCTGTGTGACCACACCTTTGTCCTCAATCAATCAGTTGTCCAAGTGCTTAATCTCCGTATCAACGGATTCTAAGGCACACCATCCAGTTCATAAGGCATAACTCATAAGACATGTTCTGAGTCGTTCCCAGAGAGGCAATCCGGTGTTCGGTAGTAAGAAGCTATGGTGGGAATGATTTCTGAAATAGGTAGGTTTTGAGTCGACTTTTGAAACTGGAGAGATTTTGAGCACTGTGTATATCATATGGAAGATCATTCCATAACTTAGGGGCATCATATGAGAAACTATTGTTAAAATGGACCTTTGATTTATGGATTAAAGCACAGTAAGAGGGAACCTGAAGGAACAATTTTTGGGGGTTGGAACGTCTTGTATTCATGCCAGATTTGTACAAGGGGAGATATGGTGCAAAATACTTAGGCTGGCCAGTGGTGAGGTACTTATAAACCAAAACTAGGGTTTTGAAGATAATAAAGTACTGTTCCAAATATTGTCTTTGCATTTTGTCTGCTTCTGATCCTCAAGACATGGTTGATGCAGCTGTGCTGCCATTGAAATATGAACATTCCAGAATTTTTATTTAACCAAAAACACAGTTCAGCCCATGGAATTATAAAGAGTGCATTTGGTTTCTACATTCACCTGGGCAGTCAATTCAAGCTACTCTAAAACCTCATGCGGTTGGAGACCAAGGTGGTGAAAATGGTTTTGAGTCAGATTACAAAAATATACTCAGAATGCCATACATAATTATCAAGAGGTTGTTATTCCTCTGGATGACAACTAAGACTAGGGGCATGCCAACAGAGGATCAGAAGCAGACAAAATGCAAAGACAATATTTGGAACAGTACTTTATGGACATAGGATATAATTCTGTCCCCAAATGGACATGAATTGAATCGAAAAATATATTGTTATTTTTTATGGAAAGATGGATCATGACATTGTAGAAACAGTAAACAATAAAAAAAAACAAAAAAAACTTAAGACAAAAGGAAGCTACCAGAAGGAAAACAAAAATAAATCACAAATAAATAAAAACATGACTTTTTCAAATACCATGAAAGAATGAAGACAACCCAATAGCTGGCCAATGACTTATGTACTAATGGTCCTCCCACACAACATATGCACAAAATTAACTCCCTTTTCCCTGAACACCAAACCTTTGCAAAAGTTCAAAACTGCTCATCAAGTAGCTTATGATCCTGTTCCACCAAAGGATTAAGCCCCAATTCGTCCTGGGACCATTAATCCTTGAGATTCGGTGAAAAAAACATGAAAAATGGGCGATAAAATGGAATCTTGATCCAGGTCTAGGATCAAACCAAGATTGTCCCCAGGAATCCTCAGACATCCTCCGACGAGTCACCATCATTCATCGATATAAAGCAATTAAGCCACATTTGTGATCAGTTTCAACACTGATACTGTCGGGGATATACCAACTGGATTTCAGACTGGTCTGAAGCTTCCTCAGGCCTCCTGGGACTAAAAACCCATTTACAAAAACAGCAATGGGGGGAGTTGTTGAAACCTGGAACTATGACCAGGCCTCCTTGGATTTAGAGTCCCAGGATGCCTGAAACAACACAGGATTGTGTAAATTTAGGTCTGAAGAGGCCTCAGGAAGCCTGAGACTAGGAAAGTTGTGGGTAGGGACGAAAGTAAATTGGTTACAGTCATAGCAAATATCAAACATGTTTGAAATTTTTACTGAATACTTTCGACCCAAAGAGATTCAAGCCGTCCATGTAGGAAATCCACATTTTTTGGAATGCAATTCCCAAAATAGCCTAATCAGGGACCTTAGTTGTGTAGTAGAACAAGGACATTACAGTGACTCATTCAAAGCTAAGCTTTGATCCCTGTCGGGTCTGTTTCAAGGCTGTTCTTTGAGGTGTTCTGGCCAGGATTACTGTAGGCATGGTTTTCAAGTTATTTAAATTTTACAGGTTGGGAATTTTTTACCCCATAGATGAAATAAAGTAGCAGGAAGCTCCCCATCTCCTGTCAGGAGGCTTATGGATACAAACCTGTCACGCCATATCTTTAATCCTTCCAAGTTACTAAAATCACATTAAAGTCGCAAATGTTAGGGCAAACGTCCTATTGACTCTAAATAAAGCTGGAGATAGAATAGGTTCCCAAAACATTTCAATAGTTCACGCACTGATCACAAGGGTCATGATACTTTGGGAGTTTCAATTGTTTCCCTATTACAGGTCAAAGTTGGGTGTTTTACATCCAATTCAACATATTGAGACAGAACCTTAGAAATGTCCCATGTTGTTGTTGAATCCACACAGAAGTTACAGCATGTGATTAGATGTCAAACCTGCTAACCCGCCAGGCCACCAAGAACCTCCCTGTTAATAGACATTATTCAATAAGCGGTATTTTACCCCACTCCAATGTAATTCGCATATCTGCCACTCAATCAATGAAACCTAGTGTTTCTACCAGAGTTTCCACTAAATTGATGTTCATTAGTATGTTAATTGGTCATGTGTCACAAATGGGAAAGTTGATTCTTCAATTTTACTAGGGATATGAGGGAATCAGACTGGCTTTAATTCTATGTACACTGACCAAATGACTTAATACTTCAAGTGAAAAAGATAATGTAATGATAATTGTAATGAACTATTGAAATACTTAAATATGAATATCAATGTATGTCATTTGTAATAATCCACTATATTTCAATCATTGTGTTTAAAGGCCAAAAAAGGATTACCAAACTTCTACATATAATAAAAATAGTCATTTGTCACCTTATACCTAGAAACTGTTAGTTAACAAATGTGACATGGACAAATAAATTTAGTTTGGTTGTGAAGATTGTTTACCTTTGGTAAAATCCACCTCTTAAAGTTACAACTTAAACTTAAAAAGCTTCATTTTAATATATTAATATTTTAGTGGCTTTAACAAACCTGACACACCAAATAGTTATGTGGTGCAGGCCAAATAAATATGTTGAAATAAAAAATATTAAGTGTTTTTATTTTCATAATCTTGCAAGCTGGCATAGACAATGTATTTGATAATTAAAGATTTGTCCTCACTGCCTTTACATTCATCACTTCCTTTTACAATACTGACCTACACTTGAAATTGAATACAGATCATTCAGACACTGTAAGTTTGTAATTTAATGTCTCTTGTTTCATAAATGCTCCTTTTATGACAATTTGATAACAGAATGAGTCAATAATTAAAACATAAAGACAGTTTGGATTTTTCAATTGGTTCAGTAGATAGCTTATTTTCAGAAACAATCTGAAACAATTTATTGCTGATCCCTGTCAATGAACATATGCTCTCAGAAAAAGCAATGGCAATCCCGGCTGTCAAATGGATTTTAAAAACTCTAACTGACCTTGAAACTTTGCCAAATGTTATATATTGTTGGGGAAAAGTTCAATAAGGTTCAATGCAAACCTGGACCAAAAAGAGTCTTACCCAGGGCGTAGGCTCAAAAGTTAAGACTTTTATATAATTTTCTGGGAAAAATAAGCTAAGACTTTTGTCTTAGTCTTAGCAGTATTATCAAAAATTCTAAGACCATTCTTAGTCTTAGCCAAGGTCATAACTTTAAGACTGGAAGGGATGGGTCTCGCACTTAATAGAAAAACTAGCAGGTGTCTGTGGCTTGCAATTACATAGACTAGATTTAGGCAATATCTATATTGCAGGCAATAGTTTGAATGGCTGGCTGATCATTTAGTTTGTCGTTGTCGTTTTAACAATTAACATGAAAGTCTCAGCTAAGTAACCTTTTCAGAATACTGATGTAAGACTTAACCTAGCTGAGCCAAAAATCTTAAGTCACAGCCCATTTAAGACTAAGACCTGACTCAGTCTAAGACCCTTTTTGGATACCAGCCATGGGACCCTTTTCACAAAGGGTTTTAGACTTAGTCTGCACTAAGTAAGGGACTTAAGTTTAAGCCTTTTGTCTAAGCTAAATCTAAGTACTTACATTGATTTCCTAAAGGTTGACTTGGCAAAGACCAAGCTTTTCAGATAACAGCAGTGGTTTTCTATGTCACATGACCCTTTATTTCTAATCAAAGCCTTTACTGTTGACCTATACCCTGTCTATATGTTTATTTTTTAGGCATTTTAAAATGTGCAGTTAGAGTCATTGTTTACAAAAATTAAGCCCACCCCAGAGAGATGTAGTCAAAATGGAGACCTAGCAGCTTTGTAAAATGCTCTAAGTCTAAGAACACAGACTTAGCCTAAGTTTAAGGCAAAAGTCTTAACTTTAAGTCTAAGTCTAGGTCAGGTCCTTTTGTGACACTGGCCTCTGCACAAAGTTCCTTTTTAAAACTGACCCCAGGTGTTTATCGCATAGAATATGCTACATTCATAGTCACAAGTTTCATGCACACATATATTGTTGGATTAGATTGGAACCATCTATTTCCAGAAAAAGAAGATTTGTTTTCATAAAAAGTGTAAGAATTATTCACCTCTTAGGAATTCTAATGAAAACCACAATCATTTCCTTTAAAATAGAATATTTCATTTAAAAGGCAATCAAAAATCGTCTGAAAGAAACTGCAAAAGTTTAGAAACCTTATTTTCATCCACCTAAGAAGACAAAGAAAGGTAACCTATATTTTAAAATTTCATTTTGTAGATCAATATAAATGTTTTTTCACTGTGTGTTATAGAAGAAAAGTTATATTTGATCATGTTTGACCATGTAAAAACCACTTCCTGGTTATGTTCCAACATTTTTTTTTGGTTCTAAAAATGGAGGGAAATTAAAAATCAGCTGCCCCTCTACCATAAAAAGACATCCCAATCTAAGCCAACTAATTAATCTGAGATGCATGCACTGTCCAACAGTAAAACTTTTAAAGCCTTGAATGAAAATTGCCTGTTCCAAATATATAAATTTTCGGTGTTTTTCCTGGTATTTTGAATATACACCAAACACAGGGTAAAACACTGCTTATTGAATAATGTCTAATATGGGGACCACCACTTAATCAATACATTAATACAAGACATAAATTTAAAGGGAAAAGGCCTGTGCCATACAAATCATAGGCCACATTTATGAAAGTACTGACAACTTTATAAATTTATTTGTATAGTTCTGTATGTAGTATACCTGAAAAAATAAACATATTAAACTTTTATTAAACATGATTTAAAAAAAATCATACTACTTTAATTTCATTCAAATCTATTTTTAAATATCCAAATTGCCTCATCAGTATGTTTGGCGTTTTATTATCTACAGTTACTGTATCAAAGTATATATTTTCACAGGTACAAATATTCATTTGATAAAGATAGAAAATAAAGTACCTCACATTATTGATCCATATTGTTTATGTACAATCCAATACATTTCACCCAAATAGTAGGACGGACAGTAAAGTCTGCATATTTTTTCCATATGCATTTGCTACAGTTGATAAATAATGGAACAAGTCAATTCACTTTATGGTTCAAGTCTCTTCAAAAAGTACCATAGGTTCTGTACGTTTACACATATATAAACTGAAACAAATTCTCATTCAATTTTACTGGTATAATTACCTTTGTTGTCCCCATTTTCACCAATTTTGTTTTAATGTTTTTGAGCCTTTGCTCTCCGGATCTGAACTATGCTGGCAGCATCAGCCCGGTTTAAGTTACCTCTCTCCATTTTTGAGCATGGGCTGCCTTTGCACTGGACTAATTGTAAACAGTCACACCCTCCTTAAGATCACTGAGATAGCCTTACATTTTTTTCTGTCTTTTTCTTCCAAAATATTTTTAGAAAGGCCATGTATAAATTTGGCGACAAACTTCTGATCACTATATAGACGCTGGCTGCTCTAACCCCCAAAACTTGCTTTATGAGGTCATGACACTTTTCTAGAAACAAGCACATCGACTGGGCTCTCCTTTTTGACTTAGTTTTCACAGTATCATTACATGTGACATTTCATTGACTTTCAATCTTAGCCAACCTGCGACCAACTTCTTTTTGAATACTACTTTCACACTTAAGGACAGCAATCAACTTCCTCAGAAGAGGAACCACTATACACATGACAAACTTTTTTTGTTTCTGAGAGAATGACTTTGGAAGACCGAAATTGTTTTTATTTAACTTAAAGGCTTTTCTGCTTGTTGTTGCTTGCACTTCCCTCCACCACCTCCAGTCCGTTACTCATCTGGACTTAGCAAAAGTGAATTATGTCTTGGGATAATGAAACTGACCTTCATGATTCCTGGACACTGCTCCTTAAATTTTGAAAGCGTTTTGAAAATTTCCCGAGGTATTTGGCAAGTATAGCTTTTGTCAGCTCTGCGTTTTATTTCTGTAGTAGATATTGTGCAGTAGATAGTCTACAATTCTTAGGAATGATAAGTCTATAAAAGCGACTGGAATTATACAGTTACAAATTCTCTACATATTTAGGCCATTCAATCATAGATACTTGCCATCTAATTCCTTTATTGGATAAATGCAAAAGAAAATGCCAAATCCGCCAGCAATTTATTTTAATCTATAAAAGTCTCTGCAATACAAGCAGATCAACTATCCGCTATTCTAAGTAATATATGGTCTGGCTGTTGAATGGGACGTAAAACCCTAACTTTGACCTTTAAGTAATATATGGGGTTTAAAAATAAATTCTCGCCAATTCCCCAAGTGCCAATGTCAGGAATAGAGCCAGTAGGTTCAGTAACTTGTGCTCAGTCACGGAACATACCTCAGGAACTCTCACTCTCCTGGTCTTCTGAGACTGTGATAACAGATCAGGTCATAAATGCAGGAAGTTAACAAGATTCCAGTGTTTCACCATGAGGATTAGTTTAGGAGTGCAAGGAAATTCAGAGAGTCAGTTGCTTTGTTGGGATACACAATGTCCCAGTCATGTATAGGTGTGTTGTCCAAGATGCTGTGAACCTTGCAACCTTAGACACGTTACATTCTAATCTGTTGATACAGCAGTTGGAAGAGGAAAGAGTTGTTATGCTGGAATTAAACTTGAAGACAGAGTTGCTGTGGGACATGCTTTAGAGCTGTCAGAGTGGTAGATATTGTGTGCAGCAGGCATACATCACAGAACACCTGCTTTGGTCTAAGCAATCTTGTTTAATTGGCATAGCCAGGAAGCAGACCATTCCATGAGCTTATACTAGCATTAGTAGTCAAGTATCAAGTAAAGTTAACTGTTATGTTAATAAAATATTTTAATCCAAGCTATTATTTTCTGTGCCGGTGGGATTGGGGGAAATGAACAAAAATGAATCCAAGCATGTTAGTGAATATTTTATCTAAACAGCTCTGTTCTTGTAATTTCTGCTTTTTCTAACAGCAATGATTTGCTCCACTTCAAGTAATCAATGTTAAGTTTACAATCACTGGATCTGTAAATAGTGATTTCTTTACTTATAAGTTGGTGGGTTTATAAGTTATAGGAAATTTATGTACAACCTCAATTCCCTCATCTCTAATTCCAGGTTTCAAGCCACATTTGTAAGCAACTTGCAGAGCTTCTCCAAAGCGGATATGAATGGGAAATAGGACAAAAATATGAAAATGCTCATCCAGTGAATTAACTAACTTTTGTGTAATATAATTCAGGTGGGCTTTAAAGTGCTCATTAAAGTCAATGCAAGTTAATACTTTGAAACAGGTATAAACTACCAGTCCAGCTTTCACTCTTAAACTTGTGTGAAAACTCATGCCACTAGCCAAGCTATCTGTGCTTGAAATTTCCGATTTACAACTCAAAAAACATACTGGGTTTAAGTTGTCATCTATGTATTTTATATTGGCACTAGTTATCTCATATGGTTGATATGCTAACTGCACACTAGGTTCTAATAGTGTCTTGTTATTTTCCATGACAGTTTGTAGTTCTGACTTCTGTACAAGTTGAATTAGATGTCCGGCACTTGACGTCATGTGAATAAATGGAGCAACATCATTTGCAGTTCCCTGTAGTGTTGTGTTATTCTGGAACACACACAAAAACTGTATGAACACTACCAAGCAATTTTAGTTAAACATTTTTTAGAAGAACTTCCTATCAAAATATTGTAATATCATGAAAACACACCTATAGATCCATGGAAAGGTGCCTGACATAGTATGGCTGTAATAAAACAAATGTCCTTTTAGTCAGTGATGCATATGCATGGTGGTAGAATCTTTAAGGCAATGTTAAAGGAAGGGATCACTGAAGTCAATGGCACTCGTGGTGGGAAGGTTAGTAGTTACATGGTTATATCAAATTGTATGCAGAATATTTACCAGTTAGTATACATTTTAAGCTGATTAGCCTGAAATCCTGTGACTAAGTTTTGATCATGATGAAATTAGCACAGTTTGAATGTCCTTGAACATTTTCAAATAGAAGTCAATTTCCCAGTATTGGAATGTATCGTGTTCACAAACTATCCAGAAGCAAGCAGATAGAGAAACAAACAAATGAACAAGTACAAAAACATAAACTCTTTGGCGAAGGTTACAAAGCAAATAACTCACAACAAGGTGAAGAACTTCAATTCTCTCACTGGTCATGTGGTTCACCAAATCCTGTATGTTTCCCAATGGGACCTTCGACATGCCAAGTAAATACTTAACTTCAGGAAAGAGATACATCATGTAGGCACAACATCTTTCAGCTGAAAATGAAGAGTTCCAGATATTATACAATAATTGAAGAGTTGACTTTTTGTCTCCAAATGGCAGTGTGATAGCCAAGGCTAGTCAGACATATTGCCTAACTGTTGTTACATGTTAGATTTCGAAGCAACAGTCACAAGTGAGAGAAAAATGATCATGGAACATATTTTCTAAAACGCCACAGCTGTGGAACAGGTGTTTGGAGGTAGCAAATGTCAAATGTCACTGCATAAAGTTTGTTTGTGAGGAAAGTTTCATTGTACAGGTCAGAGGTCCTTGCTTGCTTGCACAGTTTTAGCAAGTTTGGCATCTAATCATAGGCTGTCACCTCTGTGGGTTTGAGTCCCACAAGTGGCAATGCTGAGCATCTGTTCCAATATGACCCTGGCTGTTGAACGGGACGTAAAACACCAACTTTGACTTTGACGTTGGACAGGTCATAAATCAAAGAATACTTCAGATGTCTGAAAGCTGTCCATTCTAGCTTGACTAGAGGATTGCTCAATTTTTGCCACCAGCACTGAGTAAGAATCTTATTACTTCAAGCTGAAGGTAAATATCAGACTCATTGTCTCAAAATGGAAAAATATATTGTCAGACCACTCTAGGTCCCATGAAAATTTATTTACGAACAGATAAGCCAACCGAATATCCCTCCAAATTGTTGTCTCTAAAATATCACATTGGATGTATCTGCAGTTCTCATTTGTAGCCAAGCCACTGCCAATTATTTTTGCAATATAAAATGAATGATTAGGAAAAAGTGCAACTTGTATAGTATCACATACAGTACTAAAACTGATGTTGAAAAAGTTTCCTCTTTTTCACATATTATGTTAAAAAGGAATTATTAAGAAAGTATTTATTTTGTATTGTATCATATATGGTACCGAAGTTGATGTAGCAATGATTTCCTCTATACTTTTGACTGATTCTTCCAGCTTTTGTCAAAATAGTCTTGCCTCCATTGACCACTGTACCTGCAATAAAGGCCACCTGAAAAAGAAGCCAGGTACAGGTAGATTTTATATTTTTTTGTTATTCGCCTACATAAAGGAGATTTATGATATTGAATCGTGTGTCTGCCTGTCTGCCTGTAATAACTCAACAAGTTGTTGACAGATTTGGATAAAATTATCAGAAAATGTCAACAATGGCACAAGGAACAGATGACAACATATTGTTGGTGATCCGGATCACTGTCTGGATTCAGGTTTTTTTAAATGATTTTTTTATCATTGCATTTAGAAGAAAAGTGGACGCATTGGGCCTTGTAGCAGATTTGCTCTCTTTTAAACTTTTTTTCTAACATTTTAAACTTACAATTTGGATGTTTATTCATTAATTTGGTCAGGTTAATATTTTATAAGAGAGATAAGTTGGCACATCCCTTCAAGTCATTTATTTATATTATGTAAACATGCTGCCATCAATTAGTTGGTTTTAAATCGAGACATATAATTAATTCACTTTGGTTTTTCGTCCATAAACGGATTAATCTCATTAATTCACTTTGGTTTTTTGTCCATAAACGGATTAATATGCATAAAACACATTTAAATTAATATTTAAGTGACATTACTGAAAGAGTGTAAATACACCTTTAACTTTGAAAATTGCAAACTAATGCTGCCTGCATGCTTAGAAAATACACTGTATTGTCAGTGAAGACAATTACATTATCAAAGTTTACCTTTTGTTTATGAAATATATTTTCAAATTTTTTAAATTGAATGAACACAATATAACCATTGCAGATATGGGATATTCGCTTTTATCATATTGTCTTATAATTTACTAATTTCTTGGTGGGTTTTCTTACTTTCCTTTTTGTATGCTTTTTTGCTTATATTTTTATTCATCATTTGTATATTTTATAATTAAAATTATCAAAAATAATACCATCCTACCACAACATTGTCAATTTCCAGCACATAGCATCTGGTCATTGGGTCATTGATGAAGTCATTATAAATAATTGGCAAATAATCTGCTCCCTCAGATACATGATCATTAATAGCCATTACAGCTTCATAATCCTGACCTGTTGCTTGTCTAATGTATTGCTTTTCAGTTTTGGTTGCCATACCTAGAACAGAAACAATAGAAATGAATGATTAAACATACCATTGTTACTTCTGTAAACATTGCCAATGTGGCACTTAGTTTGTGTACATTATAAAAGCTTGGGGCAGATAAAAGCAAATCTATTGTCAACCAATTTACTGTTTTAAAAAATACCATTTACTTAGTGTTCCGTGTTTATGCAGAATTATTTTTATGTTTATAATTAATAAATTTATTTTAAGTGAAATTCAAGTAGCAACATATAATGTGTCAAGTCAAGTTGTACCATCATATGTCCCAGTATCTCTTAGATCTCTTTATAGGTAATATATTTAAATTAAACCTGATTTTGAACATTCTTATTACCTTGATTATATCCAAATGTATGTTTATATATCCAAACATCTACATATGTATATAATGACCCGAAATAAATGACATTAACATTATCTATATTATCAAAGTACAGCAAATCGTCAACAAGATAAAATAGGTCTTATGGTCAGATAGAGGAGATATAATCACAACTGCACATGATTTATCAAGATTTATAACCACTATGTAACACATTTATACACAAAATGGGACATGTAGGAATGACTGGTTGATAAATATTGTTACATGTATTTCCAATCGCAAAAGGTCTGAAGCCTCAGTATAAACTAAGCTAAGTGTTGTATTAAATTTGACAGCATAAGTTTGAGTTGAGGACAAAATAGAATTTATTAAGATGACATTAAACTTATATATTTCCACTGAGACAAAGGGAGAAAAAGTTACCTTTCCCAGATGAAGTCTGAGGCATATACCAAAATAATACATCACCTTTACCTACTGCAACCGAAGAAAAATATCTGAGTAAAATATTGAACTTCTTACTAAAATACTTCTTTGCAAAGAAATTTACTCCAATAACAAATTAATATCCAGTGTTATGATAGAATTTTAAAAGGAAATTACTTTTTGTTGTTTATTTGATTATTGGTGTACCTAGAACACACCTTTAGTTACTCTGTTATCTTGTGGTGTTTCAGCCACAGGGACAGTTTTATCTGGTACTACATCTCATCCAGTTCACCAAGTCTCAGTGTCAAGGATAAAGACAGATGCTAGATGTATTTGTACAAAGAATGCAGCTCGGGGATTTTCATCCACTCAGTCTTCTCAGACTGCGATAACAGATTATATCATTTTCTGGGCCTGAATCTATTGTTTGATCATGTGGATTATTTACCAGAGTAAGGGACTGTTGAGGTTAATTTGTTTCTTGCGATACATATGTTCTAGCCACAGTTAGGTCTGTGATTCATGATGATGCGAGCCTTGCCACCATAGACACTTTACATTGTAATCCATTGATACAACAGTTGTTAGAGTTATAACAAAGTGTGCTTTAGAGAGGTGAGAGTGGCAGACATTATGTATCAGCCACCCTTCACACAACACTCCAATTTAAATTGACGCCTGAGGAATCCTGTTCATTTGGTATTGCCATAAAATGGGCCATGTCTGACGAGCTTACACTTGGCTTTTTGCCATTGCAATCATAACCAATGTACTGGAAAGCCAACCCAGTGGGCAAACTTACATCATTTAGACATCAAAATGACAACGGACCCGATGTCAATAAACTGTCTTTTTTTATTTGGTTTGAAAGTTCTAATGACATCATATTCACGACATCAAAATGACATCATTATCATGACATCAAAAAGACATTATTTTCAAGATATCTAAATGACATCTTTTTGGGAACTCTAAATGACATCATATATTATATCAAAATTAAATTTTTATGACATCCAAACCGTAAGTAATTTAAAGTTTCAAATCCACGTAAAATTATATACGTCCTTTTGAGAACATTTTCTTTACAATATGAAAACTTCTCCAATGACATATACAGCAAAAATATATCACAATGAAGAAAACAGTATTTTATTGTTAATCTTCTTGATTGTTATATTTTGATATGTCTGATCAGGGATGGTTTTCACTTTTATTATCCACCATTTTGTACGATTTATGGGTTCAATAGTATGAATATTTGATGAGAGAATGTGAAAAAGGATGTCAGACAGCATCATGGACACCAGTGAATATAACAACTGCAATCTTTAACCTGCAATATCTCAGTGATTTCTGCATGGATTTCTATGTAACAAACATGAGTAGAAGCACTGTAAGAAGTGATAAAATGATATATAAATACATATTTGTAGGTAACACAGTTTCTGAGATATTGGTGAAAAACTGAAAGTGATTCAGGCACTGTTGTATACAAATGAAATATATCCCGCTCTGTATAACCCATTATACTGTCAAATACAATGTACGGTGGATAATAAATTAAATTTTAAATTAATTAAATGTGTTCAAGTAACATAAAACTAAATTATTAAATAAGGAATTGTGTATAATAAAGAATTGGCATCAGTTTCCCAGTGGTACCTACAGAGAGTGATAAACAGGAATGTGAATAAAAATTTATTGGTACTTTTAGTACACTTCACACACAGCAATTACACAACAAAACATCAGTGCCACTACATGTCAAATTCACTTTATCATGCATGTAAGAAAAGCTAACAAACAATCACAGGTCAATCAACCTAATACTTGAATAACTGTAAACAAGAAAACGACCCAAACTGTCTATTATAACCTGTAATTGCCACCAACAACTACAAATTTTAATTACCTGGAGACTGGAGTATATATCCAGTCTATTGTTGGAGTATTTCAAGTATTTTACTTTATTAAAACATATTGTAGTGGGTCTGGGGTAGATCAATTTTTTTGTTCTTCTAAATGTAATGAATTCATGACTATAGGAACATATAAAGTTATCCAAGTTACAGAATAGGTTTTTCTGGTTATTTTACCAAACAGTTTTGAAAATGCTATCTTACAGCCAGACAGAGGTACACCTTCCCCACTAAGCTGTATAAACACTTGTGACTAAAATAAGGGTCACCGCTAAGTAAAGCATTTCTGTAGTACAGAACTTTGAGAGGGGGGGATATTTTAACTCTGTACTCACTTTATTGATTTTCTAACCTGAACATGCTTTCTTTGAATGTGTGTGTGTGTGTGAAGTTTCTCCAGTAAATCTCGATCTTTTAGTGGGTTTGTTTCAGTACACACACTTGTGTAGAGTGAGCAATGTATTCTGGGGATAGTTTAGTATAAAACTGAATGTCTTTATTATGTCTCAAAAGTTATTTATACATGTATACAAAATTGTACTTACATATTCTTGATGTATTGGGACATGTTTAATAATCTATGGTAATGTAATTTTACTATATTTTGGGGAGAAACTTTGTGCAAATAATTACTCTGAATGTCAGAGTAGAGTCAGAGTATGTCAGAGTAGGCTCAGCCAATCAAATGGCTTCTAGGCATTGTGGGTATCTATGTACTCTGGAAACCAGAGTAAGTCAGAGTAGGCCTTATAAATTGAGAGTAAAATGGGTAATTGGGGGAGTTCACCTCAGAACTCCAGTGTGTAAACATCTCTCCTGAGAATTTACCAGCAGATTAGTCCACTCCACTCTGATAATTCCACACTTATCCACTGAGGTAATCTACAATCACAACTTGCTAGAAAACTATCACCCCTCTATTCTTTGTTTACATATTATAATTGGCAGATGAGATTTTCCATATTTGGCTCCAACTTACTACATTGTTGTGACAGCTGTCAGATTGATATAAACTTATAGTATCACAGATATCTTATCAGAATACTCTTGGAAATTACTGTAAGTGCCTTTATTATTTTACCCAGTTACTTAATAGGTGATCTTTAATTATTTTAGAGGGATAATTTTGGTATACTGATATTTATCAGCAGTAATAAAGGCCTGACATAATGCTCATTGATAATTAACAAGCACAGAGAGAAACTTGGCACAAGCTTAGATACCCCTTGAGTATATTAACATTGCTAGAATATCTGCATCAATAACTGAATAGTACAATTCAGTTTGGCCATTTAACTCAAAGATTCTTAATTTTTGTTTCTGACTAAACTGTACACTGATGCTGCATGAACTGTTATATATTTCACTGTATATAATATTTTACTGAATACTGTGTATTCTATCTGTACAGATATATAGTTTCACCATAGCATAGGTTGCTGTTTTCTTTTCCACTGACTAAAAGTTACCTTGATTCTGTATTACACTGTATATATTTTACTGAATACTGTGTGTATCCTGTCTATACATATATATAATTTCACCATAGAATAGGTTACTGTTTTCTTTTAATAAACTGACTTTGTAGTTATATATTTGGCTCTTTTCACTACTATCTTGACACTTACTCATACTTCTATTTAAAAATACTGACCAAAAGCTGTGGAATCTGCTGAAGAGAAATTACTGTTATATAAGCACTAGCTAGTACCCCTGACCACATGATACCCTGACACTTTGACTTTAAGAATTAGACTGTGATCAGCACTGCTTCCTGTGATATTGTATTGAGAGACAACTCTACTTTGCAACACTCAACCAGATTAAATTTAACTGGTGGCTTCAGAATTGAGACCCCAGTACAGAGATAACAGTTACAGAGATAAGAGATACAACACTTCCGCTGGGCCGTTTCAAGTGGTGTCAGAAGTGGGATCTTCAACTTCGTTGAGAGATCCAGTGATACGAACCCCTGGAGTGTTAGCAAGATGTCACATACACCAAACTACATGGATAAAGCTAATGAGAAGGGATCCGGAGATATTCAACAGAAAAGTGCTTCCCTGTTAGCTGGTAATTCTCATGAAGATGACAATATGGACAGACTTCAAGCTGCTGCTGAATGTTTGCTGTACATGCAGAATGATAATGATACTGAACAACGACCTGGGATAGATGTTTTTGGCAGTCACCCTCCACATCCTGATAGACGCCAGGACAGAGCCTACTGGAATGCTGATTTGCAGCCAGGCAATAATGACCCAGGGTGATGCCAGATCAGTTCAATGGGAATGGATCGTGGCCAGAATTTATCAGCCACTTTGAAATCTGCGCAGATTTGAATGAGTGGAGCAACCGCCAAAAAGCTCAGTACCTGAGTGTGAGTTTGAGAGGAGCGGCATGCCAGTTGCTACGGACACTGACCCCAGCAAAACGACTCAATTATCATGAACTAGTGACAGCTCTTGGGTGCAGATTTAACCCAGAAAACCAAACAGAACTGTTCAGAGCAGAATTAAGAAATTGCCAGCGTTTAGCTTCACAAAGTTTGCCAGAATTAGCACAAGAAATATGACGACTGGTCCACCTAGCCTATCCAACTGCATCTCAAGATGTGATGGATGTTCTAGGAAGACATTACTTTATCGATGCTCTGGATGACAGTGATCTCTGCTGGCGGGTATACCAAGTCAAGGCCAAAAGTCTAGATGATGCAGTTTGTGCTGCAGTAGAAATGGAAGTGTACAAGACGGCTGAAAGACAACGAATTCAACCAAGAAAAAGTGTGAGGTAGGTCGACATTTACAAATATGACAATAGCCTATCACCTGCAGCCAATGACATGTCATTGGAAAAGATACAACAGCAAATGGCGCAGCTAAAAGAAATGATGGAAAAATTGAAACAGAAACCAAATTTCAGCCAGCAAGGGAGTGGGAAAAAGGAGCGAAAAGATATTGAATGCTGGAAATGTGGCATTAAAGGCCACTACAGATCTGAGTGTAGGAAACCACGACAGTTTCAGAAACCACAGATTTCGTCAAACTGAACTGGGCTGTGCCTAATGGCCAAGGTACGGTTCAATAAATAAGGCCAAAACATGTCATAACAATAACAAGGGGATCAGCACTAATAGTGACAGGACAAATTGATGGACTTCCAGTTAAATTTTTGGTGGACACTGGAGCAAGTATAACATTGATGTCACAAAAAGTTGTAAATTTTGAAGATCACCAGATAGACCCAGTGAGTTTTGACATTTACCAGCAAATGGGGATCCCTTGCCAGTGGTTGGTCAAATTGTCAGCGAAATCACACTAGGTCCACTGAGGGTTAGTCATAATATTGTTGTGGCAGATATTCATGATGATGCCATATTAGGAATAGACTTCCTTATGCAGCATGACTGTAAATTAGACCTACCTAGTCAACAATTATCCATTCAAGGAACAACTGTGAACATGTGGAAGGAGGATGAGGATCCAGGCTGTTGCCGAGTGTCAGTCAAAGAAAACACCACAATTCCAGCCAAGCATGAGAAAATAATACTTGGACGGGTTCACAGAAGAGGCAATGAAAGTCACGCAAATGTATTGGAGGGTACGGCAAAGTTCACTGAGAGATATGGTCCTCTGATTGCAAGAGCTCTAGTTGATATTCAACATGGGCAAGTACTGCTGAGAGTATTGAATCCCACAGAATGTGATACTGACCTAAGGGAAGGCACAACTGCTGCCATGTGTTATCCTGCTGTTGCATTTGATGGCACAGAGGACAGAAAATATATACGGACAGTACAAATGAATGACCTTGAAGTGGAGTCAAGGTAACATGAAATATCACCTCAAATTCCAGATCACTTAAAAGATATGGTAGACAGGAGTTCTGAGCACTTAGATGATACTCAGATTGCTGTGATGACTGACCTGATGATTGAATATCAAGACATATTTGCAAAAGATTCTGGTGACCTTGGGCGGACGGACAAGATAAAACACAGAATAAACACTGGCGACACACCACCAATCAAGCAACGACCACGGCGAATACCACTACATTTGCGGGAGGAAGCTAGGAAGCAAACTCAGGACATGTTGGAAAGAGACATCATTGAACCTTCAGAGAGTCCATGGTCATCACCAGTAGTGCTGGTCAAAAAGAAGGACAACACTTGGAGATACTGCATAGATTACAGAAAAGTAAATTTTCTGACCCGAAAAGATGCTAAAGCTATTCCAGATTACCACACAGATCTTCCATTTCTGTCAGGAGCAAAATTACTTTCAACTGTTGATTTTCAGTCAGGGTACTGGCAGATAGAAGTTGATGAACAAGACAGGGAAAAAACTGCATTTACGACTCCAGATGGAGGACTTTATCAGTTTAAAGTTCTCCCTTTTGGTCTATGTAATGCTCCTGCCACTTTTGAGCGGTTTATAGAGCATGTATTTAGTGGACTGCAGTACACTAAGCTGTTGATTTATCTCAATGCCAAGTTGAAACTGAAACCCAGTAAATGTGTTTTCTTCCAGAAAGAAGTTTCATATTTGGGCCACTTGGTATCTGAGAAAGGTGTGACACCTGATCCAGAAAAAGTCGAAGCGGTGAAAAACTGGCACCGACCAACAAATATTACAGAAGTAAGAAGCTTGGTTGGACTGTGTTCATACTACCGTCAATTTATAAAAGACTTTGCCATCATTGCAGCACCTTTACATGAGCTCACTAAGAAGAATAAGCAGTTTATATGGACTGAAAAATGTGAGACAGCATTTCAACAGTTGATTAAATCTTTGTCTGAAGCACCCATATTAGCATATTCTCGACCAGAGTGCCAGTTTACCTTGGACACTGATGCCAGTGATACTGGAATTGGTGCAGTTCTGTCTCTAATTATTGATGGGGAAGAGCACGTCATTGCTTATGCAAGTCACAGTTTGTCAAAACCTGAAAGGCGGTACTGTGTCACTAGAAGGGAGCTACTCGCAGTGGTACATTTCGTAAAATATTTCAGACACTTTCTCTATGGCAGCCATTTTGTCATCCGCACTGATCATGGATCTCTGAGATGGCTATACAACTTTAAGGAGCCTGAAGGACAGATAGCCCGGTGGATGGAAATTTTGGCTATGTATGACTTTGAAATTCGACACAGACCAGGTAAAATGCATAGCAATGCAGATGCACTTTCCCGACGACCATGCAGACAATGTGGTATGGATGACATGCAAATAATGCCACAAGTAACAGTTCTGACCAGATCTCAAGACAGACAAGATACTGAGCAAGAATACAAGAGTAATGAGAACCCACAAATTCAGTGGATTTCAAGCATTGGAAGTGAAACACTGTCACAAGAACAGATGCAAGATAAGGTTATTGGGCAAATACTCAAATGGAAAACTGAAAATAGATGACCAAACTGGGGTGAGATTTCGGGGCAGTCAGCAGTCATAAAAGCTTATTGGTCTATGTGAAATCAATTAGAAATCAAGAATGATGTTCTGTACAAGAGATGGGATGAAGATGTCAGTGGCAAATGCACATGGCAACTGGTAGTACCTGAATGCAGATGCCAAGAAGTTTTACAGATGGTTCGTGATCATATCACAGCTGGTCACCTTGGAGAACATAAGACATTGGCAAACCTTCGTCTTTGATTCTATTGGTATGGACATGGGAAAGATGTTGAAAAATGGTGTGGATCATGTGACTTGTGTGCTTCACGGAAAGGACCCAGCAAGAAAAGGCGATTGAAAATGGGACACGTCACAGCAGGCATGCCAATGGAAAAAGTAGCATTGGACATAATGGGACCCCTACCTAGAAGCAACCGAGGCAATAGATACCTGCTGGTACTCTCTGATTACTTCACCAAGTGGGTAGAAGCTTATGCAATACCAAATCAAGAGGCCATAACAGTTGCCCGGAAATTTGTAGAAGAGTTTGTCTGCAGATTTGGTGTACCCCTCTCTGTACATACAGATCAAGGAAGACAATTTGAATCAGCCCTATTTCAGGAGTTATGTGACATGCTTGATATCGACAAGAGTAGAACAACACCCTTTCATCCACAAAGTGACGGGGCCACGGTGGCAGAGTGGTAACACTCTCGCCTCCCACCTCTGCGGCCGGGGTTCGATCCCCGTCATGGCCGTAAGTGGGAAAGCTGGTAGTTGCTTGCCGTTGGTCGGCAGTTTACAGTACACAACCCTAGCGAACTCTATGTACTGGTTTCCTCTGCCCTTCCAACTACCCGTCGTGATATGACCTGTACAGTGTTGAAAGCGACGTTAAACCCCAAATAAACATAAACATAAACATAAATCCACAAAGTGACGGTCTGGTTGAACGGATGAATCGAACTTTAGAGAACATGCTGAGTGTTTTTGTGTCTGAACATCAGAAGGATTGGGACAACTACATACCATTTGTGCTCCTGGCATATAGATCAACTGTACAGGAAACTACTAATTCTTCTCCCAATTTGCTAATGTTTGGGAGAGAGGTATTCCTTCCGGTTGATGTCATTTTCGGAAAACAACCACAAGAATATCCAGATACAACTGAATATATTGCCCAATTACAAGAAGGACTAGAATCAGCACACGAGTATGTACGTGTGAAAATACCACGCGCCAGTTCAAGACAGAAATGCTACTATGACAGGAAGGCAAATGGGAAGTCATATAATAGTGGAGATTTAATTTGGTTACATGAACCAACTAGGAAACTAGGTCGGTGCCCAAAACTGCAAAGATACTGGAAGGGACCATTTACTGTCCTACAGAAGATAAACGATTTGTTGTACAGAATTCAGTGGTCACCAAAGACAAAACCAAAAGTAGTCCACTTTGATAGATTGAAGGAATACAGAAACCATGGAAGTCTAGACGGGGGCGAAAGCCACACCACAAAGGACATTGCTGATGTTAATGAACAGGATAGTTCAATTGTACAAGGAAAGGTAACAGATGCTTCATCAGATAAAAATGAGGGTTACACAAGGGAACCAGATGAAGGTCTCCCACAGTTTGAAGATATCTCCTCGGGTTTGAGTATTGGAGAAGGCGCCCTCCAGAATACTCAAGGACAGATAGATGTATTTTGTCTGGCAGGAAGTGGACAAGTAAGTCCTGGAACTTCCTATGAAAATGTAAGAAGTGGACATGATTGTCCTGAAACTTCTGTTGAGAAAAAGACTCAGAAAGTGGACATGAAAGTCCTGTAACTTTCGCAAGAAGTGGTCAAGGTAGTCCTGTAACTATCAAGGAAATCGTCTCTGAAAGAGGCAAGGATCTCCAAGAGGGTTTGAGCAATGACCCTTTGGAAATCAGTGGTTGTGAAGCAGAAAGCTTCACTAGAGACAACCCACGAAGATCGAAATGTACAAGACAAGTCCCCGACAGACTGACTTATAGTTAAGTACTGATGTCATTTTTGTCATTACAGATTGCCAGAACAGCAACAACCACCAGATTAGTTGAGAATACTTTAAGAGTCAAGGTGACTACAACAGTGATACATTTTTCTTGTTTTTTTTTTGTTCTACAGATGGCTAGACAATTCCACTGCCAGCGCTGTAATCTGAGTTTTAACAGGAAGTGGAATTGGGAGAGACACTTCGACCAAGTTCACAGTTCTCCAGGTGTTATCTTCCAATGTCCTTTCTGCACGGCTAAGAGGAAGAGCAAGGCCGACATGAGGCAACATCTACGGATGTCACATCCAGATAGGAAAGCCCAAGTCCAGGCTGACCCGAGTTTGATCCATGAGATAAGGGTCAAGGACACACCAAACCATGTCATCTCTGATACTGCACTTGACACTCCACCAGCAGTAGCTGTTAGATCAGTTGTCCATATTCCTAATCCAAAGAAGAATGGTGAGACACCATCGAGCCTGTGCAGCCCTGGATTTCAGCTTCCAGTAGAACTGCAGAATCTACTGGACAACAACTGCCAGGATGTCCTACAAACAGCTGCTGCTGCATCTATTATATCCGAGGTGGTTCCAGAGCAGTCATCTATAGTAAAGCTGGTAGCTCTTCCCACTAATGTCCAAAGTGCAAGGGTTCAACAAGAAACATCAGAGAAGAATGATTTGCCAGCCACAGTCACCCATCAGAGACTCGTTCTACCAACAGATATAGATCCAAACATCCCATACATCCCCCAGCGTTGTGCCACCACCACTCAGACTGGTCTCAGCTCTGTGGAGGCTGTACCAAAGTCCCCAAAGTATCTGGCACCTACCAAAATTTCACAGAGAAACATCAGCTCCAATGGGGAATTCAAGAGTTGTGGTACCAGTATGGAGGAGTCAGAACAACATCAAAAGATGAAACAGGACACTGTGGTAGAGAGATCGTCATCGACGAGAGAGGAGACCTGCCTACATGGAGTGAAGTTACCAGTATATGAAAGAGTAACATCAACAACGAATGAGGCAAATTCCAGGAAGAGGACAGTGTCGGAGAAGATTTATTGTATAAAGTGCTGGAGAGGGAGCAACCAGGAAGAAGAGGAGGAGGACAGTGATCGGGGGTTTTAGATTTTTACAATAGTTTTCTTTTCTTTGCTTTTGTTGTAGGAACTGAAATTTTAATGTGTGATGAACTTATTTAGAGTAGCATGGGCCTATTTGTCTGTGACTAAATAGCTGACTTGACCTTGGGAACTATGTTGTAAACCTTTGTTCAGGATTATGCGAGGGTGCTATAATCTTAGGAGGGAGCAATGTAGTGGCTCTGGGGTAGATCAATTTTTTTGTTCTTCTAAATGTAATGAATTCATAACTATAGGAACATATAAAGTTATCCAAGTTACAGAATAGGTTTTTCTGGTTATTTTTACGAAGCAGTTTTGAAAATGTTAGAGGTACACCTTCCCCACTAAGCTGTATAAACACTTGTGACCCAAATAAGGGTCACCACTAAGTAAAGCATTTCTGTAGTACAGAACTTTGAGAGGAGGGGATATTTTAACTCTGTACTCACTTTATTGATTTTCTAGCCTGAACATGCTTTCTTTGAATGTGTGTGTGTGTGAAGTTTCTCCAGTAAATCTCGATCTTTTAGTGGGTTTGTTTCAGTACACACACTTGTGTAGAGTGAGCAATGTATTCTGGGGATAGTTTAGTATAAAACTGAATGTCTTTATTATGTCTCAAAAGTTATTTATACATGTATACAAAATTGTACTTACATATTCTTGATGTATTGGGACATGTTTAATAATCTATGGTAATGTAATTTTACTATATTTTGGGGAGAAACTTTGTGCAATTAATTACTCTGAATGTCAGAGTAGAGTCAGAGTATGTCAGAGTAGGCTCAGCCAATCAAATGGCTTCTAGGCATTGTGGGTATCTATGTACTCTGGAAACCAGAGTAAGTCAGAGTAGGCCTTATAAATTGAGAGTAAAATGGGTAATTGGGGGAGTTCACCTCAGAACTCCAGTGTGTAAACATCTCTCCTGAGAATTTACCAGCAGATTAGTCCACTCCACTCTGATAATTCCACACTTATCCACTGAGGTAATCTACAATCACAACTTGCTAGAAAGCTATCACCCCTCTATTCTTCGTTTACATATTATAATTGGCAGATGAGATTTTCCATATTTGGCTCCAACTTACTACATTGTTGTGACAGCTGTCAGATTGATATAAACTTATAGTATCACAGATATCTTATCAGAATACTCTTGGAAATTACTGTAAGTGCCTTTATTATTTTACCCAGTTACTTAATAGGTGATCTTTAATTATTTTCGAGGGATAATTTTGGTATACTGATATTTATCAGCAGTAATAAAGGCCTGACATAGTGCTCATTGATAATTAACAAGCACAGAGAGAAACTTGGCACAAGCTTAGATACCCCTTGAGTATATTAACATTGCTAGAATATCTGCATCAATAACTGAATAGTACAATTCAGTTTGGCCATTTAACTCAAAGATTCTTAATTTTTGTTTCTGACTAAACTGTACACGGATGCTGCATGAACTGTTATATATTTCACTGTATATAATATTTTACTGAATACTGTGTATTCTATCTGTACAGATATATAGTTTCACCATAGCATAGGTTGCTGTTTTCTTTTCCACTGACTAAAAGTTACCTTGATTCTGTATTACACTGTATATATTTTACTGAATACTGTGTATATCCTGTCTATACATATATATAATTTCACCATAGAATAGGTTACTGTTTTCTTTTAATAAACTGACTTTGTAGTTATATATTTGGCTCTTTTCACTACTATCTTGACACTTACTCATACTTCTATTTAAAAATACTGACCAAAGCTGTGGAATCTGCTGAAGAGAAATTACTGTTATATAAGCACTAGCTAGTACCCCTGACCACATGATACCCTGAAACTGGTTCCTGTGATATTGTATTGAGAGACAACTCTACTTTGCGACACTCAACCAGATTAAATTTAACTGGTGGCTTCAGAATTGAGACCCTAGTACAGAGATAACAGTTACAGAGAGATAAGAGATACAACACTTCCGCTGGGCCGTTTCAATATGTTAAACACAGATTGATGGTTATTTGCTTTTAAAAGTGAAATAAATAAATAAAAGTGAAGTTTGTATTTTGTAATACTAATCTCATAAGCTTCATTATGTATACAGTCTGTGTCTGATCATTTTAGGATCCCTTAATTGGTAATTTTCTACCCTAAGGCCTTCTTCCTTTTGGATGTTTGCATATGACAAAGTTACATCAAGGGTTACCAGCAGACTGTCATATGGTAATGCTGGTATTAGTTACATTTGTTTAAAAAAGTCAGTAGTGTCCTTGATCTAAGGTGGTCCTCCTGCCATATACTTTTTTATATTTACTTATTCAAAAAGTGGGGTGGTGTGTAGTACTGCAAAATTGTCTGTCACTGATGTCCTTTTGTAAATTTTTGGTAGTAGGTAAAATCCACTCTCAGTGAAATCTTGATTATGGAAGTCATCAAAATTCTTTCCAGTGATTAGTGATTAATCAATTTGGATTGACTGACAATTGGGATTGATGTTACACGTAACAACCCAAGTATGTGTTATTATTGACCCCGTCATTCAGAACTTGACCTTTGGGCCAACTAAGGTCAATGATGGTATGCCTAAGTTCAGTCTGAGCCTTATCCCTAGTCATAAAAGGTGAGATGTGCAAAGTGCAAGGTTTTTCATCAAAAGGACCAATCATGGCCCCAAATTTTAACTCCTCCTGTATATATTTGTCCACATGAGATGCATGTTCTTTAGCTGATGCATGGTTATCCATAGTCTCACCTAATACACAGTTTCTATCAAAGTGCAGAGGAAACCCATATTGTATTAGGTCAATTAACTGCTGGTCCCAGTAGTCTTTCAAATGTTGTCTCCAAGCCTCAACTTTAAGTTGTGTATTAACTGGAATCCTTAATCCCAAAATATTGGGGAGGCCCAACTGACGTATCATTTTGTGAGCAGTGATAATGTCAGGGATGGTTTCCCAATAAGTAGGATCTCCAGTAAATAACTTGATGGGAGACAAGGGAATGCAACCAAAATCCACCCCATTTTGTTGTTTACACAGCCGATATTCTGCACAAGTAGGCACTTCTGTGTTAATGGAGTCCCCAGCAAGCTGGCTACTCTCATTGCGTTCACCATTGTGTTCGCCATTGCGTTGGCCAGTGCGTTCCCCACTGCGTTTATTTCTACTTGCCGGGTTGCTGTGTAAAGCGAGAGGGCACTGATGAAACGTGTTCTCAGCTTCTATCTCCACTACCAGGTCTTGTAAAATCTGAAATCTATTACTGAGTGGTAACCCCACAACTGGACATGAATCTGTAGTCGTGTTTGCTTTGGATACAGGAGTGTTAATATCTGTACATCTACTTAGCACGACCTCTGCCTGCTTGTTAACCTTAGCTGGAACAAACTGTTTGGCTAAAGGATTCAAACCCACAACCTTATTGCAGAGTTTGTTATTGTTGCTAGTTGTGTGAACCTGTTAAACTTTCTGATTTCTAAAGTTTTTGAGTTGCACTACTTGTGCATACGATTTGTCACTTTTAAATTTAGAGAAAGCCAATGCTTTTTGAAATTCTTGTTGGAGTGCATTCTTATCAAGGTTGCATAATTTTTCTATGCTATGTGCCTGACATTTACTATTATAGACAAACCTATCTGAGTGGGCACGCCACCTATGCGACCTGCCCACTGTTACTGGTTTTTTGGTTTGGACTTATGACAATCTACTTGAGAATGTGGATATGCCTTGCCCTCAGCTGTAAAACATGCCAAACATATGTGCCTATATAAGACTCCTCTGGTTTCGTGAGAATTTTTCTGAAGGCAAGTGTTCTTGTTAAAGTACGGACATGTGAGAACTTTACCTGCATGCTGTGCCTTATCTTGACCTTTTTGACCTTTTTCAGAGGGAGCAGTGACATGTCTCTGTGCATATGCACGTCGGATGCGTTCGACTTTGTCAGATTCTGTCCAACCACTAATTTCCCCCTGCTCCATACGGCAGAGCAACACTGCATGGCTGGCCTTTGCTGCAGACCAGGAGAAATCCTGAGCATCTTCTAATAAATAAATAACATAATCTAACATATGTTCACGAATTTTAGCATCAGGCTGATCTCTCATGGTCCTAAAAAAGCCAGCCATCCACTGCACTGGGGATAACTGGTCATAACTGATCCTTTCTTTATTGGTTCCCGACAGTATAAACTCATGGGGCCATTTGACTCTGTTATTGACAAATACATCCACTGATCCACCCCTCTGAGATTTGATTTTTTCCTTACCTTGACTGATATTATCTGAGAGCTGCTTTAACCTTTCCTGAACTTGTTGCCGTATCAATTCATCATTTTTAATTTGCCCGGGAGTGGGGAATGTAGGATGTGTAGAATTAGAAATGCCACCAAAACCCTGGGGAACTGACCTGACCTGAGTTGCCTTCTGAGCCGGTTTGATTTTAATTTTAATTTTTGATTTATCTGAAGATTTTTTACAAACCCGACCCCTTTGTTCAATGTTTGTAAGACATTCTCCCAAGTGTGACAGCTGCTTTAAGATCTGCATGTTAATTTCATTCTGATCTACTGATTTTTTGATACCCGCAACGCCGTCACCAGAATGACCCTGCTGATCAAGCTTTCTCTGCAAACTACTTTTTGACGGGGAATCATTTTCATTATCAGAATTTTTGAATATACCTCTCAAATCTAGTTCCGAATCCGAATCACTGGCACTATTAGACTGAAATGTAACTTGCCCGGGATCTGGATGGCTGCTTCCTAAGTCCTGGGTGAAAATTCCCCGTCCCCTGCCATCTGGAGCTGCACTGGCAAACAGATCTCTTGATTTATGGTAGAACGCAAGTTGTATCTTTCCATAACAAGTTCATATAAGACTAAAAAGTGATACTAAAAAACTAAAAATTCTAGAATAAATGCATAAGTGCACGTGCATTGGTGGTCGATAAATAATTGATGTGTCCTCGTGGTCGACCAAAGTCAAAGTGACAGAGAAACCCCAATCTGCAAGGCCACTGATGCGTTGACAAATCAATCCCTGTTTTGGGGCAGTCCCCCTTGTGTCCAGTGGTGGCTATCCTGGCTATGTTTGACATGTTTCCTGCTGATAAGGAATCTCCTTTATTTCAGATTCCTGTGGGTGGTTCTCTCACCCCATTGACTGATTCTATGGCAAGGAAGCATCTTAAGCAGGTTTCCACTGCTTTGGCACTAGTGAAGCCCCTTACTTGTCATGATTTCAGAAGGGCGGGGGCCTCCTGGGCTTTTCAGCATGGAGTTCCCATACAAGACATCCAGGCACAGGGGACCTGGACCTCACAATGTGTGTGGAGATGTGTTCATAATTCCCCATCTGCACCCTCCAGGGTGGCTGAGTCTTTTCGTGCCCACCTAGCTTTCTAACCCTACTTCCTACTGGGTGTTTGGGTTGTCTTTTACTCTGTTTACCTGCGTTATTTGACCTTGGAACTGTGTAATTGACCTTATAAAGGTCATGAGGAAGTTTAACTGTATTGATTTCACACACTGACGTTTGCTCACCTTGGGGCGCTGACCTGCCTGATGTCCTGTCTGTAGTGGTATAACAGATTTATAGGGCCATAAGTTTACAGATGGCCTTAGGAACTGGGATGTTATAATGGATAATGAAGTTCATCATTGTGACTTTGTTTATGCTCTTGCTTCATGTGCAAGTATCATCACCTCGAGCTGTATTACTGGAACTTTGTGGATTTTAGCTGTATAGGAACTTGTATGGAACATTGTATGTAACATTCATGAATATTTTAGTGCTATGATTTGGAACTGCTAGTGACTGATTATAGTTTATATGGGGAATAATTGGGGGGTTCCCCTTGCATCAGTGACTCATTATATGAACTGTGACATTGTCTTTATGATTTGTATGTGATACTAATACTATATACTATGATATACAAACAATTTTAGATGAATAAATAGAATATATAATCCTAATTTGGGTTTTCATGGTCTTGGGGGGACCTGGGAATGTGGATTGACTGACAATTGGGATTGATGTTACACATAAATATATAACTGAAACAGAGTGTATGTTAAAAATAAGAAATGTGTTAATAATGACATCAAAATGATGCGTCAAGAAATGTTAAAGTAAAAAAAAACATCTATGAACTTCATGATGTAACAGTGACATTATTGAGCCAAAGAGAAAAAGTATGGGGGAAGTTTGAAGACGTCAAAAAGAAGTCACAAAAATAACCAACTTATGGGGTACATTAATATATCCTCTGATGGCACAATGACATCAATATGATGTGGAGAGAAAAACATCAGATTTTGCTCAATTAAATGATGTCAAAATGACATCACATGTAATGACCAACAGGTCTGTTTCCATCAAATAATGTCTAGATATCATTAAGATATCAAAATGTCATCAGGTCCCAGTTTAGACCAATCATTGATATCGAAATGACATCTTGTGCCTGGTGGGAATGTACTACCACTATGCGGAAAATGTTAACAGAGTTGGTAGAGAATTTTGCAGAAAACTTATGTTGGTCAATCCTGCATGGGACCATTGCAACTTTTATGAATAAGCTTGAGAAGAACATAACATGGAATTATGTGTGTATTTGCAGACAACAAAATTGTTTGCTCCTAATCAACAGTCCACAACAAAGCCATGTAGGCCACCTAGCCAGAGAGCAAACAACAGCTCAGTGTAGAAGGTATGTATAATGAGGGAATTTGCCCCCATTCACAAGAACACCTACGCACAATGGTAATCACAATGTTTCACCAAGTCTGTCTTTACTGCTTTCAATACTGGAAAAGAAATAACATTAATGTTGATTCAGATTGTCTGAACATTAAGAAGACTTGCAATGAGTAGAACTTTCTTGACGATGACTCTTTTCAATGGCATCCTAAAATAAAATAAAATAAAAGACAATAACAGGTGATTTTACATAAACTTTCAAATTAAGTGGCCCTAGAATAACAAACACTGTACATTGTTTAAAGTAAGGAAAATATCATATGAGTTATATTTGTCCTAATACCCAATGATATCATCCAAATGGTCCATGACCAAGTGATTCTTATCTGTACTGCCATGAGAGATGTACAACATCTGTACAAAAAAATCGGCAGCTCTTGTTTAAAGCCAAATGACACTTTTGTGATTTGTACAATAAAGGTATTTGTTGATTTGAGAAGCAATCTAAGCAGGTAGAAAAAGGCATGGTATACAGATATTTTCGTGGGAACTGTCTGGCCATCACTGGAATGAAATACAGGCATGCAGCCTCTGCTAATTCCACCTCCAGCTGCAAACAAGAAGAAATGTAATGCAATCAGAGTAATTTTTTAGCTTACTAATATGCCATCATATGACAGACTCTCCTACTGACAGACATTAATTCACAAATAGTACATCAGTTTAGCATGTACTAAGTTAGTATTAATTATAAAAATATGAAAATAGGGGTACAGGGGCACCAACTATACCAAGAGAGGCATTTTATTACACAAATTGATTGATGCCAATTGGTTTCATGGTGGACACTTCCCAAATAAAACTCAACTCCTTTGCTCTGCGCACTTCTTGTGTTTTTGGGTTTGTAGTAGTGCCTAACCATTGAATCACACTAAATCTCATATTGTGATTGTGATGTTCTGAGTGAAAATGTTTAGAAACTAGTGTCTCAGCATTCTTGTTGTTTTTGACACTTGCTATGTGTTCATAAATCCTGTTTCTGAATGGTCTTCCTGTTTCCCCAATATATTGTTTACCACATTTTGTGCACTGAATGAGGTATACAATATTACTGATTTCGCATGTAATCAGGGGTTTGGTGGGGAGGTTTATGCATTTGTGTTGTTTTCCTGTGTGGTGGCTGGTGAACAATTGGGTTTATCTGTAACTGAGCTAAACAGCCACCTTTACTAGAATCCAGTTCAAACTCCTGACCTCAGAGGTGAGAGACAAGTGTGTTGTTACTCCCTACACCACTGAGACCCCTTTATTTCTCAAGCATGACAACTTCTAAAGTGATATTTGCCAAAGTGTGATATCAAAGATAGTTAGATATTACAATCAAGTCATTTTAACCTATATCCTTTTGATACTTGTTTATGTTAGAATTATTAAAAGTGCAATTAGATTGCACTAACTGTACTATATTTTGGAATCATCCTTATCATCATATAATGTCAGGGGTGATAACGTCTTAAGTGATATTTAGCAAACGGATAATTAACATATGTTAAAGATGTTGTAATCAAAACCTTTGTCCTTTACTTTCTCATTTGTGTTAGAAATATTGTAAATGCAATTGGTTTGATGAAGGTTAAGTATTATAACAGTTTTATTGGACTATATATTAGGTTAAACCCATGGTTGCTATTCACAAAAACATAGCTTTTGTGGTATTTGTATAAAACATTTTCTTTGTGAGCAGAGCATTTTTCCTGGGGCTTATTTAACTAGGGTATTTTTTTCCTGGGGTTTGAGTATTTTATCTGGGGGGATTTTGATTCAACGGGGCCAAGTTGGTCAATGGCAAATTTGTCTTCAAATTCATAGAAGGACTAGGTAAGTCTGGTATATTTTTCTGGAGATGCATACATACGCTGTAAAAGACATGTATATGGTAAATATCTGTACTTAGTTTGAATTCATGCACGACACAGTATAAATGAACCCATTCATGCATATAATTGTACTACACAACTCAGTAAAAGTATCCAATAACATTTTTTTCATCTTAGTTAATAGCATGGTTTGACATGGTGCTGGAACGTTAAAGTACTTGATTTGGTTCAGAGGCTCAAAATATCAATATCAAAATAGGGTTAAATATCAGAAATTGGAGCCACCAGTTAAACACAATGATTTACTGGTGTTTTGTGAATTTTTAGAATTTGACTTTTTCCCTAAATCCACATCAGATTTTTTTTTAATTTTGGGGTAAGGTTCCTCATCATGCTTCTACATTATCTAAAGGCGTGGACCTTTTAGTAAAACAATAAAACATAGGGCCATAGCGAATCCTCTAGAAAATTTGTAAATAAATTCTGGGTATTACTATCCTATCTAAGTGCATATAAAACACTTTGTAAATGACTGGTAATTTTTGGCAAAAGGCCATAGAGATATTTGGGGTTCAGGGGCCAGTTTCACAAAGCCTCTGGAAAGGACCTCCTTAAGTAATGGAAGGCCATTTTTTTCCTTTGGGAAGGCTACTTAATTAATTAATAATTTCGAGAGAAACCTCATGTAACGTTAGAAAAGAAAACAGCAAATCTACTTAGGAGCAAAGCAAATTGTTAAATGAAAAATTGGACACATAACATCCCCCATTCATTCCACTGTGACCCCAATCTTATATTCTGAATGGTTTGTATCAAGTATTTCCATAATTGGTGTTTAAAACAATATATAGATGGATTACACTAGTTACAAATATTGTGAGTAGTTAACCTTGACTAGATATGCAATGCAACAATAGATGTCTGCAGTGGTGTTATTTTAGACAAATGTAGTGTTTAGGCATTGATAAGCCTGTGAAGTGAGTTAATAAGGGCTTGAATGACTGATGAGATGTCTCACCATGTAATAAAATAGTGACTGAAGTAAAGCGTTGAATGATTCTTCACCCTTTGCTAGGAAAATATCCACAGTAGTGTCCCCTCAGTCAAAACTGACGAGTGACTCATTGCGAAGTGAGTCGGTAGGTTTCTGCAGTTTAATCAATCAAATCATTTGAGTAAATGGTTATTAGTTTAATACACAGCTAATTAGTTGTCAATTTAAGGTGAATAGAAACATATCCCACTGATTAGGTAGGAAAATTAGTAGATAATAAAGTAAAAAAATGTTTGTGAGAGAACAAACCAACGCATTTTTTTGCTGTTGTTGTCACTGTCACAAATATCTCATGACAGAAAGAATGAAATAACTTGCACAATATCACAACATGCAGAATGACTGCCACTGCAAGTTAGTACCTTGTTGGGATTTTTTATTAGTCTTATGTAAACATGTGTACAAGTGATATTAAGATATATATCTTGCCCATATTAGCCAAGCATAGAAATATTAGATATTGTCTCATAATTAAGTTCAACTTTTGTGCCTGCGTCAACTGGAATTATATTACTGACTTGAATAGGGTGTAAAGTAACAGATCAGTACAGTTTGATAACAATAATAAGTTATTACAGGTCTGCAAAATTTCAGGTATATAGTTACCTGATATGTACTCTTGCCAAACAAAGGTTATAATATGGTTACAAAGACAATCACTTGCCTTTTTATAATTTAGCAGGTTGGAAGTTTTGGGTGGATCTATGTACAATCACAATTCCTTCATCACTAATTCCAGGTTTCAGGCCACATTTGTAAGCAACTTCTAGTACTTGTCCAATGCGGATATCGATGGGAAATGACCCAAAAATATGAAGGTACTCATTTGATGAAGTAACCAACGATTGTGTAATATATTTCAAAAGTGCTTTTAGGTGCAGGTTGAAGTCAATGAAACTTGACACTCTGAAACAAGAGTAAACTACTAATCCCACTTTCAACCTATAACTAGTGTGAAAACTCATGCCAGTAGCCAAACTATTCACTTTGCATGACACTTCTGATTTACTGCTCAAGAAACAAACTGGGTTTATATTGTTAACTATGTACTTAATATTGGCATTGGTGATCTCAAAGGGTTCATTTGATAACTGTACACTCGGTTCCAGCAGTGTCTTGTTGTTTTCCATGTGGGTTTGTAGTTCTGACTTCTGTACAGGTTGAATCAGATATCCAGGATATTGCCTTTTGTCAGTAAATGAAGTAATCTCCTTTGCAATGCCTTGCAATGTTATGTTTTTCTGGCAATATAAAAAGAAAACATTATGAACCTCTTCACTGCCAAGTTAAATGTATTTAAGAAGAACACCAGTAAACATTACAAACGTTTATAAACGTTTATAAACCTAACTAGCAACGGTTTAGATTAGGTTTAAAATGATGGGTCCGTAAACGTTTGCCTATAAATGTTTATAAACGTTTAAGCATACATAAACGTTTATACACATGTTTAAAATCTGGAGAAATATTTCTGTTACTATATCTTGCTGTCTCACTGTTGTTTGAAGCCATCATTGTATTCTAAGTTGAGATATAAAAGTACACATTGCCTCTCCCAAGGTCACTTACAAGGTCAATATTGTAAAAGAAAGCCACAATTGGGCTAAATATTTATTATCTATATTCTATGTACAATTGTAAAGACATTAGTAAAACAGCATACACAAGGTTACAAATACTAACATATAAAAGGATAAGGCCACCTTAAGCATAGAATTACAGATTGTGAAATTACTGATAAATGTGAAGTTGAGGTTAACTTAGAACTTTAAGATTAGTATAAACTTATACACAACTTTAAGGTGGCCATAGATTTAGGTTTTAAGACTTGAATTACTTGTAGGGTTTACTTGATTTTACTGGAAATAGGACCCTTTACGATAAGATGTATAAAATGTAAGTAAATAAGATATATATAAGAACAGTGTAAAATGGTTAAAAACAATATGTAGACGAGGGACCCAAGTGTCTAGCTAAAAAGTAAATAAAAATTCCTTACAGGATCGACCAATACGACCCGCCCTAAAAAAAAAAACAAAAAAAAACTCAGGTTTGACGCCTCATCACCCACATTACTTTTACTTTCCCTTCATATTGTTACACTTTTACTGACTATAGTACATTTTTACTTCTGCAGACTGAGTACAGGAGACATATTTACAAGATGCTACTTTGCCTTTATATGACTACTATATATTGTCCACGTTATGGTGTGAGCACTAAACATTACATGGAGATATTTAATGTTTGTCAGTCCCATATTTGCTGTGCCCTGAGGCAAACACGTTAGAGCAGACAGCACACTAGATGCAATTACTTTGATTTTAGTTATTTTTATTATAGCTACTATTATGTCTCTGTGCAGCCAAAGCCCAGTAGAGGAGCCCATGGCCCCCATTCCAATGAGATCCACTACTTGCAGAGCTTTAACTGTCACCTGGGGCTGTGAGGAAGGTGGCTGCCGCTGAACTCATGCTCCCAGCAGGCGTCATATTTCTGACACATGCTACTGTTGGTAAGCTATACCGTTGTGAAGACATCTTCCAACCTTATGGCTGTTTCTCACTCCTTAAGGCCATTCACTGTCAGGTGTATGGGTTCGTGGTGTACATCTGACGCCCATGCTGCCAATTTTGGCTTCCCCAACATGGATAGTTGTTTGTGTGGCCTGGCTAACAGTGATCCTTGTTGCAAGTTGTCTTGATGATCTGAAACTACAGCTTAGAGTTAGTTTTTTGTATGGCTAACAGGGAGGGTTAGAGGGAAACTTTAAATTCTTTAACATTTAACAGGGGGTCCTGCCCCTTCAACTTTTAAAATAAATATGGCTACTTTCCTAGCTTTTTGCGGGAAAATATTAAGAATAGGTCAAGGGTCAACCAATCATATGAGTTTAAGCTACACACAAGAATATTCTTTATATTGGGGCTGCAATGAGGTGGTTGACGCCTAGGCGTCACCCCGACACATTGCCTCTCCCAAGGTCACTTACAAGGTCAATATTGTAAAAGAAAGCCACAATTGGGCTAAATATTTATTATCTATATTCTATGTACAATTGTAAAGACATTAGTAAAACAGCATACATAAGGTTACAAATACTAACATATAAAAGGATAAGGCCACCTTAAGCATAGAATTACAGATTGTGAAATTACTGATAAATGTGAAGTTGAGGTTAACTTAGAACTTTAAGATTAGTATAAACTTATACACAACTTTAAGGTGGCCATAGATTTAGGTTTTAAGACTTGAATTACTTGTAGGGTTTACTTGATTTTACTGGAAATAGGACCCCAAACCCCAGACCTAGGAGGTAGGAGGGATGAAAAGATGGTTTTGGAAGGCCTGGGCTACCTGATGGGAGGCCTGATGGTCTTGAGTTATGTAGTTCCAAACACACTCCGAGGTCCAGGTGCCATGAGATTGAATTTCTTGCAGTGGAACATGTATGCAAAGGTGGCACCTGAACGCCGGAGTGTGTGGATGGTAATTGCAGAGTTATGTAATTGAAGTTTTGACAAGATAGTCTTGAAATGACGCCTGACCTTAGTATCAGTAAGTGGGGAGCAAGTCTGTGACTGTTTGATTTGGAATAGTGGGAGATTTGGGTGATTTGGAGTAAGTTTAAGGAGGACTTTCAGGGCCACTACTGGGCATAGGGGCTGGCCCCTAGGGCCGGGACTTTAATAATTTTAATCTTATCTTTGGTTTGGAGTGTCTTGGACCATTTCACTAAGATATGAAGTCCAGGAGGGGCAAAAATAATGTCACCTTGGGCTAGTTGCTGAAGAGGGGAGAAAGAATTTTTTGAATGAGGGACCAGATTGGAGATGCGGAGGAAGGAGAAGAATGCAAGGAGGTAAAAGGCTTTAAAAATGTGACCCATATACATCGAGTTACATGTATTTGCAATTAGAATGAGGGTTGGAATGTCAACAATCTTTTTTAATGTGACTTTGAATGGCTTGTGGAGGGCTAAGGATTTGAAGTAATATTTGAGTCTGGAGTCTTGAAATATCTGTGTGTTTAAATCGTAGATTGCACAACTAGCTTTGATGGCTGACATGTGATTTGCAATGGAAGAGTGTGAGACATTGTTTTCTACTAAAAATTCTAGGTATGATAGTAGAATAAGGGGGGACAGGTGGGACAACTGGATGTTAATGAAACAACAAAAAGCTAAAAACAACCTGAATTTCGAGTTGTAAGCTGAAATGGTGGCTGGTCTGAAGCCTAGATGGACCCTGTGGGCTGCTTTGGAAGCCAGTGGAAGGGCCCTTGGTGGAATACCTAAATAGACCAGTCAATGTTTAGGTAAGAGTGTGGAACATGGATGAAACTGTGATTTGGTAATAATTGGTGTAATTTTTCATGAGGGTTTGTTGTTATATCCCATCTAGAAAGTAGATCCGCTATGGAGTTATTTTTGCCCAGAATGTGTATGGTTATGAGATTGATGTTAAGTATGGCAGCATGCATCTTCATGTTTCTGGCTAGGGCAGCCAGGGTTCGATCACAGGTCCTGCCATTAGTGAGGACAGAGACCACAGCTTGGTTATCGCAATGTAGGACTACCTTGTGAGATGCCCAATGTTTGCCCCATAGCCTTATAGCCACCAGGAGGTTCAACATTTCAAGATGGACTATTGTGAAGTCTTGGTATTGGTTATGTATGTCCAGTTTGTATACAGCGTCATTCCATCTACCTCCCATGCCTTTCAGACAGGCGTCAAGTTCGACATTAGCCTTGATTGGCCTGTGATCAAAGAATACTGTGCCATTAAACACTGCTAAGAATTTGGTGAACCAATTCAGGTCCTGGAAGAAATCTAAAGTCAGTTCAATTGATTTTTCTTGACCCATTTGACGCAAAAGTGCCAACATGCGATTTAAGAAATAACGTGACGCCTTGACGCATTTGGAAATATATAGGAGGCGCCCCAGCAATGACTGGAGTTCTCTTCTGGTACATGAGGGCTTGTTTACCCAGGTCTTGCAATGTTTTATAATTTCTGCTAATTTTTCATGTGGGACTGAGACAGTAAAATTTTTTGTGTCCACTATTATGCCTAAGCAATTGACTCGTGTAGAGGGGGTGATGAGTTTCTTGACGCTGACGTCAAATCCAAGTTGACGCACTAGAGACTGCAGGTCAGGAAAAGCTTTGTGTGTAACGCTTGGTAGGCCGACGCCAATGACGTCATCAATATAGTTGATGATGTCATAGTCACGTTGCATCATAATGTGACATATGGCGTCACTGATACGCTGAAAAATCGCACTTCTGTGCCTGTACCCGAAGGGGAGGCACGTATCAATGTAATGGCTGTAATGACGTAAGCCTAGCAAGTTATAGTCTCGAGGGTCGAGTTTAATGTGTCGAAAAGCTCGACTTATGTCCGGCTTATAGATATGGCAGCCTCTCCCCCATCTCTTGACTGCAGAAGTGACAGTGTCAATTGTGGGGAGGGTTAATATGAAGGGTGTACCTAAATATGTATCCTTATTAATGCCAGCATTGATAGACTGACCCTTGGGGTAGCTGAGGTCAATGATGACCCGCCTGTGGGGGGCTCCTGGCTTTTCCCTGGTCATGAAAGGTGAATGGTGTAAATGAGGGAGGGGAGGGTCTGGGAAAGGGCCCAAAATGGCCTTAAATTGTATTTCTTCTTTGAGATAGGCCTGTATGTCATCTGTGTATTGCATAGCAGACTTATGGTTTGTGTTTTCATCACTTAAGGGAGAAGTATGGTCAAAGTCCAGGGGGAAGCCATGCTTTATTAGATAAATTAACTGCTGATCCCAATAATCTTTCAGCAGGGATTCCCATATCTTTGGGTTTAATTGGGATTTTACCATGATCTGACAATGAAGGAAATTATACTTTCCTGATTGTTTTATAATTTTGTGCATTTGCAAGGGATTTGCCTCAATATGGTTTTCATTTTTAGAAGTGGGGATGGTTAGGTCACCCAATGGAATGAAACCAAATTTGGTTTTATTTTGACTGTCCCATTTTTGGGTAGTTTTGCAATCCTTGAGGGCTGGCTTGTAACCTTTGAATCTCGATCTGGTTGTCAACGTTAGTGAATACTTGTCATCTACATCACCTTGGGTGTGCTGGACAATATTTTTGTCACTGTCTTTGTATTCGTGATTACTCGTGTCATCAATTATATTGGGGTGTACGCGTTTAATCGGTGCGGCTGTTTGTTTGACCCTTGTGGGTTTTGTACCGCGTGTTGGGGTCAAGTGTTTCTGGAGCTCTAGTATTGGAGTCATTCTTTTGTATTGTAATCGGATTCGACAATATTTCGAATCTATTGTGGGTAGTGATACCTTTACTGCTCTCAATGGTCTTGACACGGGTTTTTTTGCATGTATGAGTTTTTTATGTGACTCATCTCCAGTTTGTCTCATTTTGTGTGATTTCGGACCTGTACTGGTCACCCATTGGTTTTTGCCCTTTGGCTACATGATGGGAGTTTAGAACTTGTGTCTACAACATTTTTACGAGGTGCAAGTTTCAATACCTGTGCATATGAACTACCTTTAAATTTATGATAATCAGCTCTCCAATTTGAGCTGTCATAGCCTTTTTCTCACTATTATTTACAATTCTGGCTTGAAATACTTTTATGTTAGAACTATGTACAGCATTAGTTTGACTCTGATTGAAGCTGTTACTTGGCACTGCAACTTGGCAGTGCCTTACTCGTTTTTTGCCGGTCGGACCAGCCTACAATCTTTGGCAGGGTGAGCCAATTTTCGACCATATGCATTACAGATGGCACAGACATGCTTGTAATTTTGCCCCCCAGTGGTATGGTCGCCTTTCTGTGGACAGGTGAGATTTTGAAAAAATTTACAGGGATTTGTGTTATCATTCTGTTTTCTTTGGGGTTGTGAGTGGTTTGTTTGGGATGTGCTAGCCCTTTGGGCATGGGTTTGCCTAATTCGGTCAATTTTGGGGGTTTCTTGCCATGAGATTTTGCCCTCTTCCATGCGGCATAACAATACCGCGTGGCTAGCTTTGGCAGGATGCCACCCAAAGTCCTGGGCGTCATCCATGAAGTCTGACATATATTCTAACATGGCATTCTTTGTGCTAATATCAGTTTCTTCCTTAATGATTTGGGCAAAGCCTGACATCCATTGAAAGACTGTAAGGTTATCATACGACACCCTATTTTTATTGGGGCCCCCCAGTATAAAATTTTGTCGCCATGGGGTTTGATTTTTGACCCATACAGTGTCTGTACCACCTCTTTGACTCTTGCACGTACCTTTTTCATTTAATTGACTTAATTGTTGCAGGCGTTCATCCACCTGCTTCTGTATCAGCTGAGATCCCTTCAGGGCCTGGATTGACGGTACCACTGTCTCTTGGTGCTGCTCCATGTGCCAGGTGTCGCTTGATGTAGAAGCTTGGGGGTTGCCATGTAGATTATGAGAACCAGTTTGAGCAGGAGCAGCTTCCGGCTTCTCCTCTGTACGTTCAATCCTTTGTTCTATGGCTGAAAGCCTAGAGCTTACAGCTTGCAATGCATTCAGAATGTCAGTGTTTCTGGATTGAGCATCAGCTCTAACTGAACTGGACTCAGAGTTTGTAAAGCTATCGTTAAGTTCATCAGTTTCTTGGTTAAAGTTCATAAATTTACACTTCGCTCCAGTAGGCCTCTGGTGCTGTCTTTTACAGGCACTACATTTGAACACTTTAGGCATTGTCACTCTTAGTTAGGCACTGTGCGTACTTTGTTACTGTGAAATACATGCACTCACCAGCTGTAGTGGTCGTAGACAATCCCACGCTTGTAAGAAAAATTTCTCAAATGACAAGGAGACAGAAAATAGGTTAGACCGTCCCTTTTAACCTGCCTCAACAGAGGCAAACAAGCCTGAGGTTGTCTATGATCACGTAGAAGATGGTGTGAAGCAATTTCGGATGTCAGATGCACTCAGACCGACATCAGAAGATCAATAGTCCTATATCGGATGAATATTTAAATCAGAAGTGTTTCATGTATTATATGCACACAACGTCTTTTAAGATACTAATACCACTAAAATCATTATAGCAATGTTCCATGTAAATGTATATAAACTTTAAATTCTTTAACATTTAACAGGGGGTCCTGCCCCTTCAACTTTTAAAATAAATATGGCTACTTTCCTAGCTTTTTGCGGGAAAATATTAAGAATAGGTCAAGGGTCAACCAATCATACAAGTTTAAGCTACACACAAGAATATTCTTTATATTGGGGCTGCAATGAGGTGGTTGACGCCTAGGCGTCACCCCGACATAATATCATCAAATTATATACTTCTATATATCTACTTAGAATGTAATGATGGCTTCAAACAACAGTGATACAGCAAGACATACTTACAGAAATATTTCTCCAGTTTCTCTCAAAATGGCTGTGCTGATATTATCATCCCAAATGAAAGTGAGGTTAAGATATTTATACGTTTATAAACGTTTATAAACCAAACTAATGTTGCTGAAACGTTTATAAACCCATAATATTGAATAATTGTCCATATTTAGGTTTATATTTGGTTTAAAAAACGTTTATAGTTTTACTAAACGTTTATAAACGTTTGTAATGTTTACTGGGAACCTGATGGTAGCAAGGTTATAGTCTGCTGAAATTATTAAAATACACACTTTGTTCGAGTAAACTTTAGTCATCATGCATACTATCGCAAGTTCCAATTCTGCTTCTTTAACTAACAGCTGACCTCAAAGTACAAAGTCGCGTATGTTTTTAGGCTGGTGTTATCCAGATAGTGTTTCTTCCATGATAATTTTCTGATAAGATATGAGATATGGAAACAATAAATAATGTAACTCACAATAACATGAAGTACTTCAATCTTCTCACTAGTCATGTAGTTCTTCAAACCATGTATAGTTCTCAGTGGGACTTTTGCCATGCCAAGAACATGTTGTGATTTAGGGAAGTGGAATTTCATATCAGCACGACCCTTTTCAGCTGACAATAAAAATAGCAAAAAAATCAGTTTTTCTCTCTACCACATCATTTTTAAAAGTGGACATCAGTATCTCTTTAATGTTGTTACTAACTGGATTCTGAGCCACAAGCATAATTGAGAGAAAAGTGATAATTCCAAATTTAACATGAAAAATTCAAATGAATACATCAACTGGAAAAGTCAAACGTATAACCTTTGAACCATGAGGTCTTATGTCATTTTGATTATTGCATACAGGCAAACCAAAGAAATAGGCTTACCTTATAGCCATTTGTTGCAAGCTATACTTCATTTGTAGTCCAATTAATTCAATACGCTGTAACAAAATAAGTTATTTGGAAAATATTTGACTAATAATAACATATTTTACCGAATTTCATGTAGTAGTGTTTTCCCCTATACCGTTTATTGATTCTTCCAGCTTTTGGTAAAATAGTCTTGCCTCCATTTATCACTGTGCATGCGAAAAAGGCAACCTGGAAGTGGAGCCAGATGTAGATAACAGTTAGGTGACATTATTTAAGCATCTTTTACAACAATGGGATAAAAGAAAAACTGTTTATTACATCAGAAGTAAAAGTGGTTGTTTTTTTTATTCAAGATATATTATATGTGATAGAAATGAAAGCTTCTCGTAATTAAAATTGTAATATGCAATATATTGTTTGATAATAAACAGTAAGTATTATTTATATTTTTCCATACTTATAATTACAATACAGTACAGAGCACTTTGCATTGATCAACACAAATGACATACACTAAAAGAAGTACCCTTACAACACACAAACAGGTATAAACAAGTGCAGTGCCCCCTATACTGACATTAGGAGATAGCAGCTTTAGCTGCACAAATTCCAGATGGTATACTTTATAAACAATTTGATAGTTTTCTAAATTTTACTGTTTCAGTTGAAAGTTTCAGAGCACACATATCATGGACTACTTTAACATGTAAGTGCATGGTCTCATATCATTGCACATACCTCAAATTTGGCACATAACGGAAATTGGAATATTTATTAATATTTACAGGACTACTGCATTTTCTAACATCTAGTAAGGAAGTTGCAGTCACGACAGAAATCAATTAATATCTTCGTGGATTTCCATATGAAAATTGTGCAAAGTTTAGGCGCAGATTTCTTGTACAAATGATATTATCGTCTCTTAAAAACATTTTAAAAGGTAAATTTATTGTACTGATTTTATATCATATAATTATATTTGTACTTATGTCAATGTTTTGATGAAGCAACAGTTCCTAGAGGACCAGAGGTCAATATGAAAACAATGACCTTAATGGTCAAGTTGAAAGAAGCATTGCGGATAATATGTATTTATTTTTTTACACCAAGTACTATACTATGATTATGTACAAGCCAAACAGAATTTTAATGAAAGACATAGGGTCACCTTAACTAGCACAGATTAGGTGACCTTAACATAAGGAAATAAATTGTTGAATTTAGAAGAAAAAAATATAAGAGAAAAAAATATAAGAGTGCATGATGAAAGGTGACCCTATGCCTTGTTAAATAAAGTGAATACATAATGAAATATTAGAATATGTTTAATTAATTTGAAATATTTGTAAAGAAATCAGCCAACACAGAAATATCACAGATAAAGTTTAGTTCATGAGAGTCCATTACATTGGCTGTGATTAAATAAGAAATTAGTGATCAGACTATATAAAATTTATTTGTTTAGATTTATTTGTTGTTTTTCGTCACGTTCAACAGCCAGGGTCATATTGCGACAGGTAGTTTACAGGTGGAGGAAACCAGTGCATACAGCACTGTAAACCACCGGGCATCGGCAAGTAACTACCAACTTTTCAACATGAAGCGCCCGGCCCGAGATTCGAACCAGCAGCCTCAGAGGTTAGAGGCGAGAACTCTAACCACCACACTACCGAGCCCCCTCAGAGTTTATAAAAAGAAGTCTTATCAGGACTACTGATTACAACATATATTAAATATATAATATATTAAATATATTAAAAGAACGAAATGTGTACAAGGCTAGAGGCTTAGAATGCATCCATAATTATAAGTCTTACTGTAATATTGTTAAGGATTTCAATCATAAAGCCAGAAACACAGTAGTAGTTTAAATTCTAAGTATATCAACTAACAGTAAAAGCGAAACCTTGAACATCACTTAAAATTCACATACGGTTATTAAGAAAGGTGGACATGATATAAAAGCTTCCAGAATACACAATGTTACTATAACGTTACTAAGAGTTTAAAAGAACCATGTAAAATAATACTTGCAGTCTTATAATCAGTTACTGTATGTTACTGAAACATTACATAAGAGCTTTATGGTTAAAATACATGTAAAAGTACCATCTAGGGTGTAACCAAGTTTACTTCTGTATATACTTTGAAATGTGATATATAAACAATTTATAAGATTACTCACAACTGTTACTAGTAGACTAGACAGTCATACATACTTGGTGCATTAGGATGGCTTAACTTTGTTATCATTTTACTGACATACAGATTCTGCATAAAAGCAGTGATATGTTAAAATAATGCACCCATGAACTATCACATTTACATGTCTCCATACATAAAATATTACATAATACTCCACATGGATAATGCTATAAAAATTGCTATGTACAAGCCACAGTCATGTGCTGTTACCTCTAGCAAATATTACACAGCAAGTTACAAGGTGGTTGAGCAAGCATTGATGAAAATACTATTGCAATACCAATATCAATTGCAATTACGATAAGTTACAATCAGGGCCCATATCCCACTATACACTACTGCTACCTTTACTTAGAACCTCTCCTCAAGAGCTCAGAGGTTGCCCTTATAGGACTGAGTAATACAGCCCTAGAGTCAATCTTACTAAAACCTTGAGCTAGTAACTTTGAGGTTAAATTTACATTACATTTGTCAAAGCCACTTCACCATCCATCATTTAGCACAAACTGCAGCTAAGCACACAAGATGTAATCACATCCAGACAGCAAGCTTCGCTCTGGTAGCAGGAGTGTGGCCTTGCTCCACATCCGTCCCACTTAAAAATTAAAATTCACTGCTTGTTGATGTATCTGAAAATATAGAACACCTGAGTATGCACTTCTACAATATGTAAGGGTGGGCAAAAATTAACTAATGATGTCACATACATTTAGTTAACATGGGGCGGGGGGTTCAAAACATCTGAATCCTTCAAATTTCAAACGAGTGTGGCGCCAATATTCAACAAAGGCTGGCTTTTATAGCAAAAGTAATGATGCATATCACCCACAATGTTAAGAAGTAGTCTGGTCCCAGAACTGAAGGCGATGTCCATCTTATGGTCACCCCCCAACAGTTCCTAGAGGTCCAGAGGTCAATATGAACACAATGACATTGAAGGTATCAAGTACTATACTATGATTATGTACAAGCAAGCAAAATTTTAATGAAAGACATAGGGTAACCTTAACTAGCACAGATTTAGGTGACCTTAACATAAGGAAATAAATGGTTGAATTTAGAAGATAAAGTATAAGAGTGCAAACCCCAACAGTATAAGGTAGTGTACTGTATCAGGTAGATGACAATTTACCTCTGAACATTTCAGGACCGGTTCACCAGCATTGGTGGAATCAGTTATGTATCTCCACACACAATCCAACGTCCAGGTGCCATGCCTCTGGATGTTTTGCAATGCCACATTATCATCGAAAGCATAGGTGGCATCTGAACACCAGAAGGTGTGTAAGGTGTAACCAGATTGAGTCAGACCCAACCTATCAAGAATTAATGAAAAATGCCCCCTGATCCCCACCATCATTAAGGGGAACCCAATTTCCAGCATTTTTAACCTGAAAGTTTGGAAGATTTTTACCCTTGGGGGTGAGGCATAATAAGTTGGATATGGCACTCACTGGACACAATTTGGATCTACTAATAGCTGGTATAATAAGCAATTTTACTTGATCCTGCATAGTCTTGGTGCATTTAACCATAACAACAATTTTATAATGTCTAAAAATAATATCTCCTCTTGCTAGATGTTTAAGTGGTAAAAATTGTGTAACAGCATGAGGAACTAAATTTGAGAAACGCAAAAATGAATAGAAACTTAACAGGTAAAGATCTTTTAAAAACCTGCCCCATTTAGGTGAAATCACACTGTTCTACAATTTGTGAAAACATTGGAATATCAATAATCTTGTTGAGCTGAACTACAAGAGGGATTTGTCTTTGCACTGCTCTTGGGTAAAATTTAAGTCTTGCATCTGTAAAGCAAGCAACATCCAGGCCATATAGGAAAAACTGTGTTTTAATTGCAGACAAATAATTTGCCATCTGAGGTTGTTTCACCCCATTGTAATTTAAACATTCTAAGAAACACAGCAAATATAACACAGTCCCAGTGCATGAAGATCACAAAGGTCACAAAGATATGGAACATGGTGGAATAGGTCTTCTTAGTGGACTCAGAAAAGGCATGTGACAGCCTGGTTGATGCTTGACAAGCAAGGTGTAATTCAAGTGGTTGTGCTTCTGAAAGAAGAACAAAACAATAACAATCTTTAAACTATATGATTTTGTCAGTATACAACAAGGTATCTGATACAGGGATCCACACAACAGGATTTACCAGCTTTGGCAATTTTTGAACATTATTTTTAGTTATAAACCATCGAGATAGAAGGTCTGCTACCTCAATCAGCTTGCCTGGTACATGAACAATCTTCAGATCGATGTTAAAGGTACCAACCCACATAAATATGGTCCAGTTATATTCTGCCATTACAGGGACAGGTGACCTTCCACTGTTAAGTGGATTAATACAGACTGATTGTCGCATTTAACTTGCACCTTTAGACCTGCCCATTGTCCATGCCATACCTTTAATGCAACTAAAATGTTTTACATTTCAAGGTTAGCAATGTGGAGTTGCTGGTAAGTGGTAAGGGTAAGGCATAAACTTGGTTGTCAAAAATGGCCCTAGGCCTTGAGGGCAAGCGTCAAGATGTACAATTTTACTGGGAATATGTTGAAAAAAGGAAAGACCATTATACACTGACAGGAAGGTTTTGAACCAATTTAAGTCTTTTTTGAAATCTGCAGTTATAAAAATAAATTTCTTATCAAAGTTTTCACGCAACAAGGAGAGCATTCTGTTAAGAAAAAATCTAGCATACCAGATGCACTTAGCTACATATAACAGAGATCCTAGCAAGGACTGGAGCTCCCTTTTTGTACAGACCATTTTATCAGACCCATTTTTACATAGATTTTTGATTACTTACAATTTTTCAGCAGGTATGGATACAGAAAAGTCTTCCATATTTACCACTATACCCAAGCACGTCACCTGAGTGGCAGGTGGGACCAACTTTTTGGTACTGACTGTGAGACATAATTCTTGCATAAGGGCTTGTAATCTGTCATATATTTTGGTTAATTTGGTTGGCACAGTGGGTCCAGTCATACCTCAACTCACGCAAGCAGCGCATCAAAATAGATGGACATCTTTCAGATGCTTTTCAACTCCCTTACGGGGTTCCCCAGGGCTCAGTTCTAGGGCCACTCCTTTTTACCCTATACACAACCCCTCTCAGTTCAGTCATATCTAAATTCAATGTCACCCACCACTTATATGCAGATGACACACAAATTTACTTGGAACTCGACTCTAGGAACTTCGATTCCAGTATCACTGAATTAACAAATTGCCTTGAGGCGGTCCAGGCTTGGATGGGAAATAATAAGCTTAAATTAAATCCTGACAAGACAGAATTCATAGGGATTGGTGATGATCAAATTAGAAGTTCCCTGAAGTCATCATTCCCAGTGAGTTTGCTTGGCAACACCATGGAACCAGCTGAATCGGTAAAAAACCTCGGTGTCATCCTGGATGCTGAAAATTCAATGCAAGACACGTGGCTAATCTATGTCGCATAAGTTACTACCATCTCCGGGAACTACGAAGGGTCCGCAGGTACTTAAATCATGAAACAGCTGTAAAGGTGGCAAATACCTTGGTAAGCAGTCGTCTGGATTACTGCAACTCACTGCTTTACAACACAAAAAAGGCATATACTAGCAGACTACAGAGAGTTCAAAATGCCTTATGTCGGACGGTGTGCAAGCTAAATAAATACTGTCATGTTACACCCTTCCTGCACAAACTACACTGGCTCCGTATATTGTTCAAATATAATCTCCTCACTTATAAAGCAATACATTTCAGCCAACCTCCATATCTCTCCTCTCTAATTAGGTGGAGTGATCTCACACGGGGCAATCGCCTATCAATTTCCTCATCTAAACCAAATAAATGCTCAGGACTACGCAGTTTCATAGCAGGGGCTCCTACAGAGTGGAACAAGCTTCCTCAAGCCATTAGAACCATAGAAAGCATTTCTGGTTTCAGAAAACAGTTGAAAACATACCTTTTTAGATTGGCTTATGCTCCACCATAGCCTATCTCCCCTATCGGACACTAATATGAAAACGGACCTCTTCTGGAACTGTACTATCCCTTTTTGCTCATCAGCGCCTTAGAGGATGTTTACATCAATTTCGGTGCTATATAAGTGTTTCTTACTTACTTACACAAAAATTGTCAAAATAATTACAGACTTGGTGATCCTCTAGGCTCATAATATACCGTATTCCATCGGACAAATGCTGTAAAATAGAAGACCCATGTTTGAACCCGAATGGCAAGAAATGGTCCAGAAAATAGTCCTCCCAATGTAAACCTAACAGATCTAACTCTTCTGGGTTTATAGGTGCATGCCTGAAGGCTCGACTGATATCAATTTTGAAAATTTGGCAACCTTTACCCAATTTAAGAACCTCATCAGTTATGTTATCAATAGCGGGGTAGGTATCTAGGTATTTGTCTGAATCAACCCCAGGATTGACAGACTGACCTATAGACCAGCTAAGGTCAATGATTACCCTCCTATGGTCAGAACTGGACTTGTCTCGAGTCATAAATGGGCTTACGTGAAGATTTTTGATTGGTGGTTCTGTGAAAGGGCCAACTATGGCACCATGTTCAATTTCCTCTTTCAGATAATGTGTTATGATTTGGTATATCATGGCAGACAACAGTATTTCTTTTAAAATCAAGAGGGAAGCCATATTTGACCAATAATGGCAAGTGCCAATCCCAATAATCAGCCAGATAACTGGCCCATTTTTTGGTAATCAATTTTGACTTTACAGATACTTGGAGTCCCACATAATTATGTCTCACATCTTTTCTCAATTTTCTATGCAAGTCCATTATGTTTTGACATGTATTGTTTTCATTTCTGTCATATATAGGGCTTTGTAACCCATTAATGGGAATAAAGCCAAATAGTGGAGTATTCTGTTGTATGCATTTTTCATTGGCACTGTTATTTTTTGCTAAACGCATTTTTCCCCTTTTTAATGTTGATTGCAATTCTAAACAGTATTTGTCAGTATGAGTATGATCACTATGAGACCCATCTCCCGTAGACACCCCTTTACTGTCTGACCACAGTTTATTGTTTACAACTGTGTACATACGGATATTCTGGTTGGACTGTTTGTCATATTGATCAACATTTGTGTTCACTTGAGAACTTTTGACAACAGATTGTCATTCCGACACATTGACAAGTGAATTTTCAGCAAGACTAGATGGTTTCTTACATAATTTGCTGTGAATTCTGACACTTTCAACACCCTGAAACCCCTGGCAGTGTAGGAAGCATCAGGGTTATTTACTGTATCATGATCCAGAGAATCACCTTCATCTTCAGAACTGTCAACAAACAATACTGCAAAACGGTTAACATCAACACAGTCTTGATCACTGGTGTTTACATTACTATTATTGAAAACCATCACAACACCAGTGCGCGATTTTCTACTAAAACCCACATATTTCTGTTCACTACTTTTAATATTGTTCTTTGAAATGACAAAACGACAGCATATGTCACTAATTGACACCTTGTTTTGTACATTTACTATTACATTAAATTTGTCGCAATCCCTGACAGTTCTGCTCTGTGCTTTATTAGCCTCACTAGGATTTAGACCCCAGACACTGCAACCTCTGTATTTAGAAGGGATTTTGACATCAGAGTACAAAGTACTGGAAGAAGTACTCTTATAGACTGACAACAACTTCTCGACATTCAACTGATTAAATAAACCTGTTTCTACAATTTCAGTATCACATACATATCTGGTGCTATATACAGCCCTACTTACTTCAACTAGTTTTTTGCATTATTTTTCTGAGTACAATCCTTTAAATATGGGTTCCATCACAATTCTCACAAACATGTCTGAAAAAGGTAGCAACAATTTTATGATGAGAGGGATATTTGCAACTCCCTGAAAGAATCAACGATTAACATAAGTCTTGTTGCCAATATTTGTTTTTTATTTTTTTGACAAAAGAACATGTGGCAGATACTTGATTGTGACTAATATGTCTTTGTGCATGTGCCCTACATAACCGGTCAATTTTCTCGGTTTCTGACCATTTAATCCTATCTGCCTCCATGTTAGTTAGTAAAATGGCATTTGCCGCCTTGGCTGAGTCCCAAAAAAGTCTGAGGCATCCTTCATAAGGTTACTTAGATAATCAAGCATAAGATCCTTATTACTAGCAGACTTTTCCTCCTGGATGCATCTAACAAATCCAGATACCCACTGTGTGATTGTAAGATCATCATAAGTTGGGCGAGTTTTGTAGGCACCAGTCAAGATAAAATTTTGGGGCCAATCAATCAATTTTTTGACAGTAACATCCCCAGAGCCACCCCGTTGGAACTTAAGCCTACCTCTTGTAGCCATTTTATTGACATTCTTAAGTTCTGCCAATCGTCTTTCTACTTGAGTTTGCAAAGACTCATTATTCCTCAAAAAATTCTAATGAGGGGACCACACTCTGAGCAATATTTTCATCACAATCGTAACCTGTAACTTGCCCAGCAGTACCCTGGAAAGTAGCCGGAATGTCTGTGGCTTGTGAATGCCCCTTTTCGAGTGCTGCCTCCGTATGTTGCACCCTCTTGTCCATACAGTCCATTTAAGAGTAAGAGTAAGTAAGAGTACAATATTTGTAAACAAATACGTGGTGACGTCAGAACCCAGTGAATAATACCCAATTTTGGAACCACGGACCGGCTAGCAATAAAATACTGTGTTTTCAAAGACTCGATTCTGTACTGATAATCCCCTAGTAACGCACGCTCAGCTAGTAATAATGATGCATATCACCCACAATGCAAAGAACTAGTTTGGTCCCAGAACTGAAGGCGATGTCCACCTTATGGTCATCCCCCATATCCATGTAAGTACAGTTAAACAAGCATAAACAAGGTTTATGTGTCCTTTTTTAAGTCATTGCAGCGAGCAGTATACACCAAATAGCTAGAGCAATGATTGTTCATTTGGGTTTTAACATCGCCTTCAACACATTGTATAGGTTATATGACTACGTGTAGTTTTATGTGCAGAGGCAAACCAGTACATATATTGGTCAAGGTTGTGTCCTGTAAACTGCTGACCAATGGTAAGCAACTACCAGATTTCCCACTTGATGTTGGGCCGGGAACTGAACACCGATCTCAGAGGTGGGAGGCCAGAGTGTTACCACTCTGCCACCATGACCCCTGTCAGAGCAATGAAAATCAGATAGTAAGTATTACTATGGATAAAGTATCATATGATCATGTACAACTTTAAAGTCATAGACATTGATATATTTCGTATATTATCTGCTTAAACACTGGAACGTGGGGAGTAAACATGTAATAAAGATATATTTAAATTGTAATACTCGAAAATGTACTTTAAAAGGTAAACTGAGAAACGTCAGACTGTGGTTGCCTTGTCCACCTAAGCTAATCTTACTCAGTTGCCATTAGCAACACTCATGCATTCGTGGCCTCTTGGTCCCATCAACCAATACCTATATTCTATTCTATCCTTCTATAGCACTTAATCTCTGCCAAGGCAGACTCTAAGGCACGACATCAAGTCCAAATTCAATAATCATATTCAGCAAATGGGTAATGTCAAGGGCCATATTTCAGGTAAATAAAACATGCTTCTGTAAACAATTGAAGATGTGGTTTGTTTTTATTTTGTTTTGCCTCTGATAACAACAATAAATAATAAATGCGACATAACCCTTGTGAGGTAAAGGTATTGATACTGTCGTAGTTAGTTTTTTTGTATTTAGTTGTGATTATTTATATTCTCTTTGTTTGTCCATTCCATATATATATATATATATATATATATATATATATATATATATATATATATATATATATATATATATATATTTATATATAAATAGAGTAGACATAAATGCAGGATAAAATTACAGTATTAATTTAACGTTAACAATTACTATATGAGTTGTACTATAACATTGGTGACAAGAACCCAGTTATAATAAATAAAGCCAATTTTTGCAACACATGTGATCCGAACAATTCGTAGCACCTTTACAAATCTCCAAATTGTTTCCAAAGTTATTTGAATTTTCGTCATGAACAAAAGAAATCCCATTTAAAAAGTGCTTTATTATGATACTCAAACAATACCTCTTTAATTTTGCTAATATTAGAACTGGTATTCCAGTCACTGCATTCCCCCACACTGACAACTACCGACAACCAATATCCAAAAAGATAGAAAAAAGGTAATTGCATTGTTATTATTGATTTGTATATTTACTTTCAAAAACTACTAAAATTTAAATTGAGAGTTTATAAGAATCATGGTTAAACAATTCTTAATTGAAGTGAATTGCCTAAACACAATGTAACGCGAGCAGATATATAAATATGTATGTATACATCATTCTGCATATTTAGATCAATAAATAAATTAGTACCAAACCCAATAAAAATAATACACCAACATACCACAATATTGTTAATTTCCAACACATAGCATCTAGTCATTGGGTCATTAATAAAGTCATTAAAAACAGCTGGTAAATAATCTGCTCCATCTAATATATTCTCATTAATTGCCATCACAGCATCATAATCTTCAACTGTTGCATATCTCATATATTGTTTCTCAGACTTTGTGTAAGCCATCCTTAAACAGGGATAATTGGAGTGGATGAGTTAACAGAAATCCAATACTTTGGCGAAAGCTATCTCAACAGTAAATATACTTTACCGATATTAATAGACAAGGTAATGGGATCTAATCTTTAAAAAATGCTTTAATGACATATCCTCTTTACACTGAGTCTTTAGAACAATTATAGCAAATCTTTTGTCAAGCAAGTTACTGAGTCACACAAAACTGTTGTGTGAGTCTTCTATCTCCATGTATTCTATTTTTATGTTTGTAATAATGTACAATCCCAAAAAGATAAAAGTCTCAATGCATGTTGTAGTATATCAAACACTGGAGTGTTCTCGGTGAAATAATGCTTCACAAGTTACATATCCAAACATCTGCTTATGCATGTGATGAACTTCAACATCTGTTATCTACAGTATCAAAGTACAAATAATTTGTCTACTAGTTTTGAAAAAACATCATATTGAGATAACGAAGATGTAATCACACACAACTTCATATAACATATCAAGATTTATTGATCTGTCTTCAGCATTTGACTAAGTTAAGCCATCTATCATTTCACTGCCTCCGAGACTGGAATGGAATTAATGGGTTCATCCTCAGCTGGTAACACAAATATATACTTGGAGCATGATTCGAGAAATTTTAGTTCTAGTCTTGTTCAATCAGGTATAAATGGACAACAGAAAACCAAATTTTGTTCATTCTGATTTTATCACAAAAGTGAGGCAAACATCAGTAGACTCCAGAGAGTTCATTACACTTAATTGTATTGCATGTGATACCATTCTAAATAAACCCAACTGGTTGCTCAGTACTGTACAAAGTTCAAATACATCCATTTCATATAGACTGCCTCAAACTTAACAAAATCTGAATGTATTTGACCCACCAATTTTCCACCTAGTGGCCTCACACAGTGTAACTTTCTGTGGGTGAGCAGCTTTTCCAAAGCTTCTGCAACCAAATGGAAGACTACCATAGGCTTTCTAAACTCAGTCTAGTATCATTTGAGTTCAGACAAGATTTGGCTATTCAGGCTAGCCTACCTCTTGCCATAATCTTCTTCGCTATCAGAAGCTATCCTGGTGAAGGAATATTTCTGGTAATTGGACTATTTTTGGACATCAGTTCCTTAGAGGATGTCTGCACAGTTTGGCATTTTTTTACGTAATTCCTTATACTATTATTATATCATTTCATAAAATGGTGAGATTGCAGATGTGCACAAATAAGTTGTTGAATTTTTTTATTGTCGGTATCTTACAAAGGATCAAGCAAGTGATGGAATTATTCTATCTTTGAGAATGGTTCACTGAATCAGTATCATGTTAGTAGAATATTGCAATTCTTTGTCTATGTAATTGTCATAGCAACATATTTAAACACAATGTGTCTGCGTTCAATCAAGCTGATAAATACACCACATAGCCGTATTTAGGTAAAATATAACTTGCCAAATTACATATATTACTTCAAATTTTAGCAAAATAGAGCTGTCACTAAAGCCAGCATTCTGGTGACTTTTAGATAGTTATGCAGGCCAAAATGGGAAATGGAAAACCTCTCATCTAGGTACAAAATATGGACATGTGGTAAACTCGAAGACAAACAAATATTTAGAATAATGACCAGAGTGTGAAAATTTAAAGACGTTATCACCATTTTCTCATTGACGATTGCATGGATTTCTCTCTTGTCTTACTTCTATGTTCTTGGCCATAAGTAAATTCCCTTGTGTGAGGGTCAGGCCTTTCTTAATTATTTTTTTTTAAATGTTTGATACATGCCCAGCCAATCTAGCCAAAAAGAGTTTCTTATAAGAGTGAAAACAAAAACTGCACACAGGTCAGACTACATTTTCAGATATAAAAATAAGTTTACATTAAAATTTAGCATATCACTTCCCTCAATTTTTCTGTACAATTGTCAGATAGTTGTATTGATTTGGTGTAAAATCCAGATGAAAATTAGAAAAAAATTTGTGCAGTTTCCCTTGATGTGCAAACTCGACAGAGGTCATGTCAAGGTCAAATTGACCACATCAAATGCGTTACAGATGAAGCTAATGGGTAAGATGCACAAAGTCAGTAAAAGATGTTTGAGGAAATTTTATTTTACATATTGGTTAAAACATGCATTATATATAGCCCCAAAGGGGAGCTTTTAAAATGTGTGATGACGAATTTTATAGCACCAAGACCATCAAAAGGAAGAGGAAATAACAGAAGCAAAGGAGGAAGGAATGAGAGAAGGAGCCTGGGTGGCATTTTGCAAGCAGGTCCATACTGGTGGGCTTCTCCAGAGACAGTAGGCCATAATGTTCTGTAGGGGGACATTATGGTCGAAAGCCAATGTTGCACCAGACCTCCTGAATGAGTGAAATCCATGGCCCACGGATGAAATTTTCAAACTTGAGAGAATGGTCTTGAGAGCATCTCTCATATGTGTGTCAATGATTTGTGAATGTGAGTAAATTTTTTTGGCAAACAAAGGGGAAGTGGGAGGTAAAGGCCTGGAGGTTAATAGAGTTTTAGGGCCCTGACTGGGCACAGCCATACATTTCTTATTTCTGGTATCTGAACAATTTGGGTGGATTTTGCATCTTGCATTGTTTTCCACCATTTCAAAATAATATGAGCACCTGGAGGTGCAAAAACTACATCTTGCCTTAATAAATGTTTCGTAGGGTCAAATTTTCTGCTGTTGTGAGGGGCAATGTTAGACATTTTGAGGAAAGCATAAAAGCGGACAAGAAAAATGGATCTAAAAAGAATCGGATCTGACAAATTTTGACAACTGTTGAGAAATGGCATATAAGGTTGGAATGTCAAAAATTTCCCTCGGGGTAGGTTGAAAGAGGGAGGTTGTGGAAAGGCCTCTGAGATATATGATGACTACTGGGTGCTAAGTTGCTGAATAGTCCCAATAAGTCTTATGGATAATTTATGATTGCTTTTCTTCACTTTTCTCAATTTTTCTGTACAATTGTCAGATAGTTGTATTGATTTGGTGTAAAATCTGAATGAAAATTAGAAAAAGATCTGTGCAGTTTTAAATCCCACATAAATTTCTGGATACTGTTCCTGATTCAGTGAAATATGAACCCCTCCTGTCGAATTATACCACTCAACAAATATACCGATTTGTTGCAGTATAAATCAGCCATTAAAACAGCAAAGTCCAATTTTGTAGTATTAACATAAAGTATTTATCAAGACGGGGTGTAAAGTTCCAACCAAGGCTTCCATTTCTTATTTCTAAACTATATCTGGAATATCTGCAAAGATTCAAATTAGGACACAGTGTATAACCAACAACGTTTACTTACAAGGCATTATGGGTATAACTTATTGTGAATAGATTGTTCTGGTTAACAAGCTATCAAAAATTCATGATATTATTGATTAACAAAATATGTGTATATCAGGGGAAAATATAGCAGAAGTACAGTTAAGATGTACAGGTCAGTTGAGTAACAACATAACAATACTCGACAGAGTAGAAACAATGTCATTTTATACATCAAAATGTTATAGTAACTCTATTCTACTCAGGACCATGTGATCTCTGTAACCTTTTGGTTATGATTATTTCAGAGCTGAATGTCAGGAGATCGATTCTTTTTACTAGGTCATGGAGATTGTACCCTTGGAAAGGTACTTTACACATATGTGTCCCTCTTCACTAATGGGTCTAATTGGATACAGATAAGAGTTGGGGAGGTAGATCTGCAACAGGCTGGCCTCCTCGTTGGGTCAGCATAGATAGCACTTTATAGCAAAATATGCCTACATTTGTGGCACTTAGACAAACATTTTTGAGTATAATTAGTATTAATATTCATTTGTGATATTAAATATGGCTCTGTAATTACATTAATTGTATAAATATATGTTATGTGTACTATTTTTGTATTGCATATGTGTGTGTAATGAACAAAAAAATATTGTACAGAAAATGCCTGAAAAATATTGATGAATCAAGCTGCTCCTTACACAGTGAAAATAGTGGGTTAAAACTGTCTACAGTGGGATTACATCAGGCAAAAATGGTGCGTGAAGCATTAACTTATGTCAAGTAAGGAGAGCTACAAACTGCAGTTGCATTACTTCAGTCATTTCATTTATTTATTTGGGGTTTTATGTCGCTTTCAACACTGTACAGGTCATATCATGACGGGTAGTTGGAAGGGCAGAGGAAACCAGTACATACAGTTCGCTAGGGTTGTGTACTGTAAACTGCTGACCAACGGCAAGCAACTACCACCTTTCCCACTTAAGGCCGTCACGGGGATCGAACCCCGGCCTCAGAGGTGGGAGGCGAGAGTGTTACCACTCTGCCACCGTGGACCCTTACTTCAGTCAAAACTAGTGTGTAAAACAGATAATTCAACAGTTATTTGATTCATTATCTGGCTAATTGTTTGTCATATCAATGTGAATATTAACATATCTTATCTTTTATTTAACAAAATTATTGGATAGTAAGTTGCGGTGGACACTTTTAATTTTTGTCACTTGAGAAGATGAGTCAATACCATAAATCATAATCCGGCCGATTATTTTCTATTTCAAAGTAGTTGTTAGCAAAGTTTAACAAATTTTTTGGTGAATAAGTTTACTAGGACATCACTTAAGAAGCAAGAACAACTGAATGTCTTATAGCTTCTAAATGCTTTTGAATGGTCTTCTGCGGTAAGCAAGCTCAAAATTAATCCTATGGTCTATCAAATTTTGTGCTTGTAAACATATATGATCAAATTTTGTTAACTGATCCCACCTTTTACATCTTGTAATATAATAATTGTACGTAAACTTTTGTTCCTCAAAAGCAAAAATAAATATAAAAAAGACAACAGGCTTAAGATTTATTTCAATTTCCAGAAACAATAGATTGGAAAATTAGAAATTACCATAGTTTATAAAATTACTAAGGAACCACACTGGCAATCATTTCAATACAAGATACATTAATAGAACCTTAATTGCAAAACATTGCAAAGTGGGAAAATAGTACAAGATTATAAGTGTGCCTACAACTTGTACACAGATAAACACACTCGAACATCGCCTCTGCTACTGTTATGTGTCAACCAAATTTGGGAATAAATGGTTGAAAGAGTTAACAGCTGTCAGAATAGGGTTTACCATAGAATGGGAAATTATGTTCGGTATTATAAGCTCTCTTCATTCTAGAGTTATAATGCGGGATGGCATTTAGGTGCCATTTCTGGCAACCCATATATATTTGCAACTAGTATCACACCTTATTTGCATGCATTTGTTGATTGGTGAAGCGGTCAAGCGTGGGACCTCTTTGATTTCAACCCTTAATTCTGCCATTTATATGTTGGACATACAAGGACACACATCAAGAATTTCACTTCATATATTTCATCTAGTCACGAGAACCTTCAATACTGTATGGTTTTCTTTTTATGTTATTTTATAATTTAGTACTTTATGTAACTTTTTACCACATACAGTTTAGTTATTATTTGTGTTAATCATGTGTCGTGATATGTAAACTTGTCGTGTCTTGATAGTTTGACAGTTTGTGAACTTTCTGTACTGAAGTATGTACAATTTGCGCTCCAGTAAACAAAGTACTGTACTGCCTTGCGAGGCATCATCGGCAGTCGTGGACGTTCATTGATTGTTAACGATAATCACAGGGAATGGCAGTTACAAAGGAAAACATGCTTAAGTGCATGGATTGATGCAGATACAAAGTATAAGTTATTTGGTTTATGGACATTTTTATGAAATGACATATTATACATGTTTATTCTTATTATCGCTCAGATCTGTACAAAGTAAGCAAATGGTATTATCGTCAAACCCGGTTTTTACCAACCAATACTATTAAAAGTAAGCTGTAAAACTGCAAACCTCACAGAAAGTAACACCACAAAGGAAATAATGTTTAAACTACTTGTGCATGAAATACACCACTACAGAAAACGTGAGAACACTTTGTTTTCAATGTGTTATGATCAGTAATTATTTCATCAGTAACAGAAATGGCAGGTGTGTACTAAAACCCATCCACATAAATGTAGAGAGAAAGAAAATTTAAATTTTCACATTTCAGAATGACATGGCACACATGTTATACATAAACTTGATGTGATTTATTGTGAATAGATTGTTCTGATTAACAAGCTATCAAAAATTCATGATATTATTGATTAACAAAATATGTGTATATCAGGGGAAAATATAGCAGAAGTACAGTTAAGATGTACAGGTCAGTTGAGTAACAACATAACAATACTCGACAGAGTAGAAACAATGTCATTTTATACATCAAAATGTTATAGTAACTCTATTCTACTCAGGACCATGTGATCTCTGTAACCTTTTGGTTATGATTATTTCAGAGCTGAATGTCAGGAGATCGATTCTTTTTACTAGGTCATGGAGATTGTACCCTTGGAAAGGTACTTTACACATATGTGTCCCTCTTCACTAATGGGTCTAATTGGATACAGATAAGAGTTGGGGAGGTAGATCTGCAACCGGCTGGCCTCCTCGTTGGGTCAGCATAGATGGCACTTTATAGCAAAATATGCCTACATTTGTGGCACTTAGACAAACATTTTTGAGTATAATTAGTATTAATATTCATTTGTGATATTAAATATGGCTCTGTAATTACATTAATTGTATAAATATATGTTATGTGTACTATTTTTGTATTGCATATGTGTATGTATGTAATGTGACTGATCTGGAGAAATGAACAAAAAAATATTGTACAGAAAATGCCTGAAAAATATTGATGAATCAAGCTGCTCCTTACACAGTGAAAATAGTGGGTTAAAACTGTCTACAGTGGGATTACATCAGGCAAAAATGGTGCGTGAAGCATTAACTTATGTCAAGTAAGGAGAGCTACAAACTGCAGTTGCATTACTTCAGTCATTTTATTTATTTATTTGGGGTTTTATGTCGCTTTCAACACTGTACAGGTCATATCATGACGGGTAGTTGGAAGGGCAGAGGAAACCAGTACATACAGTTCGCTAGGGTTGTGTACTGTAAACTGCCGACCAACGGCAAGCAACTACCACCTTTCCCACTTAAGGCCATCACGGGGATCGAACCGCGGCCTCAGAGGTGGGAGGCGAGAGTGTTACCACTCTGCCACCGTGGACCCTTACTTCAGTCAAAACTAGTGTGTAAAACAGATAATTCAACAGTTATTTGATTCATTATCTGGCTAATTGTTTGTCATATCAATGTGAATATTAACATATCTTATCTTTTATTTAACAAAATTATTGGATAGTAAGTTGCGGTGGACACTTTCAATTTTTGTCACTTGAGAAAATGAGTCAATACCATAAATCATAATCCAGCCGATTATTTTCTATTTCAAAGTAGTTGTTAGCAAAGTTTAACAAATTTTTTGGTGAATAAGTTTACTAGGACATCACTTAAGAAGCAAGAACAACTGAATGTCTTATAGCTTCTAAATGCTTTTGAATGGTCTTCTGCGGTAAGCAAGCTCAAGATTAATCCTATGGTCTATCAAATTTTGTGCTTGTAAACATATATGATCAAATTTTGTTAACTGATCCCACCTTTTACATCTTGTAATATAATAATTGTACGTAAACTTTTGTTCCTCAAAAGCAAAAATAAATATAAAAAAGACAACAGGCTTAAGATTTATTTCAATTTCCAGAAACAATAGATTGGAAAATTAGAAATTACCATAGTTTATAAAATTACTAAGGAACCACACTGGCAATCATTTCAATACAAGATACATTAATAGAACCTTAATTGCAAAACATTGCAAAGTGGGAAAATAGTACAAGATTATAAGTGTGCCTACAACTTGTACACAGATAAACACACTCGAACATCGCCTCTGCTACTGTTATGTGTCAACCAAATTTGGGAATAAATGGTTGAAAGAGTTAACAGCTGTCAGAATAGGGTTTACCATAGAATGGGAAATTATGTTCGGTATTATAAGCTCTCTTCATTCTACAGTTATAATGCGGGATGGCATTTAGGTGCCATTTCTGGCAACCCATATATATTTGCAACTAGTATCACACCTTATTTGCATGCATTTGTTGATTGGTGAAGCGTGGGACCTCTTTGATTTCAACCCTTAATTCTGCCATTTATATGTTGGACATACAAGGACACACATCAAGAATTTCACTTCATATATTTCATCTAGTCACGAGAACCTTCAATACTGTATGGTTTTCTTTTTATGTTATTTTATAATTTAGTACTTTATGTAACTTTTTACCACATACAGTTTAGTTATTATTTGTGTTAATCATGTGTCGTGATATGTAAACTTGTCGTGTCTTGATAGTTTGACAGTTTGTGAACTTTCTGTACTGAAGTATGTACAATTTGCGCTCCAGTAAACAAAGTACTGTACTGCCTTGCGAGGCATCATCGGCAGTCGTGGACGTTCATTGATTGTTAACGATAATCACAGGGAATGGCAGTTACAAAGGAAAACATGCTTAAGTGCATGGATTGATGCAGATACAAAGTATAAGTTATTTGGTTTATGGACATTTTTATGAAATGACATATTATACATGTTTATTCTTATTATCGCTCAGATCTGTACAAAGTAAGCAAATGGTATTATTATTATGTATTTATACTCAGCGCAATATGTCCATATACTACAGGACTCAAAGCGCTATTTAACCAATCGGACTGTACAGGTACAGCCCCAACTCACAAGTAACTGACATTCCCCTAATTGGAAGATAGAGGCTCAAGGATGACCATTTATCAATGTCCTTGAGGTTCTTTAACCTGCCACTGGGGATAGGACCCAATGACAGAGGACCGCCATTTTAAGTGGTCATCCGAGCCACTATGTATCTGTCTGTACCTGGGATTGAACCCACGTCTTCTGAGTTCCTAGACAAGTGTGTTACCCGCTAGGCCACAGTGGCAGATTATCGTCAAACCCGGTTTTTACCAACCAATACTATTAAAAGTAAGCTGTAAAACTGCAAACCTCACAGAAAGTAACACCACAAAGGAAATAATGTTTAAACTACTTGTGCATGAAATACACCACTATAGAAAACGTGAGAACACTTTGTTTTCAATGTGTTATGATCAGTAATTATTTCATCAGTAACAGAAATGGCAGGTGTGTACTAAAACCCATCCACATAAATGTGGAGAGAAAGAAAATTTAAATTTTCACATTTCAGAATGACATGGCACACATGTTATACATAAACTTGATGTGATTTATTGTGAATAGATTGTTCTGATTAACAAGCTATCAAAAATTCATGATATTATTGATTAACAAAATATGTGTATATCAGGGGAAAATATAGCAGAAGTACAGTTAAGATGTACAGGTCAGTTGAGTAACAACATAACAATACTCGACAGAGTAGAAACAATGTCATTTTATACATCAAAATGTTATAGTAACTCTATTCTACTCAGGAACATGTGATCTCTGTAACCTTTTGGTTATGATTATTTCAGAGCTGAATGTCAGGAGATCGATTCTTTTTACTAGGTCATGGAGATTGTACCCTTGGAAAGGTACTTTACACATATGTGTCCCTCTTCACTAATGGGTCTAATTGGATACAGATAAGAGTTGGGGAGGTAGATCTGCAACAGGCTGGCCTCCTCGTTGGGTCAGCATAGATAGCACTTTATAGCAAAATATGCCTACATTTGTGGCACTTAGACAAACATTTTTGAGTATAATTAGTATTAATATTCATTTGTGATATTAAATATGGCTCTGTAATTACATTAATTGTATAAATATATGTTATGTGTACTATTTTTGTATTGCATATGTGTATGTATGTAATGTGACTGATCTGGAGAAATGAACAAAAAAATATTGTACAGAAAATGCCTGAAAAATATTGATGAATCAAGCTGCTCCTTACACAGTGAAAATAGTGGGTTAAAACTGTCTACAGTGGGATTACATCAGGCAAAAATGGTGCATGAAGCATTAACTTATGTCAAGTAAGGAGAGCTACAAACTGCAGTTGCATTACTTCAGTCATTTTATTTATTTATTTGGGGTTTTATGTCGCTTTCAACACTGTACAGGTCATATCATGACGGGTAGTTGGAAGGGCAGAGGAAACCAGTACATACAGTTCGCTAGGGTTGTGTACTGTAAACTGCCGACCAACGGCAAGCAAGTACCACCTTTCCCACTTAAGGCCGTCACGGGGATCGAACCCCGGCCTCAGAGGTGGGAGGCGAGAGTGTTACCACTCTGCCACCGTGGACCCTTACTTAAGTCAAAACTAGTGTGTAAAACAGATAATTCAACAGTTATTTGATTCATTATCTGGCTAATTGTTTGTCATATCAATGTGAATATTAACATATCTTATCTTTTATTTAACAAAATTATTGGATAGTAAGTTGCGGTGGACACTTTTAATTTTTGTCACTTGAGAAAGTGAGTCAATACCATAAATCATAATCCGGCCGATTATTTTCTATTTCAAAGTAGTTGTTAGCAAAGTTTAACAAATTTTTTGGTGAATAAGTTTACTAGGACATCACTTAAGAAGCAAGAACAACTGAATGTCTTATAGCTTCTAAATGCTTTTGAATGGTCTTCTGCGGTAAGCAAGCTCAAAATTAATCCTATGGTCTATCAAATTTTGTGCTTGTAAACATATATGATCAAATTTTGTTAACTGATCCCACCTTTTACATCTTGTAATATAATAATTGTACGTAAACTTTTGTTCCTCAAAAGCAAAAATAAATATAAAAAAGACAACGGGCTTAAGATTTATTTCAATTTCCAGAAACAATAGATTGGAAAATTAAAAATTACCATAGTTTATAAAATTACTAAGGAACCACACTGGCAATCATTTCAATACAAGATACATTAATAGAACCTTCATTGCAAAACATTGCAAAGTGGGAAAATAGTACAAGATTATAAGTGTGCCTACAACTTGTACACAGATAAACACACTCGAACATCGCCTCTGCTACTGTTATGTGTCAACCAAATTTGGGAATAAATGGTTGAAAGAGTTAACAGCTGTCAGAATAGGGTTTACCATAGAATGGGAAATTATGTTCGGTATTATAAGCTCTCTTCATTCTAGAGTTATAATGCGGGATGGCATTTAGGTGCCATTTCTGGCAACCCATATATATTTGCAACTAGTATCACACCTTATTTGCATGCATTTGTTGATTGGTGAAGCGGTCAAGCGTGGGACCTCTTTGATTTCAACCCTTAATTCTGCCATTTATATGTTGGACATACAAGGACACACATCAAGAATTTCACTTCATATATTTCATCTAGTCACGAGAACCTTCAATACTGTATGGTTTTCTTTTTATGTTATTTTATAATTTAGTACTTTATGTAACTTTTTACCACATACAGTTTAGTTATTATTTGTGTTAATCATGTGTCGTGATATGTAAACTTGTCGTGTCTTGATAGTTTGACAGTTTGTGAACTTTCTGTACTGAAGTATGTACAATTTGCGCTCCAGTAAACAAAGTACTGTACTGCCTTGCGAGGCATCATCGGCAGTCGTGGACGTTCATTGATTGTTAACGATAATCACAGGGAATGGCAGTTACAAAGGAAAACATGCTTAAGTGCATGGATTGATGCAGATACAAAGTATAAGTTATTTGGTTTATGGACATTTTTATGAAATGACATATTATACATGTTTATTCTTATTATCGCTCAGATCTGTACAAAGTAAGCAAATGGTATTATCGTCAAACCCGGTTTTTACCAACCAATACTATTAAAAGTAAGCTGTAAAACTGCAAACCTCACAGAAAGTAACACCACAAAGGAAATAATGTTTAAACTACTTGTGCATGAAATACACCACTATAGAAAACGTGAGAACACTTTGTTTTCAATGTGTTATGATCAGTAATTATTTCATCAGTAACAGAAATGGCAGGTGTGTACTAAAACCCATCCACATAAATGTAGAGAGAAAGAAAATTTAAATTTTCACATTTCAGAATGACATGGCACACATGTTATACATAAACTTGATGTGATTTATTGTGAATAGATTGTTCTGATTAACAAGCTATCAAAAATTCATGATATTATTGATTAACAAAATATGTGTATATCAGGGGAAAATATAGCAGAAGTACAGTTAAGATGTACAGGTCAGTTGAGTAGCAACATAACAATACTCGACAGAGTAGAAACAATGTCATTTTATACATCAAAATGTTATAGTAACTCTATTCTACTCAGGACCATGTGATCTCTGTAACCTTTTGGTTATGATTATTTCAGAGCTGAATGTCAGGAGATCGATTCTTTTTACTAGGTCATGGAGATTGTACCCTTGGAAAGGTACTTTACACATATGTGTCCCTCTTCACTAATGGGTCTAATTGGATACAGATAAGAGTTGGGGAGGTAGATCTGCAACAGGCTGGCCTCCTCGTTGGGTCAGCATAGATAGCACTTTATAGCAAAATATGCCTACATTTGTGGCACTTAGACAAACATTTTTGAGTATAATTAGTATTAATATTCATTTGTGATATTAAAAATGGCTCTGTAATTACATTAATTGTATAAATATATGTTATGTGTACTATTTTTGTATTGCATATGTGTATGTATGTAATGTGACTGATCTGGAGAAATGAACAAAAAAATATTGTACAGAAAATGCCTGAAAAATATTGATGAATCAAGCTGCTCCTTACACAGTGAAAATAGTGGGTTAAAACTGTCTACAGTGGGATTACATCAGGCAAAAATGGTGCGTGAAGCATTAACTTATGTCAAGTAAGGAGAGCTACAAACTGCAGTTGCATTACTTCAGTCATTTTATTTATTTATTTGGGGTTTTATGTCGCTTTCAACACTGTACAGGTCATATCATGACGGGTAGTTGGAAGGGCAGAGGAAACCAGTACATACAGTTCGCTAGGGTTGTGTACTGTAAACTGCCGACCAACGGCAAGCAACTACCACCTTTCCCACTTAAGGCCGTCACGGGGATCGAACCCCGGCCTCAGAGGTGGGAGGCGAGAGTGTTACCACTCTGCCACCGTGGACCCTTACTTCAGTCAAAACTAGTGTGTAAAACAGATAATTCAACAGTTATTTGATTCATTATCTGGCTAATTGTTTGTCATATCAATGTGAATATTAACATATCTTATCTTTTATTTAACAAAATTATTGGATAGTAAGTTGCGGTGGACACTTTTAATTTTTGTCACTTGAGAAAATGAGTCAATACCATAAATCATAATCCGGCCGATTATTTTCTATTTCAAAGTAGTTGTTAGCAAAGTTTAACAAATTTTTTGGTGAATAAGTTTACTAGGACATCACTTAAGAAGCAAGAACAACTGAATGTCTTATAGCTTCTAAATGCTTTTGAATGGTCTTCTGCGGTAAGCAAGCTCAAAATTAATCCTATGGTCTATCAAATTTTGTGCTTGTAAACATATATGATCAAATTTTGTTAACTGATCCCACCTTTTACATCTTGTAATATAATAATTGTACGTAAACTTTTGTTCCTCAAAAGCAAAAATAAATATAAAAAAGACAACAGGCTTAAGATTTATTTCAATTTCCAGAAACAATAGATTGGAAAATTAAAAATTACCATAGTTTATAAAATTACTAAGGAACCACACTGGCAATCATTTCAATACAAGATACAGTAATAGAACCTTAATTGCAAAACATTGCAAAGTGGGAAAATAGTACAAGATTATAAGTGTGCCTACAACTTGTACACAGATAAACACACTCGAACATCGCCTCTGCTACTGTTATGTGTCAACCAAATTTGGGAATAAATGGTTGAAAGAGTTAACAGCTGTCAGAATAGGGTTTACCATAGAATGGGAAATTATGTTCGGTATTATAAGCTCTCTTCATTCTAGAGTTATAATGCGGGATGGCATTTAGGTGCCATTTCTGGCAACCCATATATATTTGCAACTAGTATCACACCTTATTTGCATGCATTTGTTGATTGGTGAAGTGGTCAAGCGTGGGACCTCTTTGATTTCAACCCTTAATTCTGCCATTTATATGTTGGACATACAAGGACACACATCAAGAATTTCACTTCATATATTTCATCTAGTCACGAGAACCTTCAATACTGTATGGTTTTCTTTTTATGTTATTTTATAATTTAGTACTTTATGTAACTTTTTACCACATACAGTTTAGTTATTATTTGTGTTAATCATGTGTCGTGATATGTAAACTTGTCGTGTCTTGATAGTTTGACAGTTTGTGAACTTTCTGTACTGAAGTATGTACAATTTGCGCTCCAGTAAACAAAGTACTGTACTGCCTTGCGAGGCATCATCGGCAGTCGTGGACGTTCATTGATTGTTAACGATAATCACAGGGAATGGCAGTTACAAAGGAAAACATGCTTAAGTGCATGGATTGATGCAGATACAAAGTATAAGTTATTTGGTTTATGGACATTTTTATGAAATGACATATTATACATGTTTATTCTTATTATCGCTCAGATCTGTACAAAGTAAACAAATGGTATTATCGTCAAACCCGGTTTTTACCAACCAATACTATTAAAAGTAAGCTGTAAAACTGCAAACCTCACAGAAAGTAACACCACAAAGGAAATAATGTTTAAACTACTTGTGCATGAAATACACCACTATAGAAAACGTGAGAACACTTTGTTTTCAATGTGTTATGATGAGTAATTATTTCATCAGTAACAGAAATGGCAGGTGTGTACTAAAACCCATCCACATAAATGTAGAGAGAAAGAAAATTTAAATTTTCACATTTCAGAATGACATGGCACACATGTTATACATAAACTTGATGTGATTTACTTACTCAAGTGTCATAAATGCATTTCAGATATAACATATTTCATGTGAATTATTAGCATATATTTTTTAAGTTCTGTGTATTGATGTACAGTAAGTCAGGACTGTATGATACATCATATTTGTAATTTAAAGATTTGTATACACAGGCTTATAGATCATAATGTTAATTTTATTATGATTGTATGTGAACCCCTATGAAATGAAACCGTATTCAGTAATTAGCATAAACATGCCAAAAGATTAATCACAAGTTACTTATCCATGATTCTCCTCACAACTGGTTACTCCCATGCTGTTAGCATCTCATTAGATGTTACTACCTTATTGGTTTCTGGTCACCTGACTGGTGCACACTTTTTTTTGTAAGAGTACTGAGGTCAGCTGAAATGTGGCTTTGCAGTATCACTAAGTAATGTCAAAACATTGTGTGTTCAGATATTCCACTCCAGATCATTACAGTATCACAAGGAAGGTATGAAACTGGTCAACAAGAAACCCATGTTAACTCATGATGAACATAGAGGAAGAGTTTATGGAGTATGTTAGTTATTAAGAATCTGTTTTTGTGAACTGGATTTAAATATTAAGAGGAAAAAAGTGTTTGAAAATACAATATCCATGTACATGGATAATTGTCATAAAATCCAAGGACCTACATTAAGCAGCTACACCCACAACAAACGCCCCTTTATCACACAAAGATAATCACATGTGATAATGATATCAGCAAGGATTAAGTAACACATAAAAGACAAAAATATTTCATGTTGGTGTAACCAAAATTAAAAATTTAAGATGCACTTATGACTTTTTATTTTGACACACACTGCATTTGTGTGTTTCACCCAAGTCTTTCAATGAAATGTTTTCACATAAACAATGTAACCATCTGTTACATGAGTCACAAAAAACCCAGTCAATGTCTTTTGCCTTTGCAGCTTTCCTCCCTTTCACTTTGAGACCTTTCCCACCTTTACCACCATGAAGGTTTGGTGGTACCTCCTTCAGACAGATATAACATAAGGACTCATCAATTTCTTGAGTCGCATTTTCAACACTATCGCGATCACCATTCAATGCAACTGTCTCTGATGCAACGTCACATACAAGTGGCTGCTCCTGTATAAAATTACCACAAATTCAAATACAATATGACCAGAAATTGACATTGTTTAATTAGATGAATTGCAGAAAAATGGTGAGGATGCTGTGTTTGTCATACAAATATGACATTATATGTTGAAACAAAAATAAACACCTTCACTTTGCCTTTCTTTGCATCAGCTTTTTTCAGTTTTTCCAGGCGTGCGCTTTCATTTTAGCCCATTTCTCTTCTTTTTCCTTAATAACAAAGTGAAACTTAAATTGGAACATTACCAAAATAAATATGTATGTAAAATGTGAAATCATAAACACTTAATTTCACCCTACATAAACAAAATAGTGTATTGTCACACCTGCATTTGAGTACGGACTTTATCTCCAGTTATTACACGCCCATAAGTTATAATACGGCTGCTCCTGGGTTTTGCAGATGAGTTATTGGCGCTAGTTGAAGGCAAATTTTGCCTAACAGGGAAACTAAGCTCCATTTCTGCCGGTAGCTGCCTCACAGATGTGACTGGATGAGGATACCTAAAGCATGTTTCACATGGATCCTCATTTGGTACTATAGGTTGTACATTTTGATTCCTCCTCAACACACTTTCATTCGGATTATTGACAACTCTGCAATGATGAACAGAGGAAAATGTACACATGTACAGCACAAAGCAATTTCCTTTATAGGAACAGAATGTAAATATTTTAACACGAAATTTATCATAATAATATGTTTGTATATGTAGCTGTGTTTGAACAATTAAAATGAAGATAAGTTTTTAGAGAAAGTACAAGGTCTTACTTTCTCTTTTATATTTTGCTTGTATCAAGGGCAGTTGGGTCAAATGGGCACAACCCTGTGCGTCTGAATGCACTCTGTATTAGTTTGGCAGATGCAGCCTGCTTCAGAGCATTCGACCAAGATGTAGGAAAGTATGATTTGGTAATCCTACTTTTGGTAGACTTTGCTCCAGCAGCTAACACAATGGCATTATATTTTTTTTGACTTCTGCAAACACGCCCACATCCAGTGGTTGCAGCAGATGTGTGGTGTGAGCTGGGAACCCAATTAATGCAATCTGAAATGAGTGAACACACATGAAAATAAATACTTATGTCACAGGACAATAATTAGTAGAAATGAAAATGCAAAGTGTTATCTGAAATAAATTCATTATGAGTGCTGTTACGGTAAACTGCACCTGGGTTATGGTACTTCAATTTTTCTTGTAGGTGCATAATGTTTTCAGGTGCTCAGCAGGATAAGGATTGTGCTCCCATCTTCCCAGTGAAAATCATGAAAGTAATACAATAAAAACATAACATTAACTGCCATTATTACACTGAAGTTAGTTGCAACTGTGTTAGGTACATGGGATTATTATGTATTTGTGAATAAAAATTACTGAATAATTGTTAATTGTGCAATTTGAACAGTGCATTTCTGTTTTAGTAACATATAACATGCAATGAATGTGATTTACAAATTATTTGGCATATGACAAGTATTAGTGAAAAGGAAATACTATAGAATGGGATTCACCTCATTCTCCCTTGCGGCATCAATAACCTTGGTAGACAAATGACTGTCATGGTTATCCATCAAGAGAGCCACTGGCCTTTGCTTTCCACAGTTTGGTATAAAAAGTTTGACAAACCATTCATAAAATAGCTCTTTGTCCATGTATCCTACAAAAGCAATTCAATATAGCTGTAATGTTTGGGCTGCTGCTTCATTTTGAAATGACTGCAACAGTTGAAGTGTGTAATTAATATGTTATTTGCTGTTGTGGTTATTACCATTAGCAGATGCTCCATACATCCACTTTGAGGGAAAACTGATGTCCATTGCAACTGTGGGCAAATTCTTTTTGTATATGAGGAAAGTTGGCAATATCCTTCCATCAGCTGCAACACACATCATTACAGTGATGTGGTCTATCGATGCCACCTGATAATTTCAAAATGAAATAACAATTAAGTTTAAAGTTCACACATTGGTAATTGTTCATGTGTTATTTATGTTTAAAGGTAATTTTATCCACAATTTATACTGTATTTTTACCAAATGTCCTAATTTAGTGTAATCCATATCATGAGGCTTTTCAACACCAATTGCCACCATAACACCAGTAGTGGTATGCTGAAGTTTTATTTCATATGTACCTTTTCCTGAAATGTTTGCTCCCCCTTCACACCATAGGCTTTCTCTCTTGTTGCCACATGGCTGTTTATCCCGGATTCATCGCAATTGAATAGACAATCGGGCTGATCCAGAATGTTCAGTCGCTTCATGCGTGACTCTAAATATTGTAATATGTCATTATCATAATGGCTAAGTAACAAAAGAACAGCACATGTTGTGATGGTAATTCATTCAAATGCTGTTTACTGATTTCAATGGTTTTTATTGTAAGAAATTCAATGGTTCATGAAATTTTACCAAAAAGGTTGTAAAAGTGGTCAAATATGTATTCATCTGTTTGCCTCAGTCTGCAGGCATCCATTGTTTGAGGTACAGACCACTTCAACTCTGGATGCCTCTTCTCGAAGGATCGAAACCATTCATCAGATGGTCCTTTTTCTAGGTTAAACCTACACTTCAGTATTGCCTCTCTTCCACTTCTCCTAAGCAAATCCTATATAATTGAAAAATAGCTGTACTTACTTAGAACACCAAGGGATAGCATACATTTGTAATTGTATTTGTATCTTAAAATTGGATTTGGTACTTTTATGACTTGTTAATGTAATTTTTATTTCCTTACCACAATTAAATTGCGTGTGTCTGTTCGACGGAGGGGGAAATTTTGGCGTGACATGTAAATTAGGTAGTCAACCACACACTCTTCTAACTCATCACTCAGTTGCCTCACCTGGTGACTTAAAATCAATAACTCTTCCCCTCACATGGTCAGATAATGTGGTTCTGGGTACATTGAAATGTCGAGCTGCAGTGGAAATTGACATCTTTCCACTTTTCACTTCCTCCTTAGCAGACATTAAGTCCTCTTTTTTGTAATTGCATCTTTTTCCTATTAACAAAAATTTCAATTCATTTAGTTTCACTAATTGATGAAATACAATGACAAAGTATTTTGTAATGATTTTTCATAGGTTGCAATTTTTTTACTACCAATTTTATGTTGAACAAATAATGCATGCTCCCTTTTTATTATCTCTGGCTAATTTATTTAAATTTACAGTTACTTTCACGAATCAATGAAGCATGACTTATAAATCAAGAATCAAGTTTTGTGGATATTTACTGGAATAATTTGATCAATAGCAGTGGTAGGAACGTTGCATTAGTGTTTTTGGCATGGTATGATATGATTTTTACCTTTCTTAGGTGGCATGTCTTTGAAAAGTTGTTTATTTCTTCTCACTGACCAAAGTAAACAGTTATTGCGTCATGTCACGGGTGGTTTCACCGTTATGAAAGGACTTGAGTTTCCGGGATGACGATAATTACTGCTCGCTGATGATGCCTCGCAAGGCAGTACATTTACCAATTGAAATTCAACTTGCTTGCGATGCTCAGTTTATGGAAACAGTATTAAATAAAAATTGTGCACTTTCTGAAAATCAAAATGTCGGATTCTGATACCTCGGTTGCAGTGATTTGATGGACAATAGCTTTGAAACTTCATCCGGCAATAAACATACGTCTAGTGCTTCTGTAGACCGAGCTTCTGTCCTGTCGCCCATTGCTTTTGATAGACTGATGGACACAATGGCGAGGGACGTGCAAAAACATATGTCAAATGTCACTTCTACTACTGTTTCAAATTCAAATATGTATAAGAAACAGCCAAAGGTAAAAAAAAACCATGGCCTGTATTATATTATAGTCAGGGAACTTGTATGCAACAAAAACTTATGAGAAAAGGGGGTTTTATATAAGCACGTTTGTGCTTCATGTTTTGCTAGTAGTGGTCGGACTTTTGCACATCCAGAAATTGATTGTAAAAATAAAAACAAACAAATGCCCAAAAAAAGAGTAGGTTTGGATGGGCTTCAGGGTAAACCCATCCATAGATCCAGAAAGTTTTTCAATAGTAGTTTGCAAACAAGTACACAAACAGAAATGCAAACAACTCATAATGATTGACTACTTTGGTTAGCAAGGACGAATACCTATGCTAAGAAAGTTGGTACATCTACTTATGCTAATCTAAAACATGGTACGAAAGTTATTCAACCAAGAACAGAGACTGTACTTTACAAGAGTAAACCTTATCATCTTGGCAACAATACTACAGTTGTCTAAACTTCTGATTACAGGATTTCTGACAAAAAATGCAGTAAAAATGTTTGAAAAAATCATGTCAGTCCTAGTAGTTTTCTCAGTGCAAATAATGTTGTACCACTTGCACTAGTTAATCGCTTTCAGGTCTGTGTCTAATGGTACTGGTGAGCATGAATCTCACAGTGAAACTTCAGCCCCTGATTCTGCTGTACATTGTGAATTCAAGGGCTATAAAACAGAACTGGGCTAAATTGGGATGCAGCAGCTCAGGGACGTATTAGTAAAGCGCTGGATGAGGGCAATTCAAAATTTATTTCACTGGGCAATTAAAACAAAACGAGGCAAAAAACACAGATACTTCACCCAGCAGATAAACATTCAAATCAAGACTTCAACAATAGTGTTCAACATATAAAAAGTGGCCAACAGCATACTCATACATGGGGTCGCGTTCCAGATATGGTGGAAGGTCATGCAAGGATTAAAAAATCAGGCCTTCCTAACTTGAGGGAACTTAGAATTCCAGTAAAAAGTCAGTTGAGAATTCCTGTTTGGAGAAAATACTTACATGGATACTGGGACCAACAGCTTCTTGACTTAATTGAATTTGGATTCCCTCTCGATTTTGATAGAACTATTACCTTAAATTCCACAGAAGCCAATCATTATTCCGCTCTACAATACCCGGATCATATTGAAAATTATCTCACGGATGAAATTAAAAATGGGGCCACATATGGAAAATATGCCTTTTCCTGTCATATCTCACCTTTCTTTACCAGAGATAAACCCAATTCCAAGAACAGAAGAGTTATTTTGGATCTCGGCTTTCCCCCCCAGGAAATTCTGTGAATGATGGAGTACTCAAGGAGAGATATCTTGGATCTTATTTTGAACTTACATACCCTTCTATAGATGACATTGTTTCCATTCTCAAGAAACTTGGCTATAATGCTCTATTATATAAGACAGACATTAGCAGAGCATTTAGACATATCAGGATAGACCCTGGAGACTTAGACTTGTTAGGGCTTAAGCATGGCAGCTATTAGAATTATGTTGTAAATATCAATGATTCAAGTATCGGCATATTGAGCCACCTTGCATTATGAAGTAAGAGAATTGGGGTTTCTTCTGGGTGATAATTTCTTTTATGGCCCCGAAGAAACTGGGTTATCTTATAGGTTCCTTTCTCTTAATAGGTGCTGTATGCTATATGGCAGATTTTTCATAAATTCTGTGCAGTTTACATGTCATTTCTTAGGATTATGTATATATTATTTGCTACATTTATTCAGTATATACAGCAATGAAAGTTCATATAGAAATTATATAATAGTACGTTATGCATTGCTCTGAAAGCTTGCCAATCAACTTCTCTATCATCTTCTTTGTAATTCATATTCAGTTCTATTCGACTTCAGTAAATCGCAGATTTCAGAGTTATTGCTCCCACTGGAACTTGGGGTCAAGGTCATTTGGATACGATTTTCATATTTGGGGATTTAGGTGTATAATCTTTATGTCTAAGATGACAGGGTTTTATGTACTGCCATATCTTTTACAACTTTATAGTTTGCAAGTATGTATATTATAAATATGTTATCAGATAATATTAAAAATTATTTTAATCCCATACTTATCTATCATTGCTTTCGGGCTTGTTTTGCTGGGAAATGTCGATAATACAGCATATTACCTGACCCCCCTTGCAAAAGTGGTATTCAAATAGACAAAAATCATGCAAAATACAGATATTTTTTCAGAATTTGTTAAACTGGTAAACGATAAGGTACAAGGTTTATCTATGTCATATATTCTTAACAAAAATTCGAAGGACTTTAACATATGTTAAGGCCTTCTGCGTACCCAGTGATCCATTGAACAGTGTAAAGTAAATTTTATTTTTGATATTTCCACATAGTCTTGCAAAACTCATGTGACTTAACCATGTTCAAAGTGTACCAATATCAAAGAAATCTGGTAACTCCTCTATGATCATGCATATCAGTATTTTAGCGTTTGATAGAACTATGTTTATTTTGTGATTTATGTGACAAAAATTATTAAGCTATTGACATTTCAGCAGGTTTTTGTAGATACACAATTTATTATTACATATACAAGAGCAGCTTAGATTCAGAAATAATAGTTGTATTTAAAATGTTTGTGAAAATAGAGACAAATAAACTATGCTAGAAAAAAAAGAAAAAAGTACAACATACAGGAAAAATATATCGCTCACGAAGATAATCAACATATTATTTGTGCTACACACTAGTACAATGTTACATCTTCATTCATGATATATTTTTTTCTGTATATGTCATTTGGGAAGTATCCTATTTTACACAAATTGCTAAATGAAACTTTTCTTTAATTTGTTTCAGTTCCCCAATCCAATTGCAAAATAAGAGATTTACATTTCTGTGAAAAAGCAAGGTTATATCATAAAAAAGATAAGACTTCCATGACCATGATGAATATCTCTAGTGCAGATTGACTCAAACCAAAAGAAATCAGCAGATATTGTTTCTTTTTAAATTACCTGATTTAGGGTGGGTAATAAGAGATCAAAATCAATTCTATGGGAACAACAACATCACTGGATAGGAATAATAACACAGGAGGACAAACAATAAAAACTTAGGACACAGCACAATGTAAATTGAGACCCAATATTCATAAATACGAAAACAATTTATTTACTACAGATCCAACAAATATCAGATATACACACAATTTAAATGGATGAATGAATAGAATCCGATTTATTTGGTGAATATATACCATTATTTATTTTAAGTGTTTTAGTTTTGGATGCATTAAATAATCTCTAAAAATAATATTAAAAGCTGCATTAAAAGAGTTTCTTATCATTTAAGAAGATAGCATGATTTTTCATTTTTACAAATGATAAAAATAGCCAGCCTAGGCAGGCAAGAACCATGGCCTGCAGGCACAGCTAAATGGCCAACAACATTGATATTTAGGAAAATCTTATGAACAATGTCTGTTGTAAGAAGTATAGAGAACCCACAAGATGTTCTACAAAAGATTCACAGGCCATGATTTCTTACAAGTAGTTTTCATATTTTGAGGGCGATATAAGGCCTTTTTGATATGATGGCCCTCCTATTTGCCATTAAAGATTGATATGTCGGCCATTTTGTTTGCAAAACAAGGATACAATTACTCTCAGGCAAGCTTTCCTATCCATTTGCATTTTGTGCAAATCTGATGAAGCTAGCTGCAATATTTTAGGTTACAGAAAACATTGAAGATTTTTTAACAAACTTTAAGACCCAAAAATTAAAAAAAAAATGTTGCCATGTCAACAGATATTACTGGATAGCCCCGAAAACCTAATCAGCTATAGATCCACTTGGGGTAAACATATCCTAAAAATTTGGTGAAAATCCATGCAGGGGTTTAGTCTGTGGAACACCCACAAAGTTTAAGACCTGAAAATCTTAAAAGTGCTGCCATGGCAACAGTTGTTAACCGGATACCCCCAAACCTAATTAGCTCTAGATCCTCTTGAGGTAAACATCCCCTGAAAATTTGGTGAAAATATTGCAGGGGTTTAGGCTTTGGAACACCCACAAGCTTTATGCCCGCCACAGACGTTGCGGGGGACGACTATAACCTCACCCAAAAATGATCCCACCTGCAGTGGCAGGCTAAATAACGTAACAGACCTTGATAAATGGTCATCCTTGAGGACCTGTCTTTCGGTTAAGGGAATTTCATCCAATTGAGAGCTTGGGCTGTACTTGTGCAGACAAGATGGTTCAAATAGTGTTTAAGCTCTGGCATACAAGGAGATATTATGAATATAAATAAACATTATAATACAATAGAGAAAAGGGTATGCAGGTTGTGTTAAATATTTGCATTGAATTTAAGATACACTATCAGCTCTTTAATTACATTACTTTGACACAGTTACGAATTTTTACTCATAACCCAATCATTAATATGTTTGTAAATACAAAACCATTCTTTTTATAGAATGCAATGAAAGATGTTAATACATTAAACAGAAATAGTGTTAAAATTAAAATAAATGTACTGTAATTCCAATTTTTCAAGCGGTATGTTAATCCAAATTTGAATTATTACCAAATTACCATTGTCCCGGGATAAAGTGGTTTACTTCTTAGTCTATAGGTATGATATGGTTTACACATACAATCATGTGTTTGTTATATGCTTACAACATCAATTAATCAATCAATCAATCAGTTGTCCAAGTGCTTAATCTCCGTATCAACGGATTCTAAGGCACACCATCCAGTTCGTAAGGCATAACTCATAAGACATTAGACATGTTCCGAGTCGTTCCCAGAGAGGCGATCCGGTGTTCGGTAGTAAGAAGCTATGGTGGGAATGATTTCTGAAATAGGTAGGTTTTGAGTCGACTTTTGAAACTAGAGAGATTTTGAGCACTGCGTATATCATATGGAAGATCATTCCATAACTTAGGGGCATCATATGAGAAACTATTGTTAAAATGGACCTTTGATTTATGGATTGAAGCACAGTAAGAGGGAACCTGAAGGAACAAATTCTTGGGGTTGGAACGTCTTGTATTCATGGCAGATTTGTACAAGGGGAGATATGGTGCAAAATACTTAGGCTGGCAACATAAACTATTTCAGAGCTATAAAGCTGTATATGTTTACACACGATTTTATAACATATATATAAATTTATACATTATTTTTACAAAACACTACTTGTGCTTTCATACACCATATGGTTATTTTTCATCAATAAATTTACTGCCAGTTCCCGTTTTACTTATAAACATATTACTGTATAATATCTGTTGTAGTTGGCTGGCACCAGAACGTTGGGAATAACTGGAAAATTGATTTGTTATTTTACCTTTTATAACTTAGCAGATTTGAATTTTGGTGTGATCTTGTTAACAACCTCTATTCCTTCATCTCTAATTCCAGGCTTTAAGCCACACTTGTAAGAAACTTGCAGTACTTCTCCTATGCGGACATGGATGGGAAATAGCACAAAAATATGAAAGCACTCATCCAATGAAGTAACTAACTTTTGTGTAACATATTTCAGATGGGCTTTAAAGTGAATGTCAAAGTCACTGCAAGTTGACACTCTGAAACAAGTGTAGACCACCAATCCAACTTTCATTCTTAAAGTAGTAAGAAAATTCATTCCACTAGCCACAGTATCCACTTGATTTGAGGCTTCTAAATTGCTGTTTATAAAACAAACTGGGTTCAAATTGTCAACTATGTACTTGATAGTGGCACTGGTGATCTCATAGGGTTGATTTACTAACTGCACACTTGGTTCCAGGAGTGTCTTATTAACTTCCAGCCCCCTGTGGGTCCGGGGATGTAGAATAGGCCCAACGTATCCTCCTGCGTGTCGTAAGAGGCAACTAATTGGGGGCAGCCTGTTTGCCGTGGGTTGCGATCCGTGTCAGTGGAAGAGAGGGTCCTGGCTGTTGAGCCAATTCTTTGTTGCGGCATTGAGGAGGCAATACACAGCTTTGGCCTAAATTTCATTTAGTCGGAAGGTTAAGATGGCCTGGCTTAATCAATCAGCTGGTAGTGCCAAGCCCTAGTGCTCCAAATTAGTGATGGCTTGTTGTTTCTAATGGTTTAAACTGTTGTACTTGATTGTTGTATTTTGCTGGTGTTTGGTTTGTGCTTTTGTTTGGAGTATCTAGAAGGCGGCTGCTTAACAGGTCAATCAAGGTTCACTTTTTATGTGTTCTTTGAGTATATTGTTAATGTATCTCTGATATCAGTGTGCAGGGTTCAGCTCCACACTATTATGATATCCCCTTGTTGGGCTCGAAGGGTGGGTGGAGAGCATTGGCAACGAATAACTACTGTTTCAATATGGCTACTCAACACTCTCAACTGACTGATAGGAAACGAACTAGAAATGATATCTCGACTATGAACTTGGATACTGCACAGATTTGTTCATGGCCACGCTTCTTGTTGATGAAAGGCACAGACAATGAGAGACCCTTATCTAAACTGTCACCATTTGCTGCGAACAAGGCCATTATTGCTGTTTTAGGGTCTGATCCTTTCAATATAAAAAAGTTAAGAAATGGAGAAATTCTAATTGAAGTTGACAAGGAAGCTCAAAGCAGTAAACTACTGAAAACAACCAAATTGAACTTGACTTTGGAAAATATTATCCCCATCACTGTATCACCACACTACAGCCTGAACACAAAGAAAGGGGTCATTAGATGCCCAGATATCAAAGAATGTTCTGATGAGGAAATATTAGAAGGACTTAAAGATGAAGGTGTCATAAAACTGGACAGGATATCGGTATTCAGGGAAGGACAAAGGAAACCAACAGGGACATTTATATTGACCTTTCAGAGCCAGACCTTGCCAAAATACATCAGGGTGGGTTACTACAGAGTGGCTGTGTCACAATTTATCCCAAATCCTGTGAGATGCTACAAATGTCAAAAGTTTGGTCATACTAAGTTCAACTGCAGAAAGAATGAAGTTTGCACGAAATGTGGGCAAGAAGATCATACAGACTCTGGAGAATGTAAGAATGAAGCAAAATGTGTAAATTGCCAAGGAAACCATGCATCAAATGATAAAGAATGTCCAAAATGGAAAGAAGAAAAGGAAATTCAAAGAATAAAAGCAGAAAGAGGGATTTCATACACAGAAGCCAAAAAACAAATGGATATATTTAATTCTGTGAGGACAACCTATGCCCAAGCAGCTGCAGCAACCAAACCTGTAATGAAAACAGCTACAGTGGAAACTCAAACAGAAATGACTTGGCCAGATGGTTCAAAACAACCCAAAAAGTGTGCAGTTGAAAAACAGACAACTAAAGTGACCAAAACAAGTTCATCCAGTCAGACAAGTGCATCTCAAAATGACCCCATCAAATTGAAAATAAGTCAAAGTAAAGTATATTTGAATAAACAACATAAGGGATCTAATGACCCTATTGTACAGTACAACAAATATGATGCTTTGAGTGACAGTGACAGTGAAATGAGTTGCGAAGAATCCCCAATCACAAATTCACAAGGGCGGAGTGGGAATAAAAGTGTAAATAATGGAATCAAACACAAATAAAAGTATACTACAGTGGAACTGTCATGGCTTTAGGCCAAATTTTGAAGAAATTAAAAATTTAATTTCAAATTTTAGACCCTACATTTTAGCATTGCAGGAAACTCATTTTAAAGAAACAGATAATGTAAATATTAGAGGATTTGATCACTATTTAAAAACTTGTATGTCTGAAGTAGATGGGAGAGCCACTGGTGGCTGCTCTATTTTTGTTAAGAAAGGTATACCCCATGAGGTACTTGAGTTAGATACAGAACTGCAGGCAGTTGCTGTAAAAGTATCTCTACATAAAACTATAACTGTATGTAATGTATATATTCCACCTCGTTTTAATGTTGCACAAAGTGATATTGATAATCTAGTCAACCAGTTACCTGCACCTTTTCTATTTATTGGAGATTTTAATGCACATAGTGATTTATGGGGTTGTTCCTCATCTAATAGTTTAGGCTATAAGGTGGAACATCTTCTTGAATCCTCTGATATTTGTTTACTCAATGATAAGTCACCTACCTATTTTCATCCTGCATCTGGTTCATTCACCTCAATAGATTTGTCTTTATGTTCTGCATCTATTTTTCTTGATTTTGCATGGCAGGTCCATTCAGATCAGTGTGGTAGTGACCATTTTCCAATTTTTATTGATATAGTTAAGAGTATGCCAAAGGACAATGTTCCTCGTTGGAATCTTAAAAAGGCTGATTGGCCAAAATTCAAACTTCAGTGTTCTCTTGATATTAATAGGCATAGTTATACTGATACAACAGAAAAGTTTCCTGCATTTTTAAATAAATTAAATGACATAGCAGCAAAATGCGTGCCAAAGTCAACTGGACAGTCCACTGGTAGCTACAAACCATGGTTCAACAGTGAATGCAAAAAAAGCTGTTAAAGCTCGTCAAAATGCAATGGATAAATGCCGTACAAATCCTACATCAGATAACATAAATGAATATAAAAACTGTCGAGCCAATGCTCGTAAAGTAATTAAAGAAAGCAAAAAGAAATCCTGGCATGAATATGTATCAAAACTAAATGTAAAGACACCAGCAAAGAAGGTATGGGAAATGATAGGGAAAATAAGTGGCAAACAAAGTAACACCACAATACACCATCTGGAAAATACTGATGGGACAAAAATAACAGAAAGAGTGGATATAGCAAATAGGTTGGCCCAAGAAATTAGCAAAAATTCCAGCAGCAACAATTACCGTGCAGAGTTTCAAAAATATCAAGAGAAAGCCGAAAAAGAACATCTAGATTTTGACACAGACAACTCGGAAAACTACAATGTACCATTTACCATTAGAGAATTATGTGATGCTCTGAAAAAGTCTCATGACACAGCCACTGGTCCAGATGAAATTCATTATCAATTGCTTAAACATCTACCAAGAGACTCACTTATGGTGTTACTTGATATATTTAATGATATATGGGCTTCAGGTGAAATCCCTGAATGCTGGAAAGAGGCCACTGTGATACCTATTCCTAAACCAGGCAAAGACTCAAAAAACCCGTCCAATTATCGTCCCATATCTCTGACTAGCTGTTTATGCAAAACCATGGAAAGAATGATTAATGCTAGACTAGTTTGGTTCCTTGAGAAAAATAATATTTTAACAAAATATCAAAGTGGTTTTAGAAAAGGTCGAACTACAACAGACCAATTAATTAGACTTGAATCTTTTATTAGAGATTCCTTTTTAAAAGGCAACCATGTAGTCTCTGTATTTTTTGATTTAGAAAAGGCCTACGATACGGTATGGAAATATGGGGTTACCAGAGACCTACATAAAATAGGCTTAAGAGGGCGAATGCCTATGTTTATTCAGAATTTTTTAACCAACAGAGTTTTTAGAGTTTGTTTAGGGTCTGCCTATAGTAATATATCTGAACAAGAAATGGGTGTCCCTCAAGGCAGTATCCTATCTGTTACATTATTTATTTTAAAGATTAACAGTATTGCTGATGTGATTCCAGCTAGCTTTGAAAAGTCTCTTTTTGTTGATGATTTCTCAATTACTTGTTCTTCTAGAAATATGGCCTCAATAGAAAGGCAACTTCAGTTGTGTTTATATAAAATAGAAAAATGGGCTGATGAAAATGGTTTCAAATTTTCTAAAACCAAAACTGTTTGCATGCATTTCTGTAATAAAAGAAAATTTCATCCAGACCCTACATTGACAATATATAATTCACAAATCCCTGTTGTTTCTCACAAACTAAGTTCCTTGGTGTTAATTTGATAGTAAACTGAATTTTAAGGCACACATTGATTATGTTCGCCAGAAATGTGAAAAAGCCATGAACTTACTGAAAGTAGTTGCCAAAATGGATTGGGGAGCATATAGAAGTGTTTTATTGAGACTTTATCATTCATTTGTTCGTTCTAGATTGGAATATGGTTGTGCTGTTTTTAGTTCTGCTCGTAAGTCATATCTAAAGAAATTGGAACCCATTCAAAACCAGGGCTTAAGAATGTGCCTGGGAGCCTTCAGGACTTCTCCAATGCAAAGCTTGTATGTAGAGGCAAATGAACCACCCTTGTATTTAAGGTTTGATAAATTATGTATTCAGTATGCTTTGAAATTGAGAAGTAACCCTGACAATCCAGCTTACGAAGTTTTATGATCTTTATGACAAGAAACCATCTGCAATAAGATCTTTTGGGCATCGTGTAGAGGAAGATTTGTCTGCTGTCTGTCCTCAGCTGGATTTAATTCAGACTGTGTCATTGCCAGATGACCCACCCTGGACTATACAGAAGCCTCACATAGACTTGTATCTCACCCATCAGAAGAAACATCTTGGTGATGATTGTCTTTTTCAAAGCCTTTTTGCGCAGTTTAAAAGTTGTTATCCTGACCACAGGGCTATATATACTGATGGATCGAAGGCAGAAAATAAGGTTGCTGCAGCTGCTACATCTAATAACCTCAGTGCCCAGGTCAGACTTCCTGGCAATGCTAGTATATTCACAGCTGAATTACAGGCTCTTAAAATGGCTTTTAATATTGTGAAAAATTGTGATTGGGATCGTTTTATCATATTCACTGATTCTTTATCTAGTCTTCAAGCTCTTGATAGCAACAACTGTGATCATCCTTTTATTCAAGATATTTTAAAACTTTTTAATGATTGTTTGTCAGTGAATAAGAAAGTTGTTTTAGCTTGGGTTCAAAGTCACGTAGGCATAAAGGGCAATGAAAAAGCAGACAAGCTTGCCAAACAGGCCTTGAATTTTAATGTTTTAGACTTGAAAGTCCCCTATACAGACTTGAAAGTAAATGTAAATAGTGTTTTTAAACAAAAGTGGCAAGCCCAATGGAATGCGTGTCCTGATAACAAACTATTCCAAACCCTACAGTTGGTGATTTTTATGTTTGGATGGGTTTATCTCGTAGGGAGGAAATAGTTATCACTCGAGCCCGTATAGGACACACCTATTTCACCCACAGTTATCTGTTGAAAGGGGAGGATATGCCCTGGTGCATTCCATGTCATTGTCCTGATACAGTCAAGCATATATTATTAGACTGCATTGACCTACGTGACACTAGAAATAAGTATTATAGAAATATAAACTCAGTGAAAAATTTATTTAATGCAAATATTTTTAATGTTATCAATTATTTAAAAGAAGTTGGTCTGTTCAAAAAGTTTTAATTAATTTATTTTGTTCTCTGTTCTTCATGTTAATTTATTCTGTAAAATCTAGTCTTGTATAATATTGTGATGGTGATATTTTGTATTTTTTATATTTTTTCTTGATTACGTTTTTTCTAGTCTCTCTGTAAAATTATATTGTAATAATTAAACTCTTTCATTATTTTATGTTTTATCTTATTTTATGTTCTTTTTTACATTTGTAGTATACTTATCTTTTTTGTCTTCTAGTCAACTTTAATAATTTTGTGATTTGGCTTTTTGCCAATCATTGTGTATTTGTATATATTTGTTTGTTGTAAATATTAATTAGTGTATTTATTATTTTATTTTTAGTGCAGTATGACACATTTGTGTTTTTGCGCTGAAATTTTAACTATAACTATAACTTATTAACTTCCATGACAGTTTGCAGTTGTGACTTTTGCACAATTTGAATCATACTTTCTGGGCTCTTCCATTTGTGAATATGTGGAGCAACACCATTTGTAGTCCCTTGCAGCGATATACTATTCTAGAATTACACACATAAAACATTTTTCTGGAATCATACACATAAAACACTAAGCGCTAAGTTATTTTCTGCAAGATATGCGGAGGAAACTGCTGGTAAATAAGATTGCAGTTTGCTGGAATTACTGAAATACACACTTTGGTTGACTGACCTGTCTCGTAATGCACATGTATTACATGTCAGCCTTAAATGGGATACCTCATAGTGATAAAGTGCCAACATGACAGACAGTAAAGCATATTTTCCCAGACAGTATACTCGGCCTCCTGATCAGTCTGATAAGTTCTCGACCACTAAATCAGTCTGATGGGTGCTTTACCTGCCACTTTGGCCTAATGGGTAACACTCACGTAGGAACACGGAGAACATTGGTTCAAACTAGGTATAGGTATGCACATCGTGGATTAGATGACCACTTAAAATGGTGGTGCTAAGTCATTGAGTGTTCAGCTGTAAGCTAGAAAATCTCAAGGGCATTAGCAAGTTTACATCCTTGAGCCTCTGTATTTCAGTAATTGGAATGTTATTAACTTGAGAGCAGGGCTGTACTTGCGCAATCGGATGGGTCAAATAGCACTTTGAGTCCTGTAGTATAGGAAGCTCTTGTGTTGGGTATAAATACTCAATACAATATATTCAGTGTTGCTTTTGTCAGAAACTTTATTCATACTTCTCAAATCATGTTCAGTCTGTCTGTAGGTCATATTTTATAAAGCTGTGTGCGAAGTAATGTTAGGCAGCACCTCACACATAGAACTGAAATCATGGTAGCAAATGCTTTGCTCAGCAGCAATTTAAATGCTATGCTATGTGTACTAGAATTTTATGTTTTAACTTTTGTAAGTTGCGGTGTATCAAGAACAGTTATCAATTGTAAGAAGTATTTTTGTGACACCTATCATTGGCTTGTTCTTTTTTATATATTGCTTCATTTTCGAAACAGCTACACTTGTGTATAAATATCGTCAAACAGTTATATCCTAAATAAGATGACTCAAACTCATCTGTATATCTTTTCCCGTAATATCAAGTGCAGATTATTTGAAAGGCTCTAACATATATTTTCCATCTACCCATCCAACAAACAAACATTTCAAACAGTTTTGCTCATGATACACCTCATATGGAAATATTTGCATGATGATATTCAGTCTGCTGCTTCTTACATCCCTTAGATCAAAGGTGAAATCATATCCATTCACCAAAGTTTATCCATCTTAAGTTTTGTTCTCTTCTGGTGTCTCTTTGGTTGCAGACATCTTTAATGTCGCCAGATATGATTGTTGTACACACAGATGTATGAACTAAATATAAATCATATTAGTAAACTTAGTACATCAGCTGTTTTTTTTTAAATGGGCCTCAGTGTAGACCTCTAAGTATGTGTCTTACAGGACCACACCTATTTCTGATTGTGATAAATCTCTGAGCAATTTTCTAGATACGCTGTAACTTATGCAAGTTTAGGCGCAAAAGACCTATTAAGACAAAATCAATTAACAAAATCAAAACAATCACTGTCATGATGGTAGTTATAGAGAAAATAACTGTTTATCATCCTTAAACGTCCAGACAGATAGAGCAGGACTCAGAAGAAAAGTCAGAATCAAACAACAATCAACACACTCAAAGTAAATCTCTAATGACAATTGCAGCACTCATGAGCTTACCGCGTTTACTGACAGAGAAATATGCTAAAGGTCATCCAGATCTGAACACCTTCTAAACTCCTAGTCAGTTTAAATATATGTTATAGATTAAACAACAACTGATAGTTTGGGAGAATAGGTGGGAGCAGTATGCACTAGGCAAGATATATCTTTGAAAACAAACTATGTGGCACTTGTCAAAACGTTATCACATTACCAATTCATGTCATAGCTTTAAACCAAAAATGCCTCATATTTTTGAGACAAGTGTTATCACCACACTATTAGAGCTCACAGAAATAACTCACAATAATATGAAGCACTTCCATTCTCTGATCCGTCATGTAGTTCACTAATTGTTGTATGCCTCCCAACGGGACTTTTGCAAAACTAAGAAAATACTGGACTTCAGGAAAGTGGTGCATCATATCAGCAGAACTTCGTTCAGCTGAAAATGAAGAATTACAGAGGTCTCTCCTGATAATTATAGAATTCAAATTAAATTTTAATCTTTATGTACGAATATAATGGTCAAGGCTGCCAACCGATTATTTTATGCTAGATTCAACAACTGATAGGCAAGGGATCATTTGCCAAACTTGATATCAAAATATCAAACACCCCAAATTTGAAGTAAAAATGTTTGATCAATGAAAAATTAGGACTCATATTATTTAAATAACAACATACAAAGGCTATACATTACTGTAACAGTCATTGGTATCAAATAGTTTAAACACAGTTTTTAAGTCTTTCTTCTTTTTGTTCAGAGGTCCTCACTGGCCCAGCAGGTTACCAGGTTCGGAACTTAATCATAGGCTGTCACCTATGTGTGGGTTTGACAAATTGCAATGCTGAGGTGTTCAAATATGACCCTGACTGTTAAAAGAGACATAACCCCCCCCCCCCCCCTGCATTCTGACATATGACATCTTTCTTTTTGTCCAGTTGTGGTTAAATTATTGCTAGAATTATTGTTACAAAGTGAGCTACAGGAGAAAGACTTGCAGTTTTACCTAACTTGGCAATGTAGCCCTTCCGCCTGTACTTTTTGTTAATTCTTCCAGCTCTCTGTAAGATAGTCTTGCCTCCATTAATGATTGTGCATGCAAAAAAATGAAACCTCAAAAATAGTGGTATACAGAATTCTAAAGGCATTATTCTAGAAATCATTCAAAATAAGCCTCTGAGTAAAGTTATTAATTAGATCACACTTTAAAAGGCTGTGGTTTGGTATCTGACAATACTTGGAGATAGTGTGTAAAAAGTGGATACTCGAAGTAAAATAAGTCTTGTGAAATAAATTTTTACTTTATCCTGCACACTCCGCAGTTTATTTTAATATGCACTAGGAGTAAAATAAATATATAGAAATCAATAGAAATTAGAGTACCCAAAAAGGAATTCACAACAACCTACCACAACATTGTCAAATTCCAACACATAGCATCTGGTCATCGGGTCATTCATGAATTCTTCATAAACATTTGGCAAATAATCAGCTCCCTCAAATACGTGTTCATCAATAGCCATAACAGCTTCAAAATCTTCAACTGTGGAATACCGAATACATTGTTTCTGAATCTTTGTGGTAGCCATCTTTAATCAGAGATCATAGATATGAATGATTAAACAAAACCTCTGTTACCATAAAATCAGACACAAACTTTAATTTTTAAAAAGTACTAAAAAGTTTTCTATCTTCAATAAAAAGTCACTGGTCCAGTTGTGTCAAATCTCTTGTCACCAAACCATTTCTGAGTGTTCCCATCTTCTTGCAGTATACTTTTGGATTTTTTCAACAATAATGTACAAACTCTAAACAAAATGAAGGCTGACATTTGACAATGAAAGCCAACATGTATTAGTAGCTCACATAACTCAAATCTAACTTTGAAATATTTGTATTATAAATCGTTATATACTGCAAAATTATATATTAATATTTCTGCATAAATATTTAAGGCAACAACATATTATAAATGCCAATGGTAAGTATGTTTACTCTTATTGCATAAAATCTAGATAGGATTTTACACCCAATTTCACAGTGAAGGTCATATTGGAACAGGCACTCAGCATTGCTACATCTGACAGTCAAACATTGTCTGCGATTAGAGACCAAATCTTACTGACCTATTGGTCTGGATACAGGACAAGTTAGGATTCCCGAATTCACACATTTGATGCAAGTGGCTTAGCAAGTTGTCAGGTTTTAAATCCCAGGCACGAGGAGCAAGTGCTTCAGCTACTACAGCACATGACATATCACGAGCTTCCACCAACACAGACAGCATGGAGATCAGCATGTGGTCAACAGACACTACATAAAAGCCTCAACAAGTTACCAACCCCACTCTAGCTTCAGGGTGCTCTTCAGTCCAGCAACAGGTCATGGACTAGTTCACACAGATGAGAAAAATACTCTCTTTATTCCTTGGGCAAAAGCAGGAAACTACAATATGTACAGCCTTCTGCAACTATCTATCATCAAAAGTGGGGGATAAGAACAGAAAGACTTTTAGACATTTAGAAATGAGACTCTCAAGCCTCTCAGCAATATTCAAAGTAGGGCAGAAGAATGTGGCCGTCAAGTCCAGCAACCTCAACCACAGAAATTTTCAATAAGCTTCAAGTTCCACTTCAACCTTTTTGCCACAGACTTTTCAATAGCCACAGCGACCAGCACTGGTGTATCTTAATCATCCCAGAAAAACAGATGCTCGCTAGCCAGGTGATCTAACCCCCGGTGGCAACCAAAGAACAGCAGCAGCTAACCAGAGGGTAGTGACTTTCATCAAAGATGTAGACGACCAACAGGATGGACCTTTAAGACCACTCACCTTTACTTTGACACTGATGAAACACTTCAACATTCCATTAGTTGCCTGAGCTACAGGCAAAGAAAGCCAACATAACATTACAGAACTTTCAACTATCTATTGAAACCTTTAATCTGTGATGAGTTACCAGCAGATAGACACTCGGCAGACGTTTTCATCAGCTGACAGGCAAGAACCAGCCACCTCTCCTCCAACTAGGGCTGTCACGAGTAGCAAATTTTGTACTCGAGTATTCTTTCACATTACACTACTCTAAAATGAGTACTCTTTATGGTGATAAATACAAGAAAATTACCCAGATTATGTCACTTTTATCAATAAAGGTTTATAAAAGGACACTATTTGAGTGTAAGAGAGTACTCTTTTGTTCATTTTGTACTCCAAATAATTAGTAATCTAATCTTTAATGAGTATTCGAGTACTCTTTAACAGCCCTACCTCCAACCACCACCACACTGCAAGAACATCAGCAGCTACAAGCCCAGCTGCAGCCTCAGGCTTCTCTGCAGTTAGGTGACGCCAAATAGCAGCAGTAATTGCTTTTATTCTAAAGTTTTGGGTTTACAATCTTGAGAGTTAACGGGGGTCATTTTTGCATAACTCATGTTTCAAGCAAGGGACTTGTGATTTTCCTTCTGAGCTGTCTTCAGCTGTAGGTTTGACCATCCAAACCATCAAGGCAAAGGCATCATTATAAAGCAGAAATAGTGGTTCAGGTGGGTTTGGTGGCATTCGTTTTCTCCTGGGGCTGGCTGGGGCTGATGCTGTATGGCTAGGTTCAAATGTGTCCTCCTCTTTCTTCCCATCAACATGCAAATCAAAATATTAAACTCAATAAAAACCAAAAGTACCTTAAGCTGATGCATGAGGTCCCTGTGATGTGTAGCTGACATCTTTGCAGTGACAGATGATGTTTTTTGTGAGGGCTTATATAGTTTCCCAACAATGAATCCTGACTCCGGGATTCAATCAGTCTAGTCAGGGTGAGTACATAAAATGCTTCAGTGCTGCTGGTTTGTGTCTATGTCTTGTCGGGGCCTGTTAGGGCTTGTCTGTTAGGGGGTTGTGGTTTGTTGTGGTAGTTTCCCGTCTTGTCATGGAGAAAATGATCCTGACCCCAAATCAGGTTGATCCAGACAAGCCAGTAACTGCTATGTCCTCTCGGGGATATGTAACCGATCCAGTATTTTCGCGGTTTTTGTCCCCGATTCCCCAACTGGAGTCGTAGGGTCAGTTCCACTAGAAGCCTCCCATAACCACAAGGCTACCAAGGGCCTCCCGTCCCATTAAGAAGTAAAATTTTCACAAGACAAAACTTAAAGTTCCTGGCCCTGTCTCTTATAGATTTGGAAGTCAGGACCATTTTTATGAGATCATATACGTTGGAATGCAAACTTGAAGTTGGGCAAAGTGAGGAAAAGATTTCAGACATGAATAATATTTCTAGAAAATTCGGCACCTTTGTGATCCATACCTCAAGATCATGATTTTCAGTCCGACCTATCGTAAGGTCATTAAGTGAAATTGTATTGCTCACCACCATCTTTTTGGCATGTTTGAAGGTAAAGGTTTAATCAGCATGGTAAAAATATGGGTTTAAAATACGTTTTTGATAAAACATTTTCAAAACATTTAATGAACAATGTTGTTGAAACATTTCATGTGTACTGTTTATCAACCACTTAATCATGAATGTTTGAAAAACATTTCCAGCGTAACCTTCACTTCTTTAGCTATTTTATAAATGTTCAAAAAATATTTCCAGTCAAACTTAACTTCTTGAGTTATTTTATAAATGTTTAATAAACATTTTTAGTAAACAATATTTGAAAAGAGAATGTTTATAAAAAGTTTTTAAGCATTACAGGGTAAAAGTTTACGTGGAAACGTTTGGAAAACCATTAGGGTTGAAAGAGCTTTTTAAAATGTTTTGTAAATCTTTAAACCATTTTAAAACTTTTCAAACATTTACTGGGTATTTGGGTGAGGATGCTTTTAATTTCCTGGCTTTCCAGGCACTTTTCTGGGTCTTTAGCATTGTCACTTGTGAGAGTCGAACTAGCATAACAACCTCGTGATAAGCAGTCAAATCCATTAGACCACTGAGGATCTCTCCCAGAACATGGAACCGCCACTTAACCCATAATTAGATATAAGAAAATACATAAGATATACATAATAAGAATACAATATAATATAAAAAGTGCAGAGGCCTGTCACATGCAAATCATGTGTGAGAAAGTACTGCCCAATTTATAAATGTTTTTATATTGTGCCATATATAGTATACCTGAAACTATGTTAAATCTTTATGAAACCTGGTTAAACAAAATTGATATTACCTTAGTTTTACTCAAGTCTAGTGTTACATATCCAAGTTGCCTCACTGGAATGTAATGAGTATCATTAAATATTATCTCCAGTTACCGTATCAAGGTATGCCTAACTTTATTACAGGCTTAAATCTTGGCTGCATACTGATACTATACAGCGTGTATAGATAGAGGCTCACACATTTATAATGTTGCTTATCCACAACCCAATACATTTTAACCAGATAGTGGGATATACAATGTACACATAATATTACTTATGTCTGAAGTCTTGACAAAAAAGTTACTGTAGGTGTTGTAAGAGTGCACGTGAATATACGTAAACATAGCTATATTTATTCAGTATCCATTCAGTATCAGTATTGATCGTACTTGTATTTAGAGTTATGGTGGTTGTATAAAGTACAGCGCCTGTTTTCACGAAAGGTCTCAGACTAACCAGGTCGTAGGCTTAAATCCAGTCTTAAAGTTAAGACTTTTGTCTCAGCTGAGTTTTGTTTTAAAACCATATTCACAAAAGGTGACTTAGGTAAGTCCAAGATTATCAAATAACCACAGTGGTTTTCTGTGTCATGTGACCTTTTTTCTATTCAAACTATACTATTGGTGACAGATATCCTTCATTTAATGCATTTTATCTGAGGAAAAGTGCTGTTTTGAAGTGGAAAACCTTGTTACGACATATAAACTTCCCAAAGACTGCTTTAGTGATGTCCTCTGTATAATTATACTTTTACTTACAGCCATTTCAGGGGCCACGGTGGCAGAGTGGTAACACTCACGCCTCCCACCTCTGAGGCCGGGGATCGATCCCCGTCATGGCCTTAAGTGGGAAAGCTGGTAGTTGCTTGCCGTTGGTCGGCAGTTTACAGTACACAACCCTAGCGAACTATATGTACTGGTTTCCTCTGCCCTTCCAACTACCCGTCGTGATATGACCTGTACAGTGTTGAAAGCGACGTAAAACCCCATATAAATAAATAAATAAAATAAATACAGCCATTTCAAATTTTGAAGTTGAGAAAAAGTTTATGGCGGCCATATTTAAGTCATCTTTACAAAATTTAAGCCCACTACCAACCAGTCTTAAAGTTGAGCCCTTGGCTAAGCGTAAGACTGGTCTTAAATTGTTTGGGAATACCACTAAGCCTAAGACAAAAGTCTTAGCAGATTTGGGGCAGAAACTTGGGACAAAAGTCTCAATTTTAAGCCTAAGCCCTGGCTTAGACCTTTGTGAGTAAGGGTTCAGACCTACATCATTTTCAAATGGGTTAATGAAATACAGGCATTCGCGGTCACACATGTTATCAAATATAGGAGGGAATGAAGGGAAACATGTGTTCTTTAAAATGACATGACTACAGAAAGTGTTTTATATTTATTTTTTGACTTAACAGTGCTTCGTGTGTTTACATTTTTTATATCAGTGGATGTACTTGAGCTTGGAGAAGTGTGGTTGTCATGGGGCTTAGTCCTGGTCCCCAACTTTAAATAAAAAATTACTTTTTTTGTCTATTTTCGTCCCCATGTGTGTTTCTTATCACCTCTGTCGTTGGTAAAAAATCACTATCAAGCCATTCTTCTGCCCGGTAAAGTGATGCGTCAGAAGTGACCTACTTCGAAGTAGGTCAAATTTTAAAGTAAAACAAAACAAAATAATTTATTCCCCTGTTTACAATAATAATTCTTTCAATATATATATGTGTGTATTAATATACACTACTGGCATAAATTAATTTTCCTAGTTTGTCTGTTGCAGAAATGGTTTGTTTTCCCTTTCTTCCTGACCAACTCAGGAGAGAGGAAATTAAAGAGAATATTAACTGTGGAAGATTTGTTGAGTGTTTCACATATATTTGAACCAAACATGATGAATTCAATTTTATCTGGGTTTAGCTTCAACTTGTTTGCAAACAACCACTTTTTGACTTTGTCCAAGCAAGTTTTCAACCTGTCAAAGGTATGAGCCACATTGTTGTGTATGAGATAAACATATAACTGTGCATCCTACAAGAACACAAAAGTAGAAACCTATGACAGGTTGATTTTGAATGACTTTGCTGAGGGGTGCAGTTCTTAATCAAAAGAGTAATGGACCAATGACAGTGCCCCGAGGCATGTCAGACAAAAACTTCTTTGCATCAGATAAGATAGATCCAATCTTGACACAACGCAAATGATCAGAGAGGTACTACTTGCACCAGTCCCAAACTTAACCACCAACATTAAACCAAGAACTGAAACAATCTGCTGCTGATTTTTCAAGCAGTACAACAGCGGTGGCCTCACCTCTATCCAGAGCAAGATGGACATCATTCCTAATAGACAGTAGGGCAGATGTGGTTGAGTGTCCTAACTTATAAGCAAACTGTTTGACATTCTCATGTCCATAATAACTGACATAGTCATTTAATTGGGAAGCGACCACTTGCTCAACAAGTCTGGAGATAAAGTACAAGCCTGACACAGGTTGGTAGTCCTTGAAGTTGTCAGGTGGTAGTGAGGTTTGTTGATCAGTGGAGTAACAACAACTTTTTTAAACCAGCGGAAACCACACCTTCAGACCGGAAACAATTAACATACTTGGTGATTAACGACAGAATAATGTCTAACCAAAAGGTAGGCCAACAAACAACATTTTGTTGGGACTTTCATAATTTCCTTTCTTTTTCTTTAGCTGTTTTAAAGAAATCCAATTTAGGTAGGTCCAAAGGAGCAGGTACTGTGAATGGAAAATGCCTCCCTTATCTTGGTAATTTTGTCAGAGTCACAAAGTGATTAGTTAAACATTTCTTAGACTCATGAGAAGGGAGTACACTTTCAGGATCAAAATATATTGCAGAACGCAAGACCTGCCACAATTTCTTTGAATATTTAGCGTTTTCACTGACAAGATTTGAATAATATTTGGATTTATCCTTTACTAATAAATTACAACTGGCAATCTGTCTGTGCTGTCTAGCTGCATTTTGTGGTGATTTATCCTTGTGCCATACGAGTTTACACAGCCTTTGCCAGCAGATAAGAATCTGAGAGGCATTTAGCAGGACCTTTAATGAAGGTACGAGACACCTTAGTGGAATGTTTATTAAATAAATCATTTAGGTCACTTGTATATTGCTAGTAGAGAACGCTACCAGTATCATCAGAGTATTTAGCAAATAAACAATTGGCCAGTTCACTCTACAAGCTGTCCATTTTTATCTTGTGATATGTCAGAAAGTTACTTATTTTAGACCTGGGTACAGAAGGGTTGATAAAACCAACCTTAAATAGCACCAGGGCATGGTCTGAGAGGAATTCACTGATCCAAACATTTAAAACAGCACTGGAATCAGAGTTATTAAAGAGATCAAGAATGTGTCCATGTTGGTGGGTTGGTTTATGAACATGTTGATTGATATTACATGACTCAAGACAATTTAGAAACTTATCACTATCAAGTTGTGTCAACATGGATGTTGAAATCACTAAAGATCGCAGATCAACAAATTTTGTCAAAGAATGCATAAGAGCATGAACCAGGTGGTGGATGAACACAAGCTATCATAAAAGCTGATGAACCAATGGTAATTGCAATATGTTAAAAGGATTTATAGGAAGGACTATCAAGTAATTTGAACTACTGAGTAAAGTAAACTGCCAGTGTGTCATATGTGTGTTTCTGTGATTACCAGTAGGTCCAATGACCCAGAAGACACATTGTTGACAATAGTGACAGGTCGACAGTTGATCACACCAAAGGAGACAGGACCTGGAATTGGGGAAATATCTGAACTCAATAAAAGTAAAACAAAAATACCTCTGAACTTGGCAGAAACAAAATTTAACGAAAATCGGTCTATATTGTGAGAGTTTTTCAAATCATTGTATCTGTGGCAGTGGCGCCAAACCTTTTCCTAACAGCAAAGATATCCCTTTCATGAGCAAAGTAGGCTTGGTACCCACCACAACAGAGCCTGCAACTAAGTCTGATACTAATTTGATCTCATGTAAGGGAATGTTCACACAACCTCTTTCAATACCTTCAGCAATAACACTTTCACCAGAGGAAGTGCATTCACTCAATATACCTTCTGAAAGTAAGGACTAAGTAGGCCAAGCGTCTCATAATATTTTAATGGAAGTATTATCTAGTGATACAAGAACCTTCACACAAAATTCCTAATAATCTCAGACTTGTCTAAACCAATACTAAATTATGCTCTATTGGGATTTGAATGCTAATTGGATTTGCTAGAAACAAAGGCATATTCTTCTTAATCCTCACCAGCGAGCAACAATACGTGTGCAACACTCACTTCTTTTATCTTGTACACCTTCAAGGCGATATGAACTTCTATGTTTCATGAATAGTAACACTATACACGGGTGGTATACAACCTGTTTGGAAGCATATATCAGTTTTTGTTTACTTAAAAGTAGAACTGTTGTAACATTTTATTGTATCACAAATGTAGTAGCTTGGATGTAAATGAGTGCTGGTGAATAGCAAGTAATATTTATTATGCACTCTGAAAATATAGCCATTATGTACTCATGTGAAGTTTATGTGACAATGAGAAACAAAGGGTGTGGGATGGCTATGGCTATGTGCTATGGCTTTCTAACAGTAACATATACAAGCTAGTCTAGCATATTATGTTATATAGTTGTAGCTATGAATGTACAAAAGCAGTACTAAGACACTAATGTAATTTTAAAATAAAAAATTTTATTTCACATTTCAGTCTTCAGATGACAGATTACCAGGTTGACCTGATTGAGAATTTTACATGTAATAAGACCAATTTTAAACTGTACCCTATATCTGACTGGTAACCAATGTAGTTTTTTTAGTGTAGGGGTAATGTGAGAGGATTTAGGGGAATGGGTGACAACCCTGCAGAGTGAGTTTTAACTCCTTAACTCAAAATTAGTGAGCTGCGAAAAACATAAACAAAGTAATAATGTGGTCAATTAGTTAACATTTGATAACTTTTTTCAATCTTGCTTTCATCTCTCAGAGTTTAGTACTGCAAAAGTTGAATCAGAAATAAAAGTTATTAGTTGCAATGCTTAAATATGGATCTTTTAACATTTAATCATAATGTAATGGGCAGACCATATTACAATTGCTATCCCCTTTGTCGATATGCATATATGTCACACCTCATTTCTCCATCATGACTTCTGCCATTAAAGTTTGCACACTGCACCATTCCTTGTTTTTCATGGTCACACACATTGCAGTTTTGTAATGGCCAAAATGTCCAACATCCAAAGACGATATCAAGGTCACCTAGCATAAATGAAAAGTGTTTTATAGCTTTTGTAGCTGTTCTTGCTGACTTTCTTGCAAATTTGGTGTTATTCTGCCTCCTTTTGTTTCTCCAGTGAAGTTAAATGTTTGCTGTATCTTTACATTGTCTTAACAGTAGACTTACTGTATCTGTTCGGTTTCAAAACCGTGGCCATGATCATCCCTAAAAACCTGATTCTCGTATGTATCAACACTGTAGCGGGAGGTGTGCATCATCCTCCTATATTTCCTCCTGTCTATAGACGTCAGAAACACTGCCTGTAGTGTAAATCGTTGTATGCTTACCACCACAGAGGAGCTGATGTCTTGGGTATTTTCATTTATTTGTCTGTGTTTGTGATTACACAAAACATTTACCATACAGTTTTTATAGTTGGTTTACTCCCATGTACTATGGCTCTCCTCCACCTACTCAAGCTAACATACTATAACCTTCAAACTCACAAAATTCATATTATCTTCATTTAACCCTTTTGCAATGCACTTTTTGTTATGATTTACACATGTGTGGCATGGCTTTCGTCCACTGCAATAATGTATTTTAACATCTACTGGCCACTTGAAACGTTAGGTTTATTTCCACCCTCGGGGTCTACATATATCTTAGCTGGATTAGATACACTGTTTTCCACTGGTTGCATGTCACTCTTACCATGGGTTTGAACCCATTGGTTCAGGACTTGCCCCTAATTGTGGTCACCTGTCCTCTATTATCAAGGTCAAGATAAATTGCTTGACTTTGAACTAAAATTTCACCTCACTTTTTGATCATTGGTTGTGATGACCTTTCTTTTCAAGGTCAAGCTGAATTGGTTGACCTTGAACAAAAATTCATTTGACCTAATTTTCATGCTTGGTTCATACACTCTGGTCCTGCAACCAGTGGTCATGTAAAGCAATTTTAGTATATTTACATGTGGTAATTTACATGTTTGTGTTCATATAAAAGATCAATTTGTTAGAGTGAATAGATATTTAAACCCAGTGCTGTCTTTTACGGTCTTTGGGCGTACTGGGGACTGAACCTTAATGTATGCATCTTTGTGGGTATGACCCGACTAAATGAACAAGTATTTCCATTTTGCAAAAGATCCAGATGATACTCTTGACACACAACAAAAATCCTTATTTATTAACAGTCCGAAGCCAGTATATGCATAAATCACAATATGGAGATAACGTTGAGCATGCTTTAATAGAGGTCAGCACTCTTTGAGTTGTTCCTAGTTAACTCAAAGTCAAAGTTGGTGTTTTATGTCCCATTCAACAGCCAGGGTCATACTGGGACAGGTCATCCACATTGTCACTCTAGTTAACTTAACGTTGTTGGTTTAAAAAAAACAGTTTTTTCTCCGGATTTTCAATGAATCTGACTGTATGGTTGATTATATCAGTTTTATTACCAACTGGTGGTAAATGTTGATGTACCAATACAAGGTGTCCATTTATGTCTCGCCAACTAGTTGATTAAATCTGCTGGTGGTCTTGTCACTCTATGATGTCTATGTTATCAGAAATGCCCAAGTGAGGAAGATAGAGTTAAATACACAAACATGTAAAATCCATTTAATTGAATGTAACATCTGTTCAACTAATTACACAGACACATAATCTCGTATAACCAGAAATTTTAAAATGGGATATAAAAGCAAGATTTATTATCACATTCAATCTGATGCCACGTATGCTAAATAAACAGGACACTCGAGTACTTTTGATTAATGCCATGTAATGAATCCTTCTGTAAATTTCCAAATGGGAGTTTAAAAAATAAACTCTCTTGTGCAATTTAATATTATAAAATTATTGCTGACATAAGTTTACAAATGGCAAAAAAATTAAAAGTAACCACCATAGAGTTCTTCATTGAAGCAGAAAAACTGATTATGTATGCCTCAGTGAAAAAACTGATATGGTGCAGATATATATTTCCGTGCAGTAGCCTATGGTGTAACATGTCATTTTCAGAAAACTGGAAACATAAAAATACAAGGTTTTTGTTTCCAATTCATGGATGGTTGTATGTTTATTTTCCCTCATATAACCAGGCCTAAAAAGGAACTGTCTAAAGGCCTGCATCCATGTTCAAAGTATGTCAGGACCAGGGCAGAAGCTAGAATTTTTTTATTTGCTGTACTCTGATTTTTCGGAATGCTGACTTTTCAGAAAACTTCCTGTGTGCTTCATTTACAAATACTGTCGGCAATTGTTCAAGCATTACATTAGATATATTTACATTTATTGTAGCAATAATAAAAATACATTAAAACAAATTAAATTCTGTTAAATTTTCAGCAAATTTAATAATTGATTTAAACTATGAAAAGATCAGTTAATTTATTTATTTATTTTATTTATTTATATATTTCTGGTGCATACAAAGCACAAAGTTGATAGATGTTGGTTAATTACAAAAAAAAGAAGAACAAATAAAATAAAAACAACAAAAACATAGTAATACAGATGAAAAAAGAAACAGAATTATATATAAAATATATACAGGAGAGTTGCATAAACTACATAGAAAGTGAATTAGTGTCTCAGGTGGCACATGCAAAATTTAGCATGCCATCTATTTCTCCAGCAGTAAATCTACTTTTAAAGACCCCCATAGATAACAAATCTTTAATATTTCCTACATGTGAAAAGAAATAGTTAAAATCATTATGGCATACAGGTTATAGAGCAATAAAATTTGTCATAAAACTCTGCCCTGCAGATCCACATTTGAAACAGACAATTGAGCACTGAATTGTTTCATTTTACTGCCACAGTCTGATTGCAATGCAAATGCACAAAGTATGGTTGTATTTGAAGTAAGCATACATGCCACCAAAAGATAAAAAAGTTGTATAATGAAACATTTAGACTTTACATTTTTGGATGTTAACATATCCAAACAATTTCACATTGATTAAACATGTTTTTCATTGAATCAGGAATGGTCAGTGTCTAATTACAAATATACATATTTAATATCACCAAATTATATAATTTTTCCTAAATCTAAACATGTGTTCTCTTTGTTGTTTTAGAACATTAAACTTCACAATTCATATACACACGTTTAATTAGAATGTCATTTATTTTAATGAAACATTAATCAGGTCTTTTTCATATGATTTCAACATTAAGTACAAAAAACACTCTTTGGCACATACGTTGGCATAAATGCACATTATAAACCAGGAGATCGTTGCTGAGTTGGGTAACATACACTTCCCATCTCGGAGGAAGGAGCTTCAAATCCAAAGCCCAACACAGTTGTAGTTGTTTTATATGTTGAAATTAGCATTGAACCCAAATAAATATAAATAAAAACAGTAATTTATCAAATTTTCGGGATATGTCTGAAAAGGCAAAAGGAAGAAATGATTCAATTTTGGGAGTGATCCGGATCACTATCTGGATCTTCTGGATCCATGAAATGTATATTTTTAAAGAAAGATAATTCAAAAAGTTATGCCTGGATTTTGATGAAATTTTCATGAAATGTCCTAAATGGGACAAGAAACAAGTGATTTTGGGAGTGATCTGGATCACTATCTGGATCATCTGGATCCAGGATTTTTTAAAGGAAGTTATATTGATGATAGTCAAGGCATTGAGCTCCCTTTGTGGAAGTCTGAGCTCTACGAGTGCTCTTGTTATAACTACATTAACTGGTTTTACAAATACTTTATTTGTATAATATAAATGATATGAATAATTGAAGACAATTTCTGAGTTTGCAACAAATTCAACCTTCTGTTGATATTTACTGGTACTTGCTCTGCAAATTCCCTTCCAAGGAAAATAAAACTACATTTTAAAACATTATAAAAGTTTAATAATAAGTTGCCATCTAAAAGTTCACCTATTAATTGCCATCTGGTAATTTGAGGCCACCTTAGCTTAAGTTTTTCAAAATCTTATCAAACCACTTTATAGTGACCTTATTTGCTCAGCACATCAAGGTCACCCTTAACTTTCACTCATATTTATCCTAGCAATGTTAATTCAAATTACTAGGTATTTTGCAGCATGTATTGCGAATGTAAATATCTTTAGATGCTTTGTGAACATGTAAATAAAATATTTATTTTTCCCAAATGGGGTTTTCATTTATCCGACCTAACCCGAGGCAATGTTTCACAATATATTGTCCTCCTAATGCACCAATAGAAATCTCTTGACCTTAGGTTGTGTTGTCAAAGCCCTGTACATACATTTGGTTAAGCTTCTGTACAGTAAACTGCAGACTATCGGTCAGCAAGTACCAACTTTCCCACATACTGTGTTGGGGTTTGAACCACCAAAGTCAGAGGCTGGAAGCGAATGTGTTACCATTGCCCTACTGTAGCCCATTCTGTGCAGTTAATTGAAGCAAGCATTTCAGTTTCCTACATGAAACATCACCAAAAGCAAAATAAAATATGACTGGATATACACATACTGGTGACGTAAGGAGTGTCAATACAAAGCTTAACAAGATACATTTTAAACACACTAGAACGTGTGATCTAAAGAATAAACTAATTTGACAGAACCTCTCTGCTCCTTGGGACCACAGTGGCCCAGTGGTAACACACTCATCTCCCATCTCTGAGGTCGGTGGTTCAAACCCAGACCTTATGTGGGAAACTTGGTAGTTGCTTACCGATGGTCGGCAGTTTACACTACTCAACCTTGACCAAGTTTATGTACTGATTTCCTGTGCCCACAAAACTACCCGTGGTGATATGACCTGTACAGTGTTCACAGCTACATAAAACCCCAAATAAATAAATAATAGACTATAATGGGAGTCCATATACATTCCAAATAGTAGGAATAATATCTATTCCTTAAAGTAATGTATGTAAATGTTGTAAACGTTTGTTCACACAGTAAACTCGTGAAACAGAGATGAAACAACAACCCTTTACATTTGCGGCCAAAATGTGAACAGGTTTGTTGTCCTCTCAATTAAAAAATCAATACCACTGTTTATGGATGAGGAGTGTTTATTGGCCTTGAAACATTTAAACAATCATTCTGCACCAGCGGTGGATGTGTGTATATTTACTTGTATATATATTTGACCCTTTTTGATGTGAACATATAAAATGCACAGCATCATTTTGGTCAACGTGGGGAAAGGTTTTCTTTCATTTCAGTAGTAACAAAATATCATAAAATTTTCACCATTTGAGACACTGGATAAAGTCTGGATTTGATATTCATTTGTCAAGGCAGTGTTTTTTGTGTTCAGTGATGGCCATTATTTGTGCTAAGTCTTGGGTATGTGTGTGTTTTATCCTGTGTGTCACTTTGCAGTTCTGGGTTGATGTTGGCGCAACAATACCCCAAGGTAAGAATCTCAAGAATATGATAGATGCACTGTTAGTAAGAAAGTAAGATAAAAATTAAAGGGCATGAACACATTTGTGTAATACTACACACCAGTTAAATTACTAGGCAATATAAATAAACAGATGACTAAAATACAAATAAAAAATACTTAACTATGTGTACAAACTAAAAACAAAATACATTGAGCAATATTTAAATAGAATCTATACACAAAATAAACACTAAACTCTATAGAAAATATAAAATAAAACAGATACAACTCATAAATAGTAAATAATTCTAGAGAATGATGAGAATATGCAAATGAAACTTCATTCTGTACAATCTAGTTTAGCTTAGTATTGTAATATTCATACTGCTCAAATTTTTGTTGTCTCTGAGGACACTCCAGGGGACATGTTGGGCCTATTATAGGCCCACATATCCACAGGGGGAGATACGTCTACTACTGAAGCTTTATCACCCAGTGAAATTGGCCCAACAGCAGCTTATGACAGTGACATCACTGGTATAAGTTCCTATTTGATGTGTTCAAATATAATTAATATTGCTAGGTCTTAAAAGCTTTTGGGGGGCTAGTGAAAAACTTCCCTGGCTGATCAGTCCTGCTTTTGGCTTAAGTTGTCGCCCTATCGAAATGTGTCCAAATGTTTTCTAAGGTCGTAAATGAAAAACTGGTTAATTTGTGGCTCAGTGGGTCAGCAGGTTTGGCCTCCAGTCACAGGCATGAAGCATTGTAACCAAAACCAGTTTATGAACCCTAAGAACCAGTACTTGTTTTCATTCTGCATTCAATTGAAATTTGTGTGCAAGCTTATGTTTGATTTTTTTAATAAAATATTATAAAACCTTTTACAGAAAATGTTTTTGTTTCGTTCTTGGACCTTGACCTCTTGATTCTGATCACACCTTAAGAGATCTCCATCAACTGAATTGATATGGCTCCTTGGGAACTAATCAATGTTTGATCATTAAGCTGGACTCCTCAGATTTGATCCACCTGTGGGAGGTCTCCTAAAATGGATTGACATAGTTTTTTGTGATGTCAGATCAAGTTGCCCAGACTAACTCTGGTTCCCTCCTACAGGATTGACTACCGAGCTTCTTCTCCCTTGGGACTGTACCAACGCAAGGGTAAAGCAAATGTACATTTTCCATCTTAGAGCTTGAACCCCTGAGACTTATCTGCCAAGAAGAGGTTATTGACTTGGGGTAATATGGTCCCTGAGACTCTGACTCTTTCAAATATAAACTCAACCTAATATTATTGATACTCCCCTGTGTTATTAGCTCTCTGTGAAGAGGATTACGTGGCACAGACATACTTTGGTTACTCCTTTCCCAATTTAATATAAGGCATACTAACACACTAACCCAAGCTGTAGCTAACACTGATGTCTAATTACTTATATACAGTGTTAATATTAATTACTGGTATGAAGTTTCTAAACATGCTTTTAATTGTTATGATTTCTATTGTACACTGCGATATGACCTTTATGTCAGTCTTGAAGTCATTATGACCTTTAACATGTGGTATTTTACGTGTGGTGGCATTAAAAATGTCACCACAAATATTTAAACTCCTCTTAGGTGGTAAAAGTTGTGTATGTTAACTAATATGTAGCTAAAATTCATCAAAATGGGTTTGATTGACTTTAAATTCACATATACCCACTTGTCTGGGATTGAATTTTATTAAGTGTAATGAATTGTAACATAATTTAAAACCAATAACAATAATTCAAACTTTAGCCAGCTACCCAGACCAGAGCTTATTTTACACTTTATAATCACTGAAATGTTATTATGTGTGATAAATCTAAAAGGAAAATAATACCAGTTTGTAATAATTTTTCTTTCTTCAAGTTCCTCTCTGAAAAATCAAATATTTCATGAAATTACACAGTGGGTGTTTCAACATGACAGCAAAGTTTTGTTCATCAGATAGATTGTAAAATTCAATAAATACAGCAGAATATGACAAGTACAGGTTCTCTATTAAATTATGGTAAATAGGACAAATGCTTGGCTGTACTTATGCCCCATTCACACTACAGACAGTATGGTAAAATGTCGCTGTCCATCAATTACCGTCCAAGGTCTCTATGAGACCTTGTGACAAAACATCCATTACCTTGTCTGTCCTATGGAAATTTTAAAATGTTTAAATTTCAACCTCTGAATTTGGTACCGCGGGTATGCGCAGACGAATGTGAACATGCATAGATGAATTTCTTGCTGTAGTAACTGAAGGTGTAGTCCATGGTGTATATAAGCTTTGACTTGGTCCTCTTTTGGTGTAATACTAATCTAATCTACTGCTTTGCAGGCGCAATATCTTCCCCACAAAGGGGAACTAAGTGCGCTAACTTCATCTTTTTTCATCAAAAATCATTATCATAAGGAGAGTCGAGGGCATCGGTAATCTGGAGTTGTGGGTGTGACCAAGACGGAAGGAACTAAGTTGGGAAACTGGAATTAAAGAGGTGAGTTTGAGGTGTTTCCTGAAAGATGCGACAGGGGGGCTATTTCTTATATGGAAAACATAAGGCATTTGGAGGTGAATGGATGTTTCGCCACTCTGTCACAATGTCACCTATGTTCCTCAGGCGGTAGTTAAAAGACATGGAAGTTTCACCCAACACCTAATAACCATGAATTAGAATGCCTATAGGGGCTATGGTGGAAGAGTGGTAACACTCTCGCCTCCCACCTCTGAGGCAGGGGTTCAATTCCCAGCACAGCCTCTAGTGAGAAATCTGGTAGTTGCTTGCTGTTGGTCGGCAGTTTACAGTACAGAACCTTGACCAACAGTATGTACTGGTTCCTCTGCCCATCCAACTACCCGTTGTGATATGACGTGTACAGTGTTGAAAGCAACGTAAAACCCCAAATAAAAATATATATATAATGCCTGTAGTGTGAATGCTACATAAAATCTTAGGAGATATGACACCTCTTTGGAGGCAGTCCACCACCTTGGAAACCTGTAACCTCGGGGTGTAGAGCCTGTAGTGTGTGAATGGGGCATAAGAAATTCTGTCACTTTCAACACTTACTTAAAGTCCACATGTACACATTCAAAGACAGGGACTTCATTTTCTTCATGAGCGTGAACTGGTCATCTGCTGCTAATACATGAAGAGTGAATTCAAACGTGTTGACCATTTGGTCTTCTATGGTGTTTCATATTAAAAGCAAACTAGAGTTGTACTTATATCAAAATGTCCTAAATAGGTTCATTTGGTAAAAGGTCCTTTTGCATTGAAATTAAGCATAAACTTTGTAATCCTATCATTGCCCACTTTAATACAATGAAGTAAGCATTTGAACTTCATGCAAATACACACATAATTAAGTTGAATATGTCAAACAAATTTATACACCTGTTACACTCTCACCTGATCATGATTGTCACGGTTATTCATGTAGGAGTCAGCTGTTTAGATCATTTTTTCTCTCTTAAAGCTTGAGAGCACAATCAAGATAATATAAAGCCATGTTCCACTTTTAATAATACTTCAGAATCATTTGTTATTTTGGGTGTTAGGACTGTCAGTTTGTGTGTATATATCCTATCTTATGTATTATTCTCATGGCTAAATTTTCCCATAAGATGAAGCCAAAGATTTTTTCCTATGTGAGGATCAGTCCTTTAGTCTACCAAGTATCTGAAAAAATGATTGTCATGAATCATCCCAGGGGCCACGGTGGCAGAGTGGTAACACTCTTGCCTCTCACCTCTGAGATCAGAGTTCGGTTCCTGGCCCAACCTCAAGTGTGAAAGCTGGTAGTTGGTTGCCCTTGGTCGGTCGGCAGTTTACAGTACAGAACCTTGCCCAACTGTATGTACTGGTTTCCTCTGCCAAAAAACCCCAAATAAATGAATAAATCATGAATCATTGCAGGCCAAAACTGTTGGTCATACAACTAGTCTTTTTACACAATCAGTAAGTCTGCCTCTTCAACAGGGAGAGTCATTGCAGACCTCCCACATTATTAAAATTTGCAATGTCTTAGTTTATGAAAATGTAGGTGGGGTATGTGTTGTCCTACTATTTTTAGAACTGCATACCTGTGTCACCTTTCAAGGCCACAAAATGGTTTCAAATTCTTCAACCGGGCATGTAACTAATTGAAACTGAAACTATGAATAATTGGTAACACATATAATTTAAATAAACATTGCATTTGTCACTCCACTATTTATGGGATGCTGTTTATCATCATATTTATGTTGTGCACGTTCTAACAATGCTTTCAAAAGATAGTTTCAATATAGCAGTAAATCAACCAGTTGTTACATAAAAGATTCATTCACCTAGTTTTGGAATTTTTATGCTATTAAAATTTACCATCTACTAGTCCTGGGACTCTCCAAACTCTGCCATTATCGCCCCAGGGGGTCATTGAGCAAAGATTGGTATTATTGAAGTACAACGTAAACTTTTTACACTAACAAATAATGTCACAATGAAATACTGACTAGAATCTGATAATGTGAAAATTTGACACTTTGCTTAGTAATATGAGAGAACCCTATAAATTCAAAATTATAAAGTAAACAGACAAAGGGCCACCTTACCCCAGGCACAGATTAGGGTTACCTTAACATAAAGCCTGAGGAGGGTACTATCATTAAATTACATCAGGTAACAAGTGTGACAATTCAGAAGAGAATATATATGATATTTACTATACTAGGGCTAAAGCCAAAAAAGCTGATTTTACTACCACTTAATAAGGATGCTCCATTTCAAAGACTCAGGAGTCATCATAAAGGAGCTCAGCTTTACAGCTCCTAGTCTATACCTTAAAATCTGAGCCAGTAATGTTAGAGCCATTCAACAGACCATTCCGTGGTAAAGACACGAGACAAGCACTGTCTTACATTTAAGCATTTGTTGCTTAAGCACTCTGATGGAATCACAACCAAACAGCAAGCTTTGTTCTTGTAGTAGAAGCATGGGAAAAGTTTTAAGGTCATATTTTGCTTACATTATACTATTTTCCTTCATTTAATTTTCCTAGATTTAATATTTGATTTATTTTTTCTGTGTGGTTCACACTTCTAACTGAACGCCAATGATTGATGTTTAATTTTTTGAATATGAACATAAAAAGAAACTTCCATAGCACACTATTTAAGAATTGGTTAACGTATTATCCAATGTTTTCAAAAAATGATCTTAGTTGTTTTGGCAATTTTATATCAATTATAAAAAGGAGCGTAAATTTCAGAAGTGTAAATGGAGCAATCCCAAAGCCACTTTTTGCTAGTAAGAATGTTCTCAAGAGTTCTGGGACTCAGTATACAAATTTGTCACTTTTGTATTTTTGTTGCCATCTGGGAGTTCTGTGATTTTCCCAGTGTATAGAAAGAAAATAAAAAGGTAGAAACTGTACGAAAGATGAGGTTTTTAAATAAAACTTTTACTCAAAAGTATATTTACAAATTCTAAGAAGTTGTTCAAGATATTTCATTGACATGTTATCTGAGGCTTTTCTGGTTTTGCTATCACTTTTTAATATAAGTTGACACTTTTTTTCATTTTTCGAAAATCAGTGGGATGTGCATTTATATTGCAGTTGATTAGTCCTGTGAAATTAGTTAGGATTTTGGGTTTGATGTTCGATGTCTCTACGGACTACTGGACTTCAAGCCATTTTGATCATCTAGCCAACTCTTTCAAAACTAATGAAAGTCAAAAAAGTTTCCACGAAAGCTTCCAGCTATATGTAAAACATTGGTAAAAATATAGCATCCATGGCCAATTTGATTACTTCACAATACTCTACACAGAATGTATGATTTCTGGTTGGGCAAAACTAACGTCTTTTGTGCCATCTTGGTGACTTCTGAACATTTTGTGGAGTCCAAAGTATGTGGAACAAAGTTGGGTTTTGGAGAGTGTATGAAGTTTACTGCTAAACTCTCCAGGGCCACCAATGTATGTGTCCAAGTGGCAAGTATTAAAGAATAAATTGTTTGATGTTATTTTATACAGTGGCAAGGAAGTCAAAATTAAAAGTCTCATCAATTCTGGTGATAAAAATATATTGAATAGTTTTAAGATACAGGGCATCCGGTCCTTTCACTGTAGAAAGATACAGGTCCATGACAATATTTTACTAGTCTTACACAGGCGGTAGGTGTTAACTTCATACTTTGTTTTGGGGTCACTTTTACAGGGGCATATTGAACTTCTAGAAACCTCATCACAGGACTATAGTACATAGTGAGATAGTTCTACCAATACAGAAACCTGGCTATGTTTTTCATTTTTGGCCAAGAGTAACATCCTTAATCAAAATTGATCAGGTTACTATTTATATTCAGTTGAGGGTCTAGATGCAAAGATTGAACCAAGTGCCCGGACTGGGCAGAGATAGAAGTTGTCCACAGCTGGGATCTGTACCATGTGGTATGAATTATTATCCTGCAAAGTCTTTGTACATTTTATTAACAGATGGGCTCCTAGGGGCAAATATGAGATCTTGCCTGCGAAAATGTCTGTAATGACTAAATTGTCTATCCGAGTTAGGGTCTAAGTTTTGAAAGCCTCAGAAATGCATAAAATACCACAATGAAAACTGCTCTGAATAATGGGGGATCTCTAAGGGAGTCACACGCCTTGGAGATGTCGTGCATGGTTCTACTGTCAAAACTCCTCTAGGTCTGAAGGTGGAATTTATGGTAAGACTTCTCAAAAATTTATGAACTGCTGGGTGAGTAAGAGCAGATGTATCCAAGTTGTAAAACTGAGCTATAGAAGATAAAGATGCAAAGTAGTTACGAACCACCTTAGTTACGAAAATTCTTATATTGCATGGTGAGAGTTCTATGGGCAAATTATAGAGCAACAATAGTGACAAGAATATCCTAAAATGTGTCCTATGAGCATGTGCTGTTGAGGGTCTTTGTGCCTTGAGGATTCTGTGCCATGCTCCACTGAGAAGTCCCTGTGGGTCAGGAAAGGAACCTGAAATTAAATATGAAGATCCGGGTTAAAGTACTGAATTGGGACTATTTCCCAAATATAGTTGTTCTTTAAGAAAAATACAGCATCAGTAGATATGGGTTCCTAGAGTATACTACGGAAAATACATTTGTTATTATGTTCTTTTCGCCCTCAATATGATTTATAATTATGTAGTTCTGTATCAGGTATAACAGTAACGAGCCAAATGTTCCTAATGCAAACATTGAAGAATTTGTCCCTGGTTTTGCCAGAGTCAACCACCTGGACCACCGCCATGTTATTAACATCAGAAAGTAACCAATGAGGAAGCCCAAAATTTGGCCCATAGTCTAAGGGCCACGAGAATGTTGAGCATTTCTAAATAGACAATGCCCCGTTGGAAATCAGTAAATAAAGGAACAGGGGCTGCATATACTCTGTCATTCAAAATTCCCCCCACCCCTGTTGTACATGCATCAATGTATAATGAAGTACCTTGTTCTATGGGTACCTTGTAGATCTTGGCTGATCCTGAGAAGTGTGGTAGAAAAGTCAGGAACCAGTCAATGTCCATGAAAAATTCCCCAGTGAGTTTATTTTTTTTCGAATGAGAGTTGTCCCTAAACACTGCCATTACTAGGTTAATGAAGATCTTAGCTGGCTTAATACATTTGTGCAAGTAAATAAGTTTGCCCAACAAAGATTGGAATTGTCTCCTAGAAATGATTGATTTTGATCTAACTTGCAAGCTTTCAGCATATATATCCTCCAGCTTGGTTGCTTCAGTAGATAAGGCGTTATTGTCTAAATCGATAGTAATTCCTAAGCAGGTCAGAATTCTGGAAGGTGGACAGCGCTTGTCTTTGTTCATGGGTAGACCTAATTTATCAAACAAGTTAGAAAGCTTATGAAAATGATGCATAGTGTCATCTTTGGTTGAAACAAAACAAAGTAAAGGATAAGCCTTCAAAAGAGTCTTTTGTGAAGGCATCATTCAAAGACGCCCCAGATGGATAGGATAGATTAAGGATAACCCTTCTATTGTTACCATCCTTAGGTCTGGTGAGTAGTGAGAAACAGCGTAGATGAGGGTAAGTAATTTCCTTAAAAGGTCCAAGATTTGCACCTAAAGCTGCTTCCTTGCACAAATACTACTCAATGGCCTCTGGAAATTACAAAGCTGAGTGGTGGTTGGTGATGACTGTGTTACTGAGTACATCTTGATTCCTGATTCATAGAGGGAAGTCAAAAGTAAGATAGTGTAATAATCGTTTTTGTGGAAATTCACCAGATAACAACACCAGACGTCAATGATAATATATGAATGTACTGGGAATCTGACACACTTATAGTTGGGAACTCCAGTCGCCTTTATAATGGAAGCCATATTGATATATTCCCCAAGTTCATTACACTCAGGAGGTTGTCAATCTGGACCAATGGAGGAGTAGTAAAGAACTTCATGAGCCAAGAATTCCAAAACTTTTCTGGGGTCATTACAGTCATGTATGTCGACGTTGGGTGTACCACATAAGGTGTCGGGATCAGGAGTAAAGATGATGACATCACAACAGAATGTGACAGAATCAGAGGATTTGTTAGCAGAATCTAGTGTATCAGGCTCACATAACTGTGCTTCTTGCTGAATGATAATCGTACCTATCAGCTTCTCTGTGCATTCAGTATATGAAATACCATATAAATGGTAATATAATTTAGTCATTGAAATATTCTTCAAACACTAAACTGGGGTCAGAAACTTCATCAGAATCAGAGTAAAAGACAATCGGGAGGCATATTTTGTACCATATCTCAAGATAACCTACCCTAACACCATAGCATCCGTTATTGTCACTGAGTTCTGGCACTCGGTTGTATCCCAAAAATAATATATGTTATTGTCGTCTGATATAAACATTAAGGATCTAACTAGTTCCAAATCAGTAACCACAAAGAGCTGGGTCGTGAAAGACATGGAACACCTATGTATTTAACCCATTGTTTTGTTGGACAGACCATGACTTTTTCAACATGATGCATAACATCAAAACATGCATACAAATTGCCTATGTAACACAGCTGCGCTCATAATTATGTGACATATTAACATATGAATTACTATTAGGAAGATTACACACATGAGAAGGTTATAAGCATTTTTACTGTTTATAGCAATAGTCTTTGCAACAATCCCCCACAATTACCCCCCACCCCCCACGCCCGTTGCCTCTATCCAGGGCCGTCCAGGTGGCTAGGCAAGTCCGCAATTGTTCATTTGTCTGTCCTTGGTTCTTGTTTTACTGAAGCGCTTGTGCTCGGGGTGGTTTCCTACCTTCCCCTGCCTATCACAGAATGCATAGACATACTTATACTGGCCATGGCTGGGCTCAAGGGAGCAGGATCCCTTGTTAAATAATTTGCACAATTTCTTATGTTGGGGTGGTTGATAGATCTGACTTGTGACCATAGAGATCTGCGAAGCGCTTAGATGGTTGAGTGAGGACCCCAAATGACGCTTGTCTAGGTCATGCATGGAAGTGGCCCATGCCTCCCCCCCAACAGCAGTCCTTGCAAGTAAAGTCACGTCTTTCATAGCTAGTATGACCTGGAGGAGGGCATGCCTGGTTGTGGTCTGGTCCTTTATTTGAAAAACGTTTGATAACTGTCCAACATCCAACAATCCATCGGTGCAAGGTCAGATCATCATATACCACTCGTTTCCCCCCCTCCCCCGGGGGCATGGTAGCCTTGGCCGGTTCCTCATATGATTCCAACAAGTGTGCTACGGAATCTGATATAGAAGGTGTCCTCTGAGGGTGTACAATGTGGGGATAACTCCATCAGTCTGGATATCTGACATTGTGGGAAGTTGTGATGAAGCTGGATCCCTAAAGCCTGGCGTCGACCCCCCTGCGATGTGATATAGCTTGTTCCACTGCTGGTGAGGGAAAATGTACTCTATTGCCGTCACGTTAGTTCTGAAGCTGTGGGTGGTCCCCTTGGTTCCTTATGTTGCCCCGTACATCATGAATAGCATCCAATGGGTGCTGCATACGGATGGCAGATTTGGTCATAGAGTGAGTCGGATGTGATGTGCTGGCTTACTGTTTCTGCTCTATAGATTCGATTCTCTGCATGAGAGCTTGGTTCGAGTCTAAAAGTTTTAGCATGGCAAGAATCATGTTAGATGACTCATTTTTAGATGGAGTTGATCCCAAATGAGAAACTTGAGGGTCTGTACTTACAGCCGTAGGCATAGATTGAATCAATGACTCATTCAGTTTCTTGTTACTTTGCTTCTTAATCTTCCTAGTTGAGATTTCTGTCCTAGTCGAGGCCGAAACCTTCTTCCTACTGTTTGCTGAGTAGAATGGATAATGTACCCTTTATTATCATTGACTAAGAGACATATACACTAAATATTCAACGAAAAAAAATTCTTGTTTTTTGTCAACGTCTAAAAACACAATGGATTAAGGAGTATTTCTTTAATTATTTCTTTAATTATGGTCGGTGGGGTATGACCAGTGATTCTATTGTTCAAAAGCAGTAAACAACCAGTATGTGACAGAATAAGTCTAAGAATAAGTTAAGGTCCCCTCCAACTGATGTAGCAGACCACTAACAATTACCCATGCTGAGAAAAGTTACATCATAGTAATTTTGTGACACACTTGAAATACTGGTGTCATAATTTTAAAATTATGCTCAAAGAGTACAGAGAACTTTGGCAAAATGAGACTGTCTACTTAAATATCTGTGAATATATATATATATCCTGTCAAAAGATTTAGATTTGTTTACTAATTTGTTTACTAGTTAATACACTTTTACCATTTCGTAGTGACACTACATGAAACTAAAGTATTAACATAAATATTTATTCCTCTATTATGATTACTCCTTTAATAATCCTCACATATATCAGTTATCTTAATCGCCGGGCTTCTGGGGGATTCCCCTTTAGCTCAGCTCATGAACGACACTTGTGTTTACTTCTGTGTGTAATCCAAAGTCTGTGGAATTGACTCTAATCAGAACCAATTAATAACATCTAGTCACAGTGCTTGATGCGATGGCTCAAGATTCCTCCCTGTCACAGCCAAGTGAGTTCTTTCCTCTAGGGGTGGTATGTAATATCCTCACATATGACGGTTCTGTACACACCGGAGTTTCCAGAGATTCACCTTTTGCTTAGCTTCTTAAAGAACTAGACTTGTGTTTATTTCTGTGTGTAATCTCAAGTTTGTGGAATCGAATCCAGTCAATAACATCTCTTCACTGTAAATTTTATATTTCTATTATAGATTGCCCTTATGATATTGCTTTGGTGGTCGACCAATCCCAAAGCATGACTCAACAGCCATCTTTTGATGGCACCACAATCCAAGGGGAACAAGCATGGTATTATGTTGTGAAAATGATTGAGCAGCTTTTCTCCATCCTTTGGACAACTGAAGGTCTTGAAAACGCTCACATGGCTCTGGTTTCATTTGCTGAACTGTAAGTATATTGTTTTTCTAAAGAAAATGTGGTTACCAGTCAATGTAATTTATTGTACATTGTGTCACTGTTTTCAAACTTCAACCTCAATATTTATTTCAAGGTTGAGTATCTGGTCTTGGATTAATGGTAGAGCATGACAGGTCCAAACTCACATTATTCTGAGGAATCTTTTTGTCACCTCGGCCAAGGTGGTATCTAATTCCTGACTATTTATTTGTCTGATTGTCTGTTTGTTAGCAGGATTACAGAAATTCTACTGGTTTAAGAAAAAAAGGAGACAATGGGTCTTGGTTCCACTTGGTTCCACTTAGATACCACTAAGTTTTTCAGAGTTACATCCCATTACATTTTTTTTCTCTCTATGTGGGAATTATTTAAGTCGGCTCTTCTTCAAAAAATGAAGGTGCCAATTTAAGATAAACATACCAGTAGTCTCCAATTGTATTTACTCATCTTACTAGGGAATATCTTTATTTGTTTAACAGAAATAGTGTCTGGGAATAAGTGTATATAGAAATGAGGAGATTTCATACACTGTACGCCCTCTTGATTTATGTCTTATGTTTTATTTTACTTTTAAAGGAAACTCCAGAGAGGATAATTTTTGCTTGATATGGCCCACTACTTTTGGTCAAATACATAGGGTGGCAGACAATAGTATAATAACAATCTTACTAAGTTAATGTCAAAAAAACCTAAAAAATATTGATAGTTTGTTTCGAGTTATTTCATTTATTTTTTTCTCTTCACCATCTAGGATTAGTTATCTCTCAAAACAAAGCAAAAACAAAAACAGAAGTCCCTAGCCCAACCCACTTTCAACCCAATAGCCAAATGGTAAAATCAAAAACATATGTAAGGGAGCCTGAATCACTTTATTTGACATGACATTTGAAATAAGCCCCTCACATTTTCTCTTTTACAAATTTCTTACAGGCATCTCACACTTTGGTTCGTAATGCCAGTTACAGTTTCTTATCAATTCACAATGTCATGAAAATCAGACTGCTACAAATGCAGTTTTGACATTAGAGATGTGTTTATCTTGTCAATCTTAAGAAGGCTGAGCCTGACATTTTCCCCCTAGCCAATTCCAGGATTGTGTTTTACCGTTCAGTCAGGAACTAGGTCCTGATAACAGCTTTTGGACTTTGGGAGGCAGCAAAATTCCCTATTCTCAAGGGTACTTCGAGGCATATGGTGGACTTGTTCTCATTTCTTTTGTTGCTGATTGTTTGAATCAATAATGGAATCTCTTGTGAGAATTCTGTCGTTTCTACCACAACTACACTAAGCTCTATATCCAGGACACCCCGAACACTCCAAGTCCAAACTCCAGAAGTCTCCGGACAAAATATAGGGTAATGTAGATTTTAAGAGCATCAATGACTCAAGTTAATGGACACAGAGTATACAGGTTTGATCCTACTTACAGGGGGATACATGCTGGTTCAGATTAATCTCAGAGATGTTGAATATTGTCATTCCTGCTCCTCTTTCTTTCAGTTTAGGGAATATAAGTCGCCAGTGCTTGGCGTAGTGCTTAAATGTCAGTCACTTTGCATCCTGTAGTAGTGGAGAAATTGTGCTTGTCATAAATTTATAATGCCAAAAAAGGGAAAAGCTTAATGATTAGTGAAATGCTACCAAAATGTATAATGTCTGATGAAAAGCCATGTTATTGCTAGTATTATTATTTCTTATTTTTGATAATAATGTATCCTGAAAGTTAAGTTTATTTAGTAATGGCACTGACATGCATTGTGTTGTTGTGATAGTGCTAGTTTTCTATTAATGCCAAAGGAGCCACAGTGATACAATGGTAACACACTCACTTCCAGCCTGACTTTATGTGAAAAGGCTCGTAGTTGGTTCCTCATTTAATGAAGGATAACTTTTTCAATTTTATTTTACCTAATTATAAAATTTTACTTATATAATGATAATGCATGCCTGCCTTATTTATAACGGATGATGTAGAAACCCAAAACTGTTGTAATCTTATATTTCTCAGATATTATGAAAGGATGCATTTGACCAGCGCGGACCAAGATAAAGTTACTGATGCCCTATCAATCCTTCATAATGGATATCATATAACCCATGGACTCTCGGACCCATACAAGGCTCTGTTGTACACAGCCGAGAACATTTTCTCTGGAAGTGGTAAGTCAGTCTGTTTTCACATAGTGCCAAATTTAGTGGATTTGACCATGTTCCATAGATATTAAATGGACAATGTTCGGAAATAGTCAGTTTTCATCCGGAAACCCTGAAACTCAGCTCGGTATCACTGTGGTATTTTTAGAATTGAAATTGAAGGACTACCTAGACCTTCAATCAATATTCAGTTATTCTCATGACTTCTGTGCATACATATGAAGGTGTGCTTCTTCGTGATTGAATCATTGTCAGAAACCAAAACACGTACAGAGATGACAAATTTATACGATACCATAGTCTCCTTACTCTAGAAATCTGGTCTTCTATTTTGCTATTCAGTTTCAAGGTTGGGTACCCAATACTTTTAACCAAGCTCTAGCAAGGCTTCCTATCTGGAGATCACTTTTTCTTTTTTTTTCTTTTTTGCTTTTTGTCAACAGATTTTGATGAGAATTGGGATATCATATGGGTACCTGTCTGCAATAATGGACTTCGTTAGTAGATAACCATCTGAGTTCAGTACTCATGTCTCTAAGGGTTTTGTAGGTTTCACATGCAGACCAAGACACTTTTTGGCCTTGTTTTTAAAGCACGAATTCTAGCAAAACTTGTGCTTTTAGACGTCAGGTTTTTTTTCAATTTTTTTTTGTCACTGGACTTTAATGAAATGGAGTGGCATGATGAGTACCCGTCTCTTCACTGAAATTAAGCAGCAATGTTCTACATTAGTCCTTAAATGGATGACCATCTGGGTGCATTACTCGTGTCTCTGATGGTTTTGCAGCTAGCACATGCAGATCACAACACTATTTTTGGCCTTGTTTGTTCTATAATTATTTCTCTACCTACTTGAGTGATATCTTTTTTCCCCTGCAATTATGTCAATTGATTGTATACTTGTTTTACTCCATCCCATGTAACTATATGTTACTGAAAAATTATGCATGTTTTGCCTCACTGTTGAACACCTAGATAGTGTTACCTTACGTTTGGTACTTATTTTTTCATATTTTTCCAACTAATGTCAATAGAATATGCTATAATAACTGGACCTCATTTATTGGTGAACTGAGTCATAGTTTATGTCCTAGCCACTGGAAACATAAAGAATCATAGTTAACAAACAGATGGCCAAGTGCCCATGCTAGAACATGTCATGAACAGTATATAGATCCTTTAATCTTGGACTTTAAGCTTTCCACTTTAACCTTCAAATATGAACCCAAGGTCGACTCTTACCACATAAAAAGAATGGTGTATAATTGGCTTCTGGTGTCAAACCACAGACCATGAATAAGCAAGTTATTACTACAATCAAGGTAGATTACACACGTTTGGCATGGAGGTAGGGCCCAAGGTGACATATAACCAGATTAAATGAATAACAGAATATGATTTCTTATGTAGGGTGCATGACATTATATTGCACACAATTCAAAGAATGATGTTTATGTGTAAAGCATCTAGAGGCATCTAGATATGTGGGGTTGGCAATGTTTAACAGTTAATCTGTGGAGATCATACATTCCTAGTCCGTTGGAACTAGGGGCTGGAAGAGTTGCTTCTAGGATGTTTATTTTTATTTTTTGTGGGAAAGTGCATTAGTTTGCCTTCAACAGCGAATTTTATTATAGTCTGCAGGATTATAAAAGAATGTCTAGCTATGAGGCAATGCAGGATATATATAAAGAGAAAAGAAGAGGGATCTAGAAAATCGAAACACTGCATGAATTGAGAGTTCAAAAATGAGAAAAGTATGTTCTGAGTGTGCAAGGACACAGTAATGAACCAATTTGATTAAACTGATTAGTGCAAATTTTTTTTAGCTAGAAAGTTTTTTGTGTAAATTGAGCAATGCAAATTGGGTTTCATTGCAAATTGGGTTGCATTGCTCCAATATTCCACATCCAGCATTTGTATCTCATCGTTCATGATTAGAATTTGGGGTATGGCATTCAAGGGTTGCTACGTGGACAATTTCATGCCCATAACTATATAACCCTCTTCTGTGAAGTGTTTATGATGATTCGTATTTCCCTGGAATTTTAACTAGAAAGTATTTTGTGTCCATGGATACTCATTACTTTTAGGCCTTTGTTCCTTAGGTTGTTACTGGGTTATCTTTGGACTAGTAACTACCAGGAGGTTGAAGATTTCATATGAAATCTTATATATCGGCAATGGGCTGCCATCTCCTCTGCTTTCCATCTGATTATTATGGATGTACAGCTTAGAAACAGCACTAAGCAAGGTGCTGTGACTAAAACCACACTTGTTATATACAGAAAACAAAACAGATGTGTTGTTAGTCACAGCTAAAGTTCACTATTGAAACTACAGTAAAGTGGCCTGATATTGTTGTAAGTTGATGTTCACAACTTTATTTCGAAAGTATTCGATCTTTCTCATCAGAGACTAGGATATAGGTGTAACCCTCTTCCTGAAATACATTTAAGGAATGCAATTGCAAAGTGGGATTGCACAGGTGCAAAGCACTATGGGGCACTCTTTTGGTGTAAAGGTGCAGCTTTTGTAAAGGTAAGTACTGGGGATCAATTTAATTTACAATATTTTTGATTTGTTGCCCGAAAAACAACAACCTACATTAATCCCATTAAATAACTCTTTACTCTAGAATCAAGAGTCGAGATTGTTGACATTTTCAGCAAATATTCAGCAAAGGCAGGCTTTTATAGGAAGAATCGATGAATCATACAACCCACAATGCAAAGACCTCGTTGCTTCCCCTACTGAAAAGAACAATCTTGTGTATGGGTGGTAAAAACTTATTGGCACAACTTTGACCTATATAACATAATTTCACGCAAAAACCCAGACATATTATGTATCAGGCATATTTAACTTTGAAAGTGAAGTGGGGCAGACCTACTTTTATAAGGAACTTAAATAACTTTGAAAAAAAAGAAGATTATGTTTTTTTTTTACTTTATTAGATGTATATGAATTGAATCTTACAATAATGTTGTTATAAATATGAACCCCAAACTCTTTGATACAATGGTTATGCGATTTGCTTCACAGTGCTGACACTTGTAGACAACCTTGGTTGGCTCACAAGAGCCGGATTTGAGGGATGATCTAACCTATTTTCTTGTTCCTTGGGTTTTTGGTGTCATTTGGCTTGACGAAATTCCAAGCGTGGGCTTGTCTACAAGCAGTAACCGTGCAGTTTATATATTTTCTTAGTGACCGTGACTGTGAACTATTATGCCTAAATTCAAATGTAGTGCTTGCCAAGATTAGCACAAAAGGCAAGTAGGGGGAAAATATCAATTTAAAAATGTACATATAGACATCAGTGCTGCAGAAGAAGAGCTACAGACAGATCTCTGGGGACACTGACCCCGTTAGGGCAACCTCTCAGTCAGGAAACACAGACATTTTTACTGTGTTAGAAGCTGTCACTTCAAGGCTGTCAGCTACAGAAGAAAGGATTGAGAGGACAGAAGATAACTTAGCAGCTCATCCCACTTAAGTCAGTTATACCCAGTCACTATGTCATGCCTCCACCTCCCGGAAGTTGGACAAGATGAACAACCTCTTAGTAAATATGATATAGTCCTTGAGGAGCTCTAAATCCATACAGCAATAAGTAGATGACAAACTACAACAGTTAGCTCACATGAACAAAGGGGTACATTTAAGTCGCAAAGTGGGGTCAGGACAATGTCTGGGTGAAGCATCATATACCTTGGCCATATTGCTTCATGTAGTGACAAGAAAAGACAAGGTATTGCTATCTTTTTTCAGGAGTCAGTCAAATCATTTCACAGTATATGTCCTCTACCGACCACCCAGCACTAGCAAAATTCAATCCATAGTGGATTCCAACAGCTTCCTGGAAGTTGCTGCTCTCTAATCACATAAAACATAATCTTGGGAGATATCAATATCCACACCAACAGTCAAAATTAATGGGTCAGACTGTGATTTTATCCAATATGTTTCACCATTCACGCACATGAACATGGACACATGGGCATATTCCCCATTTTCTTTCTACTAGCAAATCCCTCTCTCCCTCAGTTTCTCATTATGGAAATTTTGGCATATCGGACAAGTTAGCTGGCTTCTTCAACATTCCCGATCAGAAATCTAGCAGTGTAAAAGTCTTTAAAGATAAAAAATGTGAATTCATATGTGATATTGCCAAATCTGAGCTTATTTAGGCCCCATACAAAACAGTTTGTTTATTATCACACCAATACTTTCTTAAACTGAGGAATCTGCTTAACAAGCATGAACACAGAATTCCACAAGTCAATAAAGGGTTCAAAAACTGGGAGATCATGGCAGCATAAAAAGCAATTGCAAACTTGAAAGGGTGTGACAAAGGGACAACTCTGCCTTAAATTGCAGTAGGTATAAAGCTGTAGTGAACCACTTTAACCATCTCTCAGAACTCTCAAAACAGATATTATGGTAACATGGTTAAGTAACCTGAGGCTAGTCCCAAAGTCTTGTGGAACTCCATGGTGGCCATGGTGGTGGAATGGTAACACAGTTGCCTTCTACCTCTGAGGTTAGTGTTTCAAACTCTGCACCATTTGTGGGTATGTTTGTGGTTGCTTACTCACGGTCGGCAGTTGACAGTACAGAACCATGACCAACTGTATGTACTGGTTTCTTCTGCCAACAGAACTATCCATCAGGGTATGGTCTACAATCCCAGGACCCCCCCAAGACAAGAAGAAATGAACTTGGGATTAAATTATTTATTAAAATATATAACATAATATACATGTGACTACCAAAAGGTTGTTTTTACTGACAAGTAATACTCATTCATAATGTGTACATGTATACAAATTTACACAAACATTGAATCCTACATGAAAACATTATTATAGTAAAGAAACAATGCATGAAGCATAAAAGGGGTGGTCCTGAGCAGAAGCCAGAGTAAATTGCAGAATATAGCACAGAAACCTTTTGGATGCTAAGCAATTAACACCCACACCAATACACCAGCGCAGGGCCACTGGATCTCTTGTGAAAGTATTAAACTTTAAAATACACTTACACAATAACAGAACTTCTTAAAACAGGTAAGTGTAGAAGTTAGTGCTTTAATACAGCAGATCGATAGTTTAAACCATCATAAAGCACGAGAATTTGTCTTTTATTCCTATTCTAAAATGGTTACGTAAATCTTTTAGTAAAAATAAGGGGTAAATCTTACGCAAAAATCAAAACAAATCCAACGCCATGTTGACTGTTCCATCAATGAAACATACGTAGCGATATCTAGGGTAAAAAAAGTAAGTATTTTTGTCACTCTATTTTCATAGAATTTGTTATGAAATATTGAGAGATTATAGCTGTAGATGTTTTTTTTGTAAGCTTTAAAACGATATGCTATTTATTAAAATCAAGCAAGAAATAACAATTTTATGAATATTTTAACCATTTTTTTACCATGAGTTGTTTGTTTACATTTGTACGTGAAGGGATGATGTATGTAGAATTCAACAGCGTTACTTTATTTACCGTTCTATATTCAGAGTTTCCAAACTGTGCAAAAGACGTGTCCAAGGTCTCTGCGCAGCCTACCATCTTAGAATACTGAATAAATGATGAAAAAATGAGTAATAAGCATAGAAGTTTCCCACCCAAGCCCCAGTAGAGGTAGGAACTAGGCATGAAGGTGAGAAGTGAATGCAGAATAAACAGCGGAGGTAGCCGTAGGGGGAAGTTGTATGTGTCTCCACACTGCATCACTAGACCAAGTCCCTTGGGCCTGAATGTCTTGTATAGAAACACCATGCCCAAAGGCCCAAGTGGCCCCACTCTCCTGAAATCATGGAATATGAAATGCCTAGGAAACTGTAACAATTTAGAAACTTTTTAAGATGCTTCCTAGCCATTGCATCAATAAGTGGAAGAAAGGAACCTTGCCTGGAATATAAAAACAATGGTTCATTAGAAGTAGGCGGAAAGACACGGCACATGGCATTAATAGCCGTAACAGGACAGAGGGGGGAGGAACCAAGAGCAGGAATGGTCATAGTTGAAACTGAACGCCTATCCTGGATTGTTTTGGACCATTTTATTATTATGACAACATTATGAGGAGAAAAACCCCTACATCATTGCCTTGTGATATCGAAAGTATTTAAAGAATGAGGCAGTATATTAGACAATCGCAAAAAAAAGAAGCACAGTAAGTACAATGCTTGATGAACAACAGGATATTCCAAATTCTGAATAATTTGAATCATATGCAGAAGTATATGCTCATCTATGATAAGTGGCGAATAAGGCTTTAATGGCCTGTTTATAGTAATGGCTTTAATGAACAAAGGAATTCTCTTTGATCTTGCAAGAAAGCAGTATCTTGGTCATAGATAATACACATGGATCTGATAGCTGTCATGTAGTTATTAATGTTAGGAGGACACATACCATAGCCATGCAAGTACTCCATGAAAGCCAAGATCCACGACGTAGAAACCTGAGGCCACATCACCTGTAGGACCACCAGGAAGGCCAAGAAATCAGCAAACATTCTACTATAAGTAGCCAATGTGGCAGGACGAAATCCAAACCATAATCTCTGGGTAGCCTGGTGGACCAAAGGAAGCGATGTGACCTCAGGTTCTGAAAATAGAACATTACATGTGGTAATTCAACAAAGTTAAATCAATGTGCACATTCATCCATACAGGATTGGGCATATGAGCATTAAGTGCTTTAAAATCCTGATTGTTGTTAGTCCATCTGGAAAGCAGGTCAGCCACTGTATTCTGCACACCTGCAATATGTGAAAATTGAATGGTAATGTTATACAATGCAAAAAGAAGCCATATGTTTCGAGCACTGGTACTCAAGATAGGATCCCTGGAACCACCTGAAGTCAAAACTTGTACCACAGCCAAGCTATCACAGTGTATCTGGATCCTAGCATCTCTCCACATAGGGCCCCATACTTTCAATGCAACTACAATATTTAACATTTCCAAATGAACTATACTATAATGTTGAAACCCAAGAGAAAGAGGAATAGTATAGACCATATTTTTTAAAGAACCACCTAGATCAGTGAGACATGCATCTAAATAAATGTGACCCGACATAGGACGAATGTCATATATGATGACCCTGTTAAAAGAGGTAAAAAAGGTAAAAAACCAATTCAAGTCCTTATGAAATTCTATACCCAGTAAGACTTTGGACGAAGACTTTCTGAGGACTTGCAGCATACGATTAAGGAAATATCTGGCAGGTCGTACACACTTGGTTATATATAAAAGCGACCCCAATAAGGACTGCAACTGATTCTTTGTACAACTCCTTTTATCCGACCCTTGTTTACAAGTTCGTATAATTTCTTGTAATTTTTCAGCGGGGAATGGATATAGTCGTGTTAACTGTATCGAATAATATACCTAAACAGACCACCCGAGTGTCTGGAAGGGTGTAGTTTTTTAACACTAATATCCAGACCCAGCTCTTGGAGTAATTGAAGTATAAAATCATAAGCTGACTGAATTTTTGAAGGTAAACCAAAGTAGAAAAGATCATCTACATAATTGTGAAGCTCTGGATTACCATGCTGAGCCATAATATACCTAATTGAGTTGCTGAGTTTTGAAAAAAAATTGAACCCAAGCAAAATCCAAATGGGAGGGCCAAATCAGCATAGTACTGGTCCCTAAATCACAATCCCAACAAGTCAATATCCCCCGGATCGATCCTAACATGTCTGAAGGCCCTGCTGATATCAATTTTAAAAATTTTTGCAGCAGGACCCAGAGCATTCAGACGACTCACCATCAGGTCAGTAGAAGGATATTGATGACTTATTTCCTCTTGTATATACTTGTGGACCTGAATAGGATAAGTATTAGCCGAAGTATGATTGTCCAAAGTTTGTCCCAAAACACAAGTTCTATTAAAATCTAAAGGGAACCCGAATTTGATCAGATCAGGAAGTTGCTGATCAAAATATTCCCTAAGATAATATCTCCAGCAAGCTACTTTCAGTTGAGTTGGAATAGGTATTCCTAAGCCTAAAAATTAGGCAATGAAACAATGTCAGTTTCAATGATCTTGTCATATCTTGTCATAGTAAGTGGATTCACCCGTGAAGAGTTTTATGGACAGGGGACGACAACCAAACAGAGTGCCTATCTGCTTCTTTGCTTTCTCAACAATATTCTCCTTATCACAAGCTGTGCCTGCACAAGACATAACTTTGACTGTTAAGTTATTGTGAGATGGATTCAAACCCACATTTGTGTCACTTTGCTGAGTATGTCCAACCACTAAACCACTTTCCATAACGTGACAATCCTTCTCCAAAGAAAGATTAGCTGTTAAGAGATTCAAACCCACACCTGTGTCAGTTGTGTGAATACGTGCAACCACTATCAGCCATAGACAGTTATCTTGCAAAGAGGGGTCAACTGTTAAAAGATTCAAACCCATATCTGTGTCATTTTCTTGACTGTGTGCAACCACTAGATCAATGTCAGCCATATTACAGCTCTCCTCCAAGGATGGCGCGACTGTTAAGCTGTCAAATTTGTTTCTTGTAAGTACAGAAAAGTCCTTACTATCATTTACTGACACATATGTGGAGTGCCGTTTTTTGGTGTTTACCCATCAGCTGTCTTTTATTGACATCAGACACCTGATCACCTGTTTTCTTTTCAATATACCTGCTGTTGTTACACATTGTCACCGTATGTGCACCAGCATGTGTGCCCATATTTGGAATTTTTCCAATTCTGTTTGCAGTACCCACGTTCCAACAACTATTTTTACAGTGAACCGCATTCTTTTTCACGCCCTGCGAAACTACTTGTGCATACGAATGCACATCACAAAGAGAAGCAGAATTTAGACCCTCAAGAAACTGATATTTTCCAACATGCCGCACAAATATGCCTATAATAGACACCTTTGGTTTCATGATTTTTGTCTGAGAACACATGTTGCTGTTAAAATAAACACATGCCACAAATTTGGTAGGTTGCTTTACCATTTTTGTCATGTGTTTTCCCTGTGCGGACTGTTGTGATACATGCCTCTGCACGTGAGCCCGACAAATGCGGTCAATCTTCTCAGCATCAGACCAACCTACAACCTCCCCCTGCTCCATACGACAAAGTAAGACCACATGACTGGCCTTTTGCAGAAGCCCAAGAGAAGTCATTTGTATCTTCTAAAAGGTTAATTACATAATCCAACATATGCTCTTTGATTTGCATGTTGGTTTCTTTCCTCATATTTCTGCAAAAACCAGTCATCCATTGCAAGGGGGTCAACTGGTTGTATGTAACCCTATCTTTATTTTGATCAGCAAGTACATATTCATGGGGCCATTTTATTCTATGATTAACAAATAAATCAACTGGCCCACCCCTCTGGGACTTAATTTTCCCATTACCTGTGTGAATTTTTTCTGACAATTCATGCAATCTCTGTTGCACCTCCTCTTGTATCCTAGCTTCCTGCCTAAGAGCTACTGGAGGAGGAATATGACATTGTGCTACTTTGGGAGGTTCTGTGTTCAAGCCCAAAGCCACCCCTTCCTGTGGGACAGTCGTTTTAACCGAATGCTTTTTGCAACTTTTGGATTTTTAATCTTCTTAACATCTACGGATTTTTTGCAAGTTTGCTGTTGCACCTTCTCTATGTTAGCTAATCTATCACATAATCTAGAAAGTTTGGACAAGATTTGCTTATTTATGTCCGCTTGAGAAGGTTTTGTGTGATCCCTACATTCAGTGCAAAAATGCCCAGACGCATGACCAGTGGGTTTAGCACTTTTGTCAGATCCGAAATCAGGAGAGGAACAAATTTGTCAGATGTCAAGGTCAGAACTACTGGTACTATCAGATTGATTAAATGATACTTGCCCGGGTGAGGGGTGGCTGGCTCCCAACGTCTGGGTAAAAAAATCTTCATCTGAATGCAGCTGCAGCTATACAGGAATCACCTTTTCTTCTCTGTTAGAAGATCTCAAGTTATAACGCGTTTCCATCATGAATCAATATGTAGTAACTAAAAAACTAAAATAATATGTCTGTAAAACTAATGATAGACAGATGGAAGCACACTGCCTGATTCCAAACTTCAATGTGGCAATGTATAATCCACTAATGGTCACAAGTATCTGAGCGATTCACCTGTAAACCAGAAAGGGGGACATTGGGGTTTACCTGTAGAAAGGCAGCAAGTAAACAGACCTAATTACAAAAGTTTATTTTAAGCTGGTCCCCAGGAATGAGCCCACAAACACCTAGATGTTCGAAAGCATACAGTGTTGAAAGCGCAGTTGAAACCCTGATAAATAAATTAAATTGCAAACTCCATAATAAAAATCCTCCATAAATCAACAAAATTGGTATTCCCAGATTGTAGCACTATCACCAGTTTCACCAGACTTTTGGCAAGTACTTGCTAAATTAAGGTCTGGATTAGTGTCAACTGGTGCTGATCTCCCTGTCCCTGGTCCCTGATTAAGTTTCGGATCATGTCAAAGGACAAAGTTCTCAAAATCATCAAGTCGACACAAAATGAATCATGCGACTCAGACCCCATTCCCACTTCTTTGGTCTGTGATTGTTAGCATACTCTTCACCCCCATTACAAACCTTGTGAACTACTCCTTACAGGTGGGCGGCGTCACCTCTTGCTTCAAGAGTGCACATGCCACTCCCGTTCTTTAAAAACCTGGTCTTGACAGAAACACTTGCAATAATTATTGACCAGTATCCAACCTCAGTTACATTTCCAAGCTTATAAAGAAAGCTTTGGCCGAGCAAATAAATGACCACATAGCTCAGGAGAGTAAATAAATCAGTCTGCTTACAGAGTTTTTCAGTCTCTCAAACAAGATTGCTAAAATACAAAATGACATTGCCACCTCAATGGACAAGAGTACTACTGTTGGACTATTCCTTCTCGATTTATCTGCAGCATTTGATACAACAAACCACTTTATCCTATTTGACTGCCTTCAACATTGGTATGGCATTGATGGTTTTGTACTTAAGTCTGTACATTCATACCTAGGCACAAGGAAACAGAGGATTAAAATAGATGGAGATTTTTCAGTTGCTTTTCAATTCTTTTATGGGGTTCCTCAGGGCTGAGTCTTGGGCAAAATCCTTTTGACCCTGTATGCAACTCCTCTTAGTACAGTCTTTTATATGCAGATGATACACAACTTTACCTGGAACTTGACTCATGCAATTTTAATTCTAGCATTACTGAAAGGGTAAATTGCATTGAGGCCATCCAAGTGTGGATGGGAAACAACAAACTAAACTAAAATCCTGACAAAGCAGAATTTATTTTAATTAGTGATGGCCAAATTATAAATTCCATGAAATGATCATTCCCTGTTAGTTTTCTTGGTAATACCATGGAACCAGCCGAATCAGTCAAAAACCGTGTCTCTGTAAATGCTGAAAATGCAACACAAAGACAAGTGGCCTATTCATATTGAATGCTACTACCATCTCTGGGAACTACGAATGTTTCACAGGTATCTTACACATGAAACAGCTGTGAAACTGGCAAATGCTTTGGTAAGCAGTCTCCTGGACTACTGCAAAATCACTACTCTGTCACACAGAAAGACATATATTATGAGACTTCAAAGAGTGTTATATTGCACAGTGTGCAATCAAAACAAATTCAGTCACGTGACTCATCCTACACAAGCTGCACTGGATTCCTATTCAGGACTGTACACTGTTCAAATACAACCTTCTTACTTACAAGGCAATGAATTTTCTAAAATCCCATATCTGTCCTCTTTAATTATGCAGAGTGATATCACACAGGGCCATCACCTCTCAGTTTCTTCAACCAGACCAAACAAATGCATTGAGATGTGCAGTTTGGCAGTAGCTGCTCACACAGAATGGAACAAGCTCCATCAAGTCATCAGAACTGTGGAAAGTATCACTGGATTTCAAAAACAGTTGAAGACTTACCTATTCAGATTGGCCTATCCTCCACCGTAGCCTATCACCCCTGTCTGACACTAACATGGACACTGACCTTTTTCTGAAACTGCACTATCCCTTTTACACATCAGCCCCTTTGAGGAAGGTTAAATCAATTTCGGCAATTTCTTGATGCTTTTTGCTGACTTACTTGACAATTCAGGATTTTTTGGAAAATCCAGATTATGGTCTGGATCTTTTCCAAAATTTAATCACTCATTTTTTGGTAAAGCTCAACCCACATAAAAGCATTAAAAGTTCACGCATATGTGTCATTTCTTTTGGAGTAATAGTGAACACAGAGACAAACAACACACCAGAAACATAACCTCCTTAGCAGAGGAAAAAAGGAATATTTTTGGTACCTGTAAATTCAACATTACATATTCAACATTTTCACTATACATATTTATCTGCCCAAATTTTTTAAATTCCTTTATGATGCTTGTTATTATGACTCCTTTCTATGTTTATGCATTTCCTCAAATGTTTAGGTGACAGATATAACATTCCAGATGTCATTGTGTATTTTGGTGATGGTCGTAATACTGTCAGAGGATCAAATGGCAATTTGACTGCACTGGTAGGTAGTAATGATCATAGATATACAAAATATGATATTTTTGGACTAAATATTAACAAGGATTATACCCCAGGGAGTCACAAACAGGTAAAACTATGATGGACTCAAAATTGTGAAATATTTACACTAATGGTTTGTAATAAAGCCTATATGGCACCAAATGGACATTTTATAGGCATATGTTCTCCACACGACTGATAATGAAGTCATAAATGTTATGTATATCACACTATTTTGCAATTTGAGATTTTAAAAACTAGCCAGAATTGAGAAGAGGTGAAATATAGTATGCAGGCAGGAACAAGATTGTCAAAAGCTTTAAAGTGTTTTGTTAAGGTGTTTTGGTCATATTTGTGTAGATTTGAATGTATTTTTCTTGCTTTAGTTGTGAAAAATTCTACATTTGAAAAGGTTTTGAGCAAGGTGCAGTGGAAGTTGGACAGCTGTTAATAATAATTTTTTTAATTCTTTGGGGAGGGTCGAAATACCCTTAGGGATCAAATGGCATTGTTAATTCAGAATAAATTCTTTTCAGATTTTTTATAAAAGTTGGTGAAAATTGTGTAACCTAAGTGGCTCATTGGTAATTGGATGTAATTAATTAAAATAGTTGACAATGTTTCTATATTTGAAAATTTAGGTTTATTGACTTTGTTAATACCACAGACTAATATTTGTATTTCCGGGCAAAAGTTGGGGATATTTTAAATTTAGCATGGTCTTGTAACTTTTCTTTTATACATGACAACATTCAAAATATTTCACATAGATTTTTCAAATTTGGTATGTGGGTATATTTGGTAAAGGCTTCTGAGACAATAGTGTTTTTACCTCATCCTTCTACTAGAGCTCAGGGCCATGGTAATGCAGTGGTAACACACTCCCTTCCCACTTCTGAGGTTTGAGGCTTAAACCCCCAGACCTTATGTGGGAAAGTTGCTTACCGATGGTCAGCACTTTACAGTGCAAAACCTTAACCAACTGTATGTACTGGTTTTATCTCGGCCGACAAAAATACCTATCATGATATAACCTTACAGTGTTGGAAGAGACGTAAAACATCTAATCTACCATATATTATTTGCAGCCTTTGAAAGATCAAATTTAGGGCATTTCTTCACATTTAGGCTACCTCACACATGGAGAAGCACACACCATCCTATGGCCGGTGTGCATATCGCACGCACGCCTATGTGGTTACTATAAGCTTGAAGGAATTTGACCTTCAATCCAAAAATCGGCGTATCAGCCTTTTCACCTATGTCTTTTAACATTTTAACATATAACTCTGTATTGCTAGTCGTGTGGCTTGGGAAATTTTAAATCAACCTTTGGCATAGAATCTTAAAAAAAAAAGACTGGATTTGACTAATGACCCGTAATTCAAAGGTCACTATAATTATGCGGGTTTGGCTGATGTAGGGCCATGGATGACTGAATAATAGTCCCCAGTAACCGGTTCCATTAATATGCTTAAAATGATTGCATTTTGAGCATTTACCGAAAAATCTGTTGTTTATATACTTTCTCTGTACCTATAAGTTGGTACTTGTTTAGAGGTCTATCTGATAACTGATTATTAGTTTTTTTTCAGTTTTTAAAATTGAACAAAAATGAGTTAATGGATTTTTTATTTTTTTTGACCTCTATTTCAATGCCGAAAGGGGTTAATATTTAAAAAAGCCTTATAGCATTAATTATTGGAGCGATGGATTTGGCATTCTGGAACATATCCTGGGTGCTTCACCAATTATCTATGTTAGGTTAAGCCATGTCTAATCCACAAATTCCAAGCTGGGAACCCAAAGTATCTGGCTTAGCTTGTTTTCTTGTGTAAATTAGGCTGAAGAACTTCAGGCAAGAGGTATTGCCATCATCACAGTTGGACTTGGGATGACAAAAGACATAGAGATCCTCAAAGGAATGGCTTACACAGACGAGTATTTTATCGATGTACCGAATATTGTAGATTCATTAAACAGTGCCATGCAAGTCGTTTTCAAAGTAAGTGGAACAGCATGCTTGAGTATCATAGAAATTGGAAGAAATGTGAAAAAGTTGAGAGGTTTGGGTGTGTGGGAGTGTAACTGTGATATTTTCGAGTATGATTATTTGTAAAGACAGCAAACTGGATAGTTGGTTTCTATCCACTCTATAAATGAAACATATAAACATAAATGAAAATCTAGTTACTGACATCCAGGAGCCTATCCCAAAAAGTTACATATTTCACAACAAAAGTATAAAATATTGCACAGAAATGCCAAGTAATGTGTACTTCTATTATATGTTGTCAATATACAGTGAAAAAGTATCTAAAATTTTACATTTAAATATTAAAAGACGGCATTTTACTTGCAATTGTGTTTCATGTACACAAGTAGAATAGTTTACAGTTTGGTGTATACTAATTCCAACAAATCCAGGTTTTGAGACTTTTTATTTCCAAATTTAATTCAATCATAACACTAAGTGCAGGTCTGATTTGGGGATAATAATAAAGCTAAGTATCCGTTGAGCAACAACCAACCCAACTCATGATACTTACATTTTTTGTTTTAATCAGAGGAGCATTCTACTGGAGCAGCCCCTCCCTGACCTTACGGTCAGTTTGCATTGTGTACAGTGTTGGTTTGGCTCGGTTATGGTTACTTGGCTTTACTTTGAGGGTTGGTAAAATAACAAACTTATATGATATTTTGCTGAGACACCATGACCCTTCATCATGACTGTCGCTCAGACCACAAGGAAACAGTCTTGTCCTAATGAAAATGAGAGATGGATTTTATTTCAAGCTCCTATCCCATATTTAAAAAAGTCACCTAATTTCTTATCCTAGTTACTTTACATCTTACTGAGTCACTTTTTGAGTCTTATCCTGAGATAAAAAAGAAACAGGTTTGTCCTAGTCAATTTGTGTGCTATCCTGCTCATTTGCAGGTCATTTTTTTAGTATGATTTGAGGTAGAAATATTGAAATTAATTATGTATATAAGCAGAAAGAAAACAGTGTAAGTCATTAGAATCCTGAAGTTAATCGGTAGACAAGGTCAACAGATTATGCTGTAAATATAAAGAAACCTGAATAACTGGTCACCTTGTCCTATGATAATCAAATTCTCAGCCTATTTCAACATAGAAATTTCTAGGGAAAAGATGGATCAAATTTTGGCCAATCAAAACAGGATCACCTGAAAAAAATAGTTCAAAATATTTGGATCCCATCACGTGAGCAGAACTACAGCATTACCATTTGTTTTAATTATGGTGTTTAGATCTTGTCTACCTGTTAACTTTAGGATACTGATAGCTTATTTTTAGAAAAAGAGGAACCAATTTCCCTCTACGTAGAAACATATCCGTTTACCTTTACAGCTTGTCCTAGTACTTTCACATTCAGTCTTGCAGAATCAGCCCAACACCAAGACATATCTTGCGTTGGATACAAACAAGCCAGTTGTACAATGTACCCGTCAGTTTTCCATGCTTCAATAGCCACATCTGACGACTTGCATTCCAGACCATGTGGTTGGTTAGGATCGGCTCCAGTGGCTTATGTGGGTGCTCCACCACACGAGTAGGGCTCCCGATTAAGGATTTTTGAGGGTCGGTTTGAAATATTTGCTTAGTCCCAGACCTTCTGTAAGGGTCGGTTGTTGTCGGATGAGACCGTGTGAAAAATCAAACATGTTTGATATTTCTCATGACTACAACCGATTCATATTTCCCGCCATCAACAAAATGTCCAGTCCCAGGCTTTCTCAGGCCTCCTCAGACCCAATTTTACACAGTCGTGTGTTGTCCCAGGCCGCCTGCGTAGCTTAGTCCCAGGAGGCCGGTTGTTAATCCCAGACTCAAATATGATGTGTATGAATTTCATGCATCTGAAAGTGAGTCGGTTGCATTAGTCCCAGGAACCCTCAGACCGTCTGCGGTGTCCTGGGACACAAAAATCTAGGTCGGGGACTAAGCCCCGACTAAGGGTAACCGACCCTAACCGATCCTAACCGGCCTCCCCAACACAAATTTAGTCTGCGACGGTCTGAGGACGCCCCATGAGGCTTGGGACTAACAACGGATTAAGAACCAACTCTTTTCCACGCGTCTGAAATTAAAACGAGGCAATGAGGAGGTCTGGGACTACATAAGCGACCGCGCACACTTTGTCATTGTTACTGACTGTTTGGCTACTGAGAGACGTGTGTCACTGATTTGTAGGGGTTTTCAGTTTTTCTAAATATATTATACTTGAGCTTAAGGCAAATTTCACAGTTAGGAGACGCATTTTACTATTTTTTTATTATTTTGTCGACTGGATTATGAGGAAAGAGAAAGGAAGAGAGGAAGGAAAAAGATGGATGACAGGGAAAAGGAAAGTAAAGTAGAGGAAAGAGTTGAAGTTGAGGTGATTGAGAGGAGGTGATTGAGAGGAGATTGAGAGGAGAGAGGAGGAGGAGATTGAGGAACGTCCAGCTATTGAGGAAGCTGTGGAAGAAGAAGAGAGGTGTGAAGAAGACCCAGAGTGCCATTCTTCAGCCAAGAGAGCCAGGGTGTGTGCAACTTTTACTGACAGTCAGGAAATTTCCATTGTGGAATTTGTAAAGCAGCACCCAGAACTGTATGACAAGGAACATCCACGTTTCCACGACAGGACCAGAAGAGAGGCTCTCTGGGCAGAAATATCTGCAGAACTAAGGCTCCAGCCCTTTGATGTGAGATGTTGGTTCGAGTCCCAGCAAACGCGTTATGGCAAGCTGTCTAAGCTCCAATCTGGCCAAGCCCCAAGGGAGATGACCAAGAGACAGTCCTGGGTCTACCAACAGATGGGTTTCCTTAAAACTCACATCAGACGAAAGGGGGCCAACAGAAGTTCAGGTTTTGAGGCCAGTCCAAATACCAGCAGGCAGGACGAATCACATGGCTCAACTACTGACACAGAACACCTTGAGTCCAGTGTCCTGAGGGAGAGGAGTCAGTCCGTCATTACATCTATACCCGTTTCAACAACAGACTCCAAGATTCTTGAACACTTTGAGCAGATGAGGACACTAATCTCAGGTTTTCTGCATCATAAGTCAGACAGGCAGCCCTTCTTCGACTACGTGGCATCAGAGGCCAAAAAGATGACTCAAAAAGAATTTGAAGAATTAAAGGGCAAGATATTTAGAGACTTTGAAACTATTAAGAGCAACCGTAGACATCAGCCATTGCCCAGAAGATCAGCCACTGTTACCACGGAGTCCCAGAGGGTCGGTCTACTGCCAACAACCACTCTACAGGCGTCTAGTTCCACTCAAGCAGCAGCTGGCAGCAGTTTTGTGTACTATACACCAAACCCCATTGGCTTCAGCAACCCTACATCTGTCCTAACTGTACAGGACGAAGGGAGCAGACACAACCTGAGTGGAATATTAAGCCAACTACCTGATCTGACATCAACACAGATCGTCGAGCAGCCTCAGCAGCAACCGCAGCAGCAGCTCTTTACTATCACCACTTCAGCACCGCCTCAACAGCAGCAGCAGCCTCCTCAGTAGCGATCCAGTCAGGGCGGGTCTTTGACCTGCCAGGACCCACACCACCCCAAACATGAAATAAATAACCCATGGTACCACACATAACAAAAAGGCCACATAAAAAAATTTAAAAAAACTCCCACTACCAAACCTAACACCCAACTACCAAAAACAAACCCAATACCAATAACCACCAACCAAGAAACACACAAACCCAAAAGTAAACAGAACCGATGCCAAAGAACTGACAAACTATTTTGCAAACGCAATCCCCCATTATTGAAAAGAAAATTAGCTCCATAGTTATATTTTCTATATATTTGTGAATAGAAGTGAAGATTTTAAATTTAAGATTTCCATGAAAACATTTCTGTTACAAATAATTTCCAACTCCCCCCCAAAAAATTTGGTGAAATTAGGATGTGGGTTTCAAAATATATACAAAAATAATTCCATTTAGGATATTATGTGTGGCTTTGTGTCTGGCTTTTGTTTGGCACTGGGTTTGTCTGTTTGTTGGGTGGGTAACTTGTGTTTGTCTGTTTGTCAGTCTGTGTAACTTATGTTTTGCATGGGGTTTGTCTGTTTGTCCATCTGAACAAGTTATGTTTGGCATGGGGTTTGTCTGTTTGTCCGTCTGAACAAGTTATGTTTGGCATGGGGTTTGTCTGTGTGTCTGTCTGTATAAGTTATGTTTGGCATGGGGTTTGTCTGTGTGTCCGTCTGTACAAGTTATGTTTGGCATGGGGTTTGTCTGTTTGTCCATCTTAACAAGTTATGTTTGGCATGGGGTTTGTCTGTAGCAAGCATAGCTGATTAATTGTTTTTGGAATATTTGTAGCCCTGAAAAGGACTGTTTGTTAGTTCTGAAAAGGACTGTTTACTGCAGCAGCACTTATATTCTGCCATCTTGCCAGGCCACTGCTCCCTCAATATTGAAGTAATACTTGATGTAATCCCTGTGTCTTTTGGCTTCTCTAGCAGGGTTCCTGTCTTGGCCACCACCACCAGCACCACCAATCAATCCACAATCACCAGGCACATCATCATCGTCGTCCTCCCCAGGCTGCTGACTACCATGTTGACCTTGATGCTAGATTCTCAGTATGTTGTGCAGAACCACAGATGAAGACCACTTCTCTGAATGTTTCTGGGGGTAGTTCAATGGTGGTCCTCATCACTCTGAATCTTGAAACCAGGATGCCAAAAGCATTCTCAACAAATCGCCTGCCCCTTGATATTCTATAGTTGGCAATCCATTCCTCTCTTGTTAACATCCTTCTGCCATAGGGTTTCATGAGCCAGGTCTTCAGGGCAAAGGCATCATCTACCAGAATGAAGTAGGGGACATCTCTACCACCCTGGGTTATAGGAGCTGGGTCAGGGAAGCCTAACCTGCCATCTTCAATCCTCCTCTTCAGCTGAGGGGCATTAAATATCTGGGCATCTGAGAAAGATCCAGCTGTCCCAGCATCCACCCGTCTAAACTTGTACTGTCCATCTACCAAGGCCAACATCACAATGGAAAAGAACCCCTTGTAGTTGTGGTAGAGGGCTTCAGTGTTATTGGGTTTCTTCAGGCCCACATGCTTTCCATCAAGAGCTCCCAGGGCATGTGGAACATTCCACCTGATCCTGATTTCCCTTTCCAGTTCTTTTCACTCATCTGGAGTAGTAGGACATCTGAGGTACTCTCTGGTGAACTCATCCTGGATGGCCCTGCAGACCTCTGGTAGAAACTTGGAAATGGTGGATCTTCCAACCCTGAACTGACAGGATAATGATGTGTATGACTCTCCCAGGCCTGAGGCGTCCTGGGACCCAGTCGGTATGTGTACGACAGGATCGTGGTTGAAACCGACCAGAAAACTGGCTTAGTCGGTTCTTAGTCCCAGACCAGTCGGGGACTGTCTGCGGCCACCTGAGGTGTCCGGAGGCTTCCTGAGGCCGATCTGTACTTAATCCTAGCATTCAATACCGACTCAGTATTCCCTCCTATTTTTGCTTTTTTTCCATCGACTGTCCACGATTAAGGGTCACCGACAGGATCGGGGCTTAATCCTTTGGTGGAACAGGGGCATTATAGGCATATAAGGGATGTAACAAGCCATATAACAAATTATACACATGATGACAAATGGTAAAAAGTGGCCTTTAGAACATTATTACAAAACCAATACACTAGATTACATGAGAAAATAAGGAAAATGATGACAAATTAATTATAATCAAACCCAGTTAAATGTATTTACAGAAAGAAACCTTACATTAATAGTCTAATGAAAACCGTATTCACACGCTGCCCCCCAAGTTGATAACATATACAGAGCCTTTTTGAAACCCTGGGCACCTTTACACATCCCCAGTTCTTTATCATGGATGAAAAGCCATCACTTTTAAATAGTAAGCCAAGTGTAGAAAGTTTTGATATTTGATTCCTTATTTGTGATATTCTCCAGATATGTGAAAATCGGGACCTCACAGTGCCTGTCACAACAACGGAGCCAATAACTACAACAGTAGTAATTCCAATCTGTGAGTATTAATAATAATGTTATAACAAACTGAAAATTCAATGTTAATTTATAACCGATTTTGCAAGTTTACCTAACCATTAAAAAGGGTTATGGAGTACTCTTGAAATAATGGCGTAGTGCACATTTTTGTGTTGGTTTTCTCTGTCCGTTGCTCATAGTAATGGATAATAGTTCTGTATCAGAATTGTATCATTCTAACCGCTGTCAATTTTGATATGATTTCAAAAGAAACACCACATTTATCATGCACAGATTTAGGGGCAGGAATAAGTGAAAATCCAATTTTAATGATGTAACAAAGTGATAATGGAAATGGCATTGTGTTTTGTACCCTGATGCTGAAATGTAATACAAATTACCGAATATTAAGCAATCTTATTTGAAAAGTTAGCAATTTTTAATTGTTTTTCCTTCACTCATACATGTGAGCTAATGATTTCACAGCCCCGTTTGTGGATACTAATTTTGCCCAAAGGCTGAGCAGGTATTGTTTTCACGCATGGCATCTGGCTGTTAAGTCAAAACCATGTTGGCAAGGATCATGCAATGGGAAGAGTCTTGTCCGGACTGTACCTTAGGTGTAGGATATTGATACTTGGTACGATCATTGGCTTGGGGTGTAAGTCTGCCACGTCATGTTGTAACTTTGATTTGACCTTTCTGTAGCAACCTAAGCCTTAAAAATCTCTCCAAGCTTTATCTCAGAAACTGTAACTAGTAGAACGTTGATACTTGGTAGGAACATTGCTTGGTGGTTGTAGGTGTGCAGCAAGTTTGTGTGGCCTTAATTTGTCTTTGGACCTGCAATTGTGATCTTGACCTCTGAAATCTTGTCCAGGCAAGATCTCGGAAACTATAAGTTGTACAAAGTTAATACTTTGTAAGGACATTGCTTGGCAGTGTAAAACCTGTAAATTTAAATTTGTTTTCTACTGCCATACTTGAGACATATTCTCTTATCACAATGATATCATCATTGCCACAAAATTGATTATTGTATGTACTAAGTTACCTTTTTGTGCTTACTCCTCAACTATACTTACATTTCAGCTTCATAACTTTAGTTTCCCAACGAATGTTGTGATCTCACTATTAATTTGTCTTGTTTTCATACTTTGTCTTTGCATACATTTGATCTCAAAAAACTATTATTTCTCCCTCACCTTTACATAACTACTGTATAAGTTCTATATCTTATGATGTATGATGATATCTTCCCAGACTTTAAGATACATCTATCTTCGATGCTATTTTTAAAAATATATAGCTTGTTTGAACAAATACAGTATCTTTCCTGAAAGTTTAGCAATAATTATTACTTAGATGACACTGTTGCAGTTATATAATATAAAATAAGCAAAATGTGGAGACTTGTAATTACATGCTTCTTGTTGGTATATTATGGTTATGTTAGTATATTATTGTTAATTATAACTTCATAGCTTGGTTTTGCTGTTTTACTGGGACTTTTTATATGCTCTGTGTGCCAATATAACCTGTAATATAACATACCTCAAGCACAGTTATATTATTTTTTTTAGATAGCTGTCCACTTGATATTGTGTTTTTATTGGATGGTTCTGGAGGTGTGGATGATGCTCAAGATTTATTCCAACAGAGAAAGGAATTCATTATCCAAGTGATCAATGGACTCGATATTGGTCAATTGGCCCATCGTGTTGGCCTTATATACTTTGCTGGAGCGGCCACCAGCCATTTCTTTCTAAATGACGAATATGATAAAGATAAAATCATTGCAAAAGTTCAGGAGACACCTTTTACTGCAGGAGAGATGGATCTCTATGATGCCCTACATGTGTTGTTAGGTAAACAGTTCATTTATGAACATGGTGACAGAAATGGCATAGATGATCTGGTTTTTGTGCTCTCTGATGCTTCTACAAGAGACCCGTATGATTTTTTAAAGAATCGTATTGATTACTGCCACCAACAGAACATAACCCTGGTACCGATGGTGACCAGTATAGGTACAAGTGGGGATGAAGAGGACTTTACAGAATATATGTCTTCTGGAAACCCGCCTGTTGAAAACAGAAACTATTTTCAGGACATAAATGACCAGACCCTAGATATAGTAAGTACCAAGAAGTAATTAAGCAAGATTTATTGGGATTATTAGGGGGCTCGGTGGTGTAGCAGTTAGAGTGCTCACTTTAACCTTTAAGGTTGCCGGTTCGAATCTCAGCTTGGGCACTTCAAGTTGGAAAGTTGGCAGTTACTTTCCCATATCCAGTAGTTTACAGTGCAGAATCTTGACCAACTAGTAAACACTTGTTCCTCCACGCATTAACTACTTGTCACAATATGACCCTGGCAGTTGAGCATGAAGTAAAACAAACACATAACTCTAATGCCCCATCAACACTACAGGCGGTCGCCTTGTGGTTAGATGTTTTCGTTAGGGTGGAACCTCTCTGTAGGTCTCTGAATTTTGTCCCAGTTGTTCACACTACAGGCAGACAGCCATTGATTGAACACAGTGTTTTGACCATCAGTAACAGTAGGAAGACAGTACTGCAAACGTTGGTCACCTTTGGGAGGCCGCGGAGTCAGTGGCGAACCAACACATTAACTCAGGTTATGTCACCTTATTACACTGATACACAACTGAACCACAATCTTATGTACATCGTGGACTTCACCTTTGGTTACTGTAGTCAGAAATTATTACCCACATGTGCAAAATTGTTTGCATCTGGGTGATACTGCCTGTAGTGTGAATGGGGTTTAAATCTATGGGAATATTTTTTTTTATTTTATTTTTTATTTTTTCATAACTTATTTATCATGTCCCGCTGGATCATTGTAGGAGAGATTACAAGACACAGCATCTGTTACTGCTGTGTATGATCAAATGCATTTGTCAGGTTTTCTCATATTTGGTCAATTGCTTCAAAACTAAAGCATGGATTTTGATGCTATTTCATAAATGGGTGTACTTAGGTCTGTGAAAGTAGACCACTCGATAGTAACTTCAGATTCATAGAAATTACGTAAAATAATACCTCTCAGTTGACAACTGTCAAGTCTAAAATTACCAAAAAAACTACATGATGGATATGATTTATATCTGCGTTAAAATCCTAAAAAAGTATAATTATTGGCACTGTAAGCTAATACTTCCAATATCTAATGGCTATCGGGAAAGCATGAAGTGGGTTGATTTTTTTTTCATATTTTTTCAGTACTGTGTAAAAATAAAGTATACAGAAACATGATATTTGGTAGATTGTCCTGTTTTGCTACTTGTATCAACATATCAATTTATTTATTTTTTATTTACTATCTTTATAAATTCACGAGGAAAATGTGTAATGAAAATATAGAATTCTACCTAATATTAATGCAGAATAAATGTATTTGCACATATGCCTCTGAAATTTACAGCATATGTTCTTTTGGACATTATTTACCATGGCTGTTCTTTTGAAAATTATCATTTTTTGTACTGACAAACTATTGATCTCAGATGGAAATGGTTAAATCTCTTTATAAATGATAAGTGAAAGGGCTCTATAACTAGATTCTTCATAAGTGTGTGAATATTTGATCTTAAAATTCTTCATTCATGGTCATCCAATGAAGATCAAAGGTATTCCACATTGGCAGCATTTGGTCCATGTAGCTCATATAGCTCTCTTATTGTTGGTCCTAAAAACTTGTGATCTCAAATACACCTATTAGAAATTTTGCTTCTATTGATGTGGTCAGATTTGAATGTTTACCCGTCCTTTAAGGTCCAATGAGGGTAGCCAAACTTGAAAGTGTAACCATGCATCTTATTTTTACACATGTGTGGGATGTGAATCCAACCTTTGGGAAAATGTGTTTTTTTTCTGTTGATGTATCCATGCATTCAGATTGACCTTCAAGTTAGTACTCTGCTTCAGGGTCAAACGATAGTAGCAAACTTAAAACGTGCTTATAACTCAGTTCTTATTAATAATTCTCTGTAGGTAGTCAGACATAATCTTTGCTTTCTTCTACAAGGTCAAATGAGGGCGAGAAAGCGTAAACGTGGATATGTTTACTTCTTATTTGTCCTCAAAGGTCAAATGGAGGTGGCTTAAAAGCTTATTACTGCTGCTAGCCTGGGTGCCACATAAAATGCTTGTTAACTAGCTAAGGGTGCTTTACCTTTTCTTGTGAACAAGACAGGAAGAACAAATCTCTGTGCGGTTGTATAGTTATGGAAAAAGGGCGTTCCCAAATCTTGTAAAGTCATTGCATAAAACAGCTGTTTATTCCATACTTGAGTGAAGGCCGTTGCCTTTTTCAAATAATAAAGGTCCCTTTTGAGTTGAAGAAATGCTGAAACAATTGTAAAAGTTGTCCAGATGAAGAGGTTATGTCCAGTTTAAATAAGGCCCTGTATTATGGGTTGATGAGGCCATCCAATTGTATAAAATATGGAGAATTCTCAAAATGAAAATCATTTTGGAATATTGATCACTGCGGAGACACAAGGAATATGCCATCATATAATAGAATATTGGTATGTCTACGTTTCAACTCAAATTCTAAACTCAAATTCTGCGTGTTTTCAGCTGTTCAAGCAAGGCTTACAGGAACAGTGCTCTGTACGTCAAACTGTGGGTGAGTGACTTTAATCTGTATTGATCAGGGATTACAACATCACTTTCAACACATTGGTTATATCAAGACAGGTAATTTTAAGGACAGAGGAAACGTCTGCATACTAGATTATCCAGATTCTACACTGTTAACTGCTGGGTATCAGTAAGCAACTACCAACTTTCCCACATAGGTCAGGCCCGGGGCTTCAACCACTGACCTGTATTGACCAAGGAAGGGATCTTAAATCAAAATGCAGGGGTCCAACACACAGGGACCTTATATCAAAATGGGAGGGGGGGGGGGGTGAACACACTTACTTCCCATCTCTGGGACCAGAGTTTGAGTCCAGGCCTGACCTCACGTGGGAAAGCTGGTAGTTGCTTGCCATTGATCAGCAATTTCCAGTATGTACAGAACCTTGACTAACTGTATGTACCAGGTTCCTCTACCCTTCCAAGTACCTATCTCAATATTACTGATAAGGTAAAAGTTGTTACATAAAGCACTGATACATCTGTCGTTGTATCAAAATAGATCAATGCATCTTAATGATTTTAAATAATTTTATATTAAAGGTATCAATTTCAACTTGCAGGGTGGTATACTTCAAAATACTGCATTTCATTAGTTCTTTAAATTTTCACATCATATAAAAAATTTATTTTGAGATATTTTGTGAAAGTTAATTGATTTTACTGCAAACATGTTTTAAAATATTTGGTCAGTTTTAATAAACACATAGTAATTTAACATAATTTTTTTACCCAACGTATTCATTAACTGTTAAATTTTGCATTTTACTGCACAATTTTTGAATAACTAAAGTTCTTATCTATGCCACTGTTTTGTAGAGTGTTGACATCATTTGATTAAAATATTCATATCACAGGCGCTAATGATAAAGATACTTTTACACACAAAAAATCCAATCACTTAACCTTTGCAATTGTGGTTTAAATTTCAAGAGGTAACAATTTATCTGCTTGTCCAAACGTTGCACACTATGAAGTTGGATATACCTTAATATAATTTGGATGCCTTGTATGATGTGATATATCACCTGGGACCATGTTAACCAAAGGTCTTGGGCAAATCTCAGGCTGATGTTGTCCATCTTTGTGTATGCAAAAGTTATGCCTTAAGATTTGGCCAAAACCGTAAAAATATAGAATTATAGCCGATGACATTGACTTGTTGTGCAAGATTGGAGAGTCTGCCCAGTTTTGGTGTCAAAGAACAAGAATAATTACCAAAAAACCTAAAACCTAATCCAATTCTTGTTTGTTTCAACGGAATATGGGACAAACTGGAAACCCTAAATGGGATAAATGAGATAAAAATCATTTTCTTGCAATGTGTAAAATCAAATCAGACTATTATCTTTTGTGTGGCCATGTAGCAATAAAACAGGATGTCTACAATTCATTTCAGCTATTACTATATTTATTATGTGCAATAAATTTTAACTCTATCACGATTCTAACAATCCAGAGCAGCCTCCTCCCAATTTTCCCTATACTGTATTATGCTTGAACACGCTTGTTTAAAGTTAAGAGAATGTACATACTTTCAAATATAGTCGTGCATTGTTCAGGTTACTTAATCTGGTCTCTCCGATTTTATTATACTGTCCTCCTTGTTTAAAATGAAATATATATGCAAATACATTTCAGTGAATTGCAGAGAGCCTGCAGATATTTTGTTTGCTGTCGACATCAGTGGGGATAATATAACAGAAGCCAACATCCTAAAGAGCCTGATCCATGATGTTGCTGTAGATTTGCAGGTGTGTGTACAGTTTTAGATAGGTAGCAATTATACTAGTATGCAAGTATATTTATCCCTTTATTTGGGTTTTAACATCCATTTTCAGCACTGTAGGTCACATCACCAGGTAGTTTTATGTGCAGGGGACGCTAGTGCATACATTTGGTCAAGGTGCTGTACTGTAAACTGTAGGCCATCAGTAAGCAATCACCAATCACTTCCCGGGATTTGAACTGCAGACTACAGAGGTTGGAGGCAAATGTGTTACCACTGCCCCACTGTGGCCCATAGTATGGAAATCATAGGTAGTGGTGGTGAAATACAAAAAAAAACAATTGCTGAGTGACCATCTGATTTGACACAGATGGCTTTTGATAATCTGGCTCCCTCATAGTGTGTACATTGTCGTTTGCATCAATATTGAATATTTCAATATTGTTTGATAAGGAGGGGTAGCGTAATAGTGACTGCTACAGTATCCAAATCGGGAAGAAAAGGAACTAAAGTTTAGCAAAACATAACCTTGTAGTTTTGATCGAAGACGCATTGAAAAACTAAAAAAATGAGATAAAATTGTACAGTTTCTTCAGATTAAGAATTTTTTTTACAGTATTTGTAAGTGTAAATTAATAATTATACAGGGATTGACGATAATATTGCGACAAAAATGTAATAAAATGAACTCACAACTCTCTCCTTGGTCTCAAGGGATAACACCAGCCCCAAGACACAATATTGAAATTGATGTAAGCGGCATTGTGCTGTAGTAGATATGAGATTTACATCCCAACTGTCAGGTTCTGGATTGGTTTTTCTCTGGCAGTACCTCCTGTTTTAGTGCAAAATCTAAAGCCTCTCTTACATCCCATCGTACGTGCACGTATGTCCTGGTTACAGAGAAAAATCGGCAGATTTGCAAGGGACACTTAAGCCACACTTGCGATTTTATAACAGATTTTTGAGCTTGCAGACACCTCGCAATAAAAATTGGCATGCACATTGTTCTCTGCGTGCTCGCAGCATGGCTACAAATGCATCCATATCTCAACGGTAACTTAAGGGAGACTTAGGCACATGCATTCTCCTTACTAGTGTTGTAGGTTCTTCCCATTTACTTACATTGTTTCCATGTGCTGTAAGATACAGTCACGTGTACCTTGCATGTATAGAAACACACTGTACGACCAGTAGCAGTCTGTTCTTTGATCTTCAAGTAGTGACACTCTTGTTGGGAAAATATACCTTGTTTGCACGTGCAAATCTCTAACCACCCCACTACCAGACTACGTTCATATTTTTCAACAATATTTGCAGCATACTTACGTGTGTATCCACGTACGATGGGATGTAAGAGAGGCTTTAACTAAAGCCTCTCTTACATCCTATCGTACGTGTACGTACATCCTGGTTACAGAGAAAAATTGGCTGATTTGCAAGGGACCCTCGAGTTACACTTGTGATTTTATAACAGAATATCAAGGTCACACAGACCCCGCAATGAAAATTGGCATGAACATTATTCTATGTGTGCATGCAGTATGTCTACAAACGCATCCATGCCTCAAGGGTAACTTACAGGAGACTTAGGCTTGTGCATTCTACTTGCAAGTTTTGTAGGTTCTCCCCATTTACTTGAATTGTTTACACATGCTGTAACATACACTCATATGTATCTTGCATGTACATAAATCAGCTGTATGACCTGTAGCTAGTCACAGTCTGTTCTTTGACCTTCAAGTTGTTGGAATAACACACCCTGCACGTGCAAACCTCCACTACCCCACTACCAGGCTATGTTCATATTTTCAACAATATTTGCAGCACACTTACGTGTTTATACACGTACGACAGGATGTAATACAAGTTTAACATTCTAATTCTAATAGCACTTTTATAGTGCTTAATCTCTGTCAAAAGACAGATTCTAAGGCGCATCACACAAAAAAACATTGTTCAATATTCAAAAACCAGAGACATTGCAGGGGTCAGCACCGCGGAGAAAGCAGAAGGAGATTGGAAATTTAGGGGGGGTATGCTTTTCCAAAGAGGTATGACTTCAACTTTGACCTGAAAGAGGCAAGTGAGTTTGCAGAGCGGACCTCATCAGGAATGTCATTCCAAATCATAGGTGCGTCATACGCAAAACTGAGTCCAAAATGTTTTCGAGACTTGAAAACTGAAGCAAAGTGGGGAACCTCAAGAAATATGCCATCAGATTGACTTCGACGTGTGTTATATGCACTATGTCTTGGAATCAGGAAGGGTTCAAAGTATTTGGGGTTACCACTGTGTAGGAACTTATATACCAGCATGGCAGTCTTAAAGATAGAACGGTACTTAATCGGCAACCAATGTAGTGCTTTTCTAATTGGAGTGATGTGTGAGTACTTGGTGGTGTTGGCAACAATTCTGGCAAGGCTATTCTGAACACATTGAAGTTTGCGCAGATCTAGAACTGAGAGACCTCTGAACAGAGAGTTACAGTAATCAAGTCGACTTCCGACCAGAACATTGGCAGCCATAAGAGCCGCTTCATGTGTCAGATGTCCTCGGAGTCACTTAAGATCCCGGACCTGAGCAAAACAAGCCTTGCAGACCTTCATAACATGGCAAGAGAATGAGAAATCTGAATCAAACCAGACACCAAAGTTCCTAACTGCATCTATTGGTGATATAAGATTACCAAGTATGTTGACCGGAAAGGACTGATTAAGTTTTTCGCGCTGAGACTTTGAGCCAAACACAATGAATTCGGTCTTATCAGGATTTAGCTTGAGCTTATTTGTACAGAGCCATCTCTTTACATCTTCAAGGCAGTGTGACAGCTTATCAAGGGCCGAGGCAACATTTTTATGTGTGAGATGTACATACAATTGTGTGTCATCAGTGTAGAACTGGAAACTAATACCAGCATGATTCCGTATGACTTTACTCAGTGGAGTAGTATAGAGTGAAAAAAGGATTGGCCCCAGGACAGAGCCTTGAGGCACACCATACAACAACTTTTTGGCATCAGATAAAATTGACCCAATCTTAATGCACTGAACACGGTCTGAGAGATAAGACTTAAACCAATCGAGGACAACCCCGCTCACACCAAACCAGGAGCTAAGTGAATTAAGTGGCGTATCATGATCAATAGTATCAAACGCTGCTGATTGATCCAAGAGAACAACAGCAGTAGCCTCACCTTTAGCAAAAGCCAAATGAACATCATTCTTAATTGAGAGCAATGCAGATTCAGTTGAGTGACCCAGTTTATAGGCAGATTGCCTGACATTCTCTAGTCCATTCAAACTGACATGGTCATTCAATTGAGAAGCAACAACACGTTCAACAAGTTTGGATATGAAGCCCAACCCAGAAACAGGTCTGTAGTTTTTTAAGTCATTGGGTGGTAGTGATGACTTTTTAATCAAGGGGGTTACAATAACCTTCTTGAACTCATCAGGTACAACACCTTCTGACAATGAGCAGTTAACAAGCCTGGTGATAGAGGGCAGTAAAATATCAATACATTCCTTAACAAGAAATGTAGGCCATGGATCTAACAAACAAGATTTAGTGGGTGATGCATTAGTTACCTCTATATTTTTTTACCTGCTCTGATATAACCTATACCATATTTAGATGACCACGCTAAACCAAAATGTCAAACTAAGGGTTTATGTCCTGTTTGACAGAATTGAATACAAAGTGATCACTCGGCATATCATGTGTTTGGTCAGTACAGCAATTATGGCCGATGTACAGTTCTATTCTTCATGGTTTATTTTGTATTGGAAAGTCAAAATATTTCCTGTCAACCTTTGTTTTATTAGTTATCAGGATTTAATATAAATCACAAGGCATCTTGCATCTACGCACTGGATAAAACACCATTGGCTATGCAATGCTTTTTTTCTTAATATATATATAAATGGTGGGGGCAGTAGATAATAGTTTGTGGATGTTCCAAAGGTAAAAAAGCAAGGACTTTTACCAAATGTTCAGGATATGGTTAATCCATGAGGATCTAAAGCTGGTAAGATTTTGGGGAGTGTCTGCCAATGGTTGTCACTTTTAAGTCTGGATCTGTAACAAGACCTTGAGGATAGTTATTGCGGTCAATGAGAATTCGAAATCAGATTCAAGAAGGGTTTAGGTACTGATTTCGTACACTGGATACATTATTTATTTGGAATTTATTGTTCCACATTAGGCTAGTACTTGTGTGTTGATGATCCTGTGACGAACAGTTGGAAAGACGTCCTCAGTTCCTGTGTGGGTTACCTGGTTTGGCATGTAACCACAGAATGTTGCCTCTGTGTGGGTTTGGCTCCCATAATGCACCTTTCACACGACAGGCAGTAGCACTTGCTGTAACCCACGTTTGGTGAAATGTCTCTTTCCTTGGACCACATCAGTCTGACATCAGTATTCAACCTTGTGAGTCAGTAGCAAACCGTCCTTTACCTTGGGAGTCCCAAGGTTTTAAACTGTTCAAAATATCCTCCTCTGATTTCCTTACCCTAAGCATATGCAGACGATTTTGTGCATGCATGCATTAATTTCTGACTATGGTTATGCAAGGTGTGGTCCATGGTGTACATAATGTTGTGACTTGGTTGTCTTTCAGTGTGATACGGCGACATAAGGTGAGTTAAGGTATTGGGTCATTTCACCATGTGTTCATCCGACAGCTCCTCAAAGTGAGTTGAGGTTGCTTCTCGGTGACCAGTGTTTGTGGAACTGTCTCCCCACTGATTATGCTACCGTGTGCATGGGCAGATGATTCCATGCACGCATGTATCAGTTTCTGAGTATGGTAACTGAAGGTGTGGTCCACGGCGTACATAAGGTTGTGATTCTGTCGTCTTTTGGTGTAATACAGTGACATATGGTGAGTTAAGGTATTGGTCATTTAGCCACCTGTTCGTTCAATGGCTATTGAAGGTGAGCTAACTCTAATGGAGCTTGCTTCTTGGTGACCAACGTTTGTAGTACTGTCATCTTACTGTTATTGGTGGTTAAAAAAACATGTCCAATCAGTGGCCGTCTGCCTGTAGTGTGTACAACTCAGATGAAATGGGGTGGCCTGGGGGCATTCCTGCCACCAAGAAAAACTTCTAACCGTGATATATACCGCCTGTAGTGTGAAGGGGCAATGAGCAATGGATAGAAGGATTAGGAAAATAGCACGTGAAGTATAGTCTATGTTCTCTCATGTAGGCCGAGGCATTAATATTCAGCAATTACTATAGTCAAATGTACAAAAAGTGACTTTCCTGTTTACTTTTTCATCCTCGGCTGAGAAACGACTCTTTATTAATGTATACTTGTATACATACATATTGTTTTATACTATTAAATATTTATTATTGTATACTTGTTACAACTCTCACTCTCCATTTGTTCATGAACAGGGTCATGTAGACAATCGTCTAGGACTTGTGACTCTTGGTAACAAAACTGAAACCCTTATTGATTTAAATGGCTACCTAGAGTACATACAGGTAAGAAAAGGATCATACTGTTTCCCACCATGACTTAGTACATCTTATAAAAATACTATTTAATTATGTTTGTTTTAAGTGTAGTAACATTAATTCCTTTTGACTAAAATATGCATAGATGCATATTATAAAATATGCATATTAATATATATTTGTAATTAACCCCCCCCCCCCCCCCCCATTTTGCACAAAATGTTGACTCTCCACATGAAAATTCCTGAAAATGAATTAGATTTGTTGTGACCCCATTGTGTACCTCTTTTTATGTCGTATAAAATAATGTATAAATTCATATTAATGTATGAATTCATATTTAACGTGTATAGGGCTTAATCTCTGCAAATTCTAGATTCTAAGGTTTAACATATACACAGTCTAGGGTCCTCCAGTCATGGAAAAAACGGCAGGTGTTTTGGTGCAAGCGGCAAAGCCAACAGAGGCACAAGTATAACACTAGAATGTATTAAAGTCTGGGAAAGTCTCCCAGGACTAGAATTGTGGCGGTCAGCCATCCAACTACTGACAAGGTCCATTGCTGCTTAACTTCAGTGATGATATGGCCACTCATCATGATATATGAAAAGAATCATTGAAGGTCCAGTGACAAAAAACACAAAATAAGTGATATCTAGAAGAGCAAACCTCGCATGAGCTCCAGCTTAAAAACTAAGGTTGATAATGGGGTGTTCCACTGGAGCCGACCCTATAACCCAGATAGCATTCCGCCATTGGACCAACATTGGTTGTTGGTCGCATGGTCGGCAGATTTTGCCAACATTGGCTATTGGTTGCATCATTAGCAGATTTTGCCAACGTTGACCCAACGGCTGCTTGCGGACCACAACTTAGGTTAAATATCTCTATATTTTGCCAACGTTGGGCCAACGGTGGATTTTTAATCAAGATGGAGGCGAGCAATAATAGGGGAGTTTGTGAAACGTAGTAAAAAACGATTTATTATGGTATGTCTAAAAATCATATTTCAGTGAGCCCACAAATTTTAACTAATTATTTAACGATTTTATTTCATAAAAATAACATTCTCATTATAAATCACCTTATGACACTGTTCACCATTGTTAATGTTTGGTCTTGTGACTTATCAGGGATTCCCTTAACTAAGGTACTCCCACAGTCTGTCAATCACTTGCCTTCTGCTGAATGGCCACGTAACACCATGCTGCAATCTGATTGGCTGATCCTAAATATTGAATACAATTTTTTTACTGGTGGCTTGTCGACATTGGGCCAACATCAGACCGCTGGTCAAAAAGCTGTTGGGCCAATGTTGGCAGCCAACATCAGAGCACCGGATGTGCTGACATTAGGCCAACATTGGCCCAACGTTGGAATGCACTTTTTTTTAAAGCTTTAAGATTGAAATTTTGGATTAATAACTTTAAAATAAATTCATTAAAAACTTTGGAAAAAGAAAATTGGGGATTACAACTTAAGAAAAAAACTTTGATTAAGAACCAAAAAAACATTGACAGAAAAATGGGGGAAATTAAAAATATTTGAGGTTTCCCAAAGATTTGAAACCTAGAAAAAAAATTCCCCAAAGATTTTGATAATTTGAAACCTAGAAAAGAAATCCCCAAAGATTTTGATTATTTAGAACTTTTAAATATCTTGTAAATTTGAAAGAAAATGAGCCCCCAAGGACCACAATAAAAAGCCATGGCTGGGATGTAGTATTATATTATCTGTCATTTTATTATGGGCACAATATATACAAATACATTTACTTTAAGATACATGATGTAAATTATTTATAAATATTCCTGGGCCTACCCAACATGCTGGAGGTACTTCAATCAATTACATTTCATTAGAGTATATAGTAAACTGACCCCAACAGATGAAAGGTCAAGTTCATATTTTGGAACAAATTACATGAACCCCAACCCTGGCACCAAAGTCTAAATTTCTTATTTTTACACAATTTTAAGTGATAACAAGATGCATGTGATGGATAATGTCCTCCTACAGATAACATTTTTGCAATTAAGCCCTAATGTAGTACCAAGTCATAATTTTTACAGGCAATAAGTTGCACATACAGTATGATAGCGTACAACAGTAAAAATTTAAGCCACAGTTGGCAATATACTTTACCTAATTTTAAAGTTGAAGTTAAATTTAAGAAGTTAAATTTTTGGTGATATCGAAATATGAATTAATTTTTTAATAAGCTAAACCCTCCATTAACTTGGGGGTGAGGGAATGTAATACTACGCACTCATATTATTTTCTTCATTTGTCATATACTATTTCTGTATATGTCATTTTGGGAAATTTCTTCTCCACATACAGGACACAGAGCAAAGCTTTCTCGCCCAATTGGACAAGATGTCGTTTTCCCGTCAACCAGTGTTATTTTTGGAAGGTTTGTGGTAAGTCTAACTGCTACAATGATTCACCAGTGACCACATTCTATTTGTGTTATCAGTCTGTTCCAGTTTCATTTTTTTCACAAATGACTTAACCTGGACTGAGATTTAAAGTAAAGACATTTTTCTTAAACTTAAGCAAAGCCTTTGGTGCTAGGTTAGTGGATTTCACAAAGGCTGCAAAGTCTAATTTTCAAACTACAGTCCATCTCAGAGTAGGCTTTAATTTTTGGAACAAAGACTTAAACATGGTTGTCTTATATACTTTTTACCTCTTCAAGTTTATAAATTGCTGGCAAATAAAGGATAAATAAATAGAACACCTCCCTACAAGAGGGTTTGAAAATTGTTGGAGCAATTGTTATTTAATTTTTTTTCTTTGTAAAAGTTTCTGGACAGATTACTAATATGATATTGTGAATGGTTATAAAAGGCATATTGTTCAATGAAATACCACCTTTTAAAAAAGATTTGTCAAGGTTTATTTATTTTTATTTTTTGAATAATATGATTAGAGATTCGTGGAATTAATGAAGTCATGTGTTGCATTTATACTTTTTGGAATGCATTTTCAAAACTGGTTTCTCACCTACTGTTGGTTGTTTTTGAAAACCATCAATTGATTTTGGAAATATTGAAACCATGACTTAGTTAAGCTGTTCCTTGAGATTTCAGATTAACAGCTTTTAAGTTTGTTTTCTGCACTCACTGGCCATGTTTTAATTGCTGTTTTTGTCAGGAATATAGATCGCAATTTTAATGAGACAAGGGGTGATAGACCAAATAACCCGAATATTGCGATCATTTTTACAAGAGGAGATTTCTACCTAAATTACACCTTCCACGCTGAGGCCGCCATTAGGAGACTGCAACAAAATGTGCACACCGTTATAGTGGGTATGTTTAATGTGATTGTTTTTGTGTCACCAGCAGCTATGGGATTATGGTTTTGTCTTCATCCGTAGTCATCACACTCTGATTCTGGACAGTACTTCGTAAAAATGGCCTGGTCGTTTAATTTCAAATTTGTGGTGGGTGTAGCCGATCCTCAAGACATGCCTTATTTAAGGTGACCTTTATCTCCCAGTATTAACATAATTATATTAAATTTTTTTTTGGAGAAGGCTTTATTTATTTAATTCAAATTTGACCTATGGATGTAACTGGTTTCATGATATGACATATTTTAAAGTGACCTTAAACTCCTAGGTATAAAATAATTGGATTGAGGCTACGATTTTCCACAAAGTATACCAAAAAGGGCTTGCGCAGAATTCATTCTAATTTACATGTATAAATAACTTGCCTTAGATAAGTTCCCTACACAATCATGACCTTAAACTCATAGTTATAAGTGACTTTTTGAAGACATTATCCATCATCAATATTCTTTACATACAAAATTTCTATAGATATTTAATAACTTTTTTTATTTGTATCAGAATGAAAAAGGAAAAAAAAATAAAGATAAATAAAAAAATAGATAATAATAAATAAAATAATATAAAAAGTTGGTGTTACTGCACAATGAAATATTAACGTGATTCTAATTCTAATTGGACTTTTATAGCGCTTAATCTCCATTGAGTAGTGGACTCTAAGGCGCAACAAGACAATAGTAATGTGCAAATTCAAAGTCCAGGGACAGAAATTGGTCAGCTTATAGCTTATACAGGAAAAAACAGGCAATCACCTGTTGCCTGACGAAGTTTAATTTACATTTGTCTAAACATACATTTTTCTGCTTCTGTAGCAATCTGCTCTTATGACCCATTCACACTACAGGTTGTACACTCTGTGGTTAGAAGTTTTACTCGGCAGTGCAACTGCCTCGCAGGATGCCTCATATCTTCCAGGATTTTAAATCCCTTCCACACTACAGGTGCATGGCCTTTGATTGGATACGGTTTGTAACTGTCAGTAACAGTAGGATGACAATACCACAAATGTTGGTCACCAAGAGACAACCTATGTTAACATCAACTCATCTTTTCTTGCCGTTGGACAAACACGTCCTACTGAAACGAGAAGGGATCACCACCGTATATAAACCACAAACTCCACATTTAGTTACCATATGAAAATGTATGTGTGGAATGTCAGTAAATATGGATGGATGTGGATTGTGACATGCGTATAAAGGCGCAGTGCTAGTACTGACAAGGTATGGTGATTAGGCATGACTGACATTGTTATGGTCAGAGGCAGAAATTTTTAACATTTAAAACTTCTATAGGATGCTCAAAGAATCAAACGTTTTGTCACTGTGTCACAAGCTGCATAAAGATGCCAGACAGTACTTCAAGAACAAGGATGTTTTGACCAATGCCTACTAGCACAGGGTTTTCCACCTGTAATGTGAAAGGAGTATTATGTATATAATACTGACTGTACAATATTGTTAATTTATGGAAAAGTTAATTTGATTATATCCTAAAAGTATCCCTTCTAAGATTAGTTGTTTAACCTATTTGTAATGCTTTGATATCAAGCCATTATTTCTTCCCAGAATTTATTTACAGGTGTACAATTATAGCACGCATCAAAACACGTAATTTTGCCTTGGTACATGGTACATGGTACATTTGACTGTATTATCAAATTTGGAAACAATGTAAAATATATAAAAGAAAAATTTTAAGTTGTAACTATAACATTCACATTCTGACATTGTTTCCTTGCACCCATGAAAGCTGTTTCCCCCACTCCTGGATTGAAATTATAGTTAAATAATGTATTAATTGTAATTTCGTAAACGGATTTTCACATATATTTAATTGTAGTTACTACAATTTATGCCATTTTTTGTTTTGCTCTCAGAGTCGACTTCGGGAGGGCACTTTGTCTACACTAACTCAACTTTATGGAAGACCAGTAGTGATACCAATGTAGAGAAATACAGCCATTTTATAAATAAACATGGTGTAAAGGCAAACAATCTGTATAATTATTGTCTTTTGCAGGTATTGGGGAAGACCGTCTGATTGACCAGTTTGAGGTGAAGACAAGAGCTTCTTTCCCTCACAGTGCAAACTACATGCACTATGTCTCTTTCACTGAATTAATGGAGGATCACGATAACCTTAAAGAATTGCTCAGATTGAGGATTTGTAATGGTAAGTATAAAAGTAAGAGTGTTACAGAGTTGACGTATTGTTATCCTTTTTCCTGCTTTTCATTGTAGGATGTGGTGTTTGCTCATTTATTGCACCTACTGTAAATTGGAAATGTGAACCTTATTTTTGCTTGTTATACATGCACTGATGTAGATTTCTTTTGATTAATATAAACATGACACAAGTGCCAAGTTATAAAAATATTTTATATCACACAACATCAAATCAATAAACCTTTACAACCTTAACCTTATGTACACCATGTACCCCACCTTCAGTTACTGCATGTGTGGATTCGTATGCACATGCTCAATGTATCGAATTCAGAAGTGGAAATTTTAAACATTTTAAAACAACCATGGGACTAGCAAGGTAATTGATGTTTCACTATTGTGTCAAAAGGTGCCATATGTATCTAGGATGGTAGTTAAAGGACATCGGCATTTCGCCCAATGTTTATCACTGCAGGGGATACCGCCTGTAGTGTGAAAGGGGTATAAGAGACCATAATGTAATTTTTTCTTGAAATAGCAGAATGTGCATATAAGAATGTTATATTCTTTGTCACTTCAGCTACCTTATATGGTATTGATACATCCAGCTACCTTATATGGCATTGATACATCCAGTTACCTTATACGGTAATGATACATCCCCGGAAATGTACTAATTTTCTTGAAAACACCCAATTATCAGTGGGTATTCTGTATAAAAGTTTTGTGCCAAATTGAGATTTCTGCCAAAATATGTTCACTTCAATTCTGATCATCACAATTTGGCAAGAACTCTTTCCATGGCAATATTTTTTTCTGTCTTTGGGCTGTTTTCTGCTCTACAGCCCAAACCCTGCACGTAATTTCACCGAATGTTCACAATGTGTTTAACCCTAGACACATAAGAGCTGACAAGGATTAGAGTTACATCTAGCAAGAACTGGTTCAATGGTATAAGATGTTTTTCACAAAGTGCCACAAGATAAAGACATCAATTTCTAACACCCTTTCACACACTACAGACAGTATAAACCCACAGTTAGAAGTTTTACTCTGTGGCTTAACTGTCTCGGAGGATGGTTAATATCTTTTGAGATTTCATGTGCCCATGGAATTGGTACTGAGATATCATCAGCTATCATGATGTCTCTGGTAAAAATGAAGGTTGTGACTCTCTCTTGCTTCGGTATCAAGTTTTCGTCAGATGGCTTTTTGAGATGAATGGAGGTAAATGGAAGTTGTCTGATGGTGACAGACATTTGCACTACTCTCATGCTACTGCTGCTGACAGTTACACACCGTGTCCCATCAGGGCTGTGCAAGTCATACCTTATTGGACCTTTCGTTACCATATGAAAAAGTATCTATGGAAGGTCACTGAAATGAACAGACAGGGGCAGAGACATGCATATAAAGGGCCAGTGATTGGGTGGAAAAGATATGGTAACTTATGGTGAATGACAGTGAGAACATAAGATGCAGAAATTTTGAACATTTCAAAACTTGCAATGTACTCCCAAGAAATGGCACAGTAGGCCACTGTATCACAGGTTCGTATTGTGATATCAGACAGTGGTTGAAGGGGAGGAACATTTTATCTAACACCTATAACACTAGGTTATATCCCTTGTCGCCTGAACGTGGTAAAAGGACATATTTGTCTATTAAGCTTAACAAGTGCCGATTTTCATGAAATATTTCCAAAACTAAGAAACCCAAAACATGGTGTATATATCTGTGGAGAGATGTATTTACACTGTTTCTTGTTTTGTTAGTGTGATTTCGTGTGTCAATAAATTACGAATAAACAAAATTCATGTAGAAATGGCGAGGAAACTTTATTCTAAAAATTAAAGTTTTCATATTTGCTGGTTCCTATAATGCCTGGTATGAGGTACTTGGTCATTAAGAGAATGAGTGAACTCCATCAAAACTTCAAATCTGAAATAAAACTCAATTCTCAGTATTTGGAGCAATTAAAAGTGGTTTATGGATCCGTCAGGTATCAACAATTACATATCTCTAACACTAGAAAAATTCAATTTTCTCACATTTTGGTGGTCATCATGGGTGTCTTGTAAAACTCGGAACTCTGCAGGTGTGGTTGGAGGGGTGTAATGGGTGCGGTAATAATATTTGTAAAGTAAACCCTATTGTGGCTTCATATTTCTTCAATCATATTGATGATGTTGGTGGATACACCAGTACCACGTGATATTTCTTTTTTATTTGTAAAATATTGCCAGAAACTCCATTGTGGCCTCATATTTCCTTGTGTACAACTACCAGCATTTGATATTTTATTTGTTTAATGTTGCGAGAACACAGTATCAGGTGCGGTAACAATAAATATTGTTAGAAAACCCCATTGTGGCCTCAAGTACCAGCATTTGATATTTTATTTATTTTATATTTGTTAGAAGACAGTATTAGGTGCAGTGGCAATAAGATATTGCTAGATCATATATTTGTAACATATTGTTAGAAAACCCCATTGTGGCCTCATATTTCCTTCACTATGTGGGTGTACAAGTACCAGATATTTATTTGCTTTAAACTGCGAGAAGACAGCATTAGGTGAGGTGACAGTAAAATATAGCTGGATCATATATTTGTAAAATATTGTCAGAAAATCCCATCATGGCCTCATATTTCCTTTGGTCTGTAAGTGTACATGTATTTGTATAAAGTACCCAGCACAGCAGTCACTAGGTAAACACTTGAGTACACAAGACACACAGCCAATCAGAGGTGGGGAGTGGTAAAAAGGTGCAGCTCCAAGTAAAACTCCAGCTCCAGCTCAGAGTTTTATAATGGGCCGCCATCTTGGTTTTTTTGTGGGAAATATAAATTGGTGTTTATCTCATAACTGCATAGATAGATGATGTGGCATCGGTCTTGTTAATGTTTATATACTAGTGGTTCCATCTAATAAAACTTTTGTTTGTAGCTGATTATACGAATTTAATATCTTGTATGATACCATGTAATTTTATCCATTAGGGGTCTGTGCTCACACCAACCTATGGTAAATCATATGGTATCATGCGATTTTGACCTTGAATTCCTCCCATGAGGTAAAATGTGTGTAGTAAAAGTTAAAAGTCCTTGCTAATCAGTCACTAGTTTTGGGATGTGAAATGAAAATAATTGCTGGGAAATCAATGGCTGGGAATCTTTTCAGATGGTCAGGTATGACTTTTGATCCCTTCTTCTAAGTCGAGTAAGTTTTGCCACTCTAAAAATGCTTATAGCTGGCTTAAGATTGCTCCTACAGGTTTAGGATGTGTAACCAAATTGTAGGAAATTATATGCTTAGATGCTTTTAAGATCAAGTTGACCTTGGGTCCCTAAATAAAGGTCTGAAGGGTGTGCTCAAACTTAAAGTGCTTATAAATTAGTTGCTAACAAGGGTTTCCTTATCTTTCTTGTGGATACAAATGGACATCTGGGGCTGCGTTCACGAAGCCTTCTTTGGAAAGGACTTCCTTTAGTAAAGGAAGGTCATTTTTATTCCTTTTGGAAGGCCACCTTAAAATATAGTTTCATAAAGCATTCATTTAACTAACCTTACCTAAGGTCTTCTTTGAAACTTAAGGAGGAAGCAAATGTTCTTTATTAAACATTCCTTGAATGACACTTCCTTAAATTTAAAGTCGGTTCTTAGCTTTCTTAGATTTTCTTAAATTTAATTGTGTTTTTCAAGGTATCCTTTAAGGCAGGAGGTTTCTTGAAGCTGAGACTTTTAGAGGAGGGAAAAATTAAATGAAATCCTTAAATTTAAGGTGACCTTTATCTAAGGAGGCTTTGTGAAATCGGTCCCTGATCTCTAATGGACTAGGTGTACTGTTACTAAAATTATACAAAAAGTAAACTTGCAATTTGTTTCACTTTGCTTACACAATGAACACAAATTTTAGAACAAAGGAAAATCAGATTTTTTTTTGCTAATAGTTACAAATAACAAACAAGATGTTATTTTCTATTTGCCCTCTAACATTTGTTCACTTATAAGTAGATTAAGTCCCGACTTTGATGAAATTGCAAAAATCAGTTGTCAAATAGATCTATTGCAAGGTGTATCAGTTATTATAATAATATTCTGTGTCATTTCTTTATACATTTTACTGCAAAAATGTGCCAAAACTGCGCAAAAATACATTTTAATCAATATATATATTTCAGGTTTTTGTAGGTTTAGAAATATATGCATATAAAACAAACTTAACCACCTCAACTGTCAATAGTCAGTTTGATGATGACGTCATGATATTTATAGATTTAAATCTATTTTTAGATGTCAATGAGTGTGATCCAAACCCATGTGCTTGTGGCGCTGAATGCACAGATCGGATCGGTAGCTTCTACTGCAAGTGTCCCAGTGGATGTGGGGGTCTGCGCTGTGAAAATCGTGAGTAGTTCAGAGAACAGTAGGAATCAGTTATAATGTTCGATACTGTTTGAAAATTTTGTTTGAAAGAGTGAATAACATCCCAATATCCTTTGGGTTAACTATTTGAATTCAACATAAATATTGCTTTATATAAATATAAAATTATCCAATTGTTGTTATCTCATAAGAATTTTTACCTCTATCAGGGCTATGTGTTGGTTGGGATTCTGTTTATCAGCAAGACTACTAAAGAGCTAGTGAATAGATTAACATGACATTTTTGTGGCAGTGGTGTCTTTGTGTATGATGGAACTGAAATTATTTTGGAAATAATCGGCAACCAATTGTGCATCCAGGATATTTAAAGGATTTGTTTGACCTTGGTAGAGGTGTGTTAGTGCTATTGTTTTTGACTTGCAAAAGTTCAGTGTTAATCTTAAGTGCTCTATGTGTATGCTGGAATTGTGGAGTATATTGATGTATATGTGGTCATTTCTTCTGGGAAATAACCTTGTATAGCATTTATGAAATATGAATAGTTTACTTATTATGTGCCATATTTCAGCACATTATTTAGATCAGAACACATCAGAAATATACATTGAAATTCAACCTCAGGATGTCTGATGCAAAAATTATAGTTTGGTCAGCCATTCACTGATTAGTCAGTTACTGAAAATGAGGACATTTTATTTAGACATGACAGATTAGTATCAGCCACTAATTGCTGCTCTTGGGAGACTGCTTGCAGCCCAGTAAATTCAAAGAAAAGAGAGTATATAATGATCGAGCCACCTAGGTTGGGTTAAGCACTCCAAAGGTCACCTAGATAGTAGTGTGTAGCATTCTTCCTTCTTTTTATTTGGCTGTCCTTTTCGAAAAAAAATACATTTATACAATGAAAGAAATTTATTATTTTATGTAAATAACATTGGATAACGTTGCATACTGACATTACATCAACTTGTTCATAAAAATACATTGAATCATAAAATTATAACAATTCAAAGAAACCTCAAGTGTTTTTGCTAATTTGGGATCTTAAACTTTCTTGTATTCATGGACTGTAAACAAGCATGTTGTCTTCTAAAACAAATCCGAAGAAACCACAGGCTCTGAAATGTTGTCATTTCTGAAACAGGTTACCACCTACACAACTATTGGCCTACATGCAGGGAGGGGGAGGCTGGCAACAGTGACAACTTACGTGATACTTCCAGTGGATCTTGTTTAATTTACCTGTCATTTTTTTTCAATTGGAGAGGAACAAAATTGCTGACAGAAAATGTAATCATAGGACAGAAGAACCCTAGTCAAATATATCTCGGGATGAGTAATCACTCTTATTGGATCTAGAGCTCAGAGAGCCAATGTTTTCAAGATCGGAGCAAGAACTGGAGTATACTGCTTAAGTATACTACCAGGCTTCCCCCAAACCCTTGAATATGCTACAGGGATTACCCAGTACTCATGAGCTAGGACTAGAGTCACTCACTCTCAGGTCACCTAATCATTTTCTGGAGACAACAAAAAACCCTCATGCAGAAAAGGGTTGAAAAGTTTTTAGGGTCCTAGATCATAATTCATCTACACTGTTTGGAAGAAGAATCCATTTTTGATGCTTTTAACAAGTTGTCAGAACAGCCAAAGACCCAACAAGATGAAATCTTTACCCATTGTGCTACTATTAAAACCCTTCCTTTTAAGCTATTCCAAAGCAGTAGGACAAAGCATTGCCCTAATCCAAAACCAGGCCTAAGCACAGCTGTCCAGGATAGTTACCCAAGATAGGACAAGCCCATACAGCTGAGCAAGGAGGTCATGCACATTGAATTTATGGGAACTCCGAATCTCCTGGTCTATGCCCAGCTCAGACACAGAATCAGAGTCAAAGAAATCAAAACCTGAAAAGTCAAAGAAGCATTCTGATAAACATAAATACAAGTCTCAGAAACATGTGAAACCTTCCTCCGAGGAACCGAATCCACTCCCTTAAACAAAAAAGAAACCCCCAAAAACACACTCTCCAGAGCAGTAGTCTGGTAGAGAAAAATATGCAAGAAACTTGCATGTGATGCAAAAATTGGACAGAGATTTTGCGAATGTTTGCATCTCTCCTAGGCTACATGCAGATCCTTTTGCACACTCAACTTCTCAGCTGCCTTCGACCAGGACATCACATAGTGTAATCTGATTGTTGAAGGCTGGAGGCACAACATCAAATCTGTTTTTAAACGGGTAAAAGAACATATTCAGAAAGGGAACGACCCTCACAGGGCCATCAGAAACACTCACAACCAAATCCAAGACTATCACGATATGCTCAACAAAAGAATTCACACCCAGAAAAGGGCCTTAGGATGCCAAAGTAAAACCACAGTAGACATGCTTTAAACATACGATTTATTTGTGGGCAGTGCTGGTCTCATTAATAGAGAAGCTGAGATAACCCATCTTCAACCTGAACTAGGCGAGAGCTCACAAACGCGACCTTCTGTCCCTCCCTAATGCTTCATTAAGAATTAGTAAATACCTGAGAATAATTTATGGTTAAGAAAGGCTTAGATCTTCAAGTGATATTAGATCCAGTCTTTTCGTGGCCCTAATAGAGGCAAATGCAACTACAAAAAGGCCTCTGGTCACTCCAACCCGATCAGCGACCACTACTTTTCCTTGGGTAGAGGAAGCTCAAACAATGAAGACCACAGGGTTTGGTACAGGATATACCGCAGAGGCAAGGAGTGTGGTAACCTCTGCAAACAGTAACTATCAAATACTTTAAACATTCCACAAGTTAGAGATCACCTCAACCCTTTCAGGAGAGACTGGCTAGAAGAAACCTGCTCCAACAACATGTTAAACATTTAGTTGCTAGGTTCTGGCCTTTCACCGCAAGCCAAGGTTAGGCAAACAATCTGTGATCATCTCAGGATACAAAGACCACCAAAAAGACTCTTGTTTTCAATCTCTCCTGACAAAAATGTAGAAAGGTGGAGATCTGTCACAGATTTAGGTAAGCTAAATACCTTTTGGAGCACAGAAAATACAAGATGGAAACTCCAGAATCAATGAGGGCATTATCAATTTATCGAATTCGTTTCATTGACATCTATCAGACGCCTAGCTTCACATCCCCATCCAACCATTATCAAGGAAGCTTTAGCAGTTGACTCACAAATTTCAGATTAACCGAGTCACCTCTCTACCCTCAGGGCTACCAACAGCCCCACAATGATAGTCAAAGAGCTGAAACTTATGGGACTCTCAAGAGGATTCAAACTTCACCAGTTCTTAGACGACTGGCTCATAAGAGAACAGTAACAACAGGAATCACTACACACTGATTATAGTGACAGAATCACAATGATTGATAATCAACCAAGAAGAGTCAGAGATGATGCTGTCAAAGGAGTTCCCATTCCCTGGATATGAATACCACTTGGATTCAGCCCTTGTATAACCTACACAGACCAGATGATTGAAATTAAGATGATCAAGTTGTCATAAAGAAGACCAAAATGCTACACATCACTATCTTGGTCATCCCAGCCGACTCGACCATCTTGGCCCTTTTTTTTCTTAAGTTGGCAGGGAACAGTACTAGATCCTAAATGGTAAGCTTGTAGCTAAAAAGCTACATTAAAGTTAATCAGCTAAAATTTACAAGCTTAACAATTGTTTAATGTTGTGATATCGCTAAATCTGAGTTTTAGTACGCACTACAAAGACAGTATTGGAAAATTTCACTATCATAACACTCTTTTTAAAGCATTTTTTATATAAATTGAGATGTTATATTTTCAGCCGTTGTGGAGAAAAGCGGGAAAAAAGGGGGCTGCCTTTTTTTTTTTTATCAATTTGGTGAAGATTTACAGCAGTAACAGTGACAATTTTTATATCATTATGAAGATAAAGTTGCATAGATCTTATGGATAAGTGCTGCATGCATTAAAAATTATAATTTATGTGGATTTTATGAAGACAAAAATTCTGTAAAGAAGCTTACTAAATAGCAAAGGTTTGTTTCTATAGAGTTCAGTGGTGTCAAATTGAAATGTGTTAATTGCTTGTTACATGATTAATTGAACATGCCAGCTTGTGAAGGTCTGCCTGATACACCTTGTCCTTATAAAGCAAAGGGTAAGGAAGTGAAGTTTAGGTATGCAGAACTGGACCTTTGTCCATACTGTGAAAGTACCAGAAGAGAGATCAATGGGGCACCAATTAGTGAAACATTAATAGAGGAGACAAAGAAGCAAAAAAGGGCCAAAAGTATAAATAAAACTGAAGGGCAAGTTTACAAGAGTTTACATAATGGTTCAGCTGAACAATGTGACTCCCCTTATGTTGTGTGTGGATACAACAATGTCAGTGAGGATGATGATGTTACCTTGGTTAAAACAAATAATGACATTAAAAGAAAGAACTCACAGGAATTATTTCTGCAGCCATTGATATCTTATATCTTATATGCCTTCCAGAGTGGTTCTTTTGAATCTATTAAAATTGCGGTGATGGGTCATTTTCCATTACAGCAGATTGTTCAGGCCAAAAATGAACTTTGGGATTACTGTGGTGTCAACATTCTTGGTGAGAAATCTGGGAGAAAAAATACATCCAGTCGTACTGAAGCAGAAGCCCACACTGTGGATATTCTCAATGCAATTGTAAAGTTGGACAAATGCGGCAAGTTGCCAGTCACAGTGATTGACTCCTCCTCGTTGGGTCTTATTCCCCGATCTCACCCTGAAGAACTGAATAACATTACTTTGTGTGACAGACTAAGCAGATTAGAAGCTAAACTTCAGCATTTACAGACTAACTTGGATGAAAATATATGCAGAAATCTTGTGTTGGAACAGAATGTTCAACAAATAGCCAGCAACACTATGAGTTATGCTGGAGCAGTTAGGGAGATGTCAAATAGCAAAAACCCTGATAATAGCCTCTTGGCTGCAGACAAGAGGACTATGGTATCTCTGGAGAAAGTTCAATCGAACTCAAGTGGAACTTTTACACTGGATGCAGTTAAAACAAAAGCTTCTGCTCTTATCACATCAGGCCAGTCCAATAAGCAATCCTCTGTTGGTATGTTATCAAAGGATCCTGGATCAGATGATGGTTTTCTCTACCCAAGTGAGCAACTTCGTCGGAAGAGGAGAATGGAATCCAGAAAGAAAATCATCAGAGGAAATGCTTCCTCAAGCGGCAGTGTCAGAGGAGGGCCAGAACCCGACAGGCATCTGTTCATCTTCCGTGTGGATAAAAGTACAGATATCGAAGAACTGAAAGACTACATAGCTGGGCATGGCTTCACAGTTAGATGTCTTGAGCGTGTTTCGAACCCTGAGGCAAAATTTCAATCTTTCAGGCTTACTGTGCCATTACCAGAGTATGGCAAGCTCTTTGAAGCATCCTTATGGCCTGAAGGAATCGGCATCAGGAAGTTTGTTCTAAGCAAGAAAGATTTTCAGGCACAGTTGAATATGCAAAAACAAAATTCATGAAGTCCAAAATCTCAATTGCCTCATACAATAGTCATGGGTCTGGTGCAGGACGTTTGGAGTATATAAAGTCACTGTTTAAAAGACATGATATCTTATTAATTCAGGAACATTGGCTGTTACCTCAACAGTTTCACTTCTACAACAACAATATACCTGACTGTAATAGTGAATGTGTATCTGGAATGAGAGATAGTGAACCCATTTTGGGTCGGCCATTTGGTGGGTGTGCAATTTTATGGAATAAAAACATTCAAGCTACAGTAACACCTGTTAACACAGACTCAAACAGAATTTGTGCTATAAATTTATCATTTAATAATATGTCTCTTTTCATTTGTAGTATATATATGCCTACGGAATCTTCAGGTAACCTGGATGAATTTAAAGATTCACTTAATAAGCTTAGTGCTCTTCTGAATTGTACACAGTATGATGCCATTATTATTGGTGGTGATTTCAACACCTGTTTTGATAGAAATAGCAAGAATTTATCTGTGCTTAAAGATTTCATGTCCGATGAAACTTTAAAGTGTGGTATTTTTCACAAATATTCTAATGTAATATACAGTTTTGAAAGTAAAATTGATGGAAGAAGGTCATTAATCGATCATTTTATGGTTACTGAAAATATATTTGACAAAATTGTCTCCTATGATAGTGATATTTGTGTTGATAATTTGTCAGATCATATTCCTGTGTGTCTACATTTAGATATTGCTTTAAGCACATCTCATTGTGTACAGGGTAAAAAGAAAGTATGTATAAACTGGAAAAAAGTTACTGATAGGGATAAACTCAGCTATAAACAGGAGTTAGACTGCATTTTAGAGGAAGTTCCTCTTCCTGTTGATGTTCTTAATTGTTCAGTTTTTAATTGTAATTCAATTGATCACAACAGACAACTTCAAGGATTCTATGACAATATTATATGTGCATGTGTAACAGCAGGACAGTCTGCTTTTGTAAAAGATTTTACTCATAGGCGAAAAGAAAATGGTAATAAATCTACACCTGGATGGAGTTTGTATGTGAAAAAGTATAAAGAGAAGGCTGTACTATGGCACTCCATTTGGAAAGCCAATGGATGTCCAAGAGAAGGTTTAATAGCTAATATTAGGAGAGCCACTAGGGCTGAGTATCACAAGGCAATTAAATATATCCGCAGGGAAAGGGAAGCTATTGTAGCCAACAAAATGGCCAATGACTTGATGCTTAATAAATCATGTGATTTCTGGTCTGCTGTTAAACAAGTTAAAAAGGGGAAAGTAGTTTTACCTAATTGTGTTGACTCTTGTTCAAGTGAACAAGATATTAGCAACAGGTTTGCTTCTAAGTATGAAGAACTTTATAATTGTGTGTCTTATAATCCTTCACATCTTAATATCTTTTTGAGGGATATTGATGTAAATATCAAAAAAGTTTGTTGTAAAAACAAATGCTACAGTAAGCATCAGTATGATTTTAATGAATTGGAAGATGCTATATCTTGCTTAAAAGAGCACAAAGTTGACAGTGATGGTGACTATTATTCAAATCATATTTTGTGTGGCAGTGACAGATTGAAAGTTCACCTTATGTTATTGTTTAACGCAATGACTATACATGGTACTTGTCCTTCAGAGTTCTTCAAGTCACTCGTAATTCCAATACCCAAAAATAAAAAGAAGTCGCTAAATGACTCAAACAACTATAGAGGAATTGCTCTCAGTAACATTGTTAGTAAAATATTAGACTTATTGATTTTAAAGCAAAATGCTGATATTCTGAGTAGTAGTAATTTACAATTTGGTTTCAAACATAATCATTCAACCATGCAATGTACCTTTGTTTTAAATGAAATAATACAATATTACCGAAACAAGAACAGTGACGTTTATGTGATGTTCCTGGATGCAAGTAAAGCATTTGATAGGGTCCAGTATACTAAGTTATTTCAGTTGTTATGTAACAAAGGCTTATGTCCTCTTATCTGTAGAATGCTTTGCTACCTATATACCAACCAAACAGTTTCTGTAAAATGGGGTAGTAAAATATCTAGACCGGTGTCTGTAACTAATGGTGTAAAACAGGGAGGGATACTGTCCCCAGTTTTATTTACATTGTATATGGATACCTTATTTGCTCAGTTGAAGTCATCTGGTTCAGGTTGTCATATTGGAAATACATTTATGGGTGCAGTTGGATACGCTGATGATGTTGCTTTACTTGCTCCCTCTCTTCAAGCCCTGCATAAGATGTTGGGAATCTGTGACTCATTTGGTAATGACTACAGTGTACTGTTTAATATTGAGAAATATCAGTTGTTACACTACAGTAATGGTAAAGAACTAATATCTGGCATATGGCACAATAATATATTCATTGAGAGGTCAATGTACGCTAATCACTTAGGAAATATAGTTGGTCCTGAAACTGATAATATTTACGAGAAAATAATTACAAAGTTTATGACTAGTTTTAATGGCATTGATGTACTGTTTCGCCACGCTCATGTAGATGTAAAGTACAGGTTGTTTAAAACTTACTGCATGGATTTGTATGGTAGTATATTTTGGGTGCTTGACAATATTAAGGTTGAGAAGTTTTACATTATGTGGCGTAAGTGTCTCAGAAAACTATATGGGTTGCCTTGTAGAACTCACTCTAAATACATACCACTAATTGTCAATGACCTGTCAGTTCAATTCCAGTTGTTTCAGAGGTTAAACAAATTTGTTTGGAAGCTGAGTCTTAGTGAGAATCCGTGTGTACAATTATGTAGAAATTTAATGCAGAATGGAAGTAACTCAAATGTATGTAAGAGCTTCACTTTTATGTCGTATACCTTAAACACACCTCAGTATAGAGAATGTATGCCTCCAAGAAGTTTTCATAAGTTATTACTTCAATGGAGCACCTTGTCTTTGGACAATCAGGATTATATCAATATCAGTATAATTCATGACTTACTTTACATGAGACAACACAGGCTTTGCAACTTTACTAGCAGTGAAATCAACGATATGTTAGTTTATGTATGTACCTCCTAAGTGTTGTCATCAAAGCATGCATGTATTACGATCTTGAAGTGTATATATGTTCCTTCTTTTCCTACTTTTTATATAATTGCTTTTTCTTTTTGTTTCATTGTGGTACATGTTGAAATGTACGAAATAAACAAATAAATAAATAAAAATAAATAAAATATGGTACTTTCCGTGAAAGTTCTGACCTTTGGATTGTGTTTTTATATCTTTTTTTTTTACTCCCAGTCACCTAAATTGCTCAAAAAGTGAGAACCCAATTTTATTGTTGTTCATTCCAATATTTTGTTTACATCTAATAGTGGGTATTACCAGCCATATAATTAGGTATGTCAGTTCATTTTTGTTGAATGTATATAGACTACTTCTGTTGTTGGTGGTTTGTTGGGGTAGTTACTTAGCTTAAGGTGAAGGTGTAATGTGGGGTGTTAGAGTGCATGTGAGTCACCCACAACTGTAACTGAAGAACTGTGACTGTGTGAGGTTTAGGGACATATTTCTTGAGGCCCTCCACTGTTGAGTTAGTTTTTAGTTCTTCTTACTTTTTGAGTATCCCCACAAACCATGTTCACCCTTCCAGCACTCCTCTTCACAGCACTGTTAACAGTTGCACTTGCTCGTATGAGCAAGGTATGAGTGGTTTTAATGTAAAGTATATTATGCATAAAGTACTCCCTTGTTTAAAGATGTAATTTTTTTGATACACCTGTTCAGTATCAAATTTTCTGCATTGATTGACAAAAGAGGGCTAATGTTGATACTTCTGCTTGGCAGTGATGTCCCTCAAGTAGTGGTGCTGTTGGTTTTTAAGTGAAAGCCTCGATAGAGCTCAGGCTTCTACAGATCACTTTTTTTTGTCTCCGGACTTTGATGAAATTGACAACACTTGTGGATTCTGAATTTGCCTCTCTTGCACTCCAATTGCTAGAAGGAAACATGTTCTTTTAACTTTTTCCCATACATGTGTCCTTCTTGCATTGGATTTTCACCAATTGTGCCACAGAGTGATGACTATGTCTCTGCTCACTGAAGTTAAGTGGCAATGGGCTATGTTAGTACTTGGGTGGCTGACCGTCTCAGTTCGCAACCGGCTGTGGGATGTATCTAAGATGGAATTTCTTTGTGTCACAAGACTTTTGTAAATTCTAGTGCACTACTTTTGCCTCCAATGGCTTTGTGCTCACGCTAGGGGACCAAAACACCTTTTGGCCTTGTTTCATTAGATCCTCCTTCAGACCACATAAAATAGAATCTCCTTTTTCTTGAGAACAGTGTGGTGTTAATTGGGCTTCCTGGCTATTTACTGTTGCTTGACTGTGTCTAACGCCCTCCAGGATGATGTACCTGTAACTTTCAAGAAGAATTAATGTCTTTGTTGGTTTCCTGCTATCTATTAACTCTTTGTCTTATATTTATGGTCATTTCACCATTCACGGTGATGTACCAGATGTTGGTGGTTATAAATTTATGACTTTCTTGACATGTGTGATCTGAAACAATTAGGTAGTCAACCTACCCATCTGCATGGTCATATACTAGACCTCATGCAACTACCAGTGATCAGGATACTATTGTTGATGTCAAAATTTGTGATTTTACATCTACTCATGCATTACTCCATTGCTCAACTGCCTGTACTCATCAATTAGCTAATGTTCCAAATAAAGTGCAATATAGGAGGTATCGTTGTATCAACATGTCTGACCTTCGCTCTTATCTCAACAACACTTCCTTCATTAAGTCTCCAGCTAATACTGTAGTTAATCTTTATGAACTATAAGTTTGTGATTTGGATTATGTTTATGGCAGGTGTGCACTACTTGTATCTAGACTGACAAAGCAAAACTCTGAAAATTGATTGTCTGATTCATAATCAATGCGCAAAGTCCCTTTGGCACCAATTTGACAGAACTTGGCGAAGGGCCAAGAAGACACTGAACAGAAGTGGGCTTCATTGTCATTCAATTGCTCTGTGTAATGCACATGTAAACAAGGTTAAGTCAGTCTATTATAGTAAACTTATCTCAGACAGTAGTCATGACTCTAGAAAATTAGGGCATGAGCTGCACTAAACAATGAGCAAGTGACACTTCCTTCTGACGAGTCTAACAAATTATTGGCTGAAAAAAAATTAAGAAAATTAGAGATAAAGTTGTTCTCTCCAGCACTGGAAATTATGTTTATCGTCCCTCATATCCTCCAAAGTTACTGCCTTTACACAAGTTTGTGTTGATAAAATAATAAGAAACTCACCTACAAAATCCTGCCTGTTGGATCATTGGCCAGCATTTCACATCATGGAATGTAGTGATATACTACTACCATCACAAAGTTGGTCAACTGCTCGCTCATGGAGGGATGTGTCCCTGATGTTTTCATAACTGCTGCGGTTATTCCTCTTATTGAAAAGGCTAATATTGCAGCAGATGACACTAAGACCTATCGCCCTATATCTGGCCTTAGTTTCATATCAAAATTGGTTGTACAAGTGATTGCTGAGCAAATATTAGAAAACATACATGTGCTTAACTTAGACCATCGATACAGGTCTGCATATAAAGCAGTTCATTCAAATGACACAGCTGTTTTTATCCATAAAAATGAAGTTCACTTATCTTTATCAAGAGGTGAACCTACTTTCTTAATATAGCTCAACCTGTCTGCTGCCCTTGATATAATTGATCATTCCACTCTTTTCACTTGTCTCCTGGTTTGGGGTTGCGGTACTGTTCTATTATGGTTCACCTCCCACTTAACTGAGCGTCATCGTCAATAAAAATTGGTTCTACTTTGACTGATTTCTGAGAACTCTTATTCCTGTGTTGTTCTAATTGTATATCACTTCCAGCAGTTTGGTTATTGGTAAAACACAAAGGAATAAAGTTTTATTTGTATGCAGATGACACCCAAGATTATGTGCATTTATCCCAAATAATTCATCTGCTATCTAGATGATATCAGGAGTGGATGTCAACTGATTGATATCTTGGGTAGTCCTCTCTGCCCTGTTGAGTTATTCAAGCATTTGGGTGTGTTGTTTGATTCCGATTATTCCTTGGCCAAACATGTTCAGAATGTCTGCAGAAGTTTTGTGCAACTCTGTGACTTCAGAATTGTCAGGCAGTTTCTTACTCCTGATGCTTCTGTACTTGTGGCTAATGCTCCTGTTAGCAGTCATTTGGATTACTGCAACTCACTTTTCAAGAGTTTCTCCAAGTTCAGTCTACATAAATTACAGTGCATCCTAAATAGTATCAAAAACCAGCGGATACACCAGTATAACTCCTGAGCTTAAGAAATTGCATTGGCTTCATATTGAACATCACAGAGTTTTTAAAACAGCCTCACTTGTTATAAGTTTCTTCACACTGGTTTTCCAAAGTATTTTGCTCTATATCTTTCTTCCTACCACAGTTATTGTAGTTCCAGGCGCAGTCAGAGTGGTGGTAATTTCCTTATAATTCAAAAGCTCTACCTTTCTTTTCATAAATCTGTAAAACAGTTTGGTTATAGTTTGGAGCGCTCTTCCTGGTGAGATTCATGTATCTCCCTCCCTAGCCTCTTTCGGGAAACAGCTTAAAACCTATCTGTACGCCAAGGCATACCCACATTAGTGTTGTTCAACCCCTGGCATTGTCGGTGGTGCTGGACCTTTTTTTCTGTCCGTAGATACTAATAACTGGTTTATTGTTTTTTTACTCTGTTGCACCTTAGACTCCTTTTCTTAAAGGGGAGATTAAAGGTCGAATTAGAATGATGATGAAATTGTTTTGCTTGGCACTTAGAGTTATTTCTCTTGTACCTTTACATAGCTTACACTCTAGAGGACTCAGTTCTAGAGGACTCCTTGTTTTTGCACTATTTCATCTTTTCTATATTTCATGGAGTCCAATGCATCCTGTATTTGCACAGAATGCCTTCACCCTAGGGAAGTGATTTTTGCTGTTGATAACCTGCACCAAAAACTGAGTGGACGTCATTACAGGTAAAACCTTTGTCTAACCTTCTACTAACTGAATGTTAATATTAGTTAGTAATATTGACATCTCTCTACTGCCGCTTTCAATGTAACTTATGCATTGAAAGCAATTTAACAAAAATCAGTAAATTTAGCATAGCCTGGATTTTCTGTGTCTTATGACTTTTATTTTTACACTTTTATATAGTTAATAAATTATTGAGGACATATCACTTGTTTGGCACAGTTATATTATTTACTCATTCTAAAGATTTAGATGTGAGTTTCTTTTTCCTATTTAATGGGAAATATTTCTAATAATGCCAAAAAAAGGGTTTGCTCTACTTGTGTGAGCTTCAAAGCCACAACAGAAATGATTATTGCACTCACATAGTCAACAATCCATGTTTTAATGTAGCCCCCCCCCCTGTTTAATTTCAGTGAAGAGACGCTTACTCATGACACTACACCAGTTCTCACAATAGACCAGTGACAAAAAATACAAATGAAAGGAATCCCCGAAAAGATGAGAGCTTTGCTAGAAATGGCATTTAAAATAAATGATAGAAAGTGTACATGCCTTTGAAATTAACTGCATCATGTAAAACTTGAGATACAGCATTCTATCATGACATGTCTGTGCTCGAGATTTTGATTGGTCAATAGAGAAAGTATTCCATGGGTAAAATGTACTTAATTTCTTATATTTTTAATTTGACATTCGTTTTGGCTGTCTTGACAATAACCTCTGTATAGTGAATTGGGTCGAAAAAGGCCTTTTTATGGTTAAAATGTGTTTAATGATAAAATTTATGACGCTTAAAATTTGTAGTCTTAGAATGGAAATCAGAATAACCCTCTGCAATGAATAATGAATAAAACAGGCTAGACTATAATGTTCTAAATAGTTTGTCATGTTAGAAAAAAGAATTATTTGAAAAATTGTACAGAATCTTCTATTATTACATTGTTAAATATACAACTAAAATGCATTCCTAAAATGGGTGTGATTGTAAGTAGTATAGTTGAAAATTGCATGAACTACAGAGCAAGAAATATTCTACAGATAGGGTTGTCTTTTTTTTATTTTAAGCACGGTTTCTAGCAAGACTCGAGCTTCTAGAAATCACCCTTTTTCTCATTTTTATGCCTCCGGACTTTAACGAATTATGGCATGGCCACAATGACAGTGTTTTACAGAAGTGTCTTGTGTTTTACAGACGTTTAGCAGTGATAGGCTACGTTAGTACTGTGATAGGTTACCACTTCGGTGCACTACTCATGTCTCTGATGGCTTTGCGCTCATGCTAGTAAACCAAAACCCTTTTCGGCCTTTCTTTTCAGATCACATGCAAGTGATGTAAATGACAAAAATCATCACAAGCTGACAAGTGTCATATCTCTGATGTAGACAGAGGTGGCAATTAGGGCTTCCAGGTGTCTTATTTACTACATATTTCCTAATTGGAAGCTTAAATAAAATGTTCATTGCATACAGTGGAAGCACGTTTTATTCAAAATATTCCAAAGGCTTTCATTGGCAGGGACTCAAAAATTTGAGTGTTGTATTATGTGGGTTAACACAGACGGAGAACCAACAGTAGTAGTGAATGCCAAAAAATACTTCCCACATTTTACTTAAGTGCCATAGAGTGTCCATAGAAACATTTTATACTTGTTTAACTTATTGGAGGCCATCTTAAATTTTTGCAACTTGATGGTATTTGAATATTGAAAGTATCTCAGATACAGTAAAAAATAGAGTGATTTTAGGCCAAGTTGGACCAAAGAGGATTTTCAAGAGTCATGGCACTCAGTATAAATATTTTCAACATTGTTAATGTTTGGCTGCAGCTTTTTCTAAAGTCAACCATATACATTTTATTTACTTACAGGTATGAGTTAGATTTTATAGAGGCAGTTATTATGGGAATGAACATTGACTCTGACAATAGCACTGTTGGATTACTGGGATATCCACCTGAAATACCATTTCTATATTTTGACCTCAAAGAACATAGTAAGTATTGTTTTGGTTAGGATATAAATCATACGTAATTAATGTCCTTTGATATTGCAGGGGCGGATCCAGCCTTTAAGTAAAGTGGGGGGTTCACATCAGAGTAAGGTGGGGGTTCACATCAGACATACCATAACTAGGGGAGTCGGGGGCATGCCCCCCGGGAAAAAATTAATTTTTGGTAAAAATATAGTGCATTTCCTGTGAATTTAACACCACTCTCAAGAAATAATTTTGTACTTTGGGTTGAACCCCTTTACATTATTTTTCAAGGGGACGGGGGTGGGGGGTGGGGTGGGTCGAACCCCCTGACCCCCCCCCCCCCCCCCGATTTGCTAGTGTATTGGTTCAAGTTGTAATAATTTTCTGCAGTTCTTTCCTGCAGTTCTTTTTCAATGGACTATGTAACTCAGCTCCAACTGATAATAACAGACTTTTAACATTATATGAACCAAGATTTTTAGTGAAGAAAGTGTTCCAGGCTTATAAAAAATAACACCAGTACCTCATGTAGCAAGGTTATATTGCCCATTCCTCACTAGATTGAAAAGAACTGCAATAAGTGTAACCATGCAAAGCACTTTTAATATAACTTTGATAGCGCTTAATCTCTTAAACCCATGGCTAACTCTGATGCTATGTTTAACATTTATGAATAACCCAGACAATGTGTGAGTTATTGTGCCAAATACAAAATTGTTTGTTTTGTTTTTGTTTTCAAATCAGAAACCAAGCTGGAGACATTAAAGGCAGTGACAACCAAGATACACCACGTTATTAACAAACCTGTGTATTACCCTGATTATGCAATTTCAAGGTTTCATTATATGTTCAACACTTCCAGTGGAAACAGTAAAGCAGTATCAGATATGGGGATTTTGTTTGCGATGCATGGGTAAGATTCTATACCTGTCTTTCCTTTTTCTCTCTGATGGTTCTTTGAGAAGCAGGAAAAATCATTTAACTTAGTACTTAGAGTTTCAGCTTAAATATTATGCCTACATTGGTGACAATATGGTATAAATACCTACTTTACTTCTAAAAGGCTCTCTTTATATCAATGGAAAGTAAAAAAAATGTGTGAAAAATGTAAGCTAAATGTTCACCTCATATCATGGGGTTCAAGTATAATTTATTTCTCTGCACCTTCACATTATTATCTTATCAATATATTATCCCTCCAAAACCCTGATGAAATCAATATGCCATTTAACATTATTTTGTCAAAGTTAATTGTTCAATAAAATCTGGTTGTTTCAGTGATGTTAATTCCTTCCAAGTTTGGAGGTTTGCAAAAGCAGCCAGAGAAGCAGGTACAGTAAACAAATGATTTGCAATACTTAGTAATGTTTCTACTTAAGTGTTCACAAAAGACTAAACACAATTTTTGAGTTACCAGCAATGGGGCCACAAAGGGATTTCTTAGGACTCTGGTGTCATAATCCCTCATTATCTTCACACTTTGTTTCTAGACAAGTCAAAAATTGCGTGACAGATTAAATTTAGATTTTACATGTGGATGTGCCGGCTTTTAAGGTAATGCACTATTGCCAATATATAAATAATTCCATTGAGATAAAGTTGAGTTGAGTTTTGGCAATGTTTGGGCAATATCTCACAGGCTGCCCAGTTGATTCAAAGCATATTAAGGTTGTGGACGAAGCAAAGATAGAGCAGAACCTACATTACTTGATTACCTTAAATTCCTTCACATTTGCAAACCAACATTAAGTTTAGGACATTTTTTGTTCGTTGTGTAAACAATATTTGCCTTGGTAATTGAGATATTTCATTAAACGTGTACATGTCTAGCCCCGAAGAAGTTCATTTTTACAAGTACACCAGAAAGTCCTGATATGTAAAAAACTTGTAAGGATACGATGACAACATTTTTGTGTCAACAGCATCTATGTTCGGGGGCACATGTACATCACTTTGTCCTCTGGCGCCAGCATTGTCATCACACTTGATTTCTAGACCAAAATGACAGATTTAGTACAAATTTGGCATAAGATGTAACTGGTCAAGGTGTGTCCTATTGTAAGGTGACCTTTAACTCGCACTTTTAACATTATTATATTGAATTTTACTCCTGCTTTTCCTTTCCCTCAACTCAACAGGATTACACAATAAACCCCCTTTATTTGTTGTCTCATAAAATGGCAGACAATGTCATCCTCTTCTTTCCTCTATTCAGACATTTCAGACAATACGTATTTTAAATAATTCCATTGGCATACAAAAACTTGGAATATTAATTATTGGTATTTTTACTTACATTATGGTGATAAATCCATTTGTTAATGTTAGAATACCCATGAACTACTTACCTCTGACATTCCTTCTTTTTTAAAGTTGCCAATGACCCACGATACTTTCTAGAATAGTGTTAAAATCTGATGAAATTTGTGACTTTTAAAACCCCCAAAATTACAAGACACAATTAATTATACATTGTTTTATTTTTAATAAATTTTCCACAGGAATCCACCTGGTAGTAGTTTATCTGGATGAAGATCAAAAATCGTATTACTTTAGACTGGAAAAGAGTGATGCAGAATTGATGGCCACAGGACCTGCCAGTTCAAATGTCCTGCACACCTACCCTTTTGCACCATTAACAGACTCAGTCAAATATGTCATTGACACCATTTGTAACAGTGAGTATGACTGATTGATATAAACTTTGATGAATAAAATAACCTTTATGCTGCTATTATGTTATTTGGTGTCACATTGATATGTACAGATATATAAAATGTAATTTTTTTTCCAGTTTCTGGGATCAACACTTAAATATAATTAAGAACAATAGCAAAATGTACTATTTAATTTTTTAAGAAGTAGAGTACCCCAAAGGGCTCCCGGATAACAGTCCACTGGTGGGCCACCATCAGCAAATCTATCCTTTATCAGATTGCAGCATGGGTTGTGTGGCCATTTTTGGGTAGATCTTAGATAGTGCTACATGACTGAAGATGTTATCAGTTGTACTGCATATGGTCACAGGCAAACATCAACAATTGTGGATGGGAATGCTAAGATGATATTCCATAATTCATTGTTAAAATTATGATACATTCAAAAACTACTTTTCCAAAAATGTTTTTTATGTCTAAAATTGTTAAAAAATTGTGGGCTCACTGAAATTTTATTACCAGACATTCAGCAATGAATAAATTTTTACTAAGTTGAAAACAATCTCTTATTATTGCTCACCGCCATCTTGAATAAAATTCCACTGTTGCCCTAACAGTGGCAATTAATAGAGGGGCCAGATTTACAAAGATGCTTAAACTCATGACACATAATCTCAGTTTTCGTCTCACTTGAGATCATGATGAAACTGGTATTTTCAAAAGTAATCTCGTGTGAGAATAAACTCAAACTCAGTTTATATTTAAGCAAGCATTTCATTGGTTGATACCACAGCAATTCTTAAATTCAGACATAAACGTGAGTGTTTGTGAGCCATTTTTAAAATTTGTTACCGTTATACCCAATATTTTCATAACATTCACCCTACGTCTGCCTCAGTACTATTGTTGAAAAGCACAAATAATACTTTCCTTTCTGACCCCTTTTTTATAAAATTATGAGATAATTTCACATCTAAACTGTCCATTTTACCTCTTGATCCCCTTTTATTGCTCACATTCTCCATTATCGGGGACCATCACTCTCACAATACACACCCACTAATTCCCTAAATTTTATGTTCAGTTTCAAACTTAAAACGTCCCAAGTTCCAAAATTGATTTTTCTCAATATCTTCCTGGCAATCCAACCAGTCATTGCTCCATATCAGCGCTACATTAACTCAAGCATTCAATGTCCTACTGTTGTCAGTTTTTGATCATTCAAATCCCCAACCACCACCACCTTCTGTTTACATTTCAGTAACAAATCTGCTATATCAATTCCATGGGCTCTGTCACCTTCCTGTCTTTTCATCTTACTCATGCTTGCTGATAATATCAACCCAAACCTAGGACCGTCCAAGTGTCGAAATGCCACCTATGCAAATACCAACTCAAAATAAAACTTTTTTTTTCAACCTGCTCATAGAAAACACGAATCCTAAAAGTGCCATCCTTAATATTCACAACAATATTCTTTTCAATATAGCCAAAGGGTCAGTTACAGCTCTTACCCATCTGGATCTCTCCGCCAAGTTTGATACCATTGCCCTGGACAGATCTGGATCATTCACTCTCACAGTGGTATTAACTACCACTTCTACGCCAATGATACCAGCAACACCAACTCTCACCAGCAAAATTCTCTCACTCTATTCAAAAAATAAGAAACTGCCTAAATGATATTCAAAATTTCATGTTCTAAAATAAATTAAACTGAACCTTGACAAAACCGAGTTCATTTGGATAGCTCCAAAAACAACCATAAACAACTCCTTCCTCACTTTTCAATCAATATTCTAGCTGATCCGGTCTTCGCGGCACAGTGAATCTGGGAGTTGTGTTCGACTCTAATTTCATTTTTAGACCATGTATCACAGGTCATGAAGTCCACCAGAGTTCATGTGAGAGACCCCTACAGAAATCGTCCCCTTTTAGACTTTAAAACATCAGTTCTTAGAGAGATTGCAGTCAATCCAAAACTCACTATGTATGGCTGTCATGCATTCATCTAGATTCTCTCACATTGCCCCTCAACTCAAAAAACTCCATTGGCTTCCAGTCAGGTACAGGGTACAATTTAAAATAGGTCTGTTTGCATACAATGTTCTTACACAGGGTCAACGAGTTTACGTAAGAGAATAAATTTCCCCCTACACCTTCCCTCTAATCCCTACCCTCTTGGTCACACCCAAGTTTGATTGTTGTTTTTGTATACATTTTGAATTTTAGTGAATAATTTTAACAACGCAATGTACTCTGACTTTCTTCACCACTTTAAATAATGATCTGACTGTTACATTTATCAGAAACAACAACAAGGCCAGATCATTCTCCATGGTCAGCTGGTCAACAGGTTTTATGTTTAGTCAAATTAGAGAATGTACTAATATCATCTATGTAAATGAGATGTAAAGCCCTGAATTTGGCAATTTTGCATGAGGTCAGGTTAGACTTTCGACCCCTCCTGAAAGGTCAAATAAGGGCAGGTTAACATAAAATAGCTAATAATGTACCTATTTTTAGTCCAAGTGGTTTACAATGTGAAATTTTCCCGCTGTTTATCAGTGAATGGAAATCTTTTTATGCGACAAGATTAGACGTTGGACCCGTACATTAAGGTCAAACTAGGATCACTTAATCAAAGTGTTGATTGCTTATTATTGGTCCTTCAGGGCTTTGCATGTGAAACAAACCTACAAAAAATCAGTGAATGAGAATATTTTGATGTCATATTTGACATTGGGCCTTTCCTTCAAGGTCAAATGAAGGTAGCCAACCTAAAATGCTCATAATTACCTTATTCTTACAGGGTGGTGAGATGGAAGTTCCTCAACTCAAATTTTCTCAAAAATTATGGCAAATTAACGACATCTGTAGTTGAGTTGTTTTACCTGTCCTTTTAGATGTAGATGAATGTGAGACTACTCCCTGCTTAATTTTAAAGTGTTGATTGCTCATTATTGATCCTTCAGGCTTTGGATGTGAAACAAACCTGCAGAATATCAGTGAATGAATATCTTTTGATGTCATATTTCACCTTAGTCCTCTCATTCAATGTCAAAGGAGGGTAGCCAAACCTAAAATGCTTATAATTCCCTTATTATATTCTTACAGGACGGTCAGGTGAAAGTTTCTAAACTTAAAGTGCCTAACATATTATGGCAAGTTAAAGATATTAAGAGTTCTTTTAAATCTCCTTTTAGATGTAGATGAATGTGAAACTACTTTCTGCCAAAATGGTGCCACTTCAGTGGATGAAATCAACTATTGCAGATGTATTTGCCCGGATGGGTTCTCTGGTGTTACCTGCGAAAGAGGTAAGATTAAAGTCAGGACTGTTGTGAACATTAGTTAGAGGTATAGGTGTGCATCATCTTATTGTGACCTTGATTTAACCCTTTACCTTGCCATAGTGACCTTAATCTTTAAAATATTATTCGGCCTATGTCTCTAAAACCATAAAGTGTACCAAGCTGATACTTAAAAATGAACTTTGACTGGGGCTGTAAGTGTGCTACATTGTATCTCTAAAACTATAAAGTGTGGGAAGTCGATACTTAGAAGAATCAGCATCTGAGGCATGCGTGTGTGCATGGTATATGGATTACTGCCTCTGGATATTATCTGTACTTTTTCATCTAATTTTGTTGGCTCTTTTGACAGCTAAATTCCAAGAACTTTACAGCTTCATAATTTTTAGTTTAATATTTAATGTTGAAATCATTGAATTGATACTTACTTACTTTGATACTTTATCTCTTCATACATGTTTTCTCATTCATGTGTTGTTTACTCATTTGCCTTTACATAACTTTCACTGTATCCACATTTTAAGCTTTTTCCTTCTTCCATCTCTTATGGTGTTCAATGCTATTTCACCAGGTCATATAGTAAGCCATTTCTGGTTCTAATTTTAAATTTTAGGATGTTCATCAATGCAAGATATTGCCTTTATAATTGACAAATCAAGCACGGCTGAGAGAATTTCTGAAGTGGTGGAGTTTCTTGTCAGTTACGTGCGACAGTTTCAGACAGGCAGTAAGCTAGCCAGATTTGCAGTGATGACTTTCAGTGAAACAAATGTGACTGAGCTGGTTTACTTAAACAAGTATATCTATTTGTATTTCTTTTAAATTTATAATATATACGTATGTCAGAATGGCACCACATTTTACTATGACTTCTTTGAAAACAAAACTGAAATTGTTCGTGGCCATACAGATAGTGTTGAATGATTGCTTTGTATCTTGTCTACACAACAAACACAAACTGGACTCCTATTGTTTTATAACTTCAAACATTCAACAGTTGGAATCAGAGAACTGGCCATAAATGCTAAAAATAAAAAAATAACAGAAAAAAACTTTAGGGTTTCTACTACTACTCGGTTTTCATGTCCTTCTTTAGACAGATCAATGATGTACTATACTGACACTAAAGCCATCTAGGTCTGCAATAACGCAAAAAAGTGAACCAATGGTATAGAACAGATACCATCAAATCAATTTGCTTTCAAGTAGAAGGATTCCAGTTTAATTTCAAATAAATATCAGGTCTAACAAGGTCTTTTCCATTAAAATTTACCTCATTTTTGGGATATCCTGGATAAGTGTGAAATAATATTTTACTGAAATTTGGCTTAAACTTAAAGTGTTACACAATTGTATATTTTAGCTTTGAGGAACGTCAGGATTTTGTGGCAGGCCTGAGGGTTGTAAACTGGGATAGTTATAACTATGAATACATTACAATTACCACCCAAGGTATAGCATCAGCCCTGGTTGAAGTTGTAAGTAGATGATATAATGTTTTTCATAAAAACTGGTACCTTTTGTATTTGGTAGTTTGATGGGTGGAGGACACCAGCCTATTCAACTGGCCAAGGTTCTGTAATATAAAGCACTGACCGACAAACCTGTATGTAGAGGAATCTTAAAAGTAACAACTGTTTGATTATCATAGTGTTACCAGTATCACTAAATATTCTTTATGTTATCATTTTTGGGGGTCGAACCCACACAGATGTGACATGCAGCTATTAGAGAATATTGTCAACTTATTATGGTAAACACGTTAAATTATTTCCCAGCTATTGAAGTGACCACCATACTGTCTCAATGTAGCTGAAATGACTTCAAATATAAATTATTGTGTGCATGTTTGAGCCATCTAACTAGTGCTGAACATAAATGGCCAGGTAACCTTTACTTCCAAGTTATAAACCTCTGTAAATCAAGTTGTGTCAAAATTTTAACTCAGGTAACTCAGTTGTGTGCGTTTAATGGAGTTAGTTTTCGGTGCGCAATAAATGTACACAGTCCCTGCCCCTCCCAAATAAAGGCAAAGTGGGGTTATATATATTTATTATTATACAATAAATGTTGCTACTAAAAATACTTGTAAAGACATATAATACAAATGACATTAACGAGTACATAATATTCTTAAAGGCGTACTAAAAGTTGAAATTATAACCTCATTAATATATATTTATCTATAAACCCCCCATGACCCCAATGTAATTGGGTTGACCTCAAGGTCAAACCGACAGCTACGAGCTGGGATAAATCTAGTTAATTAACAAATGAAATGAGTAGAAATTAAACAAGTTAAAGGTGAAAACAATACCTGGAGGTAAAACCCAGGTGAGCACTGACAACAGCCGCAATTGTCCTTATCGTATGAAAGATATGGTGATTGAAGCAAGTGTAACATAAGAGCTCTTGTGAGTAAAATCTTCTTGCTTAATCACTAAGCGGAACCATTTCAAGCCAGTTTTGACGTTTACAAGCTGTCATTTTGGGCATATACTTGCCTACATGTAGAAAACATTTTTAAGCACCTTTCCGAAAATGTCAACGGGCACACCATTCTTCCTCTGCCTCTTTTTCAGCGGAATCATGCATTCCATAGCAATGCAGGAAATAGACCTGATGCTGAGAACCATGTCATTATTGTTACCCAGAGTAAGTTCCCTGGTCCGAATACCTTCAATAGTGCCAGGAAAATAAGAGACACCAAAAATGTCCGAATATCTGTGTTAGCCATTGGGGATAATACCAATCATCTGGAACTGAGAAGTAAGACATTTTCGTGTATCCTCTACAATATTTTTAAGACTTTTTTGTTTGGTGAATGAAACTACCATTTCATTGACCCTGGGTGTTGATCACCATTACAGTGGTTCATAATGGAATATAGATAGGTATATTGTGTTTATAACATGAATATAATTTATATAATATGATAATTTCGTGTTAATTTATCCTCTTTTACGTCATTTTTTGCTCAAAAGCTTTGGTTTGTGATGGATAACTGCAATATTTTGTTGTAGTTCCATAATACTTGAACTCGGCGACAGTCTTGAGGTTCAATACTTAATCCATACTGTATGCATTTAAAGCGTATTGAAAATCATTTCCATGCTTAATTCATTTTAGAATGTCTTGTTCAAGAATTTATAACAGTGTTTGAAATCTTCCTTGCAGTAAAACAGAGATTTTAAATGTTTGTGGTTAAAAGGGGTCATTAATAAAGTAATAGGTAATCATATAGTTTTTGAAAATAGGCTGAACACTTGTCCTTTTTCCCAAGTCTACTAGTAAATTAGTATTCAAAAACCCATATTTTCATCCAAGTCTCTTTGTCCAATAAAATGACCATTGCACTTTTAAAAAGGCTTTCTTGGCAAACATAAAACTATAGGTCACAACTTGGCCTCCCAATTTAATTTCATGTTGCACAAGAGATCTAACTATTGATTGCTTGTTTTGTGGTAAAATCCCTGAATGCGTATATTTTCTCTTCTTTCAGCTATTGTAAATGAACCGATCGAGTCCTCATTTTTCTCTGTGAACTCAGTGGATTCTTTGCTGAGCAATCATTCCGACTTCCAACAGACTCTCGATGCACTTGTTTCAGCAACCTGTAATGGTAAGATACATCGAGGTGACATAAATTCTAAATGACTTAAGTTCATATCATTGTAATACTCAAATAACCATATTATTATTACTGCTTGCATACAGACTAGAAACATTTTTACTGAAAGTAAAATCTCCATAATTCTTCCTGGATTCAATTTAAAGCCTGTTTCAAATCAAAGAACATCTTAGTGTAATTTTAATACTTCTCTATTATCCATTATACATATATATACATATCGGGATATATATATTTTTGTTTATGGAACGGCGCCTCTGTACCATGGATAATAAGTGCCAATAAATACTGATTTTTCAATAATATGTCCGAAACTATATAGCACACAAGTATGTATTAATATCATTAAAAGATCGCTTTACAGCTCCTCTGCTCATATTTGATGCATAAGAATCCATGTAGAAAATGGCTGGCAAATCATAAGTTAAACATTGAATTTTCACAGTCACTTGTGCCCTGGGCCCGGATTCATAAAAGGTGTTAAGCAAAAAATTGTCATAACTGTAAGAGAAAGAATTTTGTCATTAAGTTAAGACTTTTTTTGCTTAGATAAAATGGGATTCACGAAAGGTCTTAGACAAAAATTTGTCTTAGATTTTGTCATAACTTTAAGACCATTGCAGGGCAGACTTAAGTCATTTTTAAAATATTCCATTGCATGTATTTACATTTTATCCTTTGTTATTGTATATATTCTATTCTTCACATTTCTGGATCATTATCATGCTTTCTGAAAATTGTACAATTGAAACTTGTATTTACTAACTATATGATACTATGTATAGAGTATTTAATACAGATTTCATGAATATAAGATAATCTAATATCAAAGGTATTACTGATCAACCATAAGTCAACCATGATTATTGATTAATTAAAGTTTGATACTGGAGTTTATATTCCAATCAGATCTGTGATGAATACTATGTGTTGCCATCAGCTGAGCTCAAACCCATATCAAGAGATTTGACCCAGTTATCAAGTTTGACCCAGTTCTCTACAACTTAAGAGAAATCATTCACCCCTACACCTCTTCCAGAAATACAAGGCAAAGCATAACCAAACTCAAGTTCCTTCATACTTCTACTTTTGACCGTAAAGTTCATAAATCAATCACACACTTTTCTAATTTATTCAGTCACTATGCCCCAGTTCTTTGGAACTCTTTCCACTTCCAGATAAGAAATAGCCCCTGTGTCGCATCTTTCGGGAAACACCTCAAAACCCACCTCTTCAATTCAAGTTTCCTCACTAACTCTCCTCCCATCTGGTCACACCCACAACTCCGGATCACTGACCTCGATGGCCCCTCAACTCTCCTTATGATAATGATTTTTGTTAACTACTGTACTAAATTCCCTTTTGTGGGAATATATTTCACCTGCAAAGCAGTAGATTCGATTAGAGTTATTAATCAACTGCATTTTTAATTGTCCACGCAATGGTGCATGTGTAATACATCAAAGATCATTCTTAGACTTAAAGCTTAGACTACAATATTTACTATTTTAAATATAGTTTTAATCATTTTTTTTGTTGTTGTACTTTTGTTATTACAGATTATAAATACATTCACTTGTAAATATCCACATAAAACTTCATATGTTTCTTCTCAAAATGTGCGTTAAATCTGATAAAGGTACATGATTTTTAAAAGTACAAAGTTCTATAAGTCCAAGAGTTTATGAGTACAAAATCTCAAAGACTTCCAGATTTGTTTTTCCTTTGTTTTATCTGTTTAAAATATAGTTTTTAATTTGGTAACAAATTGAAAAAACACAATATGCAATTTTACATGCACTATTCTAATCTAATCTACTGCTTTGCAAGCACAATATCTTCCCCACAAGGGGGAACTTAGTGTGCTAATTAAGCAAAATCATTATCATAGGGGAGTCGAGGGGCATTCAAGGTCAGTAATCCTGGATTGTGGGTGTGACCGTGAGGGAAGAAAAACCAAGTTAAGAAGCTAGAGCTGAGGAGGTGAGTTTTGAGGTGCTTCCTAAACGATGCAACAGAGGGACTATTTCTGACATGGAAAGGGTTCCAAAGGGCAGGGGCATAGTGACAGAATGAATTAGAAAAGTGTTTAATTGATTTGTGAACTCTGCGACCAAAAGTCGGGGATTGAAGAAACTTGAGTTTGGAGGTACTTCGCCTTGTATTTCTGGCAGAGGTGTAGGGGTCGATTAATTCTCTTAAATAAACTGATTGATCCTGGTTAAGAATTTTATATGTAATAAGAACAATTTTAAATTGTACCCTGTATCTGACTGGTAGCCAATGGAGTTTTTTAGTTGTGGGGTAATGTGAGAGGATTTAGAGGAATGGGTGACAACCCTGCAGAGTGAGATTTGGACTAGCTGCAATCTCCTTAACTCAAAATCAGTGAACGATATGAAGAGTGACTTGCAGTAGTCCAACCTGACATTTGCCTGAATCCGTATAAAGCAGTAAAACAAGACTGAAAGGGGTCTTGGTCTACTAGCGTGAGCTGCAAAGCCATCAGAAACATAAATACATAGCCCAATGCTGTTTAACCTCAGAGATGAGACAAGTACTCTCTACACTACGCCATGTTTCATGAAAGTCCAGAGAAAAAAGTAATCCCCAGACGCTAGTGCTTAAAGATTCCTTTATGCACTAATTATTATCCCTGAGACACATTGCAAGCTGTACATAAATTAATTGTGTGCATGGTTAACTCACTGATTCCATGTAAATGACACAATTTTTTATATTTTTTATCAAATCACGCTTTTAACTCTCAAAGGATCTATGCTAATATGAATTTATGAAGTGAAACTAATATTTGTATGACCAAAGTTTTGTTGAATAGCTTATTTAAGTTTTAAAGTTATCTTTTGTGATCTCTGTTATTTCATAATAATATCTGTATCTCATGAAATAGGTCTCTGTTTAAAGGTTCATTATATCCTGATTCTACCCTAGTAAACAGGACAATGAATGGATCATAGATACACAGATAACATATTAGTTTACACAATATTTCTTATGTGATTTCTAGAAATTGTATATATAATTTTAAAAAAAATTTTAACAACCAAGAAAAAAATTACGGTTTATTGCTTTTTTGTCAGAGTTAGAATATGTTTTGAAGGATTTATTTCTCAGGGAAATTTATTTACACTACATGTTCATTATTTTAATATTTGTTTCTTATTTTTGTTCTCAGATTTTGATGATTGTTCTAGCAATCCCTGCCTTAACGGCGGTACCTGCACTGACTTATACCACATGTTTTCCTGTACTTGTAATAGTGATGGTGATGTATTGCCATATTATGCAGGGAAAACGTGTGGAAAATGTAAGATTATCAATTATTAATGTGTAGATTATCAATTATTAATATCTATATGTTTACACGTGGCGCAAAAATTCCATATACTAGGGGACTCAAAGCACAATTTAACCCATCTAACTGCACAAGCACAGCCTAAACTCTAAAATAACTGACATTCCCTATAATACCCTGGCCTCTGGAGGGGTAACGACAAAATCTCTCCACACAAAATAGGTACAAATTAGTAACAACTATTGCTACCGGAAACCCAGATATATAGTTATAAAACCATCATTGACGGTAACCCAGCCACTTTGTAGGGAATATCGCACACTTTGAGGAAATAACTGATATTTTACTTCATATTCCTGGAAAATGAAGTTCATTTTCTTCAAAATATCTCGTGAATACATTCCTGTTTTAAATTACGGCTGACTTATTTTCACGGTTAATTTTTCTCCGAGTTAGTGGTAAGCAAATGAAAAAAAAAATTCTACCTCTAATAAGACTTTTATAGTGCTTAATTTCCCTTATGGCTGTTTTCCCTTATATGAAGGGCATTCTAAGGTGCAACATCACTAAGGCAGCAACCAATTTCCTTGTCCATGGACAGAAAGGAGACCAAGCACCACACAGAAAAAAACAGCAGATGATCGAAATTAAGGTGGGTATGACTTGGTGTTGTGGTAGGTTTTAAGCTGCTTTCTGAAAAAGGTGCATAGCGTGATGCAGTTGATTCACTTCAAGAAGAACATCTAAAAGAGTGAACTCACAGAAAGCAAAGCTATATCCAAACTGTTTGAGTAGAAGGGCAGAACTTTGGAGCAGCAGGAAAAGTATCACCACCCTGACTGGGCCTGATATTGTAAGAACTACTAAAAGAAGATATGGAGCAAAATAAAAACTAGTGTAAAGTAATTCGTAAACAAGTGTGGCTGTTCAATTATGAGTGATGTTCAACAGGAAGCCAATGACAATTTTTTTTATGATGAGGAGTTATACTGGTGTATACAAAAATATGAAATACAAATGTCTTATTTCTTCTGATTTATAGTTTGTTTTTCTCCTTGCACATATGTTTTTTTTTAATATTAGCATTCTAATTTGTGACTGAAAGTCTTTTCATATATTTTTGCAGCTTGTTCAAGAAAACTGGATGTGACCTTACTGTTTGACCTTTCAAACTCAATGCTTGGGATGGCTGAACAAATGTTCAGATTTGCTCGTCGGTTGGTACTTGCTTTACCTGTAGAGGAAGACATTACTAGAGTAGCTGCAGTGACTTATGATGTTTCAGCTACTATAGAATTCAAGCTGAAAAAGTACAAAGGGAAAAAGCTGGACCTGTTTAATGCTATGGCATTTGGGTAAGTGTCTCTTCTTCACATGTAAGTCTAATACTGGGTCAGCAATCAATTAATTAAGCAATAGTTTATTTAGTGTAAATTTGACATGGATTTCTGTACACATTAAAAGAAAAGATATATTATGAATGGTCAGGTATAGAAGGTTACTACATATTTAAAGTTACATAGCCATTCAGTTAAATAATTTAAGTTTACTAATAGAAAAACTTTAAATCTACTAGGATTTATTTAGTTTAGATTGCATTTATAAAGAACTAGTTTTTAGCACTTTACAAAGTTTGAAACTTGACACAATAAATATTTTAAAGAGTTCTATGCTAACTTATTTCAAAGTAAAGACAATGAAATGCCAGATATAAACTTTACACAAACTTTCAAAAATTATCCTATTACTAAACTGTCTGAATCAAAAGCATCATCACTTGAAGGACCTTTAAAAACATCAGAACTCAGTGCTGCATTAAAAAATATGAAAAATAATAAAATACCATGTGTTGATGGATTTCCATGTGAATTTTTTAAAGTTTTCTGGTTAAAGCAAAATTTTTGATATTGAGAGTTTTAAGTTACAGTTATTGTAAAGGAAAATTTTCTATATCATTACATCAGTCTATAATTAATTGCATTCCAAAAGGTGACTAAAATGGAGAATGTTTAAGAAATTGGGGCCCTATCTCCCTCTTGAGTGTTTTGTATAAATTGCTTTCCTCTGCAATTCCAGAAAGGCTTAAGACAGTATTAGCCAAATTAGTTTCAAAATGTCAAACAGGATTTATTAAGGGGGCGGTATATTGGTGAGTCAACTAGATTGATTTACGATATCATGAATTATACAGAAGTTAAGAATAAAAATGGGTTATTGATGCTGATAGATTTTGAAAAAGCCTTTGACTCAATATCTTGGAAATTTCTGTATAATGTTTTACAATTGTTAGGTTTTAGTGAAAGTTTTATACATTTGATTAAATTAATGAATACATACCTTAATGCCTCTATTGTGCAAGCCGAAGTTAAATCAGATTTTTTTCCTATTAAGACAGGATGTAAACAAGGGAATCCAATAGCCCCATATTTATTCCTTTTGTGTGGGCAAATACTGCATTATATGATAGAGGTTAATGTCGAAATTAAAGGCATAATTATTGATTTGGTTGAGATAAAGATAAGACAGTTTGCCGACGACACTACCCTTGTTCTGGATGGTTCACAAAGCTCTTTAAAGGCTGCCCTGAATACGCTTGAAATTTTTGGATCTTATTCTGGATTAAAAATGAACACAAACAAGACTTATTAATAAACAACACACAGAGTGAATTCTGGAAGGAAACTTTGACATCATGGAAAACACTGTCCATAAGTAACTCCAATGACATTTTGGCTTCCCCACTATGGTATAACCCCAAAATTTCAAAAATAGAACTTAACCTACCCAATTGGAGTAAACATGGAATAACCTATGTGGGTGACCTGCTTGACAGTAACGGTTTTTTTCATTAGTCAAAAAGATTTGGAGCAAAAATATACACTTTTGAAAACTAATTTCCTAGAATACTTGCGAGTTAAAATGTGTGTTGAACTTTATCTAAAAAATATCGCGATGACACTCCCTTATATTTTTACCACCCTTGTTTACCAAAAGAAATAGCATCTGTATTTGGCCATAACCAAGGTTCCAAACATTTTACAAAGTTTTGAATAAGACTTGTCCAGATATGAGTTTCAAAAATGCATGGAACAATGAACTAAATATCAATATTGATGAAGATACATGGCAAAAGGCTTTTAATATATGCTTTAAATTGATACAAGATAACAATGTAATATGGTTTCAGTACCAAATTCTCCATCGCATCCTTGGTACTCAGAAACTACTTTCAAAAATTGGTAAAACACCAACTTCAAAATGCCTGTTGTCTGAATCCCATCCAGAATCTATAATTCATCTGTTTTCTCTTTGTCCTTGCACTATGAATTTTTGGGATAGAGTAAAAGTATGGATTGAGACTAGAACGGGTGTTACTTTAAATCTTGGTCCTTTGGAACACATTCTAGTATATCAAAAGACTGATAACTTCCTTCCAATTAATGTGATTATTTTAGCTGTCAAAACTTAAATATTTTCAAATTCAAGAATGTCCAGGAATTTAAATATTATAGAACTCAGACAAAAAATTAAAGCTATCTATGACAAACAGAAATTAGTAGTAAAAATGGGCTTAAAAAGAGAAGTATTTTTTAGAAAAATGGCAATTTATAGAAGTCTTGTTACACTGAACTTTTTTCCATTTATGATTTCATAAAAAAGACAAAAATTAAAAAGATAACATTTTAATGTTTTTTTTAAATGTGTTTACCATCTTTGGTTAGTGGTTAACTGTATATTTTATGGTTAAACAGTTTATATCAATTACTTTGACTGGGTGTATGAACCCCCAGTATTAATGTAATGGTAGCTTTCATCACAAATAAAATGTTATTGGGAAAAAAAATAAAACTAAAGCAGGGTTACCTTCTGCTGATATTTAAAAAAAAATTAAAAATTAACAAAAAAGATAATTATCTGGTATAAAATGCCAACAATAAATACGTATTCCTGAGATTTTCAGTGTATCTTTTACTCGGGACACTTTTAAAAGATATGCTATTTCCATAAAACAAAGGTAAAAGTTATTTTTATTGTATCCTGTATCCATTGATGTTTTATAATGTATACTATGTTATTGGTACATGGGTGGTGTAATTATTTTTATTGAATTTTTATAGTTTTTGTATGCATGGGTGTTCTGAGTTAAAATTTTCCCAAGTGTGCAACACAGATGAAACATTGTTGATGCTATAATATTCAGAATATAAAACCCATAATTTCCCACATCCTGTATATTTTATATGCTGTAATAAAATTCTGTTATCTTTGGTAGAGGAAACCGTGAGCATTGGACCATTTTAGTGTCCAATGTTTAGTTTCCATGTTTTTGGTGCGAGTCTAATTTAGACTTGTTTGACAAATAGCAAGTGTCTCAATGCAATAGGAATAGTGTTTAATACTTCATTTATGCAATTTCTGTTAATATATATTATCTGACAGTTTTGTTCTCCAATGTTTAGTTTCCACATTTTCAGTTGAAGTTTATTAATTGACTTTGTTTCATAAAAAAATATTCATATTCTCTTTGGCTCAAACTTTCCATATGTTTTGTAATATTTACATCCGCCAAGGAGGTATGTTTTCATATTTATTTTGGGGGGTGACATCACAATTTAACCCGAGATCAATGGCGTTTTAACCGGATAGGAAGGAATACCTAAACTTGGTCAATCAGTGCAGCATGTATTGGCCATCAAATAACTATTTTAGTCCGATGTTTAGTATCTTTGAGGAAATAGTAAGAATGGCATGATAATATGGTAGATAACGAGGTGATAGCAAAGTAGAAACTTTATGCAAATTATTGTGTTATTTCCTAACCCAAAGATAAAAATCTAACTTTATTATTGGCCATCAAATAACTATTTTAGTGTATTCGATGTTTAGTATCTTTGAGGAAATAGTAAGAATGGCATGATAATATGGTAGATAACGAGGTGATAGCAAAGTAGAAACTTTATGCAAATTATTGTGTTATTTCCTAACCCAAAGATAAAAATCTAACTTTATTATTTCTTTTTAAATAATCAACAGATGGAATGCTTTTCATTCATGCAATTCGTGAGTTTCAACTTAAAATATGCAGAAGTTAAATAATCATGTAAAGGAAGGGAAAAATCATGTATGAGGTGATTTACATAAAAAAACAATTATAATATCACGTTCAACAATTTTAGAAAAATGGCAATTTATAGAAGTCTTGTTACACTGAACTTTTTTCCATTTATGATTTCATAAAAAAGACAAAAATTAAAAAGATAACATTTTAATGTTTTTTTTTTGAAATGTGTTTACCATCTTTGGTTAGTGGTTAACTGTATATTTTATGGTTAAACAGTTTATATCAATTACTTTGACTGGGTGTATGAACCCCCAGTATTAATGTAATGGTAGCTTTCATCACAAATAAAATGTTATTGGGAAAAATAATAAAAATAAAGCAGGGTTACTTTCTGCTGATATTTAAAAAAAAATTAAAAATTAACAAAAAGATAATTATCTGGTATAAAATGCCAACAATAAATACGTATTCCTGAGATTTTCAGTGTATCTTTTACTCGGGACACTTTTAAAAGATATGCTATTTCCATAAAACAAAGGTAAAAGTTATTTTTATTGTATCCTGTATCCATTGATGTTTCATAATGTATACTATGTTATTGGTACATGGGTGGTGTACTTATTTTTATTGAATTTTTATAGTTTTTGTATGCATAGGTGTTCTGAGTTAACATTTTCCCAAGTGTGCAACACAGATGAAACATTGTTGATGCTATAATATTCAGAATATAAAACCCATAATTTCCCACATCCTGTATATTTTATATGCTGTAATAAAATTCTGTTATCTTTGGTAGAGGAAACCGTGAGCATTGGACCATTTTAGTGTCCATTGTTTAGTTTCCATGTTTTTGGTGCGAGTCTAATTTAGACTTGTTTGACAAATAGCGAGTGTCTCAATACAATAGGAATAGTGTTTAATACTTCATTTATGTAATTTCTGTTGATATATATTATCTGACAGTTTTGTTCTCCAATGTTTAGTTTCCACATTTTCAGTTGAAGTTTATTAATTGACTTTGTTTCATAAAAAAATATTCATATTCTCTTTGGCTCAAACTTTCCATATGTTTTGTAATATTTACATCCACCAAGGAGGTATGTTTTTATATTTATTTTGGGGGGTGACGTCACAATTTAACCCGAGATCAATGGCATTTTAACCGGATAGGAAGGAATACCTAAACTTGGTCAATCAGTGCAGCATGTATTGGCCATCAAATAACTATTTTAGTCCGATGTTTAGTATCTTTGAGGAAATAGTAAGAATGGCATGATAACATGGTAGATAACAAGGTGATAGCAAAGTAGAAACTTTATGCAAATTATTGTGTTATTTCCTAAACCAAAGATAAAAATCTAACTTTATTATTGGCCATCAAATAACTATTTTAGTGTATCCGATGTTTAGTATCTTTGAGGAAATAGTAAGAATGGCATGATAATATGCAGATAACAAGGTGATAGCAAAGTAGAAACTTTATGCAAATTATTGTGTTATTTCCTAACCCAAAGATAAAAATCTAACTTTATTATTGGCCATCAAATAACTATTTTAGTGTATCCGATGTTTAGTATCTTTGAGGAAATAGTAAGAATGGCATGATAATATGCAGCTAATGAGGTGATAGCAAAGTAGAAACTTTATGCAAATTATTGTGTTATTTCCTAACCCAAAGATAAAAATCTAACTTTATTATTGGCCATCAAATAACTATTTTAGTGTATCCGATGTTTAGTATCTTTGAGGAAATAGTAAGAATGGCATGAGAATATGCAGATAACGAGGTGATAGCAAAGTAGAAACTTTATGCAAATTATTGTGTTATTTCCTAACCCAAAGATAAAAATCTAACTTTATTATTGGCCATCAAATAACTATTTTAGTGTATCCGATGTTTAGTATCTTTGAGGAAATAGTAAGAATGGCATGAGAATATGCAGATAACGAGGTGATAGCAAAGTAGAAACTTTATGCAAATTATTGTGTTATTTCCTAACCCAAAGATAAAAATCTAACTTTATTATTGGCCATCAAATAACTATTTTAGTGTATCCGATGTTTAGTATCTTTGAGGAAATAGTAAGAATGGCATGATAATATGGTAGATAACGAGGTGATAGCAAAGTAGAAACTTTATGCAAATTATTGTGTTATTTCCTAACCCAAAGATAAAAATCTAACTTTATTATTTGTTTTTAAATAATCAACAGATGGAATGCTTTTCATTCATGCAATTCGTGAGTTTAAACTTAAAATATGCAGAAGTTAAATAATCATGTAAAGGAAGGGAAAAATCATGTATGAGGTGATTTACATAAAAAACCAGTTATAATATCACGTTCAACAATTTTAGAAAAATGGCAATTTATAGAAGTCTTGTTACACTGAACTTTTTTTCCATTTATGATTTCATAAAAAAGACAAAAATTGAAAATGTTTTTAATGTTTTCTTTTTTGAAATGTGTTTACCATCTTTGGTTAGTGGTTAACTGTATATTTTATGGTTAAACAGTTTATATCAATTACTTTGACTGAGTGTATGAACCCCCTGTATTAATGTAATGGTAGCTTTCATCACAAATAAAATGTTATTGGGAAAAAAGTAAAAATAAAGCAAGGTTTCCTTCTGCTGATATTTGAAAAAAAAATATTTAAAAATAACATAAAAGATAATTATCTGGTATAAAATGCCAACAATAAATACGTATTCCTGAGATTTTCAGTGTATCTTTTACTCGGGACACTTTTGAAAGATATGCTATTTCCATAAAACAAAGGTCAAAGTTATTTTTATTTTATCCTGTATCCATTGATGTTTTATAATGTATACTATGTTATTGGTACATGGGTGGTATAATTATTTTTATTGAATTTTTATTTTTTTGTATGCATGGGTGTTCTGAGTTAACATTTTCCCAAGTGTGCAACACAGATGAAACATTGTTGATGCTATAATATTCAGAATATAAAACCCATAATTTCCCACATCCTGTATATTTTATATGCTGTAATAAAATTCTGTTATCTTTGGTAGAGGAAACCATGAGCATTGGACCATTTTAGTGTCCAATGTTTAGTTTCCATGTTTTTGGTGTGAGTCTAATTTAGACTTGTTTGACAAATAGCAAGTGTCTCAATGCAATAGGAACAGTGTTTAAAACTTCATTTATGTAATTTCTGTTAATATATATTATCTGACAGTTTTGTTCTCCAATGTTTAGTTTCCACATTTTCAGTTGAAGTTTATTCATTGACTTTGTTTCATAAAAAAATATTCATATTCTCTGTGTCTTGTTACACTGAACTTTTTTCCATTTATGATTTCATAAAAAAGACAAAAATTAAAAAGATAACATTTTATTGTTTTCTTTTTTGAAATGTGTTTACCATCTTTGGTTAGTAGTTAACTGTATATTTATGGTTAAACAGTTTATATCAATTACTTTGACTGGGTGTATGTACCCCCAGTATTAATGTAATGGTAGCTTTCATCACAAATAAAATGTTATTGGGAAAAAAATAAAAATAAAGCAAGGTTTCCTTCTGCTGATATTTGACAAAAAAAATTAAAAATAACAAAAAAGATAATTATCTGGTATAAAATGCCAACAATAAATACGTATTCCTGAGATTTTCAGTGTATCTTTTACTCGGGACACTTTTAAAAGATATGCTATTTCCATAAAACAAAGGTCAAAGTTATTTTTATTTTATCCTGTATCCATTGATGTTTTATAATGTACACTATGTTATTGGTACATGGGTGGTGTACTTATTTTTATTGAATTTTTATTTTTTTTGTATGCATGGGTGTTCTGAGTCAAAATTTTCCCAAGTGTGCAACACAGATGAAACATTGTTGATGCTATAATATTCAGAATATAAAACCCATAATTTCCCACATCCTGTATATTTTATATGCTGTAATAAAATTCTGTTATCTTTGGTAGAGGAAACCATGAGCATTGGACCATTTTAGTGTCCAATGTTTAGTTTCCATGTTTTTGGTGCGAGTCTAATTTAGACTTGTTTGAGAAATAGCGAGTGTCTCAATGCAATAGGAATAGTGTTTAATACTTCATTTATGTAATTTCTGTTAATATATATTATCTGACAGTTTTGTTCTCCAATGTTTAGTTTCCACATTTTCAGTTGAAGTTTATTAATTGACTTTGTTTCATAAAAAATATTCATATTCTCTTTGGCTCAAACTTTCCATATGTTTTGTAATATTTACATCCGCCAAGGAGGTATGTTTTCATATTTATTTTGGGGGGTGACGTCACAATTTAACCCGAGATCAATGGCGTTTTAACCGGATAGGAAGGAATAACTAAACTTGGTCAATCAGTGCAGCATGTATTGGCCATCAAATAACTATTTTAGTCCGATGTTTAGTATCTTTGAGGAAATAGTAAGAATGGCATGATAATATGGTAGATAACAAGGTGATAGCAAAGTAGAAACTTTATGCAAATTATTGTGTTATTTCCTAACCCAAAGATAAAAATCTAACTTTATTATTGGCCATCAAATAACTATTTTAGTGTATCCGATGTTTAGTATCTTTGAGGAAATAGTAAGAATGGCATGATAATATGCAGCTAATGAGGTGATAGCAAAGTAGAAACTTTATGCAAATTATTGTGTTATTTCCTAACCCAAAGATAAAAATCTAACTTTATTATTGGCCATCAAATAACTATTTTAGTGTATCTGATGTTTAGTATCTTTGAGGAAATAGTAAGAATGGCATGAGAATATGCAGATAACGAGGTGATTGCAAAGTAGAAACTTTATGCAAATTATTGTGTTATTTCCTAACCCAAAGATAAAAATCTAACTTTATTATTGGCCATCAAATAACTATTTTAGTGTATCCGATGTTTAGTATCTTTGAGGAAATAGTAAGAATGGCATGATAATATGGTAGATAACGAGGTGATAGCAAAGTAGAAACTTTATGCAAATTATTGTGTTATTTCCTAACCCAAAGATAAAAGTCTAACTTTATTATTTGTTTTTAAATAATCAACAGATGGAATGCTTTTCATTCATGCAATTCGTGAGTTTAAACTTAAAATATGCAGAAGTTAAATAATCATGTAAAGAAGGGAAAAATCATGTATGAGGTGATTTACATAAAAAACCAGTTATAATATCACGTTCAACAATTTTAGAAAAATGGCAATTTATAGAAGTCTTGTTACACTGAACTTTTTTTCCATTTATGATTTCATAAAAAATAGACAAAAATTGAAAAAAAATAACATTTTAATGTTTTCTTTTTTGAAATGTGTTTACCATCTTTGGTTAGTGGTTAACTGTATATTTATATGGTTAAACAGTTTATATCAATTACTTTGACTGGGTGTATGAACCCCCAGTATTAATGTAATGGTAGCTTTCATCACAAATAAAATGTTATTGGGAAAAAAATAAAAATAAAGCAAGGTTTCCTTCTGCTGATATTTGAAAAAAAAAATTTAAAAATAACATAAAAGATAATTATCTGGTATAAAATGCCAACAATAAATATGTATTCCTGAGATTTTCAGTGTATCTTTTACTCGGGACACTTTTGAAAGATATGCTATTTCCATAAAACAAAGGTCAAAGTTATTTTTATTTTATCCTGTATCCATTGATGTTTTATAATGTATACTATGTTATTGGTACATGGGTGGTGTAATTATTTTTATTGAATTTTTATTTTTTTTGTATGCATGGGTGTTCTGAGTTAACATTTTCCCAAGTGTGCAACATAGATGAAACATTGTTGATGCTATAATATTCAGAATATAAAACCCATAATTTCCCACATCCTGTATATTTTATATGCTGTAATAAAATTATGTTATTTTTGGTAGAGGAAACCGTGAGCATTGGACCATTTTAGTGTCCAATGTTTAGTTTCCATGTTTTTGGTGCGAGTCTAATTTAGACTTGTTTGAGAAATAGCGAGTGTCTCAATGCAATAGGAATAGTGTTTAATACTTCATTTATGTAATTTCTGTTAATATATATTATCTGACAGTTTTGTTCTCCAATATTTAGTTTCCACATTTTCAGTTGAAGTTTATTCATTGACTTTGTTTCATAAAAAATATTCATATTCTCTGTGTCTTGTTACACTGAACTTTTTTCCATTTATGATTTCATAAAAAAGACAAAAATTAAAAAGATAACATTTTATTGTTTTCTTTTTTGAAATGTGTTTACCATCTTTGGTTAGTAGTTAACTGTATATTTTATGGTTAAACAGTTTATATCAATTACTTTGACTGGGTGTATGTACCCCCAGTATTAATGTAATGGTAGCTTTCATCACAAATAAAATGTTATTGGGAAAAAAATAAAAATAAAGCAAGGTTTCCTTCTGCTGATATTTGACAAAAAAAATTTAAAATAACAAAAAAGATAATTATCTGGTATAAAATGCCAACAATAAATACGTATTCCTGAGATTTTCAGTGTATCTTTTACTCGGGACACTTTTAAAAGATATGCTATTTCCATAAAACAAAGATTAAAGTTATTTTTATTTTATCCTGTATCCATTGATGTTTTATAATGTACACTATGTTATTGGTACATGGGTGGTGTACTTATTTTTATTGAATTTTTATTTTTTTTGTATGCATGGGTGTTCTGAGTTAAAATTTTCCCAAGTGTGCAACACAGATGAAACATTGTTGATGCTATAATATTCAGAATATAAAACCCATAATTTCCCACATCCTGTATATTTTATATGCTGTAATAAAATTCTGTTATCTTTGGTAGAGGAAACCATGAGCATTGGACCATTTTAGTGTCCAATGTTTAGTTTCCATGTTTTTGGTGCGAGTCTAATTTAGACTTGTTTGACAAATAGGGAGTGTCTCAATGCAATAGGAATAGTGTTTAATACTTCATTTATGTAATTTCTGTTAATATATATTATCTGACAGTTTTGTTCTCCAATGTTTAGTTTCCACATTTTCAGTTGAAGTTTATTAATTGACTTTGTTTCATAAAAAATATTCATATTCTCTTTGGCTCAAACTTTCCATATGTTTTGTAATATTTACATCCGCCAAGGAGGTATGTTTTCATATTTATTTTGGGGGGTGACGTCACAATTTAACCCGAGATCAATGGCGTTTTAACCGGATAGGAAGGAATAACTAAACTTGGTCAATCAGTGCAGCATGTATTGGCCATCAAATAACTATTTTAGTCCGATGTTTAGTATCTTTGAGGAAATAGTAAGAATGGCATGATAATATGGTAGATAACGAGGTGATAGCAAAGTAGAAACTTTATGCAAATTATTGTGTTATTTCCTAACCCAAAGATAAAAGTCTAACTTTATTATTTCTTTTTAAATAATCAACAGATGGAATGCTTTTCATTCATGCAATTCGTGAGTTTAAACTTAAAATATGCAGAAGTTAAATAATCATGTAAAGAAGGGAAAAATCATGTATGAGGTGATTTACATAAAAAACCAGTTATAATATCACGTTCAACAATTTTAGAAAAATGGCAATTTATAGAAGTCTTGTTACACTGAACTTTTTTTCCATTTATGATTTCATAAAAAAGACAAAAATTGAAAAAAAATAACATTTTAATGTTTTCTTTTTTGAAATGTGTTTACCATCTTTGGTTGGGGCCACGGTGGCAGAGTGGTAGCACTCTCGCCTCCCACCTCTGAGGCCGGGGTTCGATCCCCGTCAAGGCCTTATGTGGGAAAGCTGGTAGTTGCTTGCCATTGGTCGGCAGTTTACAGTACAGAACCCTAGCGAACTCTATGTACTGGTTTCCTCTGCCCTTCCAACTACCCGTCGTGATATGACCTGTACAGTGTTGAAAGCGACGTAAAACCCCAAATAAATAAATAAATAAATAAACCATCTTTGGTTAGTGGTTAACTGTATATTTTATGGTTAAACAGTTTATATCAATTACTTTGACTGGGTGTATGAACCCCCAGTATTAATGTAATGGTAGCTTTCATCACAAATAAAATGTTATTGGGAAAAAAATAAAAATAAAGCAAGGTTTCCTTCTGCTGATATTTGAAAAAAAAATTTAAAAATAACATAAAAGATAATTATCTGGTATAAAATGCCAACAATAAATACGTATTCCTGAGATTTTCAGTGTATCTTTTACTCGGGACACTTTTGAAAGATATGCTATTTCCATAAAACAAAGGTCAAAGTTATTTTTATTTTATCCTGTATCCATTGATGTTTTATAATGTATACTATGTTATTGGTACATGGGTGGTGTAATTATTTTTATTGAATTTTTATTTTTTTTGTATGCATGGGTGTTCTGAGTTAACATTTTCCCAAGTGTGCAACATAGATGAAACATTGTTGATGCTATAATATTCAGAATATAAAACCCATAATTTCCCACATCCTGTATATTTTATATGCTGTAATAAAATTCTGTTATTTTTGGTAGAGGAAACCGTGAGCATTGGACCATTTTAGTGTCCAATGTTTAGTTTCCATGTTTTTGGTGCGAGTCTAATTTAGACTTGTTTGAGAAATAGCGAGTGTCTCAATGCAATAGGAATAGTGTTTAATACTTCATTTATGTAATTTCTGTTAATATATATTATCTGACAGTTTTGTTCTCCAATATTTAGTTTCCACATTTTCAGTTGAAGTTTATTCATTGACTTTGTTTCATAAAAAAATATTCATATTCTCTGTGTCTTGTTACACTGAACTTTTTTCCATTTATGATTTCATAAAAAAGACAAAAATTAAAAAGATAACATTTTAATGTTTTCTTTTTTGAAATGTGTTTACCATCTTTGGTTAGTAGTTAACTGTATATTTTATGGTTAAACAGTTTATATCAATTACTTTGACTGGGTGTATGTACCCCCAGTATTAATGTAATGGTAGCTTTCATCACAAATAAAATGTTATTGGGAAAAAAATAAAAATAAAGCAAGGTTACCTTCTGCTGATATTTGAAAAAAAAATTTAAAATAACAAAAAAGATAATTATCTGGTATAAAATGCCAACAATAAATACGTATTCCTGAGATTTTCAGTGTATCTTTTACTCGGGACACTTTTAAAAGATATGCTATTTCCATAAAACAAAGGTCAAAGTTATTTTTATTTTATCCTGTATCCATTGATGTTTTATAATGTATACTATGTTATTGGTACATGGGTGGTGTACTTATTTTTATTGAATTTTTATAGTTTTTGTATGCATGGGTGTTCTGAGTTAACATTTTCCCAAGTGTGCAACACAGATGAAACATTGTTGATGCTATAATATTCAGAATATAAAACCCATAATTTCCCACATCCTGTATATTTTATACGCTGTAATAAAATTCTGTTATCTTTGGTAGAGGAAACCGTGAGCATTGGACCATTTTAGTGTCCAATGTTTAGTTTCCATGTTTTTGGTGCGAGTCTAATTTAGACTTGTTTGAGAAATAGCGAGTGTCTCAATGCAATAGGAATAGTGTTTAATACTTCATTTATGTAATTTCTGTTAATATATATTATCTGACAGTTTTGTTCTCCAATGTTTAGTTTCCACATTTTCAGTTGAAGTTTATTAATTGACTTTGTTTCATAAAAAAATATTCATATTCTCTTTGGCTCAAACTTTCCATATGTTTTGTAATATTTACATCCTCCAAGGAGGTATGTTTTTATATTTATTTTGGGGGGTGACGTCACAATTTAACCCAAGATCAATGGCATTTTAACCGGATAGGAAGGAATAACTAAACTTGGTCAATCAGTGCAGCATGTATTGGCCATCAAATAACTATTTTAGTCCGATGTTTAGTATCTTTGAGGAAATAGTAAGAATGGCATGATAATATGGTAGATAACGAGGTGATAGCAAAGTAGAAACTTTATGCAAATTATTGTGTTATTTCCTAACCCAAAGATAAAAATCTAACTTTATTATTGGCCATCAAATAACTATTTTAGTGTATCTGATGTTTAGTATCTTTGAGGAAATAGTAAGAATGGCATGATAATATGCAGATAACGAGGTGATAGCAAAGTACAAACTTTATGCAAATTATTGTGTTATTTCCTAATCCAAAGATAAAAATCTAACTTTATTATTTCTTTTTAAATAATCAACAGATGGAATGCTTTTCATTCATGCAATTAGTGAGTTTAAACTTAAAATATGCAGAAGTTAAATAATCATGTAAAGGAAGGAAAAAATCATGTATGAGGTGATTTACATAAGAAACCAGTTATAATATCACGTTCAACAATTTTGGTGGCAACTAATGTTTTTGTAAACTGATATTTGGTTACTATGGTTAATTGGTTCATCCTTACAAGATTGGGGGCACCACTAACCTATGTCAAATGTGAACATAGTTGTAGAGATTTCTCGAGTGCCTAGAGGTTATAAAATATTACCAAAGTGACCTTGAACTTTAAAATCTTGTATTGGTAATATTTTTGGGGGTTGCACTGCAAACACTGGAATGTGTAGGAAGTTGTCACTTGGTCGGTATATCGATTGAAGAGTGTTGATCAATGTGCTATGTCATAGTGGTACTTCTAACCTGGGCTTTTTCACAATGCTTTTTTACTATTCCATATGACACATACACCAAAGCTATGTTGATTGCTGTAACTTATTATTATATGTACTATTACTTATTGTATAAGCTCTGTCAAAAGCTATACTGCAGTCAATCAGTAAAGTTACAACTTCATAACTTTTGGTTAATAAATTAATGCTGTATCTTGCACTTAAGTTGTCGTGTTTTGATTTACACACTTTTTCTGTCTTAATTTTCCTACAACACCACAAAGCTTACACTGTTCTGAATGATTGGTTCTCATTCTACTCTTTCATCTCCTATTATGTCTCAATGTATCCAGCACTATTTCTACAGAGATCTCTGATGCTACTCTTTTTTGTATGTCATTTGGGTAGTTTTCCTGTTATTACCTTATATTACATTGCAGTTTCAAAGATGTTGATGGCACAAACATTGGTGCAGCTATAGAACTGATAAATGCCACTGCAGATGATAATGATCAGAGAAGCAATACAGCTCATGCAGCGGTCTTGCTCTCTGATGGGGCCTCCACAAAACTGGACCAGTATGCAAAAGATTCTGCACTGGGAGTAAAAGAAAAAGGTAGGAAATATCCAAATTTATTTTAAAAATTATCCAAAAGGACCTATCTAGCAGTTCCAAAGATGTTGCTCAACCAATGAAATTCATTCCCTAATTTGACAATTTTAAAATTATTGTTTTTTTTCATCCTGTTTTACAACCAATTGGGGCAGCTCCACACCATTTGCCACCCACAAGTAACAAGCAGTCAGAATTTAGATAAAATCTTGCTAAAGAAAAAAATATAAGAAATGTCACAATTAAGCAATGTTGTGGCTTTGATATGATCAGCTGGGGGGTACTTTAAGTTAAATTTTTTTAGCTCAAAAGCTTCCCACTGAAATCAAACTCAAATATAATTTACTATGTCATCTACAAGCTTTTAAAGCTCGCTGGCTAACTGAGCAATTGAGATACATTTTAACCTATTGAGCTAGAAGCTTATAAGTGAAACTGTGTATTACCCCTGCCACAGTTACTGTCTGGGCTTTAAGTAACACCACATACCAACTGATGTTATATGATGGTGTATATACAAAATGAGCCATTGTGTACGTTTAAAAGTAGTTGGTCTCATGTATCCTATTTGCAGAATCAAAAGCAGTGTAAAATGCATATAGTGAAGTGGTTACTAACTGTGAAATTGTTTGGTGTAAAACAGGTGCATGATTAAATTCTATGGCAACAGAAATATTAAAAATGTCACAACTAAGCAATGTTGTGTATGTGGTATGATCAGCCAAGGGCAGGGGGACTTTAAGTTAAAGTTATTTTAGATCAAAAACTTTCCACTGCAATAAAACCCAAATATAATTTACAATGTCATCTACAAGCTTTAAAACTCACTTCCATATCATTGTGATGGATACACCTTGCAATTCAGTGTATTTACATTGCACTAACAATGAAACAAATTTTGAAGTTTACACTATCGTTTACATTCAGCATGTGGTAGATCATAATATGCTGAAAATTGAAGCTATGTTTAGAGTGGCCAATAACACTTGAACCACAATTGCACATTATTACAGTACAATATTGAATTTCAAGCAGACATAATATTCCTGGAGGTCCTCTAAGGCTGCTTTTCTATAGATATTTCCACTGAAGTTTACCCAATCATCAAAAAAATCCTGTATAAGCTAAAGTATTGGTCTGATCCTTTGAAAGTTTATCCAACTGTATATATGGATATGATTTTAGTTAATCTTAAGTAAATTATATTTTAGATGTCGACCTGTATGCTGTGACCTTTGCTGATGCTGGGAGTGACTTTACTGACTTCGATGATGGAAAACATATCAATTTGCAGGAGGCTCAAAACATTGAGCAGAAAGTATCAGAGCTGATGAATAGCCTGGCATCCTGTACAGATTAGTCTAATTGACCCCTTGTAAACAAGATCAGTGGTTAAGAAAAGTAGGATAATTTTCAAAGAGGAACAATAAAGAAGAAAATATTGAAGCACCACGAGTGACCCAAATTAATGTTTCTTGTCCGTTAAAACCAGATTTTTTAATTCAATATTTCAGGTTACTTGATCATCTCCCAAACTTTAGCTCCTGCGGTTGCAGTTTTTGTACAGTGGTGGGAAATCACACCACTGTACAAAACACTTCAACCTCCATCATTTTTGTGCGGATTTTTATTCAACAGTAACGAGCAGAAGCTCTGTAAAATAGCTTTCTCTCACGCTATACATAAACATATTTTTAGTGCAAATAGTTAATAAAATATTAACAAATAATCAGCCCTTGCTAAATGTGCAATCCCATAGTAAGTGGCGCCAGGTAATGTGAAGATATAATTACAAGTGTGTGTTAGTGGTCGGACCAGTTCTGAAAATGAAACCCAGTTTTCGGGTCTTTGAAACCAAACAAAATCCGGGATTTCGAAAGTTTACAGAAATATATAAAAAGGTTATATACATGAGCAACATCTCAACAGGAAATATGCATTCACGAGATATTTGAAGTTTGTTAACTTGATTTACGATGAATATAAAGCCAAAATGTAAGTTATTTTCTGGAATATATATGTTCTTTATTGTTTTGATGAAATATTAACCAGTAGAAAGCCTAATATACTGACATTTTCAATAACTGGTATTTAAATATTCTTTGGGGATTTCGTTATTTCTACCTTAACAAAACGAAATGCTGATCATCACATGATGTAGGTCTAATGCCTCATTTGGTTCTGATCGCATATTCCGTTGCGAATGGTACAAGTTTTAGATTGTATTTGCCATAACAAACAAATGTCCCTAAGTCTATGCTTTCCTGAGGGAGACATTTTCTCGAGAATGAGTATTTTTCAATATGATGAGTCAAGAAAATGTCTCTCTGACCTTGACCAGTGTACAAGCAATCTTGAGTAGATGTTTCTTTGAGTATGATTGTTGCTAAACATGATTTTTCAAGTTAACATCTCCACAATCTTCACCTTGCACATATTATAATATCCAAAACTATAAACACAATCATGACTCTAACGAATAACTAGCAAATATCAAGACTTTTTACCATGTCATAATGATACCATTAAGGTCATAGTACTTAGTGGCTAAGTGGTTAGCACGATTGACATCTAATCAGCTGTGTATGAATTTGTTTACCATAAGTGCCAACATTGAGGCCCTGTCCCAGTATGAGCCTTGCTATTGAATTCGACAAGAAATCTGAAACTTTGACCAAAAACAATTAAAGGACTAATGCTTTTAGTACTTTATGATTATAAATGCATATTTCCTACCATCTTGACAGTACAGCTGGATAGATTCTCTACGGATTTAGCATAGATTTAGTATGAAGTATGCACAAACGTCTTGGGTATAATATTTGTTCCAAAATATGGGCTATGTGGTATATAATTATGTCAAGACTTTGAAATTGCAAATTATGTTATCATGCTTTTAAGTGTTCCATATTAGAGTAGGTTGTGATGTCAACATAAAGTTCTGTGCCCCCATCATTGCACTACTCATGTCTCCAATAGCTTTACTGCTCACTTTAGTAGACTGAGGCCTCTTTTGGCCTTGTTAATTATTTTAAAATAATGTTACACTCTGAAGATACAGTAATTGAATGTTTTCAAAATCTCATTGAGAATGTCTTCATAGTTTACATTTTCATGAAATGTTATGCATGACTTTGTGGTTTTGTAAAATCCTTTATAGTTTATTATCGAAATTTGCTCGTAAACACCTTTTGAAATAGTTTATGCAGTTCGTTTCGAAGAACTACTGTAAAATATATCAGTGATGCATCTGACTTTTGTTTTTTCTGCTCTAACCCACATCATGTCCAAGAAATTTTAATTTGTTTGGCTACCAAAGCATATATACAATTCCAAATATAATTCTTATTTATTCAAATTAATGGATATATGTATGTATATATAAACTTACAAGGCTTTCAAATGAAATGTGGCACATTCCTTCTAGGCCACAAAATATGTTTTCCCTTTTAATTGTATGAAATATGCACATAATCTTTACAGATGTCTTGGAATAAAATAGGTTTAATGTGTAAGCAGTTCCCAGTGTATAAATTACTTTTTGACTTGAAATAAAAAAAGTCATAACTGTACTTAATTTGTAATTTTCTCTACGACAATATAATTATTTATATTATTAAACCAAAGGCGACTAAAAGTGTTACTGAACTGACAGCCAGCATGGCTCGTAAGACAGATTTAACTATTGCTCAAAAACACCTTCATAGATTCAAGTCAAATTTGTCATGTAGATGTAACTGGACCTCAAAGTGTGCCATATATTACGGTGACCTTAAACTCCCAGTGATAAGATAATCACATCGAATTAAAGGTTAAACATTTCCGAAAAAAAAATTCACAAATAACAAGTACATTATATTGAACATTTTCAATTCAAGACATTGACTCAAAAATTACTTGATGCATTCAATTCAAATTTGGCAACTTTTTGTGGACAGTATCTCAAATATGGCCTGAACAGATTCAATCCTGATGAGGTTGTGTCCAGTCCTAAAGATGTGCACTATTTTAAGGTGACTTAACACACATATAGGAAATAATTATATTGAATTGTTTCTATTTTTCAACATAATGTACCAAAATGGATTGATATATTTCAGCTACATTTGGCATTTACAAGTAGCTAACCTTGCAAATTCTAGCGGAAACGAAAAGCCTAGGTGGCTGAATGTCCATGATGGAAGAGAATATGGCGAGCGGGGAAGCCAAAAATGCCAGTATTCCAATGCAACAACCGACAGCAGCAGCCACAGGTTGCACATTATGACACAGCTTGACCAGGTGGTGGTTCCAACACTGGCTACCCTGCAAGGAAGTCATCAAATAAAGATTGAGGTGGACAAGTGACTTAGACAACTGGATAACTTAAATGAATCAGGCAAGCCTAAATCTCAAAGGGGAGGGAATGAAATTGTCTGGGTAAAGAGAAAAGTTCGCTGGCCTAGGGGGCAGTGATAAAGGTAGAATGTCCTATGATGCATTAAATTGGTGTCAATGGGTAGCTGGGTTTGCAACTATTGCAAGGGAAGAACAAAATTTAAAGATTAAACTTTTAATGCTTGAATGTTTCACTGAAATCATGGAATATGTCAATGATTTTGGTTGGCAATCAGCCAAAGCCTCTCATGCTGAACTGTTGTGCAGGATGGAGGATGGGAAAGTTGACTGGAGTGAATCTCAAAAAATAGATAGAATTAACAGACAAAGAGAAAGGCTAATCAAAATGATGGGGCTCAAAATTCAAAATCAGCCAAATTAGAGGCTAAAAAAATCGTAGCATGCGTTTTTATCAATGGGGATTATGTCACAATCAGAGGGACCATGAAATGGGGGAACTTTTTACAAACATGTCTGTGCAACCTGCTTTAGTATGTGGAGGGAAAATAGACACATGTCCAAAGATTTAAAGTGTCCACCAAGAATTCAAAAAATGTGTGATGCCCTGCCAAAGTGCAATGCCAAATTGTAATGATAGTGTATACAATTGTCACTTGTCAAAGAAAATGTATTATGCTAGTAGAACTGTGTATAGTAACAAAGTTTGTAATAGTACTAGTAGTAATTGGAAAGCTGGATGGGCGAGATTCACAAAAAAGTCTCGTGCACAGGTCATGGGTTCAAATCTGACTGAAGCTAAGGTCAATTCTCACTAGGTCAGCAGGAATACTGTAAATAGTATTGCAGACAAACTTAGTGCATGTAAGGCTAAAAGCGTGGTTCAACATACCTTGTTAGGTCGTGGATGGGTCTATCATAATCCCAACACAGGGAAGCCAAAACCCTCCAGGAAATATCCAAATACTATCACCACTCGCAGGTCTGAATTTCAGCTACCACTTCAGAATAGGCTTCAATCCATTCATTTGTTGGATCCGTGACATCCAGCTGATGAAACTAGTTACAAGTTTTGCACAAATAATGAAAACAAAATACAAGTGAATACACCAGTACACAAGGTCAGTGCTGGGTGGAGAAAGTTCACCAATGACAGTGTATGTCATTGGCAGTCAGCTGATAACATTTTGGAAGTGTCGCAAAGCAATAATCCAAATAAGGAACAGGGCAAATGCCAAATAACCATATAATGGGCTCAAAGTTATTTGGCCGAATGATAAATATGAACTGGCATTGTAAATCAAAAACAAGAAAAGGACAAGTTCCAACTAGCAAAGTCAGATCCGACATATCAAAAATGGGCGGAACAAAATCCGGATAACTTTGACCTCATCCCATTGGGGCCACTTCTTTTACCAAAAATGAATAATAAACATTTTGCGGGGTACAGATCTGATAAAATTTTATGAAATAACAAGAAATGAAGACACTTTTAACTTCATGTCTAGTCAAATACAAATCGAATCTCTGTTGAACCCAGCCATTTGAGACATTTTTTTCAGATGGATATTGGGATAAACAGTTGTTGCATTTAATCAGATAAAGATTTCCACTAGATTTCGACAGGAATTCAAAATTGGGCAAAAATAACAAAAATCGTAAGCCAGCTTTAATGTTTCCTCAAGATGTTGAACAATATTTGAAGGAATAAATTGAATTTGGAGCTATTGTTGGACCTTTTAGTGATCCAACTTTTGCAAAATTTAGATGACCATAGAAGGGTTATCATGGATCTTAGTTTCCCACATGGTTTGGCAGTAAATTCCAACATTAATAAATTCCAACATTAATAAAATTAAGAAATTTCGCAAGTGCTCTCTGTTGCATGAAATTGATATAAGCCATGCCGTCAGACATGTAAAAATTGACAGTAGGGACTATTTCTGTTAGGTTTAAGCACAAAAACTACTTCTTTGATACTTGTCTGCCTTTTGGATACAGACATGGATCCGGAATTTTTACTATATTGAGCTACGCTGTAAGGTTCATGATGAAATATAAGGATCAATTACATTGATGACGTCATAGGTTTTGGCACTGTAACCATGCTATGATACATTACTCAAATAGTTACAAAACACTAGGTTTTGGTATCAGTGTCCAAAAATTAGTTAAGGCGTGTACAAGGGCCATTTATTTAGGGTTTGAAATATATGTTGAAATATTCACAGTATCAGTTCCACAAGATAAGTTAAAAACCTATAAAATATGTGCAAATTGTGGTAAAATAAAACAACATGTAGTAAAAACAAACTCCAATCTATTTTGGGGTCACTCGTATACATATCAAAATGTGTTAGGAGTTTTCCAGAGTTTTCTTAAATAGAATGTTGCACACCCTCAGAGCTCATTTTGGCAGAGATGAAATTAATTTAGACCAAAATTTTCAGAGAGACTTAAATTGGTTTAGAAATTTTTTACCAGATTTCATTGGCAAAGCCCTTTTTAGTCATTCACCAGTTCAAATGGTTATTGACTTGGACACCTGTCCGGTAGGACTGGTCACCCTTTGCATAAATAAAATATATGACGTTAAAATTCCAAAAAATTATTAAAATTACTCAGTAGTTTACTTGAAAATGTTTGTTAGCCCTGAGATTGTGGCCCAAACTAACTAAGTGTGGGCAACTAAGAAAATGTTACTAAAATGTGACAACCAGGCAGTTGTATCAGTACTGAACTCAGGTTAAACTGAAGATCTCAGACTAGCAGCTATGGACAGGAACATTAACATGATTTCAGTTTTGAATGAAATTGAATTGCAGGTTATTCACACTTTGGGCTCAGATAATAAAATAGCCAAAATTAGCAGGGAAAAACTGCAGGCTCTTATCAAAAATCCACTTTGGTTTACTATACCTGATAACACTCTTTATTTAGATTGGTCTATATAAATTTAGGTCTTAATAAGAAAAATATAGCTGTGTGAAGTGACAATAGCAGTTACCCAATAAACCTGCCTTATATTAACCAAGAGCTATTTGGTAATATTTCAAAATTATTTTGTAATTTATCATCAGAGGCTGAAGATTTTATCCAATTTTGCCCATAAGGTGCAAAAATCTTATCCGTTTTGAGCCGCCGGATCCATCCGCTTTTGAGCGGATTGAGCCTCCTAAAGGAGGCTCAGGAGGATAAAATCCCAAGATATGGAGTTTTTAGCATTATTTAAATGTTTTATTAAATAATGGTCCAAAAATGATTTTTTCTGGGTGTGAGAAGTCTTATGGGTGGATAAGAACACACCAGTAGATAATTTAAAAGCAATCATTGGTTCCAAATTATAATAAACAATTCACACTTGATTATGGTTTTAATGGTATGAATATTAAAGCCTTATTTAGGCTTTACAAAAGTCTTAAAAGACAGTAATGGTGAGATGGGTCAACATTGGTTCATTGGTTCAATAAGTAATCTCATTATGTTGAGATCTGGTCAAAAAGAGTGGTTGACCAGTGAGATCTTGATTGCACTCAAGAGAATTACCCTTGTTTGCAGGTCCTTGATTGCAGAGTTTGGCGTGAGTAGGGACTCAATTGCGTGTGCGTGATTGTACTACAGATATGTTTGGGAGATTCATGGTCTCAAAGTGCTGAAGCTTGATTGCAACAACTATTGATTATGAGTTAGGATGATTTTAATGAAATCAATCAGTAAATAATAAAATAGTGCCCCAGTAATACAAGATGTGTATAGTTGGGTTTTCCATAGAGTAGATGTGGGATTTGACGTGAATTCCAGCAAACATACTCCATGAAAATTACTTGTGATACTTTTGGGAATATGCAAAATTGGAAACTTTATAAGTCTCTCACAACATTGAATTTTGGATATCATTTTAATCCCACAATTTGTGATGGGAAAGTCTGTATATAATTATTTGATCTTTGAAAAAATATATCAAAGAAAAAAAACGAAATTTCGGATTTGAGGAGACAAAGTGGTCTTTCAAGGAGAAAAATCAATGAAAATATGAAGATATTTAATGGTCTTCAAATTTAACAGTGTAATATAATATGAACACTTAGTAACAACTTACATATGGCGTTAAATTAATCCTGATGTAGGATAATTGTTGGTAAGAGCATAATAACAAAACAGTTACAGTCTGGGTGGTGTAATATTACCACAAATGTCCTCCAGAAAATTAATGAGCTGGAAGTTTGGCGACACAGAACTGTTGACTACACCCCACTCAGGTGGGTTAGGAGCGAGGTGAGGTGGGAGTGGATCTTCCTCCCCAAAGGGTCCTTGGTAAGGGATGGCTTCTGGGAGATTGTTCCTTAGCCTTTCCTCCTGGTAAGTAGTGGTGAAATAACTAGGAATGTCCCATCCAGGGGTTTTGGGGGGGCTGGTGACTGGTGAGTCCCATCCCTGTATATCCAGATGAGGTGACACAATTCTACAGTGTGGTGAACAACCGCTTTCCATAAGCATTCTCCCCTTTTGAGTGGTCTTATCTTTAGTGTATACACAACAAATTTGTGAATAAAAGTTCATGGAAGCCATCGAGGGTCCACCAGTCCCTGGATATCTTCCAAAGATCATTCAAAATTGGCCTTCTAAATAGCAATATTAAACATGCCAGGAAACCTAACCTGACAAGGGAACAAATGTCAAGCCTTAAAGAACTCTCAGATAACCCTGAAATTGTCATCCAGAAAGCTGACAAAGGATCTGCAGTGGTTGTTATGAACACCACTGACTACCTGAGAGAGGGCTACAGACAATTGAGTGACACCCAATTTTACACAAAATTGAGCCATGATTCAACTCAAGAGATAGCCACCAATGTTACCCAAACCCTCACATTGATGAAACAAAAAGGTCTTATCTCAGAAAAAAACTTTGACCACCTAAACCCAGTAGATTGCACTGAGGCTAGGTTTTATATGCTACCTAAAATCCACAAAAAAGGAGTCCCAGGCAGACCCATCTGCAGTTCGGTAAACCACCCCACTAGCAGAATCAGTAAACTGGTAGATGAACATATTAAAAAATATGTCCCTCTAACCAAGTCCTACATCAGAGATACCCAAGACTTTATCAAGAAAATTAAAGACTTAGGACCCATCCCTGAAGGAGCGATTTTATGCACTTTGGATGTTTCCTCTCTCTACACCAATATACCTAACAATGAAGGTATTCTGGCTGTAGCTGAGAAATTAAGGAATGACCCTACCAAAACCCCTATAGCGTCATTTATTCTGGACCTACTTAAACTAGTGCTTCATAGTATGAGCTTTACGTTTAATGGGGATCATTACCTACAAACTGGAGGCACAGCTATGGGTACATCACTTGCACCTAACTATGCTAACCTGTTTATGGACAGATTTGAGACTAAAGCTTTAGCAGGTTTCCCATTGAAACCACTCACCTGGAAACGGTTCATTGATGACTGTTTTATGGTGTGGACCCATGGAGAAGAATCATTGAAAAACTTCATTGAATACTTAAACTCTCTGCACCCAACTATCAAATTCACCCATGAAATGAGCTATACTCACATTGACTTTCTTGACACAACAGTCAAATTTGATTCCAATAGAGGACTTATCACAACCCTATTCAACAAACCCACAGACACCCATCTGTATCTGGAATACAGTTCAGCCCACCCCCAAAGTGTCCTCACCAAAGGACCATTTGGTCAGTACCTTAGACTCAGGAGGATCTGTACCCTGGACAGTGACTTTGAGGCAAACGCCAAAAAACTCACTGGCTTCTATCTGAACAGTGGGTACCCTTTCCAAAGCCTCAAAAGGCATTATCTGAGGGCGAGAAAATTTAATCAGGATGAATTATTGAACATTGTCTCTAAAGAAACCAAAGAGGCACCAGTTATGGTCACTCAATTTAATCCCAGGAATCCAGTTATTGGGTCACTGGTTAGAAACAATTGGAACATAATCCAAAATACTGAGGAACTTACCCAGATCTTCAATATTAAACCACTCATTGGTTTTAGGCGCCTGCCTAATCTCAGGGATATCCTCACCAGTAGCACTATCTCATACCCCCCTAAACCTAGTACTGAATCCAAGAAATCAGTACACATTCCTATCTGCACTAGATTAGGTAAATGCACCTACTGCCCAAGAATCAGGAAAGTTGACCAGATCATCAGCTTTCACACTAACCAAGTGTTTAAATGCAAACACTTACCACCCAAGCATAAAGTTACCTGTGAACTCACTAATTTAATTTACATCATAAACTGTAAAAAGTGTGGCCACCAATACATTGGTGAAACTAAGAGACCATTCAGAAATAGAATGTATGAACACCATTCCAGTGTCCAGAAATTCTCCACTGATAAATCCACTCCTGTCTCTAGACATTTCAGCCAGAAAGATCATTCTGTGAAACATATGGAGTTCAGTATTTTACATTGGATGGGGGATCCAATAAACCCAAATACCACAAATAGGCGCAGAAGCCAAGAACTATATTACATTTGGGCATTCCCCACACTCCACCCAGCAGGCATCAACATGTTTGTATGAAGCATATGCCCTCTCATGGCACCCCCTACCCAGGTGCCCCCTCTCTTCCCTTAAATTTAGGTCTTCCTCAAACAGTCAAATGTTGGGCACACAACGCAACCAACAGAGCACAGCAGGCCTTCATACCAGCTACACAGGCCTCCTACCTCAGAAAGTTTGACTTTTTGTAGCATATTGTTGCTTTATAAAAATAGAATTAAAGGACTTAACACCATTCATGGCTCTCTCCTTTTTGGAGTTTTGACAGAGAACAGGTTTTCAAATATTTCCATTGGAAACTATGTATCAGCAATTAAAGCCAACCTGTCCTTATATGGACTATGCATTTCATCATTTCTGGATACAAGAATTTCTTACTTTCAATGTTCATTGACACTCAACAAGTCTTATGCACCCACTTTGAAGAAGAATATAAATATTCACTACTTTATTCAATCACAGTAATATTTGATACCATGTGGATAGGACAAATTTTTAAGGCATTATATTTAAATGCATTTTTTTTGTTTTTGAGAATTTCAATCTTGTACCACACTCTATCAAAGGTTTTTCACTATTGGAACAAGTAACAAGAGGTGACATACTTTTACCTCTCCTGCCATCTCTTGATTAAATGGCAATACAAACTAGAGTTTCTATCAGACTTTTGAAAATTCCAAGCTTGGGAGCGTCACCCTTGTGTCCTGTAAGGGCAATAAAAATTCTGATGGTCTTGACCCCAGGTACTGAAAATTCGCCACTATTTCAAATAAAAAAATAAAAAGCTCAGTGGGTAACACTCACTGACGCTAAAGTTAGGCAAAATTTTTCAACCATTTCACAAGATTAGGATTGCCACAGGATTCCATGTCTCTCCACACCTTCAGGCTTTCAGGTGCTACACTAGACTTTAATTCAAATGTCTCTATACAAAGCAAAAAGAGTCATAGCATTTGGACCTCTGACTGTGTGTAGATACATTGTATAGGATCACAATACCTCTCAAGAACTGACTAACCCATTCAAAGAATACTATCTACCCCTGGTACATCTACTTCGTAGTTGGGGTTTGGTGGAGGTTGGGCATCTTCCTCAAAAATATATATATTCTCAGTGACTTTTAACTTAAAGTCATGTTTAAAGTTCACCTTGATCCTTGGCAAGAAGAAGGATTAAGCTAATTTTAAATTAAGGCCTCCCTAACTTTATGTGACATGTGAAACATAGACTATATTTTATTCTTTCTTAACATGTAACAGTAATTGTAAAAGTTTCATAACCTTAACTTAATTTAAGGGAGCCTTATATAACTAGCTTTCTTCAAATCACTTAAAGTGACATTAAAGATACCTGCGGTATTGTGCATAAAAGTAGAAAACAATAATTAAACATGATTATCCTCCCATTTGTGCTTGTTATTCTGTTTCAAACTGTACTGGAACTTTAGGGGCACTGTAGCGGGTGGAGCATCAAACCCCACCTTATCCAGTGCTCCCAGTGAAAGTCATTCAACATTGGAAAGTCAAAGGGGCAAGACGACATTTTATATGACAATTTTTAACCACCTCCCACCCTGATTCACCTCATTTCATATAGGAGCAAGATTTGTGAGGTTGGCCTTCTGCAAACCTATCTTAACACTTCCTGTGATGCAGGGGAGGGGGTGAGTTCTATGTGCCCTTAGCTTGTTAGTAATTGAGTTCACCGCACTGGTACTTAACTTTTATGGGGGTGTCTCCTTGAATAGACCCAAAAGGATCCTACCATGATAGGTCATCTTTCATTATTTCAGGGCGCTTCCCCCTTTCTTCAACTGTATTTTGCAAAGTACTTAAAAAGAAAGAACAGAATTCACTATATATAACTTTTATATTAAAGTGTTTAAAATAGTGTATGTATAATGTTGTATGTATTTAGTACTTTTCCTTATTTTGTAGGCATGGTCATATGTATCTGTGCACTTTGAACACACACGAATACAGTTTTTTGTAGTTGTAGATCTGTGCACCCAAGGACTCATAAACACAACATGGTCATCATAACATGGATCAGAGTTAGTTGAACAAACTAGGGGCTCTTAAAAGAACATGTTCAACTGTGTGATGTTAGTAGTAGGGGTCATATTATTCGGCCAATTAGGCTTGAGATAGGTGGCACAAGGATCCAGGACTAGACTTTTATGAGTTTAAGGGCTTGTAGTGAGGAACGTGTTTTTACCTTTTTAATTGGAGGTTGGCATCTACCTGAAATATATATTTTTTTTCAGTGAATTTAAACTTAAAGTCATGTTTAAAGTTCATCTTGATACTTGGCAAGAAGTAGGATTAAGCTAATTTTAACTTAAGGCCACCCTAACTTTGTGTAACGTGAAATAAGGACTATAATTGTTTCTTTCTTAATATGTAACAGTAATTTCATAACCTTACCTTAACTTTAACTTAATTTAAGGGAGCCTTATATACCTAGATTTTTTCAAATCACTTAAGGTGACCTAAAAGATGCCTGCAGTGTTGTACAGAAAAATAGAAAATAACAATTATAAATTATTATCCCATTTGTGCTTGTTATTCTGCTTCAAACTGTACTGGAACTGTAGGGGCACTGTGTGTTTCAGCAACAACTATTGCCATGGTGACACTTTTTCTGCTTTTAATTTTTAATTCGTGGACAGTGGCAGACCATTCTTTCTGATAGAAGGGACATTTTATACAAAGCATTACCTAATATGGGCATATGATCAGCACCTAAAAGGAGGTCACATATATGATACATAATAAAATCTATTGCCAACTTCTGACATCTAGTAAAACTTGGTAAGTGGAAGCTTGTAGTGATAATGCATATCTGTGTTTTATATTTACCAACAAGGTTGAATCAAACCATAGCTCAGTCTTCAAAGATGGTGTGGAATTGAAATCAATACTTTAGCTCAATCGACCAAAATTCAGCATAATGTGTGGTCTTTCAACTTTCATCTGTTTCAAAACTATAACTAAAGCTGGTGACTAGGTACAATTCCACTGGATTCTTGTTTCGAATATTATTCACAAAAACAGTATTACAAAAGATTATATTACAAGAGGATAAATGACATCAATTCTCCCCAGGTATAACAAAGATCTTTAACAGAATTGATAGACCACCTAGAGGACCAAAAGACTACCAGCAAAAAAGTATACAACAACAACAAGCTGTGTAGTTATGTCACTGATTGTAAAGGCGATATTCCTGAGATTCTGGCGATAAAAGTCATAGTATACCCCTTTCAACCTCAAAATTCTTGGCAAATAATGGGTTGTGTTACTGCTCGCCACTACATTCTTCCAATGAAACGTGTAATCAGGTTTCACTATAAACCTGGCATTCACCACTTGTATTATAGTTGGATAGGTTGATATGCTTTGATAGATTTATGTACAACCAGGATTCCTTCATCTCTAATTCCTGGTTTCAAACCACATCTAAAAACAATTTGCAGTACTTCTCCAAAGCGGATATGGATGGGAAATAACACAAAAATATGAAAATTCTCATCCACTGAAGTAATCAACTTTTGTGTGACATATTTCAGATGGGCTTTAAAGTGTACCTCAAAGTCACTGCATGATGACACTTTGAAACAAGAATAAACTACCAGTCCAGCTTTCATCCTTAAACTTGTGTGAAAACTCATGCCAGCAGGAATGGAATCTGTTTTGCTTGCAACTTCTGATTTCCTGCTTAAGAAGGAAACTGGGTTTAAGTTGTCAACTATGTACTTGATATTGGCACTGGTGATCTCATAGGGTTGATTTGCTAATTGTACACTCGGCTCCAACAGTGTCTTGTTATTTTCCATGACAGCTTGTAATTCTGACTTTTGTACAAGTTGAATTAGATTTCCAGAATCCTGCTTTTTGTGAATAAATGGAACAACATCATTTGCAGTTCCTTGCAGTGTTGTCTTATTCTGGAAATACACACGAAAATACATTATCAGCCTTTAACTACCAAGGCACTTTAGTTTAACATATTCAGCAGAAATTCATATTAATAAGATTACAGTCAGCTAAAAATACTGAAATACATCTTTTGTATTGTGAAAAAGCATTTAAATCCATGGGAAAGTTTTGTAGACGGGTATAACAAAGTAGATATCCCGAAACTGTGATGCACAGAAATCATGGTGAATATATTTTAACAATTCCACATTAAGGTACAAATTAACTCAATCTAGTGATGTGAGCAAGCCATACTAATGTTAATTGTCATGGAATGCTGAATCTCTGCTGAACATTCAATGGGAGAATTTGTATTTACTCGCTTATGTCTTACTCTTTATATTGCATAATCTTTACCCATTAATTTTCACTTACACACTTTATGTTACATCCTCTGAAATCTGATGATTAAGTTACCGCTTATAAAGAAATAAAGTAGATTTGAATTTGAAACTCTTTGAAAGTAAGCATAATGATGATAATTTCCCAGATTTAGAGAGTCTAATGAGTTCAAGCGGTCTTACAGAGATATTTTGTGGTTTTAGCCCATAGCTTAGTAATTATATGTAACAATATGCAGTTAAATTATGGATATATTTATGGCCATATGCAGTGAAATGTCAATAAATCTTTCAATAAATTCTATCTATGTTACATATCATCAACAATTCTAAAATATGAGTGAAACAGTTTTTACTTGTCAGGATTCAACACTATAAAACCTTGGCAGTTGCAAACAAGTTTCAAGTTTGCCACTTCAAGCAAGCCTCGGTTGAAAACCTGAAATGTCAGAGTTAGTGGGCAAGTGGTATCACCACAAAATGAAGCTTGCATGAATATTGAGATAAAATATGGAATCATTGTACAATAAAACAACTCACAATAAGTTGAAGTACTTTCACTCTATTACTGTTCATGTAGTTTGCCAGATCCTCTATATTTCCCAATGACACCTTTGACATGCCAATAAAATACTGGACTTCAGGAAAGAGGTACTTCATGTTGGCACGACCTGTTTCAGCTGGATATTTCAGAATTTAAAAAATACCCCAAATGGTTATCAAATTAAATTAAATTATTACTGCACTTTACAGTGTAATAAGAAGTTATTTTATAATATTAGGTGGCCGTAACACACACATATACTACTTGAGATAAATATTTCAACCAAAGTTGATTCCAGGGGGTCCAAAGATTAACGCTTCTAGTAAATCAATTAATTCTTCTAGTAAATCAATTAATTCTAATTCTAATTTGACTTTTATAGAGCTTAATCTCCACTGAGTTGTGGACTCTAGGGGCAACAAGACAATAGCAATATGCAAAATTCAAAATCCAGGGACAAAAATTGGTCGGCACCACGGAGAAGCCAGAAGAGAAAATGAGCTAAGGAGGATAAGCCTTTGTGTACAGATAGGTTTTGAGCTTCTTTTTAAATGAGGCAATAGTGGGTGATGCACGAATGTGAATTCCAAATATTGTACTATGGATACCACCTGAAAGAAGGGGCTACGGTGGTACAGTGATAACATACTCACCTCCCACCTCTGTGGCAAGCGGTTCAAATCCAATGTGGGAAAGATGGTAGTTTCTTCCTGATGATTGGCCTTTTACAGTAAAGAACCTTGAAGGACTGTATGTACTGTTTTCCTCTGCCCATAAAACTACCTGTCGTGATATGACATATTGAGTGTTGAAAGCGATGTTAAAACCCAAATAAATAAACCACCAGAAAGAATTTCACTGCTTAAAGTTAGAAATCTCACACAAAATATTTCAAGTGTTGGAGGAAACTGTTTGACCACTGTACCATGGGGCATCATGTTGTTTAATTATCTATGTAAAAATAAAACAGATCAGTCAACCTTAGATTCATTTATCTTATGTTTGCTTATTTAAAGTATTTGATAAATGAAGTCAATTGTACCTAAAGGTAATAAAGATCTTCACCTATTTAAAAATTTGTAGGCAGAGATTCAAAAATAAATTGCACAGGCTGCATCTCAGGAAAAGTAAGGTTTATTACGTCGAAACTTTGTATGGACATTGGTTTGGAGGTGTCCAAATGAGCAATGTTGCGACTATGACCTAAAAATCCTGTCCCTGTTATATCTCTGAAACTGTAAATTGTAGGAAACTGACCATGTTGTAAGGTCCCTCAACTTTAAAATCGTATTAGTGCAATATCTGGGAAACTAATAGGTGTAGCATATTGTTACTTGGTTGCTGTATTGTATGGAAGTTCTAGAAGAACAGTGTCAGAGTGTAGCCCTAGTGTGACATGTGGTTTGGCTATTGCCATGTTTCTCCTACTGTAAATATTATGGATTGATATATGTATTTTTATCTGATTGTACTATTACCATTCACAGCTGTACTTCAATGAATGCATTTTATAGCTTCATAGCTTTTATTTTTTTTCAATTAATAGTAGCTTGCTACTCTTGATATTGGACTCTCTTATTTTTTAAAACTTTGTCTAGACATGCAATTGTGTTTGTTAAGTGTTATTTCTGCTGTGTGTTTACACAACTTTAACTATCCGGTTTAAAAGACTCCTGATCATTGTTTCATCGCTTCTTTATATGTTAGTGCTCAATGGATGTTTTCCCAGGCTTTCGGTTTACAGGCATCTCTGACAGTCTTTTCTTAACATTCACTTCAAGACTATTACCATATAAAATTAATTACTCTGAAAATGTATAAGTAGTAGAAGATTATATTACAGAGGTTGATGTAGTAGCGTTTTCCTCTATACTTTTTGCTGATTCTTCCAGCTTTTGTCAAAAATGTCTTTCCTCCATTGACAACTGTGCATGCAAAAAAGGCAACCTGAAAAACAGCAGCCAGACACAGGATGTGACTTTGTTTTACTCTTTATTTGTGAAAATGTTTGAAGGCTGTAAGAGATTTAGAAATATAAATAAGCAGTATATTCTTAAAATTTATCTTTTGAAATTGTGCTGTCATAAGGCCTTGTGCATGCAAACACCCCTGATAACTACTGAACTAAAAAATCAGACTACGGTATCCCCGGCTATGTTCGGTAGTCCCGTTATGGACGTGTAAATTTAAGTGTCACATTTCCTTGCACATTTATGGGAGTTAATTTTCCTCTCTGCTTGGTTGTATCTTTCCTACCGTGCAATTAGCTATTGCATAATGTGGTTTTCAAAGTTTTTCATAGCCCTGTTTCGACGGGTTGTGTACAATAACAGATCACCAAACTTTTGCAAGCCTCATTGATGTACATGGACCTATTGTGACCTATTCTGACCCCACATGTATCCAAGACTCCCTAAGCATGTTTTCATGTGCAACCTTAGGGTGTTTTTTGTATCACATGATGGTTTCCCTTAACAAGCTTAGTTTGATCTGGTTGTCTGGGGATGTGACAGTTAACCCAGTACTGCTAAGACTCGGTTTTGCAAATTGCCATTTCATCAGAAATAAGGGCTCACTATTAGCAAATGAAGTTAAAAGTGGTGGATATGATGTCTTTGGTCTGACTGAAACCCATATCAAAACTCATGATACTCCATCTTTAATACAAGAGTTGATTCCTGTTGATTTACCCTTGTCCACAATCTTAAAGTAAATAAAAGTTGTGGTGGTGTTGGTTTCTCATAAGTGCTTCTCATATGATGCTCCAAAACTCTGGAATGATTTCCAAATTTAAACTGCTCCTACACTTTCATCTTTCAAAAGGTGACTTAAAATTTTCAGAAGTCCTCCCTAGTTTCTCTACCGACTAAAAACAGATGGTTCCCTTGGTGATGACTTTATAATGTTTTATGAGTTATTGATTTGTGAATTATGACTTGGGTGGTGTGCCTTAGAATTCCATAGTTCAGAGAAGCACATCCATGGCACATGGATACCTGATACCTGGCCGCCAAAGCACACATGATTGAGGATATGGTATATGGCAGAAAAAAAATGTAGTTGCAGGTACATTATGGCCATTTTTGACTTACCCAGTAACTTTGGCATGAGAATAGAGTGGAAGGGGATCCTTGTGTAATTGGATAGGAAGATTGTTTTAACTGTGCTTCCTTCACACTATAGCAGCAATAAAAGTTGGCTGCCATAAATTGAGAAAAGAAAGACAAAAACTTAAGGCCACAACAAATTGGTTGAACCTTTTTAATTCACCAGTATGGGTGTAGTGATTGTACATATGAACTGTTTTGTAGACTCCATGATCTCCTGATCTTTGCACTGTTTCACCTCTTTTAGGGCTACTACATGGAGATAACTCTTTCCTTCCCATTCTCAGTGGAGAAAAGAAGGGAGGGGCTCCCCAGCTGAATATTGAATATTTTGCCCAACGCATGGAAAATTCCCACGATACCATCCAAGCAGTTGTACCTTACTGGAGCTTCTATTAGTTAGATTTACTAAAAAGGGAAATGATTTCATAACCACCTGGCTAGTGTAGGAAGCATTAGCTCTCCAGTGAGTGAGGAGGACATGACCGTTCCACAAGACCAATGGCAATAGTCTTTGAGAAAAGATATTAAACTAACAAATGTAATTTACCATTGACATTTTCTAAATATTGAAGTTTGTCTTTAGAGCTTGTACACTTCTTTATTTAACAATTCTAATTTGGAGTATTCATTGAGATATTTTCCAAATTCTTAAAACTGCATTAACTTGACACAGATAAGGAATGAATGTTCATAAGGGGTGTAGTTTAACATTGTATGATTGTCAAATCTGCAATGCTTCTTAAGTTTTCTTCTTTATATTTAGCATATTTTCTTTACTTTTATTTTGTTCCATTTCTGTATCTCTTGTGTATATGTATTGAAAATTGATCAAATCAACCTACCACAATATCTTCAATTTCCATAACATAGCACCTCGTCACTGGGTCATTAATAAAGTCTTGATAAACAATTGACAAATAATCTGCTCCCTCATATATATTATCATCAATGGCCATCACAGCTTGATAATCTTCAACTGTTGCATACCGAATGCATTTTTTCTCAGTCCTTGTAGCCATCCTAAAACAGTGAACAAGGACATGGATAAATAAACTGATCACAGTTATCTGAAAATTATTAAAATTCCTTAGGAGGAATTCAAAAACAAATAACCCGGCAATAAGTATTTTAACCTGCTTGACTAAAAGTAATGATGATCGAAAACAAAAAAAAATACTAGAGACCAATTTTGCCATTTTTTTCTATTGCTTCACAAATAAAACCAAAATTAGACCTAATAAATGTATCTAGTCTGCTGCTTTCAAGGCACAATATCTTCCCCACAATGGGGAACTCAGTGCACTAAGTTGACAAAAATATTAATCATTAGAATAGTCAAGGGGCGGTTAAGGTATGGAATTATGACCAAAGGGAAGGAGACCAGGTAGGGTGACTTGAGTTGAAGAGGTGAGTTTTCAGACGTTTCCTGAAGGAAGTGACAGAGGGGGCTATTTTTTATTTGACATGGGAAAGAGTTCAAAAGAGTGGGTGCAAGAAGACAGAGGGAAATGGAAAAATTGTTTGTGTGATTAGTGAACTCTGTGCTGGGGATGTGAAAGAAATTAACTTTAGGGCTGATGCATCTGGTTTTTCCAGAAGAGGTGAAGGGGTTAATTCATTCACTTAGGTAACCTGGTTGGGCGTGTTTTAGAATTTTGATTGTGATAAATTGTACCATATACTACATTGAGAGCTAATGATTTTTTTTCACATGGGAAAACTTGAGTGAGATCAATATTCTTAATCAAAGTCAGGGAGTAATACAAACAGGGAATACTAGTAGTCCAATCTACTGCCCACTGAAACATTGGCCAGAAGTCAGAAGCCAGAAGAACTGAGGTTTTAGGTCCTAGAGGGGACGAACTCTGTAAAGATCTCTGGCATGGACTATGGTGGGCGTTATGACTTGTGACACAGATTTTGAAAACATTAAGAAGAAAAAAAATGAAAAACTAAGAAGATTTCTTACATGTTAGATCTATAAATACTTTGCATTACTTAGTATTGTGTATCAAAAATACATAAAATAAGATACCATATCAGATTAATTGATGAACTGTTATTCTAAACAAAAAATATTCTTCCTCTTCTGGTGAACATAGGCTTTGAAAAAGTATTTCATATAATATGATATGTATAATACGATTCTCTTCGAATTTGAAGATTCCATTTTCAAATGGATTGCACTCCCTAACAAAGATATCCATGTAAGGGTAGAAAATGTGGCTTCCTCTCAGAACTAATATCAATAGAGCAGGGTTGTAGACAATATGATACTGTTATAACATATTTGTTCTTAATTGCCACAGATATCTGAAATACTATAGCATCTGGAAAAATAGCATCCTGCCCCGATTGTAATAGGAAAAACCACTGGATTAGACTGTATGTATATATATACATACACAGTAGAACCTCGATTATCTGAACCACATGGGAGACATACAATATTAATCTGGTTGGATAATCGAGGGGTCCGGACAGATGAAGGAAGCCAAAATTCATGGTCTATGGGTTACCGAGTGGGCAATAATTGAATAAATATCCTTTCTATGCAATAAACATAGACGTTGGTGATCAATGATACAATAATTTATTATATTTGTGTCACATAATATAAGTGACCCTCCAATTGTCACTTATTTGCTCCATATTCATGGATATTTTATTTAAAATATTACATGGACTTGAGCTGGATGTGTTCGGTTGGTACTTGCATTGTTGACGTTTTAATTTTAGATTAACATCGTCCCACATTTTGTCAATTGAAAAACTCTAGATTATTTATTGCAAAACCCCAAGCAAACACACCCTTCAGTGATACGCGTGTTTGGTTGGTAATGCATTGTTGATGTCTTTTCTTTAAAACACGTTGTTAGTCTGTGAACCTACTCCGGCAGATTATAAAGTGCGAAACCCAATTGAACACGCTTTCATTGATTAGCGCATTATGAAATAAGTTGTGTAGCGGGGTCATGTAATTGAATTAACCCTTCCCTATTGTAACAATGGTGATAGAGATCAAAGAAGTTAGGCATTTCTGTGAATGGTACATCATACAAGCACTAGAACTAATAGTTTCCGAGACTGTGTAAAATCCTGTATTATCACTCACGCTAGACAGTGCATTAATAGATGTAGGGAGACACAATTACTGTTCAGTTAATCCGAAGATTCTGATAACAGAAGGACAGATAATCAAGGTTTTACTGTACCTTTTTACGTTCATAATCACGTTCAAAATTCTTGCAGTAAAACTCTTATAGTAACTTTGTGAAAAGTAAATGGGAAATTGCCAGATTATGTGAGATAATTATATGATTTCAGTTTTAAATAACACACAATACAATTGCTAACCAGAGTGTAGTGGGGAGGAGAGATTATTAATTAATTCTGCTGAGAGTCGATCCCACAGACTTTGGATTGCATACAGATATAAACAAAGGTCTAGCTCTTTAACCAGATGAGCTAAAGGGGAATCCCCGGAAGCCCAGGTGTTAACAGAACTGATATATCTGAGGATATTACATACCACCCCCAAGGAAAGATTTGTCCTCAGGTCTTACATGACTACATTATTACGTTTCAACTCCCTTGGCTGTGAGAGGGAAGGATTTTTAGACATTCCACCATGTAGTGGGAAGAGAGATTATTGATTGGTTCTTCTGGGAGTCGGTCCCACTAACTTCAGATTACACACAGATATAAACACAAGTGTAGCTCTTTTACCAGCTGAGCTAAAGGGGAATCCCCGGAAGCCCATGTGTTGACAGAACTGATATATGTGAGGATATTACAATAGTTAATTGTTTAAACTGAAGATGCACAGGTGTCAGTACATGTGGCGTATATGCATTTTTCCCCTGAAGGCATTCTTTCTAGGCAGCATCTCTGATGCTATATTCATATATATTTTTGCATATTTTCACACAAAAGACCTTTTTGTAATTGGACCAGGGGGCATGAAGTGTCACACTATTTCTAAAAACACCATAAGCTGTGAATTATTAGATATCTTATTTGGCTGAGGGCATTTCTTTCAAGGTTCAGTAACACCATCATGCAGAAAAAAACCCTTAGATCTCCATTTTATTGATCCTTTGATGTTAGCATGTAAGAGATCCTTTTGGATATCATGGTACCAAATTATTTTAGAATGTCAGATTTGACATCTGACTAGGGGCCACGGTGCCAGAGTGGTAACACTCTGGCCTCCCACCTCTGCGGCCGGGGTTCGATCCCCGTCATGGCCGTAAGTGGGAAAGCTGGTAGTTGCTTGCCGTTGGTCGGCAGTTTACAGTACAGAACCCTAGTGAACTATATGTACTGGTTTCCTCTGCCCTTCCAACTACCCGTCGTGATATGACCTGTACAGTGTTGAAAGCGACGTAACCCCCCCCCCCCCCAAAAAAAAAAAAAAAAAAAAAAAAATTGACATCTGACTACTGTTTCACCGGCTGCAAATCTTTTTGTTGTGTCACATTTGGCAGGTGAACCAAACCTAAAGAAATCTTGTATCTTTATCCTTTATCAATGGTAATAAAGAGTGAGAACCCAACTTACAGAACCCCAATATCACAGACTGGGTTTATTTGCACATAAATAGATTTGACCTAAGAACCCTTTTTATTTCCTTCATTATTCGTGCTGTTGGTTTGGAATGTGAAAAAACCCACTTAATAGATATGCGATTTTTGAGGGATTATTTTGGGATATTCTCATATTTGACCTCTGACCCCTGTTTCAAGGTCAAAAGTCTTTGATCTGCCGCTATGAAGACCGGACTTGTGTAGACTACACGAACCAATGCAGTGCACATATTTTGGCTTCCTTTATCTGAAGCAATAAATGAAGGATCGTCGATAATACAGAATCAAACAATACAGACAAAATATAGTGCGACAAATAGGTGTGTAAGATCATATCTATAACAACATTTATGGATTAATTAGTGTAACCAGTCTTTAAATAAGTTTGAAGTCCTCAGGTTCTTACTTGATGACCTCTCTGCCACGATCGTCAGAAGTACTGGCCTTTTATAGAGGTCATACAGTACTCATCTCGGGCTAAGATCTTTGCAATGTATAAACTCTGTCACAGAAGCATGAGCTTCAAACTTTTTATGGGGTCAGATTTAACACTTGAAACCTGCTGTAGAGGTCCAAAAGTACTTCTATATCTCATGTTATTGGGTTCTGTTATGTGAGAACAATTAATTCATTTCAGTCTGACTCTTGCCTGGTCTATTCGTTTTTGGTTTGAGACCCTGGCAGCTGCAGAGTGTAAGGTGACCTTAAAATCCCAAGTAGACATTTCTCAATGTTGAGGTTTTTCCAACCGAGATTGTGAGTTCTGCCTCATTTGTACACACTGTCTATGATACAAAGTGGAGATTTACTTTTCTGAAAAACCGAGGGGCAACTTTCTGCTAATTTACCATAGTACTTTTCAGTTAAAATTAAATATTTTTGTGTTTATGCAGATGAACGTTGCAAGATGTGTCTTCATCCAGTTTATGTTGTTATAACTTTACTTGTGCAAATCTTTAGTACATAACAAAACCAGCCAATGAAAGGGCTGGTACAACAACTCTGTCTGAGACATTTGTTATCCTTGTCAATGAAGTCAACAGTTTCCCATTCCAAAGTGGTTAGATAAAAAGGTCAGAGAAAGGTGAAATCTTAGAAAGGGTGAGAATTTTCAAGGCTTGGAAAGGTTTTAAAAGCACCATACAATGGATGAAATAGACATTAATGTATCACACAATAAAAACCCTTAGACATACGACAACTAGTATGTAAAATAAAGACTAGTATGTCTTAATACAGCAACTCGTGCAACCAGTAGTCATAAGAAAATATATGTAGTAAAATTCAGGAGGAAGCCAGTTTTGCCTGGCTTCGCCTAGTGTAAAGTAAAAAGTGAGGGAGAATGAGAGGGGGCCACCAGGGTATTGTTTGGCCCTGCCTTGATCCACAAACTTTTTAAACTGTTTAAGTCAAAATCGAGAGGGGGTCACCAGGGGGAGGTGGGGAATAAAATTTCTTCCTACTTCTTGTGTATTCAACTGATGAATTCAAAATGGCCCTCCAAATTCAAAGTGAGGCCACAATATTGAACCCCAAAGAACCCTGATTTGAAGACCCCTGACAAATTATTAGGTCAATAAGTGTTAATGTAACTTTAAGGTAGAGAGGAAACTGAGAAAGCAGAATCTTGACCAACAACTAGGTTCTACTCTCCTGTAACCCATAAGCCATCTGCCATGACATGACTTATACAGTGTGTTAAAATCAAGAGAAAACTTATAATAGTGCAAAAGGATGACAGGTCAACTCCAACATGCTAATTTTGCTAAAAAAATTCCAGTGATATGCCTTTTGTTGATATACAGTACTATATAGTGTAGATATTGTATGGGGCATTAAAATGTATAACCACAACACTAGTGGCAATCTTCTAGTGAACGCCCACAATGTGGTTAATACTTTTAATTTAAAGTCTGTAAACAAAGTTACATCATAAATTCATGTTTACCTCATGGTTTTGTTTAGCCAAATTAACAAATGATGTTTGTTTCTCGTGATAGTTCTGCAAAGCTTCATAGTATTCTTTTCACCTAATATATTTTGACAAAAAAAACTTAATTATAGGCCCTTTTTACTCTGAACTGGAAATACAGGTGAACACCCATTTTTTGGCACCTGTCCTTGACCATTTTACTGCAAACTAGAAACAGTTTTGGGGCAAAGCAATCAAGAAAATATCATGATTTAATTAACAATCTTTGGGTTTATTCTTGTTAAAACAACATTAAAAGATTAATACACCAATGTTAAACATCCAATGTTAATCTATAACTAGGTTGGTCCCAACAGAGTAGTGTGAAGTGATATTATTTAGTCTAAGTACACACAATACAGAAGTTTTATAAAATGATGACTTCCAGCATTACAGCTGACTAAATTACAGTAATTCTGTCTACTTGCAAGTACCCTTCCTAGTGTTACTACTTACTACTAACTACTAACACATACACTATGTACCTATATACACTAACTCCAATCTGTGAATATTTACCATAAAGCATTACATCTATTAATATGAGTTCATAATTCATGTTAACTTCAAAGTTAAGATTGGTTAAGATGAATAATAATGATATATAAATTGTTGCATAAAGCATACAATTGTCTTTTGTTCATATAATGAGACTCATGGACTTAATTTGTTTGATAGAATGTTACCACAAGTATTAATTAAAATCCAGTAAAAAACCGTTAGTATAACATCCAAACCCAAAGTGTTGTATCTTAGTTTGTAGGTATAATGGCCTGGAAAGTTAAGGGTATAGTAGCAGCCACCTTGGGGGTAGAGTTAAGGTAAGTCCATACAGACTCACTACGCCAATGGCCATGTTGTTTAATATGGTCAAGTTTAACATCATGGTTGAATGCAAGGGAAGCACCACTGCACCTGAAGGCGTGGAAAGTAAAATGTCTTGGGTTCAAGCCCAGGGAAACTATGACCATTCTGAGGAAAGACCTGGCTTTACTAGCAGTAAGTACAGCAATGCCTGACTTGGTTTTAATAAGAAATAAAGGGGACACTTTATCTCTTGGAATAGCTTTGATCATAACCTTAAGTGCTTTGACAGGGCATAATATTGAATCGAGTAGTTGTGGCAGTTGAACTACATGCATAGCTCCAGCTTTTTGCATAGTTTTGGAACATGTCATTACAATATGCGCCCCTGGGGCACCCCAAATTACATCTCCCAATACTGGAAACCTAGTTACGCCAAATTCAGCACTTGAATTGGGCACTAAAGATGCCAACCTGAAGAAACCAAAAAAGGACACCAAAAATAATGCTCTATATACCTCAGCATTTGTAAACTTCATTACAGATATATAACTAACCTTTGCAATAACTCCACTGTAAAGATACCTTTAACTTTGACTTGTAATTTTGCATTAATTTGTACTGATTAATTGGTTAGTTGCACTTTTCTCTCATTAAACACACTGATAGACCAACCAAACAGTGAAAAGTAGTATTTTAATATTGATAGATGATTGCGTAGTGACACAGCCTTAAGATTGTTCTGCACTAGAAATTCCAAATATACGAGTACTGTCTGTAGTGAACTGGCCACAGAAATGTTCATATAAACAATGAAAGCCAGGAAGAGTCGAAATCCCGCCAAGTAGGAGCATCTTGTCTGAGGGCGCAGAGCGGCTGCAATCCTCTTTTCTGCTGCACTGGCGAGGACGTCCAATTGACGGTTATCTGGAATGACAGTAAGTACGGCAGTCACAAGTTCAATGACTACATGCCCCTTCGGGGCCATGGGTAGGCTCACTAAGGTCGTTAATAAGGGCACAAGATTAAATATTAAAGTCAGGGTATAACATGTCTGCATTTGCACTATGCCAGTAACAGGATTGCAGATATTTAACTTCTACACAAGAGACATTTTCATATTTATCCCATCTAGATAGAATATCAGCATACATCTTTTCTTGGCCTGCTATATGCTTGACAATCAATTCAATATTATGAGTTGCAGTGAATGGCCATATATTTCTAACACAGGCCATTAACCAGACATCTTTAATTTTACAAGACGTAAATGTGTGTACAACAACTATGTTGTCACACCATATAATTAATTTACTATTTTTCCAATAATGAGCCCACAATTTAAAAGCTATTAATATATTAGCTGCCTCCAAGTGAACTATTGAGGCAATATTGAATATTGCCTCAGGAATGGTGGTGGAATATGCATTATTGTTAAATATGCCTCCCACTCTAGTTAGTGAGGCATCAACATAAACCTCATGACATTTAGACTCTTTATTATGGATTTTAACCACACCATTGAACTTTTCCAAAAATTTGTTGAACCATTCAATGTCTTTAAAGAAACCTAATGGCAAAATTACCTTGCCTTTCACAGGGACTGATCTCAGCACCCCCAGTATACGGTTGACAAACATACGGGCCGGTTGTACACATCTATGTATATATAAAAGTTTACCAGTTAGTTTCTGCAATTGATTTCTAGTGGCAGTTGTACGCTTTGCCCAATCACAACATAATTGTTTAACCTCAAGCAATTTTTCTTTTGGAATGGACAAGAGGCCCGTACGGGCATTAATATTAATACCCAAGCAGGTAATTTCTTCTGCTGGTTCTTCAATTTTCTTCACATTTAAAGGAAGTCCTAAAGTTTCCAGTAAATTTCTCAATGATAAAAACTCCTAGCTTTATGGGGTTGTCCTACCCCCAGAAAATCATCCAAGTAGCTCATGACCCATATCTTACGTTGGCGTAATGCCCATGTAACAAGATCTGTACAAGACTGGCAAGAAGCTGCACCCGTGGCAAATCCAAATGGTAAACTTACGTCAACGTACATATGTTGCTTCCAACGTAATCCCAATACAGGGTAGTCATAAGGGTCAATTTTAAGATTACGGAACGCTCGCTCTAAATCAAGTTTATAGAGAAGGGCAGTAGGGCCAATTTCACTAATTTTTTGGTCCAATAGATCAATTGATGGATATTTTAACTGAAACTGAACATTATCAAAAACTCCTGGTATAGTGCAGCTATTCACACTCTGACCTATAGGCCAAGATAGATCTACTATAACTCTGACCTTTCCATTAGGCTTGTCGCGAGCCATTAGGGGTAAAAAATGCTTTTCATCAAAAGGATTTTTATCAAATGGACCTAAAATAGCATTTTTAGAAGTTTCTACTTCAAAATACCCTTCAACACCCTTCTCTTGGCACATAGCCGAGAAATGGTTTGATACATTGTCATTAAAACAAAATTTGGCATAATCTATGGCTAGTAGGAACCCAAACTGAATATATTCAGCCAGTACTTTATAATCATAATTTTTCATTAGGTATCTCCAATTCTGTACCTTCAGATCAGAAACTAGTGGTATTCTGGCTCCTTTGTAATTAGGAAGTTGGTACGATCTCACTTTATTAGTTATTTTATTAAGCCAGGTTGCAGTGGATTCGAATGGACCAGTTTCCCCCACCTCGAGGTTGTCCAATATTGGAATAGTATAAGGTATAAAGCCATACTGGCGTTCTAGTCTTGTCCCACCCACGACCTTGTGATCGCAGCACGAATCAACCAACTGACATTCACGTTGGTGTGCTTGCAAATGTAATAGCCATGTTGTTTCATTAACTAATGTATCAGAAAACAATGCTTCCTTAGTTGTACTATCATAGTTAACTAAAGAGTTATCTAAACTTTGATTGAATAAGATAAAATTATCTAATAAAATTTGACTAAAAGACTGTAACTTATCTATTTGTACACATGTTGAGTTGTGAGATTGACGTGTGCCTGTGTTTCCACACTGGGATGATTGATTGAAATTATAAACATCACTTTCATTGAGTAATTCACTCATTGAATACACATTTTCAATACTGCTATATTTTTGAAGCCATGTATTTATACTTTCATCGTTGTTAGTACAGAATACTTGGTCATTTTTGTAACCAGAAGAATTGACCATGTGTAAATCAAATGTAGCAGTACTTACCTAGCTATTTAGTGCAATATGTCTATTATGACATATAACTTTATTAGTCTTACAACTTAAAGAACTACTTTATGCTTCAATATCATGTGTGACACTAGATTTTGACCTGTTCATATTACCATTCTCTTTATCTATCACAACCTGTATTTTTTTACATTGTGGGACAGGTTCAAACCCGATACCTTTAATGGTAGTTTTTATGTTTGATCCAGCTGCCATGACATATCGTATTTGGGTTATCTGTTTGCCATTTATTTATATTTGTAATAAAATTCTTATGTTTAAAATACCACTAGGCTTCTGATTCAATTTTAATCATTACATCACTAAGTCACTGACTGTGGCTCTCATAAGAAACTAAGTGGTCGTATTTGTTAGGATCACAATAACCGTTTTCTATCTGATAATAAGTTATTTCAGATTCCTTAGACAGTTGTGACCAAATATGGTTAAACTTTCTGTTTGTCAGCCCTGGAAGTCACATTGTCGTTTTTGGTACTAGCATTGCGCATGCGCATACACTGACTAACTGGATGGTCATAGCGTTTTTGGTTTCCTTAAAGCAATACGAGCATGCATGTTGGTACATTATTCCTGCACTGACATGGTCATTTTCATGTTTACATTTGCCTTTATTGAAAAATACACAAGTTTGACTACTTTGATTTGGACTACTTTTGACAGATTGCAGTAGTCGTTGAGTGTAACTCACTCTACATTTTTTCTATATTTTCCGTATCCTCCCATGAAATTAAACCTCTTTCTACTTCTTGCAGAACAGCGGCATGTGTTCTTCTAACTGTACCTAATGAAAGTTCAACAGCATCTTGCATAAGGTGTGAGAAATGAATTAACATTTGATTCCTAGTTGTATTATCACTTTCTTCTAGGATACATAACAACATACCCTGTACCCACTGCTCATTGCTCATATCATCGTACAACAGGTACCGTACAAAAATCATGTGGCCAATTCGTTTGGACTTTAACTTTTGTGACCCCTACTCTATAACGACCAGATTTACGTGAAGTGAGCCTACCTGCAAACTCTGTTCTAGAGATGTCTTGATATTCCTGCAAATGCCTTTCAACTTCAGCTTGTACACAGGCGTCTTCTTTAAGGGTCTGGATAGATGGCAACTTCTGTGACTTGGGTGAACTCTGAGCAGATGGCACTACAGAAAGGTCTCCTATACTGCTTCTTTATTCTTGCTTTTGTAGTCGTACGTCCTGTTTTTTAACTTGTTTACCCATATTAGCCACCACATCAATTAAAATGTCTAATTTTTGTGAGATAGCCATCTCCTGTTCATTAGAACCAGTATTGTCTATGGCAGTATCTTTTTTAGTTTTCTTTCTACCCATTATGTCGAGCAAAGGAAATCAACTGTGAACTATCAAGAAACTGCGATACATTCTACAGATCATGTAACCTTTATTGGCAAGCAAGAAAAGTTCCTTCAGGTCACACGCCAACCCCACAACAATTTCCTCATGGCTCAGACCCCTGCTTTATAATCAAAAATATTTGGCGGCAAAGGACCTTGACATTCATAACCCTCACACCATGCCTGGTTTCTAAAATAATTCACCATGAGTAATTCGACCCAGATTTCAGAACTCGACCAGTTCAAAGACATTACCTAGGCCAGACTTTAATAATTCTGCTTTTCCCAAAACTGAAATAGTGTGCTAGTCCATTATATTACCTACGCATCACCCCAACACCAGTGAACGTGCTTTGTCCTTTCACCAGTCGAAAGCCACAAGTCAAAATGTCAATGGAAAATAGATTAATATTTACAGATTGTTAAATAATATAATTAAAAATCAACTGAAATTTCAACCTTATATTAAGTATTGACACAAATAAGAGTAGGAGGGTAATGTGTCTGTTATAATTGTGGTAATTGTTGATGGCCATCAAAAATATTTAACATGTTTAAAACGTGAGTATTTGCTGCATTTATTGCAGGTGATTTTTTTTTGTGTTAGAACCAATCTTTTGTGTTATGCAACCATTTTTTTTTCACTAGAGACAAATCAAATGGATTTTGGCAGTTTTACCATTATTTCATTTAGTATCTACTGAATATTCTGTATATGGTGTACCATTTGTAATATTTAGCCTTAATTTAGATCGAAATTCTATTTGTTTAAATGGTGAAGGAAATTGACATAATTTGTTCCTTGGTGTCTTATAAAACTCCACTTTACATCATAAACTGCGTGCAAATAAGACAAAACTAACTACCTAAGTGGGGGAACCTCCAGTCCTCAGAAATGTCTAATATTAAGAATTATCATGAGGAACTTCAACGACAAATACCTTTGATAGTTTTTATTAGCAAACTACTTTAGCTGTGAGGCACGGAAGATGAACAGCATTAGACACAAAGGGGAAAACTAAAGAATTAGTCACTTCTAGTTCTAATTCTAAGATTATTTTATAGCACTTTATGTCCATCTAAAGACAGACTCTAGGCATACCATATAGAAAAAGCAGAAATTATAATCATTAACCCCAGGCATTGCAGGGATCATGCCCACGTAGAGATACTGGGAAAAACAGAAATTACAGTGTATATGCTTTTGCAAAGAGATAGATTTTGATCTTCTATCTGAATGAGTAGAGAGAAGTGGCCGAAAGTGCATCATCAGACAAATCATTCCAAATCGTTTCAGCATCATAAGGAAAGCTGAGGCCAAAATACTTGGTAGACTTATATACTGAAGTGGCAAAGTGATGAATCTCAAGCAACATACCATCAACTTGGCTTTTGTGTGTGTGTTATAGACACAACGTTTAGGGATAAGGAAATGTACAAAATATTTTGGATAACCACTATGTAGGAACTTGTAAACCAGTAAGGCAGTATTTAATATAGATCGGTGTTCCATAGGCAACCAATGGAGACTCTTTCTAACAGGAGTAATGTGTGAGTACTTACTGGTGTAGGTAACGATTCTGACAAGACTTTTTTTAACACATTGCAGTTTATGAAGATCAAGAGGAGAGGGCCTCCTAAACAAGGAATTGCAGTAGTCATGTCGACTCCTAACCCAAACATTTGCAGCCATAAGAGCAGTTTGACGTGTCAGATTGCCTCAGAGACACTTAAGATCCCGGATTTGTGCAAAACAGGATCTACAGATGCTATGGACATGCCTCGAAAAGGAAAAAATTGCTATTAAACCATACACCAAGGTTAAGTGGGAAAGACTTTTTATGTTGTATTTTCGACCCCAAAATAATGAATTTAGTTTTATCTGGGTTTAGCTTCAATTTTTTTTCAACCTGTCACAAACATGAGCCACATTCTTGTGTGTGAGATGAACATATTCCAAGGGCCGATTTCACGAAAGGAATTAAATTAAGTCAGGGATTCAAATCTAAGACTTTGGTCTTAACTAGGTCTGGGATTTAAATTGATTTCACAAAGGGTGACTTAGCTAAGTCCAGGCTTATCATGTAACCACAGTGGTTTTCTGTGTCATGTGACCTTTTATTTTTGTTAAAAATAAAATATTGGTGATATATATCCTTCATTTAATGCATTTTATCAAAGGATAAGCGCTGTTTTGAAATGTAAAACCTTGTTGCCACATATAAACTTCCCAAAGACTACTTTAGTGGGTGTTCTGTATAATACTTTATTTACAGAAGTTTCAACTTTTGAAGTGAATAAAAGTTTATGGCAGCCATATTTAAGTCCTCTTTACAAAATTTAAGCCAACTACCTACCAGACTTAAAGTTAAGTCCACTGACTTAGCAATATCATGGACTTAGCTGCTTTGTGAAATCTGCTAAGTCTAAGACCACAGACTTAGCATTCTGTTGACAAAATTTAAGACCAAAGTCTCAAATTTAAGTCCAAATCTGGGCTTACCTCCCTTTGTGAAATCGGCCCCTGGGTATCATTTACATAGAAGGGAAACCAGTATGATTTTAAATGACTTTGCTGACTGGAGTAGTCATTAATATCATAGTATGATTTACAAAAGAATAATTTGGTTTTCAAAAGGCAGTGACAAAGTATATATGTAATATATGTTACATACCTGTATTGGTAACCACTTACTAGTATGAAAAAATAACCAATTTAATGTATTCCTGATTGCACAAACCACCTTTCTCTATATTTTGATTTTAAAACAGACCATAAAGGGTCTCAATGAATTTGTCTGTGGTGTATACAGACCATCCGCAGTTTGTGTTATATACTATGGAGCCCCTATCAGGTCACTAAATTTCATGATCACAAGTGAACAACAAATTACTATGGTATCATCATCAGATCTCGGGGGCATGACAACATTTTGCGCACACAATTTACTATATCATGATCATTACAGGATGTTATGAGCTTAATTTATTGTCTGCAGATCAAGACTTTACAATCATCTTGTGACCACAAGATCATCTGGGTATGGCTTCACAAAATGACTTAGCCTATACTTAGACTTAAACTTAAGGTCTTTGTCTTTAATTCAAGCTAAGTCTGTGGTCTTTGACTTAGTAGATTTAACAATGCAAACAATTTTCAGCTTTGGTTTAGTCTTGGACTTAGAGTTAAGACTAACTTGAAGTGAACTTAACTTTTGAAACAAAGACTAAAATATGGCTGCTGTAAATGTTTGTCAAGATTAAATTTTGAAATGCCTGACAACAAAGAATACATATTTAAAAGTTTTACAAGATTACAAAGTTTTTCATTAAAAGCATTATTTTTCCAAAGATAAAATGTGTTAAACGAAAGGATACATTCCACTAGAAACATATTTTTACGACATATGAAGGGTCAGATGACTTAGAAAACCACTGTGATTATTTGATAAGCTTGGTCTAAGCTAAGCCACCATATGTAAAATACATTTATGTCCCAGACTTAGCTAAGACAAAAGCCTAAAATATAGGTCACTAACTTAGCCAAACAATTTACTAAGTCTAAGACCTTTTGTGTGACATGGCCCATCCAGATTATCATTTGATCACTAGGTAAAATATACTTAATAAAATTATAAACTTATGCTTAATTCACATATAAACTAAACTTACATCCTCAGTGAATTTTGGACTGACTACAGGTACATGTCAGAATCTCTACACATGGGTTTCATAAGAGGGCAATATATGTGCATATTTAGTACTCTTATATGTCAACCTATTTAATCAAGCGCTCCCTAACAGTTTCCATATCAGTCTTATTTGATAACTTAAATACACTTTTAACTCAAATGCTCTCAAAATGTGCATGCACAAACATAAATCACATAACATGACAGTTGCATTTTTATCTTATCCATCAAAATACATAATCTATTTAAAAAGCTTTGTGTGAGCAAGTAGGAATATAGGTATATGAATGCCACAATATGTATGGTCCTCAGTGGCCAGTTGTATTATCAGGTTTGCCATCTAATCACAGGCTGCCAACTCTGTGTGGTTTCGACTCTGGCAAAGTGACAAGCTAAGGGCATTACAAATACAACCCTGGCTGTTGAACAACACTTAAAACCCCAACTTTGACATTTGTGGACAGAATATTTTAAAGGTGGCACATTTATGTTGTCATTGATATTCTCCAACCATGTTTACAATTATACACGAATTTTCATTTCTTTGTTGCTGTTCACTGAGCTCATGAAATGGCTGACATCTAATACTACATCATGATCAGATAACCCTTAACATACCAAGGCCGATATAATATTACACAATAAGTACACGTAACACGTTTATTCAGAGCTAGTGACGTTTTTGATTATATGAATAGGGCACATATGGTAAACACATTCCATAAGATAAGACACAATTACACATGCAGGATAGAAATTGTCATTGGGGAATAGTAGAATAGATGGATCAAGTTTAGACTGAAATTGGTCATTTTTTTTAAATATCAAGGACAAAGACAGGTTTGATAAAGACAAATATGGAATAATATCTGAAACATTTAACTTATTATCTATGGCCACACATGTATTTATGGCTGCCAGTATTCAATTTCATGCAGCAATAGTGACACAGGTATCATATATGTCAGTAAATTTGTTTTTATGTGCCATTATATGCATTATGTACCATTGTGTGTTGGCGCATAAGCGCCCATGTGGTGTTTTAATATCTCTTCTTGTTCTATCGCCTATTGTTGGACCTGACACCTTTATGGTGAAAGTCTTCGTGTTTTTCTATAGGAAAAACATGCAGGCTTCGAATTTATCTTAGTACTGTTTTTTAAACTGTTTTTAAAGTCATCTTGTTTTTCACCTTGCCTATTTTGACCTGAAGGTGGAATTTGTCACTTGACCTATAGGCCACCTTTGGTGACCTTGTAATCTACATGGACCTCTCATGTGTTTTTCATAATAAACATGAATCAAGTTTATTTATCTTAATTCACCTCCAGGTCAGGCTTGGACTTTCACTTTTGGGTGTTATTTTGCTTCTCTTACTCATTTGCTCGTACTTTTAAGCGCTTAATCTCTTCATCTACAGTTTTTATTTGCATTATTCTTACATGGTATTTCCCCCATGCAACTTGGTGCTTTATTGCACACAATACATTGAGCACTCTCCATCTAGACATCTATAACCAAATTTGCTTGGCCCCAGCAATCTCGCGATTGCTGTGCCCTGGCCGCGTTCGTCTTTTTGGGGGTGATCCTGTGACTTCTCTCATTGGACCTGCGTGTGCTGCTACCCACGACCTGTACCTTACGAGCAAATGGTACCCTGTTACAATTTACCATCCTACACCGAATTTCATAATTTCTTCCAAATTCTGCCATTGTCTCCACTTTAACATGTGGAAGTATTTGCCTTAGAACATGTAAACTCTTATCTTAACCAATTCCTTGTACCAACTCTGCCTTGGGTCTTCCAACCCTCCAACCCCCAACCCCCCAAACAAAAGACTTTGGCCAAATTTCTTCTTCTTACAGTAGGTGGGGTAACCTTGCTGGAGGTCACATGGTTGACCTCCCCTGTTTTTGTTTGGCTTTGGGTGTCCCACAATGGGAAGGGGGTGGGTCATACCCAGGCACACTTGGGGTGGTATTCACTAACATGGATCAGTAAAGATCAGATCAAATTTGAACAAAAATGATCACTTTTTGATCAGATTTTTGGATCAGCTCAGATTGGTATTCATGAAACATTTGATCTGATATTTGGATCAAATTTTGGATTAACTATGATCCATGCTCTTTGATGGATTAACTTTTGGATCAAGACAGATCAAAAATAACTGATGGAAGATTTATTTCTCAGGGAAGATGAATGTTTTAATCAGTTATTACAGAGGCAGACAGTGTTTCACAACTGAATAAACCTTTAAAAATTGTGTGAAATTCATACAAAAACAGATCAAATATTTCATCTTTTCAGTTCAAGTGATCCATGGTTTCTGAATAGCTATTTGATCCCATGGCTCACTTAAAAGTTTTTTCTCAAATTTGATCTGATCTTGATCTGATCTTAATCCTTGTTAGTGAATACTGCCCCAAGTCATGCTGGCATCATCCTTTGTAAAAAATGCATCCTATTTTGATGCCAGTGTCTTTAGCAAAGTCTGTATATATCACCTTACTTTTTAATTGAATTGCCATGGTTAATATGTAATGTTTTTGGCAAATTCTTCAATAAGGTCTTAACTATGTAACTAATTGGCTTAGTAATTCGTAACTAGCGTTTTGCCAATGCCAGTAATTTCTTAAAGTTCTTAATCTTTGCCTAGTAGTAATTTCTCATTGCTAGTAAAGATAATCAGAGTCATTAGTCATGGATAAAGTTATTCAAACTGTAGAATGGTTAAACTATGTATTACATGTCAGAAAATACTAATTTTAGTAGATTAATAAATAATCTATTTATTCCCAATTGCTTGTTTCTTTGGCAGTTGGTGTTGTTGGGGGGGGGGGGGGGCATGGGGAATGACAAGACATTAGATATTATCCAAATAATAATAATAAACCAGATTGTTCATTTATAATTTTTAATCATGTTGGCAAACACTAGAAAGTTAAATGGGTAAATATACTGACCTGCCACACGTTCAAATTCTAATAGTACTTTTTCAGGACTCAACTTCTTTCTAAATGGGAAGATAGAAGTGGCTGAACGTACATCAGCGGGAAAACCATTCCAAATCTTTGGAGCATCATATGTAAAGCTGAGGCCGAAATACCAGGTACACTTAGGTACTAATGAGGCACAGTGAGCAAACCATCATCTTTTACTTCTTCATGTATTCTACACAAAATATCTAGATTTCAGAAAAGGTTCCTTTGTAAGAATCTGTACATCAATCAATAAGGCAGTTTTAAATACCGAACAATGTTCAATAGGCAGCCATTGGACAATCTTTCTAATAGGGGCGATGTATGAGAAATTGGTGGTATTGGCAATAATTCTAGCAAGAATTTTCGAGACACATTGAGAGACTCTTTAACAAGGAATTACGTTAGTCAAGTCGACTACCACCCGAAGCATTTGCAGCCATAAAAGCAGCATCATATGTGAGAACCCAGATTTGAACAAAACATGTCTTACAGGTGTTCTGAATATGCCTCGAGAAAAAGACATCAGTCTCAAACCATATACCAAGGTTCCTGATCACCTCAGCAGGAGAGAGGAAATTTGTAAAGAATTGTGACTGGGGAAAATTTCTTGAGTTTTTCACATTGCCTCTTTGACCAAAAATAATGACTTCCATTTGATCTGGATTTAACTTCAACTTGTTTGCAGACAACCACATTTTTGACATCATTTAAGCAGTTTTTTAACCTGTCAAAGTCCTGCACAACATTCTTGTGTGTAATATGAACATTTAACAGCATATTGTCTGCGTGAAAGTTGAACCTTTTTCCAGGATAATGTGGAATTACTTTACTGGGGGAGTGATGTGTAATGAGAAGAGTATATGACAGCCGCACCTCTAGCCAGAGTGCGATGGACTTCATTCTTATTCGACAACAATGTTGTTTCAGTTGAGTGACCTAAGCTAAGAAGCCAACCGAGATTATATCCAAACCTCACACAGGACAGTAGTTCTTGAATTCATCAGGTGGTAGCTAGGTCTTCTGTAACAGTTTAGAGATAACAGCTTTTTTGAAACCAGCAACACTCTCGGATGGGTAATGATTAACAAGTTTAGTGACTGACAGCAGAAGAATATCCAAACACTCCTTAATCCCCTAAAATGGGCCATGGATCCAACAAACAGAATTTTGCAAGTGATTTCATCATTGCCTTTTGAATTTCTTCATCAGAAACAATTTGTATCGAAAAGTGTCAAATTTGTGTACCCTGAAGAAGCAGGAGGTGTGAAAAAGGAAAAGGAGTACTCCCCGATTTTGTCAATTTTGTCTTAGCAAAAAAAAAAGAAAAGTGATTGGCAAGACATTTCTGAGAGTTATGATTGCTTAAAGTACATGCAGATTGTAAGACCTTCCACAGTTTCTTTGAATCATGAGCATTTTGTCAAACAAGATTTCTGTATTAACTGGATCTATCCCTGTTAACTAATGGATTGCAATAGGCAATCTGTTGGTGCAGTCTCACTCGATTATGTGGTGACTTATCCTTGCACCACATGCACTCAAACTGATGCCTGACAGCATTTGCCAGCAGATCGGACTCTGAAGGACATTAAGCAGCACCTTTGCTGAAAGTACCGGACACCCTAAGTACATCTTTAACAAGCTAATTATTTAGATCACTTGTGTATTGCTTGTAGAGGGCACCAGTTGTATCTCCAGGGCATCCAACAAATGAATAATTAGCAAGATCACAATGCAAACTTTCCATTCGTATCTTGGGGTAATTCTGAAACGTACCATTACTGGACCTGGATACAGAAGGGCCAATGAAATCCAGAGGACCCAGCACCATGGCATCATCTGAGATGAAGTCACTGGCCCCATCATTTGAAACAACACTGGACCCAGAAGGAGTGAGGATGAGATCAAGAATGTGTCCATATGGGTAGGGTGGTGTATTAATATGTTCATAGATATTGCATGACTCAATATATTTCTCAAATTTTACACTATTATTGGAATTAGTGATATTGAAGTCCCCACAGATTAACAAAGATGAACTAGCTCAGGACAGGTACTCAAAGAGATTAAAGACATCATCACAGAATGCATCAGAACATGAACAAGGTGACCGATAAACACAGGAAAAAAGACTAGCTTATGAACATACGGCAATAACAATATTTTCAAAGGATATATAAGAAGCACTGTCACCTGGATATTGTGATTGACAAAAAACCAACACCACCACTAAAACCATGAGCACAGGGTATGCGACACAATTTATACCAAAGTGGAGTTTTTGAGCAAAGCAAACTGTCAGTGTCACGAGTGGACATGATGTCAGAAATACCAGGAGCCTTATTTCTAACAAACAACTGGGGGCCACGGTGGCAGAGTGGTAACACTCTCGCCTCCCACCTTTGCGGCCGGGGTTCGATCCCCGTCATGGCCGTAAGTGGGAAAGCTGGTAGTTGCTTCCCATTGGTCGGCAGTTTACAGTACAGAACCCTAGCGAACTATATGTACTGGTTTCCTCTGCCCTTCCAACTACCCATCGTGATATGACCTGTACAGTGTTGAAAGCGACGTAAAACCCCAAATAAACAAATCTAACAAACAACTATTTTCCCTTGTGTGATAAGTTTACAGACAGGAACCATAGTAAAATCAGACAACGTAAAGCATACATATCTGTATTAGGAGTCAGTAAGCATACTCCACTGGCCTTAAACCAAAAAGAACAAGAACCATGGGGAATGTCATCACTTTAGACCTTAATGTTCAGTCATCTCATTGTCTGACATTCAAGTCGTAAAAGTCAGTCTCCCCATGGGCAATTTATGGGCACCCTACACTACCCCCACTAAGCTGGCTGGAACAAGAAATCCATGAGCAACAATATACCAAAATCAAAAAAGGGCCAAAAAGAGAAATAGTGGAGCATGTAGAAATCATCAACAATCAATGGAATATCCGGAACTAATGGAGCACAAAGAAAGATTTTAACCTATTTTCCCTGCTGGCTATGATACTCGAAAAGAGCAACATAGACTATAATATAAAACGGCAGAGGAAAAATCTAGTAAAACAGAATTGGGCAAAATAGATTTGTTTTGTACAAAAAGTTGTTATATATCCCCGAAAACGGATTGTTTCAAATGACATTTACGTCGTAAATTTGGTCAAATTTAGTGTTCTATGAGTAGCGAATTTATGTGATGTTTAAAATGAGGATAACATGAGTGTATGTACCTATAATGTCCATCTTACATCACTCTGTTGTACCTAAAATGAGAATGACATGAATTATCAAGTATATATACGTGTAATGTCACACTCCTCTGTAGTATAATCTGTAAACTGATGGTGGCTGGACAGGTGCTGGGTTTGGCTGTCTTCTCTGTGTTGTAATCACAACATATAAAAATAAATTTAACTCAATAAAAAACAGAAGGACCCTCAAGTGATCTATCAGTTGCTCTTGATGAGTTCCTGTCATCTTTGAAGTGTGAAATGAATGGCACATCACAGGGGAGGGAGGTTTATATAGTGTATATGGATCCTGATTCTGGATTCCGACTCTAGATACCGACCCACAAAAACAATCAGTCCTGTTGTGAAGGGTCGGGAACATGCTCCTGGCTTGTCTGTTTGTCTTTACGGCTTGTTTGTTTGTGATCCAGCTTGTCTGTTAGGGGTTTAGGGCTTGCCATGCAAAAAAGGTTCCCGACCCTACGGCTTGTCGGGATGGCCATGAAACCTGTCTGTAACTTTACCTGTCTGGGATTTCATAACCAACTCATCATTTTGCTGCCTTATTTTCTATGACCCTACGACTTTTGCAACCGACCCTAGGGTCGTAGGGTCGGTTCCAGTGGAAACAATGCATTAAGTGTCCCCTCTTTAAGACATTTAAACATGTAAGATTTTGTTATAAGGATTATAGCATTTAGGGAGAAGCGAAGGCACAGCGACCCTGAAATATGAGTAATAATGATTTCTTGTCATAGGGCATTCCATCTTGGAAAATTTATTCAAATAACTAGAAATATTTTGATATATGCTTATCTCTATACCATATATGTGCACCATGTATGTGTTAAAGGTGACATTAAACCCAAAATAGATTATGAACCACAACATACCCAAGAAATGTTAATGGTTTTGAAATGAACAATGGCTGTATCAAGGTTAACATGAATATATAAGGATTTCAAGTGACTGTTCAAATGTTTCTTCTGCAGCACTAAAGCTTTACCATTTTCAAATGCACAAAATCTTTACAGATGCATTTGAATATACTAGGCTTAGTAAATAAGGACTCAGATAACTGGATGTGAATTAGTTGTTGGTTTGAAATAAAAGTAATTATCTCAAATTTGTAATTTTTTGACATTGCTGTATATAATGTTGATGTCATATTCTTACATTGAATCCCAGGGGCTTGGTATTACAGTGGTCATAAATCCCCCAGCTGTTGCATTTGAATCCTATTTTCAATTGCATTTGGGAGTGTTGTCAGTTGCCATCTGTGCAGAATCACAATCATTGTGGAGTGATGAGTTTCAACTGATTTCACTTGGTTCAGACTAGAAATTTGCAGAATAAACACTGTTTTACCTCAAGCCGTTATACATCCATTATCATCGGTCTTAGGTGTTTGTAATCTTAATATAACATCCAGGAAATTATAGACTGCAAATATTATTTTTATCAGTGATATTTTACAACTGATTCTCAAATGTAACAGAATCCTCTGTCGTGGCAAATTATAATATTCTCTGGATCATAATCTAATCTAATCTAATCTACTGCTTTGCAGGCGCAATATCTTCCCCACTAAGGTGAACTCAGTGTGCTAGTTAACAAAAATCATTTCTTATAAGAAGAGTCGAGGGGCATTCAAGGTCAGTGTACCAGGTTTGTGGGTGGGACCGAGAGGAAAGGAGACTAAGTTGGGAAGCTAGAGTTGAAAAGGTGGGTTTTGAGGTGTTTCCTGAAAGATGCGACAGAGGGACTGTTTCTTATTTGGAAGGGGAGAGAGTTCCAAAGAACTGGGGCATAGTGACTAAAAGAATTTGAGAAGTGTTTAATTGATTTATGAGCTCTATGGTCAAAAGTGGGGGCATGAAGAAACTTGAATTTAGGGGTACTTCGTCTAGTATTTCTAAAGGAAGTGTAGGGGTGGATTAGTTCTCTTAGGTAAACAGGCTGACCTTGGTTGAGGATTTTGTATGTAATGAGGCCTATTTTGAATTGTACCCTATACCTAACTGGAAGCCAATGGAGTTTTTTCAGTTGAGGGGTGATGTGAGAAAATTTTGAAGAACGGGTGACAACCCTGCAGAGTGAGTTTTGCACTAGTTGCAATATTCTTAGCTCAAAGTCTGTGAGTGATAGAAAGAGGGAATTGCAGTAGTCCAGTCTGCTGCTGACCAAGGCATTGGCTAAAAGAACTGATGTTTTAAGGTCTAGAAGGGGGGGTATTCTGTAGAGGTCTCTTGTATGAGCTCTAGTGGACTTTATGACCTGTGACACATGGTCGGAGAAAGTGAAATTGGAATCAAACACCACTCCGAGGGTCTTGACACTTTGTGCTGGTGAGACCTGATTACCAAGAATATTGATGGGAAAGTGAGGAAGGAGTTGTTTACGGTTGTTTTTCGAACCTATCAAAATGAACTCCGTTTTATCAGGGTTGAGTTTTAATTTATTTGTGAACATGAAGTTTTGGATGTCGTTTAGGCAATTTTTTAGTTTTTGTACAGAGTGAGAAAAATTTGCTGGCGAGAGTGAAATTTATAGCTGAGTGTCATCGGCGTAGAAATGGTAATTGATGCTACTGTGAGATTGAATGATGGAGCTGATTGGGTTGGTGTAAAGGGAAAAAAGAATTGGACCAAGGACGGAGCCCTGGGGGACCCCATGCTGAAGGGCAACAGGATTTGAGAGTGTGCTGCCTACCTTGACCGAGTGTGTCCTTCCCGACAGGTATGATTTGAACCAGCCGAGTGCCAGTTCACTGATTCCATAGTAACCATTAAGTCTGTCCAGGAGTATAGTGTGATCAATGGTGTCGAAAGCGATGGAGAGATCTAGAAGGGTGAGGGCTGTAACAGACCCTTTGGCCATATTGAGAAGAATATCATTATGAATGTTAAGGAGGGCACTTTCAGTAGAATGGTGTTTTCTATAAGCCGACTGGAAGGCAGTCATCAGGCCGGCTTCATCAAGGTGAGATTGTAGCTGGGCAGCTACTACCCTTTCAAGTATCTTTGAAATAAAGTTTAGATTGGAAACAGGCCTGTAATTTTTTAAAACTTCCTTGTCTAAGGATAGCCAAAGAATTTTCCAGTTTGTTTATTTTTGTTGACAAACGGATGCAGGACTATAATAATAATGACTAAAATCTTGATGAAATGATGATTGAATCAAAGACTGTAATTTTCAGTGCAATATGTCAATTGAGTTGGTATGATCACTGTTCTCAGAACAAATGACTCCTGATCTATAACCCTATTCCACTTAAGGCACCAAATGTAAGATGTCGGTGTTTCATGTAGCAAAAATGTAAACTGTCAAATCATATTTTGGTCAAATTTACAATAAAGCCACATTGTGTGAGAAACGGTGGAGACAACATTCGTTTCTTAACATACCTAATATATATTACACAATTCACATTTTCCAGATCATAAACATCCTACAATTTATAAATCTATAAAGTGATGGTTATATCATATTTATTTGAACCACATATATTTATTTATAAATATGCACTAATAATTCAGTTACATATAACTAGAGTTTAATGTGTTCATACACCCTTGTAGATAAAGACACATAAAGTATTCCTTCCTCACTCACACCGGGTTTTAGGCCACACCTATAGGCAACCTCAAGCACTTCGCCAAAACGAAGGTGAACTGGAAATGTTACAATTATGAGAAATTTATCATGCTTATTGGCAAGTAAATTTTGTAAAATGTACTGTAACTGAGCTTTGAAATGTAATTCAAACTCATTTGAGTTGGTAACTTTGTAACAACAATAGGTAACAAGTCCAATTGTGGACATAACCTTTGTCAAGAAGCTCATTCCGGTTGCAATTGCTTTTTCTGCCTTCCCAGCTGCTAGCGTTGTGCTGACAAAAGCCAGTGGGTCCACATTATCAACAATGTATTTAATATTAGCATTAGTAACTTCATAAGGCTGGAATTTTATTTCTACAAATGGTTGCAGTATCTTCATGTTGTCTTCCATTCTCATTTGTAGCTCTGATTTTGGCACCACCTCCACGACAACATTGCCTGATGGGTACTGAACGTTGGCAATATCAATATCGTTAGCTGTAGCCTCAACTGTTACCCTGCTCTAAAAGAATATATTTAAATATAACATGGTATGAAATACGTAGATATTCAAATGACACTTGTCACTTGGTTGTGAATATTTTCATTGGGATATTGTGGGAGTTTTGGTTTTGAAATTTATTAATGGGTATCAACCATGAGGTATAAAACTAAATTATTGAAACATTTCACATTTATATTTCAACAAGGCCAAAAAGGGTATAGGTCTATATGCACCAGCTGCAAAGCAATTACACACAAGTGGTGCACTAGAATTTAGGAAAGTCTGGTGACAAAAACGAATCCTGTGTCAGATACATCCCATCCTGAACTGGAACTCCGCAACCACCTATCCCGGTACCATCATAGTTCAATATTGCTTAATTTTAGTGATGAGATATGTACTACACTACAATTCATGAAGTGACAACAAAGAGAAAAAAGTGATATCTAGAAGTGTGAGTCTTGCTAGAGCTTGTGCTTAAAAAGTATCACTTTTTAACACTGGATTGTTTTTCACATTTTCTGAAATTGCCCATACAGAACTGTTTCTGCAAAGTAAATAACATTCCACAGTACAATGATGTACATATTATCCCAATGTATGTAGAATGTTATCAAAAAGTATTTCAATAAATATTTTGTACTTGGTGACAAACATCAATGATTCTGGTAATTTGCTCTTAGTTGAACATTATTTCAATCAGCAATTGTACCACAGTGCATACTTCTCACCAAAAGCTGATTAGGTAAGCTATGTAACATAAGTATTGTAAATAAGTATGAAATTTCTACTCACCACTAGATGAACCAATGGGTTACTGTTGACAGACTTTTCAAAATTCTTAATGTTTCCCAAATCAAACGTGCCCATTTGAATAGAGTTTTGAACTTCAGGAAAATAATACCTTATGTCAGACTGACATACTGGGGCTGTTCAAAAAGGAAAAAAATATGACTTAACGTGGATATAATGTCAAAGGTCAAAGTTGGGGTTTTACGTCCCGTTCAACAGCCAGGGTCATATTGGGACAGGTCCTCAGAATTGCCACTTGTGGGACTCGAACCCACAGAGGTGACAGCCTATGATTAGATGCCAAACTTGCTAACCACTAGGCCACTGAGGACCTGGATATAATGTCACTTTTACACATAATTCCATTAACAGTAGTGGATTAAGACCTAGTGTCTCAGATTACTTTTATTCATACCAGAATACACAAATCTGGCTCTTCAACAAGTTTACCAAAGAGGGGAATAGCATTATTAGCAAACTCATTGTTTTGGTTATCAATCATCAGCTGAAACAAATGGCTGTTTCTAAACCATTATACTATTATATCTCAAATACATACCTTGGGTGGAAATTACATGTAATTAGCAATACATTAGTACAGATTCGACTGAAAAAGAGAAATCATTAGTGGAAATCTGTTACTGAAGCGTTTCCAGAAATATCCCAATCCTTTGTACTTTTGCTTGATTTGTGCACCTTTGAGCAGGACGGTTTTCCCAGCATTTACTACTGAAAGTGCACAAAAGCCAGCCTGTAAAGCAATATAACATCTGATTAGTGAATACTCTAACTTTTTGGAAGACAAATTGCTATTAAATAAGATAAATCAGGTCTGTTAACACATTATCATAACAACTTGCTCAAGACCACATCACATTTTCATTCCACTAGAACATGAGATTTATGACTATGCTTCAGATACTATAAAGGTAAAAGATTGCATGCTAAAGTTTGTGAAGTCTTTTGGTTAAAGTAAGGTTTTTATGTCCCATTCAACATTAAGGGTCATATTTGGACAGGCACTCAGCCAAACTTGATAACCACTAGGCCAGCGGGGATCTCTACAAGACTTTTGATGTAAGGAGTAGCATTGTAATTCCTTTGTAAATAACATTCAGATACTCAATATTTTGCTTATATTACTTATTTTAAAGAGTACTTCAGAGTACAAACACAAATTATGCTGAGTGGCAGTTTCATTCTGAAACCTGATGCTTCACAGTTGACTTGACATCAAATGTGTTAAAATATAGCTAAATCAATTCAAAATGATAGTTTAAGGAAGAAATACAATGCCATGGTAGCTGAACCATAGTCATACCACTGCATTGTTAATTTCCAACACATAGCATCTAGTCGTGGGATCAGTTATGAATTCTGTATACATTTCTGGTAAATAATCTGCTCCCTGGAAAATAGTCTCATTTATAGCCATCACAGCATCGTAATCGTCCAGTGTTGCATAACGAATTTCTACTATGTCACTTCCAGCTTCAGTCATGCTAAATATAAACAAATAGTTTCTTATTTCAGTTTGTTTCAGCCCAAAACATGTTTTACAATAGCAAGTAACAAAAAAGTATTTTACTAGAAACTACAAATTAGTTATTACAAACAGCACAAAAATTGTTGCAAACATTTTGATATTTTGATAGACAATTTGATTTTGACTTAGCACTATCTTGAAAACAATGGCTTGAATTTAGTTCTATACAATCACAGCAACGTTGGAATTGAATCCAGGATTTTAATCTCATTCAACAGCCAGGATATTATCTGGGCAAGCCCTCAGCATTATTTGCCCACTTATGGCTGTCACCCACGCAGATGTCAACCTTGATTACCACTAAGGCCAGTGAGGTAATCTCTCCTATAGTGATAGAATAGGACTGGTTTGTATTATTCGGTGTTCGGTAGGACGGTAAACAGACACATATTTCAAAAATATATAAAAGTGGTTAAATTTACCTACAAATCTGGATTTTAGTAATACTTTTAGTACTTATTATTGCTTTCCATGATATACCTTCAGTTATATATAGTTTTTATGTTGTTCTGAATTGTTTTAAATCTATCAATAGCCTGCTAGTTGATATCGCGGGTATTATCGCCCACTACCGGGAGTTACTCGGTGATTAGAGTTGTGGTCTCTATTTTAATTATTCTGCTAGTTGATATTGTGGGTATTACTGTCCTTTACTGGGAGTTACTCTGTGATTTTTGCTTGTGGTCTGTACTTTATTTCAAAGATTGAACAACTGTACTATACTTTAAATATTTTATAACTGTGGTTTGGCTTTACTTTTTATGAATTTCTGCATGTTCCATTTTATTCTGTGGTCCCTAATTTCCTTATGATGCAGATTGTTAGGCTCCTCCTCTGTATTGTTGGTCTCTTTGTGCATTGCCATAAGACTCACAACAGAATTGTGAGCAGGTGTGATGTTGGCCTGCATGTATGTAAATATAATGAACCTACTGCCAAATCCATTCTGTTCATTAATGTCAAGTCACATGGAGTTACATTTTGTGAAAAGGCGTCCCACAGGCAGGTCACTCTGGTTCTGGTGTCGGGTGATGTCGCTCTCAATCCTGGGCCAATGAAGTTTGGATTTGCTAACTGTCGGTCCATTAGGAATAAAGGCCCAACTCTCTGTGAAGAAGTTAAAACTGGAAATTTTGATGTTTTTTGTCTCACTGAGACCCATATTAAAGCTCTAGACACACTCTCATTTCTAAATGAGTTAACACCTGAAGATTTTTCCCTTGTTCACACCAACAGAGAAAACAAACATTGTGGCGGTGTTGGCTATTTATAAAATCAGCTCTTGATTTCAAAACCATCCATTCCCCTGAGTTTTCCTCCCTTGAAAATCACACTGTCTCTCTCACTCTCGATGGGCGTCGTATGTTTCTTGGGGTCGTTTACCGGCCCCCTGCCTCATCTGTTGTAAACTTTTTTGAAGATTTTCTGTCATATGTGGGTTTTTTGTCTTCCTTATCCTCCTCCTTTGTCATTTGTGGTGACTTTAATTTTCATGTTGACACTATGTTTCCAACAGTCTCTGAATTTAAATCAGTCAAGGATTCTTGCTGTCTGTCCCAATACATTGATTTTCCTACTCACCTTCATGATCATACCTTAGACTTGTTGATGGTTCCATCCAAGTTTTCTGCAATTTCTGATGTGAAAGGTTCAGGCTTCATAAGTGATCACAAAATTATCTCTTGTGTGGTTGACTTTCCATCTTCGGATACTCCAATGCAGAAAGTTGTTACCTTCCGTCAGTATCATAAATTGAATATTGATAAATTCAGAAGTGACCTCCTGGCTATTCCATTTGTAAGTTCACCATCTGATGACATTGATTTATTGCATGAACAGTACATGTCTGGTTTGTCTGGCCTTCTAGATATTCATGCACCAGTGAAGACTAAACAGTTCATCAAACCAGCACCAAGCTGGATAACTGACGAATATAGAACTGCCAAGTGCATGAGAAGGCAGTATGAATGTGCTTGGAGAAGAGACAAATCCTCTGTAAATTGTTCCCGTCTTCGATGGCAAATATATAAACAGATGTAACCACATTCTAAATAGAAACAAGGGGCGTTTCTACCGTGATCTAGTTAGTGATAATTGCGGTGATGGTAAGAAGTTATGGCAGGCACTGAATAGAATATTGAGTCGGTCAAATTCCACTGTCCTCCCATCCTTTGTTGATGAAAAATCATTGGCAAAGAGATTTGGTTTGTTTTTCATTGATAAAATTAAAAAGATCCGAGACACTTTTAAACACACCCGATCTAAGTTTCTTCACCCCGACAAGGAGCCACCAACTTTCAGTTCCTTTCAAGTTGTCACAGATAGCAAAGTCCTCAAGTTTATCAAGGAGCCCCTTCAAAAACTTGCTCTCTAGATCCATGTCCCACACATATTGTGAAACAATGCATAGACATCCTTGTCCCTTCATTGACAAAACTGGTTAATTTGTCCCTCAAAAATGGCATTTTCCCAAATCCTTTTAAACAAGCTATTGTCACACCTCTCCTTAAAAAGTCCACACTTTCAAAAGAGGACTGGAGGAGCTATCAACCGGTGTCTGGTCTTAGCTTCTTGTCATAATTGGTTGAGCGAATAGTGGCTGACCAAATTAGATCTTACATGGATTCTCATGATCTTTCCAGTCAGCCTATAAGATGGGGCACTCAACAGAAACTGCCTTGTTGTGTATCAAAAATGAGATTCACTTAGCTCTGTTGAAGGGCATGCCTACAGCACTGGTGCTACTTGACCTGTCCGCGGCTTTTGATACTATCGATCATGACACACTCCTATCCTATTTGTCAGCTAGGTTTGGCTTTGCTGGATCGGCACTAAAATGGTTTAGATCCTATCTCCAGGATCGTTTTCAGTCAGTCAAGATTGGTTCCAGTCTTTCAAATTTGTTCAAATTGAAGTCTGGAGTCCCCCAAGGTTCTGTCTTAGGTCCTCTTCTGTTCTCCCTCTATACAACACCTCTTGGTCAAGTCATCATAAAATATACTGGAGTCAAATACCACTTTTATGCCGACGATACTCAGCTGTTCATTCACTTATCCCCTGATGATAGTCTCAAGTTTTTGACCGTCTTAAATCCTGTTTGAATGATATTCAGGTCTGGATGTCTGAAAACAAATTCAAGCTAAATCCTGATAAAACAGAATTCATAGTCGTTTGTGCCAAAGACAGATACAAATGGCTCAGTCACTCATTTCCTGTCAATATCCTGGGTAATTGTCTCTCTCCCACAGATGTTGTACGCAATTTGGGTGTTCTGTTTGATGCAAAGTTTTGTTTCACCAATCACGTAAATTTTGTCATCAAATCTTGTTTTATTAGCCTCAGGGACCTTCATCGTATCAGGAGGTTTCTTTCCGTTGATACATCAGTGGTGATTGCAAATGCTCTGGTCAGTAGTCGTTTGGATTATTGCAATTCTCTATATCACAGTTTGTCATCCCGTAATGCTACTAGGCTCCAATATGTTCAAAATGCTCTTGCATGGTTTGTCACTGGTGCTTCAAAGTACACTCACATCACACCCACCCTGAGGACACTTCATTGGCTACCCATCAGAGAACGTATTATCTTCAAAACCCTAGTTTTGGTTTATAAGTACCTCACCATTGGCCAGCCCAAGCACTGTATAAGTGTTTTTTTTCGCGGGCACTTAAGTTTGCGAATCAAGACAGAGGGCTAGTTTCGCGAGAATTAATTTTTGCAGTGAAAGGTACTGTATTATCGTGAATAACAACAAAATCATAAACCCACACTGACTGTTAAACATTTTAAAGTAAACAAAAATGTAAATACCCACAAGATACCCACTAAATGTTTCTAAATGTTTCTATCACATGATTTGCTGCAATCTACACTAGTTTTCAAAGAAAAATGAAGCCTGTTGTTTTCAAACTAAAGCTTGCCAGATGTTAGTATTCTTCTTTCATGAATACAATTTATTTATTTATTTGGGGTTTTACGTCGCTTTCAACACTGTACAGGTCATATCACGACGGGTAGTTGGAAGGGCAGAGGAAATCAGTACATACAATTTGTTAGGGTTCTGTACTGTAAACTGCCAACCAACGGCAAGCAACTACCAGATTTCCCACTTGAGGCCGTGCTGGGGATTGAACCCGGGCCTCAGAGGTGGGGGACGAGAGTGTTACCACTCTGCCACCGTGGCCCCTTAAATGAATACAATATACATAACTCAATTTGTTTTATTAACCCTATAAAATGGTATTTTAGCCCCTATGAAAAGGGCCTTTATCTTGGATGTGTACAGTAATGGAGACTTAAAAGGCTACCTCAAGCAACTCTTTTCATAGTATGCATCTAACAATGAACCCACCAGTACACAATCACTTCACACACATAAGTATACACCTCTGTTTTTGTCTTCTTCAGTAATAGGCCTGCTTTTCAGAGCCAATCTTTATTTCTGTGGGCCTTGTCACTCAGCGTGTACTAGGCCTGTAAAACCCAGATCTTCACTGGTGACCTTATGTGTACTAAATATTGGTGAGAATTTAATTTTGCATTGAGTAGTCACTCACGAATATAGCGAAAATTAATTCCCTACGAAAAAAACCACTTATACAGTACTTCGCATTATATCTCTCCTTGTACAAATGTGCCATGAATACAAGACATTCCAACCCCAAAAATTTGTTCCTGCAGGTTCCTCATTATTGTGCTTCCATCCATAAATCAAAGGTCCCTTTCAAAGACAGTTTCTCATGTGATGCCCCGAAGTTATGGAATGATCTTCCACATGATATCTGCAGTCCTCCAAATCTCTCGTGTTTCAAAAGTCGACTAAAAACCTACCTATTTCAGAAATCATTTCCACCATAGCTTCTAACTACCGAACACCGGATCGCCTCCCTGGGTACGACTTGGAACATGTCTAATGTCTTGATGATTTATGCCTTACGAACTGGATGGTGTGCCTTAGAATCCGTAGATACAGAGATTAAGCACTTTAACAACTGATTGATTGATTGATTGATCGTGTATATGTGCACTTCAATGCAGCTGTATTTGGTTAAAATGGACATATTGGCCAGGTAGGTATGCAACTATTATTTAAGTGTGATTAAATCTATTAGAAAGTTCTCAAATATTTGATTAAGGTGAAATCATAATTAGGCAGTTGATAAACTAACAAAGTCTGAGTGTACTGCTCCCCGGCTTTATCATTGCAAGAACATTTGATTTGCACAAAACAGAAATTCAGATTATTTATTAGCATTTGCACAAGTGCATTTTTGCAAACCTAGCAAGGAAGTTGAAGCGGCGACAGAAATGAATTAAACATCTTTGGCGATTTCCGTATACAAATTGTTCAAAGGGGGCTGCTGCTTTCAAGAAGAAATTAAATTACCGACATAAAATCCATTCTAAAATGTTTGTTGATTTTATTTTACACAGTGAAGGAGATCTGATACTTGTGCCTTTGTTACTGTAAATTCGTTTATATAAAGAAGTCTATGTAACTACACTTAAAACAATAGAATATTATGCAGGGAGCAGTATACCTAGGTGTGCGGGCAGACATTTGGGTGGTGTGCTGGGTCATTTCTGAAGTCTCTCCTGCAACAATTGTAGTGTCATCCATACTATGATTTGTATACACGCACTTCATTGGCTATGTCTGGAGATTCCCTGAAATTGCACATTTACAGGTCACATCGAATCTTGCTCTCGACTAGCACACATGAAAATCCTCCCTGTAATTTCATCCTTTATGTTAAAATTCTTGTGTGGATATGTTGTAGACATGTTACTTGCTCTCAGTGTTTTTGTTGAATTTGGACATCAACACAACAGCAACTACTGGAGTCAGGTGTCAGCCACAACGAATATGTGGACAATGTTCCAGACAATACTCCTCAATAAAGTCACCCTTTGGACAGGTTGTCGTTGTTTATTGTTGGCTGGTGTCAACTGCATAATTAAGTAACTGTAGTGGGAGGGGAAATGATTGATTGGTTCTACTGGGAGTCGGTCCAACAGACTTGGATTGCAAACTGATATAAACAAAAGTCTAGCCCTTTAACCTTTATAGGGGGATCCCCGGAAGCCCAGATGTTAACAGAACTAATATATGTGAGGATATTACATAATGTTTCAAGTCATGATTGCATTGTATATCTATTATGAGTAGCTGTATTCAGAAAAATGTATTATAACTTTGATGCCCAGAGCTGTGTTAATGATTTAGCAGTATGTATGTTACAGTCAATCTATGAAACCAGTCATTACGTGTAATGACTGAAAGTTTCAGTCATTTTGCGTAATGACTGAAATGGCCAGTCATTACGCATAATGACTAAAATTTTCAGTCATTTCGCGTAATGACTGAAAATAAGGTCCAGTCATTACGCATAATGGCTGAATTGAGATAAATAGTTTTAAATTAGCTTTGATTACCAAGAATATTGATTGGGAATTGAGGAAGGGGTTGTCTAAGGATGATTTTTTTGAGGATTGGAGTAACATGGGCCTGTTTGAAAAACTTACGACACTTACCTTGTTCAAGTGAGGCATAGATTATTGAAGTGACGAGGATGCCCAGATAATCAAGGGCCACAAATGTGGGCCAAGTGTCAAGAGAACATAAGTTACTTGGAGAGTTCATGATGATTTTGGCAACTTGATCCTCTGGAACAGTGGAGAAACGTGGAAAGCATTGGGGGGAAGAGAGTCAGGGGAGATGTGTTGCAAATTGAAGGAAGCAGGGAAAGTTGAGCGGATTTTCTTATTTTTTTTCTGTAAAATACTCAACAAATCTATCAGCCAAGAGCTGAGGAGGATTTATGAATGGCTGCAACTTGTCTGGTAGTCAATGCAACACATTGCCTAGGACTTACGATAAATCATGTATCTTGAGGGTTATTTAATAATATGAAAATACAGTTACAATAGTACTCAGGTGTGAGTTAGAGCTCAGAAATTAGCCTAATCAGGTTTTATTAGCTATTGCAAGAATTGATTAAGTTGTTACTTTATAACACTAAAGCTCACTCCACCATTAATACCCAGGCTGTTCATGTGGAGAGGTCAAACAATAGTAACATGGACCCAAAGAACATAATAACATGAAAAACCTACATTGCAATTAGGACAAGAGTGGACCAGATTCACTTCAATTGAGTCTTTAATTAATAATATAAAAGGCAAAATTGTATCATAAATTATGATGGATAAATGAGGATTAGTCTTCAAACATTAGACATAAATTTCACTTTTATCCATTGATCACAAATAGTTATTTTATGTTCTATGACATAATATAACTTTAGTTTTAAAAACCACAAATATGAATTTAGAATGCACATAACATTTAAAAGGTAATAAAATACATCTAACCATTCAATATTTTAATAATACTTTTGAAAATGACAATAGAGGCTATTACAAAAGTATAAGTTTAGGTGTGAAAATTCTGAATATAAATTCAGAAAGTTTTTGATAAAAAACAACTCCTAAATTAATTACACAGATTGACTGAAATCTTTTCAGTCAGTCTGTGTAAAAATGAACCATTGATTTCAGTCATTACATGAAATAACATAACATATACACAACAGGCTTAAGAAAAGCCCTGCTGTTACTGAGGGGCTGCATTGCTTAGCCACCAAGGACCAGCCATGACATAAATAGGCTGTGGCAGTTGGGTACCCCCTGAGGTACTATTTGGTCACCAGCAGTTCGTAGCTAGTAGCTTGGAAATAGCTAATGCAACCTGTGGTTGCTAAGAGAAGTTGAGGGGATTTGAATCTCATTGGCTTACACTATGTTTTGATGTGGGTCACTTTAATTCTTGGTTTTCTGGTCATTATGTAAAAGCAAGTTGAGGAGTGAACAAGAACTGTTTTATGAATTCCCTCCCTCCCAGTTAGTTATGGTCATTTCAGTACATCTTATGCAGGTCTGGGCTCAGATTGACCTTGTAGCATGTCATCACCAGGTTAAGAATGTCTCCAACACTTGCGCATTGGCAGGCACTTGGGTTGCAATGGGTAGCTGCCAGGTATGGTTTGGTGATCAGAAATTGTTGGATAGTTAAAGCTCTACTTTCCTGGTGTTTTGTGCATATGTTTCCTCAAAGGGGATGCGAAAAAGGGGTCTCGAGGGTCGTCTTATTGTAATAGTAACTCCATACACATACCTTATGACAGCTGAGTAGCCAGTTTATAGTTACATCACTCTATGACCTCTCAAATCGCAAGGGTCCGGTTGGTGACCTTGTCCTCACCTACACCTGTCAAGGTCAGTTACACATAAACCCCTGGGTTCGGGGTTGCGGTGTTTTTAATAAATGCAACTATCTCTATCATGTTTTAATTGGTTATATTACAAGTTGTCTTACGTCATTTTCACATTAAACGTGATCTGTTCTTAGTTATTCACAAGTCGTTTTCGGATTAGTGTATTAGTATAACTTATTAGTCACTTATGTTGATATAAATTTGTGATGTGTTTAAGCCTGTGTGTATTTTAGTGGAGTTGTATATAAATTGTAGTTAGTGCTCATATGTATACATGATTATATACTTACTGGTGCTGGGGACTGTTGAGCTAATTTATGTTCATTTTATTGTACGTTACTTTAACTGGTACTGAATAATATACTGGCTGATATGATAACAAGTTGTAACACTTCAGAGTTCTTGAGATTTTACGTGTTATGGTAACTTACCCCACCATAATTTTATTACATGATAACTTACATGTGTGCATTGTTGTTAACTGGGTACTCTGTAGCACTTAATATTGCTTTACATTTTAATTTTTAGTCAAACTTTACGTAGACATTTTTAAAATAAACTTTTGTATGTGTATTGCGAGTGATCCCACATATGTTTGGACTATACCATAGCCAAAATTGCAAATATTTTGTATTATCTTAGCTTTAAATGCTTACAAAGAATTAGGTTGTTTCATACCATAATATCACTGTCAATATTCATCCAGAGATGGTAATACTTCGTGTTTTATACACTTTTTCAAATGTCATCTTTCGGATTATAATTGGCTTTATATTGACTTTTACCAGTGACTAATGTAATATATTATGACTTCATATTACTGTTAGCATCATTAGTAATTCGCAGTTTATCTGCCTGAAGTAATTTTAGTTATTGTGAGTAATGATTGGTCTATTAAAATATTGTTATGAATTATGGCATTGTGTTTTGTGGTATTTAATAAAAAAAATGAAGAGTAGATAATTAGTATTGGCCAAAATTACCTGTCTTACTGCCTGGTGGGGGGGGGGGGGGGGGGGGTGGGGGGTGGCGGGTGGATAGAAGTGCGATATAAAAAGCATACAGCTTCCCATGTGTAATTAAGCATGTGCCCTAAATAAGCAGAAATGAACAATTACAGTAAACTATGTCAAATGAGTGTCGAGAAACAGTAAACGTCTGTACAAAATGTTATCCTCTTAGCCTTTGCAACATATCTTAATTTACTTACGTTTTCTCAGATCATCATATGTTATCCATTCATTATAAAACGTGCCGCGAATTGAAATATGTCTCTGTACGTAATGTTTTTATGTAAGTCCTATAAGTACTTCACCACATATCAACTTTATCAAAACAAAGTACACACGATGTCTTGATAATTATATTGCAAAGGAGAAGTGTTTCAGTGTATAGAATCCTTATTTGGTTTGTTGATACTGCCATTAATAATACCCAAAAAAATCAATGATCTAGTGAAATTATAGAATACCCATGTTACAGTGTCATGATCTGCCTCTAACTGTCCCAGTGGTGTCGTTCAGAGCATAATCTCATTGGCTATTGGACTTATGTTTTCAGTCATGCAAGAAAGGGGGTGTATTTACAGTTAACATAGAATAATTATTAAAAGTACAAAACGTGTTTAAATTATTGTGAGTGAGCATTTCGTTCCAAAGATGTCATTACCAATGTTCTTGATCTGTTGTGCTGACATAAATGATCTGAGAGTATACCGTGGCATCCTCAGTGAATTTGGCCATTTTGGGCCCATCTGTCAATGCTTTCATAAATTAACTGCGACACATAATTTTCGGGAGTAGTCATCCACTGGCTATGTTAGAATGGGTAGACTGCCATGGACACTTTAAGATACTTTAAGGACCAGTCCTTTGTCATTCTTACTCAACATATGGCGGGAAAGGTCCAGTTCAGGATCAGTCCCTGTCCAATTGTGAGTGAACTGGAAGCAGATTTTTTATGAAATTACTGTCTACATAATTCGTATGGGGATGCATTCATTTAAAATGGTGAGATCTGGTAGCAAATCTTGGAGCACTATGTGGATGTCAGTGGTAGCACAGGATTTTATTTATTTTTATTTATTTATTTATTTGGGGTTTTACGTCGCTTTCAACACTGTACAGGTCATATCACGACGGGTAGTTGGAAGGGCAGAGGAAACCAGTACATAGAGTTTGCTAGGGTTGTGTACTGTAAACTGCCTACCAACGGCAAGTAACTACCAGCTTTCCCACTTAAGGCCATCACAGGGATCGAACCCCGGCCTCAGAGGTGGGAGGCGAGAGTGTTACCACTCTGCCACCATGGCCCCTGGTAGCACAGGAACCGTGAAGGGTAAAATAATATTATTTAAATTTTGGAAGCAATGCTTTAAGAGCACAACAAAAAGATCTCTCCTGGTCTCCTCCTGAACAGTCCTTGGAAGTTTAAATGCACTATTAGGGTGCTACCACCTATCTAATAGGGTATACAACCTCTCTGATATATCTCCAGTAAATATGTAGCAAGGGAGAATTATTCGTTCCCCCTTTTCTGGAGAGGAGTTAAAGGGGCTTAAGTGTTATGAGTGATCTTATGAATCATAGTATACAACAGGCTAATCTTATCAGTAGTATGTAAGGATTTAAAGGTAGAAGGTCTATTTTCGATTTCAAAGGTCACACCTCAATCACCAAGTAGGAGTTAGACTCATGTCGCTTTTCTAAAAGCATTGGTTACAGGCGTAAAAACTTAAGGAGCTTGATGATAAATAAGTCCAAACTAGCTCGAGTCAAAAGGCTTAGTCTCAATAGATCGCAGTAAGGTGGCTGCTCTACTAAGTATGACCCATCCCTCCTTCATGCATAGAAGGTAATGGCAGTTGAAAGGCAAAAGGGTTGTGACACTGCATTAAGCAGTTCTCTGGCTACATAATCTTTTAAAGCATCTTATACCGTATTCACACATTACAGGCTGTAAATTTCGCGTTTATAGGCATTTGGTTACATTGCCAAGTAAAACCTCTACTGTCTGAGGTTTCTATGTGACCTTGTGACACATGTACAGTGGCCAAACATCCCTTACCTTATGCTTTCAACATAAGTGTTAATTTTAATTTTTAAAATTTCTGACTCTGAATTTGTACTTTGAGCATGCACAGATGGAAACGAGCATGCACAGATAAATTTCTTTCCACAATAACTGAAGGTGTAGTCCATGGTGTATACAAGGTTGTGACTCAACCCCTTTATGTGTAGTACGGCGACATAAGGCGAGTGGAGGTAAATGGACATTTCGCCACTGTTTCACAAGGTTGCATAGGTATCTTGGACGGTAGCTGAAGGAAAGGGGTGCCCAACATCTATAACCATGAAATATACCACCTGTAGTGTGAATGATATACCAGATCTTGGAAGGTAAGTGGCATCCTTGGAATAGTTTTCATCACCTCTAACTGTGGACCTTAACGCCTGTAGTGTGAATGGGCATTAGTGTTTAGAAGTATAAACCAAGAGGAGGTTTTCCCTCAACAGGAATCTGGGTAGTCATCTTCTTGATATCAGTTACTGGACACGGGGGAGAACCACCTATAACATGGATACAGCCTGCCTCTTCACCTTTCTATTTTGGATGTTTTTGGATCATTTTATTATCAGGACAGTTATTTCTGATGAGATGACATCTCCTCTGGCCATATGTATTGTGTACTCACAAAGACTTAAAAAAATGGGACAATAAATTAGAAAGTCTCAAAAAGAGAAAAAAAAAACATGCAAGCTACACTGTTCTGGAGACTGATGGAATCTCATCCAAGTTACATTGTTGAAATAATCCTGTAAGCAGGAAGAGCTGATAGAATGGTTCTTCAGTTTAGTCTATGGGAACTCTTTATTGAAGGGCATTTACAAAGACATCTTTAAAAATTTATTTTAAAAAGTGTAAAACTGTAAGACACAAAAAATACTACAAAATGCAAAATATTAACATTAAATAACATCTAAAATGCATATTTCAGTCATAATAGGTGTTAGTTCATTAGGTTAATCTTAAGTGTAAATTATTTTCAAATATTCTGCACTTACTTAGCTCTTAATATGTAATCTGGGTTAATACAAAGTCTACATGAAAATTTTATAGGTCCTAATAAGTACACCTCAAAATGACTCCACACAAACCATAACAATTTGGCAAGCAAGTGTGTAACCATCGTTTTGCATATGAAACATTTTGAAACTGTTTCATGTGTATATTAAAACGATATAACATTAAGGAATCCCATGGATATATCACAGAGAGAACATGGCTAACAATCTATGTTAATACAACAGTTTTAAATAACAGTTTTACAATGCAGGAAACAGATGTGCATAGAACAAAACAGAAAGTATACAATGGGCTCTGAAGATATTTGTAAATAAAATATATTATCAAAGTTAAATAGTATAAAAGCATGTACAAACACTTAACATAGTTATGTCTACACATATATGTTGATTACAAAATAAAATGTGTTTACAACAAATACATACAAGAATTAATTTATTCAACATTTTAACATGACACAGCTGTGTCATGATTCTGATTGACGAATTGAGAAAATATTTCATCAGTAAAATCAGGATCACATCACAGGTTTGAATTATTTCTCATTCTAAAAAGACACGACTGTGTCGGCGAATCTGATTGGCCTATTTAGACTTTCCGATAATAACCCCTTGCAAATTAATGGGTGAAACAGCTTATTTTCTTATTAAAATGTCACATAAATAGAAATACAAAGGTAGATGTATGTATCTGTCTGCCCTACTCATTGGTCTGGAAAGGAACGAAGGGCTGTACTAAAATGGCACCAATCTTTAGAACCAATAGCTCAATATATCTCAGTATTCTGCTTGATGTGGAAGAGATTGGGATCTTCATCTGTTTCTTTGATAAGTTCGCTCATAGCCCAAGCTTCAGTGGTGACGTTTAAATCAACATAAATCTCAATGGATTTGCCTGCTGAAAAATAGCCGTCTACCCAGGGAGCTCTTGAATGATAAAAGATAAAAATATATCAATTATGTTAAAAATATGCAAAAAAAAGAGTATTTTTGGTATCACTTTTATGGATTGAATTAAAAGAACCTACCTCCTAAGGTATTCATATATAAACTTCCTTTTTTCGAAAGAAGGTCCTTTTGGTTTTTCAACTTTTCCTTTTGAAGTTCCATTTGGATTATCAATACCTGAAAAAGCAAGGAGTGAAGGATGTATTAGTAACCCCTGTTACCAGTTACGGTAATATTGGCACATAGAACCAGTATTTCGCACATTGTAATATTGTCATGTATATCAGTTAAGACCTGGGAAAATTCGTTTTTTTTTTTGTTTCTGTATGTAATGCACTGGGATCAAGTTCCAACAGAGACAATCAATAATTGCTTCTCAGTAAATGGTGAGATCCTTCAAGGCCCCTTCTAACAGCCAAGCAATATGAATCATAATAATATATTCATTTAAGACTTAGGAACAGGTCTTTCCTTCAAAGTTGTTGTGTAATATCCTGACATTTTTCAGTTCTGTTAACACCTGGCTTTCTGGCAATTCCCCTTTAGCTTAACTGGTTAAGAGCTAGACTTGTGTGTATTTCTGTGTGACAGCCAAAGAAAGTGGAATCAAGTCTCAGCAGAGACAATCAATAATTGTTTCTTAGTACATGTTAACCCTCGCTAGAATGAGATGTTCAACAAGTGAATGCAAGACAGGGATCATTTGTTAAACACAATCACGATTAGGCCACTGACATTCTCTTGTAAAAAATTGCTTCCAAAGAAAACAATGTCTCTCAGAAACTGTGGTGTCTTCAGCTTGTTGTATACTTACTCACAAGTATACCTAATACTCCTACTTGTGTACATTTTCCAATAATTGTTCATAATGTGTGTAACATTATTAAATGTTATTAAAGGTTGAAAATGCACATTTACATGCTCATTATCATGTAAATCACTTGGGTTATCTCTGACGTTGTAGATTATCACTTCATAAAAATTTTGCTTCGTTTACAGCAAAACATAGATCATTCATGATTATGAATTTTTAGGGAGGATGAGAACTGCTTTAAGGAAGAACTGATTCAAATTTGAGCATGATCGGGTTAATATCCTTGATTCTAGAGCAGATTAAGTAAAATATGTGTTGTAAAGATTTTGCACTCAGCTGGCACTGACTTCTTTCAACAATTTCTAAATTAACCCAGCATGTGTAAATCGCTACACTTCAAGGAACAAAACAGGGCACACTAGTACTAATACAATCCCCTACCATCTCTGATAGTTACATTTGAATCCTGGACTGACCTCAAATTGGAAAGGAGGTAGGTACTTGCTATTCATCAGCAGTTTGCAATACAGAACCTTGACCAACTGTTTGCACTGGTTTCCTCTGTCCTGCCAACTACCTCCCACCATATAATCAATGCTAAGTTATTTCACATGAAACACCAAATAATTCTTAACAAATTAAACGGAATGGAGGATATGTAAGTTTTGTATCACATATTTTGAATAAATGATCAGGTATCAGGTATCCATGTACTTAATCTCCGAAACGCGCTGATTCTAAGGCACACCACCTAAATCATAATGCATAAATCATAAGTCGTAAACCATAACAGGGTCATCACCAGGGGATCATCGGTGCTCAGTAGCAAGAAAAACTAAGGAGGAAAAGACTTCTGAAACAGATAGGTTTTAAGTCACGTTTGAAACATGATAGTGTTGGAGCAGTTCGAATTTCCAGTGGCAAATCATTCCAGAGTGTTGGAGCATCATATGAGAAGGACTTGTTGAAATGAACTTTAGATTTATGAATTGAGGAACTATAGAAGGGGACTTTAAGGGACATCTTTTCTGGATTACTATGTCTTGTCTTAACAGCAGATGTATATAAAGACAAATATGGGGCAAAGTATTTTGGCTTTCCAGTGGTAAACAATTTGTGTTTGAGTAACATGATTTTGAAAATAAATCATTGTTTAACAGGAAGCCAGTGATGAGACGTTAAAATTGGAGAGACATGAGAAAATCTAGATGCACCAGTGACAAAGCATGCCAAAAAAAATTTTGGATATTTTGAAGCCTTGTGATATACTTGGAGGACAAACTGCAAAACAGAGAATTGCAACAATCCAGATGACTACTAACCAATGCGTTTGTTACCATAATTGAAATGTCATATGAGAGAAAGCGTCAGATACAATGCAAATTTCAAGGCAAGATTTAATGATAGAATTTGCATGATAGGTGAAACTGAATTTAGAGTCCAACAGTACACCCGATTTCGAACAACATCCCTTGGAGAGAGGCAGTTTGCCAAAATGTTCACAGGAAAGGAATCTTCGAACCATTTATACTTACCCATAGAACCTAAGACTATAAACTCATTTTTTCCAGGATTTAATTTAAGCTTATTTTCAAACATCCAGATATGGATATCATCTAAGCAGGCCTTTAGCCGGTGAAATGACTAGGCACAATTTCCAGGAGCTTGGTGGACAAACAACTGGGAATCATCCGCATAAAAATGGTATTTAACATCCTCAAATTTTGCAATTACCTGACTAAGTGGGGAAATGTATAGAGAGAACAGTAAAGAGCAGAGCCCTGAGGCACCCCAAAATTTAGTATAAAACATTCTGAAATCACTGAGCCAGTTTTGACAGATTGAAAATGATACAGGAGATATGTTGTGAACCACCTAAGGACACTGCTAATGAAGCCAAACCTTGCTGACAGACGGATGAGGAGTGTATCATGGTTGATCATATCAAAGGCGGCCGACAGGTCGAGGACGACCAGGGCCGTAGGCATACCCTTGGTCAATAACAAGTGTATCTAATTCTTAATGCACAACAGGGCAGTTTTAGTTGAGTATCCAGCTTTGTAGGCAGACTGAAATGTGCTATGAAGATTATTTGAATCAATGTGAGACCTTATTCGAGCAGCTACTATATGCTCCACCAACTTCGACAAGAAACTTAGCATGGAAACTGGCTGATAATTCTTGAGGTCCTCCTTGGGCAATGAGGTCTGCTTGATAAAAGGTGTGACTGGCATTTTTGGAAAGTTAGGAGGAGGAGAATGTCTATACATCTTTTCACCAGGAAAGTGGGCCAAAAGTCTAAAGAGCATGTTTGTGACGGGGATTCCTTAATGAACTTAAGGCTTTAATTTCGGAGAATAACTGAAAAGAACTGAAAGAGGGAGGCTTCTTGTTTAAAGGAACACACTTTGATGTGCAGATTCTAAAAGTGTTTCTAATTTTCTTAATTTTGTCTATGAAAATGTACCAAACCGATTTGCCAGTGATTTTTCAATGGTACAGGATGGAAGGGTAGAGACCTGGAACCTGCCCAGTACCTTGCTCAATGCTCGCCACAAATTCTTACCATCCCCACTATTTTTTTTGACTAATTCCTGATAGTATTGTCCCTTATTCCTGTTCAGTAGCTGGTTACATCTATTTATTTGCCATCTAAGATGGGCTCGGTTCACTGGGGTTTTGTCCCTCCTCCTAGTTTGTTCATATTGCCTTTGTAAACACTTTGTGGTTCTGAACTCATTAGTTATTCAACCAGGTGCAGGTTTGGCGAGGTGTTTCATTTTTAAGGGTGCATAAATGTCTAGGAGATCTGACAAACTAGATACATATTGTTCATAAATTGTGTCAATGTCGTCTGATGGATTGGCAACAAATGCAGAGGCCACTAGATCTTCTTTAAATCTATCAACATTAATTTTAAGATATGGACGAAATGTTACTACTTTGTTCTGATGGTTTCCCGCAGACTGAAAATCAATTAAGCAAGAGATAATTTTGTGATCACTGATGAAGCATGGACCATGCACCTCTGATATTGCTGAGAATTCCGTTGGAGCAAGAAGTAAGTCAAGAGTATGAACATGAAGATGGGTAGGAAACTCTATATCTTGGGTCAAACAGCAGGCATCAAACACAGACTTCAATTCAGATACAAAGGGGGATGTAGAATCTTCATGAATATTAAAATCACCACAAACAACAAAAGATGAGGATAAGGACGACAGAAAACCAATATAAGACAAGAAATCTTCTAAAAAGACTTGAACTGAGGAAGCTGGAGGTCTATACAATGCACCAAGAAATGGTATGATAGTCAAAGGATGACAAATTTGGAGCATGATCAATGTTTTTTTGATTCAAATGCTTTTTTAACGAAAAACCCAACACCACCACCACTTCTATTTGCTCTTGAAGTATTATCTAAGGAAAAATCATCAGCGGTCAACTCTTGCAGAAAAAATTGTGTTTTCATGTGCCTTGATATGGGTCTCAGTCAGACCAAAGACATTGTATCTACCACTTTTGACTTTATTTGCTTACTACGAGGCCCTTATTTCTGGAATGGCAAATGGCAAAACCAAATCTAAGTGGTCCTGGGTTAACTGCCATGTCCCCTGACAACAATATCAAACTAAGTTGGCTAAAGGAAACCATTTTATGGTAGGAAACCCTGTGATTGCACACAAATACATACATGGGAAATTTGGGATAAATGGGGGAGAACAAATGGGGCACCATATGACTATACACATCATAATGAACCTCAGCAAGATTTAATGTTCAAACAAAAACCTTGGAAACTACATTTCCCAATAAACTATATCATGATATGAGTGATGCAACCAAGCAGAATTGAAAAGTAACTCCCGCAAATGTGCTAGTAACTCCTGTGAAATGGGCGATTATACCCGATTTTAGGTAAACGATGTTTATACTTACAACTTCTATTAGTTTGTGATGCACACTGTATTTCTGTATTTTCATTATACTCCATCTGTTCATTATTAACACCAGTTGTACTTGAAACTGTTTTTGCTGCTAGTTTATCTGGGTCTTTGTTGCATATTGTATCATTATTTTGTTCACCAGTTGCCCCTAGTGGTATTCCATTTTCCGTTCTACTTTTCGTGAGTCTCTGTGTATCTAGTAATGTATTTTCTTTTATACGTTCATTGCTCTTGTTAGATGGCATTCTTTCTTTTTCCAAAATGGTTTTTTGATTATTACTTATTGATACTTTATTCTCTACCATTCGGTCAATATCCTGTGGCATTTCAGTTCTGCTAGAGTGCCTTTTGGCATTTTCTATTGTATTGTGTGATTCATTACTAGTATTTCTGTTTGGATTTTCCAGCTCACTACTTGACACGGTGTGTTTATTTCTTTGTTGACTTCGAGAATTCCCAACAAGATTCCTTTTATCACCTGTAATCCGGTCTTTGGGTCTCAATTCTGTATTATCCGATGTATTGTTACATGAATTTTCCATTGAAAATGTTTTTGGACTATCATGTGATTTCTTACACCCTGATATTTCCTTACTTAACAATAGCTGGTGCTCTTCTGTTCCATGAATTTTTGAATTTGCTTTTTCAGTTTTATCTTGCATCACATTTGTTTCAGCCACAGTTTGTTGAGATTGTTTCTCTTTGTTGGAATGATTATCTACAATGTTATCATTTTCATCAAAGATTGTAGTTCCTGTCAGATTTGTGTGCTCTGGCTCTTCGGTCATCATATTTACTGATAGTTTCTTAGATCTGGCCCTGTATATGCACAGTAAAACTATGGCACTGACTATGCATATGAATATCAAGCAACCAAGTGCAATGAACAAGGCCTTGTAAAGACTTGAGGCTGTACTGGTTGGGCTTGATCCCAATGTTGTTGCAGCAAAAGTGACAACTGTTGATGGTCTCACTGTAGCCACCAGTGACAGTTTTGATTTTTTTTCATGATCCAAAAAATCTATTAAAATCAAAACCATAGCTGGGAATGAAATATCTCAGGACATTAAATGTAACCTTTTTTGAGTAAATCAATTTATTTTTCTTCCAAATTTTTGTCTGATATCATTCAGGTTATGTTCCTTTTACTTGGCAAATATTAAAATATTTTGAAAAAAGACATAGTATATGTCTGTGTATATAGTCAATGTGTTTATTACTTGTGTAGAAACGGATAAAGATAAGCATATATCTGATTCTTAAATAATGCTTTTTGATTCCACTGAATTTAACCTGTTGGTTACTTTACTATAATTCTGATGTTTTGTTTCATTATATTTAACAGCATAAAATGTATATTAGAAACATAATAGTAGACATAAATGAATAGAAAACTAAAAATGACAGTTTTCAAATCAAACATATAATCAAAATTAGGAGTTTCCGGTGTGAACTAGTCCAAAAATGTGTTTAAAATGAAAGACACATTGTATTTATTGTTATGTACATACTTTTAGTGTCTTAATAAGTCACTTTTCTTCTCTTTGAACTGGTTGAATTGATGAGTTAATAACAATGATAAAAATTTTGTTGACAGTTACAAGTTACTTGCGGCATATTTACCATTGTGAAGCATATAATCACAGTTCATTGTTCCCAGCCGTAAGTTGGCACAACTTGGAAACAAAAAACCTGGCTTTAAGTGTAATTGTGTACATTTCTTTATTTATTTAAACAAGCATTGACATATTGACAGGTTATAAACCTATTTTACTGACATAATGCCAAAATAATAAAACTTTTAAAATAATTTTCAATGGACGATAATATCATTTCAAGAAATCACCGAACCTGTCACAATTTGATATTGAAGAAATCACCAAAGATATTTAAATTATTTTTGTCGTCACTTCAATTTCCTTATTTGGTAGGTAGAAAAGCATGAGTTTTATCGACGACAATCAAATAACAATAAATATTCTTTCTTCTGGCTTGGGTCAAAATGAGGTTTTTATCATAATACACAGTCAAGCAGTATGCTGCTACATGCTGGGTTTGAACCCAGAGCCTCAGATAAGAGGGTCAAGGAAATAAATGCTGTTTAAATAATTGTAGTTTATGCCTCATTATATAAGGTTATCTTACATTGCAATATGTCTATATTTCACTAAAACAAACTTGAAAATTTACATACGTGAACATTGGCTTGTGCATTCTGTTGTAGTGCCATCTTTACACAACAGTCGACAACTTTCACACCTATGGTAAACCATCTCACAATATTCATACCATCCCTTGCATTCGTCAGTGGACCAACAGGTAGTCATTGTAACCTGAAAGTGTTTGATAGTGTTTGACAAAAAAAAACATTTTCCGCAAAAAGGGCCTGACTACCATAAACCCTTGCCCATGTGTACCATTAAAAAAGTGCAAGCCAGGGGTAGACCATTAGTAGCCACTTGTGTGAGTGTGACCCCGATCACATACAACGTTTCTTTCTGAGTTATGCATGAGTAGAAACAGACAAACAAACAGACCCAATTTCAATACCTTCATACCTCCACCTTGGATAGCAGGGGTATTAAATGTGTTTTAATGGACAAAGTATACTACATAAATTGAGAGTGAATAATAAGTGAATATGTAAATAAAGATTATAATAAGGAATAATTTTAAAATGCATGTGGTAAAAAATTACTATTATCCTCATTCTGAGTTTTGTGCCATTTAGAGGTTCTGATTACATTAAAACATGCCGTCAACTGTAAAATGTACTACAAAAGGTAGAATATATTGCTAGCTTGTGCTTCTGTCAATGCATATTGCAACTAGAAAAGTATCCATAGATCTAAGACCTCTGCAAAACAGTTTGGTTCAAAAACTAATTTTGTATATTCTTGACCACAGAATTGAAAATTTTGCTAGTATCTCAATCTAGACACTATTACAGATGCTATTGCAGAATGTATACGTATTTTGATAAACTATAAATTAAATATATACACACATATATTGCACTAGATGATACAGTCTGTGACCCATCTGGCTATTTCTGGCTGAGAGTCAGATAATTAATCAATCTGAGTGTCTTGGATCTGAGATAATTACATCAAGTTGATGTCAGCAAAAGGCAGGGATTATTTAAAAACCATAAATAATATATATACATAATACCACCAAGTGCCACTTTTTAAATTTATGTTGTAATCAAGCATTCAAACATGACATCAGCTATCCAAATCTTTGTATTAAAACTTGTAAAAAAATGCATGGTATTTGTTTACTTTGTCATTTCTGATTCTATTGATTCAACATAGAAGTACTTATGCACATTTAGCTTATGTAAGAATATGTCGTTTAATTGGAACATAATTTTCAGGAGAAATATTTTCTTGCCGCTCTCTTTGGTGATGTGCCAAATATGAACATTGCCAAATATGAACATCTTAACATTGCTCTAATTTCACTTTGCTTGTATTGGTAACTTGATTTTGTTTTCACATAAATAAACACTCTGTAAAAAGTTGTCCATAAAAAGAAAAAAAGAAATTGTGTTTCAATCCTGGCCGTAAAAGATAGCAGGGAATGTTTGTCGATTTATTTGGTCTGATATAAGTAATTACTTAACTTTGATTAACAGGTTTAGTTCATTGGAATGCTTTGGTTTACGAGAGTTTCAAATAAATATGTCTGGTCACATTTTTTTGGTGTTTTATGCACTGTGTGAAAGATCACAAAATGTCACGTGATACAGGAAGAGTGGAACAACATATATATGTGGTGTCCAATCTAGTTAAAAGTTGTTATTTGAATATATGATAAGTTAAAAATATTGTGAATATGTTGATGGAAAGTACAATCAGTCTGATTTAATTTTGCCATTTGACCAAAAATTCGGAATCTTCACATTTGAACTACAGAAAATGATCAAGCAATAAGGAAGGTTTGTAATTTTAAAATTGATCAAGAAATAAAAAAAATATGTGCATTTTAAATTAGGCTCAGTCTTATATGATGACTCTACCTACTGATTTGTCAAAATTTTGAAATTTCTTAAAAATAAATGTTGATTTGCATTAGCTACTATCATATTGCTATAAGTGTTGATGGACAATTGATACAATAGGAAATCTTTCCAAATCGCATACTAGTATCCTGTTACGGGCCACCCGCAAATGCAATAAAAATTATTGGTTGCTTTCAAGTTGCAACAGGTAGAGACAAAAAGTTTACAAAAATAAATTATACAAATAAAAAGTTATTACAGTCAACGGAGATAAGAGTTAACACAATAATACAATCATGAAACAAATCTGACCTGACCAAATTATCCATATAGTGAACAGTTAAATTTATCCACCGTATCCAGCAATCTGTCAATTCGGTGTCACTAACACCAAATGTCTGTATCTAGATATTCAGAGTATCTGTGCAACAATATTGTTTGCTCCATATGTGAGCAATAGCCAACAATATCCAGTGTATGTATTCAACTGTGCAGCATAATTCCCCACTCTGTCTGATCCAAGATGTGAACAATATCCAGTGAACAGCAAATCCATTCTCTGGTAGATCTACACATTGTATCAATTACATTCAAAAAAGTTCACCACAAAGTGTACTATACTAGGCAGTTTGTATCCAGTTGAATTTATTGTTTTTGGTTCCAAGGTTCAATGGCAGTAACTCTCCTTCCATTTTCCCCCTCAGTATTTTTGGTACTCTTCACAATTCTGCTGATATTTTCATAAACCATGGTTCTTTGCTGATTTTCATTCTCAGAACATGTTATAAGGGTTTTCCACTGGAGCCAACCCTGTAACTGACCCTACCACTCTAGGGTCAGTTGCAGAAGTCTTAGGGTTGTGGGAAAAAGTGCATGAAAATGGTGAGTTGCTTATGAAATCCATGACAGGTCGGTACAGTTACAGACAGGACGTGATGAGCTTCCCGACAAGATATAGGGTCGGGGAAGTTTTTGGCATGGCCAGTCATAGAACTACTACAACAATCCCTAAACCCCTAACAGACAAGCTGGATCACAAACAGACAAGCCCTAAAGAAAAACAGAGAAGCCGGGAGTATGTTCCCGACCTTTTACGACAGAACTGATTGTTTTGTGGGTCGGTATCTACATGCAATAGAAATTGAAGATCCAGAATCAGGATCCATATCACACTATATAAACCCTCCTCTCCTGTGATGTGCCATTCATTTCACACTTCAAAGATGACAGGAACACATCAAGAGCAACTTATACATCACTTGAGGGTCCTTTTGTTTTTATTGAATTAAATATTTTATTGTACATGATATTTTCAAGTCACAGAAGACAACAGAACCCAACACCTGGCCATCCAGCAGCAGTGGGTCATCATGTGATGCCCAGATTTTCAACCGCTGCAAACTGAAAAGAATAATTTCGAACGGAACCTGAGACTACCACCACCTGAACCACTTGGACCTAATGGCCAGATCTACACTACTTCCTGCTGGAAAATGATGCCTTGATGCCTTGGCTGGTCAAGCCTTACAGTAGATGACAACTGACCAGGGAAGAGAGAATAGCCAACTACAGTATATTCAGGGGCAGGAGGTTGGTCAAGAACTTATTTGGTATATTTGTCCAGAGATTCAGGGTGCTGTTGACTACTATGGAGCAAAGACCAAAAGTTGTGAGAGACATTGTGTTCACATGTGTGGTACTACATAGCATGCTGAGAAGCCATCAGGAGGGAGCAGACAGACCACCCACTCCAGCTGATGACATACAACCACCAGAGGGGGACCGGGGGAATGGAGATATCATGAGAACTTAAGAAACCCATTGAGGGATGCCAAAACATGGACGAGACCTACTGAAAGACTACTTCAATAAAGTGGGCAGGACAGAGTTTAAGAAGACTGAGGGGGAGAACATGCTGTCATCTATCAGTCCTTTTCAGGACTACCCAAATAATCCAAGAACTTTTATTTAGCCAAGTTTTGCATAAAAAATAACCCCAAATTTCCGACAGTTTAATGCAATTTCAGTCTTACCAAAATTATCACAAACAGAAATCCCTTCCAAGCCCAGTTCACAAATTTAAATATCATCTTATACAGATTTAAACCCAGCTTCTCAATTTACAAAGTTTACATCCACCACCAAAATGACTTGGGACTTATTGTAAAAATTGCAAAATAGTAAAACAGAAATGATCCCATTTTGTCTGATTTCTGGCCCCCAAATATCACAAACAGAAACAATTTTCATGATCCATTTTGTGCAGAAACTACAAAAAATATTTTTAAAATGTTTTGTTAGGTCTCACCGTTTGTTTGTCTGTCAGTCCCTCCACACATTGAAAACACAACTTACTTGTATGGATGTTGAGTTTCATTCAAAATTTTTGTTATGGGTGGGAGGAACGTGGATTGGTTTCTGGATCTTTGTTATTGGGGTGCACTTTTGTTTTATAAGTTTTTTGGTGGGGTTGGGGTAGCTTGCTTTGGAAATCTTAGGGGACAAATTCTACTTATTTTTTTTACTTTCATTTTAAATAATTTTTGAACTTGCATTTTCTTCATTATTTGTTTTGTGGTGGAACTTTGTTAATATTTGTTCAGCATTCACTCATTCATTCACACAATTTATTTTCATGTAGTGTTGGGAAGTGTTGGATGGTGTGCATTTTTGTTTTTGGGTATAGACATTCAGGTTATTAATTGTTTTTGGAAGATTTGGGTGGCCCTTACAAGGGCCGGTTTTGATGCGACTTGTGCGGGCTAATCCATCAATTTGGGCTAAATCTGGTGGCTGGACTGGCTGGGAGGTCTTGATTGTTCTTGATGAGTAGAAGCTGGCACTGGTGACGGTGCTGGTTGAAGTTGAGAGGGTGAAAATGGCTGTGGTGTGTCCATCTGTTGGTACTGTTGCACACTGGGAATAGCTCCAAAGGGACTGGATAATCCAGTGTGCTGACTTTCCTCCTGATGTGAAGCTGCAACTGAAGGTGGGTTAAAAATCATCTGTCTGGAAGTCCCAGGCTGTTGGTCATCCACAACTACTTAAGAAGTTGACTGTGCTGATGCTGATGAAGGCCTTGATGGTTGCTCTACTTCGGCAATCACCATAGCAGGCTGTGTTGTGGCTATCTGTGTGGGCTGCACAACTGGAATGTTGACTGCTTGAATTTCCAGTATGGTGAGTATCCATTTGTATCCTGCTGTTGCCTGTGTTGCTTCTGTAAGTTGAAATGTGGTGACCTGTTGACTTGTGGTGACCTGTCTCTTGCAATCTTCAGCCTTGTACTGTATTTCACTGAGAAGCTTCACTGTCTCATTCCTGAAGGTCAAGAAGTCTCTCTCCTCCAGGTGTTCAATCTTAGTGTGAAGATAGTTTCCAGAAACGTGTAAATCATCGACCTCATCTGCTGGAACTGAATTAAGACTGGATCAGCAGCAGTAGTGGCAGTCACGCCTGTAGGCTGTAGTCACTTGGGACTGGTGCTCGAGGGCTGATGAGTAACATCTGATGCAATGCTGTTTTCCATCTCAGATTCTGTGTATCTGGATGAATCCAGAATTGAAGCTGAGGCTGTGGCTGCCGAAGGCCTCTGAGGTGACTTGAATGCAGAAGACTTGGAAACTCCCTTTCTTATGACGTGATCTTGTAGAAAACTGAAACTGTCCTTCAGCAAGGTCTGTCATTCTGTGCTCTTCTCAGCTGATTGTCCTGACTTTGTGCGATCGAGCTTGCCATATCTGGCACATTGAATCTCGAACCACTTTTTCACAGTTTTGACAGACAAGTTTCTGGTAGCTGCTAGCTGCTTCCACAGTCCTTTTGTCTTCTGCTTGTCTTTGAAACTGTTGTTGGTCTTGTCATACAGTTCCTCGTAATGTTTAACGAACTCCATGATGGTTTCTTTGTCAGCATCACTCATGAAAATAGACTTTATCTGGCCTTTCTTCTGTCTGGATTGAGTTGATTCTACATCAGTATTGGTGTCAGTTCACATTACCTTCTCTCCCCTTTCCTGGCTCTCTTCCCTCCTCTCTCTCTCTCAATCCTCTCTCTGTCTCTCTCTTCCTGTTCTCTCCCCTCACTCTCATCCCTCTCCTGTCTCTCCTTCCTCCTTCTCTCTATATCCTCAGATGTATCTCCTTACTCACAACTGAGTGTCAGTTGGTACTTCAATCTTTCTCCTTCTGGCATGCTGATCAATCATTCAATTGTACAGCTTGTTTAAAAAAAAACTTAAAAATAAAAGTGAAAGCTCATAAAACAGATTTCACTTCCAGCCAGTCCAATCTATCTCAAACTTGAACTAATTTGCAAAAAAGAAAATGAAAAACTTCAAATAAGAGCGGCACACGAGTTGTCTCTCAACAAATCAAAGCCCAAATATACAAAGATTGTCTACCGACCCACATTTTTATACACACAGATTTGAAAACCGACAGGCCGTAAGAGGAAAAAATATTACTGGCCTGTTGGATATAGTTCACAGTTTGTCTGTTAGTGCTACAGGCCTGTCGGTTATTGTTTACCACTTGTCTGTTTCAGTTTCAGGCCTGTCGGTTACAAATTTTCCTGACTCTAGGACCCAGGCGATTAAACTTACTGACTGGCCTTGACACTTTGCAGGCCTGCTGGGAACAGTTACAGACAGGCCAGCTAATGTTACCAAATGAACTGTAACACTTCCCGCAGAGTCTGTTTGTCATCACGTACAGTTAGGAAGTCTATATTTGGGAGAAGCCAGATACTTGTTACAGACAGGCTTGTTTGATTAGCTAACTACCTGGGAAGTGTAACCGACAGGCCATTAGGTTGGCTAACATGCCTGTTGCTAGGTGGATGAAATTAAGGTTGGATACAAGGGTCATCAATGGTCGTAGAAATATCAAGCATGTTTGATATTTCACCAACTCTTCCTGACAGGCAGAAAACTACAACCAACTCTAACCAACCATGTTAACATTGGTCCCGGCTCTCCAAAAATGCAGAGTTACTGGCCGGTCAGCCCCAGTGGAACACCTGTATTAAGAATACTTGTAAAGCCTGACTCTTCCAGGTGTGCAACCTTTGCAGAATGAGACAGTATCTCAGTAGCGGGTGGGAGGTGGACTGGTGGAGGGGCCATCATACCTTTTCCCCCACATTTGACATTGTAAACTCAAGATATTTTTTGGAATTTTTTTCAAGAAATTCACACACAGTCAGGGTTAAATATACTTTGAGATTAACTATTCAAACTGTTTTAACTACATGAATCAACCACAACTTAAATTTATGAAAAATATAGCATAAAAGAAATAATATTAAGAAACATGTCCATGCAATTTAAACTACAATAAGATACTGACGTGGTAGCCACTGTATGTTTTAAATGTGTTGTTAAATTTATGAGTGATGTCAAAACCTTAACTATTGCTAGGGACTTTATCATATCATTGTAGGGTGTAGTAGGTAACTGAACCATAAAAGCATGTGGTCTTGAAAGTGTGTTGTTGTCCCAAATATACCATATCATAGTATATATCATTTTAAAACAATTGAGTTTTGACAGAAAGGCCTATCTTTTTGAGTTTTTATTCCGTTACATAAACTGTTATATTTGCTATTTCTATGTCAACTACAGCAACCACCACCAGTAGCAGATCCTCCACCACCACCAGCAAGACAGAAACCTAGAAGAAGCGACAGCATGTGGGTCAGGTCATGGCTACTACAGAGAGAGGAGAGGCGAGCCTACCACAACATTATGGCTGAACTGTATGCCACAGACATTCCAGGATTCACCACTTTCATGATGATGACCCCAGAATTATTTGAAATGATAAAGACCAGACTGGAACCACGTCTAGCCAGGCAGGCCACCAACCACAGAGATCCAGTCAGTGTTGGAGAAAAGTTAGCCCTCACCATCAAATATCTGGCTACTGGAGAGTCATACACATTATTATCCTGTCAGTTCAGGGTTGCAGATCCACCATTTCCAAATTTCTACCAGGGGTCTGCAGGGCCATCCAGGATGAGTTCACCAGAGAGAACCTCAGATTTCCTAATACTCCAGATGAGTGGAAAGAACTGGAAACAGAATTCAGGATCAGGTGGAATGATTCATATGCTCTGGGAGCCCTTGATGGCAAGCATGTGACCCTGAAGAAACCCAAGAACTCTGGAGCCCTGTACCACAACTATTCAATAGTAATGTTGGCCTTGGTTGATGGACAGTATGACTTCAGATCAGTGGATGTGGGTACAGCAGGATCTTAGACGCCCAGATATTTAATACCTGTCACCTGAAGAGGAAGATTGATGGTGGCAGCATCGGCTTCCCTGACCCAGCACCTATAACCCAGGGTGGTTGAGATGTCCCCTACTTCATCCTGGCGCATGATGTGTTTTCCCTTGAGACCTGGCTGATAAAACCCTATGGCAGAAGGTTGTTAACAAGAGAGGAAATGATTGCTGACTACAGAATATCAAGGGGCAGGAGAGTTGCTGAGAATGCTTTGGGCATCCTGGTTTCAAGATCGTCCGGAGTCATGATGACCTCTATTGAATTACCCCAGAAACAGTCAGGGAAGTGGTCTTGACCTGTTTGGTTCTGCACAACATACTGAGAAGGCACTATCAAGGTCAACATGGTGGTCAACAGAAAGGTGGTGGTGATGATGATGATGATGTGCCTGGTGATGGTCAGTTGATTTGTGGTGCTGCTGATTGTGGTCGCGACAGAAACCCTGCCAGAGAAGTCAAAAGACTAGGGGATTACCTGAAGGACTGTTTCAATAATGAGGGAGCAGTGGCCTGGCAAGATGGCAGACTATAACCGCTCCTGCAGTGACCAGTCCTTTTAAGGACTAATAACCAGTCTTTTTCAGGACTACCAAATATTCCAAAAATAATTAATGAGCTGTGTTTGTTCCAAATAACTCAACCATTTCCCAACATAAGTCACCCAACCAACAAACAGACAAACGCAATGCCAAACATAAGTCACCCAACCAACAAATAGACAAACCCAATGCCAAACATAATTCCCAAAAATAACAGACAAACCCAATGCCAAACATAAGTCCGCCAACCAACAAACAGACAAACCCAATACCAAACATAACTGAATGGAATAAATATTGCATATATTTTGAAAGGTACACCGTAATTTCACTAACATTTGTTTTTTTTTCTGGAAAAATAACTAAAACTGAAATTGCAAATCTCAAAATTAATTTTTTTTATTGCACTTCAAGAAAGTTATGTTTTCAAATTCGTTTTTCAGTTCGTTGGTTGGGGGGTTATGTTTGCTATTGGGTTTGTCTGTTTGTTGGTTGGGGGGTTATGTTTGCTATTGGGTTTGTCTGTTTTTTGGTTGGTGGCTATGTGATAACATAATATCTTTTAACTCTAGGGATGGTGTCAGTGTTGTACTTTTTATTACAGATTTAAACCAATCCCATGGATTTTAAACTACAAATGGGCAGATTATTTCTATGTGGCCTTCTGTTTTTATGTGTATTACCATGGGTTATTTGTTTCTTGTTTGGGGTGGTGTGGGTTTTGGGTTTTGTTCTGTTTTGTGCTAAGTATTTGTACTGAACTGTTAAGTTTGGGTAGGGGAATTTGAACAACTTGCAGCTTAATAATTGATTTGGGCGGCCCTGAAAAGGGGCTATGGTGGTTACGAGACCCAACTGGACTGGTTGGCTACTGAGGAGGCTGCTGCTGTAGAGCTGCTGCAGTTGCTGCTGAGGCTGCTCAATGATCTGTGTTGTTGTGAAATCTGGTAGCTGGTTTAGTATTCCACTATGTTTTGTCTGCTGCCCTCGTCCTGCACTGTGACCACTGATGGAGGGTTTCCAAAGCCAATGGGGCTGGGTGTGTAGTAGACGTAACTGCTAGAACTGCTACCTGGGTGGAACTAGATGCCTGTTGAGTGATTGTTGGCAGTATCCCAACCTTCTGTGACTCTCTGATAATAGTGGCTGATTTCTTGGATAGTATTTGATGTCTATGAGTGTTCTTTACTGCTTCAATATCTATAAAAATCCTGCCCTTGAGATCTTCAAACTCCTATTGGGTCATATTTTTAGCATCTTATGTCACGTAGTCAAAGAAGGGCTGCCTGTCTGACTTCTGCTGCAGGAAACCTGAGATCAATGTCCTCATCCGGTCAAAATACTCAAAGTGCTCAAGTATCTTGGAATCTGTAGAAACTGGTATAGATGTAAGTATTGATTGACACCAACTCTCCCTCAGGACACTGGACTCAGGATGTTCTGTATTAGTAGTAGATCCACAAGATTCTTCATGCCTGCTGGTGTTGGGACTGGCCTAGAACCCAGAGCTTTGGTTGGCCCCCATGCATCTGATGTGGGTCTTAAGGAAACCCATCTGCTGGTGGACCCTGGACTGTCTCTTGGTCATCTCCCTTGGGGCTTGACCAAACTGTTGTTTGGAGAGCTTGCCATAACGAGTTCTCTGTGACTCAAACCACCTTCTGACATCAAGGGCTGACATCAAGGGCAAGAGCCTCCCTTGCTGTCTGCGTGGAAATGTCCATGCTCCTTGTCATACAGCTCTGGGTGCTCCTGCACAAATTCAACAATGGCATTTTCTTGGCTGCCAGTGAATATAGCACAAACCCTGGCTCTCTTGGCTGCTGAGTGGCACTCTGATTCTTCCTCACACCTCTCAACTTTTTCACAAGCTTCCTCAGTAATTTCTAATCTTTCCTCTATATTCTCTATCCTCTCTTCTGTGCCCTCCTTTGTCCTCTCATCTGTCTTTTTCTCTGTCCTCTCCTCCAACTCTCCACCTTCCTTCTCCCTCTCCTCTTGCCTCTCCTCCATCTTCTTCTTTCCTCGCTTTCCTTCTTTCTCTTTCCTCATAACTCCAGTGAATATCACAAAAAAGTAAAAAAAGCTGAAATGTGTGTCCTAACTGTTAAATTTGCCCTACGCTCAAGTAAAATGTGAAATGTTACAAAAACTGAAAACTCCAAGCACTAAGTGACACACATCACTCAGTAGCCAACCAGTCTAAACACAGAAAGCGTGTGTGTAGTCGCTTATATAGTCCCAGACCCCCTGATTGCCTCTTTTTGGTTTCAAGTGTGTGGAAAAGAGTCGGTACTTAATCAGTACTTAGTCCCAGGCCACCTGGGGCATCATCAGACTGTCACAGACTAAATTTGTGTGGTCCCAAGTGGCCTGAGGAGGCTGGCTTGGATCAGTTTGGATCAGCTTCTCTTAGTTGGGGCTTAGTCTCAGACCCAGATTTCTTAGTCGCAGGACACCTGAGATGGTCTGAGGCTTCCCTGGACTAATGAAACCAATTCTTTTTTACACACATGAAACTTCAAAGGTCTGTTATGAGTCGGGGACTGACAACAGGCTTCCTGAGACTAAGCTAAAGACGCCTGGGACTAAGGGTCTTAGGAGGCCTGAGACAACATGGGACTGTGTAAATTTGGGTCTGTTGACTGCGGGAAACAAGAATCGGTTTGGGTCGTGAGAAATTTGAAAAATATCTGATTTTTCTCACGGCCCCCTACCGACAACTCCATTCCATACAGAACACCTGGGACTAAGCAAATTTTTGAAACCGACTACAAGAAAGCCTGAATCGGGAAGCTTAATCATGTGGTGGAACACCCACTATAGTTAAAATCATACCTGGACAAAAATGTTTTGGCATTTTCAATCTTATTAAGCATATAACAACAAAGTTAGACAATTAAGAATAAATGTCACAATAATTACATTTTTAAAATGCAGTGATAGAGTTCAAAAGTAATATAATATACGTACCTTGTTTGATAACAAGTAGCCAACAAGGTTATTTAATATGTTAGATATATTATTCCAAATTACACAAACCCAACTTTATCAATATATCTCAATATATCTTCCTATTACGTTCACATATTATGCAATGTTTGTATGGTGTACTATGGAGCCCTATTGGGGCAATGTGGTTTTATTTTAAAATGTAACTACAATGATCACGAATTAATAACTAATTATTATGTTATCTCTAAAATATCTCGAGGGCATTACATCATGACATGGCATCACTATAAGATATCATGAGCCCAAGCTATTTTTTGCAGATGAAGACTTTACAGTGATGTACCGAACATTAGGTCACCTCATTTTTTCACCTCATGATTTGGTGATCACACCATCACCTGGTATTCATCATTATGATATGAAGAGTGCCAGAAGTGGTGATTACCAGATTATTTTCTGATCACCAGAATTTTCTGGTGAGCAGCAGATGGTGTAGTTATCAACAGATGACATTGACAAAAAAAAATCACCTGGGTCGGGAATCACAAACATTCTGAAGTAGGAATATTTACTTAAGTACAAGATAAATATAACGACAAATTTTGTACTTAAGTAAGAATTCTTACTTAAGAATTTTTGTGAATCCTGGCCCTGGTGATCAGTGATTACTAAAGGGAATAAATAAATAGATATTTAAAGACTTATTTCATTGTATTGTGTTGTATTGCATTATTCTAAAATGGTAGGCTGCGCAGTGAATGTGGACACGTCTTTTGCGCAATGCTTGAATCGCGAATATAGAACGGTAAATAAAGTAACGCTGTTGAATTCTACGTACATCATCCCTCGCATATATAAATGTAAACAAACGACTCGCGGTAAAATAAGTGGTTAAAATATTCATAAAATTGTCATTTCTTGCTTGATTTTAATAAATAACATATCGTTGTAAAGCTTACAACAAATTGAAAGCATCTACAGTGACAGTCTCTCAATATTTTATAACAAATTCTGTGAAAAATAGAGTAACAAATATCCAATATTTTTACAATTCGGCCTTCGGGCTTCGTGGCTTTAATACAGCCGCTCGATAGTTTAAAACCATCATAAAGCACTCGAATATGTCTCTTATTCCTATATTATCAACCACACATCATATAAGACTGAATAGAGGGCATTTACACAGTGGGATATATATTTCTGGTATACAGATGCGCCTCTTTTAAGTCGATGATTAGTGTCAATATGTGTCAATTCTTTAATATTTTGGGTACGAAAACCAACGGGTGCATCTGTTTTTTTTTTGTTTTTTTTGGTTGCTGCATAAAAATCCATAAAGAAATGTCTGAGACATCACATGTTAAAATTGATGTTTTTCACGTTGACCAGTGCACGTGCATATATATAAAAAATTAAAACATCCCTCACTAGACATCAGTCCAAGGAGTGACCTTGAGAGGTGGAGGAGAAGAGTGAAAGCCGCAATCACGGAATTCAAAATAATTTTATAAAAACTACTTGTTAGCACATTATTACATTAGTTACATCAACTATCTATTGTTGATCTACCTAAGACACACTTATACAGATTACATCATAATTGCATTGCAAATGACATTGACTTTTTGAATATGCAAAAGTATTGTTTGAGAATAAATGATAACACAAAGGTACACAAAGACATACTAGAATCTATATAAGACACTAAAATACTTGTAAAATTGCCTTTCTATCATACATGTTAACATTGTGAAGCAACAGTTACTTTAAAAAGTACTCATACACAACTGTGAAATTGCAGCCTGCACAAAGTCAAAGCTGCCAACATCAGTGTATCTAGGCAATGTATTGAACATAGTTAAGACAACCATGTTATAAATAAAAGTTGAAACAGTTAAAAGTACTGTAAAACTGGAAAACTCACCAACTCACCCACCTCACTGTGTAAGCTGATAATCCACCTAAGATGAAAGGGACATGGGAGGGTGGGCCAAAAGTTCCCATGTTGTTAAAACTGAACAAAAAATGGCGGCAAAAATTGGAGGGAAGGTTTTTATAGTGGAGGAGAGTAAGAATATGGAAAGTAGTTCTTAAGTGTTAAGAGGTTATTAAGAAGAGGGGATAATAAAGGAGGGGGGGGGGGGCACTCTTATGTTTTTCACGTTGACCAGTGCCCGTACATATATATAAAAATTAAAACATCCCTCACTAGACATATATCGTAAAATATATCACTCATGAAAATTAACAGTATAACACTCTAGGGAAGCACTCCTATAATGTTGTCGTCTTCATTCATAATCTATTTTTTCTCTACATATTATCCCGGGGATTTTATTATGATATACACTTATGTCACAACAGGGGCTCTGTAGTAGTCTACTTATATCAAAGTGTGTGTATATGTATGTGTGTGAAGATATGATTTCTTACGGCAAGTATCCAAAACAATTTGTGAACAAGGCACTTAAGAATTTAATGTATGTACAAGTACTTGTCTGTTACATTGCATTTCATTATGTTGCTTTCACTTTTGTTATTCGTTTACTTGGAGAATTGCCCACATATATGCACACCATGATAGATATATAAATAATAAGGAACACGCAATTGTCATATCAAATAAAGTTATAGTATGAATAAACTTCCTTATTTCTATTTGTAAGAGCGTTCCATTTTCATTACTTTTCCTCCTGGTCAACCCGAGTTCGCCTCTGGAGCGAAAGTATGGAGGTCGTACAACTTATCTTTTTAACTTGAGACCAAAGAAATACACTTGGGACACATTGCCTGTTGTTCCAAGTGTAAATGAGAAGCAGGATTGGGATAAAATAATTTTTATTTACAATTTTTACACTAATATACTAGTATTTGTTTACAATTGGAATAAACATGTAATTGTACAGTCATATGTTTTATACTGAACTAAAGGCCACTTTAAGTAGACCAAACTTAAAGTTGACTTTGCCAAAACTGGTGAAGCTAAGGTGACCTTAAAGAATTTTTTTGAAAATTATACATCACACAAGGGGTGCACATAAGGTCACCCTAAAGATTACCAAAATTAAAAACTAGGTGAACATAAGGTCACCATAAAAGGTTGCCAAAATTTAAGTTGGCCTCAGATAAAATGATTCAAATTTATTTGATGTTTAAGGTTGATACATACTATAATGAACTATTTACATAATTCGATTTTGAAGTTAAGGATTAACCAGTAAAGTACAACATTTTAGTTAAACATGTAAGTAAGGAGAGAGTCCCCAAACACCAGTTAGGAAGTAGTGGGTATGTACAACTGTTTCTTGAAAGTAAGAGACACTTGATCAGAAGCATTATGATCAAGTGTTATGTATCTCCAGACACATTCCGATCCACATTTGAATTAAAGGTGTAGGTGGCACCAGAATACCAGAAGGCGTGGAAGGTGATGTTAGAGTTATGTAGGTTGAGCCTTTTTAGGATAAGTTGAAAACGATGCCTTACCTGTGTATCTTTCAGAGGGACCCAACCTTTGATGGTCTTGTATTGAAACAGTGGATCATTGTTTGATCCAGGTACCGATTTGACCAGGGTGTTATTTCCCAGGGAGCCGAGTTGACAATAATACTTTTTTCTGGGGGCCGATTTGAAGGAGGCTGATTTGGTAAAGGGCCGAATTGTCTATGATTCCTGAAAAGCAGAGAAACTATCATAAGTGACTCTCGCTTTGGATGTGCTAGCTAGTACATAATTTTGAGGCCAAGGTATTTGCTACTTTACTGTGACCTGATAATTATTAGCTCTTTGTGATTTGAACTTACCTTGTTCATTAATCTTAAGCAGTTTTTGCAGTCTAAAATCCACTGCATTTTGTATGTGTCTAGAAGTTTTGAGAAATTTGGTTTGTAAGAATGACGATGGCGTCCCCAGCGTCATTGTCCTCATCCACTTCCTGGGGGGTGTGGTGCTTACATTCAGGGAACTGTCTGCATCAGATCCAGACTTAACCTTCCCCTGTAGCTGTTCCTCGGTTCTGTCAATCCTCAGCTCAATTGCAGACAATCTACAACTCACAGCATTAAGAGTGCTAAGAATTTGAGAATTTGTGTTCTCAACCATATTCTGACTACTAGAAATAGTCCAAGTACTTGCATTACTTTGCACATAAATCTGACATTTGTTACCAACAGGCCTCCTATGTTTCTCTCTGCCTTTTGAATGGTGGAATAGTTTTGGCATATTTATTACAAATTTAACCTACTTACATGCACCACGAAAAACAACAGAGCTGACGGGCAAATACCACATGTATTCAATACAAGTTATCAAACTTCAAAATATTTCACAATATCAATCAAGTGTAAATTAAAAGCCCCGTCAACTCACCTGGCATGCCAAGTTATAACATAAACGGTATAATACTGTGATGTATACACTATAGGACACCAAATACTAAATACACTAAGATAATAAAAGAATATCACTAAAACACCAAGCTAAAGACAAACTTCAACAGGAAAATTTTTTACAAGTTACATAATACTGTTGAAATGGAGTCCTTTCAGTTTGACTTCCCTCTCAAGAGTGAAGAATTTAACATTTCAGCGGGAAATTTTTAATGGAAGGTGAAAGGTCACCCAATGACACTGAATGAGGACAAATAAGAAGTGCTTTTTAACAAGGAATTTGAGTAATGAAATGTGTGGAACCTTTGTCCCCACCTCCAGTCGCAGTCACCTAATCGTGTCCATTCCTAATATGGCCTTATGACTTAATTTTTCAGCTTTATGATGATACTTGTTTCAATCCTTTCAATTTGCGAGTATTTGTAATGCAATATTCCAAAAGACTGGCAAATAAACTTTGTGATGGATGTTAAAATAAGTCATCATACTTGTATCAGCTTCCTCAACTACTCTCTTTTCTATTACAATGACTAATTAGAGTTTTTACATTGTACACCAGTGGGAAGTAAGCTGGGTAGTTACATGCCTAATATGGCAGTGGCTTATTTAAATAAACTTTGAGGGGTGGCAACTTTATGTATGTGTAGAGCAATATTTGTGTACACATCCAAAACTGGACAATATGATTTATTGTCTGTTGGAACCTTTTTAAGGACTGGTCAGTAGAATCTATTATGAAATCTCAAGTGGCTGGTTATAAAAAGTCTGTGGTGCCTGTTTTTTACAAATTAGTGTGTGCTGTCTTGCGAAATGGTGATCACATTTGTGAGCCACAGAAGTAACACTTAGTTATTTTGTAGATGATTGAAAATATAACTCTAATTTGACAGTTAATAATTTCATTGTGACACTTGGGTAAATTAACTATTGCAGTTTGGAAAGTGAAGCAATCACATCTCATTAGTGTAATGTGCCAGTCCCTCAATTATTGATTGGAAACCGGGAAAAAGTCCTACAACGAAAAGCCCCACAGGAGAAAATCCCTACTGTTTTTTATATCCATGTAGAAAAGCAATACACCATTTCTAGATCTTGGAGAAAGCCCTGTACATCATGTTTAGTTTACAAATGAAAGGGTTGATCATTACATTAAGGGCATTTTAATTGCTATTTAAACTTCTATATTCAATCTCAATGCCCCTTTGTAGTTTAAGAAACAATAAAATAATCACTTCGTTAGCAAAGTAAAAACACTCTTGGTTAGTTACTCAATCACTAGATGATAACTATCAAAAAGAACATTGCAGTGAAACTTCAAGTAGAAATGGCAGGGGCTCGGTGGTGTAATGATTAGAATGCTCGCCTTCAACCTCCGAGGTCACCAGTTCGAATCTCGACCCGGCCACTTTATGTTGGAAAGTTGGTAGTTTCTAGCCGATGATTGGTGGTTTACAGTGCAGAATCTTGACCAGCTAGTATGCACTGGTTCCTCCACCTGTAAACTACCCATCACAATATGACCCTGGCTGTTGAACACGACGGAAAACAGCAAAAAAATCTAAATCAAGTAGAAATAGAATTTTGTTCCAGAATGTTTACAGACTTATAATTTTTTTAAAGACTGGGATTTGTTTATTTTCCTTTCATTGGTACTACAATAATTTTTTTTGTTTTTATATGTTATTTGTATTGTGAATTTTAAAAATATTTCATTATATTCTAGTTTGCATAATAAATGTGTATACCATATAGCAAATACTGAAAACAATAATAATTTTGAAATAATAAAAGTGACATGTAACTTTCAAACAGTTTATATTTGCACATTGTACTGCCTGAAAAGTACTTTTGTCCACAGTGTCAAAACTGGTGTGGGGTGTTCTGGGGGCTTCATCAAATTATATGACTTTCTTCTCTATAACAATGATTCCCACACTCTGGTGTATCATATTATCAATTCAGTGAACCAATACATCTAGCCTTGCCCATAGGCTGTACCAGAGCCCCTGGCTCAATACATTTATTTATGTATTTATTTATTTGGGGTTTTACGTCGCTTTCAACACTGTACAGGTCATATCAGGACGGGTAGCTGGAATGACAGAAGAAACCAGTACATACAGTTAGTCAAGGTTCTGTACTATAAACTGCCGACCAACGGCAAGCAACTACCAGCTTTCCTACTTAAGGTTGGGCTAGGAACTGAACCCCTATCTCAGAGGTGGAAGGCAAGAGTGTTACCACTCTGCTATCGTGGGCCCAAGAAATACTATAAGTCTGTACAAATACTTAGCTGGCTTTTACGTGAACCATATAACTTGGTATTAATCTTGGACCGTAGCTTATAGGCTCTGGTTAGAACTAAGTAGAATGTAATGTAGAATATAATGCTGATTTTAAAAATTTATTATGTCTTCTACAGGTCAGCTTGTTCCTTTCAGTCACACTTAGTTCCAGTATTCAATTTGCTCTTTGAATATCATGGATACTTGCTGTCGGAAAAATAAAAAGATACAGAAACATATATAAAACATAAAGAATATCCCAGGGCCTACAACAAGACTACCAACTAGAAACTAAAAGGTGTACAATACTGGAATACATGTTCCTTTGTGTTAATCATTTGCATAGTGAAAAACAGTCATCTTTGGCCCTGTTGTTTGGGAAATGTGTACCAAGTCCTTCATCCCTCTGACATAATGGGTTCATATTAAAATTTTCTTTGTTAATGAGCTTAAACACCCCTTGTACACCACTGAACACCCATACTACCCTTGATGGTTACTTTAAGCTCCACCCATATGCCTGTTAAATGATTTCATTGGTAATTCACAAATAGGTCAGTGTACTACCCTGGGTAGGAATGGTTACAATGTAAAAACTCTATTGGGAAACTTATCCTAGTATATGGAAGAGGGAACACTAATACTAACTGCCACCCCAAGAGGAACATTTAATCGAGAGTGATAAAACATAGTTTGGAGTGATAAAGGATAGATTGGATCAGAGTTACAATGAGAGTGACACATTGCAAGTACCCAGAAGTGTCTCATTTTGCAAGTGTCAGCAGTACAGCTGCTACTAAAGCAAAATATAATGTGATGTCATAGTTTAGCAGTACAGCTGCTAATGTGATGTCATAGTGCAGCAGTACAGCTGCTAATAAAGCTAAGTGAAATGCTGTTGTAGGTATGAATATAGGTGTAATTAAAATAGGATGACACAATTCGAAACTTGTCAGTTGTGGTAAATAGCACTTGGTTTAGTATAGTACTGAATAGTATTTACATAATGATTAATGATCAGATCAGCCGTTGGTTATACAAAAAAGCAATGGTAGCAGATTTGAATGTAATTGCGAGTCTGTTAACAAGGTAAGCAGTAAACAGTGTAAATTAAAAGTCAAGCGGTTACACTAGGTCTGAATAGCCTCTTTACGACGTATGATATAACAAATGGGTTGTGGAAAATAACAGTAAGAAATCTGGTGAAAGCTATGTAGCTATCATAAAGTTTCGGGCTTTTACTAGATGCTGATATTCTAATTCATCAAGGGAGGTACTAGGGCTGGAGCAATTTCTGGTGAGGTAGTTCCAATTTGTTAAAATGAAACAGTTATTTACAGTAAGAAGCTGGAAGATGTAACGTATAGGCACAGTAAGTAACAAAACAAATACTAGGTGATTAACAGTACATAACATAAGTTTGTATATGTTAAGGTAACCAGGTTATTAGATAATTAACAATCTAGTCGATCAACTGGAAGTCCATGTATAACCTACCTACATTGAATGTGACCATTGTAAAGGGTCGTATGGGAGTCCTTTGTGGACATGTGTTAACCTTTCAATGAATTATGTGCACTGTAAAATTATCCTAGATAAAGTAAGCTTAAAGGATACGAGGGAGTATTTGTGTATTATCATAAATTAATGAGTACAAGTGCAAGCCTGCAGTCTTAGGGATATGAATATGTATTAGCTGAGGGAGGCTGTAATGCTCAGCCATGTAGGGTATTGTGTACTGAGCTAGAAAGCCTGCAGGCTCTATTTTTTATGCTCGTTACTGCATCATACATATAAAGATATCAAGTTTTAATAAATTTCTTACACATATTGCATTTTAGTTATGTTTTAGTTTTTAAATGTTTTAGGTATTGCTATAGTATTATTGGGGATTGTGTTAAGTCGAGATCTGTCTTAAATACATGAGTTGTCACATGTTTAATATATTTAAATGTAGATTTCCAATAGCAGTAGACTACACTTTAGCCTAAGGGCACCTTAAATGTTTAGTAACAAGTAGTTTAGGGTAGCCGTAGTATATGGACAGGGTACAGTAACTGTGAGGCTACCCTCAAACTTAGTTATCAGTAAGGTGACCTTAAAGTGGTGAAGGGTATTATCAGTATTGCAATTTCATATATGTTACGTATAATTTACAAGTATATATATAAAAATAGTTAATAAAATTAGCCAAAAATAAGATCGCTTTCTTTCATTCACTTACATAAGGAGAGACAATGTGAAAAACTTACAAATCAAAGTGGAAAGTTTGAAGATGCAACTGTATTCAACTAGCTACCAATGGCATTTTTGAGAAAAGAAAATGCCATATCTTGCCATTTTCCCACAACCAAAATAGGAGAGAGAAATGAGATAGGATCTTAGCTGCTGATTTGTGTTAAAACTTGGCATAAGTTTAATCTGAATACAGAATATTAAGTTGCACATTTTCAGGAATGTTTCATAATATTTATGGTTGACACTTTGTCAGCTGAGAGTAGCAGATGATATAAATGGCACATATTCAATAATTTCAGAAGTTTGTCCCAATTTTGGATGCTTATCTCAAATAGAAATTGCATTATCATCTCTTAAAACACTCAAACAGTTTATCTCATTTGACTTTTGGCAGATGGGTTTCATGTCAATGTTCTTGTGAAAATGCATGGTTTACTCAGAAGAAGTCCAAATAATAACACATAAAACAGAATTGAAGAAACATGTACCCTACAGTCAGTGAAAATATTGCTGAAAGTGGAAAGTACAAAGATAAGGAGTCTTTAAGAACAGACAGTGTACGTTGTGTATAGGTGCAGGAGAAAAAAATAGCAAAGGGAAAATGTAATATAAGACAAAATATCATACCAAAAACAACTTAATAGTAAGGTTACAGCGTTAATATGAAAACTAAAAGTTACGGAGCTACCATGCAAAGTATCAATATTCTACACCTTACAGTTTCTGAGATAAAGCCTGGAAATTATTTGAAAAGTTAAACTTACTATCTTAAGGTCAAATGACAAGTCAAAGTCAAATTATGACCTTGCACCATCACACCCCCAACCAATGTCCCTACTAAGTATTGACTTCATACACCTTACACTTTTCAAGATTTAAAAAAGTAATGGCAACTATAGCAATGCAATGTCAAATCAAGGTAAACCTTATTACCTAAATCATTCAACCAATGTCCCCATGTATTACCCTCATGTATCAGTCTCTAAACTATGACCAGCACAAGATTTTAAAGTTCAAGGTCACTTCAGCAAGATCAAGTGTGAATCGAAGCAAAACCATTGTGTTGCATATCTGTACCTCCTTTTACCTACAGTTTTTTTGAAATACAGTCCAGACAAAATTATTCTTGCTACTTGTCAACCAGCCCTCCTACCAGATGCCACGAAACAATACCCACATGGCTTTTAAGACAGAAATATGGATTAATGTATTCTAGGTGTGTACGCTTATAGTTGCCAGATGTATAGGCTTAGATGAGATGGTTAAACATTTTACAGCTTGGGTACTTGGGTTACCTTTTTTTCCAAAAACTTTATAACCATGATACTATGATATTACAAATTTACTGGAAATTAAATTGAAATGACCTGTGTGTATAATTCTTTTTAAAAAGTCATATCATGGCAGCTGGCCCAAAGTCTAGAATTCTAATCACTGGACATCGGTATGCAACAGGCACATCAAGATATATATATATATCTTTAGGTAGAGTCTTAAGCAGCAGTCTCATTTTGTGTTGACCTCCAAGGTGAAAGATGGGGTTGTACATTCAGTTTAACATGTGAGAATCGGAGAAAGGTAAACTGATTTCAGACTGAACTCCTCCTTTTTGTTACATTCAAGTCACCAATATTAGTTTTGAATGATCCTGCCACACTTTAGGTCAAAGTAAAAAGGCAGATTAATATCCTGTTGGGTTGGTGTTATGTGTAGTATCCTGTATGTCATTGTGTCTCTTTAATAGTGTAAGGCAAAAACACATGCGCATAAATCATGATTTTGCACACTTAATCAAGAAGTTTTGGCAGGCATACTACCAACTTTCCAGCAGGATGCCATGGCACAGGTTCAAAGCAATAACCTGAAAGGTAAAAAGTTGTTGTCACTACATCACAATTCGTCTTATTTCATGGGACAAAGTCAGTTCAGACAAGTAGGTTGTACTTTTCAACTGTTCTTTACAGCTGAAGTCCAAGTTGGGCATTTTGCTCTTCGTTTAACAATAAAGAACATATCAGGACATGCGGTCAGTGAATTACTCGTGTTACTAGGAGCATGGATTAGACTTACAAACACTTGGATGAGAGCCAATGCTGATAGTTAACTATTTGACCACTAGGTTTACACAGCTAAATAACAAGAATATTAATTGATAATCTGCTGAAGGTCCAAACAATTTATCAAGTATTATGGTATGGAGATAACTGTGCACAAACTATGTAAATTCAGGCAATGAGTTACATTGATTCTGTACATGTTAGTGTAGGTCCCAAATACTGGCTATTGTTGCTAGTGCAGAGATCATATTGTTAGACTTTATTGATATGTTTCTTTCTTGCGGATATGTTTCTGCAATAGTGATATGTTTGACGTCCATTATGACATCTTATGTAAGATCATCTTACTTTCGAGTAATAAAAAAAACTTCTCATATTTCTAGAGATTATTAAACAGTATGTTCAATACTGCAAAAACACAAAATACTAACATGACGAAACGATACAAAAGCTGATATAAATGACTAAGTAGCTTACAATATACATGTTTAATACTAACCATTACTAATTTCTTATGTAGTTTATGCTAATGAACACTTGTGGCGTGAGTTGTCATCAACTTTTTATTCAATCCTGTACACTTGAAAAATGCCCTGTTGGCGGTGAACAGACTGATATACATATCAAACCAGTGAATACTTCTTTTCAACATATCTTATGTTCCTGATACCTGGATCCTGCATTTTCATTTATTTTTTTCAAGTCATTGTTCAGTTGTGTCTTTGATGTGAAAGAGAGCTGGCTCCTGATTAGTCTGTGCTGTAAGTTCATTTATCACCCATTCTTCAGTCACTCTGTTCATGTCCACATAGATTTCTATTGACTCACCAGATGAGAAATAGCCATCGATCCAAGATATTCTACAGATAGTAACAACATTTACACATTTTAAACGTTTGCTGGTTCTTTAAATGCACAATTAACAAATAGCAAGAAAACACACAAAAGTCGAGGTCACGTCTGACATCACACTTTTTACTGGAATTTCTATTAAAAAGTTCACTACTTTCAACACTAGTTATAATACTTACTATAGATAACAAAGCATTTGCACAAAATTATAGTTAGACTGCATTTATTGGCTCTTCCTTTTGTGCTGCTATAAGATATTACACATTACGAGAACCTCAGAGGGTATATAAAATAAACAGACCACAAACCTTCTAAGAAGCTCATAGACATTTCTTCGTGTTTCAAATGATGGAAGCCGTGGCTTATCACTGGGTGAAGAATTAGTAGGCTCGGCAGGCTCTGCATAAAACGTGAATATCTGTAATATCTCTATAATTAGCAGCATAAAAACGTCAACTCTAGAGTTTTCTTTAACATTCTTATATTTCTTTCACAGAAATAGACAATAGATAGTTTAAAGTATGTAATCTATCAAAGGACTATATACGACTACGCAAAACTAACCTTCTTGTAAAGTGCTGTTTCTGTCATATCCACATGCACCCATTGATGGCTTTGTGATATTTCCTATGGAAATGTTTATGCATTCATGCACATTGCCTGGAGGTGCACTTTGATTAACATTTGATAAGTCATTTTGAATCAATAGTTGATGATTACCATTTGAAGATACATCACTATTTTTATCTGGCATCTCTAATTCAGATACACTTAACCTTTCTTCCTTTTGAACATGTTTCCTTGAAGTTTTCTCCATGTTGTCAGCTAATCTGTTTTGCTTTTCTCGCTTTGCAGACGTTTGCAACTTCTCACCAGGTTTCACAATTTGATTATTTACTTTTTGTTCTGGATTATTTTGAGTTATTGCTGGCTGCTGTTTGAGTGTCATGTGGGAAGTATGGTATGTTGTCCTGTTTACATTTTCAGACTCTGTGTCACGACTAATATTTGGATTTATTTCTAACAGTGGAAATCCAGTTTCATTGCTCTTTTGAGTAGCTTGGGATTGTTGTCTTTCTTTTTTACGCAATCGCATGGTGATCAGTATAAATAGCATTAGAAGAATAAACAGGATTAAGAAAGAGACTACAAGAGCTATAAGTAAGATACTAGTTATTGGTTTCTTACTCTGTTCTGTTGTTGCCATCATAACAGTTAAAGGCAATGTTGATGACATAGTTATGTCTGGTACCTGTATTCCTGCTGCTTTTGTTTTTACCTTTTTCTTGTATTTATAATCTACAAAACCGATCAATATTTAGTGCCACAAAAATACAAAATATTACTGCTTTCAAACTAGACTTTAATTAAGAACAAAAATATTTTTCTCTTCAAAAAGGAATGGCATTAACTATGAGAAACCATTATTCATAATTAAATTTTTCATGCAAAAGTTATCTTTGTAAAACAAAGTTTTTCTTGTGTTCTATTTGTTTACATATATCTATTCTTACCTTTATGCATAACTCTGAACTTTATCTTTCTATCTTTATAATATTGCCATAGACACTATCAGCATTAGTAGTTGCATTAGTATGAGAAATTAAAAAAAAAAATTAGTATTTTATGTCATGCCGAACACCTTATCCATTATATTGTGACGGATATTTGGAAGGGCAGAGGAAACCAGTACATACAGTTGGTCAAGGTTATGTGCTGTAAACTGCCGACCAATAGCAAGCAACTACAATAACAGTTAATAACTGCCAATTTTAGGCTAAATATTTCTATTACTTTTTTGCTGTTAGAATACTCACTTTTGCATTTTTGATCACATTCAGTTTTTAATCCACGAGATGGCTGGCATATGTAAGAACAACTTTCGCATAAATTATACACAAATTCACAATACTGAAAATCTTCATCACAGTCACTGTGTGATTTGCACCTTTTCATTTTTTTCGTAGCTCCTGAAAATATAAAGAATATTCTTCTTGCAAAGGGTTATTGTTTTAAGTGACTAAAAGTCACAAGCAAGCACTATTGAAAACCTAGAAGACGCCCTGTTCACTTATTTGAAAAAAAAATCACTTTTTCTGTGTGTGATTAAATAGGCACAGGAAAAGTGGTCAAAAGGTGTTCAACATCTGTCAATATGTAAGTTGACACCAAAATAGACATCAAAGTGTAACATCACTCAAATACCACAGAAATCTACAAAATGAGCCTTATTGGACCACAAAGCACACTGTTTTCTTTTTCTTGTCTTTATTAGGCCAACTTTAACTTGAGTTCAAATATTTGCTTAGTCCCAGACGTCTTGTAAGGGTCGGTAGTTACCGGTTGTGGGACTAAGCCCTGACTAAGAGAAACTGACCCTAACCGATCCAAGCTGCCGTCCTCATGCCACCTTGGACAACACAAATTTATTCTGTGATGGTCTGAGGATGCCCCAGGAGGCCTGGGACTAAGCCCCGATTAAGAACCGACTATTTTCCACCTGTTGGAAATTAAAACGAGGCAATGAGGGGATCTGAGAATATAAGAGACCTCGCACAGATTCTCGTTGTTACTGACCGGTTGGCTACTGAGAGACGTGTGTCACTGATTTGTAGGGGTTTTCAGTTATTCTAAATATCATATAATACTTGAGCTTAAGGCAAATTTTACAGTTAGGAGACACATTTTAGTTTTTTACTTTTTTTGCTATTGACTGGAGTTATGAGGAAAGAGAAAGGAGGGAAGAGAGGAAAGAAGAAGATGGATGAGAGGCAAGAGGAGAGGGAGCAGGAAGGTGAACAGGTGGAGGAAAGGATTGAGGAAAGGACGGAGGAGGGTACAGAGGAGGGTACACAAGAGACTGAGGAGCGTTTGGAGTTTACTAAGGAAGCTTGCAAGGAAGAAAGGAGGTGTGAGGAGGATTCAGAGAGTCACTCAGCAGCCAAGAGAGCCAGGGTCTGTGCAACATTCACTGACAGCCAAAAAGCTGCAATTATGGAGTTTGTGAAGGAGCATCCAGAGCTCTATGACAAGGAGCATGCACATTTTCACGACAGGCAGAAGAAAGAGGCTCTCTGGGCAGAAATCTCTGCAGAACTGAAGCTCCAGCCCTTTGATGTCAGAAGATGATTCAAATCCCAGCGAACGCATTATGGCAAGCTGTCCAAATTACAATCTGGCCCCAAGGGAGATGACCAATAGACAGTCCTGGGTCTACCAGCAGACAGGTTTCCTTAAAACACACATCAGATGAAAGGGGGCCAACGGAAGTTCAGGATTCGAGGCCAGTCCAAACACCAGCAAGCAGGACGAATCTTGTGGATCTACTACTGATACAGAACACCTTGAGTCCAGTGTCCTGAGGGAGAGTAGGAGTTAACCTATGTTCACATCTACACCAGCTTCAACAGACTCCAACATTTCCTGCAGCAGAAGTCAGTCAGGCAGCCCTTCTTTGACTACGTGGCATCAGAGGCTGAAAAGATGACCCAAGAGGAGTTTCAGGACCTCAAGGGAAGAATTTTTAGAGACATTGAAAGCATTAAGAGCAACCGTAGATGTCAACCACTACCAAGAAGATCAGCCACTATTACCACAGAGTCCCAGAGGGCCGGGATACTGCCAACAACCACTCAACAGGCGTCTACTTCCACCCAAGCCGCAGCTAGCAGCAGTTACGTCTACTACACACCCAGAAGGATGTTAACCAGAGAGGAAGGGATTGCCAACTACAGAATATCAAGGGGCAGGAGAGTTGTTGAAAACGCTTTTGGCATCCTGGTCTCAAGATTCAGAGTGATGTTGACCACTATTGAACTACCCCCAGAAACAGTCAAGGAAGTGGCCTTGACCTGTGTGGTTGTGCACAACATGCTGAGAAGCCAGCATCAAGGTCAACATGGTGGTCAAGAGTCTGGTGGTGATGATGATGATGATGCGCCTGGTGATTGTCTACTGATTGGTGGTGCTGCTGGTGGTGGTCCAAACAGAAGTAGTTGGGTGGAAGTAGACGTCTGCTGAGTGGTTGTTGGCAGCATCCGGACCCTCTGGGACTCTGTGGTAACAGTGGCTGATCTTCTTGGTAGTGGTTGATGTCTACGGTTGCTCTTAATACTTTCAATGTCTCTAAAAATCCTGCCCTTGGGATCCACAAATTCCTTTTGGGTAATCTTTTCAGCCTCTGATGCCACGTAGTCAAAGAAGGGCTGCCTGTCTGACTTCTGCTGCAGGAAACCTGAAATCAATGTCCTCATCTGGTCAAAGTGCTCGAGTATCTTGGAGTTGAAACTGGTGTAGATGTGACGATAGGTTGACTCCTCCTCTCCCTCAGGACACTGGACTCAAGGTGTTCTGTATCAGTAATAGATCCACGAGATTCGTCCTGCTGGCCCCCTTTTGTCTGATGTGGGTTTTAAGGAAACCCGTCTGCTGGTAGACCCAGGACTGTCTTTTGGTCATCTCCCTTGGGGCTTGGCCAGATTGTAGCTTGGACAGCTTGCCATAACACATTTTCTGGGATTTGAACCATCTTCAGCTGGAGCTTCAGTTCTTCAGAAATTTCTGCCCAGAGAGCCTCTTTCTTCTGTCTGTCGTGGAAACATGCAAGCTCCTTGTCGTAGAGCTCTGGATGCTCCTTCGCAAACTTCACAATTGCAGTTTCTTGGCTGTCAGTGAAGTTGGCTCTCTTGGCTGCCGAGTGACTCTCTGAATCCTCCTCACACCTCTCTTCTTCCCCGCAAGCTTCCTCAGTAAACTTTAAACGCTCCTCAGTCTCTTGTGTACCCTCCTCTGTACCATCCTCCGTCCTTTCTTCCGTCTTTTCCTCCATCCTTTCCTCCACTCTCCACTTTCCTTCTCCCTCTCCTCTTGCCTCTCATCCTTGCCTCTCAATCTTCTTCTTTCCTCTCTTCCCTCCTTTCTCTTTCCACATAACTCCATTCAATAGCAAAAAAGTAAAGAACTAAAATGTGTCTCCTAACTGTAAAATTTGCCTTAAGCTCAAGTATTATATGATATTTAGAATTATAGAATTTATATTTAGAATAACTGAAAAACCCTACAAATCAGCGACACACGTCTCTCAATAGCCAACCAGTCAGTAACAGCGAGAATCTGTGCCTGGTCGCTTATATAGTCTCAGACCCCCTCATTGCCTCACTTTAATTTCCGACAGGCGGAAAATAGTCGGTTCTTAATCAGGGCTTAGTCCTAGGTCTCCTGGGGCATCCTCAGACCTTAGCAGACTAAATTTGTGTTGTCCCAGGTGGCCTGAGGACGCCGGCTTGGATCGGTTAGGGTCGGTTTCTCTTAGACGGAGCTTAGTCCCATACCTTGATTTTTGGATCCCAGTACACCTGAGACAGTCTGAGGCTTCCTAGGACTAATGAAACCGATTCCCTTTCACACGCATGAAACTTCAAAGATCTGTAATGAGTCGGGCACTGGCAAACACTCTTCCTGGGACTAAGCTACGGAGGTCTGGGACTAAGGGTCGCAGGAGGCCTGGGACAACATAGGACTGTGTAAATTTGGGTCTAAGGAGGCATGAGGAAGCCTGGGACTGGACATTTTGTTGATGGTTGGAAATATTTCTTGGAGTCATAAGAAATATCAAACATGTTTGATTTCTCTCACGGCCACAACCGACCCTTACAGGACGCCTGGGACTAAGTAAATATTTGAGCCCGACTCCCAAAAACCCTCAGGTCCTCTGTTGCTGTTCTACCAGATTGTACAAATAACACCGACCTTGCGAACACCTTTTGTAAGTTTTTCTCTGATAAAATTCTTAAAATAAGATCCACACTGCAGTCATCAACACCATCTTCAGTCACTAGACCCAACTCCATTAAAATACACTGTCCTCGTTCACACCTGTGTCCAAGGAAAGCCTACTCGAAATTTTAAAGTACTCACAATCCAAATCTTGTGGCCTAGACCCAATCCCAACGTCACTGGTAAAGGAGTGTGCTGATATTCTCATCACTCCCATCACTAAAATTGTAAATTTTTCAATCAAAGAAGGTAGTTTTCCCGACTGTTTTAAGATGGCACATGTCACGCCCTCCATAAGAAGCCCAGCCTTGATAAAAATAGCTTCAAAAATTATAGACTAGTGTCAAACCTTAGTTTTATATCAAAGCTCATTGAGAAAGTAGTGGCAAACCAGCTAAATGAATTCATTTCACACAAGGGTCTCTTAAATGTCAACCAGTCTGCTTATAAAAGTTCCCACTCCACTGAAACCGCATTGTTGAAGATTCAAAAGGATATAGCTTTCTCAGTGGACTCAGGAAAGGCAGTGGGTCTGACATTATTAGACCTGTCAGCGGCATTTGACACTACTGACCATTCCCTTTTATATGATTGCTTGCATGACTGGTTTGGTCTAGATGGCACTGTCTTGTTGTGGATCAAATTGTACCTTTCAAACCGAAAACAAAAAATTAAAATAGGTGATAGTTTCTCTGAGGCGGTAATTCTCCCTTTCGGAGTCCCCCAAGGCTCTGTATTGGGTCCTCTCCTTTTTACCCTTTACACTAGTCCCCTCAGTCAAGTTATTTCTAAATTGAATGTTACCTATATGCTGATGACACCCAGATCTACTTAGCAGTTGACTCCAGGAACTTTGATTCTAGCATGGAAGAGCTGACCAAGTGTCTCAAGTCAGTACAGGAGTGGATGGTTGGTGTTAAGCTAAAACTAAACACAAAAAAAAAACGAATTTATCATCATAGGTCAGACACCTTCAAAACAATATCTCTCCGTTGGTGGAAGTAAAGAATCTGGGTGTTATCTTTGACTCAGACAACTCCTTTGACAATCATGTTGCCAAGGTTTGCCGAGCATGTTACATTCGCAAATTCCTAAGTAATGAAACTGCAATACTTCTGGCAAATGCTATGGACAGTAGTCGTCTGGACTACTGTAACTCTTTACTTTATGGGGTAAGCAAGTCCAACATAGCCAAGCTACAGAGAGTCCAGAATGTTCTTTGACAAAATGAGTCATGTTACACCCTTTTTGAAAAAACTCCACTGGCTTCCAATTCAACATCGTATCCTTTTTAAGTATAATCTCCTGGTATTCAAGGCTATCAATCTTTCACAGCCCCCATATCTCTCAGCTTTAATAAGATCGAGCAGTCTTACTCATGGCAACAGGCTATCTGTCTCCTAAATCTGCCCTAAGAAGCACATAGGCAGGCGAGGCTTTGCAGTAGCTGTACCAGCTGAATGGAACAAGCTGCCACAAACTGTCAGATCTGAGCAAACAATAGATCGTTTCAGAAGCCAGCTAAAGACACACTTGTTTAGGCTGGCATACTCCCCACCTTAGTTATACCCTGGCGGGCGCTTTTTAGATGTCAACCCATGCCTGTCCCTGGACTCTCCCTTCTTGGACATAAGCGCATTAGAGGGTTTTTATCAATTTTGCACTATATAAATCCTACTATTATTAATCGGGAAGCTTAGTTGTGTGGTGGAACACCCACATTACTTAACTTGAAATGTTACACATCATGGCAGCTCTTTAGGTCTGGATCAGCATAGGCAGTGACTATCTGGCAGTGGGTCAGGTTTTACAGGAGGGCAAACCCAGGGACCCCCTGTTGACAACTTTTTGCCAGACACATCTCCATGCTTACATCTATTTTTTAATATTCTTCTTGCAGTTCCCAATATGACATGCAAGAACAACTTTAACTGTTGGTGGGTTATACATATGTGGGTGTTCCACAACACGACTAAGGCTCCCGATTAAGGGTTTTGGGGGTCGGTTGCAAAAATTGGCTTAGTCCCAGGCATCCTGTAAGGGTCGGTTGTGGTCGGTTGAGGCCGTGTGAATGTTTGATACCTTTTCACTGCCATACAACAACACTTCTGGTGGCTTGTCATTCATCAGGTGACCACTGTTACTTTGTTAACTTTTATGGAATGTTTACTGAAACAGGACTTTTCGCCCTCTAACATAATCATTTTTACTAGGTTTGAGCCTATTTGATTACATATGGACTGAACACTAGTAAAATTCTGTCCAAAGATTAGTCTCATCATCATACCCGATTTACTATGTTGTATTCTGCTGGTTACTGAAACCACTTTCTTGTTTGTTGACATTAATTTTCATTTTCTGTTTTTTTTTCTTCGCATTTTTGTGTCTTTCGAATATTTTGCCCCACACTAGCAAAACCTTTGACCCTACCAGGCATCTATGTAGAGGTGACTCCATCTTTTATTAAGACACAATTATGGCACTTATTGAGTGGCCCAAGACTATTCAAAGCAGAAAAGACACCACTTGTCAACCTTTGGCTACTGGGTGATAAAATGATTGATAAACAACGCTTCGTATGAGGCCACAGGTGGGGCAGTGTGTTCTTGGTTACCCCCTTGTAAATTTTGTATTCTCTTTTGCAATTTAATATCATGCAGTTTCACCTTGCCCCTTTACTATCAAATAAGAGCATGTTTTCTTTGTCTTAACAGGTTAAACACCCCAGGTCGTTAATATACCCTTGACGACTGAATGACATCATATCTTGAATTTGTGTCAGTTCTTTTGTATAAATAATACCTAACTGTGGTCTTTACAGATTAGACCACCTGTGGAACATTACGTCAATCTGTATGCTATTTGATACTTAACATTTCCAGAGGATGATACTTTTTTTGTAAAGTCTTGGGTTGTGGCGTGGTGCTTTTCAAATTTTACTTTTCTTGTTAATTATAAAATGTCTGTGTATAAATTCATATCCCGTTACTAACATGTAAATAAAATTCTATTTCCCTTCTTTTGAACATCACCTTTGAGCATTTTCCTGACCTGGAAATGTTGATTTCAAAATCACTTTATAGTTCTCAGGGATATCCTAGCTATATCCGTTGAATGACATGTAAACCACAACTTTGATTTTGATCAGTCTTTCCCTGATTACATAGTTTTGCTTGTTACTGTAGTTGGCTCTAACTTGATCAAAGACATGGGGACTGAACACAACAATTTGACTACAATATCTATGTCTACACTTAACCAAGCTAATATCGAGATTACTTGTAGGACTCTCTACAGTGAGAAATGAGCAGTTGGCTAGAACTAGTTTCGTTCAGTATTGAAAAAAGAGTATGTATACAAAATATCTGCATACCATATGGTGAACACATGATTTAATGTTTGACACTATACGGTCTATGTTATGTGTAAATAGTGCTCTCGAAGTATACTTCAGCTAAAGTTAAAATGTTATATGCAAAAGTATATGCACGTTTAATGTTCTAACCTGATATAAACCCACAGTGGGTGATCGTTTCATTTGTGCGTTTGAAACCCAAGCATATGGGGATTAAACTTGGGAACATGTCAAACCAAATGTATCAGATGATAATATGAAAAATATCTTGTGTCACATATACTTCGTGAAGTCCCATTTTTCCAACTTTCTTGCAAATTGTGATAACATTCAGGATATTAAAATTATATCCTACAAGTTTGCTTATCAAACATTACTGTATCATTCAGGTCAAAGGTCAAAGTTGGTGTTTTGGTCAAGGTTCTGATTAATAATTAAATAATAATAATACTGGGCTCTTATATAGCGATTTTTCTAATATTAGCTCAAAGCGCTTTACAAAGTATTACCCCAGCAAGGATAGCTAGTCTTGGTAACCTTACCTATTGCTGCCATGCAAGGCGCAGAAGCCAGTATACCTTAAAGCTGGGTATCCATATTTCCCCTGGGTGGAGAGAGGCACAGACCAGGTTAACATCTTGCCCAAGGATGTTATCCCAAATGAAACATTTGGCATCACTGGGGATCGAACCCACGACCCTTGGATTATAAGTCCAACACCAACTGAGCCACATGAGACCTCTCAGATGCCATGTAATAACCACGAGGACCTCGTTTATCATTCAGGTGGATGTCTCTAAAAATAATAATTTACAAACGTTTTGGGCTTAATTTTGATCTAAATCTGAGGCACAATAAATTCTGAAGGTAAAGAGAATATCATAAATTGATGGACCGAAAAGAGTCACCATCAGAAAGCATTTACAAAACCAGAGGAGATGGTGCTAAGGAGGATTGGCTTCATGAAACAGGTGAGCCTTAATCACTCTCCTAAAAGATGCCAGTCTGGGGCAGATCACACAGCCAGTAGGAGAATGCTCCATAAAATAGCAACAGCAATTTTTGGGGGCTTGAAAGATATCCTGTTTACATAAATTAATTGAAACACAATGTCAAACTGGAATGTAACCACCCTCTGTGGGTCCAGGGATGTAGAATAGGCCCAACACATCCTGCGTGTCATAAGAGGCGACTAATTGGGGGCAGCCTGTTTGCCGTTAGTTGCGATCCGTGTCAGTGGAAGAGAGGGTCCTGACTGTTGAGCCAATTCTTTGTTACGGCATTGAGGAGGCAATACACAGCTTTGGCCTCAATTTCACTTAGTCGGAAGGTTGAGATGGCCTGGCTTAATCAATCGGCTGGTAGTGCCAAGACCTAGTGCGCCAAATTAGTGATGGCTTGTTGTTTCTAATGGTGTACACTGTTGTAGTTGATTGATGTATTCTGCTGGTGTTTGGTTTGTGCTTTTGTTTGGAGTATCTACAAGTGGCTGCTTAACAGGTCAATCAGGTTCACTTTTGTGTTCTTTGAGTATATTGTTAATGCATCCCTGATATCAGTGTGCAGGGCTCGGCTCCACACTATTATGATATCCCCTCGTTGGGCTCGAAGGGTGGGTGGAGAGCATTGGCAATGAATAATTACTACTTTACTATGGTTACTCAACACTCTCAAATGACCGATAGGAAATGAACTAGAACTGATATCTTGACTACAAGTTTGGATTCTGCTCCAATTTGTTCATGGCCACATGTTTTGTTGATAAAAGGCACAGACAATGAGAGACCCTTGTCTAAACTGTCACCATGTGCTGTAAACAAGGCCATTGTTGCTGTTTTAGGATCTGATCCTTTCAATATTAAGAAATTAAGGAATGGAGAAATTTTAATTGAAGCTGACAAGGAAGCTCAAAGCAGCAAACTACTGAAAACGACCAAATTGAACTTGACTATGGACCACGTTATCCCCATCACTGTATCACCACACTACAGCCTGAACACAAAGAAAGGGGTCATTAGATGCCCGGATATAAAAGAATGTTCTGATGAGGAAATATTAGAAGGACTAAAAGATGAAGGTGTCATAAAGCTGGACAGGATATTGGTATTCAGGGATGGACAAAGAAAATCAACAGGAACATTTTTTTGACATTCCAAAGCCAGACCTTACCCAAATACATCAGGGTGGGTTATTACAGAGTGGCTGTGTCGCAATTCATCCCAAATCCCATCAAATGTTATAAGTGTCAAAAGTTTGGTTACACTAAATTCAACTGCAGGAAAAATGAAGTTTGTAATAACTATGGGAAAAAAGATCATACAGACTCTCAATAATGCACGAATGAAGCGAAATGTGTCAATTGCCAAGGAAACCATGCTTCTAATGATAAAACATGTCCAAAATGGAAAGAGGAAAAGGAAATTCAAAGAATCAAGGCAGAAAGGGGAATTTCATACACAGATGCCAAGAAACAAATGGACATATTTAATTCTGTGAAAACAACGTATGCTCAAGCAGCTGCAGCAACTAAACCTGTGGTGAAAACAGTGAACGTAGAAACACAAACAGAAATGACTTGGCCAGAAGGCACAAAACAACCAAAAAAGTGCACAGTTGAGAAACAGATATATAAACTGAATAAAACCAGTGCATCGAGTCAGACAAGTGCATCTCAAAATGACCCCGTTAAATTGAAAATAAGTCAGAGCAAAGTATATTTGACCAAACAACAAAAAGGATCTAATGACCCTATTACACAATACAACAAATATGATGTATTAAGTGATAGTGACAGTGACATGAGTGTTGAAGAATCCCCAATCACAAAATCACAAGGGCAGAGTGGCAATAAAAACATAAATCATGGAACTAAACAAAAATGAAACTATACTATAGTGGAACTGTCGTGGCTTTAGGCCAAATTTTGAAGAAATTAAAAATTTAATTTCGAATTTTAGACCCTAAATTTTAGCAATGCAGGAAACTCATTTTAAAGATTCAGGTAATGTACATATTAGAGGATTTAATCATTATTTTAAAACTTGTATGTCTGAAGTAGATGGGAGAGCCACTGGTGGCGCTCTATTTTTGCTAAGAAAGCTATACCTCATGAGGTGCTTGAGTTAGATACAGAACTGCAGGCAGTTGCTGTAAAAGTATCTCTGCATAAAACTACAACTTTATGCAATGTATATATTCCAACACGTTTTAATGTTGCACAAAGTGATCTTGATAAGCTAGTCAACCAGTTACCTGCACCTTTTCTATTTATTGGAGATTTTAATGCACATAGTGATTTATGAGGTTGTTCCTCATCCAATAGTTTAGGCAATAAGGTTGAACATCTTCTTGAATCCTCTAATATTTGTTTATTTAATGATAAGTCACCTACCTATTTTCATCCTGCATCTGGTCCATTCACCTCAATAGACTTGTCTTTATGTTCTGCATCTGTTTTTCTTGATTTTAGATGGCAGGTCCATTCTGATCAGTGTGGTAGTGACCATTCTCCTATTTTAATTGATATAGTTAAGAGTATGCCTAAGGACAATGTTCCTCGTTGGAATCTTAAAAAGGCTGATTGGCCAAAATTCAAACTTCAGTGTTCTCTAGATATTAATAGGCATAATTTTACTGACTCAACAGAAAAGTTTCCTGCATTTTAAATGAATTAAATGACATAACAACAAAATGTGTGCCAAAGTCAACTGGACAGTCCACTGGTAGCTACAAACCATGGTTCAACAGTGAATGCAAAGAAGCTGTTAAAGCTTGTCAAAATGCAATGGATAAATGCCGTATAAATCTTACATCAGATAACATAAATGAATATAAAAAGTGTTGAGCTAATGCTTGTAAAATAATTAAAGAAAATAAAAGGAAACCATGGCATGAATATGTATCAAAACTAAATGTAAAGACACCAGCAAAGAAGGTATGGGAAATGATAAGGAAAATAAGTGGCAAACAAAGTAACACCACAATACACCATCTGGAAAATAATGATGGGACAAAAATAACAGAAAGAGTGGACATAGCAAATAGGTTGGCCCAAGGAATTAGCAAGAATTCCAGCAGCAACAATTACTGTACAGAGTTTCAAAAATATCAAGAGAAAGGCGAAAAGGAACATTTAGATTTTGACACAGACCACTCTGAAAAAAACAATGTACTGTTTACCATTAGAGAACTATGTGATGCTCTGAAAAAGTCTCATGACACAGCCACTGGTCCAGGTGAGATCCATTGTCAGCTGCTAAAACATCTACCAAGAGACTCACTTATGGTGTTACTTGATATATTTAATGATATATGGGCTTCAGGTGAAATTCCTGAATGCTGGAAAGAGGCCACTGTGATACCTATTCCTAAACCAGGCAAAGACCCAAAGAACCGTCCAATTATCACCCCATATCACTGATGAGCTGTTTATGTAAAACCATGGAAAGAATGATTAATACTACATTAGTTTGGTTCCTTGAGAAAAATAATATTTTAACAAAATATCAAAGTGGTTTTAGAAAAGGTCGAACTACAACAGACCAATTAATTAGACTTGATTCTTTTATTAGAGATTCCTTTTTAAAAGGAAACCATGTAGTCTCTGTATTTTTTGCTTTAGAAAAAGCCTACGATAAACTATGGAAATATGGGGTTACCAGAGATCTACATAAAATAGGCTAAAGAGGGTGAATGCCTATGTTTATTCAGAATTTTTTAACCAACAGAGTTTTTAGAGTTTGTTTAGGGTCTGTGTATAGTAATATATATGAACAAGAAATGGGTGTCCCTCAAGGCAGTATCCTATCTGTTACTCTATTTATTTTAAAGATTAACAGTATTGCTGATGTGATTCCAGCTAGCTTTGAAAAGTCTCTTTTTGTTGATGATTTCTCAATCACTTGTTCATCTAGAAATATGGCTTCAATACAGAGGCAACTTCAGTTGTGTTTTAATAAGGTACAAAAATGGGCTGATGAAAATGGTTTTAAATTTTCTAAAACCAAAACTGTTTGCATGCATTTCTGTAATAAAAGAAAACTTCACCCAGACCCAACATTGACAATATATAATTCACAAATCCCTCTTGTCCCACAAACTAAGTTCCTTGGTGTTATATTTGACAGTAAACTGAATTTTAAGGCACACATTGATTATGTTCATCAGAAATGTGAAAAAGCCATGAACTTACTGAAAGTAGTTGCCAAAATGGATTGGGGAGCAGATAGAAATGTTTTATTGAGACTTTATCGTTCATTTGTTCATTCTAGAATGGAATATGGTTGTGCTGTTTTTAGTTCTACTCATAAGTCATATCTTAAGAAATTGGAACCCATTCAAAACCAGGGCTTAAGAATATGCCTGGGAGCCTTCAGGACTTCTCCAATGAAAGCTTGTATGTTGAGGCAAAAGAACTACCTTTGTATTTAAGGTTTGATAAGTTATGTATTCAGTATGCTTTGAAATTGAGAAGTAATCCTGACAATCCAGCTTATGATGTTGTTTTTAACCCCAGTACTATGATCTGTATGATAAGAAGCCATTTGCAATAAGATCTTTTGGGCATCGCATAGAGGAAGATTTGTCTGCTGTCTGTCCTCAGCTGGATTTAATTCAGCTGTGTCACTGCGAGATGACCCACCCTGGACTGTACAGAAGCCTCACGTAGACTTGTATCTCACCCATCAAAAGAAACATCTTGGTGATGATTGTCTTTTTCAAAGCCTATTTGCTCAGTTGAAAAGTTGTTATCCTGACCATAGGGCTATATATACTGATGGATCGAAGGCAGAAAATAGGGTTGCTGCAGCTGCTACATCTAATAACCTCAGTGCCCAGGTCAGACTTCCTGGCAATACTAGTATATTCACAGCTGAATTACAGGCTCTTAAAATGGCTTTTAATATTGTAAAAAATTATGATTGGGATCATTTTATCATATTCACTGATTCTTTATCTAGTCTTCAAGCTCTTGATAGCAACTACTGTGATCATCCTTTTATTCAAGATATTTTAAAACTCTTTAATGATTGTTTGTCAGTGAATAAGAAAGTTGTTTTAGCTTGGGTTCCTAGTCACGTAGGCATAAAGGGCAATGAAAAAGCAGATGAGCTTGCCAAACAGGCCTTGAATTTTAATGTTTTAGACTTGAAAGTCGCCTATACAGACTTGAAAGTGAATGTAAATAGTGTTTTTAAACAAAAGTGGCAAGCCCAATGGAATGCGTGTCCTGATAATAAACTATTCCAAATAAACCCTACAGTAGGAGATTTTTATGTTTGGATGGGTTTATCTTGTAGGGAGGAAATAGTTATAACTCGAGCCCGTATAGGACCCCATTATTTCACCCTAGCTATCTATTGAAAGGTGAGGATATGCATTGGTGCATTCCATGTCATTGTCCTGATACAGTCAAACATATATTATTAGACTGTATCGACCTACGTGACACTAGAGTAAAATGTTATAGAGATATTAATACAATGCAAAAATTATTTAATGAAACTGTTTATAATGTTATAAATTATTTAAAAGAATGTGGCATGTTTAAAAAATTTTGATTAAATTATTTTGTGTTTTGTCCTTCATGTTAATTTATTAGGTAGAATCTAGTCTTGGTTAAGTTTATTTGTCTAATCTAGTTTTGGTTAAAATGAATTATACTGTGATATTTTCATACTTTGTCTCCTTTTTATATTTACACATGTTCTTTCCTTTGTTATTTGTTGTTTTTACTCCAGTCTCTGTTCTAGTCAATTCTTATAATGTTCTTTTTCTTGGTCTTTTTTGGCCAATTGTTAATTGTTTGTTGTTATTTGTATATATACTTTTGCTTATTATTGTAAATATTAGTTAATGTATCTATTAGTTTTTAATAGTGCAGTATAACACGCAAGTGTTTTTGCACTATAATTTTAACTTACTTACTTACTGGAATGTAACCTTAGAGACCAAACCTCTGTCAAGGCAGAGGAGCATTGTAATTTCACCAAAATATTGCTTTTCACTTTAACTCTCAATGTAATTGCATGACAATGGGAGTCTTTGAAAATCTGAAGAGTGTATGAATATTATTTTAACCAGATTTTCTTTAGATAAGATCCCATTGAAATTATTTATTTATTTGGGGTTTTACCTCACATTCAACACTGTACAGGTCATATCACGATGGGTAGTTGGAAGGTCAGAGGAAACCAGTACATAGAGTTCATTAGGGTTCTGTACTGTAAACTGTTGACCACCGGCAAGCAACTACCAGCTTTCCCACTTGGGGCCATGCTGGGGATTGAACCCCGAACTCAGAGGTGGGAGGCGAGAGTGTTACCACTGGGCTACTGTGGCCCATGGAATTGAAATAAAAATTTTCAAAAAGAGGTGTTTATTTGTTTTGACATTGTCGTGAGCAATGGCAGACAAACAAGCAAATGCACCCAATAATAAGATCTCCATAGTGAAGATACACATGACTGCTAGATTATCATACAATAAAAGCAAAATCAAATAATATTTACAAGCTTCTGTTAAGTATCATTGTGTTGTTTTTTTTTGCTTTGATTAGATGTTTATATGAAAATTCATACAAGTATGATGTCAATACAGGGGTCTCTTTGTACCAGTGTTTCTGTGCATGTGGGTGCACAGAGGCTCAGTCCTGGGGACAACCTTAAAAAATTTAATTCAATATTTAGTATTATTTTATGTCTATGTTTTGAACCCCTATATAGGCAGAGGGATGAATGATGAATTGCTCAACCACATGCCCTGTTGATTTGGCACATATTTGTCATTATTGTTTTTGTAGGTCAGGCAGTTTGCATCAAAAAGTTTATTTTACTTTTTAGTTTTTAAGTTTCCTTTGTATGTTTTTTATGCATTGGAGGAACGAAAATATAATCTGAGATCAGGAAGAAGACAAGAACACGTTATTCTGATTCAACTTCAGATTGCATCCGATGATGACTCCATATCGCAGAATCTGCAGAGTTATAAAGTTATGATACTGATATAACAGTAAATAGTCCAAAGGATCAGATTATTGAATGTGTGTTCCCTCTGACACTCATTGCAAATATTTATTGTTAATATTTGATCACAGATGAGACTAAACTGTACCAGAGATATATTTAACCTCCTACAACGAGGGTTATGTTTTTGTTGGTGTTTGCGAGGTCCTCAGTGGCCTAGTGATTAGCAAGTTTGGCATCTAATCATTGGCTGTCACCTCTGTGGGTTCGAGTCCCACATGTGGCAATTCTGAGGACCTGTCCCAATATGACCCTGGCTGTTGAACTGGACGTAAAACCCCAACCCCAACTTTGTTGGTGTTTGTATGCAAAATAACTAGAAAAATTTTGGAAATTTTCTGATTTTCAGAAAAGGTTCACTATGACACAGGTAAAATAATGGTTAAATTTGGTGCTGATGCAGATTACCGTCTACATTGTATTGTATTGTGTATTTATATCTCCATATACAACAGGACTCAAAGTGCTGTTTAACCAATCCGACTGCACAAGTACACCCCCAATTCACATGTCACTGACAGTCCCCGAACTGGAAGATAGAGGCTCAAGGATGACCATTTATCAAGGCCCCCTGAGGTTCTTTAGCCTGCCACTGGGGATATGACCCAATGACAGAGGACCGCCATTTTAAGTGGTCATGCGAGGCACTATGTATCTGCCTATACCTGGGTTTGAACCCAGGTCCTCTCAGTTCCTAGACATGTGTGGTACCCGCTAGGCCAGAGTAGCAGAAAAAATACAGGAATTTTGTTAAGGAGTTTCAATAATTTCACCCATAAGCTATGTTGGACCTACTAGTATTTGATCTTGGGGATGTTTTGTGCTCTCCCAGTGCTGTTCTAGTTTGTGTGAAAATGTATTCTTGAAAGAGATAATAGCTCAGTCAGTTCTTGTGGAAAGTCAGTGATGAATGGGAGGCAAATGTGTCAAAGAATTTATTATGTATTATACCATTATTCATTTTCTCAGAAGCAGATCTATAATGAGATTGAAATAATAAATAAAATTTAAACTGTCAGTCAGAACGGTACTCAGAATCATCTCCTAACATTAAAAATATGAAATCATTATTTACAATAAAAGATAACCTTTAGGGTAGAAAAGTGAGGGGCCACAGTTACACACTGGCCTTCCACCTATGAGATCAGATTTCGAATCCTGGCTGACATCAAGTGAGAAAGTTGGTCGTCGCTTGCAATTGATCAGCAGTGTATAGTACAGAATCTCCAGCAACTGTATGTACTGGTTTCCTTTGCACACAAACAACCCGTCAAACTTTAACCAAAAAGGTATAAGGCGTGAAGTACAGCACTCTGATCTCAGACTAGGGAGGCAAGTGTTATCATTATGCCACAAGGACCGTTTAAAGAGTATGGCCCTTGAAGTGACAACATCAATGGATAAAGTACAATATCAAAGACACAAAAATATGGGGTGGGGAGCAAAGGCGCCACATATTTCATTGCTCCAGTTCCTAGTTAAAAGGTAGTTCTTGTTTGTCCCTGTTTAATGTTATTGGATGACCTTTGACCTTTAATTAAAAATTTTTCCCGCTGAAATACTATTTGCTTCACTCTTGAGAGGGAAGTCGAACTGCAAGGACGCCATTTTTAACTACTTTATGTAACATGTGTAATATTTTTTCATGTAGAGTTGCATGTAGAGTTATGTAGAGTGGTAATCCTTGGAAGTTATTTTATAAGATTAATATCTTAGTTTATTTTAGTTTATTAGTTCTTGGCGTCCTAATGTGTATATAATACAGTGAATACTGTTATGTTTTATTTGGCTGTTACGGTTGAGTTGACAGGTTCCTTTATATGTTGCACAAATGATTATGTAATTTTAACTTTATGTAACATAGTGAAAGGTCGTGTAATATTATTTCCTGTCAACTCTATGATACTTTGTCTTGTTTATCAACAGGGTTGGCATTATATTATTTTCTCCTGTGTATTCATGCGGGGTTTGTATTATGCCTAAGTTGTTTCATTGTTCTAAATGTGGGGAGGAACACAGGAGGCCTGTGGGTAACAAATGTCAACTTAACGCAGAAAGTAATTCAAGTACCTCCAGTACTGTTGATAGTAAAAATGTGGATGATAATACTAATTCGCAAATTCTCAGTGCTCTTAATGCTGTGAGTTGTAGGCTGTCGGCCATTGACCAGAGGATAGACAGAACCGAGGAACAGCTTCAGGGTCATGTGAAGACTGGTTCTGACATAGCCGGTTCCCTGAACTTGAGCAGCACACCCCTGCAGGAGGTGGAGGAGAATAGTGACGCTGGGGACGACATCGTCATCCCAACCACAAAGTTCTTAAAATCCTCTAAGAGCATCCAGGATGCAGTAGACATCAGGTTGCGAGAACTCACCAAGCTAAATGAACAAGGTAAGTTCAAGTCACAGAGAGGTAATAATGACCAGGTTACTGTAAAACAGCAAATACCTTGGCCCCAGAATTATATACTAGCAGGTACTTCTAAATCAAGAGTCACATACGATAGTCTCTCTAGTTTTCAGTGGATGGCAAGTTTCAGTGCTATCATTAGATAAGAAAAAAATGTAAAAATAAAAAATGCTATGCTAGAGTACATGACCGATATCATGGAAGATGCCCAAGATTTCGGCTGGGCAACAGCAAAAGGGGCTCATGCCCTCATCCTATGTCGTATGGAGGAGGGTAAAGTGGATTGGTTGAGCTCGGAAAAATTGGATCGCCTTAGGAGAGCACATGCTCAAAAATTTGTGACAAATACTGCAGGTAATTCACATTCCTCAAAAAATAAAGCTGAGGTTCAAGGGGTCCCATGTAAATTTTTCCAATCGGCAAGATGTAGTTACAAAAGTGATCATGTTACAAACGCTCAGTTGTACAGACATATTTGTTCTCATTGCTTCAGCCTAGGCAAAAAATTTGCACACCCACTTAAAGATTGCAGAAATAAACATCAACAGGATGCAAAAAAATGACTAGGGCACTGCAGTTTTGCAGTGCCCATTCAGAAAGTTGGTTCAAGAATCAAAAACACAAATACTACTGTAAAAGTCCCGAACACAGGACATGGGTTCAAAACTAGAACCGTTTACAATTCAAGTAATGGTACTGGTGAAAGTGTTAACTGGAAACTGGATTTATATAGGTTTAAAAACTTGTCTTACGCTCAAGTTCTCAAAGCAGCTGTACAGCATAAAAATGTAGAGGTGAGGACAGATAGTAGCACGAAAGGAAAAGTCAGAGATGTTGCTTTAAAAAAAGAGACTATTAAGGTTATTCAGAGCAGTATAACTGCCAAGAAAGTACTCACAAAAAGTAGTTCTGCTCATAGTCCCCACAATCATAAAGTCAACTTGAAAAAGGGTCAAGCAAAGTTAAACCAGCACCACCCTGTAAAAAATTACATATAGTGTAAGAATAGGTTTGCACCATTGACAGTTGACGCCGTCGTTTGTGATATTGACTTAGCTGATGATGAAAGTTTAATGTGTATGAGCAAAGCTGGTGGTCAATCTCCTAAAAATAGAGTCAAGCGTAACAGTGGCCCTCAGAAACGTTGTAAAGCGTCAAATGATGACACCTCTACCCATGGCCCATTAGTTTGTCCTCTAAGTGAAGACACCACCACAGATAGCACCAACAAGTATGACTTACCTCTGAGGATTAAGAACAAGTCCATTACTTATAAACATGTTTTGCCATCATGTCCAACTCTCCAGTTATGGGATGTTCAAAACAAATTTAAGTTTGGCTTCATTCCGCTTGGAAGCCAGCTTATGCCAGAACAAGTTAGTCCAGTTGACCTTAAGATAGATCCAATCACGTTTCATAGGATTATGGCTGATTCCAAGGAATATAATTATTTGAAAAATCAAATTAATCTTAAGTCCCAACTTAATCCAGATATATGGGATCATTACCTTCAGGATTACTGGGATAAACAGTTACCTTTACTTATAAGGGTTGGATTCCCCTTGGATTATAACAGGGAGGTACCCTTGACAAGTCAAGAAACCAACCATGCATCGGCCATACAGTTTCCAGATGATATACAGGCGTATTTAGATGAGGAGGGCCATCATAAAGCAATATTGGGCCCTTTCAAGGACATTCCCATTTAAAATATGCATATATCTCCCATGATGACCAGGGATAAGCCCAACGCCCCCCATCGTAGAGTTATCATAGACCTAAGCTTCCGTCAGGGCCAATCTGTCAATGCTGGCATCCCAAAGGACCAATACTTGAGTACTCCATTTATATTGAAGTCACCTACAGTAGATACCATTACTGACCAGATTAAAGTCTTAGGTAGGGGTTGTAAGCTCTACAAGGTCGATATTAGTCGAGCTTTTCGACATATCAAGTTGGACCCCATAGAAAATGATTTGCTAGGATTACATCACGAGCGTTATTACGTTGATACGTGCCTGCCATTCGGGTATCGTAATGGGAGTGCATTATTTCAACGTTTAAGTGATGCTGTGCGTCATATCATGCGTCAACGTCACTATGATGTGGTAAATTATATTGATGACATTCTAGGGATAGGTTTGCCCAGTCAAATTGACACCTCTTTTGACGCTTTACGTCAACTTTTACAGGAACTAGGTTTACAAGTTTCTGAAAAGAAATTAGAAAATCCCACTACTTGTTTAAATTGTTTGGGTATATTAATAGATACCAAGACTTTTACAATGTCCATACCTCCTCAAAAAATGAAAGAAATTTGGACAAAGTGCTGCCAATGGCAACAAAAGCTTTATTGCAATAAAAAAACAATTGCAATCTCTTGTACATCAGTAAATGCGTCAGATCTTCTAGATTCTTTCTTAACAGATTACTGGACGTTTTAAGAGCCATGGAGGACAAAAAACAAACAAAACTTACTATAGAAACCAAGAGAGATATTAACTGGTTTTCTAGGTTTATTTCTGTCTATAATGGAGTGACGTTCTTTGACCAGAAACCAATTGATCATTTCATTGAACTAGATGCAAGTTTGCAGGGTATGGGAGTTAGGTGGGGCTCTGAGGTTTATCCTCTGACAATTCCCTTAGGTTACATGGATCTACAGATCGTACATCTAGAAATGATAAATATCCTAGCTGCCCTTAGGGTGTGTGCAAGAACCTTGGGGGAATTGCAAAGTAGCTATAGCATGTGACAATTTAGCTGTTGTACAAGTCTTAAATTCTGGTAAAACCAGAGACCTAACCTTAGCTGCCATAGCCCGCAATATACAGTTTCAAATTGCAATAATGAACATAGATTTGAAGGTCAGTCATATTCCAGGTAAGGTCAATGTGATAGCTGACCTCTTATCAAGATGGAATAGCTGTGTTGACCCATTATCTAGACTGCGTCACCTGTTGCCCCTTTATCCATGGGTTCCTGTAACTGAAAGTCATATTATAATATAGTTCCCTTCTTTTACTAGGCTTCCACCCATCAATGGCTAAATTGGTTCAACTGGGTTTTCAGAAGACCTGCATGGCCTTCAGACCATCTACAGAAAGAAATTATACCAATATGTTTAGACTATTTCTAGCCTTTATAATTTTCATGAAACTCAATCTTTCTCACTTATCCCCATTGATGATACTGGCATATTTACAATTTAAGGAAACCAATAATACCTCAGCTTCGACTATGGCCAATCACTTGTCAGCTATAAAAGCAAAACTCTCACTGTTTGGTCTCTCAATCCATGTATTTCAGGACCCCAGAATTAAGTACTTCCAAAAAGCTATGATACTGCATAAACCATTTAAAGTCCAGTTGAAAAAAATTATAGATATTACTATGTTACAACTCATAGTTAGAACATTCCACCTACATGGGGCAAGTCTTTAAAGCAGTATATACTTTGGCATTCTTTTCCTTCCTAAGGCTCTCCAATCTGGTTCCAGATACTGTACAGGCCTTCTCTCCCCTCTACCATTTAGCAAGAGGAGACATTATTTTTGCAAAACCAGGTATGCTGGTACTCATTAAATGGTCTAAAACCCTACAGGCAAGAAACACAGTAAAAATTCTAAAAATCCCCACTTTGCGTGCAAACCCCATCTGTCCAGTAAATGCAATAAAAAATTTACTTGCCATAACACCTGGATTAAAAAATCACCACTTGTTTCAATACAAAACTCCTAAAGGTTGGAAACCCCTCACTGACACACAGGTAAGGCGTCATTTTCACCTTATCTTAAAGAGATTAAACCTTCACACCTCCAACCTTACATTTCACGCCTTCCGGCGTTCAGATGCCACCTACGCCTTTAACTCGAGTGTGGCATTACAGGACATTCAGAGCCATGGCACCTGGACATCGGAATGTGTGTGGAGATATATCACCCTTGATCATGATGCATCAGATCAAGTTTCCTGCACCTTTCAAAAGCAGCTTTATGTCCCTACCTCCTACTAGTTGGGGTACGTTCGAAGTTGAAATACATTAAATAGGCAGTTAACATGTACTGTGTAAATGCACTATAATGCTCCCAGATACTAGCAGACATTATGTACTCATTAAGGCTATCTTAACTGTCAGTAATTGTGGTATATTACCATAACTAAAATTGCTGTGCACTGAGTTAAAGGATAACTCAAGGTATTCATATAAATACTTGTTTCTACTGCATATCACTTTATATTAGGTACTTGTTTTAATTCTTCCATATTTTATACAAGTTTTAACGTTTTTACACTGATGTCCTAGTTTGCCCAGTAAGATTTGGTTACTTAGTTTATGAATGGGCACTTTTTTCCTTGATTTACAAACTCTAAAAGTAGTCTATGTCTTCTGAAAGTAATTATACAAATCACACCAGTTAACCTTAATTTACTATGCTTACACTCAATAACATTTCCAAGTATTCCCTTAAGGTCACCTTAAATCTGGACAACCTGGTGCTTATCTTATAATTATTATCTTCCAAACTTTACTATCCCTAAGGTGACCTTAGGGCCACTTCAGGTGCAGTTTCTCTTAAACTTGCTTGTGTTTAAGGTGACCTTAGGCTCACCAGTTATGCTTATAGCATTCAGGTGCCCATTCTCAAGGTGCCCCTTTTTTCTTATATATTAAATTCTTAACTGGTTAAATTATCTATTATTCAATTATCTATTATTAAATTCTTTAGTTTACTTAATACATTTAAACAATATATCTATACAATGTTTTACTGTGATTGTAAATAAACATTAGTGTATTAGTGTAAAAAAGTGTAAATAAATATATATTTTACCCCACCCCTGCTTTTATTGATATTTGGAACATGAGGCAATGTGGGATGGGGAGAAAAGGCACCACATATTTCATTGCTCCAGTTCCTAGTTAAAAGGTAGTTCTTGTTTGTCCCTGTTTAATGTTATTGGATGACCTTTGATCTTTAATTAAAAATTTTTCCCGCTGAAATACTATTTGCTTCACTCTTGAGAGGGAAGTCGAACTTCAAGGACGCCATTTTTAACTACTTTATGTAACGCGTGTAATAATTTTTCATGTCCCTCTACCCACCCTAGAACCATGATCACACATTATACTAGACAAAAGTTTTTGTACACAAAAACAAAGCGTCCCTAAAGCTTTTAAGCTTTATATAAAATGCTAAAGGACTAATGTGAAGAGGTAAATGTTATTGGTGAAGAGAAATGTTCGTGAAAAGGACCATGTTAGGATCACAAGAGTGACCTTAAAACGAAAAAAACACTCAGTGCCTATGAACGGGTTCTGTATCAGCTGACTGTGTGTTTTCAGCTGCAAAGAAGAAGAAGCACTTTAAAGTTTGGCTATGCTTGTTTGACCTTGAAGGAGAGGCCCAAGGTCAAATCTGACCACATCAAAAGATTTCAAGCACATCATTTCCTATATGTAGGTATACCATCCCAAACCTCTAGGACCAATAATAAATGAGTTATAAGCACTTTAAAGTTCCTATCCTCGTTGGACCTTGAAGGAGAGGCCTAAGATCAAATCTGACCACACCAGAAGATTCCTAGCACATGATTTCCTACATGTTGGTTTACCATCCTAAACCTGTAGGACCAATAATAAGTGAGTTATAAGCACTTTTAAGTTTGGCTATGCTCATTTGACCTTGAAGGAGAGGGCCAAGGTCAAATTCGACCACAGCAAAAGATTACCAGCCCTTAATTTCTACATGTTGGTTTACCATCCCAAACCTCTAGGACCAATCATAAGCGAGTTATAAGCACTTTAAAGTTTGGTTATGCTCATTTGACCGTGAAGGAGAGGCCCAAAGGTCAAATCTGACCACACCAGAAGATTCCCAGCACATGATTTCCTACAGATTGGTTTACCATCCCAAAGCTCTAGGACCAATAATAAGCCACTTATAATCACTTTTATGTTTGGCTATCCTTGTTTCACCTTGAAGAAGAGGCCCAAGGTCAAATCTGACAACACCAAAAGATTCCCAGCCCATGATTTTCTATATGTTAGTATACCATCACAAACCTCTAGGACCAATAATAAGCGAGTTATAAGCACTTTTATGTTTGCCTATACTCGTTTGACCTTGAAGAGGAAGCCCAAGGTCAAATCTGACCACACCAAGAGATTCCCTGTCCATGGTTTCCTATATGTTGGTTTACCATCCCAAAGCTCTAGGACCAATAATAAGCGAGTTATAAGCACATTTATGTTTGGCTATCTTCGTTTGACCTTAAACGAGGGGCCCAAGGTCAAATCTGACCACACCAGATGATTCCCAGCACATGATTTCCTATATGCTGGTATACCATTCCAAACCTCTAGGACCAATAATAAGCGAGTTATAAGCACTTAAAACTTTGCCTATCCTCTTTTGATCTTTAACGAGGGGCCCCAGGTCAAATCTGACCACACCAGAAGATTTCCAGCACATGATTTCCTATATGTTGGTACACCATCCCAAACCTCTAGGACCAATAATAAGCGAGTTCAAGGCTTAATCGTAGTAAATTTTTTATGAACTTATAATCAATCGCCCGTCAATCGCTCAATTATGGCCCGATTGATCCCAATATCGACTGGCGCTTAGATTCCTCTGTCAGGAATGTGCCTGATTGGCTCCTTAAGATACAGAGATTCAACAAGCAACACATACAATGCATTCAAATGTTTAAAGTTACGGGATATAATAAAATTCAAAACATGTACTCATATTTTCAAAGCTGATAGGAATTTGATACCACCTAAACTAATGGAACGATATAGATATGTCAAGCATGTTCATAACTAATAATACAAGGAACTGTGGAAACATTTATCAAAATATCCCCAAAACTTTCCAGAAAAGTAGATGTCCTAGTATTATAGGGGTTAAACTGTACAATCAAATTCCATCACATGTAAGATTGTTGCCATCTATAATAAGCTTCAAAAAGAGATTAAAAGAAGAATTCCTCACTAAATATAAAAAACCATTGCCTATCCAACAAATTATGGTATGACAAATGGAAGTTACGGATCTGTGTACTAAATCTGTGTGTATCTTAATCTATATTTTTACCATTAAGTACTTTGTCAAGTATGTTAAAATTTAATTAACAGACAAACAGTTCAAATTAGCATATTCATTGCTAAATAGCTTCTTTGTGTCACAAATCGAAATCTATTTTATCTGCTGTATTTCTTTCTTGACTTTCTGTTGTCAGTTATGTCCAAGTTAAGTAATATTTACTAATAAGTTCATTTGAACTTCAGGCATTTCTGTTTAGTATTTATTGTATGTTCTTAACTTTATCTTGTCAGTTCTCTCCAAATTTAGGGATGTCTAGTTATAAGTTCATTTGAACTTCTGACATTTACTTTCAGCATTTATTTTAAATTGTTGTATTATTACATTGTAATGTAATGCTGAATAAAGATCTATCTATCTATGTATTCCTCCATAATAGTAAAACACCCGAGACCATGTTTATACATAGTTCTGCACAATGTGTGTGGTTTTATTGCTGTTTACCTTTATAAAAGGATCTTAGAGTTCAAGAGGAGATCATTCCCATAAACTGATACATTTGTTGTGTTTTTAACATCTGTATTTTACAACTATCTTAGTCTTTCCCAAAGTCTCTATTTATAACTATATACCTCGAAACAGGACCCAAGTCCAGCTTATGGTTCCCCTTAGGTTGGTTTCATATTGCAAACCTTAGGACCAATAATACGTGAGTTATAACCACTTTAAAATTTGTCATGACAGGTTAGGATGTTTGGTCAAGGTTACTGTAAATATAAACCACCAGCAATTAACCTTACTTATTTCAAAAACAGTTCTACAGCTTTAAAAATGAAACAATTATAATATTGTAGGTCATTGTTTTCCTTAACAAAAATATGTGTCCGGTGTATAAAAAAACAAATTATCTGAAAGCTAGGTTATATGTAGATAATGTCAGTAGCACACGATATTATTTCTACAATGTTCTGTGACATACTACAGGAAATAAAATGAGTATGATGCAATGTATATTATTATAGGGACTTGTTAAATATGATGCCCATCTTGGGCACATCGATCACCAATATTCCATCAGACAATGCCACAAAGTGATGTGATATTAAAAAGGTGATAAAAATGGTGATTTCAACAGAAACAATCTGTGCACCTGAACAAGGCTACATGATTGTTTTCATCCTTGAAGTATACAACAGTGTCTTTTCTCCAAATTCTCATTGAGTGAGTTAGCCTTGCTTAAGGCTCAAATTTGTACCATATGTTTTCATACTTGTACACAGATATTTGGTATTCATAAAGCACTCATGCATGTTTTGAGATATAAACTGAGCAGACATATCATGTGTAAAATCCAGTACATGTTAATTGTAAGAGTACATTATGCAAAATGACCATGTTTTCTGTATCTTTTCTCTTAATTACTAGGGTACTTGAGCCTTAAGCAAGGCTCTGAGTGAGTGTAAAGAAAAGGTTGAATCTACTATTAAGGTGGCATGGATCTGTATACTTTTTGAATATATGCAGTACATCAGACATTTACAACTGTAACAACTTACTATCCTAATATATATCATTAGAACATAATTCAGTGGTAATTCACTTCAAAATATGGTAAACTGAGTGAAGTTTCTGTTTGTTGGATTAATGAAGGGGAAAGATTATAAATTCCTTTTTACAAATATAAAAGAAAGAGAACAAAGTAATATATAGAGTTGTTGTACTCTACAGAAAAAAATATATGCAACTTTAGTCAAAAGCAAGAGGTTGCAAAGTAAATACACTTGTCACAGATATGAAGGCCAACTGCAAAACATTTCAAAATCACAAATGAAAAAAAAATTGCAAACCATGAACTCCTATAGGTTGGTTTAATATCCAAAACTTGTAGGACCAATAATAAGCGACTCATAAGCAAGTTATAAGCACTTTTAAGTTTGCCTATCCTCATTTGACCTTGAAGGAGGGTCCCAAGGTCAAATGCGATCCCAAGAAAAGATTCCAAGTCCATGATTTCCTACATCTTGGTTTACCATCCCAAACCTCTAGGACCAATAATAAGTGAGTTATAAGCACTTCTAAGTTTGCCTATCCTCATTTGACCTTGAAGGGGAGGCCCAAGGTCAAATACGACCACACTAAAATATTACCAGCCCATGATTTCCTGCATGTTGCTTTACCGTCCCATACCTCTAGGACCAATAATAAGTGAGTTATCAGCACTTTTAACTTTGACTACCCTCGCTTGACCTTGAAGGGGGCCCCAAGGTCAAATCCGACCACAGCATAAGATTCCCTGCCCATGATTTCCTATATGTTGGTATACCATCCCAAAGCTCTAGGACCAATAATAAGCGAGTTATAAGCATTTTTATGTTTGGCTATCCTTATTTGACCTTGAAGGAGAGGGCCAAGGTCAAATCCGACCACACCAGAAGGTTCCCAGCCCATGATTTCCTATAGGTTGGTATACCATCACAAACCTGTAGGACCAATAATAAGCGAGTTATAAGCACTTTTAAGTTTGGCTATGCTCGTTTGACCTTGAAGGAGGGGCCCAAGGTCAAATCAGACCACACCAGAAGATTCCTGGCACATGATTTCCTACATGTCAATTTACCATCCCAAAGCTCTAGGACCAATAATAAGCGAGTTATAAGCATTTTTATGTTTGGCTATCCTCTTTTGACCTTGAAGGAGAGGCCCAAGGTTAAATCCGACCACACCAAAAGATTCCCAGGCCATGATTTCCTACATGTTGGTATACCATCCCAAACCGCTAGGACTAATAATAAGCAAGTTATAAGCACTTTTCAGTTTGGCTATCCTCGTTTGACCTTGAAGGAGAGGCCCAAGGTCAAATCTAACCACACCAAAAGATTACCAGCTCATGATTTCCTATATGTTGGTATGCCATCCAAAACCTCTAGGGCCAATAATAAGCGAGTTATAAGCACTTTAAACTTTGCCTATCCTCGTTTGACCTTGAAGGAGAGGCCCAAGGTCAAATCTGACCACACCAGAAGATTCCCTGCACATGATTTCCTATATGTTGGTATACCATCCCAAAGCTCTAGGACTAATAATAAGCGAGTTATAAGCACTTTTCAGTTTGGCTATCCTCGTTTGACCTTGAAGGAGAGGCCCAAGGTCAAATCTAACCACACCAAAAGATTCCCAGCCCATGATTTCCTATATGTTGGTTTACCATCCAAAACCTCTAGGACCAATAATAAGCGAGTTATAAACATTTTTGTTTGGCTATCCTCGTTTGACCTTGAAGGAGAGGCCCAAGGTCAAATCTGACCACACCAGAAGATTCCCAGCACATGATTTCCTATATGTTGGTATACCATCCCAAACCTCTAGGACTAATAATAAGCGAGTTATAAGCACTTTTCAGTTTGGCTATCCTCGTTTGACCTTGAAGGGGGGGCCCAAGGTCAAATGCGACCACACCAGAAGATTCCCAGCACATGATTTCCTATATGTTGGTATACCATTACAAACCTCTAGGACCAATAATAAGTGAGTTATAAGCACTTTTAAGTTTGGCTATGCTCGTTTGACCTTGAACGAGGGGCCCAAGGTCAAATCCGACCACACCAGAAGATTCCCAGCCCATGATTTCCTATATGTTGGTATACCATCCCAAACCTCTAGGACCAATAATAAGCGAGTTATAAGCACTTTTCAGTTTGGCTATCCTCGTTTGACCTTGAAGGGGGGGCCCAAGGTCAAATCTGACCACACCAGAAGATTCCCAGCACATGATTTCCTATATGTTGGTATACCATCCCAAACCTCTAGGACTAATAATAAGCGAGTTATAAGCACTTTTCAGTTTGGCTATCCTCGTTTGACCTTGAAGGGGCGGCCCAAGGTCAAATGCGACCACACCAGAAGATTCCCAGCACATGATTTCCTATATGTTGGTATACCATCACAAACCTCTAGGACCAATAATAAGCGAGTTATAAGCACTTTTAAGTTTGGCTATGCTCTTTTGACCTTGAACGAGGGGCCCAAGGTCAAATCCGACCACACCAGAAGATTCCCAGCCCATGATTTCCTATATGTTGGTATACCATCCCAAACCTCTAGGACCAATAATAAGCGAGTTATAAGAACTTTTAAGTTTGGGTATGCTCGTTTGACCTTGAAGGGGGGGCCCAAGGTCAAATGCGACCACACCAGAAGATTCCCAGGACATGATTTCCTATATGTTGGTATACCATCCCAAACCTCTAGGACCAATAACAAGCGAGTTATAAGCACTTTCCAGTTTGGCTATCCCTGTTTGACCTTGAAGGAGACGTCCAAGGTCAAATCTGACCACACCAAAAGATTCCCAGCCCATGGTTTCCTATATGTTGGTATACCATCCCAAACCTCTAGGACCAATAATAAGCGAGTTATAAGCACTTTAAACTTTGCCTATCCTCGCTTGACCTTGAAGGAGGGGCACAAGGTCAAATCTGACCACACCAGAAGATTCCCAGCACATGATTTCCTATATGTTGGTATAGCATCCCAAACCTGTACGACCAATAATAAGCGAGTTCAAGGCTTAATCTTAGCAAAATTTTTATGAACTTATAATCAATCGCCCGTCAATCGGTCAATTATGGCCCGACTGATCCCAATATCGACTGGCGCCTAGATTCTTCCCTCAGGAATGTGCATACCAAATTTGGTTGACCCACACCCAGTACTTTCTGAGGAAATCTAGTGAAAAGGAAGTAAATTTTTTTTTGAATTTTTGATAATGTGACCTTGATAAAGGTCAAAGGTCAAATTTATGCCTGTCAAAAAATTTCCCCACGCCTATAGAAGAACAGTGCCACATATCATTTGGATAGGCCTAATAACAAGGGAGATATTCAAGGGAGACGATAATGCGGCGGCGGCGGCGGCAGCGGCGGCGGCTGACTGAAAACCGGGGGTGAAACCAATAAGCGTCCCCTTTTCAAGGGATGCTTAATTATGTTTTGTATTTGCAGGTTGCTTGGGAACAGTGGCTCTGGCCTGGATCCCAAACAAAGGCGGCTCCCCTCCTGGTTTCTGAGTACTTGGGTTGCATGCTAATATAGAGTGGCTCTAACTCCAGTTGAGTGGGGTTGGCTTGGGCTGACCAAAGTGGCTGGAGCTGCTTGCCAGGTTACCATTGACAACTTTTACTCAATCAACACCACTTGCTACAGAGCTGCACATCTCAGCTCCATGTCGTTCCCAGCGTCACTCCCCATCATGGGGCCTCAGCTCTGGGCTCCCTAGCAGCCCTGCCTAGGCACAATCCTAGGCTCCTCGGTTCTGCCTATCTCTGCTGGGACTGACTTCCTCCACGACCAAGGTCCAGGAGGACACCTGCCTGCAGGACCATCTACACAGTCAAAAAATTGTTTAGTAGGACGTTGCTTGTCAACTATAAATTTTATTTTTCTTCATAAATGTAGTGCCTGGCTTTAGTTTGTGTAATTGCTCATTTATACTGGGGTACACGTAAATTTATGTAATTTACAAAGTTTGGGTTATTGCTTGACTTCCCTCTCCAAGAGTCATATGTGGTGTACGATCATGGAGGCTGAACGATAAAAAGGTTAATCTTGCAAAAAATAACTCTGTCAAGTTAAAAGATACTTATGTAATGGCAAGTTATGTCAAGTCAATACCTGGGTCAACCAATGGTGGTGTTCCCATGTGTGTGAGATTTTACAACCGTTTATAAAATGGTTCATATAAAATGTGAACCAATAATATGCTTTGCATACTTTATGACTTTGATGTTTTAAAATACTACATGTTCATATTGTTGTTTTATATGTTGAATGTTTTAAAAGGGTAAACAGAGTATCATTCGTTAACAGTGTAAACTTATAATCTTAAAAAGTCTTAACTGTTAATTTACATGGATCATACAAAGTGTAAACTAACAATATCTTAGTGTACTTCATCATTTTGATGTTTTAAAAAGACTATGTATCCTACTGTTGTTATATAATCTTGTATGTTCATAGGAGCAAGAGAGTTACTTGTTAACAGTACAAATTTACAGTCTCAAAAGTCGTGATGATTATTATATATTGTAACGATACTTGGTTGTTGTTACTGCCATTTAATAGTAATTACTCAAGAACATACTTATGTACTTTGTACATATAATTTTACAACTGTGTCACCAACAGATTAACTTGTCATCTAGATTTATACAGACAGTATTAGTAAAGCAGCACATAATGGCAGTAATGAGTACAGCTGTTAATGTGATGAACAGCCGCTTGATATGTTACATATGGCAATATTGCCTGTAAATTATGTTTGTGGCACTTTACACATTTTAGGCTGTGTACTTTGCATATTTTATGAATGTGTGTGTAGTTAATTATTTTCTTGTCATTCAACTGTCATACATTGTAAAAAAAAAAAAATTCATTTCTCTCTTAAGTTGTGAATTTTGTATCCCCTTATAGCATTCCCATGGGATAACTTACATGGGTGTCAAAAGTAATTCTGTGTCTAGTTTTACACGGTTGGATAAAAAAATTAGATCTATTCACATATAGTTATCCATCTTGTTAAGTGCATAAAGTGAATCATTATGATTGTAGGTCTTTGAAAATTCGTATGGATTCATTATGAATTTGGAAAAAAAAAATTGGTTAAGTTTTGGTAAACTGGATTTCATAACTGCCTAACTGTAGTTATTACACTGTTATGTGCTAACGTGTTAACAGTATTCATAATTTTGTTGACATTCTCTTCGAAGTAATGTTATTGCTGATGTAATTGTAATTAATTCTAATTTACTTTTATGTAATTCTCTTAACAGTAAAGGGTACGTTCGAAGTTGAAATACATTAAATAGGCAGTTAACATGTACTGTGTAAATGCACTATAATGCTCCCAGATACTAGCAGACATTATGTACTCATTAAGGCTATCTTAACTGTCAGTAATTGTGGTGTATTACCATAACTAAAATTGCTGTGCACTGAGTTAAAGGATAACTCAAGGTATTCATATAAATACTTGTTTCTACTGCATATCACTTTATATTAGGTACTTGTTTTAATTCTTCCATAATCCCACAGACTCCCACAATCAGTACGATCACAACAAACAATAACAGGTTTCCGTAGCCAGCTAAAGACCTACTTGTTTAGATTAGCATATCCTCCACCATAGTACATCTCCCTGGCGGGCGCTAACCTTGGATCATGACCTCGAACGTCCCTCGACTTTCCCTTTTTGATTTCAAGCGCATTAGAGGATGTTGCATCAATTTTGCGCTATATAAATGTTTCTATTCTATTCTATTCTATTTTATACAAGTTTTAACGTTTTTACACTGATGTCCTAGTTTGCCCAGTAACATTTGGTTACTTAGTTTATGAATGGGCACTTTTTTCCTTGATTTACAAACTCTAAAAGTAGTCTATGTCTTCTGAAAGTAATTATACAAATCACGCCAGTTAACCTTAATTTACTATGCTTAAACTCAATAACATTTCCAAGTATTCCCTTAAGGTCACATTAAATCTGGACAACCTGGTGCTTATCTTATAATTATTGTCTTCCAAACTTTACTATCCCTAAGGTGACCTTAGGGCCACTGTAGGTGCAATTTCTCTTAAACTTGCTTGTGTTTAAGGTGACCTTAGGCTCACCAGTTATGCTTATAGCATTCAGGTGCCCATTCTTAAGGTGCCCTTTTTTTCTTATATATTAAATTCTTAACTGGTTAAATTATCTATTATTCAATTATCTATTATTAAATTCTTCAGTTTACTTAATACATTTAAACAATATATCTATACAATGTTTTACTGTGATTGTAAATAAACATTAGTGTATTAGTGTAAAAAGTGTAAATAAATATATATTTTACCCCACCCCTGCTTTTATTGATATTTGGAACATGAGGCAATGTATCTTGAGTTAATTTTAGAGTATAACTGTATGCGTCAATTTGCATAGATGCTGTATACGGCTTGCAGATGAGGATTACATTTAGTTTTTGTATTGCTTCACTGTAAATCAATTAACATGCTATCAAGATTTCTTTAGATAGATGCAGCTTTCTTATTTATGGTCGGGTTTTAATCATTTTTTGACCAATGGGTAAAGGTTTTATGAGGTGCCAATTTTGATATAAAAACACCCTTAGATATCTCCCAAATATCCGCAGGTACATACACAAGCCGTGCATGGGAAATGATCCCTCAATATTCTAGGCCTGAATTTTAGGCTGCAATCTGCATCTTCAAGTCGCATAGCGCATCTGAGGATACGGACATGCACACTTAATGAGTTATGGTTTGCTCTATAACATTTCTTTTACATTTATTAACATCCACCTGAAGACATATTTGGCCCGTATATGGGGCATATGCGGAGCAGGATATAGTTTTTTCCATATACAGCGGCCCCTCGTTACTATGGATAAATAGTGCAGACAAGTTCAGAAACTATATAACCCATAAATATGTATGACATATTATTACAAAGCTATTTTTACAGCACTTTGGTTCATTCCAGCAGAAAATGGCTGAGAAATCTCAAATTAAAGGCTGAGGCTTTTAAAATTTCCTGGTCCCCATCTTTTTATGACAGCATTTTCAGCATTCTCACTTGAAAATTAATTTATTCAACTCATAAAATATAAAGAATGTTGGATTAATACAGTTAAACTCCGAAAAAGTGGCAAATATCAGAAAATATCGGAGAGCAGACCCGATAGGGCCGAGATTTTCAATATTTTCTGGTATTGGTCACTTTTGAGGAGTTTGACTGTTGTAATCCCCACTTTATATTCTATTTGATACCTGGTCCCAGGATTTATGATACTCTGTCCCTAAATTCTGTAATTTCTCTTTTTACAGGAATAAATTAATCCCCAAAATGGTGACTGAGCGAAAGTGTCCAGTACTGATTTGTATTGGACATATCAGTCAATTTGTGAAAACCTGCAAGTGGGGTTTACAATAAAAGTAAAACATTCCTCATTAGACAGAAAAATATATCATAAAGATTAACAATATAATACTTGTCCCAAGCATCCCTATAATATTACGCTCTTCATAATATTTTTTTCTGTATAGGTCATTCGGGAAGTATTCCTATTATATAATATGCCCAAATATATTTTGTTGTTGTTGTTGTTCTGCAACTTTCTCCAAATTACCAAGTCAAATAGGCTCTTCCACGATACTTGACAGTACTTGTTTAACAAGAAAGATTTATGTATGAATTACCTTTCGAAGAGTGTTCTTATATCCACAACACACAATGACCTATATGCATATATATCTAATCTACTTTACCGCTAAACAAACTGTGTAAATATCCGTAGACATTTGGTGTTTCGTGAATATTTGCAACTTTATATTGTTTTGTCAAAGTTGCAAGACTTGTGCATGTTGCAACAAAGATTTTATTCTGAGCACGTGTATTGAAACTTCGCGCCAATTCCCTTTATCTAGAGCCAGACAATGTTTTCTTGTGCACATTCTGAAAACATTCAAACACCTGCAAATTTACAACACAAAGGGTATTTCGATAGCAAGATCCTGTACGGCCGAATGAATGTATTTGTAAGTGTTTTTTTTTTGTTACAAGGAGGCAAGGGGCAGTAATAACTACATCAAATAATAATTTATGAATGAACCTTGTTCAACTGTTTTGTCAAAACATGTTTCTATTATGGTTATGAGGGGCCACGGTGGCAGAGTGGTAACACTCTCGCCTTCCACCTCTGCGGCCGGGGTTCGATCCCCGTCATGGCCGTAAGTGGGAAAGCTGGTAGTTGCTTGCCGTTGGTCGGCAGTTTACAGTACAGAACCCTAGCGAACTATATGTACTGGTTTCCTCTGCCCTTCCAACTACCCGTCGTGATATGACCTGTACAGTGTTGAAAGCGACGTAAAACCCCAAATAAATAAATAAATAAATATTATGGTTATGTGGTACTATTTGGGCACCATTTGACATTTCAACAGACGTTTACTTTGATCAAATATGTATTGCTTTGTTATCCCTTGGTGAATAGAACTCCCACTATAACATACTAATCAATCAACTATTTTTAGAAAACCAGGCCACGGTCAAGCCAAGGTTATTAAGATAAATATGAACTGTGAAAACATTTGGAAAAAAATATGTCTCTATATCAACAAGCATTCTGTTCAAGTGAAGTAATATTTTTGTCAATTTACTGCAAAAATTCATAACGCTAAGTGATGTGTGATGTGCAGTGATGGTTTCCGGCGCATACATGAAATGAAACCGAAAGTGAAGTTTGTCCCCCTTATTAGAGATTTACAGTCATGACGTAATCCTGTGGTTGTTTTTGTCTCTTCACAGACAGAATTAATTCCCCTTTCACACTACAGGCGGTATCACCCATGATAGACCCGCGTTTGGAGATACGTCCTTTGCCATAGCTCACCCTCTGACATCTGTATACGACCTTGCGAGTCAGTGTCCATTACCTTGCGCATCCTACCAAAGTTTTCCAATATTTGAAGTTTCCGCCTTATGATTTCAGTACCATGAGCATTTCATGCATGCACGTATGTATTTAAAAAAAAGTGTCCAATCAGTGGCAATCAATCTGTAGTGTGAACATTGAAGATGAAATAGAGAGTAATGTTTTTCATGCATTTGTTTGCGATAACCAGTACAGGAAACCAGTACATACAGTTCGTTAGAGTTCTGTACTGTAAACTGTCGACCAACGGCAAGCAACCACCAGCTTTCCCACTTGAGGCCGTGCCAGGAATTGAACCCCGGCCTCAGAGGTGGGAGGCGAGAGTGTTACCAAAGGTAATGAACAAAACTATCTAAAATATTCCTGTGGGTGGAGCTTGATCAAAGGACGAAGTGATTATATTTTGAGAAAGATTCTGATCATACTGCCCGTACACAAAACCTCCAAAGTTTGAAAAGTTCCATTTTCAATGTATGTTTAATGACTTGGGATTTCTAGCTGATATTACTCCAAAAGTAATGAAAAACTCTCAATATTTTTTTTATGGGAAGACCTAGACCTAGCCCAAAGAAAGAGGTAATTGCTCTTTTAAGAAGCTCCAGATTATTTTTGGATGGAAATAATCTTTACTGTTTTAAACATGGATTTCTGTCACGACTTTTGACTGTAAGACAGCTTTAGTTTACTTTTTACTTATCTTTTAACTCGGAACAAAATCATGCATTTCTCATTTTCCCTGCACCTTTCAACAGATTCAGATGCAGTAAACTCCTACTCTACAAATCATCTATTAAACATTTTTTGTTCAATATTTTTACAATTATGTTGTGAAATTTTTGGATTTTCAGGAAATTACTTCTTGATCATCTGTAACCTGATTTCCTTAAGGGGCTGTTCGACTTCTGCAAGTGGGGTTTACAGTATATGATTGCAAACAGTAAACAAAACACGATCCAGAGATCTAGTTTATGATAGGTTTACGATGGGTTTAAGATATATAAGACCTCCTACAGATAGCTTTACAACTAAGGCAGAGATTGTCACACATTTTCTCAGAAAAGTTTCCAATTGGTTTATGATAGGTTTACGAACCGTAAGACAGACTTCAGATTGCTATAAAATGGAAAAGATTGCCAGTATCATATTTTCCATACACGATAGGATTAGGGTGGCTTTAAGATCATTAAAATGATCAGTTAAAGATTCCCAAATTTCCACAATCAGGAGCAGGGTTTACGACATAACGACAGAAACCAAGATACATAGGTTGCAATTTAACCACTATCGGCTAGGTATTACTATTACTTGTGACACTGTGACTAGGGTATTAACACATGATGTCATACACAGTATTTGTGGTGGTTTCGTTATTTGCAAAGACAATTTATCTTTCCAGATAATGGGCTAGGTAAACTTTTCTGTAAAACAGGAAATGAACTTTACCTAAAGGCTGTTTATCTGTCTCACATCACACTTTGTTCTCAGTTGACAAGGTTATACTTGACTTATCTTGGAGGATTTTACATGTTTTGTTACACGACCCCTAGTGGGGCAAAATGTTTTTTTGCTAGTCATTTTGGAAAGTTCTGGTTTAGAATTGATTAACATTTGTATGATATTCCCCATTGCAAGTTTGATTTTTTTTGCAAGGCACAAAATGCAAACACATACATAACATATATAAGATAAAACGAGTTATCTCTATGAAGTAGTAAAAGTATAGGATGCTTCACATAGAAATTTGACAAATATTCGCTAAATCTATATAGTTTTGACCTATTTTCTTCGATCGTTACTTGTGTAGTTTGAAACAAACAACCAGAGGAAATTCCATAACTTTGTGGTTATACGCACTGTGGTTATTAAAAGTGAAGCATGCATTGATATTCTCTAATGCTCAGCTCTACACTATTACTATTAGTACTAGGTACTATGATAACGTTGGTGAATAAAAGTGGATCAAGAAAATTTAAAAGCCCCCAACATATAATTTTAAAATTACAGATTTCTTCATTGTTCCTATATTATCTGTGAGTATGTTAACATGAAATCCCAACAAGCATGATCTTAGTATGAATACCCTACAAACTGTTAAAACACACAAACTTTTGCATACAATCCCCTGAAATAATTCCGCTTTCATGGAATTGTTTCAAAAGGTCTTGACAAACCAATTAACCTAAATCTCAGTATACTTGATTTGTGGCTATTTATATATTGGCTTTTGTATATTGATCATGTGTTTATTCTGGTTTCTGGTATTTCTTCTGTTCTGTTGAAGTTTTACTCTAAATAAAAGTGACTCTAATAATTTGTTTATAACTGAGAACTCTTTGCAACGCAGAACACTTTTTGAGCAAATGAACCAGATAATTCAACTAATTTATTAACGCTCGACGATAGGAGAGGGTTATTGTGATCAGTTTGTTTCTGTCTGTCCGTCTGTCTGTCTGTCTGTGCACCGTTTCGCCCTTATAACTCAAAAACTATAACACCAATCAAGCTCAAATTTGGTGGGCAGATATTTCATGGGGTACAGACGGATACTTGAAAATTTGGTGTAATTTGTGTGAAAATTAAAGCCAGGAGACAGTTTTTCTTATTTGTAATTGGGCTTTTACAGTGAAATCTGCTTCCCTGTCTGTGCACCGTTTTTCCCTTATAACTCAAAAACTACAACATCAATCAATCTCAAATTTGGTGAGAAGGAATTTCATGGGGCACAGACAGATTCTGCCAAATTTGGTGCAATTTGCCTGAAAATTAAAGCCAGGAGAGAGTTTTTCTTATTTTTAATAGGGAATTCACAGTGAAACTGCCTCTCTTCATCACATACGTCAAAAATCAATATTTTACTTTCTCATGATGTCATCACTCAGTGATGTCACAATGCAACTGTCATTGTGAGGTCACAAACCTAGCTTGTGATACTTGCTGACTTTAAGTAAAATATTTCTTCTCATTTTATGGCTTGAAATTGACAAACATAATAAAGAGGGAGGTGATATATTCATTATTTTTATTAATTATTATTTCTGTTTTATTTTCTCTTTTTTCTTTCAATACCTTGACAGTCCATCACAAAAAATTACCATGTGTGATTTTCACCAAGAAGTGATCTTTAAGCAATATTTTTACCTCCACCAGCAGTTTATATTTTTGTGTGCTAATTGTTTAATTGTCTCTTTGTTTTTTTGTTTTTTTTTGTGTGTGTGTGTGTGTTTATATTACTCTAGAACTAATGAACAGACCTTTATTTAAAAATTTGTGGGTAGGACCTGACTGAAGGAAGAAGTTACTAAAAGAAAGATCTGAATCTTATTTTGGATACAAAAAAATCATGATTTTTCAGAGGTCCCATTTCAATGTATTTTAATGACTTCAGCTTTCTACTTGATATTTCTATGAAGATTAATTTACATGTTTGGTTTTATTTTATTGTCTTCCGTACAATACTTTATATCACTTGAGAGACTGGTCACTAAGAGCCGAGCGTTTTGCTCTCTCTGAGTGTATCTTGTTAGAATTAAAACACTTCTTATGTCATTGTATTGATGAAAAGGTGAATTGTTTTGTAATGTACAATTTTCTGGTCTAGAAAATGGGCACCCTTTTGACTGTTTCAAATGTCTGTAAATTTGAACAAAAAAGTGTGCATTACCTAAAAATAATGCACACTTTTAACAATAGAATGACGTCACAAGTGTGCTTTAAGTGATAGGTATGAAAAAGTGTGCCTTACTGGGAAAATAATGCACACTTTACGGGACCCCCCTATAACGTAAAGATTATGGAGACTTTTTTTTTTTTGCCACTTTATTGATCCATCAATATCAGATTTACATCATCAGTGACAGTATACATTGCACAATCGGTACACATACTATTCATAGCTACATAGACTGACGTTAAGATACATACAAAAAACAATAACCTCAACTATATTAGGGTCTTTGTATATTTGTATTCTCAGACATCTTTACCTTTTTATTGAAAGAGTGGTTTCCATAAACTCCATGACTCTTCAAAACTATTTTCTTTTGAATTTATTAATGATATATACTTTTGTTCACAGTATCTTTTTTTAATATTATTTTTAGATGGTCCATTTTTGGCAAGAGTTTCTGTTTTGCACACAAAAATATATATTCCCTTGTTAAAATTAATATAAAATTCATTGGCAGAAAATTCTGGTTTTGGACTAGATATCCAAACAATTTATTTACTTCACCTAACACATAATTTTGATTAATTTTTTCCTTTATCCATTCAAGAATGCTAGACCATGAGGTTTGAACTTTACTGCATTGTGTGAACAAATGCTGAATTGTTTCCACACTATTACCACATATGCCACATGTATTTGAATCTACAATCTTAAGTTTAAACAGGTAACTCTGGGTAGCTAATATATTATATATCAATTTGTATTGGAACCAGATGGTTGAGTTATCTGTTGTTATCCTGAAGCAAATTTTATATATTAGCGACCACACCTGTTTAGATAAAATTGTCCCCAATCTTAGATTCCATCTTGTCTCGCACTGTCTTGGTAATTCTGATTTACTTTTAATAAAGATATTATAGTAGGTTTTACTACTCGAATTTTGTTTCAAAAATGTCCGAATGTGAAATGGAATATATGGTCTTGTCAGCATATAGTCACCTGATCGTGAATACTTTCTGATAAGAGTGCCTACCATTTTTTAACACGATAATATTCTAATATATTCACACCAAAACGGTAGTCTTGACTAAGTTGTTTTCTGGATAAAAGAACACCAGCAGAGTCAACCAAATCACCAATAATTCTTATGCCTTGTTTTTCCCAATGTGGGAGGAACATTTCTTTCTGTATCCTTTCATTGAGCCATACATTTAAATGCAGAATGTCACTGTTTGATTTTATCTCCTGTTGAGTACAGAATTCCATGTAATAATTAAAAACATTATTCAATATTTTTTGGCACCACCCCGGACCTAATGATTTAATTCTTGAAAGATTGCCCACTGTATCCAGCAGTAGGTTTAACCAGGGTGCATTTGTATTTGAAATTATTTTCCTTATCCATGTCAATTTCAGTGATTTCTCATAGAGGATAATATCCACCATTTTTAGACCACCATTTATTTTTTCAGCACATAGATCCTGTCTATTTATTTTTTCTGGTTTATTATTCCAAAGAAATCCAAATATTTCCTTACTTAATGCTTTCAAGAAGTTTTGTGGAGTAGGGATAGTTAAAAATAAGTGTTTGAATTTAGAAGCTATGAGGGTTTTTATTACTGTTATCTTCCCTAAAGGGGTCAAGTGGCGTGTATTTTAATCTTTAATTATTTTTCTTGCTTTAATAATTGCTCTATCATAATTTAAATTCTGTATCTTAGTTAGATCCACTGTAAAGGAGATTCTTAAGAGGTCAAACTCTGTGGTGTCCCAATCTAATTTTGCTTTTACGTTTAATTGTTCTTTACATTTACTCTTGCATCCTATCCATATTAGCTTTGTTTTGTCTGAGTTCATTTTTAATCCAGAAAGGGAGCCATATATTTCCAGGATGTTCAGGGTTGCTTGAAGGGAGCCCAAGCTTCCGTCCAAAATTATAGTTGTGTCATCTGCAAACTGTACAATCTTATGTTCTGTTTTACCTATTATTATCCCTTTCAAACCGGTGTTTGATACTATCATTATGTTTAATATTTCTCCTGCAATTAGGAATAGATATGGTGCAATTGGATCTCCTTGTCTACAGCCTTCTCTATCGGTATCGGGTCGGAAAGGAACCCACATTGTTGTACCCTTGATTGTATGTCATTATTAAACAGCTTAATCCATTTGATAATAGAATTATCAAAGCCAAAGAGCATCATTGATTTATATATGAATTCCCATGATGTTGAATCGAATGCTTTCTCGAAGTCTATACTAACCAAAAGACCACGGATGTTTTGTTTTTTTGTTTTGAATAATAGATCATAAATTAGTCTAGTACAGTCACTTATAGATCTTCCTTTCAGGAAACCTGTTTGATTTTTCGAAATTATTATATCTAATTGTGGTTTAATACGCGTTGCTATGGACAATGATGCTAATTTATATGTAGAGCACAGCAATGAAATTGGTCTCCAATTTTTTAGAAATTTTCTATCTTTGTTCCCTTTTGGTAGACAGGTTATTATGCTTTCCTTTAGAATAGTTGACAATTTGCCTTTTGTAAAACAACTATTTAGTGCATTTCTCACAAAATACTTTAAGCATTTCCAGAAAACTTTTAGAAAATCTGCTGGGAGACCGTCCAGACCAGGAGTTTTGTTATTTTTCATTTGTTTCAGTGATGTTCCTAGCTCTTCAACTGTTAACAGCTCATTATGTTTAATTTTAGGAGCTGAAGAAAATGTATTTTTAATAGGTCTTTTGTTTCTCTGGATTTTTTTTGAACAATTTTGCATAGAAGTCTCTAACAGACATTAATATTTTCTTTTGGTCAGTTACTAAGGTACCATCATTAAGCTCTACTTTTTTTATTGTTTTTTCCACAAAATTTTTATTTTCTAATTTGCAGAAGTACTTTGATGGTCGTTCTCCTTCATTTATCCATTGAATTCTTGCCCGTATCATTTCTCCCCTAATTTTATCTTCTCTTAATTTTTCCAATTCTTGCTTTTTGTCATATAATTTTTTGTTTGTTTCCTCCAGGTTGTCTTGTTCTTCTAATGATTGAATATCCTTTTTAAATTTATTTTCTAGATTTTTATTTTGCTTTTTTAATTTGGAAGAATACTTTATAGACTCTCCTCGTATTCGAAGATACAAACATTCTAAAAAGGTATCATCATCTATCGTGAAAGTCAACTCTTCATCTGTTTTTATTATATAGTCACAATTGTAAATGGGGATGGCATATTTAAGCTTTTCTTCATCTATTATATTATTAATCATATTCAAATAGTCTGGATTTTTAAGTAATCCAGTATTTAGTTTCCAGGTCCCCTTTCCAATTTCCAATTTATGAAGGGTTAAATCCAGTTCCACAATCGAATGATCGGATCTGTAACTAGGAAAAATATTACAACCTCCTATTACATCTATGGTAGGACTTGACACCAAGAAATAATCGAGCCGTGCCTGTTTAACCGGATTCTTCCTTCTCCAGATGTACCTTTGAATATCTGGATGCATTCAAAATTATCCATAAGTTCCATAACGCGTTGCCTAGACTTTGAGTTATTAATATTCTTGTAATTTTTACTATCTTTTTTGGGGTCTAACACCAATTTGAAATCCCCACAAAGTATTAAATAATCAAAATTAGGACTTTCCTTTATCAGTTGTTCGATCTTTTTAAAAAAATCTGGTTTGTCCGAATTTGGAGCATATAGTGAAATGACATTAAGTTTGAAGCAGCTTGTTTTGATTATTAGTTGGATGTAATTTCCCTCTTGATCTTTATTAATTTCGACCACTTCGTGTTCAAAATTGTTATTCAAAAGGATCCCAACTCCCCGCGCATTTGTTTTTTGGCCATTTAAATAACAGTTATTATTCCATATTTGTTTTGTTGATTTTGTATCTAATTCTGTTAAATGGGTATCCTGTATGCATACTATCCCTGCACCAGTTTGTCTTAGGTAATTTAATACATCTGCTCTCTTCAATTTGTCACGTAGTCCCTGGCAGTTTATAGACAACACTTTTAATTTATTTCCTAAATTGGACATTCAATATGTCTTGTAGCTCCCATGTTTCAACCCTAAACATCTCTGATTTTTTACCCAAATTATTTGCTCCTTTTTGATTATTGAGGTTAGTATTGAATTCCCTGGTTTGTACCATTTCACCTATCTTGCAAATTCTAATTTTGGTTGTTAAAACGTGGCATATGAGTACAATAACAAATAATAATGGAAAGAAAAATTTACATATAACAACTAAATACATATATACAAAAGAAAAGCTAACATGTTCATTATAAAGATTATGGAGACTTAGTATAGGCGGGAATGAAATGCCAGCTGTGTAGATTCTTCTGCCACAAACTAAGGAGGTAAGACACGGTGAGGACAAGGAAGACCATCCAGAGAATGTACTGAGAAGAAGAAACATGCACAAATATTCACCTTTCAAAAATCATCACTGTCGGACCTGGGCATTACATTGCTTAAGCTTGTGTCTATGTTGTGGCTAGATGGCGTATATGGTACTATTACGTGGTTTATAACAACATATGAAAATTATCAGACTTACTGTAAAATTATACTTCTTATGTTCATTCTGTGTTCACTTTTCTTATGCATGAGAAAAGTGCTGATCAACTTAACTCTTTCCTCTATAGTATTTCTAGTTTTCGTGCTTAATATACATATAAAATGTTTGTTACAGCTTTAGCCCTGTGTACTGTGAATTTAAACCTACAGAATTGTGCTTGGAATTTGGGTGCAACCGGGCTCATTCCTGGACTTTCTATCTTAATTTTGAATTTTACTGTAACTATACTTTATATATGTTACCTCTGATTGGTTTGTGTGGACTGACCACTGAAACTGACCAGTGCCTCTTCCATTTCAAATCTGGTGGCCAAAGGGGTAACATCTTTTTCACCCTCCCACCCTCCCAAAATATTTGTAATACATTGATATTATTTATATTGTATGTAGATCTATGCTAACAGTATTTTCTAGTTCCAGACTGGCCCCACTTGTGATGAGATTAGTCTGTTGGATATAACATGGATATTATGTGTACCAGGTTATTATTCACCTGGATATGTGATGATATGCTGATAATGTTATCTGATATTATCTGAAGATGGAGGTGCTATATTGGAGCATTGCTTTTATGATTGGATATTATCTTCCTTTTCCTTGTATTGTTTGGGGAAGCTGTGCTTTTGTGTTGAGGGTGATCTCTATATTATCAGAGTGGCAATACTGAGCTGAGTCAGTGATGGAGGATTCCCTTGCTGTTTGGTCACTGTCCCTGTGCTGTGATTAGCTTTGCTAAAGACGTTTTCCAGTTCTGTTGATAATTTAGATATTTCAACATTATATTATAAAATACATATACATTACCTTGACCAGATTCTGGACTTTTTGTCGCGTCAAAGTAACCTTTTTATTGTAAATTTTATTATTTATTTTTGTTTTGTTTTGAATAATGGTTTAAGGAGGCCGTATTGCTCAGTCATGTGAGGAGTCATCACATGTAGCTAGATAGGTTACTGGCAATAAGTCCTTGATGAAGTTACAGCATATGCATAGCATTATTTAACATGCTTGTGTTTTATTCATTGCATTGTGATTTTTCTATGACGTGAACTTATTATGTATTCCTGTTCTCCATTGATGTTAGTGCGTGAGTGTCACCTCTAAATGACCTTTATGATCTGTTCTCACCCTCATCTGACCTTGTGTGATCTACATTTTACACTCTTTTTAACAACCTTGCTCCCCCGCTGTGGCTGGCCACCGTTTTGAATTATCTCTTTATTTTACATCTTTATTTGACACTTTATGTTGGTGGCCTCATGTTTGATCGTTTTACAAATTATATGGCCTGAGGCGCACAAGGCAGGTAGTTTCTTATTCATATAGTCCTCAAACCTTTCAAAAAGTACCTTGATTGATCTATGTTTACTTTATTTGTAATTTACTTTGTCTTTATCCCTACAGTGGCACTAAAATTTCATCTATCCTAAATTTCAGTAACTTACCCCCTTTTAAGTTTTGGCTTTAGATCATACCTTTGTACTAATTATAATTGTTCCTAAAAATTAAAAAAAAACGGGTAAGCTTAGTTTACTACATGTAAATACTCTTATTACTTCCTTGTATCTTGTCATTGTGTGCTCATACAAAGAAATGGCAGTTTTGATAAAAATACATAATAATCCAATTGCTGACCTTTTATGGCTTGAGTTAGAGAATGATATAACAAATGTAGTACATCCCCTCCTTATTGTAAAAGGTTAACATGGGTAACAAGACAACTACAGTGTCGTTGTGGTTGTTAATCTTAATTATATTTAACACACTCTCAAATATTGGATATTGGCAAATAAGATGTATGTTGTAATTATTTTTAGGTTTTATGATATTCTCTTCTGAACATTAGACTTAAATTAGTGCTGTATAGAAATTCTGACACATTTGTGTTAACTTTGTACAGTTCGACCATCTGGGTGATACCATCTATAACTGATAGATAAAACACTAAACCACTTTGGTTTCAGGTCGGTTTCACATTGCTGACAGGACATAGTACATTCCGGCTTGTCTGGATTCAGATCCCACTTGTGAAACTATGGGGACAACCATAGACGCTTGTTTCCGATAGCCACACTGATCCAACCAACGCAAAAGAAACCCCTTCTGGCTGCAAAAACTCATCATTTATCTCTGCAAAGATGCCGCTCAACATCAGAATTTCTACAGAAGCTTAGGACCCTGTAAATTTTATTGAATAAAATATTTGGATTTTCCTTCTGATTTGCAGACAAAAAAAGAATTCATTTAAACCTAGGACTGCCAGCCCTCACCACCACCCAGGAGAAGAAGAAAGTGATACAACCCCTGGTCATACCATAGATCCTTCAAAGAGAAAGGATACTACAACAACCTCCTGGATGACCTGACACACACACTGAAATCCTAGGTTACCAGAAGTTTATAACGATAGCTACTGTAGTTTTCGACCTTAACAATGTATAAAGCAGCATATCAAGATGGAAGTCACCAATTTTAGAAATCCCCTAGATGCTGGCTTGAAACTGATATCTTTGAATTTCAGAATTCCAGGAATGGTACTTCACCTGCCCTACCACTCCTGAGGACTGGAAGCAGATTGAGAAGTTCAGAAATAGAAGATGTGTCCCTAACGCTCTTGAGGCAGTAGGCAGGAAACATATTACCATAAAAACACCAAATAAATCTGGCAATAAATGTTATAATTACAAGGCTATTTTGTCCTGCTTCTGCTAGCAATGGTCAAAACCGGACACATATTTCTTTGTTAGATGCTTGGTCCAGTTGATCTTTAGATGCTCAAATATTTAGCTCTTGAAAATTGAAGAAAAAGATCAAGAATGTCACCTTATGGCTTCCGCCATCTGAACCACTGGGGTAGGAGCATCTCCATTGCACTACTTCTTGCTGGGTGATGACACCTTCACCTTGAAGATAACTAGTGAAACCCTATATCAGAAGTAGTGTTGCTCACTCATTATGGGTTTGTGTTTATTGGGGACATGAGATATGTGTGGAGCGGTGTTATGTCTTGTGTTTCGGGTTTTTAAAGAGGTAGCTGAATAATGGCTTTTGGAAGATTTGGATGGTCCTGAAAAGGATCTGTTATAGGAGTTGCAGTATGTCTACTGATGCTGCTGCTTGGGCAGGAATGACTGCTGAGGGGTGCTGGTCTGGCTACTGAGAAGGCTCTTGCTGCTGGGTGGTTGGGGGAGAGGTAGTGACTTGATGAGGCATGTCCATCTTCCATCTGGAAGTTTATGACTGACTGAATATTCTCACAAATGCTAGAGAGTCCTGAGATGTTGTGTGAGGTTTCTTCTCCAGTAACGAAGGCTACAGATAGTAGGCTTAAGATTTTGGTTAGGCTGATGGCAAAATGTAGCTGTTTTAAAGTCTCAGGTTGTTGGTCATTGCAAATTAGTGTGAGGTTTGCGGCCCTGTGAGCTGTTTTCCTCATGAAATCACTTGACTTTGTTGAACTGGTTGTAAGACCTGGCTTTCTTGCATCTGGGTTTGTGGAAAGCTGCTGATATGTCTGACATGCATGTGGAAGTGGCACTTGAGCTACTAGGAAGAGTAGGTCGCTGTGACTGATGGTTCCCTTCCTCTGCCCTGCTGTGTATCCAACTTTAAAGTTTGACTGTCTCATTTCAAAAACTCTGAAAGTCTTTCCAATTTGGTTGACAGGTAGTTACACACAGAAGGCTGTTTTGGTGCTCTGCTGTCTGGGCCCAAGGAAAGATGTGAGCATAGGCTTCATTAGGGCAAATTGATCAAAGATGATAAGACGTGTATAGGATGGGTGTAGGACAGGTCTGGAAAGTCCCTAAGATGTAAAGAAACAGGGACAAGCTGGTTACCTAATGGTCCGAGCCAGTGTTGGGATGAACAATTGGGGTGGATTGATGAAATATCAAACATGTTTGATATTTAGCTGACCCACCAAGTGGCCCTTGGTGCCTTTCTATCACTAAAATCTTCCAAATAATATCATTTATTATAAATTATACATTTGGCCTTACCTGCTGAGCTATCCCTTCATCCCATAATTTTTCATGTTTTGGCCTCCGGTGTTTCACTATTCCAAATTTCAAAATCTGTTCATTATAATTCCTTAGTGGGTACCTTAACCTCTTTCCTTCACCCTCCTTGCTTTTCACTTTGAATACTGTATAACATGGGCAGTTACTATTTTATTTTATTTTGGGCTATTAATCAAAAATTGGGTTCATAATGTACTCTTAATATAGGTTATAACAAAAATTTCTTCAGCAAGCAGGGGTGACAGGTCTGGGGGTAGCTTGTGCTTTACTATCTAAAATAATATTATCCTTAATATCTGTGTCTTAGTATTTTAACATCATCTTTTACAAATATGTTAGATATGTAATAATATATTCATAAATTATAATAAATTATTTAACCCAACTGCTTTCTTATTCGTCTCCCTGGGGGGAATGTGATATTTAGCTGACCCACCAAGTCAGTCCGGGACCATAACCATCCCTAACCAATAGTTTAAACAATGCAACCGACCCTTGTAAAACCCTTGGTAACCAACAAGATGGTTCCAGTGGTACAATCCTATAAGCCTTTAGCAAAGCCAAGATTTACTGTGTGTCAATTTTAGATGAAGGTAACTTAAATACTAATAGCTAGTTCATTAGCTGATGTGTCCCTCATTTGTTTTGTTTTTATTAATTTGAGTTTCCTGTTCCACCCTATAAGATGGTAATTGTATTGTATTTCATTGCGTATTAATACTCAGCACAATATCACCATGTACTACAAAACTCAAAGTGCTATTTGGCCCATCCAACTCTACAATTACAGTTTTACTCTCAAATTACTGACTTTCACCTTACTAAAAGACAGAGGCTCAAGGATGACAATTTATCAACATTCTTGAGGTTCTTTAACCTGCCACTGGGGATAGGGCCCAATGACAGAGGACCGCCAGTTTAAGTGGTCATCCAAGCCACCATCTATCGGCCTGTACCTGGGTCTGAACCCACGTCCTCTGTCTTCCTGGGGGAATGTGTTACCCAGTAGGCCACAGAGGCAAATGAAACTTGAACAAATAAATCATCAATGGCTTTCTTTATAAGTGTTACAAAGTGGATTTAAACATGACAAGGTTTTCACCGGAATTCTGATTGGTTAAGAAGTTGACTAAAATATTGCATGCACAGCACACTCTTCAGTCATATGTCAAATAAAGTATTGGATGCTCACATTGATTTGATGGGACAGCTACATAGTAGACCAATCAAAATTGAAGAGTATTAATTTGGATGGATACATATATTAATTAATATTATTACGCAGATGTTGATGTGTTGGACCAAGGGTATAGCATGAAAAGCATTCGGCTATGCAGAATTTTAAACAGTACAGCAGGAAACACTCAGGTTAAAATATGCAATGGCACAATGTAAATGTCTATTACACACAAAAATAAAAAAGCAATTATCTTTTTACAGTGCTTTTAAAAGGGTAATAATGTAATTACATCTGTCAAGAAGGTATTAAATACATGATCATTAGTCTGTCTGTTTGTTTTGAGCACGCTTTCGCAAACACCATTCGTTGACAAAAATATATGTTGGTCCAACTAAGATCCCATTAAATTTTGAAAGTGATCTGTATCCCTTGCTGGATAAAAATAAAATATTAAAGATCCCAATTTTCCATTTAAGTTATTTTAGAGCCATTTAAAAAAAATCACACATGCCTTGGCGGTGGTATGTGTTCTGGGAGTGCTCCTGTTTCGGCTTAACTTAATTTTCTCGAATTGGTAAAGGAATATGTAAATTTTAGAGTTAATAAAATTAATGAAATATTAAATACTAACCAAATGAGTAAGGTATGTATCCTAAAATTTAGTGTATCATTGTTTTTCTATTCCACAGTACTTTAAGAATGCAATGTGCAAATGTTCACAACTTGATTGTACTCTTCCGAAATAATTATCCAAGAGTTTCCACACTGAATTTAAGCTAGACATATTACACAACACTCTGGAAATGTATAATGTATAAGATATAAATACACACACACACACGGTATAAATAAACTTCATTAACTACAATACTTTTACAAGTATTGCATAACAGAAAGATTGCTGTACTGAACGGTGTTAAACTCTTGTATTCTGATTAAAAAACTTATCTGCTAACAGGTATACAAGACACATATCTGGCTTTTCGACCAGATATTGTGTATTGGAATCTTAATGTTTAAGATGAGCATATCACAGGATAATAAATGTAAAATATGCTGAGTAAATAAAAAAGCTGATAAAGTTATTTAGTACATGTAACCTTACAAGAAACTTTTGTCAGGACTAGCAAAGAAAAATAAACTGATACAAACATAGAATTGACCTTTTAAAGCAAATTTATGATTTTGGTTTACAAGAAAAATAAATGCTGATTGTATATATTTTATTGATAATAATAAAGCAATTATATGTTTACTACATCAAAGGAACTTTTTATCACTGAAATAGCAAATAAAATTCTACCACTAAAATTTATTTTTATGAGCTTATGTATTGTTAGGAAGATAAGAAATAACTATATATGTGAATTGTAAGTTATATCTATATGTAAGTTGATGCAATGGAAGACCCAGTTCCTTATAGTACATGGTATCCATTCTTACATTCCTAAATGTACTCTTCAGGTCCACCTTACAAAGTAAAGCAGAGGTGAGAAACTTATTGAACTCAAACACAGCAAATTCATTACTAATTTAGTAGTAGTAGTAGTCGAAGCAGCAGCAGCAGTAGTAGTAGTAGTACAGATACTGGGCTGAGGATTTGTACTCGCTCAGGCACTACTTGTTCTATATTTTTGGCATTCTGGTTTTCAGGCGACTGACAAAAGTATTGAACTATCATCAATCTGCAATGATACATCATGACCATCTGAATGGCTGACTCCATTTATTTTTGTGTAATCTGAAGAACTTGTTGACTTAAAGAATAGTTTTATAAATATGATAATGAGCAGTGCATTTAAGGCAACAGAGGGCAAATCCCTTCAATGGTACCTATATCAAAGATTAAAAGTATACTTCATATGGGTTGTTTTATAACATAAATATTATGCCTAGAAAGGATCACACATTCGTATCAATGTTCCCTTCCATATCCCCAGATATCAGTTTTTATGCGTGTTTGTAGAATAAACAAATAACTGAAAACCACAGACTGGAGTGTCTGGCCAATAAAATAAATGGGGAAACATTTCTGGTAATGTAGTTTAAATTTAGTAGATTCTGCTGAAAATGAAAGCATAATGTTTGGTTTGGTATTTCATCCAAATTTTAATTTCTGCTCCAGATCTGCTTCTGATCACACCAGTATTTTCATAGCCTTAGGAATTTATTGGACAAGCACGCACCTGTACATGAACGCAAAATTCCACAACATGTTAACAGAGGTTTCATAAACAGCCAGATTTTGGCAGCAAATAGACACAAGCGCAAACTCAATAGGGAGTGGCGAAGGGACAACTCTGCCATTAATTGTAGTAGGTATAGAGCCACTGTGAACCATTTCAACCGCCTCTTGGAATGTGGGAAAACCAAATACTATAGTAATATGGTTAGGGAGAATGAGGATAATCCCAAGGTCTTGTGGAATTCCAGAAAGAAAGTCCTCCATAGATCACCAAAAACTGTGCTTCCAGATCATACTACCATCAACAGTTTATCAACGCTTTTGGCAGGTATTTTACAGACAAAATTGCTAAACTAAGATCTGGATTATTGTCTACTGATGTCGATCCCCCTGTCACAAGTTCCTACAAAAATAAGTTTGTTTCTTTCTGGACCATCTCAGAGGAAGAAGTCCACACCAAATAAATCATGTGACTTGGATCCAATCCCAACATCATTGGTCCTTGATTGTATCAGTGTGCTCTTGACTCCTATTACAAATATTGTGAACTACTCCCTACAGGAGGGCAGTCTCCCATCCTGTTTTAAGACTGCACATGTTACACCCTTGTTGAAAAAAGCTGGTCTTGACAGAAATATTCTCAAGAATTATCGACCAGTGTCAAACCTCAGCTACATCTCCAAACTCATAGAGAAAGCTGTGGCTAGGCAGATAAATGAGCACATTGATCACGCGGGTATATCCAACGAAAATCAGTCAGCATATAGAGTTTTCCACTCAACTGAAACGGCATTGTTAAAAATACAAAATGACATTGCCACCTCAATGGACAAGGGTGCAGCTGTTGGATTAGTCCTTTTGGACTTATCTGCAGCCTTCGATACAATAGACCACTCAATCCTATTCAACTGCCTTCAGCACTGGTATGGCATTGATGGGGTAGTGCTTAATTGGGTTTAGTCATATCTCAATTCAAGGACACAGCGGATCAAAATAGATGGACATCTTTCAGATGCTTTTCAACTCCCTTATGGGGTTCCCCAGAGCTCAGTCCTGGGGCCACTCCTTTTTACCCTATATACAACCCCACTCAGTTCAGTCATATCTAAATTCAACATGACCCATCACTTATATGCAGATGACACACAAATTTACTTGCAACTTGACTCTAGGAACTTCCATTCTAGTATCACTGAACTGACAAATTGCCTTGAGGCGGTCCAGGCTTGGATGGGAAATAATAAACTTAAATTAAATCCTGAGAAGACTAAATTCATAGTGATTGGTGATTATCAAATTAGAAGCTCCCTGAAGTCATCTTTCCCAGTGAGTTTGCTTGGCAACAGCATGGAACCAGCTGATTCGGTCAAAAACCTTGGTGTCATTCTGGATACGGAAAATTCAATGCAAAGACACATGGCTAATCTCTGTCGCATAAGTTACTACCATCTCTGGGAACTACGAAGGGTCCGCAGGTACTAAAATCATGAAACAGCTGTAAGGGTGGCAAATGCCTTGGTTAGCAGTCGCCTGGATTATTGTAACTCACTGCTGTACAACACAAAAAAGGCATATACTAACAGACTACAGAGAGTTCAAAATGCCTTATGTCGTATGGTATGCAAGCTAGATAAATATTGTCATGTCACACCCTTCCTGTACAAACTACACTGGCTTCCCATTCATTACCGTATATTGTTCAAATACAATCTCGGTACTTATAAGCAATACATTTCAGCCAACCTCCATATCTTTCCTCTCTAATTAGGCAGAGTGATCTCACACAGGGCAATCGCCTAACAATTTCCTCATCTAAACCAAATAAACTCTCAGGGCTGCGCAGCTTCATAGTAGGGGCTCCCACAGAGTGGAACAAGCTTCCTCAAGCCATCAGAATCATATAAAGCATTTCTGGTTTCAGAAAACAGTTGAAAACATATCTTTTCAGATGAGCTTATCCTCCACCATAGCCTATCTCCCCTATCGGACGCTAATATGTAACTGACCTTGTTTTGGAACTGGACTATCCCTTTTTGCACATCAGCGCCTTAGAGGATGTTTACATCAATTCGGCGCTTTAGAAGAGTGATATTTTATATATATATATATATATACTCCTGGATTCATCATTAGGTAGACACTTCGGTGTAAATATACCACCTTAGGTAGACATTTTACTTAAGTAGACATTTCCGTGTCTACTTAATGTTTAGACCTCTGAAACATTATTTTGGAGTGATTTAAAAATGGAAACTTTAGCTAAGTTCTGTTCTTTGGTAGCAGTATTTTGAATAAAATTAGTTTGCATCTCCATTTTTCTTAAAGTAAACCAAGAATAACAGCCCAAAGTTTTCATGTGTATATTTTCCTTAAGTAGACAGTGTGCAAAAACCTCACTTAAGTAGACTCAAATTAAATTTAAAATATTAAAAAAGTTAATAGTGTATATGTAAATTATATTTATACTGTGGAGTAGAGGACTTTTAAAAGCATTGTTTAAAATTTATTTTAAGGTCTTCCCTCAACAAATAAAAAAAATAGAAGACATATACTTTTTCATACCAAATATACATTTGGGTTTAAATCACTGCATGTGTACATTGTACTTTTGTACTCGTATATACCTGTCATATTATATACATGCACAATAAATTTTGTTTGTTTCAATATTGATCAAGAAAAGGGTACAATATTATTTCCAATTGCATATTGATTAAAATAAGCATATTATGAACAACTTAAAATTGTACACAATAATTTAAAAATATCCATTTGTACAAAATTACATCATAAACAATAGATATGATTTTCTAGTTGAGTTATCTACACTCTAGCATGCTATACATTATCTAAGCAAGTTGGTGCTGATCTCATTATATAATTTATTAAGCAAAGAGCATTTGACAGGCATTTTAAAGTAATCTTTAATTTTCAATTATTTTTAATTAAATTGGGCGATTTTTCAGTGGGTATTGCTGCTTTATATCTTTCCAGTTTAGTTCTCTGCAAGTAAGTAAAATAATTATAAGCAATTTGGTGTTGGTCTCATTAAAATTTTCCAATTTTTCAGTGAGTATAGTTGCTTAATATCTTAACTTTAAGATATCTTAAGTTAAATTTCCAGTTTCGTTTTCTGCAGACGAGTATTCTGTACATAAAAATAAGCAATTTGCTGTTTATCCTGTTAAAATATTCCAATTACTGAGCATTTGACAGGAATTTTAAACTTGCCTTTGATTCACCAGTATTTACGGAGCCCAAGAAGGGACATAGAACTGTTTTCCTATAATTTTTAAACTCGTTACCACAAGTTAAAAAGTCGTTACTACAAGATACTAAGTCATTCCCACAAGTTAGCAAGTCATTACCACAAGATAATATATCATTCCCACAAGTTAGTAAGTCGTCATAATGAGATACTAAGTTGTTGTAATGAGTTGTGGGAATGAGATACTAACTTCCGAGATCAAGATACTGGTTACCACAAGAGAGTAAATCCTTGGGTTTTCAGTCATATCCATCCCTTACTAACTTGTTCCCACCAATTACTAACTCGTTCCCACAAATTACAAGCTCATTCACACCACTTACTTAGTCATTCCCACCACTAACTAGGTTGCTTCCACCACTTACTAACTCATTCCCAACACTTACAAAGTTGTTCCCACCATGTACTAGGTCATTCCTACCTCTTACTAGTTTGTTCCCACCACTAACAAAGTTGTTCCCACCACTTACTAAGTCGTTTCCACTACTTACTAAGTTATTCCAACCACTTAATAAGTCTTCCCCATCACTTGATAAATCTTCCCTACCGCTTGTTAACTCATTCCCACCACTTACTAACTCATTCTCACCATGTACTAACTCATTCCCACCACTTAATAGTTAAGTCATTCCCACCTGTTAAAAAGTTGATACCACAAGATATTATGTTGTTCCCTCAAGATAAGTATGGTATGACATACAAAGAAATTGCTGGTACATTGTTGTTAAAGCATGACTTAGTATTTTGTGGTATTGACTTGCTAACTCATGGGAAAGAAATATTATCTTGTGGTAACAACTTGCTAACTATTGGTAACAACTTACTATCTTGTGGGAATGACTTTCTTTCTTGTAGGAACAACTTACTATCTTGTGGGAACAACCTTCTATCTTGTGTGAACGACTTACTATCTTGTAGGTACAACTTATCTTGTGGGAATGACTTACTATCTCATGGTAACAATATTTTAAAAAAAATCATAGGAAAACAGTTCTATGTCCATTCCTGGGCTCCATAGTTTTCTATCATTATTTTATCTTATTAGCACAAGATATAGCTCATTCCCACAAAATAGTAAGTCATTACCACAAGATACTAAATCATTCCCACAAGTTAGTAAGTCATTATCACAAGATACTAAGTCATTCCCACAAATTAACAAGTCATCAGCACAAGATACTAAGATGCTTCACGAGATAGCAAGTCGTTCCCATGAGTTACTAAGTCAAGCTTTGATGCCAATGTTACAGAGCCCAGGAAGGGACATAAAACTGATTCATTATCTTATTTTATCCTACCACAAGTTAATAAGTTGTTACCACAAGATACTAAGTCATTCCAATAAGTTAGTAAGCCATTAATACACGATACTAAGTTATTCCCACACCTTTATAAGATGTGGTAATGAGATACTAAGTTGTGGTAATGAGAATCTAAGCTATGGTAATAAGATGCTAAGATGTGGGAATGAGATACTAACTAGTGGTAGCAAGATAATTGGTTACCACAAGATAAGTGGTTATCACAAGATAGTAAATCCTTGTTTGCATTCATACCCACCCCTTATTAAATCATTCCCACCACGTACTAACTCATTCCCACAACTTACTAACTCGCTCCACCACTTTCTAACTCATTCCCACCACTTATAAGGTCATTCCGTCTACTTATTAACTCATTCACAACACTTATTAAGTCATTCCCACCACTTACTATCTTGTTCCCACCACTTAATAAGTCATTCCCACCACTTACTAACTAATTCTAATGCTAAGTCGTACGAATGAGATACTAACTTGTGGTAACAAGATGCTAAGTGGTAACCACAAGATAGTAATTCCTTGTTTTCATTCATCCCCACCCCTCACTAAATCATTCCCACTACTTACTAACTCATTCCCACTACTTACTAACTCGTTCCACCACTTTTTAACTCATTCCCACCATTTATTAACTCATTCACAACACTTATTAAGTCATTCCCACCACATACTATCTCGTTCCCACCACTTACCAACTCGTTCCCACCACTTATTAGGGGCCATGGTGGCAGAGCGGTAAAACTCTCGCCTCCCACCTCTGAGGCCGGGGTTCGGTTCCCGGCCCGGTCTCAAGTGGGAAAGCTGGCAGTTGCTTGCCATTGGTCGGCAGTTTACAGTACAGAACCTTGGCCCACTGTATGTACTGATTTCCTCTGCCCTTCCAACTACCTGTCATGATACGACCTGTACAGTGTTGAAAGCGACGTAAACCCCACCACTTATTAAATCATTCCTAACACTTACTAACTTGTTCCCACCACTTAATATCTCATTCCCACCATTTATTATCGTGTTCCCACCAGTTAATAAATCGTTCTCACCACTTACTAACTAATTCTGATGCTAAGTCGTACGAATGAGATACTAACTTGTGGTAACAAGATACTAGGTGGTTATCACAAGATAGTAAATCCTTGTTTTCATTCATACTCACCCCTTACTAAATCATTCCCACTAGTTACTAACTCATTCCAACCACTTACTAACTCGTTCCCACCACTTATTAGGTCGTTCCCACCACTTACTAACTCATTCCCAACACTTACTAACTCATTCTCACTACTTATTTAGTCATTCTCACCACAAACTAATTCGCTCCCACTACTTACTATCTCTTTCCCACGACTTACAGTCTTGTTCCCACCACTTAGTATCTGGTTCCCACCACTTATTATCTTGTTCCCACCACTTACTATCTCGTTCCGACCACTTACTACCTCATTCCCACCACTTATTAAGTCATTCCCACCACTTACTTACTCATTCCCACTACTTGCTAACTTGTTCCCACCACTTATTAAGTCATTCTCACACTTACTAGCTTGTTCCACAGCTCTTACTAGCTTGTTTCACAGCACTTACTAACTTGTTCCCATCACTTACTATCTCATCCGACAACTTATTATCTCGTTCCCACCACTTAATAAATCGTTCCCACCACTTACTTTCTATTTTCCAGGGACCAATAATATGCAAACAGAGGTTACAATATTTATTATACATTATAGATTGGCAGTATTATCAATTATTACTGAAACTAGTTAATCATATATAAATTCATTTAAGATTGTTACTAGACAAAAGGCCAGATAGAAAACGTGCCTTAGTATCATGTGGGAACAACTTGGTAACTTGTGAGAATGACTTTTTATCTTGTGGGAACCAATTGCTAACTTGTGGGAAAGACTTGTTATCTTGTAGAAGCCACTTACTAACTTATGGGTATGACTTGCTAACTTGCAGGAATGACTAGCTATCTTGTGGGAACGACTTGCTAACTTGGGGAACGACTTGCTATCTTGTGGGAATGACTTGCTATCATGTGGGAACAAATTGCTAACATGTGGGAACGACTTGCTATCTTGTTAGAATGACTTGTCTTGACTTATCTTGTGGGAACGACTTGCTAACTTATGGGAATGATTTCCTATCTTGTGGAAATGACTTATCTTGAGGTAACAAATTGCGAACATGTGGGAATGGCTTGCTATCTTGTTGGAGTGACTTGTTAACCTGGGGGAATGACTAGCTATCTTGTGGGAACGACTTGCTAACTTGGGGAATGACTTGCTATCTTGTAGGAATGACTTACTACCTTGTAGGAATGACTAGCTATCTTGTGGGAATGACTCGCTATCTTGTGGAAACCACTTGCTAACTTGGGAATGACTTTCTAACTTGTGGGAATGATTTGCTATCTTGGGAGAATGACTAGCTACCTTGTGGGAACGACTTGCTAACTTGGGGAACGACTTGCTATCTTGTGGGAATGACTTGCTCACTTGTAGGAATGACTAGGTATCTTGTGGGAATGACTTGTTATCTTGTGGGAATAAATTGCTAACATGTCGGAACGACTTGCTATCTTGTTGGAATGACTTGCTAACTTGGGGGAATGACTAGCGATCTTGTGGGAATGACTTGCTGTCTTGTGGGAATGACTTGCTAACTTGTACAAATGACTAGCTATCTTGTGGAAACGACTTGCTAACATATGAGAATGACTTGCTATCTTGTGGGAACGACTTGTTATCTTTTGGGAACAAAATGCTAATGTGTGGGAATGACTTGCTATCTTGTTGGAATGACTTGCTAACGTGGGGGAATGACTGGCTATCTTGTCAGAACGACTTCCTATCTTGTGGGAATGACTAGCTATCTTGTAGGAATGACTAGCTATCTTGTGGGAATGACTTGCTATCTTGTGGAATAACCTGTTATCTTCTGGGAACAAATTGCTAACATGTGGGAACGACTTACTATCTAGTAGGAAAGACTCGCTACCTTGTGGAAATGATTTGCTAACTTATGGGAATGACTTACTATCTTGTGGGAACAACTTGTTATCTTGTGGGAACAAATTGCTAACATGTGGGAATGACTTGCTATCTTTTTGGAATGACTTGCTAACTTGTAGGAACGACTAGCTATCTTGCGGGAGCAACTTTCTAACTTGTGGGAATGACTTGCTATCTTGTAGGAGCAACTTGCTAACTTGTGGGAATGACCTGCTATCTCATGGGAACAACTTGCTAGCTTGTAGGAACAACTTAATATCTTGTTGGAACAACTTGCTAATTTGTTGTTATGACTTGCAAGATTGTGGGAACGACTTGCTATCTTGTGGGAGCAACTTGCTAACTTGTGGGAACGACTTGCTTTCTTGTGGGAACGACTTGCTTTCTTGTGGGAACGACTTGCTAACTTGTGGGAATGACTTACTATCTTGTGGTAATGATGGGAAAACAGTTCTATGTCTCTTCCTCGGCTCCGCACAATGTACAGGCAATTACTTTGTATATAATACCTAACTTACCTTGAGGGAACAACATAAGAAGGTAAGAATGGTAAGAACCTTTTACCTGTTAAGAATGGCTTAAAAATTGGTGGGAATGAGCTAATAAGTGGTTGGAACAAGTTAATAAGTGGTGGAAAACAAGTTAGCATGTGGTAGGAGTGACTTGGCAAGTGGTGGAAACGAGTTATTAAGTGGTGGGAATGCCTTAGTAAGTGGTGATAATGAGTTAGTAGGTGGTGGGAACGGCGTAGTAAGTAATGAGAATGAGTTAGCAAGTGGTGGAAACAAGTAAAGTTGTGGGAATGAGTTAGTAAGTGGTGGGAGCGACGTAGTAATTGGTGGCATGAGTTAGTAAGTAGTGGAAGCAACTTAGTAAGTGGTGGGAACGAGTTACTAAGTTGTGGGAATGACTTAGTAAGTGGTGGGAATGAGTTAGCAAGTGGTGGAAATGACTTAAGAAGTGGTGAGAACAAGTAAATAAGTGGTTTGAATGAGTTAATAAGAGGTGGAAATGAGTTAGTAAGTGGTGGAAACGACTTAAGAAGCGGTGGGAACAAGTTAGCAAGTGGTGGGCATGAGTTAATAAGTGTTGGGAACGACTTGAAGAGTGGTGAGAACAAGTAAATAAGTGGTTGCCAGTGGGTTATTAAGGGGGTGGGTATGAATGAAAACACAAGGATTTACAAGTTAATTATTGGTTGGGATGGCTTATGAAGTTGTGGGAACAAGTAAGTGGTGGTAATGAGTTAGTAAGTGAGTTAATGACTTACTAAGTAAATAACTTAAGAAGTGGTGGGAACAACTTAGAAAGTGGTGGGAACGAGTTGCTTAGTGGTGGGAATGACTTAGTAAGTGGTCGGAATGAGTTAGCAAGCGATTGGAACAAGTTAATTATTGATTTGAATGACTTAAGAAGTGGTGGGAACATGTAAGTGATGGTAATGAGTTAGTAAGAGGTGGGTCTGAATGAAAACACAAGGATGACTATCTTGTGGTAATCAATTGGTATATTGTTCCCTCAAGTTAGTATCTTGTTCCTACAACTCAGTAGCTCATTCCTATAACTTAGTATATGATTTCCACAACTTAGTATCTCATTACCATGACTTAATAAGTTGGGGGAATGACTTAGTATCTTGTGGTTACAACGTGCTAACTTGTGGCAACGAGTTAGTATTTCGTGGTAAAGACTTTCTAACTCCTGGTAACAAGATAAAAAATGATAACAAAACAGTACTATATCCCTCCCTGGGCTCCATAAGTATTATGTCTTTGGGAAATCAAAGGCTATTTTAAAATTCCTATGAAATGCGCAATAATTAAAAACTTAAACAAGAGAAACACAAATATGCTTGATGTTACACACAGAATGCTTTTCTGCAGAAAACTAAACTGGATTTTTTTCCGTGGAATTTGCACCTCAATATCTTATTTTCAAGGTATCTTTTACAAAGTTTCCAGTTAAATTATCTATGGACGGTCATTTTTCACACAATAATGAACAATTTGGTGGTTGTCTCATTAAAATAAAGCAAATATTAAGCATTTAACAGGGATTTTAACAAAGCCTTTGATTTTCCAGTGTTTTCCAATGGGGCGATTTCTTTGTTGGATGTTGGTGTTCAATATCTTTCTTTTAAGATATCTTATGTTCGGTTTCCAGACTAATTATCTGTAGCGAACATTGTATATATAATAATGAATAATTTGATGGCTGTTTTTTTTTCAAATCTATCAGATATTAAGCAGTTTACAGGGCTTAAGTTTACCTTGGATTTCCCAGTGTTTTTCAGTGTGGCGATTTTTCCATAGATTTAGTCCCTCAATATCTTACTTTTAAGATATCTTAATGTTAGGTTTCTACTTTAATTATCTATGGGCGAACATTCTGCACATAACAGTGGACAATGTTGTGTTTGTCTTATTAAGGTCAAACAAATATTAAGGATTTTACAGTGACTTTAATAAAGCCCTTATTTCCCAGTGTTACTTAATTGGGAGATTTTTTCCGTGGATGTTGGTATTTAATTTCTTACTTTTAAGATATCTTGTGTTAGGGTTCCATATTATTTATTGATAGACAAACATACAACATATAACAATGAACGATTTGGCAATTGTCTTTTTGAAAACAAGCTATGAACAAACAATGTGCACTTATTAATGAATAGTTTGGTACCTGTTTTACAAAATTCTGTCAAACATAAGCATTTTATAGAGCTTTAACTTAACCTTGGATTCCCCAGTGTTTCCTAATGCGGAGATTTTTACGTAGATTTAGTTCCTCAATATCTTACTTTTACGATATCTTATGTTAAGTTTTCAGTTAAATTATGCATAAATGAATAAGCGAGTATTTGATATATTATAAAAAACAGTTTGGTGGTGATCACATTAAAATCTCTTTAACAATAAGAATTTAGCAATCATTTTAACAGAGCTTATAATTTACTAGTTATATTCAATTGGGCGATTTTTTCCATAGATTTAGTCCCTCAATATCTTACTTTTAGGATATCTTATAGATGAGCATTCCACACATAATAATGGACAATTTGCTGGTTGTCTTATCACAATTTTAATAGATATTATGTCAATATCCCAGTCTAATTATCTACAAACAAGCATTCTACACATAATTGTGAGCAATTTCATGTTGATATTATTAACATTGCCTTTGCATTGATCATTTGATAAGCATTTTATAAACGATTTAAAACTGATTGTAAATTTATCCAGAATTCCTAGCTTGTATATTTACATTTCACATGTACATATTTACATTACACATTTTATTCAAACCAAGTTTCAGTAAATATATGGAATAGCTAAATAAAACTAAGTTTCAGTAAATATATGGAAATAAAACAGAGCAGGTACATTGAGATATGTAGAATACATACAGGGAACTCAGTGTCCGAGATAAGAACTAATTACAGCACAGCATGTGTTAAACAAGCATAACTGTGTTCTCATTGTGGAAATCTGAAGGTTGTTTGTTTATGGCATGTGCCAGCCAGGAGTGGGGTAATTAGACTTGCACAAGACTTAGGAGAAATAAGTTATATAATAGTGAATTTAATTAAAAATCATGTAAAATGATTTTCCATCTAAAATATTGTCAAGTTACCTGAAATTATATTAAGACGTAATTATTAAAGTTATTAATGTCAGATATTGACAATAAAAACTTTGTCTTGTCTTATACAATATCATAAAATGATAGCCCTGAAGAAGGCTAGTGTACATTCTGTAGGGTGTTTGTCATTTACAATGTATCTACAATGGAGAACAAGATAGAGAAAACAAGTTTGTAAAATATACATACTATCTGACAAGCTGACATTTTGGCATTTCTTATATTTTGCACATCATTTATCTGACACCAAACACAAATATTGGTTTAGATCTATAGTGTCCACTTTTTAAAAATTAAGCAAATATTGAGCATTTTACAGGAATTTAACAAAGCCCTTGATTTCCAAGTGTTACTTAATTGGGCGATTTTTCTGTGGATGTTGCTGTTCAATATCTTACTTTTAAGATATCTTATGTTAAGTTTCCATATTAATTATCTATAAACGAGTATTCTACACATAATAATGAACAATTTGGTGGTTGTCTTATTAAAATCAAGCAAATATTAAGCATTTTACAGGGATTTTAACAAACCCTTTGTTTCCCAGTGTTTTCTAATGGGGTGATATTCTCCGTGGATGTTAGTGTACCATATCTTACTTTTAAGATATGTTATGTTAGCTTTACAGATTAACTCTCTATAGACGAGTATTCTACATATAATAATGGACACTTTGGTGGTTGTCTGATTAAAATCAAGCAAATAATAAATATTTTACAGGGATTTTAACAAACCCTTTGATTTCCCAGTGTTTTCTAATGGGGTGATATTTTCCGTGGATGTTGCTGTTCAATATCTTACTTTTAAGATATGTTATGTTAGGTTTACAGATTAATTATGGATAGACGAGCATTCTACAAATAATAATGAACAATTTGATGGTAGTCTAATTAAGATCAAGCAAATATTAAACATTTTACAGGGATTTTAACAAAGCCTTTGATTTCCCATTGTTTTCCAAAGGGGTGATTTTTTTTGTTGATGTTGGGTGTTCAATATTTTACTTTTAAGATATGTTATGTTAGGTTTACAGATTACTTATGGATAGACGAGCATTCTACAAATAATAATGAACAAATTGGTTGTTGTTTTATTAAAATCAAGCAAATATTAAGCATTTTGCAAGGATTTTAACAAAGCCTTTGATTCTCCATTATAACTTAATTGGACGATTTTTTCTGTGTAAGTTGGTGTTCAATATCTTACTTTTAAGATATCTTATACTACTTTTCCAGATTAATTATCTATGGACAAACATTGTACGCACAAAAATGAATAATTTGCTGCCAGTTTTAATAAAATTTGTCAGATTTTAAGCATTTTACAGGGCTTAACATAACTTAGGATTTCCCAGTGTTTTTCAATGTGGCGATTTTTTAGGTAGACTTAGTCCCTCAATATCTTACTTTTAAGATAGTCATGTTTGAATGTGTATTTACATTTCTGCCAACATTTGTGCACATTTTTATTCAAACCAAGTTTCAGTAAATATATGGAATAGTTAAATAAAACTGAGCAAGTACATTGAGATATGCAGAATACATAGAGGGAACTCATTGTTGGAGATAAGAACTAATTACAACACAGCATGTGTTAAACAAGCATAACTGCGTTCTCAATGTGGAAATTTGAAGGTTGCTTGTTTATGGCATGTGCCAGGAGTGAGGTAATTAGACTTGCACAAGGTGCAGGAGAAGTAAGACATATAAAAGTGAATTCAATTTGAAATCATTTAAAATTATTCTCCCATCTAAAATATTAACAAGGTGCCTGAAAGTATGATAAGATGTAATTATTAAAGTACTAGTGTAAGATATTGACAATTTAAACTTAATCTTGTGTAATACGGGTACATAAAATGGAAGCCCTGAAGAAGGCTAGAGTACATTTAGTTAGGTGCTTGTTAGACACTTAGAGTGTATCTGTAATAGAGAACAAGATAGAGAAAAAAAGTTTGTAAAATATTTATAACATCTGACAAGCTGACATTTTGGCATTTCTTACATTTTGTACAAAGTGTATCTGACACGAAACATAAATATTGTCTAATCTGGTGTCCATCTATAGTATCCACTTGATAGCATGCTTGATTTTAAGAAAACAATCACCAAATTTTTCATTATTATAAGTACAATGCTCATCTATAGATAAACTCGAAAACTAACATAAGATACCCGATATCTTAAAAGTAAGATATTGAGGTACAAGATTCACGGAAAAAAATCACCCAATTGAAAATAACTAGTAAATTGTAAGCTCTGTTAAAAAGATTGTTAAATTCTTAATGTTTGAGGGATTTTAATGAGACCATCGCCAAACTGTTCATTATAATGTGTAGAATACTCATTTATGAATAATTAAAATGGAAATCTAACAAAAGAAATCTTAAAAATAAGATATCTAAGGACTAAATCTACAAAAAAATGCCCCATTAGAAAACACTGGAAAATCCCTGGTTATGTTGAAAGCTGTGTAAAATGCATAATATCTGATAGATTTTTTTTTAAAACAGCCACCACATAATTTATTATCATGTACACAATGTTCATCTATAGATAATTAAGCGTCTCTTGCAAAGGGGACGCTTATTGGTTTCACCCCCTGTTTTCAGTCACCCGCCGCCGCATTATCATCTCTCTTGAATACGTCCCTTGTTATTAGGCCTATCCAAATGATATTTGGCAGTTGTCTTCTATAGAGGTTGGAAAATTTTTTGTCAGACATAAATGTGACCTTTATCAAGGTCACATTATCAAAAGTTCAAAAAGAAATTTACTTCCTTTTCACTAGATTTCCTCAGAAAGTACCGGGTGTAGGTCAACGAAATTTGGTATACACATTCCGGAGGGAAGAATCTAGTCACCAGTCGATACTGGGATCAATTGGGCAATAATTGACCGATTGATGGGCGATTGATTATTGGTTTATAAAAAATTTGCTAAGATTAAGCCTTGAACTCGCTTATTATTGGTCCTAGAGGTTTGGGATGGTATACCAAAATATACAAAATCATGGGCTGGGAATCTTCTGGTTTGGTCGAATTTGACCTTGGGTCTCTCCTTAAAGGTCAAACGAGCGTAGCCAAACTTAAAAGTGCTTATAACTCGCTTATTATTGGTCCTAGAGGTTTGGGATGTAAAACCAACATGTAGGAAATCATGAGCTGGGAATCTTCTTGTGTGGTCGGATTTGACCTTGGACCCCGCCTTCAAGGTCAAACGAGGATAGCCAAACTTAAAAGTGCTTATAACTCGCCTAATATTGGTCCTAGAGATTTGGGATGGTATACCAACATATATGATATCATGGGCTGGGAATCTTTTGGTGTGGTAGGATTTGACCTTGGGCCTCTCCTTCAAGGTCAAATGAGCGTAGCCAAACTTAAAAGTGCTTATAACTCGCTTATTATTGGTCCTAGAGGTTTGGGATGGTAAACCAACATGTAGGAAATCATGGGCTGGGAATCTTCTGCAGTGGTCGGATTTGACCTTGGGCCTCTCCTTCAAGGTCAAACGAGCGTAACCAAACTTAAAACTGCTTATAACTCGCTTATTATTGGTCATAGAGGTATGGGATGGTAAACCAACATGTAGGAAATCATGGGCTGGGAATCTTCTGCAGTGGTCGGATTTGACCTTGGGCCTCTCCTTCAAGGTCAAACGAGTGTAGCCAAACTTAAAACTGCTTATAACTCACTTATTATTCTTCATTGAGGTATGGGATGGTAAACCAACATGTAGGAAATCATGGGCTGGGAGTCTTTTGGAGTGGTCGGATTTGACCTTGGGCCTCTCCTTCAAGGTCAAATGAGCATAGCCGAACTTAAAAGTGCTTATAACTCGCTTATTATTGTCATAGAGGTTTGGGATGGCAAACCAACATGTAGGAAATCACGGGCTGGGAATATTTTGGTGTGGTTGGATTTGACCTTGGGCCCCTCTTTCAAGGTCAAACGATCTTAAAAGTGCTTATAATGCGGTTATTATTGGTCCTACAGGTTTGGGATGGTAAACCAATGTGTAGAAAATCATGAGCTGGGAATCTTCTTGTGTGGTCCGATTTGACCTTGGGTCTCTCCTTCAAGGTCAATCGACCATAGCTTAACTCAAAAGTGCTTATAACTCATTTATTTTTGGTCCTACAAGTTTGGGATGGTAAACCAATATATAGGAAATCATGGGCTGACAATCTTCTGGTGTGGTCAGGCTTCACCTTGGGCCCTTCCTTCTAGGTCAAATGAGGATAGCCAAACTTAAAAGTGCCTATAACTCACTTATTATTGGCCGTAGAGGTTTGGGATGGTAAACCAACATATAGGAAATCATGGGCTGGGATTCTTCTGGTGTGGTCGGATTTGACCTTGGACCCCACCTTCAAGGTCAAATGAGGATAGCCAAACTTAAAAGTGCTTATAACTCGCCTAATATTGGTCCTAGAGGTTTGGGATGGTATACCAACATATATGATATTATGGGCTGGGAATCTTTTGGTGTGGTAGGATTTGACCTTGGGCCTCTTTTTCAAAGTCAAACGAGGATAGCCAAACATAAAAGTGCTTATAGCTCGCTTATTATTGGTCCTAGAGGTTTGGGATGGTAAAAGATGCACCAATCCAGCCCTTTTCAGGACCACCCGAATCTTCCAAAAACAATTAACAACTGCAATGTTTGCCCCAAAACAAAAAAAGCATTCCAGCCAATACTTACATGTCCCGACAGTACAAAATTGTGTGAATGTTACACAAATATAAACAAAAAAAGTATTCCAGCCAATACTTACATGTCCCGACAGTACAAAATTGTGTGAATGTTAAACAAATATAAATAAACTTCCAACACAAAACAAAAAAAAAACTAAAAAAGAAACCCCTAAGAAATCAAAGTAAAATCACCACCACCCAAACAAAACAAATTTTAAAAAAATTCCCCCTCCAAAAAGATGTGGAATCAAACCCACAACCCTCCAAAAAATGTGGAGTCAAACCCACAACCTCCCCAAAAAAACAAAGTTGTAGACTCAAACCCAAGTCCCCCCAAAAACAGGATGTGGACTCAAACCCATGTCCATGGCTCCCAAAACCCAACATTAAATAAAAAGCCACACCCACACTGACAGATAAAAAAAACTTGAGCCCTAACAAAATATTCAAAGATGTGAGTGGTAATGGATTGATAAACTGAAAAAAAACATTTATCTGGGACTGCAAAGCTTGTATTTTTTTCTGGCCAATTTCTTAGCAATTTTTTTAATTCTTGTAAATTCTTGGCAGGAACTAGTTACAGGTATTTATTTGGAAACTTTTTGTGTAATAAGACTTTGTAAAATATTTTTAAGAGAATAAAGCCAGGCCATGTTGGGGTGGGATGTCTACTTTGTTAAGTGAGGACCTGGGCTTGAATCTGTGATATAATTTGGCTTTTTTCAACTTAATGTGGGATGGATTTGTGTTTGTGATGGGGAATATTTGTGGTGATATTGAATTTGAATTAAATTGTTGGAAATTTGGGGTTCTTTTTGGGAAGTGACACTTTGCTTAGTAAAAGTTCTTGGACTATTTGGGTAGTCCTGAAAAGGACTGATATATGATAGCATCTTCTCCCCCTCAGTCCTCTGTCTTCCTGCCCAGCCAGCACCCCCACGTGATTGAAGTAATCTTTCAGTAGGTCTCATTGATACTTCACCTCCCTCGATGGGTTTCTGAAGTTTTCTTCATGTCGCTGTTCCCCCTGATCCCCCTGTGGTGGTTGTATGTCGTCAGCTGGAGTGGGTGGTCTGTCTGCTCCCCCCGATGGCTTCTCAACATGTTATATAGCACCACACATGTTAACACAATGTCTCTCACTACTTTTAGCCTCTGCTCCATGGTGGTCAACAGAACCCTAAATCTCTTGACAAGTATACCAAATGAGTTCTCGACCACCCTCTTCCCCCTTGATATTCTGTAGTTAGCTATTCTCTCTTCTCTGGTCAGTTGGCATCTACTATAAGGCTTGACCAGCCAAGGCATTAGGGTAAAGGCGTCATCCCCCAGCAGGAAGTAGTGTAGATTTGGCCCCCTGGTGCAAGTTGTTCAGTCCCAAGGTTCCATTTTCAATTCTTCTTTTCAGTTTGCTGTGGTTGAAAATCTGTGCATCTGATGATGACCCACTAGCCCCCGCGTTGACCCACAGGAACTTGTAATCTGCATCAACTAAAGCCAAAAGTACCAAGGAGAAGTAGCCCTTGTAGTTGAAATATTCACTGCCTGACTTCTTGGGCTTCTTGATAGCAATGTGTTTTCCATCTAATGCACCGACTGCATGGGGGACATTCCATCTGTTTCTAAATCTTTCTTCAATTTTCTTCCAGTCTTCAGGATCAGTGGGGCACACCAGATATTCTTGCTGAAATTCTTTCAAAATGGCTTTGCAGACCTGGGGGACAAATCTGCAGATGGTCTATCTTCCAACCCTCCAGTGGTATTGCAGTGAGGTGTAGCTTTCCCCTGTGGATTAGTGTCTCAAAGTAACTGCCAGTTTCAAGCTGACTTCCAGTGGCTTCCTGAAGTTGGTGATTGACTTCCTGATTTTTTGTTTAATCAAATCGAAAAATGCTGGCTCCATCCTTTTGAAATTTCTGTAGCCTGGTATGTCACTAGTGATCAGTTCGTCCAAGAGTGTTCTGTAGTAACCTCTCTCTGATGTATCCAGGGCAGGATCCATGGATTCTGTGGCTTCCTTCTCCTTCTGGGTGGTGGGGTGATGGTGATGCTGGCTGGACAGGTGCTGGGTTTGGCTGTCTTCTGTGTGTTGTAATCACAAGATAGAAAAGTAAATTTAACTCAATAAAAAACAGAAGGACCCTCAAGTGGTCTATCAGTTGCTCTTGATGTGTTCCCGTCATCTTTGAAGTGTGAAATGAATGGCACATCACGTGGGAATGGGGTTTATATAGTGTGATATAGATCCCGATTCTGGATCCTAATTATAGATCCCAACCCACAAACACAATGAGTCCTGGCGGGAAGGGTCGGGAATATGCTCCTGGCTTGTCTGTTTGTCTTTACAGCTTGTCTGTTTGTGATCCGGCTTGTCTGTTAGCGGTTTAGGGCTTGTCGTAGAAGTTCTGCCACTGGCCATGCAAAAAAGGTTCCCGACCCTACAGCTTGTCGGCATGGTCATTATGACCTCTCTGTAACTTTACCATACTGTCGGGGATTTCATAATCGACTCACCATTTTCACGCCATTTTTTCTACAACCCTACGACTTTTGCAACTGACCCTAGATGCTTAGGGTCGGTTACAGGGTTGGTTCCAGTGGAAACACTATAGTCAATCTCTCACATCAATGTTTCCAATGCAAGAAGGGAAGGGACGACAGAGCATGATATTACTTTATTTGATGCTGAAGAAATAACAACATCTGAGACAATAACCTAAACTTCAAATTTAAAAAAATAGTTTCCAAAAGTGGGGAGGGGAATTCATCAGGACTCCTTACTTTTAAAGGTATGACGGCAGTTAACAGTTGTTAACAATTTAATTTCAAGCACTTAAAAACTAAAACTGAATAAAGTTCTGAACAATTTTGTAACTTGAAAACTATTGCCATTGGATAATTTTCTTTAAATATATTACTCATCTACTTTTGGGTCAGCTATAGCATAGTACAATTGCAGACCTCTAGCTCATTGCATAGCTGAGCAATAGGTACTTTGAGGTTCTGACTGTTCAGTAAATAAGTTATAACTTGAAAACTATTGCATTTACAGTATTTTATTTAATTATTTGAGTCACCTACATTTCGCTCAACTGTAATATAGTAAATTTGCAGACCTGTACCTCAGTGCGTAGCTGAGCAAAATTATTGCTTTTACAGTATTTTGTTTAAATGTTTTCCACCTACTTTTTACACCTTAACAGCTAATTTTGTACTTTACTTCTGAACAAGATTTGCACTTGAAGACTTTTGTGTCCTTTTTTTCTTTCACTTTTACTCTGAAATTTAAAACACACAGTCAGCTGAGACAGAACTCGTTCATGGGCACTGAGTGCTTGTTTCTTTTTAAAAGCAGTGTTTGTAGAAAAAGAAAAGCCTATCAACAAGTCAGCCCAATTTGTAGCTCAACACTAAATCCTAGTTAATTTTTAAAAAAAATTAAAAGCCTTATCTTAAACGCTGCCAGATGTAATAAGTCAGATGCCAGATTCCAAACGATGCATTGCGCAAACAGACTCACCTTATACAGTCATTGATTTCATAGCTGATAGGCTGTGGGTTGATAAAATGAGTCTGGCTTGTTGTACATACTTCCCGGCTTGTATGCTGCTGTAATTGCCTTGTCAGCTTCTGTTTACGGCTTGTTGTGATGTGTTCTCGGATAGTCCTTCTGAGATGTTACAGACTCCATGGTGCAAAATTTTGAGACTTGGCGGGAAGTGACTAGGCCAGGTTGATTATGTTTACAACAGGCCAGTTGGGAGGTGGTATACAGGTACTGAACCACAATAGGCTGGCAAGTGCTTCCAGACAAGACAATCACAGTATTCGACAAAATGAGAAGTGTGTCCGACAAGCCATAGAGATCCACTACAGGACAGTTTCCAGGTGGTCTGAGCCAAGGTCCGGTGAGTCAGTGAAATATCAAACATGTTTGATATTTTGCCATTCTGTAACAACAAACCAGGAAACTTCAACTAATCCTAACCGACTATGTAAACATTGCTCCCAAACCTCCAAAATCCATAGTTACCGACAAGATGGCCCAAGTGGAACACCCCCATAAGCTATTGGTCCTACTGGCATAAAATTATTATTATCATTATTATTATACTAAATGAGAAAGGGTCAAATTATGTAAAAATATTTATTGATCATAGACTAGTTAAAATTAACAAATTCACCAGACTCAGGTTGAAGTTTTAGTGTTTTCATGCGGGAGAAACAGACAGGTGACCACAAGAAAGCGTTTCATACTTTGACAAAGAGTGTTTTACTTGGCTACTAAACATAATGACATATAAAGGCACATTTGGCTTTACAACAAACTGCTGTGTTGTCTGTATTATCTATTCTTTTTATGCTGTCTTCTGTTAAGTCAAAAGATTGGCAGACCTTTATATTTTTTATAAGTAATGCTTTACATTTTGCAAAAAGATATGTATTACGTAACAGAAGTCCTTATAACAGTAGACATACTGTTTCTTTAGTCAAATAATTCTTGATGGAGGTCTTTGATAATCGGTGAACCATACAATGGCTTCAATTTTGGATTTGGTGAAATTTGAATCAATCTCTTGGTTTTAGTTAAACCATATACAATGTATTTTGACAGTAGACTTTTAATTCTTTAGAAAATTAGACATTTCTGAATACCTTAGTATTTAAGTGAGATCAGTCGTAATAAAATACAAATAAATACAAAAATATTGACATGTTCATCTAAATTAGGCTCTTTTGTGTCCCGACCCATGTGCTAACTCTTTAGTATGAGATCTATTTGCATAAACTTCAATTTATACTGGTAAAAAATGAAAAGAAAGGCAACAAGGAACAGCAAGAATGAACTTAAAAAGTCATTGATATACTGTGGTCAACAATCGGCAATAGTAAAAAGAAAGTTTGGATAAATATATATTTGTTAATATATTATTCAATACAACAGATTCATTTTATGAATTAACACATCTACAGAGAAAAAAAAACATGTTCAAAGTGAATGCTTCATAAAATTACATCCCATGTGACACAGTAAGAAAGTGTGTCGTGACTGAAGAAAAGTAATCAAATATATAAAAATCTCACTTGAATCTTCGGAATAACATTACATGATTGCAAAAGTACATGTAAACAAGATTTTGTTTGTATTGGCAGTTTTTACTGACAACATTGCCTCAGTTCTCCAAATTATATGGCCACATTCAGCGATCTGAGAATAACAAGCTTAAAGCCTCATCAAGTTACAAGGGGGCTTTAGTCACCATTAAAATTTGTCCTCCCTGGACTAGTTATACAAAAGGTAATAAGAACATAAAGATGAACATGTGACATCATAAGATACTGCCATATTTCCCTAATATATTAAGTCTTATTTGCGTCGGTAACAGTCCTTCGAGTATCTGGCTAGATTATTGTGATAAAATCTGAACAAAAGTAAATGCATTTTCCAACTTTAAGTTCCAAAATACATTTAATCTATGCAAGTATACTCAAATTCAGTACATATAAATGTAAATAATTATTATAATATACAACAACATGTTTCGTTCTGGTAAAACTTGTCAATTTGTAGCAAAGTACATGTTTCGTGCAATACAGTATTATTTTTGTAAACCATGTTATTCCTTTATTAATAGAGTTTTTATAAGCATTGACAATACTTCAATGTGGGAATATATTTTAATATTTTTTCTATTGGTCCCTTTAAAGAAACACTTTCAAGTAAAGAGTAGGAAAACGGATAAAGGCTCCTGTGGCTTGTTACAATCATAAGAGCAAATAAAACTTACTGCACACACTAAACATAATAATAACTCAAAGATTTTGTATAATATATGTTATTTCTCTGACACATTTGAAACTCATTTCATCAGTAGAAAAATCCCCACATAATTCCACATGTAGTGATATAGCTAGCAGTATATTATTCACAATAACACTACCTTTTGGGATAAAAACTAAAAATTGTATACAACAGCCTGAATAACAAATCACGCTGGAGAGGGTGCTACAATCATATTGATGAATATGGAAGAACACAGATGGTTTCAAATTCGCCATAAAGAGCTGGCAAAATACCACCACATAATAAGAAAATTCCAGATTTCTAACATGGTTTACAATGTTTTTAGACTGTCCTGAGATTAGGCCTAAACAATGCAAGATCACACTGAGCTTGGGAATCTAATCTAATGTAATCTGGTGATCTTCTTGTATAGAGTTACCCCACAAATTTATCTATGGGTGGGCGAGAATGCAGGAGTTCTGCGAAGAATCTTTTACCCGAGAGAGAGAAAGAAAGAGTTGAGAACAAGTAAGAATATTGGGTTGAATTTACTGAGAACAAGAAACTAGGATGAGACAATGGCGACTGCCCTATGGCACAGTTACCACATGGAAGAATATGCCCCATTGTGGTGAATTGGCATGACTAACTTGAAAATTGGCAAGTACCTGGGATGATATTTGACCATTGAGGCAGTGAAAATGAAGTGGTCTGTAGACAAAGGGGCAATAAAGAGGAATCCACCAAGAATTGAAGAATTTTCTGTTCAAAGATATTCACCACAACAATTCGCCGGAGTCTGACCAGTGCAGAAGATATTTATGAATATTTGTACACATGGGTTCAAACCCAAGGACAGGAAGATACATATATAGTGGCTCAGATGACTTAAATGATAGTCCTCTGTCATTGGGACCTAACAGGACGCCATGACCATATAGAACCCATGATCTAAATATAAAATTCATCAAAAAGAGATTAATAGACACAGATTTCCCCTGAGGGAAAATGCACTCAATTTTAAAGAAGTCTCTATAAGAACATAAGAAAGCTTTTGACAATGTTTTAACCCTCTGTTGGGCTGTGATTATAACAAAAATTTGATAACACGAGTATTATAGGTGCTATTTACATCGCCTTATGAAAGAGATCCTTTGTCACTGTGAAAGACAAGTTTAAACATAAGCCAAAAGGACACATACACATACATACACCTTTATAACAAACTGCCTTTTTTGTCTTATTATTCATTTTGATTATGTGACTGTTGTTTGCATGGGGAATAAAAATTCTTTAAGTGTTTACGGTCCAAGTAAAACTGAAGTTTAAAGTTGCACAATAAACTTAAGCCAATTCTGTACAGCTTAATGCTTGTTCAACTCCATATCTAAACAGTTCTTAAAATAGATTTCATTATTATTTTTTTTAATTCACCAAGTCTATAAAATTTTAGTATTTTAAAAAATTTCTCTGTTTTCATAATCACTTTTCATTTTCAAGATGTTGTTTTATTCAATAGAAGTTTAAAGTGCCTTCCTATTGAGAGGAAATCAGTCATGACACATATGTAAATGTGTGCATATTATATGAAAGAAATTTTTTGCCACACTTTTATGTATTATTACATATGAATGAATCTGCATGAAGCTGAATCAAGTATATTTGTACTTCACACAGAGGCAAAATGTACTATCTAACAAATATTTTCCATATATATGGCTCTTTTTTATTTTTTCGCTTTCAACACTGAAAAGGTCATATCACATTAGGTAATTTTTGGACAGAGAAAACTAGTACCTACACTTGGTCAAGGTTCTGTATTGTAAACTGCCCAGCATTGGTAAGCAAATACCAACTTTCCCATAAAGGGTCTGGGGTTTGAACCACTGACCTCAGAGGTGGGAAGCGGGTGTGTTAACACTGCACCACCTTGATCCACTAATAAATATTTAATACTTTCATATCTAAGGGCTACGTTTTATCTTTTTTTTTTGTATTATACATACCACCCATGGGATGATATAACTTTTTTTTTTTTCTGCATACATTTTAACAAAATACATTTGCACATAATATATATATTTCCAGCAAGTTATTTTCCAGTTTGTTAGGAACTTTGAAGTCTACATTTGAAAACACACAAATCTCATGTTTTTAAATAATTTGTTCTTCCAGAAATTCATGTAATACACCATATCTGTCCTTAAAGGCAGCAGTTCTATCTTGGCTTATGTATGCACCTAATTCCAGATTTATTTTATATTTGAGACTTTTCAGAAACTTTTGAAAGAATAGATATTTGTTATTTTTTTTTATTTACAAATGAAGTATTTCCCAATTAAAATAACATAGTTAACAACAGAATAATATTTTCTGTCTATATTAACCACACTTAGTAATACTTCTAAAACTGTAAGCTCAATTTTAAATGGGACAAGAACAGTTAGCCAAGTCTTTAGGCTATCCCAAAATTGTTTTGTAATAGGACAGTAGTAAGAGAAATGTTCAAGATTATCACTGAAATTACTACAAAAGCAACATTCTGGGGATTCCTTTATCTTCCAAATATAGAGCTTATAATTGCACGCAAAGACTCTGTGTAAAATTTTATATTGGAGTGTTATAATATAAGTGTCAAGCAGTATTTTAAAAGGTAGTTGGTAAACATCTTTCCAGTTAATAGTTTCTAAAAACGGATAATTTTATTTTGGCTAACTGGGGTTGAAATTGACCTAGCAATGCAATAAGAGTATACTTGTGAGCTTTGTATTTTACTGATATCTTTCAGACATTGTTTTGAACCATTCATTATATTTGAGGGGATATTACCTGGTTTTATTTCTGGAAGTTTTTTAAGCAAGATGCCACGGAACTAATTATTTGATTATGGGTCATATCAGGTATAGCTGTACCTAAATATTCTTCAAGCTGAACCTTTGTTTTAAAGGTTTTACTGTTGCTGTCAAAAAGGTCAGATACTTTTACAATACCTGAAACTTCCCACTGATATCTTTTTTGAGTGATCACTTCACCTACGATGAGAAACATGGGGTTATTAAAAATATTTTCTATGAGAAGTTTGTCTAATGTCAAAATAGTTGGTGTCAAAAAATGGAACCAGGTTGTTAAAAGATCTAGTAAAACTCTGTCTTAATGTTTTGTTTAATTGATTGAATGAGTCTTCTTTCACATATGTTGTTTAAATGTATGCCCATCAACTCCTGAGCCACCACTTTCCATTTTGCATCAACACCATTGCAGAGTCTTTTGACAAACATAATTTTGACTGTATCTACTGAGCACTTTACAGACACCATTTTTAAGCCACCCAGTTCATATGTTAAGATCAATGTATCTTTTGAAATTAAGTGCCTTTTATTTTCCCAGGCAAAGTCATAAAGCATTCTTTCAAGCTCACACAGTATTTTTTTACTTAAGGGAAGCACTGAAGCCAGTTGTAAAATGTGTGGGACAACAAGATATTTTAAAATGGTTATTTTACCTTTTAATGTAAGATGCCTATGCTCCCATGATTTTAAGATGCTAGTTATTATATTCATTTTTTCATTGATATTCAAAAATTTTGTTTCCTCACTGTCCAAAGAGAACCATGTACCCAGTGTTCTGAAAGGTTTTACTTTCCATTTAATGCCAATGCTGTTATCTTGATATACTAAGGGATTCTGGAAGTCAATCAAAAAAGCCTCAGTTTTAGTCCTATTTAATTTCAAACCTGCATATCTGTAGAATTCTTCAAAAAGATTTATCGCTTGTAAAACTGACTTTGTACTTGAGAGGAAGAGTGTCATATCATCAGCTAATTGGCAAAGCTTTATATTAACTTGTTGGAATGATAGACCTTTGATTTCATCAGAATTTCTCAATAAAATGGCAATTACTTCTGCAATTAACAAAAATAGTAGGGCACTTATCGGACATCCTTGTCTAATACCTCTTGATAATTTGAAGTATGGTGATAAGTACCCATTGTTTGAGACACAACTTTCTGCATTTGTATATAAAACAGATATCCATTTTCTAAAATTAACCCCAAATCCATATTGTCGCAAAATATTCCTCATGAAAGACCATTTAATGGTATCGAAAGCCTTTTCAAAATCTGCGAGAAGAATGATACATGAAGTTTTCTTATATTTACAATACTCTAGTATGTCTGCAATAAGTCTAACATTTTCACCAAAATATCTATCTTTCATATATCCTACCTGTTCAGGATTTATTATTTCTGTTAAAGTAATCTTTAGCCTATTGCTTAAAGCTTTAGCTAAGATTTTATAGTCTGTATTCAGTATGGATAATGGGCGCCATGACTTGAGGTCTGTTAAGTCTTTGTCTTTTTTTGGTACAATATTTATAACACCCTGCCTTTGACTAGGTGAGAGTTCTCTATTGAATGCACAAATGAAACTATTATATACATAATCACCTATCTCATTCCAAAAATGTTTATAAAATTCACAAGGGATGCCATCAGGTCCAGGACTTTTGTTGTTACTCATTGATGAAACTGCCTTTTTAACTTCTTCAATATTTATTGCATTTTCACATAGAGCTCTGCTCTGATCCGAAATTTTTGGTAAATTTACTAGTTTTAGATAGGTTTCAGTGTCGACTTCATCATTATTAAAAAGTATATTGGCCTCAGAGTACATGTTAGAGAAATATTTCATTTGCATCTCCAATATTTTCTGTGGCTCCTTAATTCTTTGCCCATTGTGTGTCAATGTTTGAATATGCTTTTTCTTACAATTGGCCTTTTCCATATTTAAGAAATATTTTGTTGGTCTTTCAAATTCTCCTAGGTGTTTACACCTGGACCTAATTAAAGCACCATTTGCTGTTTTGTCATACATATTTTCCAACCGATTTTGAATAAGATTATATTCTTCAAGGTAATCCGGTGTGGGTGAACTACATATTTTTTCTTCTAATTCTAAAAGCTTGACATTTAAGGTTTCAATGGCTTTTTTATCTCTTTTTCGTTTATTAATGGAGTAAGTTATTGTTTCTGTTCTAATTCTACATTTAATAAAATCCCATATCATGTAATTATCTGACAGATTTTTAGAGTCGTTAATTGCCTCCTGTATTACAGACTTAATAAAATTGATGTAACTTGTATCTGTAAGCAAGCTAACATTGAGCTTCCATAATCCCCGCCCCCGTTTTTGTTCCTTTTCTAACGTCACAGACAATGTAAGTAAGCTATGATCTGATTTTACACCAGGTAGGATATCAACTTTATCTACTGAATATTCTAGACTGCATGATATAATGAAAAAATCAATTCGAGACTGTTTAAAACCAAAATGTGTATTTTCACGTCTAGTATATCTAATTGTATTAGGGTGTTTAATTCTCCATATATCAACCACATCCAGTGTTTCCATTATCGATGAAATGCTTTTACTATATCCCTGGTTTTTACTTAGCTCACTGCTACTTTTATTTATATCTATGTTCATATTAAAGTCGCCTCCAATTATAAAGTTTTCTCCAACATAATTTTCCAGCTGATTTAAAACATACTTGCTAAATGTAACCTGTTCTTTTCTTTTGTCAATGGTAGGGGCATAAAGATTAGCTATAATGTATCTGCATTTGGCAATGAAGCAATCTAACATCAAAAATCTACCATCAGCATCTTTTTTAGTCTCTGATATATCAATATCAAGTCCAGATGAAATCAAAATGGCTACACCTTTACTATTAGATGTACCATGAGAAAATTTTATTTTACCGTGCCAATCACTTTGCCACTCCAACTCTGAGATATCTGAAGAATGAGTTTCTTGAAGAAGAAAATTTCTGGTGCCTTTACAATTAAGCCAAGAGAAAACTGCCCGTCTTTTCTGCTTGTTACTCAAACCTCTTGCATTAAAGCAAACATTCCATAGCAGAAACTTAAAAACTGGAGGATTGTACACCTATGAGGGCAGTCAGAAAAGGAAATCTTTAATGTTAACTTTAAATAATATTACATATAACCTCCACATAAACCATATTACATATAACTTCCACATAAATCACAAACTTTATATATATAATATACATACTTTCCATATAAATCACATAACTTCATCTCCAGTATCTGTTTTGAAATTTCAAAACCTCTTCTACAAACCGCTTCATTTTAAATATTTAATATAACACCTTATGTTACATATATAGTCATCAAATGATGGGCATTGGTATTCAAAACTTGTATTTATGAATATATTGATAAAGTATTGCATATTATAGTATTCATCATTAAGCATTAAAGAAGACTCTAATGTACATTATTTTTCCATAATTTTTAATGGCATGGTAAAAATGCACCATATTTTTCAAAAACAGGAACTTGTTTTAAATAGTTAATATTACATATAGTTACTACTGGATATAAACTAAACTGGAAACACATAAATGTGACAAAACACCCATCACATATTTTAAAAATTCATAAAAATAAGGTATTTTTCAACCCACAAACAACTTCTTTTACAGGATATAGAAAGAAAGGTTAATATAATACACACCTTTCAACAGTTACAAACCAGAAAAAATAAGGTATTTGTCAATCCAAAAACCACCTCTTTCAGTGAAGATAGAATGAAAGGTTAATATATTACAAGTCCATCAACAATTGAGGTTATGTTGATATTGGCAGCCTGAGGCCTGATGTCACACCTGCCCAACTACAGGCCACTGAGGCCCTGTTAAAAGTAATGCATATCTCATTATTGTTTTACTTGAAACATCATTTTAAATATTTAATATACCACCTTATGCTACAAATACAGTCATCAAATGATGGGCATTGGTATTTAAAACTTGTATTTACGAATATATTGATAAAGTATTGCATATTACAGTATTTATCATTAAGCACTAAAGGAGACGCTAATGTAAGTTATTTTTTCCATAATTTGTATTGACATGGTAAAAATGCACCATATTTTTTAAAAACAGGAACTTGTTTTAAGTAGTTAGTATTACATATAATTACTACTGGATATAGACTAAATTTGCAGAAATTATGTAATACTTAAGTTTAGACAAGTTGTTTTCTAATTTCTGTCAGTATAGTGCCAAGAGTGTTACTTCCCTTCCACTTGTTTTGTTTCCAAAACTACTTTTTATCTTAAAGTACATTTTTAAATTTGTGTAGATACCACACCCAAACTATAATTTCGGTACGGTACCTTTAATCAGCACATTAGTATATTTGTATAGTCAATCAAGAAAAAAATAAAACAACCTGTTTCTGAGGGAGGACAAATCTCCCCTGGAGATCCAGTATACAATATTGGCAAAAATGTCTAGAAAAAGTCAAGTGGGACTAGAGCCAGGAGTAGACCCCCACGTTTGCGAATAGAAGCATGAACCAATGCATAGTTTTGGAGTTAAATGTGCCAAAATAAAACAAAAATATTGGGGAGGACTGTGCCCCAAGTAGATCCTACCTTGTATGAAAATTGCAACAAATGCATATGATTACACCGCTCTCATCACTTTATTTCGCAGACTTGCTCCAGGTCTTTGTATTTGTGTACCCATCATTAACCTGAATAGTCCAATTTGAATTGGAAACTAATAGGAGTTCATTTTACAGCAAGTATTCTAGAATAAGAGGGGTAGTAAGGCTGTTTCCCCAAAAGTCATACAGTACCCGTACATTACAAAAGGAGAAAGGAGAACGTCTATATGTTTCGGGGTCGAGAGTGAAAAATATAAATTGTGTATTGATTGGTTTTATTTTGGTTTGGGACATCAATTGTGTGTAAAAATGATATAATTGTACCTAAAATCTAATCGAATATTTTTCTTTTTACATCAGCAAATGTTTCATAATACACAAATCAATCCAATGGGATATGGAAGGCGCCAGTGTAACCAATGAAAATGATGCTGGAAAAGCAGTGCTCTGTTAGTGTACCTTCATGGCTGTTTAACAGCCAAGAACAGCCAGGATGTAAAACCCCAACTAGACCTGTGACCTGTAAGTGTACCTTAAATATTTTCCTGGAACAGGAACAATAGGTGTCTGCAGAGAGATTCAAGGAAAGCTATATTTCACATGGATCATTGCAGGAACACTGATGTTAATGTGGGTGTTCCACCACATGACTAATGCTCCCGATTAAGGGTTTTCGGGGGCCGGTTTGAAATATTTCCTTAGTCCCAAACCTTCTGTAAGGGTCGGTTGTGGTCGGTTGGGGCCGTGTGAAAAATCAAACATGTTTGATATTTCTCACGACTCAAACCGATTCATATTTCCCGCCGTCAACAAAATCTCCAGTCCCAGGCATCCTCAGGCCTCCTCAGACCCAAATTTACACAGTCGTGTGTTGTCCCAGGCCGCCTGCGACCCTTAGTCCCAGGAGGCCGGTTGTTAATCCCAGACTCAAATATGATGTGTATGAATTTCATGCGTGTGAAAGTGAGTCGGTTCCATTAGTCCCCGGAAGCCTCAGACCGTCTGCGGTGTCCTGGGACCCAAAAATCAAGGTCTGGGACTAAGCCCCGACTAAGGGTAACCGACCCTAACCAATCCAAACCGGCCTCCCCAGGACGCCTGGGACAGCACAAATTTAGTCTGCGACGGTCTGAGGATGACCCAAGAGGCCTGGGACTAACAACCGATTAAGAACCGACTGTTTTCCGCACGTCGGAAATTAAAACGAGGCAATGAGCAGGTCTGTGACTATATAAGCGACCGCGCACACTTTGTCATTGTTACTGACTGTTTGGCTACTGAGAGACGTGTGTCTCTGATTTGTAGGGGTTTTCAGTTTTTATTTTATATATATTATACTTGAGCTTAAGGCAAATTTCACAGTTAGGAGACACATTTTACTATTTTTTTATTATTTTGTCGACTGGATTATGAGGAAAGAGAAAGGAGGGAAGAGAGGAAGGAAAAAGATGGATGAGAGGGAGAAGGAAAGTGAAGTAGAGGAAAGAGTTGAAGTTACGGAGGAGGTGATTGAGAGGAGAGAGGAGGAGATTGAGGAATGTCCAGCTATTGAGGAAGCTGTGGAAGAAGAAGAAGAGAGGAGTGAAGAAGATATAGAATGCCATTCTTCAGCCAAGAGAGCCAGGGTGTGTGCAACTTTTACTGACAGTCAGGAAATTTGCATTGTGGAACACCCAGAACTGTATGACAAGGAACATCCACGGTTCCATGACAGGACCAGAAGAGAGGCTCTCTGGGCAGAAATATCTGCAGAACTCAAGCTCCAGCCCTTTGATGTGAGACGTTGGTTGGAGTCCCAGTGAACACGTTATGGAAAGCTGTCTAAGCTCCAATCTGGCCAAGCCCCGAGGGAGATGACCAAAAGACAGTCCTGGGTCTACCAACAGATGGGTTTTCTTAAAACCCACATCAGAAGAAAGGGGGCCAACAGAAGTTCAGGTTTTGAGGCCAGTCCAAATACCAGCAGGCAGGACGAATCACGTGGGTCAACTACTGACACAGAACACCTTGAGTCCAGTGTCCTGAGGGAGAGGAGTCAGTCCATCATTACATATACACCCGTTTCAACAACAGACTCCAAGATTCTCGAACACTTTGAGCAGATGAGGACACTAATCTCAGGTTTTCTGCATCAGAAGTCAGACAGGCAGCCCTTCTTTGACTACGTGGCATCAGAGGCTGAAAAGGTGACTCAAGAAGAATTTGAAGAATTAAAGGGCAAGATAGTTAGAGACATCGAAAGTATTAAGAGCAACCGTAGACGTCAGCCATTGCCCAGAAGATCAGCCACTGTTACCACAGAGTCCCAGAGGGTCGGCCTACTGCCAACAACCACTCCACAGGCGTCTAGTTCCACTCAAGCAGCAGCTAGCAGCAGTTTTGTGTACTATACACCAAGCCCCATTGGCTTCAGCAACCCTACATCTGTCCTAACTGTACAGGACGAAGGGAGCAGACACAACCTGAGTGGAATATTAAGCCAGCTACCTGATTTGACATCAACACAGATCGTCGAGCAGCCTCAGCAGCAGCAACCACAGCAGCAGCTCTTTACTATCACCACTTCAGCATCGCCTCAACAGCAGCAGCAGCCTCCTCAGTAGCTATCCAGTCAGGGCTCCAGTCAGGGCGGGTCTTTGACCTGCCAGGCCCTTTTCAGGGCCACCAATTCTTCCAAAAACAATTATTCAGCTGCAAGTTATTCCAAAAGTTCAGTACAAATACTTATCACAAGAAAAAAAAGTTAAAGTCCAACACCCATACCACCCCAAACATGAAATAAATAACCCATGGTACCACACATAACAAAAAAGGCCACATAAAAAGAAATTTAAAAAAAACTCCTAATATGGCCATTAATCAGCCCATTTTTAGATTAAAATCCATGGGATAGTTTAAAATCTGTAATTGAAAAGTCCAACACTTACACCTTCCCTAGAGTTAAAAGGCATTATCACATACTTACCAACCAACAAACAGACAAACCCAATACCAAACATAACCGCCAAGTAACAAACCCAGTACCAAACCTAACACCCAACTACAAAAAACAAACCCAACACCAGTAACCACCAACCCAGAAACACACAAACCCAAAAGTAAACAGAACCCATGCCAACGAACTGACAAACTATTTTGCAAACACAATCCCCCATTATTGAAAACAAAACCAGCTCCATGGTTATATTTTCCACATATTTGTGAATAGAAGTGAAGATTTCCAAGAAAACATTTCTGTTACAAATAATTTTCCAACCCCCCCAAAAAAAAAATTTGGTGAAATTAGGATGTGGATTTCAAAATATATGAAAAAATAATTCCATGTAGGATATTATGTGTGGCTTTGTGTCTGGCTTTTGTTTAACACTGGGTTTGTCTGTTTGTTGGGTGGGTAACTTGTGCTTGTCTGTTTGTCCATCTGAACAAGTTATGTTTGGCATGGGGTTTGTCTGTTTGTCCATCTGTACAAGTTATGTGTGGCATGGGGTTTGTCTGTTTGTCTGTCTGAACAAGTTATGTTTGGCATGGGGTTTGTCTGTTTGTCCGTCTCTACAAGTTATGTTTGGCATGGGGTTTGTCTGTTTGTCCGTCTGAACAGGTTATGTTTGGCATGGGGTTTGTCCATCTGTAGCAAGCATAGCTGATTAATTGTTTTTGGAATATTTGGTAGTCCTGAAAAGGACTTTTTGTTAGTCCTGAAAAGGACTGTTATAGTTAGTCCTGAAAAAGACTGCTTACTGCAACAGGACTCATATTCTGCCATCTTGCCAAGCCACTGCTCCCTCATTATTGAAGTAGTCCTTGAGGTAATCCCTCTGTCTTTTGGCTTCTCTAGCAGGGTTTCTGTCTTGGCCTCCACCAGCAGCACCACCAATCAATCCACAATCACCAGGCACATCATCATCATCATCATCCCCAGGCTGCTGACCACCATGTTGACCTTGATACTGGCTTCTCAGTATGTTGTGCAGAACCACACAGATGAATACCACTTCTCTAACTGTTGCTGGGGGTAGTTCAATGGTGGTCCTCATCACTCTGAATCTTGAAACCAGGATGCCAAAAGCGTTCTCAACAACTCTCCCGCCCCTTGATATTCTGTAGTTGGCAATCCTTTCCTCTCTTGTTAACATCCTTCTGCCATAGGGTTTCATGAGCCAGGTCTTCAGGGCAAAGGAATCATCTGCCAGAATGAAGTAGGGGACATCTCGACCACCCTGGGTTATAGGAGCTGGGTCAGGGAAGCCTATCCTGCCATCTTCAATCCTCCTCTTCAGCTGAGAGGCATTAAATATCTGGGCATCTGAGCAAGATCCAGCTGTCCCAGCATCCACCCATCTAAACTTGTACTGTCCATCTACCAGGGCCAACATCACAATGGAAAAGGACCCCTTGTAGTTGTGGTAGAGGGCTCCAGTGTTCTTGAGTTTCGTCAGGGCCACATGCTTGCCATCAAGGGCTCCCATGGCATGTGGAACATTCCACCTGATCCTGAATTCCCTTTCCAGTTCTTTCCACTCATCTGGAGTAGTAGTACATTTGAGGTACTCTCTGGTGAACTCATCCTGGATGGCCCTGCAGAAGTCTGGTAGAAATTTGGAAATGGTGGATCTTCCAACCCTGAACTGACATGATAATGATGTGTATGACTCTCCAGTGGCCAGATGTAGTTGGTGGCCTGCCTGGCTAGATGTGGTTCCAGTCTGGTCTTTATCATTTCAAAGAATTCTGGGGTCATCCTCATGTAGTTGGTGAATCCTGGAATGTCTGTAGCATACAGATCAGCCATAATGTTGTGGTAGGCCCCCCTCTCCTCTCTCTGCAGTAGCCATGGCCTGACCTACATGTTGTGCCTTCTTCTAGGTCTCTGTATGGGTGCTGGTGGTGCTAGTGGTGGTGGTGGTGGTTGCTGTGCTTGACATAAAAAATGGAAATACATGATTATTTGTAACTGAATAAAAACCAAAAAAGCCCTAAGTTGTTGTTGAATCTGTCTTCCATTAAAAGGTGGTATCCTGATGTGTTCCTAGAAAAACAATGTTGAATAGATCGCGAATTTTATATATATATACCCAGAAAATCCAGCAACTTTGCAAAACAAGAATCGGCGATCCTGGTCTGGAGAAGACTGAGGAGGCCTGAGGACGCCGGGACTTAATCGTGGGTTAATCGGCTCTTAGTCCCAGGAGCCCCAGTCGGTATGTGTACGACAGGATCGTGGTTGAAACCGACCAGAAAACTGGCTTAGTCAGTTCTTAGTCCCAGACCAGTCGGGGACTGTCTGCGGCCGCCTGAGGTGTCCTGAGGCTTCCTGAGGACGATCTGTACTTAATCCCAGACTTCAATACCGACTCAGTATTCCCGCCCATTTTTGTTTTTTTTCCACCGACTGTCCACGATTAAGGGTCCGAGACAGGATCGGGACTTAATCCTTTGGTAGAACAGGGGCATAAAATGTTCCTGGATTGAGGATTGAATAGTTAATGATCGGATGGATCAAGAAAGTTTTAACCACACTGGCTGCTTTGAATAAGAGCAAGAAAGCAATCATAGAGTAAAGACCTCCACCAGGTCACATTGTTGAGCATTTTGGATTTCGCTTGCATACAAAATAGGATCAAGATCTTTCCAAAAATGTAGTTACTGCTTCCTCTGATCAGGCCATACTCACATTAAAATTCAGAAAGATTTGTTCATTCATTTTGATGTTATCACAAAGAGAAATAGCCAGATAGAACATAACAGTCTGGCAAGGGTAATCACTTAATATTTAATGGGAAGCAAGTCAAAATTTCAAAATAAGTTGGGAATGATGCAAGTATAATTTCATTATTTATTACTCTCTTTACTAGGCCAAAATACTGCAACTTCAGAGTTAGTAAACCTTGCCAAAGTACAGTGACAATAATTACATTAATACAAACCAAATGTACAGAATACGAATGATAGATTCATGATTAGAGGTTCTAGTGATATTGGCTCAAATACATTTCTTTAATGTTTAAAAGTATTTTATGTTCACTGAAGAGGAACTAGCTTGAGTACCGGGATATTCTCCTTCTGACACTTTATCATATCATCTGTTGCTATGCTGCACATCAGTTTATTGAAGTTAAAGATACTCCAAAATCTAGAGATAAAGGCTTGTGGCACTGTGTATGGAAACTTTGGAATAGATTCCCATCTGGTCTTTAAAAAATTACATTTCAGATGTGCAAATTTACATTACACATTTATGTTCAAAACCAAGTTTCAGTAAATATGTGGAATAGATAAATAAAACAGAGTAGGTACATTGAGATATGCAGAATACATACAGGGAACTCAGTGTTAGAGATAAGAACTAATTACAACACAGCATGTGTTAAACAAGCATAACTGTGTTCTCATTATGAAAAGCTGAAGGTTGTTTGTTTATGGCATGTGCCAGCCAGGAGTGGGGTAATTAGACTTGCACAAGGCGTAGGAGAAATAAGTTATATAATAGTGAATTTAAATAGAAATCGTGTAAAATGATTTTCCATCTAAAATATTGTCAAGTTACCTGAAATTATATTAAGGCATAATTACTAAAGCTATTAATGTCAGATATCGACAATTAAAACTTTGTCTTGTCTAATACAATATCATAAAATAGTAGCCATGAAGAAGACTAGTGTACATTCTGTTGGGTGTTTGTTTGCCATTTAGAGTGTATCTACAATAGAGAACAAGCTACAGAAAACAAGTTTGTAAAATATACATACTATTTGACAAGATGACATTTTGGCATTTCTTATATTTTGTACAAAATTTATCTGACACCAAACAGAAATATTGGTTTAGATCTATAGTGTCCACTTGTTTAAAATGCCTGTCAAATGCTCAATAATTAACCAATTTTTAAATGAAGCATATATTAAGTATTTTACAGGAATTTTAACAAAGCCTTTGATTTCCCAGTGTTACTTAATTGGGCGAATTTTCTGTGGATATTGGTGTTCAATATCTTACTTTTAAGATATCTTATGTTAAATTTCCATATTAACTATCTACAAATGAGTATTCCAGACATTATCATGAACATTGTGGTGGTTGTCTTATTGAAATCAAGCAAATATTAAGCATTTTACAGGACTTTTAACAAAGCCCTTGATTTCCAAGTGTTACTTAATTGGGCGAATTTTCTGTGGATTTTGGTGTTCAATATCTTACTTTTAAGATATCTAATGTTAGGCTTCCGGTTTAATTATCTATAAACGAGTATTCTACACATAACAATGGACAATTTGGTGGTTGTTTTATTAAAATCAAGCAAATATTAAGCATTTTACAGGGATTATAACAAAGCCCTTGATTTCCCAGTGTTACTTAATTAAATGATTTTTTTCCATGGATGTTGGTGTTTAATATCTTACTTTTAGGATATCTTAATTATCTATAATCGAGTAATCTACACATAATAATGGACAATTTGGTGGTTGTTTTATGAAAATCAAGAAAATATTAAGCATTTTATAGGACTTTTAACAAAGCCCTTGATTTCCAAGTGTTACTTAATTAAACGATTTTTTCCATGGATGTTGGCGTTTAATATCTTACTTTTATGATATCTAATGTTAGGCTTCCAGTTTAATTATCTATAAATGAGTATTCTACACATAATAATGGACAATTTGGTGGCTGTTTTATTAAAATCAAGAAAATATTAAGCATTTAACAGGGATTTTAACTAAGCCCTTGATTTCCCAGTGTCACTTAAATACGCCATTTTTTCAGCGGTTGTTGGTGTTTAATATCTTACCTTTAAAACATCTTATATTGAGTAATTACTTTATTTATCAAAAAACGAGTATTGTACCCATAATAATGAACAATTTAATAGTTGTTTAATTAAAATCAAGTAATTATTAAGAATTTTACAGGGATTTCAACAAAGGCTTTGATTTCTTCTGAGTGTTTCTTAATTGGGTGATTTTTTCAGTGGATGTCGGGCTTCAATATCTTACCTGCAGGACATCTTGTATAAAGTTATCAGTTTATTTTTAAACTGACAAGTATTGTACTCATCCTAAAAACAACTTGGTGGTTGTCTTATTAAAATCAAACAAATATTAAGCATTTTACAAGGATTTTAACAAAGCCTTTGATTCTCCAGTATATCTTAACTGGGTGATTTTTTCAGTGGGTGTTGTTTCTCAATATGTTACAATATCTTATTAAAATCCATGATGTTTGAAGTATTTCACAGTCTATTCAGCAAAGCTTTTGATTTCCAGTACTGTACACATAATAATGAACAATTTGGTGGTATTCTTATTAAAATTCACGACGGCTACAATTTACCACTGTAAAACTACCACTAAAAGTAACTTGGGCAATATTTGGGCGATTTTAGAAAATTTTTAGGCGATTTTCAGGCAATTTTTCATATCTCTCAATGGAAATTCCGTGGTTTAATAACAAACCAGTGGAAAAATTTGACTGAAAACTTAACATAATATATCTGAATATTAAGATATTGAGCAGCAACACTCGCAGAAAAAATTCATAAGTAAATAATACTAGAAATTCAAAGTCTGGTTTAAAATTCCTTTGAAATGGTCAAAAATGCAGTTTTTATGGGATAAACACCACATAAGTAGATAATAAGACTGGGAAGTGTGCACAAGCTATATCTTAAATTTGAGATAGTGACCAACAATACCCAAGGAAAATATCCCCAATTAAATAAAAATACTGGGAAAACAAAGGCTACTTTATAATGTCTGTCAAACGGTGAATAATTAAGTGTCCCGCAAGAGACACTTGTTTGTATATGGGAGAAGTGGATCTGCCGGTGTAGCGCGAGATAATGACTCCCCTCTATTTCTGACTCCTCTCCTTTGATCTTTTGGGGGAGTCATTATCTTGCTAACAACATTTGTCCCCCAAACAATAAGATTTAGGGGGGTTAGAATATTGCTTGCAAGATACTCACCCCCCATTCAGAAACTGACTCCCCCTATTGTTTCTGCACCTATTCAATTGGGGGCAAGTGGGGAGGGGGTGGTGTTATTGTCTCTCAACTTGTATAGGCTCAAGTACACCTTGAGTTAATCAGTGAGATATCTTCATTTCTCCAACTCATTTACTTAATGAGAGCAAGGGGGGGGTGAGCATTCATAAATCCTTGCTGGTAGTTTGTATCTAGCTCCATAATTATCATCTCAATATTAAAATACATTATAATTCAAGGGTACCCTATGTGCAGTATATATACACAATTTGGGTAGCACAGAACAAAGAGATTCAATAGGATTAATATCAAAGGAACTGGAAATCACATGTTTATTGATAAATTTCCACAACCACCTATTAAAAAGATTAGCTAATTCATTCTATTGAGAATTAATAACAACTAGCCAAAGGTAATTCAAAGCCCATTCTATACTATTTTACATTTTAGCTAACATAACAGTTTTCTTTTTTAAAATATTAAAACAACAACATGTATAACTATATCTTCATATTAAAAGTGACTTATAAGCCCATATGGGCTGAGCATTGTTTGTGCATGTCACTATAATAAATGAATAAATAATATTAATAACTTATTGCTCAAAACACACATGAGTACACAACCCAATCAATATGTGCTTTAATGACACTCAATTAAGTGGGAAGTGGGGGGGGGTAAAGGGGGAGTCATAATCTTGCAGGGGGGTCAGAATATTTCAACCCCCCTTGCAAGATACTGACCCCCCAGTCAGTAATCTAGGGGAGTCATTATCTCACGCTACACCGGATCTGCATTTTCTTTCGCAATAGCTTTGCACCCATAAGGTGGATTCACTTCATATTTGGCAGGTATATGCAGTAGCCCTGGAAAAAAATTCTGAATATGATATCATGACATTTCAACCAACCAGAGAAGTCGCATGGCCAAAAACATGTTTTTCAAAAGGGTGTGCTTGTCCGGATGATAACTTAAAATTTCTCAAGTAGGTTTGTTATATAGATGTATGAAAATCATTAACTTTTGTAAGTGATCCAATACAAAATGGCAGACTTATTAGCGATTTACAAAATGTCACAATTTTTCTTAATGCTGAAAATGCATTTATCTTGGAAATGGAGTGAAATAGAGCAATTTTGACAAAAATTTTGACCCACAGGGTATCTCCAGAGTGTACTGGCAACTTTTCTCAAAAATTGTTATACCACCATTTTTGGCAGCCATCTTGAATTTCTGTGCTAAACACAAAAACGTGTTTATCTCGGAAACGGAGCGAGATAGGGTGATTTAAACGAAATTTCTGACCCACAGGGTATCTGCACAGCCTAGTGATAACTTTTCGCAAAAATTGTTTTCCCACCACTTTTGGCAGCCATCTTGAATTTCAGCATTAAATGCAAAAATCCGCTTATTTCAGAAATGGAGCGAGATAGAGCGATTTCGATGAAATTTTTGAGCCACACGATATCTCCAGAATTTACTGGCGACTTTTCACAAAAATCGTTTTCCCACCACTTTTGGTGGCCATTTTGAATTTCTGCGTTAAGCATAAAAACAAATTTATCTTGGAAACGGAGCGAGATAGAAGCAATTTTTGACGCAGTTTTTGACCAACAGGGTATTTGCAGAGTCTACTTTCATTTTCCGCCAGAGTCTACTGGCCACTTTTTGCAAAAATTGTTTTCCCGCCACTTTTGGCGGCCATCTTGAATTTCTGCGTTAAACACAAAAACCCACAGAAATGGAGCTAGGTAGAGCGATTTCAACGAAATTTTTGACCCACAGGGCAGTTGCAGATTCTACTGGTTAATTTTCACAAAATCATTTTCCCACCACTTTTGGCAGCCATCTTGAATTTCTGCGTAAAGCACAAAATTGCGTTTATCTTGGAAACGGAGCGAGATAGAGCGTTTTCAATGAAATTTTTGACCAGCATGATATCTCCCGAGTGTACTGGCGACTTTTCACAAAAATCGTTTTCCCACCACTTTTGGCGGACTTCCTGAAATTCTGCATTTAACGCAAAAACCCGTTTATCTCAGAAACAGAGCGAGATAGAGCAATTTCAATGAAATTCCTGATCCGCATTATATCTGGAGACTCTACTGGCGACTTTTCACAAAAATCGTTTTCCCCGCCACTTTTGGCGCCCATCTTGAATTTCTGCATTACTTGAATTTCTGTGTTAGACACAAAAACAAGTTTTTCTCGGAAAACGAAGCAAGATAAAGTGAATTCAACGAAATTGTTGACCCACAGGGTATCTGACTTTTGGCGGCCATTTTGAATTTCTGCATTAAATGCAAAAACCTGTTTATGTGGGAAATGGAGCAAGATAGACCGATTTTGATAAAATTTTTGACCCACAGGGTATCTGGAGAGTCTACTGGCGATTTTCCGAAAAATTGTTTTCCAGCCGCTTTTGGCTGCTATCTTGAATTTCTGTGCTAAACACAAAAACCCCGCTTATTTCGGAAATGGAGCGAGATAGAACGATTTCAACGAAATTTTTGACCCGCAGTTTAGCTGCAGAGGCTAATGTTGACATTTCTCAAAAATAGTTTTCCTTTCCACTTTTGGCGGCCATCTTGAATTTCTGTGTTAAATGCAAAACCCTGTTTATGTCGGAAACAGAACAAGATAGAGCGATTTCTACAAAACTTTTGACACGCGGGATATCTGTAGAGTCTATTGGTGGCATTTCACAAAATTAATTTTCCCGCCACTTTTGGCCACCCTAATTTCTGTGTTGCTTGAATTTCTGCATCAAACACAAAAACATGTTTATCTCAGAAACGAAGCAAAATAGAGTGATTTCAATGAAATTTTGGACCCACAGGGTATCTGACTTTTGGCAGCCATCTTGAATTTCTGCGTTAAATGCAAAAACCTGTTTATCTGGGAAATGGACCAAGATTGAGTGATTTTGACGAAATTTTTGACCCCCAGGGTATCTGCAGGTCTACTGGCGACTGTTTGCAAAAATTGTTTTCCAGCCACTTTTTTGCGGCCATCTTGAATTCCTGTGTTAAATGCAAAAATGTGTTTATCTTGGAAACAGAGTGAGATAGAGCGATTTTGACGAAATTCTTGACCCACAGGGTATCTGCAGGGCTACTGCAGGACTTTTTGCAAAAATTGTTTTCCCGCCACTTTTGGCAGCCATCTTGAATTTTTGTGTTAAACGCAAAAATGAGCTTATCTCGGAAACTGTGCGAGATAGAGCTATTTCGACGAAATTTTTGACCCGCATGATATCTGCAGTCTACTGGCGACTTTTCGCAAAAATTGTTTTCCCACCACTTTTGGCGGCCATCTTGAATTTCTGTGTTAAACACAAAAACCTGTTTATCTTGGAAACGGAGTGAGATAGAGCGATTTCGACAAAGTTTTGACCCACAGGGTATCTGCTGAGTCTACTGGCAATTTTCCAAAACTTGTTTTCCTGCCACTTTTGAAGGTCATTTTGAATTTCTGTGATAGAGCGATTTCAACAAAATTTTTGACATGCAGGATATCTGTAGAGTCTATTGGCAACATTTTGCAATATTCATTTTCCCGCCACTTTTGGCAGCCTTCTTTAATTTCTGCTTTACTTGAATTTCTGTGTTAAACCCAAAAACATGTTTATCTCGGAAACAAAGCAAGATAGAGCACTTTCAACAAAATTTTTGACCCAAAGGTATCTGACTTTTGGCGGCCATCTTGAATTTCTGCGTTAAATGCTAAAACATGTTTATCTCAGAAACAGAGCGAGATAGAGCGATTTCAATATTTGACCCAAATAGTATCTGCAGAGTCTACTGGTGACTTTTCGCAAAAATCATTTTCCCGCCACTTTTGTCGGCCATCTTAAATTTCTGAATAAAATGCAAAAAAAAAAAAATAATATAAAATAAAGAAATAAAAGCATAAACAAACCAGATTCACCTAGGAAACCTTGCATTTTGTCATAAATGGAAAAAAATATTAAACACAGGAAGATGGTCAGTTCTACAAACTGAATAATACACATTGGGACACTTTGTGTTTGCTGTGCAAAAACAATTTCATTTTTCTCTTGCAAAGCAATACTCTAGCTAAGCAATTATAATTAGAGAATCAAAATCATCATTATTATGTATAACACACTTATTTCTAGATAATTAGACTGGAAATTTAATAAGATATCCTAAATTACAAGATATTCAGCAGTAATACCTCACAATCGGCCAAATTAAAGCAAAAGTGCTGGGAAATCAAAAGTTACTTTGAAATGCTTGTCAAATGTTGAATTATTTAGTAATTTTAATGAGACAATGATAAATTGTTCATTATTGTGAACAGAATGCTTGTTTAGATAATTAAACTGGAAACTTGAAAAATAGATGGAAAGATATCTGCTGTTTTTAAATGCCTGGAAAATGCACAAAAATAAAGCATTTTTGGCCCACTGCCTTTAAGGGCTGTGTGGGTATTGTTTTCACCCAAGATGTCCAGATGGGCGGTCGGTCGGGCGGAAGGTGGTGGGAAAAATATTGTTCCTACTGTAAGGTGTAGGAGGTTGAGACTTGGTAGGGATATTGGTTGGGGGTGTAGGTGTGACCTTTGTCATGGTGTGACCTTGATTTGACCTTTGACTTTGATGTAGTGCGCTTAACCTTTAAAATCTTGTTTGGGATATATCTCAAAACCGTAAGGTGTAGGAAGTTGATATTTGGTAGGATATTGGTTGAGGGTTTAAGTGTGCAACGTCATTGTGTGACCTTGATTTAATCTTTGATGTAGTGACCTTTACTTTTAAAATCTTGCTTGGGCTATATCTCGGAAGCCATAAGCTGTAGGAAGTTGATACTTAGTAGGGACATTGCTTGGGAATGTAGGTGCGCAGTGTCATGATGTTACCATGATTTAACTTTTGATTTCAGCAAAAAATATTTGACCCTAAATCATCTGGCACTTTCTGCCAAATATCGTTTTCCTGCCATTTTTGGTGGCCATTTTGAAAGTCTGTGTAAGGTGGAAAAACAATTTATCTGGAAAAAAGTGTGAGATAGAGAGATTTCAAAGAAATTTGTGACCCTCAGGGTATACTCAAAATCATCTGGTATTTTTGGCAAAAATGGTTTTTGTGCAGTTTTTGGCAAGATTCTTGAATTTCTTTATAAAATGCAAAAATGCACTTGTCTCAGAAACAGCACAGGATGAATTTGGCAAAATTTTTCACCCCCAGGGTACTCTGAGTCATCTGGCACATTGTGCCAAAAATTGTTTTCCAGCCAGTTTTGGCGGCAATCTTGAAATTCTCCATAAAACACATAAAAGGCATTTTTCTCGGAAACAGTGTGAGATTTTGATGAAATTTTTCAAAAAACAGGGAATGTAGAGAGTCATTTGACAGATTTTGCCATATTTGTTTTCCTGCCATTTTTGTGGCCATCTTGAATTTCTTCATACTTCACCAAAAACTCATTGATCTGGGGAATGGTGCAAGGTAGAGCGATTTCATCAAAATATATTGTTTTCCTGCCATTTTTTTTTTTTTTGGGGGGGGGGGCAATTTAAAATTTCACCTAAAAAACAAAAACCCATTTTTAAGGAAACAGGGTGAGATAGAGAGATTTTTTTTATTCCCAGGGTATACACAGAGTGATCTGGCACTTTTTGGCAAAAATTGACTTAGTGTATACTTTAGGATGTAAGAATCCAACTGATTTTTGTATACATTTTGGGATATAAAACCCAACTTCAGTGGACTTTTAATGTATATCTTATGGATAAAAACCCAACTTAAGTGGACATCTTGTATATATTTTAGAATGTAAAAACCCAAGTTAAGTGGACATTTAGTGTATATTTAGGGTGTAAAAACCCAGTTTAAGTAGACATATTGTATATATTTAGGATGTAAAAACCCAGTTTAAGTGGACATTTAGTGTATATTTTAGTATGTAAAAACCCAACCTGAGTGGACATCTTGTACATTTGCAGTGGACATTTAGTGGTCATTTTGTATGCAGAAACCCAACTTAAGTGGACATTTAGTGCCTATCTTAAGATGGATACAGCCAACTTAAGTGGACATTTGGTGTACACCATACATGCATTATAAACATAAGTATTTGGCATAATAGTTAGCAAGTAGTAACATTAATGAGAGTTTATTATTCAATTGATCATCTGACTGAAAAGAGAAAACTGTTGCCAGAATCCTAACAAATAACAAAATAAAACTAATTTTTATATGTACTATGTTTTTATAGGTGTGAATATATGTACTTAAGTTTGAAAAATGGTATTCAAGCTAAAACTACAGATAGAATGTGATGTATATTCTTATACAAAGATCTGTAAATTTAGCATAAATACAAAACTAATTATTTTGAGATTTTTTTATCTGATTTCCAATTCATATTTCTTCATGTTAAAATGTCCACTTAATGTGGCTGTTTTTACACCACTTAAGGGGACAGTCTACTTAATGATGATTTTAATCGGGTAAAACATTAAGTAGACATTTTTAGGTAGACACTTGAGTTATATATTTTATTTCTAACTAAAAGTGTGGAATGGATATATATTTAAAATCCTCATTTAAAATATAAGAAAATTTTAAAATTTCAAGTTATTATCATTAAAAATGAAAGATATAGGTTAGTGTCGACTTAAGGTGGGTTTTTACACCTTGTCTACTTAATGATGAATAAAGTGTAATATATATATATATATATATATCTAATGGAATGATACCTAATGGAAAATATATATATATCAGATAATAATAGTTTATTTTAATATTATTATTTTAATTATTCTTATTATTTAATGGTGGCTTTTATTATTCTATGTGTATTTATGTACATGGACCCTTTGAGTACAGTAAATGGCTAAACATATGAAAATATTTATATCTGGAACATTTTCCTTTAATTTTCAACATACTGTGGCTTTTTCTTCCTGGACATTTTGCATGATATATTGTGTATGCATGGTGCCACTGTAGTACTTTAAGTATGTGAATTGAAAACCGTTATCTTTATTAATCAGCTACCTTCACCAGGATGCTATGTTTTGGTGTGTTAGTTTGTATTCCTGTCTGTCTGTCTCTGCTCATTATAACTTTATAAGTAATGAAGGATTTGTCCGATTTTTATGTAACTAAAGACTGACCAAAGGAAGAAGTCATTCGTAAATTATATTATGGCTAAAAGGTTTCATAGCATTCTTCCAAATAAAATATTGTTTTTAAAAGTTGTTACTTACAGGTAAGATTTAAACCCAAACTCAACCAATCTGTGCCAGAAGGCTACTAATTATTATGTTCAAAACTATAGAAGAGTCAATTTACTTTTCTTCATTGTAATGTAATGTTTAAAAATATGTCATGGGGGCGTTATGTATGCGTTTTCTTCATTGTAATGTAATGTTTAAAAATATGTCATGGGGGCGTTATGGACGACACTAGTACATTTTAGCAACGTTTACTGTCTGCTAACAATGGTACCTTGGAATTCACATTTGTACAGTTTAATACTGCCCACTTGACACTTAAGGGATAAGTAACCTTTTCTTTTATTAATATAAATTAATTTTATCCCAGTGATGGTTTTAATTGGATTATTTTACTAACTTACCAGATCTCATACAGGACAGTGTATATATCAATGTCAAGTAGTAAAAATAAGATAGATAGTCCTTATTTGAAAAACAATGGTGAAAAAGACTATGGTGGGGAAGTGGTTTACATATTTAGTTAAGATTCATTGCATAAATCACATGGCTTCATAAATCAAAAACTTTCCAAGGACAGATTCTGACTAAGATTAGAACCACTGACTGTAGAGGTTGGAGATGAACACAATTTATCATATTAAAATCGGCTTTATCATATGACAATCTATTATATCATTAAATGCAATGTACACTCTATGACCAAACAAGAAGAATTAAAAATATTAGAATCTGCACTATTCATTTATGCAATCTTCAAATCCATTCTGCCTGGCTTGGAAATAGGTCCACAGCTTCAACTTGGTAACAAAATAAATTCCATAGGTTCACACTGTAGCTTATCAGCAACATGGTATACAGTTTCTGATTTATTAGAGGAAGTAAATAATAACTACATTGAGATTATACTTAAAATTAATGCTCTTCTCAATTCTAATCTAATTCTAATTGGACTGTTGTAGCATTTTATCTCCGATTTATTAAGAGGACTCGAAGAACCAAAAAAGTCTACCAATTTCAGCATATAGGGACGGAAAAGGGTTAAGCACCACAGTGAAGGCGAAGAAAATAACACAACAATCAGTGGAGTACAAATAGGAATGTTTGCAGTTTAACATATAGTATGCAAGCTTTCTTTCCCTTTCCCTCTTTTACTTTTTGGATTCAAATCTCTTGTTTCTTGACAGCTGCTGTAGCGCTGTCCATAAGGGCTTTTGTGTTTAAAACTGGTATCATGTTTCAGGTCAGCCGTTTCATTTAAACTGGTGCATTGTTCTTCATCTGCTGTGTGGTCAGTACTTTGTTCGTGACTCTGCTTCTCCCTTCTTTTCCTGTATAATATCAACAGTAAAATCATTGACAGGATTACAAAGATTACCAGTGCTGAGGCTAATGCCACAATCAATACAGGAGATACGAATTTCTGACAAGTGTTCATAGCCGTTGGTTCGCATTCTGCAGTTGATGTCAAAGAGGAGCTGGATTCCTCTAATTCAACTGTTGTTGGTGACTTTCTTGCAAGGTAATCTGGAATGACACAAGAGACCACACCAGTAAAATAATTATGATTCTGTATATAGATATTCTTATTATTAGTTATTATTGATTAACTTTTATCTGTTTTAAATTGATAAACACCAAGTTTTGGCATGAGTGAGAAGTAAACGATATTTTGTCATTGTTTTGTTATATTAAGTTTTAAACCAAGCATCAATCTCGTTTCATGTTTATATTCATTTAAATGAGTAATTCTTAATCTTTTTAAAAAGTTAACAGTCATATTTCAATTAAAATATGCTATTTGTGCTAGTGGTATTTTATAAGGATCTAATTTGGTATGATTTTTAGTCTACAACATCAAATTGTATTACCTACTAGCAGAACTAACTGGGCTTAATGTTGCTTTCAAGAGGTTGTATGGGTCACATGACAAAAGTAGTTGAGTGGATGTAGGAAACCATTTGAAAATATTTGGTCAAGATTCAGCACTGAACCCTGTTGGAAGCTTTTTAGAAATCATCATTTCCCCACTTAGTGTCAAGTTCCAGGTGCCAACTCAAGATAGACATACCCATTACTATAGTTATCGATCCCTCATGGGTGCTAACTAAGTCATGACCTCTACCTAGTTTTGGACTGTCCCTTATTGGATCCCAACATATCAGTGAATATTTATCAATTTTGTAGCCATGTATCCTTTAGAGTGCAAAAGCATAATTCAGTGTAGCTTTTTAGTGCAGTTTTAAATGCAGGGAAGTTTTTATTAGTAAAGCACAAAAGCGTAATTTTGGGGTTGAAAAAATCCCTCCTTGAAATGCAAGCAAGAGGCTTGGGAAACTCCCATAAAACCCCATTTGTGTGGTGACATTTTCATTACTTTGTCATGTTAAAGATTAAGTTTCTGCTCATTTAGTGTAGATTTTTAATTAAGTCATGTATGTTTTTTATAAAGCAAAAACCAGATTTTCCTTTTGCATGAATGAAAATAAGATACAATTTATTTTTTGTCTTTGTGTGTTTTGATCCTAAAATCCATATATATCACCCAGGTAAAATTTTTTTCCAGTCATTTATCTATTTTACATGTAGACAAACAAAATATTAATAATATTTACTGAAACTATATAGTTTTCCCCAAAACTTGGTTCTCATGAAATGTTATTAGCTTTGCTGAATTTTTTAAAACATTGCGTCAGAATATGACCATAAATCCTTTTCTCTGCCCATAAAACTACCCATTGTGATATAACCTACTAGAGTTTTTACATTGAAACCATTCCTACCCAGGGTAGTACACTGACCTATTTGTGAATTACCAATGAAATCATTTAACAGGCATGTGGGTGGAGCTTAAAGTAACCATCAAGGGTAGTATGGGTGGTCAGTGGTGTACAAAGGGTGTTTTAGCTAATTAACAAAGGAAATTTTAATATTAACCCCTTTTACTGGAGGGATGAAGGACATAGTTCACATTTCACCATCAGCATGGCCAAATATGACTGTTCTTCACTATGCAAATGGTCAATGGAAAGGAACATGTATATACAGTATTGTACCCCTTTTGGCTTTTGCTAGTCGTATTCTAGGCTCTTAGATATTTTTTAAAGTTTTATATTTTATATATTTTTCTATATTTTTATATTTTTCCAATAGCAAGTATCCATGATATTCAAAGAGCAAATTGAATATTGGAACTAAGTGGGACTGAAAGAAACAATCTGACCTACAGAAAACATAATTAATTTTCAAAGGGAATCAGCATTGCATTTCATGATACATTCTACTTAATTCTAACCAGAGCCTATCAGCTAAGTTCCAGGATCTAACACCAAGTTTTTATGTTTCATGTAAAAGCCAGCATAGCATTCGTACAGACTTACAACGGGTTTGGTGGTGTAGCGGTTAGTGTTCTCGCCTCTAACCTCTGAGGCCGCCAGTTTGAATCTCGGGCCAGGCACTTCATGTTTCAAAGTTGATAGTTACTTGCCGATGCCTGGTGGTTTACAGTGCAGTATGCACCCTGGCTGTTGAACGTGATGTAAAACAACAAATAATTCTAAATCTAAATCGTACAGACAATATTTTATGTATTCAGCCAGGGGCTCTGGTACAGACCATGGGCAAGGCTAGATGTAATGGTACACTGAATTGATAATATGATACACCAGGGTGTGGGGTTGGTGTATTGAAAATATCACTTGAAGTATATGTATGGAAGAGTATTAGTGCCACAGAAAAATTTTTTTTTTAATTGTGGACTTAGTATCTCCACATGTTGACATAATATCTCAACATGTTGAGTTACTATCTTAACATTTGCATAGTGAAGAACAGTTACTTAATATCTCAACATGTTAACTTAGTATCTCAACATGTTGACTTAGTATCTCAACTTGTTGAGTTAATATCTCAACTTGTTGAGTTAGTATCTCAACATGTTGAGTTAGTATCCCAACATGTTGACTTAGTATCTCAATATGTTGAGTTAATATCTCAACATGTTGAGTTAGTATCTCAACATGTTGACTTACTATCTCAACATGTTGACTTAGTGTCTCAACTTGTTGAGTGAATATCTCAACATGTTGACCTACTATCTCAATGTCTTGAGATACTATCTCAACTTGTTGACTTATTAAAAGTCTGAGAAGAGAGAAGGGTGACTGCTGAGTGCATTACAGCCAGGATAATAGCCATAAAATCTCACACAAATTGGTTGATGCCAATTGGGGCCAGAGAGTGCAATTTGAATATCCAACACAACTCAATATGCCTTCTTTTGGAAGTGTTGTCTGAATCAAATTTTGGTGTGCACCACTCCAGCACACTGAACTTCATATGTTTATGGCTGTGTCCATCACTAGAAAAGTGATGTGAGACAGGTGTTGGTTTTTACCATCCTTAGAGACTGAAGATATATGTTCATACATTCTCATTCTAAATGCTCTACATGTCTCCCCGACATAGTGCTTGTTGCATTTAGTGCAAGAAATCAGATATATGATATTCGACAATTCACAAGTTACGTGTTTTGGTAAGTCAATAGTGTGGAATGACTTTTTGGTAGAACTGACTTCATTGAGGGTGTCAAGTGTCTCTGCTGAGATCTTGCAAATAGGGACGGGTGTGTCACAGCCACTAGGGGGTTCTGAGTAGACATGGACTTTAGACATGGCATCACAGAATTCAGTCTGACTGGCAGATGTTGAAGGAGCACTCATAGTGGTAAAGCTACTAGGTAAACTGCTTCCTGCACTATGTAAGACTTGGGCACAATAAAGTAGTTAAATGCCTGATATAATTCAGCACATATGCTTAATTGTATTTCGACTGTTTATGATTATTATCAGTCTCTTCAGAGGCTATGGTATTACTTTGGGCAAAATAGGGTCCCTGAAGTACATTATTAAAAGTCTGACTAGAAATTAATTATTGGCTGACAGCCTATCACCAACCCTGGTTGGATGATTATGCAATTAAGAGTTTTTCCACACTGTCACTATACTGATTCACAAATGAGTACTTAATTGACAGCCCACTACCGCCCCTGGCTGAACTAAAAGGAAATTCACTCCTCAGTATTGACAAGACATTAAGCAATCAACAATCCCCCAAAACATGCATCATACTAGTTAGCAGTTTATGCTTAAAGTGTTGGAATATTTGGAAATACATATATGAAATGAACTTTTCATATGAATTATTATGATTTAAGCTAAATTAAATATTACTTTCTCATCAGAAAACCATTCAGAGAGCAGAAACCCTCACCATGTAAATTTCTACCAATGACAAAGACAAATTGCTTTAATATTCCAATTTTGGTACCAATAATTTAGACTAAAAAAGTTTGTTAATATTAGGGCTGCTATAACAGAAGTGGGATTAAATTGACATTCAATAGATTTTACGGAAAAAAGCAAATTGTAAACATTTTTATAGACCAGTCTAGTACGGAGTCCTGGAGGGACATAGAACTGTTTTCCTTGCATTTTTTATCTCATTACCACAAGATAGGAAGTCGTTCCCACAAGATAGGAAGTCATTACCACAAGATACTAAGTTGTTCCCACAAGTTAGCAAGTCATTACCACAAGATACTGAGTTGTTCCCACAAGTTAGCAAGTCATTACCACAAGATAGAAAGTCGTTCCCACAAGTTAGCAAATCGTTCCCACAAGTTAGCAAAGTCGTTCCAACAAGATACTAACTCATTCTCACAAGTTAGCAAAGTCGTTACCACAAGATATTAAGTCGTTCCCACATGTAAGCAAAGTTATTACCACAAGATACTAACTCGTTCTCACAAGTTAGCAAAGTCATTACCACAAGATACTTACTCGTTTCTACAAGTTAACAAAGTCGTTACCACAAGATACTAACTCGTTCCCACAAGTTAGCAAAGTCATTACCACAAGATACTAACTCTTTCCCACAAGTTAGCAAACTCGTTACCACAAGATAGCAAGTTGTTCCCACAAGATAGCAAGTAATTACCACAAGATATGAGTCATTCCCAAAAATTTTACTAAGTCATGCTTTGATGTCAATGTACAGGCAATTTCTTTGTATGTGATACCCAACTTCTATAGAGGTCACCCATCAACTAGCATACCATTCAAGTTAACATACCCTTGTAGGCCTCCAGAGCTCTCATGTTTCCTGTTATTTTATATGTCAAACTTTCATAGCATTATGGTTATCATTTTGTCAGTTTTAATGGTTATTCTTCTAAGTTACCTAATTAGTGACCTTCAGAGGTCATCTACTTATTGCTACAGGTATACTGCAATACTGTCTTTTAGAGATTTAATACTAATTGTGTTACAGTGTCTATCTGTGGCACCTAAGGGGGAACAAAGGTAATGGATATAAAGAAGGGTCTGAGAATGATAAGACTCTGCAATTTACTGTATGAAAAGTCTATGCAATTTGCAGTACAGCAATCACAAGTTTTGCTGCATCCAGGTACAAAGCTTGTATACGAATCCAGTGGAGATACTGCAAGGTATGCTGTGCCTAAAAGCACCCAGTCCAATGCAACATACTGAAATATCTTACAAGGACCAAGGAAAGTGCCATAAAACAGGCATTTTGCTATCTTGCTATCTTGTGGGAACAACTTTGCTAACTTGTGGGAACGACTTTGCTAACTTGTGGGAACAACTTTCTAACTTGCGGGAACGACTTTGCTAACTTGAGGGAACGACTTTCTAACGTGTGGGAATGACTTACTAACTTGTGGAAACGACTTTGTTAACTTGTGGTAATGACTTTGCTAACTTGTGGTAACGACTTTGCTAACTTGTGGGAATGACTTGCTAATTTGTGGGAACGACTTTCTAACTTGTGGGAATGACTTTCTAACTTGTGGAAACGACTTTGTTAACTTGTGAGAATGACTTTCTAACTTGTGGGAATGACTTTGCTAAGTTGTGGGAACGACTTCTAAGTTGTGGGAACAACTTTGCTAATTTGTGGGAATGACTTCTAACTTGTGGGAACAACTTTGCTAAATTGTGGGAACGACTTTGCTAACTTGTGGGAATGACTTTCTATTTGGTGGTAACAACTTGCTAACTTGTTGGAACAACTTACTAACTTGTGGTAACGACTTACTAACTTGTGGTAACAAGATAAAAAATGCAAGGAAAACGGTTCTATGTCCCTTCCAGGGCTCTGTACAACTGACTGTACAAATTCTGGAACATAACTCCATTTCTACTTGAAGTTTCACTGCAATGTTCTTTTTGATCAGTTATCATCGAGAGATTGAGTAACTGTAATCAAGTGTGGTTTTACTTTGCTAACAAAGTGATGATTTTATTGTTTCTAAGACTACAAAGGGGCATGGGGATTGAAAATTACAGCACATGGTAGTTTGAATAGCAATTGAAATACCCTTTAAGTAATGATCAACCCTTTCATTTGTAAACTAACCATAATTTATAGGGCTTTCTCCAGTATCTAAAAAATGGTATCTTGCATCTTCATGGATATTAAAAAGTGTTGGGATTTTCTTCTGTAGGGCTTTTCTTTGTAGGGCTTTTTTCCCGTTTCCAATCAATAAAACTTTTTATAAACAGCCACTTGAGACTTCATAATAGATTCTACTGGCCAGTCCTTAAAAGGTTCCAACAGACAATACATCATATTGTCCAGTTTTTATGTGAACACAAATATTGCTGTACACAGACATAAAGTTGCCACCCCTCAAACTTTATTTAAATTAGGCACTGTCATATTAGGCATGTCACTACCCGGCTTACTTCCCACTGGTGTACAATGTAAAAACTCTACTCAGTGTTAAAAGCAATGTTAAAACCCAAGTATATAAGAAAATTACTTTTGTCACTTAAGACTAATTAAATTATTATTTATGCCCACTAAGATCATGTAAACATCATGTAAACTACAAACCAGCCTTTCTTCCACATAAGGGGCCACAGTGGCAGAGTGATAACACTCTCGCCTCCCACCTCTGAGGCCGGGGTTCGATCCCCAGCACGACCTCAAGTGGGAAAGCTGGTAGTTGCTTGCCGTTGGTACGCAGTTTAGAGTACAGAACCCTAACAAACTCTATGTATTGGTTTCCTCTGCCCTTCCAACTACCTGTCGTGATATGATGAGTGTTGAAAGTGACATAAAACCCCAAATAAATAAATTCTTCCACATAAGGCATAAACATATTTTTGTACCCTAACATTTATATTAATACCATTGTGTCAAATGAAACAAATTTCCTACACCATAAATTTTCACATAACTTTTTGTTTTGCACTAATATTTCAAAGTGTAAAAATGTGTAGATACTCATTCTACTGAGACGTCTGTATTAATCAGTCAGAAGGCCAAGAAGTGAGTTGAAGTACACAAAATTGCCAAAGTATCTTTACCTTTGATGGAGGAGGTATTATTTTCATGGCCGTTTGTCCATTTGTGTCTTAGCAGGTTTAAGGATATACTACTGCTTAGAATTACATGACAGTAAATCAGAAGATGGGTCTTTGTCCAACTTAGATCCCATTAAATTTTGAGACTGATCTAGTTCATTGTCCGGATATAAAAAAACTCTGGCGTTTCCATTTATCTATTCATGTATCCTTTGGCAGAGGTCTGTACTCTCTGGGATGCTTTTGTTTTAAATAAATTTAAAAGAAAAGTGATAAAAACCGGGTCATTTTGATATAAAACAGACACAATAAAAGTGCAATTAATAGAGGAAATTGCAAAGACATATATAAATAAACACTTCAGGACCCATATGAACAAGTACACTAAATGGATCAAAACCCCATTTGTTATTCTTTTTTTATGAAATGTCCTATAACAGTATACTTCAGAGGTATCAAAGTGTATAACTGATAAGGCTTTCTCCTTCGATGTTGAAAGCTGATATTCATCATTCAATGTATAAACCTAAAAAAACAGTGTGTATCCTTTTTCTGCATGTACATTATTTCCACATCGTTATTGTTTTCTCTGAGGATCAATTCATAAATAGGACAGTGATGGGTGCACGGAAATAACCTCTAGTAAACATTGTCATATACTCGACTTGTGCCGAGTACCCGTTTTTTTAAGGAAAATGCTTTAAAATCAAGCCATTCAATGAAAATTCATGATATAATGTTTCTTGGCATATAAATACCCTTTACTTGATTTAATTTGAGTTTTATTGCGGTGGTTCCTTTGTTGGCAAAAATGTTATGTAAGGTCCATATTATGCTGTATTTGCTTCAAATAAATTAAACTACAATCGATTCACACACTATTTTCCATTTTTAAAATGATAAAGTTCATCTTAAGGACTAACTGAAAATTGTTTTTTCCAAAACTGCTTTCAAGTAATGCTCTCATGCCTGCTACTTCACGTGACTCCTTTGTACTTCAAAGTTTTTGAATATGGGTACTCAAAGCTAGAGTATGCACTCAAACCCATTAACCTTCTCGTCTATAGAGGCTCAATTGACTGTTCTCACCAGTTAATATATTAATATATTGATTTTGTCGCAATTAAGCTGACACCTTAAATTAGTACAAATGTGTATTAAAACAATGAGTTCTTATATTCAGTCTTGTGCCAGCTTGAAAGTGAGTAACATCTGTCATTATAATGGTACTGAGCTCTTTACCATAGAAGGAACATTGGACTTTAAATTTATCTATATTCTGCACCGATGGTCTATGTATAGATTGAGAAAATGTCACTAAGCTTCTAGAACCTTCTATATATTTCTAATGTCTGTACAAATACTGATCTGTTTTAAATTTTAAAGACACAAACTCTAGTGAGGTTCGCGCTTCTAGAGAGCACATTTTCTTTTTGTCTCCAAACTTTCATGAATTTTGGCCTAGAGTGATCAAGTCTGTTCATTGAAGTTAAGCGGCAATGGGCTACATTAGTATTAGCATGGGTGACCACTTTGGCTCACTACTCGTGTCTCTGATGGCTTTGCGCTCATACTAGTAGACCTAAAGTCCTTTTGGCCTTGTTCTTTTTGGGACCTTCTTGAGTCCCTGACTACATATATAAGTGTGAAAGGTCCAGCCCCAGAGTTAGAGTTGAAATGGAGATTTATATAAACAGTAGTCTAGAAATTGTTATACTTAATTGCATATTTATTTATACGTGTGTTAATAATGTACAGTTCTAAAGTGAACTGGATATAGTGTCCAGATAGCCTGGATAGTGGATAGTAAATATTGTTCATCAGCGGTGTTCTGATGTACTGAATATTTGGATACAGATATTTTGTGCTGGTGAACACTGGACAGACATTTAGTGCGTTTTTGTACAAGGGCTGTCTTGTCAATACTATTGATTTTTAGAGGGTCGGAAGCAATGTTTACAAAGCTGGTTAGGATCAGTTATATATTCCTGGTTTGTCACAGTAGATTTGCAAAATATCAAACATATTTGACATTTCACCAACCCTCCACGACTCCGGACCTTGGTTATGCCCACCTGGTAACCATCCTGCTATGTGTCTCTGGTTTATTGGACACACTTTGTGCCTTGTTCTATACTGTAACTCTCTTGTCTGGAAGCACTTGCAGGCCTGTCGTGGTTAAGTAACTTCCTGACAGGCTGTAGACACAAACTGACCATACTTGAAAGAACACAGGCCTGCCATAAATACCCCCACCTGCCTTTGTTGCTTCCTATCAAGATGGGAAGTCTCCAAGTCTTTGACCAAAGAGTTCGTAACATCTCGGCAGGACAAGCCGGTAATACACCACAACCTTCCATAAAAGGAAACGAACAAGGGGGTACAGTAACTGACAAGCCAGGTGTATTGGACAGGACGTCTTCATTTTACCAACCCACGGCTTATCAACTATGAATCTATGTCTATATAAGGCAAGTCATTTGGTATCTCACATCAGGTGGATTACATCTGGCAACATTTTAGATAAGGATTTTGTGTTTTTAACAAATTAACTAGGTATTAGTGTTGAGATACACGTTGGGCTGACTTATTGATAGGCTTTTGTTTTTATAAACGCTGCCTTTAAAAAGAAAAATGGATCCTAAAAAGGGTTGGAAGATATAGCTGCTGACACACAGAGGAGGGGGTAGGAGAGGAGGTAGGAGAGGGAAGAGAGAGAGAAAGAGAGAGGGGGGACGTATATAAACAACAGGGAGGAGAGGAAAAAACCCGGAGGGAGGAAACTACACAGTCAACACAGGAGTGAGTGGCCGAAAATCGACCAAAGACTGAAAGGAGTGACAGTGAAATGGACACAGAGGCTGGAGGAGAGGAGGGCATATCTCAATCGCAATCCAGACACAAGAAGGGACATATGACAAACATTTATTTTGTCAAAGATCATAAGGTGCTCTATGACAAGACCAACAAGCACTTTGAGGACAAGGACAGGAAGGAATGTCTGTGGAAGAGGTTCACCAGCACCCACAAGCTGTCTGTCAAAGTGTGCAAGACTTGGTTCAAATCTGAAAGGACTTGCACAGATGAAAACCATGCCGTGATATTTTATCAGGTCAAGGCAGGAGACCACCAAAACAGCCTTCTGCATGTACCTGGCATCTGAGGTTGAGGCTTTAGAAGAAAGAGACTTTCAAGCAGAATGCCACCTTGTTTAACACCATTTGTTACTTTCACTTGGTCTGAGAGGAAGTTGAATCTGATTTTGTATTGTATATAGATTAGGAAGTAATCTTAGTGTTAATTAACATAAACCTACGTTGAATATTAGTGAAAAAAGCTTAGTGTAGTTCACCCTATTAAATGCCTTGCTGCAGTCTAGAAGCATAATGTCCATATCTGATCCAGTACTTAATAATACTCAACCACCCATTCAAGACAATAGGTTCACTGATGAGTAGAATGTTTTGGCTTAAAAACAAACAGCTTAGCAGCTGAGGGCTATACCTCTGTAATTGTCAGGGCAATTCAATGATTTTTGCCGTTTTGAGGTATTGGAATGACAGAAGATTGGAGTAAAGTGCTTGGCATATATCCATAAATTAACATTGCTTTATATAAAAGCCTGAGAAAGACATACAGTTTGTGTGTACCATTATTCAAATAGTCTGAACAGTGACAAGTATCACCATCATATTAACACATTTCAGGCATTTCACCAAAGTCAATACATCATCTACAGTAACTTTGTGTATGTTATATAACAGTTTCTAGATTGACAGCCTTCTTTAACCTTACATATGATGTCTTGTTTTATATGTGTCTTGATATTTTTACTATATGACACAGAATTGTATAAGCCGTTGTACATTAAAGATATAATTACTACCAATAGCATTGTCAACTATACTGGGTATTTTTCTATTACTATTTTTCACTTAATTAATTGAATTCCAGAAATTTGGGAATAAATTTAGTCAGTCAAATTTTCTTTCCCTGCTACAACTTGAGAGCAACTGGTAATTGCTACTGCTCCTGCTCACTGACCATATAACACTGAATGATTCAAGCTGCTGTACAGGAGAAATAAAAATAAAAAAAATTACATAATAATTCTAGAAAACTGTAATATGTAGACATTAACAAAACTTGTATACTCTGGAACCATACCTATTTCTATAACAAGAAAACTTCTCAAATGACAAAAACATATCACAATTGAAGTTGACAATATTATACCAGTTCGTAGCAGGGGTGGTCTTGGAAATCTTCGTAAGAGATAAAGTTTTATATATGTTTAATGAGAAATTTTTTACTTTTTTATTATCCACCAGCTCAGACCAAGTTTCAGCTTTGTATTCACTCACCTTCAGCCAAGCAACGGCTACGAAACTACTGCAAGCATATAAGACATAATACTCTTTGAGATATGTAAAGTTTACAAAGCTCAATTGGTTTAGTACTTTTATAATGTTTAATCTCCATCTATTGACAGACTCTCAGGTGTATAATACAAAAATCTAACCTAATCTAGTCTAATCTAACCTACTGCTTTGTAAATGCAATATTTTTCCCCACAAAGGGGAACTAAGTATGCTAGTTAAACAAAAATCATTTATCATAGGGAGAGTCGAAGGGTATTTAGGGTCAGTAATCTAGATTTTGGGGTGTAACAAGGATTTTGTTTATTTGGGGTTTTATGTCGCTTTCAACACTGTACAGGTCATATCACGACGGGTAGTTGGAAGGGAAGAGGAAACCAGTACATAGAGTTTGCTAGGGTTGTGTACTGTAAACTGCCGACCAACGGCAAGCAACTACCAGTTTTCCCACTTGAGCCCATGCGGGCATCGAACCCCGGCCTCAGAGGTGGGAGGCGAGAGTGTTACCACTCTGCCACCGTGGCCCCTCGGGTGTAACAAGGAGGGAAGAAGACTAAGTTGGGAACCTAGAGTTGAAGAGGTGAGTTTTGAGGTGTTTCCTGAAAGATCTGACAGAGAGACAGAAAGAGTTCCAAAGAACTAGGGCATAGTGACTGAAGGAATTAGAGAAGTGTTTGATTTGTCAACTCTACGGTCAAAAGTGGGGTATGAAGGAACTTGTATGGGTTAATTAATTCTCTTAGGTAACCTAGCTGACCTTGGTTGAAACTTTTTTTATGTAATGATGCCAATTTTAAATTGTACACTTTACCTGACTGGGAGCAGATGTTCTTTTTAGCGGAGGGGTGATGTGAGAGAATTTACAGGAATTGGTGACAACCCTGCAGAGTGAGTTTTGGACTAACTGCGGTCTCCTTGTCTCAAAATCAGTAAGTGATAAAATATCAAAAATATCGATTGGGAAGTGAGAAAGGAGTTGTTGATGGTTTTTTGGTATCCCATGAGATTAAACTCACTTTTGTCAGGGTTCAGTTTTAATTTATTTGTAAACATGAAATACTGAATGTCATTTAGGTAGTTCTTTAGTTTTTAGAGTGAGAGAGGAATTTGCTGGTAAGAGTTTTATGTATAACTGGGTGTCATCAGCGTAAAAGTGGTAGTTAATGCTAATTTGGGAATGAATGATTGAGCTGATTGAGTTAGTGTAACGAGAGAAAAGAATCAGACCAAAGATAGAACCCTGGGGGACCCCATACAGGATCGCAGCAGGAAGTGAGATTGTGCTACCTACCTTGACTGAGCGAGTCCTTCCCGACAGGTATGATTTGAACCAGTGAAGTGCTAACTCACTGATTCCATAGTAAACATTAAGTCTGTCCAGGAGAATGGTGTGGTGAATGGTATCGAATGTGGCTAAGAGATCCAGAAGGGCAAGGGCAGTGACAGACCCTTTGGCCCTATTGAGAAGAATATTGTTATGAATTTTAAGGAGGGCACTGTCAGTAAAATGGTGTTTTCTATAAACCAATTGGAAAGCGGTCATAAGGCCAGCTTTATCCAGTTGAGTTGGTAGCTAGACAGCTACTACACTTTTAAGTATCTTTGAAATGAAGTTTAGATTAGAGACAGGCCTATAGTTTTTGAAAACTTCTTTGTCTAAAGATGATTTTTTTAGGATTGGCCTGCTTGAAAAAACTTGGACACTTACCTTGTTCAAGAGAGGTATTGATTATAGAAGTGTTGGGGGTGATGAGAATATCATGATAATCAAGAACAAGAAAAGTGGGTCAAAGGTCGAGGGAACATGATTTACTTGAAGAGTTGATAATGATTTTGGCAACCTGGTCCTCAGTTACAGTATAGAAAGTGAAAAACATAGGGGGTGTAGAGTCTGGGGTGATGTGTTGCATATTCAGGGAAGTAGAGAATGTCGAGCATATTTTTTTTTCATTTGTTTCTGTAAAGAACTCCATAAATCTGTGAGCCAAAAGCTGAGTGGGCTTTATCGATGGGATCATCTTGGCTGGTAGTCTAACACATTGCCCAGGACATGCCATAATTTTTGGGTGTTGTGGTGATTGACCTGGTTTTTTTTCTTTAAGGATTTGAGATTTGGCCTGAATGTAGATTCTATTGTACAGGTGAACTTTCTGCATGGACTGGGATCTATTCAAGGTGGATTTATTTCTTCTGCAAATACATCCAAACAAACGCTTGGTCTCTTTTACCGTAATTACTGTTTTGTTAACCCATCGTGGGATGTACTTCACCTTGGTGTGCTTGATGTGTAGTGGGACATGTTTGTCGATAAGGGTGGACAAGGTAGTGGGATATTGTTTGTAGATAGTGTCAGGTTCCTTTCAGGGATTATCAATTAGTTCAGAAGCAAGGAGATCTGTTTTCATACTTTCTCTATCAATTTTACGGTATTTGTGAAAGGTAGCAGTAGCATTAGTCTGAGATCTAGGGATTGAGAAATTTAGGGTGAAGCTAACTGAAAAATGGTCAGAGAAGGCATCAGTGGTATGGACATTGGAAATATTGCCATTGTTGGATTTGGTTAAAACCAGGTCAAGAGTATGTCCATAAATATGAGTACGGAAGTTATCGTTCTGAATTAAATCAAATGAATCAATCAATGAGTGAAAAGTTGTTAATGATCATCAGACTTTCAGTGGTGTGATGAATATCCGCCAAAAGTGACTGAAACTGTTTAAAAAAGGCTGGAGTACCGGAGGATGTTGGTCTGTATATATTCAGAAAATAAAAAGATTCTTTGTGTAGGGATATCTTGATGAGAACATTTTTTAATGTGGTGCAGATCTTTGTAGGAACAATGGAAGGATTGAGTCCATCTTTTACGAAAAAGTCCTCCACCATGACAGACCTCTTGTAGCTGTTGATAAAGATTATAAACTGGTGGGGCGATTTCGGACAAATTGGCACCTGTGGTGTCAGTTCTAATGCAAGTTTCTGACATGGCAAAAAGATCGGTGTCATTGTCACAAATAAATTTTGCAATGGCCAGGTATTTGTTGTGTATTCATTGTGTATCTGATATTTGCATGGGTGGGTTCACACACTTGGGTGGTCCTGGGTTTGGGTTGATCTCACCAGCAAGCAGGAGTAAAATGAAAAGACGGGAAGATGACAGAGAGGGTGGAATTAATATTGAGGTTTGAATGCTGGAATGTAAACAGAAGGTGGTGGTGGGGGGGGGGGGGGGGGGGGGGGGGGGGGGGGGGGGCTGAAGGGGCAAAACTGACAACATCAGGACAATGAATGCTTGAGCTGATGTGGTGCTGATATATAGCAATGACTGGTTGGATTGGAAGTAAGATATGGAGGAAAATCGTTTTTGAGAAATTGGGGAGTTTTAAGTTTGAAATTGAAACTAGAATTTGGGGAATTGTGTGGTTAGTGGGTGTGTATTGTGAGAGTGATAGTCCCCGATAACGGGGAATGTGAGCAATAAAAGAGGATCAAGCAATAAAGTGGGCAGTTTTGATGTGTAATTATCTAATTATTTTAACAAAAATGGAGTATTAAAGATGCAAGGTTATTTATGGATTCAACACTGGTATTTGGGAGACGTAGAGGGAGTTGAATTGAAGATATTACGTATTACAGTAAGTAATTTTGAGAAACGGTTACTTCAGAAACAGACACATGCCTCAGTAGGAAACTATAGAAACATTCCTATAATTTTTAAATGCAGAAAGTATGTGTTTTTATAGCTTGCAGCATAAATCACAAAGGTATGAGAGTTATTCAGCTTGTTCTTAGCCAAGAACCTGAGAATACAAGATTAAGCACTATAAAAGTACTAAACAAATTGAGCTTTGTAAACTTACATATCTCTAAGAGTATATGTCCTATTTGCTTGCAGTAGCTTGGTAGATGTTGCTTGGGTGAAGGTGAATATAAAGTTGAAACTTGGTCTGAGCTGGTACTAATTATTCTTTGTTATCAGACTAGACAGCTATCAAGTGATACAGTCCTTTGTTATTATTAAAAACCAGCGATCCATCATCATTAGGGCAGAAATAGCGTAGAGGTCAGTGTCATGTAAAAAACAAGGCTATTTAATATTAAAACTTGGCTAATCATACAAAATGCTGGATAATAACAAGAAACATTCCTCATGAGACATGTGCGAGTAATTATAACACTAACGATGATTAACTACATAATGCATGTGCTACACCCTCGTGTTATCTTCACTTGTGATATCTTTTGTTCAAAAATGTCATCAGGGAAGTTTTCCTCTTGTATTCTTAGGTTCTTCGCTAAGACCAAGCTGAGTAACTCTCATATCTTTGTGATTTACACTAGCTATAAAAACACATACTTTTTTAAATTATAGGAATGTTTCTATAAATTCAAAACATAATTATTATTTGGTATGTCAGTAAAGTTGCATTAAAAATGACACTGCAACATTAAGTTTGTCAGCATGTCAATAAGTACTGGTATGTTGCAGCCTGATATTTTTTCCACATTCATTAGAATCATACAGAGATTTAGTTCCTCTGTTCATATCAATTGATGCTTTATACTTAAAAAATACCAACTGATGCATTATACTTGGAAAATAACTCAGGCAACAATGCAGTGATATCAAAATTAAAACCAAACAAAATAAATTGGTGACACTAAATATGGTGTTAACTCTTGAGAATCGTCAACTAGTCTGATAGTAATACTAATGCAAGACTTGCGAACTACCATAATACCCAGTACCCCCCCCCCCCTTTGATAAATGCTTCAAAGTTAAAAGTCTGCCAGTCCATTCTTCTGAATTACCTATCCAGTGGAATCCTGTCACTCAGATATGGACAGAAGGTAGCTTAAAATGTTTAAATGACTAAATGCACGTTTTTTTAAAATCTTTACGAAAATTACCCCAAAAAATATTTAAGCAGGCCTATATTCTACTTACCAGGGCATTTGGCTGAACACTGATCTGCCATATCACGTGATGCATCACACAACCATGAACAGGCGTAACAGTAACCCAAGGGAATGTTACAGTATTGAGTCCAGCTGCACTGGGTGTTGTCATCGCAAAAAGTCATTTTTTTTCCTTTGTGTTCAGGCAAAAAGTCGCTGCTTCTATATCATTGGCAATAATTGCACTCTATCACTCATTATTGGTCTCCGGAGCATCCCTTTATGTGGTACACTTATATACTATACTAAGTTGGAACCTTAGCTGTAATCTTATCTGTTTCGATGCCTCAACGACTACAGAAGATAGACAATTAATTGGGTATTAATTGTAGTCGGTAAAACTCGCGCATTTTCGCGAAGTATTATTCAAATGATAATACAAATCAGTAACAACATCAGATGGTTTGTCGAAGCCATGACAAAAAATGCATTAAAAAGTTTTTTGGGGAATTTTCACGTATGCTTGACCAGATTTGTGACAATGTGGGGGAGCTTATTTGAAGTACACGTTTTATTATATCTCCTTAAAAAGCACTCGTACCGGTTAATTTATATGACATTTTTGTAAGACAATAACTGGCACGTATGCCAATGCATTTTTAAAGCAAAGTAAATTTACATCATTACCCATTTAACTTAGCACGCCGAGTTCCCCAGTGTTGGTAAGATATTGTGGCTGCAAGGCACTATATTAGATTAAATTTTTGCACATAAGACATTTTTAATTTGGGTTGTGCCCAATTTTAACACAGAGAAGTATCCTCATTTGATGAATATCTTGTTCACATCATTTCTATTTAGGTGAATATATACATTGAATTATCCTCATCCAGAATATGGCTTCAATTTAACCGGATAACTTTTAGAAAGTATGTGACCGTCAAGTAGTGATGCATGTTCCAATATCCCTTGTAAATTACATATAAATATTACATCCTAGTGTAGTATTTTCCTTGTTGATTTATACAGTAGCAATCGTCAGGTTTGTAAACAGGCCTTGTTTATTACTTTGGCCCTCATACATATGGAAGCCAAACTTCCTTTTTGGAAATTCCCATGATAAATATATCTTAATGTTACTTTTATGACAGGCCTGTGCAAATAGCCTTCAACCAAAGTAGTGAATCGATCTGATCCTGTTATCACTTAGGTTGTATCAATACTATTGACTCTTGAACTGTGTTGACATATGCATAGTACAAACTGGTAGCATAGTCTTACTCTTAATAGCTATAGTGAATGTAAGATACGGGAAATTAGTGTGATTCGATGGTAAACATTGTAAGTGGTAGTATTTATAATGTTTATTTATGCCTAGAGTCTGAATTATTCAGAATTAAACGTATTTTCTTGTGGGCAAGTATTTGGTAATTTATCCCTTAAGTGTGCATGTACATCGGTTGTTGATTTCGTTTGCAAGACAATATTAGCTGTGTGTTATTCAAAAGACAAGATTTTTTAAATGAAACTTTGATGTGGGACTTTATTGCGATCAGTATTCTCTTTCATGAAAGAATATGCCATATTTGTAGCTTGTAAAGTCCTTGTTGAATAACGTATTTAACCCTTCATTTCTGCAAAGCCACAGTTGAATCAACAGCTTAACACTGTTTATTGAATAACAAATAAAAATTGAATTGAAACAATAGAGTCTTTATTTTATATTTATCAGATAGCCTGTCATTATATTTAGCAATTATATCCCTGAAAGTTTAAGATATACACATACTTAGAAGTAACACCTTTTGATACTCTTTATTGTGCAGAAACACAAATGGACTATTGGTGCAATGGATTCACATTACTGGCGATATAAAGAGGGGGCCTACTCTTCATTTGCTTTTTTATTACCCATATTATATTTTTTGTTTGGAAACACACTGCCTACCTAATTAACAGCAATGCCTCAATTTCACTTGGGGTGTTCAGGCACCCCAGATGTCAGTCCTGCCTCACAGACATTTTATTGCTGGTGACCTTATCAAAAAATTTTGGCTCCAGTCTATTGTGGCCTACATTACTACTGACCCAAGGTTGCCTGGCAACAAGTAAACAAACCACCCTCATTGGGGACCTCCCTGATTTTGTACGGTTAGTCCCTGTCTAGGTGACATTGTAAACTTAGCTTCACATTGAACATTGACATTGAAGAGTAGACATGTTTAAAAATTTGCTTTATGATGGACTTTTTAGTGTTTTATTTTTTGATCTTAGGCTTTTAATCTGTACATAGTGTAAAATAATAGACGGTCATTTATCTGTAACAAGTTTTTTAGAAGTGGAAGCCTATTGCAGCGATCATTGTGTGCTATATTGGAGGAATGTGATTGACATTGTGACACGTCGTTCAGTTGACGCCTTGCTTTGCACTGAAGGGATGGTCTAACCTATATATTACATTTTTGCGCATTTTGGTGCCTATTTGGTCGAGTTTTGTCAATTTAAATCCTTTTTTTGAAGCCTGAATTTGCCAAGATTGCATGTGAATCGTGCTTTGTGCCTGTATTCATTTCAGTGATTGAACTATATAAAAAATTTTCAACATGCCTGATAAAAAACAAAGTTGTAAAACATGCAAGACAAGACATTTGCCACCGACAGGAAAAAATGTCAATTCAAGGACAGTGCTGATTTAAATAATAGTGTTGCCAATGGACTAAGAGATGCTGCTGCTTCAAATAAGTCACTTGACACAGATCAGGCGGATCTGGGCAGACAGCGGTTGCAGCTGGAGATCCTGTCTCAGCTGCAGAAGGTTTCACAGCGGCTGGAGAAGGTAGAAGATCAAGTAGCAGCCACCTCACAGCAAGAAAGTCAAGTAGCAACAGAATCACCATCAGGACATGGAAAGTTAAGTACAAACAGTGTTCTTGTTACTTCAAATAAATCTAGTAAAAAGTCTAGAAAAGTTAGGTCCACTGAGTCGTCCTCAGAAAGCAGTGATAGTGATACCCCCTCTCTAAAAACACTTAGATCGTATGAACTTAAAAGAAAGGTTGACCAAAGAATCAGAGAGCTGAATCACAGTTCCCACCTCTCATGTAATGCAAAGCATAAATCTAAAAGGGGGGAAACGTTGAGGTTTCTGTAAAGCGAAAGGTCTCCTGGCCCCATGAGTCCATTTTGGGCGGGGTCACCAGACAACATATCACCTATGACCAGCTGTCCCTCACCCAGTGGGTGCAAGGTTTTTGTCAAAACATTTTAGAACAAAAGTCTTCTGAGAGAAAAAAATATAATGGTTTCCTATCTGAGTGATCTTATGGAAGATGCCACAGATTTCTCGTGGCAGGGGGCAAAGGCAGCACATGCAGTGCTCCTGTGTGAAACGGAGCGGGGGTCCCTCCAATGGGAAGACTTGGACCGTATTGATCGGATCCGTAGGGCCCATGCCCAAAAACACATTTCAAGTAAGGCCACATGGGGAAAGGTTTCTGATCACTCAGGTAGGAATGGTTCATGTACTTACTCATGTGACCACGAATCCAATGGGAAGTTACAAAAGCATATTTGTTCTTTCTGTTTAACTGGGAGAAGGCAACTGGCTCATCCTGAAAAGGAATGTACATACGAAAAACAAAGTTCAAAAAACGATCAGTCAGCTGCCCATCACTAGGGTGCAGCAGCTGCAGTAGTACAGTCACTGGTAACAACCCTAAAAGATCTGTTAGTGTTGTAACTCCCACCAAAGTTCTAGGTGATGACACTGTTGCCCCTAGTGTGTTAACTGTAGAGAATGAAAAAGTATACAAAACTAGGTTCTTCTATAGTTCAGGGATTGTTCCCAAAGAAATTGAAGCTTTGTTAGCCAGAAAGTCGCAGAATTGTACGACTATGGCTCAGAAACCTGTCACTTCACGTTTCTTTACTAGTAGAAATACTGCTACTGTGTGTCAGATGTCACAAAGGTCAAAAATTCACATCGGTTTGTGTAGTGATTCATTGCAGGCCACAGTGGCCAGCAATGATGTCAGCCAACCCATTGTCCACTCCTCTGGTGAGTCTACTGATGACGTTTTACCTAATGTAGTACATAATTCAAACCAGTCCAATGAAGAACACACCACAGTTAGGTCTCCTCAGTTTGAATCCACAGGTCATGGGTTTGAGTCCCATCATGACGGTATGCCTACAAGTCCTGATATTGTTGTTCCAGAAAGCGGTTGTGAATCAAATATCAATATTGGGTCATATGTACCTGCCCTGTCTCCTGATTTGTATAGTACTGATGTGGTAGGTAGCAAAAATGTCACGATGAACTCACAAAGTGAAAAAAATTCACCCCTTGAGGTCAGTGGTCATAGGTTTGAATCTCATTACATTGCCACAAGTGCAGCAGGGGTGCAACAACCATCTGTAACTACCTCAGGTATACAAACGGTTCACAGTGTCGAAGGGTCTGATTCCTGTGTGAACGAAAGTATTCCCAAATCAATTAGTGTGAACACTGTTTTCAATGAATGTGATCAACTGTGTTTTATATATGATGTCAACAATGCGGCAATGGAAGAAAAATCATTAATACTATCATCTTTGCCAACCAAGGTCACAAAAGTCTTCCAATATGTATAGACAATCCTGTGTATAAAAAATGGCAACAACAGGTTGATTTTTCATTTGGATTTGTCCCATTAGGTGATCAAAGAATGCCAAAAGACAGAGACTGGTGTCAGGGTCATAACTATTCACCCATTCAAATGCATGAAATAGTTAAAAGTACAGGAAAACCAAATTTTCTTGGGGCTCGCCTACCTGTGATGTCACAGTTAAATGTACAAGTTTGGCAAACTCTGCTCAAGGATTACTGGGATCAGCAGCTGTTACATCTGCTGCAGTTTGGCTTTCCCCTTGACTTCAACATGGCTTGCCCCTTGCGTCATGACTTGAATAATCACAGCTCTGCTAATGAATTCCCAGCTGATGTTGACGCTTATATAGATGAAGAGTGTAGGTATGGTGCCATTTTGGGCCCATTTCATGTCAATCCAATTGTCAATGTTTATAATCCACCTTTTATGACCAGAAACAAGCCCAACTCAGATAGACGTAGGGTCATCATTGACCTTAGCTGGCCCCTGGGTTCATCAGTTAATTCTGGCATAGATAAAAATACATACCTGGACACTCCATTCTCGTTGACGTTTCCAACTGTAGATGACATTACGTCAGAACTAAAACGCATTGGACGTGGCGGCTTGTTATATAACATTGATGTGAGTCATGCCTTTCGCCATGTCAAGATAGATCCTGGTGACTACGACCTTCTGGGGTTGCACTCGCATCGTGCATACGTTGATACGTGCCTGCCGTTCGGGACGCGGCACGGGAGCCAAATTAATCAACGTTTAAGTGAAGCAGTGCGTTACATAATGCGTCAGAAGGGCTTCCGCGTCATTGACTATATTGACGATTACGTCGGGGTGGGCGTTCCGCACGTTGCTCATGTGTCATTTGAGTCTCTCTTTGACCTTATGGAAAAACTTGGTCTCACCATCAGTGACAAAAAACTGGTTCCCCCAAGTACAAAAGTGGTCTGCCCAGGTGTCCTCATTAATACTGAGGATGACACTGTTTCCATCCCTCCTGACAAGCTGCATCACATAAATGACACCGTCAATGAATGGCGTAATAAGAAAACTTGCACAAAGCGTCAGCTACAATCTTTGCTAGGCTTGCTATTGTATGTTCACAAGTGTGTGCAACTGGCTCGTGCCTTCTTAAACCGTATGTTAACTCTCCTTAGGTCTGGCCATGCAAAACAAAAAATTGACCTTTCCCCTGACTTTAAGAGGGATCTTAGGTGGTTTGGAAAGTTTCTTCCACCATACAATGGCGTTTCCTTGTATGACCACAGACCTACTGATTTCACCCTGGAGCTAGATGCCTGCCTGACTGGCCTTGGGGGTAGATGGAGCAAGTTTGTGTATCATCTCCCCATACAACGTGACTTCATGAACTGGTGCATAGTTCATTTGGAACCGTTAATATCTTGCTAGCTGTTAGGCTTTTTCAGACACAGTGGTCAGGTCGTAAGGTCCTTATCAGGTGTGACAATGAGGCAGTTGTCACAGTCAGGCAAAACCAAGGACCCTTATCTGGGTGCCTGTGCCAGGAACATATGGTATATGTCAGCTTTAGCTGACATTGATGTACATTATGCCCATATCAGGTGTGGCTGACTTGCTGTCTCGTTGGACAGGTAGTACCCAAGATGTGGTCAAACTGTTGTCACAAGTACAGGACCCAGTGTGGGTCCCAGTTAATACTACACTATTGCACATTGATGCTGAATTGTAATTAAAATGGTACTTGTTGTGTGTATACTAGTTTTTCAGGGTTATTCCCCTTGCCAGGGGCCTGTGTTGCCATTCACATGTTTCCTAACAGTTACTATGCTTTGTTGTAGATAATCAGGTTTTGAGGTCCTTGTCAAGGCGGGCCACCTCTAGAACTCAGGAGGCCATTACACCAAAGACAAGACAAGCTTATGCCAAGATGTTTAAAGTCTTCCTGGCCTTTTGTGTCTACATGGGTGTGGCTTCAAGAAAAAATTATGTCAATATTATTTTGTCTTTTTGTGAATGTCTAGTTGCCAATAATTGTTCTGTCAGCATGGTTTCAAATTACCTGTCGGCCATAAAGGCCAATTTTGTATTATATAACATGTGTTTCTCATTGTTGGATCATCCAAGAATCAGATACTTTGAGAAGTCCATGTGTATTCATAAGCCTCTGACCTTGACCTCTCATAATATCATAAATCTCAGTATGCTAGAAAAAATATCAAGAGCTTGCAATGACTTTTCTTTCTCTGAGGTCTTTAGGGCAATATTTCTTACTGGGTTCTTTGGTTTCTTTCGGCTTTCCAATTTGGCACCTCATTCCATCTCGACCTTTGACCCTTCCAGGCATCTTACTGGACATGACCTCTTCTTCACAAAAAATTTGGTGAAAATTCTAATTAAGTGGTCTAAGACCCTTCAAGATAGAGATAAAGTACAAGTCATTTCAATGCCCAAAGTTGCCAATCGAGCCATTTGTCCATACAGAGTTCTTAAAGCTCTGGCCATGTTGTACCCCATGACTGACAGTGAATATGTCTTCCAAATCAAGATGCCTAGTGGTTGGCACCCCCTTACTGACACAATGGTCAGAAAAGTGCTCAAATCCATAAATATGACCTTGGGTTTGAATCCCCATTTCTTTCCATACCACTGCTTTCGCAGATCTGGGGCAACATTTGGCCACAATGCCCATGTACCCATACAGCAAATAAAACGCCATGGCACCTGGTCCAGTGAATGTGTCTGGAGATACATTCAGTCCGACCATCTGTCTGGTGAAGAACTGGCCTACTCTGGCTGCTGCTGCTAATTGCTAATGTTGTCTACCTCCTACTGTTGGGGTTGAAGGCTTGCATATTAATATCTTGTCTTAATTTTCATCTTAGTATTCTCGTAAACCTCTAGGCCGCTTGGGCCTGCAGCTTTTAGGGTGACCTTTTATTTGACCCCATCATAGTCAATACCTCTTATTATGAGGCTTTTGGTGTCATCCTTGACCTCTGAGGTCAACCTTGTAACCTTTCAAGGTCAAACCCTTTCTGCTCGGACCCAGTCGACTTTCAGGGTCTGTAACTTGATTTTACTCTATTTTTATTTTTGTAACTTGTATCAGCATGTATACTATCTATGGACAATGACTTTAACTTCTGTATTAACATGCTGAAATTTGTATTTTTTAAATCTGACCTGTAAATACTTAACCCTCAACCTCCTTGTTTTTAATGTCTTGGGGTGGGGACTGTTAGAAAAGAAGATAAATAGGCATATTTCCACATTGTTTTCTTTTCCAAAAATATGAAATACAGTAATTACCTATTTTAATGCTTTGCACAAAAATAGACAGTAACTGATAATCTAATTAACAGTTGAACTTTACTGTGGGGAACGCCTGTTAATTACATTCCCTAAACTAAACAAGGGCAAAATGAATTACACACAAAGGTTAACTTCATGATATAATTTTGGCAACTTGCAACATGAAAATAGGTAGTGGTAAAGCAAGGGGTTACTTATTAATGATCCAATTGTGGTGATGAATCACACTTCAAATACCAATTACCTGTTTCCCACTTGATTGTTTTATGACAAAGATTTAAGCGATATTTTTTGGGGGGAGGAGGGCTCAGCCATGTTTTGTGAGAATTAACACTTATAATAAAATGTTCAAAGGCATATATTGTCACATATGTTGATGGCGATTTTTAACAGTGGCATCTGTGTGTTCCACTTGATTAAATCTCAGAAGTGCATGTAAGGTGTTAGAGAAAAGAATTATCTAGTTATAATTAATGGTAGCTCATAATTTATGATATATTATTTATTTTATGCAGATTATTGCTGTACATTCTAATGGCTTGGTTTTCGTTAAAGATAAGTTATGAAAATCTTAAACTTAAAGCTTCTGAGAGTTTTCAGAGTGCAACTTTTAAATTTGAATTCAAGAGAAGAGGCCAATGTACACAATGTCGAGACAAAATTCTGGTCAAAATTGTAAGGTGCAGTATTTAGTTAAAATGAGACTAAAAGTAATTTGCTGTAGTTCACATGTCTTTGTATTGATTTTAAACATATTAGTGATGGTATAGAATGTTTTTTGTGGTAAAACTGGTGTTCATTGCAAACAAAATTTATTTCTATTAATAGTGCTTCTGTAATTGTCTCTGGTATTAAAATTGTATAGCATGGCCACTTCAGGGGCCTGCTGTGGCAGTTGGGTGGACCTTATAATTCTAGGTTTATCCAGCATCCCCTTGGTGGTGTTTATTTTAAACTGACCAATAGGTAGCCGTTTACATAATAACATTGCATTTTGGCGGTAGCCATTCATTTTTAATTCTACAAACGTGGAATACAGATGTACAGAGGGAAAAGTTTTACTGTGCTATTTTATGAAGATTTTATTAACTGGTTTTAGTGGTTGATGTTATTGTGAATATGACAAGAAGAGGAAAGAAAATAGCAGGACAGGCAATAAAAGGGATGGTTTCATCCAGTAAGAAAGGGAATGGGAAAAAGAAAAATGGAAACAAAGGGACAGACCTCAATGGCTCCTTCATACAATCACCAGAAACCGTGCAAACTGTAAGTAACATTGATCCATACAACCCCCGTTGACAGTATTCAGTCTTCATCTGACAACTCTGACACTATTCTCTCCTACTTAAAAAAGTTAGATGAATCGATCCAGGTGTTGCTGAAATGGGTCAGTGATCTGGAAGCCAATAAGTCCCATCCACACCTAGTCTAATCTAATCTACTGATTTGCAGGTGCAATATCTTCCCCACGAAGGGGAACTCAGTGCGCTGACTTTACAAAATCATTATCATAAGGAAAGCCAAGGGGCGTTCAAGGTCAATAATCCAGGGTTGTCGGTGTGACCATGAGGGAAGGAAACTAAGTTGGGAAACTAGAATTAAAGAGGTAGGTTTTGAGGTGTTTCCTGGAAGATGCGACAGAGGGGCTATTTCTTATTTGGAAGGGGAAGGAGTTCCAGAGAACTGGGGCATAGTGACTGAAAGAATTGGAGAAAAATTTGACTTATTTATGAACCATACGGTCAAAAGTGGGGTGTGAAGGAACTTGAGTTAAGGGGTACTTCGCCTTGTATTTCTGGAAGAGGTGTAGGGATGAATTGATTCTCTGAGGTAAACTGGTTGACCCTGGTTGAGAATTTTGTATGTAATGAGACCAATTTTAAATTTTATCCTATATTTGAAAGGGAGCCAATGGAGTTTTTTTAATTGAGGGGTAATGTGAGAGTATTTAGAGGACTGGGTGACAACCCTACAGAGTGAGTTTTAGACTAACTGCAATCTTCTTACCTGAAAGTCTGTGAGTGATAAGAATAAGGAATTGCAGTAGTCCAGTCTGCTGCTCACCAAAGCATTTGCTAGAAGAACTGATGTGTTGAGGTCTAGAAGGGGACAAATTCTATAAAGGTCGCTTGCATGAACTCTGGTGGACTTTATGACCTGTGACACATGGTCTGAGAATGAGAAATTGAAGTCGAACACCACTCCGAGGTTCCTAACACTTTGTGCCGGTGAGACCTGATTGCCAAGAATATTGATCGGAAAGTGAGTAAGGAGTTGCTTACGGTTATTTTTGGAGCCTGTCAGAATAAACTCAGTTTTCTCGGGATTGAGTTTTAATTTGTTTAAATTTTGAATGTCACTTAGGCAGTTTTTTTTAGTTTTTGTATAGAGTGAGAGAAATTTGTTCTTGTTAGTGTTATGTATAGCTGAGTGTTATCGGCGTAAAAATGGTGGTTTATGCTACTGTGAGAGTGAATAATTGAACTAATTCGGTTAGTGTAGAGCGAAAAAAGAATAGGACCAAGGACGGAGCCCTGGGGGACCCCATACTGGAGCACAGCAGGATGAGACAGTGTGTTACCTACCTTGACTGAGTGTGTCCTTCCTGAGAAGTATGATTTGAACCAGCCAAGTGCTAGTTCACTGATACCGTAGTAAACATTAAGTCTGTCCAGGAGAATGGTATGGTCAATGGTATCGAATGCGGCGGACAGAACCAAGAGGGTAAGGGCTGTGACAGACCCTTTGGCCATATTGAGGAGAATGTCGTTGTGGATATTAAGGAGATGTTTTCTATATGCTGATTGAAAGGCAGTCATACTGCCAGCTTCGTCAAGGTGAGTGTGTAACTGGACTGCCCCAACCCTTTCAAGTATCTTTGAAATGAATCTAGTCCTCGGTCACAGTGTGAGGCAAGCCACTCCCTCATAATGCACCAACCAGTCGGCTACGGCCATATGCCCGACCTTCATGCCACCATGTCACCAGGCCCAGGCATACACAGGACACAGCAGCAGCATCCAGCTTTGCTGGTCAGATCCAGAATACACAGCTCCCAGCTGACACATTGGCGGTAGACCACCAACCCCTTCACTATAACACAGATGGCGTCATACCAAGCGTCACTGCCCTCAGGCAAAATCCAACCATCTTGCAATCCGTTGCCCAGGTCATGGCATCATATGAGGCACAGGCCAAACAGGAAGCAGCCATAGGTAAGCAGCACCAGCTGGTTCAACGCAACTGATGCTATCACAACTGGCCCTGAGTTAAGGTGGCCCAATGAGGTCTATCATGGCACTAATGGCAAGAAGCTAACACTGTATTATGAAATTGACTCTACCTGAGTGGGCAGTAGGGCAATTAACAAATATTTACTACATCAAGGACCCAGGCATGGTTAAGAAGGTGCTACTCCAAACTATCCTAGCATTGAAGGACACTACTTCCCTACCCTGGCAAGCGGTCAGGGCTGGGAATCTTTCGATGTGGTCAGATTTAACCTTGGGTCCCTCCTTCAAGGTCAAACAAGAATAGCCAAACTTAAAAGTGCTTATAACTTGCTTATTATTGGTCCTAGAGGTTTGCAATGTCAAACCAACTTGTAGGAAATCATGGGCTGGGAATCTTCTGATGTTGTCAGATTTGACCTTTGACCCCTCCTTTAAGGTCAAATGATGGTTCACTGGCTATTGTGAGTTGTCTTTCCGGTGAATACAGATTTACATTGGTTCTCCGATGAGTAGGTCTGGATAATTTTCTAAGAAATAATCTCATTAATTTTTCTAAAATAAAAAGATTAGCTTCACCGGTCAAATATTGAACTTATAACCTGCTCTATGACTATCACAACTGACAAAATAACTCCGATAACACTGAGTTGCAGTCACTCTTAGGAAAGATTTGTTGTATCATGGAAAATGTGGACAATATAGGCTTTATCACAGAACAGATTGGTCCTAATGAATTATAGACAAACTGGCGTTTTTACCAAATTGGCACCCACCAGATTGATTCCAAGATAAAATACTCAAATCCAATAGGCACTCAGAAAAAAATTGTTAAATTGGTGTGCAGGATAAAATATTTTCATAAAATTATTGTGCTTTCAAAGAGATTATGTTAAACAAAGGGAAAATATCATAAATGTTTTACATTGGTGAACAGATGATATGGGTTTAACCTAAAATATGATTCAATAAAACTATTACAGCACTCAATCTCCATCAAACCAATTGCACTTTTCATAACTCTATCTAAACAAGTGAGCAAATGACAGACCATAAATAGCATTGATTACAACTTTGAAAATCATCATGAAACAATATGAAGGATATTAAGCTCCCCAAGAGCACTATTTTATTACATTTATTGATGGTTTCACACTGGGGCCCAGTTTACATGGTCAAGATTTCAGGGGGTCAATTTGCTAATTTGGCAAAGATCTGTTTTGCCCAGTTCCCAGCCCTAATGCCAAAAGTATCAGTTACAACAACTTGGAATCCCCAGTGATCATAGCCAACATGATCAGGGCAGTGAAGAAGAAAACTTGCTACAGTGGAACAGGGGTATTATTTTTGCAACAGGATGATAATCTTGGTGAAGACCAAAACTTTTTTGTTATTTAATTTTATGTTATTTTACAATAATCTCTTCCGAATTAAAATACTTTTTCCAAGTTGTTTCTTTGCATTTGCAATTATGTTGGCTGGGTCAACTCCATGACATATATTAGCCGTACATTGATATAATTAACACACAATCATGTTTCACTCTCTTTTATGGTGATATATTTGTTCTCCATACATTATCTACACCATGCAGTACAATATTTTAAAAAAGCATTAAGTGCCCCATATATGTAAATTTTATGGTATTTAAAGTCTAAGTATTGTTTTAACTTTCTCTGTCTAAATGAAAAGTTAAATTTCTGTTTGATTTGTTTATTTATAAGTAATACTGCAGGACTGTCAATACTAGATTTTATGGGTGTGTACTCAGTGACTTTGTGGGGACAACAAATGTATCAAAGAGAGTGTTTTCACCAGCAACTTTATTAAAAAATCATGACCTTTTTTCCAAATTATCAACTTAATAATACAAAAATTATGTTAATAATAATAACAATGCATAAACAATAAGGAAATACCTTTATCATTAAACATAAAAGCATATTTTTTTACAATGGTGGGCATTGCCTTTTGGCTATTTTTTATGTAATAAAGTATACATAAGTTTGTAATAGGTAAACTCAAACAATATAATTTGGATGCAGACAGTTTTTGCATGCCCCTTCAGTGTAAACAGAAAAATGACACTTTAACATTGCTTGCACACAGTCTGGTCAATTTATATCATAAACAGTGTATGCAAATGAAGCAAAACTAACTACCAAGGTGGGGGAAACCTCCAAAGCTGAGAAATGTCTATTAAGGAATTTCCTCCTGTTAAAATGTTCTGAGCACATTTGTTAACAGACTGTTAATTCTGCTTTTATTACAATACACGCACATGTTAAATAACACCTTACATGTTTTATTCAAAGGTAAACTGAATAATTTTCATAGTTGTTTTCATTAACACTTTTATTTCTGCTTGTAAAATTTGTGGAAAATCAAAAAAAAAATGAAAGGATCTGATTCAATATACATTTTCCCCCTTTTACTGTAATTTACCAAGGGTATACACATACAGAGGTGAGAGACAAGCCAAACAGGTAGGTATGTACAGTTCAGTGCAACTTAGCCTGGTCCAAGTCTACTTTTTGTACATCTCTTTTTATTGGCATGGAATTATAAGTATTTTTGTTTAAATCTGTAGAAATATGTGTTACTTACATGGCATATATTTATATATATATTTAAGGTTATCTATGACGCACTGAGTGATATGACATCACTATCAAATTACATAAACATTACCAGTGTGACGAAATCTGCTCAAGATATTTGCCATATAAACCTCAACTTGTACCTGTACTTGTAGTTTACAAGTACACGTTGGGGTACAAGTAGCCTTGCTCAAGGTCTCTATTGCATTGGATTGTGTAACACTCTTAAAAGTTCATCAAATAATACATGTAATGTTACCAAATATTCTAATTTGGATGTTATTTATAGTTACAGGAGTACTTGCCCGTCCGATGTCAGTCTGGCCACAGTGTCCAGGCGTAGGGGCATGGGTTTGTACGCATTTCTAATACTACTAACACTCTAGATCATGAACTAAGTTTTATGTCAACTGTACTGGGATATACGGTTCCACTGGTTCACGAGAGTACGAAGAGGGCTGTTTCACTGACCCGACAGTACCCCCCCATGTTATACTAACCATGCTTCAGCACATTGAGTTGATTTCATACATTGCCCTGACATTGACTTGAGAGCACATAATTTTCAAATCATATATATTCACCCAGGTCATTGCGATGACCTTTCTGGATTCTATTATTTGGTTCAAGTGGTTCATGATGCTAAAGTATTCGCTCCTAGTGTACCCCCCCCCCCCCCCCTCTGGTTTTCTTCATGTTCAGAAAAGAATGTGGATGTATTGTATTATCAAACTGAAAAAAAACAGTGCAGCTAAGGTTGCTAGTAAGCTTGCTTATGACAATTACATAGGTGATAGGCAAGCTTGGGAGACGTATGGCTCGTCTTATGAGGTGTACTTGGTTAACATAATTGATGAACTTATCCTTAGACAGGATCAGTTGTTAGCATCTAGACTGATCGATTATAAACAGTGTCAACCAAGTGTTTCAGTTGATAGACAGCTTGTGATACTAACCATTTGCTTACTAACCAGAGACATAATCATCAGGACATCACCCTAGGTATTGAAGCTCATTTTGACCACCATGGCAGCCGGGATGCAGTCAATAGGGATGCTTGTATACCCAACAAAGTTATAGGTTTCCTTAACCATCAATCAGCAAAGTTTTCATTTATTGGCCCAGATAAGGCCCCAATCATGGTGGACAGTATCCAGAAATGTCTGGAAATTGCTAACACCATCATGGAGACTAAAGTCCCAAATTATGCTCAAGCTAGAATTTCCGGAATGAATATAGATAAATGTTCTGGGCCTCATGAAGGTGTTGCCAAGGTCAGTTCTGAAGAAGTTTTATAGACCTTAAATTATTTTACTTCATACCAATTCTATGTGGCAGCTTCTGATTGGTCACCCATTGGTCATCGTTTGTGAACCCTCCTTCACTCTGCCATTTTGAAGTTGGAAGTACACGAGGCAACACTGAAAATTTGAAGACTTGAATTTGAAAACTTCAGACAACTTCTATGCAACTTAAGTGGTTTTTATTTGTTTTTATTTGTATCTAGTTTTAAACGACATATTGTATCAAGGTTTTATATTTTAAATGTTGTGAATCGTGGCATTGTGCTTTAACAAAAACTTGTGATTAATACTGTTTCTGTGATAAATACGTTTCATGTCGTGGCACAACACAAGCATTCATACTGAAAACATTGTGTAAATTAACAAAATGGTAGAGAAAGGCAAGAGGCAGTACAACCTGCGTTCTGTGTCAAATTCAGTACCAGTACAAATACACATGGCTAGTGATTCAGAATTTTTGTCAAAAAATCAACAAAATTTGGATGCGGATGAATCAGATATTTCTGATCTAAATTGCAGTGCATAAGTGGAGAGCTCGGATGATCAATAGAACCCCTGCAGTCAGAACATACAGAGTACTTCCAGTACTTCGAGTACATTATCTGGGGCGAGTGCATTGTCGGATCTTGCCACTCTGCAGGCAAAGGTTTCAGTTTTCATACATGGTTTCATGCAAAGGTTACAGTTTTCATACCTTCAGGCGATCCGGGGCACCGTTCGCCTTTGATCACAATGTATCCCTCCAGAATATAATGCGTCATGGACTATGGAGAAGTTCAGCGATCTGGATATACCTCCAGAATGCTTCACAGGCCCCTTCCATGATACCTTCCACCTTCTCCTCAGACATTTCCCATTCCTTTTGATTTGGGGTTGGTGGAATTTTAAAATTTTACTTATATTCCAATTTGGAATCCTGCTATGATCATATATTGTCTACTGACATGTAAATGAAATTTCCGCAATGTGTTTTACTGTTTTGTAAAGCTTACACTAGTTGGCAACCAATACTATGGCTTATGTGGACATGACCTCGCATATGACCTTGATCTCACCTTTTGTCACCTTTCACACATCTAACCTTTGGCTTATTAATATTGGGTTTGAATCTTAGGTCTCTCTCAATTTCATTCAACTGACTGTTTCATTGTCATAGTTACCTCTGACAAGTAGGATATGTTTTTCATCGAATGTATCCCTTGGTTAGCCAAAAAAATGGCAATCTGGATCACTTTCTGAATTTAGGTATTTTTAAGGGAACAAAGGGTTAAAACAAGGTGCTTGCAAAGGACTACACTATCGCAGTGCTCTTCCAGTCTTAAGCCATTTTGAAAGAGAACTCAAGTACTTTACAAAGTTAAGCATGGAAAAAAGTCAACATACTGACATGTAACTTTGTGTTAAATAATATGCACTCACAAAAATAAAATTGTGTTTGTAACATGGTTGCATTTAAAAATCATCCAATATTTTCTTGGGTATGTGTTATTGGCTTATGTCCATGGCATCATATTGTCATTTGCTCTGCATATTTCTGTGTAGAGTATTTCTTTCATATCCACATTATTTGGTGCTTTCCAAGAGGTCTGAAATTTTAAATATTTCCCAGAGATTGAAAACTCAAGGCAACATTAGTACTCACATGGTGTGATCCATATGCCAACTGCTGTAAATCCTGTAACTGGATGAAATTTTATGTAGGTCAACAATCAACGTAACATTTGTAACCAATCACCTGACCAGAACTTGAAGACATTTATTGTTTCATGTATGATTTATAGCTTTACCCACAGCCTTTAAACAGTGTGTTATTATTTTTACCCATGGCATCCTGCTGGGTTGGTGTTTGGCAGTAAAAATCTTCTCTCCTCTGTATATTTGAAATCATTAGGTCTAGGAAGTTGATACTTGGCGGTTGATATTTGTTAATTTTCAAAATAGACCTTCATATATATTGCTCCTTAAGATATGAGATACATATATAGCAATGTAGATTTATTGTATTTGTATATTGTCTTTTATACCCAGCACAATATCTCCATCTACTACAGCACTCAAAGCGCCATATGACCCATCCAACTGTATAAGTACAGTCCAACTCTCAAATTACTGAAATTCCCCTAAAAGAAAGACATAGGCTCAAGGATGACCATTTATCAACGTCCTTGGGGTCTGTCAACCTGCCTCTGGGGATAGGACCGTCATTTTAAGTGGTCATCCGAGCTACTATGTATTTACCTGTACCACATATTGAACCCACATCTTCTGTGTTCCTAGGCGAGTGTGTTACCCACTAGGCCACAGTGTCAAAAGTAAAAGTTATGAGTTTTAAGAAAAGAAAAAGAGAGACAGAGAATATGACACACACTTTTTATTTATTATTATCCTTTTAATACATAAAAAAATCTACATAAATCCTTAACCATTATGTTACCCGATCATGTCAGTCCTACTGATCTAGCCATTCTTTTGGGCATTTTTGACAAAATGAAAATCAGAGCTACACTACAGTCATTGGCACCAGTTTCTATCACCAGACAAAGCACTAACAATATTGCCCTATCTTCTTTTGGGCCTTATCTGAGGATTACATTCTCAAAATTGTAAAATCCTCTCGTACTAAACCATGTGATTTAGATCCAATACCAACCTCACTGGTCAAGAGACCGTATTATGGAGAATAGTCTACCTAAGCAGAGATTAGTTCAAAGATCTGAGTAGAAAATCAATTATTAATGCACTCTTTGAAACTTAGTAAGTTAGCCTACAAATGTGTACAGTGATGAAAAAGGTTACAGCTGAATAGTAATAAATTGCTAGCAATTGTAAAAAACTTGTTTGATGGAAGGTGGGTGTCTAAAAACCATATTTTAAAAGTTGTTAGCTTTACAAGCTATTGATCTTCGCCATGGAAACTAAGATGAATTAAGTGTAAATGTAGACCACTGGTTTTGGATAAATAGAACATATGCGGCCACACATTATGACTTTTAAAGTAAACAATTTACAGATAAAAAATCCCAAGATATGAAATAATTAATGAAACCATTTATTGATCCTGTTTGAATTTGTAAATTGTTTTTTTACCCCCACAGCCCTTACAGGGGAAAAGTTTCTTGTCCAGCCTATCTCAGAAACTGTGAGGTGGAGTAAGTTGATACTTGGTAGGGACATTGGTTAGGGGGTGTGGGTGTGCAATGTTATGGTCTGACCTATTTTTTTACCCCCACAGCCCTTAGGGTGGAAATTTTGTTCAGCCTATCTCAGAAACTGTAAGGTGGAGTAAGTTGTTACTTGGTAGGGACATTGCTCAGGGGGTGTAGGTGTGCAACGTTTAGGGTCTGACCTTGATTTGACCTTTGACCTTGCTGTATTGACCTTGAACTATAAAAACAATTCTTGTCTGGGTTATATCTCGGAAACCATAAGGTGTAGGAAGTTGATACTTGGTAGGGACATTGCTTAGGGTGTGTAGGTGTGCAGTGTCATGTTGTGATCTTGTTATTGACCTTTGACCATGTTGTATTGACCTTGAGTTTAAAAATCTTGTCCTAGCTATATCTCAGAAACTGTGTAGGAAGTTGATACACGGAAGGGACAACTGGCTTGAGGTTGTTGGTGTGTGGCATCATGTTGTGACCTTGATTTGACTTTTGTCCTTTTCGTAGTGACCTTGACTATTGGGATTTTGTCCGGGCTATGTCTGGGAAACTGTGCAATATGTTAGAAACCATAAGGTGTAGGAAGTTGATACACAGTACAGATATTGGGTGGGGTTTCTAGGTGTGCGGCATCATGTTGTGACCTTGATTTGACCTTTGTCCTTTTCATAGTGACTGTGACCATTGGGATCTTGTCCAGGCTATGTCCGGGAAACCGTTTAGTTGGAGGAAGATGATACTTGGTAGGAAAGTTGGTTAGAGATGTAGGTGTGCAATGTTATGGTGTGACCTAAATTTTGACCTTTAACTTCGCTTTAGTGACCTTGACCAAAAAAATCTCTTCTGGGCTATATATCTGAATCTGGGCCTTGGTTTTTTGGCTTTGGCCTTGCTATGGTGAATTTAACCATTGAAATCTTTTCCAGGCAATATCTCAAAAAGTGTAAAGTGTAGGTAGTTGACACTTTGTACATTTATATATATATCTGTGCTATTTCTGTTGACAGCTACTACAGCTTCATATTTTAGTTTTATGCTGTCATGCTGATGAATTATCTTGTTTTAATACTTTATTTTTACATAAATTTGCTTTCTTTAAGATGTTATTTTCTCTGCTTAAATAATATTTGGGCCTTTATAAAAGTGACACTGCATTGAAAGTATCGCAATCTTTGTTTTATTTTCACTGTTTCAGTATTTCATTATCTCATGGTGTTGAACAGTATTTCCTCAGGTTGTGTAATTTAGTAATCTCCTTTGTTATTTTTTTTCAATAATGTACAAAGATACAGAATGGTGTATATTTTGCCAGCCTTCACATGAAGAGCTTTGCTTACATAATGTTCTGCAATTAGAAATGTATTTAATGTCAAGTTTTTTGTGTTTAATCAGCTAGTTATTTAAATGTTAAATGGAAGGAATGAGATGGATGCTTAGTCTTTTGACTTCTGTAGTACAATGAGATATTGCACCAGCTGACCATAAATATACATACTTAAGCATTTTTTTTCTAAAACTTATTTTGTTTGGATATCCAGATTTAGAAAGTAATTGTGTTCTGAAATAATATAATTAAATGATTGGATGCTGAAATTTTTTATCTTGTATACTCTCAATTTATACCTGTGCTATTTTCATGAATGTTTATTGTTCTGTTTATTTGTATATATGTTTTCTATTATATGCTGAAAATAGCCATTCTGTTAATGAAATCTCTGTCTTTACTCTTTAAGTGTACTTTAATACAAAATTCTGAAGAATTGTGTGAATTCAAGGGAAAATATTTGAGTACTTTTAGTACTCCATATGATGCAATTAGCCACCAAACATCAGCCACTCTATCAATGGGAAACTGTTGCCAGCAGGGATTGTTAAGAGGAATACATGACTGATATATTAACTAGTATAAAGGTGTTATCTGCTAACTGTCGGGGACTTCGAACATAGCGTTGAGTGTTGATGTTTGACATATTTAAAGGAAACTAATGCATCTATCTTTTGTCTCCAAGACACTCATTTAATGGAAAATCTGTTAAACAAATTTGGCATGAATGCTACCTTAATGGTTGTTCAAATAACTCTGGAGTTTCAATTCTTCTAAATAATAATTGCTCGAGGTGCTTGAGATAAACAGAGACAGCGCGGGTAATATGCTTCATTTATTGATATCTTGCAGTTCAGTAAAAATCAATATTATAAATATTTATGCACCAAATCAAGACAGCCCCATATTTTTAATGAAATACAAAATATAACTCAGAATAACAAGGCAGACTACAACATTATTTGCTGTGATTTTAATTTGGTTCTTGATCCCACTAAAGATTGCAAAAATTATACCAGCATGAACAATACAAGAGCTGGTAATAAAGTTATACAAATGATTGCTGAATGCAATCTTGTCGATGCATATCGACATTTTAATCCAGAAAGTATACGTTTTTTATGGAGAAAGAGAAATCCCATCAAGCAGGCACGGCTAGATTATTTCTTAATAAGTGATTCAATGGCAGACATTATTAACAGCTGTGAGATACGAAGTAGCTATAGATCGTATCACTCAATTATCGAAATACATATTGTAATAAGTAAGTTTAAAATTGGAAAGGGGATATGGAAATTTAATAACAGTCTGCTCAAAAACAAAGATTATTTAGAATTAGTTAATAAAATAATGCAAGGAGAAAAAAGTAAGTATGCACTACCAGTATATTCAGCTGAATATGTAAAAACTGAAAATGAAAACATTAAATTTAATATACATGATGATGACTTTTTGGAGATGATCTTCCTTTGAATTAGAGGTGAGACAATAAAATTTGCTAACTATTTGAAAAAACAGACCCATATGGAAGAAAAATCTTTGATAGTTGACATTGAAAATCTTAAAAGTTTGTCAGCTAAGCAAAATTACACTAGTTTACTAGAGGACAAGAAAATGGAATTGGAAAACTTAATAAAAAATAAGATTAGAGACCATATAGCAAGATCGCAAATTCAGTGGTTAAAGGATGGCAAAAAACTAACCTCTTTTTTTTTGTAATTTGGAAAATAAAAATTTTGTTGAAAAAAGTAAGAAAATTGGAATTAAATAATGGTTCACAGATTACAAATCAGAAAGATATTTTAAGAGAAATGGGTAACTTTTATAACTCACTATTTAAAAATAGGGATGAATATACAGAAAACTATCGTTAAACAATTTTTTGAATAACTCCAAGGAGAAATGAAAATGAAATGAGACTCTCAATTAGGAAATAAAATTACAACTTATAAATTAAGTAGTGCACTTAAACACATGAAAAATAATAAGTCACCTGGAATTGATGGGATTTCTGCTGAATTTTTGAAAGCATTTTGGGGTCAGTTAAAATTTTTTGTGCGGAATGCTATAAACTGCAGCTATGACAAAGGTAAGCTGTCAGTCTCACTCAGAAAGAGCATCATAACCTGTTTGCCAAAAGGTAATAAGGATAGGAAATTTATCAAAAGTTGGCATCCCATTTCTCTTTTATGTGTGGTAATCTTTGACAGTTGACATTGAAAATCTTGAAAGTTTGTCAGCTAAGCAAAATTACACTAGTTTACTAGAGGACAAGAAAATGGAATTGGAAAACTTGAGAAAAATTAAGATTAAAGACCATATAACAAGATCACGAATTCAGTGGTTAAAGGATGGTGAAAAACTAACCTCTTTTTTCTGTAATTTGGAAAATAAAAATTTTGTTGAAAAAAGTAAGAAAATTGGAATTAAATAATGGTTCACAGATTACAAATCAGAAAGATATTTTAAGAGAAATGGGTAACTTTTATAACTCACTATTTAAAAATAGGGATCAATATACAGAAAGCTATCGTATAATTTTTTGAATAACTCCAAGGAGAAATGAATTTGTGACTCTCAATTAGGAAATAAAATTACAACTTATGAATTAAGTAGTGCACTTAAACATATGAAAAATAATAAGTCACCTGGAATTGATGGGATTTCTGCTGAATTTTTGAAAGTATTTTGGGGTCAGTTAAAATTTTTTGTGCGGAATGCTATAAACTGCAGCTATGAAAAAGGTCAGCTGTTAGTCTCACTCAGAAAGAACATCATAACCTGTTTGCCAAAAGGTAATAAGGATAGGAAATTTATCAAAAGTTGACGTCCCATTTCTCTTTTATGTGTGGTATACAAGTTGGCCTCTTCAGTAATTGCTGCTAGACTAAAACCCCATTTGGAACATATAATTTCTTCAAGACAGTCAGGCTTTCTAAAGGGCAGACACATGGGTGAATGTACAAGAATTATATATGATATCATGTATCACACAGGAAAAAAGAATATACCTGGTCTACTCATGTTAATTGATATTGAGAAGGCATTTGACTCTGTATCATGGAAATTTCTGTATAAACTTTGAACTACTTTGGCTTTAATGAAAAATTTATCAGTTGGATACAGTTGTTCAATACAAATGTAAATGCTTATGTACTTCAATCTGGCTTTTTGTCAAATCCAATTGCAATACAAAGAGGATGTAGGCAAGGGGATCCTATAGCACCTTATCTGTTTCTAATTGTAGCTGAGATACTAACCCTATTTATTGAAAATGAGCCAAAAATTAAAGGGATTCAAATTGGAAAGACTATGTTAAAGTTAACACAGTATGTGGATGACACCACTATTATACTGGATGGGACCACAAGCTCCCTGCAGGCAACCTTAAATATATTGGAATTTTTTGGAAGTTTATCAGGTTTTAATGTAAATTGTGACAAAACAAAACTCATATGGATTGGAAGAAAAAAAGACTCCAAAGAAAAAATAAATGTGACGTCTAAGCTGCACTGGGGGGACTCTCAGTTTACACTACTGGGTCTAGAAATTTCAACCAATTTATCAAATATTCCACAAATATATTATAGTAAAGCAATTTTAAAGGCTAAACATGTTCTAAACTCCTGGAGATTTAGATATTTGATATCATTTGGAAAAATAACAATTCTGAAAACATTAATTTTGTCACAATTTAATCATCTGTTTACATCAGTTGTTATTGAAAAGAAAATTCTAGTAGATATTAACAAGATATTTTACGAATACCTTTGGAATAAGTAGAATGATGTTTGTTGTAGCTACCATGCAGGTGGACTGAAAATGATCAATGTTTACAACTTTGAGAAATGCTTAAAACTATCTTGGTTGAAATATATATCAAACGAAAATAAACCCTGGATTCAGTTACTTAAGCACACAGTAGGAAATCTGTGTAGAATTCCAATAGTTGGAGGTGGCATTATTGCACGAGGAAGGAATTGAATCCATTCTGGAAAACTGCATTTGAATATTGGATGCAGTTCTGTGTATGTCAACATGTGAAAACAAATGAAGATATAATGTGTTCCAGCATTTGGTTCAATCCTAATATTTCAAAACACATTTTATTTTTTCCAGATTGGTGTAAAAATGGTATTTATGTTATAGCAGATATTGTAGATGAGGAAGGTAATGTGTGCAGCTTGGAAAATTAAGGCGAAGATATGGTTTTCATATTAACTTTCTTAATTATATTACTGTAAGGAAGTCTGTTAAAAAATTTATTGGGGATAATAAGATTGACAATATCTTCCAATTGATATGATCATACGTACCTTTTCATATGAAAGTATTCTTAACTTCAAACAAAATTAGTAAAGGTTTGTACACAAAGTTTGACCAAATTAACACCAGTCATGTAAAAATAGAAATAAAGTGGGGTTTGGAACTGAATCTAGAATGCACTACTGCTATGTGGAAATTAATTTATAAGAGCTGTTTTCAGTGAGTCAATGACAATACTTATAAATGGTTCCAGTATAGAATCATACATAGGGTAATTGGTACAAAGAAATATTTAAAAAAGATTAAACAAAGTGATTGTGACAAGTGTAGACTTTGTGGGGACTGTGAAGAAACTTACATTTATTTTCTGAATGCTACAAAGTACAAAACCTTTGGGAAAACATTAATAATTGGATTGAATCAAAAATTGGATCAAAAATCATTCTCAATAGCACTGTGAAAACCTTAGGTTATTATATTCTAGATGAACATTTCTGGCCATTAAATTTTGTATTACTGATAACATGGCATTACATTTTCAACTGTGTCTGGGATGGTCATAATTTTAATATTTACCAGCTTCAGAAAATAATTAAACCAAAATATGAAGAGCAAAAGATGTTACAAACAATAGAAAATTGTGGCAAAAACTTTGAAAGAAACTGGTCAGTATGGCAAATGATTTATGATTTGAAGATGTTTTTTTTCTTTACCTTTTTTGCCTTTTCCCACTGTAATATTTCAGTTATGTTTTGTTGTTGAAACGAAAACTAGTTTCACAAAAATGTAGACTGCATTATGTAACACAATGAGTTGGATGTATTTGTATTATGTAATTGAATAAATACAATATTTTCAGCAAATATATGTTATATATGAAGAATAAATATATTTAGATCCAATACCAACCTCACTGGTCAAAGAGTGTGCAGACCTCTTAATCACCCCAATTACCAATATCATAAATTTCTGGCCCAGAGTTCCCCAGACTGTTTCAAAATTGCATATGTTAACCCCCTTCTCAAGAAGCCTAGTCTAGATAGGAACCTGTAACTAAACTATATCAAAATTGATTGAAACAGCTTTGGCTAATCAGATAAATAGTTACATAAAAAAGCGGGGCTCTGAATTTTCATTGCCTCAGCTGTTATATATGAGGAATAAATATAAGCCCAAGTGGGAAAATTTTATTTACAGTAATAGTCATTTTATATACATTTGCATGACACAACTTTTTGACTAGTTAGATAAGAGTTTAAGGCCACCTTAAATGCATTACAAGAATAAAGAGCATAAGTTCACCTAAAATGAAGATTTACATTTAAGGGTAGCATAACGTAACCTAAAACTGAATTCTAACATGACACGGATGTGTCCTCGATTCTGATTGGCTAAACGACAAAATACTTCCCCGGTAAAATACAGCGTAACCTAATCACTCCCTTTTATCGCTCATTATGGCTATCGTAAAGAAATGAACATTTACAGTAAAATTTGGAATAATTATTCATCTTAAAATAATTTGTCATGTTAGAATAGGAATAACCCCCTCCCAAAGCACGGTATATGCAGAATTTTACCATGGTTTGAAGCAATAAACCCCTCAGGCTTCGCCTTTACTGATCACGTAGCTGATCACGTAGCTCTTACATTCCAAAAGCACCTTAATATACCACCTACCTCCTAGTTGGGGTTTGGAGACTTTTTCTTCAAACCTTTCTTGTTATCAATTCTTCTAGTTTTTTATCTATAATTTAAATTAAATTTAAAATCATAACCTCAAACCATGGTAAAATTCTGCGTATACCATTCTTTGGTCAGGGGTTATTCCTATACTAACATTTAGATTAAGGTTGCCTTAAATTGAAGTAATTAGGTCTACTTAGGAATGATAATATGATTTTAAATTTAATTTAAATTATAGATAAAAAACTAGAAGAATTGATAACAAGAAAGGTTTGAAGAAAAAGTCTCCAAACCCCAACTAGGAGGTAGGTGGTATATTAAGGTGCTTTTGGAATGTAAGAGCTACGTGATCAGTGGCATCTTGCCGTGTGATGTACTTCCAAACACATTACAACGTCCAGGTGACATGGCTCTGGATATGCTGTAGGTGCACATTTGAGTTAAAGGCGCAAGTGGCACCTGAACATCGGAAGGTGTTAAATGTGAAATTGGAGTCCTGCAGTTGTATTGTTTTTCAGAATTAAGGCAAAATAACGCCTTACCTGGTTATCTGTAAGTGGTTTCCACTGCATTTTTGTCTTGTATTGGAATAAGGGTGAATTGTTTGCACCTGCAGTGATGGAAAGTAGATTCTTGATGGCTTTAACTAGACAAATGGGATTATCCCCAAGGGAAGGAATTGTTAATATTTTGACTGCATTTCTGGCTTGAATGGTTTTGGACAGCAGGACTCTGGGAGGGGCAAATATAACATCAGCTCGGGCCAATTGATGTAAAGGTGAATAATACACTGCTGTATGAGGGACAAAATTTGATAGCCTTAAGAATGAGAAAAAGGCTAGGGTGTACAAAGCTTTAAAACTTTGGCCCATACAAGTAAAATCACAGACTTGTGCTATCAGTAATAGTGTGTCGATGTCAGTTACAGTTTTTAATTTGGCTTTGAAAGGTCCATGCAAGGTGATGGCCTTTAGAAAGTACTTAACCCTTTTGTCTTGAAAAGAAGCTGTAGAAGACCACACAAGGCCATATTAGCCTTAACAGCTGATAAATGATTGGCCATTGCACTAGCTGAGATGTGATTAGAGTCTAAGAATTGGAGATAGGCTATGAGGGTCAATGGTGATACAGTAGACAGTTGAATATTCATGAAAATTTTAAAAGCTATGAATAATCTACACATACTGTTGTACTGGTTTTCTGTAGCCGGTCTAACTCCCATGCAGTCTTCTGAAGGCCTAGCTGTATAAGTATTGACATGGATGGGTGGAGGCCTATGAATAAAATAGAATTTTAGATGGACCAATTTCTATGAATATGGTCATCACATATGGGGACCCAGGTATGGTGGGGCAATGATTGCATTAACAGATGATGTGCCTGGGGGTTAGTTTGCCACCTTGATAGCAGATCTGCAACTACATTGACCTTACCAAGAATATGGATGACCTTGAGAGAAATATTCACTGAAGAGGCTTGAAACTGGATGTTTCTGGCAATGGCTGCTAATGTTAAGTCTCTGGTCCTACCTGAATTTAATACTTGGACCACTGCTTGATTATCACATGCTATTTGCACTATTTTATCTGACCATTGTGTTTGCCACACTTTCAAGGCTGCCAAGATAATAAGCATTTATAAGTGTACGATCTGGAAGTTTGTGTAGCCCAGAGGAAGTACAAGAGAGTAGATTTGGTCACCCCTTCTGGCCCCTAACCTTTGTAGGCTAGCGTCAAGCTCAATTTTAGCACTAATTGGCCTCTGGTAAAAAATTGTGATGCCATTAAACCTAGGGAGGAACTGCATAAACCAGTTTATGTCTCTGTTACCTTCCACTGTAAGTGGGACTTGACGTCTATCCTCCATAGAATGCAATACTTCCAAAAGTCTATTCAGAGTAAATGTACAGCAAACTTCTTAACAGAGATTGAAGCTGGCGTTTGGTACAGTGAGTCCTATGATGCCAAGCCCTACATATGTCCAATATTTCTTGCATTTTTTGAGGGTGTATGGACAAAGTGAATTTTTTTGTGTTTACTATGATGCCCAGACAATTAAGCTGAGTAGCGGGCTTCTCAAGTTTCTTATCAGAAATTTCATAACCTAATTCGTGCAAGAGATGATGCAGGGTGTCAAATGAGGCGTTGATTTTGCTAGGGACGTCTATTCCAAGTATATCATTTATATAGTTTATTACGTCGAATTGACGTTGACGCATCATATGACAAACTTCATCGCTTATACATTGAAAATTGTGCTGCCATTTCTGTATCTGAATGGCAAGCAAGTGTGTACGTAATGATGCTCGTGACGCAGACCTAAAAGGTCATAATCAATGGGGTCAAGCTTTATGTGTGTAAATGCACAACTAATATCAATCTTATAAAGCATACAACCCCTGCCTAAGGCTCTGACCTGGTCTGTAATAGTGTCAATTATAGGGAGTTTGAGGATAAAGGGTGTGCCCAAGTACTTCTCCTTGGCTATGCCAGAGTTCACTGAATTACCCATAGGGAAACTTAAGTCAACTATGACCCTACAATGAACTGCATTGGGCTTGTCCCTGGTCAGCACTGGTAAATAGTGAAGGTCAGTTGTGGGAGGGTCCTGAAATGGGCCTAATATGGCATTATATTGGACTTCCTCATCAAGATAGGCCTGTATATCTTCAGAATATGCCTTAGCTGAGGTGTGGTTCTCATTATAACTGTTTAAAGTGCCACTCCTGTCATAATCTAAGGTGAACCCAAACCTTATTAATAAAGACAATTGTTTGTCCCAATAGTCTGATAGTAGACTGTCCCAAATTTCAGTTTTTTCCAAATTTAACCGTAATCCTGAAATATTCGTAAAATCATTAAATAGGGAAATACTTTCTGACACAGACCTTAAATCTTGTAAAAACAAAGTAGTGTCGTCTGAAAGTTGGGTAATTTTGAATTCATAAGTTTGGAATTTTATACCTTTGATTTTCTTTGTTTCCCGTATTGAAATGGCTAGGATTTCTGCTACTAAAATAAAGAGTAAAGCTGAGAGGGGGCAGCCTTGTCTAATAGATCTGGAAATTTCAAACATTTCTGAATAATATCCATTGTTTCCCACACATGATTTTATGATTGTGTATAAGATACGAATCCATGATGTGAAAACAAGGCCAAAGTTAAAATTTTCTAGGCATTTAAAGAGGAATGGCCATTCTGTGCTATTGAATGCTTTTTCAAAATCTATTAATGTGATAAATCCTGGGGTGTTTTGTTTTTTGTTAAAAGAATAATATTTTCAGTGGTTCTTATTGCTTCTCCAATGTATCTTCCCTTTATGTAGCCAACTTGATCTTCACACATTAGGTGTCCAATAACTTTTTGCAATCTGTTAGCTAGAGCTTTTGCCAAAATCTTATAGTCTGTGTTAAGCAAGCTTACTGGTCTCCAGTTTTTTAGGTATCAAAGATCTTTGTCTTTTTTGGAATTGAGTTTATGATAGCTAGCTTTTGTTCCTGTGAAATACCTTTACTTTCAAATGTATAATTATAGCTGTCTATTAATAAGTCATTTATGTCTGGCCAAAAAAAATTTATAAAAGTTTGTCGATAAACCATCACCGCCTGGAGATTTATCATTTGCCAGGTTAGTTAGGGCTAGTGCATAATCCTTTTTCTGAAGTGTCATATCGCAAATGTTTTTATCTATTACACTTAATTTGGTTTTTTTAGGATTGTCCAAAAAACGTAATTCTGTACTGGATAGATTAAGATTGTTTTCAATGTTTGAGCTATATAATTTTTTATAATAGTTTTTCTTCTTCTTCAATGATAGCTTTCGGATTGGTTAAGACCACACCCGTATTGCATATTAACTTTTTTATATGTTTAATATTGTAATTTCTTTTTTCTAAGTTTAGGAAATATTTGCTATTTTTTCCCCTCTTCAACCCATTTTGATTTCGATCGGACTGCTGCTCCTCGAAATTTCTCCTTTTGATACCCTTCCAATTCTTGCTTGACTGCGACGTATTCATTATGTTTACTGTTGTCCTCTACCAGTGTGTTTTCTAATGATTTAAGTAAGGTGACAAATTCATTTTCTTTTCTTTGACTTTCTTTCGCCTTAAATATAGAATAGCTTATTGTTTTACTTCGTATTCTACACTTTATAAAGTCCCAGATTTATTTTCCATGACTACAGAGTGTTTTATGTCTGATATTACTTCTTTAATGATATTTATATATTTTGAATCTGTCAGTAAGCTATTGTTAAATTTCCAGAATCCTTTCCCTCTTTTTTGTGTTTCTATTAGATCTAAAGTGAGTTTAACAAGACTATGGTCTGAGCTGTTTCCTGGTTCTATTGAACATTTTGTTATCTGGAATTCTAAGGAAATTGACACTAGCCAAAAGTCTAGCCGAGACTGAAGTAGCCCTGATCGTGACATTTCTCTTCTGGTATAATACAACTTGTTAGGGTTTCTAATTCGCCAAATATCAATAAGATCAATTTCAGTCAAAAGTGATTTTATACCTTTTGCACATTGAGATTCATTATCAAGTCAGTCCCCCCATTTTATCAAGATTCATATTCAGGCAAGTGTTGAAATCTCCTCCAATAACAATATTCTGATCACCATAATTTATAAGTAAGCCTCTCAAATAGTTTAATAATGATAACTGTTCTTTTGGTTTGTCTTTTGTAGGGAAATAGACTGAGATTACAACCACAGGATTATTGTAAATACTACATTCTAATAAAATAACCCATCCATTTTGATCTGAGGTTTCATTTTTCAGAGTAAAAAAAGAGCACAATTTTACAGGAATGAGTATTGCTGTGCCATGTGAGTAGTATATTTTGCCCCCCATTCTCTTTCTCATTTTGCTTCATCAGTTAAGACTGAGTGAGTTTCCTGTAGCAAAGAAATACCAAAGTGCTTCTTTTGTAGCCAATTAAATATGCTTCCTCTTTTTTGTTTGTGTCTTAGACCACGGCAGTTAAATGAATTTAATGTAATACTTTCTTGAGACATTCAGCAGTGTAAACAACATATAATTTTAATCTAAAATGTCTAGAAAATACAGTAAAGGGCATTCTTTATCAAGCTCATTTTTCCATGTGATATATAAGTACATAACTTGGCAGACAAGGGGTAACAAGACAAACACAGAAACAACTTTGGGACTTGATACAAACAAATTATGACAAATTGTACTTTTACATTTAACAGTAATAAAAAAACATGATTCTGTTAAAACAATAAAAGAAGAATAATAATTGGAACATGTGGTTTTATGATAGAAGACTGCTCTCCATAAAAAACACCAATTTTACATATATACACAATACAATCAAAATAGTTTTGTAGGTTTTTATTTATTTATTTTTTTTTTTAACTGTGGAAAATCTTTGGTTTTTAACTAAGCATGTTAACACAGTACTCAGCATGCAAATTAAATGTTTAGCAAAGCACTCTAAATGCAGTTGTTTTCAAGTTACAAGAAGCAACCCAGAAGAAGGTAAGTAGCATGTTCTAACAAAATACTGTAAATTTAATACTTCTCAACTTACAAGCAATTTACACAACAGTGAGGATCTCAAAATAGCTGTTATTACATAATGCAATGAACTGCATACCTGCGATTTTAATAGGTTATACTTGACTCTAAGCTACGTGAATAACATATTTCATGTACTATGTTATATCTACCCAAACATAGGTAAGTAGTATGTTTTAACCAAATACTCTAAATTTAATATTTCTCAATTTACAAGCAATTTACACGATAGTGAGAATCTCAAAACAGCTATTTTTTCCATTGTGCAATGAACTGCCTATATGTGATTGGTTTTACTTGGGTTTATTTATTTTATTTATTTGGAGTTTTACGTCGCTTTCAACACTGTACAGGTCATATCACGACGGGTAGTTAGAAGGGCAGAGGAAACCAGTACTCAGAGTTCGCTAGGGTTCTGTACTGTAAACTGCCGACCAACGGCAAGCAACTACCGGCTTTCCCACATAAGGCCTTGACGGGGATCGAACCCCGGCCTCAGAGGTGGGAGGTTAGAGTGTTACCACTCTGCCACCGTGGCCCCTTTACTTGGGTTTAAACTAGGTGAATATTATATTTCAACAAAATATTCTGAATGCAGTTGTTTTCAATTTATTCCAAAGTAGGTGAGTAGCATGTCACAAAAATGCTCTAAATGCAATTGTTTTCAAGTTCAAAGCTATTGACTCATCAGTGAGACTCTCATAATTGCTTCAGTAAAGCTATTCAATGAGCTGCTTGATTTACTCCACAGTGAGAGTCTTAAAGTAGCGATTGCCTAGCTATTCCTGCAATACCTATCAATTTACAAGTGATTTTACTCAACAGTGACAATCTCAACATAGCTATTGCTAGAGATTTGTAATTTACTAAACAGTGAGAATCCCACAATAAATATTGCTCTGATGTGCAATGGGTTACAAATCCGCATTTTTAATGTTGTATAATTGACCAAGAAGCAAATGGATAACATACTTTCCACCATACTCGGACTGCAATGGTTTTCTTTTCCAGAGAATTTGCTTGACAATGAGAATCTCAGTTAGCTTTAGCTCAGCTATGCAATGAGCAATATATCTGTAGTTTAACCGTATTATAGTTGAATCAGCACTTTTTTAGTTACAGTCTGTGGTTTTACTGCGTTGTACTTGATGCAAAATACGGGCATAACATTCGAACAACATACTAATACTGCAACACATTGCTAATTGTGAGTTCTGTTAAACATAGGGGGTAAAGAGTTGTCATCAACTACAAAAGGTTGTGCAAGTGTTACTGAGAACAATCAGCATTAATCAGTACTCAGATGTGTCATATGATTAGCTTGTCAGTCTGACTATAAGCCACGGGTGTGTTTTGTCATGAGTGTACACCAAAAGTACCTGTACAAAGAGTATTGCATGTGGGTCAAAAATTATTTGATATATCTGTATATGTGCGTGTGCATTATATAGGTGTCTATGTGTTACTAGTAATATATGTAACCAGGTATTATGCGTAATGACTGAACATTTCAGCTATTTTGCGAAATGCCCAAAGTGTTTAGGTATTTCACTTAATGGGCTAGGCATTTTACTTATAACTGAAATATAAGGGTAAGAGTAACACAGATTGCCTAAACAGGGATTCGAGATTTCAGGCAATTTGGGTAACAGTCTTTCATTACACAATTTTTGTGAATGTTTAACTATTGCTTATAGAGAAGTAATGTATGACACAGTTAGCAATATGACAATTATTTAAGGCATTTTTGGTAGTATTCTTATACAATTTAATAATATGACAGTAATTTAAGGTATGTCTTCCTGTATTTTTAACCAGTTCAAGAATAATTAACTAAACAATTAAAGGTCAAAGTTGGGGTTTTACGTCCCGTACAACAGCCAGAACTAAACAATTAAACATAGAGTGTCATTATTTATATGGTGAATGAGAATAATACATAATACATGCAGCATGCCTATTACATGCAGTTACATGTTATTTTAGTTATTTTCAACAATATTAAAAATATTTGAAATAATGTAGTCTGTATTGAGTCAGAAGTTGGTATTTCTATGCAAGTCAAATACTAATAATTTAGATTTTAGATTCTAGACAATGAGTGTAATCATGCAATCAGTTTGGTAATCTTTCATGCAATTTAAGATAATTTTTTTTCATTGTAAAATATTTTTATATTGCATTTTTCTCTCATATATGTGTAAGATAAGGAACTATTTCACTTAAAGATTATCACGTTTACATAAAAACATTAGCAGACAACATTTCCATGCTACTTTCAAAATATACTGGTATTATCCTTTGACATTTTGGGGCAACATTATTGCATCCACCGGATGCTATCCGGTGGATACTATGGATTTTGCTTCGCAACGCCTACAGCACGGCCGCCACAGTGTGTAGAGAGATTTCCCCGTTACCGCTCTAACTAAAAAAATATTATAGCTAGCCTTCTCAAATTTGTAGGATATATTAATAACCATAAAATCTTGGCTGGGAATATTTTTGGCCTCATTTTGCAAAACAAGATGGCCGCCAGGGACATTTATTCAACTTAAAGCAAGGACTTTTGTTGGCCCCCTAGAGCAAAGGGTATTATAGGTTTGTCATTAAAAACTCTTGACTGGGAATATTATTGGCCTCATTTTAAAAAACAACATGGCCACCATGGGCGTTTTTTGTCAGTCATGAAAAGTGCTTTTATCTCCCTTATTATTGGTCCTAGAGGTTTGGGATAGTAAACCAACCTATAGGAAATCATGGGCTGGGAATCTTTTGGTGTGGTCAGATTTGACCTTGGACCCCTCCTTCAAGGTCACATGAGGATAGCCAAACTTAAAAGTACTTATAACTTGCTTATTATTGGTCCTAGAGGTTTGGGATGGTAAACCAACATATAGGAAATCATGGGCTGGGAATCTTTTGGTGTGGTCAGATTTAGGGGTGTGACGAGTACAAATAATTTGACTCAACATCGAGCCCTCGTGAAGTATAGTATCCACCATTACAGGAAACAACATCCAATATGGCGGCGCCCGTACATGATAAAAGTATAAAGATAAAAGCTTTGAATTGCTTGAATTAGCTGATGTCACCATATAATTGAGTTAATATTATGTTAAAAATTGTGGATTATGCGATTTAATGCCAGCAAGGTATGTTATTTATTCTTTATTTCCTAAAAAACATAACCACTTCAATAGGTTGTTATATGCACAATAGTAGTCGATCCTAAAAATTGGGATTGAATTTTTGTGAAGATTGGCTTGTTCGGCGAGTGTTGACTGCTCGGCTGCACCCCTAGTTGGATTTGACCTTGGACCCCTTCTTCAAGGTCAAACAAACATGGCCAAACTTAAAAGTGCTTATAACTCGCTTATTATAGGGCCTAGAGGTTTCCAATGTGAATCAACCTATAGGAAATCATGGGCTAGAAATCTTTTGATGTAATCAGATTTGACCTTTGGCCCCTCTTTCAAGGTCAAATGTGGATAGCCAGAATTGACAGTGCTTATATCTCACTTATTCATATTCCTAGAGGTTTGCAATGTCACACCAACCTAAGAATCTTTTCATATGGTCAGATTTCACCTTGGGCTGCTCACTCAAGGTTAAGCAATGTTTGAATGGCTTTGGTAAGTTTTCTTCCTGGTGGATACAATTTGCATCGGTTCTCCGATGCAATAGGACTAGTTTAATGAACCTAATGTTGAAAAATTTTCTCAAATACAGTTGTAGTTTATAAAATTGCACTTAGGATTTCACTCATCTCTCCTGTGACCAAATTATTGAGCTTGGGCTTGTTTGAATTGCTGGTGTAGTTTCCTCTGCACCTTGCAGAATAATATAGAACAAATCACACATACTTATGTAATGTTGGGGTCGAACTTTATTTTGGATTTATATTTTAGATGTTATACTTTATTGTGTTTGCAACCCATCTGTATGTAGTAATATTGCAGCTACTCATGTAAATTTTACCATTCTACTGATCATGAATAAGAAGAATGTGTATTATACTATATATGAATGACATTAACTTTCATGAAAACAAAACATGACTTTAAAGTGAATACCTCACCAAACATGTAAAATATTCCCCCAATAATATTTCATATTGAAATTTAAATGGTAATGTGTTCTATTTTAGTAAAATATTATCATAGGGGACTTTTTGGTTTTACTGTAGACATTAATTATTTTCATGTTCACCCTCTTGTTATGTGTCTGAACAACAAGAATATTTAACTTTATTAAATTACTGATACTTTTACTGTTATAGATGTAGGTGTTTTTGTATGCTTAGCCCTCACATCTGATCTTAGTGTTCATTGTTGTACATGTACTTAGATTTTCATATCCACCTTCTTGTTGTGTGTCTGAGCTGCAAGAGTATTTAACCTTCTCTAATTAGTGGTATTTGACTGCTTTAGATCTTACCTTCTCTGTATGCTTAGCCCTCACACCTGGTTCTATTGTCCATTGTTTTTTGTGTACTTGGTTAAATGTGTGTTTGACAGAAAGGAAATCTAATTTTTATTTATTTATTGAATTGACTTTCGTGTAATTAAATAAATAAATAAATAAAAATTAGATTTCTTATGGCCCCTGAGTCTAAGATAAAGGTACTTAACTACACATTTTTTTGTTACACACAAATGGCATCCTGAGCTCAATAAACAATTGGGCAAAAGTAAAGGTATCTTTTGATCTACCAATGTATGTTTTATTAGGGTTTACAACTTTACACAACATTTAAAAAATTAGCTACAGTCATGACGTAATTGAAGTTGTATAATTACAAGCTGTTCATTGCTATTTGTTTTATGCTGTTTGTCTACTCGGGGAAGTTTTGGGCTATTCCAAAAAGGGGGGAGTTTCAATTAACAAGATAAAAGGGGATATATAAATAGCTATTGTTGAATCATAAAAAGCAAACCTCACCACTACCAGTAGTTAGATAAGAGTTTGTTTTAATTGGTCCATCTGGACAGCAAATGCCATCTATGTTTTTCTGTATGGCATATTTTTTTTGGCCCAAGTGTTTCATTGAGTGTGATTGGTTTGTCCACAAGATTTAGAGATTAGTTTTCCACTTGGGATATAAATCAAAGTTAAGTTGTTTTTATGGTGATGACTTAACTCAGAGAGTCAGTCAGTTAGATAGTTTTGTTATAGAAAGAGAGAAAGAAACATAGATGTAAAATGTATTATTTGGAATGTGGAGTTAAGCAAAAAGTGAAGGAAAGTGTTATGTGTTTAAAAACTGGATATTGAAATAGAATAAGCTAAAGAAACATATCAGAATTGAGAATAGCAAAGTGTTAAAGTTATAATGGTGATACTTTATATGACAGTGTTCTTAGTGTGGGAAAAACTCTGCACAAATGGAACTTGTCTGCTGGTAAAGTGTATTTTAAAGTGTTATTAAATGAAGTGTACTTATTGTTGAACAGTTACAAAAATGAAATTAGGAACTGGTTTTAAATAATACATGAAGGAAAGTAATAGTTGTTATTTGTATGTTGAACATTAAAAGGACAAAAATATAAAGAAATATTAAAATATTTACTCATACTTAAACAACAAAGTAACATTCAATCATAAAATTAACGGTGTGCTAATGTTCTTGGTTCATATAGGATGTAAAAACATTCCATAAAATATACAAAATCATGATAGCACAATTTCATGTCAACAACAAAAAATATTTTTCAACAAAAAGGTTCTTCAGTATGTTAGGTATCCATGCATTACGCGTAATCTCCAGAGAGTTTTATCATTATGATTCTTAACTTTATACACTTTAGCATATATGATATGAATATGTATTTTTTCTATGGATAGAACATCATTCTTTGACATTAATGGTAGTCTTTTGCCATGAAGTTAAGATTAGGCCCTCGACATATGTAATCTTAGTTTTTGCCTAGGTATAGTAGTTATAATGTAAGCTGCATTTTGATTTGCTGGATGATTTGTTTTGTTCTTAAAAATAGCTAAATCACCTTTTGTGAATAGGGAGCTGAGACAAAAGTCTAAACTTTAAGACCACATTTAAGCCTAACACCTGGATAAGTCTAAGACCCTTTGTGAATAAGGGTCCTGGACCCCAGAGGAATACACGATTCTCATAAATAATGTTTTATATTCCGTTTTTTTCCTATGATAGTATACCATCAACAAAATTTATCACAAAATTTAAAATTCATAACAGTACTTTAACTTGAAAAAATCTTGGTTCTTTCATGATGTGTATAACTTTAAAGTCTAACTTTGTTCATGATGTGTTCACCCATATATCCAGCACATAGAAAGAGTTTGTCTTATTTTTGACTTGAATACATAAGATTCCTAAAGTAGAGTATAATACTGGTATGAGAAAAATCCAGTTATGTACTCTATATCAAAATAGTTAATGATGACCAATATTTTAATATATTCATATAGCATAATAAATATTATAACTCAAAGTTTTACTTTTCTAGCCCAGATTATAATTACAACACAAATTACATTACAATTTTATTACCTCGGCCTAGACCGATTTAAAATCTGCTAAGGCAAGATTAGAAGTTTATTTTGCATGAATGTGATTAGAGATTCATTTTTCACCCCGATTTCCATGTGGCCTATGACAAATGTATGCTTTTAAAAATATTTTTTATTTCAAACATTCTGTACAAATATAAGTACAGGCACACAAGTGGAAATGACATATTAAACAGGACCAAATACCAGTCAAAAATTCCAATTACAAGTATACAAAAGATGAAGAGTTAACAAGTGAATCACAAACGATTCCAAATTTACGTTAGCAAAAATAATAATCTCAGCTGTGAAACATTTTACTCTCACTGGGTAGTAGATCACTTTATTTAGTACTTTATCAGTGAAACACCATTGCAAAAACATAAATGAAATTTCTGACTTATTTCCCTTAAACTTTATAATTTCACATAAGAAATATATAATTATTTATGCTTAGTTATAGTTCTTTTTCTCAATTTTGATTTATATTTTAATAAGGTAGGATAAATTAAATATATCTCATTAACTTAATAAGAATAACATAGGTGATTCATTGTAAAGCTTTGGCATGCTCAAACATCATCATATGCGGTTTCACTGTCTTTTTGTCTGTCACTGTCTTCACTGTATTTTGCTATCTTAGATAAATGTACAAAGACTAATGAATGAGCTTCTATGTTAAATAACGATTAATATTTATAAATATCAAAATATGAAACACTTATTTGTCCTATGCAACAACAAATGTGGAGTGACTTATAATTAATATATAAAGCAAATGCACTATTAAAATAATTTATGCAATACTTTTTGCCCATATACTGGATGTATGTTTCAAAGTTTTGAATTGTGTACAGTGGTTCATAATTTGCATTGTACTAGTTATATGCATATGTAATATGAGACTTTATTCATTCCAAAGTAGTAATTGTCAATTGGAAAGTAGAATGGAGGTAAATAAAATCTGTGGATTAATGGATTTTAATGTGCCAACATCACTGCACCTTTCAACAAATCAGTTGATTAAACCTATTTTATTTGTATTACTAAAGTTCATATTACATGTATTCCATAAATATTCCAATATTTCAAACATCCTATATATCATTCACCTTCAGACAGCAACAGGTGAAGTAACAAGGCCCATGCAGGAATTGGCCATGAATCTAGAGGTTGGCATAGAAGACCAATCTGCTGAAACCATTTGAATAGAGGGTTCCAGTGAAATTAGTGGTAAGAGTATATTTGAATTAATGCAAAGAGCCAAATGAAATTTGTTTTACTAATATATCTCTGGCTGTTAAACATGACTGTAAACCCCCAAAGGTCCTGCAAGCCAATAATTCTAGTATCATGGGTGTCCATGTTGTATTTAAATGGGACTGCTCTTAAAAATAAAAATACTGCAGTTATTGTAATGTGTGTGGAGTTTTAGGAAACTAAGCAAATTAGGAGCATAAAAATTGCATTGTTGCTTATATACACCAGTTAGATTTGTTTTGGCCACCTTTATTTGGATATAAACTCTGGAAGCTGTGCTAGGTTTATACCATTGGACTATAATGGAATTTGGGAAATAGAGTTTGTTCTATCTCAGCTTTGTCTCAGCTGAGACATCTTTTGTGAATACAAGTTTGAGGAAAATTTGCAGCTGAGACCAAATATCACATTTGAGACTGTTTTAAGTCTCAGACTTAAGACTTCTTTATGAATACTGGCCATGGTGAATAAGGCAAGTTTGTATTTAAGAGTCTATGCTTTTAACAGCATAGTCCTTTTAAAGCTTCAATTAGAAACTGGGTGAGGGGCCCGAGGGCATGTTGGTGAACATTAAAAGGCCCATCTGGAAAAAACCTACATAGATTTGAACTCAAACATTACTAAAACTAACATGAGACAAACAATTTCAATGAGAAGTCTCACTTTTAAGACATGTAAGACCCTGTTTCTTCCATCAGAAGAGAATCTGTGATAACATAGGGCAACTTTTTAAAAAGTACTTTTATCTTCTGTAGGGAGTCTTTGACAAGCGGACGCCACAGATAACAACGAAAAGGCCGAATCTACATTGAAGTTTCAGACTGTAAGTAGCCTTCTAAAAATCCCCAAGTGCAGATGGTTTTCTGTACAGTGTTCTGAATTATAGGACAGGGATTATATCCAATTGGAAATACTGTACAATTTGTAAAAATGAACTTTATTGTAAAGTAGAACAAATATATATCTGTTATGTTACATTTAGAAAATGATTTCTTCATATATTTGAAACTTCATGGTTTGAAAGGACCAACATTTAAGGCAAAAATAAAGTATTGGAACATCTGTGAAGACTGATTGTTTGCAGTTAGTTAACATTAATGCCTAGTTTGGAAACAGTTAAAAAAGACTGATATTTTATTGAGTTTCAGTGCTGTGGCATTCCATATCTGTCTTGACATTGATATTTGGCCATTGTTAAATGCTCTTAAAAGTGTAGATTGCAAACTGTTACAATGCACTTGTGTGGCCCAAATGAAGACAAACGCAGAAACAAGAAAGCATATTGTGATTTGAAATTGTATGTCAGAGCTCTGGGTGTGTGGACCTCCATAACCTATGGAAATGTTGAGGTAGATTTGGTTGCTTTTGTTGTCATTTCTAGACAATGGATTAAAAATGAGATTTGTTGCCCCGGCGAATGGTTATTCACCAAATTCATCAAGTTTGGTGAATTTGATTAACCCTATTCATGAACTTCATGTGTCTGGGCGAATATTCTTCGTAAACTTCACACAGTTCATCAAATATGATGTTCACCAAGTACTTCAACTGTATGAACTTGAAGAAGTTCATCAAATAGTAAGTTCACCAAATACCCAAACTTCATGAAGTTCATAGGTTGAACATTTTCATACACTTTCAGAGTTCGTGAAGTATGTTTTCACAAAATTCACACTTGATGAACCAAGTAAATTCATACAGTTTCATGAACACATATTTTTAAAAATATATTATGCTAAATCTTTCATATTACATGTTTATCATTGCATTTATTAGTTCATTGTAAATAAATGATATTGACATAAGAAAACAAGTATCGTAACTTTTTATTCAATCACTTAATATACAGTGCTAAACCATTATCAATTTGTAATTGAGTTTATTTCAAATTAATTCATATCACATATTTTTACAAGTTTACATCAAATAAATCAGTGTTCTAATGTGTTGAATCAACATTACACCACCAAACCTATGTAATACATTTAAATTATGCAACTTTCATAACTTTGACCTAGATAATTCCAGAAAGTAAAATAAAAAAACACTTCCCTCAGTAAATCAGTAATGGTATTTAACATCATAAATAAAATTGATGTTTTTTCATGATATGAAGACTTCTTAATAACCTTAAGTCTTTCACTTAAACACTGCACGCCCTAACTTATTTGGTGGAGCAACAACATAAACATTTTCCTGTGTTGAAGTCTGCATATAAATTAATGTTTCCTCCAATTCTTCTGCTTGCACTATGTCCAACTGATGTGGCAAATGTTTTACTGTAAAGATGTGCCTCGCAGCAGTGATTTGTTTATTGTCAAAGCACTGTTTTAATTTCATATAAGAGAGGACAGCAAAAACTTGGCTAAGTTTTGGAGAGTAGATGAAATACTTAACAAAACCAACTTTTCCATTCATAAGAGATACAACATTGCAGATACGCTTTTGCAGTCTTGTATAGCCTTGCGAGAAAATTTTGTGCCATTTTTAACAATCCGTTTTGCCTTGAAAAGATCTCCTTCCAGGCCAAGTGATTTCTTCTGAAAATGTAGATCTCTATCCAGATGTTCTTCACTTAAAGGAATAATGCCACCTGCAATGGCACAGTTGTTTGCTGATACAGTTATTTTCCAGGCATTGTCCTTTGTTATGGGTGAAAATGCATGAGCACGGAGTGCCAACTGAGCAGCTCTTTGTTTTATAACTTGCTTTGTGACAAGACCAGTACCATGAACAGATTGTAGCAACATTGCATTAGAGTCTTCAAAACAAAAACAGCTCCAGGCCCAGAGTGGACCCCACCTTTCTACATATTGCACCAGATGATCTCCAATATTGTGAATGTTCAAACCACAAGAACTGTCAGGATATAGATCATTGTACATCTTGTAGAATTCTGTGAGTAATGACCTGGCTCTTTTCAGACTTTGTTGATTTATAGAATCCCCAAGAAGAATATATACCCCTTCAGAGAGTAGTGAGAAATGGGATAAGAATTTATCAGGCAGTATATTAATCAAACAGGGAATAGAATAAAATAGTAGCCATGACTGGAGCTCTGTAGCTTTTAAGTTGTTGTAGTTTTTCTCTAGATCACACGGCAGCCTTTCAATATGATTTGGAGGCTTAATACTTTTGAGTCTCTGAGAAATTGCCTTAAGATGCTTCCCAATAAAGTACTCTTTACCACTTTTGGTTGGTGAAAACCAATTATTCATTAATCCCTTTGTTGCCCCAAGTAAAACTCCATGCATATAATCTGGTACAATACTGTCCTCCAGATCTAGGTAATTCAACGTAACTAAACCTGTGATTCCTTTGAAACCTTTCACCCTTTGGTTGTCAGATCCTCTAGACATAGCATCTTCCACTGTATCACTTGTTCTGCTGGAATATTTGTCATCTTTAGGCCTGTAAGGGTAGCTCCTTGCATGCCCTTTTCCAGAAGACACAACCTCACCAGGTTCTTCACAACTAATGCAACCTTGAGTACCATTATACTGTGTCATATTCAGTAGTCCAGCTTTAGCAGGCAAATCTACAGTACAGCAGACAACTGCTAACTTCACATATGCTTTTACAAAGGAATTGTCTATATATACACCATGTGTGGTTAGATTATTTAACATTTCACTGAATTTTGAAAAGTAACTTTTGAATGGAGGTTTCCCTTGACCCTGCCAAATGCCAGCAATAATCATATTCTCTCTTGCAAAACGTAGGGATGGAAAAGCTCATTTATAATGAGAAATATTGGCCATAATTCTATTCTTGATGAAGAGTACAAATTAACACCATCTGTATTCATTGTAGATGACAAGCTATACTCTGAAGACAGAAATGTTTTGTTGAGATGTCTGTATAATTTTCCATCTGTGATATCTGTCATAGCATTAAGAGGCTCTCCAGCTTGAATCAACATTTTGTTTCTCTGAATGTCTTGCCATATTCCTAAAATGAAATATTTACATGTAACATTTATTATTCAAATTTAAAATTAATTTAATCAATTGATCATATTCCTATACTTTCAAATCACAAAAATAGACATAATTTCAATTAACATGTTGGGGTTTTACAAAAACAGATGTTTAAGTTTTTGGCAAAGAAATCAAATTAGCTTGATGAACAATTAAAACAGCTCAAAATATGCATTAAACAAAATAGTTAGATATTTATCATAGTGGTTAATGGTTCACAAAACCTTCTTCATATGCCACCCCCCCCCCCCCAAATATTTATGAAAAATTTAAAAAGTACAAAAAAATTACCTGGCGATCCCAGTAAATGTTTTAGTTGCTGTCCCACATCAGCCAGAAGAAAGCTTTGTTGAGGTGTTCGAGAGCTTTTTGTTTGGTGCTTCAGAGAGCCTTTGTAGCGTAGACCATCACAATTTTTAGTTAAACAGTGGAACTTCTCTTTGTCCTCAGAAAACACCTCCAAACATTCATTACAGTAATGATATTCCAAGTATTTTATTTGTTCAACAGCATCCCACACATTTTCAAAAGACAATGTTGATAAAAACTTGTCTTTGGGTGAAACTTGTTTCACTGTTTGTAATATATCTTTGCATGTTGTGGCTGGTAAATTATTTTTGGTGAAACATGCTAACAGAATTAATGCTTTGGCATTCTCTGATGTTTTAGTCTCTTGATTTTTTTTCACTGTATCTAAATTAGAAAACCTATCACTTGGATGTATTGAAGAATTATCACTGGAAAAATTGGTATCTGAAGAAGACAAAGAGCTGCTGCTCTCCATTGAACAGTCATCACATGATGTAACATCGTGGTCACAAGATGCAGAATCAGTTGTTTCCAAGGTGGTACAGCTGGATGTATCAGTTTTCACATGTTTAGCAGAATTACTGTCAGAGGAAGTACCACAAATATCACATTCCACATTTTCTTCATCAAAAAAGTCTGTATTATGGGCAGATGACACCTGAGCTGTGTGTGGTTCTGAAATATTGTGTAATAAATCACCAGTTTGGACACCAGATGATTCACTTTGAGTTTCATGTGATGGGAAAGCTGAATGTCTTTTCCCTGATTCTCTGGTCTCAACTTTCTCTTTGATGTTTTTTAAACCTTTAGCCCACCGAAAAGCTGTCCTATAGGGAATGCCAGCACTTCTATCATACTGATAGCGCTTTTTTTTGTGGCTTTAATGGACCTGTTTAAAAATAGAGATATCCTTGCACCATAAGTAACCATTGGATTAATGAAACAAGAACACATATAAGTTTGAAATTCTCACGCTACACTTTATATTCGATGAAATTGGATACAGTAAAATAAACTCTGATTCTGATTATGTGACATTAATAATTTTGTAGTATTAGGTGTTATGGTCAAATTGACTGAAACCTCCTTCCTTTTCAATTACCTAAATAACTTGTTTACTCAAAACACTTCATTAAAACTGCAACCATAGAAACATCACTATTTGTGAACAATGCATGAATTGAAAATCTCATTTAATTTCCTATCACATGTTTTGATAACTTTATTTATATCTGTGGAAAAAACTAAGGCAAATAATAGCAGAAATAATCATTAAACAATCAGAACCACATCAACATGAAGATTTATAAGCATTAATTCTACAGTTAAATTACACTTGCAATGCTTGAATACTTACTCTTATTGTAAGCTGAATATAAATGATACTGGGTATTTCGTTTAGATGACAGGGGCTTTTCACATAAACTGCATATGTAGAAGGTTTTACCTTCATTTTTAGCAAGTAGAATAAAGTTATCTTTCCCCTGTTGTTCCATTTGTGGGTCTGAAAAATAAATAAGAAGTACAATGAAAAGAAACGTAAAAATTGAGGGGACTTTCAAAATCTAGTTTTCTCAAAATAGTAAAATAGTGTAGTATAGTAACATTGCACTAAAACTTCCAGTACATCAAGTTTGAAAGCCAAAAATCAATCAGAAAAAAAATCAAAGAGTCTTAAGAATCTTAAGTGCATATTAACATACAAATTAAGTTTCACATTTGAACAAAAAAAAACAAATGTCCAATTGAATGTAAATTCAATAGTTTTACAAGGCCGTACACAAACAGCAATCATTTGTCTAAAAATAAAAACCAAGGATGTTTAAATTTAGAACATTTTCATCATTTAATTTCAGAAAAAAAGTATCCAAAATATTTTTTGTAGTTCATTTCTATTTTAATAATTTGGACATGTTTGAAAACAAATCATTTGACATTTTGATGTTAAACCGAGTATTGTATTTTCACAACTTATTTGGTCAACCCTTGACTGCTAAATATTTGAATGATTCAATGTAGCTTCTAAAACAAACATTTGACCTTTGTCATGTCCTCTAAATAATAATGATAAACAGCTTTTTTATTTTATGCTAAATGTTTGCATATTTTATTAAAAGACTTGTGTGACATTTTTTCCATGCATACATGGTACAACTTCATAAATATTGTCAATACCATTTTAACTACCAGTAAGAAATGCCTACCAGTAAGATTACCTATTTTACAGCCTGTGGAGGAAGCCCTCCAGTCTTTCTTGGAATGTGTGGAGGAAAACTCTCAATTTCCACAAAAGCACAAAAACTGAAGTTAATATTTATAAACATCAAATATGGATAAAATATATGCTGTTGTGGATTGGGAAGATGGTTTTACCAGTATTATTAATTTAAAAACTGTGGAAGAACCAAAAAATTTGAAATAGTGTTAAGAGATTTTGAAAACTTGTTAATTGATTATTTAAAGACATCCTGGAATATTAGACAAACTATAGCCAATAGATAAATTTATACAATTTGCTATTCTCTTTTATACTGAATTTAATATTTATTGTGTGGTTTTTTTATTTTTATGGTCACTACCATGTTTTCAGACTTAAAGCAAAAATATTTGTGTTACATAACTAATTATGGAATTGTATTATGTTCAACCAACAAATGAAATACTGTGTATTTGAAGTGACTTATAAGCCCATTGTTGGCTGAGCAATTGGTATAATTTGTTTAAAACATGTTTTTGTGAATTGCATGTCACTATAATAAATAAATAAATAAAAATAAAAAAAAATTTGTAATATTTCAAAGCAATCATAAATTCCCTGATTTATGATAAACAATGGTATTAATCTGGTTACCTAAGCAAAACAATTGTGAGGTGGTTTCAATAGAGCATAATCCCTTTATAATCCCTTGTCTATGGCTTCTTTGAAGTTATAAAGTAAAAATTCAACATACAAGATATCTGTCACAATTAAAACTGGTATCAATCTGAATAACTATCTTAGCAATAGAAACCTGAGTGGGTTTTAACAAAGATGTTTTTCTTTATGGCATCTTTTAGAGTGGTAAATTTAAAAGTATTTTATATTCTCATACATTTTAATATTTAGTACGCCATATTTCTGTATTCTTTAAACAATAGGACTCGCTGGGGAAAATGAGGGCTTTTCTCCACAGGTTCGAAAACTGGCTGAGGGATCCACTTTATGCAATATCATTTGATGAAAAAATAAGGCTTGATAATTGAAATATTAGTTACACATACCTCAATAGACAATCCATATAGATTCTGCCCCAATCTTTCCAAGTAGGATTAAATCAGAAACAAATTCTTTGATAAAACATAATTTATACATACATGTGTACAGTGATTTTATATCATAAACTACATATACAATACTCTAGTGGAGAACACTGCAGTAGAAAAGACACATACTGTGTAGGAAGAGCATGCAGAAGGCTGGGAGTACATGGGAAAATAGCATTGCTAACCTGGCAGAAGGCACAGCATGACACACACACTTACTAATATATTGTACAATTGGATAGTTTGATATATATGTGTTCGTGTATATGTACACCTGGCTTTCTATCTGAAAAATGAATTTACCTTTTTTTTTGAAGACATTATTTCTACCTGTGCTATAAAAGAAGATTTTTTAACCCAGAAATTTTACATTCTCTTATAGTAATAGAACACCTTTCTTTATTTGAATTATTTTCACAAAATAGCTCAGGTAAATGATTTAATCTATCAATACATATAACATTGGGCATATTCAAACATATTTTGCTGTATAGTTTACCAAGATATTTATTGTAAGTGAAAAATAGTGGTGCAGAAAATATAAAATATATTGTGCACACCCTGGCTAGATCAAACCTCTCAGGTTGGGGGTCCTGATTTTTCATCTTTGCTCCCAGTTTTTAGATAAAAACTTAAAAAGCTTGATTTTGTCTTGGAAAATAAGCTGTTTTGTCTCAAATTTAATGTTTATAAACTTCACCTTTTATTCTATAAATTTCACTCACATTTTTATGCTTTCATGTATTCACAAAACATTTTATTTAATTAGGAATACAACCTAGCATCACAATCATATGTATAAGTTTAGACTTAATCAATGATAAGTAAACAGTGCTGATGCCACATGGCCATGCTGTACATGTGTATCCAAAAGGATGATCCAGCTTGGTGTTTGGAGTCTCTGATTGGATGATTTGAAAGACAAAGCATTTTATTATACTACCTTCAAATAGCTTGGATAGATAGGAGTTTTGTTTTCAGTTTTATGTTGCAGAGTTGTACAGAAATTGATCTTTATAAACATCAAATATGGATAAAATATATGCTGTTGTGGATTGGGAAGATGGTTTTACCAGTATTATTAATTTAAAAACTGTGGAAGAACCAAGAAAGAGTTTGGACAAGTATGAAGTCAATGAGGAAATTCAGGCTCCATTCAAAGGGAAAATATATAAAGCAGTTATAATTGCCACAACAGGTGAGAAGATATGAATTTCTTTTTGTGTCAGATTAACAACACAACTTGTCATTATTTTAACCCGTGTATATCTGTGTGTGTTGTATTCTGAATAAATAAATCTATAATGTTTATTTAGTGAATGGAAAATTTGTGTTATGTGTGAATTCATAGATTTATCTGAAAATGATGTACACATAAACAACCAAAACTTTTGAATGAAAAACTTTATTGAAACTTTATTTGGTCTGAATCCAGAAATGAAGAAAGGCAATTTTGTTGCTAAATCTCAAGTAGTCAGTACACCTAAAAAAATCATAAATACCAATAATATGAACTAAAAACATTTACCAGTAAAAACAAAAAGATAAAATATTGATGCAATCCTCTTTCAAAGATCCAGTCTATGTCCGTCATTTTGCTACTTTGATACAACACAAAAAATTGAAATATAGTTTAAACATTATGAAAAGTATCACAAAATATTCAATAAATTTAAGTAAATATGCATGTATGGCTTATTAGCTTTACCTTTATGAGAGGGGCCATGAAACTGCCTATAAAATGGCACCTTTGATATCTTATAGAACAGACTATGGCAAAAATAATAGTAACATAACTTGTAACATAATTATTGAATAGTATTTTTTTTTTTTTTGGTGTTTATGAAATTGCTCGAAATTAATTTAAAATATTACTTTTGATGGACTGCAGTAATTTTGGAAGTGTCCACATTGATACAACAGACAGCTATGACTATTTCCTAAGCCTTTAAAGGCTCAAAAGAGCTATAATTATGTGTACAAGAAACAGTGCATATAACATTTAAAATCAATTTTTTCTTGATGTTGACAATACTTTTTTTATTGATAAAAAACATCAATTATGCTTTCTTCTATACAGGCTGTCTTTCTACCACAAATTCCTTTGATGAATTTTTAATTGTCACATGTAATCGTTAAAATTCTAATAGTACATTTTTAAAATATAATGGACAATTAAATCCCCTTATTATTTGTTTAATTTTATTTTGTGTTTAGTTTGTCAATGAAACAATATCTAATAAAAAATATTTACATAGATATTAGCATCTAATGAAATCTGCATCAAGTAATCTGATCAAGTAAAAAGTATTAAATTTTAAAATTCCCTCTAGGAGATAGAAAAGCTGCTTCTGTTCACCTAAAAGAATACATCAAGCAAAAGACCCATGGATCAGGCACAGCGCCACAAATAAGAAAAGAACTGGAATCATCTGAAGTTGAAAAAGGTATTGTTTATTGTATTAATGTCTGTGTATAAAATTTATGCCCATTATGTTAATAGTAATGGTTAAATTTTCTTTCAAAAGGTTAAAACTGCATATGTAATGTTTGTATAGCTGGCAGCAATATGTTTTTTATCATTTTATATGTTCTCTTTTCATTCTTCCAATATGGCCTTTAAAATCTCTTCGAACCAATAACTCTGTTTCAATATAGTAATTATTCTGCACTATATTATTTACATATACCAGCACTCCCAATACATATGTCAAATACAAACAAAATTAACTTCTTTGGTAAACATATATGTCCATGCTAACATCTCTCTGAGAATGATACTTTTGCCATTATTATTTAGTGTTAAATCAAACAAACACTGTACAGTTTTATTTAACTTGGCTCCATGGGGCACTGTGTATTATTGTATCCACCGGATAGCATCCGGTGGATACTATGGACTTGATTTCGTTACGCCTACGCCGCTGCCACCGCCGCCGCCGCCGCCGCCGCAGTGTGTAGACAGATTTCACCTTTACCGCTCTAACGAAAAAAATATTATAGCTAGCCTTCTCAAATATACAGGAAATATATATATAGCCATAAAATCTTGCCTGGGAATATTTTTGGCCTCATTTTGAAAAACAAGATGGCTGCCACGGGAGTTTTTTGACTTTAAACAAGGACTTTTGGTGGCCCTCTAGAGCAAAGGGTATTATAGGTATATAGATCTCAAATTCGCAGGATATGTTCCTCATTATAAAATCTTGACTGGGAATATTTTTGGCCTAATTTTGAAAAACAAGATGGCCACCACAGGCGTTTCTTTGCAGTCATGAAAAGTGCTTATATCTCCCTTATTATTGGTCCTAGAGGTTTGGGATGGTAAACCAACCTACAGGAAATCATGAGCTGGGAGTCTTTTGGTGTGGTCGGATTTGACCTTGGACCCCTCCTTCAAGGTCAAACGAGGATAGCCAGACTTAAAAGTGCTTATAACTCGCTTATTATTGGTCGTAGAGGTTTAGGATGGTAAACCAACCTACAGGAAATCATGGGCTGGGAGTCTTTTGGTGTGGTTGGATTTGGCGTTGGACTCCTCCTTCAAGGTTAAATGAGGATAGCCAAACTTAAAAGTGCTTATAACTCGCTTATTATTGGTCCTAGAGGTTTGAGATGGTAAACCAACCTATAGGAAATCATGGGCTGGGAGTCTTTTAGTGTGGTCGGATTTGACCTTGGACCCCTCCTTCAAGGTCAAACGAGCACAGCCAAACTTATATGTGCTTATAGCGCGCTTATTATTGGTCCTAGAGGTTTAGGACGGTAAACCAACCTACAGGAAATCATGGGCTGGGAATCTTTTGGTGTGATCGGATTTGACCTTGGATCCCTCCTTCAAGGTCAAACGAGCATAGCCAAACTTAAAAGTGCTTATAACTCGCTTATTATCGGTCCTAGAGATTTGGGATGGTAAACCAAACTATAGGAAATCATGGGCTGGGAATCTATTGCTGCGGTCGGATTTGACCTTGGGCCCCTCTTTCAAGGTCAAACGAGGATAGTACACCAAATCATGTGCTGGGAATCTATTGCTGTGGTCGGATTTGACCTTGGACCCTCCATCAAGGTCAAACGAGGATAGCCAAACTTAAAAGTGCTTATAACTCGCTTATTATTGGTCCTAGAGCTGGGGAATGGTAAACCAAAATCTAGAAAATCATGGGCTGGGAATCTTTTGGTGTGATCGGATTTGATCTTTGGCCCCTTTTTCAAGGTCAAATGAGGATTGCCAAAATTAGTGTTTATATTTTGCTTATTTGTATTCCTAGGGGTTTGCAGTGTCACACCAACCTATAGGAAATCATGGGCTAAGAATCTTTTGATATGGTCAGATTTCACCTTGGGCTTCTCCTTCAAGGTTAAGCGATGTTAGAATGGCTATGGTGAGTTTTCTTCTGGTGGATACAATTTGCATCAGTTCTCCGATGCGATAGGTCTAGTTGTTTATGCAAGTAGTCACAGTAATATGTCTGATCCATTTTTTTCAGTGCTATTTTTTTTCAATTTAGATTTAACAAGTGAACAATGATCCGTCTTATGATCAAGATCAAATGAATGGCATAGAAATATTTATTTTAGTATTATTTAAGAGGTTTGGGTCAAGTTATGAAGTCAAACCCCTTAATGTGCTTGGACTAATAATAAAATGTTTTCCTTTTCTATTTCATATGCCGCTTAGATGAATATGCTCAAAAGACTCCAGTCAAAGAAGATCAAGAGTTTACACAGTTAGCAGGTAACCATGCTCAAAGTCATATATTACATGTACAAGGACTGTAAACTGCTGACTAACGGTAAGCAGCTACCAGCTTTCCCACTTGAGGTCAGGCTGGGATTCAAACTCTGATCTCAGAAAATGAAGCGTGTGTATTACCACTGTACCACAATTGATTTTAAAACTGGAAGTTGCTAGAGATAGGTTGATCTGTGCTGATTTAGCTGTGGAACGCTTTCCTGTGTTACATCAGTTCTATGAGCCTAACACAGAATAATCAAACTACTTAAAGCAGCAACCTCAATATATATATATATACTAATGGATTGAACCTTTCATGTACATACATTGTAATGCCACTTTTCATGTACACTCAACATAATTTTAATGTATATCTCAAAAATATCTTCCATCTTTATTTCTTTTTAAATGAAAAATAACCATTTTGTTTCTTAATTTCTATAGAATAACTAAAATATATATGACTAAAATTGATCAACGTTTGAACGTCTTTTTTCTGGAAAACTTTAAAATTCACTGTACATGAATAGTTTTACAATGTACTGGTAATATAAAGAGACCTTTCATGTACACCAATATTTACAAATACATAAACCATTCAGGTACACTGATATATACATATATGTAAACCATTCATGTACATTGACATATATGTATACCATTCGTGTACACTGATATATACATATATGTAAACTATTCAGGTACATTAATATATATACATATATGCAAACCATTCGCGTACATGGATATATACATATATGTAAACCATTCTTGTACATTGACATATATGTATACCATTCATGTACACTGATATATACATATATATAAACCATTCAGGTACATTGATATATACATATACGCAAACCATTCATGTACACTGATATATACATATATGTAAACCTTTCATGTACATTGACATATATATACATATATGTATACCATTCATGTACACTGATATATACATATATGTAAACCATTCAGGTACATTAATATATATACATATATGCAAATCATTCATGTACATTGATATATACATATATGTAAACCTTTCATGTACATTGACATATATATACATATATGTATACCATTTATGTACACTGATACATACATATATGTAAACCATTCATGTACATTGTACACATACATGTACACTGATGCATATATGCAACGTTTTTGTGTAATCTGGTACATACATGTACATGCACCTTTCTTGTGCACTATTATCCAGTTCTCAGTGTAATGATAAGAACTCTCCCACGTCTAATTTCTTGGATTTGAATCTCAATACAAATATATTGACATATGTCTACAAACTGAAATGAAACTTTCCATGTGCGCGGTTACATTATGCACAAAAATTTCATGTGCACTATTAATCGTTATTGTGAAGCATTGTGTTTTCCATCTATTCAGAGAGTAAGATTGTGCTCAGATAGTGAAATTGTAACAAGCAACCAGTGCCCATGAATGGGCTCTGTGTCAGCTGTGTGTTTTGAGTTTCAGAGAAGAGGTAAAAGAAGAAAAGGACACAAAAGTTGTGCCCTTCAAATGTTTTTCAGAAGTACCAAGTTTACTGTTGAGGTGTAAAAAAGTAGGTGGTAAACAAAATGTCAATTCAAAAGTTTTCCAATTACAACCGATTCATTCAACACTGAAAATCTCAAAAGCAGCTTTTGCTCAGCGATGCAATTGAGCTAGAGTTCTGCAATTTTACTATGTTATTACTGACCCCAAAGTAGGTGAATAACACATGTACACAAAATTCTGTAAATGCAATAGTTTCAAGTTACAATTGATTTACTCAACATTGAGAACCTCAAAGTAGCTGTTGCTCAGCTATGCGTTGACCTACAGGTCTGTAATTTCACTATGTTATAGCTGACCCCAAAGTAGATGAATAACATATTTAAACAAAATTCTCTAAATGCAACAGTTTTAAAGTTATAACTGATTTACTCATAAGTGAGAACCTCAAAGTAGCTATTGCTCAGCTACAAAATAAGCTACAGTTCTGTAATTTTACTATGTTATTGCTGACCCAAAAGTGTTTGAATAACATATTTATACAAAATTCTGCAAATACCAGTTTTCAAGTTACAGTTGATTTACTCAACAGTGAGAACCTCAAAGTAGCTGTTGCTCAGCTATATAAGAAGCTACAGTTCTGTAATTTCGCTATGTTACAGCTGATCCAAAAGTATGTGAATAACATACTTAAAGAGAATATTCTAAATCCAATAGTTTTCAAGTTCTAACCGATATACTCGGCTTCTACCAAGGACTTATTTTTTCATGACCATCTGTTTTTAGCAGGCCTTGTATCAAAGGTTACAACTTTCTGGAAAAATCAAAAGGGTCTTGGTCCAATTTAGATCTCATTAAGTCTTGAGACTAATCTGAATCAAAGCTGAAAGGCTGTATAACAGGGAAATTCCTAATTTTTCCACTCTCAAAGTGTTCTTGTTTACTTCTATTTCTGTTAATTCCCTTGTTTCACGGCAGCAGTGTACTGTATGATTGATAGTTGTAAGGGTAGGTCCCTTTTTACATAATGGGTCTTGTGTAACAATTCATTTAAAGATTGGAAACTATGTGCCCGCCTTAACTTTGTTAAATGGACAGTTTTTTTTTGTAAAAGTCACAGACATGCATTTGAGAAAAAAACATTTGTTTCAAGAGTTACCATTTATTAAAACAATAATGATGTTTACAGTATTTGGTAGAGATCAATACAGAAATACACCAATTTACAAGAATCAATACACAAACTTACAGGAAATCATGGGCTGGAAATCTTCTGATGTGTTCAGATTTGACCTTGGGGCCTTCTTCAAGGTCAAATGACGATAGTGAAGCTTAAAAGTGCTTTTAACTTTTTGTGAAACCCACTTAATGGAAATCATGGGCTGGCAATCTTCTGATGTGGTCAGATTTGATCTTTGGCCCTTCCTTCAAGGTCAAACAAGGACAGTCAAGCTTTAAAGTGCTTATAACATGCCTATTTTGGGGCTAGAGGTTTGCAATATGAAACCAACTTATGGGAAATTATGGGCTGGGAATCTTCTGATGTGGTCAGATTTGGGCCCCTTCTTCATGGTCAAACAATGGTTCATTGACTTTGGCAAGTTGTCTTTCAGGTGGATACAAATTTGTATCGGTTCTCTGATGTGCTAGACCTCGTTTGGTTTGGATAAAAAAGGGTTTAGGTAATAGGAAAAGTATGTATAAAACAATTACAATAGGAAAATGAAACAGAATCGAAATCAGTTAATAAACTTAAATACATTTGATTTTAGAGGTTCAGATAAAAGAGGTTATACTGTACTAAGATTACAATGCTGTGTGACAAAAGTAACAACCACTTCACTAGATGGCCTAGTCTGAAGTCCAGACATGAATGTAGATGCATATGTAATGCCACAGGGCTATAACAATATGTTTTGGTCTTATTAGTAGACAAAATATTTTATTAAGTGTTGATTCTAAAAATTTGAAATGTATGGGCAGTTCCGAGTCATGTCCAAAAAAAAGATGGGAACCTGTCCAGTACCAAGTCAGTACAAAAATTTTTAGCTTCAGGGGAGAGGGGAGAGAGCGTGGGTCTGCCAGCTATATTTTCTATTGCTTATAACTCAGCAACCACTGGGCAGAATCTCTTCGAATTTAGGACATGTATGCAGAAGCCCTGCTAAAAATTCTGAATAACTTAAAAAGTGCTTCACCTATTCACATGAAATTTAGCAAGTACATTTATTATGTAGATGTTTGTAAATTGTTAACTTTTGGAAGTGATCTGATACAAAATGGCTGACTTTTTGACGATTAACATTTTGCTTGTAAACTTTTTTGACTTCTCACATTGGTACAATCTATTTCCCATCATTCTGATAATATTATTACTATTATTACATAGATTTTCAACTTCAGTACGCTAAATTTCTACTACATTTAACTCTGCTGCCTTAAGAAATTTCAAATCTATGGACCCTGGAAAACTGATAGACTTTCACATCCTCTGCACTTTTAGCCATGTTGACGATCAGTATGACAAAATTTTTGGTGATGAAAGTTTGATTTATCTTAACACACCAGTGTAGTTTGAAAGATTTATTTCCTTAATTGAGAAACACAGTCATTCCATTCTTTTGATGCTCAAATGATTATTCTTTTCCTCTCTTTATTCCTGTCTGCATCTCTACACTACATCTGGTTATTCAAATTGGGTTTCTGTACGCATTTCCTGGAAAAGAGTAGAAAACAAACATGCTTAAATTGTTGGTTCAGCTGAAAAATAATTCACAAGACAAAGATTTTCCTGCTTGTAATTGAACTACCATATCTCACACCATTTCTGACATAAATGCATTATTAGATTTCAAGCAGACATTTAACATGGCTCCCGAAAATGGTGAGACAACTTTTTTCCCCATGGGGTCGGGGTATTGTTTTCACCCATGGTGTCTGGATGGGTGGGCAGGTGGCGGGAAAAAGCTTGTCCAAGCTGTATCTCAGAAACCGTAAATTGTAGGAAGTTGATACTTAGTAGGGACATTGGTTAGGGGGTGTAGGTGTGCAACGTCATGGTGAGACCTTGATTTGACCTTGGACCTTGCCATAGTGACCTTGAGTTTGAAAAACTTGTCGGGCTATATCTCGGAAACCGTAAGGTGTAGGATGTTTATACTTGGTAGGGACATTGGCTAGGGAGTGTAGGTGTGCAATGTCATGGTCTGACCTTGATTTGACCTTTGACCTTGCTGTAGCGACCTTGACCTAGAAAATCTTGTCCGGGCCATATCTTGGAAACCATAAGTTGTAGGAAGTTGTTTGTAACATGGTTTGGGGTGTAGGTGTGCAATGTCATGGTGTGACCTTGATTTGACCTTTGACCTTACTGTGGTGACCTTGACCTATAAAATTTTGTCCGGGCTATATCTTGTAGAGCATTAAGTGTAGGAAGTTGATACTTGGTAGGGACATTGATTGTGTTGTAAGTCTGCAACTTCATGGTGTGACCCTGGTTTGACCTTTGACTCTGCTGTAGTGACCTTGACCTATAAAATATTGTCCGGGCTAGATCTCAGAAACTTGAAAATTTTTATTACTTACATGTAGCTTACCATGTGGGACTGAATGCTGTTCTCTGATGGCTGTGAGGCCTCGCCAACTACTAAGAAAAACAGACATTTATAGTTGGTTGGTTTTATTTGTGCAGTCTGGTAGAACAGTAACATAGGACCTATGTAAAATCTTGAAACAGTTCCACAAAGCCTTAGGATTACCTTGATTTTCAGCCACAATGTTGGAATAATGATTGCAATTGGAATTCTCAGGCAGGAAATTATAGTGATTGATTGCAGCCTGATAACGGCTACGATTACTGGGTGAGTTTTCGCGGCACCATGCATACTCATGTTTCCTCTTGAATCGTTTTGCTTTGAGCATGTCGCAGTTCATGAAACCAGTCTCAGCACGTCTCGATATATTTTTCTTCTTGATAGGGGCGTATATAGAAGTACTGTATCAATACAAAGTTCAGGATACTTTCAGAGCACTGTCAGTTATATAAAGGTCCAAACAATGTTTAAATAGAGAAAATAATCTCTAAGAGAAAGATAATGCATGTACCCTTTATCTACATCTGGCATGGCCGAAATATGGTTTAGATGTTTTGAATATTACCATGCATACACAACTGGTAATACATTCAATGAATGCTTATGTGTGGTGTTGCAGCAAAATCTGTGGTTCACTTGATGAAATTCCCTCTGTTACAATGGGAAGTTGTAAAAGTACAATTCTTAATGAAATCTAATATGACCTTTACAGTGCTTAATCTGCATCAAAAGACAGATCCAAAGATGCAACAAGATTTTAAAGGTCAAGGTCACTTCAGCAAGGTCAAAGGTTAAATCAAGGTCTCACCATGATGCTGCACACCTACAATCCCGAACCAAGGTCCCTACTAAGCATCAACTTCCTACACCTTATGGTTTCCGAGATATAGCCCGGACAAGATTTCTAGATCAAGGTCACTACAGCAAGGTCAAATCAAGGTCAGACTATGATGTTGTTCACCTACACCCCCTAACCAATGTCCCTAATACGCATCAACTTACTACACCTCATGGTTTCCAAGATATAGCCCGGACAAGATATTATAGGTTAAGGTCACTATGGCAAGGTCAAAGGTCAAATCCTGGTCAGAACATGATGTTGCACACTTATACCACCTAACCAATGTGCCTATCAAGTATCAACTTCCTAGACCTTATGGTTTCCGAGATATAGCCTGGCCAAGGTTCTATAGGTCAAGGTCACTATAGCAAGGTCAAAGGTCAAATCAAGTCCACACCATGATGTTGCACACCTACGCCCCCTAAAACCAATGTCCCTACCAAGTATCAACTTCCTACATCTCACGGTTTCCGACTGAATGCTGTTCTCTGATGGCTGCGAGGCCTCGCCAACTACTAAGAACAAGAGGAGAGTGCCCGTGAATGGGCACTGCATCAGCTGACTGAGTGTTTTTGATTTGTGAAGGTGATTAGAGGACGGAGTAATTATCAGGAAAAGGGCTGTACAGAAATACAGTAAATGGTAACTGAACAGCAAGTTCGAAAGAAATTCCGAGGCTGACAGAAGAGAAGGATAAAAAAGTTGTGCCCTGTAAATGGTATTATGAAGGAAAATAACAAGGTAATTGTTTAAGTGTAAAAAATAGGTTAAAACATATTTAAAGAAATACTACAAATGCAATATCCTCGTTCGACCTTGAAGAAGGGGTCCATGGTCAAATCTAACCACACAAATACATTCCCAGCCCATGATTTCCTATGGTTTACCATTCCAAACCTCTAGGACCAATTATAAATGAGTTATAAGCACTTTTAAGCTTGGCTGTCCTCATTTGACCTTGAAGGAGGGGTCCAAAGGTCAAATCTGACCATACCAAAAGATTCCGAGCCAATGATTTCCTATGGGATGGTTTACCATCCCAAATCTCTGTCACCAATAATAAGCGAGTTGTAGGCACTTTCAATTTTTGCTATCCTCATTTGACCTTGAAGGAGGGTTCCAAGGTCAAATCGGACCATATCAACAGATTCACAGCCCATGATTTCCTGTCTGTTTACCATCCCAAACCTCTGGGACCAATAATAAGCGAGTTATAAGCACTTTTAAGTTTGGCTATCCTTGTTTGACCTTGAAGGAGGGGTCATTGAAGGTCAAATCTGCCCACACCAAAAGATTCCCACCCCATGATTTCCTACAGGTTGGTTTATCATCCCAAACCTCTAGGATCAATAATAAGGGAGATATAAGCACTTTTCATGACTGACAAAAAACACCTGTGGCGGCCATCTTGTTTCTCAAAATGAGGCCAAAAATATTCCCAGACAACATTTTATGGTTATTAATATATACTGCAAACTTAAGAAAGCTAGCTATAATATTTTTTTTCATCAGAGCAGTAATGGTGAAATCTCTCTACACAGTGCGGCTATCCAGTGGATACAATGATTTACTCAACAGTGAGAACCTGAAAGTAGCTATTGCTCAGCTATGCCATGACATAGAGGTCTGCAATTTCACTATGTTATAGCTGACCAAAAATTCTGTGAATAACATATTTAACAAATTACTCTAAATGTAATAGTTTTCAAGTTACAACTGATTTACTCAACAGTGAGAACCTCAAAGGAACTATTACTCAGCTATGCAATGAGCTACATGTTTGAAATTTTACTATGTTATAGCTAACCCAAAAGTAGGTGAACAACATATTTAAGCAAACTACTGTAAATGCAATAGTTTTCAAGCTACAACTGATTTACTCAATAGTGAGAACCTGAAAATAGCTATTGCTCCGCTATACCATGAGCTATAGGTCTGTAATTTCACTATGTTATAGCTGACCCAAAAGTAGGTGAACAATATATTTTAACAAAATACTCCAAATGCAATATTTTTCAAGTTATAGCTGATTTACTCAACAGTCAGTACCTGAGAATAGCTATTGCTCAGTTGTGCCATGAGCTATAGGTATATAATTTCACTATGTTATAGCTGACCCAAAAGTAGCTGAATAACATATTTGCACAAATTTCTGTAAATGTAATAGTTTTCCAATTATAACTGATTTACTCAACAGTGAGAACTTCAAGTAGCTATTACTCAGCTATGAAATGAGCCACAGGTCTGAAACTTCACTATGTTATAGCTGACCCCAAAATAGGTGAATAACATATTGAAACAAAATACTCTAAATGCAATAGTTTTCAAGTTATAAGTGATTTACTCAACAGTGATAACCTAAAAGTAGCTATTACTCAGCTATGCCATGAGCTACAGGTCTGAAATTTTACTATGTTATAGCTGACCCAAAAGTAGCTGAATAACATATTTATACGAAATTCTCTAAATGCAATAGTTTTCAAGTTATAAGCGATTTACTCAACAGTGATAACCTAAAAGTAGCTATTACTCAGCTATGCCATGAGCTACAGGTCTGAAATTTCACTATGTTATAGCTGGCCCAAAAGTAGCTGAATAACATATTTATATGAAATTCTCTAAATGCAATAGTTTTTAAGTTACAAGTGATTTTACTCATAATGGAAGTTACTGAAAAGCCCAAAAGTAGCTATTACTCACTTAGCTATTGAGACAGACACCAAACTTACTCACCATATTGTAGCTATGAAAAAAGTAGCTGAACAACATATTTTCACAAAATGCTGTAAATGCAACACTTTTGAAGTTATAAGCGATTTAGTGCATGATTTCATGAATTTTAATGCATTAAAAATTATTAAAAAAATTTATTAAAAAAAAGTAAGACAGATCCAGGTCTCATACTCACACAAGAGAATCTACCTCTGGCCTAGTACATATATGCAAGATATGAGAGAAATCCCTGCAATAGTCACTGAGAAAATTGTGATAAAAAGTTGAAATTTTCACACTTTTGGTGGGGGTACCCCCCTTGTAATGTCTCTAGCAAACAGACGAACAGACAGATTTGCATGCCTTGAACAATTTTTCATCCTCGATAGATAAGGTATCTTTTAAAAAAACAGCATGTCTCTAGGCCTTGTAGTTTTGGAGAAGAAGTTGTTCACGCGGACGCGGACGCCCACGCCGCAGAGTGATGACATAATGTCAGCTGACTGACAAGTCAGCTGACATAAAAACAGACATTTATAGTTGGTTGGTTTTATTTGTGCAGTCTGGTAGAACAGTAACATAGGACCTATGTAAAATCTTGAAACAGTTCCACAAAGCCTTAGGATTACCTTGATTTTCAGCCACAATGTTGGAATTATGATTGCAATTGGAATTCTCAGGCAGGAAATTATTGTGATTGATTGCAGCCTGATAACGGCTACGATTACTGGGTGAGTTTTCGCGGCACCATGCATACTCATGTTTCCTCTTGAATCGTTTTGCTTTGAGCATGTCGCAGTTCATGAAACCAGTCTCGGCACGTCTCGATATATTTTTCTTCTTGATAGGGGCGTATATAGAAGTACTGTATCAATACAAAGTTCAGGATACTTTCAGAGCACTGTCAGTTATATAAAGGTCCAAACAATGTTTAAATAGAGAAAATAATCTCTAAGAGAAAGATAATGCATGTACCCTTTATCTACATCTGGCATGGCCGAAATATGGTTTAGATGTTTTGAATATTACCATGCATACACAACTGGTAATACATTCAATGAATGCTTATGTGCGGTGTTGCAGCAAAATCTGTGGTTCACTTGATGAAATTCCCTCTGTTACAATGGGAAGTTGTAAAAGTAAAATTCTTAATGAAATCTAATTTGCAAATTTAATAAGTAAATTAAATTTTTATAAGGTAATACCCTATCCAATGGACAATTGCTAAACCGGTCGGCGCAGACCGGCCCGCCAAACGCCAGAAAAAGACGTCCTGTGTTTCCACCGGCTGGCCGGTCCGAGTACTGTGCATTCGCCAGGTGGCGCATGGTATTTACTTCCTGTCTAGACAACATGACGTCATAGCATCTTTTTCGTTGTCTAAAACTATTAGACCCCTAGTAAGCTGATAGCGGGGTCGGTGGGAGGGTCTTGTGTGTCCATTGGATAGGGTATTAACTTATAAAAATTTAATTTACTTATTAAATTTGCAATTTTATTGCGTTAATACATCCTATCCAATGGACAATTGCTGAATAACTACCGCTTGGTCGGCGGGTAAGTTACTAGGGACTTATGTGAACTCACAAGTAATAGCAAATTTTAACCTACGGCCTAGGTTGACTTCGTCAGGAGACCTATAGGTCCAGGCCTGGGTTGACTTTAAGGTCAGGAAACCCTGCAAGGCCATGGTCGGTTGCCAGCGGCCGGTTACCCGGGGCTATACCACCGTCGCCCCCCCCCCTTTGTAGACCTGCTCTGAGGTAGGGGAAGAGAGGGATGAGTTCAGTCCCAAAATGCAAATAAACCTCCCAAAGGAAGCACGCCACACTTAATTCTTATGTACATGAAGAACTGTTATGCACATATAAAAATCTCCTCAATCTAAGGGCCACTTGTGGATCTGCTGAGCAGCCACTACCGAGCCCAATTGGTAAAGCTCTGAATCAGCCCAAGCCCCACCCTTCAAATAGAACTGTGTGAAGGTATTGTGACTTCAGTGGCAGGCTGACAAGATTGGATCTAAGGAGACTCACGACTGGAAGACCTTAGAAGCAGCAAAGGCCCTGACATCATGGGCTTTAACCTGATGTTAAATGTGGGCCTCCTGGTCAGAGAGCTCATAACATAGGATCACAGTCTGCTTGATCCAAGAGGAGATAGTGGCAGGTGGGATGTCTTTGTTGAAACCTTTCTTAAAGGAGCCAAAAACCACCTCCTTATTCTGCCTGATGTCTGAGGTCCTGTCCAAATAGTAGCACAATGCTCTGACCGGACAGAGGGACCTGTCAGACTTGAGGGATCTATCCAGAGTCGGGGCCAGGGCTGTTATAACCCCAGGGGCCACACTGGACACTCTATGGCCAGCTGATTCTAGGATAGAAAGCTGGGCGAGGATACAGGGACACCTTTGAGCAATCGGATTGGTGTCCAATATATCAGTTTTGCCAGGCATGAATCTCACTTTTGCACTTGCCCGACCCAAGGACCAAGAGGAATACCGTCTTGAAGGTCAAATGCTTCAAGGGGGGCCTACTTGATTGGATCAAATGGATTCTTAGCTGGTGCACGGCCAGTAAGAAGGTCCAGGAGGGTATGCCACTCCTGCCTCTGGGTCTGTCTCTGAGGAAACTATCCAGGAGACGAGCGAGATTTTCGTCCTAACTGATGTTGAAGGGTGAATTTCCAGTTTATCAACAATGGGTGACCTATAACCATCAATGGTGCTGGGCTGTTTGCCAAGCATGTATCTCACTTCTACGCTTGCCCGAACCCAGGGCCAAGAGGAAAACTGCCTTGAAGGTCAAATGCATCAAGGAGGCCTTTAATTGGTTCAAAATGAACCTTGTCAGCTGGTGCAAAAAACCAGGGATAGGTTCCATGAGGGGGTTCCCCTCCGGCCTTTGGGTCTGTCTCAGTGGAAGTTAACCAGGAGACGAGTGAGATTTTCATCCTTACTAACATTGATGGGCAAATTCTAGACTATCAGCAATGGCTGACCTGTAACCATCAATGGTACTGGGCTGCAACTTCCTGTACTGAAAGAGGTACCTAAGGAAGTAAACAACTGACTTTACAGGTGGTGCCCGAAGTCCACCTGATGAAAGATACATCACTTGGTAAAAAATGACCCATTTGCCTCATAGACTGATCTGATTGACCCCCCTTTGAGGAGCCTCAATTCTTGCTGCCACTGCCTCAGACAAGTCCTGCTCCTCGATTGCTGAGGCTCTAGGAGCCCTGCATGGAGATTAAGATTGGTCAGATTTCCGTGAGGGATCTGATCGAATGGCTGTGAACAGGCTGGACAGATTGGGGAGGCTCAGTGGGATGTGGCTGGACATGGCCACTAGATCCCAAAACCAAGGCATGTTGGGTCACCCCGGAGCAATCAGAATGATTCTCTTACATGGGGAGTCTTGCAACTTCTCCACCACTTTGCCCAATATGGCTGATGGTGAGAAGGTGTATGCTTTTAGATCCTACCATGGCCGACTGAGCACATCCACTGCTGTGGCCAGGGGATCCGGTACCGGTGACACAAAACAGAGGCGACTTGTTGTTGAACTTTGTGGCAAATAAGTTAATTTTGGGCCGGTGCCACCTACTGCATAGAGTGGAAGACCTCTGGGAGGAGAAACCACTGTTGGGATGGTCTGGCCTAGCCTGAACAGCCTGTCTGCTACCATATTAGGCCGGCCTGGAATGTGTCGTGCTTTAGAATCACTTGTTTCCTGGTACACCAGGTCAAGATTCTCCATAGTAGGGCACAAAGTGGGCCCGACCTCATTCCTCCTTCCTTTATGTATGACACTACTGTGGTGTTGTCAGTTGCTACAAGTACTATCTTGTTGAGCAAAGGTCTTGGAACTCTTTTAAAGCCAGAAAGGCTGCTTTAGTTCTAGATAGTTTATATATACAACTTGCTTCCCGGAGGGAACCAGGTTGCTCTTGCCAAGTGCTCATCTAAGTGAGCGCCCCATCCTTCTATTGATGCGTCTGTAAATATTTGCAGAGCATGTTTTTTATTGGGTGTCATGGTTGGCCTGTAAGTGCATTGTCTTCCTTCAGCCGCCATTGTAAATGGGGGTGCAGGGACCTGGGGACTTGGATCACCTTTTGCAGTGATTCTGGATACCCTCCAGTTGTTTTTTGAGGTGCCACTGTATGGGTCTCATATGAAGTCTGCCTAGATTAACATGCTTTTCTGTAGATGTTAGTAACCTATCAAGGACATGAATTCCCGGACCGGGCAAGCCGGTAGGGATAGCAGTTTTAACAGTCTCTTGAAGGTTCTGTACCCAGTCCAGGGTCGGTCGGAACCGATCAGACCTGAAGTCGAAACTGGTAGCCTACAAAATCAAAGTCTTGATTGGGCTCCAGCTCTGATTTCTCTAAGTTCATTCGCCAACCCAGTTGCTGACACATTATTTACTAGTTCCTGTGTATTTTGGAGACAAGCCTGGTGGGATCTGGCTCTCACCAACCAGCCGTCTAGGTACTGGTGGCTTCTTAAATCCTTGTGTATGGCCATCAATTTCACCTGCTTTGGTATCACTGTGAACTCAAAAGGTGCTGTGGACAACCCGAATGGCAGGGCCTTGAGTTGGTATGCCCGACCTTGGATGTGAAATCTCAGGCATTTCCTGGATTGTTCTTGTATAGGTATATGGACGTAGGTATCCCTCCTTCAACAGTTGTACTACCTAAAGTCCAGTCCCCAAGGCTTCCTAAGTTCCCCAAAAAGGGCTTAGTCTGGACCTTATAGGCAGATTGTGTGCCACATTTGGGACATTTGGTATTCTGACAATATTTTCTGTCCCTCCGGACACTGGTCCGGTCTGGTGACAATGATCCAGGTTAACAGTCTCTCTGTTTTTATTGTGGTCATATTTTCACATTAATAAACTCTTTGCCCCGGGCCAGCAGCCTGCAAGGTGCAGCATTTACAGAGCAATTGTAATATGTGAGATGTCAGTCCCCTGGCCGGACCTGATGACAAAATTGATTATTATCTCTGCAGTCAAGTCCAGCACCGATAACAGGTTGTTGAGAGGTGTGATAAGGGATGGTTGCCTGGCAGTAGCTTGGGAAACTGTCCTATCATCAAGATCACTGACCAGTTTAAGAATTCTCTGTAACCCAACTAACCTTAGGCAACTCTGTCCGGTACCCGGACTCCATACCCGGTACTTTACTGTAACCAGTAATTCTTGTAACCGGCAAAAACTGGCAGGTTGGGGTCACCAAGGAATTTTGACAGCTACTGGTCTATATTTAACCAGCTTTTTTTTTTTTTTTTAACCAGTTGGGTTGAAGCACTACAGTAAGGACTGTGTAGCCAACACCCTGTTAGTAGACTTGTAACCCGTAGAATGAAGCAAGTGTACAAGGCTGTGTAGCCAGTACCAGTCGGTACACTCTGTAGCTAGTTGCTGAAGTGTACAAGGCTGTGTAGCCAGTACCAGCCGCTACACTCTGTAACCAGTTGTTGAAGCCAGTGTACAAGGCTGTGTAGCCGGTACACTGTAACCAGTTGAGGCTACTGTATAAGGCTGTGAAGCCGGTAGCCGGTCGGTACATACTGTAACCAGTTATTGAAGTAACTGTACAAGGCTGTTTAGCCGGTAGTCAGTCGGTACACTCTGTAACCAGTTGTTGAAGTAAGTGTACAAGGCTGTGTAGCCAGTAGGTACACCCTGTAACCAGTTGCTGAATGAAGTTTACAACTATCTTGTGTTGAATTCAGTTTCCTCCATTAATTCCTCTGTAACCGGTTGTTGAAACAAGTGTACAAGGCTGTATAGCCGGTACTGGTCGATACACTCTGTAACCAGTTGTTGAAAAAATTTTACAACTATCTTTGAACGCACGTCTTATTTGTAGATTTTGACAGTTGCTGGGAAAGCCCTTGTGAGCTATATTTAGAAACAAATGTTGGTCGGTGTGTCACGTGACCAGCTTGCTGGTCGGAGGGACAACGTGATTGGCTGGTTGGAGATGACGATCAGCTTCGTGAACTGGTCGGAAAATCACGTGACCAACTTCGGGGATACGCCCTCACTAGAGGTGTTCTTTCCTTATATCACAGTAAACTTAAGCTTACTGGTCGACTGATGTCTGTAGCAGAGAAGTCTGTACCAGTACGCTGGAGGTGGATTACAGGAACTAAAAAACTGGAATCACAGTAGACGTGAGTGCAAAGAATGTACTTCAGACCTTCTTGTTCGGTGAATCACGTGATAAACTTCGTGACTGGTCGGTGAAAACACGTGACCAGCTTCGTGAAGACACGCGATTGGCTGACTGGGTATGACGTCAGAGGTCGCGTTCTTTTAGCTGGCCGGTCGGCTGATGCTTTAAAAGCAGATAAGCCTGGACCAGTGCACTCTGTAGATGAAATTCCTGGCCGGTCTGAAGTCGGTTCTTCTTCTCAGCCGGCTGTACACTCAAACCAGTTTCCTGGCCATCCACTGCCCTTACTACCGACACAAGTGCCGGGTCCATAAGGGTGGGACTGAGAGTGACAAAAGTTCCTTCTATGTAGAAAATACTTGAGAGGTCGGTTGAAGAAATCTGAAGAATTCACCTCTTGTTTCTGATGAAAAAATACTCGAGCTAGGCTGGTGTGACTGATGCTTAACAGCAGAGAAGTCGGTACCAGTGCGCTCTGAAGAAATCTGAAGAATTCATCTCATGCTCCTGATTAATAAACACCAAATACTCGAGCTGGGCTGGTGTGACTGATGCTTTACAGCAGAGAAGTAGTGCCCTCTGAAGAATGCATCTGTGATGGGGAATTCCTTCCATTCACAGATTTCAAAACTACGTAGACTGAAGATCTCGTGTAGAGACGTTTCTATGGTGATTGTAGCGGGAAGGTTATAGATGAAACATTCAAACAAAAGACACGGATAAAAATACCTGTTAGAAGTATATCCATAATTTCTCAATATTGTTGATCTGCCCCTAACAACACAAAGGTTGAATGGGAGGAAACTAGCAAAATGGCTGCCTTCATATATCTCGTCAATTACTGCCCTATCATCAATAATAAATTGAGCCAACTAGGGAGCGTTTCCAGCAGATTTCTAAATGTATATCCGTGCTTGACCAGCTGGTACAAAGAAACTCTCCACATATAAGGTTTAAAATCCGTCATAAAGCACACTTTTCCTTTAAAATTCTGGAGATGTTGAAAACACGTCTGCACAGTACACGCGCCAAACGAAAAAGATGCTATGACGTCATGTTGTCTAGACAGGAAGTAAATACCATGCGCCACCTGGCGAATGCACAGTACTGAGACCGGCCAGCCGGTGGAAACACAGGACGTCTTTTTCTGGCGTTTGGCGGGCCGGTCTGCGCCGACCGGTTTAGCAATTGTCCATTGGATAGGATGTATTAACGCAATAAAAATGACCTTTACAGTGCTTAATCTGCATCAAAAGACAGATCCAAAGATGCAACAAGATTTTAAAGGTCAAGGTCACTTCAGCAAGGTCAAAGGTTAAATCAAGGTCTCACCATGATGCTGCACACCTACAATCCCTAACCAAGGTCCCTACTAAGCATCAACTTCCTACACGTTATGGTTTCCGAGATATAGCCCGGACAAGATTTCTAGATCAAGGTCACTACAGCAAGGTCAAATCAAGGTCAGACTATGATATTGTTCACCTACACCCCCTAACCAATGTCCCTAATACGCATCAACTTACTACACCTCATGGTTTCCAAGATATAGCCCGGACAAGATATTATAGGTTAAGGTCACTATGGCAAGGTCAAAGGTCAAATCCTGGTCAGAACATGATGTTGCACACTTATACCACCTAACCAATGTGCCTATCAAGTATCAACTTCCTAGACCTTATGGTTTCCGAGATATAGCCTGGCCAAGGTTCTATAAGTCAAGGTCACTATAGCAAGGTCAAAGGTCAAATCAAGTCCACACCATAATGTTGCACACCTACACCCCCTAAAACCAATGTCCCTACCAAGTATCAACTTCCTACATCTTACGGTTTCCGAGATATAGCCCAGACAAGATTTTCAAACTCAAGGTCACTACGGCAAGGTCAAAGGTCAAATCAAGGTCACACCATGACACTGCATACCTACACCCCCAACCAATGTCCTTAATATGCATCAACTTCCTACACCTCACAGTTTCTTAGATATAGCCCGGACACGATTTTATAGGTCAAGGTCGCTATGGCAAAGTCAAAGGTCAAATCCTGTTCAGACCATAATGTTGCACACCTATACCCCTAACCAATGTGCCTATCAATTATCAACTTACTACACCTCACAGTTTCCGAGATATAGCCTGGATAAGATTTTATAGGTAAAGGTCACTATGGCAAAGTCAAAGGTCAAATCAAGGTCACAACATGACGGTGCACACTTACTACTTCTAACCAATGTCACTATTAAGTATCAACTTTCCACACATTACGGCTTCAGAGATATAACCCGGACAATAATTTATAAGTCAAGGTCACTATGGCAAGATCAAAGGTTAAATTGGGGTCACACCACGATGTTGCACATCTACCACCCCAACCAATGTCCCTACCAAGTATCAACTTCCTACATATTACAGTTTGCAACATCCCAGATAGTAAGACGCTAGTGGGCCACCGTTGGCTATGGGTGGCAAAGTATAGCCAGTGGGTCACCTCTGAGCCACAGCTGCCACTGACTGCATTTTTTTTCAAAATTTTTAAAGCTTATAAATAACTTCATAAGCAACAATGTTCAATGTGAAAAACACATTATTTCAAAATATAAATATATTGCGTGGCCCACTGTTGGCCCACCAACTACCAAAGTCAGTGGCTTTAGCTCAGGGACCAGCCTATGCCCACTGGTGTAAAATTCCAGGAAAAATTAAATAAAATGTGCACTTTCTTTCACCAAACATAAGTTAATGTCATTTATATAAACAAACTTATGCTGTACTCCTTCATTTTGGTTAGTCAGTCTTTCCTCCACTTTATTACTTTATATATTGCTTGCTTATATATTTGCCACAGGTGGTTCATCAATGGCCCACCCACTACATCGGTAGTACAGGATCTATGATGGGCATCCAGTGGGCCAATGGTGGCAAATATTTTACTTTTAGTGAATGTTAAAGAAAGATATCTTCATTTTCTGGATGTGATATAATTTTGTTTTTTGTTGTTTTTTTTGATGAACCTAAAACTATCACAGATTATTTTTTGTTTGACACATTCAACTATGATTTGTAAGAGCTATGTGTAGTTGGTGGACCAATGGTGGTCCTCTGGTGGCTATATCTCAAGCTCTGCTGAACAGCATTTGTTTGACAGATCTTGAAAAGAGACTGTCTTGGCTTAAATTCATTTAGTTTAAGTGAATTACTTTCCAAAAATTGTTGTTTTGAATTTTATTTCTCAAAAAAATTCCAATATTTGCCACTGGTAGTCCATCAGTGGTCCACTTTCTGCCTGAATGGTACACATACTGTTGGTCCAACCACTGAGCCACTGCTGGACCACTGACTGCATTCTAAAAATTTTTTTAAAGCATTATAAACCTTTTCATAAGCAACCTCATCTATTGTTTTCTGCCATATTATTTAACAATATTCAATGTTAAAAACACATTATTTCAAAATATAAATATATTGCGTGGTCCACCAACTACCAAAGTTAGTGGCTTTAGCTTTACCATTGGCTTGCCAGTGTCACACCCACAGCAAAAACACACTGGGCCAACGGTGGCTGCCGATGTTGGACCAACAGATATACCAATGTTAGGCCAATGTCTGCATGCTCTCTGAGTTGTTGGCTAATGAAGGTGATCCACCGGTGGACCAATAGAAAAGCTTATCATTGGCTGCCGACAGTAGGCCACTGATGGACCACCAGTATACCTTATTGTTGGCTACCAACAGTGGACCAGTGTCTATCAGCTGGTCACGCCACCACAGAACCACCATAAAAGGCACCCAACAGTGGGCCACTAGTGGGCCACCAGTCAACATTGTTGGTTACTGAAGGTGGTCCACCGCTGGACCAATAGAAAAGCTTATCATTGGCTGCCGACAGTGGGCCACTGACGGACCACCAGTAAACCTTATTGTTGGCCGCCAACAGTGGACCACTGCCTATCAGCTGGTCACGCCACCACAGAACCACCATAAAAGGCACCCAACAGGGGGCCATTAGTGGGCCACCAGTCAACATTGTTGGTTACTGAAGGTGGTCCACCGCTGGACCAATAGAAAAGCTTATCATTGGCTGCCGATGATGGACCACCAGTAAACCTTATTTTCGGCTTATTGTCACTTTTAAATAATAGATGTTACATCTCTGTATTAATATATATTTCTTTTTTCCCATTCTTGTGCCACATATCTCTTCCAAGGTTTACCACTGGTAGCCCACCAACTATATCAGTGGTATACAAGCTATGATCGATGGGTCACTGATGGGAATTTTCTAATTTTCACCCAGATTTTAGATTGAATCAATAATTACACAGAAAAGTTAACAGAAGTGAAAGTTTCCCCTGTAAGCAAACCATAAAACATGTACAGGACAAAAATATGATATTAAATCAAAACTATTAATTGGGGTTGAGATGTAGCCACGACTGGACTACCCTTGGTCCACTAGCTGCTGTATGTATGTGTCCGAAAATATAAAGTGTCTTAAATTGAAAGGAATAATTACACTTGAAACATATTCCAATCAGTGGCTGAATTACCCTTGAAATATATTCCTATCAGTGGCTGAATTACCCATGCCAACGTTGGCCCAATGAAGGCTTGCCAACCAAACCTCAGGCTGCCGAGGTTGGGCCAATGGTGGGCCAATGGTGGCTTTTTATTCAAGATGGCGGCGAGCAATAATAGGGGATTTTAAGACACTTAATAAAAAATGATTCATTATGGTATGTCTAAAAATCATATTTCAGTGAGCCCACAATTTTTAACTAACTATTTTACAATTTTAGACATAAAAATAACATTCTCATTATAAATTCATACTAAGAAAAGTTGTTTCTGAACATTATAATTTTATTATTTGATTATGGATTATATCATCCTAAGATACTGCTCCACCATTGTTTACGTTTGGTCATGTGACTTATCAGGGATTCCCTTAACTAAAAACCAACCACAATCTGTCAATTATTTGCTTTCTGTTAACAATGGTCACATAACTTGATGCTGCAATCTGATTGGCTGATGCCGATTGGCTGATATAGCATCCACCGGCCAAAAAGCCATTGGGCCAACAGTGGCTGCCAACGTCGGACCGACAGATATGCCAATGTTTTGCCAACGTCTGCATGCTATCTGGGTTGTTGGCTAATGAAGGTGATCCACTGGTGGGCCAACAGAAAAGCTTACCATTGCTGCCAACAATGGGCCATTGATGGACCACCAGTAAACCTTATTGTTGGCTGCCAACAGTGGACCACTGTCTATCAGCTGGTCACGCCACCAAAAAACCGCCATAAAAAGTTGATGGCACCCAACAGTGGGCCACTGGTGGGCCACCAGTCAACCTTGTCGGCTACTAAAGGTGGGCCACTGGTGGACCAATAGAAAAGCTTATCATTGGCTGCCGACAGTGGGCCACTGAAGGACCACCAGAAAACCTTATTGTCGGCCATCAATGGTGGACCACTGCCTATCAGCCGGTCACGCCAATGGCTGGCCGCCACCTACAGCCAATGTCGGACTGACAGCTATGCCGCCGGTGGGCCAGTGGTGGCCCTACAGAGTCTTGCTATCTGGGATATAGCCCAGACAAGATTTTCATACTCAAGGTCATAACGGCAAGGTCAAATCAAGGTCACACAATGACACTGCACACCTACATCCCCTAACCAATGTCCCTATCAAGTAGTAGTGACAGAAAAGAAGGATACAAAAGTTGTGATCTGGAAATGGTGTTCAGAAGGAATGTAAGAAGGTAACTGTTAAGGTGTAAAAAGTAAGTTAAAAACATATTTAAAAAAAATATCGCAAATGCATTAGTTTTAATTTACTATGTTACAGCTGACCCCAAAATAGGGGAATAACATATTGAAACTAGACCTACAGCATCGGAGAACTGATGCAAGTTGTATCCACCAGTAGTGAGTGGAATCGCCTTAATTTTTATGGGTAGATTATTCGTCCATTTTTCCGACCGATGATCGACCCATAATCGGCTTTTTTACTCCACTGTCATGAAACACTTTCCAGGATAAAGTGTATTTCAATCCGGTAAGAATAACGGTGTTACCGACATATAGAAGCTACCAAAAGTACCCACTTCCGGTAAATATGGTGGTAGTTGTAAACAAACTCAAAATTCGCAAGAAATTTGTTAATTTATTGAAGGAAAGTTCAGGAAACTGCCCAAAATATAGAAATATGTGGATATTGAGACACTTAAAGAAGGGCGAGATTTAATCGATTTCTAGAAGTTATCAGTGACCGAACGCAATTGTACCATGACATTGACGATTGATCGAACATTGGTCTAATCGTCCACCCACTATCCACCAGAAAGAAAACTGACCAAAGCCATTAAAACATGCTTAACCTTGGAGAAGCCCAAGCTAAAATCTGACCATATCAAAATATTCTTAGCCCATGATTCCTATAGGTTGGTGTGACATTGCAAAACTCTACGACCAATAACAAGTGAGTTATAACCACTTTTATGTTTGGCTATCCTCGTTTGACCTTGAAGGAGGGGTCCAAGGTCAAATCCGACCACAACAAAAGATTTCCGGGCTATGATTTCCTATAGGTTGGTTTACCAAATCAAATCTCTAGCACCAATAATAAGTGAGTTATAAGCACGTTTAAGTTTGGCTATCCTTGTTTGACCTTCAAGGAGAGGTCTAAGGTCAAATCCGACCACACCAAAAGATTCCCAGCCCATGATTTCCTATAGCTTGGTTGACCATCCCAAACCTGTAGGACCAATAATAAGCGAGTTATAACCACTTTTAAGTTTGGCTATCTTCGTTTGACCTTGAATGAGGGGTCCAAGGTCAAATCCGACCACATCAAAAGATTCCCAGCCCATGATTTCCTACAGGTTGGTTTACCATCCCAAACTTTTAGGACCATAATAAGTGAGTTATAACCACTTTTGAGTTTGGCTATCCTTATTTGATCTTGAAGGCAGGGTCCAAGGTCAAATCTGACCACACCAAAAGATTCCCAGTAAATGATTTCCTATAGGATGGTTTACCACCCCAAACCTCTAGGACCAATAATAAGCGAGTTATAGGCACCTTTAAGTTTTGCTATCCTTGTTTGACCTTGAAGGAGGGGTCGAAGGTCAAATCTGTCCACACCAAAAGATTCCCACCTCATGATTTCTTGTAGGTTGGTTTGCCATCCCAAACCTGTAGGACTAATAATAAGCGAGTTATAAGCAATTTTAAGTTTGGCTATCCTCATTTGACCTTGAATGAGGGGTCCAAGGTTAAATCAGACCACACCAAAAGAATCCGAGCCCATGATTTCCTATATGTTGGTTTACCAACCCAAACCTCTAAGACCAATAATACAAGAGTTATAAGCACTTTAAGTTTGGCTATCTTCATTTGACCTTGAAGGAGGGGTCCAAGGTCAAATCGGACCCAACCAACAGAGTCCCAGCTCATGATTTCCTATAGGTTGGTTTACCATCCCAAACTTCTAGGACAATAATAAGTGAGTTATAACCACTTATAAGTTTGGCTATCCTCATGTGATCTTGAAGGCAGGGTCCAAGGTCAAATCCGACCATAAAACTTCTCACACCCCTCATGGTCTCTCTGTAGTTGGCCTCCTCAGTTGGTTCAGAGTCAGGGTCATCTCTGGAGGCATCTCTGTCTGCTGACCGGTCCCTGTGGATGTCACCATCCAGGGAACCGGTAGTACTGAGCTGGTCAGCTTCACTGTCAGAGGCTGCACTCAGATCTTCATCACCGGTGGGCTGAACCTCTGGGAACGAACCGGGGGCCTGAACAGGCTGGGTTGCTATCCCTGCACCGGGAGCCCCAAGGGGCTGGGTGGCAGTCTGCATCTCCTCTACAGCATTACCGGTGGCCTGGTCAAGGCAGGGACCGGGTTTCTCAGTGGGCAGGCTCTTCTCAACAGGCAGCTTACTGGTGGTAGGCTCAAAAAATGGCTTATCAGTGGGAGTCACATCAGAAGCTGGCTTCACAACCTGTTCAACCGGCACTGTGAAGGTCTTGGCTAGCAGCATTGCCTCAAGTCTGGAGAACCTCTGTGCCCACTTGTCGTCCAGTTCTTTGAGATCTTCAGCTGATGGTCCACTGCTTGAAGATCTCTTCTTGCTGGCAGACGGCTTAGGAGACTCACTATGTTTCGTCTTCTTGGTAGTAGGGGTAGACTGCACAGCCTTCACCTTCTCCACTTTACCCAACCCACTAATGTGTGCAGGGTCCACGAGAGTGGGAGTGGAGGAGGTCGTAGTTTAAGTGTTCGTCTTCTCTTTTCTGTCCCTGTAGGTTGGAGTGGCCAACTGTAGGACTTGATCAGGGGTAAACCCCTTGCAGATAACACATTCTTTCTTCAGGACGCAGGGGTTGTCACCTAGCCCTTTGTCCCTACAACGTGCACACTTGGAGTGGGTGTTGAACCCAGCCATAGCGTGTCCGCAGGAACCTCTTCTCTGTGGGACATAGTAGTAGATAATACTTCTAAACTTCTTCAAAGATAAATTAAAACAGTTGAGTTAGTTGTAGAACAAAAATTTCCTTGTCGTTGAAAACACGTCTTCACTCTCCGAAAAAACGAAAAAGATGTTATGACGTCACGTTGTCTAGACAGCAAGGAAGTACGAGGCGCCACCTGGCGAATGCGCTCTCCTGACCGGTCCTGCCGGTATTATATACAGGACGTCTTTTTCTGACGTTTGGCGGGACCGGTCGCGCTAACCGGTAAAGCAATTGTCCATTGGATAGGATGTATTAACATAATAAAAAACATAGTTAAAGAAAATATTGCAAATGCAATAGTTGTAATTTTACTATGTTATACATGACCCCAAAATAGGTGAATAACATACTGAAACTAGACCTATCGCATCGGAGAACCGATGCAAATTGTATCCACCAGAAAGAAAACTGACCAAAGCCATTAAAACATGCTTAACCTTGCAGAAGCTCAAGGTGAAATCTGACCATATCAAAAGATTCTTAGCCCATAATTCCTATAGGTTGGTGTGACATTGCAAACCTCTAGGAACACAAATAAGAGAGATATAAGCACTGTTAATTTTGGCTATCCTCATTTGACCTTAAAGGAAGGTCCCAAGGTCAAATCCGACCACACCAAAAGAATCCAGGCCCATGATTTCCTATAGGTTGGTTTACCATCCCAAACCTCAAGGACCAATAATAAATGAGCTATAAGCGCTTTTAAGTTTGGCTGTCCACATTTGACCTTGAAGGAGAGGTTCAAGGTGAAATCCAACCACACCAAAAGATTCCCATACCCATGATTTCCTATAGGTTGGTTTACCATCCCAAACCTCCAGGACCAATAATAAGTGAGTTATAAGCATTTTTTAGTTGGCTATCCTCATTTGACAGTGAAGGAGAGGTCCAAGGTCAAATCTGACCACACCAAAAGATTCCCAGCCCATGATTTCCTATAGGTTGGTTTACCATCCCAAACCTCTAGGACCAATAATAAGTGATTTATAACCACTATTAAGTTTTGCTGTCTTCATTTGACCTTGAGGGAGGGGTCCAAGGTCAAATCTGACCACACTAATAGAGTCCCAGCCCATGATTTCCTATAGGTTGGTTTACCATCCCAAACCTCTAGGACCAATAATAAGTGAGCTATATCCACTATTAAGTTTGGCCAGCTTCATTTGACCTTGAAGGAGGGGCTCAAGGTCAAATGTGACCACACCGAAAGATTCCCAGCCAATGATTTCCTATAAGTTGGTTTACCATCCCAAACCTCTAGGACCAATAATAAGCGAGTTATAACCACTATTAAGTTTTGCTGTCTTCATTTGACCTTGAGGGAGGGGTCCAAGGTCAAATCTGACCACACCAATAGAGTCCCAGCCCATGATTTCCTATAGGTTGGTTTACCATCCCAAACCTCTAGGACCAATAATAAGTGAGCTATATCCACTATTAAGTTTGGCCAGCTTCATTTGACCTTGAAGGAGGGGCTCAAGGTCAAATGTGACCACACCGAAAGATTCCCAGCCAATGATTTCCTATAAGTTGGTTTACCATCCCAAACCTCTAGGACCAATAATAAGCGAGTTATAACCACTTTTAAGTTTAGCTATCTTTGTTTGACCTTGAAGGAGGGGTCCAAGGTCAAATCAGACCACACCAAAATAATCCCAGCCCATGATATCCTATTGGTTGGTTTACCATCCCAAACCTCTAAGACCAATAATACGTGAGTTATATGCACTTTTAAGTTTGGCTATCCTTGTTTGACCTTGAAAGAGGGGTCCAAGGTCAAATCTGACCACACCAAAAGAATCCAGACCCATGATTTCCTATAGGTTGGTTTACCATCCCAAACCTCTAGGACTACTAATAAGCGAGTTGTAAGCACTTTTAAGTTCTTCTATCCTCATTTGACCTTGAAGGAGGGTTCAAAGGTCAAATCCGACCACACCAAAAGATTCCCAGCGCATGATTTCCTAGAAGTCGGTTTGCCATCCCAAACCTCTAGGACCAATAATAAGCGAGTTATAACCACTTTTAAGCTTGGCTATCCATGTTTGACCTTGAAGGAGGGGTACGAAGTCAAATCTGACCATACCAAAAGATTCCCAGCCCATAATTTCCTATAGGTTGGTTGACCATCCCAAACCTCTAGGACCAATAATAAGCGAGTTATAGCACTGTTAAATTTGGCCATCTTCATTTGACCTTGAAGGAGGGGTCCAAGGTTAAATCCGACCACACCAAAAGATTCCCAGCCCATGATTTCCTATAGGTTGGTTTACCATTCCAAACCTATAGGCCCAATAATAAGGGAGATATAAGCACTTTTCATGACTGACAAAGTAACACCTGTGCCGGCCATCTTGTTTTTTTTCAAAAATGAGGCCAAAACTATTTCCAGTCAAGATTTTATAATGAGGAACATATCATGCTATCCGGTGGATACAACTAAATAATCTAACTGCAATAGTTTTCGAGTCATAAGTGGTTTACTCAACAGTGATAACCTAAAAGTAGCTATTACTCAGCTATTCCATGAGTTACAGGTCTGAAATTTTACTATGTTATAGCTGACCCAAAAGTAGCTGAATAACATATTTACACAAAATTCTCTGAATACAATAGTTTTCTGAAGTTACAAGCGATTTTTACTCATGATGGAAGTTACTGAAAAGTCCAAAAGTAGCTATTACTCATTTAGCTCTTGAGATAGACACCTAAGTTACTCAGCATGTTGTAGCTATGGAAAAAGTAGCTGATGAGATACAGGTCTGAAATTTTACTATGTTATAGCTGACCAAAAAGTACCTGAATAACATATTTTAATAAAATGCTCTACATGCAATACTTTTCAAGTTATACATGATTTAGTGTTGAGTAAGAACCTTAAAGTAGCTATTACTCAGCTAGGCAATGAGCTACAAGTCTGGAATTTTATTATGTTATAGCTGACCCCAAAATAGGTGAATAACATTGAGAAACTAAATACTCTAAAATGCAATACTTTTCAAGTTATAAGTGATTTACTCAACAGTGATAACCTAATAGTAGCTATTACTCAGCTATGCCACGAGCTACAGGTCTGAAATTTTACTATGTTATAGCTGACCCAAAAGTAGCTGAATAACATATGCACACAAAAAGCTCTAAATGCAATACTTTTTAAGTTATAAATGATTTAGTGTTGAGTAAGAACTTCAAAGTAGCTATTACTCAGCTATGCAATGAGCCACAGGTCTGGAATTTTACTATGTTATAGCTGACCCCCAAATAGGTGAATAACATATAAAACTAAATACTCTAAATGCAATATTTTTCAAGTTATAAGTGATTTACTCAACAGTGATAACCTAAAGTAGCTATTACTCAGCTATGCAATGAGCTACAGGTCTGAAATTTTACTATGTTATAGCTGACCCAAAAGTAGCTGAATAATATATTTACACAAAATTCTCTAAATGCAATAGTTTTCAAGTTACAAGTGATTTTACTCATGATGGAAGTTACTGAAAAGTCCAAAAGTAGGTATTACTCACTTAGCTATTGAGATAGACACCCAAGTTACTCAGCATGTTGTAGCTATGGAAAAAGTAGCTGAATAACATATTTTAACAAACTGATCTAAATGCAATACTTTTCAAGTTCTAATTGATTTAGTGCATGATTTCATTAATTTTAATGCATAAAAAATTATTTTAAAAATTTAAAAATTCATAAAAAAATAATTAAGAAAGATCCAGGCCTGATACTCACATTAGGGAATCTACTTGAGGCCTAGTACATATGTGCAAGATATGAGAGAAATACCTGCAACAGTCACTGAGAAAGTTGCAATAAAGTGTTGAAATTTTCACACTTAGGGTGGGGGGTACCTCACTTGTAATGGCTTTAGCAAACAGATGAACAGACAGACCTGCATGCCTTGAACAATTTTTCATCCTCGATAGATAAGTCATCTTTTAAAAAAACAGCAAGTCTCTAGGCCTTGTAGTTTTGGAGAAGTCGTTCACGCGGACGCCGACGTCCACACTGCAGAGTGATGCCATAATGCTAGCTGACTGACAAGTCAGCTGACATAAAAAGGACAGAAATGTTGTGAACTGCAAGGTAAACTGTTAAGGAGCTACTCAGGACCTAGTTGTTATACAAAGGTAGAGATAGAAAGGTAGGTGCATTGTAACTAAAGATCTAGAGCTGACATCTCCAAAAAGTAACTGACTTCTGACCAAGAACATATTCGCCAAATCACAGAAAAAATTCTGAAAAGCTGTTAAAGTTAACTGATTAAGTGCATTATTTCATGAATTATAATGCATTATTTTAAAAGCTCATTAAAATAGAGATCCAGCCTCCAGGCCTGATACTCACACAAGGGAATCTACTGATGGCTTGGTACATAGATGACAAATCCATTCTATAGTCCCTGGACTCCAGGGGCTGGAAAATGGAGCTGACCTGGGGGATGGTCGCTTCCTGCCTAGGTGATTGAATCCGGGGAAATTTAGTGATACCTTGTTCTCCCTGCAAATAAAAACAATAACCAGGTATAGAAATTTGAGCTGTTATTTTCCATACCTTACTAAAAATATTACATTGTTATCTAATATTTTCATGACTTGAATTCCCAACTACTGCAACTTATGTAATAAGATGGAGTGTGTCAAGATTTTTTAATGATGAACATATCCTGCCAATTTGAGATCTATACCTATAATATCTTTTGCTCTAGGGGACCAACAAAAGTCCTTGCTTTAAGTCTAATAAATGTCTCTGGTGGCCATCTTGTTTTTCAAAATGAGGCCAAAAATATTCCCAGGCAACATTTTATGGTTATTATTATATCCTGCAAACTTCAAAAGGCCAGCTATAATATTTTTTTTCGTCAGAGCGGTAATAGTGAAATCTCTACACACTGCAGCTATCCAGTGGATACAATGATTTACTCAACAGTGAGAACCTGAAAGTAGCTTTTGTTCAGCTATGCCATGACATACCGGTCTGCAATTTCACTATGTCATAGCTGACCAAAAATTGTGTGATTTATTTATTTGGGGTTTTACGTCGCTTTCAACACTGTATAGGTCATATCACAACGGGTAGTTGGAAGGGCAGAGGAAACCAGTACATAGAGTTCGTTAGGGTTCTGTACTGTAAACTGCCGACCAACAGCAAGCAACTACCAGCTTTCCCACTTACGGCCATGACGGGGATCGAACCCCGGCCTCAGAGGTGGGAGGCGAGAGTGTTACCACTCTACCACCGTGGCCCCCTCAAAAATTGTGTGAAAAACACAATTAAATAAAATAATCTAAATGCAATAGTTTTCAAGTTACAACTCATTTTAGCAACAGTGATAAACTCAAAGTAGCTATTACTCAGCTATGCAATGAGCTACATGTCTGAATTTTTACTATGTTATAGCTGACCCAAAAGTAGGTGAACAACTTATTTAAACAAACTACTGTAAATGGAACAGTTTTCAAGTTATGACTGATTTACTCAACAGTAAGAACCTGAAAATAGCTATCACTCAGCTATGTAATGAGCTACAGGTCTGCAATTTCACTACGTTACAGCTGACCAAAAATTAGGTGAATAACATATTTAAACAAATACTCTATGTGCAAAAGTTTTCAAGTTAGAACTGATTACTCAAGAGTGATAACCTCAAAGTAGCTATTACTCAGCTATGCAATGAATTTTTACTATGTCATAGCTGAACCAAAAGTAGCTGAATAACTTTTTTTATTCAAAATTCTGTATATGCAATAGTTTTTTAACTGGTTTTGAAAACGTTTCGAAGATGCAATAGTTACAGGAGATTTTATTCATTATGGGAGGTACAGCCTGGACAAGATTTTATAGGTCAAGGTCAGTACAGCAGGGTCAAAGGTCAAATCAAGGTCACACCATGATGATGCACATCTACAACCCCCATCCAATATCCCTACCAAATATCAACTTCATACACCTTCGGGTTTCGAAGATATAGCCCAGACAAGATTTTATAGGTCAAGGTCACTACAGCAAAGTCAAAGGTCAAATCAAGGTCAGACTGTGACGTCGCACATCTTCACTTCCCAACCAATGTCTCTACCACATATCAACTACTGGTGGGATCGGCAGGTTAAATAGTAGATCGAGCATCACTTGTTAGAAGCGAGTTGAAGTCGAGTTAAACTCGAGTAATTTTCGGGATAAAGTATTTGATAATTTCGTGTGTTAGCCATTATTATGGCGAAATATTTTACATGACCATACATGAGGCAAAACTTTGACCTGGAAATGGGTTTTCGCGATAGAATTTAAGTTAAATCTTCATTGATTTAAGCCAGAATAAAGTAAAAATACAATATATTTTTGAAAATTTCAGATATTTCTATTGTTTTGATGAAGTGTCAGCCTTAGATGGTGAAAATATTAACATTTTCAAAAACTCGAGTTTCACTAGCGCAGATCGATGTGAGCCCAATTATCGCCCATTGACTTTCAACTCGAGTTTTCGTCAACTCGTCCCAGCACTAATATCAACTTCCTTCACCTTACAGCTTCCGAGATATAGCCTGGACAAAATTTTCAATCTTAAGGTCATTATAATACGGCAAGGTCAAAGGTCATATCAAGGTCACACCATGACGTTGCACACCTACACCCCCTAAGCAAGGTCCCTACCAAGTATCGCGCGCCCATCCGGACACTCCATGTACTCAACTTCTAAAGCCATTTTCAATAGTTTTCATGCAATATAGTCAGCATTAAGTGTGAAAATTAGTGCTGTGAAATCGCTTTGAATATTGGGTTCGATGTTTGGTACCTGTACAAGCTTGCGAACTTCGGTCTAGTTCGATCTTTGAAACATTTTCAAAACCAGTTAAAATGCAGAAATCTCACATAAAATCTTGTCACTTTATTGAAAATATAGCAAAAATATAAAATTGTAAATTTTAATTACTTAAATGTAGCTTTTATAAGCTACAAGCTTACCATGTGGGACTTAACCCTTTCGCTACTGAAGGATCATTATTCTAGGGGACTGTAGCCATAAGACGTCATATCACGTCAGAAACGCCTATCAAGTAAAGCATTAACTCACTACCTTATACACTTCATTTGCGGTATTTTTCGGTATATTTCATTAGGAATTGATGAAAGTCGAATGGGAAAATTCGTGGGGATTCCCCAGATACTTATAACCACGAGTAAACAATATGCAGCTATATGCGATAAAGACGGCAAAATCTACGGAAACCACTTAAAATAGATGAAAATGGTGAATTTTCCTTAAAATATAGTGTAATTTTCAAATAAAATACTTTAAAGTTCGATTTAAGTCTGATACACCAAAGAAAACGTATAATAATACACTGAAGGGAATGTAGAAATTAATATTATTGCCGTCGACTCTTGGTCGACAGACATGGTATGTTGTAATACACATTGATGTCGACTGCTAGTCGACATATAAGGTAGCGAAAGGGTTAATGCTGTTCTCGGGTTGCCACACCCGGGGCCAACGTCTTAGAAAAAAAGACAGTTCTTGTTAGCCACCGGATACACTGCTAGTTGTCGTCACGTGATAACCTCTGACCTCTCGCCCTACTTTCTCGTTGAAATTTTCTAAAACCTACCCCTCAGCTGTAAACAGCGGGGAGGCAGGGTGGGACTCTTCTAAGTCCCACATGGTAAGCTTGTAGCTTATAAAAGCTACATTTAAGTAATTAAAATTTACAATTTTATTACGCTACAATAGCTTACCATGTGGGACTTAATGCTGAATTCAACCGCCCGGTGGCGGGATTACAGCTGAGACTGGAAGGTATGTCATTTTTTCTAAGATTTTGAATTAATATGTATAGAATAGTGCCAGAAATACCAGTCTGAGTCCCATTTACAGTGCCCCGATCCCGAAGACCGGGCCTGTAATGAGCCAAAAACCTAAATAAAATGAGAGACAGTGCTGAAACTGTCTAGATGTTTGATTGTAGGACGGAAGTGCAGCAGTGCTCACTTCGAGGTCTAAGGGTCCCTGAGGGCCCTTCACTAGTGACTGACCAACCCATGGTTGGACATCTCATAAATTTTTTACAACCTGAATATGAGATTAATGACAACTAAATAAGTCCTTAATAGAAGTTACTTGATAACTGAAAAACAAAAATGACCTTACCCGTAACATCTTGAAGGTAAAGGAATACCTAGTTCCTGGGAGAGACTCCTGAAGACTTGATTGTAGCGGATGTGCCCCCCCCCCTTTTTTCTTTCCGAGGACAACTGGTCTGAGGGGAAGGATCTAGGACTTGTTGTGCCGCCACTACGGGTCCCAGATACATATTGTTGTCGGTGTCCGACCAAGTAAGGTCTTTTAGGAAAAAATTTGTAAATGTGTTGTGAGCTTTCCAGTGACAGGCTTGCATGATTGATCCACCGATACCCCACCGTAAAAGGCCTTAGAGGCCGCAAAGGCCCGGATGTCATGCGCTTTGACTTGGACCAAGTCCAAGGCTTGTTGATCTGCTTGTTTGTAACAAAGTAGGATGGTTTGTTTCAACCATGAAGAGAGAGTAGGGGTCTGATGTCTGAGGTATGTCCTTTCGTAAAGGAGATGAAAAGGAGAGAACGAGACCCTCTCAGGTCTTTGTTCGGTCCAAATAAAACCTCAGGGCCCGCACAGGACACAGGGTCCTGTCTTCCTTAAATTGTCTATCTACAATGGTAGTCAAAGCAGGAATAGTCACCGGAGATACACTTTGAGAACCTTCTCTTGCTAGTTGGTTTTTGGCTATGAAATCAGAAGAGGGGAACAAGGCAACCTTTTCCCATTGTTTGCGACCCAGGCATGGATTTCGCTGCGGCGATTGCCGGAGGCCAAAGCTAGCAAGAAAGCAGTTTTAGAGTAAGATGTTTGAGGTCTGTGTCTTTCATGGGCTCAAATGGTGCTTTAGTGAGCTCGTTAAGGACAACAGAAAGGTTCCACTTGGGTAAATTTCTGGAACTCTTAGGACGATCCCTGTGAAAACTGGAGAGTAACCTATGAAGGTCTGCATTGTGTGCAATGTGTTGGGCCGTTGGGCCCAAAGTGTCAACGATTGCAGTCCTGTAACCATCAATGGTCGAGGGGCGCCTGTTTAAGTCTTGGTACAGGTACATGAAAAAATCTGAGATTTGTTTCACAGATGGAGTGGAGAAAACCACCGAATTTTCTCTGCACCATTTTTCAAATAGGGCCCACTTTGACCTGTAGATGGTCCTTGTTGATGACCGCTGAGGGGCAGCAATTCTCTCTGCCACCTCCACAGAGAAGCCTTGTTCTTGGAGTTGTCCACTCCTAGACACCAGGCGTGGAGGTTCAGCTGTTGTGGATTGTTGTGGAACACATAGTTGTGGGACTGTTTGAGTAGGGTCGTTGACACTGGGAGTTGTAGTGGGATCTCTGTTGAGAGCTGCACTAGGTCCCAAAACCAGGGCATCCCTGGCCAGCCTGGGGCTATTACGATGATCAGACAATAACATTGCCTGATCTTTTGGATTACCTTGTGAAGGAGCCGTAGGAGGGTACGCCTAGGCCGTGAGGTTGGTCTAGTTTATGTTTAGAGCATCTATGTCCCAGGCCCTTGGGTCTGGGATAGGAGACACGTACAGTGGGAGCTTGTGGTTCAGGTGAGTGGTAAATAAGTCTACATGAGGTGTGAACTACTTCTGGCAGATCTGTTTGAACACCTGGGGGTGAAGAGACCATTCTGTTGACTGCACTTGGTTGGACCTGGACAGTAGGTCGGCCATCACATTCAGGCACCCTAGAACGTGCCTGGCTTTCAATGTTGTGAGGTAGTGATGGCCCCAGGTCGTGATCTTCCACAGGAGAGCGCACATCTCTACTGAGTGTGTTCCTCCTTGTTGTTGATGTAGGCTACCACTGTTGAGTTGTACATCGCAACTAACACTGTTTGATTCTGGCACTGGTCCTTGAAGTCTCGGAGGGCCAGGGAGACCGCCGTCAATTCTAGGACATATATGTGTAGCCTTTTTTCCCGATCTGACCACAGACCCTTTGTGGAATTTTTGGTCTAAGTGAGCGCCCCAACCTTCGTGTGAGGCGTCGGTAAAGAGTTGGATACTGTGGTGTTTGGGATGAAGGTCTGCACCTTTCATCACGTTTGAGGGATTTTGCCACCAATCTAGGTGGGCTGCAATGGCTTCTGTCCAAGGAAGGAGGTTGTCCAGCGACTGAGGATATCTCCAGTGCTCCTTGAGATGAAAATGAAAGGGCCTCCTGTGAAGGCGTCCCTCCGGGACCATTTCTCCGTTGAGACTAGCAACCCAATTAGAGACATCAAACATCTTGCAGTCAAAACACGTTTTGACTCGAGTAGTAGGATCAAATCCTGAAGTTTGAGCCATCTCTCTTGAGTGGGTTTTACAAGGGCTGAATCTAGGTGGTATTCGTAGCCCATGAACGAAAAACACCTGAGTAGGTTTCAGTTCTGATTTTTCCTGATTTATTATCCACCCCAAGGACTGAGTTAGGTCTACCACTGCCTATGTGTTCACTTGGGCTTCCTCCTGAGACTGGGACCTGATCAGCCAGTCGTCCAGGTATTGGTGAATTCTGAGTCCTCTTGAGAGGGCCATTAGTTTCACTTCCTTTACGATCATTGTAAAGACCTGGGGGGCTGTGACTAGTCCAAATGGGAGGGAGGTGAATTGGAACACCTGTGACTTGTAGCAAAACCTTAGGTATTTCCTTGAGTTTGGATGGATGGGGATGTGTAGGTAAGTGTCCGATAGATCTATCGACGATACCCACTCCCCTGGAATCAGGGAGGTCCTGATGAACTCTGGAGTTTCCATTTTGAACTTTTCTACGTGTAGAAAAGTGTTGAGCCTGTTTAGGTCTATGACTGGCCTCCACCTTAGGTGAGGCTTGGTACTAGGAACAGGCGACTGTAAAACCCGAGAGATTTTACATTTTCCACCCTTTCTATTGCGTTCTTTGACATAAGAGACTGGATACAGAGGCCAGGACTTGGTCTTTGAAGGGCCTTGTATTCTGACCGGGTCAGGAGTCTGACTGGACTTGGATTAAAAAGAATGACAGGATTTGTTTGCCAGTCTAATCTGAAAGAACGGAGAACTCCTACTGGTGGACTGAGTGAGGCTGGAGGAGTCATTGGGGGGAAGGGTTTTTATGCCCTCGTCCCCTGGAGTGGGTCAAAAGACCTTGGAGCCTCGGCTACTCGATTTCCCCCTACCTGGGGAAAACGATGGATACTGCTAGGGATGGAATAACCCCCATTGGGGTGGTTCCTGTAGGAGCCTCTAGATGTGGGGAATTGGAAAGGGTTGATTAACAGGGCCTAAACCCTAAGTGTTATTACAGGTGCCTTGATGAGGGACTCCTGTCCCTCCTAAAGTAGTTGTGAAAGGGGAACTTTAAGATCTAAAGATCCAGTATCTCACCTGAATTCACCATACCCCTTCTGACTACTTATATGCACCATGGAATTGAGTTTGACCTGTCTGGTAGTAGCCTTGCTACTGTCTTAACATATATATATATAACCAGGTTGTATTCAGAAAAAAACCTAGTGAAGAGCAGCTTGAAGCTCAACTCTTGCTGACCAGAAGGGGAGGAGGGGCTTACCCAAGGAGGCCCCTAAGGAGATACAAATTTGAAAACTTGTTCCATTTTAAGGGAAATTAAACTGCCCAAGTTCCTGTTGGCCTAGTAAATCATTCAGAGTCCAGACTGTGGAGGATCTAGGCATAATTCCCTGGGTGTGCCCCCCCCCCTGGCAGGGAGGTTCAAAAAACTGCCTAAGTTTCAATGTCCTCAAAAATTGGTTAGGGTGAAGTCAGGCAACCTACTTCCCTAAAATATAGAGCCAGGACTGAATGAAGGACCTTGTTTAGAAGGCCTCTTGGGCTTGAGGACTTGGACCTTTTGAACTTGGACCCAAGCCTTCAATAGGTGATATCTACTGCCAGGCTGGTGAACTATTACTCCAAGTGTGTGTTAGAATTCTGATCCAGTTCTGATCTGGAACCATCATCCGAACATCAGATTTAAGATCTGATCATCCGAGGATTAGATCTAGATACAATCATCCGAGCATCGGATTTTAGATTAGATCATCCGAGCATTGGAACTTAGTGTGACATCCGACCATCCGAGCATAGGATGGAGAAGCAGACATCCGAGCCTCGGATCTGATATCTGGGCATCGGGTCTAAATGCAATGAAAATCTGAGTATCAAATCATACTTGGAATACTGCATCCGATTCTCGGATGCATTAAAATCTCGGATGAACTAAGATCTTATCTGAATTTAAGCAGGGATCTGATCCACCCTGGAGAAAGAAGCTGGATATTGTTAGTTCTATGTAAGCTTTCCTTAAGGTAAGCTTCGATGTAAGCTTTGTCTTTCCTTCTTGAAGGAACTACACAACTAGATTTACGTAAGTAAATCTACTGTGACACAAGGTCACCTGCCCCACCCGCCTCACTGCAGGTAGGGTTAGTTGTGAGATAAGGAAAGCAGAAATTACACAGAATTTTATTAAATAACATAGAATCTAAAAAGCAAGTACAATATTTCTTATATTATGAAATTGGATGAATTAAAATAATAATGCCAAACTAAGGTTACCTTAGTTTGAAGAAACACGTAATGTCTAGACGATTTGATGAAGGATTCTATTCCTGTATATTTAAGTATTAACATTATAAATGGTAACAATACAGGAAAGAAGGGATAAAATATTATATTTCATTTTATTTATTTATTTTATTGATAAACGTACTGTAAGAAACCCGCGTCTCTCAGCACATGCGGTCTAGACGTGACGTCATCACAGGGGTTTCCCCGAGGATTCCCCCAGTTGGAATCGTGCTTTATATCATATTTTAACCCTTAAAATGGACCAATAGAGTAGAAGAACGGGGATAAACCCTTGCAAAATTTATTTTATTTGATTTCAACAGGCATATATTCCTGTATATAAGCTACTTACACGAGACGTGCAAATTGGAAGAAATGCTGTCTCGATAAAAAAACGGAAGTGGTTTCGATTATTTCACTCGTTTGTGTTACATTTATACACTTTTAAACCCTAAAAATGGTCAAATAATGAAGCAGATAGGGGTTAAATATTTTATTTTATTTTATTCTACTGACAGGCATATATATATATCCTGTATTAGAAACCACATAAACGAGTCGCCATTGCTTTACAACGTGAACCCGGAAGTGGACTTCCGTTGTAAAATATAGTAAAGATACTTATCTGAACTATGAAAAGACATCGAATTGTGATTCTATGTAATAAAATAAAGAAACTGATGTAGTTTCCAGATCCCACGACAAGTATATCCTTGTAAAAAAGAAATAATATTCCTTGTAAAATAAAGCATTGTAAATTCACGTGGCCAACGAGAAAGTAGGGCGAGAGGTCAGAGGTTATCACGTGACGACAACTAGCAGTGTATCCGGTGGCTAACAAGAACTGTCTTTTTTTCTAAGACGTTGGCCCCGGGTGTGGCAACCCGAGAACAGCATTAAGTCCCACATGGTAAGCTATTGTAGCGTAATAAAATCCATATTTTAAATAAATTCTGCCATTTTTTCAACAAAAGAAAAAAGTTTTGTAGATGGGCAAAAATAGGATCCGTTGGGATGTGGTGTGATTTTGGAGATTTCTAAAGGTTTTGCAAAGTCCGAATATCAGACGTTTGAAACCGAATTCTGAATTCAGGGCAGTAAACGAGCGAAATATCGAACTTCTCAAAACATTGTCATGGTACTTTGGCGGTCTGTGGATGACCTTCAATTAAGAGCTTCAAGGTCAAATCTCTGCATGCCTACAGAGGACATATATATGTATTATATACACCAGCCATAGGGTGATCTAACTTTCTGTAAATGAGAACTGGGCCAAAATGTGAAAAAATGGTCAAAATCTGACATTTAAGAGGCCACCAGTGACCTTGAAATTGAAGATCAAGGTCACAAAAGCGTTCATGACATTGCCCGTATATATACCTACATACCAAATTTTAAAGGTCAAACTAAAATATTTTTTAAGTGATCGTGTCTGAAAAGAAATTTCTGCAGCAGTGTGACCATCCTGAATCCCAAATATCCCCATCTTTTGTCCAGGCATACAATGAGATATAAGCCAAAATGTAAAGATCAACCATTTTATTACCACAGTTTGACCCCTACAGGAAGAGTAGCATTTTGACTTGCTTTCTAGTCCCAACCAAGTGCCACAACTTACGGAATCCAAGAAATAGCCCAGGCAAGATTTTAAAACTCATTATCACTACTACAAGGTCAAATGTCAAATGAAGATCACACAGCAATATTGCATACCTACAACTCCTAAGCAATGTCCCTGAAAAGAAAGACCTTCCTACACGTTATGGTTTCTAAGATATAATAATAGTAGGATTTATATAGCGCAAAATTGATAGAAATCCTCTAATGCGCTTGCGTCCAAGAAGGGAGGGTCCAGGGACCGCCAGGGTATAACTAAGGTGGTGGGTATGCCAGCCTAAACAAGTAGGTCTTTAGCTGGCTTTTGAAACCACCTATTGTTTGCTGACATCTGACAATCTGTGGCAGCTTGTTCCATTCAGCTGGTGCAGCTACTGCAAAACCACGCCTGCCTATGAGCTTCTTAGGGCGGGTTGAGGAGATAGATAGCCTGTTGCCGTGCGTGAGACTGCTCGATCTTATTAAAGATGAAAGATACGGGGGCTGGAAAAGATTAATAGCCTTGAATATCAAAAGATTATACTTAAAGAGGATGCGATGTTGAAACCCAGACAAGATTATATAGGTCAAGGTCACTATGGCAAGGTCAGAGGTCAAATCAAGGTCACACCACAACGATGCACACCTAAAACTTCTAACCAATGTTGCTACAGATTATCAACTTCCTATACCTTACAGTTTCCCAGATATAGCCCGGACAAGATTATATAGGTCAAGGTCACTACAGCAAGGTCAAAGATCAAATCAATGTCACATTATTATGTTGCGCACATGAAACTCCTGAGCAATGCCCCTACCAAGTGTCAACTTTTTGCACTGTACAGTTTCAGAGATGAGCCCACACAAAATAATCAAAGGCAAAGGTCACTATGGCACGATAAAAGGTCAATTCTAGGTAACACAATGACGGTGCCCCAACCAATGTCCCTGCCATATATCAACTTTCTACACCATATGGTTTCTAAGATATAGCCAGGATAAGATTTTAAAGGTCAAAGTCCCTACGTGAAGATCAAAGGTCAAATGAAGGTCACACTATAAAGTTGCCTACCTGCAACCCCCAATCAATATTCCTACCACAATGATGTTGCACACCTACAACCCCCAACCAATATCCCTACCAAGTATCAACTTCTACACCTTATGGTTTCTGAGATATATAGCCCGAACAAGATTTTCTTGGTCAAGGTCACTATATCAATGTCAAAGGTCATATACCTCAACAAAACCTCAACAGCCTTTAAGGACATATACCTCAACAATACCTCAACAGCCCTTAAGGACGGTGGGATAAAAATTGATCCTTTGAGCTTTATGCATGAAAAAAAATTTTCTCATGCCTATAGAAGGAAATGTGAGGCCATAATGAAGTTTCCAGCAATATTTTACAAATATATAATCCAGCAATATTTTACTGTCACCTCACCTACTATCTTCTTGCAATATTAAACAAATAAAATATCAAATGCTGGTAGTTGTACACAAGGAAATGTGAGGCCACAATGTTTCCAGTTATATTTTACAAATATATGATCCAGCAATATTTTATTGTCACCACATCTACACTGTCTTCTCGCAATATTAAACAAATAAAATATCAAATGCTGGTAGTTGTACACAAGGAAATGTGTGGCCATGGTATTTCCAGCAATTTTTTACAAATATATGACCCAGCAATATTTTACTGTCGCCTCACTTACGTACTGTCTACTCGCAATATTAAACAAATAAAATATCAAATGCTGGTGGTTGTACACAAGGAAATGTGAGGCCTCGATGTTTCCAGCCATACTTTACAAATATATGATCCAGCAATATTTTATTGTCACCTTACCTACGGTCTTCTCGCAATATTAAACAAATAAAATATCAAATCCTGGCAGTTGTACACAAGGAAACGTGAGGTCACGATGTTTCCAGTTATATTTTACAAATATATGATCCAGCAATATTTTATTGTCACCCCACCTGCGTACTGTGTTCTCGCAATATTAAACAAATAAAATATCAAATACTGGTAGTTGTACACAAGGAAACGAGTACCCACGCTGTTTTCAGCAATATTTTACAAATGTATGATCCAGCAATATTTTATTGTCACCTCACCTACTGTCTTCTCGCAATATAAAACAAATAAATTATCAAATACTGGTAGTTGTACACAAGGAAACGAGTACCCACGACGTTTTCTGCAATATTTTACAAATGTATGATCCAGCAATATTTTATTGTCACCTCAACTACTGTCTTCTCGCAATATTCAACATATAAAATATCAAAAGCTGGTAGTTGTAGTAGACAAGGAAACGTGGGGCCACGATGTTTCCAGCAATATTTTACAAATATATGATCCAGCAATATTTTATCAGAGTGTCTTCGGAACCGACAAGTTATCAAATACTGGTAGTTGTACACTCACATACATTGGTGGTCACTAAAATAAATGACCATACAGATAAATGGTCTTCAAATTTTTAAAATTTAAGTGGTGTAAGCAAAAAAATAAAAATACTTACCAATTTCTTCTGTCTTGCTGCCATTTTGAACCGCCAATCCAAAATGAGGCTAAGGCAGGAAACCAGGAATTGTGGGAAGATGGATTTTAAACCAGGCAAATTTAAGGGATGAGAAAATGTATATGTTTAATAAAAAATTGAAAAGACAAAATAAAAATCCCAAATTTTCCCTAAAAATTCTTAATAATTTTAAATACCATGCTGAAAATCTCTGCAAAAGATATATGGGCTGTTATTCAAGATAAACATGAAAAACAAAATGTACATGAATAGTCTGTTTCTAAGAAGAGACAAATATACAGGGATTTTTTCAACAGGTAATAAATTAACTTTAAACATACAAAATAATTACAACTGTACATGATATTAAGTTAGTGTTTATAGATAAGTCCAGAAATAAAAAAAATTAACAAAATTTTCTTTTTTATGGCACTGCAAAATTGTGATGACTTTTCATGTACACAATTTTCACAGGGTTCATGTACAGCGTACATGAATGATTCATTTATAAGACTTTGTGTACGTGAAAAGTTCAAAGCATACTGATATATATATATATATATATATATATATATATATATATATATATATGTACATAATTTTCAATTACAAGAGTGACTTCAAATTTAACAGTACAACAATGGAAGATCAGTGGTAAAAGTGAATAACATTATTCTTTTATGTTATAAAGTACATTAGTTATAGTATTGACATTATTTTACAATTTGAATAACAAAACTGAATGGAAATATTTTTTTTGAATCAAGGCAATAACTAAAATTTGCAGGTGTTTTTTTCAGAGAAACAGCCAAAAAAAAGACCACCAACAAGCCAGCTGGAGGATAGACATCGCCATGATTCAAGTGAAGAAGGTAAAAATAAACCTCTTTCTCTCAAAAATCTTAACACATTTATTTAGTCAAACAAAATATCTTTAACATACAGTCTGCACAGCTGAAAGTAGTGGTAAAGTCAGCAACCGGATAGTTGTTTGTTTTATTTACATAAACGTAAAAAAAATCCGGTGACAAAAGTCCAAGAACAAGTTCCCAAAATGTCACATTTCACATCAAGCGTATAAAATATTGTACAGAAATGCTAAAAAATATTTACTAAAATTTTGACAATATACAGTGAAATAATGTTAGATTTTATCAGAAATAAACATTTTAGTTGAATTAATTGTTCATGTACATGTTACAGGCAATCTGTGTAACCAGCCATTACACGTAATGACTGAACATTTCAGTCATTTCGCGAAATGCCTAAACTGAAATGCCTGTCAACAGAACTTCCAATTGAAAGATTATGTCAAATTGGAAGTTCTGTCACAACATATTCATGCATGACAGACTAATGGTGGCATCGCCAGCTAAAATGGCAGATCGAGCATTACCTGTTGGATGCAAGTTGAAATTAAGTTAAACTCTAGTAATTTTCGGGATAAAGTATTTCATTTATTATGATTAATGGAAAATATTTTACATAACCGTACATTAGCCGAAACTTTAATCTGGAAATGGCTTTTGTGAAATAATTTAAGTTAAATCTTGATTGATTTAAGCGAGAATAAAGTAAAAAATGCAACCTTAAATTTTCATTAATTTAAGCCAGAATAAAGTAAAAAATGTCAGCTCGAGTTTCAGTCAACTCATCCCAGTACTATGACAGACCATAAATAAATCAAATGTTTTATATAATGAGGACTATTTGAGTGGTTTTAAGTTATGGCAAACATAATAGGAAACAGAAAAAATAGCATCAGAGATGCCCATACCCCACAGCCTGGGGAAATAGTTTTCAACACCATGAAATATAGAAGTATTGAAACAGTACAAAGACCTGGATTCTTTCAGAGCAGTGTCCATTATATAAAGCTCCAAATAATGTTTAAGTAGAGATAATAACATCTAAAAGAAAGAAAATGTATGTAAAGATAATTAAAAGTATAAAATCAAGACATTTCAATGGCAAGATGACAGCATCAGTCAGTAAACTAAAAAATTTAAAGCTGTAAATTTTATTAATTGGAGTATAGCTGTTCATGATGGTAAAACCACAATTATACAAAAGTACATAAACTGAATCAGTTGCAACAATCTATACATCTTTGCAATAGGAGAAATATGTCTCAAATCTTGCAGATGAACACACTTTGGCTAAGCCAAAGTTAAAGGTCATACCAGGATGCACACCTACACCCCTAACCAATGTCCCTGCCAAGTGTCAACCTTCTACACCTTACCAAATCCAATAAATAGCCCAGACAAGATTTTTAAACTCATGGTCACTATGCCTAGGTCATAGGTCAAATCAAGACTAAACCATGATATTGCACACCTACCCCAACCAATTTCCCTACCAAGTATCGACTTCCTACACCTTAGAGTTTCAGAGCTATAGCCCAGATAAGATTTTACAGGTCAAGGATCAAATCAAGATCACACCATGATATTGCATACCTACAATTCCCAACCGATGTCCCTATCAACTATCAACTTCCTACACCTTTCTGAGATATAGCTCGGACAAGATTTTATAGGTCAAGGTCACTACAGGTTAAATGTCAAATTAAGGTCACACCATGACATTGCACACCTACATCCACTAACCAATATCCCTTCAAAGTATCAACTTCCTACACCTTACAGTTTCTGAGATACAGCCCGGACAAACTTTTTCCTGCCGCATGACCGCCCTCCCACCCAAGCACCTACCTGCCCATCCGGACAAGATTTATGAAAACAATATCCCGACAGCCCTTAAGGGCTGTGGGGTAAAAACAAAAGCCTCTAACACTGTACCTGTAATTTAAAACAAATTTGCAATGCTGCTAGATAATAGTTGTGATGATAAATATTAATTAAAAACTTGCAATTAACTTTTAAAAATAGTTAATTGCTGTTTTGGCCACCAGTTACTGTTAAACTTTGTGTTTTAATTTTGTAATAAACTTAGTGACTGTGTAATGTGAATTTATTTGCCACTGATTGATCAGCTGTGCCAAATATTTAAATACTTGAATATAACCAACAATCCAGTGCTCCAGTGACTTTTTTGTTTTTCTTTCACCCTAATAGTAGTCTGAGAACTGCAGTGGAACTGAGAACATTACTTTCAGCCAGAGTGTGATTTGTTAAAGTTGGCGCTTCTGTCTAAAATTTAGCATTTTTTTTTCAAATTTTCAGATGTACCACAATAAATTCCTTTTTGTACTTAAGAATCTAAATAAACTCTGAATAACTTAAAAGCATATATTACAGTTACATTCACAATTTTATAATTATTTGTAAATTTAGGTGAAATGGAATTTCCAACAATTGCATCACCTGAAAGACAAAGGTAATCATAAGCAGTTTTTTCTGATAAAGTAGAGTTGTTGAGCATTATATATTCCAGAAACTAGGCCAGGAAGTATACAGTTTGCCTCTAAAAAGCACAAACCCAGTGAAGGGGTATACGGTCAGCTCTGGTTTCAGTGGTCAAACCGCACCCAGCTAATTTCTTGCAACTGAGGCAAACTCTTGAACATTAAATAAGTGGGATACTGATTTTCAGTGTAACCACCCACCCACAGTCCTGTTGAGACTTTTGAGTCTCCTTAGTGTATAAAACCCTGACGAGGTCTGAGGGAAAATATCTGCATGTTAAAAGAGGTGGTCATTAGAAGAAAAGAGATGGAAATATTAGTGTTGTTCACAGTTTTCCTGTATGCTGTATTTTGTTTCATATTAGTAGAAAAAATGAAATCCACAAAGAATATTTGGGAACCAGTTATTGAAAACATTATTATTTTAGGCTTAATGGCTGATACTTCATAGAAACATAAAAAATATACATATTTTAGGCTTAATGGCTGATACTTCATAGAAACATAAAAAATATACATATTTTGTTAAATATGTCACATTTTTATATTGAGCAAACATCATTTTTACGTACTTAATAATTTCTCACGAAAGCCACTTCCATTTGCAAGTTATCCCTCATGGACGCCTGCGAATAATTTTCAATGCACAGAACAAGCATACGAAATACCGGATTTTGTTTTTGAGATATTGAGGTCATTGGACAAGTTTTGTTGCTAATTAAGCGTCCCTTGAAAAGGGGACGCTTATTGGTTTCACCCCTGGTTTTCAGTCAGCCGCCGCCGCATTATTGTCTCCCTTGAATATCTCCCTTGTTATTAGGCCTATCCTAATGATATGTGACAGTTGTGTTCTGTAGGTGTGGGGAAATTTTTGGACAGGCATAAATTGTGACCTTTGACCTTTATCAAGGTCACATTATCAAAAATTCAAAAAAACAAATTACTTTTTTTCACTAGATTTCCTCAGAAAGTACTCGGTGTGGGTCAACTAAATTTGGTATGCACATTCCTGACAGAAGAATCTAGGTGCCAGTCGATCAATCGGGCCATAATTGATCAATTGACGGGCGATTGATTATAAGTTCATAAAAAATTTCCTCAGATTAAGCCTTGAACTCGCTTATTATTGGTCGTGCAGGTTTGGGATGGTATACCAACATATAGGAAATCATGTGATGGGAATCTTCTGGTGTGGTCAGATTTGACCTTGGGCCCTTCGTTCAAGGTCAAACGAGGATAGCAAAGTTAAAAGTGCTTATAACTTGCTTATTATTGGTCCTAGAGGTTTAAGGTGGTATACCAACATATAGGAAATGATAGCCTGGAAATCTTTTGGTGGGTCAGATTGGACCTTGTGCCTCTTCTTCAAAGTCAAACGAGGATATCCAAACTTAAAAGTGCTTATAATGCGCTTATTATTGGTCCTAGAGGTTTGGGATGGTAAACCAGCATGTAAGAAATCATGGGCTGGGAATCTTCTGGTGTGGTCGGATTTGAACTTGGGCCTCTCCTTCAAGGTCAAACGAGTATAATCAAACTTAAAAGTGCTTATAACTTGCTTATTATTGGTCCTAGAGGTTTGGGATGGTAAACCAACATGTAGGAAATCATGGGCTGGGAATCTTCTGGTGTGGTCGGATTTGACCTTGGGCCTCTCCTTCAAGGTCAAACGAGCATAGCCAAACCTAAACATGCTTCTTCTACTTTGTAGCTGAAAACACATAGTCAGCTGATACAGAACTCGTTCACAGACACTGATTGCTTTTTTATTTTAAGGTCACTCTTATGACTCTAACATTTACCTCTTCACATTGGTCCTTTAGCATTTCATATAAAACTTTTAACTGTAGGGATGCTTTGTTTTTGTGCAACAAATTTGAAGCTGCACCTTTTAGGCCGGTTATTTCATTTATCTAGCTAAAAAAAATGGCCTAATGGTCTTGAGGTTACAACTGCACAAATAAAGTAATCACAGTGACATCCTAATATGCCGGAATCTCTGATTTAAATTAAAATTTACCAGTGAATAATTGTGTTTATGTGTATGTGTACCAGTGAACTTCTATCTAGATCTCTCATTATAACACAATTGTTACACAATGTCCATTTTATTGTATGAAGGTAGGAAAATGTTTAATGTATCTCAGTTTATGGCTAAAAGAAGTGTACAGCATTCACATAATTTAGTTTAGTAAAAATAGCAGTGGTGAAGTCATTTATATATTGTTTGAAGTAGTATCTTTGCCGTAATGTGAAGGCAACATGTATTAAAATGATGTTTTGTATTTTTCACTGTACTTGTAGGATAACTGATCAAAAAAGGCTGAGGTTGGTTGAGCACCAACTGAAGGCTCTGCAAGAAGAAATGAAGGTCATGAAAGAAGACCTGAGAAATATCAGAAAGTGAAGAGACGAGACAGTGAGGCAGAAAAACATGTGAAGACCATAAATGTGAAGACCACCTCCAGTGCTTCAGTGGCTCCTTCACTAGCAGCTGCCCCAAGCAAGCCTGCAGCTGCAGAGTCTGAGCTTCCCTGCACAACAGCACCTCCAATAAAAGAATCTCATGATAATGGAAATACAGCAGTGCCAACAGATGTTCCAGACATTGGCAAACTGAGAAAAGAGGTGTCTCAGATAGCAGACAGCAGGCTCTCTTATATAGTCATGTTTGTTGCACTGAAGATCTTCACCACAGAAGAGCTGCTTAATTGCTCCATTTCAGGCAAAAAGTCTGTAAAAAGTGTAAATCCCAGGGCACCACTGAGCCAAAAAAAATTGGATATGTTCAAGACATTGATCAATGAAAAGGTGCCAGATGCTCAGTGGAAAGATATTCGCGAGAAATTTCAGAATGTGCAAAAAGTTATTCACAAGCAGTAAATGAAACATTTAAAAATTGACCTCAGTAAACTTAAATGATCAAAGTTGATTTTTGAAAAACCCAAGTCTTATAACTATATTTTAACAATTGTCAAATTTTATATTGTACATATATTCTTATTTGTATCAGTTTATTGTATTAAAGTTTTTATCAATTATTTTTTGTCACTCAAGTGTTATCACATTTTAAAAGTTCCTAAAGAATCAGGATTCACCTGATAATTTGTACATCAAGTTCATTCACTTGGTGAAGTTTGTTCACCATGTTGAGTCACTTGGTGAAGTTTATTCACCATATTCCTTCACTTGGTGAAGTTTATACACCATGCTCATGCACTTGGTGAAGTTTATTATTCTTGAAGTACCTTGGCTTTACAATTATACTTCAGTACATTGTCATGATGGTTCATCAAGTGCATTAACAATATTCATGAAGTCCACAAACACATTCTGTCCCAAAATTCTGCCATTTGTTGTTCACGGATTTTGGTGAATGTCTTGGTGAACTTTGTTGATGAACTTCACGTTAAATCTTCATGAACCATTCGCTGGGGTGTGCCAGTCATTCTAAAATTAATAGAATGTTATTCATGATTGGTATTTTTTATTTCAAGGGGAGTAAGCAGAATGAGCAGAATGAGAAAGACCGTATTCCCTGTCTACTCTGTGGGACAAAGATTGCTATTGGTGACTTCAACACACACATGATGAACCGCCATGCAAAAGTGAATTGTGATGTATGTGGGAAAGTTTTTGAGGGTGAATTTGACCTGCAAGCACATATTGCCACTCCTCATCCAATTTGTGCGAGTGTGGAAGAAGAATTGCCAGACCTGAATGCACAAAATGCACCTGATATAGACTCTGCACCAATGAATCACCACAACAGCAAGGCCCCAGTTACTGCCCAGGCAGTTCAAAACAGTGATCCATCTGGGTGATCAGGAGTGGGTAGCACAGTGCATCTACAGTAACAAGGGCAAATTCAAAGACTCCTTCACACAGAATTGGTATTACCCACCAGAACCAACTGACCCACAGGTATCTTCCCCTGAGCCACTTCAGTATTTCCGACAAAGGCTTTTCATCTGGCCCGAGTGTCCATGGAACATTTATTTCCTGAACCAACTAGACCCATCACACAGGGCCATCTTCCCTGCAGTGCTCTCCAAGAAGCTGGCCTTAGACAGGAAGTGTCTCACACTGCTAAAGCCAAGGATCTTTGGAAACAGTTCATCCTATGTGAAGAAGGCCCTCGAAGAAATCCACAGTGAGGAATGGGGAAGACAAACCATAAAGTACCTCACAGCTTGCAAGCTACACAGGAGATATACAAGTAAAGCCATAACCTACCAGAACCCACCACCGTTTCAACCCTTGCCTCAGGCCTCATGGTTCACGACTGTTCATTCTTATGACATTGCCAGCCATGTAGAGGAAATGAAGGCTGTGATCACATCCACATATGGCTGTGTATTAAAGATTGACTCTACAAAGAAGGTAAGGATCTCTCGTTGTCAGTCAAAAGAACACAATAATTTCTGCAAACTTTATACAAGTTTTTGTCCTATTGACATATGCATTGATTTTACTTTTCTGCATCACTAAGAAATTATTCAAGAAAAAATTAAATTGTACACATATATCTGAATCAACTTGTACAACATCTCAACTTGTACATAACATATTTATGACAGGCAATCATGCATTCTTTCAGGAATTGTACATAATAATTGTGCATAATAAAAGTTTGTAAAATGTCTAAATTGTTCATGCATTTGCATTCCAGATAATGACTGAGTAGTTAACTAAAGAATGAGGGATATACTTCAAGTGTTCAGTAAAAATGATACATATATGATATTACATGCAGGTTAATGTGGCTATGGAATAGAAGGGACGGTGGCCTGGATGACCAATGTGGCAAACAAACATGGAGAAGTCCTGAACTGTGTTTTAACCGCTGGTGAAGGTACAGGGACTACTCAATATGTGCCAAGGATTAGTCCAAAGGTATGCTGATGCTGCAGAGCCAGAACCTCAGGTTATCTCTGTAGATAGGGACTGCTGCAATGAAGCCGGGGTACCACCAGTGCTCAATCTCTTTCATCCTTGGACAAGTGACGTGAGACTGGATATTTTCCACTTTATGAGAAGGATAACCAGGGCACTGACCATGGAACATCATGCACTGTATGGCACATTTTGTTCAAAACTTTGTCATGCATATTTGAATGGGATGAGGGAGATGTCATTAGGTTGAAGCAAGCTAAACAGGGAGAGCTTGAGAAAAAGCACAGTGGCCATATTCCAACAGAGCACATTTCTGCTAACATAACCACCTCAGAACTATCCAAATACTGCCGGAGGAGGACCCGTGGCGTGGAAAAGACGAGGGAGGCCATAAGAAGCTGCTAGATTCTATGTGGAATGCGACCGATACAATGGGCTTACGCCTCATCAACCCAGACGCAGTGAAAACTGTGTGGGAGACACAGCAGAAGCACCTCCCGTGCATTCAAGATATTCCTGGTGTGGAACTGTACACAAGGATGGGGACAGCTTCAAAGTGTAGGTGGAGCTAGACATGCTGAAATGTGCACGGGGCTCATCATCCTTGGAAAGCTTCCATCATCACCAGTGCAACTTTATACCCAGTAGGTGCATTAATTCAAATTTTTATAGTAGTTCTAGCACTTCATTAATTTCTCAGTGCTATCCCTGTTTCGTTATTTATGAATTGATTGGTTGATTCCTTATCACAATGTTAGGTAGCAGTTATGTAAAAACATCTTGAATAGCACATTGGGTAAAATAATTAATTCAAAGATCTATCCTTCCAAATAATTTATGTATAAACAACTTCTTTTATATAATTCTAAATGTGGTTGTAATGGTTTCTTGAAAAGTTAATCGTGGCTACTACACAACAGAGGGCAGTAGTTACAGTTATTTCATAAATTACAATATTAACAGGTAAGACAGGTTCAAATTTTTCATGTCAAGATCTAACCCATGACAAACCATCACGATCTGCGGATTCAGAAAATCTTATTGTTCTAGATACCTCCGACCAAGTGAAACTGCTAAGAAGTACGGTTCATCAAAACAAAACAATAAATTGAAACAAATTTCTAAGAATCAATCTACCAAAATATATTGTAAAACATAAAATTTTTCTTGAATAGTAATATCCACATTAAATGATTCAACAGTCATCCATGTTGTTAGATACTATCGAGAGGTTGGGTGTTTCATCTTGGAATTCAAATAAAATTATATTTCTCCCAAGAAAACAGGACTGCTGTCTCATCCTTGTTTGAATAGAAATATGCACACATTTTATGTAGTTTTGCCTCTTGAACTAAAAACAAATTTTAACAGGTTTCAGGTGCAATGCAGTCCACACACAGATGTATATGCTTGAGGGATGTTCCCGCTGGAACATGTCAAGAAAACAGGACGCTCTAAACCTGGCAACAACATTAAGAACCAGGATGAGTGATGTTCGCCTGATGACAAACATAAATCATATGAGCAACAGGGTCTTGGGCATGCCCCTTCTTCCAGAATTTACACCTCCTGGCATTCCAATAGGTAAAACTAATTTACAAATTGTTTTACTCTTAATGATTTTCAAATCAAGCAGCAATTTATTGTTAAATAAGTATGCCTGGACAAAACAAAAGGTATTTATCAAAATTTCTCACCACTGAGTGGTCAACTAATAATTCTGGTTTCTTTTGCAAGCATTTGAAATAATTTGTTGATTAATTTATGCTGAAATAATGCACTAGTAATTAAAGTGTGGGCTTTCAGTAAATGAATATGACACAGATATGTTAAAGGAGGAAAGCAAAAAGTGTGGATTTGTAACAGGAAGTATCACCTCCTCCATTTTAAGAAGTGACAGCACTATAATACATAAAATATTATTAAGGCCAAAATCATGTCTGCGACCGTATAAGTTTTTCCAAAGTGTTTTATCAGAGTTTGGAACTATCATTTAGTTATCCAGTCAACAGCTTGTTATTTCTAGGCTGAAATCTCTCCAGGTCCACTGTTATACATTGTTTAAATTTAAGACAAACTGTGTTGACCACAGACCTGTTAATATTTACAAAAAAGTGAGCCTTGGACATATGCTGTACTGCATGTGGTCATTATTCATTGGCTTAAAAGGCTCTTGTGTTTATTTCTATCAACATGGAGATACACATTATGGCTTGTGGTTTTGTCAAAATAAAAAATCGGAGACCAATGTGTGGGTTTAAGCTGTTGTAAACAATTAGATATATATTTACAGTACAACAAAAACAGGACATCACCAAATATGCGACAGCTTTTAAATAGATTTTGGGGGCCACGGTGGCAGAGTGGTAACACTCTCGCCTCCCACCTCTGAGGCCGGGGTTCGATCCTTGACAGGGCCTCAAGTGGGAAAGCTGGTAGTTGCTTGCCGTTGGTCGGCAGTTTACAGTACAGAACCCTAACAAACTGTATGTACTGGTTTCCTCTGCCCTTCCAACTACCCGTCGTGATATGACCTGTACAGTGTTGAAAGTGACGTAAAACCCCAAATAAATAAATAAATTAAATATATTTTGATCTTGCTGATTGTAGGTACAATCACACATCCCAGAACTGTCAGATAGTGAGGAAGAAGAGGAGGAAAGAGATGTTACAGTTTGTCTGGTCACTGATGTGGATGAGGCACTCCCGAGTACCCATTCTTTCCAGTTGACTACAACTGTCGGTAAAAGTCTGGCACTCCCTCTGAAGAGACCTCTTTCTCAGACAGAAGATGGTGCGCAACCCTCTTTCTACTACACCATGTGTAACACATGTGGACTCCTGCTTCCAACAGGAGAATTTGCAGGTCACATGGTGTCCCATTTCAATGAGCCTGTCCAATGGTGTGTGATTTGCTCCAGAGATTGCTCCTCTGATGAAGATTTAGAGAAACACATGAGGTCCCACGCAGTGACACTTATCCAGGCATCATCAGCAGGTAGTAAGACACATTTCTTTGTATAACTTGTTTTGCTTGCTCAAGGCATGCAAGAATTTTGAAAATTTCCATGTATAACACATTGACAGATACTCCTAATGATGAAGCATTATAACTACTTAAGATTTTTGAGATTAATATTTTCTTTACTCTAAAGGCAGGTTGTGAACTTCAATATATTTACTTCATAGATTATGGGATATAGTTTTCTGAGACACCTTGTTCTTTTCTATGTAGATTCCAATATAGTTGCTGAAGGGAGTTTTATGGCAGACCTCATGTCTGATGAAATCCCAGATCTCCCTTTGGACCCTATTGAGCCAACCATGCCTACTGTTGCACCAGTCAAGGTAGATATTCACTTGTTTAAATACATTGGAGGACTTTTTTATCATCAGATTTCCTTTTAAAATATTAAAATAAACCTACGAGAGCAATACCTTTTTGTTTCATACCTTTTCATTGCCTGTTTGCATTAATAAGTGTTTCTGTTTGCTGTTTCAATTTTGCATGAAACATTTATTACCAGTCTCTAATTAAAAGTGGCCTCATGTACATGTTTGACTGTACATTATTGGTTTCATGGAGCGTTGGGTCGGTATCAAAAATTGGGAGGTCGCCAATGCAAATCCATACCGATTCCAGGACTCCGTGTTTTAGTACACCCAATCAAACACGGACGCTTCCTGTTAACGACTTCGCAATTAAAGTCCCCAAATGGACAATATATGAGAGAAACCTGTATAATTTCTTCAGATTTCTTGTTTGTTCCCAATATTTTAAGTTTTCCGTCCATTTTATGTGTTGTCAAGCAAGATTTAGGTTATAAAGTGTCGTCACCAAAACATGGCAGTTCTCCTCAACGTGTCGCTATAAAAGTCTGTAAATGGACGAAAATATGGGGATAAAAGCTTATAGTTTCTTCCGATTTGGTGTGCTTCTAATATTTTACCTCATCCTTCCACTATATGTGTTGATAAGCGAAGTGGCGGTTCTAAAATCTTGTCATGGTATTTCAGTAAAATGCTCTCGATACCGAGATACCAGACCTATCAACCCATCCCTAGTTTAATGTATGGTAAATCAAGTATAGTGGTCTGGGAAAATATCTATGCCATGTGTCATATATTGGATCATATGTAATAATGTTACTGTGAAGTTCACCATTTGTATAACTTAAAAAAACTTACAAAAACAGGTAAGCAAAAGGGATCGATGAAGGTTATTTAGATTGTCATAAAAATGTTATTTCAGGACTCTCAGCATGATATCTGTGGAAACCCTGGTTGGGAGAATGTTGATAGTTTGGGTGACTTCCTTCTGGAGTTGAATCCAATGGCCACAGCCTTGACAGATACAGAGGAAAATCAAATATTGAATTTGTACTCTCAGTTGCATGACATGGATAAGCAACCCCTAAAATGTACTACTTGAAGAATCAGCAAAAGACACACTGCCTGGTCCATGGAGGGCTTCCAGGAAAAAAAGTGGTTCTGCACCTGGCCAGCAAGCAGCTGAGAGGTATGTTTTCATTAATTGAGTTTATAAATACAGTACTGCTACCCTGCATAAATTGGCCGCTCCCTGCATAAATTGGCCACTCATTCAAATGTGTCAGACATACACATACAGCTACATTTCCTGTTGTGAATGAGGATAAGCTAAAATTTGTCATCTTGAATTCAGAGTTTTTTCGGGAAATTTTCATTTTCACTATGTCACCTGAGATTGAAATGTTTTTGCTTAGAATATCAATATCTACAAAACCAAAATGATGTATCCACTAGTCATACGGCTTAATTAACATTTAAATGACATGACTGTTCACATACTTTTTTAAAATGGGCCAGTACATGTAATGCTTTCAGTTGCAAGCATAAAGCTTAACACTTTTTGTCGTAAAGCTTGATTCACAAGAAAAAATGTTGTGCTGGAGTAAATATGTCTCAATCTTTTACTTTCAGGTTGTTCATGGTTTATGGTCAGGCAGCACAAAAACCGACAACCAACCACATCTCTGAGTGTGTGTGCCTCAAACTTTATAAGATGTATCTTCAGGCCAGAGACAGACCTTAAGATGCAGCTGAGAAAAGACTGCCTATTCCACAAGCTATTGTCAGGAGGTACACACACATAAAGATGTTGCTTGAAGACAGCCATAAACAACATCACTGTGTCTGCATAGTAAGATGTTTACAGTATACTATTACAAGAGCTACAATAACAATTAGGGTGTAATGAATCAAAAAATTTCATTGCAAAATGACTGAATTCCCAAATCAAGATTCTTGAAAGGAATGAATTTGACGATTAGTTAGGCTTGTGAAAGTAAAATAATATTACGATTTCAGAATAGTCAAGACCATTTCACTTTTCTACTAACTGCAAGATCTAAACTAGACCTATCGCATCAATGCACCGATACAAATTGTATCCACCAGAAAGAAAACTCACCAAAGCCATTCAAACATCACTTAACCTTGAAGGAGAAGCCCAAGGTGAAATCTGACCATATCAAAAGATTCTTAGCCCTGATTTCCTGTAGGTTGGTGTGACACTACAAACCTCTAGGAACACGAATAAGCAAGATATAAGCACTGTTAATTATATCTATCCACATTTGACCTTGAAAGAGGGGCCAAAGGTCAAATCTGATCACATCAAAAAATTCATAGCCCCTGATTTCCTATAGCTTGGTTTACCATCCCAAACCTCTAGGACCAATAATAAGCGAGTTATAAGCACATGTTTTCCAACAGGTTGGTTTACCATTCCAAACCTCTAGGACCAATAATAAGTGAGTTTTAAGCACTTTTATGTTTGGCTATCCTTGTTTGACCATGATAGAGGGGTCCAAGGTCAAATCCAACTGCACCAATAGATTCCCAGCCCATGATTTCTTATAGGTTAGCTTACCATCCCAAACCTCTAAGACCAATAATAAGTCAGTTATAAGCACTTTTAAGTTTGGCTGTCCTCGTTTGACCTTGAAGGAGGGGTCCAAGGTCAAATCCGACCACACCAAAAGAATCCCAGGCCATGATTTCCTATATGTTGATTTACCATCACAAACCTCTAGGACCAATAATAAGTGATTTATAAGCACTTTTAAGTTTGGCTATCCTCATTTGACCTTGAAGGAGGGGTCCAAGGTCAAATGTGACCATGCCAAAAGATTCCCAGCCCATGGTTTCCTACAGGTTGGTTTACCATCCTAAACCTCTACGACGAATAATAAGCAAGTTATAAGCACTTTTAAGTTTGGCTATCCTCGTTTGACCTTGAAGGAGGGGTCCAAGATCAAATCCGACCACACCAAAAGAATCCCAGCCCATGATTCCCTGTAGGTTGGTTTACCATCCCAAACCTCTAGGACCAATAATAAGGGACATGTAAGCACTTTTCATGACTGACAAGAAACGCCTGTGGCGCCTATCTTGTTTTTCAAAATGAGGCCAAAAATATTTACAGTCAAGATTTTATAATGAGGAACATATCCTGTGAATATGAGATCTCTACCTATACTACCCTTTGCTCTAGAGGGCAAACAAAAGTCCTTGTTTAAAGTTGAATAAACGTCTCTGGCGGCCAGCTTGTTTTTCAAAATGAGGCCAAAACTATTCCCAGGCAAGATTTTATGGTTATGAATATATCCTGCAAATTTGAGAAGGCTAGCTGTAATATTTTTTAAGTTAGAACGGTAACGGTGAAATCTCTCTACAAACTGCAGCGGCGGCGGCTTGGTCGAAGTGAAACCCATAGTATCCGGTGGATAAAATTACCATTCAAGGTCAAATAAGTAACCAAAAATAATAAAAGAGTTGCTTCTCCTAAATTTAAAAATAATGTGATAAGTGATTTGGTTATTTTTGCTACACTAAACATGAATAATCTGAACCACGAAACTACCTCCGCAACATTAGAAACAACTAATAAGCTCCTATGTTAAATGAATATTTTTGTGAATAAGTTAGAAGTAGTTGTATTATTAGATATAAGTGCTGACAGTGGGCAAACTTGATGCTGACTTTGGTCTTTACAAAGATAGTCAAATGTGTTTCAGTTAAAATTGAATGTGTTATACGAGATGTTTTCAGTGTATATTTTGATACACAGGAGCATGGCAAACCATTTTTGGCCTTTAAGTTCTATGGTTAACTTAGTACAACATCATTTGTATCTTAGATTTATGGGGATTTATACTGTTTTTTCTGTATTTGGTTATAAGTATTTTGCAGGTTAGGCTATGAGTGTTTTAAGGATCTATGTTGAAAACTTTGTGATAACATTTAATCAGATGAAATATGCTATTTTAGGTTGGGGGAGACACAAAAGCGGACAGAGATACTTTGCTGCCGAGTACTCAGCGGGAGAGGTCAATCCACACTACAACTGAACCTCTTGCACCAGCCAAAGAGAGGCCAACTGCTCCAGTTACACATGCCCACACACAACTAACCTTTCATGAGCCTGAAAACAGAGAGGGAGAAGTACCCTTCAGACCCAGAAATATCATCCAGGCACCACAATCAACTCAGGTTCATCAAGAAATATTCACAAACAGAGGCAACTGGGATAGATCTCGATATATTGAGCAGCCAGTCCCTGAAACAGTTCCCGCCACTGAGTTCAGAGTACCCACATATCCTTCAGTTCAGTGTGAGTTTCCTAGGCAGCCAGAATGGTGGCAGAGAAAAGCAAACAAAGAGGATGAGACAAGGAAAGCAATGGGACAGCCACCTAAGAGGAGGAAGCATGATAAAAATAGCTACCACTATCAGTGCACAACCTGTGGTCTGTACAAGTCAAAGCAGACAGGCCATAGCCAAGTTAGGGGGAAATGTACTGTCCCTACTCTGGGGAGACGGTTGAGGAATGGCGATCAAGACTTTAACAGATTTTCTTGCTAGCATGTGTTTCATACCTTTACTTCAAGGTTTAAGTGGGATATCAATAGTTTTAAATGTACCTATTATTAAAATTTAAAACAAGAATGACTGTTATCTGACCCAAATTCCATTCATGGGCATTAAATATGTATGTATGTGAAGTGCAAAGTGAAAGTCAAAGTCAAAGTTGGGGTTTTACGTCCCGTTCAACATCCAGGGTCATATTGGGACAGGTCCTCAGAATTGCCACTTGTGGGACTCGAACCCACAGAGGTGACAGCCTATGATTAGATGCCAAACTTACTAACCACTAGGCCACTGAGGACCTCTGTATGTGAAGTGCAGCATTCTGTTTTATTAAACAATCATACAAGGAACGATTCTGTGGCCGCACCACCCAGTGAATGGACTCTCTTTTTTATAGCAATTCGTAACATTTCCTAACAATTCCTAACATTTCCTAACAATTTGAAACAATTCCTAACAAGTTGGACTTCTAGTATGGTATTGTTAAAGGTATTCGGAGGCTGTGGGTTCGAGTCCCACCAGAGTCGACAGTAATTTTTGAAAACATGGTTTAATCTTTCATGCTGTATTGCTTGCAGAATATTCATATTTGACATTAAAGAGATTACTGATAGCAATTTAAATCAACCACATCACAGTTTTCGAAAAAAGTGGGCTAATCTTTCAGTCTTCACCATACGTATCTTTACATTGCAAATTAAGTAAAGAAACAAAAAATTGTCAGCCGGAATAGCTCAGTTGGGAGAGCGTTAGACTGAAGATCTAAAGGTCCCTGGTTCAATCCCGGGTTCCGGCAAGAAATATCCTGGTGGCTGACCAAGAATTTTACAAACTTTTATGTATAATTGAAAGCCATAAGACTTGTATTCATTATTGTACATTTATTTTAACTGTGGACATAGATATAATTGTAAACTAAGAGTTTCTATTCATTATTTATTCTTTGTCAAAAATTGTTTTTTCAGTCAAACCTTTAATTTAATTTCTTTAATCCATGTCACCTGTTACATAGTGTAAAACATAATAAGTTACAATAACTGTAACTCCAAAGATGTCATATTTAAGGCATCAAAGAATTTGATAATTTATAACTAGACAATTTATGTACATCATATTTTCATAGGCACATCAGCAAATGCCCAGAATTTTCAAGCATATTTACTTGAGGGATTGAGAAGATGGAATGACACTAGAGCTGCAGAGGCAATAGTGAAGAAGCCAGACTCCTCAGGCATACACTGCTACAACAGCAAGTTGATGGAGGCTGTCAACAATCTGAGCAAATCAGTATTTGGGAAAGAATATGATCCTAAATTACGACAACCAGGAAAATACACAGGTTTCTGTTGATATGGCAAACAAAAATACATAAAAACACAATTGATTAAGACAGATAATTTGTAAAATGAGATTGGCATGTTCAACTATTAAATACACATAATGAACGAAAACTTTTTACAGAATAGGCATGGTTAATGTAAACAAAAGTCACCTCCATCAATAGTGATGTTTCTTTTTAAGGTGAACTTATTGGCATAGAATACTTGTTCGACCAAACTGGTAAGGCCCTTGGTTTCCCGGAAGAAGAAGAATCTGAAGATGTTATGGAAGAGAGTGGCGAAGACGTAGAGCTGCTTGATGAGGGATTTGATGAGCCAGAAGTGCTAGATATTACAATTCCTGGCAATCTTGCAGATGTCCATGTGAGTTTAATGTTTAAAATTACTATTGCCAATGGGAGTTTGTTCTATGGAGTTTATAATTGCATTTACTTGAGGGGTTGATAAGATGGAATGACATTTGCGTTAAATATAACTAGGAGGATATATTTAGGACACTTAAAGTGTGAAGATATTTAAAAGAAATCAAATGAAAGTTCTTATCAAATGTTAACTGCAGTAAAGTGTCATATTTACAATAGGTGTTGGGTGATGTTGGAAGTGTTGCACGTACGGATCATGAAACTGCAAGCCAAGAGATCATTCCATCTCCTCAAGATCAAGAGTTGTTGCCATTAAACCCTGAAGAAGAAGAATTCCTGATGAGTGAGATTATGGGACAGAGTGTGGATGATGTAGGTTATAATTATGTCAAAATATTTGAATAAAACAACTTTTATTGCAAATCTTAAACTTAGCCTCAAATGAGGAAAAAGTTTGTGTCTGTTGTTATATATTGTGTGTTAATAATTCTGTATGCTTGGTACCAACTTACAATGCTTCCAATTTATAAGATTTCAGGTCATGTTTATTTCCCACTAATAGATTTTATAACTTAACCAAATAATGCAAACTATGCTTTTTGCAGGAATCTGTTGGGCCGGACAACATCCGTGGTTACCAGCATGTTACCAGACTTGCCGACTACCTGGCTAGCTTGAAGCACAATCCCACTGCATCACTCAGCAACAAGCAGGCTGACAACATAATAATGCTATGGCAAAGACTAAGTGATTATGATAAGGGCCGCATTGTTTACTCACAAAGATATTGTGAGAAGCCTCAGGGACGATTTAAAGCTTCAAAATCAACTGTGACTCCTGGTGCAGAGACAACTAAAAAGTATGATTTGTTTGTTCATTATTATTATTTACAGTTGTATTCAGAGATTGAATGTGAAAATTTTGGCCATAAAGCCAATTTTACTTGTGTCTAAATTTTAAAGCAATGACTTGAAACAACAAGCAAATAAAAATGGTGAAGGGGTGGTGGAGAGGATTTATCAGCCCTAGATATGTGTTAAATAGTACTTAAATCGTATTTCTTCTTGCTTGCAGTGAATTTCTGGTTCATGTTTCAGCTATTGTGGGATGTAAAAGTGTAGGAATCATTTAGTTTCATTGTTGATGTTAAAAAGTTCTATAAATGTTCCTATGTATCATTGAAATATAACAATTAAAGTACACAAAGCTAGATATATTTTCAGAGCTTATGTAGGAGAATGTGGAACACCAGCACAGTGGCCTGATTGCTGCCGGCTCATTGAGGCTCTTTGCTCTAATCTCTGCCTAGAAAATCCTTCTCCCCAAAAACATGGGAATACTAGGAGATCCAGATGGGCAGCAGTCATAGACGATTACAAGAAAATCCGACAGCTGGTTTTGCAGAATGCAAGAGTCATGAAGGAAACAACACTGGCTCTTGTTGAATTGAACCAAACTACTCTGACCCAGTGGTAAGTTATTATCATAACACAAAATGGTAATATTTGATTTAATGATTTGATGATTTAATCTAAAATACATTTTAATGTAATTTCCAAATTAGGTAACTATAGTTACATGTAAAACAAGATAATTTTAATGTTTAATAATCTAGGCATTTAAGCTAATGTATAAGACTAAAATAATCAGATATCAATTTATTTTGCTTTCCAAGGTACAATAAAAGGCATAAAAAGCAAGAGCTTACAGTGCTTCTGCAAGGTGCAGACTTTCTTACTGGAAGAAAGATTGCTGATGAACCCTTGCCACCCGCAAAATCCCTATTGGCACAACCAAAAGTTCATCAGCATGAACCTCTTCAATTCACCATCCCAGAAAATACTGCTGGGCAAGCAAAAAGGAAGGGCAGGAGTAAAGCAGCTGCAGCATTGGATACACCCGCTGAGGAGGTGGAAGTGGTCACAGCTGTGGAAGGTACCCCAATAGAAACAACATCTGGGCCACATTTGCAACAAGAGACATGTTTTGTGAGCATTGCACCAAAAATGTTATGCTACCAAAGGTGTCAGTACATCCTTGCCCAAAACAACAAACTGGTGGCACAGGAAAAGAGAAAAGTAGGCATCAGAGGGAAATGACATCCCAAGGAGGAAATACTCAAGAACAAAACAATACAATATTTGCAAAAAATGTGGAAATCCACGAATAGCATTGAATGGCCATAGTCAATTTAAAGGTGTAATATACTGTCCAAGTTTTGAGAAAGTTTCAAAAGAGGCCTGGCTATTGTTAAGGAATTGAAGAAAAAATAGCTTGTGGTTTCTTTTTATTGTAATTTTTTATGAATAAGTTTAACCCACTTTCCTTTTACAAACCTTTACAAAGCTTTGTTATTTTTTTCAAAAAATGAGCAATATTTCTTTCTTGTACCATGTTGAAAGTGCAGCTCTTTTTAAATTTACAATAGAAATAAATTCCAAAAAATATGTATATATATTTTGCATATCTTGGCCTTATAATAATGTTTTCAATTGTTCTGAGTTAGAGTATATCTGAATGAGTTTTTCTAGACAATGTTATTTCCAAACACATTCGTTTCTTAACAAAATCCATACAAAAATGAGACTCCAAAAAATTAACAGTTAAAAATGTACCTATTGTTATACGTTTTGTCTTGTTTTATAGTTTAATAAAATTGAAAGATTGTTGATGGTATCAGTTCTGACTTTAGTCCATTTATAAACAAAAAACACAATCAAATGCTATTCAAGGAGCAAAATAAAAAATTTAAAAAAATTAAGCATGTTACATGGGGTTTGAACCACCATGTCTTCTGTCTGGAGGAAATGTGAAATTTTGGCTGAAATTGCTGGTAAAGTTTTAGTTACTTTTTTCCTTTCTTTTTTACCTTTTCTCTCTTTCTCTTCTCTTTTCTTCTTTTTTTCTTCCCCCTTCTTCCCCCTTTCTCCCCCCTTTTTCCCAATTTCTTCCCCATCTTATGTAGTCTATTCTTCCCCAGCTTTAGCTCAGTTGGGAGAGCGTTAGACTGAAGATCTAAAGGTCCCTGGTTCAATCCCGGGTTCCGGCAAGGAATATCATGGTGGCTGACCAAGAATTTTACAAACTTTTATGTATAATTAAAAGCCATCTTTCCAACACAAACAAAACACATCCCAGTCACCAATCTTGAATTATTTATCACATTACTGAGGAGTTTTTGTCAAGGTCTTTTATTGATGCACAGTATATTCAATGTTTCCTTGAAACATATTCAAACTTTTCAGTACCAACATATCTCTATAAAATATGTCTAATATGAAGGAAATGATTTACCCAAATCTGTGTGTTTTGACAGCAATTATCACATTGTCACAGATGTCAGCTGACACACATTATGCACATACCTTCTGAAAATGGAACAAAAGGTGTAGCTACAGACGGAAACTGGAAATATTCAAATAATGCAAGCCTTTCAACCCTAGGTCCCTCTTGGTTTCTTGGCAATAAAATACCATCAACAAAAAGCAATACTTATAGGCAGTATAAATGCCCTAAACATTCAATAATATTATTGCAAAAACTAGTGGTAGGTAATCTAATATGAATTAAGTGAAGAATCTGCTACCTTAATTCAAAATTTATTACATCAGTTGCTACATATTATGCAAAATCCTACATTTTAACCAGATATTGAAGTGCAGCTTTGTAAATTCTGAGTGTTTTGATAGCAATTATCAAATTCTGACAGATGTCAGTTGACTGGCACTTTAAACAACACAGTATGTTTATACCTTTTGAAAATGATACAAAAGATATAGTTACAGAAGGAAGGTGGAAAAATTCCAATAATGCAAACCTTTTTAACCCTGTGTCCCTCTTGGTTTTTGTGCAATAAAATAACATCAACAAAAAGCAATACCTATAGGCAGTATGGATATCTTTAACATTCAATAATATTATTACAAAAAAGAGTGGTAGGTATTCTGATATGAATAAAAATTTTCAAACTTCATACATTTTGACCGCATAGTGAAGTGCAGCATTCTGTTTTATTAAACAATCATATAGTGAAAGACTCTGTGGTGCAATGGATAGCGCGTCGGACTTCTAGTAAGGTATTATTAAAGGTATTCGGAGGCTGTGGGTTCGAGTCCCACCAGAGTCGACAGTAATTTTTGAAAACATGGTGTAAATCTTTCATGCTATATTGCTTGCAGAATATTCATATTTGACATGAAAGAGATTACTGGTAGCAATTTAAATCAACCACATCACAGTTTTGGAAAAAAAGTGGGCTAATCTTTCAGTCTTCACCATACGTATCTTTACATTGCAAATTAAGTAAAGAAGCAAAAAATTGTCAGCCAGAATAGCTCAGTTGGGAGAGCGTTAGACTGAAGATCTAAAGGTCCCTGGTTTAATCCCGGGTTCCGACAAGGAATATCATGGTGGCTGACCAAGAATTTTGCAAACTTTTATGTATAATTAAAAGCCATCTTTCCAACACAAACAAAACACATCCCAGTCACCAATCTTGAATTATTTATCACATTACTGAGGAGTTTTTGTCAAAGTCTTTTATTGATGCACAGTATATTCAATGTTTCCTTGAAACATATTCAAACTTTTCAGTACCAACATATCTCTATAAAATATGTCTAATATGAAGGAAATGATTTACCCAAATCTGTGTGTTTTGACAGCAATTATCACATTGTGACAGATGTCAGCTAACACACATTATGCACATACCTTCTGAAAATGGAACAAAAGGTGTAGCTACAGACGGAAACTGGAAATATTCAAATAATGCAAGCCTTTCAACCCTAGGTCCCTCTTGGTTTCTTGGCAATAAAATACCATCAACAAAAAGCAATACTTATAGGCAGTATAAATGCCCTAAACATTCAATAATATTATTGCAAAAACTAGTGGTAGGTAATCTAATATGAATTAAGTGAAGAATCTGCTACCTTAATTCAAAATTTATTACATCAGTTGCTACATATTATGCAAACATCCTACATTTTAACCAGATATTGAAGTGCAGCTTTGTAAATTCTGTGTGTTTTGATAACAATTATCAAATTCTGACAGATGTCAGTTGACTGGCACTTTAAACAACACAGTATGTTTATACCTTTTGAAAATGATACAAAAGATATAGTTACAGAAGGAAGGTGGAAAAATTCCAATAATGCAAACCTTTTTAACCCTGTGTCCCTCTTGGTTTTTGTGCAATAAAATAACATCAACAAAAAGCAATACCTATAGCCAGTATGGATATCTTTAACATTCAATAATATTATTACAAAAAAGAGTGGTAGGTATTCTGATATGAATAAAAATTTTCAAATTTCATACATTTTGACTGCATAGTGAAGTGCAGCATTCTCTTTTATTAAACAATCATACAGTGAAGGACTCTGTGGTGCAATGGATAGCGCGTCAGACTTCTAGTAAGGTATTATTAAAGGTATTCAGAGGCTGTGGGTTCGAGTCCCACCAGAGTCGACAGTAATTTTTGAAAACATGGTGTAAATCTTTCATGCTATATTGCTTGCAGAATATTCATATTTGACATTAAAGAGATTACTGGTAGCAATTTAAATCAACCACATCACAGTTTTGGAAAAAAGTGGGCTAATCTTTCAGTCTTCACCATACGTATCTTTACATTGCAAATTAAGTAAAGAAGCAAAAAATTGTCACCTGGAATAGCTCAGTTGGGAGAGCTTTAGACTGAAGAACTAAAGGTCCCTGGTTCAATCCCGGGTTCCGGCAAGGAATATCCTGGTGGCTGACCAACAATTTTACAAACTTTTATGTATAATTAAAAGCCATCTTTCCAACACAAACAAAACACATCCCAGTCACCAATCTTGAATTATTTATCACATTACTCAGGAGTTTTTGTCAAAGTCTTTTATTGATGAATAGTATATTCAATGTTTCCTTGAAACATATTCAAACTTTTCAGTACCAACATATCTCTATAAAATATGTCTAATATGAAGGAAATGATTTACCCAAATCTGTGTGTTTTGACAGCAATTATCACATTGTGACAGATGTCAGCTAACACACATTATGCACATACCTTCTGAAAATGGAACAAAAGGTGTAGCTACAGACGGAAACTGGAAATATTCAAATAATGCAAGCCTTTCAACCCTAGGTCCCTCTTGGTTTCTTGGCAATAAAATACCATCAACAAAAAGCAATACTTATAGGCAGTATAAATGCCCTAAACATTCAATAATATTATTGCAAAAACTAGTGGTAGGTAATCTAATACGAATTAAGTGAAGAATCTGCTACCTTAATTCAAAATTTATTACATCAGTTGCTACATATTATGCAAACATCCTACATTTTAACCAGATATTGAAGTGCAGCTTTCTAAATTCTGAGTGTTTTGATAGCAATTATCAAATTCTGACAGATGTCAGTTGACTGGCACTTTAAACAACACAGTATGTTTATACCTTTTGAAAATGATACAAAAGATATAGTTACAGAAGGAAGGTGGAAAAATTCCAATAATGCAAACCTTTTTAACCCTGTGTCCCTCTTGGTTTTTGTGCAATAAAATAACATCAACAAAAAGCAATACCTATAGACAGTATGGATATCTTTAACATTCAATAATATTATTACAAAAAAGAGTGGTAGGTATTCTGATATGAATAAAAATTTTCAAACTTCATACATTTGGACCGCATAGTGAAGTGCAGCATTCTGTTTTATTAAACAATCATGCAGTGAAGGACTCTGTGGCGCAATGGATAGCGCGTCGGACTTCTAGTAAGGTATTATTAAAGGTATTCGGAGGCTGTGGGTTCGAGTCCCACCAGAGTCGACAGTAATTTTTGAAAACATGGTGTAAATCTTTCATGCTATATTGCTTGCAGAATATTCATATTTGACATTAAAGAGATTACTGGTAGCAATTTAAATCAACCACATCACAGTTTTGGAAAAAAGTGGGCTAATCTTTCAGTCTTCACCATACGTATCTTTACATTGCAAATTAAGTAAAGAAGCAAAAAATTGTCACCCGGAATAGCTCAGTTGGGAGAGCTTTAGACTGAAGAACTAAAGGTCCCTGGTTCAATCCCGGGTTCCGGCAAGGAATATCCTGGTGGCTGACCAACAATTTTACAAACTTTTATGTATAATTAAAAGCCATCTTTCCAACACAAACAAAACACATCCCAGTCACCAATCTTGAATTATTTATCACATTACTGATGAGTTTTTGTCAAAGTTTTTTATTGATGCACAGTATATTCAATGTTTTCTTGAAACATATTCAAACTTTTCAGTACCAACATATCTCTATAAAATATGTCTAATATGAAGGAAATGATTTACCCAAATCTGTGTGTTTTGACAGCAATTATCACATTGTGACAGATGTCAGCTAACACACATTATGCACATACCTTCTGAAAATGGAACAAAAGGTGTAGCTACAGACGGAAACTGGAAATATTCAAATAATGCAAGCCTTTCAACCCTAGGTCCCTCTTGGTTTCTTGGCAATAAAATACCATCAACAAAAAGCAATACTTATAGGCAGTATAAATGCCCTAAACATTCAATAATATTATTGCAAAAACTAGTGGTAGGTAATCTAATATGAATTAAGTGAAGAATCTGCTACCTTAATTCAAAATTTATTACATCAGTTGCTACATATTATGCAAACATCCTACATTTTAACCAGATATTGAAGTGCAGCTTTGTAAATTCTGTGTGTTTTGATAACAATTATCAAATTCCGACAGATGTCAGTTGACTGGCACTTTAAACAATACAGTATGTTTATACCTTTTGAAAATGATACAAAAGATATAGTTACAGAAGGAAGGTGGAAAAATTCCAATAATGCAAACCTTTTTAACCCTGTGTCCCTCTTGGTTTTTGTGCAATAAAATAACATCAACAAAAAGCAATACCTATAGGCAGTATGGATATCTTTAACATTCAATAATATTATTACAAAAAAGAGTGGTAGGTATTCTGATATGAATAAAAATTTTCAAATTTCATACATTTTGACCGCATAGTGAAGTGCAGCATTCTCTTTTATTAAACAATCATACACTGAAGGACTCTGTGGCGCAATGGATAGCGCGTCGGACTTCTAGTAAGGTATTATTAAAGGTATTCGGAGGCTGTGGGTTCGAGTCCCACCAGAGTCGACAGTAATTTTTGAAAACATGGTGTAAATCTTTCATGCTATATTGCTTGCAGAATATTCATATTTGACATTAAAGAGATTACTGGTAGCAATTTAAATCAACCACATCACAGTTTTGGAAAAAAGTGGGCTAATCTTTCAGTCTTCACCATACGTATCTTTACATTGCAAATTAAGTAAAGAAGCAAAAAATTGTCATCCGGAATAGCTCAGTTGGGAGAGCTTTAGACTGAAGAACTAAAGGTCCCTGGTTCAATCCCGGGTTCCGGCAAGGAATATCCTGGTGGCTGACCAACAATTTTACAAACTTATATGTATAATTGAAAGCCATCTTTCCAAAACAAACAAAACACATCCCAGTCACCAATCTTGAATTATTTATCACATTACTGAGGAGTTTTTGTCAAAGTCTTTTATTGATGCACAGTATATTCAATGTTTCCTTGAAACATATTCAAACTTTTCAGTACCAACATATCTCTATAAAATATGTCGAATATGAAGGAAATGATTTACCCAAATCTGTGTGTTTTGACAGCAATTATCACATTGTGACAGATGTCAGCTAACACACATTATGCACATACCTTCTGAAAATTGAACAAAAGGTGTAGCTACAGACGGAAACTGGAAATATTCAAATAATGCAAGCCTTTCAACCCTAGATCCCTCTTGGTTTCTTGGCAATAAAATACCATCAACAAAAAGCAATACTTATAGGCAGTATAAATGCCCTAAACATTCAATAATATTATTGCAAAAACTAGTGGTAGGTAATCTAATACGAATTAAGTGAAGAATCTGCTACCTTAATTCAAAATTTATTACATCAGTTGCTACATATTATGCAAACATCCTACATTTTAACCAGATATTGAAGTGCAGCTTTGTAAATTCTGAGTGTTTTGATAGCAATTATCAAATTCTGACAGATGTCAGTTGACTGGCACTTTAAACAACACAGTATGTTTATACCTTTTGAAAATGATACAAAAGATATAGTTACAGAAGGAAGGTGGAAAAGTTCCAATAATGCAAACCTTTTTAACCCTGTGTCCCTCTTGGTTTTTGTGCAATAAAATAACATCAACAAAAAGCAATACCTATAGGCAGTATGGATATCTTTAACATTCAATAATATTATTACAAAAAAGAGTGGTAGGTATTCTGATATGAATAAAAATTTTCAAACTTCATACATTTGGACCGCATAGTGAAGTGCAGCATTCTGTTTTATTAAACAATCATACACTGAAGGACTCTGTGGCGCAATGGATAGCGCGTCGGACTTCTAGTAAGCTATTATTAAAGGTATTCGGAGGCTGTGGGTTCGAGTCCCACCAGAGTCGACAGTAATTTTTGAAAACATGGTGTAAATCTTTCATGCTATATTGCTTGCAGAATATTCATATTTGACATTAAAGAGATTACTGGTAGCCATTTAAATCAACCACATCACAGTTTTGGAAAAAAGTGGGCTAATCTTTCAGTCTTCACCATACGTATCTTTACATTGCAAATTAAGTAAAGAAGCAAAAAATTGTCACCTGGAATAGCTCAGTTGGGAGAGCTTTAGACTGAAGAACTAAAGGTCCCTGGTTCAATCCCGGGTTCCGGCAAGGAATATCCTGGTGGCTGACCAACAATTTTACAAACTTTTATGTATAATTAAAAGCCATCTTTCCAACACAAACAAAACACATCCCAGTCACCAATCTTGAATTATTTATCACATTAATCAGGAGTTTTTGTCAAAGTCTTTTATTGATGCATAGTATATTCAATGTTTCCTTGAAACATATTCAAACTTTTCAGTACCAACATATCTCTATAAAATATGTCTAATATGAAGGAAATGATTTACCCAAATCTGTGTGTTTTGACAGCAATTATCACATTGTGACAGATGTCAGCTAACACACATTATGCACATACCTTCTGAAAATGGAACAAAAGGTGTAGCTACAGACGGAAACTGGAAATATTGAAATAATGCAAGCCTTTCAACCCTAGGTCCCTCTTGGTTTCTTGGCAATAAAATACCATCAACAAAAAGCAATACTTATAGGCAGTATAAATGCCCTAAACATTCAATAATATTATTGCAAAAACTAGTGGTAGGTAATCTAATATGAATTAAGTGAAGAATCTGCTAACTTAATTCAAAATTTATTACATCAGTTGCTACATATTATACAAACATCCTACATTTTAACCAGATATTGAAATGCAGCTTTCTAAATTCTGGGTGTTTTGATAGCAATTATCAAATTCTGACAGATGTCAGTTGACTGGCACTTTAAACAACACAGTATGTTTATACCTTTTGAAAATGATACAAAAGATATAGTTACAGAAGGAAGGTGGAAAAGTTCCAATAATGCAAACCTTTTTAACCCTGTGTCCCTCTTGGTTTTTGTGCAATAAAATAACATCAACAAAAAGCAATACCTATAGGCAGTATGGATATCTTTAACATTCAATAATATTATTACAAAAAAGAGTGGTAGGTATTCTGATATGAATAAAAATTTTCAAACTTCATACATTTGGACCGCATAGTGAAGTGCAGCATTCTGTTTTATTAAACAATCATACACTGAAGGACTCTGTGGCGCAATGGATAGCGCGTCGGACTTCTAGTAAGGTATTATTAAAGGTATTCGGAGGCTGTGGGTTCGAGTCCCACCAGAGTCGACAGTAATTTTTGAAAACATGGTGTAAATCTTTCATGCTATATTGCTTGCAGAATATTCATATTTGACATTAAAGAGATTACTGGTAGCCATTTAAATCAACCACATCACAGTTTTGGAAAAAAGTGGGCTAATCTTTCAGTCTTCACCATACGTATCTTTACATTGCAAATTAAGTAAAGAAGCAAAAAATTGTCACCTGGAATAGCTCAGTTGGGAGAGCTTTAGACTGAAGAACTAAAGGTCCCTGGTTCAATCCCGGGTTCTGGCAAGGAATATCCTGGTGGCTGACCAACAATTTTACAAACTTTTATGTATAATTAAAAGCCATCTTTCCAACACAAACAAAACACATCCCAGTCACCAATCTTGAATTATTTATCACATTACTCAGGAGTTTTTGTCAAAGTCTTTATTGATGCATAGTATATTCAATGTTTCCTTGAAACATATTCAAACTTTTCAGTACCAACATATCTCTATAAAATATGTCTAATATGAAGGAAATGATTTACCCAAATCTGTGTGTTTTGACAGCAATTATCACATTGTGACAGATGTCAGCTAACACACATTATGCACATACCTTCTGAAAATGGAACAAAAGGTGTAGCTACAGACGGAAACTGGAAATATTCAAATAATGCAAGCCTTTCAACCCTAGGTCCCTCTTGGTTTCTTGGCAATAAAATACCATCAACAAAAAGCAATACTTATAGGCAGTATAAATGCCCTAAACATTCAATAATATTATTGCAAAAACTAGTGGTAGGTAATCTAATATGAATTAAGTGAAGAATCTGCTACCTTAATTCAAAATTTATTACATCAGTTGCTACATATTATGCAAACATCCTACATTTTAACCAGATATTGAAGTGCAGCTTTGTAAATTCTGTGTGTTTTGATAACAATTATCAAATTCTGACAGATGTCAGTTGACTGGCACTTTAAACAATACAGTATGTTTATACCTTTTGAAAATGATACAAAAGATATAGTTACAGAAGGAAGGTGGAAAAATTCCAATAATGCAAACCTTTTTAACCCTGTGTCCCTCTTGGTTTTTGTGCAATAAAATAACATCAACAAAAAGCAATACCTATAGCCAGTATGGATATCTTTAACATTCAATAATATTATTACAAAAAAGAGTGGTAGGTATTCTGATATGAATAAAAATTTTCAAATTTCATACATTTTGACCGCATAGTGAAGTGCAGCATTCTCTTTTATTAAACAATCATACAGTGAAGGACTCTGTGGTGCAATGGATAGCGCGTCGGACTTCTAGTAAGGTATTATTAAAGGTATTCGGAGGCTGTGGGTTCGAGTCCCACCAGAGTCGACAGTAATTTTTGAAAACATGGTGTAAATCTTTCATGCTATATTGCTTGCAGAATATTCATATTTGACATTAAAGAGATTACTGGTAGCAATTTAAATCAACCACATCACAGTTTTGGAAAAAAGTGGGCTAATCTTTCAGTCTTCACCATACGTATCTTTACATTGTAAATTAAGTAAAGAAGCAAAAAATTGTCACCCGGAATAGCTCAGTTGGGAGAGCTTTAGACTGAAGAACTAAAGGTCCCTGGTTCAATCCCGGGTTCCGGCAAGGAATATCCTGGTGGCTGACCAACAATTTTACAAACTTTTATGTATAATTGAAAGCCATCTTTCCAACACAAACAAAACACATCCCAGTCACCAATCTTGAATTATTTATCACATTACTGAGGTGTTTGTGTCAAAGTCTTTTATTGATGCACAGTATATTCAATGTTTCCTTGAAACATATTCAAACTTTTCAGTACCAACATATCTCTATAAAATATGTCGAATATGAAGGAAATGATTTACCCAAATCTGTGTGTTTTGACAGCAATTATCACATTGTGACAGATGTCAGCTAACACACATTATGCACATACCTTCTGAAAATGGAACAAAAGGTGTAGCTACAGACGGAAACTGGAAATATTCAAATAATGCAAGCCTTTCAACCCTAGGTCCCTCTTGGTTTCTTGGCAATAAAATACCATCAACAAAAAGCAATACTTATAGGCAGTATAAATGCCCTAAACATTCAATAATATTATTGCAAAAACTAGTGGTAGGTAATCTAATATGAATTAAGTGAAGAATCTGCTACCTTAATTCAAAATTTATTACATCAGTTGCTACATATTATGCAAACATCCTACATTTTAACCAGATATTGAAGTGCAGCTTTGTAAATTCTGTGTGTTTTGATAACAATTATCAAATTCTGACAGATGTCAGTTGACTGGCACTTTAAACAATACAGTATGTTTATACCTTTTGAAAATGATACAAAAGATATAGTTACAGAAGGAAGGTGGAAAAATTCCAATAATGCAAACCTTTTTAACCCTGTGTCCCTCTTGGTTTTTGTGCAATAAAATAACATCAACAAAAAGCAATACCTATAGCCAGTATGGATATCTTTAACATTCAATAATATTATTACAAAAAAGAGTGGTAGGTATTCTGATATGAATAAAAATTTTCAAATTTCATACATTTTGACCGCATAGTGAAGTGCAGCATTCTCTTTTATTAAACAATCATACAGTGAAGGACTCTGTGGTGCAATGGATAGCGCGTCGGACTTCTAGTAAGGTATTATTAAAGGTATTCGGAGGCTGTGGGTTCGAGTCCCACCAGAGTCGACAGTAATTTTTGAAAACATGGTGTAAATCTTTCATGCTATATTGCTTGCAGAATATTCATATTTGACATTAAAGAGATTACTGGTAGCAATTTAAATCAACCACATCACAGTTTTGGAAAAAAGTGGGCTAATCTTTCAGTCTTCACCATACGTATCTTTACATTGCAAATTAAGTAAAGAAGCAAAAAATTGTCACCTGGAATAGCTCAGTTGGGAGAGCTTTAGACTGAAGAACTAAAGGTCCCTGGTTCAATCCCGGGTTCCGGCAAGGAATATCCTGGTGGCTGACTAACAATTTTACAAACTTTTATGTATAATTAAAAGCCATCTTTCCAACACAAACAAAACACATCCCAGTCACCAATCTTGAATTATTTATCACATTACTCAGGAGTTTTTGTCAAAGTCTTTTATTGATGCATAGTATATTCAATGTTTCCTTGAAACATATTCAAACTTTTCAGTACCAACATATCTCTATAAAATATGTCTAATATGAAGGAAATGATTTACCCAAATCTGTGTGTTTTGACAGCAATTATCACATTGTGACAGATGTCAGCTAACACACATTATGCACATACCTTCTGAAAATGGAACAAAAGGTGTAGCTACAGACGGAAACTGGAAATATTCAAATAATGCAAGCCTTTCAACCCTAGGTCCCTCTTGGTTTCTTGGCAATAAAATACCATCAACAAAAAGCAATACTTATAGGCAGTATAAATGCCCTAAACATTCAATAATATTATTGCAAAAACTAGTGGTAGGTAATCTAATATGAATTAAGTGAAGAATCTGCTACCTTAATTCAAAATTTATTACATCAGTTGCTACATATTATGCAAACATCCTACATTTTAACCAGATATTGAAGTGCAGCTTTCTAAATTCTGTGTGTTTTGATAACAATTATCAAATTCTGACAGATGTCAGTTGACTGGCACTTTAAACAATACAGTATGTTTATACCTTTTGAAAATGATACAAAAGATATAGTTACAGAAGGAAGGTGGAAAAATTCCAATAATGCAAACCTTTTTAACCCTGTGTCCCTCTTGGTTTTTGTGCAATAAAATAACATCAACAAAAAGCAATACCTATAGCCAGTATGGATATCTTTAACATTCAATAATATTATTACAAAAAAGAGTGGTAGGTATTCTGATATGAATAAAAATTTTCAAATTTCATACATTTTGACCGCATAGTGAAGTGCAGCATTCTCTTTTATTAAACAATCATACAGTGAAGGACTCTGTGGTGCAATGGATAGCGCGTCGGACTTCTAGTAAGGTATTATTAAAGGTATTCGGAGGCTGTGGGTTCGAGTCCCACCAGAGTCGACAGTAATTTTTGAAAACATGGTGTAAATCTTTCATGCTATATTGCTTGCAGAATATTCATATTTGACATTAAAGAGATTACTGGTAGCAATTTAAATCAACCACATCACAGTTTTGGAAAAAAGTGGGCTAATCTTTCAGTCTTCACCATACGTATCTTTACATTGTAAATTAAGTAAAGAAGCAAAAAATTGTCACCCGGAATAGCTCAGTTGGGAGAGCCTTAGACTGAAGAACTAAAGGTCCCTGGTTCAATCCCGGGTTCCGGCAAGGAATATCCTGGTGGCTGACCAACAATTTTACAAACTTTTATGTATAATTGAAAGCCATCTTTCCAACACAAACAAAACACATCCCAGTCACCAATCTTGAATTATTTATCACATTACTGAGGAGTTTGTGTCAAAGTCTTTTATTGATGCACAGTATATTCAATGTTTCCTTGAAACATATTCAAACTTTTCAGTACCAACATATCTCTATAAAATATGTCGAATATGAAGGAAATGATTTACCCAAATCTGTGTGTTTTGACAGCAATTATCACATTGTGACAGATGTCAGCTAACACACATTATGCACATACCTTCTGAAAATTGAACAAAAGGTGTAGCTACAGACGGAAACTGGAAATATTCAAATAATGCAAGCCTTTCAACCCTAGATCCCTCTTGGTTTCTTGGCAATAAAATACCATCAACAAAAAGCAATACTTATAGGCAGTATAAATGCCCTAAACATTCAATAATATTATTGCAAAAACTAGTGGTAGGTAATCTAATACGAATTAAGTGAAGAATCTGCTACCTTAATTCAAAATTTATTACATCAGTTGCTACATATTATGCAAACATCCTACATTTTAACCAGATATTGAAGTGCAGCTTTCTAAATTCTGAGTGTTTTGATAGCAATTATCAAATTCTGACAGATGTCAGTTGACTGGCACTTTAAACAACACAGTATGTTTATACCTTTTGAAAATGATACAAAAGATATAGTTACAGAAGGAAGGTGGAAAAATTCCAATAATGCAAACCTTTTTAACCCTGTGTCCCTCTTGGTTTTTGTGCAATAAAATAACATCAACAAAAAGCAATACCTATAGACAGTATGGATATCTTTAACATTCAATAATATTATTACAAAAAAGAGTGGTAGGTATTCTGATATGAATAAAAATTTTCAAACTTCATACATTTGGACCGCATAGTGAAGTGCAGCATTCTGTTTTATTAAACAATCATACAGTGAAGGACTCTGTGGCGCAATGGATAGCGCCTCGGACTTCTAGTAAGGTATTATTAAAGGTATTTGGAGGCTGTGGGTTCGAGTCCCACCAGAGTCGACAGTAATTTTTGAAAACATGGTGTAAATCTTTCATGCTATATTGCTTGCAGAATATTCATATTTGACATTAAAGAGATTACTGGTAGCAATTTAAATCAACCACATCACAGTTTTGGAAAAAAGTGGGCTAATCTTTCAGTCTTCACCATACGTATCTTTACATTGCAAATTAAGTAAAGAAGCAAAAAATTGTCACCCGGAATAGCTCAGTTGGGAGAGCTTTAGACTGAAGAACTAAAGGTCCCTGGTTCAATCCTGGGTTCCGGCAAGGAATATCCTGGTGGCTGACCAACAATTTTACAAACTTTTATGTATAATTAAAAGCCATCTTTCCAACACAAACAAAACACATCCCAGTCACCAATCTTGAATTATTTATCACATTACTGAGGAGTTTTTGTCAAAGTCTTTTATTGATGCACAGTATATTCAATGTTTCCTTGAAACATATTCAAACTTTTCAGTACCAACATATCTCTATAAAATATGTCTAATATGAAGGAAATGATTTACCCAAATCTGTGTGTTTTGACAGCAATTATCACATTGTGACAGATGTCAGCTAACACACATTATGCACATACCTTCTGAAAATGGAACAAAAGGTGTAGCTACAGACGGAAACTGGAAATATTCAAATAATGCAAGCCTTTCAACCCTAGGTCCCTCTTGGTTTCTTGGCAATAAAATACCATCAACAAAAAGCAATACTTATAGGCAGTATAAATGCCCTAAACATTCAATAATATTATTGCAAAAAATAGTGGTAGGTAATCTAATATGAATTAAGTGAAGAATCTGCTACCTTAATTCAAAATTTATTACATCAGTTGCTACATATTATGCAAACATCCTACATTTTAACCAGATATTGAAGTGCAGCTTTCAAAATTCTGTGTGTTTTGATAACAATTATCAAATTCTGACAGATGTCAGTTGACTGGCACTTTAAACAATACAGTATGTTTATACCTTTTGAAAATGATACAAAAGATATAGTTACAGAAGGAAGGTGGAAAAATTCCAATAATGCAAACCTTTTTAACCCTGTGTCCCTCTTGGTTTTTGTGCAATAAAATAACATCAACAAAAAGCAATACCTATAGCCAGTATGGATATCTTTAACATTCAATAATATTATTACAAAAAAGAGTGGTAGGTATTCTGATATGAATAAAAATTTTCAAATTTCATACATTTTGACCGCATAGTGAAGTGCAGCATTCTCTTTTATTAAACAATCATACAGTGAAGGACTCTGTGGTGCAATGGATAGCGCGTCGGACTTCTAGTAAGGTATTATTAAAGGTATTCAGAGGCTGTGGGTTCGAGTCCCACCAGAGTCGACAGTAATTTTTGAAAACATGGTGTAAATCTTTCATGCTATATTGCTTGCAGAATATTCATATTTGACATTAAAGAGATTACTGGTAGCAATTTAAATCAACCACATCACAGTTTTGGAAAAAAGTGGGCTAATCTTTCAGTCTTCACCATACGTATCTTTACATTGCAAATTAAGTAAAGAAGCAAAAAATTGTCACCCGAAATAGCTCAGTTGGGAGAGCTTTAGACTGAAGAACTAAAGGTCCCTGGTTCAATCCCGGGTTCCGGCAAGGAATATCCTGGTGGCTGACCAACAATTTTACAAACTTTTATGTATAATTGAAAGCCATCTTTCCAACACAAACAAAACACATCCCAGTCACCAATCTTGAATTATTTATCACATTACTGAGGAGTTTGTGTCAAAGTCTTTTATTGATGCACAGTATATTCAATGTTTCCTTGAAACATATTCAAACTTTTCAGTACCAACATATCTCTATAAAATATGTCGAATATGAAGGAAATGATTTACCCAAATCTGTGTGTTTTGACAGCAATTATCACATTGTGACAGATGTCAGCTAACACACATTATGCACATACCTTCTGAAAATTGAACAAAAGGTGTAGCTACAGACGGAAACTGGAAATATTCAAATAATGCAAGCCTTTCAACCCTAGATCCCTCTTGGTTTCTTGGCAATAAAATACCATCAACAAAAAGCAATACTTATAGGCAGTATAAATGCCCTAAACATTCAATAATATTATTGCAAAAACTAGTGGTAGGTAATCTAATACGAATTAAGTGAAGAATCTGCTACCTTAATTCAAAATTTATTACATCAGTTGCTACATATTATGCAAACATCCTACATTTTAACCAGATATTGAAGTGCAGCTTTGTAAATTCTGAGTGTTTTGATAGCAATTATCAAATTCTGACAGATGTCAGTTGACTGGCACTTTAAACAATACAGTATGTTTATACCTTTTGAAAATGATACAAAAGATATAGTTACAGAAGGAAGGTGGAAAAATTCCAATAATGCAAACCTTTTTAACCCTGTGTCCCTCTTGGTTTTTGTGCAATAAAATAACATCAACAAAAAGCAATACCTATAGGCAGTATGGATATCTTTAACATTCAATAATATTATTACAAAAAAGAGTGGTAGGTATTCTGATATGAATAAAAATTTTCAAACTTCATACATTTGGACCGCATAGTGAAGTGCAGCATTCTGTTTTATTAAACAATCATACAGTGAAGGACTCTGTGGCGCAATGGATAGCGCGTCGGACTTCTAGTAAGGTATTATTAAAGGTATTCGGAGGCTGTGGGTTCAAGTCCCACCAGAGTCGACAGTAATTTTTGAAAACATGGTGTAAATCTTTCATGCTATATTGCTTGCAGAATATTCATATTTGACATTAAAGAGATTACTGGTAGCAATTTAAATCAACCACATCACAGTTTTGGAAAAAAGTGGGCTAATCTTTCAGTCTTCACCATACGCATCTTTACATTGCAAATTAAGTAAAGAAGCAAAAAATTGTCACCCGGAATAGCTCAGTTGGGAGAGCTTTAGACTGAAGAACTAAAGGTCCCTGTTTCAATCCCGGGTTCCGGCAAGGAATATCCTGGTGGCTGACCAACAATTTTACAAACTTTTATGCATAATTGAAAGCCATCTTTCCAACACAAACAAAACACATCCCAGTCACCAATCTTGAATTATTTATCACATTACTGAGGAGTTTGTGTCAAAGTCTTTTATTGATGCACAGTATATTCAATGTTTCCTTGAAACATATTCAAACTTTTCAGTACCAACATATCTCTATAAAATATGTCTAATATGAAGGAAATGATTTACCCAAATCTGTGTGTTTTGACAGCAATTATCACATTGTGACAGATGTCAGCTAACACACATTATGCACATACCTTCTGAAAATTGAACAAAAGGTGTAGCTACAGACGGAAACTGGAAATATTCAAATAATGCAAGCCTTTCAACCCTAGGTCCCTCTTGGTTTCTTGGCAATAAAATACCATCAACAAAAAGCAATACTTATAGGCAGTATAAATGCCCTAAACATTCAATAATATTATTGCAAAAACTAGTGGTAGGTAATCTAATATGAATTAAGTGAAGAATCTGCTACCTTAATTCAAAATTTATTACATCAGTTGCTACATATTATGCAAACATCCTACATTTTAACCAGATATTGAAGTGCAGCTTTCTAAATTCTGTGTGTTTTGATAACAATTATCAAATTCTGACAGATGTCAGTTGACTGGCACTTTAAACAATACAGTATGTTTATACCTTTTGAAAATGATACAAAAGATATAGTTACAGAAGGAAGGTGGAAAAATTCCAATAATGCAAACCTTTTTAACCCTGTGTCCCTCTTGGTTTTTGTGCAATAAAATAACATCAACAAAAAGCAATACCTATAGCCAGTATGGATATCTTTAACATTCAATAATATTATTACAAAAAAGAGTGGTAGGTATTCTGATATGAATAAAAATTTTCAAATTTCATACATTTTGACCGCATAGTGAAGTGCAGCATTCTCTTTTATTAAACAATCATACAGTGAAGGACTCTGTGGTGCAATGGATAGCGCGTCGGACTTCTAGTAAGGTATTATTAAAGGTATTCGGAGGCTGTGGGTTCGAGTCCCACCAGAGTCGACAGTAATTTTTGAAAACATGGTGTAAATCTTTCATGCTATATTGCTTGCAGAATATTCATATTTGACATTAAAGAGATTACTGGTAGCAATTTAAATCAACCACATCACAGTTTTGGAAAAAAGTGGGCTAATCTTTCAGTCTTCACCATACGTATCTTTACATTGCAAATTAAGTAAAGAAGCAAAAAATTGTCACCCGAAATAGCTCAGTTGGGAGAGCTTTAGACTGAAGAACTAAAGGTCCCTGGTTCAATCCCGGGTTCCGGCAAGGAATATCCTGGTGGCTGACCAACAATTTTACAAACTTTTATGTATAATTGAAAGCCATCTTTCCAACACAAACAAAACACATCCCAGTCACCAATCTTGAATTATTTATCACATTACTGAGGAGTTTGTGTCAAAGTCTTTTATTGATGCACAGTATATTCAATGTTTCCTTGAAACATATTCAAACTTTTCAGTACCAACATATCTCTATAAAATATGTCTAATATGAAGGAAATGATTTACCCAAATCTGTGTGTTTTGACAGCAATTATCACATTGTGACAGATGTCAGCTAACACACATTATGCACATACCTTCTGAAAAAATTGAACAAAAGGTGTAGCTACAGACGGAAACTGGAAATATTCAAATAATGCAAGCCTTTCAACCCTAGATCCCTCTTGGTTTCTTGGCAATAAAATACCATCAACAAAAAGCAATACTTATAGGCAGTATAAATGCCCTAAACATTCAATAATATTATTGCAAAAACTAGTGGTAGGTAATCTAATACGAATTAAGTGAAGAATCTGCTACCTTAATTCAAAATTTATTACATCAGTTGCTACATATTATGCAAACATCCTACATTTTAACCAGATATTGAAGTGCAGCTTTGTAAATTCTGAGTGTTTTGATAGCAATTATCAAATTCTGACAGATGTCAGTTGACTGGCACTTTAAACAACACAGTATGTTTATACCTTTTGAAAATGATACAAAAGATATAGTTACAGAAGGAAGGTGGAAAAATTCCAATAATGCAAACCTTTTTAACCCTGTGTCCCTCTTGGTTTTTGTGCAATAAAATAACATCAACAAAAAGCAATACCTATAGGCAGTATGGATATCTTTAACATTCAATAATATTATTACAAAAAAGAGTGGTAGGTATTCTGATATGAATAAAAATTTTCAAACTTCATACATTTGGACCGCATAGTGAAGTGCAGCATTCTGTTTTATTAAACAATCATACAGTGAAGGACTCTGTGGCGCAATGGATAGCGCGTCGGACTTCTAGTAAGGTATTATTAAAGGTATTCGGAGGCTGTGGGTTCGAGTCCCACCAGAGTCGACAGTAATTTTTGAAAACATGGTGTAAATCTTTCATGCTATATTGCTTGCAGAATATTCATATTTGACATTAAAGAGATTACTGGTAGCAATTTAAATCAACCACATCACAGTTTTGGAAAAAAGTGGGCTAATCTTTCAGTCTTCACCATACGCATCTTTACATTGCAAATTAAGTAAAGAAGCAAAAAATTGTCACCCGGAATAGCTCAGTTGGGAGAGCTTTAGACTGAAGAACTAAAGGTCCCTGTTTCAATCCCGGGTTCCGGCAAGGAATATCCTGGTGGCTGACCAACAATTTTACAAACTTTTATGCATAATTGAAAGCCATCTTTCCAACACAAACAAAACACATCCCAGTCACCAATCTTGAATTATTTATCACATTACTGAGGAGTTTGTGTCAAAGTCTTTTATTGATGCACAGTATATTCAATGTTTCCTTGAAACATATTCAAACTTTTCAGTACCAACATATCTCTATAAAATATGTCTAATATGAAGGAAATGATTTACCCAAATCTGTGTGTTTTGACAGCAATTATCACATTGTGACAGATGTCAGCTGACACACATTATGCACATACCTTCTGAAAATTGAACAAAAGGTGTAGCTACAGACGGAAACTGGAAATATTCAAATAATGCAAGCCTTTCAACCCTAGGTCCCTCTTGGTTTCTTGGCAATAAAATACCATCAACAAAAAGCAATACTTATAGGCAGTATAAATGCCCTAAACATTCAATAATATTATTGCAAAAACTAGTGGTAGGTAATCTAATACGAATTAAGTGAAGAATCTGCTACCTTAATTCAAAATTTATTACATCAGTTGCTACATATTATGCAAACATCCTACATTTTAACCAGATATTGAAGTGCAGCTTTGTAAATTCTGAGTGTTTTGATAGCAATTATCAAATTCTGACAGATGTCAGTTGACTGGCACTTTAAACAACACAGTATGTTTATACCTTTTGAAAATGATACAAAAGATATAGTTACAGAAGGAAGGTGGAAAAATTCCAATAATGCAAACCTTTTTAACCCTGTGTCCCTCTTGGTTTTTGTGCAATAAAATAACATCAACAAAAAGCAATACCTATAGGCAGTATGGATATCTTTAACATTCAATAATATTATTACAAAAAAGAGTGGTAGGTATTCTGATATGAATAAAAATTTTCAAACTTCATACATTTTGACCGCATAGTGAAGTGCAGCATTCTGTTTTATTAAACAATCATACAGTGAAGGACTCTGTGGCGCAATGGATAGCGCGTCGGACTTCTAGTAAGGTATTATTAAAGGTATTCGGAGGCTGTGGGTTCGAGTCCCACCAGAGTCGACAGTAATTTTTGAAAACATGGTGTAAATCTTTCATGCTATATTGCTTGCAGAATATTCATATTTGACATTAAAGAAATTACTGGTAGCAATTTAAATCAACCACATCACAGTTTTGGAAAAAAGTGGGCTAATCTTTCAGTCTTCACCATACGCATCTTTACATTGCAAATTAAGTAAAGAAGCAAAAAATTGTCACCCGGAATAGCTCAGTTGGGAGAGCTTTAGACTGAAGAACTAAAGGTCCCTGTTTCAATCCCGGGTTCCGGCAAGGAATATCCTGGTGGCTGACCAACAATTTTACAAACTTTTATGCATAATTGAAAGCCATCTTTCCAACACAAACAAAACACATCCCAGTCACCAATCTTGAATTATTTATCACATTACTGAGGAGTTTGTGTCAAAGTCTTTTATTGATGCACAGTATATTCAATGTTTCCTTGAAACATATTCAAACTTTTCAGTACCAACATATCTCTATAAAATATGTCTAATATGAAGGAAATGATTTACCCAAATCTGTGTGTTTTGACAGCAATTATCACATTGTGACAGATGTCAGCTAACACACATTATGCACATACCTTCTGAAAATTGAACAAAAGGTGTAGCTACAGACGGAAACTGGAAATATTCAAATAATGCAAGCCTTTCAACCCTAGGTCCCTCTTGGTTTCTTGGCAATAAAATACCATCAACAAAAAGCAATACTTATAGGCAGTATAAATGCCCTAAACATTCAATAATATTATTGCAAAAACTAGTGGTAGGTAATCTAATACGAATTAAGTGAAGAATCTGCTACCTTAATTCAAAATTTATTACATCAGTTGCTACATATTATGCAAACATCCTACATTTTAACCAGATATTGAAGTGCAGCTTTGTAAATTCTGAGTGTTTTGATAGCAATTATCAAATTCTGACAGATGTCAGTTGACTGGCACTTTAAACAACACAGTATGTTTATACCTTTTGAAAATGATACAAAAGATATAGTTACAGAAGGAAGGTGGAAAAATTCCAATAATGCAAACCTTTTTAACCCTGTGTCCCTCTTGGTTTTTGTGCAATAAAATAACATCAACAAAAAGCAATACCTATAGGCAGTATGGATATCTTTAACATTCAATAATATTATTACAAAAAAGAGTGGTAGGTATTCTGATATGAATAAAAATTTTCAAACTTCATACATTTTGACTGCATAGTGAAGTGCAGCATTCTGTTTTATTAAACAATCATACAGTGAAGGACTCTGTGGCGCAATGGATGGCGCGTCGGACTTCTAGTAAGGTATTATTATAGGTATTCGGAGGCTGTGGGTTCGAGTCCCACCAGAGTCGACAGTAATTTTTGAAAACATGGTGTAAATCTTTCATGCTATATTGCTTGCAGAATATTCATATTTGACATTAAAGAGATTACTGGTAGCAATTTAAATCAACCACATCACAGTTTTGGTAAAAAGTGGGCTAATCTTTCAGTCTTCACCATACGTATCTTTACATTGCAAATTAAGTAAAGAAGCAAAAAATTGTCACCTGGAATAGCTCAGTTGGGAGAGCTTTAGACTGAAGAACTAAAGGTCCCTGGTTCAATCCCGGGTTCCGGCAAGGAATATCCTGGTGGCTGACCAACAATTTTACAAACTTTTATGTATAATTGAAAGCCATCTTTCCAACACAAACAAAACACATCCCAGTCACCAATCTTGAATTATTTATCACATTACTGAGGAGTTTGTGTCAAAGTCTTTTATTGATGCACAGTATATTCAATGTTTCCTTGAAACATATTCAAACTTTTCAGTACCAACATATCTCTATAAAATATGTCGAATATGAAGGAAATGATTTACCCAAATCTGTGTGTTTTGACAGCAATTATCACATTGTGACAGATGTCAGCTAACACACATTATGCACATACCTTCTGAAAATTGAACAAAAGGTGTAGCTACAGACGGAAACTGGAAATATTCAAATAATGCAAGCCTTTCAAGCCTAGATCCCTCTTGGTTTCTTGGCAATAAAATACCATCAACAAAAAGCAATACTTATAGGCAGTATAAATGCCCTAAACATTCAATAATATTATTGCAAAAACTAGTGGTAGGTAATCTAATACGAATTAAGTGAAGAATCTGCTACCTTAATTCAAAATTTATTACATCAGTTGCTACATATTATGCAAACATCCTACATTTTAACCAGATATTGAAGTGCAGCTTTGTAAATTCTGAGTGTTTTGATAGCAATTATCAAATTCTGACAGATGTCAGTTGACTGGCACTTTAAACAACACAGTATGTTTATACCTTTTGAAAATGATACAAAAGATATAGTTACAGAAGGAAGGTGGAAAAATTCCAATAATGCAAACCTTTTTAACCCTGTGTCCCTCTTGGTTTTTGTGCAATAAAATAACATCAACAAAAAGCAATACCTATAGGCAGTATGGATATCTTTAACATTCAATAATATTATTACAAAAAAGAGTGGTAGGTATTCTGATATGAATAAAAATTTTCAAACTTCATACATTTTGACCGCATAGTGAAGTGCAGCATTCTGTTTTATTAAACAATCATACAGTGAAGGACTCTGTGGCGCAATGGATAGCGCGTCGGACTTCTAGTAAGGTATTATTAAAGGTATTCGGAGGCTGTGGGTTCGAGTCCCACCAGAGTCGACAGTAATTTTTGAAAACATGGTGTAAATCTTTCATGCTATATTGCTTGCAGAATATTCATATTTGACATTAAAGAAATTACTGGTAGCAATTTAAATCAACCACATCACAGTTTTGGAAAAAAGTGGGCTAATCTTTCAGTCTTCACCATACGCATCTTTACATTGCAAATTAAGTAAAGAAGCAAAAAATTGTCACCCGGAATAGCTCAGTTGGGAGAGCTTTAGACTGAAGAACTAAAGGTCCCTGTTTCAATCCCGGGTTCCGGCAAGGAATATCCTGGTGGCTGACCAACAATTTTACAAACTTTTATGCATAATTGAAAGCCATCTTTCCAACACAAACAAAACACATCCCAGTCACCAATCTTGAATTATTTATCACATTACTGAGGAGTTTGTGTCAAAGTCTTTTATTGATGCACAGTATATTCAATGTTTCCTTGAAACATATTCAAACTTTTCAGTACCAACATATCTCTATAAAATATGTCTAATATGAAGGAAATGATTTACCCAAATCTGTGTGTTTTGACAGCAATTATCACATTGTGACAGATGTCAGCTAACACACATTATGCACATACCTTCTGAAAATTGAACAAAAGGTGTAGCTACAGACGGAAACTGGAAATATTCAAATAATGCAAGCCTTTCAACCCTAGGTCCCTCTTGGTTTCTTGGCAATAAAATACCATCAACAAAAAGCAATACTTATAGGCAGTATAAATGCCCTAAACATTCAATAATATTATTGCAAAAACTAGTGGTAGGTAATCTAATACGAATTAAGTGAAGAATCTGCTACCTTAATTCAAAATTTATTACATCAGTTGCTACATATTATGCAAACATCCTACATTTTAACCAGATATTGAAGTGCAGCTTTGTAAATTCTGAGTGTTTTGATAGCAATTATCAAATTCTGACAGATGTCAGTTGACTGGCACTTTAAACAACACAGTATGTTTATACCTTTTGAAAATGATACAAAAGATATAGTTACAGAAGGAAGGTGGAAAAATTCCAATAATGCAAACCTTTTTAACCCTGTGTCCCTCTTGGTTTTTGTGCAATAAAATAACATCAACAAAAAGCAATACCTATAGGCAGTATGGATATCTTTAACATTCAATAATATTATTACAAAAAAGAGTGGTAGGTATTCTGATATGAATAAAAATTTTCAAACTTCATACATTTTGACCGCATAGTGAAGTGCAGCATTCTGTTTTATTAAACAATCATACAGTGAAGGACTCTGTGGCGCAATGGATGGCGCGTCGGACTTCTAGTAAGGTATTATTATAGGTATTCGGAGGCTGTGGGTTCGAGTCCCACCAGAGTCGACAGTAATTTTTGAAAACATGGTGTAAATCTTTCATGCTATATTGCTTGCAGAATATTCATATTTGACATTAAAGAGATTACTGGTAGCAATTTAAATCAACCACATCACAGTTTTGGAAAAAAGTGGGCTAATCTTTCAGTCTTCACCATACGTATCTTTACATTGCAAATTAAGTAAAGAAGCAAAAAATTGTCACCCGGAATAGCTCAGTTGGGAGAGCTTTAGACTGAAGAACTAAAGGTCCCTGGTTCAATCCCGGGTTCCGGCAAGGAATATCCTGGTGGCTGACCAACAATTTTACAAACTTTTATGTATAATTGAAAGCCATCTTTCCAACACAAACAAAACACATCCCAGTCACCAATCTTGAATTATTTATCACATTACTGAGGAGTTTGTGTCAAAGTCTTTTATTGATGCACAGTATATTCAATGTTTCCTTGAAACATATTCAAACTTTTCAGTACCAACATATCTCTATAAAATATGTCGAATATGAAGGAAATGATTTACCCAAATCTGTGTGTTTTGACAGCAATTATCACATTGTGACAGATGTCAGCTAACACACATTATGCACATACCTTCTGAAAATTGAACAAAAGGTGTAGCTACAGACGGAAACTGGAAATATTCAAATAATGCAAGCCTTTCAAGCCTAGATCCCTCTTGGTTTCTTGGCAATAAAATACCATCAACAAAAAGCAATACTTATAGGCAGTATAAATGCCCTAAACATTCAATAATATTATTGCAAAAACTAGTGGTAGGTAATCTAATACGAATTAAGTGAAGAATCTGCTACCTTAATTCAAAATTTATTACATCAGTTGCTACATATTATGCAAACATCCTACATTTTAACCAGATATTGAAGTGCAGCTTTGTAAATTCTGAGTGTTTTGATAGCAATTATCAAATTCTGACAGATGTCAGTTGACTGGCACTTTAAACAACACAGTATGTTTATACCTTTTGAAAATGATACAAAAGATATAGTTACAGAAGGAAGGTGGAAAAATTCCAATAATGCAAACCTTTTTAACCCTGTGTCCCTCTTGGTTTTTGTGCAATAAAATAACATCAACAAAAAGCAATACCTATAGGCAGTATGGATATCTTTAACATTCAATAATATTATTACAAAAAAGAGTGGTAGGTATTCTGATATGAATAAAAATTTTCAAACTTCATACATTTGGACCGCATAGTGAAGTGCAGCATTCTGTTTTATTAAACAATCATACAGTGAAGGACTCTGTGGCGCAATGGATAGCGCGTCGGACTTCTAGTAAGGTATTATTAAAGGTATTCGGAGGCTGTGGGTTCGAGTCCCACCAGAGTCGACAGTAATTTTTGAAAACATGGTGTAAATCTTTCATGCTATATTGCTTGCAGAATATTCATATTTGACATTAAAGAGATTACTGGTAGCAATTTAAATCAACCACATCACAGTTTTGGAAAAAAGTGGGCTAATCTTTCAGTCTTCACCATACGCATCTTTACATTGCAAATTAAGTAAAGAAGCAAAAAATTGTCACCCGGAATAGCTCAGTTGGGAGAGCTTTAGACTGAAGAACTAAAGGTCCCTGTTTCAATCCCGGGTTCCGGCAAGGAATATCCTGGTGGCTGACCAACAATTTTACAAACTTTTATGCATAATTGAAAGCCATCTTTCCAACACAAACAAAACACATCCCAGTCACCAATCTTGAATTATTTATCACATTACTGAGGAGTTTGTGTCAAAGTCTTTTATTGATGCACAGTATATTCAATGTTTCCTTGAAACATATTCAAACTTTTCAGTACCAACATATCTCTATAAAATATGTCTAATATGAAGGAAATGATTTACCCAAATCTGTGTGTTTTGACAGCAATTATCACATTGTGACAGATGTCAGCTAACACACATTATGCACATACCTTCTGAAAATTAACAAAAGGTGTAGCTACAGACGGAAACTGGAAATATTCAAATAATGCAAGCCTTTCAACCCTAGGTCCCTCTTGGTTTCTTGGCAATAAAATACCATCAACAAAAAGCAATACTTATAGGCAGTATAAATGCCCTAAACATTCAATAATATTATTGCAAAAACTAGTGGTAGGTAATCTAATACGAATTAAGTGAAGAATCTGCTACCTTAATTCAAAATTTATTACATCAGTTGCTACATATTATGCAAACATCCTACATTTTAACCAGATATTGAAGTGCAGCTTTGTAAATTCTGAGTGTTTTGATAGCAATTATCAAATTCTGACAGATGTCAGTTGACTGGCACTTTAAACAACACAGTATGTTTATACCTTTTGAAAATGATACAAAAGATATAGTTACAGAAGGAAGGTGGAAAAATTCCAATAATGCAAACCTTTTTAACCCTGTGTCCCTCTTGGTTTTTGTGCAATAAAATAACATCAACAAAAAGCAATACCTATAGGCAGTATGGATATCTTTAACATTCAATAATATTATTACAAAAAAGAGTGGTAGGTATTCTGATATGAATAAAAATTTTCAAACTTCATACATTTTGACCGCATAGTGAAGTGCAGCATTCTGTTTTATTAAACAATCATACAGTGAAGGACTCTGTGGCGCAATGGATGGCGCGTCGGACTTCTAGTAAGGTATTATTATAGGTATTCGGAGGCTGTGGGTTCGAGTCCCACCAGAGTCGACAGTAATTTTTGAAAACATGGTGTAAATCTTTCATGCTATATTGCTTGCAGAATATTCATATTTGACATTAAAGAGATTACTGGTAGCAATTTAAATCAACCACATCACAGTTTTGGAAAAAAGTGGGCTAATCTTTCAGTCTTCACCATACGTATCTTTACATTGCAAATTAAGTAAAGAAGCAAAAAATTGTCACCCGGAATAGCTCAGTTGGGAGAGCTTTAGACTGAAGAACTAAAGATCCTGGGTTCCGGCAAGGAATATCCTGGTGGCTGACCAACAATTTTACAAACTTTTATGTATAATTGAAAGCCATCTTTCCAACACAAACAAAACACATCCCAGTCACCAATCTTGAATTATTTATCACATTACTGAGGAGTTTGTGTCAAAGTCTTTTATTGATGCACAGTATATTCAATGTTTCCTTGAAACATATTCAAACTTTTCAGTACCAACATATCTCTATAAAATATGTCGAATATGAAGGAAATGATTTACCCAAATCTGTGTGTTTTGACAGCAATTATCACATTGTGACAGATGTCAGCTAACACACATTATGCACATACCTTCTGAAAATTGAACAAAAGGTGTAGCTACAGACGGAAACTGGAAATATTCAAATAATGCAAGCCTTTCAACCCTAGATCCCTCTTGGTTTCTTGGCAATAAAATACCATCAACAAAAAGCAATACTTATAGGCAGTATAAATGCCCTAAACATTCAATAATATTATTGCAAAAACTAGTGGTAGGTAATCTAATACGAATTAAGTGAAGAATCTGCTACCTTAATTCAAAATTTATTACATCAGTTGCTACATATTATGCAAACATCCTACATTTTAACCAGATATTGAAGTGCAGCTTTGTAAATTCTGAGTGTTTTGATAGCAATTATCAAATTCTGACAGATGTCAGTTGACTGGCACTTTAAACAACACAGTATGTTTATACCTTTTGAAAATGATACAAAAGATATAGTTACAGAAGGAAGGTGGAAAAATTCCAATAATGCAAACCTTTTTAACCCTGTGTCCCTCTTGGTTTTTGTGCAATAAAATAACATCAACAAAAAGCAATACCTATAGGCAGTATGGATATCTTTAACATTCAATAATATTATTACAAAAAAGAGTGGTAGGTATTCTGATATGAATAAAAATTTTCAAACTTCATACATTTGGACCGCATAGTGAAGTGCAGCATTCTGCTTTATTAAACAATCATACAGTGAAGGACTCTGTGGCGCAATGGATAGCGCGTCGGACTTCTAGTAAGGTATTATTAAAGGTATTCGGAGGCTGTGGGTTCGAGTCCCACCAGAGTCGACAGTAATTTTTGAAAACATGGTGTAAATCTTTCATGCTATATTGCTTGCAGAATATTCATATTTGACATTAAAGAGATTACTGGTAGCAATTTAAATCAACCACATCACAGTTTTGGAAAAAAGTGGGCTAATCTTTCAGTCTTCACCATACGCATCTTTACATTGCAAATTAAGTAAAGAAGCAAAAAATTGTCACCCGGAATAGCTCAGTTGGGAGAGCTTTAGACTGAAGAACTAAAGGTCCCTGTTTCAATCCCGGGTTCCGGCAAGGAATATCCTGGTGGCTGACCAACAATTTTACAAACTTTTATGCATAATTGAAAGCCATCTTTCCAACACAAACAAAACACATCCCAGTCACCAATCTTGAATTATTTATCACATTACTGAGGAGTTTGTGTCAAAGTCTTTTATTGATGCACAGTATATTCAATGTTTCCTTGAAACATATTCAAACTTTTCAGTACCAACATATCTCTATAAAATATGTCTAATATGAAGGAAATGATTTACCCAAATCTGTGTGTTTTGACAGCAATTATCACATTGTGACAGATGTCAGCTAACACACATTATGCACATACCTTCTGAAAATTGAACAAAAGGTGTAGCTACAGACGGAAACTGGAAATATTCAAATAATGCAAGCCTTTCAACCCTAGGTCCCTCTTGGTTTCTTGGCAATAAAATACCATCAACAAAAAGCAATACTTATAGGCAGTATAAATGCCCTAAACATTCAATAATATTATTGCAAAAACTAGTGGTAGGTAATCTAATACGAATTAAGTGAAGAATCTGCTACCTTAATTCAAAATTTATTACATCAGTTGCTACATATTATGCAAACATCCTACATTTTAACCAGATATTGAAGTGCAGCTTTGTAAATTCTGAGTGTTTTGATAGCAATTATCAAATTCTGACAGATGTCAGTTGACTGGCACTTTAAACAACACAGTATGTTTATACCTTTTGAAAATGATACAAAAGATATAGTTACAGAAGGAAGGTGGAAAAATTCCAATAATGCAAACCTTTTTAACCCTGTGTCCCTCTTGGTTTTTGTGCAATAAAATAACATCAACAAAAAGCAATACCTATAGGCAGTATGGATATCTTTAACATTCAATAATATTATTACAAAAAAGAGTGGTAGGTATTCTGATATGAATAAAAATTTTCAAACTTCATACATTTTGACCGCATAGTGAAGTGCAGCATTCTGTTTTATTAAACAATCATACAGTGAAGGACTCTGTGGCGCAATGGATGGCGCGTCGGACTTCTAGTAAGGTATTATTATAGGTATTCGGAGGCTGTGGGTTCGAGTCCCACCAGAGTCGACAGTAATTTTTGAAAACATGGTGTAAATCTTTCATGCTATATTGCTTGCAGAATATTCATATTTGACATTAAAGAGATTACTGGTAGCAATTTAAATCAACCACATCACAGTTTTGGAAAAAAGTGGGCTAATCTTTCAGTCTTCACCATACGTATCTTTACATTGCAAATTAAGTAAAGAAGCAAAAAATTGTCACCCGGAATAGCTCAGTTGGGAGAGCTTTAGACTGAAGAACTAAAGATCCTGGGTTCCGGCAAGGAATATCCTGGTGGCTGACCAACAATTTTACAAACTTTTATGTATAATTGAAAGCCATCTTTCCAACACAAACAAAACACATCCCAGTCACCAATCTTGAATTATTTATCACATTACTGAGGAGTTTGTGTCAAAGTCTTTTATTGATGCACAGTATATTCAATGTTTCCTTGAAACATATTCAAACTTTTCAGTACCAACATATCTCTATAAAATATGTCGAATATGAAGGAAATGATTTACCCAAATCTGTGTGTTTTGACAGCAATTATCACATTGTGACAGATGTCAGCTAACACACATTATGCACATACCTTCTGAAAATTGAACAAAAGGTGTAGCTACAGACGGAAACTGGAAATATTCAAATAATGCAAGCCTTTCAACCCTAGATCCCTCTTGGTTTCTTGGCAATAAAATACCATCAACAAAAAGCAATACTTATAGGCAGTATAAATGCCCTAAACATTCAATAATATTATTGCAAAAACTAGTGGTAGGTAATCTAATACGAATTAAGTGAAGAATCTGCTACCTTAATTCAAAATTTATTACATCAGTTGCTACATATTATGCAAACATCCTACATTTTAACCAGATATTGAAGTGCAGCTTTGTAAATTCTGAGTGTTTTGATAGCAATTATCAAATTCTGACAGATGTCAGTTGACTGGCACTTTAAACAACACAGTATGTTTATACCTTTTGAAAATGATACAAAAGATATAGTTACAGAAGGAAGGTGGAAAAATTCCAATAATGCAAACCTTTTTAACCCTGTGTCCCTCTTGGTTTTTGTGCAATAAAATAACATCAACAAAAAGCAATACCTATAGGCAGTATGGATATCTTTAACATTCAATAATATTATTACAAAAAAGAGTGGTAGGTATTCTGATATGAATAAAAATTTTCAAACTTCATACATTTGGACCGCATAGTGAAGTGCAGCATTCTGCTTTATTAAACAATCATACAGTGAAGGACTCTGTGGCGCAATGGATAGCGCGTCGGACTTCTAGTAAGGTATTATTAAAGGTATTCGGAGGCTGTGGGTTCGAGTCCCACCAGAGTCGACAGTAATTTTTGAAAACATGGTGTAAATCTTTCATGCTATATTGCTTGCAGAATATTCATATTTGACATTAAAGAGATTACTGGTAGCAATTTAAATCAACCACATCACAGTTTTGGAAAAAAGTGGGCTAATCTTTCAGTCTTCACCATACGTATCTTTACATTGCAAATTAAGTAAAGAAGCAAAAAATTGTCACCCGGAATAGCTCAGTTGGGAGAGCTTTAGACTGAAGAACTAAAGGTCCCTCGTTCAATCCCGGGTTCCGGCAAGGAATATCCTGGTGGCTGACCAACAATTTTACAAACTTTTATGCATAATTGAAAGCCATCTTTCCAACACAAACAAAACACATCCCAGTCACCAATCTTGAATTATTTATCACATTACTGAGGAGTTTGTGTCAAAGTCTTTTATTGATGCACAGTATTTTCAATGTTTCCTTGAAACATATTCAAACTTTTCAGTACCAACATATCTCTATAAAATATGTCTAATATGAAGGAAATGATTTACCCAAATCTGTGTGTTTTGACAGCAATTATCACATTGTGACAGATGTCAGCTAACACACATTATGCACATTCCTTCTGAAAATTGAACAAAAGGTGTAGCTACAGACGGAAACTGGAAATATTCAAATAATGCAAGCCTTTCAACCCTAGGTCCCTCTTGGTTTCTTGGCAATAAAATACCATCAACAAAAAGCAATACTTATAGGCAGTATAAATGCCCTAAACATTCAATAATATTATTGCAAAAGCTAGTGGTAGGTAATCTAATACGAATTAAGTGAAGAATCTGCTACCTTAATTCAAAATTTATTACATCAGTTGCTACATATTATGCAAACATCCTACATTTTAACCAGATATTGAAGTGCAGCTTTGTAAATTCTGAGTGTTTTGATAGCAATTATCAAATTCTGACAGATGTCAGTTGACTGGCACTTTAAACAACACAGTATGTTTATACCTTTTGAAAATGATACAAAAGATATAGTTACAGAAGGAAGGTGGAAAAATTCCAATAATGCAAACCTTTTTAACCCTGTGTCCCTCTTGGTTTTTGTGCAATAAAATAACATCAACAAAAAGCAATACCTATAGCCAGTATGGATATCTTTAACATTCAATAATATTATTACAAAAAAGAGTGGTAGGTATTCTGATATGAATAAAAATTTTCAAATTTCATACATTTTGACCGCATAGTGAAGTGCAGCATTCTCTTTTATTAAACAATCATACAGTGAAGGACTCTGTGGTGCAATGGATAGCGCGTCGGACTTCTAGTAAGGTATTATTAAAGGTATTCGGAGGCTGTGGGTTCGAGTCCCACCAGAGTCGACAGTAATTTTTGAAAACATGGTGTAAATCTTTCATGCTATATTGCTTGCAGAATATTCATATTTGACATTAAAGAGATTACTGGTAGCAATTTAAATCAACCACATCACAGTTTTGGAAAAAAGTGGGCTAATCTTTCAGTCTTCACCATACGTATCTTTACATTGCAAATTAAGTAAAGAAGCAAAAAATTGTCACCCGGAATAGCTCAGTTGGGAGAGCTTTAGACTGAAGAACTAAAGGTCCCTCGTTCAATCCCGGGTTCCGGCAAGGAATATCCTGGTGGCTGACCAACAATTTTACAAACTTTTATGCATAATTGAAAGCCATCTTTCCAACACAAACAAAAGACATCCCAGTCACCAATCTTGAATTATTTATCACATTACTGAGGAGTTTGTGTCAAAGTCTTTTATTGATGCACAGTATATTCAATGTTTCCTTGAAACATATTCAAACTTTTCAGTACCAACATATCTCTACAAAATATGTCTAATATGAAGGAAATGATTTACCCAAATCTGTGTGTTTTGACAGCAATTATCACATTGTGACAGATGTCAGCTAACACACATTATGCACATTCCTTCTGAAAATTGAACAAAAGGTGTAGCTACAGACGGAAACTGGAAATATTCAAATAATGCAAGCCTTTCAACCCTAGATCCCTCTTGGTTTCTTGGCAATAAAATACCATCAACAAAAAGCAATACTTATAGGCAGTATAAATGCCCTAAACATTCAATAATATTATTGCAAAAACTAGTGGTAGGTAATCTAATATGAATTAAGTGAAGAATCTGCTACCTTAATTCAAAATTTATTACATCAGTTGCTACATATTATGCAAACATCCTACATTTTAACCAGATATTGAAGTGCAGCTTTGTAAATTCTGAGTGTTTTGATAGCAATTATCAAATTCTGACAGATGTCAGTTGACTGGCACTTTAAACAACACAGTATGTTTATACCTTTTGAAAATGATACAAAAGATATAGTTACAGAAGGAAGGTGGAAAAATTCCAATAATGCAAACCTTTTTAACCCTGTGTCCCTCTTGGTTTTTGTGCAATAAAATAACATCAACAAAAAGCAATACCTATAGGCAGTATGGATATCTTTAACATTCAATAATATTATTACAAAAAAGAGTGGTAGGTATTCTGATATGAATAAAAATTTTCAAACTTCATACATTTTGACCGCATAGTGAAGTGCAGCATTCTGTTTTATTAAACAATCATACAGTGAAGGACTCTGTGGCGTAATGGATGGCGCGTCGGACTTCTAGTAAGGTATTATTATAGGTATTCGGAGGCTGTGGGTTCGAGTCCCACCAGAGTCGACAGTAATTTTTGAAAACATGGTGTAAATCTTTCATGCTATATTGCTTGCAGAATATTCATATTTGACATTAAAGAGATTACTGGTAGCAATTTAAATCAACCACATCACAGTTTTGGAAAAAAGTGGGCTAATCTTTCAGTCTTCACCATACGTATCTTTACATTGCAAATTAAGTAAAGAAGCAAAAAATTGTCACCCGGAATAGCTCAGTTGGGAGAGCTTTAGACTGAAGAACTAAAGGTCCCTGGTTCAATCCCGGGTTCCGGCAAGGAATATCCTGGTGGCTGACCAACAATTTTACAAACTTTTATGTATAATTGAAAGCCATCTTTCCAACACAAACAAAACACATCCCAGTCACCAATCTTGAATTATTTATCACATTACTGAGGAGTTTGTGTCAAAGTCTTTTATTGATGCACAGTATATTCAATGTTTCCTTGAAACATATTCAAACTTTTCAGTACCAACATATCTCTATAAAATATGTCTAATATGAAGGAAATGATTTACCCAAATCTGTGTGTTTTGACAGCAATTATCACATTGTGACAGATGTCAGCTAACACACATTATGCACATTCCTTCTGAAAATTGAACAAAAGGTGTAGCTACAGACGGAAACTGGAAATATTCAAATAATGCAAGCCTTTCAACCCTAGGTCCCTCTTGGTTTCTTGGCAATAAAATACCATCAACAAAAAGCAATACTTATAGGCAGTATAAATGCCCTAAACATTCAATAATATTATTGCAAAAACTAGTGGTAGGTAATCTAATACGAATTAAGTGAAGAATCTGCTACCTTAATTCAAAATTTATTACATCAGTTGCTACATATTATGCAAACATCCTACATTTTAACCAGATATTGAAGTGCAGCTTTGTAAATTCTGAGTGTTTTGATAGCAATTATCAAATTCTGACAGATGTCAGTTGACTGGCACTTTAAACAACACAGTATGTTTATACCTTTTGAAAATGATACAAAAGATATAGTTACAGAAGGAAGATGGAAAAATTCCAATAATGCAAACCTTTTTAACCCTGTGTCCCTCTTGGTTTTTGTGCAATAAAATAACATCAACAAAAAGCAATACCTATAGGCAGTATGGATATCTTTAACATTCAATAATATTATTACAAAAAAGAGTGGTAGGTATTCTGATATGAATAAAAATTTTCAAACTTCATACATTTGGACCGCATAGTGAAGTGCAGCATTCTGTTTTATTAAACAATCATACAGTGAAGGACTCTGTGGCGCAATGGATAGCGCGTCGGACTTCTAGTAAGGTATTATTAAAGGTATTCGGAGGCTGTGGGTTCGACTCCCACCAGAGTCGACAGTAATTTTTGAAAACATGGTGTAAATCTTTCATGCTATATTGCTTGCAGAATATTCATATTTGACATTAAAGAGATTACTGGTAGCAATTTAAATCAACCACATCACAGTTTTGGAAAAAAGTGGGCTAATCTTTCAGTCTTCACCATACGTATCTTTACATTGCAAATTAAGTAAAGAAGCAAAAAATTGTCACCCGGAATAGCTCAGTTGGGAGAGCTTTAGACTGAAGAACTAAAGGTCCCTGGTTCAATCCCGGGTTCCGGCAAGGAATATCCTGGTGGCTGACCAACAATTTTACAAACTTTTATGTATAATTGAAAGCCATCTTTCCAACACAAACAAAACACATCCCAGTCACCAATCTTGAATTATTTATCACATTACTGAGGAGTTTGTGTCAAAGTCTTTTATTGATGCACAGTATATTCAATGTTTCCTTGAAACATATTCAAACTTTTCAGTACCAACATATCTCTATAAAATATGTCTAATATGAAGGAAATGATTTACCCAAATCTGTGTGTTTTGACAGCAATTATCACATTGTGACAGATGTCAGCTAACACACATTATGCACATACCTTCTGAAAATTGAACAAAAGGTGTAGCTACAGACGGAAACTGGAAATATTCAAATAATGCAAGCCTTTCAACCCTAGGTCCCTCTTGGTTTCTTGGCAATAAAATACCATCAACAAAAAGCAATACTTATAGGCAGTATAAATGCCCTAAACATTCAATAATATTATTGCAAAAACTAGTGGTAGGTAATCTAATACGAATTAAGTGAAGAATCTGCTACCTTAATTCAAAATTTATTACATCAGTTGCTTCATATTATGCAAACATCCTACATTTTAACCAGATATTGAAGTGCAGCTTTGTAAATTCTGAGTGTTTTGATAGCAATTATCAAATTCTGACAGATGTCAGTTGACTGGCACTTTAAACAACACAGTATGTTTATACCTTTTGAAAATGATACAAAAGATATAGTTACAGAAGGAAGGTGGAAAAATTCCAATAATGCAAACCTTTTTAACCTTGTGTCCCTCTTGGTTTTTGTGCAATAAAATAACATCAACAAAAAGCAATACCTATAGGCAGTATGGATATCTTTAACATTCAATAATATTATTACAAAAAAGAGTGGTAGGTATTCTGATATGAATAAAAATTTTCAAACTTCATACATTTTGACCGCATAGTGAAGTGCAGCATTCTGTTTTATTAAACAATCATACAGTGAAGGACTCTGTGGCGCAATGGATAGCGCGTCGGACTTCTAGTAAGGTATTATTAAAGGTATTCGGAGGCTGTGGGTTCGAGTCCCACCAGAGTCGACAGTAATTTTTGAAAACATGGTGTAAATCTTTCATGCTATATTGCTTGCAGAATATTCATATTTGACATTAAAGAGATTACTGGTAGCAATTTAAATCAACCACATCACAGTTTTGGAAAAAAGTGGGCTAATCTTTCAGTCTTCACCATACGTATCTTTACATTGCAAATTAAGTAAAGAAGCAAAAAATTGTCACCCGGAATAGCTCAGTTGGGAGAGCTTTAGACTGAAGAACTAAAGGTCCCTCGTTCAATCCCGGGTTCCGGCAAGGAATATCCTGGTGGCTGACCAACAATTTTACAAACTTTTATGCATAATTGAAAGCCATCTTTCCAACACAAACAAAACACATCCCAGTCACCAATCTTGAATTATTTATCACATTACTGAGGAGTTTGTGTCAAAGTCTTTTATTGATGCACAGTATATTCAATGTTTCCTTGAAACATATTCAAACTTTTCAGTACCAACATATCTCTATAAAATATGTCTAATATGAAGGAAATGATTTACCCAAATCTGTGTGTTTTGACAGCAATTATCACATTGTGACAGATGTCAGCTAACACACATTATGCACATTCCTTCTGAAAATTGAACAAAAGGTGTAGCTACAGACGGAAACTGGAAATATTCAAATAATGCAAGCCTTTCAACCCTAGGTCCCTCTTGGTTTCTTGGCAATAAAATACCATCAACAAAAAGCAATACTTATAGGCAGTATAAATGCCCTAAACATTCAATAATATTATTGCAAAAACTAGTGGTAGGTAATCTAATATGAATTAAGTGAAGAATCTGCTACCTTAATTCAAAATTTATTACATCAGTTGCTACATATTATGCAAACATCCTACATTTTAACCAGATATTGAAGTGCAGCTTTCTAAATTCTGAGTGTTTTGATAGCAATTATCAAATTCTGACAGATGTCAGTTGACTGGCACTTTAAACAACACAGTATGTTTATACCTTTTGAAAATGATACAAAAGATATAGTTACAGAAGGAAGGTGGAAAAATTCCAATAATGCAAACCTTTTTAACCCTGTGTCCCTCTTGGTTTTTGTGCAATAAAATAACATCAACAAAAAGCAATACCTATAGGCAGTATGGATATCTTTAACATTCAATAATATTATTACAAAAAAGAGTGGTAGGTATTCTGATATGAATAAAAATTTTCAAACTTCATACATTTGGACCGCATAGTGAAGTGCAGCATTCTGTTTTATTAAACAATCATACAGTGAAGGACTCTGTGGCGCAATGGATAGCGCGTCGGACTTCTAGTAAGGTATTATTAAAGGTATTCGGAGGCTGTGGGTTCGAGTCCCACCAGAGTCGACAGTAATTTTTGAAAACATGGTGTAAATCTTTCATGCTATATTGCTTGCAGAATATTCATATTTGACATTAAAGAGATTACTGGTAGCAATTTAAATCAACCACATCACAGTTTTGGAAAAAAGTGGGCTAATGTTTCAGTCTTCACCATACGTATCTTTACATTGCAAATTAAGTAAAGAAGCAAAAAATTGTCACCAGGAATAGCTCAGTTGGGAGAGCTTTAGACTGAAGAACTAAAGGTCCCTGGTTCAATCCCGGGTTCCGGCAAGGAATATCCTGGTGGCTGACCAACAATTTTACAAACTTTTATGTATAATTGAAAGCCATCTTTCCAACACAAACAAAACACATCCCAGTCACCAATCTTGAATTATTTATCACATTACTGAGGAGTTTGTGTCAAAGTCTTTTATTGATGCACAGTATATTCAATGTTTCCTTGAAACATATTCAAACTTTTCAGTACCAACATATCTCTATAAAATATGTCTAATATGAAGGAAATGATTTACCCAAATCTGTGTGTTTTGACAGCAATTATCACATTGTGACAGATGTCAGCTAACACACATTATGCACATACCTTCTGAAAATTGAACAAAAGGTGTAGCTACAGACGGAAACTGGAAATATTCAAATAATGCAAGCCTTTCAACCCTAGGTCCCTCTTGGTTTCTTGGCAATAAAATACCATCAACAAAAAGCAATACTTATAGGCAGTATAAATGCCCTAAACATTCAATAATATTATTGCAAAAACTAGTGGTAGGTAATCTAATACGAATTAAGTGAAGAATCTGCTACCTTAATTCAAAATTTATTACATCAGTTGCTACATATTATGCAAACATCCTACATTTTAACCAGATATTGAAGTGCAGCTTTGTAAATTCTGAGTGTTTTGATAGCAATTATCAAATTCTGACAGATGTCAGTTGAGTGGCACTTTAAACAACACAGTATGTTTATACCTTTTGAAAATGATACAAAAGATATAGTTACAGAAGGAAGGTGGAAAAATTCCAATAATGCAAACCTTTTTAACCCTGTGTCCCTCTTGGTTTTTGTGCAATAAAATAACATCAACAAAAAGCAATACCTATAGGCAGTATGGATATCTTTAACATTCAATAATATTATTACAAAAAAGAGTGGTAGGTATTCTGATATGAATAAAAATTTTCAAACTTCATACATTTTGACCGCATAGTGAAGTGCAGCATTCTGTTTTATTAAACAATCATACAGTGAAGGACTCTGTGGCGCAATGGATAGCGCGTCGGACTTCTAGTAAGGTATTATTAAAGGTATTCGGAGGCTGTGGGTTCGAGTCCCACCAGAGTCGACAGTAATTTTTGAAAACATGGTGAAAATCTTTCATGCTATATTGCTTGCAGAATATTCATATTTGACATTAAAGAGATTACTGGTAGCAATTTAAATCAACCACATCACAGTTTTGGAAAAAAGTGGGCTAATCTTTCAGTCTTCACCATACGTATCTTTACATTGCAAATTAAGTAAAGAAGCAAAAAATTGTCACCCGGAATAGCTCAGTTGGGAGAGCTTTAGACTGAAGAACTAAAGGTCCCTCGTTCAATCCCGGGTTCCGGCAAGGAATATCCTGGTGGCTGACCAACAATTTTACAAACTTTTATGCATAATTGAAAGCCATCTTTCCAACACAAACAAAACACATCCCAGTCACCAATCTTGAATTATTTATCACATTACTGAGGAGTTTGTGTCAAAGTCTTTTATTGATGCACAGTATATTCAATGTTTCCTTGAAACATATTCAAACTTTTCAGTACCAACATATCTCTATAAAATATGTCTAATATGAAGGAAATGATTTACCCAAATCTGTGTGTTTTGACAGCAATTATCACATTGTGACAGATGTCAGCTAACACACATTATGCACATTCCTTCTGAAAATTGAACAAAAGGTGTAGCTACAGACGGAAACTGGAAATATTCAAATAATGCAAGCCTTTCAACCCTAGGTCCCTCTTGGTTTCTTGGCAATAAAATACCATCAACAAAAAGCAATACTTATAGGCAGTATAAATGCCCTAAACATTCAATAATATTATTGCAAAAACTAGTGGTAGGTAATCTAATATGAATTAAGTGAAGAATCTGCTACCTTAATTCAAAATTTATTACATCAGTTGCTACATATTATGCAAACATCCTACATTTTAACCAGATATTGAAGTGCAGCTTTCTAAATTCTGAGTGTTTTGATAGCAATTATCAAATTCTGACAGATGTCAGTTGACTGGCACTTTAAACAACACAGTATGTTTATACCTTTTGAAAATGATACAAAAGATATAGTTACAGAAGGAAGGTGGAAAAATTCCAATAATGCAAACCTTTTTAACCCTGTGTCCCTCTTGGTTTTTGTGCAATAAAATAACATCAACAAAAAGCAATACCTATAGGCAGTATGGACATCTTTAACATTCAATAATATTATTACAAAAAAGAGTGGTAGGTATTCTGATATGAATAAAAATTTTCAAACTTCATACATTTGGACCGCATAGTGAAGTGCAGCATTCTGTTTTATTAAACAATCATACAGTGAAGGACTCTGTGGTGCAATGGATAGCGCGTCGGACTTCTAGTAAGGTATTATTAAAGGTATTCGGAGGCTGTGGGTTCGAGTCCCACCAGAGTCGACAGTAATTTTTGAAAACATGGTGTAAATCTTTCATGCTATATTGCTTGCAGAATATTCATATTTGACATTAAAGAGATTACTGGTAGTAATTTAAATCAACCAGATCACAGTTTTGGAAAAAAGTGGGCTAATCTTTCAGTCTTCACCATACGTATCTTTACATTGCAAATTAAGTAAAGAAGCAAAAAATTGTCACCCGGAATAGCTCAGTTGGGAGAGCTTTACACTGAAGAACTAAAGGTCCCTCGTTCAATCCCGGGTTCCGGCAAGGAATATCCTGGTGGCTGACCAAGAATTTTACAAATTTTTATGCATAATTGAAAGCCATCTTTCCAACACAAACAAAACACATCCCAGTCACCAATCTTGAATTATTTATCACATTACTGAGGAGTTTGTGTCAAAGTCTTTTATTGATGCACAGTATATTCAATGTTTCCTTGAAACATATTCAAACTTTTCAGTACCAACATATCTCTATAAAATATGTCTAATATGAAGGAAATGATTTACCCAAATCTGTGTGTTTTGACAGCAATTATCACATTGTGACAGATGTCAGCTAACACACATTATGCACATTCCTTCTGAAAATTGAACAAAAGGTGTAGCTACAGACGGAAACTGGAAATATTCAAATAATGCAAGCCTTTCAACCCTAGGTCCCTCTTGGTTTCTTGGCAATAAAATACCATCAACAAAAAGCAATACTTATAGGCAGTATAAATGCCCTAAACATTCAATAATATTATTGCAAAAACTAGTGGTAGGTAATCTAATATGAATTAAGTGAAGAATCTGCTACCTTAATTCAAAATTTATTACATCAGTTGCTACATATTATGCAAACATCCTACATTTTAACCAGATATTGAAGTGCAGCTTTGTAAATTCTGAGTGTTTTGATAGCAATTATCAAATTCTGACAGATGTCAGTTGACTGGCACTTTAAACAACACAGTATGTTTATACCTTTTGAAAATGATACAAAAGATATAGTTACAGAAGGAAGGTGGAAAAATTCCAATAATGCAAACCTTTTTAACCCTGTGTCCCTCTTGGTTTTTGTGCAATAAAATAACATCAACAAAAAGCAATACCTATAGGCAGCATGGATATCTTTAACATTCAATAATATTATTACAAAAAAGAGTGGTAGGTATTCTGATATGAATAAAAATTTTCAAACTTCATACATTTGGACCACATAGTGAAGTGCAGCATTCTGTTTTATTAAACAATCATACAGTGAAGGACTCTGTGGTGCAATGGATAGCGCGTCGGACTTCTAGTAAGGTATTATTAAAGGTATTCGGAGGCTGTGGGTTCGAGTCCCACCAGAGTCGACAGTAATTTTTGAAAACATGGTGTAAATCTTTCATGCTATATTGCTTGCAGAATATTCATATTTGACATTAAAGAGATTACTGGTAGCAATTTAAATCAACCACATCACAGTTTTGGAAAAAAGTGGGCTAATCTTTCAGTCTTCACCATACGTATCTTTACATTGCAAATTAAGTAAAGAAGCAAAAAATTGTCACCCGGAATAGCTCAGTTGGGAGAGCTTTAGACTGAAGAACTAAAGGTCCCTGGTTCAGTCCCGGGTTCCGGCAAGGAATATCCTGGTGGCTGACCAACAATTTTACAAACTTTTATGTATAATTGAAAGCCATCTTTCCAACACAAACAAAACACATCCCAGTCACCAATCTTGAATTATTTATCACATTACTGAGGAGTTTGTGTCAAAGTCTTTTATTGATGCACAGTATATTCAATGTTTCCTTGAAACATATTCAAACTTTTCAGTACCAACATATCTCTATAAAATATGTCGAATATGAAGGAAATGATTTACCCAAATCTGTGTGTTTTGACAGCAATTATCACTTTGTGACAGATGTCAGCTGACACACATTATGCACATACCTTCTGAAAATGGAACAAAAGGTGTAGCTACAGACGGAAACTGGAAATATTTAAATAATGCAAGCCTTTCAACCCTAGGTCCCTCTTGGTTTCTTGGCAATAAAATACCATCAACAAAAAGCAATACTTATAGGCAGTATAAATGCCCTAAACATTCAATAATATTATTGCAAAAACTAGTGGTAGGTAATCTAATATGAATTAAGTGAAGAATCTGCTACCTTAATTCAAAATTTATTACATCAGTTGCTACATATTATGCAAACATCCTACATTTTAACCAGATATTGAAATGCAGCTTTCTAAATTCTGAGTGTTTTGATAGCAATTATCAAATTCTGACAGATGTCAGTTGACTGGCACTTTAAACAACACAGTATGTTTATACCTTTTGAAAATGATACAAAAGATATAGTTACAGAAGAAAGGTGGAAAAATTCCAATAATGCAAACCTTTTTAACCCTGTGTCCCTCTTGGTTTTTGTGCCATAAAATAACATCAACAAAAAGCAATACCTATAGGTAGTATGGATATCTTTAACATTCAATAATATTATTACAAAAAAGAGTGGTAGGTATTCTGATATGAATAAAAATTTTCAAACTTCATACATTTTGACCGCATAGTGAGGTGCAGCATTCTGTTTTATTAAACAATCATACAGCGAAGGACTCTGTGGCGCAATGGATAGCACGTCGGACTTCTAGTAAGGTATTATTAAAGATATTCGGAGGCTGTGGGTTCGAGTCCCACCAGAGTCGACAGTAATTTTTGAAAACATGGTGTAAATTTTTCATGCTATATCGCTTGCAGAATATTCATATCTAACATATTTGACATTAAAGAGATTACTGATAGCAATTTAAATCAACCACATCACAGTTTTGGAAAAAAGTGGGCTAATCTAGTCTTCACCATACGTATCTTTACATTGCAAATTAAGTAAAGAAACAAAAAATTGTCAGCTGGAATAGCTCAGTTGGGAGAGCGTTAGACTGCAGATCTAATAATGCAAACCTTTTTAACCCTGTGTCCCTCTTGGTTTTTGTGCAATAAAATAACATCAACAAAAAGCAATACCTATAGGCAGTATGGATATCTTTAACATTCAATAATATTATTACAAAAAAAGAGTGGCAGGTATTCTGATATGAATAAAAATTTTCAAACTTCATACATTTTGACCGCATAGTGAGGTGCAGCATCCTGTTTTATTAAACAATCATACAGCGAATGACTCTGTGGCGCAATGGATAGCGCGTCGGACTTCTAGTAAGGTATTATTAAAGGTATTCGGAGGCTGTGGGTTCGAGTCCCACCAGAGTCGACAGTAATTTTTGAAAACATGGTGTAAATTTTTCATGCTATATCGCTTGCAAAATATTCATATCTAACATATTTGACATTAAAGAGATTACTGATAGCAATTTAAATCAACCACATCACCGGTTTGGAAAAAAGTGGGCTAATCTAGTCTTCACCATACGTATCTTTACATTGCAAATTAAGTAAAGAAACAAAAAATTGTCAGCCGGAAGAGCTCAATTGGGAGAGCGTTAGACTGAAGATCTAAAGGTCCCTGGTTCAATCCCGGGTTCCGGCAAGGAATATCCTGGTGGCTGACCAAGAATTTTACAAACTTTTATGTATAATTGAAAGCCATCTTTCCAACACAAACAAAACACATCCCAGTCACCAATCTTGAATTATTTATCACATTACTGAGGAGTTTTTGTCAAGGTCTTTTATTGATGCACAATATATTCAATGTTTCCTTGAAACATATTCAAACTTTTCAGTACCAACATATCTCTATAAAATATGTCTAATATGAAGGAAATGATTTACCCAAATCTGTGTATTTTGACAGCAATTATCACTTTGTGACAGATGTCAGCTGTCACACATTATGCACATACCTTCTGAAAATGGAACAAAAGGTGTAGCTACAGACGGAAACTGGAAATATTTATGTATAATTGAAAGCCATCTTTCCAACACAAACAAAACACATCCCAGTCACCAATCTTGAATTATTTATCACATTACTGAGGAGTTTTTGTCAAGGTCTTTTATTGATGCACAATATATTCAATGTTTCCTTGAAACATATTCAAACTTTTCAGTACCAACATATCTCTATAAAATATGTCTAATATGAAGGAAATGATTTACCCAAATCTGTGTGTTTTGACAGCAATTATCACATTGTGACAGATGTCAGCTGACACACATTATGCACATACCTTCTGAAAATGGAACAAAAGGTGTAGCTACAGACGGAAACTGGAAATATTTAAATAATGCAAGCCTTTCAACCCTAGGTCCCTCTTGGTTTCTTGGCAATAAAATACCATCAACAAAAAGCAATACTTATAGGCAGTATAAATGCCCTAAACATTCAATAATATTATTGCAAAAACTAGTGGTAGGTAATCTAATACGAATTAAGTGAAGAATCTGCTACCTTAATTCAAAATTTATTACATCAGTTGCTACATATTATGCAAACATCCTACATTTTAACCAGATATTGAAATGCAGCTTTCTAAATTCTGAGTGTTTTGATAGCAATTATCAAATTCTGACAGATGTCAGTTGACTGGCACTTTAAACAACACAGTATGTTTATACCTTTTGAAAATGATACAAAAGATATAGTTACAGAAGGAAGGTGGAAAAATTCCAATAGTGCAAACCTTTTTAACCCTGTGTCCCTCTTGGATTTTGTGCAATAAAATAACATCAACAAAAAGCAATACCTATAGGCAGTATGGATATCTTTAACATTCAATAATATTATTACAAAAAAGAGTGGTAGGTATTCTGATATGAATAAAAATTTTCAAACTTCATACATTTTGACCGCATAGTGAAGTGCAGCATTCTGTTTTATTAAACAATCATACAGCGAAGGACTCTGTGGCGCAATGGATAGCGCGTCGGACTTCTAGTAAGGTATTATTAAAGGTATTCGGAGGCTGTGGGTTCAAGTCCCACCAGAGTCGACAGTAATTTTTGAAAACATGGTGTAAATTTTTCATGCTATATCGCTTGCAGAATATTCATATTTAACATATTTGACATTAAAGAGATTACTGATAGCAATTTAAATCAACCACATCACAGTTTTGGAAAAAAGTGGGCTAATCTAGTCTTCACCATACGTATCTTTACATTGCAAATTAAGTAAAGAAACAAAAAATTGTCAGCCGGAATAGCTCAGTTGGGAGAGCGTTAGACTGAAGATCTAAAGGTCCCTGGTTCAATCCCGGGTTCCCGCAAGGAATATCCTGGTGGCTGACCAACAATTTTACAAACTTTTATGTATAATTGAAAGCCATCTTTCCAACACAAACAAAACACATCCCAGTCACCAATCTTGAATTATTTATCACATTACTGAGGAGTTTTTGTCAAGGTCTTTTATTGATGCACAATATATTCAATGTTTCCTTGAAACATATTCAAACTTTTCAGTACCAACATATCTCTATAAAATATGTCTAATATGAAGGAAATGATTTACCCAAATCTGTGTGTTTTGACAGCAATTATCACTTTGTGACAGATGTCAGCTGACACACATTATGCACATACCTTCTGAAAATGGAACAAAAGGTGTAGCTACAGACGGAAACTGGAAATATTTAAATAATGCAAGCCTTTCAACCCTAGGTCCCTCTTGGTTTCTTGGCAATAAAATACCATCAACAAAAAGCAATACTTATAGGCAGTATAAATGCCCTAAACATTCAATAATATTATTGCAAAAACTAGTGGTAGGTAATCTAATATGAATTAAGTGAAGAATCTGCTACCTTAATTCAAAATTTATTACATCAGTTGCTACATATTATGCAAACATCCTACATTTTAACCAGATATTGAAATGCAGCTTTCTAAATTCTGAGTGTTTTGATAGCAATTATCAAATTCTGACAGATGTCAGTTGACTGGCACTTTAAACAACACAGTATGTTTATACCTTTTGAAAATGATACAAAAGATATAGTTACAGAAGAAAGGTGGAAAAATTCCAATAATGCAAACCTTTTTAACCCTGTGTCCCTCTTGGTTTTTGTGCCATAAAATAACATCAACAAAAAGCAATACCTATAGGTAGTATGGATATCTTTAACATTCAATAATATTATTACAAAAAAGAGTGGTAGGTATTCTGATATGAATAAAAATTTTCAAACTTCATACATTTTGACCGCATAGTGAGGTGCAGCATTCTGTTTTATTAAACAATCATACAGCGAAGGACTCTGTGGCGCAATGGATAGCACGTCGGACTTCTAGTAAGGTATTATTAAAGATATTCGGAGGCTGTGGGTTCGAGTCCCACCAGAGTCGACAGTAATTTTTGAAAACATGGTGTAAATTTTTCATGCTATATCGCTTGCAGAATATTCATATCTAACATATTTGACATTAAAGAGATTACTGATAGCAATTTAAATCAACCACATCACAGTTTTGGAAAAAAGTGGGCTAATCTAGTCTTCACCATACGTATCTTTACATTGCAAATTAAGTAAAGAAACAAAAAATTGTCAGCTGGAATAGCTCAGTTGGGAGAGCGTTAGACTGCAGATCTAATAATGCAAACCTTTTTAACCCTGTGTCCCTCTTGGTTTTTGTGCAATAAAATAACATCAACAAAAAGCAATACCTATAGGCAGTATGGATATCTTTAACATTCAATAATATTATTACAAAAAAAGAGTGGCAGGTATTCTGATATGAATAAAAATTTTCAAACTTCATACATTTTGACCGCATAGTGAGGTGCAGCATCCTGTTTTATTAAACAATCATACAGCGAATGACTCTGTGGCGCAATGGATAGCGCGTCGGACTTCTAGTAAGGTATTATTAAAGGTATTCGGAGGCTGTGGGTTCGAGTCCCACCAGAGTCGACAGTAATTTTTGAAAACATGGTGTAAATTTTTCATGCTATATCGCTTGCAAAATATTCATATCTAACATATTTGACATTAAAGAGATTACTGATAGCAATTTAAATCAACCACATCACCGGTTTGGAAAAAAGTGGGCTAATCTAGTCTTCACCATACGTATCTTTACATTGCAAATTAAGTAAAGAAACAAAAAATTGTCAGCCGGAATAGCTCAGTTGGGAGAGCGTTAGACTGAAGATCTAAAGGTCCCTGGTTCAATCCCGGGTTCCGGCAAGGAATATCCTGGTGGCTGACCAAGAATTTTACAAACTTTTATGTATAATTGAAAGCCATCTTTCCAACACAAACAAAACACATCCCAGTCACCAATCTTGAATTATTTATCACATTACTGAGGAGTTTTTGTCAAGGTCTTTTATTGATGCACAATATATTCAATGTTTCCTTGAAACATATTCAAACTTTTCAGTACCAACATATCTCTATAAAATATGTCTAATATGAAGGAAATGATTTACCCAAATCTGTGTGTTTTGACAGCAATTATCACTTTGTGACAGATGTCAGCTGACACACATTATGCACATACCTTCTGAAAATGGAACAAAAGGTGTAGCTACAGACGGAAACTGGAAATATTTAAATAATGCAAGCCTTTCAACCCTAGGTCCCTCTTGGTTTCTTGGCAATAAAATACCATCAACAAAAAGCAATACTTATAGGCAGTATAAATGCCCTAAACATTCAATAATATTATTGCAAAAACTAGTGGTAGGTAATCTAATACGAATTAAGTGAAGAATCTGCTACCTTAATTCAAAATTTATTACATCAGTTGCTACATATTATGCAAACATCCTACATTTTAACCAGATATTGAAATGCAGCTTTCTAAATTCTGAGTGTTTTGATAGCAATTATCAAATTCTGACAGATGTCAGTTGACTGGCACTTTAAACAACACAGTATGTTTATACCTTTTGAAAATGATACAAAAGATATAGTTACAGAAGGAAGGTGGAAAAATTCCAATAGTGCAAACCTTTTTAACCCTGTGTCCCTCTTGGTTTTTGTGCAATAAAATAACATCAACAAAAAGCAATACCTATAGGCAGTATGGATATCTTTAACATTCAATAATATTATTACAAAAAAGAGTGGTAGGTATTCTGATATGAATAAAAATTTTCAAACTTCATACATTTTGACCGCATAGTGAAGTGCAGCATTCTGTTTTATTAAACAATCATACAGCGAAGGACTCTGTGGCGCAATGGATAGCGCGTCGGACTTCTAGTAAGGTATTATTAAAGGTATTCGGAGGCTGTGGGTTTGAGTCCCACCAGAGTCGACAGTAATTTTTGAAAACATGGTGTAAATTTTTCATGCTATATCGCTTGCAGAATATTCATATCTAACATATTTGACATTAAAGAGATTACTGATAGCAATTTAAATCAACCACATCACAGTTTTGGAAAAAAGTGGGCTAATCTAGTCTTCACCATATATATCTTTACATTGCAAATTAAGTAAAGAAACAAAAAATTGTCAGCCGGAATAGCTCAGTTGGGAGAGCGTTAGACTGAAGATCTAAAGGTCCCTGGTTCAATCCCGGGTTCCGGCAAGGAATATCCTGGTGGCTGACCAAGAATTTTACAAACTTTTATGTATAATTGAAAGCCATCTTTCCAACACAAACAAAACACATCCCAGTCACCAATCTTGAATTATTTATCACATTACTGAGGAGTTTTTGTCAAGGTCTTTTATTGATGCACAATATATTCAATGTTTCCTTGAAACATATTCAAACTTTTCAGTACCAACATATCTCTATAAAATATGTCTAATATGAAGGAAATGATTTACCCAAATCTGTGTGTTTTGACAGCAATTATCACTTTGTGACAGATGACAGCTGTCACACATTATGCACATACCTTCTGAAAATGGAACAAAAGGTGTAGCTACAGACGGAAACTGCAAATATTTATGTATAATTGAAAGCCATCTTTCCAACACAAACAAAACACATCCCAGTCACCAATCTTGAATTATTTATCACATTACTGAGGAGTTTTTGTCAAGGTCTTTTATTGATGCACAATATATTCAATGTTTCCTTGAAACATATTCAAACTTTTCAGTACCAACATATCTCTATAAAATATGTCTAATATGAAGGAAATGATTTACCCAAATCTGTGTGTTTTGACAGCAATTATCACTTTGTGACAGATGTCAGCTGTCACACATTATGCACATACCTTCTGAAAATGGAACAAAAGGTGTAGCTACAGACGGAAACTGGAAATATTTATGTATAATTGAAAGCCATCTTTCCAACACAAACAAAACACATCCCAGTCACCAATCTTGAATTATTTATCACATTACTGAGGAGCTTTTGTCAAGGTCTTTTATTGATGCACAATATATTCAATGTTTCCTTGAAACATATTCAAACTTTTTAGCACCAACATATCTCTATAAAATATGTCTAATATGAAGGAAATGATTTACCCAAATCTGTGTGTTTTGACAGCAATTATCACTTTGTGACAGATGTCAGCTGACACACATTATGCACATACCTTCTGAAAATGGAACAAAAGGTGTAGCTACAGACGGAAACTGAAAATATTTAAATAATGCAAGCCTTTCAACCCTAGGTCCCTCTTAGTTTCTTGGCAATAAAATACCATCAACAAAAAGCAATACTTATAGGCAGCATAAATGCCCTAAACATTCAATAATATTATTGCAAAAACTAGTGGTAGGTAATCTAATACGAATTAAGTGAAGAATCTGCTACCTTAATTCAAAATTTATTACATCAGTTGCTACATATTATGCAAACATCCTACATTTTAACCAGATATTGAAATGCAGCTTTCTAAATTCTGAGTGTTTTGATAGCAATTATCAAATTCTGACAGATGTCAGTTGACTGGCACTTTAAACAACACAGTATGTTTATACCTTTTGAAAATGATACAAAAGATATAGTTACAGAAGGAAGGTGGAAAAATTCCAATAATGCAAACCTTTTTAACCCTGTGTCCCTCTTGGTTTTTGTGCAATAAAATAACATCAACAAAAAGCAATACCTATAGACAGTATGGATATCTTTAACATTCAATAATATTATTACAAAAAAGAGTGGTAGGTATTCTGATATGAATAAAAATTTTCAAACTTCATACATTTTGACCGCATAGTGAAGTGCAGCATTCTGTTTTATTAAACAATCATACAGCGAAGGACTCTGTGGCGCAATGGATAGCGCGTCAGACTTCTAGTAAGGTATTATTAAAGGTATTCGGAGGCTGTGGGTTCGAGTCCCACCAGAGTCGACAGTAATTTTTGAAAACATGGTGTAAATTTTTCATGCTATATCGCTTGCAAAATATTCATATTTGACATTAAAGAGATTACTGATAGCAATTTAAATCAACCACATCACAGTTTTGGAAAAAAGTGGGCTAATCTAGTCTTCACCATACGTATCTTTACATTGCAAATTAAGTAAAGAAACAAAAAATTGTCAGCCGGAATAGCTCAGTTGGGAGAGCGTTAGACTAAAGGTCCCTGGTTCAATCCCGGGTTCCGGCAAGGAATATCCTGGTGGCTGACCAAGAATTTTACAAACTTTTATGTATAATTGAAAGCCATCTTTCCAACACAAACAAAACACATCCCAGTCACCAATCTTGAATTATTTATCACATTACTGAGGAGTTTTTGTCAAGGTCTTTTATTGATGCACAATATATTCAATGTTTCCTTGAAACATATTCAAACTTTTCAGTACCAACATATCTCTATAAAATATGTCTAATATGAAGGAAATGATTTACCCAAATCTGTGTGTTTTGACAGCAATTATCACTTTGTGACAGATGTCAGCTGACACACATTATGCACATACCTTCTGAAAATGGAACAAAAGGTGTAGCTACAGACGGAAACTGGAAATATTTAAATAATGCAAGCCTTTCAACCCTAGGTCCCTCTTGGTTTCTTGGCAATAAAATACCATCAACAAAAAGCAATACTTATAGGCAGTATAAATTCCCTAAACATTCAATAATATTATTGCAAAAACTAGTGGTAGGTAATCTAATACGAATTAAGTGAAGAATCTGCTACCTTAATTCAAAATTTATTACATCAGTTGCTACATATTATGCAAATATCCTACATTTTAACCAGATATTGAAATGCAGCTTTCTAAATTCTGAGTGTTTTGATAGCAATTATCAAATTCTGACAGATGTCAGTTGACTGGCACTTTAAACAACACAGTATGTTTATACCTTTTGAAAATGATACAAAAGATATAGTTACAGAAGGAAGGTGGAAAAATTCCAATAGTGCAAACCTTTTTAACCCTGTGTCCCTCTTGGTTTTTGTGCAATAAAATAACATCAACAAAAAGCAATACCTATAGGCAGTATGGATATCTTTAACATTCAATAATATTATTACAAAAAAGAGTGGTAGGTATTCTGATATGAATAAAAATTTTCAAACTTCATACATTTTGACCGCATAGTGAAGTGCAGCATTCTGTTTTATTAAACAATCATACAGCGAAGGACTCTGTGGCACAATGGATAGCGCGTCGGACTTCTAGTAAGGTATTATTAAAGGTATTCGGAGGCTGTGGGTTCGAGTCCCACCAGAGTCGACAGTAATTTTTGAAAACATGGTGTAAATTTTTCATGCTATATCGCTTGCAGAATATTCATATCTAACATATTTGACATTAAAGAGATTACTGATAGCAATTTAAATCAACCACATCACAGTTTTGGAAAAAAGTGGGCTAATCTAGTCTTCACCATACGTATCTTTACATTGCAAATTAAGTAAAGAAACAAAAAATTGTCAGCCGGAATAGCTCAGTTGGGAGAGCGTTAGACTGAAGATCTAAAGGTCCCTGGTTCAATCCCGGGTTCCGGCAAGGAATATCCTGGTGGCTGACCAAGAATTTTACAAACTTTTATGTATAATTGAAAGCCATCTTTCCAACACAAACAAAACACATCCCAGTCACCAATCTTGAATTATTTATCACATTACTGAGGAGTTTTTGTCAAGGTCTTTTATTGATGCACAATATATTCAATGTTTCCTTGAAACATATTCAAACTTTTCAGTACCAACATATCTCTATAAAATATGTCTAATATGAAGGAAATGATTTACCCAAATCTGTGTGTTTTGACAGCAATTATCACTCTGTGACAGATGTCAGCTGACACACATTATGCACATACCTTCTGAAAATGGAACAAAAGCTGTAGCTACAGATGGAAACTGGAAATATTTATGTATAATTGAAAGCCATCTTTCCAACACAAACAAAACACATCCCAGTCACCAATCTTGAATTATTTATCACATTACTGAGGAGTTTTTGTCAAGGTCTTTTATTGATGCACAATATATTCAATGTTTCCTTGAAACATATTCAAACTTTTCAGCACCAACATATCTCTATAAAATATGTCTAATATGAAGGAAATGATTTACCCAAATCTGTGTGTTTTGACAGCAATTATCACTTTGTGACAGATGTCAGCTGACACACATTATGCACATACCTTCTGAAAATGGAACAAAAGGTGTAGCTACAGACGGAAACTGAAAATATTTAAATAATGCAAGCCTTTCAACCCTAGGTCCCTCTTGGTTTCTTGGCAATAAAATACCATCAACAAAAAGCAATACTTATAGGCAGTATAAATGCCCTAAACATTCAATAATATTATTGCAAAAACTAGTGGTAGGTAATCTAATACGAATTAAGTGAAGAATCTGCTACCTTAATTCAAAATTTATTACATCAGTTGCTACATATTATGCAAACATCCTACATTTTAACCAGATATTGAAATGCAGCTTTCTAAATTCTGAGTGTTTTGATAGCAATTATCAAATTCTGACAGATGTCAGTTGACTGGCACTTTAAACAACACAGTATGTTTATACCTTTTGAAAATGATACAAAAGATATAGTTACAGAAAGAAGGTGGAAAAATTCCAATAGTGCAAACCTTTTTAACCCTGTGTCCCTCTTGGTTTTTGTGCAATAAAATAACATCAACAAAAAGCAATACCTATAGGCAGCATGGATATCTTTAACATTCAATAATATTATTACAAAAAAGAGTGGTAGGTATTCTGATATGAATAAAAATTTTCAAACTTCATACATTTTGACCGCATAGTGAAGTGCAGCATTCTGTTTTATTAAACAATCATACAGCGAAGGACTCTGTGGCGCAATGGATAGCGCGTTGGACTTCTAGTAAGGTATTATTAAAGGTATTCGGAGGCTGTGGGTTCGAGTCCCACCAGAGTCGACAGTAATTTTTGAAAACATGGTGTAAATTTTTCATGCTATATCGCTTGCAGAATATTCATATCTAACATATTTGACATTAAAGAGATTACTGATAGCAATTTAAATCAACCACATCACAGTTTTGGAAAAAAGTGGGCTAATCTAGTCTTCACCATACGTATCTTTACATTGCAAATTAAGTAAAGAAACAAAAAATTGTCAGCCGGAATAGCTCAGTTGGGAGAGCGTTAGACTGAAGATCTAAAGGTCCCTGGTTCAATCCCGGGTTCCGGCAAGGAATATCCTGGTGGCTGACCAAGAATTTTACAAACTTTTATGTATAATTGAAAGCCATCTTTCCAACACAAACAAAACACATCCCAGTCACCAATCTTGAATTATTTATCACATTACTGAGGAGTTTTTGTCAAGGTCTTTTATTGATGCACAATATATTCAATGTTTCCTTGAAACATATTCAAACTTTTCAGTACCAACATATCTCTATAAAATATGTCTAATATGAAGGAAATGATTTACCCAAATCTGTGTGTTTTGACAGCAATTATCACTTTGTGACAGATGTCAGCTGTCACACATTATGCACATACCTTCTGAAAATGGAACAAAAGGTGTAGCTACAGACGGAAACTGGAAATATTTATGTATAATTGAAAGCCATCTTTCCAACACAAACAAAACACATCCCAGTCACCAATCTTGAATTATTTATCACATTACTGAGGAGTTTTTGTCAAGGTCTTTTATTGATGCACAATATATTCAATGTTTCCTTGAAACATATTCAAACTTTTCAGTACCAACATATCTCTATAAAATATGTCTAATATGAAGGAAATGATTTACCCAAATCTGTGTGTTTTGACAGCAATTATCACTTTGTGACAGATGTCAGCTGTCACACATTATGCACATACCTTCTGAAAATGGAACAAAAGGTGTAGCTACAGACGGAAACTGGAAATATTTATGTATAATTGAAAGCCATCTTTCCAACACAAACAAAACACATCCCAGTCACCAATCTTGAATTATTTATCACATTACTGAGGAGTTTTTGTCAAGGTCTTTTATTGATGCACAATATATTCAATGTTTCATTGAAACATATTCAAACTTTTCAGTACCAACATATCTCTATAAAATATGTCTAATATGAAGGAAATGATTTACCCAAATCTGTGTGTTTTGACAGCAATTATCACTTTGTGACAGATGTCAGCTGACACACATTATGCACATACCTTCTGAAAATGGAACAAAAGGTGTAGCTACAGACGGAAACTGAAAATATTTAAATAATGCAAGCCTTTCAACCCTAGGTCCCTCTTGGTTTCTTGGCAATAAAATACCATCAACAAAAAGCAATACTTATAGGCAGTATAAATGCCCTAAACATTCAATAATATTATTGCAAAAACTAGTGGTAGGTAATCTAATACGAATTAAGTGAAGAATCTGCTACCTTAATTCAAAATTTATTACATCAGTTGCTACATATTATGCAAACATCCTACATTTTAACCAGATATTGAAATGCAGCTTTCTAAATTCTGAGTGTTTTGATAGCAATTATCAAATTCTGACAGATGTCAGTTGACTGGCACTTTAAACAACACAGTATGTTTATACCTTTTGAAAATGATACAAAAGATATAGTTACAGAAGGAAGGTGGAAAAATTCCAATAGTGCAAACCTTTTTAACCCTGTGTCCCTCTTGGTTTTTGTGCAATAAAATAACATCAACAAAAAGCAATACCTATAGGCAGTATGGATATCTTTAACATTCAATAATATTATTACAAAAAAGAGTGGTAGGTATTCTGATATGAATAAAAATTTTCAAACTTCATACATTTTGACCGCATAGTGAAGTGCAGCATTCTGTTTTATTAAACAATCATACAGCGAAGGACTCTGTGGCGCAATGGATAGCGCGTCGGACTTCTAGTAAGGTATTATTAAAGGTATTCGGAGGCTGTGGGTTCGAGTCCCACCAGAGTCGATAGTAATTTTTGAAAACATGGTGTAAATTTTTCATGCTATATCGCTTGCAGAATATTCATATCTAACATATTTGACATTAAAGAGATTACTGATAGCAATTTAAATCAACCACATCACAGTTTTGGAAAAAAGTGGGCTAATCTAGTCTTCACCATACGTATCTTTACATTGCAAATTAAGTAAAGAAACAAAAAATTGTCAGCCGGAATACCTCAGTTGGTAGAGCGTTAGACTGAAGATCTAAAGGTCCCTAGTTCAATCCCGGGTTCCGGCAAGGAATATCCTGGTGGCTGACCAAGAATTTTACAAACTTTTATGTATAATTGAAAGCCATCTTTCCAACACAAACAAAACACATCCCAGTCACCAATCTTGAATTATTTATCACATTACTGAGGAGTTTTTATCAAGGTCTTTTATTGATGCACAATATATTCAATGTTTCCTTGAAACATATTCAAACTTTTCAGTACCAACATATCTCTATAAAATATGTCTAATATGAAGGAAATGATTTACCCAAATCTGTGTGTTTTGACAGCAATTATCACTTTGTGACAGATGTCAGCTGACACACATTATGCACATACCTTCTGAAAATGGAACAAAAGGTGTAGCTACAGACGGAAACTGGAAATATTTAAATAATGCAAGCCTTTCAACCCTAGGTCCCTCTTGGTTTCTTGGCAATAAAATACCATCAACAAAAAGCAATACTTATAGGCAGTATAAATGCCCTAAACATTCAATAATATTATTGCAAAAACTAGTGGTAGATAATCTAATACGAATTAAGTGAAGAATCTGCTACCTTAATTCAAAATTTATTACATCAGTTGCTACATATTATGCAAACATCCTACATTTTAACCAGATATTGAAATGCAGCTTTCTAAATTCTGAGTGTTTTGATAGCAATTATCAAATTCTGACAGATGTCAGTTGACTGGCACTTTAAACAACACAGTATGTTTATACCTTTTGAAAATGATACAAAAGATATAGTTACAGAAGGAAGGTGGAAAAATTCCAATAGTGCAAACCTTTTTAACCCTGTGTCCCTCTTGGTTTTTGTGCAATAAAATAACATCAACAAAAAGCAATACCTATAGGCAGTATGGATATCTTTAACATTCAATAATATTATTACAAAAAAGAGTGGTAGGTATTCTGATATGAATAAAAATTTTCAAACTTCATACATTTTGACCGCATAGTGAAGTGCAGCATTCTGTTTTATTAAACAATCATACAGCGAAGGACTCTGTGGCGCAATGGATAGCGCGTCGGACTTCTAGTAAGGTATTATTAAAGGTATTCGGAGGCTGTGGGTTCGAGTCCCACCAGAGTCGATAGTAATTTTTGAAAACATGGTGTAAATTTTTCATGCTATATCGCTTGCAGAATATTCATATCTAACATATTTCACATTAAAGAGATTACTGATAGCAATTTAAATCAACCACATCACAGTTTTGGAAAAAAGTGGGCTAATCTAGTCTTCACCATACGTATCTTTACATTGCAAATTAAGTAAAGAAACAAAAAATTGTCAGCCGGAATACCTCAGTTGGGAGAGCGTTAGACTGAAGATCTAAAGGTCCCTAGTTCAATCCCGGGTTCCGGCAAGGAATATCCTGGTGGCTGACCAAGAATTTTACAAACTTTTATGTATAATTGAAAGCCATCTTTCCAACACAAACAAAACACATCCCAGTCACCAATCTTGAATTATTTATCACATTACTGAGGAGTTTTTATCAAGGTCTTTTATTGATGCACAATATATTCAATGTTTCCTTGAAACATATTCAAACTTTTCAGTACCAACATATCTCTATAAAATATGTCTAATATGAAGGAAATGATTTACCCAAATCTGTGTGTTTTGACAGCAATTATCACTTTGTGACAGATGTCAGCTGACACACATTATGCACATACCTTCTGAAAATGGAACAAAAGGTGTAGCTACAGACGGAAACTGGAAATATTTAAATAATGCAAGCCTTTCAACCCTAGGTCCCTCTTGGTTTCTTGGCAATAAAATACCATCAACAAAAAGCAATACTTATAGGCAGTATAAATGCCCTAAACATTCAATAATATTATTGCAAAAACTAGTGGTAGATAATCTAATACGAATTAAGTGAAGAATCTGCTACCTTAATTCAAAATTTATTACATCAGTTGCTACATATTATGCAAACATCCTACATTTTAACCAGATATTGAAATGCAGCTTTCTAAATTCTGAGTGTTTTGATAGCAATTATCAAATTCTGACAGATGTCAGTTGACTGGCACTTTAAACAACACAGTATGTTTATACCTTTTGAAAATGATACAAAAGATATAGTTACAGAAGGAAGGTGGAAAAATTCCAATAGTGCAAACCTTTTTAACCCTGTGTCCCTCTTGGTTTTTGTGCAATAAAATAACATCAACAAAAAGCAATACCTATAGGCAGTATGGATATCTTTAACATTCAATAATATTATTACAAAAAAGAGTGGTAGGTATTCTGATATGAATAAAAATTTTCAAACTTCATACATTTTGACCGCATAGTGAAGTGCAGCATTCTGTTTTATTAAACAATCATACAGCGAAGGACTCTGTGGAGCAATGGACAGCGCGTAGGACTACTAGTAAGGTATTATTAAAGGTATTCGGAGGCTGTGGGTTCGAGTCCCACCAGAGTCGACAGTAATTTTTGAAAACATGGTGTAAATTTTTCATGCTATATCGCTTGCAGAATATTCATATCTAACATATTTCACATTAAAGAGATTACTGATAGCAATTTAAATCAACCACATCACAGTTTTGGAAAAAAGTGGGCTAATCTAGTCTTCACCATACGTATCTTTACATTGCAAATTAAGTAAAGAAACAAAAAATTGTCAGCCGGAATAGCTCAGTTGGGAGAGCGTTAGACTGAAGATCTAAAGGTCCCTGGTTCAATCCCGGGTTCCGGCAAGGAATATCCTGGTGGCTGACCAAGAATTTTATAAACTTTTATGTATAATTGAAAGCCATCTTTCCAACACAAACAAAACACATCCCAGTCACCAATCTTGAATTATTTATCACATTACTGAGGAGTTTTTGTCAAGGTCTTTTATTGATGCACAATATATTCAATGTTTCATTGAAACATATTCAAACTTTTCAGTACCAACATATCTCTATAAAATATGTATAATATGAAGGAAATGATTTACCCAAATCTGTGTGTTTTGACAGCAATTATCACTTTGTGACAGATGTCAGCTGACACACATTATGCACATACCTTCTGAAAATGGAACAAAAGGTGTAGCTACAGACGGAAACTGGAAATATTTAAATAATGCAAGCCTTTCAACCCTAGGTCCCTCTTGGTTTCTTGGCAATAAAATACCATCAACAAAAAGCAATACTTATAGGCAGTATAAATGCCCTAAACATTCAATAATATTATTGCAAAAACTAGTGGTAGGTAATCTAATACGAATTAAGTGAAGAATCTGCTACCTTAATTCAAAATTTATTACATCAGTTGCTACATATTATGCAAACATCCTACATTTTAACCAGATATTGAAATGCAGCTTTCTAAATTCTGAGTGTTTTGATAGCAATTATCAAATTCTGACAGATGTCAGTTGACTGGCACTTTAAACAACACAGTATGTTTATACCTTTTGAAAGTGATACAAAAGATATAGTTACAGAAGAAACGTGGAAAAAATCCAATAATGCAAACCTTTTTAACCCTGTGTCCCTCTTGGTTTTTGTGCAATAAAATAACATCAACAAAAAGCAATACCTATAGGCAGCATGGATATCTTTAACATTCAATAATATTATTACAAAAAAGAGTGGTAGGTATTCTGATATGAATAAAAGTTTTCAAACTTCATACATTTTGACCGCATAGTGAAGTGCAGCATTCTGTTTTATTAAACAATCATACAGCGAAGGACTCTGGGGTGCAATGGATAGCGCGTCGGACTTCTAGTAAGGTATTATTAAAGGTATTCGGAGGCTGTGGGTTCGAGTCCCACCAGAGTCGACAGTAATTTTTGAAAACATGGTGTAAATTTTTCATGCTATATCGCTTGCAGAATATTCATATCTAACATATTTGACATTAAAGAGATTACTGATAGCAATTTAAATCAACCACATCACAGTTTTGGAAAAAAGTGGGCTAATCTAGTCTTCACCATACGTATCTTTACATTGCAAATTAAGTAAAGAAACAAAAAATTGTCAGCCGGAATAGCTCAGTTGGGAGAGCGTTAGACTGAAGATGTAAAGGTCCCTGGTTCTATCCCGGGTTCTGGCAAGGAATATCCTGGTGGCTGACCAAGAATTTTACAAACTTTTATGTATAATAGGCATCATGGATATCTTTAACATTCAATAATATTATTACAAAAAAGAGTGGTAGGTATTCTGATATGAATAAAAATTTTCAAACTTCATACATTTTGACCGCATAGTGAAGTGCAGCATTCTGTTTTATTAAACAATCATACAGCGAAGGACTCTGTGGCGCAATGGATAGCGCGTCGGACTTCTAGTAAGGTATTATTAAAGGTATTCGGAGGCTGTGGGTTCGAGTCCCACCAGAGTCGACAGTAATTTTTGAAAACATGGTGTAAATTTTTCATGCTATATCGCTTGCAGAATATTCATATCTAACATATTTGACATTAAAGAGATTACTGATAGCAATTTAAATCAACCACATCACAGTTTTGGAAAAAAGTGGGCTAATCTAGTCTTCACCATACGTATCTTTACATTGCAAATTAAGTAAAGAAACAAAAAATTGTCAGCCGGAATAGCTCAGTTGGGAGAGCGTTAGACTGAAGATCTAAAGGTCCCTGGTTCAATCCCGGGTTCCGGCAAGGAATATCCTGGTGGCTGACCAAGTATTTTATAAACTTTTATGTATAATTGAAAGCCATCTTTCCAACACAAACAAAACACATCCCAGTCACCAATCTTGAATTATTTATCACATTACTGAGGAGTTTTTGTCAAGGTCTTTTATTGATGCACAATATATTCAATGTTTCATTGAAACATATTCAAACTTTTCAGTACCAACATATCTCTATAAAATATGTATAATATGAAGGAAATGATTTACCCAAATCTGTGTGTTTTGACAGCAATTATCACTTTGTGACAGATGTCAGCTGACACACATTATGCACATACCTTCTGAAAATGGAACAAAAGGTGTAGCTACAGACGGAAACTGGAAATATTTAAATAATGCAAGCCTTTCAACCCTAGGTCCCTCTTGGTTTCTTGGCAATAAAATACCATCAACAAAAAGCAATACTTATAGGCAGTATAAATGCCCTAAACATTCAATAATATTATTGCAAAAACTAGTGGTAGGTAATCTAATACGAATTAAGTGAAGAATCTGCTACCTTAATTCAAAATTTATTACATCAGTTGCTACATATTATGCAAACATCCTACATTTTAACCAGATATTGAAATGCAGCTTTCTAAATTCTGAGTGTTTTGATAGCAATTATCAAATTCTGACAGATGTCAGTTGACTGGCACTTTAAACAACACAGTATGTTTATACCTTTTGAAAGTGATACAAAAGATATAGTTACAGAAGAAACGTGGAAAAAATCCAATAAAACCTTTTTAACCCTGTGTCCCTCTTGGTTTTTGTGCAATAAAATAACATCAACAAAAAGCAATACCTATAGGCAGCATGGATATCTTTAACATTCAATAATATTATTACAAAAAAGAGTGGTAGGTATTCTGATATGAATAAAAGTTTTCAAACTTCATACATTTTGACCGCATAGTGAAGTGCAGCATTCTGTTTTATTAAACAATCATACAGCGAAGGACTCTGGGGTGCAATGGATAGCGCGTCGGACTTCTAGTAAGGTATTATTAAAGGTATTCGGAGGCTGTGGGTTCGAGTCCCACCAGAGTCGACAGTAATTTTTGAAAACATGGTGTAAATTTTTCATGCTATATCGCTTGCAGAATATTCATATCTAACATATTTGACATTAAAGAGATTACTGATAGCAATTTAAATCAACCACATCACAGTTTTGGAAAAAAGTGGGCTAATCTAGTCTTCACCATACGTATCTTTACATTGCAAATTAAGTAAAGAAACAAAAAATTGTCAGCCGGAATAGCTCAGTTGGGAGAGCGTTAGACTGAAGATGTAAAGGTCCCTGGTTCTATCCCGGGTTCTGGCAAGGAATATCCTGGTGGCTGACCAAGAATTTTACAAACTTTTATGTATAATAGGCATCATGGATATCTTTAACATTCAATAATATTATTACAAAAAAGAGTGGTAGGTATTCTGATATGAATAAAAATTTTCAAACTTCATACATTTTGACCGCATAGTGAAGTGCAGCATTCTGTTTTATTAAACAATCATACAGCGAAGGACTCTGTGGCGCAATGGATAGCGCGTCGGACTTCTAGTAAGGTATTATTAAAGGTATTCGGAGGCTGTGGGTTCGAGTCCCACCAGAGTCGACAGTAATTTTTGAAAACATGGTGTAAATTTTTCATGCTATATCGCTTGCAGAATATTCATATCTAACATATTTGACATTAAAGAGATTACTGATAGCAATTTAAATCAACCACATCACAGTTTTGGAAAAAAGTGGGCTAATCTAGTCTTCACCATACGTATCTTTACATTGCAAATTAAGTAAAGAAACAAAAAATTGTCAGCCGGAATAGCTCAGTTGGGAGAGCGTTAGACTGAAGATCTAAAGGTCCCTGGTTCAATCCCGGGTTCCGGCAAGGAATATCCTGGTGGCTGACCAAGAATTTTACAAACTTTTATGTATAATTGAAAGCCATCTTTCCAACACAAACAAAACACATCCCAGTCACCAATCTTGAATTATTTATCACATTACTGAGGAGTTTTTGTCAAGGTCTTTTATTGATGCACAATATATTCAATGTTTCCTTGAAACATATTCAAACTTTTCAGTACCAACATATCTCTATAAAATATGTCTAATATGAAGGAAATGATTTACCCAAATCTGTGTGTTTTGACAGCAATTATCACTCTGTGACAGATGTCAGCTGACACACATTATGCACATACCTTCTGAAAATGGAACAAAAGCTGTAGCTACAGATGGAAACTGGAAATATTTATGTATAATTGAAAGCCATCTTTCCAACACAAACAAAACACATCCCAGTCACCAATCTTGAATTATTTATCACATTACTGAGGAGTTTTTGTCAAGGTCTTTTATTGATGCACAATATATTCAATGTTTCCTTGAAACATATTCAAACTTTTCAGCACCAACATATCTCTATAAAATATGTCTAATATGAAGGAAATGATTTACCCAAATCTGTGTGTTTTGACAGCAATTATCACTTTGTGACAGATGTCAGCTGACACACATTATGCACATACCTTCTGAAAATGGAACAAAAGGTGTAGCTACAGACGGAAACTGAAAATATTTAAATAATGCAAGCCTTTCAACCCTAGGTCCCTCTTGGTTTCTTGGCAATAAAATACCATCAACAAAAAGCAATACTTATAGGCAGTATAAATGCCCTAAACATTCAATAATATTATTGCAAAAACTAGTGGTAGGTAATCTAATACGAATTAAGTGAAGAATCTGCTACCTTAATTCAAAATTTATTACATCAGTTGCTACATATTATGCAAACATCCTACATTTTAACCAGATATTGAAATGCAGCTTTCTAAATTCTGAGTGTTTTGATAGCAATTATCAAATTCTGACAGATGTCAGTTGACTGGCACTTTAAACAACACAGTATGTTTATACCTTTTGAAAATGATACAAAAGATATAGTTACAGAAAGAAGGTGGAAAAATTCCAATAGTGCAAACCTTTTTAACCCTGTGTCCCTCTTGGTTTTTGTGCAATAAAATAACATCAACAAAAAGCAATACCTATAGGCAGCATGGATATCTTTAACATTCAATAATATTATTACAAAAAAGAGTGGTAGGTATTCTGATATGAATAAAAATTTTCAAACTTCATACATTTTGACCGCATAGTGAAGTGCAGCATTCTGTTTTATTAAACAATCATACAGCGAAGGACTCTGTGGCGCAATGGATAGCGCGTCGGACTTCTAGTAAGGTATTATTAAAGGTATTCGGAGGCTGTGGGTTCGAGTCCCACCAGAGTCGACAGTAATTTTTGAAAACATGGTGTAAATTTTTCATGCTATATCGCTTGCAGAATATTCATATCTAACATATTTGACATTAAAGAGATTACTGATAGCAATTTAAATCAACCACATCACAGTTTTGGAAAAAAGTGGGCTAATCTAGTCTTCACCATACGTATCTTTACATTGCAAATTAAGTAAAGAAACAAAAAATTGTCAGCCGGAATAGCTCAGTTGGGAGAGCGTTAGACTGAAGATCTAAAGGTCCCTGGTTCAATCCCGGGTTCCGGCAAGGAATATCCTGGTGGCTGACCAAGAATTTTACAAACTTTTATGTATAATTGAAAGCCATCTTTCCAACACAAACAAAACACATCCCAGTCACCAATCTTGAATTATTTATCACATTACTGAGGAGTTTTTGTCAAGGTCTTTTATTGATGCACAATATATTTAATGTTTCCTTGAAACATATTCAAACTTTTCAGTACCAACATATCTCTATAAAATATGTCTAATATGAAGGAAATGATTTACCCAAATCTGTGTGTTTTGACAGCAATTATCACTTTGTGACAGATGTCAGCTGTCACACATTATGCACATACCTTCTGAAAATGGAACAAAAGGTGTAGCTACAGACGGAAACTGGAAATATTTATGTATAATTGAAAGCCATCTTTCCAACACAAACAAAACACATCCCAGTCACCAATCTTGAATTATTTATCACATTACTGAGGAGTTTTTGTCAAGGTCTTTTATTGATGCACAATATATTCAATGTTTCCTTGAAACATATTCAAACTTTTCAGTACCAACATATCTCTATAAAATATGTCTAATATGAAGGAAATGATTTACCCAAATCTGTGTGTTTTGACAGCAATTATCACTTTGTGACAGATGTCAGCTGTCACACATTATGCACATACCTTCTGAAAATGGAACAAAAGGTGTAGCTACAGACGGAAACTGGAAATATTTATGTATAATTGAAAGCCATCTTTCCAACACAAACAAAACACATCCCAGTCACCAATCTTGAATTATTTATCACATTACTGAGGAGTTTTTGTCAAGGTCTTTTATTGATGCACAATATATTCAATGTTTCATTGAAACATATTCAAACTTTTCAGTACCAACATATCTCTATAAAATATGTCTAATATGAAGGAAATGATTTACCCAAATCTGTGTGTTTTGACAGCAATTATCACTTTGTGACAGATGTCAGCTGACACACATTATGCACATACCTTCTGAAAATGGAACAAAAGGTGTAGCTACAGACGGAAACTGAAAATATTTAAATAATGCAAGCCTTTCAACCCTAGGTCCCTCTTGGTTTCTTGGCAATAAAATACCATCAACAAAAAGCAATACTTATAGGCAGTATAAATGCCCTAAACATTCAATAATATTATTGCAAAAACTAGTGGTAGGTAATCTAATACGAATTAAGTGAAGAATCTGCTACCTTAATTCAAAATTTATTACATCAGTTGCTACATATTATGCAAACATCCTACATTTTAACCAGATATTGAAATGCAGCTTTCTAAATTCTGAGTGTTTTGATAGCAATTATCAAATTCTGACAGATGTCAGTTGACTGGCACTTTAAACAACACAGTATGTTTATACCTTTTGAAAATGATACAAAAGATATAGTTACAGAAGGAAGGTGGAAAAATTCCAATAGTGCAAACCTTTTTAACCCTGTGTCCCTCTTGGTTTTTGTGCAATAAAATAACATCAACAAAAAGCAATACCTATAGGCAGTATGGATATCTTTAACATTCAATAATATTATTACAAAAAAGAGTGGTAGGTATTCTGATATGAATAAAAATTTTCAAACTTCATACATTTTGACCGCATAGTGAAGTGCAGCATTCTGTTTTATTAAACAATCATACAGCGAAGGACTCTGTGGCGCAATGGATAGCGCGTCGGACTTCTAGTAAGGTATTATTAAAGGTATTCGGAGGCTGTGGGTTCGAGTCCCACCAGAGTCGACAGTAATTTTTGAAAACATGGTGTAAATTTTTCATGCTATATCGCTTGCAGAATATTCATATCTAACATATTTGACATTAAAGAGATTACTGATAGCAATTTAAATCAACCACATCACAGTTTTGGAAAAAAGTGGGCTAATCTAGTCTTCACCATACGTATCTTTACATTGCAAATTAAGTAAAGAAACAAAAAATTGTCAGCCGGAATAGCTCAGTTGGGAGAGTGTTAGACTGAAGATGTAAAGGTCCCTGGTTCAATCCCGGGTTCCGGCAAGGAATATCCTGGTGGCTGACCAAGAATTTTACAAACTTTTATGTATAATAGGCATCATGGATATCTTTAACATTCAATAATATTATTACAAAAAAGAGTGGTAGGTATTCTGATATGAATAAAAATTTTCAAACTTCATACATTTTGACCGCATAGTGAAGTGCAGCATTCTGTTTTATTAAACAATCATACAGCGAAGGACTCTGTGGCGCAATGGATAGCGCGTCGGACTTCTAGTAAGGTATTATTAAAGGTATTCGGAGGCTGTGGGTTCGAGTCCCACCAGAGTCGACAGTAATTTTTGAAAACATGGTGTAAATTTTTCATGCTATATCGCTTGCAGAATATTCATATCTAACATATTTGACATTAAAGAGATTACTGATAGCAATTTAAATCAACCACATCACAGTTTTGGAAAAAAGTGGGCTAATCTAGTCTTCACCATACGTATCTTTACATTGCAAATTAAGTAAAGAAACAAAAAATTGTCAGCCGGAATAGCTCAGTTGGGAGAGTGTTAGACTGAAGATGTAAAGGTCCCTGGTTCAATCCCGGGTTCCGGCAAGGAATATCCTGGTGGCTGACCAAGAATTTTACAAACTTTTATGTATAATAGGCATCATGGATATCTTTAACATTCAATAATATTATTACAAAAAAGAGTGGTAGGTATTCTGATATGAATAAAAATTTTCAAACTTCATACATTTTGACCGCATAGTGAAGTGCAGCATTCTGTTTTATTAAACAATCATACAGCGAAGGACTCTGTGGCGCAATGGATAGCGCGTCGGACTTCTAGTAAGGTATTATTAAAGGTATTCGGAGGCTGTGGGTTCGAGTCCCACCAGAGTCGACAGTAATTTTTGAAAACATGGTGTAAATTTTTCATGCTATATCGCTTGCAGAATATTCATATCTAACATATTTGACATTAAAGAGATTACTGATAGCAATTTAAATCAACCACATCACAGTTTTGGAAAAAAGTGGGCTAATCTAGTCTTCACCATACGTATCTTTACATTGCAAATTAAGTAAAGAAACAAAAAATTGTCAGCCGGAATAGCTCAGTTGGGAGAGTGTTAGACTGAAGATGTAAAGGTCCCTGGTTCAATCCCGGGTTCCGGCAAGGAATATCCTGGTGGCTGACCAAGAATTTTACAAACTTTTATGTATAATAGGCATCATGGATATCTTTAACATTCAATAATATTATTACAAAAAAGAGTGGTAGGTATTCTGATATGAATAAAAATTTTCAAACTTCATACATTTTGACCGCATAGTGAAGTGCAGCATTCTGTTTTATTAAACAATCATACAGCGAAGGACTCTGTGGAGCAATGGACAGCGCGTAGGACTTCTAGTAAGGTATTATTAAAGGTATTCGGAGGCTGTGGGTTCGAGTCCCACCAGAGTCGACAGTAATTTTTGAAAACATGGTGTAAATTTTTCATGCTATATCGCTTGCAGAATATTCATATCTAACATATTTGACATTAAAGAGATTACTGATAGCAATTTAAATCAACCACATCACAGTTTTGGAAAAAAGTGGGCTAATCTAGTCTTCACCATACGTATCTTTACATTGCAAATTAAGTAAAGAAACAAAAAATTGTCAGCCGGAATAGCTCAGTTGGGAGAGCGTTAGACTGAAGATCTAAAGGTCCCTGGTTCAATCCCGGGTTCCGGCAAGGAATATCCTGGTGGCTGACCAAGAATTTTAGGGGCTTTTATGTATAATTGAAAGCCATCTTTCCAACACAAACAAAACACATCCCAGTCACCAATCTTGAATTATTTATCACATTACTGAGGAGTTTTTGTCAAGGTCTTTTATTGATACACAATATATTCAATGTTTCATTGAAACATATTCAAACTTTTCAGCACCAACATATCTCTATAAAATATGTATAATATGAAGGAAATGATTTACCCAAATCTGTGTGTTTTGACAGCAATTATCACTTTGTGACAGATGTCAGCTGACACACATTATGCACATACCTTCTGAAAATGGAACAAAAGGTGTAGCTACAGACGGAAACTGGAAATATTTAAATAATGCAAGCCTTTCAACCCTAGGTCCCTCTTGGTTTCTTGGCAATAAAATACCATCAACAAAAAGCAATACTTATAGGCAGTATCAATGCCCTAAACATTCAATAATATTATTGCAAAAACTAGTGGTAGGTAATCTAATACGAATTAAGTGAAGAATCTGCTACCTTAATTCAAAATTTATTACATCAGTTGCTACATATTATGCAAACATCCTACATTTTAACCAGATATTGAAATGCAGCTTTCTAAATTCTGAGTGTTTTGATAGCAATTATCAAATTCTGACAGATGTCAGTTGACTGGCACTTTAAACAACACAGTATGTTTATACCTTTTGAAAATGATACAAAAGATATAGTTACAGAAGAAACGTGGAAAAAATCCAATAATGCAAACCTTTTTAACCCTGTGTCCCTCTTGGTTTTTGTGCAATAAAATAACATCAACAAAAAGCAATACCTATAGGCAGCATGGATATCTTTAACATTCAATAATATTATTACAAAAAAGAGTGGTAGGTATTCTGATATGAATAAAAATTATCAAACTTCATACATTTTGACCGCATAGTGAAGTGCAGCATTCTGTTTTATTAAACAATCATACAGCGAAGGACTCTGGGGCGCAATGGATAGCGCGTCGGACTTCTAGTAAGGTATTATTAAAGGTATTCGGAGGCTGTGGGTTCGAGTCCCACCAGAGTCGACAGTATTTTTGAAAACATGGTGTAAATTTTTCATGCTATATCGCTTGCAGAATATTCATATCTAACATATTTGACATTAAAGAGATTACTGATAGCAATTTAAATCAACCACATCACAGTTTTGGAAAAAAGTGGGCTAATCTAGTCTTCACCATACGTATCTTTACATTACAAATTAAGTAAAGAAACAAAAAATTGTCAGCCGGAATAGCTCAGTTGGGAGAGCGTTAGACTGAAGGTCTAAAGGTCCCTGGTTCAATCCCGGGTTCCGGCAAGGAATATCCTGGTGGCTGACCAAGAATTTTATAAACTTTTATGTATAATTGAAAGCCATCTTTCCAACACAAACAAAACACATCCCAGTCACCAATCTTGAATTATTTATCACATTACTGAGGAGTTTTTGTCAAGGTCTTTTATTGATGCACAATATATTCAATGTTTCCTTGAAACATATTGAAACTTTTCAGTACCAACATATCTCTATAAAATATGTCTAATATGAAGGAAATGATTTACCCAAATCTGTGTGTTTTGACAGCAATTATCACTTTGTGACAGATGTCAGCTGACACACATTATGCACATACCTTCTGAAAATGGAACAAAAGGTGTAGCTACAGACGGAAACTGGAAATATTTAAATAATGCAAGCCTTTCAACCCTAGGTCCCTCTTGGTTTCTTGGCAATAAAATACCATCAACAAAAAGCAATACTTATAGGCAGTATAAATGCCCTAAACATTCAATAATATTATTGCAAAAACTAGTGGTAGGTAATCTAATACGAATTAAGTGAAGAATCTGCTACCTTAATTCAAAATTTATTACATCAGTTGCTACATATTATGCAAACATCCTACATTTTAACCAGATATTGAAATGCAGCTTTCTAAATTCTGAGTGTTTTGATAGCAATTATCAAATTCTGACAGATGTCAGTTGACTGGCACTTTAAACAACACAGTATGTTTATACCTTTTGAAAATGATACAAAAGATATAGTTACAGAAGAAACGTGGAAAAATTCCAATAATGCAAACCTTTTTAACGCTGTGTCCCTCTTGGTTTTTGTGCAATAAAATAACATCAACAAAAAGCAATACCTATAGGCAGCATGGATATCTTTAACATTCAATAATATTATTACAAAAAAGAGTGGTAGGTATTCTGATATGAACAAAAATTTTCAAACTTCATACATTTTGACCGCATAGTGAAGTGCAGCATTCTGTTTTATTAAACAATCATACAGCGAAGGACTCTGTGGCGCAATGGATAGCGCGTCGGACTTCTAGTAAGGTATTATTAAAGGTATTCGGAGGCTGTGGGTTCGAGTCCCACCAGAGTCGACAGTAATTTTTGAAAACATGGTGTAAATTTTTCATGCTATATCGCTTGCAGAATATTCATATCTAACATATTTGACATTAAAGAGATTACTGATAGCAATTTAAATCAACCACATCACAGTTTTGGAAAAAAGTGGGCTAATCTAGTCTTCACCATACGTATCTTTACATTGCAAATTAAGTAAAGAAACAAAAAATTGTCAGCCGGAATAGCTCAGTTGGGAGAGCGTTAGACTGAAGATCTAAAGGTCCCTGGTTCAATCCCGGGTTCCGGCAAGGAATATCCTGGTGGCTGACCAAGAATTTTACAAACTTTTATGTATAATTGAAAGCCATCTTTCCAACACAAACAAAACACATCCCAGTCACCAATCTTGAATTATTTATCACATTACTGAGGAGTTTTTATCAAGGTCTTTTATTGATGCACAATATATTCAATGTTTCCTTGAAACATATTCAAACTTTTCAGTACCAACATATCTCTATAAAATATGTCTAATATGAAGGAAATGATTTACCCAAATCTGTGTGTTTTGACAGCAATTATCACTTTGTGACAGATGTCAGCTGACACACATTATGCACATACCGTCTGAAAATGGAACAAAAGGTGTAGCTACAGACGGAAACTGGAAATATTTAAATAATGTAAGCCTTTCAACCCTAGGTCCCTCTTGGTTTCTTGGCAATAAAATACCATCAACAAAAAGCAATACTTATAGGCAGTATAAATGCCCTAAACATTCAATAATATTATTGCAAAAACTAGTGGTAGGTAATCTAATACGAATTAAGTGAAGAATCTGCTACCTTAATTCAAAATTTATTACATCAGTTGCTACATATTATGCAAACATCCTACATTTTAACCAGATATTGAAATGCAGCTTTCTAAATTCTGAGTGTTTTGATAGCAATTATCAAATTCTGACAGATGTCAGTTGACTGGCACTTTAAACAACACAGTATGTTTATACCTTTTGAAAATGATACAAAAGATATAGTTACAGAAGAAACGTGGAAAAAATCCAATAATGCAAACCTTTTTAACCCTGTGTCCCTCTTGGTTTTTGTGCAATAAAATAACATCAACAAAAAGCAATACCTATAGGCAGCATGGATATCTTTAACATTCAATAATATTATTACAAAAAAGAGTGGTAGGTATTCTGATATGAATAAAAATTTTCAAACTTCATACATTTTGACCGCATAGTGAAGTGCAGCATTCTGTTTTATTAAACAATCATACAGCGAAGGACTCTGGGGAGCAATGGATAGCGCGTCGGACTTCTAGTAAGGTATTATTAAAGGTATTCGGAGGCTGTGGGTTCGAGTCCCACCAGAGTCGACAGTAATTTTTGAAAACATGGTGTAAATTTTTCATGCTATATCGCTTGCAGAATATTCATATCTAACATATTTGACATTAAAGAGATTACTGATAGCAATTTAAATCAACCACATCACAGTTTTGGAAAAAAGTGGGCTAATCTAGTCTTCACCATACGTATCTTTACATTGCAAATTAAGTAAAGAAACAAAAAATTGTCAGCCGGAATAGCTCAGTTGGGAGAGCGTTAGACTGAAGATCTAAAGGTCCCTGGTTCAATCCCGGGTTCCGGCAAGGAATATCCTGGTGGCTGACCAAGAATTTTATAAACTTTTATGTATAATTGAAAGCCATCTTTCCAACACAAACAAAACACATCCCAGTCACCAATCTTGAATTATTTATCACATTACTGAGGAGTTTTTGTCAAGGTCTTTTATTGATGCACAATATATTCAATGTTTCATTGAAACATATTCAAACTTTTCAGCACCAACATATCTCTATAAAATATGTATAATATGAAGGAAATGATTTACCCAAATCTGTGTGTTTTGACAGCAATTATCACTTTGTGACAGATGTCAGCTGACACACATTATGCACATACCTTCTGAAAATGGAACAAAAGGTGTAGCTACAGACGGAAACTGGAAATATTTAAATAATGCAAGCCTTTCAACCCTAGGTCCCTCTTGGTTTCTTGGCAATAAAATACCATCAACAAAAAGCAATACTTATAGGCAGTATAAATGCCCTAAACATTCAATAATATTATTGCAAAAACTAGTGGTAGGTAATCTAATACGAATTAAGTGAAGAATCTGCTACCTTAATTCAAAATTTATTACATCAGTTGCTACATATTATGCAAACATCCTACATTTTAACCAGATATTGAAATGCAGCTTTCTAAATTCTGAGTGTTTTGATAGCAATTATCAAATTCTGACAGATGTCAGTTGACTGGCACTTTAAACAACACAGTATGTTTATACCTTTTGAAAATGATACAAAAGATATAGTTACAGAAGAAACGTGGAAAAAATCCAATAATGCAAACCTTTTTAACCCTGTGTCCCTCTTGGTTTTTGTGCAATAAAATAACATCAACAAAAAGCAATACCTATAGGCAGCATGGATATCTTTAACATTCAATAATATTATTACAAAAAAGAGTGGTAGGTATTCTGATATGAATAAAAATTATCAAACTTCATACATTTTGACCGCATAGTGAAGTGCAGCATTCTGTTTTATTAAACAATCATACAGCGAAGGACTCTGGGGCGCAATGGATAGCGCGTCGGACTTCTAGTAAGGTATTATTAAAGGTATTCAGAGGCTGTGGGTTCGAGTCCCACCAGAGTCGACAGTAATTTTTGAAAACATGGTGTAAATTTTTCATGCTATATCGCTTGCAGAATATTCATATCTAACATATTTGACATTAAAGAGATTACTGATAGCAATTTAAATCAACCACATCACAGTTTTGGAAAAAAGTGGGCTAATCTAGTCTTCACCATACGTATCTTTACATTACAAATTAAGTAAAGAAACAAAAAATTGTCAGCCGGAATAGCTCAGTTGGGAGAGCGTTAGACTGAAGGTCTAAAGGTCCCTGGTTCAATCCCGGGTTCCGGCAAGGAATATCCTGGTGGCTGACCAAGAATTTTATAAACTTTTATGTATAATTGAAAGCCATCTTTCCAACACAAACAAAACACATCCCAGTCACCAATCTTGAATTATTTATCACATTACTGAGGAGTTTTTGTCAAGGTCTTTTATTGATGCACAATATATTCAATGTTTCCTTGAAACATATTCAAACTTTTCAGTACCAACATATCTCTATAAAATATGTCTAATATGAAGGAAATGATTTACCCAAATCTGTGTGTTTTGACAGCAATTATCACTTTGTGACAGATGTCAGCTGACACACATTATGCACATACCTTCTGAAAATGGAACAAAAGGTGTAGCTACAGACGGAAACTGGAAATATTTAAATAATGCAAGCCTTTCAACCCTAGGTCCCTCTTGGTTTCTTGGCAATAAAATACCATCAACAAAAAGCAATACTTATAGGCAGTATAAATGCCCTAAACATTCAATAATATTATTGCAAAAACTAGTGGTAGGTAATCTAATACGAATTAAGTGAAGAATCTGCTACCTTAATTCAAAATTTATTACATCAGTTGCTACATATTATGCAAACATCCTACATTTTAACCAGATATTGAAATGCAGCTTTCTAAATTCTGAGTGTTTTGATAGCAATTATCAAATTCTGACAGATGTCAGTTGACTGGCACTTTAAACAACACAGTATGTTTATACCTTTTGAAAATGATACAAAAGATATAGTTACAGAAGAAACGTGGAAAAATTCCAATAATGCAAACCTTTTTAACGCTGTGTCCCTCTTGGTTTTTGTGCAATAAAATAACATCAACAAAAAGCAATACCTATAGGCAGCATGGATATCTTTAACATTCAATAATATTATTACAAAAAAGAGTGGTAGGTATTCTGATATGAACAAAAATTTTCAAACTTCATACATTTTGACCGCATAGTGAAGTGCAGCATTCTGTTTTATTAAACAATCATACAGCGAAGGACTCTGTGGCGCAATGGATAGCGCGTCGGACTTCTAGTAAGGTATTATTAAAGGTATTCGGAGGCTGTGGGTTCGAGTCCCACCAGAGTCGACAGTAATTTTTGAAAACATGGTGTAAATTTTTCATGCTATATCGCTTGCAGAATATTCATATCTAACATATTTGACATTAAAGAGATTACTGATAGCAATTTAAATCAACCACATCACAGTTTTGGAAAAAAGTGGGCTAATCTAGTCTTCACCATACGTATCTTTACATTGCAAATTAAGTAAAGAAACAAAAAATTGTCAGCCGGAATAGCTCAGTTGGGAGAGCGTTAGACTGAAGATCTAAAGGTCCCTGGTTCAATCCCGGGTTCCGGCAAGGAATATCCTGGTGGCTGACCAAGAATTTTACAAACTTTTATGTATAATTGAAAGCCATCTTTCCAACACAAACAAAACACATCCCAGTCACCAATCTTGAATTATTTATCACATTACTGAGGAGTTTTTATCAAGGTCTTTTATTGATGCACAATATATTCAATGTTTCCTTGAAACATATTCAAACTTTTCAGTACCAACATATCTCTATAAAATATGTCTAATATGAAGGAAATGATTTACCCAAATCTCTGTGTTTTGACAGCAATTATCACTTTGTGACAGATGTCAGCTGACACACATTATGCACATACCGTCTGAAAATGGAACAAAAGGTGTAGCTACAGACGGAAACTGGAAATATTTAAATAATGCAAGCCTTTCAACCCTAGGTCCCTCTTGGTTTCTTGGCAATAAAATACCATCAACAAAAAGCAATACTTATAGGCAGTATAAATGCCCTAAACATTCAATAATATTATTGCAAAAACTAGTGGTAGGTAATCTAATACGAATTAAGTGAAGAATCTGCTACCTTAATTCAAAATTTATTACATCAGTTGCTACATATTATGCAAACATCCTACATTTTAACCAGATATTGAAATGCAGCTTTCTAAATTCTGAGTGTTTTGATAGCAATTATCAAATTCTGACAGATGTCAGTTGACTGGCACTTTAAACAACACAGTATGTTTATACCTTTTGAAAATGATACAAAAGATATAGTTACAGAAGAAACGTGGAAAAAATCCAATAATGCAAACCTTTTTAACCCTGTGTCCCTCTTGGTTTTTGTGCAATAAAATAACATCAACAAAAAGCAATACCTATAGGCAGCATGGATATCTTTAACATTCAATAATATTATTACAAAAAAGAGTGGTAGGTATTCTGATATGAATAAAAATTTTCAAACTTCATACATTTTGACCGCATAGTGAAGTGCAGCATTCTGTTTTGTTAAACAATCATACAGCGAAGGACTCTGGGGCGCAATGGATAGCGCGTCGGACTTCTAGTAAGGTATTATTAAAGGTATTCGGAGGCTGTGGGTTCGAGTCCCACCAGAGTCGACAGTAATTTTTGAAAACATGGTGTAAATTTTTCATGCTATATCGCTTGCAGAATATTCATATCTAACATATTTGACATTAAAGAGATTACTGATAGCAATTTAAATCAACCACATCACAGTTTTGGAAAAAAGTGGGCTAATCTAGTCTTCACCATACGTATCTTTACATTGCAAATTAAGTAAAGAAACAAAAAATTGTCAGCCGGAATAGCTCAGTTGGGAGAGCATTAGACTGAAGATCTAAAGGTCCCTGGTTCAATCCCGGGTTCCGGCAAGGAATATCCTGGTGGCTGACCAAGAATTTTACAAACTTTTATGTATAATTGAAAGCCATCTTTCCAACACAAACAAAACACATCCCAGTCACCAATCTTGAATTATTTATCACATTACTGAGGAGTTTTTATCAAGGTCTTTTATTGATGCACAATATATTCAATGTTTCCTTGAAACATATTCAAACTTTTCAGTACCAACATATCTCTATAAAATATGTCTAATATGAAGGAAATGATTTACCCAAATCTGTGTGTTTTGACAGCAATTATCACTTTGTGACAGATGTCAGCTGACACACATTATGCACATACCTTCTGAAAATGGAACAAAAGGTGTAGCTACAGACGGAAACTGGAAATATTTAAATAATGCAAGCCTTTCAACCCTAGGTCCCTCTTGGTTTCTTGGCAATAAAATACCATCAACAAAAAGCAATACTTATAGGCAGTATAAATGCCCTAAACATTCAATAATATTATTGCAAAAACTAGTGGTAGGTAATCTAATACGAATTAAGTGAAGAATCTGCTACCTTAATTCAAAATTTATTACATCAGTTGCTACATATTATGCAAACATCCTACATTTTAACCAGATATTGAAATGCAGCTTTCTAAATTCTGAGTGTTTTGATAGCAATTATCAAATTCTGACAGATGTCAGTTGACTGGCACTTTAAACAACACAGTATGTTTATACCTTTTGAAAATGATACAAAAGATATAGTTACAGAAGAAACGTGGAAAAATTCCAATAATGCAAACCTTTTTAACCCTGTGTCCCTCTTGGTTTTTGTGCAATAAAATAACATCAACAAAAAGCAATACCTATAGGCAGCATGGATATCTTTAACATTCAATAATATTATTACAAAAAAGAGTGGTAGGTATTCTGATATGAACAAAAATTTTCAAACTTCATACATTTTGACCGCATAGTGAAGTGCAGCATTCTGTTTTATTAAACAATCATACAGCGAAGGACTCTGTGGCGCAATGGATAGCGCGTCGGACTTCTAGTAAGGTATTATTAAAGGTATTCGGAGGCTGTGGGTTCGAGTCCCACCAGAGTCGACAGTAATTTTTGAAAACATGGTGTAAATTTTTCATGCTATATCGCTTGCAGAATATTCATATCTAACATATTTGACATTAAAGAGATTACTGATAGCAATTTAAATCAACCACATCACAGTTTTGGAAAAAAGTGGGCTAATCTAGTCTTCACCATACGTATCTTTACATTGCAAATTAAGTAAAGAAACAAAAAATTGTCAGCCGGAATAGCTCAGTTGGGAGAGCGTTAGACTGAAGATCTAAAGGTCCCTGGTTCAATCCCGGGTTCCGGCAAGGAATATCCTGGTGGCTGACCAAGAATTTTATAAACTTTTATGTATAATTGAAAGCCATCTTTCCAACACAAACAAAACACATCCCAGTCACCAATCTTGAATTATTTATCACATTACTGAGGAGTTTTTATCAAGGTCTTTTATTGATGCACAATATATTCAATGTTTCCTTGAAACATATTCAAACTTTTCAGTACCAACATATCTCTATAAAATATGTCTAATATGAAGGAAATGATTTACCCAAATCTGTGTGTTTTGACAGCAATTATCACTTTGTGACAGATGTCAGCTGACACACATTATGCACATACCTTCTGAAAATGGAACAAAAGGTGTAGCTACAGACGGAAACTGGAAATATTTAAATAATGCAAGCCTTTCAACCCTAGGTCCCTCTTGGTTTCTTGGCAATAAAATACCATCAACAAAAAGCAATACTTATAGGCAGTATAAATGCCCTAAACATTCAATAATATTATTGCAAAAACTAGTGGTAGGTAATCTAATACGAATTAAGTGAAGAATCTGCTACCTTAATTCAAAATTTATTACATCAGTTGCTACATATTATGCAAACATCCTACATTTTAACCAGATATTGAAATGCAGCTTTCTAAATTCTGAGTGTTTTGATAGCAATTATCAAATTCTGACAGATGTCAGTTGACTGGCACTTTAAACAACACAGTATGTTTATACCTTTTGAAAATGATACAAAAGATATAGTCACAGAAGAAACGTGGAAAAATTCCAATAATGCAAACCTTTTTAACCCTGTGTCCCTCTTGGTTTTTGTGCAATAAAATAACATCAACAAAAAGCAATACCTATAGGCAGCATGGATATCTTTAACATTCAATAATATTATTACAAAAAAGAGTGGTAGGTATTCTGATATGAACAAAAATTTTCAAACTTCATACATTTTGACCGCATAGTGAAGTGCAGCATTCTGTTTTATTAAACAATCATACAGCGAAGGACTCTGTGGCGCAATGGATAGCGCGTCGGACTTCTAGTAAGGTATTATTAAAGGTATTCGGAGGCTGTGGGTTCGAGTCCCACCAGAGTCGACAGTAATTTTTGAAAACATGGTGTAAATTTTTCATGCTATATCGCTTGCAGAATATTCATATCTAACATATTTGACATTAAAGAGATTACTGATAGCAATTTAAATCAACCACATCACAGTTTTGGAAAAAAGTGGGCTAATCTAGTCTTCACCATACGTATCTTTACATTGCAAATTAAGTAAAGAAACAAAAAATTGTCAGCCGGAATAGCTCAGTTGGGAGAGCGTTAGACTGAAGATCTAAAGGTCCCTGGTTCAATCCCGGGTTCCGGCAAGGAATATCCTGGTGGCTGACCAAGAATTTTACAAACTTTTATGTATAATTGAAAGCCATCTTTCCAACACAAACAAAACACATCCCAGTCACCAATCTTGAATTATTTATCACATTACTGAGGAGTTTTTATCAAGGTCTTTTATTGATGCACAATATATTCAATGTTTCCTTGAAACATATTCAAACTTTTCAGTACCAACATATCTCTATAAAATATGTCTAATATGAAGGAAATGATTTACCCAAATCTGTGTGTTTTGACAGCAATTATCACTTTGTGACAGATGTCAGCTGACACACATTATGCACATACCTTCTGAAAATGGAACAAAAGGTGTAGCTACAGACGGAAACTGGAAATATTTAAATAATGCAAGCCTTTCAACCCTAGGTCCCTCTTGGTTTCTTGGCAATAAAATACCATCAACAAAAAGCAATACATATAGGCAGTATAAATGCCCTAAACATTCAATAATATTATTGCAAAAACTAGTGGTAGGTAATCTAATACGAATTAAGTGAAGAATCTGCTACCTTAATTCAAAATTTATTACATCAGTTGCTACATATTATGCAAACATCCTACATTTTAACCAGATATTGAAATGCAGCTTTCTAAATTCTGAGTGTTTTGATAGCAATTATCAAATTCTGACAGATGTCAGTTGACTGGCACTTTAAACAACACAGTATGTTTATACCTTTTGAAAATGATACAAAAGATATAGTTACAGAAGAAACGTGGAAAAATTCCAATAATGCAAACCTTTTTAACCCTGTGTCCCTCTTGGTTTTTGTGCAATAAAATAACATCAACAAAAAGCAATACCTATAGGCAGCATGGATATCTTTAACATTCAATAATATTATTACAAAAAAGAGTGGTAGGTATTCTGATATGAACAAAAATTTTCAAACTTCATACATTTTGACCGCATAGTGAAGTGCAGCATTCTGTTTTATTAAACAATCATACAGCGAAGGACTCTGTGGCGCAATGGATAGCGCGTCAGACTTCTAGTAAGGTATTATTAAAGGTATTCGGAGGCTGTGGGTTCGAGTCCCACCAGAGTCGACAGTAATTTTTGAAAACATGGTGTAAATTTTTCATGCTATATCGCTTGCAGAATATTCATATCTAACATATTTGACATTAAAGAGATTACTGATAGCAATTTAAATCAACCACATCACAGTTTTGGAAAAAAGTGGGCTAATCTAGTCTTCACCATACGTATCTTTACATTGCAAATTAAGTAAAGAAACAAAAAATTGTCAGCCGGAATAGCTCAGTTGGGAGAGCGTTAGACTGAAGATCTAAAGGTCCCTGGTTCAATCCCGGGTTCCGGCAAGGAATATCCTGGTGGCTGACCAAGAATTTTATAAACTTTTATGTATAATTGAAAGCCATCTTTCCAACACAAACAAAACACATCCCAGTCACCAATCTTGAATTATTTATCACATTACTGAGGAGTTTTTATCAAGGTCTTTTATTGATGCACAATATATTCAATGTTTCCTTGAAACATATTCAAACTTTTCAGTACCAACATATCTCTATAAAATATGTCTAATATGAAGGAAATGATTTACCCAAATCTGTGTGTTTTGACAGCAATTATCACTTTGTGACAGATGTCAGCTGACACACATTATGCACATACCTTCTGAAAATGGAACAAAAGGTGTAGCTACAGACGGAAACTGGAAATATTTAAATAATGCAAGCCTTTCAACCCTAGGTCCCTCTTGGTTTCTTGGCAATAAAATACCATCAACAAAAAGCAATACTTATAGGCAGTATAAATGCCCTAAACATTCAATAATATTATTGCAAAAACTAGTGGTAGGTAATCTAATACGAATTAAGTGAAGAATCTGCTACCTTAATTCAAAATTTATTACATCAGTTGCTACATATTATGCAAACATCCTACATTTTAACCAGATATTGAAATGCAGCTTTCTAAATTCTGAGTGTTTTGATAGCAATTATCAAATTCTGACAGATGTCAGTTGACTGGCACTTTAAACAACACAGTATGTTTATACCTTTTGAAAATGATACAAAAGATATAGTCACAGAAGAAACGTGGAAAAATTCCAATAATGCAAACCTTTTTAACCCTGTGTCCCTCTTGGTTTTTGTGCAATAAAATAACATCAACAAAAAGCAATACCTATAGGCAGCATGGATATCTTTAACATTCAATAATATTATTACAAAAAAGAGTGGTAGGTATTCTGATATGAACAAAAATTTTCAAACTTCATACATTTTGACCGCATAGTGAAGTGCAGCATTCTGTTTTATTAAACAATCATACAGCGAAGGACTCTGTGGCGCAATGGATAGCGCGTCGGACTTCTAGTAAGGTATTATTAAAGGTATTCGGAGGCTGTGGGTTCGAGTCCCACCAGAGTCGACAGTAATTTTTGAAAACATGGTGTAAATTTTTCATGCTATATCGCTTGCAGAATATTCATATCTAACATATTTGACATTAAAGAGATTACTGATAGCAATTTAAATCAACCACATCACAGTTTTGGAAAAAAGTGGGCTAATCTAGTCTTCACCATACGTATCTTTACATTGCAAATTAAGTAAAGAAACAAAAAATTGTCAGCCGGAATAGCTCAGTTGGGAGAGCGTTAGACTGAAGATCTAAAGGTCCCTGGTTCAATCCCGGGTTCCGGCAAGGAATATCCTGGTGGCTGACCAAGAATTTTACAAACTTTTATGTATAATTGAAAGCCATCTTTCCAACACAAACAAAACACATCCCAGTCACCAATCTTGAATTATTTATCACATTACTGAGGAGTTTTTATCAAGGTCTTTTATTGATGCACAATATATTCAATGTTTCCTTGAAACATATTCAAACTTTTCAGTACCAACATATCTCTATAAAATATGTCTAATATGAAGGAAATGATTTACCCAAATCTGTGTGTTTTGACAGCAATTATCACTTTGTGACAGATGTCAGCTGACACACATTATGCACATACCTTCTGAAAATGGAACAAAAGGTGTAGCTACAGACGGAAACTGGAAATATTTAAATAATGCAAGCCTTTCAACCCTAGGTCCCTCTTGGTTTCTTGGCAATAAAATACCATCAACAAAAAGCAATACATATAGGCAGTATAAATGCCCTAAACATTCAATAATATTATTGCAAAAACTAGTGGTAGGTAATCTAATACGAATTAAGTGAAGAATCTGCTACCTTAATTCAAAATTTATTACATCAGTTGCTACATATTATGCAAACATCCTACATTTTAACCAGATATTGAAATGCAGCTTTCTAAATTCTGAGTGTTTTGATAGCAATTATCAAATTCTGACAGATGTCAGTTGACTGGCACTTTAAACAACACAGTATGTTTATACCTTTTGAAAATGATACAAAAGATATAGTTACAGAAGAAACGTGGAAAAATTCCAATAATGCAAACCTTTTTAACCCTGTGTCCCTCTTGGTTTTTGTGCAATAAAATAACATCAACAAAAAGCAATACCTATAGGCAGCATGGATATCTTTAACATTCAATAATATTATTACAAAAAAGAGTGGTAGGTATTCTGATATGAACAAAAATTTTCAAACTTCATACATTTTGACCGCATAGTGAAGTGCAGCATTCTGTTTTATTAAACAATCATACAGCGAAGGACTCTGTGGCGCAATGGATAGCGCGTCGGACTTCTAGTAAGGTATTATTAAAGGTATTCGGAGGCTGTGGGTTCGAGTCCCACCAGAGTCGACAGTAATTTTTGAAAACATGGTGTAAATTTTTCATGCTATATCGCTTGCAGAATATTCATATCTAACATATTTGACATTAAAGAGATTACTGATAGCAATTTAAATCAACCACATCACAGTTTTGGAAAAAAGTGGGCTAATCTAGTCTTCACCATACGTATCTTTACATTGCAAATTAAGTAAAGAAACAAAAAATTGTCAGCTGGAATAGCTCAGTTGGGAGAGCGTTAGACTGAAGATCTAAAGGTCCCTGGTTCAATCCCGGGTTCCGGCAAGGAATATCCTGGTGGCTGACCAAGAATTTTACAAACTTTTATGTATAATTGAAAGCCATCTTTCCAACACAAACAAAACACATCCCAGTCACCAATCTTGAATTATTTATCACATTACTGAGGAGTTTTTATCAAGGTCTTTTATTGATGCACAATATATTCAATGTTTCCTTGAAACATATTCAAACTTTTCAGTACCAACATATCTCTATAAAATATGTCTAATATGAAGGAAATGATTTACCCAAATCTGTGTGTTTTGACAGCAATTATCACTTTGTGACAGATGTCAGCTGACACACATTATGCACATACCTTCTGAAAATGGAACAAAAGGTGTAGCTACAGACGGAAACTGGAAATATTTAAATAATGCAAGCCTTTCAACCCTAGATCCCTCTTGGTTTCTTGGCAATAAAATACCATCAACAAAAAGCAATACTTATAGGCAGTATAAATGCCCTGAACATTCAATAATATTATTGCAAAAACTAGTGGTAGGTAATCTAATACGAATTAAGTGAAGAATCTGCTACCTTAATTCAAAATTTATTACATCAGTTGCTACATATTATGCAAACATCCTACATTTTAACCAGATATTGAAATGCAGCTTTCTAAATTCTGAGTGTTTTGATAGCAATTATCAAATTCTGACAGATGTCAGTTGACTGGCACTTTAAACAACACAGTATGTTTATACCTTTTGAAAATGATACAAAAGATATAGTTACAGAAGAAACGTGGAAAAATTCCAATAATGCAAACCTTTTTAACCCTGTGTCCCTCTTGGTTTTTGTGCAATAAAATAACATCAACAAAAAGCAATACCTATAGGCAGTATGGATATCTTTAACATTCAATAATATTATTACAAAAAAGAGTGGTAGGTATTCTGATATGAATAAAATTTTCAAACTTCATACATTTTGACCACATAGTGAAGTGCAGCATTCTGTTTTATTAAACAATCATACAGCGAAGGACTCTGTGGCGCAATGGATAGCACGTTGGACTTTTAGTAAGGTATTATTAAAGGTATTCGGAGGCTGTGGGTTCGAGTCCCACCAGAGTCGACAGTAATTTTTGAAAACATGGTGTAAATTTTTCATGCTATATCGCTTGCAGAATATTCATATCTAACATATTTGACATTAAAGAGATTACTGATAGCAATTTAAATCAACCACATCACAGTTTTGGAAAAAAGTGGGCTAATCTAGTCTTCACCATACGTATCTTTACATTGCAAATTAAGTAAAGAAACAAAAAATTGTCAGCCGGAATAGCTCAGTTGGGAGAGCGTTAGACTGAAGATCTAAAGGTCCCTGGTTCAATCCCGGGTTCCGGCAAGGAATATCCTGGTGGCTGACCAAGAATTTTACAAACTTTTATGTATAATTGAAAGCCATCTTTCCAACACAAACAAAACACATCCCAGTCACCAATCTTGAATTATTTATCACATTACTGAGGAGTTTTTATCACGGTCTTTTATTGATGCACAATATATTCAATGTTTCCTTGAAACATATTCAAACTTTTCAGTACCAACATATCTCTATAAAATATGTCTAATATGAAGGAAATGATTTACCCAAATCTGTGTGTTTTCACAGCAATTATCACTTTGTGACAGATGTCAGCTGACACACATTATGCACATACCTTCTGAAAATGGAACAAAAGGTGTAGCTACAGACGGAAACTGGAAATATTTAAATAATGCAAGCCTTTCAACCCTAGGTCCCTCTTGGTTTCTTGGCAATAAAATACCATCAACAAAAAGCAATACTTATAGGCAGTATAAATGCCCTAAACATTCAATAATATTATTGCAAAAACTAGTGGTAGGTAATCTAATACGAATTAAGTGAAGAATCTGCTACCTTAATTCAAAATTTATTACATCAGTTGCTACATATTATGCAAACATCCTACATTTTAACCAGATATTGAAATGCAGCTTTCTAAATTCTGAGTGTTTTGATAGCAATTATCAAATTCTGACAGATGTCAGTTGACTGGCACTTTAAACAACACAGTATGTTTATACCTTTTGAAAATGATACAAAAGAAATAGTCACAGAAGAAACGTGGAAAAATTCCAATAATGCAAACCTTTTTAACCCTGTGTCCCTCTTGGTTTTTGTGCAATAAAATAACATCAACAAAAAGCAATACCTATAGGCAGCATGGATATCTTTAACATTCAATAATATTATTACAAAAAAGAGTGGTAGGTATTCTGATATGAACAAAAATTTTCAAACTTCATACATTTTGACCGCATAGTGAAGTGCAGCATTCTGTTTTATTAAACAATCATACAGCGAAGGACTCTGTGGTGCAATGGATAGCGCGTCGGACTTCTAGTAAGGTATTATTAAAGGTATTCGGAGGCTGTGGGTTCGAGTCCCACCAGAGTCGACAGTAATTTTTGAAAACATGGTGTAAATTTTTCATGCTATATCGCTTGCAGAATATTCATATCTAACATATTTGACATTAAAGAGATTACTGATAGCAATTTAAATCAACCACATCACAGTTTTGGAAAAAAGTGGGCTAATCTAGTCTTCACCATACGTATCTTTACATTGCAAATTAAGTAAAGAAACAAAAAATTGTCAGCCGGAATAGCTCAGTTGGGAGAGCGTTAGACTGAAGATCTAAAGGTCCCTGGTTCAATCCCGGGTTCCGGCAAGGAATATCCTGGTGGCTGACCAAGAATTTTACAAACTTTTATGTATAATTGAAAGCCATCTTTCCAACACAAACAAAACACATCCCAGTCACCAATCTTGAATTATTTATCACATTACTGAGGAGTTTTTATCAAGGTCTTTTATTGATGCACAATATATTCAATGTTTCCTTGAAACATATTCAAACTTTTCAGTACCAACATATCTCTATAAAATATGTCTAATATGAAGGAAATGATTTACCCAAATCTGTGTGTTTTGACAGCAATTATCACTTTGTGACAGATGTCAGCTGACACACATTATGCACATACCTTCTGAAAATGGAACAAAAGGTGTAGCTACAGACGGTAACTGGAAATATTTAAATAATGCAAGCCTTTCAACCCTAGGTCCCTCTTGGTTTCTTGGCAATAAAATACCATCAACAAAAAGCAATACTTATAGGCAGTATAAATGCCCTGAACATTCAATAATATTATTGCAAAAACTAGTGGTAGGTAATCTAATACGAATTAAGTGAAGAATCTGCTACCTTAATTCAAAATTTATTACATCAGTTGCTACATATTATGCAAACATCCTACATTTTAACCAGATATTGAAATGCAGCTTTCTAAATTCTGAGTGTTTTGATAGCAATTATCAAATTCTGACAGATGTCAGTTGACTGGCACTTTAAACAACACAGTATGTTTATACCTTTTGAAAATGATACAAAAGATATAGTTACAGAAGAAACGTGGAAAAATTCCAATAATGCAAACCTTTTTAACCCTGTGTCCCTTTTGGTTTTTGTGCAATAAAATAACATCAACAAAAAGCAATACCTATAGGCAGTATGGATATCTTTAACATTCAATAATATTATTACAAAAAAGAGTGGTAGGTATTCTGATATGAATAAAATTTTCAAACTTCATACATTTTGACCGCATAGTGAAGTGCAGCATTCTGTTTTATTAAACAATCATACAGCGAAGGACTCTGTGGCGCAATGGATAGCACGTTGGACTTTTAGTAAGGTATTATTAAAGGTATTCGGAGGCTGTGGGTTCGAGTCCCACCAGAGTCGACAGTAATTTTTGAAAACATGGTGTAAATTTTTCATGCTATATCGCTTGCAGAATATTCATATCTAACATATTTGACATTAAAGAGATTACTGATAGCAATTTAAATCAACCACATCACAGTTTTGGAAAAAAGTGGGCTAATCTAGTCTTCACCATACGTATCTTTACATTGCAAATTAAGTAAAGAAACAAAAAATTGTCAGCCGGAATAGCTCAGTTGGGAGAGCGTTAGACTGAAGATCTAAAGGTCCCTGGTTCAATCCCGGGTTCCGGCAAGGAATATCCTGGTGGCTGACCAAGAATTTTACAAACTTTTATGTATAATTGAAAGCCATCTTTCCAACACAAACAAAACACATCCCAGTCACCAATCTTGAATTATTTATCACATTACTGAGGAGTTTTTATCAAGGTCTTTTATTGATGCACAATATATTCAATGTTTCCTTGAAACATATTCAAACTTTTCAGTACCAACATATCTCTATAAAATATGTCTAATATGAAGGAAATGATTTACCCAAATCTGTGTGTTTTGACAGCAATTATCACTTTGTGACAGATGTCAGCTGACACACATTATGCACATACCTTCTGAAAATGGAACAAAAGGTGTAGCTACAGACGGAAACTGGAAATATTTAAATAATGCAAGCCTTTCAACCCTAGGTCCCTCTTGGTTTCTTGGCAATAAAATACCATCAACAAAAAGCAATACTTATAGGCAGTATAAATGCCCTAAACATTCAATAATATTATTGCAAAAACTAGTGGTAGGTAATCTAATACGAATTAAGTGAAGAATCTGCTACCTTAATTCAAAATTTATTACATCAGTTGCTACATATTATGCAAACATCCTACATTTTAACCAGATATTGAAATGCAGCTTTCTAAATTCTGAGTGTTTTGATAGCAATTATCAAATTCTGACAGATGTCAGTTGACTGGCACTTTAAACAACACAGTATGTTTATACCTTTTGAAAATGATACAAAAGATATAGTTACAGAAGAAACGTGGAAAAATTCCAATAATGCAAACCTTTTTAACCCTGTGTCCCTCTTGGTTTTTGTGCAATAAAATAACATCAACAAAAAGCAATACCTATAGGCAGCATGGATATCTTTAACATTCAATAATATTATTACAAAAAAGAGTGGTAGGTATTCTGATATGAACAAAAATTTTCAAACTTCATACATTTTGACCGCATAGTGAAGTGCAGCATTCTGTTTTATTAAACAATCATACAGCGAAGGACTCTGTGGCGCAATGGATAGCGCGTCGGACTTCTAGTAAGGTATTATTAAAGGTATTCGGAGGCTGTGGGTTCGAGTCCCACCAGAGTCGACAGTAATTTTTGAAAACATGGTGTAAATTTTTCATGCTATATCGCTTGCAGAATATTCATATCTAACATATTTGACATTAAAGAGATTACTGATAGCAATTTAAATCAACCACATCACAGTTTTGGAAAAAAGTGGGCTAATCTAGTCTTCACCATACGTATCTTTACATTGCAAATTAAGTAAAGAAACAAAAAATTGTCAGCCGGAATAGCTCAGTTGGGAGAGCGTTAGACTGAAGATCTAAAGGTCCCTGGTTCAATCCCGGGTTCCGGCAAGGAATATCCTGGTGGCTGACCAAGAATTTTACAAACTTTTATGTATAATTGAAAGCCATCTTTCCAACACAAACAAAACACATCCCAGTCACCAATCTTGAATTATTTATCACATTACTGAGGAGTTTTTATCAAGGTCTTTTATTGATGCACAATATATTCAATGTTTCCTTGAAACATATTCAAACTTTTCAGTACCAACATATCTCTATAAAATATGTCTAATATGAAGGAAATGATTTACCCAAATCTGTGTGTTTTGACAGCAATTATCACTTTGTGACAGATGTCAGCTGACACACATTATGCACATACCTTCTGAAAATGGAAGAAAAGGTGTAGCTACAGACGGAAACTGGAAATATTTAAATAATGCAAGCCTTTCAACCCTAGGTCCCTCTTGGTTTCTTGGCAATAAAATACCATCAACAAAAAGCAATACTTATAGGCAGTATAAATGCCCTAAACATTCAATAATATTATTTCAAAAACTAGTGGTAGGTAATCTAATACGAATTAAGTGAAGAATCTGCTACCTTAATTCAAAATTTATTACATCAGTTGCTACATATTATGCAAACATCCTACATTTTAACCAGATATTGAAATGCAGCTTTCTAAATTCTGAGTGTTTTGATAGCAATTATCAAATTCTGACAGATGTCAGTTGACTGGCACTTTAAACAACACAGTATGTTTATACCTTTTGAAAATGATACAAAAGATATAGTTACAGAAGAAACGTGGAAAAATTCCAATAATGCAAACCTTTTTAACCCTGTGTCCCTCTTGGTTTTTGTGCAATAAAATAACATCAACAAAAAGCAATACCTATAGGCAGCATGGATATCTTTAACATTCAATAATATTATTACAAAAAAGAAAAATTTTCAAACTTCATACATTTTGACCGCATAGTGAAGTGCAGCATTCTGTTTTATTAAACAATCATACAGCGAAGGACTCTGTGGCGCAATGGATAGCGCGTCGGACTTCTAGTAAGGTATTATTAAAGGTATTCGGAGGCTGTGGGTTCGAGTCCCACCAGAGTCGACAGTAATTTTTGAAAACATGGTGTAAATTTTTCATGCTATATCGCTTGCAGAATATTCATATCTAACATATTTGACATTAAAGAGATTACTGATAGCAATTTAAATCAACCACATCACAGTTTTGGAAAAAAGTGGGCTAATCTAGTCTTCACCATACGTATCTTTACATTGCAAATTAAGTAAAGAAACAAAAAATTGTCAGCCGGAATAGCTCAGTTGGGAGAGCGTTAGACTGAAGATCTAAAGGTCCCTGGTTCAATCCCGGGTTCCGGCAAGGAATATCCTGGTGGCTGACCAAGAATTTTACAAACTTTTATGTATAATTGAAAGCCATCTTTCCAACACAAACAAAACACATCCCAGTCACCAATCTTGAATTATTTATCACATTACTGAGGAGTTTTTATCAAGGTCTTTTATTGATGCACAATATATTCAATGTTTCCTTGAAACATATTCAAACTTTTCAGTACCAACATATCTCTATAAAATATGTCTAATATGAAGGAAATGATTTACCCAAATCTGTGTGTTTTGACAGCAATTATCACTTTGTGACAGATGTCAGCTGACACACATTATGCACATACCTTCTGAAAATGGAACAAAAGGTGTAGCTACAGACGGAAACTGGAAATATTTAAATAATGCAAGCCTTTCAACCCTAGATCCCTCTTGGTTTCTTGGCAATAAAATACCATCAACAAAAAGCAATACTTATAGGCAGTATAAATGCCCTGAACATTCAATAATATTATTGCAAAAACTAGTGGTAGGTAATCTAATACGAATTAAGTGAAGAATCTGCTACCTTAATTCAAAATTTATTACATCAGTTGCTACATATTATGCAAACATCCTACATTTTAACCAGATATTGAAATGCAGCTTTCTAAATTCTGAGTGTTTTGATAGCAATTATCAAATTCTGACAGATGTCAGTTGACTGGCACTTTAAACAACACAGTATGTTTATACCTTTTGAAAATGATACAAAAGATATAGTTACAGAAGAAACGTGGAAAAATTCCAATAATGCAAACCTTTTTAACCCTGTGTCCCTCTTGGTTTTTGTGCAATAAAATAACATCAACAAAAAGCAATACCTATAGGCAGTATGGATATCTTTAACATTCAATAATATTATTACAAAAAAGAGTGGTAGGTATTCTGATATGAATAAAATTTTCAAACTTCATACATTTTGACCGCATAGTGAAGTGCAGCATTCTGTTTTATTAAACAATCATACAGCGAAGGACTCTGTGGCGCAATGGATAGCACGTTGGACTTTTAGTAAGGTATTATTAAAGGTATTCGGAGGCTGTGGGTTCGAGTCCCACCAGAGTCGACAGTAATTTTTGAAAACATGGTGTAAATTTTTCATGCTATATCGCTTGCAGAATATTCATATCTAACATATTTGACATTAAAGAGATTACTGATAGCAATTTAAATCAACCACATCACAGTTTTGGAAAAAAGTGGGCTAATCTAGTCTTCACCATACGTATCTTTACATTGCAAATTAAGTAAAGAAACAAAAAATTGTCAGCCGGAATAGCTCAGTTGGGAGAGCGTTAGACTGAAGATCTAAAGGTCCCTGGTTCAATCCCGGGTTCCGGCAAGGAATATCCTGGTGGCTGACCAAGAATTTTACAAACTTTTATGTATAATTGAAAGCCATCTTTCCAACACAAACAAAACACATCCCAGTCACCAATCTTGAATTATTTATCACATTACTGAGGAGTTTTTATCAAGGTCTTTTATTGATGCACAATATATTCAATGTTTCCTTGAAACATATTCAAACTTTTCAGTACCAACATATCTCTATAAAATATGTCTAATATGAAGGAAATGATTTACCCAAATCTGTGTGTTTTGACAGCAATTATCACTTTGTGACAGATGTCAGCTGACACACATTATGCACATACCTTCTGAAAATGGAACAAAAGGTGTAGCTACAGACGGAAACTGGAAATATTTAAATAATGCAAGCCTTTCAACCCTAGGTCCCTCTTGGTTTCTTGGCAATAAAATACCATCAACAAAAAGCAATACTTATAGGCAGTATAAATGCCCTAAACATTCAATAATATTATTGCAAAAACTAGTGGTAGGTAATCTAATACGAATTAAGTGAAGAATCTGCTACCTTAATTCAAAATTTATTACATCAGTTGCTACATATTATGCAAACATCCTACATTTTAACCAGATATTGAAATGCAGCTTTCTAAATTCTGAGTGTTTTGATAGCAATTATCAAATTCTGACAGATGTCAGTTGACTGGCACTTTAAACAACACAGTATGTTTATACCTTTTGAAAATGATACAAAAGATATAGTTACAGAAGAAACGTGGAAAAATTCCAATAATGCAAACCTTTTTAACCCTGTGTCCCTCTTGGTTTTTGTGCAATAAAATAACATCAACAAAAAGCAATACCTATAGGCAGCATGGATATCTTTAACATTCAATAATATTATTACAAAAAAGAGTGGTAGGTATTCTGATATGAACAAAAATTTTCAAACTTCATACATTTTGACCGCATAGTGAAGTGCAGCATTCTGTTTTATTAAACAATCATACAGCGAAGGACTCTGTGGCGCAATGGATAGCGCGTCGGACTTCTAGTAAGGTATTATTAAAGGTATTCGGAGGCTGTGGGTTCGAGTCCCACCAGAGTCGACAGTAATTTTTGAAAACATGGTGTAAATTTTTCATGCTATATCGCTTGCAGAATATTCATATCTAACATATTTGACATTAAAGAGATTACTGATAGCAATTTAAATCAACCACATCACAGTTTTGGAAAAAAGTGGGCTAATCTAGTCTTCACCATACGTATCTTTACATTGCAAATTAAGTAAAGAAACAAAAAATTGTCAGCCGGAATAGCTCAGTTGGGAGAGCGTTAGACTGAAGATCTAAAGGTCCCTGCTTCAATCCCGGGTTCCGGTAAGGAATATCCTGGTGGCTGACCAAGAATTTTACAAACTTTTATGTATAATTGAAAGCCATCTTTCCAACACAAACAAAACACATCCCAGTCACCAATCTTGAATTATTTATCACATTACTGAGGAGTTTTTGTCAAGGTCTTTTATTGATGCACAATATATTCAATGTTTCCTTGAAACATATTGAAACTTTTCAGTACCAACATATCTCTATAAAATATGTCTAATATGAAGGAAATGATTTACCCAAATCTGTGTGTTTTGACAGCAATTATCACTTTGTGACAGATGTCAGCTGACACACATTATGCACATACCTTCTGAAAATGGAACAAAAGGTGTAGCTACAGACGGAAACTGGAAATATTTAAATAATGCAAGCCTTTCAACCCTAAGTCCCTCTTGGTTTCTTGGCAATAAAATACCATCAACAAAAAGCAATACTTATAGGCAGTATAAATGCCCTGAACATTCAATAATATTATTGCAAAAACTAGTGGTAGGTAATCTAATACGAATTAAGTGAAGAATCTGCTACCTTAATTCAAAATTTATTACATCAGTTGCTACATATTATGCAAACATCCTACATTTTAACCAGATATTGAAATGCAGCTTTCTAAATTCTGAGTGTTTTGATAGCAATTATCAAATTCTGACAGATGTCAGTTGACTGGCACTTTAAACAACACAGTATGTTTATACCTTTTGAAAATGATACAAAATATATAGTTACAGAAGAAACGTGGAAAAATTCCAATAATGCAAACCTTTTTAACCCTGTGTCCCTCTTGGTTTTTGTGCAATAAAATAACATCAACAAAAAGCAATACCTATAGGCAGTATGGATATCTTTAACATTCAATAATATTATTACAAAAAAGAGTGGTAGGTATTCTGATATGAATAAAAATTTTCAAACTTCATACATTTTGACCGCATAGTGAAGTGCAGCATTCTGTTTTATTAAACAATCATACAGCGAAGGACTCTGTTCCGCAATGGATAGCACGTCGGACTTTTAGTAAGGTATTATTAAAGGTATTCGGAGGCTGTGGGTTCGAGTCCCACCAGAGTCGACAGTAATTTTTGAAAACATGGTGTAAACTTTTCATGCTATATCGCTTGCAGAATATTCATATCTAACATATTTGACATTAAAGAGATTACTGATAGCAATTTAAATCAACCACATCACAGTTTTGGAAAAAAGTGGGCTAATCTAGTCTTCACCATACGTATCTTTACATTGCAAATTAAGTAAAGAAACAAAAAATTGTCAGCCGGAATAGCTCAGTTGGGAGAGCGTTAGACTGAAGATCTAAAGGTCCCTGCTTCAATCCCGGGTTCCGGCAAGGAATATCCTGGTGGCTGACCAAGAATTTTACAAACTTTTATGTATAATTGAAAGCCATCTTTCCAACACAAACAAAACACATCAGCATGGATATCTTTAACATTCAATAATATTATTACAAAAAAGAGTGGCAGGTATTCTGATATGAATAAAAATTTTCAAACTTCATACATTTTGACCGCATAGTGAAGTGCAGCATTCTGTTTTATTAAACAATCATACAGCGAAGGACTCTGTGGCGCAATGGATAGCGCGTCGGACTTCTAGTAAGGTATTATTAAAGGTATTCGGAGGCTGTGGGTTCGAGTCCCACCAGAGTCGACAGTAATTTTTGAAAACATGGTGTAAATTTTTCATGCTATATCGCTTGCAGAATATTCATATCTAACATATTTGACATTAAAGAGATTACTGATAGCAATTTAAATCAACCACATCACAGTTTTGGAAAAAAGTGGGCTAATCTAGTCTTCACCATACATTGCAAATTAAGTAAAGAAACAAAAAATTGTCAGCCGGAATAGCTCAGTTGGGAGAGCGTTAGACTGAAGATCTAAAGGTCCCTGGTTCAATCCCGGGTTCCGGCAAGGAATATCCTGGTGGCTGACCAAGAATTTTACAAACTTTTATGTATAATTGAAAGCCATCTTTCCAACACAAACAAAACACATCCCAGTCACCAATCTTGAATTATTTATCACATTACTGAGGAGTTTTTATCAAGGTCTTTTATTGATGCACAATATATTCAATGTTTCCTTGAAACATATTCAAACTTTTCAGTACCAACATATCTCTATAAAATATGTCTAATATGAAGGAAATGATTTACCCAAATCTGTGTGTTTTGACAGCAATTATCACTTTGTGACAGATGTCAGCTGACACACATTATGCACATACCTTCTGAAAATGGAACAAAAGGTGTAGCTACAGACGGAAACTGGAAATATTTAAATAATGCAAGCCTTTCAACCCTAGGTCCCTCTTGGTTTCTTGGCAATAAAATACCATCAACAAAAAGCAATACTTATAGGCAGTATAAATGCCCTAAACATTCAATAATATTATTGCAAAAACTAGTGGTAGGTAATCTAATACGAATTAAGTGAAGAATCTGCTACCTTAATTCAAAATTTATTACATCAGTTGCTACATATTATGCAAACATCCTACATTTTAACCAGATATTGAAATGCAGCTTTCTAAATTCTGAGTGTTTTGATAGCAATTATCAAATTCTGACAGATGTCAGTTGACTGGCACTTTAAACAACACAGTATGTTTATACCTTTTGAAAATGATACAAAAGATATAGTTACAGAAGAAACGTGGAAAAATTCCAATAATGCAAACCTTTTTAACCCTGTGTCCCTCTTGGTTTTTGTGCAATAAAATAACATCAACAAAAAGCAATACCTATAGGCAGCATGGATATCTTTAACATTCAATAATATTATTACAAAAAAGAGTGGTAGGTATTCTGATATGAACAAAAATTTTCAAACTTCATACATTTTGACCGCATAGTGAAGTGCAGCATTCTGTTTTATTAAACAATCATACAGCGAAGGACTCTGTGGCGCAATGGATAGCGCGTCGGACTTCTAGTAAGGTATTATTAAAGGTATTCGGAGGCTGTGGGTTCGAGTCCCACCAGAGTCGACAGTAATTTTTGAAAACATGGTGTAAATTTTTCATGCTATATCGCTTGCAGAATATTCATATCTAACATATTTGACATTAAAGAGATTACTGATAGCAATTTAAATCAACCACATCACAGTTTTGGAAAAAAGTGGGCTAATCTAGTCTTCACCATACGTATCTTTACATTGCAAATTAAGTAAAGAAACAAAAAATTGTCAGCCGGAATAGCTCAGTTGGGAGAGCGTTAGACTGAAGATCTAAAGGTCCCTGGTTCAATCCCGGGTTCCGGCAAGGAATATCCTGGTGGCTGACCAAGAATTTTACAAACTTTTATGTATAATTGAAAGCCATCTTTCCAACACAAACAAAACACATCCCAGTCACCAATCTTGAATTGTTTATCACATTACTGAGGAGTTTTTATCAAGGTCTTTTATTGATGCACAATATATTCAATGTTTCCTTGAAACATATTCAAACTTTTCAGTACCAACATATCTCTATAAAATATGTCTAATATGAAGGAAATGATTTACCCAAATCTGTGTGTTTTGACAGCAATTATCACTTTATGACAGATGTCAGCTGACACACATTATGCACATACCTTCTGAAAATGGAACAAAAGGTGTAGCTACAGACGGAAACTGGAAATATTTAAATAATGCAAGCCTTTCAACCCTAGGTCCCTCTTGGTTTCTTGGCAATAAAATACCATCAACAAAAAGCAATACTTATAGGCAGTATAAATGCCCTAAACATTCAATAATATTATTGCAAAAACTAGTGGTAGGTAATCTAATACGAATTAAGTGAAGAATCTGCTACCTTAATTCAAAATTTATTACATCAGTTGCTACATATTATGCAAACATCCTACATTTTAACCAGATATTGAAATGCAGCTTTCTAAATTCTGAGTGTTTTGATAGCAATTATCAAATTCTGACAGATGTCAGTTGACTGGCACTTTAAACAACACAGTATGTTTATACCTTTTGAAAATGATACAAAAGATATAGTTACAGAAGAAACGTGGAAAAATTCCAATAATGCAAACCTTTTTAACCCTGTGTCCCTCTTGGTTTTTGTGCAATAAAATAACATCAACAAAAAGCAATACCTATAGGCAGCATGGATATCTTTAACATTCAATAATATTATTACAAAAAAGAGTGGTAGGTATTCTGATATGAACAAAAATGTTCAAACTTCATACATTTTGACCGCATAGTAAAGTGCAGCATTCTGTTTTATTAAACAATCATACAGCAAAGGACTCTGTGGCGCAATGGATAGCGCGTCGGACTTCTAGTAAGGTATTATTAAAGGTATTCGGAGGCTGTGGGTTCGAGTCCCACCAGAGTCGACAGTAATTTTTGAAAACATGGTGTAAATTTTTCATGCTATATCGCTTGCAGAATATTCATATCTAACATATTTGACATTAAAGAGATTACTGATAGCAATTTAAATCAACCACATCACAGTTTTGGAAAAAAGTGGGCTAATCTAGTCTTCACCATACGTATCTTTACATTGCAAATTAAGTAAAGAAACAAAAAATTGTCAGCCGGAATAGCTCAGTTGGGAGAGCGTTAGACTGAAGATCTAAAGGTCCCTGGTTCAATCCCGGGTTCCGGCAAGGAATATCCTGGTGGCTGACCAAGAATTTTACAAACTTTTATGTATAATTGAAAGCCATCTTTCCAACACAAACAAAACACATCCCAGTCACCAATCTTGAATTGTTTATCACATTACTGAGGAGTTTTTATCAAGGTCTTTTATTGATGCACAATATATTCAATGTTTCCTTGAAACATATTCAAACTTTTCAGTACCAACATATCTCTATAAAATATGTCTAATATGAAGGAAATGATTTACCCAAATCTGTGTGTTTTGACAGCAATTATCACTTTGTGACAGATGTCAGCTGACACACATTATGCACATACCTTCTGAAAATGGAACAAAAGGTGTAGCTACAGACGGAAACTGGAAATATTTAAATAATGCAAGCCTTTCAACCCTAGGTCCCTCTTGGTTTCTTGGCAATAAAATACCATCAACAAAAAGCAATACTTATAGGCAGTATAAATGCCCTAAACATTCAATAATATTATTGCAAAAACTAGTGGTAGGTAATCTAATACGAATTAAGTGAAGAATCTGCTACCTTAATTCAAAATTTATTACATCAGTTGCTACATATTATGCAAACATCCTACATTTTAACCAGATATTGAAATGCAGCTTTCTAAATTCTGAGTGTTTTGATAGCAATTATCAAATTCTGACAGATGTCAGTTGACTGGCACTTTAAACAACACAGTATGTTTATACCTTTTGAAAATGATACAAAAGATATAGTTACAGAAGAAACGTGGAAAAATTCCAATAATGCAAACCTTTTTAACCCTGTGTCCCTCTTGGTTTTTGTGCAATAAAATAACATCAACAAAAAGCAATACCTATAGGCAGCATGGATATCTTTAACATTCAATAATATTATTACAAAAAAGAGTGGTAGGTATTCTGATATGAACAAAAATTTTCAAACTTCATACATTTTGACCGCATAGTGAAGTGCAGCATTCTGTTTTATTAAACAATCATACAGCGAAGGACTCTGTGGCGCAATGGATAGCGCGTCGGACTTCTAGTAAGGTATTATTAAAGGTATTCGGAGGCTGTGGGTTCGAGTCCCACCAGAGTCGACAGTAATTTTTGAAAACATGGTGTAAATTTTTCATGCTATATCGCTTGCAGAATATTCATATCTAACATATTTGACATTAAAGAGATTACTGATAGCAATTTAAATCAACCACATCACAGTTTTGGAAAAAAGTGGGCTAATCTAGTCTTCACCATACGTATCTTTACATTGCAAATTAAGTAAAGAAACAAAAAATTGTCAGCCGGAATAGCTCAGTTGGGAGAGCGTTAGACTGAAGATCTAAAGGTCCCTGGTTCAATCCCGGGTTCCGGCAAGGAATATCCTGGTGGCTGACCAAGAATTTTACAAACTTTTATGTATAATTGAAAGCCATCTTTCCAACACAAACAAAACACATCCCAGTCACCAATCTTGAATTATTTATCACATTACTGAGGAGTTTTTATCAAGGTCTTTTATTGATGCACAATATATTCAATGTTTCCTTGAAACATATTCAAACTTTTCAGTACCAACATATCTCTATAAAATATGTCTAATATGAAGGAAATGATTTACCCAAATCTGTGTGTTTTGACAGCAATTATCACTTTATGACAGATGTCAGCTGACACACATTATGCACATACCTTCTGAAAATGGAACAAAAGGTGTAGCTACAGACGGAAACTGGAAATATTTAAATAATGCAAGCCTTTCAACCCTAGGTCCCTCTTGGTTTCTTGGCAATAAAATACCATCAACAAAAAGCAATACTTATAGGCAGTATAAATGCCCTAAACATTCAATAATATTATTGCAAAAACTAGTGGTAGGTAATCTAATACGAATTAAGTGAAGAATCTGCTACCTTAATTCAAAATTTATTACATCAGTTGCTACATATTATGCAAACATCCTACATTTTAACCAGATATTGAAATGCAGCTTTCTAAATTCTGAGTGTTTTGATAGCAATTATCAAATTCTGACAGATGTCAGTTGACTGGCACTTTAAACAACACAGTATGTTTATACCTTTTGAAAATGATACAAAAGATATAGTTACAGAAGAAACGTGGAAAAATTCCAATAATGCAAACCTTTTTAACCCTGTGTCCCTCTTGGTTTTTGTGCAATAAAATAACATCAACAAAAAGCAATACCTATAGGCAGCATGGATATCGTTAACATTCAATAATATTATTACAAAAAAGAGTGGTAGGTATTCTGATATGAACAAAAATTTTCAAACTTCATACATTTTGACCGCATAGTGAAGTGCAGCATTCTGTTTTATTAAACAATCATACAGCGAAGGACTCTGTGGCGCAATGGATAGCGCGTCGGACTTCTAGTAAGGTATTATTAAAGGTATTCGGAGGCTGTGGGTTCGAGTCCCACCAGAGTCGACAGTAATTTTTGAAAACATGGTGTAAATTTTTCATGCTATATCGCTTGCAGAATATTCATATCTAACATATTTGACATTAAAGAGATTACTGATAGCAATTTAAATCAACCACATCACAGTTTTGGAAAAAAGTGGGCTAATCTAGTCTTCACCATACGTATCTTTACATTGCAAATTAAGTAAAGAAACAAAAAATTGTCAGCCGGAATAGCTCAGTTGGGAGAGCGTTAGACTGAAGATCTAAAGGTCCCTGGTTCAATCCCGGGTTCCGGCAAGGAATATCCTGGTGGCTGACCAAGAATTTTACAAACTTTTATGTATAATTGAAAGCCATCTTTCCAACACAAACAAAACACATCCCAGTCACCAATCTTGAATTATTTATCACATTACTGAGGAGTTTTTATCAAGGTCTTTTATTGATGCACAATATATTCAATGTTTCCTTGAAACATATTCAAACTTTTCAGTACCAACATATCTCTATAAAATATGTCTAATATGAAGGAAATGATTTACCCAAATCTGTGTGTTTTGACAGCAATTATCACTTTATGACAGATGTCAGCTGACACACATTATGCACATACCTTCTGAAAATGGAACAAAAGGTGTAGCTACAGACGGAAACTGGAAATATTTAAATAATGCAAGCCTTTCAACCCTAGGTCCCTCTTGGTTTCTTGGCAATAAAATACCATCAACAAAAAGCAATACTTATAGGCAGTATAAATGCCCTAAACATTCAATAATATTATTGCAAAAACTAGTGGTAGGTAATCTAATACGAATTAAGTGAAGAATCTGCTACCTTAATTCAAAATTTATTACATCAGTTGCTACATATTATGCAAACATCCTACATTTTAACCAGATATTGAAATGCAGCTTTCTAAATTCTGAGTGTTTTGATAGCAATTATCAAATTCTGACAGATGTCAGTTGACTGGCACTTTAAACAACACAGTATGTTTATACCTTTTGAAAATGATACAAAAGATATAGTTACAGAAGAAACGTGGAAAAATTCCAATAATGCAAACCTTTTTAACCCTGTGTCCCTCTTGGTTTTTGTGCAATAAAATAACATCAACAAAAAGCAATACCTATAGGCAGCATGGATATCTTTAACATTCAATAATATTATTACAAAAAAGAGTGGTAGGTATTCTGATATGAACAAAAATGTTCAAACTTCATACATTTTGACCGCATAGTGAAGTGCAGCATTCTGTTTTATTAAACAATCATACAGCAAAGGACTCTGTGGCGCAATGGATAGCGCGTCGGACTTCTAGTAAGGTATTATTAAAGGTATTCGGAGGCTGTGGGTTCGAGTCCCACCAGAGTCGACAGTAATTTTTGAAAACATGGTGTAAATTTTTCATGCTATATCGCTTGCAGAATATTCATATCTAACATATTTGACATTAAAGAGATTACTGATAGCAATTTAAATCAACCACATCACAGTTTTGGAAAAAAGTGGGCTAATCTAGTCTTCACCATACGTATCTTTACATTGCAAATTAAGTAAAGAAACAAAAAATTGTCAGCCGGAATAGCTCAGTTGGGAGAGCGTTAGACTGAAGATCTAAAGGTCCCTGGTTCAATCCCGGGTTCCGGCAAGGAATATCCTGGTGGCTGACCAAGAATTTTACAAACTTTTATGTATAATTGAAAGCCATCTTTCCAACACAAACAAAACACATCCCAGTCACCAATCTTGAATTGTTTATCACATTACTGAGGAGTTTTTATCAAGGTCTTTTATTGATGCACAATATATTCAATGTTTCCTTGAAACATATTCAAACTTTTCAGTACCAACATATCTCTATAAAATATGTCTAATATGAAGGAAATGATTTACCCAAATCTGTGTGTTTTGACAGCAATTATCACTTTGTGACAGATGTCAGCTGACACACATTATGCACATACCTTCTGAAAATGGAACAAAAGGTGTAGCTACAGACGGAAACTGGAAATATTTAAATAATGCAAGCCTTTCAACCCTAGGTCCCTCTTGGTTTCTTGGCAATAAAATACCATCAACAAAAAGCAATACTTATAGGCAGTATAAATGCCCTAAACATTCAATAATATTATTGCAAAAACTAGTGGTAGGTAATCTAATACGAATTAAGTGAAGAATCTGCTACCTTAATTCAAAATTTATTACATCAGTTGCTACATATTATGCAAACATCCTACATTTTAACCAGATATTGAAATGCAGCTTTCTAAATTCTGAGTGTTTTGATAGCAATTATCAAATTCTGACAGATGTCAGTTGACTGGCACTTTAAACAACACAGTATGTTTATACCTTTTGAAAATGATACAAAAGATATAGTTACAGAAGAAACGTGGAAAAATTCCAATAATGCAAACCTTTTTAACCCTGTGTCCCTCTTGGTTTTTGTGCAATAAAATAACATCAACAAAAAGCAATACCTATAGGCAGCATGGATATCTTTAACATTCAATAATATTATTACAAAAAAGAGTGGTAGGTATTCTGATATGAACAAAAATTTTCAAACTTCATACATTTTGACCGCATAGTGAAGTGCAGCATTCTGTTTTATTAAACAATCATACAGCGAAGGACTCTGTGGCGCAATGGATAGCGCGTCGGACTTCTAGTAAGGTATTATTAAAGGTATTCGGAGGCTGTGGGTTCGAGTCCCACCAGAGTCGACAGTAATTTTTGAAAACATGGTGTAAATTTTTCATGCTATATCGCTTGCAGAATATTCATATCTAACATATTTGACATTAAAGAGATTACTGATAGCAATTTAAATCAACCACATCACAGTTTTGGAAAAAAGTGGGCTAATCTAGTCTTCACCATACGTATCTTTACATTGCAAATTAAGTAAAGAAACAAAAAATTGTCAGCCGGAATAGCTCAGTTGGGAGAGCGTTAGACTGAAGATCTAAAGGTCCCTGGTTCAATCCCGGGTTCCGGCAAGGAATATCCTGGTGGCTGACCAAGAATTTTACAAACTTTTATGTATAATTGAAAGCCATCTTTCCAACACAAACAAAACACATCCCAGTCACCAATCTTGAATTATTTATCACATTACTGAGGAGTTTTTATCAAGGTCTTTTATTGATGCACAATATATTCAATGTTTCCTTGAAACATATTCAAACTTTTCAGTACCAACATATCTCTATAAAATATGTCTAATATGAAGGAAATGATTTACCCAAATCTGTGTGTTTTGACAGCAATTATCACTTTATGACAGATGTCAGCTGACACACATTATGCACATACCTTCTGAAAATGGAACAAAAGGTGTAGCTACAGACGGAAACTGGAAATATTTAAATAATGCAAGCCTTTCAACCCTAGGTCCCTCTTGGTTTCTTGGCAATAAAATACCATCAACAAAAAGCAATACTTATAGGCAGTATAAATGCCCTAAACATTCAATAATATTATTGCAAAAACTAGTGGTAGGTAATCTAATACGAATTAAGTGAAGAATCTGCTACCTTAATTCAAAATTTATTACATCAGTTGCTACATATTATGCAAACATCCTACATTTTAACCAGATATTGAAATGCAGCTTTCTAAATTCTGAGTGTTTTGATAGCAATTATCAAATTCTGACAGATGTCAGTTGACTGGCACTTTAAACAACACAGTATGTTTATACCTTTTGAAAATGATACAAAAGATATAGTTACAGAAGAAACGTGGAAAAATTCCAATAATGCAAACCTTTTTAACCCTGTGTCCCTCTTGGTTTTTGTGCAATAAAATAACATCAACAAAAAGCAATACCTATAGGCAGCATGGATATCGTTAACATTCAATAATATTATTACAAAAAAGAGTGGTAGGTATTCTGATATGAACAAAAATTTTCAAACTTCATACATTTTGACCGCATAGTGAAGTGCAGCATTCTGTTTTATTAAACAATCATACAGCGAAGGACTCTGTGGCGCTTCCCCCAACTTGATGTACTGCCGTCCGAAAATGAGACATTTTAGACAATTGGAACAAGTTTTTAGACAATTGGAACATGTTTTTGGACATTTGGAACAACTTTTTAAACATTTTATACTTTTTAGACAATTGGAAGTTTTGCCCCTGGCCGACTGGCCAATAGGATTTATCCCTTTTTATTGATTGATTTCCTAGCATGGGCACCCCCTCCCCACCAACAGAAGCTTTACTATTGTAAATGAAACACTTTATACGTAATTTTTTTTGCAATATGTGCATTTGACAATTAATAATATTTATTTTAAGCAATGGTTTTTCGTTTTATATGGAATTAACATTCTTAGTACTTGTTTGGAAAAATTGTTTTTGTAGTCTATCAGATCATGTGACTGGATTACCCTACTTCCTTTTCCTTTCTTTTTGGAGACAGAAAAGTTCTGATAAGTGTTCTTGGATATATCTTCTGCAATCAGATATACGTGATAACATACATTCTTGGATCATTCAGTGGGGTAATATATTAATAACATTTATTCTATTGGTGTTCTATTTTTATGCATATCCATTTTGTAAATATAGAAAAAACAGTATTGATTAATCAGTGCCCTGCACTGTCAATGTAAAGCCATTACAGTGCAGAAGGTTTGAAAAGCCAGTACTAGGACCCCCTCCCCTTTCAGTACTTGTAGCCTGAAATAATATAAGAGGGATTTGTCTAATTGCCACTCCCCCCTCCCCAATCACCACCAGTTACTCTCCAGCCACAGCATTAACCCCCCCCCCCCCCCCCCCCATCAACACATCACCACTTCTAGCATATACAGTTAATTTTTTGTTGAAAGTTACTGCTCAGCCAGTGAATTTCGTCACCCATTGAATTTCGTCACCTGCCATTGAAACCCTCAAAAAAACAGCAATACTTGTGTTTAAACACATGTAACCACAACTTGCAATATTAATATGTAATTCAGCGATGTAAATAAAGTGTAAAAATGATTTAATATTGCCATGAAATGCAGGTGACGCAATTCACTGGGTGACGAAATTCACTGGCTGAGCAGTAGGCCTTATAATGTAATATTGTAACTATCAGAAAGCATGTCCATGGAAAATGGCACTTGCATTTATAGTGGTGGTGGACCAGTTCACGCCCGGGTACCAATTCACGCCCACCCCTAAATTTATCCAAAATAATCACAAACACTAGTGGTGGTGGACCAATTCACGCCCGGGTACCAATTCACGCCCACCCCTGAATTTATCCAAAACAATCACAGTTAAACAATATATTACAAATGTATATGATCAATTTGATGATTATCTATGATGTGGTAAACATTTTCTCCATGAAAAATTATAAATCTTCAAGAAAATTGGGGATGGGCCTGAATTGGTACCCGGGCGTGAATTGGTCCACCACCACTAAATTACAAATGTATATGATCAATTTGATGATTATCTATAATGTGGTAAACATTTTCTCTATGAAAATTCACAAATCTTCAAGAAAATTGAGGGTGGGCGTGAATTGGTACCCGGGCGTGAACTGGTCCACCACCACTATACTAGGTGTGATTTTATGTACTAGTAGTGGCATTCTACCAGTAAACGCCCATGCTGAAGCAAACATATTGAATTTAAATTATATAAACAGATTTATATTTTATTCTTCTTTCACCAGATTGTCAAATGATGTACACAGCAATTAATAATCCTGATGTATATTGCTACATTTGTTTTAAAGCTTTATATTTTAATAATTTATATTAATTATCGGCCATTTTTAGTGCAAACCAGAAATACCAGTGATAGCCCATTTTGTAGATAGATGCATTTGTCCTTGACCTCTAACAAAGAAATAGAATGCGGGCGTTCACTGGCAGGCAGGTGTTTACTGGTAGGAAGCCACTGGTAGATTTATATGAAATCCCCCATTTTTCCAAACTTATTTAACCCAAATGAAATGTCCCCCACCAGGCAATAAACTACAAGGGTGGACTGGTAAATGGACAAAACCCCACTGAACATAACTCCTCTCAGACCAAAGCCCATCCAGCAAGACCCCACCTGGACAAATAACAATGAGGACAAAACCCCACTTCATGTAAGAACAAAATATTATGTGAAAATTTTAGAACCGGTTACAGGGGCTTTGAAACCAACGAAATTCGGTATTTTGTATGCTTGCTACTGCCTTGCTACCATTTGTCGCCGCATTTGACCTAAAATGATGCCGTTTTTAATAACCGGTTTCCAAATATTCTTTACGAATTTCGCTATTTTTGTAAAGTGAAAAACCACAACACTAATACAAAGCAACCACTGGAGTGGGGTAATATTGAAAATAGATTACATGTTTAGAAGCCAGGACAAAATGCCAGTGGACTAAATGCCCATCAAATTTGCATGGGTCGATAAAATGCTGGTCGATTTTGTGGAATGGAGGACAAAATGCCAGTCTTATAAATTCTTTGAAATTCTAGTTACATATCCACCATTCGAAGATAGATTTGTAATTATATATTGAACAATGTGCATATAGTTCCTGAATGAGTGATGCATACACTTTATAACTTTGCGCAAATATATTAACATAAAACAACCATACATATAAAACCTCCTTTATCCGGCCCTCTGTTAACCAAAGTTTTGATTATCATGGGGAATATTGCACAAATGTAATATTTGTAGAACTTCCATTACCCGACCCTCCATTATCCAAATTTTCAATTATCTGTATTAGTGCAGTAACGACGCGGCTCGACTTGGTCATAGTCGGTCGTGAGTGTTGAATTTACGATGCGTCGGTTCATAGATTATAAAGATCGATTTTTCCTCAAAACCATTATAGTACACCAAAATATTACTTACCTTGCAAAATCTTAAGATAATTAGCATTTTTAAAGAAAGCAATCACATTCTTAATTTGTCACGACTTTCAAATGGAAACAACAATGGCTGCTTCCCTCAATATTTTAACCGTAAATCTTAAATTCTCACGAGATTCAGTACTTTATTGGCTAGGGTGAAAGATCAAACTACAAAAATTTGTTTTTTATTTAAAACCGGCTAATTAATAAAATATATTTCTTCTGAAGTCCTTGATCAACACTGGTACGACTTTCTTCGGTTCACCGTCTATTAGTTCCGATGCGTTGACTCTAGTATTTCTTCACGACTTACAGCACTAATCTGTATAACATCCGTAATACAACCCTCCATTATCCAAATTTTCGATTATATGACCTGAAATCCACTCCCATTTCCAAGTGAGGTAGTATTGCACAAAAGTGTGATATATGGAACTTCTATTATCCGACCCTATGTTAACCAAATTTTTGATTATTCAACCTCTAATTCACAGTATTGTATGAATGTATTACAGGGCTTGTCGCAATACCATGGTAGTCATTAGTGCTGGGACGAGTTGACTGAAACTCGAGTCGTAACTCGATGGGCGATAATTAGGGGCGACATCAATCCGCGTAAGTGAAACTCGAGTTTTTGAAAAAGTTAATATTTAAAGCTGACACTTCACCAACACAATGGAAATATCCAATATTTTCAAAAAATATATTGCATTTTTACTTAATTCTGGCATAAATCAATGGTGATTTAACATAAATTATATCGCGAAAACCATTTCCAGGTAAAAGTTTTGGCTCGTGTACGATTATGTAAAATATTTTCCACATACTAATCGCTAACAAACAAAATAATTTATCCCGAAAATTACTCGAGTTTAACTCGAGTTCAACTCGCTTCCAACAGTTGATGCTCGATCTGCCAGTTTTGCTTGCGATCCCACCACTAGTAGTCATAATATCATGTGTCCTTTTTAAAACCACTGTAATATCAATGGATAATAGCAAGAGCTTGAAAACTAAAATACCATAAATAATGACAGAATAATAGAATTTGCTCACATATAACCTGAATTGATTGCATATTTACTTGGTATTGGAATCACAATTTTACAGCCCACAGTATTATGACTCGCATGATTTTGTGACAACACTTGTAGATCTGGAACCTCCATTATCTAGACCGATTAATCTGTCTCAGCTAATATTTAAAAGATGGATGTATTGACGAGATGCCATTCATCAGTTTTAAAAAGGCATATTTTGGGACAGAAAACTCGGTCTACCATTATCCGACCCTCTATGATCCATATTTTGGATTATCCGGGGGAATATTGCCAAAATATAATACATAGTGAACCTCCATTATTCGACCCTCCATTAACCAAATTTTCAATTATCTGACCTGAAATCCACTCCATAGTATTGTACAAAAGTATGACATGGAAGTGAAACCTCTATTATCCGATCCTCTGTCCAAATTTTCAATTATCTGTGGGGGAACACTGCACAAATGTAATACTTGTAGAATCTCCATTATCTGACCCTCCATTAACCAAATTGCTGATTATCCGATCTCACATCCACTCCCCATTTCCAAGTGCGTTAATATTGCACAAATGTAATACATAGTGAACCTCCATTATTCAACCCTCCATTATCCAAATTTTCCATTATCTGAACTCAAATTTCCAATAAAACCTGTTATTTTAGCTTTTTTTATTGTCCGACCTTCCTGATATCCGACTTATTTCCATAAGAGGGGCAGATAATGGAGGTCTACTATATAAGGGTAGTTGTAGAGCGATTGTCTACAGACATCAAATGGTTGGTCAAAATTCACTCTTGTAGCGATGATCGATCTGGGAAGTACTTCCTACCGATTCATCATTATCACTGGCTGTTCCCTTAATAAATTGACAGATTTTTCACGAATTTTGGCTTTATGTCTGCCGCCATGTTTACAGGAAGTAAGTGGTTTTCGTTAGATTCTAAATGTCGGAACACCGTTACTCCTACTGCATCAACATACACTTCATCTCGGAATTTGTTTCATGATATAGCTAACAATGGAATCGATTATGGCTCGATCATCGCTCGGGAAAAATGGACGATTAATCGACCATGCAACTTGGAGGTAATTCCCATCACTATATAAGGGTGGTACTTTTTCAGGTTTTCGCCAATGACAGTGTTCGCTCTCGAGCGCGATTTCGCGACTTTGTACACACTCTGGGGCGAGTTGTCGCAAAACCAACTCACCAATGCGTCTGTGCTGTCGCTACCAGGCGAAACACACAAAACTGACAGAAGAAATTCGTCTATTATTGGAAGCGATGACGTACATATTTCCTCATAGAAATGTTTGAGAAAAGCATGAAAAGCAGTTTATTTTATTTTATATATCCAGGTAACAGTAATTCACGTGAGAATTCGGGTATTCTTGCGAGATTTCTGTGCTTTTTGTTGATTTTTAAACTCGTCTTCTGCTTATAGTGTCACAGGCGAAACAGTCGAAACAACTACTGACCAAAGAAATTCGGCTATTATCGGAAGCGACGACGTACATATTTCCTCATAGAAATAGGTGACAAAGACATGAAAGTGAGTTTATTTTATTTGATACATTCAGCTAACAGTAATTCACGCGAGATTTCAGGTATTCTCACGAGATTTCCGTGCTTTATGTCTGTTTTTTAACTCGTCTTCTGCATACTGTGTCACAGGCGAAACAGTCGAAACAACTACTGACCAAAGAAATTTGTCTGTTATCGGAAGAGACAAAATATATATTTCTTCAAACACCCAGCCATTAGGCCATTAAGATGTGGTTTAGAAGTGAAAAAATAAGACAAATAAAAACAGAATTAAATATTTTATTTTCTGAACTTTTAGTTTAGCATCTTTTTCTTATTATTTAAATAAAGAAGATTTTATGCAGTCCCAAATTGGAACTAAATATTTCAAAATATCTTGATGCAAAACATGTCTCACATTTTTTCACACTTGTCTCGCCTTTTCAAGTGAAGGGAGACGGTCTGTCTCGCATTCATTTTTGATGAGAGTGAACACTGCAATGAAGTTCCCTGTAAAATAAATTTAACAGTTGTGGTCCACGAATTCTAAATCTTTGCTACTGGACAAAATGTCCTACTCCAAAACATCACAGGGTACATCAGTACCACTAGGCCCACTGGATACCAGGGGGGCCCTGGTATCTAGTGGGCCTAGTGGTACTTGCCCAGTGTCACCTAACTAAAAAGTATGTATTTACTTTTAATTTAAACCATTTCATTTATTTTTAGTCAGAAGAACCTCTTTCTTGTAAGCTGTCCAAGTGGTGATACTTTTAATTCCCGGTAAGTCATTATTGTGTAATTTCTTTTCATATTTTCATGTGTTGAAACGTTAACTGATTTAAATTAAAGTTTAACACAGTAAAGTTTGAGATTGTTGCCCATCTGCGCTTTACTGAGCTTATTTATAAGCAAGTTTCTATCTTTGAAATTTCTTGCATTACATTTTGAACAAATCTTGTACAAATTACTTGAAATTAGTGTAAATTATTTAACTAATAAATTTCCTATGATATAGTTCTGAATTATTTTCTTTGCAAATATATTTGATAAACAATTTCGATTTTTAATATTGCTGCATTCCTTTGAAAAAAAAAGATTTGAAAGTATTATTACCTTGTATTAACATGTGTCTTTCAGTTAGATTATGTTTTTTTTATAGTTTTCATCATGGAACTCCTTCAGGTAAATGGGTGGGGTGTGTGCATTTTGTGTGGAGTATATGCTTCTTGTACAATATTCTTTCCTTTTTTGTATATTCTTTATCTTCTGTATTTATTTATATTAACCTTCTTTAAAATGGCAACCGGTTATTCTTATGCTGTATTAGTTGTATCCACTAGACGCTTATGTGTATAATTTACTTTACTTTCACTATGGCACTGTTCAGAAAGATTCTGATGTCGAGACCCTTAACAGGAAAGCTTAGTCCAGCTAGCTTTACCTAATTTTAAGATCTCTTCATTGTTAGGTCACATTATCAGATACTGAATTTAGCCGCATTGAGCAAAGAAAATGACTGCCCTGGACATATGTATAAATTAGTGGTCGCACTGGTTCTGAAAATAAAAACCAGTTTTCAGGGCGTTGAAACCGAAAGAAATCGCGTTCTGTCTGTTTACTGAAGCTAAGCCACAATGTTCTTTGTGGATGGGTGACCGCTTTGGTGTACTACTTGTGTCTCTGATGGCTTTGCAATCATGCATTCGCGAGATATTTTGAAGTTTGTAAACTTCATTTGCCATAAATATAAAGTGAAAATGTAAGTTATTTCTCAAATATATATCGTCTTTATTGTTTTGATGAAATATTAACCAGTAGAAAGCCTAATGTAATGCCGTTTTCAATAACTGGTACTTTCTTTGCGGATTTCGTAATTTCTAGCTAAATGAAGCGAAATGCGGTATACTGGTTTACCGTTCACACCACTAGTATAAATTGCATCACACCGTACTACACACAACTGAAAACATCCCCTTTAGTGCAGGTATTGTTTATCGATATTGAAATATTTATCGATTCACGCTAACTTTGCCGATATCAATAATGTAGAGTGCCATATCAATATCGAAACATACTACTTTACAGGTACAACTACGAGGTTTTTCATTCAAATAAGGGACAATATTAGAAGAATATATTGGTTTTCATATTATTTTTGTCAACTTTCACTTACCACTAAAGCGGAAACGCCATATTTGTTTACGTTTCCGGAAATACTAAACCTCGCGAAAGAGTTTGGAAGGTCTCTCCCAGGAAAGCATCTCATACCCCGATATTTCAATATCGATCGATACGCAAGGCCAAAATATGGTTTGATATCGATGTGCATATTATCATTCGATACCAACACTAATCTCCTTCCATTAGTGTCCACCCTTTTTCCCCTCGATATGAATGTTCACTTTTACCGTTCTCATTCTTAATGCTTTTGATGCATTTCTTTTCTGAATGTATTTTCTTATACATTTGTTAGTGCTGGGGCTATTATTAATTTTAATAAGCTGAATGTAAGCCAATGCTTTGTATATTTTCGGTATTTATCCTTGTTAGAATATATAATATGCTTTTAACAGGATTATATTGGTTAAGAAACATGAAAAAGTGTTATATTTCCCCCCACTAACATGTGTATGTAATGTATATTCATATTTGAGGACAAAAGCAAGTATCATGTGAAGTAATGTAATATTTTATTATGTAAATGTCTGAAGCAAACCCCTGAATTGCAATCAGTCCTATAATAAAAAAAATGATGTTTTTACAGAGATATAATGTTTTTAAAACATGGGAAGCCAATTTATTATTTTTGAATGGACTGTACATCAGTGGTTTTACTACAGCACTGACTTTGTCTCACAAATTTGTGTGTTGTCCGTACAATAATATTTCAATGTTAAATCATTGAACTTTCAAGAATATAATTGTATCCACCAGATGGCATCTGGTGGATGCTATGGATTATGCATGAGTACGGCGCTGCCACAGTGTGTAGAGATTTTCTAGTTGCCCCTCTAGAGGCCACTGTATTATAGGTATAATTCTCAAATTTTCAGGTTATATTCATAACCATAAAATCTTGTCTGTGAATATTTTTGGCCTCATTTGGAAAACAGATGGCCATCACGGGCGTTTTTTTACTTTCAGTGCGGAGTTTTGTTGCCCCTCTAGAACAAAGGGAATTATAGGTAGAGATCTCAAATTCGCAGGATATGTTCATCATTGCCAAATTCAGTGGGATTTGAGTCATTTGACCTTGGGCCCCTCCTTCAAGGTCAAACGAGGATAGCCAAACATAAAAGTGCTAATAACTTGTTTATTATGGGTCCCAGAGGTTTGCAATGTGAAACCAACCTATAGGAAATCATATGCTGCGGATCTTCAGATGTTGTCAGATTTGACCTTGGCCCCTCCTTCAAGGTCAAATGAGGACAGCAAAACTGAAAACTGCTTATAACTTGCTTATTAGTAGTCCTAGAGGTTCGCAATATAAAACAACCTATATGAAATCATAGGCTGCAAATCTTTTGATATGGTCAGATTTGACCTTGGGTCCCTCCTTCAAGGTCAAACAAGGATAGCCATACTTAAAATTGCTTAGAACTGGCTAGAGGTTTGCAATGTGAAGCCAACCTATAGGAAGTCATGGGCTGCGAATCTTCTGATGTGGTCAGATTTGATCTTGGGCCCCTGCTGCAAGGTTAAATGAGGGTACTCAAACTTAAAAGTGCTTTCAAGTTGCTTATTATTGAAAAATGCTGTTTATCTTCTAAACTATGTTAGTTGGCCTTTTCCGGTGGATACATCTGACACATCTGTGTCCTTGGTCTAGTTGTACTTGCAACATACATTCTATTAAATTTGGAAATACCAATTAACATGCACTGCACAATGTATTTATATTTCAGTTTTCAATTTGTTTAAAATATTTTAACATTTTAATGTTAATATGTAACCCTTTTCTCGATGGTTTTCTTTTATGGCCATACATTATTTTGCAATTACACATACTTTCAACTTTCAACCGGAATTAGCAATACACTCGTGTGCAAAAAAAAGTCATTGGTTCAGAAGTACAACAAAGTAATAGAAATCCAAAAATATATCCAACATGATCCAAAAAACATATTTTCTCTGCATTGTGCTTTCATGTTATGAACGCCACAAAAAGTAATATTTGTAAGTGCAAGCAAGTGCTGCTTGCTGATCATAGTACTTGGTACCTGATAACATATGAGGAAGAATTTTCATGGTAGTCCTTACAATAATGTCAAGTCAAATTGGATCACTTTAAGAAATTTAAGAAAATCCAGCCATTGTCATAATAATCAATCCAGACTTAAATTTGAAGAGTGAATTTCTCTCAAATAAGGTGAGGGGTTCATATTTGTAGATGTATAAAAAATTATCATAAAATATCATTATGAATTGTTTTTGTAGATTCGCAATTGAAAAATGAAAATTATATTTAGAAAGTATCATCAGAGCAGTTCCTAGAGTGCTATGTTCTAGATCAGTTTCTATACCACTTCACTTGTTTTGTCAACTTTAATGAATAAATAAAATTTATTATTTGGGCATAGCTAATTAATTCCACAAGGGTATGTCAATTATATATGATTTGTGTATTGTGTTAAGAGATTGGGATTTATAGGAGTGAGAACTTGATTATTAGGTCCTTAATTATATGTAACCAATTGCGAATCCTTTAAAGTCTTGTTTGATTTTCCATTTCTGGTTACTGTCTATGACATTGTAGTTAATAAGTGCACAGTTAAAGATATTTCTATTCACTAAAATATTGGGTGAAAATTTCTATTTTTACCTTTCACAGAAATGCCAAAGAAGGGTCTACCAGACCATGTCTGGTATGAAAGGCTGCAAGATTTTGCAGCAGGAAAGTTCACTTTTGGTCGTGGACAGGCACCACCGAAAGACTCTCACTGGGGTAGACTGCTGGCTCGAATTAAAAGCTGTCCAGCATCTGGTGGCACCCTTGATGATGCTCTTGGCCGAAGGGTTGTTTGCTACTGTGGTTATCATTTGGTAAGTGGGATTTCACATAACCAAGATTGGTATAATTTGCTTAGACTGTGGTTACAATATATACTTTTTTTACAAACATGGCACTCATAACCAACTGGGAAGTAAAATAATTTTCAGTGTTAGCAGCTTAATAACACATCATACTGCAGGCAGTGAAAGCGAGCAGTGGTGGTTAGTACCAGTCAACTACTTACCTTTTCTGATGTGTTGTCATGAAGACATTGTCCAAGGATATTTTGAAACCTATTACAGCAATTATCCAAGTTTTTTATTATCCAACCACAAATTCCCTCTCCCAACTGCAATTAAGCCTGTTATTTTAGCCTTTCTATTTATCTGACCTTTCTGTTATGCGACCTCATCAATACTCCCCCAATAGGATCGAATAACAGGTTCTATTGTACCTTAGTAGGCAAAAGGGCTGAAATGTGGGTCTGGGTGGCCTTAATATATTCACCATTCTGTGTATATCAATATTGAATGAAAAACTATGATGTCTGGCTATATTGGGAAAATAAAGTTGCTTCATAAGTAATATGAAATTTGATATTTTAATTTTAGCAATTTCCCATTAACAGGATGTGAATCTGTATCATATCAAATTATATGTAATTTCAGACACATGGTGTGCCAGTCTCCACGGCATCTGCTGCAATGGCATTCCAAAGAACAACAGCTACTTCAGCAGTTGTGAGTTTTTAAATAAGCTGTAGTACATATATTGTAATAATTTGACAGCAAGAAGGATTATTTTTAATTTCACCTTAGCTGTAATAAATGCCTTGAACAGTTGGATTTATGTTATCACCAAGTAAAGCATTAATGAAGCACCATACACCAGACTGTAAAGTAGTCAATTTTAAACACAGCCTGGTGTTGTAAGTTCATAGTAATTTATGGATTTTCATTTAATAGCAAAGGCATCCACCGAATAAAACTAGGGATGGGTTGGTACCAAAAATGTGTACATCGGGAGGTCGCTAATGCAAAACCGTACTGATTCCGGGACTCCGCGTTTTAGTACACTCCAAACAACATGGACGTTTCCTCTTCACGACATCGCAATAAAAGTGGCCAAATACACAAACTATGAGATAAACGCATATAATTTCTTCAGATTTCTTGTTTGTTCCCAATATTTTAAGTTTTCCTTCAATTTTATGGACTGACAAGCGAGATTGAGGTTATATATTATCGTAACCAAAACATGGCAGTTCTGCTCAACTTTTCGCTATAAAAGTCTCCAAATATACGAAAATATGGGGATAAAAGCTTATAATTTCTTCAGTTTTTGGGTATGTTTCTATATATGTTCACAAGCGAAGTGGCGGTTGTAAAATCTCATCACGGTATTTTAGTAAAATGCTTTCGATACCGAGATACCGGTCTTACCGACCCATCCCTAAATAAAACCCTGTCTCTTATTGGCATACTGCTTAATGTCTGGGACAAATAGTAAAAGGGTGAGAAGTTATGATTAGGTGTTGATGTACACAGGATTCTTTATATTTTCTTTTTCAGTCTCAACCTGCTATGGTGAGGCCCAGGCTGATTGCCCAGCCACCAGCCAGCTCTGCGCTAGAGGCATCTGCACCAGCGACTCTCCATACAGCGACAGTGTTTACAACCGCAACAGCATCTGCCACCCCTACAGTGCCATCCACCGCGATGTCTTCATCCACAACAGTGTCTGCCACCCCTACAGTGCCATCCACCACGATGTCTTCATCCACAACAGCATCTGCCACCCCTGCAGTGCCATCCACCACGATGTCTTCATCCACAACAGCATCTGCCACCCCTGCAGTGTCATCCACTACGATGTCTTCATCCACAACAGCATCTGCCACCCCTGCAGTGCCATCCACCACGATGTCTTCATCCACAACAGCATCTGCCACCCCTGCAGTGCCATCCACCACGATGTCTTCATCCACAACAGCGACTGCCACCCCTGCAGTGCCATCCACCATGACAGCATCTTCCAGTGTTTTGTCCTGCCCAGGAGTAGTAAGTTTTTAACCCCATTTCCATATAAGGGTGATATAGGATGTGTTATACGGCTTGGACTATGTGTCAATATTATCTTTTCAATAAAAATATGTCAATTATTTATTAGTAATGGTGCGAACTTTAAGGAAGTTCTATAGTTTGCTCCTTTACTGCCCCGAATTCGAAGTTTGATACGAAACGTCTGAAATTTGCACTTTGCAAAATGTTTAAAAATCACCTTGCACGTTTTCATGAAATGATCTTTAAATGTAAGCTATCTAGTGATCTCACAGTACTAATGTTTTTTATTTGTGCTTTCTATACACCGAAACAGTACTTGAGGCGTCTAGTACTTGAATGTTCATATATGGCACACAAAAATTCAATAAAATAACCCAAAATTTAAGGGGTGCGAATGCTCTGGCTATTGTTTATGTACCAATATTGACCTTCAGATCTAGAGATCTACAAAACACATAAAATGTTTTTATTGTCCCATTATGAGACATATATAATCTTAAAGGTTACGACCCATGGAAAGCATCTGTGACATGTGCCAATATTGTGTAAAAATAATTTTGAAAATAGGATTCCAAATTAATGTTATTCAGTATAGTAGAAGTTTATGTATGTATATGTTACAGTCAATCTGTGAAACCAGTCATTACGCGTAATGACTGAAAGTTTTAGTCATTTCGCGTAATGACTGAAATGACCAAACTATGAAACTATTATTCTTTTAAAAGTTTTGTCACTGCTGGAATACTCATGATTAAGTACCATGAGATATCTTGTATATTTTAGATAAACCTAACTAATGCACACTATACACTTCAGACGGCAGACGCTATTGTGAAGGCCATTTAAAGGTCAAATTGGCATGTTACTGTGCTTATAATTAGGGCTGCAAGCGAGTCCGAAAATGCGCCTCGATTACTCGTTTTTACAAGAACAGACTCAGACTCGGTTATTCGCTTGATTATTGCCCAGGAAATAAAATGCATCATATTTTGAAATACCACGCCTTATAAAATGGTTAAAAGGCACACAATATGAAAGAAGTTTGATAATTTATTGAATTTTGGGGAAAAGACGCATTTATAATTCAAAATATAATAAAATTTTAACCATTTTTATATTGCTTGATTGGAGGCATCTTCGAAATACGTTATATAAAATTGCCGTCTATTAAAACATTGTTACACATACAATTAAAGTTTGCAAATGTTTAAAATATAAAAAACTGAATGGAAACACCTTATATTAGTAAAATATATTCATATATTTAAAGAAAAAAATTTAATTTTATTGCGTTAATACATTCTATCCAGTGAACAATTGCATTACCGGTCGGCGCGACCGGTCCCGCCAAACGTCAGAAAAAGACTTCCTGTATATAATACCGGCAGGACCGGCCAGGATAGTGTATTCGCCAGGTGGCGCATCGTACTTCCTCTGCCTGTCTAGACATTGTGACATCATAGCATCTTTTTCGTTTGGCGCGTGGAGAGTGAAGACGTGTTTTCTCGACAAGCGGAATTTTTGTTCTACACCAAAAGCAACTGTTTTATTTCATCTTTAAAGTAGTTTAGAAGTATTATCTACAACTATGTCATCTCCAGGACAAAGACGAGGTTCCTGTGGACACGCTATGGCTGGGTTCGACTCCCACTCCAAGTGTGCACGTTGTAGGGACAAAGGGCTAAGCGATGACCCCTGCGTCCAGAAGAAAGAATGTGCTATCTGTAGAGGGTTTACCACTGAACAGACCCTTCAACTGTCTACCCCTACTTATAGAGACAAAAAAGATAAGAAGGCGACTGCGTCGTCCTCCACCCCCACTCGTGGACCCTGCACACGATAGTGTGCTGGGTAAAGTGGAGAAGGTCAAGGCTGTACAATCTACCCCTACTACGGCTAAGAAGACAAAGCGTAGTGAATCTCCCAAGTCTTCTGCCAAGAAATCTTCAGCAGTAGACCATCAGCTGAAGATTTAAAGCAACTTGATGACAAGTGGGCAGAAAGATTCTCCCGACTTGAAGCGATGCTAATGGCCAAGACTTTCACAGTACCGGTTGAACCGGTTGTGAAGCTAGCTTCAGAGGTGACTACCAGCCAGAAGCCATTTTTTCGATCCTGGTGCCACCACCAGCAAGTGCAGGGATAGCAACCCAGCCTGTTCAGGCCCCCGGTTTGTTCCCTGAAGTTCAGCCAACCGGTGAGGGAGATGTGAGTGCAGCTTCTGATAGTGAAGCTGACCAGCTCAGTGTTATTGGTTCCTTGGATGATGAGATCCACCGGGACCGGTCAGCAGACAGAGATGTCTCCAGAGATGACCCCGACAGTGAACCTACTGAGGAGGCCAACTACAGAGGAAGTACGATGCGCCACCTGGCGAATGCACTCTCGTGGCTGGTCCTGCCGGTATTATATACAGGACGTCTTTTTCTGACGTTTGGCGGTCTGACCGTTAACTTATAAAAATTTAATTTACTTATTAAATTTGCAATTTTTTCGATTTTACGTCTATTTTTAGTTATTTTCGAATTGCCGATTCACTTTTCTTGACTTGAGTATTGAACTGAATTGTTTCTTTCCAAGTAACCGAAGAATCGTTGCAGCCTTACTTATAGGCATTACTGATATTGACATACAAGTAGAGGTTTAAATATGATTACAAAAATATTTCAATTTTACCTTTCAAGCTTTTATGTAGCTCTCGACAGAGTTAAAGATTCTTTTACCCTCAACATGTCCTGACCGGGGACCATCAACCTTTCTTTGTATTTTATAATTTGTGATTTGTGTTGCAGTATTTCTGTATGGAGGATTTTGAAGGTCCGCTGGAGGAAGAGGAAACTGTGCCAAATCCCCAATCACAACTTAGTGACAAGCTGGACAAAATACTGGAAAAAGTGAGCCCCAAAGTAAGTTGTTTGTATATTATATTGATACATACTCTTACCCATTGATACTACAGTAGAACCTCAATTATCCAACCCTCTCTAATCCAAATCTCCAAATTATCCTAACCTAAATCATGTCCTGCTTCAAGATGGTGTTGGACTGCTGTCAGTAGTGTGGGCGATGACAAAAGGAACACTCGCACTCATTGTACATTGTAAGCCTGTATGAGACCGGCCTTTCATAGAAAACTCTAACTTTATTGTTGTACACTATTGTTTCAATTATTGAGGAATTAGAAATTCATTCACGTAACCCCACAACATTTATCATGCACCTATTGACACTAAAATGGTGTCGTTCTGTCAAGTTTTGCAATGAAGGTACTGTAGAGCATTATCCTCCCAGAGTAATTCACACAATGACTTTGACATTCCTTTTCCTTAATAATAAAGACAAGTTGCATATTAATTCAGGGTTAAAAATTCGGGTTATGTATCAACACATGCATCAACAAAACCAATACAGCTATCTGATACTCACAGTGATGCAATGATGTAAACTGTGTAGCTCTGAAAGTCATTCTATATTGCCATTATATCTGATATATCTTAAAATATATAAATATTACTTTCATACCATTTGCTTATGATCAAAACATTTATTGATCATGGGACATAGGACTATTTTGGAGCCGGAAAGTATATTTGATAAACAATACGTCCATTACAAGTGGGGCTGTGACAAGTGATAATTTTTGCACTTGATTACTGTATAACCAATACTCTACTTTTTGAATAATACTATTTTTTGATACTTTTAAAAATATGCCCTAATTACTTGCCCCACTTAAGTTTTATCAACAGGGTAGTACTTCTTAACTTTGTCTATCTGCAGTAAGTATGGGACCATCGAAACGTTCATTTAAAATTAACCATTCTCAATCAGTAAGAAAGCATCAATAAAGAGCTGCCCAGAATATATTTTATTGCGTTAATACATCCTATCCAATGGACAATATGCTAAACCAGTTGGCGCAGACCGGCCCGCCAAATGCCAGAAAAAGACGTACTGTGTTTCCACCGGCTGGCCGGTCCGTAGTACTGTGCACTCCCCAGATGGCGCCTCGTACTTCCTTCCTGTCTAGACAACCTGACGTCATAGCATCTTTTTCGTTTGGCGCATGTACTGTGCAGATGTAGTTTCTACAATCTCCAGATGTTTTTTTAAAAAGTGTGCTTTATGGCGGATTTTCAACCTTATATGTGTTTAGTTTGTTAGGGGCAGATCGACATTATTGAGGAATTATGGATATACTATTTGCAGGTATTTTTATCCGTGTCCTTGTTTTGAATGTACCATCTATAACCTTCCAGCTACTGTCACCATAGAAATGTCTTAGAAATCACGGAAACCTCAATCTACGTAGTTTTGACCACAGTAAATAGAAGGAATTCCCCAAGGTGCATTCTTCATCAGAGCGCACTGGTAAAGACTTCTCTGCTGTAACGCATCAGTCACACCAGCCAGTGCTTTTGAGTGCTTTTTTCATCAGAAGCATGAGATGAATTCTTCAGATTTCTTCACACCTTGCACAGAAGGAACCATCTTTTATCACTCTCAGTCCCACCCTTGTGGACCCGGCCCTTGTGTCGGTAATAAGGGCAGTGGATGGCCAGGAAACTGGTTTGAGTGTACAGCCGGCTGAGAAGAAGAACCGACTTCAGACCGACCAGGACTTCATCTACAGAGCGCACTGGTCCAGGCTTTTCTGCTTTTAAAGCATCAGCCGACCGACCAGCACAAAAGAACGCGACCTCTGACGTCATATCCAGTCAGCCAATCGCGTGTCCTTCTTACCAACTCACGAAGCTGGTCACGTGGTGCACCGACTAGGTCACGAAGTTAATCACGTGATTCACCGAACAAGAAGGTCGAAAGTGCATTCTTTGCACTCACATCTACTGTGACTCCAGTTGTTTAGTTCCTGCAATTCACCTCCAGCACACCAGTACAGACTTCTCTGCTACAGACATCAGTAGACCAGTCAGTTCACGCTTACTGTGATATAAGGAAGAACACGTCCAGTGAGGGCATCTTCCCGAATCTGGTCACGTGATTCACCGACAGGTCACGAAGCTGATCGTCATCTCCAATCAGCCAATCACGTTGTCCCTCCGACCAGCAAGCTGGTCACGTGACACACCGACCAACAATTGTTTCTAAATATAGCTCATAAGGGCTTTCCCAGCAACTGTCAAATCTACAAATAAGACGTGCGTTCAAGAATTTCTTTTAATTAAATGGAGGAAACGTGCAGTAAGCTGAATTCAACAATATAGTTTTAAGTACATTTATTTCAACTGGTTACAGTGTACCGACCGGCTATACAGCCTTGTACACTACCTTCAGCAACTGGTTACAGAATGTACCGACCGACTACCAGCTAAACAGCCTTGTACAGTTACTTCAACAACTGGTTAAAGTGTACCGGCAGGGTACCGGCTACACAGTGCACCGACCGGCTACACAGCCTTATACAGTAGCTTCAACAACTGGTTAAAGTGTACCGGCAGGGTACCGGCTACACAGCCCTGTACACTTGTTTCAACAACTAGTTTCAGAGTGTACTGACAGGTACCGACTACACAGCCCTGTACCCTTGCTTCAACAACTGGTTACAGAGTGTACCGGCTGGTACTTGCTACACAGCCTTGTACACTTCAACAACTGGCTACAGAGTGCACCGGCTGGTACTGGCTACACAGCCTTGTACACTTGCTTCAACCTACTGGTTACAAGTCTACAAACAGGGTGCTGGCTACACTGTGCTGTCCTTACTGTACAGGGCTTCACCCCAACTGGTTAGTGGTTACATAGAAAAAGCTGGCTAAATATAGACGAGTAGCTGTCTAAACCCATTGCTGACCCTAGCCTACCAGTTTTTTGTGCCAGTTACAGAGACTTAATTGTTTACAGTGAATTACCGGTTATGGAGTCTTGGTACAGGACAGAATTGCCTTGGTAGATTTGGTTACAGAAAATTCTTAGACCAATCAGTGGCCTTAGTGATATGACAGTATCCCCAGCTACTGCCAGGCAACCTTCCCTTATCACATCTCTCAACAGCCTGTTATCGGTGCTGGACTTGACTGGAGAGATAATAGATTTCACCTTGACAAACACAGACCTGAATAACCAGCATTAAAGGAAATAGGTGGTCGATAGTCGGACAAGTTCTTCATCATGTCCGGCCAAGGGTCACCCATCTCAATTTCTTGTAAATGCTGCACCTTGCAGGACGCTGGCCTGGGGCAAGAGTCTTTTAAATGTGAAAAGTTATGTCAGCCCCACCGGACCGGACCACAGCAGAACAGAGAGACTGTTTTCTCGGATCATTGCCACCAGACTGGACCAGTGTCCGGAGGCCAGAGGGACAGAAATGTTTGTCAGACTAGCAAATGTCCCGAATGGGGCACACATCTGCCTGTAGGGTCCAGATTAACCCCGTTTCGGGACTTAGGAAGCCTTGGGGGACTGGACCCTAGGTAGTACAATGTCGAAGGAGGGCTACACTCTCCCTTTCCATTGTCCATTGGATAGGATGTATTAACGCAATAAAATTGCAAATTTAATAAGTAAATTAAATTTTTATAAGTTAATACCCTATCCAATGGACACACAAGACCCTCCCACCAACCCTGCTATCAGCTTACTAGGGGTCTAAGAGGTTTAGACAACGAAAAAGATGCTATGACGTCAGGTTGTCTAGACAGGAAGGAAGTACGAGGCGCCATCTGGGGAGTGCACAGTACTACGGACCGGCCAGCCGGTGGAAACACAGGACGTCTTTTTCTGGCGTTTGGCGGGCTGGTCTGCGCCGACCGGTTTAGCATATTGTTCATTGGATAGGGTATTAACTTATAAAAATTTAATTTACTTATTAAATTTGCAATTTTGTAGGTTTACACTGCTCAGTTTATTTCTTTACAGAAAGCTGCCCCACGCCCACTCCCTCCTGTGCCCAGAAGAATTAACAATAAGATTGACTGTCTGCCAAAGTACTGGACCAAGGTCATGGCCAAGCGGGACCAGCAATGGATCAGCGAGGCCCTGTTTGATGAAAGTGGTAATTTGGCACTGGACAGTGTGTCTTGCTGGCTATACCCACCACAGCTGAAGACTCCAGCAGAAAAGCCAAGGGTAGATGATTACTTCCTACAAAAAGCCTTTTTGTGGATGCCACGACGCATGTTCCGGATACCAGTGTGCTGCACTCGTTGTAACAGACCATTGATATCCAAGGGTCTGTACAACCGAATCCGCGAAGTAATCGACACCGACTGCAGATATTATCTGCTGACGGAGTACCTTGCCTGCAGCAGATGCAAAGATCCAACTCCTACGTATATGGGCTGGTCACCAGATGTGTTAAACCAGTTAGACTCTGGGCACAAATTGCTATTTCCAGCAATTCTAACACACAAGGCCACTTGTGACCGAAAGGTGACGACCATGTTACGGGGAAGGACTCTGGGTAACAGTTCCAACCACTTGCGAAATTTGATTTGGGAACTACACTCTGAGCAATGGATCAGACAGGTCATTCTCTACCTGAGCGACTGCAAGCGGCACAAGGAGAAGGCATCCAAAGGGATCGCTGGAGCACTGGGTCAACTGCCAACCCAATATGAGGCACCGCCCCAACTGCCAAACATGCTTGGAGCCAGATGGTTTGCCACATGCTATGGAAATGAGACTTTGGCTCGGCTGAATGAAGTCAAAGCCCAAGTGACGTCGGTCTATGGGAAAATTCTCAAAATGGATTCGACAAAAAAGGTAGCCTATAATTTATTTACTGCATAAAAGTAATAAATACATCACACCAAATAGAGAAATAGCTGTCACCAATTAATGTTGTTTGGTCAAGTGGCATGCAGTTGAGAAAACCTTGAAACCCTTTGTGTCCAAACACTAGTGATAATCTATAATTACTCTATCTGTACTGCCATGCTTCAGAGATCTGATTATAAATGATCTGGTTTGGTTTCAATTAATGTTTTTCATATAAAATGCATTACCTTTTGGATAAATTTTTTAAAAAATAAATAAGTGATTGACATTCACCTTAAACCTGGAAGTTGAAATTCTTACTTCGATTTTTTGTACAGTGACTGTTTTGTTATTGAAGAAAGTACTGTTGGATTACCCAGGAATTTCATGAAATAACGTATTAAAACTTGACCAAAAAAATTTTGTAGCATGTAGCACTTAAAAAAAGTACACTGTTTATTCGATTATAACAACTAGTATAAATTAAATTACTTAAAAAATTTAAAGAGGACTTGTACTCAAGTCCAATTTTATATCAGTACTTTCAGCTGTACTTATACTTAAGTTGATTTCAATTTACTTTTTCTTGATTACCTTTTGACATACTTTGTGTTTATTTATAAAACTCTACTTTAACATATAAAACTTTAATTTACTCTGTATATTTCTAATTGTGTTAATTAGATCACAAAGAAGATGGCTGGAGATATAGAGAAGTCGGCATCATGGGCCACAAATGTTTCTAATGAATTTGGGCAACTACTCAACACTGTCTTCACAGTGAATGAGTCGGATGGCTTGGAGGCAATGACTCAGGGGATAGTGCGGAGGTACAGGGATGCTGGTGAAGACCCACCCATAGTTATATACGTTGACAGAGACTGCTGCTCCAAAGATGGCCAACCAAAACCATTGAAGGTAATTAAACATTTCAACTTTTTATTTTTATTTTAAGAGGAGCATGCTAGGCTGGCAGAAGGTACCAAATATGTAATGTTTTTAGGCGGGTTGCGTGTAACCAACCCGCCTATTAGATTGATGTGTCCGACATCTGTCCGTCAACATTCTTGTTTCAGACTCCTAACTCGAAAACACTTTCTCCACTTGTCAGGGAGATAGATAACCATCATAATGTAATTCTTCCATTCGTTTGTCTGTTTCTTAGCCATTTGTCTGATCATCAAGAGTTTCGTTTCCAGACTCTAATTCAAACTGCTTTCTCAGATTGAATTCAAACTTGACAGAGAGATAGATCACTATAATATCTAGGTTTTTTTCAAAATTGGTGTAATTCTGTCTGTTCATTTATCCGTTTCTTGACTAATTTTCTGTCCATCAAAATTTCCATTTCCAGACACTAACTCAAAAACGCTTTGTCTAATCAAGTTTAATTAAAGCAATAGCTAAACCTTGTCACTGTCTGTGCAACCTGCCTTTTGGGGCATTTCTGACCATCTTGCTTAAGCATACCTTAAGGTATGGTTCAAATTTTATGCCAGTAAAAAGAATAATTAAGCATTGATCCTAAAAAACGTGCTTGCCATTATCTTTTGACCTGATAGCTGTGTGAGGAAAGAGGAATGTTTGGAGTAAACCGACGCTGATCAGTAGCTCTAACAATTGAGCTACCACTCCTCCACAAGCACAGTCAAATTGATTACAAAAAATAAATTACTCGGAGGAGACCATCCATCAAATTTTGCAGATTTAAGAGTCTATCCATGTTTTTTTTTCATAATTACGTCTCTCTCTTAGGTCTGTCCATCTAAAAAGGCAATCCTCAGACAATATTCACAAAGATAAGTCTGAGACCATTTTTTTCCGAAAAAAAAATTCCAGTTGTCATACATTCTTATGTAATTTTTTTATTTTTCAGCAGACAAAATTCTAACTTGGTGTACTTTTTTTCAGCTGTTCTCTCCTTGGAAGTCACTAGTTAAACTGGACATATGGCACTTCATGAGGAGGTTTTCCACAGGCGTGCATACTGATAACCACCCGCTGTATGGCACGTTCCTCTCCCAGCTCTCCTCAGCCATCTTTGAGTGGTGTGAAGAAGATGTGGCCAAGCTCCGTACTGCGAAGAGGGCAGAAATGGAAATGGTGGACAAGATTCGTCCATCAGAGTCTGCCGTTGACAGTCGGATCACCAAGACAGAGATGGCACTGCACTGCAGGAGGCGTACCAGAGGGGTGGAGGAGACAAGGCAGCGCATCCAGGACCTCCTAGAAAAGATGTGGCACATGACAGATAGTCTAGGAGTGCCCCTGATTGACCAGGCCCGTATGGCAAGAATCTGGGAAACCCAGCAACAGCACCTTGGCTGCATTCAAGACCCAGCTGAACTGTCTTTGTACACCATCACCGGTTCAATTCAAAAGGGTGGCCAAACACTGAAGACATACAGATGTGGCAGAGGCTCTGTGTCCTTGGAATCCATCCACCTACATCAGAATAGATTTGTTCCAGGTAAAACAACATTATGCTATAACTGGATTTACTGCTTTTGTTCAACTCCACGAGTTATACATAATAGTACTGGTAGAAAGATAGTTTGTAGATGTCGATGCACAGGCAAAGCAGCTTATTTTATCAAGCATTAATTCAATTAATTAAATATGAATCAAAATGTTAATAACAGTATATGTTTCTATACCTTTTCAACTGAAATTATTATATTTTATTCAATATTTTAGCACATTTAAGATTGTATCAATTTTGGTGGATTGCAACGTGTCCCTACACTACATAATAACGTTACAGTTGGTGGAATATATGAAACCCAAACAACATAACATAATACAGTTTAGGACCCAATTCCACAAAACAAAAATTTGAGTCACCAGAAAATATTCTAAATATGTCGCACTAACCTAAACTTCATCAGAAATATAACCACAAATGTTGTACTTAAGTAAGAATTCTTACTTAAGAATCTTTGTTAATCCGGCCCCTGGTATTTTAATTTATTTTTACATAAATACTAATCCCAAATTTCTGTAAACTCCAGGGGCCAGATACCGGTTTACCGTTCACACCACTACCACCTAGCGAATACACACTTTGTGACCGGTCCTGCTGGTAGTCTATACAGGACCTCTTTTTCTGGTGTTTGGCAGGACTGGTCGCACCGACCGGTAAAGCAGTTGTCCATTGCGATAGGGTATTAACTTATAAAAATTAAATTTACTTATTTTGATAGTTCGCCTCTAAAACTTTGTGAGATAGTACATCCTGATGCTCTCTAGAAATTTCTTTCCTAAGATATTTATACTCTCCAACTTTACTTTGTGTTTCTTCTACTTTACATATAAAATCAATAGTCTAATAAGGTCCCCTGTTCTTAAATTAACAGAACATTTCTTTTATTGATTTTATATTTTCTTTTAGGTACAAGAGCAAATAGTGTCCACATGCAGATGTACCTCCTAGAGGGCATGTCGCGGTGGAATGCAGATCGAAAGAAGGATGCACTGGACCCATCATCCAGATCCAACTTTTGCTCATTCGATGTCAAACTGAAGGATTCCTTGGATAGACTCAGTTCAGAAGTCCTTGGCCAGTCCTTGGTGAAAGACTTCACCCGGCCTGGAAAATATACAGGTAGACTTTAACTATGTCTACATTAGTGATTTACATCTGTGGATTTAGTGAATTTTCCAGATCATTTTTTCACCAAAGATCAGATGCTTAGGCATTCCCACCACTGTTAACATTATTTCGGTAATTCACAAACTCAGGCAACATTCTTGTTATACCTCTTCCCCAAAAGCTGGGGTAATAGTCATCATCTATGCCATTGTCAGGCATAGAGTTTGTGGGTGTTTTAGAGCCCCCCCAAAAATATTGGACTTTCATCAAATTTTATGGATCTGTTAATCCCAAAGGGATCTGGAGCTGATTGGAATTTGCTAACAAGTGTTGCATTGCATTGTTGCATTGCAACACTTCACGATTTTCAGGTCTTTGACTTTGAGGCTTTGGCAGGGGTTATTTCAAGCCATGCCTGGTATTTTCTTATTTTGTCATATCAATGTTTTAAGGACATGTTTACATGATTTTCAGGAGAGCTGATTGGAGTGGAGTATTTGCTGATGCAAACAGGTGTGGGAAACCTAGATGAAATTGACAGGCGCTTTCAAGAGGAGCTGAAAGCTACTGAATCATTTGCTTCAGCTGAGGAACCAGAAGAAGAGATAGAGGACACAGACTGGGCTACCCTGTTGGATTTACCTGGCATTGCTACAGTAAGTAAAACTTTACTGAAATTCAATGCCTTTGCCACCAAACAATTAGTATTTTATTACACAAAAGGAAAATAAAGAACATAAAAGCTTAGAGACCTTTAAATGTCAACATTATGAAAATACAGTAAGCATTTTAGCCCATTCCTAAAACAACTTATGAAATGCCATATTACAATGAAACAAACAAAAGGGAGTTGACTAGTAGCCAACAGATCTAGTAGTGTACAATACACATTGCTGTGAAATGCTGGTCAGCGGATACATTATTTAATTGGTTAAAATAGGAATATATGGTATCAGTATGTCTATACCTTAGCCAGATGACATTAGGAGATGACTTGATAATAAAATTGGAATTTATCATATCACTATATCTAGGGCAAGGTTGGTAACACCGGTATCTCGGTATCAGGACCAAGTCCCTGCAACACTGTGGTGACACTTTATACCGGTATTTCGAAAGTCACTGTATAATATTGTGAGAAAACGACAAGTATCAGAAATAAACCTCAAATCTGAAGAAATTACAAACTTTTATCCAATATTTTTATATATTTTAGCAGTATATTGTGATTGCTTTATGAACTTCAATGTTTTCTTTTCACGAAACTTAATTCCGGTTGATGGGACTATTCGATTGGGGATATGCTAGAACTAGGGCTGCGAACTTCCTTCTTTTCGGTATCCCGGAATCGGTACGGTTTTACACTGGCGGGATACCAAAATGAAAAATCTGCTACTGACCTTGCCCTAACTATATCTATATCTTAGCCAGATGACATAGGGGATTGCGTAATATTGATTGGCATCTTTCCATACATTTTCTTTAGAAATACAAATCAGCCTTGATATTTTTCATTTATTTGGGGCAATGTTCGTCTTTTGGAATATGTTGAATGTTGTTATGCTTGTAGATCTTTAAGTTTCATTAGTTCAATATGTCCTTTAAATAACGGAAGTATACCAAATTTTGTTTTCTTTTAATTAGGTGCAGTCTACACAGGTGAAAGCAGCTGCAGTTTCGAGGCCACACATGGGTAGCCTGCCTTCTACCCAGAAGCCTGCAGCCACTGTTTCGAGGCCACCATCAGAAGACTGGTCTTCTACGCAGGTAAAAGCAGCTGAAGTTTCGAGGCCACACATGGGTAGCCTGCCTTCTACCCAGAAGCCTGCAGCCACTGTTTCGAGGCCACCATCAGAAGACTGGTCTTCTACGCAGGTAAAAGCAGCTGAAGTTTCGAGGCCACACATGGGTAGCCTGCCTTCTACCAAGAAGCCTGCAGCCACTGTTTTGAGGCCACCATCAGAAGACTGGTCTTCTACGCAGGTGAAAGCAGCTGAAGTTTCGAGGCCACACATGGGTAGCCTGCCTTCTACCCAGAAGCCTGCAGCCACTGTTTTGAGGCCACCATCAAAAGACTGGACTTCTACGCAAGTGAAAGCAGCTGCAGTTTCGAGGCCACACGTGGGTAGCCTGCCTTCTACCCAGAAGCCTGCAGCCACTATTTTGAGGCCAACAGAAGCACTGTTTTTACCAGAGGTAATAGTTTTTCTCTTGAAGAAAATGGCTATAATATACTGAGGAAAGCTGTAGATTATAAGTGATGGCTTTCTCAAAACTATAATTTGCCAAAAAAAAGAGGTGAATGTTTGGAGACCAAAGTAGTGGCGATATTGCGGTAATTATTGGCCTGTTCATATATAGCTCATCTTTGCAAAATTTAAAACCAGCACACATCATAATTTTGTTGCAAACATAATTTTTCTTCTGCTACTAACTATTCTACCCAAAGCATCAAGGTTAGAACATGTAGCTGTATTTTGTGCACGGACTCATACCATCTGCGATATGGCAAAATCATGGTACAGGATGACATCCTGACTTGCCAGTAGCATGTGTGATCATAGCCTCAAGTAACATTAAAGTGTTAATTACATGTGAACATGTTATTCTAAAAGTAAATGTCAAGTTTGTATTCCATTTCTAGTTGCATGCACCAAGAACGACAAAGAAACAAAGCAGTGTACATTCTGTGGGGGAGGAGCAGTATGAGGTAACACATAACAGTATTTCCCTTTTAATAAACAGGTTAAAGTTTTTCCATGACTTGTATGATTGGGTTGGGGAACCTTCTGCACAACAGGAAATGTAAGGGAAAATTCCTGTTTCCGGACTCTAACTCAAAAACGGTATGTCCAATCGAATTCAAACTTGACAGGGAGATACATCACCATCATAGCTAAAGTTTCTTTCGAAACTGGTGCATAAGTTATAACATGTACAAAATCCCAACTTGTACACGACAAATATACACATTTAGAAATTTGTATTATAATCCATGAATGCCAATTAACATAAATATATAAAAGCAATTTTTGTCACTTCATTGGTCTGTGCAAGTTACATGAAAATTGTTTTTCCACCAAAACAGGTGGTGGCTGATGAAGTGGAAGATGTTTCGGAAAAGGAAGTGGAGAGTCGAGCAGAGGTAATAAATGTCTTTTAACATCTAGCACACCCTAGATTCCCTATAGCAAGAAGTATATTTTTGCATCATATTTTTCTCAGAATGGGGAGTTGTGTGAGGACTAGTGTTACTTGCTTCTCTTTGGCAAGTGAGCAGGAATTGCTTTCACTTGATTAACTTGCGTGCAGAGAAACATTTTTTTATGGTTGTGAGCTTTATCAACTGCATAAAAGCTTGAAATTAGAAGTACATGTTAAGTCAATTTGCCTAATATCTAAGCAGTTATGCATTTTTAAGTTGCAGACAAATGATAGAAATATTCCCGTCGGTCATATTGTTCTGCTCTGTTTTACATCTTAAGTCATTCTTACCAACATGCAATCAGTGTAAGAAATATAGTTCGGCATCTTGGATGTAACACAGTAGAGCTGAAACAATTATTTGTACTAATTAATTAGCAGTTTATCAAAGCACTAGTCAATGCCAATATTATGAAATTGTTTATTTTATTGCGTTAATACATCTTACCTAGTGGACAGATGCATTTGTCCGGTGTTCTGCCGGTCTCGCCAAACATTAGAAAAAAAAACGTCCTGAGCTGGGCTCAACCCCACAATAGGGGAAAAGGGCGTAGAAACCCCTCTTCCCAATGACTCCTCCATAGCCTCAATCAGTCCACCAGTAGGAGGTCGCCTCCGTTCTTTCAGAAGAGACTGGCAAGCAAACAATTGTTCATCCAACATGTTAAACATTATCACCAATGGCTACGTACTACCATTCCTCTCAAAACCTAACTTGGTCAGATTTCCTCTGATAATATCAGAATACAAGGCCCTACCAAAAGACCAAGCTTTGGTCGATTGCATCCAGTCTCTTCTGTCAAAGAACGCTATCGCAAGGGTGGAAAATGTAAAATCTCTCAGGTTTTACAGTCTCCTGTTTCTAGTACCCAAGCCTCACCAAAGGTGGAGGCCAGTCATAGACTTAAGTAGGCTCAACACTTTTCTACACATAGAAAGTTCAAAATGGAAACTCCAGAGTCCATCAGGACCTCCCTGATTCTAGGGGAATTGGTATCATCAATAGATCTATCGGACGCCTACCTTCACATCCCCATACATCCACTCTCAAGGAAATACCTAAGATTTTGACACAGGTCCCAGGTGTTCCAGTTCACATCCCTCCCATTCAGAATGGCCACAGCCCCCCCAGGTCTTTACAATGATCGTAAAGGAAGTCAAACTCATGGGCCTCTCCAGAGGACTCAGACTTCATCAATACCTGGGCGACTGGCTGATCAGGTCTCAGTCTCGGGAAGAAGCTCAAATGAACACTCAGACAGTGGTAAATCTAACCCAGTCCTTTGGGTGGATCATAAATCAGGAAAAATCAGAACTGAATCCTACTCAGGTGTTTTCGTTCGTGGGCTACGAGTACCACCTAGATTCAGCCCTTGTAAAACCCACTCAAGAGAGATGGCTCAAACTTCAGGATTTGATCCTACAACTCAAGTCAAAACATGTTTTGACTGCAAGATGTTTGATGGGTTACTAGCCTCAACAGAGAAAATGGTCCCAGAGGGACAACTCCACATGAGGCCCTTCCAGTTTCACCTCGAGGAGCACTGGAAATATCCTCAGTCGCTGGACAGCCTCCTTCCTTGGACAGAAGCCATCTCTGCACACCTCGATTGGTGGCAGAATCCTGCAAACGTGATGAAGGGTTCAGACCTTCATCCCAAAGACCACAGTATCCAAATCTTTACAGACGCCTCAAACGAAGGTTGGGGCGCTCACTTAGATCAAAGTTCTACCAGCGGTCTGTGGTCACCCCAGGAAAAAGGACTTCACATAAACGTCCTAGAATTGAAAGCTGTCTCTCTGGCCCTGAGACACTTCAAAGACCAGTGTCAGGACCAAACAGTGCTAGTTGCGATGGACAACTCAACTGTGATAGCGTACATAAACAAACAGGGCGGAACACACTCAGCGCAGATGTGTGCTCTCCTGTGGAGGATTATGACCTGGTGCCATCACTTCCACATAACTCTGAAAGCCAGGCACATTCCAGGGTGCCTGAATGTGATGGCTGACCTACTGTCCAGGTCGAATCAGGTTCAGTCAACAGAATGGTCACTACATCCACAGGTGTTCAAACAGATCTGCCAGAAGTGGTTCACCCCCCACGTGGACCTATTTGCCACTCATCTGAACCACAAGGTTCCACTCTACATGTCTCCGATCCCAGACCCAAAGGCCTGGGACACAGATGCTCTAAACATAAACTGGACGGGTCTCACTGCCTATGCTTACCCTCCAATGGCTCTCCTTCACAAGGTGATCCAAAAAATATGCATACAGAGTGCCAGAGCCTACCGGTCCGGTACTGGTTACGGCTGCCCTCACAGATATACTGTACCCATTAGTAATTGTCACCTATTCCCACCGGTCCGGTGCTGGTCATGTGACAGCAAAATACACATACAGAGTGCCAGAACCTACCGGTCCGGTACTGCATGTTACAGCTACCCTCAGATATACCCATTAATATTTTGTCACCAACCCCCACCGGTCCGGTGCTGGTGATGTGACAACATTAATAAACATACACCGGGTACCAGAGCCTACTTGTCCGGTAGTGGCTGCAGTTCTGTCCGGTAGTGTTTGCAGTTTTTCCCATTATTTTGTCACTAATTCACACCTGTCCGGTGCGGGTCATGTTTGACAAAACAGGATACCCTGGATGTCAGTTTCTGCCAGTCTGATACCAGCTACACTTGCCCTCTGAATTTTTGCTATTGTCACTAGGTGTCACTAGGTCCCACCAGTCTGGTGCTGTTCATGTGACAAGATATTGACATACACGGGGTGCTAGCCCCTACTGGTACGGTACTGGTTAAAGGTCATGTGACAAGAAAACATAGGCAGGGTACCAGAGCCTACCAGCCCGGTACCGGCTACAGTTACCCTTTCATAGATTGTCCTATTATTTTGTCACCCATTCCAGCTTTTATGGTGCTGGTCATGTGACAACAAATAAATTGACAGCGTGCTAGAGCCTACCGAACCGGTACTGGGTACGGCTGCTGTCACAGATTTGCCCAATAATAATTTGTCACCGGTGCCCACCTGTCCGGTGCTTGGTCATGTGGCAACTCAAGTAAACATACACAGGGTGCCAGAGCCTGTCATCCTGGTACTGGCTACAGTTACCCTCTCACCGGTTTTCTTATTGTCACTAAGTCCCACCGCTGGTCTTGTAACAACATTTTAACACACACGGGGGTGCCAATCCCATTGGTTACAGTTGCTCTTTCACAGAAAGGAAATTTCCAATTATTTTGTCACCAATCCCCACTGACCCAGTGCTGGTCATGTGACAACACAAATATCCATACATTGGGTACCAAACCCTAGTTTACCATTTGCCCATTATTTTGTCGTCGCTTGGCTCTGGTCTGGTACCAGTCGTGTAACCAAAAATATTAGTTTCAATGCCACCAGATGACTGGCTTGGCCAGAAAATGGAAAGGCTCCACCTCAGCTGCCTAAGGTTACACGTCCCAGGCTCACAAGGCAGGAGGTTTGTGAACTGACCATTTAATATGCATTCCTAAATTTCAAGGCAAGTGGTCTCATTACACAAGCTGTTCCCCACAGGGCTGAATATTGTTAAACATGAGGCTGCCATGGGCGCTCAAAGTCCTCTCACTGGTACTTCACCAGCTGACCAAGGCTCCTTTTGAACCAATACAGAAGGCCTCTCTTAAGCACTTGTCTTTCAAGACAGTTATTTTGTTGGCCTTGGGTTCAGGCAATAGATGTAGTGAAAGTCATGCCTGGATGTATAAAAATATTCGCTATCAGGAACATTGGAGTAGGATCTCTATCCTTTGCCCATTTTCCAGTCCTAGAATCAGTTGGCTCAAGAGGGTCTTTCCTATAGTCTTGGTAGTCATACCAGCCTTATCCCAATCTTTGGATAAGTCTCTTAAGGACAATCACTCTGTCCAGTAAGAATCCTACATTTCTACTTATCCAGGACCAAGAACCTCTGCAAAGGTGAAATCTGGTCTTTGTGCCCTTGCGGAAGAGTTCCATAAAGACATTACTTTGATTACCTTCTCTTCCTGGATCTAGGAAATGGCTGTAACACTACCAGCTTTCTGATGAGGAAGCCCAGAGCTTGCATCAAGTCAGACCCCATGGTTTCGAGCCTTTGCTGCTGCCAAGGCATTTCCAGGGGGTGTCTTCTAGGACCAGAATTATATAGTATATTTAAAAAAAACAGAAAAAAGGCTTCTACTCTCCTTGCTTCTGGGATGCCGTGATCCCAAGTGGACCCAGGAGTATAGTGATAGTAATTTTTGTTCCTGTTCTTCTTCCTCTACTAGGTGGGTCAGAACTCTAATCTCCCGCGGTTCTCCCTGTACACTTGGGTAGAGTTTGTACAAAGAAAAAGAGGGGGGAGGGTGTTTTACTTAGGACTGGTCAATTTAACCATTGCCTCAGTCACCCTTATTACTAGTCAGAGTTCTGGGAAATTCACCTTTATTCAGCTACCCTCCATCCACTGGGTAGTTATTCTGCATCTGTCCACTAGGTAAGATGTATTAACGCAATAAAATGGAAAATTTAATAGTAAATTAAATTTTTATGAGTTAATACCTTACCTAGTGGACAAGGGGAGTCCCACCCTACCTTCCCTGCTGTTTTAAGCTAAAAAAGGGGACTTTTTAAGATAGACCACAAAAAGAGGAAGTGCACATGCGCAGTACACTGACAGGGAGGCTACACAGCCACCTGGAGAGTGAACAGGACACTACCAGTCCCGGCCAGAGCCTGGCTCAGAATGTTTTTTTCTAACATTTGGCGAGGCCGGCAGAGCACCGGACAAATGCATCTGTCCTCTAGGTAAGGTATTAACTTATAAAAATTTAATTTACTATCAAATTTTCCAATTGTTTCCTTATGTATATCACCACATAGCGGATTTTATGCGATCGTTGAAACTAAGAGTATCTCGAGTGAAGACCTTAAAACTTCTTAACTTAAAGCCTTTATATGCATTTTATTTTTAAAATATCAAAATATTACATTGTTGGCCAATTTACCCATTAATCTGGTGAATTCTATGCTTTTCAGCATCTTGTGATCCGCCATTTTGTTTGTTTACATCCGGAATACACGTTTTCGGTATTTCTCATACATGCTGTATGTCAGAAACAGTTAATTGGTTAAGTCGACAGTTAATGCAAGCGACTACCCGGCTAGCAAATTTGACTAATCATTTCAGCTCTATAACACAGTGATTGGTCAGAACTAGTTTGTAAAGAGTTCTGAGGGGCTATTGTCATACTTTTGTGTACTGTGTCATTGGTCATTATATTTAAGTCCATTATAACCAAATTTAATAATTCTTACAATAATATGTAACTAATTTACAATTGATACAGGATATGGTCTTTCACTGAATAATTATGCAATAATAACAATCAGACATGCTTATTGTTTCACTTTAAATTATATTATTGCTTAATAATGTTCAATGGTAAAATTTGGAGCTTGTACATGTTAAAACTTTGGTCAAAATTTGCACAAGTAGCAACTTGTACAATATCTGGACTTGTACGTGAGCTGTATATTTTGTTTTTATATTTTGTTTCTCATTTTCTTTCTTCATTGTATGTTGCAGCAATCAGTAGACTGGAGAAATATCCCTGGATGGGATGCTGTTGACAAGATTACTGACCATCTACTAACCATTAGCTCACTCTCCATGACGTCTGAAGAGACATTGACCACTGTGCTCCTCTTCAACCAGCTGGACACCTATGACAAAAGTCGGACAACATTTTCACCCCGACACCAGGAACGTCTCCTTACTGGCCGGTTCAAGGTGTCCAAAAAGAAACAGGGTGTCACAGCGGGTGTTGACAGTGCACGAAGGTTAGCATTATCCATTTTTTCCAATCATTCAAGTCAGTAATATACAGCTGCACCTCATTATTATGCTAATGTTAATAAAAACAGAGGGTAATTATGTTTTCCTAATATTTAAGGCATACAGCAAATGGGTTCCATTGAAAATTCCCGATCAAAACCTGTGGCGTGAGTGAGGACCTGTCTGGGGATATGTTGGCGCCAAGTTGGCCCAATCGAGTTTAGATATTACACCTCAGGTCAGGCCAAAACAAATCCATAATTGGATTTAAGTATAGGGAATATGTTGAAATCAAAGTGCTTGTTTCCTACTTTAACCAATACAATTACATGAAAACAAGACTGGGAGTGTTGACTTAACATACTAAAAATATGAGGTTATTAAAGTTGACATGTCAAGGTGTCATGGGACAGAGAGTACTTTAGCAAAAATATTACCAACAAATAGGGGTGGGACGAGTACAAATAATTCGGGTGGATTACTCGCAGATAAAAACTCAACTCGACGTCGAGCCCTCGCGAGGTTTAGTATCCACCTCAACGGGAAACGACATCCAATATGGCGGCTCCGGTAAATGAAAAAAATATAAAGGTAAAAGCTTTGAATCGCTTAAATTAGTTATTGTCAGCACATATTATCAATGACATTATGTTCAAAATAGTGGATTATGCGATTTAATGTAAGGTGTGTTATATATGTTTTGTTAACTAAAAAACATAACCAGTTCTGTAGGTTGTTATATATACACGGGTATTCGACCTTGAGAATTGGGATCGAATTTTTGTGAAATTGCCCTCGCTCGGCAAGTGTCGACTGCTCGGTTGCACCCCTACCGCCAAATGCAAAAGGTTGGCGATTCACTGCCAGGATCTGGGAAAGGTGACAAGTGCTTCATATCTTTGTAATATTATCAAACGCTATATCCCAACTAGTGATCTTAGATGAAATTGGTGCAAACCTGTCTGTTGTGCTAACCACCAATACTTCTATCTTTCCTTTATCAATACAGTTTTGTGATACTTGTTTTTATTGCGTTAATACATCCTATCTAATGGACAATCGGTTTACCGTCAGTGCGACCGGTCCCACCAAACATCAGAAAAAGACGTCCTGTAAAACTACCGGCAGGACCGGCCACAGAGTGTGCATTCCCCAGGTGGCACACGGTACTTCATTTCCTGTCTCATCATAGTGACATCAAAGCATCTTTTTCATTTGGTGCGAAGAGTGTGCAGACGTGTTTTCTACAAAGAAACTCTATCTTTGTATCCACCAGAAGCAGCCGGTGGATACTTGGGTTTAGCGTTCGCTACGCCACCGCTGCGCATAGAGAGATTTTCGGCCTTAACACTCTAACAGGAAAATGACAACAGCTAGGTTCACCAAATTTGCAGAATATCTTCATTGGGAGGTAAGCTTCTCTGGGAAGGAAAATAGTCTCATTCTGAAAAACAAGATGGCCGAAACGGGCATTTCTTTGAAAATAATCTAAATTTTTCTACTGGCTGTTTCTCGAAGAAGGTTGAATCTCTTCATAGGTGATATGTATAACAGATATACATGTCCTCTACAACCTTGCACACATTTGACCTTGAAGCTCTTAATTCAAGGTCATCCACAGAGTGCCGAAGTAACCCACATAGCGGACTTTAAAAGTGCCTATATCCCTTACTATTGGTCCTAGAGGTTTGCAATGTGAAACCAACCTATAGGAAATCATGTGCTGTGGATCTTCAGATGTTGTCAGATTTGACCTTGGCCCCTCCTTCAAGGTCAAATGAGGAGAGCCAAAGTTAAAACTGCTTATAACTCGCTTATTATTGCTCCTAGAGGTTTGGGATGGTAAACCAACCTATAGAAACTCATGGGCTGGGAATCTTTTGTGTGGTCATATTTAACCTTGGGCCCCTCGTTCAAGGTCATACGAGGATAGCCAAACTTAAAAGTGCTTATAACTCGCTTATTATTGGTCCTAGAGGTTTGAAGCTCTCTGACCAGGAGGCACTAGCATTGCATCAGGTCAAAGCCCATGATGTCAAGGCCTTTACTGCTTCTAAGGCCTTCCAGTCAGGGGCCTCCTTAGAGCAGATTTTGTCAGCCTGTCACTGGAAATCCCATAACACCATCACACAGTTTTATCTGAAGGATTTGGCTTGGGCTGATACAGAGCTTTTTCATTTAGGGCCAGTGGTGGCTGCCCAACAGGTCCGCCACCAAGCCAAAAAATGAGGAGATATGTAGATATGTAAATATGTATATATGTACATAACTTGTACAATTAATTTTAAAAAAAATGTGAGTTGCTTCCTTTGGTAGGTTTATTTCTTATGTGACTGAACTCAACCCTCTCTTCCTATTCTCAGAGCAGGTCTGAGACAAAAGGAGGGGGGCAACCTTGGACTTCTGGGTAACCGGTTAGTCTCAGCCGTCCCTGAACTTTGAGGTCATCCGACCCAAGGTCAATATGGGCCTCTTCAGTTTATTGTATGAGTTCATGTATGTCCCTAGCAGCTTACCCGCCTGCCAAGCGGTAGTTATTCAGCAATTGTCCATTGGATAGGATGTATTAACGCAATAAAATTGCAAATTTAATAAGTAAATTAAATTTTGATAAGTTAATACCCTATCCAATGGACAGGCAAAGCCAACCCTTCCGGCCCCGCTATCAGCTTACTAGGGGTCTTAATAGGATTAGACATGAAAAAGATGCTTTGACGTCACTATGATGAGACAGGAAATGAAGTACCTTGCGCCACCTGGCTAATGCACACTCTGTGACCGGTCCTGCCGGTAGTTTTATAGGCTGTCTTTTTTTAACGTTTGGCGGGACCGGTCATGCCCAGCGGTAAAGCAATTGTCCATTGGATAGGGTATTAACTTATAAAAATTTATTTTACTTATTAAATTTGCAATTTGTTACATATTTTGGTGAGAGGTCTTTTTATTTATTTTTTCGTAATGTTCTGTTTTCCTTGTAAGTTACTTTCCCTATTTGGTTAATAATAATGGTCAAGTTGTATGTTTATCTAGGAGTTTCCTGGGAGATGGAATTCCAGCACAGTGGCCAAGTGTCAACAGAGTCACGGAGACCCTGTGCATCAAGCTGTGTTCCCTGCAAAGAAGCCCGAAGAAAAAGGGCTCCATTGCTTTTACAGCTGTATTAGACAGATACAGTGCTATAGCCCGGGCTGTATCATGCAATGGCGTGCTCAACAGCAAGACGAGTCTTGTGCTGCCACCAATAAACCTGCACACCCTGAGACAGTGGTCAGTATTTTCATTTTCAGTAAAAGCATTTTCACCTTCAGCCTTGTATTGTTTCAATAGGATATTATGGTAGATACCCTAACTCAATATATTAATGTCAACATTAAGATGTTATTCAAGGTGATTTGATAAAGTCGGTATCCCAGTATCGAGACAATTTTATTTGAAAACCGACAACACCATTACAAAAGAACATATAAACAGTCTTATTAAACATGTAAAATGTTAATTGGCCTGTGTAAATTTTAAGACATAATAAACTTGATAAGCTCTCATTTTAAAATAAATTAGCAGTTTCTTTGAAGAAAACAAGTCATGTTTGGATTGCATAAATTTATTTCCTGTCACTAAGGTCACTTCACTTGCGGTAATACATAAAACCAATGTTTTTGGTATTCTAAAATATCGATTCACAGTTCGCAAATAAGAAAATCTGGCAAAAAATGCAAGCACTGGTTTTTCTCTACAGGATATTTAAAGTAATATTCATTTTCGCAATCTTAGTACCATACAGTTTGTTTAGACTCCATCATTATAGAGTGACTTCAGTATAATTCCAGTATGTTTATCTGGAGATTTTTGTCGGTTCCATTGTCGGGCTTCCATTTTAGCTAAAGTCCACTTATTGATAAACCGAAAAGCCATTCTTGAATATTTACGTTTCGGGTGAAACTACTGAAAATCCTGATGCTGAAGAAAAAAATAGGTTTGATGTTGATATTAATAATAAGATTCGATCCCAAACATAGAGTTCTGTTTTGTAAGGGAACAGAGATTTTCAAAGTAATGAAACTGAATAACCATTTAAACACATTTAGGAATATGTAATCTTCATGGAAATTCTAATTGGTTAATTTTAGGTATCAGAAAGAAGAGAGGAGGCAAAACCTGCTGCACCTACTGTTGGGAACGGAGTTGGAATCTGAAACTTCAGTCTCTGCAGAATCCTTTCCAGCAGCACAGGTAAAGCCTACTACTGCCCCTCGCCATGGCCATCAAGAAATGGACTTCCCAGAAGTCCCTAATCGGACAGGAGAGGCCCATTTAAAGTTTCCGAAAAAGAAACTTCACCTTGATGAAGAAACACCTGAGATCACAACAGAGTATGCACCAGAATGTACCCCTAGTCGAAAACTGCCTCGAAGTACACAGTGGTACCAGTCAAGGGCATTAAAGGTGGATTCTGAAAGGGAGGAGAGAGGCCAGCCTCCAGTTAAGCGCCACATGAGGATAAAGGAATTTTATGCCTGTGGCAAATGTGGGCTGCCAAAAAATAAGGAGACTGGTCACAGCCAGTCAAAGGGCAGATGGTTTTGTCCTAGAGAGGGTATAACATTAGATGAATGGAAGGCCTCTTTGCCAAAGAAGCCTGAAAAAAATGTGCAGAATATGCCAGAGTAATTACAGACTAACCCACCTATCCCAAAATCTGAAATCTCTGCTTCCTGGTTACCTTCAGACCCAAATCATTGGAACTAAAATATATGTTCCAGTAAATATGCGAAATCAGTAAATACGCGTATTCCCTAGAAATTTCAGTAAATACGCATATTTACTGTTTTTTTGGTGCAGTAAATACGCGTATTTACTGAAATCATTGTGAAGACTTTATATCTTAAATATCTTGGATGTTTTCTGCTATGTCTTCATATTAACAGTTACACGTGTTGTCACAATTCCGTGCATGTCATAATACCGTGTGTTTTTCTTTAGAAATCTATCCAGCAATACAGTGGCTTTCAGCCTGCGATATTTTATTGAATTTTCATTTAATTGATCGTTATTTATGCTCCATTTCTTAATTTACTGTCATATGAATGCATAGGTTTCACAATTAGTTTGTTCAATATTGACGCACGGAATTATGACATGCACGGAATTGTGACAACCCGTGTACTTCAAACTTTAAATGGCTTTTGTCATATTCAAAGTGTGATATTTGTTTACAATCCAGCACTGGGATAACTATTTATCATCAATTTACAATTTCAAAAGTATTTGATAGTACATGCAGACTTGTTTGGGTGTAAATCACGTCTTAAATGATAAGGTAAAATTTCTGCTGAATGAAGGTACATTTAAAATATGTTAATATTTGGAAATTTAAATTAATTTCCTAAAGTTTTATTTATTTCCAATAAAAATGCTTTCTATGTATCAGTCACATAAAAATAGTGAAAAGTTAAATGATCTTTTATTATTTGTAAGGATGAACTAGGTCCTTAGTACCAGTGGGACTGAAAATAATATAAGCTTAAATGAAATATCTACAGAAAGCACATATCTAAAATTTTTAGAAATAAATATTTAAAAGCCCAGTGCTAGTTTTTCAACATAGTTGCATCTAATGTATCCTAACATGAAGTATGCTTAGTATGTTCTGAGAGTCATCATAATGGAGTAAAACATTCAAATATAATTGATAGTTTGGTTTACAATTTCATATTATATAGAGTGAAATGTTCCAATATGATATACAGTTTGGTTTACCTTTAATATTATATAATTACAAACAGTGAACATCAAAGTTTCATTACACATATTTACTGAAAGTCAAACCAGTAAACTTGTGAAATAACACAGGTAATAAATCAGTAAATGCACGTATTTTCTGAAAATTTTAGGGAATCCTGGTATTTACTGATTTCACATATTTACTGTAACATATACAAGAAAGTGAAGGGTATTATTTTGATTTTAAATAGCAAGTATTAAACAAAAATTAGACCATCTCTTTCCTTAGTGTCAGTGATAAACCAGCTTGCTTTTTATCCGTCTCCCACAGATTGTACAATAGATTACACAATTACATATGGCTGGGATGCATGTTTTACTGGATGTACTTGAAGAAATTGAATAATTTATTAATATGCACTATGTCGTTGTTTATTTATAAAAATATGCCCCACCGACATCCTCTCAAAAAGCATCTTTCATGTATTAAGTTACCATTGTTCATTATTACCGGTAAAATTGGTGACAAGGAACAAAATTAGCATCAAGGGCTTGGATGGACATTTCTACTTGTAGATAAGTCGAGGCAGTTGGAATGGTCCCTTAAATTTCGAGATAACAAGGTTAGACTGTAATTAAATTGCTGGCTTCTGTGTTTCCTTTTGCCCAGTAATTAATTGGCATATGTGTATTGTGATGAATGTTATTGATGTAAAACATTAGTCCAAAGTGTTTGATCTCAAATGAAAAGTTGGGGTAAATTATTAACTGGTGTTTGGTCTTTTACAGTCAAAATCCTTAGATGGATTTTTTCACATTCAAGGTTAGGTTTTAAAAATTTGTTGAGAGTGTAAAATATGTGCTTGAATGTGAACCAAGTGACTGTTACAATGCCATTAAAGTATGAAATTTAATGTTAATGTCAGAATGGGTTGTACACTTTATTGTGTATATGTCATATTGGATGAAAGTCTGATTGTAAGACATTTAGTTGTAATCTTGAGACATTTATCAGCTGTTCAGGTTAGAGAGAAGCAAAAAGTGTGTTTGTCGGTGTCTAATGGTGTGTAATGAAGATGATTTTCCCATAAAATTTAAAGAATGTCTGTAATCCAGAAATAATGAGATTCTGTTAAGTCCTGCTTTGATCCTGAGTCAGTCTGAAAGCTCATACAACGAAATGTAGATAAGGAAAAAGCTGTTGTAATGTACATCAGAATTGGATGTGCTTTATGATTGTGAAGATTGATTAGAATAACTTGGATGAGTGTCTAGCTGCTTCATATTTAAAAGTTTTCAAGTATGCCATCCAGCTGGACGGGCAGTCGGCATGCGGAAATATTCTGTTCAATGTTGTATCTCAATGAGGGGTAGGAATGTTGACACTGCTAAGGACATTGGTCATATGGGATGTAGCCATGTAAGATTGTAATGTTACCTCGATTGAATTTTGACCATGACAATGTGACCTTGACCGTAGAGTACGGTGTTGGAGGCTGATATTTGGTAGGGGCATTGGTTAGGATAGAAAAATATGCAGTACCACACTGTGACCTTGATTTCACATCTGACCTTGCCTTAGTAATGTTAAGCTTTAATACTTCTCTAGGCTATTTATCAAATTTTTAGGGTGTTCATATTTGGTTGGGAGATATTTTTGGGCGAGTAGCATCATTGTAATTATTATTAGCCTTTAATCTTCTTGCAGTGAAATTTTAACATTGTGATTTAATTTTTTAAGAGGTTATATCTGGGAAAGCCAAAGATGTATGATGTTTGTAGATATTTGAAATGGGATGCACATGTTCAAAGTCATGATGTCGTGGGGGTGACCTTTAGAATTGTCATTGTTTATTAACATCTCTTGATATAGCAATATAGCAAGATATGAATATCAGAGTTAGTAGTTCGCAGCTACAAAATTGCTGTTATTTAAAAAAAAGACATTGAAAGTATTACAAAGTAGCTGAGTATATATCGTGTACAAGTTGGGATTTTGTTCAAGTTATAACTTGTACAAAATCTTATTCAAGTTATAACTTGTACGGCTGAGTTGTACAAGTTATAACTTGTACAAAATCTTTTTCAAATTTTGTACAAGTTATAAATTGTACAAAAATTGTGCCCATACAAGTTATAACTTGTACAGCAGTATTCTTCACTGATGTTTGGTGATTTGTTTTGGCTTTTAACTTTTCAAATTTCAATAGGCTTTAATATAGGTATTCCTTTTAAGGAAACTGTAGTAATGTGACAAATTCTATATCAGTTTATCCAGAAAGATTCAAATAGATAGATAATTTTTTTATTGTCCTGCCTGTATGTTGTTGTTTATTGTTCTTTGAACATTTCAAATTAAATTGGCTTTTAGTATTGGTACTCCATTTAATCTAACAAAAACTCTAAAAAAAAAAATTAAAGTTGGAAATTTCCAAAGTCATCAATGGAATAAATTTGGAAATATTAAGTGATACTGAGGATGTGTTTAAGTTGTTTACCAAAGTGCACCATAAGCAGAATATTAACAGGAAATGGTAAGCCTTTTAATTCTGATTTCTTTGATCTAAGCAAAAAAAGGTTAAATGTCATTTAAGGGTGCATAGATAGGACCCCAAGCCAAAGAAAGATTTTGTACAAGTTATAACTTGTACAAAATCCCAAATTGTACACGACATATATATTCAATGTTAAATTTCACTAACCGGTAAACCGGGACTGTCATATTCTATTAACATTACGGGTAACTACTGAAACAGATCCGAGCACATTTCGTACAAAAAGTGTGATGTCCCTATATTTCAATACAGAAGAAACAAAATTGGTTTGACATCAATATAAATGTTGTGAATCAATCCCAAAAGTACAGCAATGTGCCATATAATTTCAAGTGTGTGATATTAAACCTGAATATGATAGGTATAAGTCTGATTGGATGAAATGTCAATTTTTAGGTGGGATGCGTGTAACCAAACCGCCTATTAGATTAATGTGTCCGACGTCCGTCTGTCTGTCCGTCCATCCACATTTTATTTCCTGAAACCTAAGTGGAAAACTGTTTGTCTAATCGAATTCAAGCTTGACAGGGAAATAGTTCACCATCATAGCTAGGTTTCTTTAAAAATTGCTGTAATACTGTCTGTTTGTTTGTCTGTTTTTTGTCCCTTTGTCTGTCCGCCAGCATTTCCGTTTCAAAGTCGAAATCCGTCAAAATTTCCGTTTCCGGACTCTGACTCGAATAACAGTTTGTCCAATTGAATTTAAACTTGACAGGGAGATCACCATCATAGCTAGGTTCCTTTTAAAATTGGTGTCATTCCGTTTGTTCGTTTGTCTGTACATCAGCATTTCCGTTTCCGGACTCTAATTCAAAAACGCTTGGTCCAATCAAATTCTAACTTGACAGGGAGATAGATCGCCATCATAGTTAAGTTGCTTTTGAAATAGGTGTAATTCTGCCCTTTCGTTTGTCCGTTTATAGCATAGATACAATTATGTAACCTGGATTACAAGTTTTACGTTTGTTAGCACGTCTAACACATTCACCTTAACTGGGTGACCTAAGATTCTTTCCTTGTTTCTAGATGTAATTACAGTAGTCGCTAACCTTATTACTACCTGCGCAACCCGCCTTTTGGGACATCTTTGACCCTCTTGTTACGTGTGATCTAATGTTAATTGATGTTTCCCAAGAATGGGATCGGGGTATTTTTGTTGCTGTGTTTTACTTTAAAGTTTTTGTATAGTGAACGTGAGATATTTAGATTTTTAGTTTTCATGTTAATGTATGGTGCTTTTTTTGTAAATATCCCAGTTGACATTTTACCAGTGCTTTTTATAAAATTCTGCATTTGTTGCAGTTTTGAATTTACTATTAAGATTTTAAGAATACAAGAAATAGGGATTCAAAGGTCATGTAGAAATTGGCTAGAATTTGTGTGGTGTAATTGCACATATTTACAGAGTGATATGATATTGAATAATATTTTGGCTTGTAGATCCCTGTGAATGTAATATTGAAGAAATACTTAAGGTTGTGCGATAACAGTCTGAAAATTTTTTGAAATAATTAGAACGTGTTTAGTGTGACAGTAAATAGATTTGTTCTGCAGATTATTAATTACATTTCTAGTCAGTATTATGTAAAGTGATTTCTTATTAGAATTAGATATGTGTCTATAACGTTAGTCATGTTCTGCAAGTTATTAAGTGTATTTCTCTTCAGTATTATGTAAATAAATTTTTTATTAGAATTGGATATTGTTTAATAAAGTTAGATTTGGACGTAAAATATTTTTACTTTAACATAGCAGTTGCCCTCAGGGTAAAACATAAATGTTATAGAGGTTATTAAAAGAAAATTTAGATAAAGATAATATTTCATCAAAATTTAAACAGAAAAAAAAAGCATTTTTTATGATCTAGCCTTTGTTTTAGTTAATGGCCCTGAGTAAAATGTTACTTGTCATGTGCAAGCAAGAAATTGTGAGCATCCAGTCAGGATTACTGGTTTGATAGGAAATGTGATTCCAGGGAGCACATTGGAAGTTTTGAATCTCTAAATTAATTTTTTCTTGCATTTTTGTCTTTAATTTTGATATTGTTTTATTTTTCTTATTGGTTCTTTAATTTTGATATTGTTGTATTTTTTCTTTTTTTATAGATTTGAAAAATTTAATAAAAGATTTAATATGAACTTATATTTTCTTTTGCCCCCTTTTACCCCCCTAGACGGAGTACTTTATGCCCCTAGCTTGGCGCAATGGATAGCGCGTCGGACTTCTAGTAAGGTATTATTAAAGGTATTCGGAGGCTGTGGGTTCGAGTCCCACCAGAGTCGACAGTAATTTTTGAAAACATGGTGTAAATTTTTCATGCTATATCGCTTGCAGAATATTCATATCTAACATATTTGACATTAAAGAGATTACTGATAGCAATTTAAATCAACCACATCACAGTTTTGGAAAAAAGTGGGCTAATCTAGTCTTCACCATACGTATCTTTACATTGCAAATTAAGTAAAGAAACAAAAAATTGTCAGCCGGAATAGCTCAGTTGGGAGAGCGTTAGACTGAAGATCTAAAGGTCCCTGGTTCAATCCCGGGTTCCGGCAAGGAATATCCTGGTGGCTGACCAAGAATTTTACAAACTTTTATGTATAATTGAAAGCCATCTTTCCAACACAAACAAAACACATCCCAGTCACCAATCTTGAATTATTTATCACATTACTGAGGAGTTTTTATCAAGGTCTTTTATTGATGCACAATATATTCAATGTTTCCTTGAAACATATTCAAACTTTTCAGTACCAACATATCTCTATAAAATATGTCTAATATGAAGGAAATGATTTACCCAAATCTGTGTGTTTTGACAGCAATTATCACTTTATGACAGATGTCAGCTGACACACATTATGCACATACCTTCTGAAAATGGAACAAAAGGTGTAGCTACAGACGGAAACTGGAAATATTTAAATAATGCAAGCCTTTCAACCCTAGGTCCCTCTTGGTTTCTTGGCAATAAAATACCATCAACAAAAAGCAATACTTATAGGCAGTATAAATGCCCTAAACATTCAATAATATTATTGCAAAAACTAGTGGTAGGTAATCTAATACGAATTAAGTGAAGAATCTGCTACCTTAATTCAAAATTTATTACATCAGTTGCTACATATTATGCAAACATCCTACATTTTAACCAGATATTGAAATGCAGCTTTCTAAATTCTGAGTGTTTTGATAGCAATTATCAAATTCTGACAGATGTCAGTTGACTGGCACTTTAAACAACACAGTATGTTTATACCTTTTGAAAATGATACAAAAGATATAGTTACAGAAGAAACGTGGAAAAATTCCAATAATGCAAACCTTTTTAACCCTGTGTCCCTCTTGGTTTTTGTGCAATAAAATAACATCAACAAAAAGCAATACCTATAGGCAGCATGGATATCGTTAACATTCAATAATATTATTACAAAAAAGAGTGGTAGGTATTCTGATATGAACAAAAATTTTCAAACTTCATACATTTTGACCGCATAGTGAAGTGCAGCATTCTGTTTTATTAAACAATCATACAGCGAAGGACTCTGTGGCGCAATGGATAGCGCGTCGGACTTCTAGTAAGGTATTATTAAAGGTATTCGGAGGCTGTGGGTTCGAGTCCCACCAGAGTCGACAGTAATTTTTGAAAACATGGTGTAAATTTTTCATGCTATATCGCTTGCAGAATATTCATATCTAACATATTTGACATTAAAGAGATTACTGATAGCAATTTAAATCAACCACATCACAGTTTTGGAAAAAAGTGGGCTAATCTAGTCTTCACCATACGTATCTTTACATTGCAAATTAAGTAAAGAAACAAAAAATTGTCAGCCGGAATAGCTCAGTTGGGAGAGCGTTAGACTGAAGATCTAAAGGTCCCTGGTTCAATCCCGGGTTCCGGCAAGGAATATCCTGGTGGCTGACCAAGAATTTTACAAACTTTTATGTAAAATTGAAAGCCATCTTTCCAACACAAACAAAACACATCCCAGTCACCAATCTTGAATTATTTATCACATTACTGAGGAGTTTTTATCAAGGTCTTTTATTGATGCACAATATATTCAATGTTTCCTTGAAACATATTCAAACTTTTCAGTACCAACATATCTCTATAAAATATGTCTAATATGAAGGAAATGATTTACCCAAATCTGTGTGTTTTGACAGCAATTATCACTTTGTGACAGATGTCAGCTGACACACATTATGCACATACCTTCTGAAAATGGAACAAAAGGTGTAGCTACAGACGGAAACTGGAAATATTTAAATAATGCAAGCCTTTCAACCCTAGGTCCCTCTTGGTTTCTTGGCAATAAAATACCATCAACAAAAAGCAATACTTATAGGCAGTATAAATGCCCTAAACATTCAATAATATTATTGCAAAAACTAGTGGTAGGTAATCTAATACGAATTAAGTGAAGAATCTGCTACCTTAATTCAAAATTTATTACATCAGTTGCTACATATTATGCAAACATCCTACATTTTAACCAGATATTGAAATGCAGCTTTCTAAATTCTGAGTGTTTTGATAGCAATTATCAAATTCTGACAGATGTCAGTTGACTGGCACTTTAAACAACACAGTATGTTTATACCTTTTGAAAATGATACAAAAGATATAGTTACAGAAGAAACGTGGAAAAATTCCAATAATGCAAACCTTTTTAACCCTGTGTCCCTCTTGGTTTTTGTGCAATAAAATAACATCAACAAAAAGCAATACCTATAGGCAGCATGGATATCGTTAACATTCAATAATATTATTACAAAAAAGAGTGGTAGGTATTCTGATATGAACAAAAATTTTCAAACTTCATACATTTTGACCGCATAGTGAAGTGCAGCATTCTGTTTTATTAAACAATCATACAGCGAAGGACTCTGTGGCGCAATGGATAGCGCGTCGGACTTCTAGTAAGGTATTATTAAAGGTATTCGGAGGCTGTGGGTTCGAGTCCCACCAGAGTCGACAGTAATTTTTGAAAACATGGTGTAAATTTTTCATGCTATATCGCTTGCAGAATATTCATATCTAACATATTTGACATTAAAGAGATTACTGATAGCAATTTAAATCAACCACATCACAGTTTTGGAAAAAAGTGGGCTAATCTAGTCTTCACCATACGTATCTTTACATTGCAAATTAAGTAAAGAAACAAAAAATTGTCAGCCGGAATAGCTCAGTTGGGAGAGCGTTAGACTGAAGATCTAAAGGTCCCTGGTTCAATCCCGGGTTCCGGCAAGGAATATCCTGGTGGCTGACCAAGAATTTTACAAACTTTTATGTATAATTGAAAGCCATCTTTCCAACACAAACAAAACACATCCCAGTCACCAATCTTGAATTATTTATCACATTACTGAGGAGTTTTTATCAAGGTCTTTTATTGATGCACAATATATTCAATGTTTCCTTGAAACATATTCAAACTTTTCAGTACCAACATATCTCTATAAAATATGTCTAATATGAAGGAAATGATTTACCCAAATCTGTGTGTTTTGACAGCAATTATCACTTTGTGACAGATGTCAGCTGACACACATTATGCACATACCTTCTGAAAATGGAACAAAAGGTGTAGCTACAGACGGAAACTGGAAATATTTAAATAATGCAAGCCTTTCAACCCTAGGTCCCTCTTGGTTTCTTGGCAATAAAATACCATCAACAAAAAGCAATACTTATAGGCAGTATAAATGCCCTAAACATTCAATAATATTATTGCAAAAACTAGTGGTAGGTAATCTAATACGAATTAAGTGAAGAATCTGCTACCTTAATTCAAAATTTATTACATCAGTTGCTACATATTATGCAAACATCCTACATTTTAACCCGATATTGAAATGCAGCTTTCTAAATTCTGAGTGTTTTGATAGCAATTATCAAATTCTGACAGATGTCAGTTGACTGGCACTTTAAACAACACAGTATGTTTATACCTTTTGAAAATGATACAAAAGATATAGTTACAGAAGAAACGTGGAAAAATTCCAATAATGCAAACCTTTTTAACCCTGTGTCCCTCTTGGTTTTTGTGCAATAAAATAACATCAACAAAAAGCAATACCTATAGGCAGCATGGATATCGTTAACATTCAATAATATTATTACAAAAAAGAGTGGTAGGTATTCTGATATGAACAAAAATTTTCAAACTTCATACATTTTGACCGCATAGTGAAGTGCAGCATTCTGTTTTATTAAACAATCATACAGTGAAGGACTCTGTGGCGCAATGGATAGCGCGTCGGACTTTTAGTAAGGTATTATTAAAGGTATTCGGAGGCTGTGGGTTCGAGTCCCACCAGAGTCGACAGTAATTTTTGAAAACATGGTGTAAATTTTTCATGCTATATCGCTTGCAGAATATTCATATCTAACATATTTGACATTAAAGAGATTACTGATAGCAATTTAAATCAACCACATCACAGTTTTGGAAAAAAGTGGGCTAATCTAGTCTTCACCATACGTATCTTTACATTGCAAATTAAGTAAAGAAACAAAAAATTGTCAGCCGGAATAGCTCAGTTGGGACAGCGTTAGACTGAAGATCTAAAGGTCCCTGGTTCAATCCCTGGTTCTGGCAAGGAATATCCTGGTGGCTGACCAAGAATTTTACAAACTTTTATGTATTATTGAAAGCCATCTTTCCAACACAAACAAAACACATCCCAGTCACCAATCTTGAATTATTTATCACATTACTGAGGAGTTTTTATCAAGGTCTTTTATTGATGCACAATATATTCAATGTTTCCTTGAAACATATTCAAACTTTTCAGTACCAACATATCTCTATAAAATATGTCTAATATGAAGGAAATGATTTACCCAAATCTGTGTGTTTTGACAGCAATTATCACTTTGTGACAGATGTCAGCTGACACACATTATGCACATACCTTCTGAAAATGGAACAAAAGGTGTAGCTACAGACGGAAACTGGAAATATTTAAATAATGCAAGCCTTTCAACCCTAGGTCCCTCTTGGTTTCTTGGCAATAAAATACCATCAACAAAAAGCAATACTTATAGGCAGTATAAATGCCCTAAACATTCAATAATATTATTGCAAAAACTAGTGGTAGGTAATCTAATACGAATTAAGTGAAGAATCTGCTACCTTAATTCAAAATTTATTACATCAGTTGCTACATATTATGCAAACATCCTACATTTTAACCAGATATTGAAATGCAGCTTTCTAAATTCTGAGTGTTTTGATAGCAATTATCAAATTCTGACAGATGTCAGTTGACTGGCACTTTAAACAACACAGTATGTTTATACCTTTTGAAAATGATACAAAAGATATAGTTACAGAAGAAACGTGGAAAAATTCCAATAATGCAAACCTTTTTAACCCTGTGTCCCTCTTGGTTTTTGTGCAATAAAATAACATCAACAAAAAGCAATACCTATAGGCAGCATGGATATCATTAACATTCAATAATATTATTACAAAAAAGAGTGGTAGGTATTCTGATATGAACAAAAATTTTCAAACTTCATACATTTTGACCGCATAGTGAAGTGCAGCATTCTGTTTTATTAAACAATCATACAGTGAAGGACTCTGTGGCGCAATGGATAGCACATCGGACTTTTAGTAAGGTATTATTAAAGGTATTCGGAGGCTGTGGGTTCGAGTCCCACCAGAGTCGACAGTAATTTTTGAAAACATGGTGTAAATTTTTCATGCTATATCGCTTGCAGAATATTCATATCTAACATATTTGACATTAAAGAGATTACTGATAGCAATTTAAATCAACCACATCACAGTTTTGGAAAAAAGTGGGCTAATCTAGTCTTCACCATACGTATCTTTACATTGCAAATTAAGTAAAGAAACAAAAAATTGTCAGCCGGAATAGCTCAGTTGGGAGAGCGTTAGACTGAAGATCTAAAGGTCCCTGGTTCAATCCCGGGTTCCGGCAAGGAATATCCTGGTGGCTGACCAAGAATTTTACAAACTTTTATGTATAATTGAAAGCCATCTTTCCAACACAAACAAAACACATCCCAGTCACCAATCTTGAATTATTTATCACATTACTGAGGAGTTTTTGTCAAGGTCTTTTATTGATGCACAATATATTCAATGTTTCCTTGAAACATATTGAAACTTTTCAGTACCAACATATCTCTATAAAATATGTCTAATATGAAGGAAATGATTTACCCAAATCTGTGTGTTTTGACAGCAATTATCACTTTGTGACAGATGTCAGCTGACACACATTATGCACATACCTTCTGAAAATGGAACAAAAGGTGTAGCTACAGACGGAAACTGGAAATATTTAAATAATGCAAGCCTTTCAACCCTAGGTCCCTCTTGGTTTCTTGGCAATAAAATACCATCAACAAAAAGCAATACTTATAGGCAGTATAAATGCCCTAAACATTCAATAATATTATTGCAAAAACTAGTGGTAGGTAATCTAATACGAATTAAGTGAAGAATCTGCTACCTTAATTCAAAATTTATTACATCAGTTGCTACATATTATGCAAACATCCTACATTTTAACCAGATATTGAAATGCAGCTTTCTAAATTCTGAGTGTTTTGATAGCAATTATCAAATTCTGACAGATGTCAGTTGACTGGCACTTTAAACAACACAGTATGTTTATACCTTTTGAAAATGATACAAAAGATATAGTTACAGAAGAAACGTGGAAAAAATCCAATAATGCAAACCTTTTTAACCCTGTGTCCCTCTTGGTTTTTGTGCAATAAAATAACATCAACAAAAAGCAATACCTATAGGCAGCATGGATATCTTTAACATTCAATAATATTATTACAAAAAAGAGTGGTAGGTATTCTGATATGAATAAAAATGTTCAAACTTCATACATTTTGACCGCATAGTGAAGTGCAGCATTCTGTTTTATTAAACAATCATACAGCGAAGGACTCTGTGGCGCAATGGATAGCACATCGGACTTTTAGTAAGGTATTATTAAAGGTATTCGGAGGCTGTGGGTTCGAGTCCCACCAGAGTCGACAGTAATTTTTGAAAACATGGTGTAAATTTTTCATGCTATATCGCTTGCAGAATATTCATATCTAACATATTTGACATTAAAGAGATTACTGATAGCAATTTAAATCAACCACATCACAGTTTTGGAAAAAAGTGGGCTAATCTAGTCTTCACCATACGTATCTTTACATTGCAAATTAAGTAAAGAAACAAAAAATTGTCAGCCGGAATAGCTCAGTTGGGAGAGCGTTAGACTGAAGATCTAAAGGTCCCTGGTTCAATCCCGGGTTCCGGCAAGGAATATCCTGGTGGCTGACCAAAAATTTTACAAACTTTTATGTATAATTGAAAGCCATCTTTCCAACACAAACAAAACACATCCCAGTCACCAATCTTGAATTATTTATCACATTACTGAGGAGTTTTTCTCAAGGTCTTTTATTGATGCACAATATATTCAATGTTTCCTTGAAACATATTCAAACTTTTCAGTACCAACATATCTCTATAAAATATGTCTAATATGAAGGAAATGATTTACCCAAATCTGTGTGTTTTGACAGCAATTATCACTTTGTGACAGATGTCAGCTGACACACATTATGCACATACCTTCTGAAAATGGAACAAAAGGTGTAGCTACAGACGGAAACTGGAAATATTTAAATAATGCAAGCCTTTCAACCCTAGGTCCCTCTTGGTTTCTTGGCAATAAAATACCATCAACAAAAAGCAATACTTATAGGCAGTATAAATGCCCTGAACATTCAATAATATTATTGCAAAAACTAGTGGTAGGTAATCTAATACGAATTAAGTGAAGAATCTGCTACCTTAATTCAAAATTTATTACATCAGTTGCTACATATTATGCAAACATCCTACATTTTAACCAGATATTGAAATGCAGCTTTCTAAATTCTGAGTGTTTTGATAGCAATTATCAAATTCTGACAGATGTCAGTTGACTGGCACTTTAAACAACACAGTATGTTTATACCTTTTGAAAATGATACAAAAGATATAGTTACAGAAGAAACGTGGAAAAATTCCAATAATGCAAACCTTTTTAACCCTGTGTCCCTCTTGGTTTTTGTGCAATAAAATAACATCAACAAAAAGCAATACCTATAGGCAGCATGGATATCGTTAACATTCAATAATATTATTACAAAAAAGAGTGGTAGGTATTCTGATATGAACAAAAATTTTCAAACTTCATACATTTTGACCGCATAGTGAAGTGCAGCATTCTGTTTTATTAAACAATCATACAGTGAAGGACTCTGTGGCGCAATGGATAGCACATCGGACTTTTAGTAAGGTATTATTAAAGGTATTCGGAGGCTGTGGGTTCGAGTCCCACCAGAGTCGACAGTAATTTTTGAAAACATGGTGTAAATTTTTCATGCTATATCGCTTGCAGAATATTCATATCTAACATATTTGACATTAAAGAGATTACTGATAGCAATTTAAATCAACCACATCACAGTTTTGGAAAAAAGTGGGCTAATCTAGTCTTCACCATACGTATCTTTACATTGCAAATTAAGTAAAGAAACAAAAAATTGTCAGCCGGAATAGCTCAGTTGGGAGAGCGTTAGACTGAAGATCTAAAGGTCCCTGGTTCAATCCCGGGTTCCGGCAAGGAATATCCTGGTGGCTGACCAAGAATTTTACAAACTTTTATGTATAATTGAAAGCCATCTTTCCAACACAAACAAAACACATCCCAGTCACCAATCTTGAATTATTTATCACATTACTGAGGAGTTTTTGTCAAGGTCTTTTATTGATGCACAATATATTCAATGTTTCCTTGAAACATATTCAAACTTTTCAGTACCAACATATCTCTATAAAATATGTCTAATATGAAGGAAATGATTTACCCAAATCTGTGTGTTTTGACAGCAATTATCACTTTGTGACAGATGTCAGCTGACACACATTATGCACATACCTTCTGAAAATGGAACAAAAGGTGTAGCTACAGACGGAAACTGGAAATATTTAAATAATGCAAGCCTTTCAACCCTAGGTCCCTCTTGGTTTCTTGGCAATAAAATACCATCAACAAAAAGCAATACTTATAGGCAGTATAAATGCCCTAAACATTCAATAATATTATTGCAAAAACTAGTGGTAGGTAATCTAATACGAATTAAGTGAAGAATCTGCTACCTTAATTCAAAATTTATTACATCAGTTGCTACATATTATGCAAACATCCTACATTTTAACCAGATATTGAAATGCAGCTTTCTAAATTCTGAGTGTTTTGATAGCAATTATCAAATTCTGACAGATGTCAGTTGACTGGCACTTTAAACAACACAGTATGTTTATACCTTTTGAAAATGATACAAAAGATATAGTTACAGAAGAAACGTGGAAAAAATCCAATAATGCAAACCTTTTTAACCCTGTGTCCCTCTTGGTTTTTGTGCAATAAAATAACATCAACAAAAAGCAATACCTATAGGCAGCATGGATATCTTTAACATTCAATAATATTATTACAAAAAAGAGTGGTAGGTATTCTGATATGAATAAAAATGTTCAAACTTCATACATTTTGACCGCATAGTGAAGTGCAGCATTCTGTTTTATTAAACAATCATACAGCGAAGGACTCTGTGGCGCAATGGATAGCACATCGGACTTTTAGTAAGGTATTATTAAAGGTATTCGGAGGCTGTGGGTTCGAGTCCCACCAGAGTCGACAGTAATTTTTGAAAACATGGTGTAAATTTTTCATGCTATATCGCTTGCAGAATATTCATATCTAACATATTTGACATTAAAGAGATTACTGATAGCAATTTAAATCAACCACATCACAGTTTTGGAAAAAAGTGGGCTAATCTAGTCTTCACCATACGTATCTTTACATTGCAAATTAAGTAAAGAAACAAAAAATTGTCAGCCGGAATAGCTCAGTTGGGAGAGCGTTAGACTGAAGATCTAAAGGTCCCTGGTTCAATCCCGGGTTCCGGCAAGGAATATCCTGGTGGCTGACCAAAAATTTTACAAACTTTTATGTATAATTGAAAGCCATCTTTCCAACACAAACAAAACACATCCCAGTCACCAATCTTGAATTATTTATCACATTACTGAGGAGTTTTTCTCAAGGTCTTTTATTGATGCACAATATATTCAATGTTTCCTTGAAACATATTCAAACTTTTCAGTACCAACATATCTCTATAAAATATGTCTAATATGAAGGAAATGATTTACCCAAATCTGTGTGTTTTGACAGCAATTATCACTTTGTGACAGATGTCAGCTGACACACATTATGCACATACCTTCTGAAAATGGAACAAAAGGTGTAGCTACAGACGGAAACTGGAAATATTTAAATAATGCAAGCCTTTCAACCCTAGGTCCCTCTTGGTTTCTTGGCAATAAAATACCATCAACAAAAAGCAATACTTATAGGCAGTATAAATGCCCTGAACATTCAATAATATTATTGCAAAAACTAGTGGTAGGTAATCTAATACGAATTAAGTGAAGAATCTGCTACCTTAATTCAAAATTTATTACATCAGTTGCTACATATTATGCAAACATCCTACATTTTAACCAGATATTGAAATGCAGCTTTCTAAATTCTGAGTGTTTTGATAGCAATTATCAAATTCTGACAGATGTCAGTTGACTGGCACTTTAAACAACACAGTATGTTTATACCTTTTGAAAATGATACAAAAGATATAGTTACAGAAGAAACGTGGAAAAATTCCAATAATGCAAACCTTTTTAACCCTGTGTCCCTCTTGGTTTTTGTGCAATAAAATAACATCAACAAAAAGCAATACCTATAGGCAGCATGGATATCGTTAACATTCAATAATATTATTACAAAAAAGAGTGGTAGGTATTCTGATATGAACAAAAATTTTCAAACTTCATACATTTTGACCGCATAGTGAAGTGCAGCATTCTGTTTTATTAAACAATCATACAGTGAAGGACTCTGTGGCGCAATGGATAGCACATCGGACTTTTAGTAAGGTATTATTAAAGGTATTCGGAGGCTGTGGGTTCGAGTCCCACCAGAGTCGACAGTAATTTTTGAAAACATGGTGTAAATTTTTCATGCTATATCGCTTGCAGAATATTCATATCTAACATATTTGACATTAAAGAGATTACTGATAGCAATTTAAATCAACCACATCACAGTTTTGGAAAAAAGTGGGCTAATCTAGTCTTCACCATACGTATCTTTACATTGCAAATTAAATAAAGAAACAAAAAATTGTCAGCCGGAATAGCTCAGTTGGGAGAGCGTTAGACTGAAGATCTAAAGGTCCCTGGTTCAATCCCGGGTTCCGGCAAGGAATATCCTGGTGGCTGACCAAGAATTTTACAAACTTTTATGTATAATTGAAAGCCATCTTTCCAACACAAACAAAACACATCCCAGTCACCAATCTTGAATTATTTATCACATTACTGAGGAGTTTTTGTCAAGGTCTTTTATTGATGCACAATATATTCAATGTTTCCTTGAAACATATTGAAACTTTTCAGTACCAACATATCTCTATAAAATATGTCTAATATGAAGGAAATGATTTACCCAAATCTGTGTGTTTTGACAGCAATTATCACTTTGTGACAGATGTCAGCTGACACACATTATGCACATACCTTCTGAAAATGGAACAAAAGGTGTAGCTACAGATGGAAACTGGAAATATTTAAATAATGCAAGCCTTTCAACCCTAGGTCCCTCTTGGTTTCTTGGCAATAAAATACCATCAACAAAAAGCAATACTTATAGGCAGTATAAATGCCCTAAACATTCAATAATATTATTGCAAAAACTAGTGGTAGGTAATCTAATACGAATTAAGTGAAGAATCTGCTACCTTAATTCAAAATTTATTACATCAGTTGCTACATATTATGCAAACATCCTACATTTTAACCAGATATTGAAATGCAGCTTTCTAAATTCTGAGTGTTTTGATAGCAATTATCAAATTCTGACAGATGTCAGTTGACTGGCACTTTAAACAACACAGTATGTTTATACCTTTTGAAAATGATACAAAAGATATAGTTACAGAAGAAACGTGGAAAAAATCCAATAATGCAAACCTTTTTAACCCTGTGTCCCTCTTGGTTTTTGTGCAATAAAATAACATCAACAAAAAGCAATACCTATAGGCAGCATGGATATCTTTAACATTCAATAATATTATTACAAAAAAGAGTGGTAGGTATTCTGATATGAATAAAAATGTTCAAACTTCATACATTTTGACCGCATAGTGAAGTGCAGCATTCTGTTTTATTAAACAATCATACAGCGAAGGACTCTGTGGCGCAATGGATAGCACATCGGACTTTTAGTAAGGTATTATTAAAGGTATTCGGAGGCTGTGGGTTCGAGTCCCACCAGAGTCGACAGTAATTTTTGAAAACATGGTGTAAATTTTTCATGCTATATCGCTTGCAGAATATTCATATCTAACATATTTGACATTAAAGAGATTACTGATAGCAATTTAAATCAACCACATCACAGTTTTGGAAAAAAGTGGGCTAATCTAGTCTTCACCATACGTATCTTTACATTGCAAATTAAGTAAAGAAACAAAAAATTGTCAGCCGGAATAGCTCAGTTGGGAGAGCGTTAGACTGAAGATCTAAAGGTCCCTGGTTCAATCCCGGGTTCCGGCAAGGAATATCCTGGTGGCTGACCAAAAATTTTACAAACTTTTATGTATAATTGAAAGCCATCTTTCCAACACAAACAAAACACATCCCAGTCACCAATCTTGAATTATTTATCACATTACTGAGGTGTTTTTCTCAAGGTCTTTTATTGATGCACAATATATTCAATGTTTCCTTGAAACATATTCAAACTTTTCAGTACCAACATATCTCTATAAAATATGTCTAATATGAAGGAAATGATTTACCCAAATCTGTGTGTTTTGACAGCAATTATCACTTTGTGACAGATGTCAGCTGACACACATTATGCACATACCTTCTGAAAATGGAACAAAAGGTGTAGCTACAGACGGAAACTGGAAATATTTAAATAATGCAAGCCTTTCAACCCTAGGTCCCTCTTGGTTTCTTGGCAATAAAATACCATCAACAAAAAGCAATACTTATAGGCAGTATAAATGCCCTGAACATTCAATAATATTATTGCAAAAACTAGTGGTAGGTAATCTAATACGAATTAAGTGAAGAATCTGCTACCTTAATTCAAAATTTATTACATCAGTTGCTACATATTATGCAAACATCCTACATTTTAACCAGATATTGAAATGCAGCTTTCTAAATTCTGAGTGTTTTGATAGCAATTATCAAATTCTGACAGATGTCAGTTGACTGGCACTTTAAACAACACAGTATGTTTATACCTTTTGAAAATGATACAAAAGATATAGTTACAGAAGAAACGTGGAAAAATTCCAATAATGCAAACCTTTTTAACCCTGTGTCCCTCTTGGTTTTTGTGCAATAAAATAACATCAACAAAAAGCAATACCTATAGGCAGTATGGATATCTTTAACATTCAATAATATTATTACAAAAAAGAGTGGTAGGTATTCTGATATGAATAAAAATTTTCAAACTTCATACATTTTGACCGCATAGTGAAGTGCAGCATTCTGTTTTATTAAACAATCATACAGCGAAGGACTCTGTGGCGCAATGGATAGCACGTTGGACTTTTAGTAAGGTATTATTAAAGGTATTCGGAGGCTGTGGGTTCGAGTCCCACCAGAGTCGACAGTAATTTTTGAAAACATGGTGTAAATTTTTCATGCTATATCGCTTGCAGAATATTCATATCTAACATATTTGACATTAAAGAGATTACTGATAGCAATTTAAATCAACCACATCACAGTTTTGGAAAAAAGTGGGCTAATCTAGTCTTCACCATACATATCTTTACATTGCAAATTAAGTAAAGAAACAAAAAATTGTCAGCCGGAATAGCTCAGTTGGGAGAGCGTTAGACTGAAGATCTAAAGGTCCCTGGTTCAATCCCGGGTTCCGGCAAGGAATATCCTGGTGGCTGACCAAGAATTTTACAAACTTTTATGTATAATTGAAAGCCATCTTTCCAACACAAACAAAACACATCCCAGTCACCAATCTTGAATTATTTATCACATTACTGAGGAGTTTTTCTCAAGGTCTTTTATTGATGCACAATATATTCAATGTTTCCTTGAAACATATTCAAACTTTTCAGTACCAACATATCTCTATAAAATATGTCTAATATGAAGGAAATGATTTACCCAAATCTGTGTGTTTTGACAGCAATTATCACTTTGTGACAGATGTCAGCTGACACACATTATGCACATACCTTCTGAAAATGGAACAAAAGGTGTAGCTACAGACGGAAACTGGAAATATTTAAATAATGCAAGCCTTTCAACCCTAGGTCCCTCTTGGTTTCTTGGCAATAAAATACCATCAACAAAAAGCAATACTTATAGGCAGTATAAATGCCCTGAACATTCAATAATATTATTGCAAAAACTAGTGGTAGGTAATCTAATACGAATTAAGTGAAGAATCTGCTACCTTAATTCAAAATTTATTACATCAGTTGCTACATATTATGCAAACATCCTACATTTTAACCAGATATTGAAATGCAGCTTTCTAAATTCTGAGTGTTTTGATAGCAATTATCAAATTCTGACAGATGTCAGTTGACTGGCACTTTAAACAACACAGTATGTTTATACCTTTTGAAAATGATACAAAAGATATAGTTACAGAAGAAACGTGGAAAAATTCCAATAATGCAAACCTTTTTAACCCTGTGTCCCTCTTGGTTTTTGTGCAATAAAATAACATCAACAAAAAGCAATACCTATAGGCAGCATGGATATCGTTAACATTCAATAATATTATTACAAAAAAGAGTGGTAGGTATTCTGATATGAACAAAAATTTTCAAACTTCATACATTTTGACCGCATAGTGAAGTGCAGCATTCTGTTTTATTAAACAATCATACAGTGAAGGACTCTGTGGCGCAATGGATAGCACATTGGACTTTTAGTAAGGTATTATTAAAGGTATTCGGAGGCTGTGGGTTCGAGTCCCACCAGAGTCGACAGTAATTTTTGAAAACATGGTGTAAATTTTTCATGCTATATCGCTTGCAGAATATTCATATCTAACATATTTGACATTAAAGAGATTACTGATAGCAATTTAAATCAACCACATCACAGTTTTGGAAAAAAGTGGGCTAATCTAGTCTTCACCATACGTATCTTTACATTGCAAATTAAATAAAGAAACAAAAAATTGTCAGCCGGAATAGCTCAGTTGGGAGAGCGTTAGACTGAAGATCTAAAGGTCCCTGGTTCAATCCCGGGTTCCGGCAAGGAATATCCTGGTGGCTGACCAAGAATTTTACAAACTTTTATGTATAATTGAAAGCCATCTTTCCAACACAAACAAAACACATCCCAGTTACCAATCTTGAATTATTTATCACATTACTGAGGAGTTTTTGTCAAGGTCTTTTATTGATGCACAATATATTCAATGTTTCCTTGAAACATATTGAAACTTTTCAGTACCAACATATCTCTATAAAATATGTCTAATATGAAGGAAATGATTTACCCAAATCTGTGTGTTTTGACAGCAATTATCACTTTGTGACAGATGTCAGCTGACACACATTATGCACATACCTTCTGAAAATGGAACAAAAGGTGTAGCTACAGATGGAAACTGGAAATATTTAAATAATGCAAGCCTTTCAACCCTAGGTCCCTCTTGGTTTCTTGGCAATAAAATACCATCAACAAAAAGCAATACTTATAGGCAGTATAAATGCCCTAAACATTCAATAATATTATTGCAAAAACTAGTGGTAGGTAATCTAATACGAATTAAGTGAAGAATCTGCTACCTTAATTCAAAATTTATTACATCAGTTGCTACATATTATGCAAACATCCTACATTTTAACCAGATATTGAAATGCAGCTTTCTAAATTCTGAGTGTTTTGATAGCAATTATCAAATTCTGACAGATGTCAGTTGACTGGCACTTTAAACAACACAGTATGTTTATACCTTTTGAAAATGATACAAAAGATATAGTTACAGAAGAAACGTGGAAAAAATCCAATAATGCAAACCTTTTTAACCCTGTGTCCCTCTTGGTTTTTGTGCAATAAAATAACATCAACAAAAAGCAATACCTATAGGCAGCATGGATATCTTTAACATTCAATAATATTATTACAAAAAAGAGTGGTAGGTATTCTGATATGAATAAAAATGTTCAAACTTCATACATTTTGACCGCATAGTGAAGTGCAGCATTCTGTTTTATTAAACAATCATACAGCGAAGGACTCTGTGGCGCAATGGATAGCACATCGGACTTTTAGTAAGGTATTATTAAAGGTATTCGGAGGCTGTGGGTTCGAGTCCCACCAGAGTCGACAGTAATTTTTGAAAACATGGTGTAAATTTTTCATGCTATATCGCTTGCAGAATATTCATATCTAACATATTTGACATTAAAGAGATTACTGATAGCAATTTAAATCAACCACATCACAGTTTTGGAAAAAAGTGGGCTAATCTAGTCTTCACCATACGTATCTTTACATTGCAAATTAAGTAAAGAAACAAAAAATTGTCAGCCGGAATAGCTCAGTTGGGAGAGCGTTAGACTGAAGATCTAAAGGTCCCTGGTTCAATCCCGGGTTCCGGCAAGGAATATCCTGGTGGCTGACCAAAAATTTTACAAACTTTTATGTATAATTGAAAGCCATCTTTCCAACACAAACAAAACACATCCCAGTCACCAATCTTGAATTATTTATCACATTACTGAGGAGTTTTTCTCAAGGTCTTTTATTGATGCACAATATATTCAATGTTTCCTTGAAACATATTCAAACTTTTCAGTACCAACATATCTCTATAAAATATGTCTAATATGAAGGAAATGATTTACCCAAATCTGTGTGTTTTGACAGCAATTATCACTTTGTGACAGATGTCAGCTGACACACATTATGCACATACCTTCTGAAAATGGAACAAAAGGTGTAGCTACAGACGGAAACTGGAAATATTTAAATAATGCAAGCCTTTCAACCCTAGGTCCCTCTTGGTTTCTTGGCAATAAAATACCATCAACAAAAAGCAATACTTATAGGCAGTATAAATGCCCTGAACATTCAATAATATTATTGCAAAAACTAGTGGTAGGTAATCTAATACGAATTAAGTGAAGAATCTGCTACCTTAATTCAAAATTTATTACATCAGTTGCTACATATTATGCAAACATCCTACATTTTAACCAGATATTGAAATGCAGCTTTCTAAATTCTGAGTGTTTTGATAGCAATTATCAAATTCTGACAGATGTCAGTTGACTGGCACTTTAAACAACACAGTATGTTTATACCTTTTGAAAATGATACAAAAGATATAGTTACAGAAGAAACGTGGAAAAATTCCAATAATGCAAACCTTTTTAACCCTGTGTCCCTCTTGGTTTTTGTGCAATAAAATAACATCAACAAAAAGCAATACCTATAGGCAGCATGGATATCGTTAACATTCAATAATATTATTACAAAAAAGAGTGGTAGGTATTCTGATATGAACAAAAATTTTCAAACTTCATACATTTTGACCGCATAGTGAAGTGCAGCATTCTGTTTTATTAAACAATCATACAGTGAAGGACTCTGTGGCGCAATGGATAGCACATTGGACTTTTAGTAAGGTATTATTAAAGGTATTCGGAGGCTGTGGGTTCGAGTCCCACCAGAGTCGACAGTAATTTTTGAAAACATGGTGTAAATTTTTCATGCTATATCGCTTGCAGAATATTCATATCTAACATATTTGACATTAAAGAGATTACTGATAGCAATTTAAATCAACCACATCACAGTTTTGGAAAAAAGTGGGCTAATCTAGTCTTCACCATACGTATCTTTACATTGCAAATTAAATAAAGAAACAAAAAATTGTCAGCCGGAATAGCTCAGTTGGGAGAGCGTTAGACTGAAGATCTAAAGGTCCCTGGTTCAATCCCGGGTTCCGGCAAGGAATATCCTGGTGGCTGACCAAGAATTTTACAAACTTTTATGTATAATTGAAAGCCATCTTTCCAACACAAACAAAACACATCCCAGTCACCAATCTTGAATTATTTATCACATTACTGAGGAGTTTTTGTCAAGGTCTTTTATTGATGCACAATATATTCAATGTTTCCTTGAAACATATTGAAACTTTTCAGTACCAACATATCTCTATAAAATATGTCTAATATGAAGGAAATGATTTACCCAAATCTGTGTGTTTTGACAGCAATTATCACTTTGTGACAGATGTCAGCTGACACACATTATGCACATACCTTCTGAAAATGGAACAAAAGGTGTAGCTACAGATGGAAACTGGAAATATTTAAATAATGCAAGCCTTTCAACCCTAGGTCCCTCTTGGTTTCTTGGCAATAAAATACCATCAACAAAAAGCAATACTTATAGGCAGTATAAATGCCCTAAACATTCAATAATATTATTGCAAAAACTAGTGGTAGGTAATCTAATACGAATTAAGTGAAGAATCTGCTACCTTAATTCAAAATTTATTACATCAGTTGCTACATATTATGCAAACATCCTACATTTTAACCAGATATTGAAATGCAGCTTTCTAAATTCTGAGTGTTTTGATAGCAATTATCAAATTCTGACAGATGTCAGTTGACTGGCACTTTAAACAACACAGTATGTTTATACCTTTTGAAAATGATACAAAAGATATAGTTACAGAAGAAACGTGGAAAAAATCCAATAATGCAAACCTTTTTAACCCTGTGTCCCTCTTGGTTTTTGTGCAATAAAATAACATCAACAAAAAGCAATACCTATAGGCAGCATGGATATCTTTAACATTCAATAATATTATTACAAAAAAGAGTGGTAGGTATTCTGATATGAATAAAAATGTTCAAACTTCATACATTTTGACCGCATAGTGAAGTGCAGCATTCTGTTTTATTAAACAATCATACAGCGAAGGACTCTGTGGCGCAATGGATAGCACATCGGACTTTTAGTAAGGTATTATTAAAGGTATTCGGAGGCTGTGGGTTCGAGTCCCACCAGAGTCGACAGTAATTTTTGAAAACATGGTGTAAATTTTTCATGCTATATCGCTTGCAGAATATTCATATCTAACATATTTGACATTAAAGAGATTACTGATAGCAATTTAAATCAACCACATCACAGTTTTGGAAAAAAGTGGGCTAATCTAGTCTTCACCATACGTATCTTTACATTGCAAATTAAGTAAAGAAACAAAAAATTGTCAGCCGGAATAGCTCAGTTGGGAGAGCGTTAGACTGAAGATCTAAAGGTCCCTGGTTCAATCCCGGGTTCCGGCAAGGAATATCCTGGTGGCTGACCAAAAATTTTACAAACTTTTATGTATAATTGAAAGCCATCTTTCCAACACAAACAAAACACATCCCAGTCACCAATCTTGAATTATTTATCACATTACTGAGGAGTTTTTCTCAAGGTCTTTTATTGATGCACAATATATTCAATGTTTCCTTGAAACATATTCAAACTTTTCAGTACCAACATATCTCTATAAAATATGTCTAATATGAAGGAAATGATTTACCCAAATCTGTGTGTTTTGACAGCAATTATCACTTTGTGACAGATGTCAGCTGACACACATTATGCACATACCTTCTGAAAATGGAACAAAAGGTGTAGCTACAGACGGAAACTGGAAATATTTAAATAATGCAAGCCTTTCAACCCTAGGTCCCTCTTGGTTTCTTGGCAATAAAATACCATCAACAAAAAGCAATACTTATAGGCAGTATAAATGCCCTGAACATTCAATAATATTATTGCAAAAACTAGTGGTAGGTAATCTAATACGAATTAAGTGAAGAATCTGCTACCTTAATTCAAAATTTATTACATCAGTTGCTACATATTATGCAAACATCCTACATTTTAACCAGATATTGAAATGCAGCTTTCTAAATTCTGAGTGTTTTGATAGCAATTATCAAATTCTGACAGATGTCAGTTGACTGGCACTTTAAACAACACAGTATGTTTATACCTTTTGAAAATGATACAAAAGATATAGTTACAGAAGAAACGTGGAAAAATTCCAATAATGCAAACCTTTTTAACCCTGTGTCCCTCTTGGTTTTTGTGCAATAAAATAACATCAACAAAAAGCAATACCTATAGGCAGTATGGATATCTTTAACATTCAATAATATTATTACAAAAAAGAGTGGTAGGTATTCTGATATGAATAAAAATTTTCAAACTTCATACATTTTGACCGCATAGTGAAGTGCAGCATTCTGTTTTATTAAACAATCATACAGCGAAGGACTCTGTGGCGCAATGGATAGCACGTTGGACTTTTAGTAAGGTATTATTAAAGGTATTCGGAGGCTGTGGGTTCGAGTCCCACCAGAGTCGACAGTAATTTTTGAAAACATGGTGTAAATTTTTCATGCTATATCGCTTGCAGAATATTCATATCTAACATATTTGACATTAAAGAGATTACTGATAGCAATTTAAATCAACCACATCACAGTTTTGGAAAAAAGTGGGCTAATCTAGTCTTCACCATACATATCTTTACATTGCAAATTAAGTAAAGAAACAAAAAATTGTCAGCCGGAATAGCTCAGTTGGGAGAGCGTTAGACTGAAGATCTAAAGGTCCCTGGTTCAATCCCGGGTTCCGGCAAGGAATATCCTGGTGGCTGACCAAGAATTTTACAAACTTTTATGTATAATTGAAAGCCATCTTTCCAACACAAACAAAACACATCCCAGTCACCAATCTTGAATTATTTATCACATTACTGAGGAGTTTTTGTCAAGGTCTTTTATTGATGCACAATATATTCAATGTTTCCTTGAAACATATTCAAACTTTTCAGTACCAACATATCTCTATAAAATATGTCTAATATGAAGGAAATGATTTACCCAAATCTGTGTGTTTTGACAGCAATTATCACTTTGTGACAGATGTCAGCTGACACACATTATGCACATACCTTCTGAAAATGGAACAAAAGGTGTAGCTACAGACGGAAACTGGAAATATTTAAATAATGCAAGCCTTTCAACCCTAAGTCCCTCTTGGTTTCTTGGCAATAAAATACCATCAACAAAAAGCAATACTTATAGGCAGTATAAATGCCCTGAACATTCAATAATATTATTGCAAAAACTAGTGGTAGGTAATCTAATACGAATTAAGTGAAGAATCTGCTACCTTAATTCAAAATTTATTACATCAGTTGCTACATATTATGCAAACATCCTACATTTTAACCAGATATTGAAATGCAGCTTTCTAAATTCTGAGTGTTTTGATAGCAATTATCAAATTCTGACAGATGTCAGTTGACTGGCACTTTAAACAACACAGTATGTTTATACCTTTTGAAAATGATACAAAAGATATAGTTACAGAAGAAACGTGGAAAAATTCCAATAATGCAAACCTTTTTAACCCTGTGTCCCTCTTGGTTTTTGTGCAATAAAATAACATCAACAAAAAGCAATACCTATAGGCAGTATGGATATCTTTAACATTCAATAATATTATTACAAAAAAGAGTGGTAGGTATTCAGATATGAATAAAAATTTTCAAACTTCATACATTTTGACCGCATAGTGAAGTGCAGCATTCTGTTTTATTAAACAATCATACAGCGAAGGACTCTGTTCCGCAATGGATAGCACGTCGGACTTTTAGTAAGGTATTATTAAAGGTATTCGGAGGCTGTGGGTTCGAGTCCCACCAGAGTCGACAGTAATTTTTGAAAACATGGTGTAAATTTTTCATGCTATATCGCTTGCAGAATATTCATATCTAACATATTTGACATTAAAGAGATTACTGATAGCAATTTAAATCAACCACATCACAGTTTTGGAAAAAAGTGGGCTAATCTAGTCTTCACCATACGTATATTTACATTGCAAATTAAGTAAAGAAACAAAAAATTGTCAGCCGGAATAGCTCAGTTGGGAGAGCGTTAGACTGAAGATCTAAAGGTCCCTGGTTCAATCCCGGGTTCTGGCCAGGAATATCCTGGTGGCTGACCAAGAATTTTACAAACTTTTATGTATAATTGAAAGCCATCTTTCCAACACAAACAAAACACATCCCAGTCACCAATCTTGAATTATTTATCACATTACTGAGGAGTTTTTGTCAAGGTCTTTTATTGATGCACAATATATTCAATGTTTCCTTGAAACATATTCAAACTTTTCAGTACCAACATATCTCTATAAAATATGTCTAATATGAAGGAAATGATTTACCCAAATCTGTGTGTTTTGACAGCAATTATCACTTTGTGACAGATGTCAGCTGACACACATTATGCACATACCTTCTGAAAATGGAACAAAAGGTGTAGCTACAGACAGAAACTGGAAATATTTAAATAATGCAAGCCTTTCAACCCTAAGTCCCTCTTGGTTTCTTGGCAATAAAATACCATCAACAAAAAGCAATACTTATAGGCAGTATAAATGCCCTGAACATTCAATAATATTATTGCAAAAACTAGTGGTAGGTAATCTAATACGAATTAAGTGAAGAATCTGCTACCTTAATTCAAAATTTATTACATCAGTTGCTACATATTATGCAAACATCCTACATTTTAACCAGATATTGAAATGCAGCTTTCTAAATTCTGAGTGTTTTGATAGCAATTATCAAATTCTGACAGATGTCAGTTGACTGGCACTTTAAACAACACAGTATGTTTATACCTTTTGAAAATGATACAAAAGATATAGTTACAGAAGAAACGTGGAAAAATTCCAATAATACAAACCTTTTTAACCCTGTGTCCCTCTTGGTTTTTGTGCAATAAAATAACATCAACAAAAAGCAATACCTATAGGCAGTATGGATATCTTTAACATTCAATAATATTATTACAAAAAAGAGTGGTAGGTATTCAGATATGAATAAAAATTTTCAAACTTCATACATTTTGACCGCATAGTGAAGTGCAGCATTCTGTTTTATTAAACAATCATACAGCGAAGGACTCTGTTCCGCAATGGATAGCATGTCGGACTTTTAGTAAGGTATTATTAAAGGTATTCGGAGGCTGTGGGTTCGAGTCCCACCAGAGTCGACAGTAATTTTTGAAAACATGGTGTAAATTTTTCATGCTATATCGCTTGCAGAATATTCATATCTAACATATTTGACATTAAAGAGATTACTGATAGCAATTTAAATCAACCACATCACAGTTTTGGAAAAAAGTGGGCTAATCTAGTCTTCACCATACGTATATTTACATTGCAAATTAAGTAAAGAAACAAAAAATTGTCAGCCGGAATAGCTCAGTTGGGAGAGCGTTAGACTGAAGATCTAAAGGTCCCTGGTTCAATCCCGGGTTCTGGCCAGGAATATCCTGGTGGCTGACCAAGAATTTTACAAACTTTTATGTATAATTGAAAGCCATCTTTCCAACACAAACAAAACACATCCCAGTCACCAATCTTGAATTATTTATCACATTACTGAGGAGTTTTTGTCAAGGTCTTTTATTGATGCACAATATATTCAATGTTTCCTTGAAACATATTCAAACTTTTCAGTACCAACATATCTCTATAAAATATGTCTAATATGAAGGAAATGATTTACCCAAATCTGTGTGTTTTGACAGCAATTATCACTTTGTGACAGATGTCAGCTGACACACATTATGCACATACCTTCTGAAAATGGAACAAAAGGTGTAGCTACAGACGGAAACTGGAAATATTTAAATAATGCAAGCCTTTCAACCCTAAGTCCCTCTTGGTTTCTTGGCAATAAAATACCATCAACAAAAAGCAATACTTATAGGCAGTATAAATGCCCTGAACATTCAATAATATTATTGCAAAAACTAGTGGTAGGTAATCTAATATGAATTAAGTGAAGAATCTGCTACCTTAATTCAAAATTTATTACATCAGTTGCTACATATTATGCAAACATCCTACATTTTAACCAGATATTGAAATGCAGCTTTCTAAATTCTGAGTGTTTTGATAGCAATTATCAAATTCTGACAGATGTCAGTTGACTGGCACTTTAAACAACACAGTATGTTTATACCTTTTGAAAATGATACAAAAGATATAGTTACAGAAGAAACGTGGAAAAATTCCAATAATGCAAACCTTTTTAACCCTGTGTCCCTCTTGGTTTTTGTGCAATAAAATAACATCAACAAAAAGCAATACCTATAGGCAGTATGGATATCTTTAACATTCAATAATATTATTACAAAAAAGAGTGGTAGGTATTCTGATATGAATAAAAATTTTCAAACTTCATACATTTTGACCGCATAGTGAAGGGCAGCATTCTGTTTTATTAAACAATCATACAGCGAAGGACTCTGTGGCGCAATGGATAGCACGTTGGACTTTTAGTAAGGTATTATTAAAGGTATTCGGAGGCTGTGGGTTCGAGTCCCACCAGAGTCGACAGTAATTTTTGAAAACATGGTGTAAATTTTTCATGCTATATCGCTTGCAGAATATTCATATCTAACATATTTGACATTAAAGAGATTACTGATAGCAATTTAAATCAACCACATCACAGTTTTGGAAAAAAGTGGGCTAATCTAGTCTTCACCATACGTATCTTTACATTGCAAATTAAGTAAAGAAACAAAAAATTGTCAGCCGGAATAGCTCAGTTGGGAGAGCGTTAGACTGAAGATCTAAAGGTCCCTGGTTCAATCCCGGGTTCCGGCAAGGAATATCCTGGTGGCTGACCAAGAATTTTACAAACTTTTATGTATAATTGAAAGCCATCTTTCCAACACAAACAAAACACATCCCAGTCACCAATCTTGAATTATTTATCACATTACTGAGGAGTTTTTGTCAAGGTCTTTTATTGATGCACAATATATTCAATGTTTCCTTGAAACATATTGAAACTTTTCAGTACCAACATATCTCTATAAAATATGTCTAATATGAAGGAAATGATTTACCCAAATCTGTGTGTTTTGACAGCAATTATCACTTTGTGACAGATGTCAGCTGACACACATTATGCACATACCTTCTGAAAATGGAACAAAAGGTGTAGCTACAGACGGAAACTGGAAATATTTAAATAATGCAAGCCTTTCAACCCTAAGTCCCTCTTGGTTTCTTGGCAATAAAATACCATCAACAAAAAGCAATACTTATAGGCAGTATAAATGCCCTGAACATTCAATAATATTATTGCAAAAACTAGTGGTAGGTAATCTAATACGAATTAAGTGAAGAATCTGCTACCTTAATTCAAAATTTATTACATCAGTTGCTACATATTATGCAAACATCCTACATTTTAACCAGATATTGAAATGCAGCTTTCTAAATTCTGAGTGTTTTGATAGCAATTATCAAATTCTGACAGATGTCAGTTAACTGGCACTTTAAACAACACAGTATGTTTATACCTTTTGAAAATGATACAAAAGATATAGTTACAGAAGAAACGTGGAAAAATTCCAATAATGCAAACCTTTTTAACCCTGTGTCCCTCTTGGTTTTTGTGCAATAAAATAACATCAGCAAAAAGCAATACCTATAGGCAGTACGGATATCTTTAACATTCAATAATATTATTACAAAAAAGAGTGGTAGGTATTCTGATATGAATAAAAATTTTCAAACTTCATACATTTTGACCGCATAGTGAAGTGCAGCATTCTGTTTTATTAAACAATCATACAGCGAAGGACTCTGTGGCGCAATGGATAGCGCGTTCGACTTCTAGTAAGGTATTATTAAAGGTATTCGGAGGCTGTGGGTTCGAGTCCCACCAGAGTCGACAGTAATTTTTGAAAACATGGTGTAAATTTTTCATGCTATATCGCTTGCAGAATATTCATATCTAACATATTTGACATTAAAGAGATTACTGATAGCAATTTAAATCAACCACATCACAGTTTTGGAAAAAAGTGGGCTAATCTAGTCTTCACCATACGTATCTTTACATTGCAAATTAAGTAAAGAAACAAAAAATTGTCAGCCGGAATAGCTCAGTTGGGAGAGCGTTAGACTGAAGATCTAAAGGTCCCTGGTTCAATCCCGGGTTCCGGCAAGGAATATCCTGGTGGCTGACCAAGAATTTTACAAACTTTTATGTATGATTGAAAGCCATCTTTCCAACACAAACAAAACACATCCCAGTCACCAATCTTGAATTATTTATCACATTACTGAGGAGTTTTTGTCAAGGTCTTTTATTGATGCACAATATATTCAATGTTTCCTTGAAACATATTCAAACTTTTCAGTACCAAAATATCTCTATAAAATATGTCTAATATGAAGGAAATGATTTACCCAAATCTGTGTGTTTTGACAGCAATTATCACTTTGTGACAGATGTCAGCTGACACACATTATGCACATACCTTCTGAAAATGGAACAAAAGGTGTAGCTACAGACGGAAACTGGAAATATTTAAATAATGCAAGCCTTTCAACCCTAGGTCCCTCTTGGTTTCTTGGCAATAAAATACCATCAACAAAAAGCAATACTTATAGGCAGTATAAATGCCCTGAACATTCAATAATATTATTGCAAAAACTAGTGGTAGGTAATCTAATACGAATTAAGTGAAGAATCTGCTACCTTAATTCAAAATTTATTACATCAGTTGCTACATATTATGCAAAGATCCTACATTTTAACCAGATATTGAAATGCAGCTTTCTAAATTCTGAGTGTTTTGATAGCAATTATCAAATTCTGACAGATGTCAGTTCACTGGCACTTTAAACAACACAGTATGTTTATACCTTTTGAAAATGATACAAAAGATATAGTTACAGAAGAAACGTGGAAAAATTCCAATAATGCAAACCTTTTTAACCCTGTGTCCCTCTTGGTTTTTGTGCAATAAAATAACATCAACAAAAAGCAATACCTATAGGCAGTATGGATATCTTTAACATTCAATAATATTATTACAAAAAAGAGTGGTAGGTATTCTGATATGAATAAAAATTTTCAAACTTCATACATTTTGACCGCATAGTGAAGTGCAGCATTCTGTTTTATTAAACAATCATACAGCGAAGGACTCTGTGGCGCAATGGATAGCGCGTTGGACTTCTAGTAAGGTATTATTAAAGGTATTCGGAGGCTGTGGGTTCGAGTCCCACCAGAGTCGACAGTAATTTTTGAAAACATGGTGTAAATTTTTCATGCTATATCGCTTGCAGAATATTCATATCTAACATATTTGACATTAAAGAGATTACTGATAGCAATTTAAATCAACCACATCACAGTTTTGGAAAAAAGTGGGCTAATCTAGTCTTCACCATATGTATCTTTACATTGCAAATTAAGTAAAGAAACAAAAAATTGTCAGCCGGAATAGCTCAGTTGGGAGAGCGTTAGACTGAAGATCTAAAGGTCCCTGGTTCAATCCCGGGTTCCGGCAAGGAATATCCTGGTGGCTGACCAAGAATTTTACAAACTTTTATGTATAATTGAAAGCCATCTTTCCAACACAAACAAAACACATCCCAGTCACCAATCTTGAATTATTTATCACATTACTGAGGAGTTTTTGTCAAGGTCTTTTATTGATGCACAATATATTCAATGTTTCCTTGAAACATATTCAAACTTTTCAGTACCAACATATCTCTATAAAATATGTCTAATATGAAGGAAATGATTTACCCAAATCTGTGTGTCTTGACAGCAATTATCACTTTGTGACAGATGTCAGCTGACACACATTATGCACATACCTTCTGAAAATGGAACAAAAGGTGTAGCTACAGACGGAAACTGGAAATATTTAAATAATGCAAGCCTTTCAACCCTAAGTCCCTCTTGGTTTCTTGGCAATAAAATACCATCAACAAAAAGCAATACTTATAGGCAGTATAAATGCCCTGAACATTCAATAATATTATTGCAAAAACTAGTGGTAGGTAATCTAATACGAATTAAGTGAAGAATCTGCTACCTTAATTCAAAATTTATTACATCAGTTGCTACATATTATGCAAACATCCTACATTTTAACCAGATATTGAAATGCAGCTTTCTAAATTCTGAGTGTTTTGATAGCAATTATCAAATTCTGACAGATGTCAGTTAACTGGCACTTTAAACAACACAGTATGTTTATACCTTTTGAAAATGATACAAAAGATATAGTTACAGAAGAAACGTGGAAAAATTCCAATAATGCAAACCTTTTTAACCCTGTGTCCCTCTTGGTTTTTGTGCAATAAAATAACATCAGCAAAAAGCAATACCTATAGGCAGTATGGATATCTTTAACATTCAATAATATTATTACATAAAAGAGTGGTAGGTATTCTGATATGAATAAAAATTTTCAAACTTCATACATTTTGACCGCATAGTGAAGTGCAGCATTCTGTTTTATTAAACAATCATACAGCGAAGGACTCTGTGGCGCAATGGATAGCGCGTTGGACTTCTAGTAAGGTATTATTAAAGGTATTCGGAGGCTGTGGGTTCGAGTCCCACCAGAGTCGACAGTAATTTTTGAAAACATGGTGTAAATTTTTCATGCTATATCGCTTGCAGAATATTCATATCTAACATATTTGACATTAAAGAGATTACTGATAGCAATTTAAATCAACCACATCACAGTTTTGGAAAAAAGTGGGCTAATCTAGTCTTCACCATACGTATCTTTACATTGCAAATTAAGTAAAGAAACAAAAAAATGTCAGCCGGAATAGCTCAGTTGGGAGAGCGTTAGACTGAAGATCTAAAGGTCCCTGGTTCAATCCCGGGTTCCGGCAAGGAATATCCTGGTGGCTGACCAAGAATTTTACAAACTTTTATGTATGATTGAAAGCCATCTTTCCAACACAAACAAAACACATCCCAGTCACCAATCTTGAATTATTTATCACATTACTGAGGAGTTTTTGTCAAGGTCTTTTATTGATGCACAATATATTCAATGTTTCCTTGAAACATATTCAAACTTTTCAGTACCAACATATCTCTATAAAATATGTCTAATATGAAGGAAATGATTTACCCAAATCTGTGTGTTTTGACAGCAATTATCACTTTGTGACAGATGTCAGCTGACACACATTATGCACATACCTTCTGAAAATGGAACAAAAGGTGTAGCTACAGACGGAAACTGGAAATATTTAAATAATGCAAGCCTTTCAACCCTAGGTCCCTCTTGGTTTCTTGGCAATAAAATACCATCAACAAAAAGCAATACTTATAGGCAGTATAAATGCCCTGAACATTCAATAATATTATTGCAAAAACTAGTGGTAGGTAATCTAATACGAATTAAGTGAAGAATCTGCTACCTTAATTCAAAATTTATTACATCAGTTGCTACATATTATGCAAACATCCTACATTTTAACCAGATATTGAAATGCAGCTTTCTAAATTCTGAGTGTTTTGATAGCAATTATCAAATTCTGACAGATGTCAGTTGACTGGCACTTTAAACAACACAGTATGTTTATACCTTTTGAAAATGATACAAAAGATATAGTTACAGAAGAAACGTGGAAAAATTCCAATAATGCAAACCTTTTTAACCCTGTGTCCCTCTTGGTTTTTGTGCAATAAAATAACATCAACAAAAAGCAATACCTATAGGCAGTATGGATATCTTTAACATTCAATAATATTATTACAAAAAAGAGTGGTAGGTATTCTGATATGAATAAAAATTTTCAAACTTCATACATTTTGACCGCATAGTGAAGTGCAGCATTCTGTTTTATTAAACAATCATACAGCGAAGGACTCTGTGGCGCAATGGATAGCGCGTTGGACTTCTAGTAAGGTATTATTAAAGGTATTCGGAGGCTGTGGGTTCGAGTCCCACCAGAGTCGACAGTAATTTTTGAAAACATGGTGTAAATTTTTCATGCTATATCGCTTGCAGAATATTCATATCTAACATATTTGACATTAAAGAGATTACTGATAGCAATTTAAATCAACCACATCACAGTTTTGGAAAAAAGTGGGCTAATCTAGTCTTCACCATACGTATCTTTACATTGCAAATTAAGTAAAGAAACAAAAAATTGTCAGCCGGAATAGCTCAGTTGGGAGAGCGTTAGACTGAAGATCTAAAGGTCCCTGGTTCAATCCCGGGTTCCGGCAAGGAATATCCTGGTGGCTGACCAAGAATTTTACAAACTTTTATGTATAATTGAAAGCCATCTTTCCAACACAAACAAAACACATCCCAGTCACCAATCTTGAATTATTTATCACATTACTGAGGAGTTTTTGTCAAGGTCTTTTATTGATGCACAATATATTCAATGTTTCCTTGAAACATATTCAAACTTTTCAGTACCAACATATCTCTATAAAATATGTCTAATATGAAGGAAATGATTTACCCAAATCTGTGTGTTTTGACAGCAATTATCACTTTGTGACAGATGTCAGCTGACACACATTATGCACATACCTTCTGAAAATGGAACAAAAGGTGTAGCTACAGACGGAAACTGGAAATATTTAAATAATGCAATCCTTTCAACCCTAAGTCCCTCTTGGTTTCTTGGCAATAAAATACCATCAACAAAAAGCAATACTTATAGGCAGTATAAATGCCCTGAACATTCAATAATATTATTGCAAAAACTAGTGGTAGGTAATCTAATACGAATTAAGTGAAGAATCTGCTACCTTAATTCAAAATTTATTACATCAGTTGCTACATATTATGCAAACATCCTACATTTTAACCAGATATTGAAATGCAGCTTTCTAAATTCTGAGTGTTTTGATAGCAATTATCAAATTCTGACAGATGTCAGTTGACTGGCACTTTAAACAACACAGTATGTTTATACCTTTTGAAAATGATACAAAAGATATAGTTACAGAAGAAACGTGGAAAAATTCCAATAATGCAAACCTTTTTAACCCTGTGTCCCTCTTGGTTTTTGTGCAATAAAATAACATCAACAAAAAGCAATACCTATAGGCAGTATGGATATCTTTAACATTCAATAATATTATTACAAAAAAGAGTGGTAGGTATTCTGATATGAATAAAAATTTTCAAACTTCATACATTTTGACCGCATAGTGAAGTGCAGCATTCTGTTTTATTAAACAATCATACAGCGAAGGACTCTGTGGCACAATGGATAGCGCGTTGGACTTCTAGTAAGGTATTATTAAAGGTATTCGGAGGCTGTGGGTTCGAGTCCCACCAGAGTCGACAGTAATTTTTGAAAACATGGTGTAAATTTTTCATGCTATATCGCTTGCAGAATATTCATATCTAACATATTTGACATTAAAGAGATTACTGATAGCAATTTAAATCAACCACATCACAGTTTTGGAAAAAAGTGGGCTCATCTAGTCTTCACCATACGTATCTTTACATTGCAAATTAAGTAAAGAAACAAAAAATTGTCAGCCGGAATAGCTCAGTTGGGAGAGCGTTAGACTGAAGATCTAAAGGTCCCTGGTTCAATCCCGGGTTCCGGCAAGGAATATCCTGGTGGCTGACCAAGAATTTTACAAACTTTTATGTATAATTGAAAGCCATCTTTCCAACACAAACAAAACACATCCCAGTCACCAATCTTGAATTATTTATCACATTACTGAGGAGTTTTTGTCAAGGTCTTTTATTGATGCACAATATATTCAATGTTTCCTTGAAACATATTCAAACTTTTCAGTACCAACATATCTCTATAAAATATGTCTAATATGAAGGAAATGATTTACCCAAATCTGTGTGTTTTGACAGCAATTATCACTTTGTGACAGATGTCAGCTGACACACATTATGCACATACCTTCTGAAAATGGAACAAAAGGTGTAGCTACAGACGGAAACTGGAAATATTTAAATAATGCAAGCCTTTCAACCCTAAGTCCCTCTTGGTTTCTTGGCAATAAAATACCATCAACAAAAAGCAATACTTATAGGCAGTATAAATGCCCTGAACATTCAATAATATTATTGCAAAAACTAGTGGTAGGTAATCTAATACGAATTAAGTGAAGAATCTGCTACCTTAATTCAAAATTTATTACATCAGTTGCTACATATTATGCAAACATCCTACATTTTAACCAGATATTGAAATGCAGCTTTCTAAATTCTGAGTGTTTTGATAGCAATTATCAAATTCTGACAGATGTCAGTTGACTGGCACTTTAAACAACACAGTATGTTTATACCTTTTGAAAATGATACAAAAGATATAGTTACAGAAGAAACGTGGAAAAATTCCAATAATGCAAACCTTTTTAACCCTGTGTCCCTCTTGGTTTTTGTGCAATAAAATAACATCAACAAAAAGCAATACCTATAGGCAGTATGGATATCTTTAACATTCAATAATATTATTACAAAAAAGAGTGGTAGGTATTCTGATATGAATAAAAATTTTCAAACTTCATACATTTTGACCGCATAGTGAAGTGCAGCATTCTGTTTTATTAAACAATCATACAGCGAAGGACTCTGTGGCGCAATGGATAGCGCGTTGGACTTCTAGTAAGGTATTATTAAAGGTATTCGGAGGCTGTGGGTTCGAGTCCCACCAGAGTCGACAGTAATTTTTGAAAACATGGTGTAAATTTTTCATGCTATATCGCTTGCAGAATATTCATATCTAACATATTTGACATTAAAGAGATTACTGATAGCAATTTAAATCAACCACATCACAGTTTTGGAAAAAAGTGGGCTAATCTAGTCTTCACCATACGTATCTTTACATTGCAAATTAAGTAAAGAAACAAAAAATTGTCAGCCGGAATAGCTCAGTTGGGAGAGCGTTAGACTGAAGATCTAAAGGTCCCTGGTTCAATCCCGGGTTCCGGCAAGGAATATCCTGGTGGCTGACCAAGAATTTTACAAACTTTTATGTATAATTGAAAGCCATCTTTCCAACACAAACAAAACACATCCCAGTCACCAATCTTGAATTATTTATCACATTACTGAGGAGTTTTTGTCAAGGTCTTTTATTGATGCACAATATATTCAATGTTTCCTTGAAACATATTCAAACTTTTCAGTACCAACATATCTCTATAAAATATGTCTAATATGAAGGAAATGATTTACCCAAATCTGTGTGTTTTGACAGCAATTATCACTTTGTGACAGATGTCAGCTGACACACATTATGCACATACCTTCTGAAAATGGAACAAAAGGTGTAGCTACAGACGGAAACTGGAAATATTTAAATAATGCAATCCTTTCAACCCTAAGTCCCTCTTGGTTTCTTGGCAATAAAATACCATCAACAAAAAGCAATACTTATAGGCAGTATAAATGCCCTGAACATTCAATAATATTATTGCAAAAACTAGTGGTAGGTAATCTAATACGAATTAAGTGAAGAATCTGCTACCTTAATTCAAAATTTATTACATCAGTTGCTACATATTATGCAAACATCCTACATTTTAACCAGATATTGAAATGCAGCTTTCTAAATTCTGAGTGTTTTGATAGCAATTATCAAATTCTGACAGATGTCAGTTGACTGGCACTTTAAACAACACAGTATGTTTATACCTTTTGAAAATGATACAAAAGATATAGTTACAGAAGAAACGTGGAAAAATTCCAATAATGCAAACCTTTTTAACCCTGTGTCCCTCTTGGTTTTTGTGCAATAAAATAACATCAACAAAAAGCAATACCTATAGGCAGTATGGATATCTTTAACATTCAATAATATTATTACAAAAAAGAGTGGTAGGTATTCTGATATGAATAAAAATTTTCAAACTTCATACATTTTGACCGCATAGTGAAGTGCAGCATTCTGTTTTATTAAACAATCATACAGCGAAGGACTCTGTGGCGCAATGGATAGCGCGTTGGACTTCTAGTAAGGTATTATTAAAGGTATTCGGAGGCTGTGGGTTCGAGTCCCACCAGAGTCGACAGTAATTTTTGAAAACATGGTGTAAATTTTTCATGCTATATCGCTTGCAGAATATTCATATCTAACATATTTGACATTAAAGAGATTACTGATAGCAATTTAAATCAACCACATCACAGTTTTGGAAAAAAGTGGGCTCATCTAGTCTTCACCATACGTATCTTTACATTGCAAATTAAGTAAAGAAACAAAAAATTGTCAGCCGGAATAGCTCAGTTGGGAGAGCGTTAGACTGAAGATCTAAAGGTCCCTGGTTCAATCCCGGGTTCCGGCAAGGAATATCCTGGTGGCTGACCAAGAATTTTACAAACTTTTATGTATAATTGAAAGCCATCTTTCCAACACAAACAAAACACATCCCAGTCACCAATCTTGAATTATTTATCACATTACTGAGGAGTTTTTGTCAAGGTCTTTTATTGATGCACAATATATTCAATGTTTCCTTGAAACATATTCAAACTTTTCAGTACCAACATATCTCTATAAAATATGTCTAATATGAAGGAAATGATTTACCCAAATCTGTGTGTTTTGACAGCAATTATCACTTTGTGACAGATGTCAGCTGACACACATTATGCACATACCTTCTGAAAATGGAACAAAAGGTGTAGCTACAGACGGAAACTGGAAATATTTAAATAATGCAATCCTTTCAACCCTAAGTCCCTCTTGGTTTCTTGGCAATAAAATACCATCAACAAAAAGCAATACTTATAGGCAGTATAAATGCCCTGAACATTCAATAATATTATTGCAAAAACTAGTGGTAGGTAATCTAATACGAATTAAGTGAAGAATCTGCTACCTTAATTCAAAATTTATTACATCAGTTGCTACATATTATGCAAACATCCTACATTTTAACCAGATATTGAAATGCAGCTTTCTAAATTCTGAGTGTTTTGATAGCAATTATCAAATTCTGACAGATGTCAGTTGACTGGCACTTTAAACAACACAGTATGTTTATACCTTTTGAAAATGATACAAAAGATATAGTTACAGAAGAAACGTGGAAAAATTCCAATAATGCAAACCTTTTTAACCCTGTGTCCCTCTTGGTTTTTGTGCAATAAAATAACATCAACAAAAAGCAATACCTATAGGCAGTATGGATATCTTTAACATTCAATAATATTATTACAAAAAAGAGTGGTAGGTATTCTGATATGAATAAAAATTTTCAAACTTCATACATTTTGACCGCATAGTGAAGTGCAGCATTCTGTTTTATTAAACAATCATACAGCGAAGGACTCTGTGGCGCAATGGATAGCGCGTTGGACTTCTAGTAAGGTATTATTAAAGGTATTCGGAGGCTGTGGGTTCGAGTCCCACCAGAGTCGACAGTAATTTTTGAAAACATGGTGTAAATTTTTCATGCTATATCGCTTGCAGAATATTCATATCTAACATATTTGACATTAAAGAGATTACTGATAGCAATTTAAATCAACCACATCACAGTTTTGGAAAAAAGTGGGCTCATCTAGTCTTCACCATACGTATCTTTACATTGCAAATTAAGTAAAGAAACAAAAAATTGTCAGCCGGAATAGCTCAGTTGGGAGAGCGTTAGACTGAAGATCTAAAGGTCCCTGGTTCAATCCCGGGTTCCGGCAAGGAATATCCTGGTGGCTGACCAAGAATTTTACAAACTTTTATGTATAATTGAAAGCCATTTTTCCAACACAAACAAAACACATCCCAGTCACCAATCTTGAATTATTTATCACATTACTGAGGAGTTTTTGTCAAGGTCTTTTATTGATGCACAATATATTCAATGTTTCCTTGAAACATATTCAAACTTTTCAGTACCAACATATCTCTATAAACTATGTCTAATATGAAGGAAATGATTTACCCAAATCTGTGTGTTTTGACAGCAATTATCACTTTGTGACAGATGTCAGCTGACACACATTATGCACATACCTTCTGAAAATGGAACAAAAGGTGTAGCTACAGACGGAAACTGGAAATATTTAAATAATGCAAGCCTTTCAACCCTAAGTCCCTCTTGGTTTCTTGGCAATAAAATACCATCAACAAAAAGCAATACTTATAGGCAGTATAAATGCCCTGAACATTCAATAATATTATTGCAAAAACTAGTGGTAGGTAATCTAATACGAATTAAGTGAAGAATCTGCTACCTTAATTCAAAATTTATTACATCAGTTGCTACATATTATGCAAACATCCTACATTTTAACCAGATATTGAAATGCAGCTTTCTAAATTCTGAGTGTTTTGATAGCAATTATCAAATTCTGACAGATGTCAGTTGACTGGCACTTTAAACAACACAGTATGTTTATACCTTTTGAAAATGATACAAAAGATATAGTTACAGAAGAAACGTGGAAAAATTCCAATAATGCAAACCTTTTTAACCCTGTGTCCCTCTTGGTTTTTGTGCAATAAAATAACATCAACAAAAAGCAATACCTATAGGCAGTATGGATATCTTTAACATTCAATAATATTATTACAAAAAAGAGTGGTAGGTATTCTGATATGAATAAAAATTTTCAAACTTCATACATTTTGACCGCATAGTGAAGTGCAGCATTCTGTTTTATTAAACAATCATACAGCGAAGGACTCTGTGGCGCAATGGATAGCGCGTTGGACTTCTAGTAAGGTATTATTAAAGGTATTCGGAGGCTGTGGGTTCGAGTCCCACCAGAGTCGACAGTAATTTTTGAAAACATGGTGTAAATTTTTCATGCTATATCGCTTGCAGAATATTCATATCTAACATATTTGACATTAAAGAGATTACTGATAGCAATTTAAATCAACCACATCACAGTTTTGGAAAAAAGTGGGCTCATCTAGTCTTCACCATACGTATCTTTACATTGCAAATTAAGTAAAGAAACAAAAAATTGTCAGCCGGAATAGCTCAGTTGGGAGAGCGTTAGACTGAAGATCTAAAGGTCCCTGGTTCAATCCCGGGTTCCGGCAAGGAATATCCTGGTGGCTGACCAAGAATTTTACAAACTTTTATGTATAATTGAAAGCCATCTTTCCAACACAAACAAAACACATCCCAGTCACCAATCTTGAATTATTTATCACATTACTGAGGAGTTTTTGTCAAGGTCTTTTATTGATGCACAATATATTCAATGTTTCCTTGAAACATATTCAAACTTTTCAGTACCAACATATCTCTATAAAATATGTCTAATATGAAGGAAATGATTTACCCAAATCTGTGTGTTTTGACAGCAATTATCACTTTGTGACAGATGTCAGCTGACACACATTATGCACATACCTTCTGAAAATGGAACAAAAGGTGTAGCTACAGACGGAAACTGGAAATATTTAAATAATGCAAGCCTTTCAACCCTAAGTCCCTCTTGGTTTCTTGGCAATAAAATACCATCAACAAAAAGCAATACTTATAGGCAGTATAAATGCCCTGAACATTCAATAATATTATTGCAAAAACTAGTGGTAGGTAATCTAATACGAATTAAGTGAAGAATCTGCTACCTTAATTCAAAATTTATTACATCAGTTGCTACATATTATGCAAACATCCTACATTTTAACCAGATATTGAAATGCAGCTTTCTAAATTCTGAGTGTTTTGATAGCAATTATCAAATTCTGACAGATGTCAGTTGACTGGCACTTTAAACAACACAGTATGTTTATACCTTTTGAAAATGATACAAAAGATATAGTTACAGAAGAAACGTGGAAAAATTCCAATAATGCAAACCTTTTTAACCCTGTGTCCCTCTTGGTTTTTGTGCAATAAAATAACATCAGCAAAAAGCAATACCTATAGGCAGTATGGATATCTTTAACATTCAATAATATTATTACAAAAAAGAGTGGTAGGTATTCTGATATGAATAAAAATTTTCAAACTTCATACATTTTGACCGCATAGTGAAGTGCAGCATTCTGTTTTATTAAACAATCATACAGCGAAGGACTCTGTGGCGCAATGGATAGTGCGTTGGACTTCTAGTAAGGTATTATTAAAGGTATTCGGAGGCTGTGGGTTCGAGTCCCACCAGAGTCGACAGTAATTTTTGAAAACATGGTGTAAATTTTTCATGCTATATCGCTTGCAGAATATTCATATCTAACATATTTGACATTAAAGAGATTACTGATAGCAATTTAAATCAACCACATCACAGTTTTGGAAAAAAGTGGGCTAATCTAGTCTTCACCATACGTATCTTTACATTGCAAATTAAGTAAAGAAACAAAAAATTGTCAGCCGGAATAGCTCAGTTGGGAGAGCGTTAGACTGAAGATCTAAAGGTCCCTGGTTCAATCCCGGGTTCCGGCAAGGAATATCCTGGTGGCTGACCAAGAATTTTACAAACTTTTATGTATGATTGAAAGCCATCTTTCCAACACAAACAAAACACATCCCAGTCACCAATCTTGAATTATTTATCACATTACTGAGGAGTTTTTCTCAAGGTCTTTTATTGATGCACAATATATTCAATGTTTCCTTGAAACATATTGAAACTTTTCAGTACCAACATATCTCTATAAAATATGTCTAATATGAAGGAAATGATTTACCCAAATCTGTGTGTTTTGACAGCAATTATCACTTTGTGACAGATGTCAGCTGACACACATTATGCACATACCTTCTGAAAATGGAACAAAAGGTGTAGCTACAGACGGAAACTGGAAATATTTAAATAATGCAAGCCTTTCAACCCTAGGTCCCTCTTGGTTTCTTGGCAATAAAATACCATCAACAAAAAGCAATACTTATAGGCAGTATAAATGCCCTGAACATTCAATAATATTATTGCAAAAACTAGTGGTAGGTAATCTAATACGAATTAAGTGAAGAATCTGCTACCTTAACTCAAAATTTATTACATCAGTTGCTACATATTATGCAAAGATCCTACATTTTAACCAGATATTGAAATGCAGCTTTCTAAATTCTGAGTGTTTTGATAGCAATTATCAAATTCTGACAGATGTCAGTTGACTGGCACTTTAAACAACACAGTATGTTTATACCTTTTGAAAATGATACAAAAGATATAGTTACAGAAGAAAGGTGGAAAAATTCCAATAATGCAAACCTTTTTAACCCTGTGTCCCTCTTGGTTTTTGTGCAATAAAATAACATCAACAAAAAGCAATACCTATAGGCAGTATGGATATCTTTAACATTCAATAATATTATTACAAAAAAGAGTGGTAGGTATTCTGATATGAATAAAAATTTTCAAACTTCATACATTTTGACCGCATAGTGAAGTGCAGCATTCTGTTTTATTAAACAATCATACAGCGAAGGACTCTGTGGCGCAATGGATAGCGCGTTGGACTTCTAGTAAGGTATTATTAAAGGTATTCGGAGGCTGTGGGTTCGAGTCCCACCAGAGTCGACAGTAATTTTTGAAAACATGGTGTAAATTTTTCATGCTATATCGCTTGCAGAATATTCATATCTAACATATTTGACATTAAAGAGATTACTGATAGCAATTTAAATCAACCACATCACAGTTTTGGAAAAAAGTGGGCTAATCTAGTCTTCACCATACGTATCTTTACATTGCAAATTAAGTAAAGAAACAAAAAATTGTCAGCCGGAATAGCTCAGTTGGGAGAGCGTTAGACTGAAGATCTAAAGGTCCCTGGTTCAATCCCGGGTTCCGGCAAGGAATATCCTGGTGGCTGACCAAGAATTTTACAAACTTTTATGTATGATTGAAAGCCATCTTTCCAACACAAACAAAACACATCCCAGTCACCAATCTTGAATTATTTATCACATTACTGAGGAGTTTTTGTCAAGGTCTTTTATTGATGCACAATATATTCAATGTTTCCTTGAAACATATTCAAACTTTTCAGTACCAACATATCTCTATAAAATATGTCTAATATGAAGGAAATGATTTACCCAAATCTGTGTGTTTTGACAGCAATTATCACTTTGTGACAGATGTCAGCTGACACACATTATGCACATACCTTCTGAAAATGGAACAAAAGGTGTAGCTACAGACGGAAACTGGAAATATTTAAATAATGCAAGCCTTTCAACCCTAGGTCCCTCTTGGTTTCTTGGCAATAAAATACCATCAACAAAAAGCAATACTTATAGGCAGTATAAATGCCCTGAACATTCAATAATATTATTGCAAAAACTAGTGGTAGGTAATCTAATACGAATTAAGTGAAGAATCTGCTACCTTAATTCAAAATTTATTACATCAGTTGCTACATATTATGCAAACATCCTACATTTTAACCAGATATTGAAATGCAGCTTTCTAAATTCTGAGTGTTTTGATAGCAATTATCAAATTCTGACAGATGTCAGTTGACTGGCACTTTAAACAACACAGTATGTTTATACCTTTTGAAAATGATACAAAAGATATAGCTACAGAAGAAAGGTGGAAAAATTCCAATAATGCAAACCTTTTTAACCCTGTGTCCCTCTTGGTTTTTGTGCAATAAAATAACATCAACAAAAAGCAATACCTATAGGCAGTATGGATATCTTTAACATTCAATAATATTATTACAAAAAAGAGTGGTAGGTATTCTGATATGAATAAAAATTTTCAAACTTCATACATTTTGACCGCATAGTGAAGTGCAGCATTCTGTTTTATTAAACAATCATACAGCGAAGGACTCTGTGGCGCAATGGATAGCGCGTTGGACTTCTAGTAAGGTATTATTAAAGGTATTCGGAGGCTGTGGGTTCGAGTCCCACCAGAGTCGACAGTAATTTTTGAAAACATGGTGTAAATTTTTCATGCTATATCGCTTGCAGAATATTCATATCTAACATATTTGACATTAAAGAGATTACTGATAGCAATTTAAATCAACCACATCACAGTTTTGAAAAAGGTGGGCTAATCTAGTCTTCACCATACGTATCTTTACATTGCAAATTAAGTAAAGAAACAAAAAATTGTCAGCCGGAATAGCTCAGTTGGGAGAGCGTTAGACTGAAGATCTAAAGGTCCCTGGTTCAATCCCGGGTTCCGGCAAGGAATATCCTGGTGGCTGACCAAGAATTTTACAAACTTTTATGTATAATTGAAAGCCATCTTTCCAACACAAACAAAACACATCCCAGTCACCAATCTTGAATTATTTATCACATTACTGAGGAGTTTTTGTCAAGGTCTTTTATTGATGCACAATATATTCAATGTTTCCTTGAAACATATTCAAACTTTTCAGTACCAACATATCTCTATAAACTATGTCTAATATGAAGGAAATGATTTACCCAAATCTGTGTGTTTTGACAGCAATTATCACTTTGTGACAGATGTCAGCTGACACACATTATGCACATACCTTCTGAAAATGGAACAAAAGGTGTAGCTACAGACGGAAACTGGAAATATTTAAATAATGCAAGCCTTTCAACCCTAAGTCCCTCTTGGTTTCTTGGCAATAAAATACCATCAACAAAAAGCAATACTTATAGGCAGTATAAATGCCCTGAACATTCAATAATATTATTGCAAAAACTAGTGGTAGGTAATCTAATACGAATTAAGTGAAGAATCTGCTACCTTAATTCAAAATTTATTACATCAGTTGCTACATATTATGCAAACATCCTACATTTTAACCAGATATTGAAATGCAGCTTTCTAAATTCTGAGTGTTTTGATAGCAATTATCAAATTCTGACAGATGTCAGTTGACTGGCACTTTAAACAACACAGTATGTTTATACCTTTTGAAAATGATACAAAAGATATAGTTACAGAAGAAACGTGGAAAAAATCCAATAATGCAAACCTTTTTAACCCTGTGTCCCTCTTGGTTTTTGTGCAATAAAATAACATCAACAAAAAGCAATACCTATAGGCAGCATGGATATCTTTAACATTCAATAATATTATTACAAAAAAGAGTGGTAGGTATTCTGATATGAATAAAAATTTTCAAACTTCATACATTTTGACCGCATAGTGAAGTGCAGCATTCTGTTTTATTAAACAATCATACAGCGAAGGACTCTGTGGCGCAATGGATAGTGCGTTGGACTTCTAGTAAGGTATTATTAAAGGTATTCGGAGGCTGTGGGTTCGAGTCCCACCAGAGTCGACAGTAATTTTTGAAAACATGGTGTAAATTTTTCATGCTATATCGCTTGCAGAATATTCATATCTAACATATTTGACATTAAAGAGATTACTGATAGCAATTTAAATCAACCACATCACAGTTTTGGAAAAAAGTGGGCTAATCTAGTCTTCACCATACGTATCTTTACATTGCAAATTAAGTAAAGAAACAAAAAACTGTCAGCCAGAATAGCTCAGTTGGGAGAGCGTTAGACTGAAGATCTAAAGGTCCCTGGTTCAATCCCGGGTTCCGGCAAGGAATATCCTGGTGGCTGACCAAGAATTTTACAAACTTTTATGTATGATTGAAAGCCATCTTTCCAACACAAACAAAACACATCCCAGTCACCAATCTTGAATTATTTATCACATTACTGAGGAGTTTTTGTCAAGGTCTTTTATTGATGCACAATATATTCAATGTTTCCTTGAAACATATTGAAACTTTTGAGTACCAACATATCTCTATAAAATATGTCTAATATGAAGGAAATGATTTACCCAAATCTGTGTGTTTTGACAGCAATTATCACTTTGTGACAGATGTCAGCTGACACACATTATGCACATACCTTCTGAAAATGGAACAAAAGGTGTAGCTACAGACGGAAACTGGAAATATTTAAATAATGCAAGCCTTTCAACCCTAGGTCCCTCTTGGTTTCTTGGCAATAAAATACCATCAACAAAAAGCAATACTTATAGGCAGTATAAATGCCCTGAACATTCAATAATATTATTGCAAAAACTAGTGGTAGGTAATCTAATACGAATTAAGTGAAGAATCTGCTACCTTAATTCAAAATTTATTACATCAGTTGCTACATATTATGCAAACATCCTACATTTTAACCAGATATTGAAATGCAGCTTTCTAAATTCTGAGTGTTTTGATAGCAATTATCAAATTCTGACAGATGTCAGTTGACTGGCACTTTAAACAACACAGTATGTTTATACCTTTTGAAAATGATACAAAAGATATAGTTACAGAAGAAAGGTGGAAAAATTCCAATAATGCAAACCTTTTTAACCCTGTGTCCCTCTTGGTTTTTGTGCAATAAAATAACATCAACAAAAAGCAATACCTATAGGCAGTATGGATATCTTTAACATTCAATAATATTATTACAAAAAAGAGTGGTAGGTATTCTGATATGAATAAAAATTTTCAAACTTCATACATTTTGACCGCATAGTGAAGTGCAGCATTCTGTTTTATTAAACAATCATACAGCGAAGGACTCTGTGGCGTAATGGATAGCGCGTTGGACTTCTAGTAAGGTATTATTAAAGGTATTCGGAGGCTGTGGGTTCGAGTCCCACCAGAGTCGACAGTAATTTTTGAAAACATGGTGTAAATTTTTCATGCTATATCGCTTGCAGAATATTCATATCTAACATATTTGACATTAAAGAGATTACTGATAGCAATTTAAATCAACCACATCACAGTTTTGGAAAAAAGTGGGCTAATCTAGTCTTCACCATACGTATCTTTACATTGCAAATTAAGTAAAGAAACAAAAAATTGTCAGCCGGAATAGCTCAGTTGGGAGAGCGTTAGACTGAAGATCTAAAGGTTCCTGGTTCAATCCCGGGTTCCGGCAAGGAATATCCTGGTGGCTGACCAAGAATTTTACAAACTTTTATGTATGATTGAAAGCCATCTTTCCAACACAAACAAAACACATCCCAGTCACCAATCTTGAATTATTTATCACATTACTGAGGAGTTTTTGTCAAGGTCTTTTATTGATGCACAATATATTCAATGTTTCCTTGAAACATATTGAAACTTTTCAGTACCAACATATCTCTATAAAATATGTCTAATATGAAGGAAATGATTTACCCAAATCTGTGTGTTTTGACAGCAATTATCACTTTGTGACAGATGTCAGCTGACACACATTATGCACATACCTTCTGAAAATGGAACAAAAGGTGTAGCTACAGACGGAAACTGGAAATATTTAAATAATGCAAGCCTTTCAACCCTAGGTCCCTCTTGGTTTCTTGGCAATAAAATACCATCAACAAAAAGCAATACTTATAGGCAGTATAAATGCCCTGAACATTCAATAATATTATTGCAAAAACTAGTGGTAGGTAATCTAATACGAATTAAGTGAAGAATCTGCTACCTTAATTCAAAATTTATTACATCAGTTGCTACATATTATGCAAACATCCTACATTTTAACCAGATATTGAAATGCAGCTTTCTAAATTCTGAGTGTTTTGATAGCAATTATCAAATTCTGACAGATGTCAGTTGACTGGCACTTTAAACAACACAGTATGTTTATACCTTTTGAAAATGATACAAAAGATATAGTTACAGAAGAAAGGTGGAAAAATTCCAATAATGCAAACCTTTTTAACCCTGTGTCCCTCTTGGTTTTTGTGCAATAAAATAACATCAACAAAAAGCAATACCTATAGGCAGTATGGATATCTTTAACATTCAATAATATTATTACAAAAAAGAGTGGTAGGTATTCTGATATGAATAAAAATTTTCAAACTTCATACATTTTGACCGCATAGTGAAGTGCAGCATTCTGTTTTATTAAACAATCATACAGCGAAGGACTCTGTGGCGCAATGGATAGCGCGTTGGACTTCTAGTAAGGTGTTATTAAAGGTATTCGGAGGCTGTGGGTTCGAGTCCCACCAGAGTCGACAGTAATTTTTGAAAACATGGTGTAAATTTTTCATGCTATATCGCTTGCAGAATATTCATATCTAACATATTTGACATTAAAGAGATTACTGATAGCAATTTAAATCAACCACATCACAGTTTTGGAAAAAAGTGCGCTAATCTAGTCTTCACCATACGTATCTTTACATTGCAAATTAAGTAAAGAAACAAAAAATTGTCAGCCGGAATAGCTCAGTTGGGAGAGCGTTAGACTGAAGATCTAAAGGTCCCTGGTTCAATCCCGGGTTCCGGCAAGGAATATCCTGGTGGCTGACCAAGAATTTTACAAACTTTTATGTATAATTGAAAGCCATCTTTCCAACACAAACAAAACACATCCCAGTCACCAATCTTGAATTATTTATCACATTACTGAGGAGTTTTTGTCAAGGTCTTTTATTGATGCACAATATATTCAATGTTTCCTTGAAACATATTCAAACTTTTCAGTACCAACATATCTCTATAAACTATGTCTAATATGAAGGAAATGATTTACCCAAATCTGTGTGTTTTGACAGCAATTATCACTTTGTGACAGATGTCAGCTGACACACATTATGCACATACCTTCTGAAAATGGAACAAAAGGTGTAGCTACAGACGGAAACTGGAAATATTTAAATAATGCAAGCCTTTCAACCCTAAGTCCCTCTTGGTTTCTTGGCAATAAAATACCATCAACAAAAAGCAATACTTATAGGCAGTATAAATGCCCTGAACATTCAATAATATTATTGCAAAAACTAGTGGTAGGTAATCTAATACGAATTAAGTGAAGAATCTGCTACCTTAATTCAAAATTTATTACATCAGTTGCTACATATTATGCAAACATCCTACATTTTAACCAGATATTGAAATGCAGCTTTCTAAATTCTGAGTGTTTTGATAGCAATTATCAAATTCTGACAGATGTCAGTTGACTGGCACTTTAAACAACACAGTATGTTTATACCTTTTGAAAATGATACAAAAGATATAGTTACAGAAGAAACGTGGAAAAAATCCAATAATGCAAACCTTTTTAACCCTGTGTCCCTCTTGGTTTTTGTGCAATAAAATAACATCAACAAAAAGCAATACCTATAGGCAGCATGGATATCTTTAACATTCAATAATATTATTACAAAAAAGAGTGGTAGGTATTCTGATATGAATAAAAATTTTCAAACTTCATACATTTTGACCGCATAGTGAAGTGCAGCATTCTGTTTTATTAAACAATCATACAGCGAAGGACTCTGGGGCGCAATGGATAGTGCGTTGGACTTCTAGTAAGGTATTATTAAAGGTATTCGGAGGCTGTGGGTTCGAGTCCCACCAGAGTCGACAGTAATTATTGAAAACATGGTGTAAATTTTTCATGCTATATCGCTTGCAGAATATTCATATCTAACATATTTGACATTAAAGAGATTACTGATAGCAATTTAAATCAACCACATCACAGTTTTGGAAAAAAGTGGGCTAATCTAGTCTTCACCATACGTATCTTTACATTGCAAATTAAGTAAAGAAACAAAAAATTGTCAGCCGGAATAGCTCAGTTGGGAGAGCGTTAGACTGAAGATCTAAAGGTCCCTGGTTCAATCCCGGGTTCCGGCAAGGAATATCCTGGTGGCTGACCAAGAATTTTACAAACTTTTATGTATGATTGAAAGCCATCTTTCCAACACAAACAAAACACATCCCAGTCACCAATCTTGAATTATTTATCACATTACTGAGGAGTTTTTGTCAAGGTCTTTTATTGATGCACAATATATTCAATGTTTCCTTGAAACATATTGAAACTTTTCAGTACCAACATATCTCTATAAAATATGTCTAATATGAAGGAAATGATTTACCCAAATCTGTGTGTTTTGACAGCAATTATCACTTTGTGACAGATGTCAGCTGACACACATTATGCACATACCTTCTGAAAATGGAACAAAAGGTGTAGCTACAGACGGAAACTGGAAATATTTAAATAATGCAAGCCTTTCAACCCTAGGTCCCTCTTGGTTTCTTGGCAATAAAATACCATCAACAAAAAGCAATACTTATAGGCAGTATAAATGCCCTGAACATTCAATAATATTATTGCAAAAACTAGTGGTAGGTAATCTAATACGAATTAAGTGAAGAATCTGCTACCTTAATTCAAAATTTATTACATCAGTTGCTACATATTATGCAAACATCCTACATTTTAACCAGATATTGAAATGCAGCTTTCTAAATTCTGAGTGTTTTGATAGCAATTATCAAATTCTGACAGATGTCAGTTGACTGGCACTTTAAACAACACAGTATGTTTATACCTTTTGAAAATGATACAAAAGATATAGTTACAGAAGAAAGGTGGAAAAATTCCAATAATGCAAACCTTTTTAACCCTGTGTCCCTCTTGGTTTTTGTGCAATAAAATAACATCAACAAAAAGCAATACCTATAGGCAGTATGGATATCTTTAACATTCAATAATATTATTACAAAAAAGAGTGGTAGGTATTCTGATATGAATAAAAATTTTCAAACTTCATACATTTTGACCGCATAGTGAAGTGCAGCATTCTGTTTTATTAAACAATCATACAGCGAAGGACTCTGTGGCGTAATGGATAGCGCGTTGGACTTCTAGTAAGGTATTATTAAAGGTATTCGGAGGCTGTGGGTTCGAGTCCCACCAGAGTCGACAGTAATTTTTGAAAACATGGTGTAAATTTTTCATGCTATATCGCTTGCAGAATATTCATATCTAACATATTTGACATTAAAGAGATTACTGATAGCAATTTAAATCAACCACATCACAGTTTTGGAAAAAAGTGGGCTAATCTAGTCTTCACCATACGTATCTTTACATTGCAAATTAAGTAAAGAAACAAAAAATTGTCAGCCGGAATAGCTCAGTTGGGAGAGCGTTAGACTGAAGATCTAAAGGTTCCTGGTTCAATCCCGGGTTCCGGCAAGGAATATCCTGGTGGCTGACCAAGAATTTTACAAACTTTTATGTATGATTGAAAGCCATCTTTCCAACACAAACAAAACACATCCCAGTCACCAATCTTGAATTATTTATCACATTACTGAGGAGTTTTTGTCAAGGTCTTTTATTGATGCACAATATATTCAATGTTTCCTTGAAACATATTGAAACTTTTCAGTACCAACATATCTCTATAAAATATGTCTAATATGAAGGAAATGATTTACCCAAATCTGTGTGTTTTGACAGCAATTATCACTTTGTGACAGATGTCAGCTGACACACATTATGCACATACCTTCTGAAAATGGAACAAAAGGTGTAGCTACAGACGGAAACTGGAAATATTTAAATAATGCAAGCCTTTCAACCCTAGGTCCCTCTTGGTTTCTTGGCAATAAAATACCATCAACAAAAAGCAATACTTATAGGCAGTATAAATGCCCTGAACATTCAATAATATTATTGCAAAAACTAGTGGTAGGTAATCTAATACGAATTAAGTGAAGAATCTGCTACCTTAATTCAAAATTTATTACATCAGTTGCTACATATTATGCAAAGATCCTACATTTTAACCAGATATTGAAATGCAGCTTTCTAAATTCTGAGTGTTTTGATAGCAATTATCAAATTCTGACAGATGTCAGTTGACTGGCACTTTAAACAACACAGTATGTTTATACCTTTTGAAAATGATACAAAAGATATAGTTACAGAAGAAAGGTGGAAAAATTCCAATAATGCAAACCTTTTTAACCCTGTGTCCCTCTTGGTTTTTGTGCAATAAAATAACATCAACAAAAAGCAATACCTATAGGCAGTATGGATATCTTTAACATTCAATAATATTATTACAAAAAAGAGTGGTAGGTATTCTGATATGAATAAAAATTTTCAAACTTCATACATTTTGACCGCATAGTGAAGTGCAGCATTCTGTTTTATTAAACAATCATACAGCGAAGGACTCTGTGGCGCAATGGATAGCGCGTTGGACTTCTAGTAAGGTGTTATTAAAGGTATTCGGAGGCTGTGGGTTCGAGTCCCACCAGAGTCGACAGTAATTTTTGAAAACATGGTGTAAATTTTTCATGCTATATCGCTTGCAGAATATTCATATCTAACATATTTGACATTAAAGAGATTACTGATAGCAATTTAAATCAACCACATCACAGTTTTGGAAAAAAGTGCGCTAATCTAGTCTTCACCATACGTATCTTTACATTGCAAATTAAGTAAAGAAACAAAAAATTGTCAGCCGGAATAGCTCAGTTGGGAGAGCGTTAGACTGAAGATCTAAAGGTCCCTGGTTCAATCCCGGGTTCCGGCAAGGAATATCCTGGTGGCTGACCAAGAATTTTACAAACTTTTATGTATAATTGAAAGCCATCTTTCCAACACAAACAAAACACATCCCAGTCACCAATCTTGAATTATTTATCACATTACTGAGGAGTTTTTGTCAAGGTCTTTTATTGATGCACAATATATTCAATGTTTCCTTGAAACATATTCAAACTTTTCAGTACCAACATATCTCTATAAACTATGTCTAATATGAAGGAAATGATTTACCCAAATCTGTGTGTTTTGACAGCAATTATCACTTTGTGACAGATGTCAGCTGACACACATTATGCACATACCTTCTGAAAATGGAACAAAAGGTGTAGCTACAGACGGAAACTGGAAATATTTAAATAATGCAAGCCTTTCAACCCTAAGTCCCTCTTGGTTTCTTGGCAATAAAATACCATCAACAAAAAGCAATACTTATAGGCAGTATAAATGCCCTGAACATTCAATAATATTATTGCAAAAACTAGTGGTAGGTAATCTAATACGAATTAAGTGAAGAATCTGCTACCTTAATTCAAAATTTATTACATCAGTTGCTACATATTATGCAAACATCCTACATTTTAACCAGATATTGAAATGCAGCTTTCTAAATTCTGAGTGTTTTGATAGCAATTATCAAATTCTGACAGATGTCAGTTGACTGGCACTTTAAACAACACAGTATGTTTATACCTTTTGAAAATGATACAAAAGATATAGTTACAGAAGAAACGTGGAAAAAATCCAATAATGCAAACCTTTTTAACCCTGTGTCCCTCTTGGTTTTTGTGCAATAAAATAACATCAACAAAAAGCAATACCTATAGGCAGCATGGATATCTTTAACATTCAATAATATTATTACAAAAAAGAGTGGTAGGTATTCTGATATGAATAAAAATTTTCAAACTTCATACATTTTGACCGCATAGTGAAGTGCAGCATTCTGTTTTATTAAACAATCATACAGCGAAGGACTCTGTGGCGCAATGGATAGTGCGTTGGACTTCTAGTAAGGTATTATTAAAGGTATTCGGAGGCTGTGGGTTCGAGTCCCACCAGAGTCGACAGTAATTATTGAAAACATGGTGTAAATTTTTCATGCTATATCGCTTGCAGAATATTCATATCTAACATATTTGACATTAAAGAGATTACTGATAGCAATTTAAATCAACCACATCACAGTTTTGGAAAAAAGTGGGCTAATCTAGTCTTCACCATACGTATCTTTACATTGCAAATTAAGTAAAGAAACAAAAAATTGTCAGCCGGAATAGCTCAGTTGGGAGAGCGTTAGACTGAAGATCTAAAGGTCCCTGGTTCAATCCCGGGTTCCGGCAAGGAATATCCTGGTGGCTGACCAAGAATTTTACAAACTTTTATGTATGATTGAAAGCCATCTTTCCAACACAAACAAAACACATCCCAGTCACCAATCTTGAATTATTTATCACATTACTGAGGAGTTTTTGTCAAGGTCTTTTATTGATGCACAATATATTCAATGTTTCCTTGAAACATATTGAAACTTTTCAGTACCAACATATCTCTATAAAATATGTCTAATATGAAGGAAATGATTTACCCAAATCTGTGTGTTTTGACAGCAATTATCACTTTGTGACAGATGTCAGCTGACACACATTATGCACATACCTTCTGAAAATGGAACAAAAGGTGTAGCTACAGACGGAAACTGGAAATATTTAAATAATGCAAGCCTTTCAACCCTAGGTCCCTCTTGGTTTCTTGGCAATAAAATACCATCAACAAAAAGCAATACTTATAGGCAGTATAAATGCCCTGAACATTCAATAATATTATTGCAAAAACTAGTGGTAGGTAATCTAATACGAATTAAGTGAAGAATCTGCTACCTTAATTCAAAATTTATTACATCAGTTGCTACATATTATGCAAACATCCTACATTTTAACCAGATATTGAAATGCAGCTTTCTAAATTCTGAGTGTTTTGATAGCAATTATCAAATTCTGACAGATGTCAGTTGACTGGCACTTTAAACAACACAGTATGTTTATACCTTTTGAAAATGATACAAAAGATATAGTTACAGAAGAAAGGTGGAAAAATTCCAATAATGCAAACCTTTTTAACCCTGTGTCCCTCTTGGTTTTTGTGCAATAAAATAACATCAACAAAAAGCAATACCTATAGGCAGTATGGATATCTTTAACATTCAATAATATTATTACAAAAAAGAGTGGTAGGTATTCTGATATGAATAAAAATTTTCAAACTTCATACATTTTGACCGCATAGTGAAGTGCAGCATTCTGTTTTATTAAACAATCATACAGCGAAGGACTCTGTGGCGTAATGGATAGCGCGTTGGACTTCTAGTAAGGTATTATTAAAGGTATTCGGAGGCTGTGGGTTCGAGTCCCACCAGAGTCGACAGTAATTTTTGAAAACATGGTGTAAATTTTTCATGCTATATCGCTTGCAGAATATTCATATCTAACATATTTGACATTAAAGAGATTACTGATAGCAATTTAAATCAACCACATCACAGTTTTGGAAAAAAGTGGGCTAATCTAGTCTTCACCATACGTATCTTTACATTGCAAATTAAGTAAAGAAACAAAAAATTGTCAGCCGGAATAGCTCAGTTGGGAGAGCGTTAGACTGAAGATCTAAAGGTTCCTGGTTCAATCCCGGGTTCCGGCAAGGAATATCCTGGTGGCTGACCAAGAATTTTACAAACTTTTATGTATGATTGAAAGCCATCTTTCCAACACAAACAAAACACATCCCAGTCACCAATCTTGAATTATTTATCACATTACTGAGGAGTTTTTGTCAAGGTCTTTTATTGATGCACAATATATTCAATGTTTCCTTGAAACATATTGAAACTTTTCAGTACCAACATATCTCTATAAAATATGTCTAATATGAAGGAAATGATTTACCCAAATCTGTGTGTTTTGACAGCAATTATCACTTTGTGACAGATGTCAGCTGACACACATTATGCACATACCTTCTGAAAATGGAACAAAAGGTGTAGCTACAGACGGAAACTGGAAATATTTAAATAATGCAAGCCTTTCAACCCTAGGTCCCTCTTGGTTTCTTGGCAATAAAATACCATCAACAAAAAGCAATACTTATAGGCAGTATAAATGCCCTGAACATTCAATAATATTATTGCAAAAACTAGTGGTAGGTAATCTAATACGAATTAAGTGAAGAATCTGCTACCTTAATTCAAAATTTATTACATCAGTTGCTACATATTATGCAAAGATCCTACATTTTAACCAGATATTGAAATGCAGCTTTCTAAATTCTGAGTGTTTTGATAGCAATTATCAAATTCTGACAGATGTCAGTTGACTGGCACTTTAAACAACACAGTATGTTTATACCTTTTGAAAATGATACAAAAGATATAGTTACAGAAGAAAGGTGGAAAAATTCCAATAATGCAAACCTTTTTAACCCTGTGTCCCTCTTGGTTTTTGTGCAATAAAATAACATCAACAAAAAGCAATACCTATAGGCAGTATGGATATCTTTAACATTCAATAATATTATTACAAAAAAGAGTGGTAGGTATTCTGATATGAATAAAAATTTTCAAACTTCATACATTTTGACCGCATAGTGAAGTGCAGCATTCTGTTTTATTAAACAATCATACAGCGAAGGACTCTGTGGCGCAATGGATAGCGCGTTGGACTTCTAGTAAGGTGTTATTAAAGGTATTCGGAGGCTGTGGGTTCGAGTCCCACCAGAGTCGACAGTAATTTTTGAAAACATGGTGTAAATTTTTCATGCTATATCGCTTGCAGAATATTCATATCTAACATATTTGACATTAAAGAGATTACTGATAGCAATTTAAATCAACCACATCACAGTTTTGGAAAAAAGTGCGCTAATCTAGTCTTCACCATACGTATCTTTACATTGCAAATTAAGTAAAGAAACAAAAAATTGTCAGCCGGAATAGCTCAGTTGGGAGAGCGTTAGACTGAAGATCTAAAGGTCCCTGGTTCAATCCCGGGTTCCGGCAAGGAATATCCTGGTGGCTGACCAAGAATTTTACAAACTTTTATGTATAATTGAAAGCCATCTTTCCAACACAAACAAAACACATCCCAGTCACCAATCTTGAATTATTTATCACATTACTGAGGAGTTTTTGTCAAGGTCTTTTATTGATGCACAATATATTCAATGTTTCCTTGAAACATATTCAAACTTTTCAGTACCAACATATCTCTATAAACTATGTCTAATATGAAGGAAATGATTTACCCAAATCTGTGTGTTTTGACAGCAATTATCACTTTGTGACAGATGTCAGCTGACACACATTATGCACATACCTTCTGAAAATGGAACAAAAGGTGTAGCTACAGACGGAAACTGGAAATATTTAAATAATGCAAGCCTTTCAACCCTAAGTCCCTCTTGGTTTCTTGGCAATAAAATACCATCAACAAAAAGCAATACTTATAGGCAGTATAAATGCCCTGAACATTCAATAATATTATTGCAAAAACTAGTGGTAGGTAATCTAATACGAATTAAGTGAAGAATCTGCTACCTTAATTCAAAATTTATTACATCAGTTGCTACATATTATGCAAACATCCTACATTTTAACCAGATATTGAAATGCAGCTTTCTAAATTCTGAGTGTTTTGATAGCAATTATCAAATTCTGACAGATGTCAGTTGACTGGCACTTTAAACAACACAGTATGTTTATACCTTTTGAAAATGATACAAAAGATATAGTTACAGAAGAAACGTGGAAAAAATCCAATAATGCAAACCTTTTTAACCCTGTGTCCCTCTTGGTTTTTGTGCAATAAAATAACATCAACAAAAAGCAATACCTATAGGCAGCATGGATATCTTTAACATTCAATAATATTATTACAAAAAAGAATGGTAGGTATTCTGATATGAATAAAAATTTTCAAACTTCATACATTTTGACCGCATAGTGAAGTGCAGCATTCTGTTTTATTAAACAATCATACAGCGAAGGACTCTGTGGCGCAATGGATAGTGCGTTGGACTTCTAGTAAGGTATTATTAAAGGTATTCGGAGGCTGTGGGTTCGAGTCCCACCAGAGTCGACAGTAATTATTGAAAACATGGTGTAAATTTTTCATGCTATATCGCTTGCAGAATATTCATATCTAACATATTTGACATTAAAGAGATTACTGATAGCAATTTAAATCAACCACATCACAGTTTTGGAAAAAAGTGGGCTAATCTAGTCTTCACCATACGTATCTTTACATTGCAAATTAAGTAAAGAAACAAAAAATTGTCAGCCGGAATAGCTCAGTTGGGAGAGCGTTAGACTGAAGATCTAAAGGTCCCTGGTTCAATCCCGGGTTCCGGCAAGGAATATCCTGGTGGCTGACCAAGAATTTTACAAACTTTTATGTATGATTGAAAGCCATCTTTCCAACACAAACAAAACACATCCCAGTCACCAATCTTGAATTATTTATCACATTACTGAGGAGTTTTTGTCAAGGTCTTTTATTGATGCACAATATATTCAATGTTTCCTTGAAACATATTGAAACTTTTCAGTACCAACATATCTCTATAAAATATGTCTAATATGAAGGAAATGATTTACCCAAATCTGTGTGTTTTGACAGCAATTATCACTTTGTGACAGATGTCAGCTGACACACATTATGCACATACCTTCTGAAAATGGAACAAAAGGTGTAGCTACAGACGGAAACTGGAAATATTTAAATAATGCAAGCCTTTCAACCCTAGGTCCCTCTTGGTTTCTTGGCAATAAAATACCATCAACAAAAAGCAATACTTATAGGCAGTATAAATGCCCTGAACATTCAATAATATTATTGCAAAAACTAGTGGTAGGTAATCTAATACGAATTAAATGAAGAATCTGCTACCTTAATTCAAAATTTATTACATCAGTTGCTACATATTATGCAAACATCCTACATTTTAACCAGATATTGAAATGCAGCTTTCTAAATTCTGAGTGTTTTGATAGCAGTTATCAAATTCTGACAGATGTCAGTTGACTGGCACTTTAAACAACACAGTATGTTTATACCTTTTGAAAATGATACAAAAGATATAGTTACAGAAGAAAGGTGGAAAAATTCCAATAATGCAAACCTTTTTAACCCTGTGTCCCTCTTGGTTTTTGTGCAATAAAATAACATCAACAAAAAGCAATACCTATAGGCAGTATGGATATCTTTAACATTCAATAATATTATTACAAAAAAGAGTGGTAGGTATTCTGATATGAATAAAAATTTTCAAACTTCATACATTTTGACCGCATAGTGAAGTGCAGCATTCTGTTTTATTAAACAATCATACAGCGAAGGACTCTGTGGCGCAATGGATAGCGCGTTGGACTTCTAGTAAGGTATTATTAAAGGTATTCGGAGGCTGTGGGTTCGAGTCCCACCAGAGTCGACAGTAATTTTTGAAAACATGGTGTAAATTTTTCATGCTATATCGCTTGCAGAATATTCATATCTAACATATTTGACATTAAAGAGATTACTGATAGCAATTTAAATCAACCACATCACAGTTTTGGAAAAAAGTGGGCTAATCTAGTCTTCACCATACGTATCTTTACATTGCAAATTAAGTAAAGAAACAAAAAATTGTCAGCCGGAATAGCTCAGTTGGGAGAGCGTTAGACTGAAGATCTAATAATGCAAACCTTTTTAACCCTGTGTCCCTCTTGGTTTTTGTGCAATAAAATAACATCAACAAAAAGCAATACCTATAGGCAGTATGGATATCTTTAACATTCAATAATATTATTACAAAAAAGAGTGGTAGGTATTCTGATATGAATAAAAATTTTCAAACTTCATACATTTTGACCGCATAGTGAGGTGCAGCATCCTGTTTTATTAAAGAATCATACAGCGAACGACTCTGTGGCGCAATGGATAGCGCGTCGGACTTCTAGTAAGGTATTATTAAAGGTATTCGGAGGCTGTGGGTTCGAGTCCCACCAGAGTCGACAGTAATTTTTGAAAACATGGTGTAAATTTTTCATGCTATATCGCTTGCAGAATATTCATATCTAACATATTTGACATTAAAGAGATTACTGATAGCAATTTAAATCAACCACATCACAGTTTTGGAAAAAAGTGGGCTAATCTAGTCTTCACCATACGTATCTTTACATTGCAAATTAAGTAAAGAAACAAAAAATTGTCAGCCGGAATAGCTCAGTTGGGAGAGCGTTAGACTGAAGATCTAAAGGTCCCTGGTTCAATCCCGGGTTCCGGCAAGGAATATCCTGGTGGCTGACCAAGAATTTTACAAACTTTTATGTATAATTGAAAGCCATCTTTCCAACACAAACAAAACACATCCCAGTCACCAATCTTGAATTATTTATCACATTACTGAGGAGTTTTTGTCAAGGTCTTTTATTGATGCACAATATATTCAATGTTTCCTTGAAACATATTGAAACTTTTCAGTACCAACATATCTCTATAAAATATGTCTAATATGAAGGAAATGATTTACCCAAATCTGTGTGTTTTTACAGCAATTATCACTTTGTGACAGATGTCAGCTGACACACATTATGCACATACCTTCTGAAAATGGAACAAAAGGTGTAGCTACAGACGGAAACTGGAAATATTTAAATAATGCAAGCCTTTCAACCCTAGGTCCCTCTTGGTTTCTTGGCAATAAAATACCATCAACAAAAAGCAATACTTATAGGCAGTATAAATGCCCTGAACATTCAATAATATTATTGCAAAAACTAGTGGTAGGTAATCTAATACGAATTAAGTGAAGAATCTGCTACCTTAATTCAAAATTTATTACATCAGTTGCTACATATTATGCAAACATCCTACATTTTAACCAGATATTGAAATGCAGCTTTCTAAATTCTGAGTGTTTTGATAGCAATTATCAAATTCTGACAGATGTCAGTTGACTGGCACTTTAAACAACACAGTATGTTTATACCTTTTGAAAATGATACAAAAGATATAGTTACAGAAGAAAGGTGGAAAAATTCCAATAATGCAAACCTTTTTAACCCTGTGTCCCTCTTGGTTTTTGTGCAATAAAATAACATCAACAAAAAGCAATACCTATAGGCAGTATGGATATCTTTAACATTCAATAATATTATTACAAAAAAGAGTGGTAGGTATTCTGATATGAATAAAAATTTTCAAACTTCATACATTTTGACCGCATAGTGAAGTGCAGCATTCTGTTTTATTAAACAATCATACAGCGAAGGACTCTGTGGCGCAATGGATAGCGCGTTGGACTTCTAGTAAGGTATTATTAAAGGTATTCGGAGGCTGTGGGTTCGAGTCCCACCAGAGTCGACAGTAATTTTTGAAAACATGGTGTAAATTTTTCATGCTATATCGCTTGCAGAATATTCATATCTAACATATTTGACATTAAAGAGATTACTGATAGCAATTTAAATCAACCACATCACAGTTTTGGAAAAAAGTGGGCTAATCTAGTCTTCACAATACGTATCTTTACATTGCAAATTAAGTAAAGAAACAAAAAATTGTCAGCCGGAATAGCTCAGTTGGGAGAGCGTTAGACTGAAGATCTAATAATGCAAACCTTTTTAACCCTGTGTCCCTCTTGGTTTTTGTGCAATAAAATAACATCAACAAAAAGCAATACCTATAGGCAGTATGGATATCTTTAACATTCAATAATATTATTACAAAAAAGAGTGGTAGGTATTCTGATATGAATAAAAATTTTCAAACTTCATACATTTTGACCGCATAGTGAGGTGCAGCATCCTGTTTTATTAAAGAATCATACTGCGAACGACTCTGTGGCGCAATGGATAGCGCGTTGGACTTCTAGTAAGGTATTATTAAAGGTATTCGGAGGCTGTGGGTTCGAGTCCCACCAGAGTCGACAGTAATTTTTGAAAACATGGTGTAAATTTTTCATGCTATATCGCTTGCAGAATATTCATATCTAACATATTTGACATTAAAGAGATTACTGATAGCAATTTAAATCAACCACATCACAGTTTTGGAAAAAAGTGGGCTAATCTAGTCTTCACCATATGTATCTTTACATTGCAAATTAAGTAAAGAAACAAAAAATTGTCAGCCGGAATAGCTCAGTTGGGAGAGCGTTAGACTGAAGATCTAAAGGTCCCTGGTTCAATCCCGGGTTCCGGCAAGGAATATCCTGGTGGCTGACCAAGAATTTTACAAACTTTTATGTATAATTGAAAGCCATCTTTCCAACACAAACAAAACACATCCCAGTCACCAATCTTGAATTATTTATCACATTACTGAGGAGTTTTTGTCAAGGTCTTTTATTGATGCACAATATATTCAATGTTTCCTTGAAACATATTGAAACTTTTCAGTACCAACATATCTCTATAAAATATGTCTAATATGAAGGAAATGATTTACCCAAATCTGTGTGTTTTGACAGCAATTATCACTTTGTGACAGATGTCAGCTGACACACATTATGCACATACCTTCTGAAAATGGAACAAAAGGTGTAGCTACAGACGGAAACTGGAAATATTTAAATAATGCAAGCCTTTCAACCCTAGGTCCCTCTTGGTTTCTTGGCAATAAAATACCATCAACAAAAAGCAATACTTATAGGCAGTATAAATGCCCTAAACATTCAATAATATTATTGCAAAAACTAGTGGTAGGTAATCTTATATGAATTAAGTGAAGAATCTGCTACCTTAATTCAAAATCTATTATATCAGTTGCTACATATTATGCAAACATCCTACATTTTAACCAGATATTGAAATGCAGCTTTCTAAATTCTGAGTGTTTTGATAGCAATTATCAAATTTTGACAGATGTCAGTTGACTGGCACTTTAAACAACACAGTATGTTTATACCTTTTGAAAATGATACAAAAGATATAGTTACAGAAGAAAGGTGGAAAAATTCCAATAATGCAAACCTTTTTAACCCTGTGTCCCTCTTGGTTTTTGTGCAATAAAATAACATCAACAAAAAGCAATACCTATAGGCAGTATGGATATCTTTAACATTCAATAATATTATTACAAAAAAGAGTGGTAGGTATTCTGATATGAATAAAAATTTTCAAACTTCATACATTTTGACCGCATAGTGAAGTGCAGCATTCTGTTTTATTAAACAATCATACAGCGAAGGACTCTGTGGCGCAATGGATAGCGCGTTGGACTTCTAGTAAGGTGTTATTAAAGGTATTCGGAGGCTGTGGGTTCGAGTCCCACCAGAGTCGACAGTAATTTTTGAAAACATGGTGTAAATTTTTCATGCTATATCGCTTGCAGAATATTCATATCTAACATATTTGACATTAAAGAGATTACTGATAGCAATTTAAATCAACCACATCACAGTTTTGGAAAAAAGTGCGCTAATCTAGTCTTCACCATACGTATCTTTACATTGCAAATTAAGTAAAGAAACAAAAAATTGTCAGCCGGAATAGCTCAGTTGGGAGAGCGTTAGACTGAAGATCTAAAGGTCCCTGGTTCAATCCCGGGTTCCGGCAAGGAATATCCTGGTGGCTGACCAAGAATTTTACAAACTTTTATGTATAATTGAAAGCCATCTTTCCAACACAAACAAAACACATCCCAGTCACCAATCTTGAATTATTTATCACATTACTGAGGAGTTTTTGTCAAGGTCTTTTATTGATGCACAATATATTCAATGTTTCCTTGAAACATATTCAAACTTTTCAGTACCAACATATCTCTATAAACTATGTCTAATATGAAGGAAATGATTTACCCAAATCTGTGTGTTTTGACAGCAATTATCACTTTGTGACAGATGTCAGCTGACACACATTATGCACATACCTTCTGAAAATGGAACAAAAGGTGTAGCTACAGACGGAAACTGGAAATATTTAAATAATGCAAGCCTTTCAACCCTAAGTCCCTCTTGGTTTCTTGGCAATAAAATACCATCAACAAAAAGCAATACTTATAGGCAGTATAAATGCCCTGAACATTCAATAATATTATTGCAAAAACTAGTGGTAGGTAATCTAATACGAATTAAGTGAAGAATCTGCTACCTTAATTCAAAATTTATTACATCAGTTGCTACATATTATGCAAACATCCTACATTTTAACCAGATATTGAAATGCAGCTTTCTAAATTCTGAGTGTTTTGATAGCAATTATCAAATTCTGACAGATGTCAGTTGACTGGCACTTTAAACAACACAGTATGTTTATACCTTTTGAAAATGATACAAAAGATATAGTTACAGAAGAAACGTGGAAAAAATCCAATAATGCAAACCTTTTTAACCCTGTGTCCCTCTTGGTTTTTGTGCAATAAAATAACATCAACAAAAAGCAATACCTATAGGCAGCATGGATATCTTTAACATTCAATAATATTATTACAAAAAAGAATGGTAGGTATTCTGATATGAATAAAAATTTTCAAACTTCATACATTTTGACCGCATAGTGAAGTGCAGCATTCTGTTTTATTAAACAATCATACAGCGAAGGACTCTGTGGCGCAATGGATAGTGCGTTGGACTTCTAGTAAGGTATTATTAAAGGTATTCGGAGGCTGTGGGTTCGAGTCCCACCAGAGTCGACAGTAATTATTGAAAACATGGTGTAAATTTTTCATGCTATATCGCTTGCAGAATATTCATATCTAACATATTTGACATTAAAGAGATTACTGATAGCAATTTAAATCAACCACATCACAGTTTTGGAAAAAAGTGGGCTAATCTAGTCTTCACCATACGTATCTTTACATTGCAAATTAAGTAAAGAAACAAAAAATTGTCAGCCGGAATAGCTCAGTTGGGAGAGCGTTAGACTGAAGATCTAAAGGTCCCTGGTTCAATCCCGGGTTCCGGCAAGGAATATCCTGGTGGCTGACCAAGAATTTTACAAACTTTTATGTATGATTGAAAGCCATCTTTCCAACACAAACAAAACACATCCCAGTCACCAATCTTGAATTATTTATCACATTACTGAGGAGTTTTTGTCAAGGTCTTTTATTGATGCACAATATATTCAATGTTTCCTTGAAACATATTGAAACTTTTCAGTACCAACATATCTCTATAAAATATGTCTAATATGAAGGAAATGATTTACCCAAATCTGTGTGTTTTGACAGCAATTATCACTTTGTGACAGATGTCAGCTGACACACATTATGCACATACCTTCTGAAAATGGAACAAAAGGTGTAGCTACAGACGGAAACTGGAAATATTTAAATAATGCAAGCCTTTCAACCCTAGGTCCCTCTTGGTTTCTTGGCAATAAAATACCATCAACAAAAAGCAATACTTATAGGCAGTATAAATGCCCTGAACATTCAATAATATTATTGCAAAAACTAGTGGTAGGTAATCTAATACGAATTAAATGAAGAATCTGCTACCTTAATTCAAAATTTATTACATCAGTTGCTACATATTATGCAAACATCCTACATTTTAACCAGATATTGAAATGCAGCTTTCTAAATTCTGAGTGTTTTGATAGCAGTTATCAAATTCTGACAGATGTCAGTTGACTGGCACTTTAAACAACACAGTATGTTTATACCTTTTGAAAATGATACAAAAGATATAGTTACAGAAGAAAGGTGGAAAAATTCCAATAATGCAAACCTTTTTAACCCTGTGTCCCTCTTGGTTTTTGTGCAATAAAATAACATCAACAAAAAGCAATACCTATAGGCAGTATGGATATCTTTAACATTCAATAATATTATTACAAAAAAGAGTGGTAGGTATTCTGATATGAATAAAAATTTTCAAACTTCATACATTTTGACCGCATAGTGAAGTGCAGCATTCTGTTTTATTAAACAATCATACAGCGAAGGACTCTGTGGCGCAATGGATAGCGCGTTGGACTTCTAGTAAGGTATTATTAAAGGTATTCGGAGGCTGTGGGTTCGAGTCCCACCAGAGTCGACAGTAATTTTTGAAAACATGGTGTAAATTTTTCATGCTATATCGCTTGCAGAATATTCATATCTAACATATTTGACATTAAAGAGATTACTGATAGCAATTTAAATCAACCACATCACAGTTTTGGAAAAAAGTGGGCTAATCTAGTCTTCACCATACGTATCTTTACATTGCAAATTAAGTAAAGAAACAAAAAATTGTCAGCCGGAATAGCTCAGTTGGGAGAGCGTTAGACTGAAGATCTAATAATGCAAACCTTTTTAACCCTGTGTCCCTCTTGGTTTTTGTGCAATAAAATAACATCAACAAAAAGCAATACCTATAGGCAGTATGGATATCTTTAACATTCAATAATATTATTACAAAAAAGAGTGGTAGGTATTCTGATATGAATAAAAATTTTCAAACTTCATACATTTTGACCGCATAGTGAGGTGCAGCATCCTGTTTTATTAAAGAATCATACAGCGAACGACTCTGTGGCGCAATGGATAGCGCGTCGGACTTCTAGTAAGGTATTATTAAAGGTATTCGGAGGCTGTGGGTTCGAGTCCCACCAGAGTCGACAGTAATTTTTGAAAACATGGTGTAAATTTTTCATGCTATATCGCTTGCAGAATATTCATATCTAACATATTTGACATTAAAGAGATTACTGATAGCAATTTAAATCAACCACATCACAGTTTTGGAAAAAAGTGGGCTAATCTAGTCTTCACCATACGTATCTTTACATTGCAAATTAAGTAAAGAAACAAAAAATTGTCAGCCGGAATAGCTCAGTTGGGAGAGCGTTAGACTGAAGATCTAAAGGTCCCTGGTTCAATCCCGGGTTCCGGCAAGGAATATCCTGGTGGCTGACCAAGAATTTTACAAACTTTTATGTATAATTGAAAGCCATCTTTCCAACACAAACAAAACACATCCCAGTCACCAATCTTGAATTATTTATCACATTACTGAGGAGTTTTTGTCAAGGTCTTTTATTGATGCACAATATATTCAATGTTTCCTTGAAACATATTGAAACTTTTCAGTACCAACATATCTCTATAAAATATGTCTAATATGAAGGAAATGATTTACCCAAATCTGTGTGTTTTTACAGCAATTATCACTTTGTGACAGATGTCAGCTGACACACATTATGCACATACCTTCTGAAAATGGAACAAAAGGTGTAGCTACAGACGGAAACTGGAAATATTTAAATAATGCAAGCCTTTCAACCCTAGGTCCCTCTTGGTTTCTTGGCAATAAAATACCATCAACAAAAAGCAATACTTATAGGCAGTATAAATGCCCTGAACATTCAATAATATTATTGCAAAAACTAGTGGTAGGTAATCTAATACGAATTAAGTGAAGAATCTGCTACCTTAATTCAAAATTTATTACATCAGTTGCTACATATTATGCAAACATCCTACATTTTAACCAGATATTGAAATGCAGCTTTCTAAATTCTGAGTGTTTTGATAGCAATTATCAAATTCTGACAGATGTCAGTTGACTGGCACTTTAAACAACACAGTATGTTTATACCTTTTGAAAATGATACAAAAGATATAGTTACAGAAGAAAGGTGGAAAAATTCCAATAATGCAAACCTTTTTAACCCTGTGTCCCTCTTGGTTTTTGTGCAATAAAATAACATCAACAAAAAGCAATACCTATAGGCAGTATGGATATCTTTAACATTCAATAATATTATTACAAAAAAGAGTGGTAGGTATTCTGATATGAATAAAAATTTTCAAACTTCATACATTTTGACCGCATAGTGAAGTGCAGCATTCTGTTTTATTAAACAATCATACAGCGAAGGACTCTGTGGCGCAATGGATAGCGCGTTGGACTTCTAGTAAGGTATTATTAAAGGTATTCGGAGGCTGTGGGTTCGAGTCCCACCAGAGTCGACAGTAATTTTTGAAAACATGGTGTAAATTTTTCATGCTATATCGCTTGCAGAATATTCATATCTAACATATTTGACATTAAAGAGATTACTGATAGCAATTTAAATCAACCACATCACAGTTTTGGAAAAAAGTGGGCTAATCTAGTCTTCACAATACGTATCTTTACATTGCAAATTAAGTAAAGAAACAAAAAATTGTCAGCCGGAATAGCTCAGTTGGGAGAGCGTTAGACTGAAGATCTAATAATGCAAACCTTTTTAACCCTGTGTCCCTCTTGGTTTTTGTGCAATAAAATAACATCAACAAAAAGCAATACCTATAGGCAGTATGGATATCTTTAACATTCAATAATATTATTACAAAAAAGAGTGGTAGGTATTCTGATATGAATAAAAATTTTCAAACTTCATACATTTTGACCGCATAGTGAGGTGCAGCATCCTGTTTTATTAAAGAATCATACTGCGAACGACTCTGTGGCGCAATGGATAGCGCGTTGGACTTCTAGTAAGGTATTATTAAAGGTATTCGGAGGCTGTGGGTTCGAGTCCCACCAGAGTCGACAGTAATTTTTGAAAACATGGTGTAAATTTTTCATGCTATATCGCTTGCAGAATATTCATATCTAACATATTTGACATTAAAGAGATTACTGATAGCAATTTAAATCAACCACATCACAGTTTTGGAAAAAAGTGGGCTAATCTAGTCTTCACCATATGTATCTTTACATTGCAAATTAAGTAAAGAAACAAAAAATTGTCAGCCGGAATAGCTCAGTTGGGAGAGCGTTAGACTGAAGATCTAAAGGTCCCTGGTTCAATCCCGGGTTCCGGCAAGGAATATCCTGGTGGCTGACCAAGAATTTTACAAACTTTTATGTATAATTGAAAGCCATCTTTCCAACACAAACAAAACACATCCCAGTCACCAATCTTGAATTATTTATCACATTACTGAGGAGTTTTTGTCAAGGTCTTTTATTGATGCACAATATATTCAATGTTTCCTTGAAACATATTGAAACTTTTGAGTACCAACATATCTCTATAAAATATGTCTAATATGAAGGAAATGATTTACCCAAATCTGTGTGTTTTGACAGCAATTATCACTTTGTGACAGATGTCAGCTGACACACATTATGCACATACCTTCTGAAAATGGAACAAAAGGTGTAGCTACAGACGGAAACTGGAAATATTTAAATAATGCAAGCCTTTCAACCCTAGGTCCCTCTTGGTTTCTTGGCAATAAAATACCATCAACAAAAAGCAATACTTATAGGCAGTATAAATGCCCTAAACATTCAATAATATTATTGCAAAAACTAGTGGTAGGTAATCTTATATGAATTAAGTGAAGAATCTGCTACCTTAATTCAAAATCTATTATATCAGTTGCTACATATTATGCAAACATCCTACATTTTAACCAGATATTGAAATGCAGCTTTCTAAATTCTGAGTGTTTTGATAGCAATTATCAAATTTTGACAGATGTCAGTTGACTGGCACTTTAAACAACACAGTATGTTTATACCTTTTGAAAATGATACAAAAGATATAGTTACAGAAGAAAGGTGGAAAAATTCCAATAATGCAAACCTTTTTAACCCTGTGTCCCTCTTGGTTTTTATGCCATAAAATAACATCAAAAAAAAGCAATACCTATAGGCAGTATGGATATCTTTAACATTCAATAATATTATTACAAAAAAGAGTGGTAGGTATTCTGATATGAATAAAAATTTTCAAACTTCATACATTTTGACCGCATAGTGAGGTGCAGCATCCTGTTTTATTAAACAATCATACAGCGAAGGACTCTGTTCCGCAATGGATAGTGCGTCAGACTTCTAGTAAGGTATTATTAAAGGTATTCGGAGGCTGTGGGTTCGAGTCCCACCAGAGTCGACAGTAATTTTTGAAAACATGGTGTAAATTTTTCATGCTATATCGCTTGCAGAATATTCATATCTAACATATTTGACATTAAAGAGATTACTGATAGCAATTTAAATCAACCACATCACAGTTTTGGAAAAAAGTGTGCTAATCTAGTCTTCACCATACGTATCTTTACATTGCAAATTAAGTAAAGAAACAAAAAATTGTCAGCCGGAATAGCTCAGTTGGGAGAGCGTTAGACTGAAGATCTAAAGGTCCCTGGTTCAATCCCGGGTTCCGGCAAGGAATATCCTGGTGGCTGACCAAGAATTTTACAAACTTTTATGTATAATTGAAAGCCATCTTTCCAACACAAACAAAACACATCCCAGTCACCAATCTTGAATTATTTATCACATTACTGAGGAGTTTTTGTCAAGGTCTTTTATTGATGCACAATATATTCAATGTTTCCTTGAAACATATTCAAACTTTTCAGTACCAACATATCTCTATAAAATATGTCTAATATGAAGGAAATGATTTACCCAAATCTGTGTGTTTTGACAGCAATTATCACTTTGTGACAGATGTCAGCTGACACACATTATGCACATACCTTCTGAAAATGGAATAAAGGGTGTAGCTACAGACGGAAACTGGAAATACTTAAATAATGCAAGCCTTTCAACCCTAGGTCCCTCTTGGTTTCTTGGCAATAAAATACCATCAACAAAAAGCAATACTTATAGGCAGTATAAATGCCCTAAACATTCAATAATATTATTGCAAAAACTAGTGGTAGGTAATCTAATACGAATTAAGTGAAGAATCTGCTACCTTAATTCAAAATTTATTACATCAGTTGCTACATATTATGCAAACATCCTACATTTTAACCAGATATTGAAATGCAGCTTTCTAAATTCTGAGTGTTTTGATAGCAATTATCAAATTCTGACAGATGTCAGTTGACTGGCACTTTAAACAACACAGTATGTTTATACCTTTTGAAAATGATACAAAAGATATAGTTACAGAAGAAAGGTGGAAAAATTCCAATAATGCAAACCTTTTTAACCCTGTGTCCCTCTTGGTTTTTGTGCAATAAAATAACATCAACAAAAAGCAATACCTACAGGCAGTATGGATATCTTTAACATTCAATAATAGTATTACAAAAAGAGTGGTAGGTATTCTGATATGAATAAAAATTTTCAAACTTCATACATTTGGACCGCATAGTGAAGTGCAGCATTCTGTTTTATTAAACAAACATGCAGCGAAGGACACTGTGGCACAATGGATAGCGAGTCGGAATTGAAAGCCATCTTTCCAACACAAACAAAACGCATCCCAGTCACCAATCTTAAATTATTTATCACATTACTGAGGAGTTTTTGTCAAGGTCTTTCATTGATGCACAATATATTCAATGTTTCCTTGAAACATATTCAAACTTTTCAGTACCAACATATCTCTATAAAATATGTCTAATATGAAGGAAATGATTTACCCAAATCTGTGTGTTTTGACAGCAATTATCACTTTGTGACAGATGTCAGCTGACACACATTATGCACATACCTTCTGAAAATGGAACAAAAGGTGTAGCTACAGACGGAAACTGGAAATATTTAAATAATGCAAGCCTTTCAACCCTAGGTCCCTCTTGGTTTCTTGGCAATAAAATACCATCAACAAAAAGCAATACTTATAGGCAGTATAAATGCCCTAAACATTCAATAATATTATTGCAAAAACTAGTGGTAGGTAATCTAATACGAATTAAGTGAAGAATCTGCTACCTTAATTCAAAATTTATTACATCAGTTGCTACATATTATGCAAAGATCCTACATTTTAACCAGATATTGAAATGCAGCTTTCTAAATTCTGAGTGTTTTGATAGCAATTATCAAATTCTGACAGATGTCAGTTGACTGGCACTTTAAACAACACAGTATGTTTATACCTTTTGAAAATGATACAAAAGATATAGTTACAGAAGAAAGGTGGAAAAATTCCAATAATGCAAACCTTTTTAACCCTGTGTCCCTCTTGGTTTTTGTGCAATAAAATAACATCAACAAAAAGCAATACCTATAGGCAGTATGGATATCTTTAACATTCAATAATATTATTACAAAAAAGAGTGGTAGGTATTCTGATATGAATAAAAATTTTCAAACTTCATACATTTTGACCGCATAGTGAGGTGCAGCATCCTGTTTTATTAAACAATCATACAGCGAAGGACTCTGTTCCGCAATGGATAGTGCGTCGGACTTCTAGTAAGGTATTATTAAAGGTATTCGGAGGCTGTGGGTTCGAGTCCCACCAGAGTCGACAGTAATTTTTGAAAACATGGTGTAAATTTTTCATGCTATATCGCTTGCAGAATATTCATATCTAACATATTTGACATTAAAAAGATTACTGATAGCAATTTAAATCAACCACATCACAGTTTTGGAAAAAAGTGCGCTAATCTAGTCTTCACCATACGTATCTTTACATTGCAAATTAAGTAAAGAAACAAAAAATTGTCAGCCGGAATAGCTCAGTTGGGAGAGCGTTAGACTGAAGATCTAAAGGTCCCTGGTTCAATCCCGGGTTCCGGCAAGGAATATCCTGGTGGCTGACCAAGAATTTTACAAACTTTTATGTATAATTGAAAGCCATCTTTCCAACACAAACAAAACACATCCCAGTCACCAATCTTGAATTATTTATCACATTACTGAGGAGTTTTTGTCAAGGTCTTTTATTGATGCACAATATATTCAATGTTTCCTTGAAACATATTCAAACTTTTCAGTACCAACATATCTCTATAAAATATGTCTAATATGAAGGAAATGATTTACCCAAATCTGTGTGTTTTGACAGCAATTATCACTTTGTGACAGATGTCAGCTGACACACATTATGCACATACCTTCTGAAAATGGAATAAAGGGTGTAGCTACAGACGGAAACTGGAAATACTTAAATAATGCAAGCCTTTCAACCCTAGGTCCCTCTTGGTTTCTTGGCAATAAAATACCATCAACAAAAAGCAATACTTATAGGCAGTATAAATGCCCTAAACATTCAATAATATTATTGCAAAAACTAGTGGTAGGTAATCTAATACGAATTAAGTGAAGAATCTGCTACCTTAATTCAAAATTTATTACATCAGTTGCTACATATTATGCAAACATCCTACATTTTAACCAGATATTGAAATGCAGCTTTCTAAATTCTGAGTGTTTTGATAGCAATTATCAAATTCTGACAGATGTCAGTTGACTGGCACTTTAAACAACACAGTATGTTTATACCTTTTGAAAATGATACAAAAGATATAGTTACAGAAGAAAGGTGGAAAAATTCCAATAATGCAAACCTTTTTAACCCTGTGTCCCTCTTGGTTTTTGTGCAATAAAATAACATCAACAAAAAGCAATACCTACAGGCAGTATGGATATCTTTAACATTCAATAATAGTATTACAAAAAGAGTGGTAGGTATTCTGATATGAATAAAAATTTTCAAACTTCATACATTTGGACCGCATAGTGAAGTGCAGCATTCTGTTTTATTAAACAAACATGCAGCGAAGGACACTGTGGCACAATGGATAGCGAGTCGGAATTGAAAGCCATCTTTCCAACACAAACAAAACGCATCCCAGTCACCAATCTTAAATTATTTATCACATTACTGAGGAGTTTTTGTCAAGGTCTTTCATTGATGCACAATATATTCAATGTTTCCTTGAAACATATTCAAACTTTTCAGTACCAACATATCTCTATAAAATATGTCTAATATGAAGGAAATGATTTACCCAAATCTGTGTGTTTTGACAGCAATTATCACTTTGTGACAGATGTCAGCTGACACACATTATGCACATACCTTCTGAAAATGGAACAAAAGGTGTAGCTACAGACGGAAACTGGAAATATTTAAATAATGCAAGCCTTTCAACCCTAGGTCCCTCTTGGTTTCTTGGCAATAAAATACCATCAACAAAAAGCAATACTTATAGGCAGTATAAATGCCCTAAACATTCAATAATATTATTGCAAAAACTAGTGGTAGGTAATCTAATACGAATTAAGTGAAGAATCTGCTACCTTAATTCAAAATTTATTACATCAGTTGCTACATATTATGCAAAGATCCTACATTTTAACCAGATATTGAAATGCAGCTTTCTAAATTCTGAGTGTTTTGATAGCAATTATCAAATTCTGACAGATGTCAGTTGACTGGCACTTTAAACAACACAGTATGTTTATACCTTTTGAAAATGATACAAAAGATATAGTTACAGAAGAAAGGTGGAAAAATTCCAATAATGCAAACCTTTTTAACCCTGTGTCCCTCTTGGTTTTTGTGCAATAAAATAACATCAACAAAAAGCAATACCTATAGGCAGTATGGATATCTTTAACATTCAATATTATTATTACAAAAAAGAGTGGTAGGTATTCTGATATGAATAAAAATTTTCAAACTTCATACATTTTGACCGCATAGTGAGGTGCAGCATCCTGTTTTATTAAACAATCATACAGCGAAGGACTCTGTTCCGCAATGGATAGTGCGTCGGACTTCTAGTAAGGTATTATTAAAGGTATTCGGAGGCTGTGGGTTCGAGTCCCACCAGAGTCGACAGTAATTTTTGAAAACATGGTGTAAATTTTTCATGCTATATCGCTTGCAGAATATTCATATCTAACATATTTGACATTAAAGAGATTACTGATAGCAATTTAAATCAACCACATCACAGTTTTGGAAAAAAGTGCGCTAATCTAGTCTTCACCATACGTATCTTTACATTGCAAATTAAGTAAAGAAACAAAAAATTGTCAGCCGGAATAGCTCAGTTGGGAGAGCGTTAGACTGAAGATCTAAAGGTCCCTGGTTCAATCCCGGGTTCCGGCAAGGAATATCCTGGTGGCTGACCAAGAATTTTACAAACTTTTATGTATAATTGAAAGCCATCTTTCCAACACAAACAAAACACATCCCAGTCACCAATCTTGAATTATTTATCACATTACTGAGGAGTTTTTGTCAAGGTCTTTTATTGATGCACAATATATTCAATGTTTCCTTGAAACATATTCAAACTTTTCAGTACCAACATATCTCTATAAAATATGTCTAATATGAAGGAAATGATTTACCCAAATCTGTGTGTTTTGACAGCAATTATCACTTTGTGACAGATGTCAGCTGACACACATTATGCACATACCTTCTGAAAATGGAACAAAAGGTGTAGCTACAGACGGAAACTGGAAATATTCAAATAATGCAAGCCTTTCAACCCTAGGTCCCTCTTGGTTTCTTGGCAATAAAATACCATCAACAAAAAGCAATACTTATAGGCAGGATAAATGCCCTGAACATTCAATAATATTATTGCAAAAACTAGTGGTAGGTAATCTAATACAAATTAAGTGAAGTATCTGCTACCTTAATTCAAAATTTATTACATCAGTTGCTACATATTATACAAACATCCTACATTTTAACCAGATATTGAAATGCAGCTTTCTAAATTCTGGGTGTTTTGATAGCAATTATCAAATTCTGACAGATGTCAGTTGACTGGCACTTTAAACAACACAGTATGTTTATACCTTTTGAAAATGATACAAAAGATATAGTTACAGAAGGAAGGTGGAAAAATTCCAATAATGCAAACCTTTTTAACCCTGTGTCCCTCTTGGTTTTTGTGCAATAAAATAACATCAACAAAAAGCAATACCTATAGGCAGTATGGATATCTTTAACATTCAATAATATTATTACAAAAAGAGTGGTAGGTATTCTGATATGAATAAAAATTTTCAAACTTCATACATTTTGACCGCATAGTGAAGTGCAGCATTCTGTTTTATTAAACAAACATGCAGCGAATGACACTGTGGCACAATGGATAGCGCGTCGGAATTGAAAGCCATCTTTCCAACACAAACAAAACGCATCCCAGTCACCAATCTTAAATTATTTATCACATTACTGAGGAGTTTTTGTCAAGGTCTTTTATTGATGCACAATATATTCAATGTTTCCTTGAAACATATTCAAACTTTTCAGTACCAACATATCTCTATAAAATATGTCTAATATGAAGGAAATGATTTACCCAAATCTGTGTGTTTTGACAGCAATTATCACTTTGTGACAGATGTCAGCTGACACACATTATGCACATACCTTCTGAAAATGGAACAAAAGGTGTAGCTACAGACGGAAACTGGAAATATTTAAATAATGCAAGCCTTTCAACCCTAGGTCCCTCTTGGTTTCTTGGCAATAAAATACCATCAACAAAAAGCAATACTTATAGGCAGTATAAATGCCCTAAACATTCAATAATATTATTGCAAAAACTAGTGGTAGGTAATCTAATACGAATTAAGTGAAGAATCTGCTACCTTAATTCAAAATTTATTACATCAGTTGCTACATATTATGCAAACATCCTACATTTTAACCAGATATTGAAATGCAGCTTTCTAAATTCTGAGTGTTTTGATAGCAATTATCAAATTCTGACAGATGTCAGTTGACTGGCACTTTAAACAACACAGTATGTTTATACCTTTTGAAAGAGGTACTCAGTGGCCTAGTGGTTAGCAAGTTTGGCATCTAATCGCAGGCTGTCATCTCTGTGGGTTCGAGTCCCACAAGTGGCAATTCTGAGGACCTGTCCCCATATGACCCTGGCTGTTGAACGGGACGTAAAACCCCAACTTTGACCTTTATACCTTTTGAAAATGATACAATAGATATAGTTACAGAAGGAGAGTAGAAAAATTGAAAACAATTGTACAACATAGGACTCTGTGGCGCAACGGATAGTGTGTAGGAGTTCTAGTAAGGTATTATTAAAAATATTCAGAGGCTGTGGGTTGGAGTCCCACCACAGTCGACAGTAATTTTTGAAAACATCGTGTAAGTCTTCCATGCTATATTGCTTGCAGAATATTCATATCTAACATATTTCACATTAAAGAGAATACTGATAGTAATTTAGACCAACCACATCATAGCTTTGGAAAAAAGTAGGCTAATCTTTCAGTCTTCACCATACGTATCTTAACACCACCAATTGTCAGTTGAAAAAACTCAGTTGTGAGAGCATTAGACTGAAGATCTAAAGGTCCCTGCTTCAATCATGGGTTCTGGCAAGGAATATCCTGGTGGCTGACCAACAAATTTACAATTTTAATATTATTGCAAAAATAGTGGTAGGTATTTTGACAGGAATAAAAAATTTCAAACTTCATTTTAGCCAGAAAGTGAAGTGCAGCATTCTATTTTATTAAACAATCATATAGCAAAGGATTCTGTGATGCAATGCATAGTGTTTCAGACTTCTAGTAAAGTATTGTTCATGGTATTTGGAGAACCTGGGTTTGAATCCCACCAGAGTCGACAGTAATTTTTGAAAACATGACGTAAATCCTGTATGCAATATTGCTTGCAGAATATTAAATTGTATTATGTTTGACATTAAAGAGAATACTGATAGCAATTTAAACCAACCAAAAAGTGGGCTAATCTCTCAGTCCGCACCATACGTATCTTCACATTGCAAATTAACTAACAAGTCCAGACAAATACGAACAAAAAGCTAACAAATGCTCATGTAAATCCTAACAAAACCTAACATTGCAGACATACATTCTAACACACAACTGACAAGGGGCGACAAGGGGCATAATGGACTCTAAGCAGGGGGAAAGAAAGGGGAAAGAAAGCGGGGAAAGGGGTAAACTTAGTCATGAGGTTTTGGTTTCAAAATCCTGTACTGACCTAAATTTATACAGTATATGCTCTGACATGTAATACCTTCATCTACACAACACCGCACACTTGTAGGATAGTAAGGATACTGACCTTCTAGTCATGAGGTATTGGGTTTGAACCCATGTACAGACATTACTCTGCCAAAGTAAATGCAAGCAAATAAATTAATAGTTTTTGCACTGGTTGTCATACCACAGTTTCTGGAATACTATATACAGAGATAAATGGACACCAGTACTCAATCAATAATCTGCCCCCCTCATCTCCCTTTCAAAAAACTTTTAAACCAACCACATCATAGTTTTGGGAAAAAGTAGGCTAATCTTTCAGTTCGCACATACGTATCTTCACATTGCAAGTTAACTAACAAGTCCAGACAAATCCGAACAAAAGGTAACAAAGGCTAACGTAAATCCTAACAAAACCTAACAATGCAGACATACATTCTAACACACACATCTAAATGCTAACTTTTAGAGAGGGAAATGAGGGGGGCAGATTATTGATTGATTACTGGTATCCATTTATCTCTATATATAGTGGGTCAGAAACTGTTTTGTGACAACCAGTGTAAAACCCTTTGATTTCCTTTTTTGCATTTACTTTGGAAGAGTATTTTTTTTTCTTTTGGTATTTTTACTGGTATGATGTGTGACGTCATACAACACTGTCAAGACAGGCGTTTTGTGCATGTTCTTGTTGAATGTGAATATATTTTAATATTGTTCTTAATTGTCTTTACTCAAGCAATGAATGATTCAGGTTAGTAAACTCTTTGTAACTTTCCTTGTAACTGAATGTATTATTTTCTCCCACTGTATGTACTTCACAGTAACTTTCCACATTCAGTTACTTCATGCATACTCATTAAAAATACCACATTGTCTCAGTACAGTATTAAAGCTGAATAAACTTATCAAGGAGAAAGGGTGCACCTGGGTAAGGGGTGCATTGAGAGGATATAGCCTCATACAAACATGTTGGTGCCTGCAAGGTGGAGTGTAGGGAATGCCCAAATAAAATATAGTAATTGGCGCCTGCGCCTGGTGGTGGCATGTGGGCTTGCTGGATCCCCCCTCCAAAGCAAGATACTGGATTCCCTGTATTTCACAGAATGTTTTTCTGTGTGAATGCATAGAGACTGGAGTAGCCTTTTGGCTAAAATACTGAACACTGATGTAGTGTTCAAACATTATTACAGAATGGTTTTCCGGTATTTCCAGTATATCATATTGTCTGGAGTGTTTTTCTTTTAAGATCCTTGCTTTTATTAGATGCAGGATCTTCTAGTCTGGTAGGGACCCCATTAGTAATGAAATAATGTAATTACTTATGGTGGTGGTGGGTATGGGTGTACCACTCATAGGGATGTTAAAAGTATTTGCACTTTAAACTGTAGGTTGTTAGAATAGCAGACAGAGCTGTGTCACTGGCACTCAATATTACGAGTAGATAAATAGGAGTTTGTGTTTCAGTGACAGACTGTTAATCCCTCAATTAACTGCCTTATATTGTCCAAAGTGTTTGGCAATATTTCGAAAATACTATGGATTTTCACAACAGAGGCTCAACAGTCATCCCACATTTGGTCCTAAGGTACAAAAAACCCATCCACTTAAATCCGCCAATTTGAGGGGATTATCCACCAAATAGAGCCTCTAAAATGAGGATTTGGCGGATTTGGTGGATTTGGGATTTTTGGAGAGGAAACAGATATGAAATCTTGAATATTGGTTATTTAAAGTATTTTCAGTCATAATAACCATTAGATATCAATGAGATAGCTATTTTAAAGAGATTGTGGCTCTATAAAAGTTCAAACCATTTGTGTGTTAAGTATTGGCTAAACACACACATTTTATGGGAGTGAAGGTTTGAATAAATATGTAGATACACTAATAAAAGGGCTAGTGAGGAAAGGGCATAATAGCTCCATAACTTGATCAAGATGACCATTATATTCAGAAAGTGCAGCTAGGTGGCTGTACAATTGAATTACTGATTGCAATTGTCTCAACAAATGTGGAGCAAAGGCGTCAAAACAGGTATTTCATATTGTAATGAGCAAAGTTGGATGTGTGCGCTGGCACATGTCTCTTTATGTGTGTGTTGGTTAACTCTTTCTTGTCTCAAATCAATATGTGATGACTGACAACAGCCAAAATCAGCATATTGTTTGGATATCAGTTGGTAGGTCAATTTTGGTGCTACTTAGGTGAGATTAATGCATATTTAATTGTTAGGTTGGTATTAATGTGGAAAAAACAAATTTTCCATCAAAAATCCCAACTCCTAGCTAAACATGCTTTTGGAAAATCTCAAAGTTAGATGTGAAATACTGAACATATCAAGTTAATTTTTGGATATCATAACAATTGCCCTTTTTAAAATGAGGGGATGTTTTACTAATGGTGATATCTTGAAAAAAAGTGCCCGAAGAAAAAAAATGAAATCTTCATATTTTGGCACAAAGAAAACTTTTAATGCAAATAACGTATGAGTTAATAACAACAAAGTAATACTTTGATTGGTAATACTTTCTACTAATATTTAAATAAATCTATTTGAGATTATTTAAGAAAGTAATATTTAAATAATAATTAATTATTAATCAATGATAATAATTAATAAAATACTCGGATTAGTAATAGTCCAAGTGTCTGTCATTACTTGCTGATAGGCAGGGTGATAGTGGCACACATATTTTCCAGAATGTTCAATAACTCAAAGTGTTGGGATGAGTCATCTTTCTTGGTTAGGCCACATCCATTTGGTGTGTCAGTCAGGCGAGAAGGTAGTGGGTCCTCATATTTCAGTATGAAGATGGGGCCCTGAAAGCTGTCTGCAGGAGGGAGGTCCATGGCAACTCTCTGTGCCTGATACTCACTGGTGAAGTAACAGGGGATGTCCAGGTTTGGTATGGTGGGGGACCCACATCTGGTGAATCCCAGCCTTGAGTTATCTGAATATCCGAGACCATCCTAGTGTGAGGAGAGGTGCAAGTCTCAATCAGTTGTGGCTGGAACTGATCGGATTTGTCCTTCATGAATTTAGGCGTATATCTCATTGATATCTAATGGTTATTATGAAAATACTTTAAATAACCAATATTTAAGATTTCATATCTGTTTCCTCTCCAAAAATCCCAAATCCACCAAATCCGCCAAATCCTCATTTTAGAGGCTCTATTTGGTGGATAATCCGCTCAAATTGGCGGATATAAGTGGATAGGTTTTTTGTACCTTAGGACCAAATGTGGGATGACTGTTCAGCCTCTGATGAGAAAATCCATAGTATTTTCGAAATATTGCCAAACACTTTGGACAATATAAGGCACTTAATTGAGGGATTAAAAGTCTGTCACTGACACACAAACTCCTATTTATCTATGAATAAACTTATCAGCTTGGATATTCTTTATTGTGTTATCCAGCTGCCTCACTCGAGAATTGACGGGGTAGTACATATGATTATCTTCGAAAGCAGTACATGGTTTGTCACAATACATCCATCACAATATTATCGTCGATTGTCCAGTTTTTGTGCTAGCACTGGTTTATGTGTGTTTGTATCATATTTAACAATATATCAGCCAATATAAAACAAAATTTCTTCAAATAAAAACTGACAAAGTCTACTGTTATTTTTCTATCAAATACATTTATCATTTATGTAGTTTAATATGGTACTTGAATATCACTTGTCAAACTCTTTTTGTTCTTATTTTGGGTTCATGCAATGGTTGGTTTGCCAATAAATGTTTATTCTTGTAATGTGAAATTTTGTTTATCTTTGTTTGTAAATCTATTAATACATAACCAATTTTTACAACACTTATGTCTTTGTTTTTGTATAGTATTGTGCAAAAATGATTTAATTTTTAATGTTTCTGAAATAACCATCAGATAGCATGAAAACAGGGTCAGTAACCCTGTGACATATAACCTTTGATATTCAAAATTAAGTGAATGCAACAAATATTTTTTTAGCATTTTAGTGGCTATTTTCTTCATAATTCAGCACAAATAATGCCTGAAGTATTTTATACTGAAGTAATATTTTATGTCTTCGAATGTGGGAGAAAAGCCCAATGGGACCAAAACCCTACACTATATTTCAGACTATGGATATAAGCGCTTTACCATTTTTCACATCATCGAGAAAAGCCCGGCACTATGTTTCAGACCATGGATATAAGCCCTTTACCATTTTTCACATCGTGCAGAAAAGCCTGCACTATTTTCCAGACCATGGATATAAGCCTTACACCATTTTATCACACCATGGAGAAAAGCCCTACACTATTTTTCAGACCATGGACATAAGCCCTACACCATCTTGTCATACCATAAAGAAAAGCTCTTCACTATTTTTTAGACCCTGGATATAAGCCCTGCACCATCTTGTGACACTATGGAAAATAGGCCTTTATTATGTTTCACACTGTAGAGAAAAGCCCTGCATGTTAATAAATATACCTTTATTTCTGTTTACAGTTCAGGTGCCATTGTTAATTTACCTCTTTGAATCAAGTATCATCAAAGACAAAAGCCATACTACCTACACTATTAACTCTTAATGAAACAATGTGAAGCAAAGGTGCAGATTTTATTCCAAGGGTCAATCCTGATTTATCATGTTCATTTTGATCTTTTTTATCATAAGAACTTCCTACCCGGAGTAGGTTATACCCTTTCAATCCATACAAAAGAAAAATGGAATAAGTTTTAAAATAATTATAAACTAGGTATGAAAATGAGGTAGTTCTGCAACATTTTTTTACCAAACCATGCACAAAGTAGTTTTTTCACTCCCTCTTTCTTTCACTGAAGCATCAACATAATTCAAGCACTGTATTTACCATTTTCCTAAACCCCTTAGTGCGTAGAGCTTTTGTCCATGTCCAGATAAATAGTGTAGGGCTTTTATGGATCCAGGAACTTTACCCTTCCAGAACTTTGCCCTTCAAAAAAATTGAGTTGTAAGAGCTTTGTCCTTTCACTTGAAATATATTTCATAGAACAATTGCCCATTTTACATTTGTATGTAAGGTGTGTTTCCTGAGCCTCTTTTTTCTAGAGGTCGATTGCCCTCCTGCTTTAAAAACAGAAGGTCAATCAAAATTACTGAGTGTCACTTATGCTTGAAACCTTCTGATTAAACTGCACGTTAGAAAAATAATGGACAAACAATACCTAAAATACCTTACCAAGCAAGTGTATGTGTAGAGTTATGAAATGTGGGGTACCATGTACCCCATGGAGCATCAAAGTGTGATACAAATAATATTCTGCCATATTTTCCTCAATAAACAATGTCTAGAATCACCCAGTTACTAGAAAGCAATAAATTAGATTTAAATTTATTTATCATTTTGACAGTAAATTATAGTACATTGAAGTACAACACCTGTGTACATCAATATAAAGAAAACAATTAACAAATAAACTTGACTTTTTTTCCTTCTAAATTGGGGGATTTTTAAGGTAGCAAAAATGAACAGAAGCACTACTCAATTTTTAATGACATATAGTATATGTTGATATTTTCTAAAAATATTTCATTTACACTAAAAATATGATATTTATACTGTTTCAAAGATAAGTTATTGTAGTTTATGTTGCTTTTTTTGACAAAAATCCATTGAGTGGTTCCAAAGTTACAGCATTTTTGCTACAACCCCTCTAAATATTTTCGAATTTCAGAGGTAATATTTTCTGGGCAGGTTTCAGGGGTTAAAAATTCAAGAATGTCCGAGATTTAGTAAAATGTGTCTCCCACTGCACAAGGTATTTGTCATCGTTCGGAGATATTAGAGACCTTGAGCAAGGCTACTTGTACACCAACGTGTACTTGTAACCTACAAGTACACGTTCAAGTTGAAGTTTTTTAGGCAAATATCTTGAGCACATTTCGTCACACTGGTAATATTTACATAATTTGATAGTGATGTCATATTAGTCAGTGCGTCATAGATGTACAAAAAACTAAGCTTTTTGCTTATAGTTTCAACATTCACTGTTGTTGTAATATGAATAAAATATTAAAAACTGCATGTGTTTTGGCAGAAGATGATGAACTTTTACTTCTTTCTATTGCCCATGCATTAAAGCATCATTTTTTTAAAGAAAAAAAGTTTGATTTAGAAGATTTTTCACCGGAGGAATGTAAACAAAAGTTCAGATTTCAAAAGGAGGATATTTACAGACTGGAAACAGCCTTGTCTGTGGCCAAGAAAGTTATTTGCAGAAACAGAACTGTGTGTAGTGGTAAGTATCTGAAAATTGTAGCTTATCTAAGCTTTTTACAAACAAATAATGGACAAAACAAAGTAGGTATGTGTAAGCTATGTTCAGCAGTTCTAAGAGGATACTTATATCTATACAGCTTTTAAAAGCTTGTGTTTTCAGTTCACACTACAGATGTATATACAAAGTGTGAGCCTATATATACTGCTCTAAATATTCTGTTCTAAATATTCTGTTTATAAAAATGATATCCTTTTTGTGCCAAATAGGTTATATGGGATGCTAAAAGTGTCACAAAAACTTAAATTTATCTTGTCTTTTTTTACTTAGGTACTGAGGCTCTATGTATTTTACTGCGCCGGATGAGTTATCCTCACAGATTGTGTGACCTTTGTGAAACTTTTAGCAGGGCTGATTATGAATTGTCTTACATTATAAATCAAATTCTAAATGAAATCTACCAAAGGCATTCACATCTGCTTGGATGTCTTGATCAGCCATGGCTAAGTGAAGAAAATCTTCAGAATTTTGGAAAGGCTGTTGCTGATAAGGATGTACTATTGAATAATATTTGGGGATTTATTGATGGCACCTGTAGACCAATCTGTAGACCTACTTTCAACCAACGGCTACTGTATAGTGGTCACAAGAGAGTGCATGGTTTAAAATTCCAAATGATTTCAACACCAAATGGTTTAATTGCGAATTTGTTTGGGCCAGTAGAAGGAAGAAAGCATAATGCTGGGATGCTGAGAATGAGTGGCTTACTCGAGCAACTTGAGCATCACATGACAGGAAGTCATGGTGAAGTTTATGCCCTCTATGGGGATACAGCCTATCCCCTGAGACCACACCTAATGACACCTTTCCGAGGTGCAACCTTGCCAGAAGAAGAGAAAATGTTCAATAAAAAAATGTCTAGTGTCCGAACAACAGTAGAATGGGCTTTTGGGAAAGTGATATCATTGTTTGGCTTTTTAGATTACAAAAAAACATAAAGCTATACTTGCAGCCTGTTGGCAAGTACTATATAGTGGGAGCTTTGTTAACAAATTGCCATACATGTCTCTATGGAAGTGAAATCAATGATTTCTTTGCTGTTGATCCACCCTCATTAGAACATTATTTACAAGCATGATATTTCAGTGAAACATCTGTGTGCTTGATTGACTTTGTTTGGTTAACTTTTTGTTAAATGCCACAGGTCTAGATATTATAAAAACATGACTTTTTAAAACAGGAAAAACACTACTAAATAAATTAATGGTAACAATTATTTTAATTGCTTTTCTGCAATAAATTTTAAAATTTAGACATTTTTAACATTTTCTAATTAAGTTTTGTAATGATAACCAGCTAATAGATCTTTTTTAAGTTGAAGTTTACATTCCAGTTTTTATGTCAAATTCAATTTAGTGTGAGTGAAGGTCAGAACCCACAGACGTGACTGCCTGTGTTGTTATACTTGCCAAGCACTAGGCAAAGGAAGTAATTTGTCCTCAACTTGAATACAAACTAGCAAGGCACCAGATCTCTCAAAATTTATTCAACTGTTGAAATGTTTTTTTTGACAAAGTCAAAGTTAGAAAGTCATTTATTTTTGGACCAAATTTTTAATCAAATTCAAGGTCCTCGGTGGCCTAGTGGTTAGCAAGTTTGGCATCTAATCATAGGCTGTCACCTCTGTGGGTTCGAGTCCCACAAGTGGCAATTCTGAGGACCTGTCCCAATATGACCCTGGCTGTTGAACGGACGTAAAACCCCAACTTTGACCTTTAATCAAATGCATGAATGTTGCCCGTTCTTGCTCAAGTTTGGCTTGTCTCTCTGCCTTCTGTAACTGAAACCGCTCTTCGTCAAGCTGGAGCTGCCTATCCTTAAGTCTTTCTCTTTTAAGGTAAATTCTTTGTTACTTTTTTCTTGCAAGTAGCTCATCACTGTGACCCTCTTTCCAATGTTTTCCACTGAATTACCTTTAGCTGCAATAGACAAAGTCAAAGTTAGGGTTTAAGTTCGTTCAACAGCCAGGGCCATATTTCGACAGGGTCTCATTTGAGAATCGCTGGTTTTGAACACAGGTAGTGGTGACAGCCTATGAGCACTGACTTGATATTATGTTTCATGCAACAGTGAACTTTCTTTTGTAAACTGACTGATTTTTTTAAATTTATTATTAAAATTTATCTTTTTCTGTATAACACTTGTGCTATGTAATCTATATCAGTCAAATTTTGGTCACAATGCCATTACCCAGCTGAAGCAAAAACTATTAAATCAATCAATATAGAACAAAAAAAATTATCTCCAATCCATTAATTAGGCTACCTGCTTTTGCTCCTTTCTCTGGTGTAAGGGTTTCTAGGGCTCTCTTCCGAACATCAACAGCCTTGCCTCTTCCTGGGACTTTTCCATCTTGTCCTTTTCTTTCTGTTTTTCCTCCTCATCTAAAATATCCTGCAAGTCTTGTAGCAGCATGTCTTTTTCTCCATATTCCTCTTCAATTCCAGAACTATAGATACAAAAATATATTTCATAATCAATAACATAGCAGAGGTCTACACTCTGATTATTTTTACATACATATATGTTATATATATTATGTGAATATAATCACAGATCACAGCTACAAGCATGTATTTGCATTTTTAGGAGATGTTTACAAAGCTCTACTGTAACAAAAAAAACTTCATAGTTTGACATCTGTGTCTCATTTGGAAAAACATACACATGAACACTAAGTTATTAACCTGTTCTTTGACTCTGTATTTTTTCTTTTAAAATTCTCAAGGAGAAGTGCAGTTCTTTCTCTGGCTCTTCTGGCAGTAATTGAAAAATTGTCTCTCTCTACTGCTTTGGACACCCTCTCTGCTACTTCTGTCCATTTACTTTGATTTGCAAAAGGGTTTAAGGCAGCTACCTCAAGCAACAGCTTGATATCATTGTCCTGGCTGAATCTGACTTGTATTTTCTTTTCCATGACCTCCAAAAATATATATAAATATATAGCAGGCATGGGGATGACCTTAATATATATATATATATATATATATATATATATATATATATATATATATATGTAAATGTATACCATATAAGTAACACATTTTTCTACAGAGTTAAACAAAAATGCTTATTTCATGCCAATGAAACTACATGTACAAGAAGTAGACTTCGACCAGGCTAAGTTGCACTGAATTGTACCCACAGAGGTTACAGACAAACCATACAGTAGTATGTGTGTATCTCTTGACAAATTACAGTAATAGGAGAAAATGTAGTGTGAACCAGATCCTTTTAGCTTTGGATTTTCCACATATTTTTTTACAAACAGAAATAAAAGTGTTAATGAAAACAACTATGAAAAGTATTCAGTTAAACTTTCATCAAAACAGTAAGGTGTTACTGAACATGTGCGTGTATTATAATCAAAGCAGAATTAACAGGCTTTTAACAAATGTGCTTAAAATGTTTTAACATGAAATAATTCTTTATGTGGCCATGTTACGGCAGTACAATTCTTTTTTTATCTTCCAAGGGCATATGTTTCACATTAGAAAGCAATATATTACACGTTCATACTTACGGGTACAATGCTGGGTACAAGTTGTTTATGTCTGGACATGACGTGTACTGCTAAAACATCAGAAAAATTGATGACGTAGAAACAAAAAAATTCGTCACACGGCCGATTTACACGTACACGTAACCTTGCTCAAGGTCTCTAATGTTTCCAAATGTGTCCTTGCAGAGATAAAAACTCTAGAGGACAAAATACTGGATGACAAAACGCTGGAATAATATAGTTACTAGGACAAAACCCTGGAGTTAATTTTATGGGGAGTGGACAAAATCCCAGGCTCTTTTAAATTGCCATGTTACTTTAAATTGATGTACATGTGTGTAGATTTTAGTATATTTTATAGTTCTTTTTACAGGACAGTTGTGCACATATTGGTGCTTAGTAGGTTAAACTTTTCAGTATGAATATATTTTCAATCCCCAGATTTGCAAACCCATTGAAAATCCCAAGATGGGTAATTGAAAATCCCCAACACAAAACCCAATAATGATAAATGCAATAATGATTTGGCTTAGGGATGGGTCGATAGGACAGGTATCTCGGTATCGAGAGCATTTTACTGAAATACTGTGATGAGATTTTACAACTGCCACTTCACTTACCAACACATACAATGGGAGGAAGAATTAAGATGTTAGAAAAATACCCAAAATCTGAAGAAATTATAAGCTTTTGTCTCCAGATTTTGTGCATTTGCAAACTTTATACAGGATGAGCGATTACATTGAGCAGAACTGTCATGTTTTGGCTACGACAATTTATAACCTCAATCTCACTTTTCAGCTCTTATAACTGATGGAAAACTTAAAATACTAGTATTGGAAACAAACAGTAAATCTGAAGAAATTATAAGCTTTTATCCTATATTTTGTCCATTTGGCAAATTTTATTGCGATGTCATGAAGAGGAAACATCCATTGCTCTGTACTAACACACGGAGTCCAGAAATCAGTATGGTGTTGCATGGGCGACCTCGCAATGTACATATTTTTCATACCAACCTATCCCTAATGTGGCTTCCAATTCCTATCATCTTCAAACAAGACTTGTGTGTGATGGTGTGATGTGGCTTCTTATTCCTTTATGTTTAAAGCTGAGTTACAGCCCTCCCCTATCCTTTTGTTATCAGTGAAAGTGGATTTCAATTGCTACAATTCACCTTTCTTTCAAAAAGCATGGTGTATAATTATTAAGTTATTTACTTTATTAAGTTTTCTTTTTCTGTATTCCTGTATAACCATTTAGTATATAAATATATTGTGAACAATGCATGTTCTAATGCATATAACTCTTTCTTTTTTCATCTGCTGTTAAAAGGCAACTGCTTGAACAGAATAAAATTGCCAGAGTAGTTATTTGTGACTTCAAATTACATCAGGATTTTGTTAATTTTTAAACTGACCACATTTGCTCAAGTAAGTTTCAAGTGTGAAAAAGATTGGAATCATGTTTAAATTTCTTTTGTGCTTTATCATATGATAATTTCTCTTGAGTTACAACTCTGGGGTTATGTCCAACCCCATTAAAATTAACTCCGGGTTGTGTCCTAGTGGTCTTATTTCTCTGGGGTTTTGTCCATTTACCCATGTTTTGTTTCGATGTTTTGCTAGGATACATTGTAACACTGACTGTTTAAGATGGATCTCATCTGTGTAGTTCTTGTCTCACATGAAATTTTAAAATATACAACTTATCTTCAGTGCTGTTTTCATTGCATATACATGTGCAAAAAAAAGTCTCGCATCCTTTGTTATTGAATGATGCGAATGCTCATTTGTGACCGGCCATTTTTATTTTGAAGTTGGAATAAATAAAGAATTGCTTCATATATACACAAAATATCGATATTTCTTTTTACAAATACTTGTGCGTCAGTCTGACCCCCCATGTAAATATGTGTGTAAATTGCTTGATTTTGACATATATTTACGCACATTTATGCATAAATCGAAACACTGTTGATATTTGAATCCAGGGCAAAACCCTACTCAGACCTAACCCCATTGGCAAAACCCTACAATTGTCTTCTAAAATGGTGAATACTGGTCAACACAGGACTAATGGACACAAAAGCATATTTACACCCTAATACATATTTAACATATTTAACAACCAAGAGTGGAATTTGGCAATCACACAAAGGCTTTTGTGGAATCCTTTATGGAATTAAGTCACACAATGTTTGAGTGTTATCTTTTTCTTAAGGAAGCTTTGTATGGAATATAGGAAGCATGTTACTTGTCGTTTTGAAACCTTGGATATTTTGAAAAGGGCAAATAAAAGTGATGGCCATTTTGAAGCCTTTTTCCGGTTTTCGTTTGGCTTGCCCATTTCCAAACCATTTCACTGGTTTAGAAGATTGCCTATGATTGTACCCCATTGAATTTCCCCTTTTTTCTACCCAGCTATAAATTTACCACAGCTTGACAAAATGGTGTATGACTTTTCTCTGTGGGCGTCAAAAGCTGTAGGACATTTCTCCAAAAGGGCTTTTTCTATTGGGATTTTCTCCACAATATTTTCATCCAAATCCTTGAACTTTGCTCTTCAGGAACCTTGCCCTTCAAAAAAATGACATTGGGGAATATTGCCCTTCAAAGATAAAATTGAAGGGAAGGACCTTTTCACTTCCGAAATGTTGCCCTTCATGAACTTTGAAATGAATATGTGCTTAAAATTCTAAGAAAAATCATTTTGGAGTAAACAATAGTACAGAGTAATTTTGGTTTAGATTATAACAAAACCTTTATTTAAACTGACAGTATCGTACATGATTATTGATTTGTTATGTTATTACCATGCTATTAATTACAAAATTGGTAATATGTGTAAAATACTATGATTGAAACAATATTATCTTGATTGTGAACTTTATTTAAAACAACAGTTTATTAAATAATAAAATGAAGGGAAGGAAATTTTCACTGCCTGAATGTTGCCCTTCATGAACCTTGCCCTTCAGAAGATTTACCTTCAGGAACATAGCCTTTCACTCCAATGGCAGAGCAGGAACTTTGCCATTCATTTAAAAGAAAAATTTTGGTCATAAAAATGCCCTTCATTTTACATTTATATGTAAGGTTTTATATGATATGTAATATTTCTGTTCAAATAAAAAATACTGGAACAAAATGTATAATAATCTTGTGTAAATAAATGATATAAGTTTATCTGTACATTACTATACATTTTTCTTGGTACTTTTATTAAAAGATGTGAAGAGTGCTGTTGAATACTGTTTAACAAACAGGTCAGGCGGCATCAGGAACTGTTCACGTTCAAGAAGAAGTCTTCTCTGACGAGAATGTGGTATATGTACTTCTAAACTTACATTTGGCGACAACTTGTCATCACCTAATTACTTAAAATATCATCCCATGCTACAATGCACTGAGAAAATTTTGTCCGGTCTGTATTTCTGAAACCATAAGGTGTAGAAAGTTGATGCTTGGTAGGGACATTGGTTGGGGTAATATGTGTGACAAAGATGTATTGATTGTTGCGACTGATTATTATATGTACTTTTACATAATTGTGCTATTTCCATTTTACAGCTTCACAATTTTTAGTTTACTGATTAATGCTGTCATTTTGCTATTGAATTGTCTTGTTTAATACTTTATCTTTGCATACATTTTCTCTCTCTTAGATCTTATTTCTCTACTTAAACATTATTTGGACCTTCATAAACTGACATTGCTTTAAAAGTTTCCCAATCTTTGTACTATTTCAATACTTCTATATCTCATGCTGTTGAAAACTATTTCCCCAGGCTGTGGGATACAGGCATCGGATGCTATTTCACATACTATTTGTTTTTGTCATGTTTATCTAAGGTCTAACTTTATTGCTACCTATAAGCAACTTTTGATGCTAACTGCTGCTTTGTTACCATGGTACATATCGTGGTTATTAAAAGAGAGTGCCTGGTTCATGGCCTAATAGTACAATGTACAAAATCTGTCCTTACTGAAATTGTAAGCATTATTTGAAAGTTGGATAGTTAATGGTAGAGAGAATATAATAAATGTAGTTTTGCTTACACTACTAGCAATCACTGATGTGGCCTTTAACAATACCGAAATACAATGTCATTTTAGATGTTCTGTATATATTTCGGTTATGCAGAGCACTGCTTGGGAAGCTGCAGATAGCCTGGGAGGTGATGCTGGTTTTACTGCGGAAGTCTCAGAGAGAGAGTCTGGTCAAATACCAGAAACATCTCCCACCCAGCAGAGAGCAACAAGATAACGTGCTAGTAGTTAACTAGAATATATTGCTTTTCATGTGCGCTTTGTCAGCACAAAAGTAGACAGAGGAAGAACAGACTGGTGTTCAATTAACACAGCCTTTAAAGGTGTTTGAATTACACCAATAAGACAAGGGTGTCATTTGTGCAAAACAACTCTTTCATAAAACAGATTTTATCCTCCATAATACCTGTACTACAGAGCATCTCCTTTCGGACCATCCACTATCGGAATAATCGATAAATATAAGGCGTGTCTGTGAACAAATAAAAACCAGTTCTGTATAAAAGGGTGCCATGTCCACTCAATTTTGATCATCTTAATTCAGAATTTAGTGAATTGTAACATCTACAAGGGTAACATTACTCATGGGTGAGATGTGTAACAGATATAACTGTCATCTTCAGGCAGGCAAAATTTAAACTTTCATCTTTTAATTCATGGTTCACAATGATGGGCTTAAGTACAACAAAGAATCTATTTTATTCTTCTTTTAAGTGATGTTTCATGTATACAAATAGCATTATTATCGGCAGTCAACAAAAGTTGAGAGGGGATGTAGGACTACTCTGGTCCATCTGTCAGTCCATCCATCCCGCCTATCTTCAATCCACTCTAAACATCAAAATTCTCCATGGATTTTCTCCAAATTGTCAGAATATGTTTACCCAAAAAGGATCTAGAGTTGATTGTGTTTTAGTCAGTATCTGGCAAGAAGTGTTGCAATGGCAACACTTTTATAAGATTTTTTGTCTTAAACATTGTGGGGGTTCCACAGGCTAAACCCATTCACAGCTTTTCAGCAAATTTTTTGGATATGTTTGCCCTAAAACAATATAGATATATCAAGGATTTGGTTGATTTTCAGTTATAACTGTTGCAAGATTTTGGGGTCTTTTAGTTTGTGTTCCACAGGCAAAAACTATGCACAGATTTTAACAAAATCTTCAGGATATGTTTACCCTGGAAGTATCTATAGTTGTTTGGGTTTTGCTTGATATCTTTTCACAACTGTTGCCATGGCAAGGCTTTTAAAATGTTGTGATATTACATATTTTGTGTGTTCCCCAGACTAAACACATGCATGGAATGTCACCAAAGTTTGGGGATGTATTTGCTTCAATAGGTTCTAGAGCTGATTAAATTTTCAAATTTAAGAACAACTGTTCCATGGCAACACTTTAAATGTGGAATTGTTTTTAAAATGTGGGATTGTTTTTACAGGCTTTGTTTTTGTAAGCAAAAACATTTTTCTAGTTTAAAGTGACTTATTATTATTAGATGAAGTATGTAATTTTCAGATTGTCTGAGAGGCAAAAACAGACAGACAGAGATTCTTTGCTTCAGAGTATCTCACTGGACACATCAATAAACACAGCCACGGTACCTCTTGCACCAGCCAAGGAGAGGCCAACTGCCCCAGTTTGTCATAGCAACACCCAAATAACATTTGTAGAGCCCCAAAACAGACAGGGAAAAGCACCCTTCAGGCCCAGAAATGTAACCAAGGCACCAAAAAGAGCGCTACACTGCAGCTTCCATTTGCATGTCCTTCTGAATTCTTCAACAATAAGTCAAAAACCAAGGTAACAGGGACACCTACGGATATCCTAACTAGCGGATCGCTGATACAATTCCCACCACTGGCATGACAGTACCCTCCAGTACATTTTTGGTTATCAAGGCAGTGAGTATGGCGGCAGAAAAAGGCAGACAAGGAAGATGAGACATGGAAAGCGTCAGGGCCGCCTCCTGAAAGGAGACATCTTGATAAAACTAGTTACCATTACCAGTGCACAGCTTGTGGTATGCACAAATCAAAGCAGACAGGCCATAGCCAAGTTAAAGGGGAAATGTATTGTGCCTCTTCTGGGAAGACGCTTCAGGAATGGTGATCAAAGCTTATTTTGGTGCTGTCCAGTCTAACTGTTATACTGCACTTCAAAGTCCAATGGGGAGGTCAATATTTATAATTGCCACAATTTCACTTTATAATTTAAAGATAGAAGAACTGTTGTCTGATCCAGAGATTAATCATGGGCACCGACTGTCTTTAACCCCAGAGCCCTTAAGGGCTGTCAGGGTATTGTTTTCATCTCAGAAACCATAAGGTGTAGGAAGTTGATACTTGGTAGGGACATTGGGTTAGAGGGTGTAGGTGTGCAGCATCATGGTGTGACCTTGATTTGGCCTTTGACCTTGCCATAGTTACCTTGACCTATAAAATCTTGTATGGGGAGTTGATACTTTATTGCAGTTTTGCTCTTAAATTATCTGAAATATTTTGTTGGTTATCTTGTAATCACCAGCAGTTGGTTGATGTTAAGCATCAAAATGAGAGCATTTGTAACATTTCTAACATTACTTTCTTTGAAACTTTTAACCATTATCATTTCGGAATTCGTAAGTTTCCCTTCGAAATAGGTTTAAATGAAAAGACTCAAAAGTTTAACCCAGGTTACAATGTAATTATTTTATTGAGTCATACCATGTAGTATATGGTGTTACACATTACACTTCACAATGTAAATGTTAAGGTTAATTAAAGGACTTCAGAACAACACCTCAGGATTAGAAGGTTAGTATAGAACCTCTGTGTTGGATTGTGTAGGTGAAGGTAACTATTTACTATCAGAGTACATACTGTACAATTTAATGTGAGTGCAAGGGCTTGAAACCACCACCTCAGGGATAGAAGGTCAGTATCCTACCACTGTGTTGTGTAGTTCAAGGTATTTAATCTCAGACCAAATGCTGTACATGGTCTGTATGTGGGTTTGAACACAAAAACTCAGGACTAAAGGTTAGTATCCTAAAAGTGTGTTGCATCATCTAGTTGAAGGTATTTAATATGATAATACAATCTGTATAAATTAAGGTCAGTACATGGGTTTGAACCCAAAACCTCAGGTCAGTATCCTAGTACTGTGTTATATCGTGTAGTTGAAGCTACTTAAGATAAGAGTACATGCTGTATAATTTAAGGTTGGTACGTGGGTTTGAACCCAAGATCTTAGGACTAGGTCAGTATGCATTTCATAGCTGAAGATAGTAAATAATAATTTTAACGTTTGGTTTTTTAAGGGTTGCCCAAAAACAGTGGTGTTTTTATGGTGGGTTTTTGGGGGTAGATCTAACTGTACACTCAATATAAATCAAAGGTGTATATTCAGATTTTAAAAGTGCTGAGATTTTATTTTATCTGCATTCTTTATTGTATTTAGTGGTGTACAGAACTCTGCCATTCAGGAATCTTACCTTTTGGAAGATTGCCCTTCAGGAACCTTACCCTTCACTAAAATTGAGAGGTAGGAACATTGCCCTTCACATATAATGTCCCTTCTCTATCAAATTTGTTTGGTTGGGATAAATTGCACACTACATAAAAACTTTCAGTATTAAGCATTGTTACTGTAACTTGAAACATAGAACAGTTGTATGTAACAAAATACTTCTCAAGATTTTTTACATCCCCTCCACTTTCAAGGAGACCAATTTTCTATGAAGTCAATTTTCCAGAAGGCCATTTTTCTAGGAGGCCATTTTTTCCAGGAGGTCAATTTCCCATTTCCCTAAAATGACCCACAGGGACAGAGGAGATATTCACATATGGTATTGTATTATGACACCAATAACTTAATGTAAGCAGGATTTTACTCTTTATTATTTTAAATTAAAATACGCATGTATCAAGGCTCGTTAAAAGCTTTCATGGAAGAAGGGAATTTAGTGTGGAAACACAGTGGATGGCATGCACACAGAAGTAAATATTCAGGCAGTGTCTTCTAAACTGGTGTCCCATGAAATTTGTGCATGTGAAATTTGTTCCAATTTTTATACTATCATGCATGCACAGAAATGGTTACATTGTCAGCTCAAAATGCTTATACTCGACACAGCAATAAACAATCCAGTGAAGCTATAATTATCCATGTATTTATGTGTGTTATAACTAGTTCCATTATATTTTTGGTGTTTGGTAGATGTACTACATCTAAGTGGCCAATCACAAATATCATGTGTTAAGGACAGTAGAATACCCAAAGAACAAATAAGTATCAGTCTGATTAAAGCTTTTTTCAAACTTTGGAAAGGTTTTAGGCAGTTAAAATATTATGGTACTTATTCTTTATGCATAATACTATCATTCTGACTAAATCTTGACATTTGATCCAAAAATATGAATATAGACCTTTAAGGTCAATACATGGGTTTAACCCCAACACCCCAGAAAGTCAGTATCCTTAGCATGCTACAACTGTGTGGTGTTGTGTATTTGAACATATTCCATCTCAGAGCATATGCTATATAAATTTAGGTCAGTACGGGATTTTGAAACCAAAACCTCAGGAATACAAGGTCAATATCCTATCATTGTGTTGTATCATGTAGGTGATGGGACTTAATAACAGAGTAAATGCTGTATAAATTAAAGTCACTACAGGGTTTGAACTCAAAACTCAAAAAGGTCATGGTGGGATTTTTATGGAATTTTCAAAAATAGTAGTGTTTTCTAGGGTGACTTTTTCATTGGGTCTTTTCTGAGTAAAGCATAGGTGTTTCATATTTACTGACCAAAGGCCCATTAGATTTGTCTGATTATAAAAGTTTTTAGGGGAGTTAATGTGGATTTTTAGTTTGCCTAATTTTTATATATAAAAGCATTTGTGGCATTGAAAATAAACAGTTTTTGGTATTCTCAGTCAGCACCCAGGAGAATAAAAAAGCCACCAAACCCTTGACCATGCCATGGATACTTCAAATATAAGAAAGAGGGTGCTACCGAACCCTTTTGAAAGACTTAATACAGACTGATATAGCAAACATAAGTTTGATATCCCAAACAAAAGTTTGTCAGGATGTCATCTGCCTGTTTTACTTCATTGAGGAGCACATTCATCACCACATCAAGAAGTCACTCACCAATTTTAGGAAACCCTTAGAAGATGAAACAGGAGAAACACACACTTCCTCACAGTATCATCAACCGGGTGGCTGAACCACCATTTGGAAATTTTTCCCTGTTGTCTGCAGAGCTGTCTTTGCTGAATTCCAGGGGGAATATTTGACCTGCCCTACTAATCCTGACGACTGGAGAAAGGCAGAGGAGAAATTTAGAAGCAGATAGAATGTTTCCCACGCTGTAGGGGAATAAATGGGGAACATATCACCAAAGAAATATGGGAGTGCACATTACAACTGCAAGGGCTTCTTTTCCCTGGTCGTGGTAGCCCTAGTTGACACAGAATACAGATTCCTCCGCGTAGATGATTGGTCAAGTGGATCTACATCCGAAGCCAGTTAAAAAAGATTGGCGATGTCCCAATATCAGCGAGACTATTGAAAGACTACTTTAATCATCTTGGTTCATTGGCTGGGCAGGAGGACAGGATCGGAAATGGAAGCTACCCTGTGGATATAGAAGCTGGCATCTATCAGTCCTTTTTAGGACTACCCAATTGTTCCGGGAACTTTCATTGATGCTGCTGTTGCTTCCATCAAATTTCCCATAAAAATCTAATACATTTCCAAGTTTCAAAACTATTTCCAACCCAATCCAAAGTCTAATAATACTGTTGCCTAACCTCAACACAAGCTCTGTAATAATGTCCCATGTTGAAACTCCAAATTATAAAGAGTTAAAGATAGAAAAAAAAAATTTTTTTTTTTGAAAATTTTCAAGAAACATGTATTATTTTTGGAATTTCTTTTTTAAGCATTCTGCTGAATAATTGTCAAGCAAAGTGGTTCTACTGCTGCTGCCTGGGCTCGGCTGATAGCTGAGAAGGCTGTGTCTGGGCTGGCTTTTGCTAAGGCTCTTGCTGCACAGTGGTGGTTTGGAGGATAAGCAGTGTGTTGATGCGGGTCACTTGGTGAAAATGGTTGAGGTGTGTCGTTTTGCTGGAAGCTCATGACTGACTGGAGATTTTCAGAAGCTAGAGGGTCCTGATATGTCATGTGAAGTTTCTTTTCCTGTCAAAGTAAGTGGTCTTAAAGACCTGGGTGGTTGGTCATCTACAACTACAAATGAAGTTGGCTGCCTCTGGGTTGCTGGTGTCCTCTGGGTGCCACTTGGCTCTGCTGCGCTGGTTGGATGACCTGGCATGCTAGCATCTGAGTCTCTGGAATAGTTTAGATGTGTTCCTAACCAGCTGATGCAGACTTCTGTGGCTGTTGAAAAGTCTGTGGCAGATATGTGGAAGTGGCACTGGAGCTACTGGAAAATGCAGGTTGCTACGGTTGCTGGGGCTGACAGGTCCTTTCCTCTGCTCTGGATGCCTCTTTAAAGTTTCGCAGCCTTGTTTCTGAATGTTTGAAAGTCTCAATCTTCTAAGGCCTCAACCTCAGAAGCCAGGTAGTTTCAGAAGGTTGTTCTGGTGGTCTCCTGCCTTGGGCCGAAAAATATGACTTTAAGGTTTTCATATGTGCAAACTGGGTCATAACCTTCCAGTTTACTGTTAAATGCTGGGAAACTAGGGCTTGTAACTGAAGGCTCTATTGTGGTGTCTGATTGAGTGGGGTAAAATGAGACTCGACTGTCCTACGTATTTCTTGTCTGTTTCTGTAACCAGTTTCTGTTTATAACTGGCCATGATGAATTCCCAGCTTGTCTTTCTGAGATGTTAGCGACTTCATTTTTACCGGGTATAAATAGCGTAACAAATTCCTGAACATGAGGTATTGATTACTATTATAAGACCATCCCTCTTGGTTTAAAGAAATATCCCTTCATTTTTGTGAGGTCACACAAACAAGGACCTTGACATGTTGTTTTGAATGCAAAGAGTAAATAAGAGCTAAAGATATAAATTGTACCATAAACTGTGTGGTACATTTTTTAACATAACGCAAATTTACAATGAAGTCACTTGCATGAGAAAATTTATTTATTTATTTGGGGTTTTATGTCACTTTCAACACTGTACAGGTCATATTACGATCGGTAGTTGGAAAGGCAGAGGAAACCAGTACATGCAGTTCGTCAGGGTTCTGTACTGTAAACTGCTGACCAACATCAAGCAACCACCAGGTGTCCCACTTGAGGCCGTGCTGAGAACTGAAACCACTCTGCCACCATGGCACCTTGCATGGGAAAAGGACAACACTATCTGGATGATTTGCTCAATCCATTTGAAATGTGGAACTGCACATTCAGCCATGTTGCATATAAAGGTTTCAATGTGTCATTACGTACACTTATTAAACTAAATGTATACTAACATAAGATGAAATTCATCAAGCCACAAATAAAGACTTGTGTGCGGAGTAAACCTCTGGATAATGTAAAAGTGAAATAAGAATTGTAAACTTTTGCTTTATTACAGACTCTGTTTTCTAAATACACTAATCATTTTACAAATTGTTTTCAGAGTTTAGAATAATATGGTTGTCACTTTTATAGTATATACCGAAAAAAACGCAAATGTTTCTGCAAAACTTTAATAAAAGCAGCATTAATAGCTGACTTTTTAGCTCATAGCATCTGTAGGTTTATGATTTACCTGATACACCCACATATTTACTTGATACTTCTTTGTACCAAAACTGCCTACCTGATATACCTCTATACTTATGTGGTTGCTTTGATAAACCTTAATTGTATTGTTAACCTGATATTCGTACACTTGGTGATGGCATATTACTTCAAAACTGGCACATAACAATGGCTTTGACATTCTTTGATAAGATATGTTTCAATGGCAATTTATTATTCATGTTGGATTCATAAGTAAGTCACTTCATTTATTTTGTGATTTTAAAGGTGATCTAAGCCAAGGGAGACCTGACCTAATTGCAACTCCAATTTTTAAAGAATAAATGTCCATTGAAAAATTTTATAATTTACAGTTGTAATTTGAAACATTATGAATCAAACAAATGTGTAGAAGCATTGATCAGTTTATGGGTCTAACTTTGGTGATTTTATTACTTTGAACCTCAATACTTTAAACAGTATTTTACTTACTTTAAATATAAATAGCTCAAATAATGTTTGTGTTATCTCTGTATCACTGTATCATATGCTATAACTGTTCCTATCTCTAATTTTCTCTGGCATCAGTTAATGGGTCCATTTAAAGAAGACACTGACTGAATAGTTGACTTATTCAAAGCATATCATTTATGGTGGATAGTAATCTAATTATGACCCTTTTTACTAAACTTAAGAGTGGTGTACTGTCTGTAAGTTTCCACTTCTAGAAAGTAAAGTGTTTTTGAAAGAGGAGAATAATGATTAGTGGGTCTAATTTTAGTGATTTTATAACTTTGGACCTAATGTATTTTAATGTTGATCACTCAGATGTCAACACTGTATTATTGTGCCATCATTTCCCATTCATTTGTAGAAAAGTTGAAAACATTGATTTCTTTGTCTGTCATTTCTGAAAACCCTGTGATCTGTTTATTGGTCTAAAAATTGTAACACTTCTCTGATTACTTCAAAGATGTAGCATGTATGTACTACTATGGGTGGACTATTACTTCAACTAAGGAGGTGTTATTTTCATGACCATTTATCTGTCTGTGTGCTTGTATGCAAACACTACTTGTTCAATCTTCTTGATAAAAATCAGATGAATCCTGGTCCAACATAGATCCCAACTTACAATTCACCAAACTTAGACCCTTAAACTGATATAGTGTTTTATATCTAAATTATGTACTTATATGAAAGCACATAATTAATAGTTATTGTTTTTACTTTGTTAAGTGTCAATTCTCAATTTCGTGGGTCACAATTTATGCTGGGTGAGCCTGAGCTTTTTTTCTAGGACATAGTTTGAGCATGCCAAAAGGTGCAGAGGTAAATACACTATCTCGAGAATATTTGTACATTTCTTTGCAAATAGGATCTGCTGGGCCCCACTTTGATGATGGCTTCAAAGATGCCTTCAGCCTCTGAAAAATAAATATATGTATGTTTAGAACTGTGAAATGCAAGTACAGAAACTTGTCTGTTATGTAAATAAAACACCATCCCGGACACAAACCTGATAATCTTATTTTAGGGATTTTTGTCTTAGAGGTTTTCGATGCCAGATTTGGAACTTTATGTGCTTATATGCAAATATTAAGGGATTTTTTAATCTGAGGATTTTCAATGTTTACTAGAAGTTACCAAATTTACTTTGCAATATTTTAGATAATTGTCTCTGTTTTAACACATTTTTAAGATTCTGGATCCAGATATCAAAAGTTTGTTATTGTCCAATATGATAAAGCAATAAAACATATATATATATATATATATCACCATTACACATTTAAATGTCAATACTGTCTGATAAATGAAAATTAGAGGAATAATTTTAGCTTCAAATTAGCCGTCTTATTATTTCATTCGTAATCCAATACAGAGGGCTCAAATTTATGTGATTTTATAAGATTTTATTCCTGTGGTAAGTTCTGTTTTATCTCCATCATTTTTGCTACTTGTTACACTATTATTATCAGTAATAAATAAATTTGAAAAAATATTTTCATCAGACATGTATGTGATAAATGTGCCAGCTGGTTTGATTATCTAAATTATATACATATACAAAGGGGAAAAAACTCCACACTGAAACTTTATGTTTCTATACACAGAGAGCATTCCCAGTAGAAGTACATAGTTTCTCCCTGGCAGACTTTCACAGGGCAAATGACTCATTAGAGTAAATAAATCAGTTGTACAATCACAAATACTGAATTATTTTTCAAAACAGTGGTATTTATGCAAACAGAATGTTCAAATCAATGTTTCAAGAGTAAAATATTAGTATAATGAGACAATTAGGATTTCAAACAAAACTTGTACATAAACACACAAAAATTGTGCATTTTATTATATTTACCAGGTCAGTTGGAGGCTGTGACATACCTGAAGAAATGTTCCTTTCTGTTGTGACAAACAGTAGATGGCTGCCACAGGAATTGGCACAATGGAAGCACAAGCAACAGACCATCCAATCAGAAGTGCCCACCAAGGATACCTGTAGTCCCCATATGTTGGTGTCTCCATGGCGCTACATGAGTAGATCATAATGATCTGTAAATTTAAAGAAAAAATGCTTGTATATATTTTACACTTAAACAAATCATTTTTGAGTATAAATATGTGTGTAGTAAGAGATAGTATTAATCAATATATTAGAGTTTGTTTGTCACTCTATATCACTAAATACTTTGTAGTTTATGCTTCGTAAACTAATTCTTGACAGTATATACAGTATCCAGGAGGCCACGGTGGCAGAGTGGTAACACTCTTGCCTCCCACCTCTGAGGCCGGGGTTCGATTCCCAGCACGGCCTCAAGTGGGAAAGCTGGTAGTTGCTTGCCCTTGGTGGGCAGTTTACCGTACAGAACCCTAATGAACTGTACTGGTTTCCTCTGCCCTTCCAACTACCCATCGTGATATGACCTGTACATTGTTGAAAGCGACATAAAACCCCAAATAAACAAATATATACAGTATCCAAACTCATTGAGGACACAGTAGAAGATCGGATAATCTAGGGGTTTGAACATCCCCCTTTATGTGTGACTGTTGGGTGATAATTGATGAAGGATTTTAATATGTTTTTGTAAAAAACTACAACTAATCCTGTAATTGTGATTAATTGGTTTCATTTCTATAGATATTGTCACTTTGTTTAAAATGTTACGCTGACTTGAGGTGGGTGTGTTCGGTCAGTACACACATTAATGACATTTCACTTTTGATGAACATTGTCATGCATTTTGTCCATTGTAAAATTAAGGAAGATTATTAACTGCAAAATACTAATTGAAATTGTCTTCAGTGATTGTATATGTTTGGTTGGAAATGTATTGTTGACATTTTTATTTTAATATACGCCAGTCTGTCAACACACATTTACTGATAGCCACATTATTAAAGACGTTGTGAAGTGGGGTGGTGTCAATGAATTGTTCCCTTCCCAATTGAAAAAAAATGGCATTTGAAGATCAAAGAAGTTATATGTTTCTGAGGACGGTATGTTTTATAAAGCATCGAAATTACTAAGTACTTGTTCCTGAGAATGTATAAAGTCCTGTATTATTGCTCAGATTAGACCATGCATTATACATGGGTGTAGGGAGACAAGGCTTCAGATTGGTTAATCTAGAGATTGGGATTATAGATGGCCGAATAATTGAGGACCTACTGCAGCTATATAAATATAAACTTAATTAAGAATACTTTATAGGTTGTATGATAACAATTTTAGTGGTGTCAGAAACCAGGAACGTTAACATTGATGCCAGTATAGATATTCAAATCTTCACCATTTGAGTATGTTACCATTCCACAGTGTCACTCTGAATGTTAAGAAAGTAAATGGCACACAGATATGAACATCAGTGTCTCTACTTTCGCTTATCTCTAATAAATTAAAATATCCCAAAAGAATGCCATAACATTAATTCATACATGTGAAATAATTCCTATGATCAAAATCTCAGTAATATTTATTTTATGTAAACAACATTAAAATTTCTGTCACAAAATTGGTTTGTTATCAATCCCCAGTGTCACGGTATCTAGACTGAATGAATAGATATGATAACCAGAAGACAACTGCACAAATTAGTCACACATCTGGCCTATTCTCCAAGCTTTAGATTGTGGAGATAGTTACTCGACATAAACTAAAAAGAAAAATTACCATCAACATAATTGGAGATATGAAGCACCAGCAAACCTTCCAGTACAGATTTGGTTTGGAACCTGTCATCAGTTCAATGTCATAACAGAGCCTGTCATAACCTGTAATACAGCTATTTTATTATCTGATACACCTGGATAAACCGACAAATTGTACATTGGTCTATCCAGAACTTTTACAAGAAAGATCTTGATTCAGTCTCTGTAATATTGAATTTGTGTAGGCCTAAGATTCACTGTGTGTAACACTACATATATTTTAAATATTTTGATGATTTACATGCTGTGGGATAGTGCATCTCTATTTTTAAAAGACAGAGATAAAAACATATTTTATTGTCATTTTAAAGAAGGTTGTAACAAATGTGCATATACCATAGATCCATGCCAGGGAAAATATCTCAAACACTGCAATAAACACCACAGACACAGCAGCATACCAATCCACAATCTGGAACATGTACATCCCACCCTGCCATGCAGAGGTGTGAAATATGGGTTATTTTCAAATATGTGGTATATTGACAGTAAGTTAGTTAAAAGTTCTACTTCAATAGGGTAAATATGTCTGTAATATTCTGACGTGTGTCAGTGTATCTGAAATGCAGCAGAACTACATGCACACATTTGGTTAAGGATTCATGTCAATTTAAGTAATAATATTAAAGTAATAATATTAAGTACCTAATTGGCTTTTCTAAATAAACAATAGCAAGCTGAACTGTTTTTAATGGCAATGAAAATAATTTTTTACAGCTGATCGCTCTGAATTAAGCATAATATTCAATTACAACAAAAAGTATCTTTATCTTTTAGCTTTAACCCATCAGACTGAAGTGTTTAATATACTGAACAATAATTACCCTTGTAACAAACACAATTCCCACAAGAAACTCTATAACACAGACACCAATGGTATACCAGAATTTATGTTTCCGCAGATAATTTGGATACAGATCCACCACACTGCTAGACATCGTTTCAAACATTCCAAACTAAAAGAAAAAATATAATTTCGGGACATGGTTATTAATATTATTACAATATATTTCAAATAACATAATTGCCTTTACTCAAGCTCAAAGTAAGTGTTTAACTTCCACTTCAACAGCAAAGGTCATATTGGAGCAAGCCCTCAGGTATTTTAAAACAGTAGTTCATGTACAAACCTGAACACTTTTTATGCTAGAAATATTAAGCCTGATGTGGCAAATCAGTTAAGTCCATCACATGCCACAAACATTCTAGCAGACAGACAGTATTTATGTTTAAATAAATAATACAATAAATACTTAACCCTAACCCCAACCCTTTTCGGTGGTGTATTGGCTAAAACACTCACTTCCCTCCTCTGAGATTGTTGGTTTAAACCTACGAAACCAATGCTTGGTTTCCTCTTTCATTAAACCTATCAAGCATGTTATAACCTATACAATGTGCTGAAAGGGGCATCAAACCCAAATAAATCAAATCAAGTCAAAAGTTGTTCTTATAGTTCACTGCCAACAAGTTTTAATATAGGGATAAAATGCATGTGAGGAACTTCTCTGGCTGAACAGTAGACAATAAATCAACTTTTAAACAATTGTCATTTCTACTTTTATAAATTCTAACTCTAATTAGTCTTTATAGTGCTTAATACCCCCTTTATTAAGGGGGTTCTAAAGCACAACAGCAAAACAGTTAGTCAGCTTCAATATCCATTGACAGAAAAGTGGATTTCATTATGGGGGCCCTAACCTTGAAAAATCAGCAGAAAAAATATTTAATCAACTTTTTTTATTCATCCCTCTGGCTGCCAGACCATATTGTAACAAGGCAATAAATCTAGCTCACAATTTTACAATTTTGCAAAAAATTATAATCCAAATAAACAATTCAATCAAATACCTGAGTATCTAATCCCACAGTTAACAACATGGAGAAAAAACAGATTGCCCACAGAGGAGAAATGGGCATCTTGCTGATTGCTTCAGGGTACACAATGAAGGCCAAACCAGGACCTAAAATTTAAACATTACATACATAGGATCTACTTTGTCAGTAATTGTTTACAGCAGCAAAATGAGGAGCCAAACAATCATAGAGTACTTAAGATGCTATGTTGGTACATGTTACTATATATGTTTATAAGTGATCCAACTAGTATTTAAATCATTTCAAGCGATATGCAATGCTTGTACAGTTCATGTTACCAACTATGTTCAACAGGCCAAACAAGGACCTATTCTATGACAGGATTTTACACCATGTTACATTGCAGCTTCAACAATACTTAAATCAATACCTGAATAATGACATATTACTTAACATTATACATCAGTTCATGTTATTGTATATTTCCCAAAAGGTCATACCTGGACTTTAATAGCGACAAAGTGTATAGAATACTTAACCAGCACTCTACATGTTTCAGCTTGAGATCTCTGTTCAATAAATACACAAAAATGAATGATGCTTAACCAGTACATTTTATCTTACCTCAGAGTACATAGGGCAAAATGAATGCCTACTAAAGCCCATATTCTTACATAAATTGGAAATTCAGTGAATGAAGCATCCTTGTGAAAAGAAAATTATAATTACCTGATGTTACAACATCCTTGACAGAGAGATTAGCCTCATGTGCCATAAAACCAATGACAGAAAATATAACAAAACCACCATAAAAACTACTTAGGCACGTGATTATTGGAACCAGTATGCCATCCCTGAAAAATATAAGCAAATCAATTATTTAAATTGTGTCTCTTTCAGGGTTCCTATCACTATATGTACTTTGGATAGACAGCACCTTGTTTCTGCGTATGCAACATACTCTGATAATGTTTTTTTTTAAATCTCTACTTTTCCCCATGAATAAATTTTACCCACTATTTGGACATGTAAAAATTCAGCATTTTCACATTCTGCATGTTGTGTGTTTCTTTACTGTCCAATACACTGGCTTTTTTACTTAAAGTGGTGTTACACAAGTTGTGAAAAGGCGAAAGCTTTAGAAATTGATGAGAGCATACCATGCAAATTGACAAGATGTCATCAAAACAAAGATTCACTAACGAAAATAAATAGCATGTACATTTTCTCAAATTCTATGAAATTTTCTTTGTACAGATACAAGAACACCACCAGTCAAGTAAATTGTTACTGCAGTCATGTACAATTTTAGTAAAATTGTGTTCTGTAATCACGTACAGTTCTGTACTATGTTCAAGTAAAAGGTTATTTTTATATATCTGTCAAGTAAAACACTTTATTTAGCCAACCTGATGCAATTGTTGTGGAACTGGTTGTAAGATGCCATAGTGATGAGACCACCCCATGCCGGACCCAAGGAGTAGAAGATCTGCAGCATAGCCTCAGCCCAGACCTTCACCAAAAATAAGATAAGCAAGTAGCTTGCATGCAACAGTTAGTTATACCCCAGTTCTAGTTCCACTGATATGAGTTTGCATTGTGATTGCAAAGCCAAGTGTGTAATCACTTTGGTCATATGAGTCATAGTTGGAAATATCTGGAAGATAATCACAATGATCATAGACCTCCCTCATTTTTCAAACATGTTAAAAACCTTTGTGAGCTTATTATTCACAGGTACTTGCATATGATTTTGCAGTCATAACAATATTTGAACTTATCTTTTAGGTATTCTTTCGAATCAGGGAGGTCAGTTTCAAGTGAAGAACTAATTTTCTTAATAGTACAAAATTATCTTTTCTGGTGTAAGGTAGTGTGTGGAAAATACTACATGTTACACCTGTTTCCAGGACGGCTCATAGTACAGTTACAAATTTGTCATCTGCTAGGTCTTACAATTGATCTGAATGTGAAAGTCATATTTTTAAGCAAATAGATATTTAACTTATACATGCCGTTTATTAACACCTATAGAGAATATTCTTTACATTATATAACACATTGCTATTCATACATTTATACAGTATTGTGGAACATATAAGACATAGCCAATATTACATTCACAATATGTAACACTTTGGAGTACCACCTCACATCCATGCTATACTTACATAAATATTTTTTATATTAACTGAGTTTTATTAACTGAGTTATAGCTACAATATTATGTACATTTTAAAAATTAATTATATTAGCAACCATATGATGGTTAACCTTTCATTGCCAAACTTTTATTAATGAAAACAAAACCTGTATTTGTTTGAAATTATAAACACACTGGAAATGCGAGTTTTTGCCCATTCTTTTTGTGAACAGCCAATAATGCACAGAAATACAGTTGGTAGCAACTTAATAAGGCAGCAAAGTCCTTTGATGTTAAACATATATTCACCTGAAACTCAAGCAGTTTGCTCCAGTCAGGTATGATATAGTATTTAATTCCATCAATAGCTCCAGGTAAGATTGCTCCTCTAACAAGCAGGACAGCCAAAAAGAGATATGGTGCTGTTGCCGTCACATAGACTACCTTACCAGAAGTCTTCACACCTGTAAAAGCAGAATTTTTCGGAGTATTATCTGAAGTACATTTATTATCACTTTAGTGAGTACAACTATTACTTCATACCTGACACTTTTATAAACTTCTGAACTTTTTGAAATTATATCTAAAAACATGACTGGTCAGTTTGAGTATAATTAAAATCAACTGTGCTTTTAGGTAATGAAGTTTGTGTTAACACTTCATACCTGGGAAAATGTTTTTTTATTTAATAAAGCTTACATTGAGACTTCGTATCTGGAATTAATCCAGCTTGCAGAATTGGTTATGATCTGAATCAAATTTGCTTTATGTTATTATGTAAATATGATTTTTTTATAGTTGGTTGTCACTTGTGGGTGTCAAACCAAAAACAAGAGGTCTGAGATTCGATGACAAACAGTCGGTTCATTACATCAACATGGAAGATTACTTTACTAGATTGCAATAATTTCATAATTTTATGCTTCATTCCAGTTTTTTATGTAGCAAATGCTGCAGACATGCCGAATATGACCCTGGCATTTGAACAGGATGTATAATACAAAATTTAATAATTGTTATGTCCTAATAAATAACGTAACAATCCACATCTCAAATTTAACTTGGTTTTTGGGCTTAACGAAAAAGGCTTGTTAGTCTAGGTTCATATTCTAATAAAACTTCACTTTTCCCAACATGCTGCCATGAGCAGGATTTCAACCCATGGTCACAGAAATGAGAGTAATGTTATGGATTGCAAAATCTTATAATCACAGGGCCACTTTAAAGAAGGAAAGCATGTACTGTAATCAGAATGGTAGTGAGTCATTGTATAAACAGTAGCAATGTTTCAATATTATCTTCCTGTACCACTACCATGAGTTTGCTTCCCAACTGCACCCATTATGTGGTCAGAGGTGTAATCTAGTCATTTGTTTGTCCTTTCCTTGTACTTTCCTTTCGTATCCCAAATATGTGTAAAATTATTTTATGGGTGACTGCTCCTGTCTGGATTTGGTCATAACTGAGTAACACTCAGTGACTTCGATGTTGTACAATAATTTGGAAAATTGACCCATAGTTTCATAATATTGCAATTATTTTGCATAAAATGGAGACAAGTGACCTTGTCCCACCACGAAAGTAGGCTTACAAGTCGCCTTATTAATCTATCCTTCGGGGATCATGATTTGTGAGTTATAAGTCTTACTCTTGAAATTGTAGTTTGGAAAACATTTTTTGTTGTTGCATGGCATATCAGTTTGGTTGCAATTTACAAAGAGTCTCATTGCATTGTTGTATTAATACATCTTAACCAAGAAACTACAGCTATACTTCAGTCCCATCCGTCCTTGCCAAATGCAAGACGTCCCGAGTGTCACCTGCAGGACCAGTATAGCATACTCCACTCACAAGATGGCCTAGTTCCTGACTCATTCACCAATGGAATCTGACATCAGAACATTTTCTTTTTCATTTGGCTCATAGTTTTTGGATAATTAACATTTTTGTCAGTCTTTTTTTTTTTTTTTGGTGTGTTCATTTTACTTTTGTGCTATCATGGCCTCACCTGGGTAGTGATGACGAGCGTGTGGGCATATAATGGTGATTTTTGGTCAGCACCAAAGGTGCTTGAGAGTCAGGGAGAAAGGCCAGGGTGATGATCCCTGCATCCTTAGACCAGTAAAATGTGAGTACTGTAGGCACCCACTAGGCCAATTTGCTCAGTTATCAACACCAACCTATAAGTTAAGAAGAGACTCTTTGGAGAACCTTACTAGTGCAACAATTCGTGTCCTTTTTGATAATAAAGTGTTGGATCAGTCTTCATCTTCTCACAGTCAATCTACGGATTTGTCTTTGCCTCAACCTACCTTTTACAAAGAAATACAGGAAATAGATGACAAATGGTCTCTGAGGATGACTAGACTAGAAGTGCTTATCATGTTGGGCCGTTGCCGCTCTCAAAACCATCTTTCTTACTGGTTGATCATCCACCCCCAGCAGGTGCTCTCAGCAAGAACCCATTTCTGCTATCTTCTGTTCCTTCCCAACCAGCCCAATCTGGTGACACAACTATTCCACGAAGAGTGACACAGGGATCTGGGGTGTCTCATTCTTCTTGCATGACTCCTGGAGCAGCTGCAGTCAAGCAGCAAGGGTTCTCTGATCCAGCGGGAGTCCGAATTGAGGATTCTCAAAGATGCTAATCAGAGCAGTCTAGGAGGTGAAGTGGTATGCATTTGTTAAATAGTGCCAGAACAAGTGAGGTGGACTTGAGGTCGCCAACAGATAGCTGATTTTCTCCTGCACATTTTTCAGGAGAAATATCGTCAGCCTAGTACTGTTCAGGTTGGCCATCTCAGTCAATCCTGGGAATTCTTAGTCAGTTGTCTTATATTAAGTATACTTTATTCCCTTGAATTAAGGATACTTTGTTTTCTTATAGTAATTATTCTCTGCTGTCTTATATTAACTATACTGTGTTGTCTTATAGGAAGTATCCTCTGGTGTGTTATAGTAAGTATACTCCATTGTTTTAAAGTAATTATACTCTGTTGTCTCATGCTCAGTATGCTCAGAAGTGACATTCTGCACAAAACCACAAAAATCAATTCTGGGTCTATATAGCAATTGTAGAAGGAGACGTAATGAGCAGAAAGTATCTTGCCTATATATCTTTACCTTCCCAGTTCTGTTTAAAATTAATTTTTCAGTGCCACTAAAATATTATAATTGTGGAGCCATACTTGATTTCCACATAACCAATATGATAAAATCATTCATCCTTGTCTAGATAATCTCCTCGATAAATAAATCACCTGAAAAGTTCAATGTTGGGTATGTTTCCCCTTACAAAATTTCAGGTATCAGGACATAGTGAATCTCACGTGTTGGTAATTAGTTATGTTAAAGTCAAATGAGTTATTTTAACGTGATTCAACTTCTTAGCCATTCAGCCATCAAGGCTGTATAAATTGTGCATTTTCTCTAAACTTGATCATGCAAGATATTTATATTAATAATAAGAAAAATACAACTTCTGCAACAAGGCTACCTTTACAAAGACAGAGAAATACAAGAAACCAGGTAAAGAGAAATGTCCCAAACAGGTCCCACTTTACACCATCCAAATCTTCTATACCATCACTCAGCTGGAGCACTTCATTTCTGAAAATAGAGGACATTGGAGAGTGAGAGAAATTTGCGAGATTCTGTGATGGTTTTAGTTTTAGCATCATTTTCATTTCTCATTTTACAGATCATATCACAAGAGGTACTTTAGTGGATGGATAAAAATAGTGCATATTGGTTTTTAAAATTTTTGCCTAGAAGCTACAAAGCCGACAAGAAACTACAAAACTTGTGTTACACTCTATGCCACTGTGACTTCTGGACTACCCGGAAGGATCCCAGTAAAGGTATAGAAATAAAGGTTTAAAGTTAAGCTTTTAACCCCTTCACATATCAGGACAGGCCCAAAGTGCATACAACTCTTGACCATATAAGCCCATGATTATGGAGGTGAGAGCCCATCACAGGTCCAAAGTGGCATGGCAATGAAGAATAGTCGCTCTTGGTTTTGAATCTTTGTGAAGCTCTCCCAAGTCAGCAGTTTAGCATAATAAGAAGATTCAACCTCAAGAGGCAGGCTATCAAACTTGTTAATACCTTGACTAGAATCTATGCTACAACCATTGAGTCACATCCATCTTATACATTATCAAGCATTTTTAAAAGGCTTTTATAATGAAACTGTAATAAACAAGTAAGTTTTACTTACTGCCAGTACTCCTCGGCTGGAGATTTCCACAGAATTGTCGTATTTGCAGAAAGTTTGGCATACATTTCTTCATCCACAGTATTGTTCTCACACATCATCCCATCAGTGCATAGCAAATGTGAAGAGTTCAGAGAACTAGGTGTTTCACTCTTTAAGCCACTGGTAACAAGACACAATGGGGTATTCCATGAATTGCCGCACTTGGACCAAGGTAAGGAGCGTGTAAAAGACTTGAAGAGGTAATGTATGGTCCAGCAAATGATTACGTTGTAGTAGATGCAGACCACACCAGATAGAACCACCATACCAATTCCCAGACCTGGAGACATTAAATTGCAAGACAATTCTTTATTTCTCATTTCAGCCTGTTTATGGTAAGTGCTCCTGAATGTATTGCAAATGGGATTTATATCGTGTAAGAACAATGACACATTTGTAATGCTCCATTAAAACTATAACAGTTATATAATACTACAGTATTGAAGTACATAATATTCGTTAATAAAACCAGTCCCAGGACTTGCTTTAAAACACTAAAATTAATAAAACTCAGAATCCTTAAAGAAAAACTGAAATATATATCCCAATTTTTTAATACTGTAAAATCGCAGGTTGAAGGGTTCTTCTTTTTTCCAGCCCATTGTCTTAAAGTCACGACAGCGCATGAGGTGTCACCATTTTAAGTCCTTCTTTTAACTTTTTCAGGAAACCACTTGTATCACTCCAGTGATATGTCTTGAACTTATTTCTCATGTGATTTTCAGGCTTTTTATATACATTGTAATAGTAGAATTCACAATGTTGTTATCATAGTTGCAACATATGGAAGAATTATAGCTTCACTAAGTTTTTTTATTTCCCAAGGCTATTTATATTGTTGCAAAACAAATTCAGAAAATGTGTGGAAATTAATCAGGGAAAATACATCACGTTAAACAATTAATTTGAACAATAAAACACTAATTGAAACAATGACTGTAAAAGGTATGGTTATAATCAATATTATATCATTGTGAAAATGATTGTATCATTGTCACAAAAGCAGTTTCCAAACAAGACCAATAATTGTTTACCATGAAGTGATGTTATGTATTTTGCTATGTTAAAACTAAGCCTGTATCAATACAAGTTTTTTAAAGAGAATACTTAAGTGTTCTAATTCTAATTCTAGTTGGACTTTTATAGTGCTTAATCTCCCCAATAGGAAGGGGACTCTAAGGCTCAACAAAACAAAAACAGTCAACCAATCTCAATGTCAAGGGACAGAAAAAAGTTCAGCACCAAGGAGAACGCCAGGGTGAGTGCTACTAAGGAGGGTATGCCTTGGTGTAAAGGTGGGTTTTCAGCCGTTTTCTGAAGGAGGCAAGAGAGGGGGACGCACAAATCTCTTCAGGAAGAGCATTCCAAACAGTGGGAGCATCGAAGGCAAAACTATGACCAAACTGTTTGACAGATTTATGGACTGAGGGTTGAAACTTGGGAATGACAAGGAAATAACCACCACTCTGACTGTGCCTGGTACTGTAGGAGCTGCTGTAGGAAGAGATGTATGGAGCAAAATACTTGGGGAAACCAGTGTGGAGAAACTTATAGACAAGGGTAGCAGTTTTAAAGACTGAGCGATGTTCAACAGGAAGCCAATGCAGATTCTTAAGAACAGGGTTATACTAGTGTATCTACTGGTATTTGATACGATTCTGGCAGCACGTTTTTGGATGCACTGTAATTTACAAAGATCGAACTTAGAGAGACTCCTGAAAAGTGAGTTACAGTAATCCAAACGAGTGCTTACATTGGCCACAAGTACAGAAGCATCATGAGTAAGAAACCTCCTAACATGTCTAAAATCACAGAGTTGCGCAAACCAACTTTTGCAGACATTCTGAACATGTTTGGACAAGGAAAAATCGGAATCGAACCAAACACCCAGATTCTTGACCCATTCGGCAGAGCAAAGAGGACTACCCAAGATGGTAGATGGAATATAATATACTTTTAATTTGTCCCTCTGCCTTTTTGAACCAAATACAATAAACTCAGCTTTGTTTGCATTAAGTTTGAGTTTGCTGGCTGACATCCACTCCTTTATATCATCCAGGCACCTTTTCAACTTTTCAAAGGCAGCAGATGAATTCTTCTGGGAGAGATGGATATAGACTTGCATGTCATCTACGTAACAATGAAACTTTACTCCTTTGTGTTTACCAATAACCAAACTAAGGGGGGTTGTATACAAAGAAAATAACAAAGGACCCAAGACAGAGACTTGGGGCACACCAGAGATCGGAGATCGGAGAGAGTAGAACAATTTTTACTGACTTATAGCACTCAGATAGGTAGGAGGTGAACCATTTAAGAACAGAACCGCCAATACCAAACCAGGTCTAAAGACAATGACGAAGGGTGGAATGATCAATCGTATCAAATGCTGCTGATAGATCAAGCAACACAAGAGCACTTGCTTCGCCTCGTGACAGAGATAGATGAACTTCATTTTTATAGAAAGAAGGGCAGTCTTAGTCGAGTGGCCTGTTTTATATGCTGATTGATATGGATTGTCTAGGCTATGAACATGAATATGTTCTAACAGTTGCTTAGCAACCACACATTCAACTAATTTCGACATGAAACTAAGGCCAGATACAGGATGATAGTTCTTAGAATCGTCTGCAGGAAGAGTAGCCTTTTTAATAAGTGGACTAACTACAGCAGGTTTGAAACCATCAGGGACGTAACCCTCCATGAGTGAGCAGTTCACCAGCTTTGTTATTGATGGTAACAGTATGTCACTACACTCTTTGATGAGAAAAGTAGGCCAGGGGTCCAACAGGCAGGATTTCGTAGGCGAGTTTCTGATGATTTTGTCGACAGTATCTTGAGTAACTTTAGTAAAGGTAGTAATTTTTGGGGGTTCAGAAGAAGGATGAACATCGATTTTGATGCCAGAGGCGATGAAAGTATCTCTAATTGTTTTGATTTTATTATGGAAATAGGAGGCAAACTGGTTTGCCAATGCCTTGTCAGAATCATGAGTTGGAAGTGTCATGTCAGAGACCCTACCCAGGGTTTTTCGCAGTACATGCCACAGTTTTCTAGGGTCTTGACTATTTGCAGAGTTAAGTTTACTATAGTAGTTTGACTTATCCTTGTTAACCAGTGAATTACATTTTGCAATTTGGTGACGAAGCCGACTTCTATTCAGTGGATTCTTGGTCCTGCGCCAAACTGACATCTAAAGGATTTAGCACGTCGATAAGAATCAGACACCCAATCAGTAGAATCCTTCTTTTTCAATCTAAATATCAGTGGTGCATGCTTGTCGAGACCATCTGGTAAGTCATGTACATATTGGTCATAAAGGTCTACAACAGAATCAGTGGGCGATTTCACAAAGGAAGTATTTTTAAGATCATAACGGAAATTGGACATGTTGATACAGTGGAACCTTCTATATTTAACCTTATTTGGAATATAAGCAGCTTCATGAGGTAGGACAATTGAGCATTTGACTAGTGCATGGTCAGATACAAAATCACCAATTGTGACATCAATAATAGTATCCTGATCGCTGGGAGAAAGAATGAGATCAAGTATGTGACCATGCATATGGGTAGGTTGATTAATGAACTGTTTGAGATCATCTGAGTCCAGAAAGGTCATAAATTTATAACCATCACCATGTTATATATTCACTAGGTATATATTTTTTAAATTTTAAAACTGCTAAAAGTTACAGTGATTATAATTTAATACTGGACTATTTTGCTACAAAAAGTTAATTACACAGAACACCTAAATATTTTTTGTTACTTTGGAAGCATTGCTTTGGTTAATGGGGGTGTTCCAATGGAGCCGACTTGTGTGTAAGTAGGTATTTCGGGAGGGTAGGGATCAATATTTATAGAGTCGGTTAGGATTGATTGTAGTTTCCTGGCTTGTTTCAACATGTTTGATGTTTCACCAACCCACCCTGACTTAGTATCCAGATGGTGGCTCTGCCCACCTGGTAACTGTCCTATCAAGGATCTCTATGGCTTGTGTGTCTTGAAAAATTTGCCTTCCTGTCTGGGCTAAGTACTTGGACTCCACCTCCAGACAGGCTGTCTGCACTAACCAACAATACCTGAAAGCAAACAGGCCTGTCGTTAACATAACCAACCAAACTAGGTCACTTTCCATCAAGATGGGAAGTCTCCCAGTCTTCAACCATACAGAGACAAGCCATAAACATTTTAACAGGACAGGCCGGAAACACATACTGAGACAAGCCATAAACACAAACTGTTAAGGTGTTTACAGCAATAGACAAGCCAGGATAAGGATTTGTTTTTTACAAAGCACTACTTAAGAAAAATGGGTCCCTAAAAAGGGCAGAAGAGTGAGAAAGATAGAAGTTCCCACTGATAGTGTTCCTGAATTTGAACTGGGGGAAAGAGCGCCAAATATACACTGGATGAAAGGGAGCCAACATAAAAAGGGGAAGGGGCACAAAAACAAAGGGAGGAGGAAGCCAGGATCAATGAGGCCAGTAGGGAGGGAAGTACACACATGCCAGAGGACGCAGCAATAGAAAAGCATGCAAGGTCAGACAAAAGTGACAAACAAACAGAGGCTGGAGGAGAGGCAGGCATATAGCAGTCATCACCCATATGATACAAGAAGGGGTACATGCAAGGAAACGGTGTCTCACAAGGTTTGACTCGTAAAGGACATGCTATGGCAAGCTTACATAATCCAAGTGTGGACAATCTACGATGACGGAATGTCAAAACTGGAAACAGGTTAAATTTGGCTTTCTGAAGTCTCACATCAGACACAAGGGACACAAGGGCTTCATGTCTCAGGCCTGAGGAGACAGTGCTTCAGCTGCATCAAAAGAAAACATCCCCGGAGATTCAACCAATACAAATAGTATGGAGATCAGAGATGTGGTCAGTAGACACCACATTACAGCCTCAACAAGTCAACAGCTCCACTGCAGCTTCTGGGCACTCTTTGGTTGACCAGCAGGTCATGAACCAGTTCACACAGATGAGATACATGCTGTCATCATTCCTAGGGCAAAAGGAGTAAACAACACAAACAGCCTTCTGCAACTACCTGGCATCAGAGGTAGGGATAAGAGAAGATCAAGACTCTTAGACATTCATAAACGAGGCTGTGAAGCTTCTTATCAGCATCCAAAGCAGTGCGGAGGAATGTGGCCTTTAGCTGTGACACTTTCATGAAGCTAAAGTGCAACTTCAATATTTGTGCCACAAACATTTCGACAGCCTCAGCAAACCAGTACCAGCCTCACGGGAATACATCTTAACCATCCCAAAGACTCAGATGTCTGCAACCCAGGTCATCTAGCCCAGGTCATCAGTGCCAAGTGGCAACCAAAGGACAGCAGCAGCAATCCAGAGGGCAGCTGTCTTCCTTCCTAGTGTTTGTCGACAAACAGACTGGACCTTCAAGGCCACTAACCTTTAAATTGATGCCGATGAAGCCCTTCGACCCTCCATCAGTTGCCTCTGCTAAAGGCAAATGAAGTCAACACAACATATCATTTGAAATACACCCTAAGTGCTGAGCTACCAACAGATTGACATACCACATTCATTTTATTCAACTGATATGCAACCACCAGCCACCTCTCCTCCAAACCACCACCTCTGCAGAGCAAGAACATCAGCAACCACCAGTCCAGCCTCAGCCTCCCCAACAGTCAGCCAACACCAAACAGTACCACTGCACATGCATTCAATCGATCCCTTTCAGGACCACTACTATAAACAATTTAAAGGTCCTCTTCAGAACAATGTGAATCTTCCAAAAACAATTAACAGCTGTTGCTTTATAAAACAAATCACAATCAAGAAGCATTACACCACCCCACACAAAACATTCTTGCCCCAAACAAAGACAAACTTGAATAAAGGAATGTGTGATTGAAGAAAAATTTGAAGATTTTGAAGATTTTAAACTGAGAAAAAAATACAAAAAAATTAAAAACCTTTGCATTCGACCCTTAGAGAAACTGTTGAGTTTCTATGAAGATTTGGATGATTTTGAACTTATCTTTGTATATCTTGAAAATATGCAACAAAGCAATTTAAAAATATATTGTTAAATGGTTTACACATTTTGACATTTAATGGGAGTCATTTTCACATAACCTGAAGGTGTTCACAGGGGACTTGTGATTTGGTTTGAAATAGTTTTGAAACTTGAATTGGGTTTTGTTTGGAAATTTGAGCACACCAGCTGAAATAAAAGTTATTGGAATAATTGGGTTTTCCTGGAAAGGACCAGCAGTAGTCTTGAGAAGGTCTGATAGACACCAGCTTCTGCCCCCAGGGTTGCTGGTTGGCACATCTCAGATCTTTTCCTCCTGTCCTGCCCTTACATGATTGAATTAGTTTTTTAGTAGTTCTCATTGATGTTTGGCCTACCTTGAAGGATTTCTGTAATTCTCATAAAGCACATACATCACCTGTTAATTGTGTAGGGCTGCTAAATCACTTACTGGGGCAGGTGCCCTGTCTGCTGGGTGTGTCTTCATCATATTGTGCAACACCACGCACATAAACACAATGTCTCTAAGAACCCTTGAAAATGGCTCCATGGTGCCCAATAATACCCTGAAGAAGATTCCAAATACATTTTCCACCACCCTCCTACCTCTGGAGATCCTGTAACTCTGTTTTACCTTGTGAGTTTTTTTTCTGCTGAAGGGTTCGCCATCCACGTCCTCAAGGCAGAGGCGTCATCACCCAGCAAGAGGTAGAGTAAACTTGGTCCTCCCTCCTCTAGTGCTTTAGGTGCCAGAAGTCCCAAGCTGCCATCCTCGATCTTGTCCCTCAAATTGCTTCTGTTGAAAATCTTTGCATCTGATGAAGATCCACTCGACCAACAGTCTATCTACAGCAAACTGTATTCTGAGTTGCACAGGGCTAGCAGCACCAGGGAAAAGAAGCCATTTCAGGTGTAATAGTCGCTGCCTGATTTCCTTGGATTCTCATGGCAATATTCTTCCTGTCTATCACCCCTACAGCGTGCAAGACATTCAGTCTGGTTCTGAACTTCCCCTCCGCCCTCTTCAACTTATCAGCACTATTAAGGGCTGCACAAATATTTGTCCTTGAATTTAGCAAGGATGACTCGGCAGATCATCAGGACCAATTTGCAGATGGTGGTTCGCCCAACCAGCTAGTGATACTGCAAGGTGTAGGTCTCTCCTGTTGTCAGGTGTCTCTGCATTGTCACCAATTTCAGTTCAACATCTAATGGCTTTCTAAAACTTCTGACTAACTTCTTGATGTGGTGGTGTATACATTCTTCAATGAGGTAAAAAAATGTGCATACATTCTTCAATGAGGTTAAAAAGGCAGTATCCTTTGGTATCCTGTGATGTTAGTGTGTATTAAGTCGACCAGCATCCAGTTTTGTCTTTAAAGGATCCAGGATATGACTCAGTGGTGGTGTTCTTCATCTCTTGGGGGCTAGCTGGGGCTGTGGCAGTGGTGCTGAGTGTATGGCAGGTGGTGGCCCTTGGTTCAGACATGTCCTCTGTCAAATCATGATGAAAATCAAAATATTATATTCAATAAAGGCCCTAAGCTTCTGTAGAAAGTCTCTCTGGTATGCAGCTGGCGTCTTTGCAGTGATAAATGGTGTGTGATGACCGGCAGATGGGGTTTATATAGTGTTAGTTCGATCCCAATTATGGATCCAGACTCCATGATTTAATCAGTCCAGTGAGTCGGGAAAATAGTCTAGTCCTGTCTTTTTGTCAATACGCCTTGCCATGGCTTGCTACAGCTTGCTTGTTTGTTAGGGATTTAAGGGTTGGCATGATAGTTTCCTATTTAGTTCTGGAGAAAATCATCCCAAGTCAAGTTTTTGGATCTAGACAAGCCGGGATGTGCTATGTCTTGTTGAGGAGATGTAACTGACCCAGCATTTTCCCTCGTTTTTTCATGACTTTTGTCTCTGATTCAGAGACTTTTGGAACTGACCCTAGAGTCGTAAAGTCAGTTATAGGGTTGGTTCCAGTGGAACATACCTATTAAAGTTAATAAGTATCAATGTAGGTTTTTAAGAGAATAGATATGTGCTAGTTTACTAGTTCTTAAGTTAAAACGATTATATTTAATGCTGGATTATTTTGCTTCAAAAATATAAATAAATTACACAGAACACCTACATGCATACTTTTTTGTCTTGTGTGTTTTTTGTTGTTCTTAAATTATCTCATGGAGCGAATTGAATGTGTAAAAATACATAAAATGTACCTTTAAAGAGGGGACAAATCTCCCATATCTGCAAGGGACTCATAGCAGAAAACTGTCCAATGGCCAGCTCCAGGAAAAACAGAGGCATTCCACAGAGAAACAAGCTCACAAAATATGGGATTAAGAAAGCCCCTGCAATTTAAAACAAATAAAGCTGTGCAGTAGTTAACCTGTACTTACCGCAGTTGATCAACACATGAAAAATGTTTTATGCTTTAACTTTTTTCTATTCGATGTAATAATGAATAGAAAATTAAAATTTGGGTTCTTGAAAAAATCGTACCATACCCATCGCACAGCTAGCTTAGTAATTCTGAATACTCAAAAAAATTGAAGTAAAAAAAATAAATACAAACTTTAGCTAATCAGATTCAATGATATAAAAGCTAGGATGTGAAAGCAGCATGTTGAATAGTTATGCTGTAATTTGAGGCACTGATTACTGGTAGATATTGCATTAAAATTAATAATCCCACTCCAAAAGTTAGTATTTAGCTGCTATTGAAAGACACCTATATGAATATCTGATGTATAATATCTTACACTTTCAGAAGCATAGCGTATTTCATGGAGGTACTAGAAGAGGTACATTGGAAACAAATTTAATACATTTTGGGGAAATCCTAATACAGATTCGTGCAAATTTGGGAAGCTGAGTTCAAGTCGAAATTATATTTTCCAGACTCCTAAAACAATCAAAAAGATAAAATTAATTTCTGAATGTAGGAGTCAGCATAGAGTTTACTAAACATGGTCCCTATAAGGCCAGGTCAAGCAGTGAGGTAACAAAATGCAACTATATTCAAAACAAACATGCCTGTTCTTGATGTAATGAATGACCATTGCCAGTCATTTTCAAAGATTAGTAGAAAACCTTATCAAAATAATAATCTAAGCATATCTTTGGGTAGACTAATTGGCCAGTGCCAGATATTTTTAGTGGTGGGTAGTGTCAGATTATTCATTTAGTGACTCGCCAGGCAGCAGCTGGAGAGGTAACCCTTTGTAACTAGTTCCAATGGCCGGCGTGTAGATTATGTATAATCCAGTATACCAGGCATACCATTTTATTGGTATAATCATTTATCAGATGTACAATACCTATTCACCCAACAAATGTTGCATATAATCACAGCTTTCTATAAAATCAGGCAGGTACTAAATAAAAATCCTAAGCGTTTTCTAGGTATTTTAAATGGCCAATGCCAGTCATTTAGTGACCCCAAGGCTAGATTAGCCGGAAGGGTAATATTGTCTCTAAACATTCTTATTACCAATGACAGTCATTTTTAATGGTGGAAGGTTGTTTTGTGACCCCCACGAGCTAGTCTAGTTTAGCTGGTTAGATAACCCAGTGATAGCATTATGTCGTCACATTTTAATCCTATGTATTGCAAACAATCTAGAGTAAACTTATAACTACATAGTTTATTATTTGAAGGTTACTGGAATTAGAGGCCATTAGGTCCCTTCATAATGGGAAGAGTAAGCTCTGGTAGTCATAAAATATAATATTTTGCTACATTAATCTGAATGAACAATGCATATTTGATTTTCCTATGATAGACACTATAAGTAAAGGTAGACATTTCACATATGGAGGTAGAATTTTGGTTTAAAAATTGACAATAATCCATAACTTTGGCTTTGGTGTCATCAAATTTAATTGGCAGTAATATTATCCATTCTGATATCTACCCCCAAGGAAGATTTTTACTTTAAGGTAATCTTAAATTAATGAAAGGGGGGTAATCGCCCTGTGGCATTGAAGTTATTTAAAGTCATTTGAAGTTTTGGAAATTCAGTATCTTCATAAACAAAGTTATTTAGCTACTTATTAGTGTAGAATCATATCTCAGTATTTCAGACCTGAAACTGCAGCGATATAAGCTCTAAATGCCTGTTTTACACTGAGCATGGTGCTTGGGTGTGCTGTTCTCAGTTTATAACGCCCTCTCATTGACCTGTAAAGTTGTAGTGCTGCTTATTTACTTCAAGTTATTGGAACATTAACTTTCATATATATATATATATCTCGGGACTGTTGTCTGTGAGCTGGGGATACCGGCCTGCCATGTCACCTGCTACTTGTGTTACTTTATTATCTCGCCTTAGGGCCAGATTGAATATCACATCTTCATGTGTACATTATGATTTTAAACTGTTATTTACTGAATGGATTATAATATTAGCATTTATCAGCTATATACTATTATCATTATCATATTGCTTATTCATTATATTAGTCTCTGCTTTTGCAGGGCGTTATTGCCTATATGGACTGATATTATTAACATGTGTAATCTTGTTTATGATATTACCAAGAATTTTAGATGTAATAAATTTTATTAACCCAATTTCATTGTTATTGTTTTGGGGGGACTTGGGGAATGTATTTCTGTACATCTAGGGTGTACAGGAGTTCATTCCTTGGGTCCAACCTTAACATAGTTTATATGTTATCATTTCTTTCACAACTAGGTTAATTAACCTCTATGTAACGCCCTCTCTGATTGGTCACCAGTTCATTGTCCTTGCATGCACATTGTCCTCCTGCCACTTTGACTTTGTCAGGCCACGAGGACACAATTGAAAGCTTCCCACCCTAACATTCTCCCCCCCCCCCCCTTTTATAAGGCAACTGGTACTTCGGCTGTTTTGTGGTTTCAGGTCTGGGGACTGGATGATGCGACCTGGTGTGGTGTTAAGATGCCTGTTCCTGCTTGTCTGGTTTGGCGGTCACTTGGTTGACCTTTTATGGATGCCTGATGCTTGCCACCTTGCAGCTGTGCATTAGCTGTTGCTGTTGATGGAATGGGGGTCACTTGGTTGACCTTTCATAGATGCCTATGACATGCTTGCCTGATTGATGCACTCGCTGATGGTGTCCTTACAGCCGTGTTGGCCTACCTCTGGCACTTGGTTGCCTATTATTTGGTTGCTGTGGCACTTGGTTGCCTTATATTCCAGCTGTTATGATGGAGCTGCCTTCCCATACTTTGGTTGCACCTGGTTGCGTCGTCTTTGTCACATGGTTGACTAGGCACTACTGCCTCCTACTTCAGAACATTATACTTGCTTCTGATGCCTTCCTGTTACCTGGTGTGGATCAAATTTTTGTGGGACTTGGGGAATGATGCCTGTTTTACACTGAGAATCTCAATATTCACTGATTACACAAGTAATTGTCCTTTACATATTAAAAAGTTTTTGTTGTTCCTTTGAATCCATTATAAATTTATTTGGAAATAATTACTTTTAGAAAGAATTTAATTTATTCTCCTATATATGTTCTTTTATATTAACTACATCATTCGTGTTAAGAATGACATACTTATTGCCCTTGATCAAAGAAAAATGGTATCACTGGTTCTTCTTGACCTTTCAGCGGCCTTTGATACGATTGACCATAATATCCTGCTGAGACGAATGGAGTCAAGATTTGGCATTGCCGGTTCCTGCCTAGAATGGTTTAGAGATTACCTCTCAAACAGATGCCAGATTGTCCACATTAACAACAAGGTCTCGGAACCAAAAATGTTTAATTTTGGCATTCCCCAGGGTTCAGTGCTTGGCCCCATTCTTTTTACCATGTACACTGCTCCTGTTGGTGATATCACAAGACGCCATGGTATCATGCATCATTTCTATGCAGATGACACTCAGCTGTATGTTACTCTCAATCCCAGGCAGGATTTCAGTGCACAGTTGCAGTCACTAAACCAGTGTGTGGATGATATCCGGATGTGGATGCGTCTTAACATGTTAAAACTAAATGATGACAAGACTGAGGTCCTTCTGATTGGTTCTAACAACTCTCTCAATCACCACAGCTCAGTGTCTGTCAAAGTTGGTAATGCCTCAGTAACCTCAAGCCAATCAGTTACAAATCTGGGTTGTGTCCTTGACAGCAGATTGAATATGAATGACTTCATAATAAGAAAATGTCAGTCTGCCACCTTTCATCTTCGGTCAATTTACAGGGCACGTAAATATCTGACCACAGATGCAACAAAAGCTCTTATTCATGCATTTGTCACATCACGATTGGACTATGCAAACAGCCTCTTATATGGTGTTCCACTCGCTCAGCTGAACAGACTTCAGAAAGTCCAAAACTTTGCAGCAAGAGTCATTTCCAAGACTCATAGATTTGACCATATTTCTCCTGTTCTCAAAGACCTTCATTGGCTTCCAATATCTAAGAGAATTGAGTTTAAAATCCTGGTCCACACATTCAACTCTATTCATCAAACTGCTCCATCCTACCTGGCTGACGTAATTTCTCCATACACACCAAGCAGAATACTCAGGTCATCTGATGGGAACCTACTTACTGCTAAATTATCAAACACAAAATATGGACAAGCTGCTTTCCAAAATGCTGCACCCTACCTGTGGAACAAACTGCCATCTTACATTAGGAACTGTGACTCTTTGTTGGATTTTAAGAAACACCTCAAGACTCATCTTTTTAGAATTAGTTATACATAGTCTTTTAATATGTTTAACTTTTTACCCTATTTTACTATATCCTTTTATTAATAATAGTATTTTTTGTTTATGTACAGCACTTAGAGCTTTGTTTTTAAGAATAGGTGCTATATAAATGCATGATAATAATAATAATAATAATCAGCTATTGAAATGAAACCATTCTTTTAAACTGAACTATCATAAACCCTGTTTTTAGTTTTATTGGAAAACTCCTGTGAGGTTTCACTATTTCATCACTAAAATTCCTTCTGATATATTTAGCAAATGTTTGCAGCTATATAGAATGCCCAGTCAAACATATTTGGTAAGCCTTCCAGCTTCCAGCAACAGCAACAATATTCAGTATTTGGTAAGCCTATATTGTGCAACTACAATAGCTTGGTGTGTGTCTGGAATAACATATATCCTCTGGATCCACGTTATTTTCAATGCAGAAGCAGAGTTACTTTAGGATAGCTTACAAACATCGATCTCCTTCCAAGTTGTGTCATATTGTGTCCAGTTTGTCACTCCAAATAATTTTGCGAAAATATTTTCTATTGATTTAACAAAGTTATTTTTTATATAGGCCGAAAAAACCTTTTGTTTTGGTAATGGTAGACCTTTTCACAACTGTAATTTTGCCAATTCGCCCAATACATTAAGCAGTGTGCCTAGGTTTTAAGACAGATAAAGTCAAGACAGGTAAAATAACCAACCATCTCCAGAACTTTTGTACCATCATTCGGAGATGTACCACAACTCAGATAATTGGACCAAGAATCCTGTAAGAGTATTATGAAAATAATGACCAAACTAAGAAATAAACTATGCAAACTTGACAAATGTCCTGTTCATATCTTAAACAATAATAAATAATGCGTTGTCCATAAAATTTGAAAAATAGTGAACAATTCCTTATCATCTGGACAATTTACGTTCTCAAATGCTTCTATTTATGGGTACCCTCCAATGGGACTGAGCTATATTTTTACGTATTCGAAAGAACATTTATTTCATATGACAATCTATTACAGTCAATAGTGCTCAAAATGGCTAGTGCTAGTCACCATCTAAAGAATTTTTAGGAGCTTATAAAATATGTTAAGCACAAAAAATACAGTTACAGGTGAAAAGGTCAACATGTAACTTGAAAGGGTTAATGCTGAACAGTTATATCTTATACCTGTTACTTGTTTAGCGATGTACAAACCTTTTCCAGTGGATCCTTTGGGACAATTTGAGATCAGAGGTTGGAAATTGAAAGAGAATTAATGCTAAAAGGCTAAAGCTCTCCAACAAAATGAAGCTCGAAATAGAAAAGAAGAGCTCAAAGGTGAGAAGAACAATTTGAACTCTAAAGTATGAAAAAAAGAGATTGAACTTAAGCATGAAAGCGAAATGAAAGCTTTGGCACTCAATGCTCGCTAATTGCCAATAAAGTATCAGGTGCTATCAAATTTGATTTGGGTAAAAATGTGCCACTGATACCATATTTTAATGAATCAGACATTGATAAATACTTTCAATACTTATCAGCCATCTAGTTGCGTGATGTCAGTTCTGCTTTGCTAAATATGTGGTGATCTGAGATAGCGGGGTTGCAATTCAAGGTTTAGCAGTCACCGAAGATCGGGGAACAGCTTAAAAATGTGAATCCCGGAAGTAGGAACTCTTTGGTTTGAAAGTAAACAGACAATAAGTGTTTATCACAAATAGTCACGTAATTCAACTGAAGAGCGTCTGAGCTGTGTTTTATAACATAGTCCAGGTATTTTGTGGTAGTTTAAACAACTACTGTGTGCTGAAATAAGAAGTCCTGTTATAAAGCAGGGTTAGGGGCAGTTTTACTTTACTGTTACCAGAACCAAATTGGCGTGGATTTGTGACCTATCTACACTGGTAGCCATATTGTCACTTATGTAGCAGAGTTGATAGTAGTTGGAAATATATTTAACTGACTTGTTTAGCGACATTTCCACATATTAAATTACCGTGATTTGCAGTGATTCATACGGTAGTTCAGATTAGCCATATTGTCACTTATGTAGCAGAGTTGATAGTAGTTGGAAATATATTTAACTGACTTGTTTAGCGACATTTCCACATATTAAATTACCGTCATTTGCAGTAATTCACACGGTAGTTCAGATTAGTGGTAAAATCATATTCATCAACTCTGTCAGTAGCAGATATTTATTATATGTGTTATATTTAATACTGAAGTTGGAAATACAGTACAAATACAGAGTTATTATTTAAATTCATACTTACTGTTTATATTATTCATACTTTGGTGTGAATTTTTTGGAAAATAATTGGAAAAATATTTACAGTGAGTGATATTGGAATACTTACAGTTATTATTGTAATTTAATTTCATGCTTATATAGTGTGAACTATTTGTAATTGAATTTATTCTGAATTACTGTTGTTGGTAGTTCAGGTTCTTTGAAAAAAATAGAATTGGGGTCGATTTTGACATTTCTCAGTGTCACACATATAGCTACTGTGTGAATTAATTTCTATTCATATTGTGTGTGTGAATTATTAAAGTGATTTAAGGTGAATCAGTAATTTGGTTCATATCTTGAATTAATTTCTTGCAGCTAATTTGTCGACTGTGACATTTCTAGTTTATTTGAATATTTTTTGATACTGTTAGTAATTAGAACAGTAATTTGTCGACAGTATTTTATTGAAAAAATAACCATAAATAAATAGTAACTGTGATGACAGATTGGTCATACTTCAATTACATTAAAATTGTGTAATTTCTGAGCTGTTGATATAGAACTTACTTTGAACAGTATAGATTTTGTATTGAAATTATATTGAAAATTGTTATTATTGAATATATTGCATACTTTATACAATCATACTGTGATTCAAAACATACTAATATGTAAATATAGAAATAATGTAAAGACCAATTACTACTTATTGCTAAATGAATTTAATTCTCATTTTGACAAATGTGTTGTGAAAATTTTCTAAAAAAAATCACTTGTGGCTGTTTACGGTGTATTGGTTTGTAACAATTCATACCTCCAGTGAACAGAAATTTTTAAAATTAACTGTAAATTTTAAATTTATTGTTACTCAAATTGTGAATTTTGAAATTGATTTGTATGAGAAATTGAAATTAGCTGATACGTGCATCAAATCTTGTAAAAAATCTTGTGACGGTTGACAAGTTTACAGGTCCCAGTTTGCAGGAAGGGAAAAGCAGTCAGCTGATCAACAACTAGTTAAGTGTACAAGTTGCATTATTTACAGTTCTGTTTATTTAAATCTTGACTATAAATTTTTAGGCATTTTGGATACAGTCAAATGTAATTATTGTTGCTTGAGTTATCATTTTTGAAAAAAATTATAACTTTGTAACTGAATTTCAAAATAAAGTCTTAAAAAAATAACAGACTTATTTTATCAAGTTGCATTTGTGTAATTAGACACTTTGTTTTCAGTAAAATAAAATTCATCTTATTATGTTGCATTGTATGTAATAAATATATCAGATGAAATAAAAGTGAAATAATAAAAATAATTTTTTTATCTTTGTTCAAAATTTGGGAAAAAGATATGAAATAAAATAGACAAGATGGCAAAGGCAAAGCAGTTCCCCATCAAAACTGTTACAGCTGAAGTACTGAAGACGATCCATGGAATTGGTGACGTCAGAGCAGAAGCCATTTTATCCACTCGATCAAGATGCGGGGGTGTTATGAAGCAGGACATTGTATCCACAGGGATTATCCAGTTCAGTGAAGGTGATGTCAGCTCCGGACAATATGTCGCGCCATGTGATGGTCAAGTCTAGATGTCGAAATTGCCACCAAAGGTGGAAGTTGATCCACAACAGGAAGTTGTGTTGCCACTGACTGTTGAAACTCGTTTGGATCAAATGTCACACAGACTGGACAATACAGTGAAGTCATTGGATGAAATGAAGGATACAACAAAATCCATTGATGATAGAATGACAAATTTCCTGGACAACAAAATGTATAATTTCATGAACAAAATACTTGGCGGGTTACAGATCAAGTATGATGAAGCCATAAAGCCAGTTGCAGAAAAATGTGATGTGGTGGAAAGTATGGTATTGGAATTGGAACAGAAAGTTGATAAAAATCAAGATGATGTCCAGAGTAGAATTGATTCCACTAAAGAGCAAGTCTGTCAGCTAGAAAATAAAATGGATGCTGAAGTGTAAAACATGAGTGATGTGACCTCGCATGTTCAGAAGGTTGGAGACAGTCTGTCACAAGTACAAGTGGATGTTGGAAAACTTGATGGCAAAGTCAAGGGTGTGAGTCAGGATGTCACACAAAAGTTGTCCACAATGAACAAAGATGTGGGTGTCGTTTTGTCATCCATAAAATCCAATGATGATGAAGTCAAACAGGTCAGGTCCCAATGTGACTCAAACCAAGTTTCCATGCAGCAGAACTTGAGTGATGTTAAGAAGAGCATTCAGACTACTGAAGAGAAAGTAAATCTTTTCAAATTGTAACTTCATCAACATATCGCATCAACTCCAACTGAAGTTCATGAGCTGGGTGATAGCATTCGAGGAGTGCAAACAGAGTTAACCTCCCATATTGAAAAGGTTGAAGGTGATGTGCAAAGTAATACCAAGCAGATCACAGGACTCCAAGAAGAATTGAGTGACATGACATTGCACATTCAATCAACGGACCAGAGGGTGGTGGACCTTAACCATAAAATGGAAGTCCAACAACAGCCTATAAACAAAGATCTGGTATATCTCAAGCAAGATGTTGGTGTTTTAAAGCTGGATGTTGATCACCTTAAAGCTCAAACACACACCAGACCATCAGGTGTCACAGCACAGGAACTTCAGGATCCTGATTATAGGTCTCTTCAAGATGGTTTCAACAAATCTTTACAAGAAGTGTCTGACCTGAAGGCTGAACATGACTCTGTTGCAGAGCGTTACCTGCAAGAAAAGGAAACCCAAATAAAGTGTGTACAACAGATGCAGGGAAACCGAACTCAAATGGTTGCAAAAATGACTCAGGCCATTGATAAAAAACATACAGTTGAGGAGGATATACTTCGTGAGCAGGTCAAACAGGTCTGCAATCATATTACTGGTGGTGTAGCTGAAATGAAGCATACACATGTGGTGGAATTTACCTTACCATCGGGATGGCAGAAGGACTTAGAGTGGACCAGATACAAGTTACCTCTAGTCTCAATGACTCAGGCTAAGCCAAACACAGCAATTCATCTCAAAGTGATGCAAAGCTATATGTCATCAAGGCCGAGAATGCACCCAGCCTATGACAAAGTGTTTGCTGAAAAAAACCCAGTCAATTCCAGATATGTAAGAGGTGACAGGGAGTTGTATCAACCACCTTCTATGAACAGAACATACAGGAGGACATCACGTCCAATCACAACTACCAATGTAACTTTTGGTTTTGAGGGTAGTGACGGTGCTCCTAGCTCAGATGGTAGTGCTATTGATGAACCCATAGTGTTGATGCAGCCAGAATTAGAAATATGCGAAGCCAAGGTAGATGTCCCTAAACTAACATTTACAGGGGAATACTGGAGAGGTTTCATTGGACAGTTTGAAACATATGCAAGAAATATGCCTTGGACTGAAGTGAACAAAATAGATGCTTTTTTAATGTGTTTGAGAAAAGAAGCTTCCGAGTACTTTAGCATCTTATCTGCACAAGTCAGAAGCAGTTTTGATGAAATCAAGACTAAATTAGAAGCTCACTTTGAGAAAACTGATGTCCCAAGTGCAATCACATGGGAACTTCTGGCAGTGGAGCAAAGGGAAGATGAATCCTTGGAAAGATTTTTGACACGCCTACAGAAGATGATCATCAGCGCGTATCCTGATACAGCTCAGCAGGAACTAAATTGTGCTATGTTCATTGAAGCTTTCCTGAAAGGTTGCCACGATATTCATTCCACTTTAGCAGCTGATACAAAGTCTCCTAAAACACTAGAAGAGGCGTTCAAGTATGTTAAACAGGAGCAACACATGAGGCGGGCAATATATGGCAAGAAAGTGTCTGCTAAGATGGTGCAACAGCTACATGATAGTTCAGATAGTTCTCAAGATAGTGTGGTAGAAGGCACCAAAGTTAGACAGTTAACTCAACCCAGAAGTACTAATATCAAGCCCACAAAAGAGGTATTCACAAGGAAGTCCTAGATCTAATGGTGCCAGATATTGAAATCATGATGGGCTATATAATCGAAGTGATTATTACTGACATGATGATCCAGGACGTGGCAGAGAACCACCAAGTTATGGTTATAGTCCAAATAGATGTAACAGTCCAGGGAGTAGTAAGTTGAGTCCAGGCAGAAATAATTACACTGGTAGAAGTGACAATCCCAATTGGAGGTCAAGGTCAAATGAACAGTCGAGAAACTATAGGTCAAGTTCACCTGGACAATTTCCTAGTCACAGTTTTAGAGATGTCAAGAGTGCACCACCTCGTGGTTACTCCGATAAATCCAAGATGACCCCTTTAAACTGATAAGAGGGGGTGGTGGCAACAACGACCCATCCCTCTTAAGTGTCAACGCTGTTTCTCATAAACACAAGAAAGACAGCTCAACTCACATTTGCCAACAGAATTTAAGCAGAATTTAAGCGCAATTATACCATGTTCAGTCAACGGATATCCAACCAAAGCATTGCTGGATACAGGTGCAGAGGTTAGCTTATTGAGCTTTGATGTGTATGGGAAATTGCAAGAAAAGCCATCTTTGTCACAAAACGCATGGATGTTAAAGGCAGTTAAAATTTCTTTTGGAAATCAAAGCCAAAAATAGAAGTTTTAGTGGCATTAATTAAAGATCCATTAATTGTTGGAATAGACTTTTTATATCATTTTGGTGCCGTATTGGACTTTGATAAAAACACTTTTGGACTTAACAAAGTAACAAAGAAATTACTGAAATGAGGAATGAAGATGGTGTTCATTTTGAAAAATGCACAGTAAAACTTCCTAGGAAAATTAGTGTGCCACCAATGAGTATACAAAAGATTACAGCTATCACTTCCATTCCAAGTAAAGGGGAAATAGTCATTGTGTCAAGCGGGAACAACAAGGGACTATTGTTACCAAACACTCTTGTAAACTCTGGTGTTATCGTGCTGATACAACTTGTGAATGATACTGATTGTCAAATAGTCTTGCATCAAGGTCATCTGTTAGGCTATGCTCTTACTTGTGATGTCATCATGGATGGTTGTGATAGTGATTGGCCAACTGTTAGGGAAGTGAATTCTGTATCTTCAGATGAGTTACCAGAACACTTACAAGGTCTTTATCAGAGATTTATAAAGTCTTTGACAATGCAGGAAGCTGGAAAACTGAGAACTTTGTTACTGGAATATCAAGATACTTTCTCTAAAGGGAGCCATGATTTGGGATGTTTTTCAGAAATCAAACTCACCATAAGCACAAGTAACGAGCACCCTGTGAAGGAGGCTATGCATTGGACCCCTTTAGTTTTTGAAAAAGAAGAGGAGCAAAACTTGAAGTTGATGTTAGACACAGGAATTATAACAGAATCATCCTCATACTGGGCTTCAGCACCAGTTTTGGTCAGAAAGAAAGATGGAGCTCTCCATTATTGTGTCAATTTCAGAAAAACTGAAAAAAAGAACAGTGAAGGATCTGTTTCTATTACCTTCCATTTCTCAGTGTATTGATCAGCCTTCTGGAAACAAGTATGTTTCAACCTTGGACATGGCCAGTGGTTATTGGAAAATTGAAATTGATGAGAAAGACAGACATGAAACTGCATTTATAACCAAACATCATTTATTTGAACATAAACAGTTGGCTTTTGGATTATGCAATGCACCGGCTACATTTCAATACAATACAATTTGTGTTACATGGGTTAACTTGGGATAATTTACTTGTATTTTTAGATGATGTCATAATCTTAGGAAAAGATTTTGAAGATCATCAAACTTGAGGACCACATTTGCTAGGTTCAAGAACTATTACCTCAAGCTCAAACCCAAAGAAATGTAGGAAGAATAGTCAGTGAAGAAGGTGTGTCCTTTAATCCAGAGAATGTGGAGAAAGTGACCAAGTGTCCAGTTCCAAAATCTGTGAAGAAAGTTTCTCAGATTTATCAATTATCACAGAGAGCATATCAAGGATTATGCCAAACTGACATCCATGCTTTATGAACTCACAGGAAGTTGAGTAATTATTACTTGGGAATCCAGACATCAAGATGCGCTTGAGACTTTGAAACAGAAAATGGACAGCTCCTATCCTTAGTTATCCTAACGCTTCTGATATGTTTGTGCTAGACACTGATGCCTCAAATCATCCCATTGGAGCCGTCTGATCTCAAGTACAGGATGATGTTGAGCAAGTTGTGTGCTATGGAAGTTTTCTTCTTACACCAGAACAGAGACAGTATTGCGTCACTCAAAAGGAACTCTTAGCAGTTGTAAGGTTCACAAGATAGTTCTGATATTATTTGCTAGGTTGCAAGTTCTTGATTTGAACAGATCACAACATCCTGACATGGCTTTTGCGTTTCAAGTACCTGGAAGGACAATTGGCTAGATGGTTGGAAGAACTCAGTCAATTTGACACGACAGTTGTGCATACATCATGGGAATGCTGATGGAATGTCCAGAATTCCTGATGATGTTCAGTTTTGCAATTGTTGCAAAGCCGGATCAGAATCAGAAACACTTCCATGTGGAGGATGCAAGTACTGTACCAGAGCTCACAATCAATGGTCACAGTTTGTGGAGGATGTATACTATATTGTACCACTTGCTGTGAAGAGAGTAACTGACTCTAGTTCCAATAATATATGGTTAAAAGGTCACTCTAAAAACTGTTGCATCAGGAACAGCATTCAGATGGATGTCTACAGAAAATTATCAATTGGATTACTACAGAGGTCGAGCCAGAACAAAAATTGCATTGAGTAGTCAAACTGTAGTAGTACTGTAGAAGTACCTATATCTACACAGAAACCAGTTGGTATATGAAAATAAACTCTTGTATTAGAGATGGAGTGATGATCTTGGTGATAAACTGCTGTTTGTAGTGCCAGAAAGTCTCAAAGAGGAAGTGATGTCCATGAACCACGATCTTCCTTTAACTGGACATATGGAGATTGCAAAGAGCACCTATCAAGAAATCTTTTATTTGGTACAGATTGTCAAGGGATGTTGAACATTTGTTAAGTGTTGCAGCACCTGCAACAAGAACAAAAGCGCAACTGTGAAGCCAAAAGCACCTTTAGGACAATAACATGTCGGGTCGCCATTAGAAAGCGTTCACATCGACATACTTGGTCCATTTACTCCTAGTACCAGGGGTAACCAGTGTGTGCTTATGATCAATTCACCAAGTGGCTATAATGTTTTCCTTTACCACTCCAAAATGCTGAGGAAGTAGCGAAATATATGGTTGATGGATTTATTTCAAGATTTGGATGTCCTATTGAGACCAGGGTAAGAACCTTGATGAAATATTATTTGCTTCCGTCTGTCAGCTACTTCAGATTGCCAAGACCAGAACAACACCATACAGACCCTCTTGCAATGGTCAGGTTGAGCAAAACAATGGAACTTTATTGCAACTAATCAGATGTTTTTGAAAGGGAACCAGCGGAACTGGGATGAACATTTGCATCAGTTGGCTGTGAAAAGGAACACTGGTTTTACACCAAATTTGATGATGCTAGGTTGCGAGATTACTTTACCCATTTATCTAATGATTGGAACTATTGAGACATCCAATCTCTCATCTTCTGAATATGTTGTCAGATTGAAAAACTTTTGTAACAAGTTTATCAATTGGCCAGAGATAATCTGTTATCTTCCCAATTACGACAAAAGAAAGATTATGATCTCAGATTGAAGGTGAAAACATACAAAGTGGGTGATCTAGTTTACAAGTTGGATTCTGCTAAGAATGTTGGTCAAAGTCCTAAGCTACAGCAAGTTTGGCAAGGTCCGTTCTTAGTTACAAAGGTTTTATCTCCAGTATCATTTAGGATATGTGATAGAAAGAAAAGTTATGTTTTACACCATGACAAGTTGAAGCCATGTGATGACAGGGACATACCTTTGTGGCTGAGATGAAAGAGAAGCTGCCTCTTGGACCAAGGTGATCCAGCGAGCACTGCTATATTGGGTGAGACAAATCCAGAATCTAGTTCATTATATTTAGATCAATTGTTTGGTCATAAAAATGATAATTTTTAACCAAACTTTTAATCAAGATACCGACGCATTAGAGAACAAATATAAAACTTGTTTTTTACCCTGTTCAACTAATCGGAATGCGTCTATTGAAAAGAATGTTTCTTCTTCACCAGATGTTCTTCCAGCTTCCAGCCCTCACGCCAAACATGAATCCAGGAATCAGGGTTTCAGTGGTAGGTGGCAAGGAAATCGCACCAGGCAGAGTCCACAGCACACTGCACATACTTCAGGATCTCTGGTAAGGCCAAGTGTGCCTGACAATTCCTCGCAGGTGCCACAGCCACCTCAACAACCACGCACAACATCTACAACTGAAGATGAACAAGTAGTGTCAATATTGATGCAAATGTACCCCATGCTCCGACCGGATCAGGTTCGTGAACGTGTCTTCATGTCACACAACAGAAGAGAACCCTTTGATCAGCCATTGCTATTGGAAAGGTGTCTTGGGGACATAAGAAATCTTTTCCTAATGAATCCTGGCGATGAGTTTGAATCTCAGACACCAAGCTCTAGCTCTGTAGCAATAAGTTACACGACGGCCAGTTTTGTTGTACCGTGGGTGTTGCACCTGTCACCCCCGAGCGCGCACATCAACTGTGACCAGATCTACTATAACTCCATCCAGTGCTCAGATGGTGAGTCAGCCTGTTAAAACTACAGCAGCATCATCTGCAAAAAGTGTATATGGAGTAACAGAGCAGGAAGCCAAATTAAGACGCATGAACAGGCCTGCTCAAACCAGGGCAGTATCACCTCCCAGGCGCCAGGAACTTTATATGAAAAGTCAATATGCCTGGCAGATGGTTAAATCAAAGAAAGTCTAGTAAATGGAAACAGGCCCCAAAAAATCAACAGCACTCGAAGTTGGCGAGTAAGCAGCTAATCAAATGTTCAAGAACAGGATGTTAAGAAGGCTCAAAAGAGGCTGAATCCGTTTCAAACACCAAAGCCTGCACCGAAAAGGAAGCGTTGTCCGCAATGTCCTATCAAAGTAAAAAACATCAGACACTGGTGACAGTACAGGGGAAGGAGAGAAAATGGACTTTAAAGCAGCTTTATTACAGGCTCACAAAATACGTGAGTAGATGAACCAAATCAGGATTGGTGTCACATATGATGAAAGGGAAGTGGGCCGCAGACCAGATAAGTTAACTTACTTGAGGTCCCACTGAAAATATCATTTGTGGACACACATTTCCATATGGATAGGCTGCAGAGGAAAACAGGACTTGATCATTTGGATCATGATGTGTGGCCCTATGCCTCATATACCCTCTCAGCTGGAAGCCGCTGTTGCTGTGTTCTGTGATGAGATTCCAACCTGGGACAAATTTCACATGTTGAAACGAGGTCATCGTCTCAGTTTTGCCTTTGGCGTACATCCGAAACACACAAAGTATGTCAATCAACACCGTGTGGGAGCAATCAAGGACAAAATACTAAAAGCACCCTCAACGAGTATCAAACCAAACTTCTAGAGGATATCCTCTCGTTTTACGTAGAGTCGAAACTGTGGTCAAAAGTTCTGGTTATCCATTGTAGGGATTATAACAACTCTCCTGAGGCAAGTGATCTGTGTTTAGAAACAATTGAAAACAAATTGTGAGGCTGCAACCTAAAAAGATGTAAAATACACAGGCATTGCTTCAATGGCCCAGTGAAAGAAATGGCAAAATGGCATCAAAGTTTCCCTAGCATAATGTTTGGCTTTACTGCTTTAATCCTCAGGTCTGAACATCATCGTGAGGTCAGTGATGTAATCAAGAAATTGCCATTGGAGAGAATTCTGTTAGAAACAAATGCGCCACACCTAACAGCACCAGAGCATGCTGTCTGTTACTTTAACACCATTTGGCATTCTGTGTGTTGCTCAACGAATCGCCGACTTGAATGGTCTGCAGGTGGAAGATGTTATCAAGGCCACCTCAGACAACGCCAGGCAATTCTACAACCTCTCTCATTGAAGGGGGAGGGGGAGAGTTGCTGGGATTGTTGTCATGCCGACATTCCCTAACACTAAGGTGTGGAGAGAGCTACCCAATGGTTTCAGGGTATGTCATGGTGACATACCAAAAGGTAAAGGCAAAATGTGTAAAATTAAATTAATAATAATTTGGGAAAAGTAATAATTTGGAAAAAAGTATTTTTAATAAAAGTAAATTTAATGGACTAATGAATGTAACTTTGAACATGTACATGTAAAAGATAACAGTAATAGAAAATAGTGTTAACTAGTGTTCTCAATAAACCCTTTTTATTAGGACCGGGTAGGTAGTGAACTAACGGGCAGGTACCCGGGTACTCGCGCCGATGGGCAATAATAGCTGAAAATACAAAAATCTCCATATTTACAGACTTAAAACCTAACAGAAATAATGGGAACCAACCATTTGCTATTTTTTTGCCACACATTTGCCACATTTTTGCATTCAAAACAATATTACACGGAAGAAATTTTAAATAAAAAAGACTTCCGTAAATTCAAAACACATTTATTTATATAAAAATGGAGTCACATGACCTATCACAAAAGCATTACACTACTGCTCGAATGTAGTTTCGGAATTGAAACTTTATTGTTATTTCAGGTTGGTAAGTGAATTTTATTATGTAAAATTATTAACTATTGTGTGAAAATATTGTACTTTTAATTATTTAAGGAGTGCATGTCACTATATATAGCCAATATACAGCGTTTTATGGACTCGGAATTAACAAACTGTGTTGATATACTGACGATTTTCAAAGGGTTCCGGTATTTGACAATGTATAAACAACCAATATAAAAGACAAATAAAATTCTATAAACTGTGTACAAGGGTGAGAAAACAATATTCTTGTGCATTTTAATTGAATAGTTTCATTTTAAAGTTAATTTATGAAGTTGAGATATGTCTGTACTCGGTCAGTCAACATGGGCAATATTATCAGAAATAAAGCTTAGATTCGGGCACTCGGGTATGTGATTTCAGATTCGGGTAAACATTCAGGGTTCGGGTACCCGGATATCCAGATACCCGTTGAGATCACTAGTGTTAACCTAAAATTCTTAGATATATTTAACCAAAGTAATTCCTTTTAGTAGTTAAAGTAACTTTAAATGTTTTATTAAGAAGTCATCATGGTGGCTACAGTAGTTCATAATTGCCTAACCTTAGAGCCTAAATGATAACCAAAAAAACACCATGGAGGGGAATGTGGTGATCACGGATTGCAGGGTTGCGATCCAGGGTTTAGCAGTCACCGAAGATCGGGGACCAGCTTAAAAATGTGAGTACCCTAAGTAAATGGACAACAAGTGATTATCACAAATAGTCACATAATTCAACTTAAGAGCGTCTGGGCTGTGTTTTACAACACAGTCCAGGTATTTGGTGGTAGTGTACACAACTACTCTGTGCTGAAATAACCATCCTACAAATCACAAAATACAATCTCCTTTTAATCAGTCATTTGAGAAGATGGTGGTGTCAATTAGGTTTCATGGCCATTCATTGTTGCTAGTCTGTGCGTACCACCTTCCATGATCATGTACCTGTAACTTTCAAGAAGAATTCATGTCCTTCATACTTCCTGTCATCCATTTGTTCCTTGTACTATATTTGTGTTGACTTCAATATTCATGTGGATGTACCAGTTGGTATGGTTATAAATTTATGAACTTTCTTGACCCGTGTGATCTGAAATAGCTAGTCAATCAACCTACCCATCTGGATCGTCACATACTGGACCCATTCTCTCCCTCAATGATCAGGACATTACTGTTGATGTAAAAATTTGTAATTTTATATCTGGACTCATTCTCTCCCTCAATGATCAGGACATTACTGTTGATGTCAAAATTTGTAATTTTATATCTGACCATGCATTAGTCCAATGCTCAATTGTCTTTCTTTGTCAAGTGGCTCATATTCAACATAAAGTTCAATATAGGAACTACCACAGTATCAACATGTCTGGCTTCCACTGGCTTCCTTCATCAAGTCTCCAGCTAACAATGTAGTCGACCTTTATGAGCAATATGTACATGATTTAGCGAATGTTCTTGACAGGCACATGCCACTGGTATCAAAGTCTGTTAGGTGTCATTTTGAAAGAACTTGATCCCACTTCTGTGACCAGGATTTGGTTCCCGGCCCGACCTCAAGTGGGAAAGCTGGTATTTGGTTGCCATTGGTCGGCAGTTTACCATACGGAACCTTGACCAACTGTATGTACTGGCTTCTTCTGCCTTTCCAACTACCCGGCATGATATGTCCTGTACAGTGCTGAAAGTGACGTGAAACCCAAAGGAAATGAAAGAACTTGGCGCAGAATCAAGAATCCATTAAACAGAAGTGGGCTTTGTCACCTAATTGCTCTGTGCTCTAATGCATCAGACTATTATAATCATGTGATCTCGGACAATAATCACAACTCTTGAAACTTGTGGCATGTGCTGTGCAAAACCCTGAATAAGGTTTTAAAATGACACTTCCATCTCACCAGTCCAACAAGTCATTGGCTTACCAGTTTGCCTTCTTCTTATTGAATAAAACCAAGACAATTAGAGATAACTTTGTCACCTCTGGCAATGAAAATGATGTTCATCCCCCTTCTGGTCCTACTAAAATTATTGCCTTTACACAAGTTTCTGAAGATGCTGTTGATGAAATAATTAGAAACTCACTTACAAAATCTGGCCTGTTAGACCCATGGTCAACGTTTCTCATCAATGGGAGTAAAGATATACTACTACCATCAATTACACAGTTGGTCAACTGGGTTATGTCCTTATTGTTTCAACAGTGCTGTAGTTACTCCTCTTATCAAAAAGGCTACTCTTCCAGTGAATGATTAAAAAACTATCGCCTGTATCTGGCCTTAGTTTCATATCAAACACACAGTCGCAAAAGCAAATGTTAAAACATTTCCATGTCCATAACTTAGACAATCTATATCAGTCTGCATAGAAAACAGGTCACTTGAACTGAGGCAGCTGTTCTCTCCATAAAAAAATTAAGTTCATCTATCGTTGTCAAGAGGTGAACCTACTGCATTGATATTGCTTGACCTCTCGGCAGCATTCGACACCATTGATCATTCTAATCTACTTGATTGTCTTCAGACTTGGTTTGAAGTTGGTGGTTCTGTTCTAAAATTGTTCACTTCCTACCCGTCTGAGCACTATTAGTCAATATAAATTGGTTCTACTCTTCCAGATCTTATTTGGTGTACCTCGAGGTTCTGTCTTGGGTTCTTTATTGTACATTATTCCCCTCAGTTTGGTTGTAGGTAAATACAAAAGAAAAAAGTTAACAAAGTGATTATTTTATTGTTTCTAAAACGACAAAGGGGCATTGGGATTGAAAATTACAGCACATGGTAGTTTGAATAGCAACTGAAATACTCTTCAAGTAATGATCAACCCTTTTATTTGTAAACTAAATATTATGTACAGGGCTTTCTCCAAAATATAGAAAATGGTGTATTGCTTTTCTACATGGATATCAAAAACTGTAGGACTTTTCTCCTGTAGGGCTTTTCCTTGTAGGGCCTGACCAGTTTCCAATCAATAACTAAGGGGCTGGCATATTACACTATGAATCAATCAATCAGTTGTCCAAGTGCTTAATCTCCATATCTACGGATTCTAAGGCACACCATCCAGTTCGTAAGACATAAGTCATTAGACATGTTCCGAGTCATTCCCAGAGAGGCGGTCCGGTGTTCGTTAGTTAGAAGCTATGGTGGGAATGATTTCTGAAATAGGTAGGTTTTTTGTCGACTTTTGAAACTGGAGAGATTTGGAGCACTGCGTATATCATATGGAAGATCTTTCCATAACTTAGGGGCATCATATGAGAAACTATTGTTAAAATGGACGTTAGATTCATGGATGGAAGCACAGTAAAAGGGAACCTGAAGGAACAGATATTTGGGATTGGAACGTCTTGTATTCATGGCAGATCTGTACAAGGGGAGATATGGTGCAAAATACTTAGGCTGGCCAGTAGTGAGGTACTTATAAACCCAAACTAGGGTTTTTAAGATAATACAAAATGTGATTGCTTCACTTTAAAAACTCCAATATTTAATTTACCCAACTGTTGCAATGAAATTACTAACAGTCAAATCAGAGTTATATTTTCAATCATTAACAAAATAACTAAGTGTTACTTCTGTGGCTCACAAATGTGATCACAGTTTAGCAAGAACACACACACTAATTTGTAAAAAAACAGGCACCACAAACTTTTTATAACCAGCCACTTGAGATTTCGTGATAGATTCTACTGGATTAGGAAATGATTTGGCAGGTGGTTACTTATCCTCAGGTTACTTCTAGGCTGATCACATTGGTTAGTTCTGAGATAAAAGGAGAGGTTATTTTGGTATTTTTTTCTATTTAGGTTGGTCTTACCACCAGTAGAGTTAGAAAAATTCCCAGTTGGTTATTATGGTGTGCTTCTGCGAAACTGGTGTTCTTGCATCTGAGTAATGGTCAATAGTAACCAGACTGTTATACCAAAAGTGTACCAAAGTGATAGTCCACGGGCTAGGTATGACCCATACGCACCCCCCCACAACTTGACTTCACTATATTTTTCTGAACCCTTATCATGTATGGATAATGAAATGGGGAGGTAACATGAAATAAACTGGGATAAACGGGGTGTTCTGGCTATATGTAGCAGTATACCCTATTTTGAACCAATTTGCAACTGACATTACTGATAAATATTCCCATATTTTGAATTATATTTTTACCTACTTATCTGTGATCAATCATGATAAGTAAGGTATCATCTGAAAGCGCCTTTATAGTACTATCAAAAAAGCAAAAAAATTGGAGTTTGGTAGCAACACGATTTTGACTAATCGGTGTCATGTGGCAACACCCATCAAACTGCTGACGAATTAATAAAAATTAACGAAAAAATATCCATTTACATTATTTTCTGAGGTACTGTGATGGATATATCCACTGTTGCACTCAATAAGTACATGAGGACATCCAATATGCTTCTTTTGACACCGAAAATTGTGAAAATATCTCAGCTGGAAGTTGAAATATTAGGTATTGAAGACATGAAGGGTACACATAGTTTTGATGATTCAGGCACTTCATTTATCTTATTTAGATGTGTGACCTAGATTTTCTACTTCCGTGAATGAATGTGATATCCAGTAATATTTAGTCTCAAGTGAAAGGTAATTCAACTCACTGTATACAACAAAGCTTCCCACCTAGAAACACTGGTGCAAACTAATAATAGACTTTACTGTCGTGTATTATCAATTACATTTTGGAATCATTCAGTTATGGCTGCTTCCAGTATGTCAAAACATTGGTTAGGTATCTTTAAAATTTGCAGTGTTTGTATTAGAGTTATATAGTGCATGTCACTAAAATAGAAACAGTCAGCTGTAAATATATTATCATAGAAAACTTAAGGACAATATTCACAAATATAATTAAGACCTTTCACACATGGTACAATGTTGTATATTGATATTCCTGTCAATCACACTACATTTAAAGATGCAACCTTAAATCAAAATTACACCCAATATGAAACAAATTCATTTCACAGGATTAAACAAAATAGGCAGGTATACCACATCAAGGGAAGAAAGGTTGAGTGTAAAAACTATATCATAAAAGAGTTACGATATGCCGGTAGTCTACATTGTAGGTTAACAAAAGTGAGAAATTTGATGTCATGTTTAATTTGCTAATTGGTAAATATTGCTTATGTTAAGTCATTATCACTGTCAATAAATAGTGCATCAACATCTGATTCAGCATTAAATTTGGTATTACTCTCGTCATCACCACTGTCATCTTTGTTTCTGGCTGCTATGTCTACCAACTGACCAGGCAATTCATTTCCATCAAACCAGTGTGACTGCAGTAGTCCATCAGATATTTTCCATCCATGATTGGTAGGGTTTGGGATCTCTGGATTAGGAATGTGTGATCTCTTCCACGTTGTTACCTGATGGTTTACCCTGATTACATCCAGTATTCTCCTGCAAGGGGGTAATGACGTCATGTCAAAATTTTCTTAGCGAAACTTTGTGTTCCTTGACTCCACAGATTTCATCAGTCTTTATGAATTGTACAACACTTCCATCTTTCATCCTCAATTGTCCATACACAGCACATAAAAAGCCTCCAGGTGTCACCAAGTTGTGTGTTGACCTCTTCATATTCAGGCTACTTTTGCTGGATGCCCAGTGGTCTCAGTTTGCCATGACCTTTCATTGCACTTGTGCTGTCACATCCTGTGAAAGAATGAAGGCCCAGAAGTGCTGAACAATGGACCTGTGAAAATGACCTAGGTATATATGTGATGTTAAGCAGCTTATTGCTCTCTTTATCTGTTTCAAATAGGACAAAAATGTTTGGATACATGTTTGCAAAGCCATCAGAGACACAAGTTGTGCACCGAAGTGGTCACCCATCCAAGTACTAATGTAGCCCATTGCCGCTTAACTTCAGTGAAGAGACAGATACTTATCACGCTGCATCACAATTCATGAAAGTCATTGATGGTGAGTCCATACAGCACTGGCCTTCCTAGGCACTTCATGGTGAAGACTGATAAATCCAAGTTGTTCCATAAAACATGTGACAGTATGGGGATGCAGCTATACCACCAGTCAGTGAGACAGTTAACATAATTGACAGCAATGCAACATATCACTGCCTACAAAATATTCTAAGTAACTTTCAGTAGATATGTAGCAAGGTTTTCAGCAGAATACCTGAAGTTGATATTATCTTTAGTATCGACTCCTATATGGAAAATTCTATCAAATCTATTCACATTGTTCAGTGCTTCTGGGCCTTCATTCTTTCACGGGATGCGACAGTACAAGTGCAATGAAAAGTAATGGCAAACAGAGACCACTGGGCATCCATCAAAAGTCACCTGAATATGAAGAGGTCAACTCACAGCTTGGTGACACCTGGCCAGTATCAGAGGATATTTTTACCAATTTGGAAGCTTTTTTATGTGCTGTGTATGGCAAATTGAGGATGATGGATGTCAATATTGTACAATTCATGAAGATTGATAAATCTTTGGAGTCAAGGAACACAAAGCTTCGCTAAGAAAATATGGCATCATTACCCACTTGTAGGAGAACACTGGACCAACATGTAATCAGGGTGAACTATCAGGTGACAATGTGGAAGAGATCACGCATTCATAATCCAGAGATTCCATACCCTACAAATCATGGATGGGAAATGTCTGATGGACTACTGCAGCCACACTGGTTTGAAGGATATGAATTGCCTGATCAGCTGGTAGACATAGCAGCCAGAAATGAGGATGAGAGTGGTGATGACAAGAGTGATACCAAATTTGATGCTGAATCAGATGTTGCCAGACTATTTATTGACAGTGACTGAAAATATGTAATATTAACCAATTAGTAAATTAAACATGACATCAAAAACTCACTTTTGCTAACCTATGATGTAGACTACTGGCTTATCGTAACTCTTTTATGATAGATTCTAGTTTTTACACTCAACCTTTTTTCCCTTGATGTGATATACCTGCCAATTTTGTTCAATTCTGTGAAATGAATTTGTTTCACATTTGGTGTAGTTTTGATTTAAGGTTGCATCTTTAAATGTAGTGTGATTGACAGGAATATTAATATATAATATTTTGCCATGAGTGAAATGTCTTAACCCTTTTGCTACTGAAGGAACATTATTCCACTGGACTGTAGCCATATCACGTCATATCACGTCAGAAACGCCAATGAAGTAAAATAATAACTCACTACCTTGTGCACTTTATTTGCAGTATTTTTCGGCATATTTCATTAGGAATTGATGAAAGTCGAATGGGAAAATTCGTGGGAATTCTCCAAATAAAAATAACCATGAGTAAACAATATGCAGGTATATGCGGTAAATACGGCAATATATACAGAAACCAGCAAAAATAGGTGAAATGGTGAATTTTTAAAAAAAAATATAGCATAACTTTCATATAAAATACTTAAAAAATCGGTTTAATACTGATACACCAAAGAAAATGTATAACAGTACACTGAAGGGAGAGAAGAAATATATATTATTGCTGTCGACCGTTGTTCGACAGACATGATCCCCTGTAATACACATGGTAGCGAAAGGATTAATGTTATTTCTGAATATTGTGCTTAAATTTTCTGTGATAATAGTAATATTATCAATGTATATTTACAGCTGTATGTTTCTATTTCTCAGTGACATGGACTACATAATTCTAATACAAACACTGTACATTTCTAATATACCTAACCAATGTTTTGACATACTGGAAGCAATTGATGAATAATTCCATAATGTAATTTATGGTATAAACACGACCGTCAAGCCTATTATTGGCGCTTCCCAACGTTTCTAGGTGGGAAGCTTTGTTGTATACAGTGCGTTGAATTACCTTTCACTTGAGACTAAATATTACTGGATATCACATTCATTCACGGAAGTAGAAAATCTAGGTCACACATCTAAATAAGATAAATGAAGTGCCTGAATCATCAAAACTATGTGTACCCTTCATGTCTTCAATACCTAATATTTCAACTTCCAGCTGAGATATTTTCACAATTTTGGTATCAAAAGAAGCCTATTGGATGTCCTCATGTACTTATTGAGTACAACAGTGGATATATCCACCACAGTACCTCAGAAAATAATGTAAATGGATATTTTTCTGTAATTTTTTTAAATTCGCCAGCACTTCGATGGGTGTTGCCACATGACACCGATTAGTCAAAGTCATGTTGCTACCAAACTCCAATTTTTTGCTTTTTTAATTTTCAGCTGCAAATTGGTTCAAAATAGGGTATACTACTAAATATGGCTAGAGCACCCTGTTTATCACAGTATATTTCATGTTACCTCTCCATTTCATTATCCATACATGATAAGGGTTCAGAAAAATATAGTGAAGTCAAGTTGTAGGGGGGTGTGTTTGGGTCATACCTAGGCCGCGGACTATGATATATTGAAGTGTTTTCGTGAATCTCCAATGAGTGGTAATTTTGACATCAATAAAACCCCAGTAAAAATTACAAACGTTTATAGATGTTTATAAACCTAACTATGAACGGTTTAGTTTAGGTTTAAAACTATGGGTCCCTAAATGTTCGCCTATAAACATTTATAAATGTTTAAGCATAAATGTTTATAAACATTAATACATAAATGTTTATAAACATTAATACATAAACATTTATAAACTTTTGTACACCGCTTAAACACTGGAGAAATATTTCCGTAAGTATATCTTGCTGTATCACTGTTGTTTGAAGCTATCATTACATTCTAAGTAGAGATATAAAAGTATATAATATTGATGATATTATATACTTTTATATCTGTACTTAGAATTTAATGTTGGCTTCAAACAACAGTGATACAGCAAGATATACTTACAAATATTTTTCCAGTTGCTCTCAAAATGGCTGTGCTGAAATCATAATCCAAAATGAAAATGAGGTTAAGATAGTGTTCACTCTTTATAAAATGTTTAAAACGTTTATTAAATGTTTATGTACCAACCTAACATTGCTGAAACATTTATAAACCCATAATATTTAATAATTGTCAATATTTAGATTTATATTTGGTTTTAAAAACGTTTATACATTTACTGAACATTTATAAACGTAAGCAATGTTTACTGGGACCTTTAGCAAAATAGCCAATCATTTCCATTGGCCTCACTTCTCACATTTGGTAAATGGCAGGGAAACAAACCAAACCCAGAAATTCCTATATCTCATCTTAAGCCCATTACAACATTTGAGGGACAATTTATTGTTGTTTGCAGTTTAGTCATTTCAAGAGTTTTTAAGTTTTAGTTTTTGATTTGGTCTTTGGTCATTCAGACCTTAATCTTCTGAAGTTATTGAAAGAAAACTGGTTATCTGAGGGCACTGAGAACCTGAAATTGTTAGAATATGTCTCAAAGTTTGGAAGTCAGTTGAAAAAGGCTGTGAACTGATGCAACAAAATTTGAAAAATTGTCAATCTAAAACGAAGATACTTCATGAAAGGAAGTCACAAAACAGCCCTCTATAAAATATGTACAACTGGGAAACTTGGCTTATTGTATAAATATGTATTTTGATAAATGTTCCTATTTTAGGGAAACCAGTAATCAAAATTTACTGTGGCTTGTTGCCGCCTTATCAAAGAAGTCTTAAGAGGAAACTTAAATTCACACAATAAATTGTGCAGGATTGGACAAATGTTGTAACAGTTTTATAGGCAATCCACTTGTCAACATATGATGTACCAGTAAGGGTTATGTGGTAGTCACTATTAGTGAAAAGTATTTTGCATTGAAAAGGTTTTGCCTAGGTTATTTGCAGTTTATTACAGTATGATGCCATTCTTCTATAAATGTATCTTTCCAGTGGAACCAGACTAGCGGGAGTCAATAACTGACCATCTGACAGGTACTGTCCATCTCTGGAAATGTCAGGCATTGGTGATTTAGAATGGTCAGAAACATGCTCTGAACATTGAAACAATTTTGACAATGTTACCTGCACAGCCAATCTAGACTATCTGGGTGGGGGGGGGGGGGGGGGTATCTAATGACTGGCAGAAACTATTCACATCTGAAAATATCTGGCATTGGCCAGACTCCTCAAAATATTGTAACACATTTGACAAGGTTTCTCTACCCATCTCTGAAACTGTATGGTTGTTGTTATTTATTACATTCACAACCAATATGTATATTTTAACCTAGTTTCATTGGGTTACCTTTAAGATGTATATTAAAACTAGTTACTTTTCCAGCTATATTGCCCAGGCTGGTTCCTTGTCTATGAGAATGTCTATTTACAACTTTTTGTGTTACAGCATATTTTTATTGAATCGCTACTTGTAACTCAATATTATTTTAGTACTGTAATCTGTAGTGCTGGATCTAAACACAATTCACAATCTAAGGTGTAAAAGGTTTACAGGCCTGAGTCACAAAATTCGATATCTGGGAGCATGGGAAGGCTCCACAAACACGGCCACACTGAGAAGAGAAAGTAGTGTCAAAAAGCATTGATAAAAGATTTGTGGTTCTCAGTTAAACATTTAAAGAAAACAATTCAGAAAGTTTGGTTTTGTTCAACGTATCACATTGCCAAGTCATAAGTATACTTCCAAACAACAAAGGTATGATGTACATAATTTATAATTTCTTGATTGTTTAACTAACTAGATAACAAATTGATGAAGACAATGAAACAGCAATATATATATGAGAAAGTTATGACATTGGCGCCAAAGCATACAATTGTAACAGTAGTATACTACTTGTCTAGTAAACACAGATAAAAACAAAAACACTAAACTAATTAATAGAAATAATGATAAATTAACAAGATACATTACGATAGACAAGACTGAAGAAGCATATCTAATATATTAACTCAAACTCAAAGGCAACACGAATAAAAGTTTAGCTAATACTTAAAAGCAAAGACAAGTAAAGACAATGCATTATTGCAACAATAGCTTCTAGTAGAGGAGGAAATATGAAAATCTCTACAGCCTTACAGGTAGGGCAAATTATTAAATTTTTACACAGTTTACTGTAGGGAAGACCTGAGGCTAATGTGGTCACACTAAAATATTTAATTTATGTGTAAAGAATCTCACACAAATTCCATACACTTTGTTAGTTTTCACATTCCTTTTTTTTTGGTTAGTATGAATTTATGTCCAGTTGCTTCAGATCTGATCAAGACCTGCAAATCAAAGTAAGTGAATAGGAGATCTAAACGCAACAACAGTGTGAACTAAAGAAAAACCTACCTCCTCCATTTCTCATACAGAGGTAGGGAAACCTCCAGATATTAGAAAGACCCACGGCATACCCTACACAGGAGAGCAAAAACTCTACCTGATGACCCCAGTGTCCTCGGGAGGGGCTTTCAAACGGTTGTGGTATAGTATCTTCCAGAAGTTTAGCATTCACTGCCTTCTCCTTCTCCAGACTGTTTGACCTCTTCACATCCATTTTAGAGATGAGACTGTATTTTTCACAAAAAGATTTATGATATATAAACTTGGTTAGTCTTGATATATTTGAAAGTGATATATAATGCACAAAGGTTTATTTTGGTATGAGCATGTATGGTTTCTATGAAAGGCTTTTAGATTGGAAGATACATTTTATGTTAAAACAGCCACACGAAAAAACATGTATGATAGGGGGGGGGGAGTATTATGTTATTAGTTTAATACTTAAACACAATAAATTAACGTAGGAAATGTAGATAAAGTTATTTTGTTCTGAAACATCTTGAATATAATCAGAAATCAGTTGGAAATTTTTTTTTAGAATAATTAAGGTCGAAGGTGGTGTCATTTAGTATATTGATAATTACTTACCCATGCCCAGAACTTTAAAGAACAAAATTCGCAAATGCATGATATGTATTACATCAAACACATCTGTTATCAAGAGCAATCATTGTGATAATGTTATACTTGCACAATGTAGTAAAATACATTATATCAAATATATTTTCACATTGTTCAACCATTTTAAAGATGCTACATCTGAGAGTGCTAAGATGAAGCTCTTTGATGATGTTATACTTGCAGTATATAGTACAATACATTTATTACCTAAATCAGCCATTTTAGTATCTTATATTCAATAAATAATAAAAATAATTATTACATCATATACATTGATCACCTACTTGTTATGTTCAATATCAAGTTGCTATGTATGATGAAAAGTTGAAGGTTGTACACTGATTAAAAATGGCAACAGTATTTTCAGGGGCTGTTGATGATTCTCTCGATGTACCAGTGACTGAAAGCCAAGATAATAATCTGCAAAAAACATATACAATGAACTTGAAACACCAACCACATAGGTTTCCTGTTATTGCAATGTATACTAAGAAAACTGCTAACATTGGCTGCTAATCTTGATAAGGTTTGATCAAGCAAATTCACAAAGCAGCACACACATTTTGTGGATATCTGAGGTTTAGCCTATACTTGCACAATGTAGTAAAATGAATTTTTCCATGTAGACACTGACTTATGTATACACAGCATCTTGATCGTGATATTGTTGCAGCCACTAAGTTAAATATATTAGTACTAAATAGTTCACACAGAAACTTTTGCCTTGATACCACTTGACATGGTTTCTTTCCTTAAATCTTTGTTGACATTCCTTTCTCCTTGTTATGTTTTGGCCTTCTTTCCTGGGTGGTTTTCTAGTTCTTAGCAATTGACAATGCTGAAGACAAGTTCCAATATGCCACTGGCTGCTAAACTCGACATAAAACATCAACTTTGATATGTTTATGTCAATGGTTAAATTATGTTCAATGGTTCAATGTGGCTTTTTAAATATTCTGACCCATTTGAGGAACACAGGTTTGAAAATGTACAGAGAATAATTTTTATTATGACTTTTCTTTTCTTTCATCAATAGCTTCGTATCTTTATCTAATAAAAGAGTCACAAGCTTACGTTACATACCATCACTGATGATATCCTCAGGTTTTTGCTTAACTTTATTCAACTCCTTAAGTTTATCTGAGTAGGTGCTGTGCAGACAGCAGTTTCAAACTCCCCGACCTTTTGTATTAAGTTCATTTTTTCCGTGTTACATATGTAGGCACTGTACCAATCCATGAAAGGGTTGTGTTTGTGTGGTGTCATACAGAGTCATTGAGTTATTTAATTTTTTTTTGTATTCTACATAAGTGGTTAAATGGTATTTATGTTTATTGTACTCCGTTAGTTTGATCTATTTATAGACGGGGGGAAATCCTTCTAGGCTTCTATAACCTCAGCAGTTTCACTAAGGTGGTGCATCAATAGATTTGGGCAAACCACCTAAACTGATTGCTAGAGCTTCCTATGATTTTAGTGACAGTGTTTACTCTCCAATAAGATTAGTATAAAGGTGCTCATTATAGCTATACAAAGTAAGCCTGAGGAGGGGTTCTGAGCTCCTAAAAAGGGGTTTCCAATTAAAATCAACAGGACTGGAGAGGTCAGATATGAGGCTCCTGTGGTTAATTTTTTGGGGAGAGGGTGCATGTTGATGAAATAAAGACCAAAGGAAGCATTATAATATTCCCTTTCCACCAATATATATAGTTTTCTATATGTATCTTTTATAGTTTTAATATTATTAATAAAAATGCAACATCTGATTTCATGATTCTGTTTGATTTGAATTGAATTTGAAGTTTAAACTTCAATATCTCGCTTATACATCAATAGATTTTTTTTAAATAAAGACCAAAAGAAGCACTGTGAAGTACACCTTCAACCAATATATAGTTTTTTGTATGTATCTTCAACAGTTTTGAAGTTATTGAAGAGAGAGGAAAAACTAATTGGGTGAATCTTATTTAATTTAAACTGACTTTGAAGTTTGATCAGCAAAATAACGCTAATATTTCAATGGATTTTTATACAATAATACCTAAAGAAGCTCTATAAAATACTGTTTCCAGTAATATATAGATTTCCACATGTATTTGTCATGATAAAAAAATATTGAATTAAAAACAAAAAGGAAGCGTTGTGTAATATTCAGAACTTTAAAACATATTTAGACTCTGCAAGATGTGAATAAGGCCCGTGGTTAATAACAAGAGTGGTTTTTGAGCTCCTAATTGAGGGTTCAAAATTAAAATTAACCATGTGGTTAATGTCAGGACACCAGTTTATGGAGCTCCTGTCATTAACCTTGGTGTGTGCATCTGGGTGCTATTTAATAGGTGGTGCATTTGCACATTGTTGATTCTGTTTGTTCACATGTGCACATTGTTTCGTACAGGAGAGTTCATTAGCTCATTTAGAAACAGTGACTATTAAAATGTACAGGCAGGATTGTCTCTGGAGCATAAGTTTTAGCAGCACTCATGTAGCTACCCTTAAAGCATTTTTGAATTGTCACAGGAGCATTGATGTGGACATTTTTGTGCAGTCCCAATTAAAATGTACAGGTTGAATAGTCTCAGGAGTGATTAATTTTAGGAGAGCTCCTGTGATTAACCTTTCACGCATGTGCATGTTGCGTAAGACATTGAGCATGCACACATTATTAGATTTGTTGCAAAGGTGCAATTTGGACAAAGTCTTAAGTGGAATTCAGGACACTTCACCCAATCAGAGTGCAGCATTTAGTCATGTGACATGATGTCATGTGATATCACAAGACCAAGTGATTTGATTGGTTTATGGGGTGACAAAGATAGGCCCCCACTCTCTCCCAGTGGAGACATCTCTCCAGTGGGGAGGGAGGGCCCTCCCCTGAAAAAGTGTTGCAATGTTAACCCAGCAAATTGTTTTTATCCAACTCATTAAAAGAAAATAAACAAGACATTAAAGTTTAAAGCTTATTATTATTTTCTTTGACAATAATATCGTTCTTCATCTTCTAATATATTTGCTCTCAGTCTCATATTATCCGGTGTTTCCTGCCTTAGATCAATGAACAGATATAGCTATAAGGTCCCAGGGTCATCACTCTTTTATACACCTGTACAAGATATTCCGGATCTTTGGGTACATCTGTCTCACTAAATATTGGATCTGGCTGGCATCTCTAGTATACTTGAACATCACCATGTAGTTTGTGTTCAAACTTATAGTTCTCTGCCATCTGCTTTGTTGAACAGCAGTGACAGATATATTGTTATGATAACTCCCTTTGGTAAACAGGTCAGCCACCCCACTCTCCAAGCAGTCCATCATGTCATCTAACACCAGAAGGCAAGATTCCAGTTCTTTGGCATCGGAATTCCACATCTTTCATTTTGGAAAAAAGAGGTTGCCATTAGGAATAGCACCACACTATTCTTTGTGGGCATTGGTATATCTCATGATTTTTCAGTTCCAGGACATTTTTCAGAAATAATGTTTTTACACTTCCTGTCAGGCCAGCCACTAGACAAGTAAATGGATGAATCAGCTTGGGTAGGACAACAGCGATGCAGGAACCATCTTGGTAGTGCATAAACTTTGGATGATGCACTGGGATTTCAGGTGTCATCTTCTCATGGACATTCTTTATGTGTCTTTTCAAATTATCACTTTGAGAAAAGGACTTGTCAGATCGGTGTCTTATTGGGAAATGAACTTGAACCCTCCTATTCCTCCTTTTTCTGATATTACCCCTGATCATTTTCTTTACTCATATTCTCTCCTCCTGCCACTGCATAAATAACACACCTTTTATGTGTAATAATTTTATTGAACTATCTTAGACCTTAACTATCATATAATAATAAATGTAACACTTGACTATTGTTTTATTGAATCCCTTAGAAACAATTAAAGTGTACAAGAGTATGTTTTGATTTTGAACAATTATTCAAATTTAATTTATAACAAAGTTTAAAGCAATTGAAATAATTTATTTGTGATTATTTAATATTTCATCAGTATTTGTTCTACAAAGGTTTCAATCTGGTCATCACTGTATTTCTCCATCCTGTTGACAGTCAGCTCCATGCTGCAGCCCGCAAAGGTGTGGAGGGCAAATAATGCACAGCAATGTCTATAGGCCAGTGAGACCTTCAAAAAATGTGCTGAATTCTTTGAAGGCAGGTGGTAATCCATAAGAGTCAAAGTACAGACCATCGCCTTGGTCATTGATGCTGAGTGCCACTGAGTGCGTTCCTTCCTTGTGAGAGCAGTCTGTGTTGCAAATGAAGACACAATTTTCTGTTGGACTTCTCAGCTCATTTCTGGCATAAAGTCCATTGTCCCACCATGGTGGCTTGAAAGTATTTAACACTTTTTTCAATTCAAATGTATTCATCAGTTCAGAATTCTACAGGGTAAATTCAGTCACAACAGATCTGTATTGGTCAATTTCAATGGTATTTTTAAATTCTCCATACACAACAATGTTCACAGTTTCTGCCAATTCTTTTTTGAAGTGCTCCTCAAGTGAAACAGTGCCAGTCTTTCCTCCACCCTTCTAAATCAGGTAACAAATCAAAGCAGATCAAGGTATATCCCTTCTAAAACTTCTCACATCTATGTGATTCCCTTCATCTTGATACATTGATCCCATGCCGGAAAAGAGAGTCATATAGCAATTCATGTAGTCTCCAGTCTCAAAATCAGGTTGCAGTGCCTTTCCAGGAATGGATGTGCCACCCACACTAAGTGCGATATGGTCTATATCAAAATGTTCAAACTGGAATGGGTTCCATTGAGGCCACTGTTTTTGACAAAACCTATGACAATATGTTGGCCTATTTCTAAGGCCTTTGCTGCCTGGATAACTGAATTCACTTGAACTTTTCTGATCATTATCTTAAACCAAGCCTATGACAATATATTTTGGAATTTGACCTGAATACAAAGTTTCTTCTACATGACTTCTTGTGCCTGAACTGACTATGCATTTCTTACATTCACCTCAGGTTATGGAGTACTTGGCTCTTCCCATTTATAAGGCCTTTGCTGTCTGGATAACTGAATTCACTTGAACTTTTCTGGTCATCATCTTAATACTATCCAGTTTCACTCTGAAGCTGGTATTATCTGTTGGCCTGACTATGACAATTGTATCCTTGCTTCTGATTAGACGCAACTTGATGGGTGTGTCATTGAGTATGTATCGATCTTGGAACATGAGGTCCAGGTGCAGTTTTCCCATCACATCAACCAATTGATTTTCATGGGCAAGCCCTGTCTTTGACATATCCCTTATTGTGTTGGTCTAGAGAAAAGTTACTCGTGCCTTTGTACCACATCGATGTTGTGAGTTGAATATGTATGCTTTGTAAGGATAGATGTTATTGGAGGTGGTGACTAAAGGGTTTCTCAGAGTCATGTCTATCTCACTAAACAAAGTGTGCAGTGAAAAATTTACCAGGGCAACATCTGCAGTGGTACCCAAACCCTCTCCATCAGCATCCACAATTTTGGCCTTGACTCGAATGAAGCTGGTTTTCAAATCTGTGTACTCTGAGTCAGTTTCAGGAATTTTAAATTCAATGGTGCCATCGCTGTCCCTGACTGCTGTAATTGGTGCATATTTGACCCATCTGCCTTCTTCAACACTGGTTTGAGTGAGTAACACAGCAAACAAATCCAATTCACTTTTAAGGCACTTGCATGACAGTGGGTGAATCAAAGGCATGTTTAAGAGTATCTATATTTTTGTTTTTTCCTGGAAAGTCCTCTTCCTTTGACTGCTTTTGATGACATGACACACTTTCTTTGGTTACTGTTCCTTTTATTATCTCCCAAGTAATCTTGTGACAGTTCAACACCTGCTTTGAGAGCTTTTTGTGCAAAGGATTTTCCCAGAGCAATGGCACCTTTCTTCAACAGGGGAGCAGCCACTCCTACAAGATCACGAAACTGTGACCTCTTTGATATCACAAACCTTGAAATCCTGGTAATCTACTTCCTGCTTGACTTGTATTATACTGCTCATATGCTTGATGGGTAGAATCATCACAGCAGTAATCCTGGAGCTTCATTTTTGATGAAAGTGAAGTGTTATGAATGACTTCCCACCAACAACTGGAATAATTTCACCCGTATCCCCCTTTATATTGATTTCACCAGCTCCAAAAATCACTGGATAGTAGAATGCTTTACTATAGGAGGTGGTGACAATGGGACCCTTTTGGATGGGTACAATTCTCAGGAGGGGCACCTTAGCAGTTCCCATGGCCACAGACTCAAGCAAATCACAATAGACATACAAGTTGTGTGTACCATCTTCAATGTCAGCCGGATACTCTGATGCAACTCCAGATGCAAATGGGCCTGTCTTTACAAATCCTAATATGTCACTTAATCTCTTGGAAAGATACAAGTCTGGTGCAATTTTAAGTCTCGGTTTTTGTGTGGCTTCAATAGTATTGAATTCAACAGTGACAGGTGAGTTTTCACTTTTCATTTAATTTTTTAATTTAAGGTTTTAATCAATTCCTTCATGTCAGCATAAATACCCTCAGGGATGAGAATGGTTGTATTACCAAGTTGAACAAATCGATCTGAAAGGACATTATATCACATTCTTGCATACTGACCAGTTCATAAGGTTGAGCCAGTACTCTCTGGGAGTATTACCCATGTGCTTTGTATTACTTGGTAAATAGAGAAAACAGTTCTTCTCTCATCATGTTGAAGGAAATAAATAGATGTTTTTCCTTTTATGTACTCTCCCCTTTTGTACTTTTTTCTTGGAATCTTTGGTCTCCATTCTGATTCCCATTCTGGTTCAGATTCAGATTCTGGTTCAGACTCTGCTTCAGGTTTCCATACGTCCTCTTGTGGTTGAAATTGGGATACCACAACCTTATAACCTCTCTGGAATGTTAGCCTCTTGTAGCTTTTGATTAAAGTATCCCCAACCAGTTGGGACTTTTATTATTTTACTCTGTGTCCAAATAGCTGTGTTAGTCAAATCTGTGATGTGTGATCCACTAATGTGTCGATTGTCTTCTGTTAAAATTTCACCTTTGTCATTCCATTGTAAAGTCCCTTTTAACTTTTGATACAGGTGCTGACCTTTACTCATCAGAGAAGGTGGCAGAGTGATGGCTAATTCATCTTCTAAATCTTCTTTAGGATCTTCCACAGGGACCACAGGGTCTGGAAAAGGATCCACAGATTCGGGGTCTTGCTTACAATCATAAGTCAGCAGACGATACATCAGCTGATTGCACAATTATTTTTTTTCAGTTGGTTCCAATACAGGATCTTCTAACAGTCCACTCATAACCTTTTCAAATCTGGCCACAGCTGTAGCTGTGGCATCTCTTCCTACTGGTCACAGTCTCTGGTATTCAAGAATGACATGGGCAATTTTTTGATAAATTTATTCATCGCCGAGTGAAAAGCCCTACCAGTTTCTAAGCAAGTGGAGGAATAACAATTCCTAAAATAGGAGCCAATAAAGCAGGCAGGAATCTGTTTCTTTTTGCAGTCAGAGGTGTTCTTTTTCCTTAATGCTCACAGTTCTTCTTTATACTTTCACAGTTTTTTCTTTTCTTTCAACCCAAGAGGAATATTCCACTCTAGAATATTGTGGGCACAATCTACAAAACAGTGAATGAGTGGTCTGTCTGCACCACAAATGATGTACTTTGTCGTTTTAAGGTCACCTTCAGCTAAAATCCTTAACATGTATTCATTTTTTTAATTACAGACATGTTTTCACCATGACCGTTCACGTTGAACTGACAAGACAGGTTTAGGGAACCTTCTATTTATAAAAGCCAGTGATGTCTGTGGCTTGTATCCAAGAATCATACTTTGGAAGTCAATGTAACCACCTCACCAAAAACTCTTTGGGGCGACCTTCAATGTTGCGACGTTTAAAATTTTTTTCTACCTTATAATGCTTATTGGGAGTGACCTTCTGTAGCTCTTCTTCATAAAATCTTCCGTCAATTGACTCCCCAGCATAGTTTTTGATTTTGTATGTGTGATACCTTTGTGTCCCATCTCAGATGACAATTTGGAACAGTGCATCACTCCACCTCTGATCATATTCCCTTGTGAATGTCTTTCTGGCACGTGAGATCCTGAAAAAATCCCCAACTTTAAACTTAAAGGTGTTTTTTTCATTCTTTATTCTTTCTAAATTCAGGATTCTAAATTCACTGTGACCTGTGCTGGTGCCATTTTAATGGATTGTTGTACACTTGAGTTGTAAGCCCGACTAAAGTCTTGCTGTGCCTCAATATAATGAAAAGACTGTTTATATGTAAAGTACTTTTACATTTTTCCTTTGTTGGTCTTGATAGCTTGTTTAGTATAATTGACCTTCACTTCATTTTGAGACACAAAGTGACAGATCAAGTGTGATGTGAATAACTTCTAAACTTTGTGTCCTGAAAATTCTGTTCCTTTGTCTGAATGCACAAATTAGGGTACCCTTTTTTAAAAAAAATTGTGAATGCACAAACAACTTCATTTCCAGATTTATCCCTGAGTGGCATCATCCACACATAATGAGAAAAAATGTCTATAGCTAAATTAATGTAATGATAACCATTGTTGTATTTTGCATTTTTTTGTCATGTCCATCAAGTCAACATTCCACTGTTGATCAATTGTCCAGACAAACACTTTATTTCTTTTAAATTTCTTTCTTGATGGCTTGGGAAATGTGTATGTCTCCTCTCCACTCAACCAACTTTTCATGGCATTGAGGGTCACAGTGTTCTATTGTTTGACTACAGCTTCATACAGTTTCAGAGGACCCGAAAAGCTTGCGGAGTGTGAGGGATCAAAGAAAATTGAACTTAAAAGCTTAATCACTTTTTTTTCTTTTTTATAATAGGATTTGGCAATATATATCCCAAAGAGGAACACAACAATGGTAGCCAAATACCCTTTTGATTTAATGACAAATTCACAAATGATGCTATAGTTACAGTATCAAGTATGATCATCTGACAGGAATATTTCACCAAGGACTTTTCACACCAATTATCCATGTATCTCCTTTGTGACCTTGCAATTGAATGATCCTTTATGGTGAGAGGCATCTATTTATGCATATTGACTGCATCAGTACCAGTGTATTTTCATCTGCTATCTTAAAACTGTTGTCCGTGATGATCCACATCAAATCCAACAATATGGTGATTTTGCTTGATGTGAACTTCATTGGAATCACATCAAATCTCGCATTAGTGTGGCATTAGTGTGGGCTAACTTTGCAACACTTTTTCAGTGGAGGACCTTCCCTCACCACTGGAGAGATGTCCCCACTGGGAGTGGGTGGAGGCCCATCTTTGTCACCCCTTAAACCAATCAAATCACTTGGTCCTGTGATACCACCTGACAGCATCTCACATGAATATATGTTGCAATCTGATTGGGTGCAGTATCCTAAATTCCATTTAAGATTTTGTCAAAATTGCACCTGTGCGACAAATCTAACAATGTGTGCATGCTCAAAGTCTTATGCAACATGCGCATGCGTGAAAGGAGCTCTGTCTTAATCACAGGAGCTCTCCTAAAATAAATCGAACCTGTGACAATCCAAAAATGCTTAAAAGGGTACATTTTAATAGTCATTGCTAGTAAATGGGCTCATGGGCACTCCTGTACCAAACAATATGCACATGTGAACAAACTGAATCAACAAAGCGTGCATGCGCAACCTAATAAAGAGCATGCACATGCGAACACCAAAGTTAATGACAGGAGCTCCAAAAACTGATTCTCCTGATAGTAACCACACTGTTAATTTTAATTTTGAACCCTCATTTAGGAGCTCAAAACCGCTCTAGTTCTTAACCACAGGCTTTATTCGTATCTTGCGGAGTCTAAATATGGTTTTGAAGCTCTGAATATTACACAATGCTTACTTTTTGTTTTTAATTCAATATTTTTTATAACAGATACATATGGAAATCTATATATTACTGGAAACAGAACTTCTTTTGGTATTATTTTATAAAATTCCATTGAAGTATTAGCATGATTCACCCAGTTAGTTTTTGCTTTGTCATCAATATTTTCAAAACTGTTGCAGATACATACAGAAAACTAATATTGGTTGAAAGTGGACTTCACAGTGCTTATTTTGGTCTTTATGTCTTAAAAATCTATTGATGTGAGATATTGCAGTTTAAACTTCAAGTCCAGTTCAAATCAAACAGAATCACAAAATCAAAGGTCAAATGTTTTTATTAATATTTTAAAACTATAAAAGATACATATAGAAAACTATATATTGCTGGAAAGGGAATTTTATAACGCTTCCTTTGGTCGTAATTTTATCAAAATCCATCCATATATAAGGAAGTTATGGCCTAATTATAAAATTATACATATACTCTACCAAACCATAATCAACAATGTGCGACCTAATAAACAACATGTGCATGCACACTCACAGGTTAACCACAGGATTTCCAAATTTGTCTCAAAATCATTTGTCTCAAATCAGGCCTGTTGATTTTAATTGGAAATCCCCATTTTTATGACACACATGCACCCTCTTCCCAACAACAGCACACATTCAGTCTTTTCTACACTATTGCACGCGCATGCACACTCAAGTTAACCACAGGAGCCTCATATCTGACCTCTCCTGAGGTTAGCCACTCCTGTTGATTTTAATTGAAAACCCCTTTTTTAGGAGTTCAAAACCCCTCCACAGGTTAATTTTATATAGCTATAATGAGCACCTTTATACTACTAATAAGTCCTAAAACCTTTGGACATTTTCCAAGGTGCATATAGGTGATGTACATCTGATTAAAGATCATGACTATATTCACTGACTATAAGGAAAGTTCATTATGTTTTACAACAAGTGGATATAAACTCATTACTGAACTCTTATTGGAGTGTATTAAATACAGTGTGTGGATCTTCCAGAGAGTTGATTTACAGTACTGTAGATATTATTTGCATCTGGATATTGTGTGAAGATCTTCCAGAGAGTAGATTTGCTCTCATCTATATCTTGGAGTCGACAGCATATTTGTGTAAACTCCCTGAATATCTGTATGAAGACAATTTTTGTTAGCCAGCACCGAAACTATCACAGAAGTCAGACATTTTGCATTAGTGTACTCAGAATGGATCACAGGACATAGACATTGTGTTAGTGGCCATCTAATGAATCAATGGGTAGATTGGTGGCCACACTGGGCAAACTCAACTGTAAAAATTGTGGATAGTACTGTGGCCTGGTCAGATTGGTTTATTTGATTATTGTATTATTATATTATTGTACAAATGGGTAAGAGTATCTCGACTGACAGTAATCATTATTTTGATTGTTAAATAAATTGGTGACGTAAAACATTCTGTCATACAAGTTAACAGTAATAGACAATTAATTGCTACCATGCTTGCCCTTGACCGTAATATTTTTTGTGGAAAAGGTGATTATTTATGTCTTAATTGTGTATTTGATAACATCCTAGGTAAAGGGTCAAGCATATATTTTTTAATCATTGATTACATCGTTGATTACAGATTTCATTAAGGTAATATACTGTTCATCCTGTAGGTTACATGAATTAAGTTCTCATAAACGTTTACCAAAAATTGGGATAAAACTTAAATTGACAAAAAATAATAAAAGCAATAAAATGAATATCTAATTGGCCAGGATTACCAGTACAAAGGTATAGTCCTGTAAGTAAGGGCTGATTATTTCACATATGTGACTTACAATATTACCCCTTAAACATTGTAAAATAGTACAATAACGTAATTTTATAGTGCAATATGCTGTAGAAATGGACCAATATCAATGATTATTGGCCTGACACATCCTTTAGTGCCAGAGGCTTGAAGAGGGCTTGCCAAGGGCACTAATGGATATCAAAGGCCGATAATAATCTATGAAGGTCTATTTATACAGCATATTGCCTGTAAAAATGACATTACTACTATTATTGAATCCCAGGTCGAAAGTCGGGGATAATTTGGATTCAGTACGGTCACACTGCCGCTGCTGCCACTGCAGCAGAGATTACCTTTTGCATGAGATAACTTAAAAATATTATAGTTAGACCTTTCAAATTTTGTATGCGGGTATATATGGGAAATACCACAAACGCTATTCTTTTGTGACCTTTACCTTCAATTTCAAGGTCACTGGTGGCCTCTTAAAGGTCAGATTTTGGCCATTTTGGCCCATTTATCACATACAAAAAGTTAGATCATCCTATGGCTTGGTATATATAATACATATATACCTCCTCTATAAGCATGCAGCAATTTGACCTTGAAGCTCTTCACTGAAGGTCATCCACAGGTCATCCAAACTACCTGACCGAGGCCATTTTTAGCCTTTCTGGAGATATTTTCACACTTATTGCTGACTATATCGCATGGAAACTATTGAAAATTGCTTGGAGGTTGAGTACATGATGGAGTACTAGTATCCAGACTTACTGGTTACAGAGGATTGATGGTTACAGAGAAAATTTCAGATTTCACAGCTATGGACAAGAAGAAGGCAGTTCTTTCATATAAGCCTATGCCTGCGGAGATATAGTCTAATTCACCCAGTTCTGCCAGCTCCGATGAGTTTTTGCAGAGCTATGGAGCCCAAAGGAACTGGTTACAGAGGATTGCTTCACCTATAGATGGTTAGGCCCTGGTACTGGGCAGGTCCACGGGACTGGCTAACAGACCAGCAGTAGCCTTTTAAGGGTCCAAGTGGCTGTCTCAGATCAACCAGTTACTCCCTGATGAAATTGGGTACAGAGAAATTCTTATACCAGTCATTAGTCTTGGTGGGATGACTTGTCTGAACCTACCACCCAAGTCAGCCAGCCAACTGTCAGGACATTCTAGCTGTTCAAAGTGTTGGACCAACCAGTTACTGCCCGAGGAAAATTGGTTACAGAAAAATTCTTATACCAGTCATTCGTCTCAGTGACATGACTGTCTCAACCTACTAGACCAGTCAGCCAGCCTACTATCAGGACCTCCTAGCTGATCAAAAGTGACTATAGATAAGAAGACTTTCCCAACAAGATTTGTCCACCTACCTGTCAGACTTATCTTATCAGACCCCAAACCAGCCAGTTACTGGTTGCAGTGAGATGCCAAACTCAACTGGATTGGTCCACCCATTTGTTGGTTTCCACAACTTAAGCAATGGTAAATTTATCTGTTAATCAGACCATGGGTCACAGTTCTCATAAATGGCTATTATTGTTTTCCACAGTGGGGTTGTGTGGGTTACTGACACCCATACAGAAACAAGTCCACCTAGGTCCACATTCATGCTTCAATCATGTCCCATCCGGGGATACACTGCATCGAGATGCAATGTCTAGTTATTAGCTGAACTTTATATAACTGGATGTTGTGCCAGTCAAAAACTATATATATAATATGATATAATTTATACTCATGAATTTGCACATGCTCTGGATTTAAATTTTTCAAAATATTTGTCATCAAAATATAACTCTATATATGCTTATATATCACAAGGATGCATTATTTCAATGGATAACAAAATATAATTTTCTTAGTTAAGTCTAAGCATATGTTTATCTCAGTAAATAACTAATTAAACTAACAATCTTCAAACATAAAAATGGAAATTCTCACCTTTCACTAAATGTGTATGTGTGCTAATGTTTTGGAAACTCAACTTATGCTAGAATCATCCAAGTGTGGCTTAGATATATATATTCCACAAACATCCTGACACATGCACAAGAGTGTGAGATTTGATTGATCAAAGAAATCTCCTGTGCAATGTGTATTTGTATCTTATTAGGTCATGATTCTATAGGTCTGTTTGAAAGGTGGATAACATTTAAATGTGAAGGTATAAATGAAGGACAATACCGGCTTTTGTCTTCTGTATATTTATTGTGCAGCCAAAAAAGGCAAATAAATAGAAAATAATTTTTACCTAGTTTTCTCAAGCCTGCCTATGTATAAAGGCTTCTTTTGTTTAGTCAACCATACATCAGTGCACTATGGCAGCAATAATGAAATATACCTTTTCAGAAGATACTGATAAAAAGTCACATTTTTTTCCACTTTCATTCAGCGTAAATGAAATAAATTACACTAATAACTCTAGAGAGACATCCAACATTTTTTTCCAGCCAGTTGACTTTTATGTGTAAAATAAACAATAAATTTACAAAAAAATTAACCAGCACATCAAAAGTTTGCTGTGCAGATTTTTCCGTATTTTGTGACCCTGACTTTCTATAATATGTTTTATTAATATTATGAAAAAGTTTTATTCCCCAGGGAACCAATAAGGAAGTAAACACCATGGTCAGCAGTGTTGTGGACTGTTGTGGGGTTTTACCACATAACAAATCGAAACTCCAGAGAGTTCAAAAAACCAGATTTGACAGAATGTAGGCTGTCAGGTTTCCATCATGTAATACTTTTCTCAAATCAAGTACACTGTCTGTCCATTGAGTATCACATACATTCTTACATCCAAAGCAAATATTCTGAAAACAAAACATATCTTTCATTTTTCATCAATCTCAGTGGACCTACACAAGGTTACAAGGTCTTTCCGTAGACTCTTTCTAGACCTTTTCAGTGATTGAGTTTGCCTCCATGCCACCAGTTAAACCAGTTAAACAATTAACAAAATGGAAAAGAATGTTGATTAAAAATCACAAAATTTGAGGTTCTTTGCAATTGTTAGCTATAGTGACTTCCCCAAGTTTGAGGTTGGGAGCATGATTGTGGCCATCTGTCAAAAATGTCAAGAATGTTCAAAAATCTTTTTGTCAAAGTAGGCAGATAAATCGTGTCTATTTGCATTTCACAGTTTGTCATATCGCTAATTTTACTGCAACTGTGAAAAAAGAAATTTGAAACCAAACTTCAGGTGTGTTTATTTAAGAGACAGGGCAGGTATAGCAGGCAAGTGGAATGCAGATGACATACATGAGATCAAGAGCATGGGGACTCAGACCCCATGACAGTGGGTAGACTGTGAATGATGCAAAAGTGGCTGCCTTGTGTTGAAAGTGGATTTTATTTATTTATTTGGGGTTTTACATCGCTTTCAACATTGTACAGGTCATATCACAGTGGGTAGTTGGAAGGGCAGAAGAAACCAGTACATACAGTTCCTCAGGGTTCTGTATAAACTGCCGACCAATGGCAAGCAACTACCACTTTTCCCACTTGAGGCCATGCTGGGAACCAAACTCTGGTCTCAGAGGTGGGAGGCGATAGTGTTACCACTCTGTCACTATTGTCCCTTCTGGAAAGTTGAACAAATGCAAAATAGAGATCATTTGTTTCAATGACCACTATGGGAAGGCTATGATGAAATTTTACATATGACATGAATTCTTATATAAAAAGGGGTACGATTTTTACGATGACAGAAAAAAGACATGCCGTTGCCAACTTTTATGAAACCAGGAACCTGGAACTCTCTCCTGCATTGCCATTATACTATAGTCCATGCATGCTTCCCTAGAACTCAGAGGGGACTTCCTAGACTGAATGTTTTGAGAATTGTTCTGTAAATTCTAAGTTTAACCAAATTAAATACCGAGACACCGATTTTCCATTGCATTATCCGCCATTTAATAATATTATAGATGTCATTAGAAACAAAGGGAAAAAGTACATTATTTTTCAAGGTCACTGTTATTCATGTGTTTACAATCTTAAATGTCTTCAATTTGATTTACGCAGGGATCATCTTCTTTTGGCTGCATGAATTTTATTATGAACAAGAAAAGGTTAAAATATCCTCCTAAACTACACATCTGAAATTCTGTTTACTTCAATTCCTAGTTAAATATTTAAGTGTTGCCAAAAATATTGCAATTATTGGATATAGAAAAAAGCTATATGAAGACATTTCTCGGTGAGATCATGAAAACCACAAAATAGGTTTAATGTTTTAATGATTCTGAGACTATTTTAATATAACACAACATAATAGTGATACATTAATGTTTAGTCTATCAAATACTCATGATCACACAACATTGTATAAACGGAATTAATAGATTTCCCTTAATTGGTATGAGCATAAGAACAAGTTGCAAAGACACTTTATTTCCAGTGTGTGCCAATTTTTAGGCATGTAACAAATTACTAAGTCAAGTCAGGCTTTACAATCAGAAGCTTGACATCTGCCAATAAGGAAACCCATGTATTCATTAATTTGATTAAAGGAAATATTTCAATTACTTTTATTATCCACTTAATACAGACCAGAATATATATTGGTCATATGGTTTGGTGCCCCATGCTTTGTGTTTCAGGGAAATTGACTTGTGAAAACAATGAATGAAAAATGGATAAAAACATCACTCATTAGACATGTATCATTTATAAAGATGAATATCAATATGTATATTATGTTCTATTTTAATATCGTCTTACTTTGTAATACATATATGCTTGTCACTATTGAGGCATTCCTTTTATTTTGGTTTATTTGATTAATTATTATTTTGATTCATTGGATTGATTTAATTAGTTAATTCTTGTGACAGTTTTAGCTATGCAATATGAAAATGAATGATATATACGAAAAATGTATCATTCATAATGATGACAATAGTATGGCACGATCCAACAGGGTTTCAGATTTTATGATTGAGATGGGTAATGACAATTGGGCTTCATCCATTATTCCGCCCGGAAGTTTGAGATTTATTGGCTCGTCCTTTATTGCTACATTAAATATATTACTTTTGTATCTCTAATGATCAAAGCCTTTGGATCATTTTGGGGGTCTATTTTGAACCAGTAAACATTAGTAACATTTGAAAGGGTTTAAATGTTTATAAAACATTTTCTCTTCAAATCACATAGCTAATTATATTGCTGCCTTGAGAGCTTTCCATGTTGTTTATTCCCTTGACACGTCCCCTTTCAAAGATGAGAAAATATCACTCTTTTTGAAGTCAGTGAAAATTCAGGCCTCTTTCTCACCATCCACAAGGTCATACATTGACTTGTCTATTTTGCAAGACATTTTAATCCAGTGTGAAAAATTTCCACACCCAGACATTTTTCGCCCCCTTTACCTGTTGTGTTTCTTCTCCTTCCTCAGATTATCCAATATACTTCCACACACAGTTAACAGTTTTGACTCAACTAGGCAGCTTCAAAGGGGGGATTTCATTGTAGCAGGCCAGGGGGCGGTCCTACTGATAAAATGGACGAAAACCATGCAAGATAGGAACCATACAGTCACTATCCCATTGCCAAATTTAGGAAATTCCAGTTTCTGCCCTATCAGGGCCATTCAGAATATGTTACTTGCCTACCCTGCATCAGACCATGCCCCTTTGTTCATTATCCCACGTACCTCTAACTTGGTTCCTCTAACAGATTCAGTTGCCAGAAAACATTTAAAAAATATCTCCGTGAATCTGGCTATATCCCCTCCCCTGACATTTCATGCGTTCAGAAGGGCTGGGGCCATGTGGAGTTTCCAGCAAGGTGTTCCACTGGAACACATTATGAAACATGGGACCTGGAAATCGGATGCCGTTTGGGCCTACTTATCCTCTCTCCCTTCTGCTACTTCTCAGGTTTCCCTTGCCTTCCAACACTCACTAGCCCTATAGTCCTACTTGGGGTTTGGGTGAACTCTCTCTCAAAAAATTAACTGAAATATACAAAAATTCACTTCCATACTCACTATTTCATTATTTATCTTTACAATAAATTTGATCACTGGTTTACATATGTGTTACACAATACTCCTCCATCACTGGACAACAACCCAGTAAGTTTCTGGCATTGATTTGATCACTGGTTTACATATGTGTAACACGATATTCCTCCATCACTGGACAACAACCCAGTGACTTTCTGGCATTGAAATGACCTCCTATCTGGGAACTCATGATTTATTTGGATGGGGTATTGTTTTCACCTTCGGCCTTAAGAAATCGTGTTAGGTCATTGTAAATTCCAACTCTGACCTTTGTATGTCTAGCCTATTTGTTAAATCTTCAAGGTCAAACTGTGAGGTGTGCACCACGCACTCGCCTTCATGTAGTGACCTTATGACCTTTGTGTGTAATGACATTAGAGACATTAGAAATATTCAAGGTCAAGGTCAAGGTTTCTTGTCACCTCTCATTGACCTTGGTTCCCTCACAGGTCATTCCAATGCCATAATTGCTAGATTTAAAAATGATTATTTTGTGCATATGTCAAGAAAAAGTAGAAATAGATTTTAATTCCAATTGCTGTCTTTTATTTTTGTGTTGGGACTCCCTGGGGGCTGATAAAACATTTTCAAACTCTACCTTTGGAGTTACTTAATATTTCCAAGGTTTTTTGTTGATACTGTTATGTGAAAAAGCCAAGTGAAAATAATAAACATTCTCTATACAAATGTTTTGTGACACTGGGGTTTGACTTGAAACATTTTTGAAACACTTACAAAACAGCTCAAAGTCGAATTTAGGGTTTTACATCCCATTTAACCACCAGGGTCATATTGGGACAGGTCCTTAGTATTGTCTCTTGTGCAAATAGAACCCAAGCAGAGGTAACTGCCTGTGATTAGATGCCATGGAGCAATATAAAATAGCTCAAGATATTATCATGCTGCTCCGCTGGCCAAGGGTGTTGGAATTAAGGCTACGATATATAAACACAGTAATGCAAAATTTGTATAAAGTAGCAGATTAGTTTTTTCAATAAACATTGATAGGTTGTATACAAATGCATTTCTCCATAGTTTTTACTCACTGGAAAATAGCAAAAACACGGGAAAAATATTGATATATGATTATTGAAGATAATCACATCAATCACTTATACCTGAAAATGTAAATTTCTAAACCCTGCTTACCCAGCTTATGCCCTTCCTAAAATGTAGCATTGCTGTTCCAGACAATTGCGACAAACAACTCAGTAACACACAGATTGTGGGAATTTCTTTACAAATTTTGGATTTGGTACATGCCATAGTGGCTTGGTAATCGGGTCATTTATGATACTAACAAAATGGTTTGCTTGGTGTTCTGGCTTTAGTAAGTTTTAAAAGTTAGAACTCTTGTTAAGACACCTTTTGAAAAATTGTTTAGAATAATACTTCTGCTTCATTGAACCAAATCTGGAAGAAATCTCTTAATGGATAACTTCACAAAAGGTCAAGATCATCCCATAAGCTTGAAAGTATAGATATATACCACTTATCTCTAGCCTTGTGTGGTTACAAAAGGAGCAATGACTAATAGCCAGAAGTGACTGGAAATGTTTTTCATTGTCCTTTGATTTTTCAATATAATGTGCATAACGCACACAGGAATAACTTGAAAACAATTTTGAGAAGTTTATAAAATGATAATTCATATAAATAAGGGATAATTATTGCTTTATCAACTTAAACTAGAAAGATGTTTAGCTCATACAATCATGTGAGGTTATATTTATTTGATGAGCCTGTAGCAGATTCTTTATAATTCATTGTCAATGTATATACAGTATGATCGGTCTGCTTTGTTAGAAAAAGTACAACCAAGCAGAACATTAAAGACATTGTCATTGCATAATCTAAAAAATAAGAAAAGTTTCTCTTGTATAACAAAGAAATAAAATCACAAAAACAAAAAGTGAGAAGACGAGAAATTTTAAAATTTAAGTCTTCAGTAAAAATATTGTAAAATGAGGTAAAGACTCAAAAAAGTTTACAAACTGTTCACTAAACTTACTGGAGACCCCACAGAAAACTTGCTGGTTTGTTTCTGAATTGTTTCTTGATTGTACAATACAACATAAATTTGCCCCCCTAAGTGAAAATAAAGTGCAAAGCATAATTTGCAGCATGCCTGACAAAACTTATATGTTCTTCTAACCAAGTTATAAGAGCCGTAATTAAACACATCACTCTCATTGTCAATAAGTCATTGCAAACTGATACCTTTTCAAGTATTTGGAAGAATGTAATTATCACACCAACTATCAAGAAGAAAGGACTTGACTGAGAATTGTAACACTACTGGTCAGGTAAAAATCGGTCATTGCTGTCTAACATACTCGAAAAAAGCAGTTATGAAAAAAATATAAATAAATGACCATGTTAAATCTTAAAGTCTCTTTCCTGACAATTAGTATGCTTAAAGACAGGATCTTTCCTGTGAGGCTGTCCTTGTAAAACTAATGACCGACATTTTGTTGTAGAACGTATGAGAGTAAAAACAATGATGGTAATCAATCTATCACCACCATTCAGAACAGTTGATCATGGAATCCTATTTGAGGTGTTAAACAAACAATATCATATATCAGGAATTACTTTTAATTGGACAAATAAATATTTTCAACCAATATCAATCTGTATAAAGATAGGTATGAGCTATTCTGAAAAAATTACATATTTCTGAGAACCACAAGGCAGTTGTACTTTTCTGATTCTCTACATTCTCAAACCGATGATGAATATGTAGTGTTATGTTTTTTTAACTATCTAGACGTCTATATAGGTACCAAACCTAACTTTAAACAACACATTACCATAAATGCACAGTACCAATGCTAAATATTCAATTAGTCAAAAACAGCAGATCTACCCTTACTGCAGAAGCAACACATATACTTGTTTTAGGCTTGCTAATGTCACATCTAAATTTTCGTAGTAGTGTAGTGTATGGTTTACAAAAACCTAAAACAAGAAAGTTACCCTACAACATCAAGAACTGTAACAATCTACATAAATGAGAAATAAATAACAAATAGCTATTTTACCTCTTTCTTGTGGATGCACAGTTGAATCAGAATTGTAAAATACAAAACATAAAATATCATATTTGACATAAAAACCCCCACTGCATGACTGTAAATACAAAAGTCCTGCATCAGAGGCAGACAGAAGCAGGGATTCAAATTTACATTGAATTACCACTCCAACTTAACAAAAAAGTCAGTTTTCCCCATGATGTCTGTCACTTATTCTATCAGTACTACAAGGCACTGTAATTATCATTAAGAACGTCAATAAGTTTGCGATTAAATTGTATTTCTTATATGTACTCTATATCGATTTGGATTTGTTTCATAATGATCAAACTGGCATACTTCAACTGCTGCACACTTTACACCTTATTGATGTTTTCTTCATTCATCACATAAAGATACATGGCAAGGGACACATAAGGTCAAAATATGCATCAGATTACTTGAACAGAAGACTACTTTATTACCATTTATTCCTGCCTGGAAAAAATGTAATAGTAATAATCAGGCAATGCTTTTTACTCATACTTACAAGCAAATCTGTATATTTAGACCCAGTGCAATGTGAAGCATCCAGATAAATCAAACGTAAAACAAATTGGGCTAAATATATGTTAAACAACATTTACCCAAAAATATTTCTTCCTGGTCAAATTACTCAATACAGAAGTATTTTTGCTACCAAATGGCAATTATTGTAACATGTATTATAATTCTTCATTTTAAGCAGCAGCAACACCTTCTTATTCTGAAATGAATAAAAATACAGTTAAACATGTTGTTAAAATGCCAATTTTTTTTTGTAATTTACTACTCTAACTAACAACCTCACTGCTAAATAAATAAATTTGATCAGTTAAAATTTGATCAAATAACCCTTTATGAATCAAAGTATTGACCTTAGTGTATGCAATAACAGGTCTGGTACTGCTAAGTATTAATGAAGATTGTTTCACACATTTTATTTGTATCATAAATTAAGGTTTTATCAAAATAGTTATCATTAGACATGCAATAAGATCAATTAGCAAAGTCAACTAGGTCAAAATGATCTGTATATGGGTATGCAAGACATACTCTTAAAATTATGTGACAGGGCAGTATGATGGAACTTGCCATTTCATATATCTAATATCTATCAATCAGTTGATTTTCTCTTTGCAAGAGGAAAAGTGCTGATGTGGCATATTGCCCTTTTGAATGATTTTTATCATGAGAGTTGACAAATTGCTTCATATTATTTTAATTACTTAGTGATGACATCACCAAAATCAGGTTAATGTAGTTTAAAATATTGTTAAATATATCTGTGAAACACAATAAAGAGGCAAAATTAATAAATAACCAATACTTAAATTTTAGCAATGGCTAGAAACATAAGATTTGCTTATCCCAGAACAATATGTTTTTCTGTATTTTTGCAACATTTGTTTTCAACCTTTCAAAATTTCTAGACTAGCCTTTGTTACTATAACATTAAGTGATACTTGAAAGTTTCATTTCTTGATGTACATGGGGGTACCCTAAAGAGATTGTCTGAAATCTACAATGCTTCACTTTACCAATTTGATCTATCTAGGGCATCCCTCAAAAAGTCAGCACTGCATGTGAATAACTATAATTTCATGTTTAATAATGATACATGAACATAAATGCATGCCGCCTTTTCTGTTACACTCAACCAAAACAAAAAATGGGATTGGCAAGGGTCAAGTAGGTCAGTTTGTTTGTCTACCTGAGTTTGTTACACATGCATAGCTTTAAACATCTATATTGGAACGGGTTTATATCTGCAGACAATGACTAGTTTCTCCATGGATCTTTCCTCCTGATTAAAAATATAGTTATAATTGAAGGCTGTGAGAATTTTTCAAGGGGAATTTTTATCATGCCTTCACCATAAGTCAAAATTGTTGATCATTATGGGGTCCTTTTCCACACAATATTCGGATGTACACTGTGCATATGAACACCAACCCTGTTCAGTCAGTCTTGTTAAAACAGACAGATGTCAATGTAAATGCCTGTTTTATAAATTGGGTTTTAACTTAACAGATTTCTACTTAAAAAGGTATTGCTTTATTATTCTTTATGTAATTTCAGTTGCTAGAACCATTAGTTTGGCAAGTATTTGCAAAAGAGAGTTATTTCTGCTGTTTGATCATCATGAGTAGATCGTTCTTTGGTCCCCACTTTACTAAAATAATACACTCTCAAGTTACAACTTACCTGGGGTTTTAGGTCAACCCTAGTTCCTTATCAGTTATATTGTGACAGGTAGTTGGGCAGAGGGCATCAGTGCATAAGCTGGTCAAGGTTCTACACTGTAAATTGTTGACCAACGGCAAGCAACTACCAGCTTTCCCACAGGATTGTAACTCTGATCTCTGTGGTGTGAGGCGAGTGTGTTACCTCTGTGCCACCGTGGTCCCCTAATAAACTCTTGTAGCATTTTTTCACTCAGTGATATATTTTGATACTTCTATAAGGAATACAATGAATTGGCTTTACCATTGCTGCTATATTTAGCCACTAGAAAATAATTAACATTAAACATTTTATACATAATTGGAACCCAAAACATTTTACTATATAACAAACATTTAACTTCATGCACGAAGTTTAAATAAGAAAAATATTTAGTTTTAACTTAAATTGTTAAAAGTTCAATTAACATATATTCTAAGTATAAACTACCAGATTGAGATATATTTTCAAATTTTGGCACAAGAAAAGACAGAAATATACAACCCTAGTATAAATAAAGGACGATTATGTTTTTTTTCTAAGTTCAGTGATAAAAATTTTAAAATTTCTTCACAAGGATTATTATAACTTTATTATCCATTTTTGAAAATAAACACAAGTCTAGCTCTTGAACCAGCTGAGCTAAATTGAAATCCCCAGAAGACCAGGTATTAAGAGAACTGATATACTTGAGGATATCACACCTTGTCTCGTCCCTTTTTGAGCAAAAGGATAAAAATTACTTGCTAGTCACCTCCTAATCCAATGTACTGTTTTAAGTTAGCTACACATTATCAAACATCCAAACAAATTAAAACATCCTTGACCATCATCTCTGGAGAGCACGAATAGTAAAATCAGTGTGAAAATCTTGGATATTATCGACCAAGAGCCCAATGATACTCCTCCATAGAGAGCATGTAATGTACACTCACAATTCTATATTTTTCCTCTAGAACATTCTGTTGTATTTCTGCAGCAGAGTGGAATTTATTATATCCAATTGAAACAGTCAAATTCTGTCATATTTAAATCTTACTTAATATTTACAATAGTTAGTACTTGAAAAGTGACTAAATGCCAATCTCCCGGTCTAAAAAGTGCCCTCCTTCAAGTTTTTTTGGAATGATTTAGGGCTGTTAGATATTAAAAATATTGATATTTATTGAATCGGAATTTTGTAAGATACATTTCCTTCCAATGCTCATCATTATATTGATACAGTAGCAACACAACAATAACATATGAAAAGTATAAGACATAATTTTTATATAGCACCTTGTAAACTCTAAATTACAATAATATACGCATTTGACCAGTGGTCGGATGAGTGAATTGTTCATAGATGTTGTTTGATGTCACCAAGAAAAGTTTACATATGATTTACTCTTGCTTGTAATTTTGAACTTACAATATCTTCCTTATTCCTTCCTGGACTTTGATCACACAAAGTTGAGAAAAGGTGGGACAATAACTTTCTAAAGATATATAAAAACATATATATATATTCATAAATGTTCACAGAGAGCCCATACTTATCCATTTGAAATGAGGAAACATTTTAACCATTTGAACATCAACCTGTCATCCTGTAACGTAAATATGCAAAGAATATGGAGGTTCAGTGCAACATTTCAACCGACAAAAATCTGAAATAGGTACATTACACTACATTCATACAGGAAGAGTAGCTTCTTACAATCACTCACCCTTATCTATTTGATAAAAAGACTACATGATTAAAAGTATATACATCAGTCCCCACCCCGAAGACAGAGAAACACACAATGCGGGTACCAGTTTATTATAGTATATAAATAATGTATAGTTACTGCTAAAAATTATGTACAAATCATGTAAAATATATGAAAAGGCTATAATGTAAATATACATATATGGAGCAATTGTACTAGCTTTGCCATAAGAGTCTATGTCCATCTCCATGACTATGCTCCAACACTTTTTATCAAGCATTTGTAACTGTACACATTATAAAGTTAACTATGAAATACTTTGTTAATACTAAACACGACATTGACTCCAGTGGTGGCCTATGACCCCGGCAGAAGAGAAGGTCAGGACAAGGTCAAGTTGAGGGACACATCTACAAAGTACAGTACAAATCTACTACAAGATTTTTGACTAAGGAAGCCCAGCCTCCCTAAACTGCCGAAGAGAGAGGCGACCAGAGGGGTTTACAATAAGACAAGACTAAGAACCTTCAAGATAGTGGGGAATTTTAACATAATACAACATATAACTGGCCCATAACTGGCCCATAGTAAGATTATACATTTTGACCTTAACAAGGTCAAAGACATGGGAAGGGAGGGTGGGAAAGTTTTCAAGTTAAGTCTTTGAAATCAAGTTACAAAGTGACTCTTGCTCCTAGAAATATCAGGGCAAACCCCAGGTACTTCAGCTTGACCAATGGACTGTGTGCATTTGAATGTTTACTGGGGGAACCTAGAAGGGGGGTTTGGACCCCAAGGTCAGTTATGTAAGGCTGATGCAAGATTTATGTAATCATCAGGACTGGTCACCTAACTCTGACCAGACTGGTTACCTGAGTAAAAATTAAGGTACCCGACCAACAACTGCCTTGGGAAGAAGGACTGACACCTGGGTCGCCTAAACAAACCAAGCGACAGTCCCCACCCCCAAGACAGAGAAACACACAATGCAGGTACCAGTTTATTATAGTATATAAATAATGTATAGTTACTGCTTAAAATTATGTACAAATCATGTAAAATATGTGAAAAGGCTATAATGTAAATATACATATATGGAGCAATTGTACTAGCTTTGCCATAAGAGTCTATGTCCATCTCCATGACTATGCTCTGACACTTTTTATCAAGCATTTGTAACTGTACACATTATAAAGTTAACTATGAAATACTTTGTTAATACTAAACACGACATTGACCCCAGTGGTGGCCTATGACCCCGGCAGAAGAGAAGGTCAGGACAAGATCAAGTTGAGGGACACATTGAAGTACAAATCTACTACAAGATTTTTGACTAAGGAAGCCCAGCCTCCCTAAACTGCCAAAGAGAGAGGCGACCAGAGGGGTTTACAATAAGACAAAACTAAGAACCTTTAAGATAGTGGGGAATTTTGACATAATACAACATATAACTGGCCCTCAAACCCCAAGCAAGGGTAGAAAGCAATAGACACTATCTAAGCATTATCAATGACAGAGGCAAGGGCATTAGCAATATGGTCTCCAGAAGTATGGTCGGATTGAATGTATCTCCATACACAATTGGAAGTCCAAGTTCCATGTCTTTTAATGGCCTGAATTGGAATCTGGGCGTAAAACACAAATGTAGCTCCACCTCTTCTAAAATCATGAAATGTGAAATGTGCAGGGTGGAATCCCAATTTCTTATTAACAATTTTTAATGATTTCCGAACTCTGGAATCTGTGAGGGGAACCAGGGCAGAAGAGGTGGCAATCTGCAATAAGGAAGTGTGTGGAGACATGGGATATAAGTTGAACAAAGCTTTTATGGCCGTGAAAGGGCAGATACTGCTATGACGTAGCTTTGGAAGTGTGATACATTGAACTGTGTGTCTCTGCGGAATGGTTTTAGACCATTTGATCAGTATTTTTACAATTTTTTTGGTGAAAAACACGTCATGGCCAGTGAGGTGCCTAGAAGAATCAAAAGTTGATAAAAAATGGGGTGCCAAGTTTGAAAGTCTGAAAAAAGCAAAAAATCCGGTCAAAAATACAGCCCTGTGGACCATACCATGTGAAATATCCAAGCAGGCCCTAGATATACGCCTGAGGGTAGATAGGTCAATGGTGTTGTGAGGTCGTAAGGTCAAAGGTCTGTTGATTTTGATGGATTTTATGAAATACTTGATCTTTGGGTGCTCAAACACAACAAATGGAAGGTCATACAACACAAAATTAGCCTTTATGGCTGACATGTAATTTTCTAATACAGCACAAGAACAGTGGTTTCGGACCATACATTCTAAGAAGGACATTACAATTTTCACATTAACATCTGACAGGAGGACACCAGCCACTATGCAGTAGGCGACAAACATTTTAAACATGGCGTCATATGCTTGATGCGTTTTTGGACAGAATGCCTGGTGTGTCCTGAGAGCAGCTTTTCTTGCCAATGGTGTAACCACAGCATTATCTGCAAATACAAAGTGTAGCACCTTTAATAACAACATTAACCTAGCAGGCCCCTCAATGAAGAATTATCTCCCTAAAATTTACAGCAGGGCCTCTGACAAGAATGACACACACTTGTTAATAATATAACTGTATACACTAAAAACCATGAATATAATTATAAATCAGGATCCAACTTTAGTAGATCCACAGACACGTTCAACCACTGTGGGTTGGACACCTGAGCAAACAAAAATTTAATTTGGGCTGGAGAACCTTGCCATCTGGACAAGATATCAGCCACTTGATTATTCACCCCACTAACATGTTTATACTGGACCTCCATATCATGAATAGCTGTCACAAACCAAATATTTCTAGCACAGGCAGCTAGGAATGCGTCACGCGTTTTTCCGGTTGTCAATACCGTCACAACTGCCTCGTTATCACAGTTGATCTGAATTTTCTTTTCAGCCCAGATGTTTGCAAATAATCTCATTACCAAAAGTATATTCACCATTTCAAGATGGACAATTGTCCAATTCCTAAAACCCCGAGTAATGGGAAGGTGGTACACAAATTGACCACACCTACCCCCAAAACTTGTCAAACAGGCGTCAAGATGCAACGCCATGTCAATGGGTCTGCGGTCATACAGAGAGACCCCATTATATTTGGGCAAAAAGGTGGCAAACCAGTGTAAGTCTTTCTTAAAGTCAGAGGTGAGAGTGATTCTTTGTGTGGCATGAGATGACCTTAGAAGTTCTAGCATCCGGTTGAGAAAAATTCTAGCAGGCTTTACACATTTGTGGACGTAAAGCAGTAAGCCCAGTATGGACTGCAACTGACGCTTTGAAACGACGCTTTTTCCCAACCAATCCACTACAGTGTCATTGATCTGCTGCAATTTTTCAGGCGGTATAGCAATAGTACCTTCTACAGTATTTATCATGACGCCCAAACATGTCACTTGCGTTGAAGGGGCCACAAGCTTCTTTTTACTAACCGTCAGACCTAGATCAGACATCACTTGCAACAAAGTGGCATATGACGCAGATGCAGCGCTTGGAACGCCGACGTAGTCGTCAATATAGTCAATTATGGCGTGACCTTTTTGATGCATGATAAACCTGACAGCGTCGCTGAGGCATTGGGAGATCTGGCTTCCATGACGCTTCCCGAACGGAACGCAAGAGTCGATGTAGTACCCTCCCCAGTACAGGCCTAAAAGGTCATAATCCCTGGGGTCCACCTTGACGTGGCAGAACGCCCTACTAACGTCAACCTTGTATATCAGAGCACCATGACCTAAGCATTTTAGTTCAGAGGTAATGTCATCCACAGTTGGGAAGGTCAGTTCAAAGGCACTGTCCAAATATGATGCCTTGTCAATACCTGCGTTCACAGAAGCCCTATGGGGCCAGCTTAGGTCCACAATGACACGACGCCTGTCAGGGTTGGGCTTGCTATGGGTCATGAAGGGAGAACAATGTCCCCCTTTTATAGGATGTGTTTTGAAAGGGCCTAACAGGGCACCATATGACAATTCCTCCTGCAAATATGCTTCTATATCTTTGGGGAAATCAATTGCAGAGCTATGATTGCCAGTATACTGGCCAAGGTCACAAGAACGGTTGAAGTCTAGAGGAAAACCATATTTGAGTAGGTCTAATAGTTGCCTGTCCCAGTAGCCCACTAGGGCCTTTTCCCACTGTTTGACATTAAGCTGGGACTGAATGGGAATCCTAGCTTGTAGATAATTCCGTTTACCTGTGCCTTTTACCAACTCATGGGCTTGTAACAGTGACCCAGAGAAGACACTATCAGGAATATTTGATGTGGGCATGACTTGCTCTTCTAAGGGAACAAAACCAAATGTGAAGTCAACCTGGTCCTGCCACAGGTCAAAAATGGGGGTTCGAATCTCACCCCTTGCCTTTCTATGATTAACATTTGCACAAATGATTTCAGAGGCGAATTTGTCCTCGAACCCACAATAATTGACATCATATAGTGGCTTAGTGAAGTGCATTGTGCTATGACTGTCACTTGCAGTGTTCACACTGATTCGAACCTTGTCCTGAGTATTGTGTATGCCATCTTGGGCCGGGTTTGTATGTATCAGATAGAGTATGTTTGCATGTATCAGGTAAAGTATCCATATTCGTGGATATATCCCTAAGGGAGTCATGAGTGTTGCCATGCAGATGACGCTACCTGAATCACCGGTATACTCCCTGGGAGGTTTGAGGCCATTACACCCCCTGCTCTGAATGCTACATTTCTTTTGTACTTCTGAACATATGTTGGATACGTTGACAGTCTTTCTGTCATTTGCATGGTTGTCACCAGTAGACGGACCAGCCCAAAAAATTCGACTTGGGACTATACCAGAAAGTTTTTTAGTTACTTTTGATTTTTGACGTGCAAAAGCAGCCTCAACTGTGGCTGGGTTTACATGTGAATTGCAGATGAATCTTGTTGCAAACGCGGGTGAAACCACTTCATGGGTACCTCCATTGGTGACACAAGTGCTAATGGGCAACTCAGTTTTTACATTAAGAGATTCAACCTTTGCACATACATTTTCATCTACCATGTTTTTATTGTTTCTATTCTTCCAGCTGCCCCATCCTAGTGATGTGCAGCTGGTGTCTCGTTTTTTGCTTGATGGTTCTTATTTTGGCAATTTTTTTTCCGAATGACTAAGTTGCTTTCCCTGTGCCAGACAAAAGGCACAAATATCTCTATGTAACCGACCATTTGATTCATGGTCTTTGAAAAAGAAACATGATTTTGATTGGAAATTTTTGCAGAACCATGTTTTTCGCGTTTCAGGTCTACCCCAATTTTGCCTACCCCCAGAGATGTGCTTTTGGGCATAAGCCCTACGAATCCTATCTATTCGTTCCTGGTCTTATCATGTAACAGTACCGCGCTCCATCTCGCAGGGCAAGACAGCATGGGCTGCCTTGGCTCCCTGCCACGAAAAATCTGTGTCGTCCTCCATAAGGTCGCCCAGATATGCTACCATGGATTTTTGATGAGAAACCGATTTTTGGTCCAAAATGTTACTACAAACACCTTGCACCCACTGGGTCAAGGATAACTGGTCATAGTTAACTCACTGACGAGTGACACCCCCAGAATCGCCTCATGGGGCCAATGAACTTTTTGTTTCACAACAATGTCAACTCCCCCACCCCTTTTTGATTTTAAAGCTTGACATTCTTTACCTGGTGATTGTGAACACTGATTCAACTGCCTAATTCGTTTGTCCACCTGTTTCTGCAATTGTTTTGATCTCAACAATTCTAGACTTGGAGTGTCACTTTCATCAAATGATGAATCACTCGACACAATGCATTTTTTGACACCTTTTTGACCAGGTTTGACACTTTCTTCAAGGGACGAATCAATTTGTAACTTGTGTTTTTTCAACAATTTTTTACTAATTTTAACACTCTCATCAGGGGATGAATCGACTTGTAAGTTCTGTTTTTTACTCAATTTTTTACTTGGCTTTACACTCTCGAAAAAGCTATCAGTACTTAACTCTCGTGTGGGAGTTGAATGTGATGTCGAAGCTGCAACCCTGTCTTCCACCATCTTCAGCCGCTCTGTTACTCTCTGCAACTGCTTGCGCCAAAGAAACATATAGGGTAGACCGTCCCTTTGTGGTCCCAGATTAAAAGCCTGAAGCTGTCACGTAGACTACAGAATCTCAGTAACACTATTATTCAGCAATGTCCAGCCATTCATGTCGGTTTCAGTGTTCATTAAAATACACTTCCACATAAATTCAATACTATAATATAAAATAAACTAAGACTTCTAAAAAACAATGACTAAAATCCATAAAAAGACGGTAAAACACATAATTCAAGTTCCAAGTTTTCAAGTTAAGTCTTTGAAATCAAGTTACAAAGTGACTCTTATTCCCAGAAATATCAGGGCAAACCCCAGGTACTTCAGCTTGACTAATGGACTGTGTCCATTTGAATGGTTACTGGGGGAACCTAGAAGTGGGGTTTGGACCCCAAGGTCAGTTATGTAAGGCTGATGCAAGATTTATGTAATCATCGGAACTGGTCATCTAACTCTGACCAGACTGGTTACCTGACTAAAAATTAAGGTACCCGACCAACAACTGCCTTGGGAGGAAGGACTGACACCTGGGTCGCCTAAACATCCCAAGCGAAACGGCTCTATCTGTATCTGTCACACTGGTTTTCTCAAGTATTTGGTTCTATATATTGCTCCCTTCAGACAGTAGTTCTTACAGTACGGGGGGGGGGGGGGGGGGGGGGTTAGGAATGGGGGTTGGGGGGTCAGAGTCATTCCAAAGTTCCTTCTCTCTATTTTTAAATCTGTCAGACAGTATGATTATAGTTTTGTTTTTGATGCCCCCCCCCCGTTTTGAAGGCTCTTCCTGATGAGATTTGTATGCCCTCATTTCAATTGTTAATACAAGTTGATTATATCATTTAAATGCATTAAAATATATAGCATATGATATACCTTTTATTGTTACTCTGACTTCATCCCCTGCAGGACCTTTAAACGTTTTACCAGTACCCTTCAGCATGTCCTTCACATATGGGGTCACAGAAGTAAAGTATTTTCCAACAGATTTGTATTTTAAATTTGCTTTAACAGGAAAATCACCAGAACATTTTCCATTCCGCTTCTGTCGAAGAAAACATGTAAGCAAAAAAAGAAACACAGAACAAATTTCAACATTTTTAATAGTGAACGTTTTATCCCTCTGAGATTTGAAGAACAATTGCAATGTAAAAAATTCTAAAATGGTAGGCTGCTCAGTGAACGTGGACACGTCTTTTGCGCAATGCTTGAACCGCGAATATAGAACGGTAAATAAAGCATGCTGTTGAAATCTTGTACATCGTCCCTTCGCGTACAAACGTAAACAAACAACTTGCGGTGAAATAAAACTTAATTATATGCAGCAAATACTAATTCAACTAATTCTGTAGGGGATTTTATCAATATTTCATTTAAAGATCGACTGCTCATAAATATTTATGAAATCACGGAATTCTGTGGGTATTTCCTAACAATATTTAAACCAAAAGGCTGTTTACACATCCATCACTATGCATGTTTAGTTAATGGAACAGCCAACATGGTGTTGGATTTGTTTTGAACTTTGCGTAAGTTATACTTCTTATTTTGACCAAATTATTAATATAACCATTTTAGAATAGGAATAACAGACAAATTCTCGTGCTTTATGATGGTTTTAAACTATCGATCGGCTGTATTAAAGCACTCAGCCCTTCGGGCTTCATGGCTTTAATATTCAGCCCCTCGATAGTTTAAAACCATCATAAAGCACTCGAATATGTCTTTTATTCCTATATTATAGCATACAGATTCGCATAGTTTTAACACGTTGTTCAAATGGTGGGTATGTAGACAATTCTAATATTTAATCATCTCTATATTCTTTTGTTGCCACATCAACATATGTTGTGGCCAAAAATATAAAAATCCTTTGTATTGTTTCTTTATGGCTGGTAGCAATAGTGCTTTTAGAATTTCCTTATTATTACTGGAAACATTTAAAGTAAAATCATGACATTTACAAGAATCTTTTCAATCTCACAAGCTCTTGCATCTTAAACGGTATGTAATTTTCACTCCACAGTGCAAATATATGAAAAAACTTTTGTATCTTTAAGGTGACAAAAAGGAAAATTAATTTGTACTCGCAGAACCTCAAGTGCATGTCAAGAGCAAGATTCACAAAAGATCTTAAGTCTAAGATTTGTCTTAAGTATAAGATAGAAGTCTTTAATATTAAAAAAACTTTGTCATAAAGTTAAGACAAAATTTATGCTTAAATAAAAATGAATTCATAAAAGGTCAAAGAAAAATTTTTGTCTTAAGCTTTGTCTTAACTTTAAGACCACTGGAGTCATTTTCAAAATATTTCATTGGATGTATTTACAATTTAACCTTTGTTATGTGAACAAAATATATACTTTGGGGATCTATACTTCCTATAAATGTAATTTCTGTGGAATAGAAATTTACATCGTTCAATTTCCTATAAATTTCCACATTTTACCTCCTTGTGGCAAAATATTGTCATAAAAATGGCTGATTCACAATAAAATACAAAGATTACTATTTTACATAGTTTTAAAAAGTAACAAATCTGTTTTACAATTTTGAAGAGCATGTTTGGTGTGAAAAATAGGTTTTTGTTAAAATTTGTTAATTTGGATACAAAAGAGTTAACACTTTTTGAATAAATTATTATCACCTAAAAATAATAATTCACGTTATACACTAAGGAGACCTTAGACCTTAGACATTAGTTCAAGTTTTCATTTATACAGTTACATGGGTCAAGTTAAAAGTAGAATTGCCGTTTTTATTAAAATAAAAGCCCACCTTCGAACAACTAGATATAAAATGAGCTAAGTTAAATGATTACATTATATAATGAAATTTATCGGAAACAGTCATAGATACATTAAGGTAGACTTAAATTAAGTTAAGCTTAATTTACTAGACAGTACAGGTTGTTAGTAACATATCTAAAATATTAGTGTCACATATAAATATTGAAAGTACTAAAGCTTTGAGAAATATAATTAAGTACATATTTAAGTCGCGTTTTATCTTAAGTATTAAATACATGTTTGGATGTGTAGAGAAAAAAGAATATAATATGCCAAACCCAAATGTAGCCTACTGTAGACGTAGGGATTTGAAAGCCAGGGCAACATGTCTGATGCCTGACAATCCTGTCTTACATATGACCAAACACAGTCAGAGCCAGTTGCCCTGGTTTCGAATATCCTGAATCGGAACACTGTAAATGAAGGCCAGGCTGGTTCCTGAGAGTGTGAAATGTTACGTTTGAATTTTTGCAATTGCAATTTGGTAAGTATTTGAGGTTTCTTCGCAACCCTCCGTCTGTTGGGAGGATCCTATGTGTGGTGATATTTGATTTGGAATAAAAGTTTGTTTTTGCATTTGGATGTAGACGTAGGGATTTGAAAGCCAGGGCAACATGTCTGATGCCTGACAATCCTGTCTTACATATGACCAAACACAGTCAGAGCCAGTTGCCCTGGTTTCGAATATCCTGAATCGGAACACTGTAAATGAAGGCCAGGCTGGTTCCTGAGAGTGTGAAATGTTACGTTTGAATTTTTGCAATTGCAATTTGGTAAGTATTTGAGGTTTCTTCGCAACCCTCCGTCTGTTGGGAGGATCCTATGTGTGGTGATATTTGATTTGGAATAAAAGTTTGTTTTTGCATTTGGATGTTAACATAAGCAAACTTCTTAAGAATCTTGACTGGGTAAATTGGAAGAGTTTTGGTCGGAAAGATCAGAATATGATCATCTGGATCTGTTCAATCGGGTCAAAGGAGGAGAGTAAATATGGAACAAACTTAGAGATTCTGAGGAAAAGGAACACCAATAGGTATGCAGTCTTAAAGATGTACCCCACATATATAGTGTAATATTGGCATACAATTATAGTTTACAAGGGGAACATCAATAACTGACTTTAGACTCCTGACAGGGCCACAGTGGTAGAGGGGTAACACTCTCGCCTCCCACCTCTGAGATCCGGGTTCAGTTCCCGGCCCAATCTCAAGTGGGAAAACTGGTACTTGATTGCTGTTGGTCGGTAGTTTACAGTACAGAACCTTGACCAACTGTATGTACTGGTTTCCTCTGCCCTTCTAATTACCGATCGTGATATGACCTGTACAGTGTTGAAAGTGACGTAATAAATAAATAAATAGACTGCTGATCAGCTCACCTGATCTTTGACTCTCCCCTCATCCAGCTATTTCCGTACAGGTGTGAGTCCCAGTAGCTGGAAGTAGAATGTATATTAATGATGGAGATGTGGTTCAGCACCAAGGGTCAGGTTTTGTTTCTTTAAATGTATCATGTCAGCCTGTGTCACAGAAATTACCCTACCCATCATATGTAAACACATGTTACAGGAATGATCCTATGTTTCATATCATTACATACCCAAGAATCACACCATTCTCTGTATGACAGCCTCTCATCATTCTCAGCATTACCTCACCTATCATATAGATGCTGCAGTTTCATTACTGCTTTCCTCTGCACTACTTCTTCAATCTTTCAGCCAACTCCGTCTTCAGGGTTTTGAGTCTCGCCCTGGTTTTTCCTGGAGGATTCCCTCGCCCGTTGTAAGGCTGTCCTCATGAATGTGAGAATTATTAGTGTAATCCTTTTCAAGTAAGAAATTGTTAGCTTATTTGGATTGTAGATGATGAAAATGTAACTGGTTGTAGCTATCTGGGTATGAGATTTCTAGTGTATGGTCTGCCTTGTCTGCTTCCCTGTCAAAGTCCACTTTACTCTGATCACACAATAAATCTTCATTCAAAAAATTTCTTTTAAAATATTTTATTATAACTATTTTATCTTATGCTAGGGTATTATGTGTTGGGTTTTAACTCACAAGGTGTCAATGTATAAAAGTTGGTCTTTGCATATTACTGGTGATTCAATTAATTATGTCATTTACCCACTCATTTCTATTGTCAAACTTATTGCTAATGGCTGGGTGAAATTTAACGTTCATATAGCTTATGTGTACCTATTACAAGCATATGGTTACTTGACTCACTAGCTGTAAATGGTTATTCTAAAATGGTAGGCTGCGCAGTGAATGTGGACACATCTTTTGAGCAGTTCAGAAATCACGAATATAGAACGGTAGATAAAGTAACACTGTTGAATTCTACATACATCATCCCTTCGCATACAAATGTAAACAAACAACTCGCGGTAAAAATAAGTGGTTAAAATATTCATAAATTTGTTATTTTTTACTTGATTTTAATCAATAGCATACCGTTTTAAAGCTTACAACAAATTGAAAGCATCTACAGTGACAATCTCTCAATATTTCATAACAAATTTTATGAAAATAGAGTGACAAAAATACTTACTTTTTCACCCTGGATATTGCTATGTATGTTTCACGGAAAGAACAGCCAACATGGCATACACGGGTAAACACTTTTGCAGTGCGCATGCTCCATTGACGTCATTTCTTTTCCGGGTAGAGTAAACAAACCTCTCAAGAAATACACATTCATGCAACAAAATTTTAATTTTTCAGAATATTTCTCCCACATATATTTAATGAGTTTTTATCAAAACTTTGTTCTGCATTTATTTGTGTTAACTGTGCGTTTTTGTGGTTTAATTCGTTATATTTGGTTTATATTTGAGTAAAATCACCTATTTTCGCCCAGTGTATATGTTACGACCCAGGTGTGAAATTGTCCATTTCATGAAATGGACAAGCAAATTGTCCATTTCATGAAATGGACAACCCAACTGTCCATTTCGTGAAATGGACAAAATATTTGCCCATTTCGTGAAATGGATAAAAAATCCACTGTCCATTTAAATGTACGAAATTTTTACTCTCATTCACAGTGAATTTTTTTTTTGCCATTATATTGAAACATAGTATTGGAATACATCAATGGATCAAAGGTTGTACTTCTACCTAAAGTATACTGGTGATGTGCATTTTATTATAATTCCTTTAACACTTTAACAAGTTTTCAAAATATGATAGCTGTCCCTGGAAAGACTTATTCCACCTTTCCCTGCCTTTAGAACATTTATTACTTTTTGCTCATAGTCCAAGGTCCACAGGGATGCACAATTTCCTATTGATTCATCCATATTTCCTGGTATGTAATACTAAAATAATGCAAAATCTATTTACAGCACTGCCAGTAGTTTTCCAAAAAGTGATAATAATTTATGGTGTTCAGGTATATTTATAGTGAAATGACTGGACACAATTACACTTTGTTGATTGGATTTTGTGTAAAAAGCTTAACATTTAAAAGACTAAAAATGGCTTTCAAATGTTGAATGAACAGTTATTTACAATAATCCTCAGAACATACAATCAAAGGTATGGCTTCAACGTATGATCAAAGGTATGGCTTCAACCTTTTAAATTGACAGTTATGTGAATTAACCCTTAGATCTAATCCTCAAAAGGTTGGCTATAATACTCAGATCTCACCAAAAGAAAGCCTCACCATTAGTAATATGGATTTAATTGTAATTGGCCCATTTCTTTTTGTAACCTTTGGGATGGCTTCAAACTTTTTAAACTGACAGTTACTTTTGATAACTCTTAGACCTTTTCTTCAAAGTGTAGGCTACAATTTCTCAGATTTAACTATCAAAGGAAAGCCTTTTAAACAGGACTAGCGCACAAAAGAGGCAAAGTTCTATCATATTTCTTTCAAGCAAAAGTTAAAAAATAATATACCAGGTACCAACACATTTTTTTAAAGTATAAGTGTGATAATTATTTAAATAGTGATTCCCATTAAAAGTATGCTTTCCATAATTGACACTTTTATTTCCAATTTATTTCAAATATTATTATAACTATTAACTATTTAACAATTAACTAACTTAGTGTAAGATATTACATATATATATCATTATTATAGGGGAATAACCTGGATAACTTAAATCAAAAGATTGGCCATGAACGAAAATTTAACTTTCATACATGACTTAGTCCATTTCATGAAATGGATAGCAAAATATATATGGATTTGTCCATTTCACGAAATGGACAGTTGGGTTGTCCATTTCATGAAATGGACAATTTGCTTGTCCATTTTGCGAAATGGACAATTTCACATCTGGGTCATGATATATATACAATAATATACAGAGTTTCTGTGACAGGGGATTGAAAAATCTTGAATAACTTTACCATTTCTTAACCGATTTTAGCCAAATAAAAACCACAAGAAAGATCATTTCAATGGCTTTCTAATTATATAAGGTTAATGTATGTAGGTGGAATGGCTAATTTTTGAGATTTTTTTTAAAAATGCAAAATACGAGGTTTCAATATTTTTTATATCCACTTCTGAGTTGTAAGCCTAATATGCACAGTCTGTTGAAATAGCTGGATACAGGCATTAAACTACAGTACTCCAGAATTGTCACGTCAAGCGTTTGACCAAAAGAATTATTTGTTTTCCCCCTTGTTCTCAGACAGATTATGCCACCACTGTAAATATACAAGGATAGATGATAGATGTATATACATACAGTTACAGATTTTTGAGGCATTTTTAAAAATACAAAAATGTGCATGCAAGATGTTATCCATGCAGTGGTGTTTTATTCAGTTGAAATATATAAGCGCTTATATTTCTGCTACAGTTGTGTTCAATTGTCAATTACCATTTAACACCCCTAACATTTTTGTATTTGCAGGTAAATCATGAGGAAGATGATTTCATAACGTGAAGAACAAGCCACGGCTGTTTCACTTCTTCTGTTTCTGTTTGTGGAAAACTATTTCCCTGGGCCAGGGTACAGGCATCCCTGATGCTATTTTTATGTTTTACTTTAATAAATAAAATTGTATGTTGTATGAATATGTCTTTTTACAGTCACAATAAATGTATGTTTCTTCAGATTAAATGGAATTCATTGAATGAAATTTGGAACCTCCCCATGGAACTTACATCTTGTTTGGACTTTGCATGACAGAGATGTGGAAGGGTTTGAACCCCCTCCATTGAACTTGCATATTGTTCACACTTTGCATGACAGAGATATGGGATGGTTTGACCCCCCACCAAAATTGCATCTTGTCTGGACTTTGCATGACAGAGACATGGAAGGGTTTGAGCCCCCCCACCGAACTTGCATCTTGTCTGGACTTTGCATGACAGAGATGTGGCAGGGTCTGAACACCCATCCCCATTCAACTTATACCTTGTTTGGATTTTGCATGACAGAAGTGTGGAAGGGTTTGAACCCTGGACACTTTTCACTTTTTATTTGGGTGGTGACTAAGGCTCTGTGGCACACACTTTGTTTGATATAAATGGGGAACGGTTGAATCCTGGCCAATTTCATTTTCTTTTTGTGGGATGGGGGCTGTCATTAGGCCCTGCCAGACATCTTCTTTCATTTTTACCCCACAGCCCTCAAAAGATATCGGGGTATTGTTTTCACCCATGGCGTCCAGATGAGCAGACGATGGGAAAAGATTGTATATCTGAAACTGTAACATGTAGGGAGGTGATACTTGGTTTTGGGTGTAGGTGCACAATGTCATAGTGTGACCTTGATTTGACCTTTGACCTTGCTATAATGACTTTGACCTCTAAAATCTTGTCCGGCCAATATCTTGGGCACTGAAGACTGGCAGGTGGCTGCTGGGGTGTAAGGGCAGATGTTGAAAGGCAGACGAACATACTTTGGCAGAGCCAAGATTAAAGATGACACCATAGTCTAACATACCATCTACACTCCCCCACCAATGACCTATCTGAGAATACATTTCAAAAGCTTAATCGTTTCTGAGATATGGCCCCAAAAATATTTTTATGGTCAAGTTCACTCAGTACGGTCAAAGGTTAAATCATGGTCATGACATGATGTTGTGCGCCTAGGTTTTTATGCCATGATATTGCGCACCTAGATTTACAACCAGGGCCCATAAAACAACAACCTACCAGGGCCCATAAAACTCATTTCCTGGATTCTTGTATTAATTATGGATTTAGATTTATTTGTTGTTTTATGTCGTGTTCAACAACCAGGGTCATATTGTGACAGGTAGTTTACAGGTGGAGGAAACCAGTGCATACTGCACTGTAAGCCACCAGGCATCAGCAAGTAACTAATAACTTTCCAACATGAAGTGTCCGGCCTGAGATTCGAACCGGCGGCCTCAGAGGCTGGAGGCGAGAACTCTAACTGCTACACCACTGAGCCCCCTGATTCTTGTATTGTAGTCCAATAAGATACAAAAGGAACAACATGGTGTTCTGTGTTAAAAAGCACCACGTTACATGTTGCACTTGTCAGTTGAGAACAAATGCATCATAACCTGATATTCCAAAGGTTAAAAGATAAAATTTGGAGGTATTATTTATTTGGATAAACCCATGATTTTCACATATTACATGACCACCCACAAATCTTTGATCATTTTAAAATAATTTCTAGCTGGGCTAAATTTTTTTTTAGAAATCTCTCTTTTATTGAGCTGAATGTATTATTTTCAAAAGTTCTTATTTTATTTATTTTTTTTGCCATATTATTTACCCTTTCATTTTTTTATTTTACAAATAATTTGGAATAGGGGTCATACTGTCCATTGCATTACTTGAATGGCTATTTTACTTAAAAAGTTTTGTAATTATTATAGGTTTGTACTGTGGGGGTTGTATTTTTTGGGTTTTGTGTGTTTGAGTGTATTTTTTGGGGAGGGGGGAGGCAATTCAGCTTATTAATTGTTTTTGGAAGATTTGGGTGGTCCTGAAAAGGACCTTTTAAATGGCAGCAAATATTCTAGCTCATCCCGCTACTGGAGATTAGTGGATGGCAGCTGCTGTTGCTGCAGCTGCTGGAATGTGGAAGTAGATTGCATGGCGGTCCTGGTCAGTGGGCTGGAATCTTGGCTTGAATGGGACTGTGGACTTGTTGTTCCTGCGTCTGGTTTCATGCCAGCAATGCATGGGTCTCTCTGTGGAAGGATACCAAAAAAAATCAGCATCCGACAATTCTTTGGCTTCTTGTACAAAGAAATCAGATAAAGTATAAAATGTTCTATCTCAAATGTATGGTTATTCAAATATAAGTTATGTTTGATTAACAAGATTAACCTCAAATATATGAAAATGTAATAGTCAGAAAAAGAACAAGAAAAAATTCTGAATGACATGAACAAAAAATATACCACAAATTAAAATGACAATATAATTGTGTGAACATTAGGTGGATTGACAGGGGGAGGGGGGCATGTCCACTTTCTCAGGATTGCAGATTCCAGGACATAAGCCCCACCCCACTCTCGTTCTCATAGGGAGTGAGTTAAGCCCCCCACCTCCCCCGACAGGTTATTTTGAGTGCTGTGTAAAAAGAAAATTAGCTAGAAAAATTATATTTGGCAGATATACAGAAGAAAGTGATTATAGCAACATTATGTAAAACTGTGTTCATGTCTTGCTTCCTTCAATTGTGAATATTCACAAAATCTAAAAAAAAATAGCTTCACTAAATATTCATGAAGTGGGTCGATTTTTAGTCAAATAATATTTCTCTCATATTCATATTTTGACAAAATCAATGTGTTTCTTGAATTTATTATATTTAAAACTTCACAAAAAATGTTTACCAGGAAGAAAATAGCTATAAACTAATGATCAATAGATTTTGTTTGTGAGTGTGTCCTGATGGAATTGCAGTCAGGCTCTTCCCTCCCATGAGAAAAGCAAAAAAAAAATGAATCTAATAATTTAAATTATTAAATTTAACAGACAACAAATCATCCAAATCTGATCTTTTGTTATGTAGCTATGTACTGTGAAGCTCATTCAAAAATTCAATGACACAGGAATAAAACATATTTTCATTTTAGTTGAAATTCTTAAAAAATCGACCCGCTTAGTGAATCAACCCACTTCATGCTAACCCATGTAATTACAACATCAGGTCAAATTTAGGCTTCACGTCCCCAGCCCCAGAGATCTGCCTCTGGTCAAGAAGGTATGGTAAAGTACCTTTCCAATGGTGTATATATCATATTTGTTGGTTACAAAGTTTCAGAGATATTAAAAAATTCTAGTTCTAATTTTTGAGAGCAAACAAGCAATGGGCGAAAATAAGGGATTTTACATCAAAACTGATGCAAACCATTTACATGCATTATATATTAAATACGTAACTAATCTCTATAATTTATGACACTATTTTCATTTATAAATACTTTAATAAACATGCATTAATACAGATACTCACATAAATTAATTTTTCGCAACTTCCTGGTTCGTCTGTCACTGACGTTCTTTGTTTACTCTACCTAATTAAATATTCAAAATGTCGGAGGAAAGTGTTTACTCGTGTATTTTGTTTTGATTTTTGCATAAGATTTACTGCTTGTTTTGACCAAAATATTAGTGTAACCATTTTAGAATAGGAATGAAAAACAAATTCTCGTGCTTTGTGATGCTTTTAAACTATCGATCTGCTGTATTAAAGCACTCAGCCCCTTCGGGCTTCGTGCTTTATTATGAGCGGTGACTATTTTAGTCTATATGGGGCTGAGTGTTGTCTGCCGCTCATCACAGGGGGTGTAAAAATAATTCCAAAATTGTAGATAATGTTCTTTATTCAGATAATAGAATCACATAAATATAAAACTATAATTCACTGTTATCATTGAACTTCCATTGAATTTGTATTTCTTGAATTATGAAGTCAAACTTGTGTAGTTGAAATATTAACATATATAGAGGTTGTTGCTTTAAGTAGTTTTATTGTTCTGTGTTAGGTTTATAGAACTGATGTAACACAGAAAACCATTCCACAGATCAGCAGTCAACCTGTCTTTAGCAACTTATTAGTTCAATCTCCAAATCTCAGATTTTGTAAAGGCTTATATAGTTTAGTACAGGAAAGAGTGACAGTCATCTCTGGATCCCACTTACTGTATGAGCAATAATAATTAATGGGAAAGACTTCCTGATATTATATCCTGAACTGTATCAATAACATCAAAGCATCTGTTTTCTTATAACTGTGTGGTCACCACTAAGAAGTCATAGAGTACATATGGGGGTTCAAAGCTGTAGTTATGATTAAATTATTGTATTACTAACATATTTCCTGTTTTTGTTGTTCTTTAATCTAGTGACTGTTTATGACAGTGAAATATTGCAGCTAGTGCACTATAAACTTTTAGAAATAATTATAACATGTTTTGATGAATCCTGGTCTACAAATTACACAGATTAACTGTCAGTGTGTACAGGAAGTCATAATGATTAATACAAATATATACATGTGTAGGCTAAGGGAGAAATCTTAGTTCAACATAAAATTATTTACTTTTTAAAATAAACCCTAAATACACATAAAATACAGAATCTTACATTATATTCAGCAGATCGATAGGTTAAAACCATCATAAAGCACAAGAATACATCTTTTATTCCTATAGTAATGTATGAGTGAGTCGCACTTCGCCTATTACTGGCAGTTTTCTTAATCATGTGAGTTAACCACCCATTCTTATTGTTAAACTTATGGCAAGCAGTTGGGTGAAATTTAATGTTAATTTTAAATCATGTGTTTACCCATAATAATAAGTTTTTAGAATGAGTCATACTGCTACTCTACACATAAAGGCTTAACTCAATGTTTGAATTTTACATTGCATGAGTCAATCTTTTCACACATTAAAGAGTTGTGATTGATATAATAATTTGATTTGATGTTATCGTTACTCAACTATAATTACAATCATCTTCATAATGCACTACATACTGCTAATGCTTACCGGGGCATTATGCCTCAGTTATGGTTTTATTTATCGAAGGTATTTTAATATAATTATCAAGAGTTGAATATTTGTACAGTACTATACAGTGCAGTCAATGGTAGCTTATATTAGTATTGTTTTGTCGTTAATCTCTTAACCTTATTCACAGTACATTCTAGTCAATTGCATATCTAAATTATATTAGCATTTTTTGCTAGTATAAGATAAAGTGAATCTCTTGATTTAAATTGGGACTTATGCATGTTGGACATTTGCGATTATTTCGTGATTTAACAGGAAGGAGTTTATACACATTTTACCTTAACACATCTTAATGGTTGTGTGTTCAATGTTTCTATTTTGTGATTACTCAGGGGTCTGTTTTATAATAAACACTAACCTTAATAACTCTGTTCGCCCCTTACTTAACTTTAATTATCTCATTTCTAAAGTTCATTCATCTATATTTCATGTCTCAGTCAATGTTGTGTATTTTATAATACTTCATAAACTTTCAACTTAAACTATGATTGAGGCCACCTCACCTTAACTCGAGCAATTTCTAAATTTCACTTTAGCGTGACCTTAGTCCCTGGATCAGGGTTAGGGCTACCCTAAAACCATTCTTAATTTGGATTTGGGTTTAAGGTAACCTAGGTTCTGAATGAACATTTTAGCTATAAAAATTACCATTTGCTTTTATCTTTGTAATTGTACATATAGAATACATTAATTGTTTTATGTTTAATAAAGTAATATTTTCCTCATTGGTGTTTTTCATTTTTAAATCAATCACATGCAATGATCTGGGGTAATAAGAGATTAAGGGGGGAACATTAATAACCCTCTTCGCGGTAACCTTAAAGGAGGTATGGAGAGTAAGAGCTTTGATATTTTAATCTTGGGGAATCAAATTGTGAACTGTCCAAGCGAAAACAGTGAACTTATCTTTTGCGGCAGAGTTGTAGTTTGCCACTGCTATATTGGAGAGCCATTGGAGACCACGAGTTCTGAAAAATGCCAGGAAGTTGTCAATACTAATCCATGATATGGTAATTCAGGAAAAGACACAGAAGGCCAGAAAAACCTTGAACATACTGTTGCAGGCATTATTTGTAGAGTTTCTGAAAACCTATTTATTGTTATGTTGTTGTCATGTTTTCTCTTGAAGAGAGATCAGCATTGGTGAATTTGAGACTAAAATTAGATAGACCAATCAATCCTGGGTAAATGCAGCAATGATTTGGACATAAGGCACAGAATCTATTGTTGAACTATTGTTGAACTGGAGGCTTAAGGTCCATCTTGACAGTGAGTCAGCAATACTATGCATTTTTTTTCTAAAATGTGTATTGTTCTCAAGTCCTTATCATAGTGTTTACTATGTTTGAAGAAAGCAGTGCCATTAAATTTGGGGAATAATTTATGGAACTCTGCCAGCTCTTGATAAAAGCAACCATTTAAATTGATCTTATTTTGATCATGAGCTGATCCTTCTGATACTTTTAGCATTCGATTTAGGAAAGGCCTTGAGGACCTGTCACACTTGGACATATGCAATAACCTATTCAAAAGAGATTGCAAATCTCCTTTGACCAAGTGTTTTGAGCTATCCAAGCCATACATATTTGCTTTAGTTACTGATATTGCTTGGCACTGATATTTGGGAACCGTAAAGACTCTGGTGGCATACTTTTTGGAGCCAAGAAGGCACTGCCTGAGGGCAGAGGTCACTTTAGCAGTCTTTTGCAGGGTGTAAACTGGTCTTCCTACTGGCAAAACAATTTAAACCGACATGCATATTTGTTTGACCTTTATTTTGGTGATAAGATTTATGACCACAGGTACCTTTCTGATAACACTTGCAAGTAGTAATTTATTTGTTTGTTCTATTCATATTTCTGCAATTTGCTACTACTGATTTTAAGTAGATCTTTGTGCAGGAATTTTTCAAACCCTGTTAATCTCATCTGTATCACGCCAATCATTTTTTCTTCTTCCATTTTTACTGACTAGAGTGCATGGCAACCAGCAGCATTCCAGCCAAAATAACGACAATCTTGCATGACTCATTGAGATATGGAGAGACTATAATAAGTAACATGACATTTACTGCTACCATTTAAAATGATGTTTTGAGGCCAGGGGACCTCTTTTTTACACCGGACAACCCCAGTACCCCCCGTTTCAAGACTTGTACTTGCCTTTAGAGTTGAGTTGATTTAACTCTTCTAACCGCCTGTCGACCCTTCCTTGACTTTGGTGGAGCATTTGAGGGCATTTCATGATGGTAGAACCATGTCCTTGTCTACTGAAGCCGGCTGGTACTGGGAGACTCCTGTTGGTTATCTTTGTCCTAAAATTTTGCTAATCTGCCACTAAGATTTTTTAACTTCTAACAGAATTTGTATTTTAATGTCCTAATTTAAAGTAACATTCTATACAGCTTTTCTGCCTTATCATTGTTCTATGTGTGTCTCGTGCACTTAGAACTAACTAGGTGTTAATATTCTTACCCACACCATTGGCAAAGGAAAGTTTTCTTTGGCATTTTGCCACTAATTGAAAAGAAAAATACAATGTTGATGACAAAATAGTAGGAAACTAGTACACATCCCTTTTATCTTGCTCCAAAAAAATCCCAGAGCTACATAAGCATGTGTCAAACAAAGTATGACAGTATTTCATCAATCACAAACGGGTAGATCCAGCATTACAGCAGCATTCAAAGGGTATCTTCAACCCCTGTAAAACGCTGACAATTGAAAGGTTTACCAGCATGAAACTGTGAACTTCCCAAATTTAATAGGGAGTACCTGGATATATCCAAGCCTACCTGTTAACCCCTGGTCCTGCTTCCTGTGGCTGTGGTGATTCACAGGTAGAAAAGGTAAATGTTGTGTAACAGGGGTGGGGGTGGGGTGGTGGGTGTGGATAAATTCTTAGGTCTCAGTTGTTTGCTTTCTCTCTTCAAAATGAAGGGAGACTTTCTTAAATTATTGTTACCTAATTGTTATATATACAAAGAACTGAGCTCTGTACTGCTTAAACTCTGGTCATTGCTGTATCATATCAGTCAACACCTTCACAGCTCACTGACATCCAGATAAACTATAGGTCAAATGTATATCCTTTTATCCGGGGAAAGTATGTAACATATGCACTGTCTCTGAATTGTTTTGTATGCAACTTCATTGTGCATTTGTCTTTTATATTGAATAGACGTGTTTTAGTAAGAACTGTGTTTCAATTGTGTGTGTTCCAAGTCCAAGTTTATGACATATATTTTGGCGACAAGGAAAATAGGTTTATTAATAATTTTATATAACTGCTGTGAAATTCTTTGGATATTTTAAATCTGTAAGTTAAAATAATTACCATGGCTACTTTTTGAGGAGTACAGTGAATCAGAGAACTGATCTCAATATATTGAGAGACTTGGATATTATTTTGAAGCAAATAGTATCACTGAAGCTGAAAAAAAGAGATCAATATTTTTAACTGTATGTGGATCAAAGTGTTATGGTTTAATCAGAAATTTGTTGTCTCCAACAAAACCTGATGAGAAAACATTTGAAAAACTGAGTAAATTAGTTCAAGATCATCTGAACCCAGAACCTTCTGAGGTCATCCAGCGCTACAAGTTTCACTCTAAAGTGCATTCACATGGACAGTCAGTATCGGAGTTTGTAGCAGAACTCCGGGAATTGTCAGAAAAATGCAAATTTGGTGACCAACTTGAAGATATGCTCAGAGATCGCTTGGTGTGTGGAGTGGCTGATCCAGTAATACAGAAGAGACTTCTTCAAGAAAAAACTTTACAGTTTAAGAAAGCTTTTGAATTGGCTCAGGCACTGGAAGCCGCAGCAAAGAATACAGCAGATTTACAGGGCAGTACAATACATAAACTTGGACAGCAAGGTTCTCAACCCAAACCCTGGCAAGGGAATAATCAGAGGAAGTCAGCTCAAGAAGGCACCTCTGATAAATGTTACAGATGTGGGGGAAGTCACCAACCTTCAGGATGTCCCTTCAAGAGCAACAAATGCTACAACTGTGGTCTGGTAGGACATATCAAGACAAAATGTAGAAAGCTGAAAAAGGGGAAAGGCAGCAAAAATGCACAATCATGGAAAGAAATACATCACACTGAACACACAGAAGCACAACATGAGGGTCAATTTGACAACCAGGAGGAGGAATACCGACTGTTTACTTGCACAAACAGGATAAATCCATATGTGGTTGAACTTTGTATAAATACAAAACCAGTATCAATGGAAATTGATACAGGAGCTTCTGCTTCAGTCATCAATGAGGCAGTGTACAAGTTGATCAGTAGAGGGGAGCCAAAACCCCAGCTACAACCAACTCAAGCAGTTTTAAAAACATACACAGGTGAACAGATTGTGGATTACAAAGGAAATCAGAAGAAACTGCCACTACTGGTAATAAAGGGGACACAGCCTTGTCTTTTGGGACGGGATTGGCTAAATGAAATTCATATAAACTGGCATGAAATAAAGTTTGTCCAAAAGGATCTGAACAAGTTGCTTCAGAAATATTCTGAAGTGTTTCAGGAAGGCTTGGGGAAAATAACTGGTGTTAAAGCTAGGATAGAAGTTCACACAGATGCCAAGCCACGATATTTCAAGCCAAGACCTGTGCTGTATGCATTACGGAATAAAATTGAAGCGGAGCTGGAATGACTGCAGTCAGATAACATATTGGAACCTGTTAAATTCTCTGAATGGGCAGCTCCAATTGTCCCAGTGTTGAAGACAGATGGATCAGTTCACATATGCGGGGATTACAAAGTGACAGTGAATAAAGTGTCACAACTTGATAACTACCCGATTCCCAGCCTCGAGGATCTGTATGCAAAGCTGCCTGGTGGGAAGTTCTTTACGAAGTTGGATCTCAGTCATGCATATGAACAGATATGCCTTGATGAGGCATCTAACAAGTACACAACCATAAACACTCACAAAGGGCTATTTTGTTACAATAGACTCTGCTATGGTATATCGTTGGCACCAGGGATTTTTCAGAGGGTGATGGAGCAGCTACTTGCCAATATACCCAAGCTGGTGGTCCGGATTGATGATATTTTGTTTCCTGGTGAGAGCTTAGCTGAAAATCTTCACATATTAGAGGAAGTCCTACAGAGACTGTCTAAGGCTGGAATTCGGCTGAAGAAATCCAAGTGTGTTTTCTTGTCTCCCCAGGTGACTTTCTGTGGTCACATTGTAGACAAAAATGGACTACACACATGTAAAAGTAAAGTGGAGGCAATAGAGAAGGCACCTGCACCCAAGAATGTCACAGAACTACGCTCTTACTTGGGATTATTAAAGTTCTATGGGAAGTTCCTGAGAAACCTGTCCTCAATATTAGCACCGCTTCATCAGCTATTGAAGAAAGATGCCAAGTGGATGTGGAAAGTGAACCAACAAAGGGCTTTCAACAAAACGAGATGTTGCAATCTGCAACAGTGCTAACACACTATGATGACAAGAAGGAGCTCTTGCTTTAATGTGATGCCTCACCATGTGACCTTGGAACTGTTTTGTCACATAGGATGCCTGATGGTTCAGAAAAGCCAATAAGTTTTGCGTCAAGATCATTAGCCCCAGCAGAGAAGAACTATTCCCAATTAGACAAAGAAGGGCTAGCTGTGGTATTTGCAGTGAAGAAGTTTCACCAGTATCTGTTTGGAAGACGGTTTTCAATTTTCACAGATCACAAACCACTTCTGGGGTTGTTTGGACCCAAACCAACACCAATTATGGCTTCACCGCATTTACAGAGATGGATACTATCATTGTCAGGTTATGAGTTCGAGATCAAGTACAGGCCTGGATCCCATAACTCCAATGCAGATGCCATGAGCCGACTTCCAGTTCCAAGCAAGATCCAAGACCCACCTGTACCTGGGGATATTATAAATCTGGTGGAGCATTTGGAGGGTACACCAGTCACTGCCAAGCAAATAAAGTTATGGACATCACAGGATGTCATACTGGCAAAGGTACTAAACCATGTGCTATATGGCTGGCCTGAAGCAACAGAAGAGGATTCGCTCAAACCTTTCTTTAACCGGAAGGAAGAACTCAGTGTGCAAGATGGCTGTTTACTGTTGGGAAGTAGAGTGATAGTTCCTACTCAAGGACGCTCCTTAGTACTACAGGAACTGCATCAATCGCATCCAGGAGTATCCAGGATGAAAGCACTGGCTAGAATGTTCATCTGGTGGCCAGGATTAGATAAAGTTATAGAAACCACAGTCAAACATTGCTACACTTGTGAGGAAAATCACAGAAAACCCAGACAAGCACCTTTACATCCTTGGGAGTGGCCATCAAGACCATGGCCTAGGCTACATCTGGACTATGCCGGACCCTTTATGGGTAAAATGTTCCTTGTCCTGGCTGATGCAACAACAAAGTGGGTTGAAGTAGAAATGGTAGAGAAGGCAACTTCTGAGAAAACCATTGAAATCTTGAGAAAAATATTTGCAACACACGGACTTCCACGTAGGATAGTCACTGACAACGCCACAGTTTTCACAAGTTGCGAAATGAAGGAGTTCTCCAAAAGAAATGCCATTGGTTCAGTAATATCTGCACCATACCATCCATCAACAAATGGATTGGCTGAAAGGTATGTTCAAACGTTCAAGAGAAACCTAAAGAAGATGAGTACAGGATCCTTTCAAACAAAGTTAAGTTGGTTCCTGTTCACATACCACAACACCCCTCAGAGCACCACTGGTCAAACACCAGCTGTGCTGTTGATGAACAGGAGACCACATACTCATCTCCAATGTCTGCTGCCAAACACTGCAGAAACTGTTGCATCAAAGCAAGAAAAAGAACGACAAGACACAAAAGCCCAAGAGAGGTACTTCAGTGAAAATGATGACATTTATGTCGAAAACTACCGTCCAGGACCAAAATGGTTACCTGCCACTGTGGTTGAACTAACTGGACCAGTGTCATATCGTTGCAAGCTACAAGATCGGGAAAAAGTACGGAAGCATGTCAACCAAGTGAGATCAAGACATGTGCCTTATGAGCAAACAGAAAGAGACCTTTCCCAGAAGTTTTGGACACACAGGAAAACCAAGAAGAGCAACCACAGTCAAATTCACCAGTAGAAAATGAAAAAAAAACACACACACAGAGAAATCAGATGATAGGTTGTATCCAAAAAGAAATAGGAGACAAACAGAATTTTTCCAGGGAGGTTTTCATTATTTGGGCCAAAATAATGCCCTGACAAAATAAAGAGTATTCTGGTAGTCTACCCAGATACTCCGTTCAGTTTTATTTCTTGCATGTAAATTTTAAAGTTACGTTAAAGTTAAATTTTTAAATAAGGAGTTTTAGACTAAAATGGGAGGAATGTTATATATACAAAGAACTGAGCTCTGTACTGCTTAAACTCTGATCATTGCTGTATCATATCAGTCAACACTTTCACAGCTCACTAACATCCAGATAAACTATAGGTCAAATGTATATCCTTTTATCCTGGGAAAGTATGTAACATATGCACTGTCTCTGAATTGTTTTGTATGCAACTTCATTGTGCATTTGCCTTTTATATTGAATAGATGTGTTTTAGTAAGAACTGTGTTTCAATTGTGTGTGTTCCAAGTCCAAGTTTATCACACTAATCATGGCTGTGATAGGGTGATTCAAAAGAATCACCACCATGCTATTTATACCCAAAGTTTTAAGGTCCATCCACCTCCTTTGTCAGGCCCCTGTATGGCCGTGCCATTTATGTCCAAAGAAAGTCCATACATGGTGATTTTACCAAACTGAACTTTCAATTAACTTCTTTGCTATGGCTGTCCAAGCAACAACATTATTATTATAAATTGAAACATTCATAGAATGACTTACACTTAAACCTCACCAGCTAATTCAGGAATTCAGGTTTCTCATGATTTCTCATGATTTATAATTGACTGAAACACAAGTAGATTTTGCAAAGCTTGGAAAGAGGTCATGTGAAAAATCAAGAACACCTATTTCTACATCCTTGGTAGGTAATTACTAATATTTTGTTGGGTTTTCTCCTTATTTTGATAAATTAATTTTAAAAATTTCTATTTACTAGACAGAGCACTTAATGAGCAACAAAAACTTGAACAATTTACAAGTGTATTATGTATCAGATATTTGAAAAGATACACACAGTGTGAGATAAATTAAATATCACAAAGTCAATATATATTGATACTATTGATTTATATTTGATTACTTTTTTGTCTGTGCTAGATACAGGGTTTCTATAAATGGTGGTTTATCTTGTATTTTTGTGATCCTTAAAAATCTATTTGACATAGTGAAACGATCTTAAGTTTTAGATTACAACTGAATTTATGGATTAATAAATCGGTTCCTGGAAATGTGTCATCACTCTTGACTTGTAGCATCAAATGAATCTATATTTTTGGAGTGATTTCTTTACTAAATGCATAAAAATAACATAATAACAATAATATTTTATTATGTATGATCAGTTTATGAATCCAATACAGAATCATTTTTGCTCCCAAATAAATCTTCTTATATGGTAACTGGTATAGAATAGGCATCATATTTCTTTGTTTTAATCATACAGCATCAATACCTTCTTAATCTGAAATAAAAGAAAAAAAAGATGAACATGATATTAAAATGCCAAATGATACTGTAATTTACTAGGCTAGGTAATTATCACATAATCTGTAAATCCGCCAGGTAGATCAGGTCACTTAAGCCTTTTATAATAGTGTTGACCAGAGGAAGGGAAAGTCAATGTGATATTTATGGCCTTCAGATAACGAGTGTAACTTTCAAATAATTGGGAAGGTGTGAACAGTATGATTTGCGGTTTACATACTAAAGCCAAAACTAGGGTTTCCCATTGCAATATGCCACATTATAATACTTAAATAAATGTCAATTAAAGTCTTAAATTTTCATTAATTTTGCTTAGCTGACAAGTTTCGGTACAGACTTTTAACATCACTAGGCAAATAAAATGTTCTTGATTGGCTTGCCTTATAGTTGCCTTATCGAACAATGGTGTGTACATTGGACAATGGGATCTACAATATATTGTCATTGAAAACACAGGTTATAGTTCTGGACATATTTTATTGTTGATAATCCATTCTGACGAGTTTGATGTTCTGGTCACACAATTACAGTTCACACAAAATGTATAAATGTTTCCTTATGGTGCACTTTACTTTTTGTTACACTTATTAAGTCTGATAAACCCATTAATCTAAATGCACTTTATTTAATATAAACACAAATTTAGTATTGTATGTTTGAGTATGAGAAGTTAACTAATAAATGTTTGTTCTCCATTGATGAAGAAAGATTGAAACTGTGGAGGTTGAATTTTATATGTTTTTAAACATAAAATTTGATGAATTGAGATTTAGAATTTAGAATTGAATTTTGATGCTGTTTGGATATTAAATCTGTGACAGGTCAGATTATTCATGTGATATATGGAAGACTATCCTCATAACTAGCTGTGTGGGCTTCAGAGAGGGAGAGAGAGCTGTCCATAAGTAATTCTACTCTATGGTGAAATAACATAAATATATAAATAAGTGCTTTTTATTAAATTTCACTACATGTGGGTTGTTTTACTCTTTAGTAGAGATGAAGAGAATGGTATCAAAGTAACTACGTGCCTTGAATTTATGCAGTTAACTGAAAGTGTGACTACCTGGTATAAGATAGTCCAAAAACGATTTTTGTGTTGCAAACTACATTAATAAACACGATAGTATAAGGTGTATTTGCAATGAAAGGATTTGCTAGCAAAAATTGAATAGTCCAGTTGTTCAGGAAAGCATAGTAAAGCTGGACTTTTTAATTCTACTGTGAGTCCATAACAAGGAAATACCTTGCCAGACTAGTTGCAAGAATTGGTGTAACTGAGCAAAAACCCTGGTGGATGTTTTAGCTATCTTCCACATTTATGAAATGCAAAGAGGTTTGACAGTCAGCATTGACAATAATTAAAGTAATCTTAATCTACTATTGATTTTTTTTAAAAATTCATATTTAAATATGAAATATATTTGATAAGAATATAAAGTAATTCACTTAATACTCTTTTGCAGCATTTTCTTTCATTTGCATATAATTCATTTCACAATATGTTATTTGTGAACAGAATTTCTGCATATCCACATAAACCATTAATGTTACTTTGTTATAATGAAAACCATTTATTTTTATGTGAGTGATAACCTCACAATACTTTGAATGTTTCTTTTTCGAATAACATTTATGAAGGTAAATCGTGTAGTAATTGTAGACGTATAAATATATTGTAGATGACAGATTAGCAAATTATATTGGCTGATCAGGTCCAACCAGAGCTGAAAATGGTAGCATAAGAGGTGCAGGGGCTGATTATTATTGAGGATGAAGTTTTGATAGCTTTTAAATTATTTAGTTGATACTAAATAGTAAGACTTATTGATGGTTAAGAGAATATGCAGCTTCTGACACACCTGTTGTAAATGCAACTAAGAATAGACAATGATTAAATAAAAGAAGACAAATAGATGGATAAATAGTTCTTCTGTCTATATAAGTAGCTTTTGTAGTAAATAACGAAGTTGTGAGTTGTCATTTGTGTAAACAATCAGGAAATTAATACAAATAAGTGCTGTACAATTATATATATATAACAATGCATTTTTTACGAATTACCGAGTTACAGAGAGTTCGACATTGAAATTGTGCACAGATACATAAGATTATTCCTATAGTTATCATTAGTATTAAATCCCATGAGGTTGTGTACTTATCATAATTTACAACAATGTTCATACATTACAATCATGTAGTAGGGACAGAGAGTACACTGCAAGTGATGCATACATGTTTTAATGAATGCAATCCACATATGTCTAATTCAACGCTATGGTCAATGTATATTTTGATGCTTAGTTTGCGATAATGGTACCATTTAAATTAGTACTACACAATTAACAAAGCAATATAACAGTGACTATTTACATTTTGCATATGTTGCTAACATTTATGTACAGTAAACTTGTTACCTGACTGCATTGATTAGTATTACTCAGTTATAGTTTTGCACAAACGTCAATATTTCGCCTAATGCTACAGTTTCTAGAGGTCGTAGATTAAAGCCACAAGGTCAGAATAATGTAAGCTGCTGAGTGTTTGGGCATATTTTATTTTACATGTTAGTATATGTTTAAAATATAAAGTTTGCAGATTTTATGGATGAAATCTGAAAAACCACCAATCACAATATGCTCTCTGATAAAATGAATACAACTCGTGTAAAAGAACCTGATATCACATAAAATAATAAAAAACTGTTACAACTAGTGAACATAAAAGAATTAATTTTATTTATTTGGCAACTAGTACCCAAACCCATGCACCCCATCATAATACAATCGTTTAGCCTGCTGGACGTGGGGGTGGGACTGGAGGGCTCTTTTTAACTTCTATCTGTAACCTTGTATGTCCTTCGATTGCAGAATCCAATATGATGGACCCTATCGTTTCATACGCTTCATGAAGCGTGAAGTGACCTGCTATTGGTGGAGAACTACGAACCAGAACAGCAATAGTAAATTCTATTAAGGTCGACCATAAACTGACTGGACAGGCCCCTATACAGGCCGTGTCGTACACAGTTTCTAGAGGTCGTAGATTAAAGCCACAAGGTCAGAATAATGTAAGCTGCTGAGTGTTTGGGCATATTTTATTTTACATGTTAGTATATGTTTAAAATATAAAGTTTGCAGATTTTATGGATGAAATCTGAAAAACCACCAAGCGCCAATCCGAGCTAAGATGAAATGACCTTGGCAAAGGTGAGAGGGATAATGGAGGGAGCCACAGATGCGTTTTGCAAATACTGCCATACCGCCGAGCTCCGCCACAACCCGTGGGCCATAATGTGTTGGAGCTGAACATTATTATCAAATGCCATGGTAGCTCCAGATCTTCTGAAGGAATGAAACCCATGCCCTCTAATAGGAATGTGTAAATGGGTAAGGACGGTTTTCAATGCCGCTCTGATGGTGGTGTCTATAACCACGGTATAAGGAGAATTTTTGTGAACGAATAAGGGAGCTTGAGGATGGAGGGGTCTGGACTCAATCAATTCCTTGATAGCCCTGACAGGACATAGTCGGGGATTTTTAAGGTTTGGAATCTGAACAAAGTGATGGGCTGATCGATCTTGCAAGGTTTTTGTCCATTTCAACAGAATATGGGCCCCTGGATGAAGGAACAATACGTCCTGACGGAGAATGTGGCGGTATGGATCAAAAGCCGCCTTGGAATGGGGGGCAATGTTTGACATGCGCAGAAATGCAAAGAAAGCTATTAAAAAGGCAGCTCTGAAGAGGGGGGGGTCTGAGAGAATGTCGCAAGCCGCCGAAATAGAATGCATCATATTAATATCAAACACACCTCTGACTGTTGGGGAATAGGTGAAGTTAATTTTTATACTCCTAAGATACGCCCCCACCAGGGGGCTCTCTAAAGGGGCTATGTCCCAGTGATAATTTTTTGCCATGAATCTTAAAGATGACATGTAATTTAACATGACCTTATGAGAAATCTGATTGATGAACAGATATTCAAGAAAAGTAATGATGGAGTGAATTGTGAATTCCAAGGGTAAATCCATAAATAACACAAATGCCAGGTAAGTGGAGAAGTGGACTCTATGAGAAGCCCTGGTGGATGGTCTGTATGCTATCCTGATTCTGTGAATTGCTGCTTCTGCCAAGGCATTGGAAGGAGCTCCCAGATTTCGATCTACAATTATATATGCAAGGTCAAGTCAAAATAAGAGTGGCAAATCGGTTCCCAATGATAATTTTTGACTAAATGCTTCAATATATTTTCATCCACCAATTTATTAGAATGTATGCGAGATAAAGTATCAGCAATCCTATTTTCTTTACCAGCAATGTGTTCAATGATTAAATGAACATCATATATTGCTGTGTAAAGCCAAATATTCCTTATGCACAGTGCCAGAAAAGGGTCCCTAGTCTTGCCATTTTTGACCACCTGGACAACGCTGTGATTGTCACAAAAAATTTTGACGCTTGAATGACGCCAGTGTTGACCCCAAACCCTCAAGGCCAACAAGACATTGAACATCTCCAGATGTACGATTGTTAGAACAAAGCCTGGTATCTCCCTCACTGGAGTCGCATATACACGATCTCTCCAGACTGCACCCAACCCAGTAAGGGATGCATCCAGGAATAGTGACTGGGTGTCATCGACCGCGTTCTTTTCAATGAAGGTGATCCCATTGAATGAAGGGAGAAACTTAATAAACCAGTCTATATCTGCGTGAAAGGCCTTGTTTAAATAAATTTTTTGTTTATGACTACCTTCCCTAAATGTGGCCAAAATCCTATTAATAAACACTCGAGCCGGTTTCACTATCTTCTGTATGTATAAAAGTTTCCCCATCAACGCCTGAAACTTGTTTTTAGACAGGTATTTTTGACCCCTGACCTTAACACACTCTGCATAAATATCCTGTAATTTTTCTTCGTTTATGGCCATTGTGTTACTATCAAGATCAATGTCAATGCCCAAATATGTGAGGCGTTTGGTGGGGGGGGTGAGCTTCGCAATATTCAAGGGGAGGCCCAGCTCTTGCAACAGTGAACATAATTTATCAAAAGCTACGTCTGCTTTAATTTTAGGTAAAACCGCTACATAATCGTCTATGTAGCAGTGAAGATTACAATAATCTCTCATGAAGTAAGCTATGGAGTCTGATAATAATTGGAACGAAGCTGTCCCGAAGATCCAGCCGAACGCGACCGACTTATCCAGATAAAAACTGCCCTCCCACTTAATCCCCAACTTAAGGGCATCGACTGGGTCTACAGGTAGATTCCTGAAGGCTCGGGCCACATCTATTTTAAACATAACTGGGTCTTCCTTGATACTAACAATGTCTTGAACAAAGTCATCAATAGAAGGTAGTTTCAGTACTAAAGGAGTACCATCAAATTTTTCTTTAGTTACCTGATCATTTAATGCATTACCCTGGGGGAATGAGAGGTCCATGATGACCCTTCTACTATCCCCATCCTTAGGTCGTGACATTAAAGGTGAACAGTGGAAGTCTTTAGAATCCACGCTATCAACAGGACCCAGCATGGCCCCCAAACTAATTTCTTTGTTCAAGTACTTCTGTATATCTTGTGGATACTGTCGAGCCGAAAAATGATTGGATACCTCTTGGTTATGCAACCTGTCTGGAGATATCAGGGACAGAGGGAAGCCAAATTTTATGTATTGAATTAATCTGTCATCTGGATAACCCTGCAATTGTCGCTCCCAAGCTGGGATATTCAGGCCTGATATCAAAGGAATTCTTGCCATGCGATAGTTAGGTAAGTTTGTATTCCTTATGATTGTTCCTATTCTTAAGCACTTATCTATCGAATCTATGGCTACAGGCAAACGATCCGGACCAATGAATCGAAAATCTGTACTGTCCAATGCCAGATGACCCACCTTCTTGGTTCGTATATTATAATCCGACAGATCGTGGTTGTTACGCGGATTAACCCGAACGCGCTCCCTAATACAAGTCCCCATCTTGTCCTCAACAATACCATCAGTCAATGGTTGTGATTCGACCTTTATACTTTCATCATCACTTTGTACATTAATATTTTCCATCTGATGTATAAGACCATCAATTACATACTGCATATATTTCACATACGAGCAACCATGGCGCTCCCAAGCTATTTTTTCTCTCATATATTCCCAATAGGCTTGCTTTGCCTCCTGCTTCAAATCCTTTGTAATAAACTGGAATTTTGAATCAGTTCGTATTAAAAAATAACCCCTTCCTACGACTTCCATGTACTGTTCAATATCCCTGTGCAAAATTTGTAATCTTATATCTCCCTTCTCCTGAAACCACCAGAAGAAACCCTGGAGGTCAGATCCCTCTTCTCCATCTATATGCAATAGCTGCCGGTGGCGTTCGCCATGGTTACTCACAATGCGAAGCACAGTGTATGGTATACTATCGAAGTTTACCATCTGACTCCCCCACACTTTTGTTAGTTCTTCCCATGGCCCGTCCATGGAGATGGCAGCAAAGGACAATTTCAACTCACCCCAGGCATCAAAAACCCGAAATTTTTTGAACTCTGGTGCCCGACCATCACTGCTGCCACCCCCCTGGACAGCCCCAGACAATATATCATGCTGTAAATATTTAGCATTGTTCATGTTACCGTAATACATATTTTCACAACCATTATCATAAGCATTAGTATCATTTTTACACTCTTGCTTATTAACTAAATGCATTCTGTTCATATAAACACCACTTAATTGTTCATTATTGTTATCTTCATTTAATTTAACTTTATTGTCTGTAACTTTATAGACATAGCTCTGTTTTGTCCTTGATTGTTCATTATTGTTATCTTCATTTAATTTAACTTTATTGTCTGTTACTTTATACACATAGCTCTGTTTTGTCCTTGCAGGTTGTCCAGGTGATCCTGCTGGCTCCTACCTTGCTGACACTGCCTTGACCTCTTGTGATCTGACGTTCACACGAAAACTACATTTAAATTCTGGATGTGATGAAGTACGACCTTGTTTGGAACACAAGGAACAAATATGTCTGTAGATACCGTGGTTACCTTCATTGCTGCACGATCCCTCATTGTAAAATTTGCAAATACGACTCTTCTGTCCGAAGGAAGACACATTCTGACCATTCATGACTGCAATTTGAGAGGAACTGACACGATTCAGGGCCCATTGTGTGGTATCATGCCATTGAAGCCTACCTTCCTCAACCTCTGTCATTGAGACAGCCCAGGCGGCCCTCACGGCTGGCCACGGCAAGGCTACGGAATCGTTCAGTGCCAACATCATCTGCTTGAGCACATGTCGCAGCAAGGTGTTATCGTCGATTTGCAAAGCATTATTAAGCTGACCTACCGCCCACTGTTGCAGGTTCATCTCATCAAATGCCGGTTTCTTGCTGTTTGAAGAGGACACAAAGCCCTCATTGGGCCACCTCACCTCAGGTCTACCCACTGGCATATCTGTTATATTATATCTACCAGATTTTTTTCTATGTAGAAAGCCCTTACCTTGCAGAACATCATGGTGTGATTGTGTTTCAAACTGGGCCAGAAGGTCAGAAACCGTGGACGCCACGTGAGGCATTGCCCTCAACCGCTCCAAACTGGGGACAATCGCGTCCTTGTCGTAGCCTCGCCTCTGCTCCTGCTCTGCTGGTGGTTTATAATTCCCAGGATATCTACTGTCCCGTGACTGAGGATGCAGTGAAGTTGGTGCTGGCATTCCTTCCCTGGCTGGCCACTTATAAGCATTAAGTAGGCTCGCATGAGGAGTGAGATCTCCCAACTTCTGAGCGCCAGGCGATGTGACCTTGGTCTGTGGTAGTTTGAAGGTCACATTGTCCCTAGGTCCCGACTGAGGAGATGATGCTGGGGTTGAGGTGATAGTATTGTTCCGCTCCAGTCTTTCCAACCGCTTCATAACTTCCGAGTTTGACTGCTCCAGCCGGGCCAACACACTCAGTACTGTGTGATCTACAGAAGTTGACGACGCTGCTACAGTATGGGGCGGACTTGCTACAGAAGCTAACATGGATTGACTATCGTCATTAAGGTACGAACCGGCTTTGCTATTCACCAAGTCCTTACTCTTGCCCTTTTTCACAGCCCCATTCTTCTTATTCTTGCCTGGTACAGGAGTTGCCTTCTTTTTCTTAGTCGTAGTTAATGGTGACTTCTTACTAGAAGCAGGCATTCTTTTGATTTAAAAACAACTAAAACAACTAAAACCATAAAATAATTTGATTTTTCATTCACTCTTTTTAACTTCTATCTGTAACCTTGTATGTCCTTCGATTGCAGAATCCAATATGATGGACCCTATCGTTTCATACGCTTCATGAAGCGTGAAGTGACCTGCTATTGGTGGAGAACTACGAACCAGAACAGCAATAGTAAATTCTATTAAGGTCGACCATAAACTGACTGGACAGGCCCCTATACAGGCCGTGTCGTACACACTCTGAGTTAGTTTTTAATGTTTATAATACAAAATACCTCCCAATAGTTGTTTTTCTGCAAAACTTCTGCATTATGTTTAAATTCAAGAGACGAATGATTGATTCCCTATCAACAGTACTTACATAGACCTGACCACTTAATAATAGAAATGGACATACTATTAATAAAATTCACCATTTATAAAGGAGTTTGGAAATTCAACAACAGCCTCCTAAATGACAAAGGTTATACGGATATTATAAACAAAACCATTCATGAATAAATCTTAAAATATGCTGTACCAGTATACAATGTAAAAATTTTGGAGAACTGTAATACCTATGGCAATATCAAATTTACAGTTGATACTGATACGTTTCTGCAACTATTATTTTTTGCAAACAAAGAAATATAACAGAAAACTTAATTGATAAGACCGTAGAGAGCAATTTACATGACAATGTATAGTCTGACAGAAAAGCAGAGTCTGAAAAGTTAAGGGAATATAAAATAAAAGATGAGCAAGTCAGATCAAGAATTCAGTGGTCATAACAGCGTGAAAAACCTTCTAAATATTTCTGTAATCTTGAGAATCAGAATTTTGCAGACAAAACTATTTAAAACATCTTGTTACATAATAGAACTGTTGTTACTGAACAGGAACCAATTTTGAAATATATAAAGAATTATCATCAAAGTTTATTTAAGAACAGGGATGGCACTTTACATTTCATAGATTTTAAAAGTACCTTTATAAACCTCAAATATAACACAGAGAAAGACAGTCAAATAGGTGACAATATTTTGACTACAGAATTTGATGCTACCTTAAAAAACATGAAGCACAATAAATCCTCAGGAATAGATGGAATAACTGTAGAATTTCTGATGGTATTTTGGTAAAAATTGAAATATTTCGTAGTTATTGCTGCAAATAACTGCTTTGATAAAGGCTGTCTTTCAATCTCATTTCACCAGTGCTTAATAACATGTTTACCAAAAGGTAATAGGCTTATTAAAAATTGGCATCCAATATTGCTTTTATCTGTAGCATTTAAGCTGATATCAGGGGTAATAGCCCAAAGGTTTAAGAAACCTTTAGCAAAAATTATGTCTAAAAGCCAGTCAGGATTCTTATCTGGAAGACAATTAAGTGATAATACAAGATTTATATATAATTCAATGCATGAAGCTAAAATCAGTAATATTAATTGACTTTTGATGCTCATTGATTTTGAAAAAGCTTTTGACTCAATGTTATTTAAATGTATTTTTTTCTGTTTTTTTTTTCCAAAACATTTATTGAATTGACAAAGCTTTTTAATTTTGATATCACAGCTTTTTTGTTTAGTGGACCAAACTTTCAGATAAAATATTTGTAGGAAGAGGATGCAGTCGAGGTGACCCCATATCTGTTTCTTATGGCAGCAGAAATACTATCAATATTAATAAAGTCTAAGAAATATATTAGAAGGGTATAACAAAAAACAATACAGAATTCAAAATCTCACAATTCGCAAATGACACCACTTACCCTTGATGGTTCACAAGTTTTTCTACAGGTGGCTTTAAACACTTTAGAAACATATGGAACTCATTCAGGCTTGAAAATGAATAAAGAGAAAGGAAGGAAAAAAGCATGGACATGGAAAAGATGTTAGATTAAACCTTTACACCAGCCCTTGCAAAAATAAAAAAAAATGAAGTGACAAAATCGAAAAGACAGCTTACACCAATTGGAAAAAATACACTGATTAAAACCAATATAATATCAAAGGTTATACATATCTTAACCTACACCACCAATTTTTTAAAAATTAGTTAATTATCTTCTTTTTGGCTTTCTCTGGGATGATAAAACTAACAAAATTAAAAGAATAATTACTTGGAAAGATTATTATGATAGATGATCAAAATGATTGATATTTACAGTTTCTAACAACAGTTTAAAATAAATTGGCTAAAAAGAAAATTCCACCAATCTAACACACAATGGAACACCCTTCCATGAGATGTATGACAGCTTGAATAGAGTATATACATTAGGCAGCGAATGGGCAATTTAGAAAAAGGATTGCTTTTGAAAATAAAATCTAGAAGTCAGTTTCTGAGAGCTACAGTACATTTTGTAAGAGCAAAGCACCAAGTAATAATTTTGAAATTTTGCAATCTTGTAATTGGACAATACTAAATTGTCAGCAGAAGCACTTTTTTCCAAAATGGTACAATAAGGGGATTTCATTGATTGGAGATATTGTTGAGTCTAATGGAGATGTAATGACAATATAGAAATTGAAGACATTTGGTTTGAAAAGTAATTTTTAGAATATCACAGAGTGAAGATCCTACTCGTACTGAGTAAATTTATTCAAAATATAAAAAAAACAACTTTTACAGTCAAAGACCTTATGTTCCTTTTTCATCAAGCAGTTTTTATTACCAGAAAACGGATGCCCATTTTATTGCAAGATTCTATTAAACAATTATAAAAGTGTTGAATTACCCATACGAAAAAAATGGCAAAACCTGTAAAACAATCATGAGGATGATGTATGGATAAATATATTTCACAGTTGTTTCAAGTCGATAATTCAATAATATGGTTTCAATACAGAACACCTTTTGGCATTTTACCAACTAAATATTTTCTGAGAATAATTAAATGGTCAGAGAGTGATATGTGTGTCTTTTGCAAAGACCAAAAAGAAACAATTTTACATATTTTGTCACTGTTCTAAAGTTATACCTATTTGGTAGAATATCGAATCATGGATCCCCAGTAAAGTTTGGATCAGTTTAAAGGTAACAGATTCCATGAAAATATATGGATATATTGTGAGAAACAAAGATTATTGGCCCATAAATTTTGTTATACTAGAAACCAAAAAATATATTTATTGGTGTTCAAAAAGGGCTTCATGTTAAACATTTACTTTTTACATAAAGAAATAAGATATATTTTTGATAAACACAGGGCATTAGCCAAGGTGAAGTTGAATGAAACTTGTTTTATGAATATGTGGGATCATAGGATCAATAGTTTTAATATAATGTGTAAATAAATATAATATAAAGTCTAAATTTCCTGCATATGCGAATCTAATGCCACTTTTTTTCATTTTGTTCTGATAATTTGGTTAATGATTAGTTTTTCTTTTGTGAAATGCAGGTACTTCCAACTGTTCATTAACTTATCTCCTGGTTAGTTGAAGGTGAAAAACCTTCAAGTTACTTCTGCAATCTTGAGAATAAAAATTTTCTAGAAAAAACTATGAAAAAACTTAAGACACAAGATGGCAAAATTTTGAATGATCAAAAAGAAATTTTAGCATATATAAAAATCTACTATGAAAATCTGTTTGCAAATAAAGACAGCTTTTTGGAGGATGTTAATTTAGCTGAACTTTTGGAAAAAGCAAACATTAGAACTGCTTCAGATCATGAATTGGGGAATTTGATAACAACACCTGAACTTGGACAGGTTTTGAAGGCCATGAAACATAATAAAACACCTGGAATGGATGGGATAACAACCGAATTTTTGAAATTTTTTTGGGCCAAACTTACATATTTTGTTACTAATGCCATAAATTGCTGTTTTTTGAAGGGCAAGCTAACAACTACCTTGCGACAGAGTATTATAACATGCATTCCAAAAGGGAATAAGGACCGAACTCAAATGAAGAACTGGAGACCAATCTCTCTTTTGTGTACTACCTTTTAATTAGCATCTGGTGTAATTGCCATGAGAATAAAATCTATTTTAGATAACATCATTTCAAAAACTCAAAGGGGATTTATAGCAGGGAGACAGATGAGTGACTGCACTAGATTAATATATGATATCATCCATACAACAGAAAATCTAAATTTACAGGGACTTCTTATGTTAATAGATTTCGAAAAAGCTTTCGACTCTATCTCATGGAATTTTTTATACAAAACTCTGAAATTCTTTGGTCTCAGTGAAAAATTTATTAACTGGATCAAACTATTCAATAACGACACAAAGGCTTATGTTTTGCAATGTGGTTTTCTTTCTGAGCCAATAAATATCGGACGTGGATGTAAACAAGGTGATCCCCTTTCTCCATACCTCTTCCTATTTGGAGCAGAAATTTTAGCACTATTGCTTACTCTTAACCCAGATGTTGTAGGATTAAAATTATTTACCCACGAATTTAAGCTCACACAGTTTGCAGATGACACAACCCTTATATTGGATGGTTCACAAGACTCCTTACAGGCTGCATTGAATACTATGATCTATGGTAATTTCTCAGGGCTGAAAATGAACAGGGAAAAGACAAAGGTCATATGGATAGGAAGAAAGAAGCATTCAAAAGATAAATTAAAAGTTTCTGTGAATCTTGATTGGGGAAAATCAGAATTTGTATTATTGGGAATAACTTTTAATGTTGACCTGGCTAAAATGCCTGAAACAAACCTAAATAGTGCTCTAAATAAAGCTGAAACTCAGCTAAAAAGTTGGAAAGTAAGAAGATTGACCCCTATTGGGAAGATAACTGTTTTAAAAAGTTTGATACTATCTAAATTTATCCATATCTTTTTGGTTTTACCAGTACCAGAAAACTTTATTCGTAAGCTGAACACCTTATTTTTTCAATTTCTCTGGAACAATAAACCAGACAAGATTAAAAGAGCTACTATTTGTGGTGACTATTCCAAAGGTGGTTTGAAAATGGTCAATATTTATCAATTTATCAAATCATTAAAAATTACTTGGATAAGAAGAATATTTTTCCAGACTGATTGTCAATGGTTAATATTATTTAAAAAAATGTACAAAGGTACTCGGACTTTTACAAGTACAAACAAATATTGTCTTGGAAATCAATGGTGGGAAACTCTTATATTGAAATCACCAAGTACCTTTTGGACTGATGTAATAAAGAATTGGCAATTACTTTGTACAAAACAACAATGTCGCAGCAATTTTGACATAATGAACACTTGTTTCTGGTATAATTCAAAGATTACAAAAGAACCTCTCTTTTTTCAAAATTGGTATAAAAATGGAATAACAATGATTGGTGACATTACCGATAGAGATGGTAAAGTAAAACCTATAAAAGAACTGATAAAGTGTTACAGTTTTAACATTAATATACTAGATTACTTCAGAGTTAAACATCTTGTTCAAAATTTTATTGACAAATTTAAATTAGGAGACACTTTTACCTATACAAAGCCGAGTTACCCATTTCATCTGCAGATTCTTTCAAAAGCCAAAAAAGGTTGCAAAGACTTTTACAATGTACTCATGCAAAATGTGGAAAATCCCACAGCCTGGACAAAGTGGATGAATTTAGTGGATACTTCTGAACCAAATTTCTGGACCAATGTCTACAAAGTATGCTTTAAATCAGTTCAAGATAACAAATTCGTCTGGTTCCAATATAGAATTATAAATAATATTTTAGACACAAATAATTATCTGAATAAGGTCAAAATACAAGATTATAACATGTGTCATTTATGCAGTGCTTCTCCAGAAACAGTAAATCATTTATTTGCCGAATGTGATAAGGCTTTGGAATTGTGGGCTAATGTAAAACAATGGGTCACCAATCGTACCAGCATATATCTTGAATTGAATGACACAACAAAGATACTTGGATATATCACATATGATGAAAAATTTTGGGCTGCTAATTTTATTCTTATGGTTACTCGGTTTTACATTTATTGGTGTTCTAAAAAGAAACTTGATCTAAATATCTTTTATTTGAAAAGAAAAATTAAGTCTTTGTATAATGAACATAGATTTTTATCAGAGGTGAATGGTTTTCAAGACATTTTTGACAAAAGATGGACTCATTGGGTAAATATTTTCACAAATATATAAAAAAGTATGAATTGGCTTCCTCATCCTGACTTTGTTATAATTTTGTTTTAGTTTTCCCTTATTAATCATACACCAGTATATTTAAGTTTGGAATGATGTCTTTATTTAGTTAAAGAGTAACAATATATGTATGCTTTTTAGAAAACTAGTTAAAAATTTCTGAACTAGCTAGCTAATTGTTTACATCTTTTGACTTGTAAATCCTCTCTTTAAATATTGTAAACTGTTTTTGTATGTGTTTCTTTTTTTTTGTAGAGCAAAAAAAAAAAAAAAAAACTTATCTCCTGATGATAGTCTCAAGTCTCTTGACCGTCTAAAATCCTGTTTGAATGCTATTCAGGTCTGGATGTCTGAAAACAAACTCAAGGTAAACCCTGATAAAACAGAATTCATAGTTGGTGGGGCCAAAAACAGATACAAATGACTCAGTGACTCATTTCCTGTGAATATCCTGGGTAATTGTCTCTCTCCCAGAGATGTTGCTCGCAATTTGAGTGTTCTGTTTGATGCAAAGTTTTGCTTCACAAATCATGTAAATTCTGTCATAAAATCTTGTTTTATTAGCTTCAGGGACCTTCATCATATCAGGAGGTTTCTTTCCATTGATACATCAGTGGTAATTGCTAATGATCTGGTCAGCAGTCGTTTGCATTATTGCAATTCTCTATTTCGTAGTTTGTCATCCCGTAATGCTACCAGGTTCCAATATGTTAAAAATGTTCTTGCACGGTTTGTCACTGGTGCTTCTAAGTTCACTCATATCACATCCAGCTTGAAGACACTTCATTGGCTACCCATCAGACATCATATTATCTTTTAAACTCTAGTTCTTGTGTACAAGTACCTTACTACTTGCCAGCCTAAGTATTTTTCCTTTTGGTTCCTCATTATTGTTCTTCCATTCATAAATCAAAGTTCCACTTCAACAACGGTTTCTCATATGATGCCCCGAAGATATGGAATGATCTTCCACATGATATCGGGGGCCACGGTGACAGAGTGGTAACACTCTAGCCTCCCACCTCTGAGGCCGGGGTTCGATCCCCGTGCCGCCCTTAAGTGGGAAAGCTGATAGTTGCTTGCCGTTGGTCGGCAGTTTACAGTACACAACCCTAGCGAACTGTATGTACTGGTTTCCTCTGCCCTTCCAACTACCCGTCGTGATATGACCTGTACAGTGTTGAAAACTATGTAAAACCCCAAATAAATAAATCCACATGATATCCAAAGTGCTCCTTATCTTTCATGTTTCAAAAGTCGACTAAAAACATACCTATTTCAGAAATAATTTCCACCTTAGTTTCTAACTACCAAACACCGGATTGCATCCCTGGGTACGACTTGGAATATGTCTAACATCTTGATGATTTATGCCTTACAAACTGGATGGTGTGCCTTACAGTCCATATATAGGATTAAGCACTTGGACAACTGATTGATTGATTAATTCATATGTATGAACTTATGCCAATTGTTCTCATATTTTAAAACAAAATGTTCTCATGTTCTGAAAAAGTTGTTTTCTTTTTTATGGCTTCATAGTTTGTCAGTATATGAAGCTTATGTAGTGTTACTGTATGCTATGAAATATGTTAAAAGAAATATAAAAAGTTTTTGATGATTTACTTTACAGTCTTTGACTAAATGTATATATACTTTTATTAAATAAATAAATCTGTGCACATGATGCTGTAAGACATAAATATCACACATTTCATATGGTGTATATTGCGTATGTCTTTTACTTTTTGCATATTTCAACATTGTTTCTTATATTACTAATAATACAGATAATTAAATTCAGATTGCTGGATAACTGACTTCAGAAAGTTTGAGATTCTGAGTTTTGATAATCTGAGAGTCTGATTTTTCAATTCTTTAAGCTTCTGAAACCCTGACTTGAACATTCATCATAGTTTAAATTCTTGACAGATGAAGTCATTGTCACCTTGTGTATTCCACAGATAAAATTGATATCATTAATAGCATCCAGTTTGCAGTGTTCTGCAGTAATGCCTTATGTTCTGAATGGTAACTGAATGGTTGCACATTAGATGTTGGTATGTGATTGGTTGTATGTTGGATGCAGTATAGGATTGTGTAATTCTTTTTGGTTTTGGTGATAAATAAGGTTAGATAACATGAAAAGTCTTCATTCCTGGAATTGTGACCTTATTCTTCTTTTATAATTTTTACATTGTTACATTGTGTCAAAGTTCATGATCCCTGTAGGTTAATCCCACCTTGGACCTTGACTATCCACATTTTAGGGGGATTGTTTTCACCTGGTATTCCAGTTGGTGTTTTCACCTGTGACCTATTATATTGGAGTTTCCATCAGGCTTAGTAGGTTATCTTGGCCTGGGGTCAAGCTGCATATCTTGACCTTGACCTTTTTCAGGGGTAATTGTTTTCACCTTTAGCCCAGTTTGAACTCCCTTACATTATTTTCATTGTGTTACCAATTTATATACAGGCAACAGGGTTGCAGTGTTCTGCTTTGACCTATGGGTCAAGGTTATCATGTGTTAGGTCATCGGGGGAGACATGTATAGTCGTAATGTCACCTTTCAAGTCATGTGTTTTATTTTGTACTCATTTAATTTATGTCTATTCTATTAATGTCTTTACAATTGTTTTAGTCGTAACATGTATTTGGTGTATAATAAATATATAATCCCATTGCTTGTTTATTGTGGGGACAGGGACTGATAATGATATGATATGCTAGTGGTACATAATGTGGTTTTTGTAATTGAGCTTTAGGGGTAGAATAAAGTCTTTGGTTTTGTACTAGTAATGGTGCGTGTCCTCAAATGGTGTGTCAGTTTAATTTACAGCACTGCTTGTAAGTGTTTGTAAGCTTCTCGTGGGATATGCAGCATAGCTGCCGTCATTTATGAACCTTGTCCCAATACGATAATAGCACATATTGTTTGTTTAAGTGTTTGGAAAGGTCTTATGCAATCCAACAAAATACATATAATGTAGTCTTTAGCGGTATAGCTTGTTGAGTTTTTTTAAATATGGGGGGTTTCAAATAACATCTTGACTTTCAAGTATAATCAAAGTATAACAGATTAAATTTCTAGTTCAAACAATGATCCTTGATCTAGTGTTGGAATTGAAATTATGTAGATTGGGAATATTTGTAAATAGAAGAAACACATTTTTGGGATCGAAGGAAAAATGACATAGATAGACTTGCATCTGGGGTTTCTCATTGTATTTTGGCAAAGATATATGAACCATTTGATATTGTGTTTGATGGCACACACCTTAAGTATTTGTTTAAGAAACAAGAACCCAGAGGGGTTGATTCTCATGTCAGTTGGGCGAGCTCTGAAAGGACAAGCTGAGGAAATGGTCTTACACATGGGGGAAACAGTGACTCTTAAGGACGTTATCCAACGATTTGACATGCTATATGGGGATGTGAACCCACCAGAGGTTCTGCTGGCAGAGTTTTATGCTGCCACACAGAGGAATGTGGAAAGTGTTACTGGGTGGTATACTTGGTTTGAGGATCTGGCAAGTCGAAAAAGATCCTACAATAATTTCCTCAGATAACTTTCACCTAATGGTGAACACACAATTCTGGACTAAACTTCAGAATGCTACCATGAAAAATGCACTTTTCCACAAGGTGGATACTCTGATTTGAAATCCTTAATTTCTTGTGGAAGCAAGGAAAACTGAGATGGAGTTCAAGTTGAATATCAAGTCCAACCAGATCAAAACAGATGTTACGGATATGCTGAAGAACAGTTAGGATGAGATTCTAACTGAACCCACAGTTCTGGAGAAAGCAAGTACCGACACACCATGACCATACGTCATGCCTAGGGGTAACAAGGCTGGCAAGGGTACCAAATGCCAGTTCAATGGATGTTGCTTTATATGCAACAAGTGGGGGCATACCGTGCTCCCCTGACAGTGATCAATCAAAGAGCGCAATAAAAAACTGCTGGATCAAAAAGTAGGAGAACCCAGCGAAGAAGAAGTATGGTTGAAGGACATACTCTGAAGGCCTTGCTTGATACTGCATCAATGATCAGTACCACTTCACTTAAGTACTGCACCTCCAGAGGTTTCGAACTTCTTCCTCTGGATGGACTTTTGCCTGTAGAAAGTGCCAGTGGACATACCTTGCCCTACTTAGGTTTTATTGAAGGGAGTCTTAGGTGTCCAGTACAGGGTGAAGTTTCATGTACACTCATCCTGGTAGTCCCACATACTCCTTACCATGAGAAGATTCCCGACCTGTTAGGAACTAATGTCATGAATCAAAGCAAGCCAACTTGTTTTGCAGGCCAAGTATGGAAGTAGGTTTTTTCTACTATGGCACAGCAGAGGGCTATGGATGAGAAGGATGTCTTACGATCCATGCATCTTACTAATTCACTCACTCTACTACCTAATGGATGTGTCATAGTGGCTGGTCAGACGAGCTTTAACCCAAATTGCCAGAGATTGAGTGTGATGTTGAATGGATCAGACCAAGCCTGTTTACCTAAAGTAGTTCTGATAACTTCCTGTGTAACAGCACTTTCAGCACAGGATTCTGTCATTTTGTTATAGAGCTGATAAACCATTCTGCTCAGATAGTTACAGTGCCTCAGAACGCTTGTTTATGTGAGGCATATACTGTCGCTGATTTAAACAGCATGACCAACAAGGATTTGAAAATCCTTGAAGCAAACAGTTCTGATTTCCTGAAACACTTCCAACATTTTGATGCCAACCTTGAGCCAGACAAAGTGGAAGAGGTTAAACAGAAACTGCTTGATTGGAGTCATGCATTTTCTCAGCATGCTTTGGACTTGGGACTTAGAGACAAGGCAGTGTATAAAATTCGCTTAAAAGATGATAAGCCATTCAAACAAAAGGCCATCATGACACCAGGACAAAAGGTGTAATAAATCCAAAATTCCACTGTATTAAATATTAAAGATTAATAAAAATGTGGAAATACATTGTCAAGTATGGCTAGAACTTTAAAGACTTACAGATTTAAAGTTCACATTAAGGTTACCAGAAATCAAACATTTACTGGAATAAAGACTACACAAAATTATATCAGTACGGTATGTGCGTCAGAACATTTCAATTCTTAAGAAAATGTAAATACACAAATACAACACGGACCAAAGCACAGTTTAATAATAACCTGAAATATTTTACCACATTCAAATTACACACAATGGACTAGCTGTAGCAGTTCACTCATAAACAAAAATGGTGAAGCAGCTATTACAAACTCACACAATGATTTACTCATAACAAAAGTAGCAAAGCAACTATTACAAACATGCCCCAAGCAAACAATATCACATGCTTTCAACTCTGTACTTCATGGCAGACTGTATGTCAGAATAATACTAAGGATTAATAAACATGCTTCCAACTCCGTACCTCGTGTCAGACTGAATGTCAAAAATACTAAGGGGTTCACTTTCTCTTGTCAGGGGAAGTATAGGTGTATGCTAAACCTAAAACTCAAGTAGTAAACCTCGGAAATCATCAAACTAACAGAACCACCAAATGCCACAAGATAAGGTTTCCAGGGGACTTGATCCCACAACTTCTCACTCTCAAAGCCCACACTCTACCATGTTACCTATAAGGGAAATGCCTACTAGCCCAGCCAGTAGTAGTGATTTTATCTCCTTTTGGGTTCTGTTATATTATTTTTGTGCAACATGAAGAAAAAGAGAGAGAAAATTGTTTTCATTTTGTTTTGGCTTGTTGTCTTGCTTTCTCTTTAACTGAGGCCACGGTTGGTAAGTGATAACACACTCATAGCCCACCTCTGAGGTCGGCAGTTCCAACCTTAAAGTTTATGTGGGAAAGTTGGTAGTTCTTTACCGATGCTTTGCAGTTTACAGTACATAACCTTGATCAACTGTATGTCTGTTTTTGTCTGTCTACAAAACTACCCGTAGTGATATGACCTGTACAGTGTTGAAAGAGGCATGAAAGCCCAAATAAATAAACAATAAATAAATTTGCATTTACGTGTGTTTGGGTGTAAGTATATATTTAGGTGTGTCAGTTGTTCTGTAAGTTTCTTGAAACATTTTTGCATTCTGCTGAGTTAATAGCTTATGTGGTTGTTGGAATACATTGACAATAGAATTTACCCTATTGAAAATGCTGTTTGTCTTTTTGGCCCCTTGACTGTTTGTACTGGTTGTTTTTGGGTGCAAATCTTTTCGGATTAAGGCTTGAATTTGATTTGATCCTTGAGATCCTTGGTGACATCTAATTTTATGTCGGTGTTCCACCACACGGCTGAGGCTCCCAATTAAGGATTTTTGGGGGTCGGTTTAAAATATTTGCTTAGTCCCAGACCTTCTGTAAGGGTCGGTTGTGGTCGGTTGAGGCCGTGAGGAAAATCAAACATGTTTGATATTTCTCACAACTCCAACCGATTCATATTTCCTGCCCTCAACAAAATGTCCAGTCCCAGGCTTCCTCAGGCCTCCTCAGACCCAATTTTACACAGTCCTATGCTGTCCCAGGCCGCCTGTGACCCTTAGTCCCACACCTCCGTAGCTTAGTCCCAGGAAGCCTGTTGTTAGTCCCCGACACATATATGAAGCGTATGAATTTCATGCGTCTGAAAGTGAATCGGTTCCATTAGTCCCAGGAAGCCTCAGACCGTCTGCGGTGTCCTGGGACCCCAAAATCAAGGTCTGGGACTAAGCCCCGACTAAGGGTAACTGACCCTAACCGATCCAAGCCGGCGTCCTCAGGCCGCCTGGGACAACCCAAATTTAGTCTGGGACAGTCTGAGGATGCCCCAGGAGGCCTGGGACTAACATCTGATTAAGAACCGACTCTTTTCCGCGCGTCGGAAATTAAAACGAGGCGATGAGGAGGTCTGGGAATATATAAGTGACCGCGCACACATTCTCATTGTTGCTGACTGTTTCGCTACTGAGAGACGCATGTCACTGTTTTGTAGTGGTTTTCAGTTTTTTTAAATATTATTTAATACTTGAGCTTAAGGCAAATTTCACAGTTAGGAGACACATTTTACTATTTTTTTATTATTTTGTCGACTGGATTATGAGGAAAGAGAAAGGAGGGAAGAGAGGAAGGAAAAAGATGGATGAGAGGGAGAAGGAAAGTGAAGTAGAGGAAAGGGTTGAAGTTACAGAGGAAGGGATTGAGAGGAGGGAGGAGGAGGAGATTGAGGAACGTCCAGAAGCTATTGAGGAAGCTGTAGAAGAAGAAGAGAGGTGTGAAAAAGATACAGAGTGCCATTCATCAGCCAAGAGAGCCAGGCTGTGTGCAACTTTTACTGACAGTCAGGAAATTTTCATTGTGGAATTTGTAAAGCATCACCCAGAACTGTATGACAAGGAACATCCACGTTTCCACGACAGGAACAGAAGAGAGGCTCTCTGGGCAGAAATATCTGCAGAACTTGATGTCAGACGTTGGTTCGAATCCCAGCGAACGTGTTATGGCAAGCTGTCCAAGCTCCAATCTGGCCAAGCCCCAAGGGAGATGACCAAGAGATAGTCATGGGTCTACCAACAGATGGGTTTCCTTAAAACCCACATCAGACGAAAGGGGGCCAACAGAAGTTCAGGGTTCGAGGCCAGTCCAAATACCAGCAAGCAGGACCAATCTCGTGACTCTACTACTGATACAGAACACCTTGAGTCCAGTATCCTGAGGGAGAGGAGTCAGTCCATCCTTACATCTACACCTGTTTCAACAACAGACTCCAAGATTCTCGAGCACTTTGACCAGATGAGGACATTGTTCTCAGGTTTTCTGCAGCAGAAGTCAGACAGGCAGCCCTTCTTTGACTAAGTCGCATCAGAGGCTGAAAAGATGACCCAAGAAGAATTTGAAGACCTAAAGGGCAGGACATTGAGAGACATTGGAAGTATTAAGAGCAACCGTAGAAGTCAGCCACTGCCCAGAAGGTCAGCCACTATCACCACGGAGTCCTAGAGGGCCGGGATACTGCCAACAACCACTCCACAGGCATCTAGTTCCACTCAAGCAGCAGCTGGCAGCAGTTTTGTGTACTATACACCAAGCCCCATTGGCTTCGGTAACCCTACATCAGTCCTAACTGTACAGGACGAAGGGAGCAGACACAACTTAAGTGGAATATTAAGCCAGCTCCCAGATCTAACATCAACACAGATCGTCGAGCAGCCTCAGCAGCAGCAACCGCAGCAGCAGCTCTTTACTATCACCACTTCAGCACCGCCTCAACAGCAGCAGCCTCCTCAGTAGCCATCCAGTCAGGGCGGGTCTTTGACCTGCCAGGCCCTTTTCAGGGCCACCAAATCTTCCAAAAACAATTTATTAAGCTACATGTTATTCATATCCCCCTCCCAAAACAAAAAAAGTTCAGTACAAATACTTATCATAAGAAAAAAAGCCCAACACTTACACCACCCAAAACATGAAATAAATAACCCATTATAATACACTTAACAAAATAAGGCCACATAAAAAAATATTGATAAATGAACTCCAATTATGGCCAATAATCAGCCCCTTTTTAGCTTAAAATCCATGGGATTGTTTAAACTTTGTAAAAAAAGTTCCAACACATCACTAGAGTTAAATATTTTTGGCTATCACATAGCCACCAACCCAAAAGCAGACAAACCCACTAGTAAACATAACCACCAACCAAGGAACTGACAAACTAATTTGCAAACAGAATTATCCCACCCCCCAAAAAATTACACAAACACATGAACTGCACCCTGAACACATCCATTTGGTTGATGATATTTTATAATATTTTTGAAGCAAGGAAACATATTTTATTGGGACATTTGTAATATTTTAAAAGATATCATAAAAATTCTCTCTTACTTTCAGTTATATGTCTATAATTGATTCTAAATTTAAGGCAAATTAGGGTGTAGTTTTTAAAGATTTGAGAGTTATGTTTAACATTGGGTTTGTCTGTTTCTCTGTCTGCACAAGTTATGTTTAGCATGGGGTTTGTCTGTTTGTCTGTCTGTACTAGTTATGTTTAGCATGGGGTTTGTTTGTTTTTCCGTCTGTACAAGTTACATTTAGCATGGGGTTTGTCTGTTTGTCTGTCTGTACAAGTTATGTTTAGCATGGGGTTTGTCTGTTTGTCCGTCTGTACAAGTTATGTTTAGCATGGGGTTTGTCTGAAGCAAGCATAGCTCATTAATTGTTTTTGGACTAATTGGTAGTCCTGAAAAGGACTGTTCATTAGTCCTGAAAAGGACTGTTATAGTTAGTCCTGAAAAGGACTGCTTACTGCAGCAGGACTTATATTCTGCCATCTTGCCAGGCAACTGCTCCCTCATTATTGAAGTAGTCCTTCAGGTAATCCCTCTGTCTTTTGGCTTCTCTAGCAGGGTTTCTGTCTTGGCCACCACCAGCAGTACCACGAATAAATACACAATCACCAGGCACATCATCATCCTCCCCAGGCTGCTGACCACCATGTTGACCTTGGTACTGGCTTCTCAGTATGTTGTGCAGAACCACACAGGTAAAGACCACTTCCCTGACTGTTGCTTGGGGTAGTTCAATGGTGGTCCTCATCACTCTGAATATTGAGACCAGGATGCCAAAAGCATTTTCAACAACTCTCCTGCCCCTTGATATTCTATAGATGGCAATCCTTTCCTCTCTTGTTAACATCCTTCTGCCATAGGGTTTCATGAGCCAGGTCTTCAGGGCAAAGGCATCATCTGCCAGAATGAAGTAGGGGACATATGGACCACCCTGGGTTATAGGTGCTGGGTCAGGGAAGCCTATCCTGCCATCTTCAATCCTCCTCTTCAGCTGAGAGGGCATGTGGAACATTCCACCTGATCCTGAATTCCCTCTCCAGTTCTTTCCACTCATCTGGAGTACTAGGACATTTGAGGTACTCTCTTGTGAACTCATCCTGGATGGCCCTGCAGACCACTGGTAAAAACTTGGAAATGGTGGATCTTCCAACCCTGAACTGACAGGATAATGATGTGTAGGACTCTCCAGTGGCCAGATATCTGATGGTGATGGCTAACTTCTCCCCAACACTGATTGGTGCTCTGTAGTTGGTGGCCTGCCTGGCTAGACGTGGTTCCAGTCTGGTCTTTATCATTTCAAAAAATTCTGGGGTCATCCTCATGTAATTGGTGAATCCTGGAATATCTGTGGCATACAGATCAGCCATAATGTTGTGGTAGACCCCCTCTCCTCTCTCTGCAGTAGCCATGGCCTGACCCACATGTTGTGCCTTCTTCTAGGTCTCTGTATGGGTGCTGGTGGTGGTGCTGGTGGTGGTTGCTGTGGTCGACGTAGAAATAGCAAATACATGATTATTTGTAATTGAATAAAAACCAAAAAAGTCCTAAGTTGTTGTTGAAGTTGCCTTAAAAGGTGGCATCCTGCAGTGTTCCTAGAAAAGCAATGATGATTAGATCGCAAATTTTATATATATATATATATATATACCCAGAAAATCCAGCAACTTTGCAAAACAAGAATCGGTGATCCTGGTTTCGGGAAGACTGAGGAGGCCTGAGGACGCCGGGACTTAATCGTGGGTTAGTCGGGGCTTAGTCCCAGGAGGCCTGAGGCATAATAGGACCCAGTCGGTATGTGTACGACATGATTGTGGTTGAAACCGACCAGAAAAGTGGCTTAGTCGGTTCTTAGTCCCAGACCAGTCGGGCACTGTCTGGGGCCGCCTGAGGCATCCTGAGGCTTCCTGAGGACGATCTGTACTTAATCCCTGACTTCAATACCGACTCAGTATTCCCGCCCATTTTACCTTTTTTTACACTGACTGTCCACGATTTATGCCCCCGTTCCACCCAGCAATTAAGGCCCACGATTAAGGAAATTTGCAAGTCATGAGTGAATCTTGGGTAAGTCGCAGACCGTCTCTTGTAGTCGTTGCCTGTCATGAGCAATATCAAACATGCTGTCCCAGATGGCCTCAGACAGACTTTTGGTCAGTCTGCGACAGTCTTATGCATTCTTGAACTGCCAGTCTCTGACCAAGGAAATACTGTCCCAGGCAGTCTGTGACTAGTGGGCGACTAACTCATGTATATTTTTCCCACGCTTTCTTATCCGTGACCCTTATTCGCAGACTGTCGGCGAACATCAAAAATTGTCTGAGGACGCCTGGGAAAGCTGGCTAACAGTCGCCGACAATTCTCACGCTCACACAAGATTCCTGCATGTGCAAACATCAAGACAGTCGCCGACTGTCCCAGGCTAATGCAGACAAAGAGAAGACAGCCTGGAAACATCGGGGATTGTCTGGGGCAGCCTGAGATCAAAGGCAAAATTGCGTGACAGAATGTGTGGCGGGTTTGTCTGCGCATGTTGGATACGCACTAGTTTTTGTCGTGGTCGGCGACTATATAAGGAGACCCCCAGCTTGCTTTCACTTTAACTGGTACTGGCTGGCTACTGAGAACGTCGACTGTGTCACAGGGATTTTACTTAGGGGATTTCAGTTTTTATTTTGATATATAAGTTGAGCTTAGGGCAAGTTTCACAGACACATTTTGCATTTTTTTTATTTTACGAGATGTATCAGAGGAAAAGGAAGAGCAAGCAACAGGAGGAGAGGAGAGAAGAGGCTACAGGGAGGAACCCACTGGTACTGTTGCACAGCCTACACCACTCCAAGCTCCACCTAGTGATGAGATACTGCCTACTACTGAGGCAGCCGTTGATGATGAGGAGGAGGAGCAAGTCCCACAGAATGCACCACTACCTGTTATTTCGAAGAGATGTAGGCTAGTGACAGCCTTCACAGATAAGGAGGAGGATGCCATCATTGAATTTTTGCAGAACCACCCAGAAATTTACAACAAGGAGCACGAGAGATATGCAGATAAATATCACAAGGAAGCTCTATGGGTAGAGATTGCAACAGAACTGAACCTTTTGGCAAGGTGTCGAGGAACAAGTCTGGTCAGGCTCCAGCCAATTTCACACCAAGACAGAAGTGGGTTTATGACCGCATGTCCTTTATGCGTGGCCACATCCGCAGGAAAGGGAAAAACATAACAGCAGGGCTAGAAGCCAGTAGTTCCAGGGTGCACAACAACAGTACTCGCTCCAGTACGGACGTTGAATCACTAGACGCAAGTGGCAGATCACCTGTTAACTTGGGGCCGTTATCTACAGACCACAAGTTATTGGAACATTTTGATACCATGAAGACTATGGTGTCCAAGTTTGTTGAGAAGCCAGGGGATGAAAGAACACTTTTTTTTACTTTGTGGCATCTGAAGCGAGCAAGTTGAGCGAAGAGCAGTACCACACTTTGAAGGGGCAGGTCTTCAACGCACTGCAGAACGTCTCTGCCAGCAATTTGAAACCCGCAACTCCAAGTAAAGCTCCAGCCCTAGCTCTACCACTGACTCCAAGGCAAGCAGCACCACTGCCAAGAAGAACAGCTACCGTAACTTCAGATACACAGGCAATGGGGATTTTACCACCACAGGGACCCACGAGACAAGCTGCAGCTTCAGCTTCCAGCAGCAACTTGCTGTATTACACACCGTCACAAGTGGGATTTGGACAGGATGAGAGCAGTCGTCACAACCTGTCTGGATTTTTAAGTTTATCAGACATCACAGGAGTTACAGATGTCAACAGTCCACAGGTCTTCATTGCGTCACCAGCACACACCTTCAACTTCCCAGCAACCTATGCAACAGCAACAGCCGCCTCAGTAGCCAGCCATATCCCAGCCTGCTTTCGGCCCTTTTAAGGGCCCCCAAATCTTCCAAGAACTTTTATTAAGCTGTGTTGCTATACTCATCCCTCCCCAAACACTTACAAAGCTCAGTATAAATACTTACAAAGACATAAAAAATAAAAAATAAAAGTCCAACACTCACACTGACCCCTCAAAACACAGAAATAACAGTACATATTTTCAACAAAGGCTTTTCAACTTTAATTAATTTCCCCTATCCAATATGGCCATAGAAATGCTAGTTTAATTGCCCCTAGATAAATAAAAAGTTAAAGTTTTAAAGAGAAAGAAATCTTTAAAGCTTTAACATTAAAAAGAAATAATATGAAAAAGGGGCCCATGGAGGTCTCCACATTTATGTAAAATTTAAATGGATATTTGGCTGAAGATTTCGGCTGTTTTAAATTTCCCAAAATTCTTCACAATTAAAAGTGTTGCAGAAACAAAACTTTGGTCATTTTAAAATGACCTAGAATTCTCAGGTTTTGTGGGTTATGTTGAATTAGCCATATAAAATCAGTCACATTTTCCTTTAAATGAACTAAAGTCACTTCATTTCCATCCAAAAGCTTGAAATTGAAATATTGGCCACTATTTCAACTGAAAATAAAATCCAAATATTTTGTGTTGGCTTCAGATTTCACAGATATTCTTGCATACAGTTCAAGCAGATATGCATTCATTGTTTTTTTTTGAAGCAATAACACTAATAATTTAATTTTCATCTGGTGAATGGTACCAGTGGTTGAGGTGGTGGTGCTGGTGATGCTTCCTTTTGGGTTTGAACCCTGATTTGATGCAATAGTTACCAGATCTATTATTATGATGAGAAACAGAAAAAGCCCCAACTTTCATGTTACAAATGCCTTGGTGTCATCTAGTTTGTAACCCAAACTATGTACATGTGTTCAGGTGCGGCTGTCATATTAAAAAAATAAGGTTACAATTGGGTTAAAATGTCAAAACACAAAAATCACCATTGCTGCCTGGGTATCCCTGGGATCATCCTGCGACCAGTCCTCAGATGGTCACAGACGGCCTCAGACGTCCTGCGGGAGTCTTACACCTATCTTGGGACAATCGCCGATTATTCTTGGGTCTGGTCGCAGGCAGCCTGGGGTTGCCAGAGGTTGCCTGCTACAAATCTTGGGCAGTCGTGGATGGTTACAGGCTTAATCTTGGCCCAGTCTGGGACTGGTTGTGAGATAGTCGGGGACAATCTGAGGCTACTGCAGGCAGCCTGGGATTAATCTTGAGGTCTGCCCAAGATGACCACAAGACTGGTTACTCCACCCATTTTTGTCAAGAATGTACAAGATTCTACAGGAATAAGGGTCGCAGACTGAGTCGGCGGCCAATCGCTCGGTGGAACGAGGGCATAAGGGTCCCAGACAGGATCGGGGCTTAATCCTTTGGTGGAACAGGGGCATTAGACTGTTGCTCTCTGAGTTCAAATGGCCACAAGTGGCAATCCTGAGGACCTACTACAATATGCCCATTGACTAAATCCTTGAGCATATCCTGCATTTTTGATAATTTAAAGTTCTAGAACTACTCTTGTAGTTCTGATTTACAGGGTAAATTTGATTTGAACTTGACTCAATCTACTTCTACATACAGAAGAATAATGGCCTTTCTTACCACACAATGGACAAATTAATGTTGCATAGCAATCACTATTGCTTGCACCTTTGCTTTGACCTTAGTGTGACACTTATTTTGTACATGAACCGTTTTGTAACCGAAATTTCAAATCATTATTTTTGATTGATCAGTTTTATGATTTTGCTCTTGACTGATCCTCAGTTGCTGTCGTCTCACCTTGACTTAGAACGGTGCATTTAAAGAAGTGGAGAAGTCATGTGCTGCTCCAAAAGTAGGTGCTTTTCAGGTTGTAACCTCTGGTGGTAGTGGTGCATTTGATGAGGAACTGGTCACATTTGGATGCTAGGTTCTAGTAGATGTCTGGTCCTGAGGTAGATACTGCAACTGTGGATGTGCTACCTCCAGCAGAACTTGACATTGTCTGACATGGGTCAAATTTTAAATGAAAATCTGTTTCAAGTAATTAATCTTTTGGATTGTTATATTCTACAGATGATTCATTTTCTCCTGGGTTGGTGTCATCCCATGAGGATTCCTCTTGTTCTTCATTAGGGAATTGTTGACTGTTTCTTCTTGTTGTTGCTTTAGGTTCTGTAATCGATACCTTGTGGGATATCTAAATTTGTCCACCACCTTCTATCTAATTTATTAACTGTTTTTGTGTCATATCCTATTACCTGTTAAAATGTTGTTGATTGGCTTTCGAGAGTATTGAGATATGGTTGCCTTATCCAGCAATTGTGCAGTGTAATATCCTCAAACATATCAGTTATGTTAACACCTGGGCTTTTGGGGATTCTCCTTTTGCTCAGCTGGTTAAAGAGCTAGATTTCTATATATTTCTGTGTGTAATTGAAAGTCTGTGGAATCGACTCCCAGCAGAACCAATCAATTATTTCTTCTCCCACTACTGCTGACATTATGCAATGAGATCTGTAAGTCCATGGATTGTCATTGAAAACTAAGGATACTGCTGTGGACATATTTTGTTCTTAATAATCTACTCTGATGAGTATGTTTCAATCACACAATCACAGTTGACGCAAAATAATTCTGTGCACTTATTTTGTATTCTTCTATTTTATCTAATAAACTCAAACATCAAAATATAAATACACTTTATTTAATCTAAACACAAATTATGTATTAAATATTGAAATTTGTGCAATTAAATGATAAATGTACGATTATCATTGATGGATAAAGTTTTAAAATTATGGAGGTTGAATTTATGTAATGTTTTCAAATATAAAGATTAGTGAATTGAGATTAAAAATTTAGAATTAAATTTCAATGTAGTCAAATATAATTTTGATGCTGTGTGTTTTGATGTTAATCCTATTCTGCCACATCTGAAAGAGGCATCCCTATCAGAAATACAAATAACCATCTCATGTTTGTATACTTGTGTTTTCATCTTAATCCTATTCTGCCCCATCTGAAAGAGGCATCTCTATGAGAAATACAAATAACCATCTCATGTTTTTATATTGTGATAGGTCAGATTATTGATGTCATACCTGGAAAGACCACACAGACAACTAGCTGTGCGGTTTGGAGAGAAAGAAAGAGCTGTGTGTAATTAACTATGTGCTGAAATACTGCAAATATATAAATAAGTGCCCTTTATGTAATTTGACTGCATGTGAGTTGCTTTTCTCCTTGACTAGTGACACTGAGAATGTTATGATAGTACACCATTCAACAGCTTGGGAACATTTGGATTCAGCATTTACAATGGTGGAAGTTGAACTTAAAATATTGGTTGAGATATTGTCAGTTGTGTTTTTATCCTTAGAGTTGATGAAAATTTCAGTGTTTTATTGCTGACACCAGCACAGTTAGGTCGTTGTAATTTAAAACCTTATAGAGTGTACCACCTATTCAGCATTTACAATGGTGGAAGTTGAACTTAAAATATTGGTTAAGATATTGTCAGTTGTGTTTTTATCCTTAGAGTTGATGAAAATTTCAGTGTTTTATTGCTGACATCAGCACAGTTAGGTTGTTGTAATTTAAAACCTTATAGAGTGTACCACCTATTCAGCATTTACAATGGTGGAAGTTGAACTTAAAATATTGGTTAAGATATTGTCAGTTGTGTTTTTATCCTTAGAGTTGATGAAAATTTCAGTGTTTTATTGCTGACATCAGCACAGTTAGGTCGTTGTAATTTAAAACCTTATAGAGTGTACCACCAAGTCACCATTATGAAACATGAGGACCGTCACATTGGATGTTTTTCTGCATCATTATATCTGAATTGTTGACAATTTTCAAAGTAACCATTAGTGTGGTTCTGAAACTATGCTAATTTTACACCTAAAAATATAACAAGGGAAAATTAAATTGCTACATTTGTTGATGCACATTGGGAGTACATTGAACACAAATGCAAAGAGGTTATATATAATAAGTTTCTACTGGGAAGAACATGTGATAAAATCCAATATACAACCTTTACATTTTTCCCCACATGTCTTCAGCAGCATCTTCTCAATCTCCACATAATGGCATTTGGTGCAATTTGAGGCAAACTCAAAACCTATTGTTATGAGTGAATATAGTGAGTACTTCTTCAGTGTATTTCTCTTCCAGTCACAAGGCTTTCGTATCACGTTCTACAAAAAATAAGCAATGTGTTATTTTACGTGTTCCATATTTGATACATCCAGTAGATCACTTCTGTAATGTATGTAAATGAACATCATTTTATTTTATTTTAAAATAAGTGTACATGGGCACAGCTACATGTCCCCCTTGACCCATGCCCCACAAATAATAATTTCCAGTTGAAAATAGTGGATAGTCCTTTTCATGAATACTTTGAAAATATCGTAATTACCATTGGTTCATCAGCTTTTGTGATAGCTTGTGTTTATCAGCCACCTGATTTAGGATTTTTTGCAATCTATTTCAGTACCTGTCTTCAGTGAGCAAAAATTTCTTGATCTCTAGGGATTTCAACATACATGCTGTTACAACTTCCAAGGATAGTGAAAAGTTTCTGAAGTGTCTTGAGTCATGTAATATCAATCAACATGTTCACAAACCCATCCACCTACATGGATACATTCCTGATCTCATCCTCACTCCTGATGAATCCAGGAAATGTCTGGTTCAGTGAATTCATCTCAGGCCATGCCCTAGTGTTGGGTCACCTTGATTTCATCAGCCCTTCTGTACTCAGGTATAAATATGTTACCTTTTGGAGATATCACAAGATAAAATGGATGGTTGAAGTATGTTCTGGCCAGTTGTTCATTTGTTAAATGCCCTGGTAATACTGCTAGTGTTATCTAAATGACAGTGGCCTAAATGATTTCTTTGATAAATACAATCCTCAGATGTCTCACACTTGCATTAACAATGCTGCTATATGATTCTCAGATTCTTATATGCTGGTAAAGGATCTGAAGTGCCAGTTTGAATGCATATGGGGCAAGGATAAATCACCACAAAATTTAGCTAAACTGCATAAGCAGATTGCCCGTAGCAATGCATCAGTAAACAATGAAAATGCTCAGGATTCAAAGAAATTGTGACAGGTCTAATGTCAGGCACTGCATTCTGAGCCCGAATGTGATCTCCTTTCCCATGAGTCTCAGGAATGTATTCCTAACCCCTTTAGAATTAAGATTAGGGACTCATTTTTAGCACTCATTCTTTAACTCTAGATGTTTCTTTGGACCTGCCTTTTTGACTTCTTTAAAACAGTTTCTGAAAAAATCCACAAGGAAATCACCAACAAAAGCTTGTTTAGTGATCTTTTTGCTTGAGGTGTGAGGTGTGTTTTGACATTCTTCTGCCCTCAATCACCAAACCTCTTAATTGTTCTCTGTCTGTAGGCATTGTGCCTGTCAGGTTTTAAAAAGCTGTTGTTACTCCACTGATCAAAAAAGCCACAGTACCACCCGAGGAGTTCAAAAACTGACAACTATGTCAGGCTTGTTCATTATTTCCAAACTTATTGATAAAGTGGTTGCCTCTCGATTTTTATGACTATACCTGTTCAAATGGTCTTGCGAACATCAACTTATAAGTTAAGTCCATCTTGCTCTGTCTAAAGGTGAGGCCACCGCTGTTGTGCTGCTTGACCAATCAGCAGCATTTGATAGATTGACCGTGGTACACTCCTAGATTGTTTGAGTTCTTGGTTGGTGTTGGACTGGTTCAAATCCTACCCCTCTGATTTTATGCAGAGTGTAATATTGTCTCCATTCTATCCATTTTATGCAAAAGCTCTATCCTTGGTCCAATACAAATATTTCTTTTATACTACTTGGTTGCAAAAGCTCTATCCTTGGTCCAATACAAATATTTCTTTTATACTACTTGGTTGGTGTTGGACTGGTTCAAATCCTACCCCTCTGATTTTATGCAGAGTGTAATATTGTCTCCATTCTATCCATTTTATGCAAAAGCTCTATCCTTGGTCCAATACAAATATTTCTTTTATACTACTAATCATGCCTTGGCCAGCTAAAAAGTTGTTGTCTACAAAGAACTTGAAGCTAAACCCAGATAAAATTAAATTCATTATTTTTGGTTCAAAAATACATAAAAAACAACAAGTCTTTCCCTTTAATATTGTTGGTAATTTCCTGCAGAAGCAGTCAGGAACTTTGGTGTATTTGTTGATAGTGATTTTTCCTTTTCAAGGCATGCCCAGAATATATGTAAGTCCTGTATTGCTCAAGTGTCTCGGAGTCTCAGAGGCTATCTAACACGTCATGCTGGTTCAATGGCTGTGAATGCTTTGGTTGAGAGTCAACTTGACCATTTTAATTCCTTGTTTAGGATTCTCTCAACTCTTGATCTTTGTCTACAATGTGTTAAAAAGTCTAGCTAAAATAATTACCAACAACACCAAGTATTCACACATCTCCATTGGTTGCCTACTGAATACTGTTCTATATTCAAGACTGCTTTTCATGTGCAGAAGATGCTACATAGTGATTATCCAAAATATTTTGTAACTTTCATTAAACCTAGACATAGTGTTTACAACAGATGTAAAAGCCAAGCTGATAGTCTGTTCCTTGATGTAGCGCACAACACTTAGTCATTTCAGTGTATAGGTCTTAGCATTTTGGCCTCAGTTTTGCTTATGATGCTCCAAATATTTGGACCGATTTGCCTGATGATGTACATTTAGAAACTTCACTTATTCAGAAAAAAGCTCAAACCCTATCTCTTTCCACAATCATACCCACCCTAACTTCTGCTTGTCTCTTTTTCTGTCTGTGGCCCTAACACCTGCTATGTCTCAGGTTAATGATAACACTTTTTTTGCTTTTTCTGTTTGGTGTGCCAAAAGTCTGTCTTTAGATGGAGATTAAGCGCTATAAAATATTATTAGAATTAGTATAAGTTTTGTCTCCTTTACATTCTCAGTTTTGCAACAAGTTTAGATTTAGTGATGGTAATCCCGGTCACTGATTCTTATCAAATTTTATTTCTTGGTTAGTTAATTTATCAATATCAATATTTCATCGATTATGCACTTAACCATTCAGTATTTTTGTTGATTAAAATTGTGATAAGTTACAAATTATGATCAGTCACCGAATAATAATGATATAAATTTAAACTATCCAGAGTATAAGCAACTTCTTATTTACTTTGGCATCAAATTATAAAGACCTCATGTGTCCAATGCCTGCACTGTGACAGAGAAGGCAACCTTGTCACATTGCTTCCTCCTGTTAGAAGCCAAGACAAACGAAATCCACCTGAATAAAAAGTGAGATACTTAATTAGATTTATTTTGATGAAAACTGGAAAGTAATATTGGATAAATATTTAAGAAAAATAAAAGTGGTGTGACAGATACAATAAGAGTACGAGGATGATGAGCTAGTTAAAGGAACTCCAAGAAATGCCAAATGAAGTCAAAAATAAGAAAGAAGGACAAAACATCCAACCGCGAGTGGAAGAATAATAAAAAGTCAGAGAAAATGAAAAAGAGAACAAGCAAAATGAAGAGAAAGAACCAGATGGAGACAAGAGAACCCCTTCCACGACAGCAGAGGTATCTGAATCTGAAGGTGTTCTACCACCCATGACTACAACAAACCACAGAAATGGTCTAATGATCAATGCTACTGTTGAATAAAGTGCCTACCTTTGACAACCGATGTTGTACTGTACCGGCACCGGCACATCCACAGGAACTGTGATCCCCCCAAAATGCACTGGCCATGCACATGCAGATGACACAAAACTACAATAACAGCTATAATAGCAACATCAGTTGGCATACCTCCAAAGACTACCATTTCTTTACTGGCACTTACAGTGAGAGTGCCGCATTATACCAACACATTTACATACATGTCACTGAAAGATTGGTGAGCATAGTACGGCCCTGTTAAGAGCCTGCTTGGTCATTTGGGGTTTCTTCTGGTTACTGTGAATCACTATTCTAATATTTTATATTGGGGCCTATCCCCTTTGATTGTTTTTTTATTCCTGGCCAGTGAAATCACTGGTCAAGGTTTATTGACTTCTAATGTGCTGGGGTTCTTCATATTATTTCCAGCACGATAGAGGGAACATGAAAAGAAATTTACTATTGGAACTGATTACAAAGATACTTGGTTTTAGTTTTTAGTATTTTATCACTGATATTTTCTGTTACAATATCCTGGGACAAACCAAGAAAACACCTGTAACTAATGCTAAAAGGAAAAGATTGACGGTGTCAGCCAGGGCAAGAGTTTCAACAACTAAGAGGAAAATTACAGCTGCAGAGGGAAATGGCTCATTTATTCAGCACATAAACCCTGTAAGTACTGTTAACGACTTTGTGAATGATTCTACTGGTGATACTACTATTATTCAGTACTTGAAGCGAATTGAAGAATCATATCAAGCCCTTAGCCGTCATATTGACAACCTAGAAAATAGGTCAAGTCACTCAACACCGGTTCAGAGACATCCCCAGATGGATGGAACCATTAATGAATTTCACAGACCTGTCGTAGATGCCCTTCTGATGTTATTCAAAACAAGGGGCTCACACATACATTGGCAAGAGGTTTAAGGACATGGTGCGTCACTGGGGCGTCAGGAAGTAAATGTGGTGGTTTTTTATAGTCTAGTATCAGTTTATTTTCTCTCACTCGACTTTACATTTACACCCTGCCCTGGGTTTCAGAACTTTATTCACACATGTTATCTGTCTCAGTTCCCTCAGGGAAGATACTAGGGAGGTCCCACAATACAGCGCTTACACTATGAACCCACTAGCAGCCAGGTACCTATTACTCCTGGGTGGAGAGAGGCACAGTCCAGGTTAACATCTTGACCAAGGTTGTTATCCCAAATGAAACAGTCGGCATCACCAGGGATCGAACCCACCACCCTTGGATTATGAGTCCAACACCCTATCAACTGAGCCACAACAGACCCTAAGTGAAGTGACGCATACACGGAGGGAAGATCTCAGGATACAATATTGCCATCCCTAGCTACTCTTAGAAGCAATCCAATGTTGTCAGAGTCAGAGGCTAACGATATGGTGTCATATGAGCAACAAGCAAAACTACAAGCGACTTCAAGGTAAGGCTCCTCACTGTTGTTCTGGGTGTTACAATGTATCAGATGCAAATTCATCATTACCTCAGTAGCGTTGCCCCAATGAAGGATTTCATGGCAGTACAGGAAAGAAAGGCCTTGTTGATGACGAATTATCTTTTCAACAGTGGGTAACTTGTCAACTTAACAACATAAGTCAAACCCTTTATGTCAAAGACCACACACTTAGCCGAGTTTAGGACAAAAGTCTTAAATTTAAATCTAAGTTTAAGACACAAGTCTTAAATTTGAATCTAAGTCTGGGGCCGGTTTCACAAAAGGTGTAAGAATTGGCCAAGTTTTTGGCTTATTCAGGAACTCAAATCTAAAGCTTTGGTCTTAGCGAGGTCTGGGACTTAAATGGATTTCAAAAAGGGTGACTTAGCAAAGACCAAGCTTACTGAATAACCATAGTGGTTTCATGTGTCATGTGATCTTTTATTTCTATTCAAAATATACTATTGGTGACATAAGTGATTTGTTTGGCACATATTCTCTTGTGTGAAAAGCCTTGTAACCACATAAAACCTTTCCATGGGCTACTTTAGGGAGTGTTCTATACATTTAGTACTTTTACTGCCATTTCAAATTGGGAAAAGTTGAAAAAATATGGCAGCGATATTTAAGTCTTTGTTAACAAAGCTAAGTCCACTATAAGGCAGTTTTGCCTTTGAGCCCAAGACTTTGCCAAAGCCTAAAGTTTGCTGGTTTGTCAAATCTAAGGACACAGTCTCGATTTGAATAAACGACAAAAGTCTTTACTTTAAGTCTATGTCCATTTTTTAAACAGATCCCAGGTGTTTATCACATAGAATATGCTATATTAAGTATATTCATAGTCACAAATTTCACGTACACATATATTGCTGGATTAGAATGGGACAAGCTATTTCTACAAACAGAAGATCTGTTTTCATAAAAAAAAGTGTTTTTAAGAAAACTGTCTTTCAAATATTACAAAAATAGCTACAAGCTTTTATTGCATTAAACTCAATCCATAAACAAGAAAATAAAATTATTGAAAGTTAAATTTTGCTTTATAGCTACATACTTGCCTTTGGAATATACAATATTTTGTCTAATATCTTAGCAAATAAGCAACTATTTTCCTTAAATTAGAAAGAGAAATAGAATTACAACAAAATGCTCTCAAAATGGTAACATCATGCTAGCACTTATAACTTTAGATCTCTCCTGAAAAATAATGTCCCTAAAAATGGAGAGAAAGTGAAAATCAGTTGTCTCTCTACCAGAAAAAAACCTTCCCAATCTAAGCCGCTCAAAGACTAATTAATTTGTAAAATGACATACACTGTCTATTCAATAGTAAAGGCTTGAAAACCTTATGGGCCTGTATAACTAGTTATACAGATCTCATTGCTCTAGATACTTTTAAATAAAATTTTCTTGTTAATGATTTGTAAGAAATCTATTGGTTGACCTTTGACCTGAGTTTAAAAATTCCCACTCAAAGAGTGCCTTCTGGTCACTCTTGGAAGGGAAATCAAGCTAGTCAGTTGCATTGTAAATTTAATTCTAAAAAATTGTATTTTTATCTTTTATGTACTGGTTTTTTTTACTTTGTTTTCCAATACTTTTATGGCATTTAATACCCTGCGACAGATGGACTGCATGTGTTGTTGTCATTAATATAGTAAAATCCTCATGTGTGTTCAGCACTTGGGTGAGTGTTATATAACTCCTTGTATTGTGTAATACCATAGGCACGTGTACTTGTGTGTATAGTATTGATAAAGTATTTAAACTTCCTGGTTGTTTACACCACTCGTGTGGGTGTTATGTGGCTTCTTGTATACTGTGCTTTGTGTAATACAACAGATCTGTGTAACGTGTGTGTTTATAGTATTCACAAAGTATTTTAGTATTTGCAAACTTTCCCCGTTGTTTCCAATACCTGGGTGAGTGATATGTAACTTCTTGCACTGTCTACTTTCTGTGTAATACGACAGATCTGTGTGTGATTTGCTGTAACATTGATAAGTACTTTAGATACTGCATTTATTTGACACCAAACCATTAAGTATGTCAAAACATCTAGTATCTTAGCATTGATAAACCTTCCTGTTAGTTCTACTACTCCGGGGAGTGTTATGTAACTTCCTGTATTGTGTAGTTGGTGTAATACGACAGATCTGGGTAATTTGTGTGGTTATAGTACTGAAGTGAAACTGCCACTTACCCTGCTTTATAACAGGACTTCTACTAATTGTACACTGTAGCTGTGTAGATTTACTGTATATATACCTGGACTGTGTTATAAAACACAGCCCAGACGTCTCTCCAGTTGAATCTGTGACAATATATATTTCTGTATGTTGTCTTCTCGAATTCAAACCAAAGAGTGCCTACTTCCGGTACTCGCGTCTTTAAGCTGGTCCCCGATCTTCGGTGACTGCTAAACCCCGGATCCCAACCCCGGATCACCACATTCTCCTCTGTGGTGTTTTTTGGTTATCCTTTAGACGCTAAGGTTAGGCAATTATGAACTACTGTAGCCACCTCGATGGCTACTTAATAAAACATTTAAAGTTACCACAACTACTATAAGGAATTACTTTGGTTAAATATATCTAAGACTTTTTGGTTAAAACTATTTTCTACTGTTGTTATTTGCACATTTACATGTTCAAGGTTACATTCAATAGTCCATTAAATTTACTTTTATTAAAAATACTTTTTTTCCAAATTATTACTTTGTTACAGACATTTTACTTTTTCGTTTATAATCTTGTGAATTTAATTTTACACATTTTGCCTTTACCTTTTGGTATGTCAGCTTGACATACCCTGAGAGCATTGGGTAGCTCTCCCCACACCTGAGTGCTAAGGAATGTCGGCGTAACGACAAACCCAGCAACTCTCCCCCTCCCCCTTCAATGTGAGAGGTTGTAGAATCGCCTGGCATTGTCCGAGGTGGCCTTGATGACATCTTCCACCTGCAGACCCTTCAAGTCGGCGATTCGCTGAGCAACACACAGAATGCCAAAGGGTGTGTTGAAGTCACAGATAGCATGCTCTGGTGCTGTTAGGTGTGGTGCGTCTGTTTCTAACAGAATTCTATCCAATGGCAGTTTCTTGATGACATCACTGACTTCGCGATGACGTTCCGGCCTTAGGATTAAAGCAGTAAAGCCGAACATTATACTTGGGAAACTCTGATGCCATTTTTCCATTTCCTTCACTGGTCCATTGAAACAATGCCTGTGTATTTTACATCTTTTCAGGTCGCAGCCTCGCAACTTGTTTTCCATTGTTTTTAAACACAGGTCACTCGCATCAGGAGAGTTGTTATAATCCCTGCAATGGATAACCAGAACTTTTGACCACAGTTTTGACTCTACGTAGAACGAGAGAATATCCTCTAGAAGTTTGGTCTGATACTCTATTAGGGTGCTGTGGCCGGAAGTACGCTCAATACCAATTTCTCCAATTGCTACGCATCTGGCTTCTTTTAGTATCTTGTCCTTGATGGCTCCCACACGGTGTTGATTGACATACTTCGCGTGTTTCGGATGTACGCCAAAGGCAAAACTGAGACGATGATCTCGTTTCAACATACGTAATTTGTCCCAGGTTGGAACCTCATCACAGAACACAGCGACGGCGGCTTCCAATTGAGAGGGTATATGAGGCATAGGGCCACGTATCATGATAGGATCCAAATGATCAAGCCCTGTTTTCCTCTGCAGCCTGTCCATATGGAAATGCGTGTCTATAAATGAAATTTTTTGGTGAGACCTCAGGTAAGCTAATTTATCGGCTCTGCGGTCCGCCTCCTTTTCATCATACGCAACACCAATCCTGTTTTGATTCAGGTTCATCTCCGTACTTATCTCACGAGCCCGTAATAGGACTGCTTTAAAGTCCATTTTCTTTCCTTGCCCTGTACTGGCACCAGTATCTGATGTTTTTTGACTGGGCTCACTTGAAGGTTTTGTTGATATCGGGGCGACATCACTAGCTGCAATATCCTTTTTACTGGGACGAGTTGGTGATTTAGTGGAGCTACTTGTGGGCTTTGCTGATGATTTCGAGACGATTTCATCAGTGTCCATTGGTTCCTCACCAGCAACACTAGAAGGTCCTGCTTCTTTGGTTGATGTTGTAGCCAAACTTTCATCTATTGAAGCCAATAGAGTGTCGTCATCTGGTACAACTATCACTTTTTCTGCCTCCTTAGTGCTAGAGTCCTCCTTCTGCTTCACTTTTCTACAGACTTTAGAAGTTTTCTCCGGCTCTTCAACTACATCGGTTGTCGTTGTCTCGGATGTTTGTTCAGTCTGTATACTGACTTGTAGAGTCGGCCTTGTAACTTCAAAATGTTCCTCACCAATGACATTGATGAGGCAAGCGGCAATCCTCCAGTGAAGTAAGGACTCAATGACATTAGGTGGATCTATATTTGGTGTTTTCCCAACTGATTCAGGGTGTCTCCACTGATGGAAATCCTGCATCATTTTGCGATCCTCCTCGGATTCATGAATGGTCATTCCCCTGGTATCCGGGTAGATATGATCCTTCAGAACCTTGTTCATTAATTTTCCATTATCACGGCATTTAAGTTGATCCCTCGCGACTTGAAGAAATTGTTCTAATGAGGCCATTCTCTGTGCTAGTTCCATGTCTGTGCCTGCAAATCCTGCTGGCAAATGCGCTTGTATGACATGGCGTCTCATATGTGATTGTTCTTCTCTGCACGATTTAATAGGACATTGCGGACGACGCTTCCTTTTCGGTGCAGGCTTTGGTGTTTCAGACGGATTTGGTCTCTTTTGAGCCTTTTTAACTTTGTCTTGCTGAACATTCGATTTATTCGAGTCCTTTTCATGTTTATGAGACAGTTTACTCGATGGTTTTGAATATTGTTGATGTTTTTGGGCCTGTTTCCATCTATTAGACCTTTTCTTTGACCTGACTGTCTGCCAGGCATATTGATCCTTTTTGTGTTGTTCCTGAAGTCTAGGAGGTGATACTGCCCTGGTTTGAGCAGGCCTGGTGGTACGTCTCAATTCAGCTTCCTCCTCTCTTACTCCATACACACTTTTTGCAGATGATGCTGTTGTAGGTTTAACAGGTTGACTCACCATCTGAGCACTGGACGGAGTTATAGTAGCTCTGGTCACAGTTGATGTGCGCGCTGGGGGTGACAGGTGCGACACCCGCGGTACAACAAAACTGGCCGTCGTGTAACTTGTTGCTACAGAGCTAGAGCTTTGCGTCTGAGATTCAAACTCATCGCCAGGATTCCTTGGGAAGAGATTTCTTATGTCCCTAAGACACCTTTCCAATAGCAATGGCTGATCAAAGGGTTCTCTTCTGTTGTGTGACATGAAGACACGTTCACGAACCTGATCCGGTCGTAGCATGGGGTACATTTGCACCAATATCGACACTACTTGTTCGTCTTCAGTTGTAGATGTCGTGCGTGGTCGCTGAGGTGGCTGTGGCACCTGCGAGGAATACTCAGGCACACTTGACCTCACCGGAGATCCTGAAGTATGTCCGGTGTGCTGTGGACTCTGCCTGGTGCGATTTCCTTGCAACCTACCACTGGAACCCTGATTTCTGGATTCATGTCTGGTTCCCCATGGTCTGTCACGCTCTCTGTCATCATATCTGCGACGTCGAGACCTTTCATGGTATCCATCATCATCCCTGTGACGTGGACGGTCAGTGTGAGGGCGGTCAAAGTCGTCACGACGCTGTCCCCCTCCTCTACGTCTGCCCCTCACATAGGCAGATTTGTCATATGGCATCTGAAATAACGACACAATTTTTAAATTCGAGAACATATTTATGAATAATACCCTTTATTTGATTCAAACATGCAAACATCTTAAATAGAATAATCAGCCAGATGTCTGGGTCTCTTCCTCTCACGGCCTGATCTGGTAGCTGGAAGAACATCTGCTGAAGAAGAAACATTCTTATCTATGGATGCATTCTGATTAGTTGAACAGGGTAATAAACAAGTTTTAGTTTTGTTCTCTAATGCGTCGTTATCTTGACTAAAAGTTTGGTTAGACAAATTATTATTATTTTCATGACCAAATAATTGATCTAAATATAATGAATCAGATTCTGGATTTGTCTCACCCAATACAGCAGTACCCTCTGGATCACCTTGGTCCAAGAGTCGGCTTCTCTTTCGTCTCAGCCACAAAGGTATGTCCCTGTCTTCACATGGCTTCAACCTGTCATGGTGTAAAACATAACTTTTCTTTCTATCACATACCCTAAACAATACTGGAGATAAAACCTTTGTAACTAAGAACGGACCCTTCCACACTTGCTGTAACTTAGGACTTTGACCAACCTTCTTAGCAGAATCCAACTTGTAAACTAGATCACCCACTTCGTATGTTTTCACCTTCAATCTGAGATCATAATCTTTCTTCTGTCGTAACTGGGAAGATAACAGGTTATCTCTGGCCAATTGATGAACTTGTTGCAAAATGTTCTTTAATCTGACAACATATTCAGAAGATGAAAGATTAGATGTTTCAATAGTTCCAATCATCAGATCAATGGGTAA